>JAZDUA010000188.1:0-2720000 GCA_038098605.1 Gryllus longicercus | reverse complement strand
ACAGAGAGACTGACAGAGAGACTGACAGAGAGACTGACAGAGAGACTGACAGAGAGACTGACAGAGAGACTGACAGAGAGACTGACAGAGAGACTGACAGAGAGACTGACAGAGAGACTGACAGAGAGACTGACAGAGAGACTGACAGAGAGACTGACAGAGAGACTGACAGAGAGACTGACAGAGAGACTGACAGAGAGACTGAAGTAATGAAACCAAGAAAGCAGCAACACATGTGGAGAAACTGGATGGGAAAGAGAGAGAGGAAGGAGAGAGAGAGGAAGGAGAGAGAGAGGAAGGAGAGAGAGAGGAAGGAGAGAGAGAGGAAGGAGAGAGAGAGGAAGGAGAGAGAGAGGAAGGAGAGAGAGAGGAAGGAGAGAGAGAGGAAGGAGAGAGAGGAAGGGGAGAGAGAGGAAGGGGGGGAGAGAGGAAGGGGGAGAGAGAGGAAGGGGGGGGAGAGAGGAAGGGGGGAGAGAGAGGAAGGGGGAGAGAGAGGAAGGGGGGGAGAGGAAGGGGAGAGGAAGGGGAGAGGAAGGAGAGGGAGAGAGAGAACTCCATCGTAACATGAGCGAGCACGGGAGAATGCGGGAGGTTTGACGACAGTGCGGCGCGCCCTCAGCGAACCAGGAAAAGACCTTGGCGGGTGAACGCCCGGCGTGGCGCGGCGGGCAGCAGCGGGCGCGTTGGGGGGTGAGGTGCGCGGCGCCGGGCCAGGGGGCGCGAGCCGGCGCGAGCGCGCGCGGGGCGAAGAAAGCGAGAGTGAGAGTGAGAGTGAGAGTGGGCTCCACTGCAGCGCGCGTTTCGGTGTGCGGGGGCGGGGGCGGAGCCTGGACATTCGGTCGATACGCCGAGCCGAGCAGCGCGAGCGGAGACGCAGCGGCGGCGTCCTGGTGGCGGCGGGGGCGCAGGGGGCGGCGGGGGCGGCTGCGTCCCGGACGCGCCAACACGCAGTGGGCCGCAAGTGATGCTGCGGGGGCGAAAACGCATCGATGTGGTATGTTGCCAAAACAGTGTTACGGAATAAATGCTTCAAACTGAGGCATGCTGAAGGTAGAATTTTTTTTCAATTGATTGCTTAGTGAATCTAGTCTCGTCATCTGCTAAGATCATTAGTCCCGTAAGTGTCGTGCATGTTTTATGGCGGAAGGTGGCGGTGGTCTTTTCCCTGCTCGCTGGCAAGATCCGTCTCCGACCTACGTTGCCTTGCATGTTTTCCCAACCAGGTATCTCCCACCGGAGGGAGACCAATCCTGCAGGGAGATGCTTTAAGCTCCTGATTGGTCTCTCATGAAATACGCTACTGTAGTACTTGTAAGGGTAAGTAGGCTACTTCTCTGGCGTTCAACTGATGTTGACCGGAGAAACTACGGAAAACACTAGATCAGAGCAGCCGACTTCTAGAATTCTTCCCCAGACAGCGGCTGAATTCGATCTAGCGGTCTAGCTGGTATCGAATATCCTGCTACTGTCGGTACCCCGGGAGTCCTAGGACATCCCGATCAGAGGCGTTGCAGTGGCATAAGTTGATGTCTTAAGCCAGTGTTTTTTCAAAATACATGCGTCCGGAAGTCTCGTATATCTGAATCACACATATGACATTTGCCTCTGATGAATATTGGTTCAATGGTGTTAGCAGAAACAACGTGCAACGGAGTGAAGAGATTTTGGATACCTGCGAAGCACCAGTGTAAGATAAATTTATAAAGTTGAGTTTTACCACACTAAGTTCATGAGTAAAATGTGATCATCTTCACTTACACGCCCTAAATGTCTGCAACATTTATACTGAGATGCTCTTTAGTTTACTTTTAAATTGAGAATTCATTGATAGACAAGCAACTTGGCAGTTCTTCAGTATCGAGGAAAAGAGTTTAAGGAAAAGCGTTTTGCAGGTCAGAAATTGTTTTCAGAGAGAGACAAGTGCTTAGCTGAGATAATTTTATCAGAAAACAGAGACGAGTAAATAAGCACCTCATATTTTGGGGCTCATAACGTTATCTACGCGGGGGAAAAAAAAGTAAAAATATGGTAGCAAGAGTGAAAATGGGGAATGTGCTGAAAGCGAGTAAATGCTGAATGAAAGAGGAAGGAAAATTTTTTATACAATGCGAATTTGAAGAGGAATATTAAAAATATGCGCTGGAGAGGGAGGAAGATGGAGGAGGATGTCGGAACGAGAGATGAGAAATTTATCGATAAAGCGACGATGTTAGAGAAGGAAGAGAGAACAGGCTGATTTTCGACAACAGGAGAGAATAACATAGGAGATTGGTTCATGACAACAGGAAAAGACTCGAGGCTGGATACTGAAGTGAATATGGAGTATTGTGTATTGAAACCTACCGATCATAGAAACCGGCCACTGGAATTCTCCTCCAGAAAGCGACTGAACTCGTCCTAGCTCTCTACCTAGTATCGAAAATCCTGCAACTGTCAGGACTCGAGCCCTAGAACCTCCCGATCAGAATCATTCATTTGATGTCCCGAGCCACCTTTGCCAGTCTGTGACGTTCAAGATGCTCGTGTTAGCCATCTGGTAATTCGAGGGAATGTCAGGAATCTCATTCGTCTCCCGAGGACTTGTCTTTGAGAATGATTTTTTCATAGCAGATATAATTGAACTAGTAATTCTATAACAGCATATACTTTCTCGATCATTTATAATTTTTAGAATTTTCGAAAATTCAGAAACGTAGGACTTCTCGGTCAGAAGTACTGCAGTGACATCAGTTGATCCCCTAAGCCAGATTTACCAATTCACCTTACGTTAAGGGTTATGCATTAGGTTTGGATGCTTGCATATAATGTTACAAAATATTGATAATGCCATATAAAGACGCACGGAGCAGCTAAAATTTCATTTTTCGAAAACATTATTAGAATACGGTGGTCTTGACACCTCCTTCGTATATCGTGCCCTACCGCTTCCGGGCTTGCTGGTGCGGCGTGCTTTAAACAGCCCGAACTGGAACCTCGAGTGGTGGCTTTGCTTTTCTCTATTTTTTTGCGCATGCGTCAGGCTGTGTGAGCCGGGGGGAGGAGGCAGGCGGGTGGGTGGGGAGCGTCCGCCAGATGGCTGATGGGAGCCAGCCCCGCACGACCTTTCTGCGTCACCTCGAGCGGGGACGCCGCCGTCCAGCAGCTGACGATGGACAACTCGCTCCTACCGCGAACGCTGCTACGGGCCGGTTGCGGCTTCATGCACTGGAATAAAGACAGCTTTGCGAGTTTATTGCAGAGAACGTACACATAAGGATAATCTTCGTTTGTCATTATCATTGCAGCGCTGGATTCGAGTCCCGACGATGGCAGGATTTTCGTCACTGGCTAGACCGCGACCTCGAATTCAACCGCTGTCTGGAGGAGAATTCTAGCAGCAGGCTGCTCTGATTGGTAGTTCTCCATGGTTTCTACGATCAACACCAGGCGAATGCCGCAGCAGTACTCTAACAAACGGGCCACGGATCGCGCGCGATCTTTCCTTCCTCTTCCTTGTCCTACCCTTACTACTTACACAGACTTACACTTCAATGCACTTCACTACCACACATGCCGGGACACTAAACGGGAACTTAGAGCTTGTCCTGGCTGAGGCGGTACCACACTTGTGGGAGATACCTGTTTCGGGAAAATCCTCACAAGCCAACGTAGGTCGGCGCCAGATCTCACTCTCCTACGGGGAAAGATCACTGACACTTTCTGCGATAAGAAACATTCACTACAACAACGGAAATAATGACATTGGCAGATATCTCGCCTGGAATCAGTCAGTTATCGGTAAGAGCAAATTTACTGATTGTTAATATTTTCCTTGATATCCTGGATTATGAGTGATTGCAATAATGGCCTTGACGTTTATACGACCTTCATAAATAAAATAGGTATAAAAAATTAGACCAGACATGTCAAACTGCGCCCGCATGTCAAACTTGCACGCTTGGAAATTCCTGCGGGCGCTCCTGCGAGCATGGGCGTACCCTAACTCCACCTCATTTTCCCTCCAATTCCAGAAAGAATGTACTCAAGGAAGCTGTAGCAAAGCACAAAGCACATTTGAAATATCACGTAGAACAGTTGCCTTATACGAAACTTTGTATGATGTTTTACATTAACATCCTGGATTTTAATTTTTTATATTCTTTACTAATTACTTTATTTCATGTTCATTTTATTTTTAAATTGTACCTTGTATAAACATTTTTGGCGAGTACTATCCAAAAATGGTAATGTATTCCTGCTCTATAGATCTCCGGAAATGACGGGATGTGATACATCCACTCCTCTCACCCTCCCAATTAAGTCTTTCAAAATTATTCTCTTTCTCTCTTCGCAGCTCATTCCCCACCCCTCCGCTCTTCTAGTACTCCCTAACACATACAGTCAGTATTCTCTTCTTTCTCACATTTCATTTTCCCTCATTTTCATGAAAATTTTTCTCCGTGTCCTTTCGAAAATATTTCCCCCCATTCTTTCCCCGCAGCCTTCCTAATCTCCTTGTCCCCTCGAAGCACTCTCCCCCTCCTCCGCTTGCGCTCGTGGCGGTCTCTTGCGGGCGAGCGGTCAGGCCTCGGGGCCCTGCGATTCATCTCCGTCGCTGCCTCTTAAATCGAGGGACTGGAGCATAAGGCGCGGGCTGAAGGAAAACACCGTCCCCGCTCCTTGCCTTCCACTGCTTTAGTTCTCCCCTCCCTGCCGCTACGCACGCCCCCGCCCCGCTGGATGCCGGCCGCACCCGCGCTCGCAGTCTGCTCTGCGTCTCCGTCTCCGCCGCTGCAGAGTGTAATCTCCTCCGGCATCGCCGTCTCCCAACCACGAGAGGTGGTTAAGAGCATCAATTGCATCGTTTATTTCAGAAAACCGCCAAACGCCAAAGTACAAAACACGCTTTAGTGACGGATTATTGTTGGAGGAGGATAGTTTAGTGCGTCGTTTATATGAAAAATATCCATTTATCACATCCATTAATAAAAAAATATTTTGAAGTCTGAAAAATTGGGAAACTTATTCTCAGTTTTCTCCAAATGAGAAATTTGGCCTTTGACGGGTTTATGAAATAAACGATTCAATTGATGTCACTGCAGTGCCTCTGACCGGCAGGTCCTAGGGTTCCACTACCTACCTACAGTCAGCATTCAGTCGTTGTCTGGAGAATTTTAGGGGCCAGCTGCTCTGATCGGTGGTTTGCCGTGTTTTTTCCGATCAACACATGACGAATGCCGAAGCAGTACCCTAACAAACGGGCCACGGACCGTGCGCGATCTTTTTTTCCTCTTCCTTATCCTGTCCTCACCCCGTACAGACACTTTCACTAACATGCACTACCTTACCATACATCCCAGGAGACCGGAATCTTAAAGATTCTCCCTGCTGGGGTGATGCCCCGTTGGTGGGAGAAATCTGGTTGGGGAATGCCGTTAGGTCGACGTCGCATTTAAACATCAAGCGAGAAGAGATCACCGCCATATCTCGTGGAAAACACAAGCACTTTACTTACGGCACTAATGCCCTTAGCAGTTCAGGCGCCCTGTCTCACTAATCAATGAATCAAACCATCTCCCTCTTTTCTCCCGCCACCGCAGCAATCGATTTCTCCGCCGTTTTTTTCAGCTGTGTCGGTGTCCCCTTCATTTCCGTCGCTACGACCATCTCTGCCCCCCACCCGTGTTGGCGTCGCCACTTCCATCGCTCTCTCCACCACTGTCTCAACTCTCAGCCCCCCCCCCGTCCCCCGCTGCTACAACCACTCCCACCATCTTTTTCTCTGGCCCCATTACCCGTCCCCGCAATTACTATCACCAGCGACCGGCACCGCCCTCCCACTGCTCATTTTTGCTCACAGCGACACTTCTGTCTCCTTCTTTCTGCGTACATCTGCTTCCTCTACATTCATTGTCTGTCATCGAAGATGCTGTCGCCACTGGCCGAGGCTATGTGAGCCTCTGTCGACGCTTTCGCTGCGATCTATCACCCGCCTCCGTCATCACCTGCACCAAATCCGCACCATCTCCACTTCCGCACCGCCACCATCGCTTCCACCGTACTCACCACCACTACTCCCTCTCCACATCACCGTTAACCGTACAATTTTCATGGCTTTCATTGCCATCGCCGCTACACTGAACTTCCGACCTCACTTCCACTTTCTCTCTGCCCCAAGATGAGTGTAGCTCAAAGCTAGCATTGCCGCTGACTCCTGCATCTTCGTCGCTGAGGTTTGACCGGTCGAGTCCCAAAGGTGACACATTTTCCACACTACCTTCATAACAAGGTTTAATACTGTCACTGTCTGGAAAAGAGTTCTAGCAGCCGATTGCTCTGATCGGTAGTTTTCCGTGGTTTCTCCAATCAGTATCAGGCGGATGCCGGGGACGTTCGTAACAAACGAGCTGCGGATCGCACGCGATTTTCCTCTGTCTTGTCCTTTCTTCTCCCCTTACACCACTTGCACTTCTTGCATTACAGTACCATACACGCCGGGAGACCAGTCGAGCGATTAAACGTTTTTCCTGGCTGGAGCGGTACCCCGCTGGGGGAAGGCACCTGGAGGGTGAAATTCCCGCTAGCCGTGTGGGACACACCTTACGTCACCTGGCGACGAAGGAATCACCTGCACCTCTCATCATAAAACATTCACTATACTCCTTGACTACCCTCGGCTCCTACTTCCTGCATCCACCCTCGCCCCCCGCTACTGTCTTCTCGTTTACGCCCCCCAGCTAAATTTCTTTCTTCATCATCGCGCCTACATCTTCCGCATGCGCCTCCATCATCTGCCATCCAAGACGCCACCGCCTCTTCAGCTTCTTTCTCCACCTCCAGCGCTCCCGTCGCAGTCCGCCCGCCTGCAAAAAGCGGAGAAGCCCGGCCTCCTTGGGGTGGGCGGCGGCGGCGGCGGCGGCGGCGGCGGCGGCGGCGGCGGCGGCGATTTGAAAGCCTGCGAATAAACTCCCGAGGGCGAATGGGCCTCTTTAGGCTGCGCAGGCCGGGAAATCGAATGAATGAGCGATGCTGTCTCGGTGGCTGCCGCCCGCTTTTTTTTTTGCTGCGGGAGGCAGGCGCGCGTTTCCCTGCGAAATAAAACAGAACCGGACGAGCTTACACATGAGAACAAAATACAACATACGGCTCTTATATTATTGCACTGTATTCTTTGTAAACTTGTTAATTCATTGGTATATAATCTTATTTAACAGACATTTAATTTCCACTTTCTTTCTGTGTTACCTCAGCCCTCGAGACTATCTTTTAAATACGGTACTTCTGGACCTGTCTCAACTTTTTTAGAGTATTTTCATCTACTTTCGTTGTATACTCAAACTTAATGTTGAATAATACCTTTAAGAGTATGTGGCATTGTTTTTCTTCTAATCAACAATATATTCTGTTCTGCACCGAACAAGATTAAAAGAGTGAGAGTCAGATTCAGGGTAAATGTCTTTTATTATCCACTACGTATTTATGAATAGTCATATTTTCCTGCATAGTTTACTCATTACACCTTCATCTCCTCCGACTCGTACTCCCGTTACCCACTTATGTCTCCCGGTATCTATTTTTCCTTAATCTTACAAACCTGATTCTACCTCTCTTCGACTCTCCCTTCTCCCTTTCCCACGCTTTCTTTTCCACATTTCTTTCTCCTTCTTATTTGTTTTTGAATATTTTATTTGATTTTGACTTTATTAATTTCATCCCACTTTCTTCCATTTCTAAACCTCTTACACTTGTCCTTAAAATTCTCGGATTTTCCTCCCTTACTTCACCAAACCCTGCGCTTATATCGTCGTAGATTCTCCCAATATTCTTACTCCTTAAAACATTTTCTGTTTTTAGAATATATAGGACTTTAATTATATATGCTTATGTAGGTATTCTCCTATTTATGTTGGTCTTATAAAATTCTGAGTGGTTCATTTAAACTGAACCGCAGAAATATCTGGAAATATTGTATAAAAATGTATGAAATAAAAGCTTCATATGATCGAGGAGCGAAGTGAACAAAACGTGCAAGAAAAGCCACTCTTCGTGAAAGATCTTTATTATAATATTGTCATTGCGATAGTGGAAGTAGTCAACTTATACAAAGGAGGGTCAACAGTTAACCAGGAGAGGTCCAAGAAACATACGAGTTACCAATCACTCGCTTACTGTCGTGTGGGTGGAGTGCACAATTGAATAAAAGCCCCATTGTCATTCAGTTTCAGTGTGCTGGCAAGTAGGTAACTTAGACAGATTTATTTTTCGATTTGTGATACATCGCGCTATATCAATAAAATATCCTAATTGTGAACAATCAAGCTCAATCCATAAAATAATGGTCATGATGCAATACTCGAAACTACGCGACAGTCGCGCGTAGCTTTATTTATTAGAGTGAGACAGATGAATACGATTTAGTAGGAAAGGATACGCCACATGGTTGTAGGTTTACTCCTTTTAAGAATTCTTCCCTCGATTACGTGATGAGGCTCCATGGGATGAATTGGAGAAGAATTAGGAATGAAACATACGAAATGTTATATTAATTGATATTTGTCCCTTAGGGGTTTTAGATGTTGTCACCTAAACGTTCAAGAATTCATAAATTATTTATTTGGAGATGTGTGAAGTATATAAATTATATTTTCAAAATCTTCTAAACAAATGTTTACATTATTACTACAATTTATTTTAAAAAATATTTTTAATGAGTGTTGCAACAAAAATTTATATTTTTCTAATTTGGGAGTTTAGATACGAACGAAAATAAAACACTTTCATTATAAATGTTGATTCAAGTTCTTTTGCACAAGAATTAATAGACTGTCAGTTATTGGAAAACACTTAATGAAAGAAAAATAAAACTAATATTGATATTGCATAATACCAGCATTGAAATACTAATATTAACATTAAATTGTTTTCTGTCTGTTTCAGGTGAGAATCCATTCACACAAAGTGTTTGAACAAGTGTATGAGTGTGGAAATTTAAGTTCGAAACACATTCTGGTGTTTGGAGCGCGAGATACAACCTTCAAATAGAGGTAAGAAGAATTAAGAAAGTTATGGAATTAGTATGGGAAGGAGGTTCCGGACAGGTTATTTTCAGAATAGATAAATCTTAGAAAATAATTGGATTGCTCTGCAGTGTGGCAGAAGGTTGGTTGATTTAACACATTTTTTTTCAAATCTGGTAGATATGAAAAGTTCTTTCCCTCTAAAATTCACTCACTTGTCTTGCTTCCGGTCAAATTAATAGAATTAGTATTTAGAATGCCCTTTAATGCTAATCTACACAAACTTTGTACTATTTAACTACTGATCAAAACAGCATAGTTTGTTGTTTTGTTTTTTGTTTATCGATTACACGAGAATTTATGCGTGATTGAAAAAAGTGTTAAAAATCGTGCTTCTTTTATTTATATTCGTGAATGTAGTACGTACTGCATTCTGGACATTTTATTACGTAATTTTGTAACTTGTATTTAAAATAATAATTGTTAACTAATATCAATTTAACCTACTTCGCAAGAGGTAAAGTTTAGCAGCAATTATACACGTGATTATACTCATACATTCTATAATTACTTAATATCCGTATTTTTTTCTGTAGCCCTCTAAAAGCGCTTAGAGCGTCTCTCTGCGCCGTGCCTGGTCGATCGTTGGTTCCGATTTGCATGCCAGGAGGGCGTCTCCGGGGCTTGGAGGCTCTCTGAACGCCCTTCATGTGTTTCTCTGCATCCAGGGAGGTAATTTGTTTTATTTCGGCTGCTACGATACCATCTGCCTCCCTCCAGCGCCCCGTGGCGGGGTCGCCGGATATTTCGGCTTGCGATTGTCTCTGCCTCGGGTTTAAATATATCCGCTCACGTAACAAATTGATACGGCCACGGCGGCGGTTTTATTGCTGGACGTTTTCAGACGACTAGCAAACCGCGTGGGGTTATACATCACCAAAAGACAGACTGTCTCTGTTCCTAGCAGGAGTCACCTGCCATTTTTGATCACCGAAATAGACAATGTAATTGAGAATAAGGAGTGTTCAATCGATGGAAATGCAGAAACGGTGTATTATCAGCCAACACACTTACCAAGAATGTAAACTCAATGATTGAGATGAAAAGATACCTGAATATTTACATGACATAATTTTCTTCGTGAACGAAGGTCATTACAATTTCTAGGTCAAGAGAGCGTAATATTTTTCATTGATCGTGTTTTTTAAATGATGCAAACTGATCACAATATATATGTTATTGCCATAAGTACGGATGGCGAAGAAAATTTCTTCACTGACCTATTTTTGGATGAAGCAAACAAGTATATGTTACCCTAAACGTACCACCAAATTGATGGTTCTATGCAAATTTCCGTAATGCTATATAATTATGACGTATGTTTTATTCCTAGTATGCGATGTATTTGTAGAAATCCACATTTCTTAAATTAAAATAATTCTTTCAAGAAATATGGATGATGTTCGGTCTATTATTCACATATACAACACATATTCAAGAAAAATTAGAGTTGAGATATTTTACTCTACTATTTTGTTCTTTTAGAAATTGCAATTATGGCTAATTAACTTTTTTCTCATTGCTAATGAAAACAATAAGTTATTCACTTTTCACTTTCTCTTCGGCTACACTATTAATACTTATAGGAACGCTTGTGCCTAAAAGATTTCAAATTGTTCATATCCTACTTGCTACGAATCTAATTAACAACTTCTTTTATTATAGTTTTGATTTAAATATATAACGTATGTTAAACATATTTGTTTTGGATTGGTCAAGCATTTTAAATAAAATATTGACAAAGGAATAGTTAAAATGTGCCACATAACCGAAGCTATGTAGAAGTACATATCCACAGGGAAGGAGCTATTATTCACACATCTGACACACGCCATTCAATAAACCCCAAACACCTTTATACTTCACCGAATACACATACCCATTTCCTTCATTCCATTCCAAAAGAAACCTTCCGGCCTACATAACGGATCGTAAATTACGAATACTCCACCCATCAGCTATTCCACACTTCGCAGACACGCAAGACCTGATGAGCTTACTATTCATAGCGACTCCGAGAAAACGGGCAGTTTTCGCTCGGGGATTGTTTGTCTGAGGAACGCAAACGGCACTTGTAGTCAGAACGGTCTTTTACCGTTCTCAGAAGTCCGCACACCACCTACAGTACCACAGCAGTTAGCCTCTTTCCTGCGCGATTGCTCCTTTTATAGCTTCCTTCCTGAGCGTAGCGTCGGGTGGCCTGCGCCTCGCAAAAACTCGGCCTCCTGCAATTACCAGCGCTCTTCTTTTTGCTTAATCGCCGCCACCGCCGCCTGGAGATCGGACGCCGGATAAAAAGTCGGCTCAATTACTGGCCGATGCACCACCTCCTCTTGGTTGTTGTTTGTATTGAGCGGTCAGAACCGGAAGAACGAGAAAATTTCGCCAAAGTTTTCGCTCGCTGGCGAAGGAAAATATAGCGGCGGAAACGACCTTCACCGTTCTTGCAGGAGGAGGTTAGAAGCTAGGGAATTGCCTCTAGTTTGGCCCGTGTACCTTCATGTCTCTCGTTTATGGCGTTTTCTTTCTAATTGTAGGCTCGCAATGGAGTGTATGGTGTAAATGAGAAAAATATTTTTGAACACAACGTTGTGCTCCTGCATATTTTAT
Organism: Gryllus longicercus; assembly: GCA_038098605.1. Lineage (NCBI taxonomy): Eukaryota > Metazoa > Arthropoda > Insecta > Orthoptera > Gryllidae > Gryllus > Gryllus longicercus. The sequence goes on along the minus strand of JAZDUA010000188.1, from coordinate 2,708,334 downwards.
GTTTGCTTTTTATTGTTCCCTTTTAAGTGAATACTGATACGTGCATTATAGTAGTGATTTTACCTTCTGTAACTATTCAATGTAAATTAATATTAAATATATTTCAGTTCAAATTAATTAGAAATTATTCAATCCCTCTTGAGATACAACATTGGAACGCATCAAACAATGAGACGAGATATGGTAAATAACAGGTTAAAAACTTTTCAAAATCTGTACATTTTCTTAAAGTTTGTTTGCGTGCGTTTTTGGCACTTGTTCCAGAGGCCACAAATTAACTGTAGTTTAGAAATGAAAAATCATAATATACCATTTGCGTTCCATAACTAGCTAAGAACATGTAAAAAGTTAACGAACTCTTTTTATTGAAAGTTATATTGGTATCAGTTCGAGAAATATACTTGTAGATTGCAATGTGAATTATTCACGTAACTATTATAGTTAAAGATAAAATGACAAATTAAAGAAAGTCAAGTGAAATAATTCAATTCTGCGCTATTTATAAGTAATAGTAAGTCATAGTTTTAACCTATGGGTAATATTGTTTACCTACAGTATAAGTACTGGCATTTGCCTGTATAATTAATGTAAATACAATTATATACTCTGAGAAATTGTATGTTTAAACAGGCAAAAAAATATATTTTCAAACAAGATTTTAGTTGATACAAATAATTAAGAATACGAAAAGAGGCATACATTTAAAACAACCGTTTTATTAACGCACACAGTTTCAAAATTGTTTTCTGTACGATAACGTCAAAATTACAAATTTGTAAGACCCCTTTTAAAAATTGGACCAGATACTGAAAACAATGCGAGATAAAGGATAGTTAACTGTAAATTGTTCATTTCGTAACAGAAGTACCTTCATGTGACGGAAAATCCATATTTAAGTAAAAGGTAAACTAGTAAATGAGATGGCATGTCAGAAGACAACTACGAAAATATTTTTCATGGCAAATTTATGAACACAAAACTGACATTATGAATAGATTGTAAAATCCCAAGAATGTGGTCATTTCCCATTGGTTTGATAATTCCACTCGGCGGCATCTTCCAATCGCTGGGAAGCCCCGCTTTGTCCATGTCGGCCTGATTGATCGCTCATCGGTCATGCACTATGAAGGCGGGTAAGAGCACATGAAGATTTCAGGAGTTCTCCAGTGGCGGCCTTGCTCGCCATGAAGGCTTCTGCGAAGGCGCGGAGTAAACCAAAGGCCGTCTGCCATCTCCCGGAGATTAATTTTCGATGATGCGCACACGCCAAATCCGTTTCGGAAGAGTTACGTTCGGACAAAGGAGATCTCTTGTTTCTTGTTAGTTTGACTGTTTTATTGTAGCAATTTTCTATATCTGATCCCTGTATTTCGACAATCATGTATAAAGAAAAACAATGTTTTAAATGTATTTATATATAAAAAACAACTTGATAAAGTATGAATAAGGATGAGTGTCGTAAAGGATCACATATTGAAAATGTAGATATCTATATTGTATATTTCTCTTCGCTAGTTAGGAATAGGGTAACAAGATACTCACACATAGACACACACTTGCAACACTTTGTGAATCAGAATTTTTTCAGAGATCGAACAGATTGAAACTCCGATATCAAGAGGTGGAAAATTAGCGCCATCTCCGCCAACATTCAGAGCTACCTGACGATTTGATATTACGAGGATCAGATGCACGTTTCTCTAGTTATTAGTATTATAACTAGATATTCTTGCCTTCTGAAAGCATACCAATAGTTAACAGTTTAGTTAACAATAGCAACAATTCGACTCGAATTTGGGGTTTCTTCAAGACATTGTGGGTATCACGTAATGCAGAGACAAATCACGATTAGATTGTGTCAGTAAAATCATTTGTTCAGACTGGAAATAACGCCCGTTCGTATCTTCTAAAGCACATTTGTTGACGTTATGACTGAAAAAAGACTTCGCTGAATTTTTTTTTGCTTGGCATTGATAAATATTTTCAGTCGTCTACAAATTATTTTCCCGTAGGGGCATTTTATTTTTATGGAAAAGCAAATTTTGTTACTTTTTCTTCTTGATTGTATAATTTCAAACTAATTTATTAAAGTCTTACAATTCAAATTTGAAAAGACGATTTTGAGAACTTAATTTTTTATTTAATGACTTGTTTAATAAAAAAATGCATTTTCTTTCGACATTTGTATTGGTTGGTTGGTTGCTTGTTAGAGATTCCGGGCGCGTCAGATAGTGGGGTCATTAGTCCCGTAAGTGCAGTGCATGTTTCCCCCTCGGGAGATGGCGATGATCTTGCTCCACTGGGTGGCGAGATCTGGCGGCGTCCTACCGTCGGCAAGCGGGGTTTCCCTACCACAAGATACCTCCCATCAGTGGGGCACTGCTCCGCTCCAACAAGCTCTAACCCCTGACCTCTAATCCCTGACCCCTATCACCCGACATGTGTAGTAGTGTAGTGGATCGTAGTGTAAGTGTGTAAGAGAAGAGGATAGGAGAAGGAAGAGATAGGAAACATCGCGCGCGGTCCAAGACCCGTTTTTTAGGGTACTGCTCCGGCATTCGCCTGGTGTTCATCGAAAAAAAACACGAAAAACTACCGATCAGAGCAGCCGCCTCTAGAATTCTCCTACCGATGGCAACTGAATTCGACCTAGCTGACAAGCTAATGTCTAAAATCTTGCAACTGTCGGGACTCAAACCTACGATCTACCGGTCATAGGAGCTGCAGTGACATCAGTTGATCCACTGAACCACCTCTCCTTGTGACTTTTTTTATTCCTTCCCTAACCAAAATACTGAAAACAATAAATAAACGCAATTGGAAATTTGACTTTTAGATATTCACGTTGACATACTAGGAAGACACAGGTGCAGCTTTCGCAGATAAATAAGGCCTAATACGTTGTCTGCGCCTGCTGGCGAGCAATAAAAAAGAAGAGAAGTCGTTCGCCGAGACCCCCCTCCCGGCGAGCAGCGCCGTGATCGATGGCTGTTTATGGGCGAGCGGTGCGGACCGCGCGGCATCCAGAGCGCGTAGCGTCCGCGCGGAATTCGCCAGGGACTGCCAGCGCCCCCGATGGGCGCTCAGCGAACGGGGGGTGCGGGCGGCGGAGCGACGAGGCGGCTGAGTAGAGGCAGAGCGCCTTGCGAGATCGCAGGCCCCGCTATAAAGCAGCCCGTGACAGCAGAGTACACAACTTGCGAATGCCCAGCCGCCTGACGCATCTTTTTCGACTGGGCACTGGTGACTCAAGCGTTTCGCCTCCGCCCCTCCTGCGTAAATATCTTCTCCGCAAAATATTCCCGATGCAATGAGCATTAATGTAGTATATTTGTGTGCCCTAATAAGCTTAAACCGATAATAGGAGTTTCATGAACTATATGGAAAAGAATGAGAAAGAAAGATCGGCCCATTTGTTAGGGTACTGCTTTGGCATTCGTCTGGTATTGATCGGAGGAACTACGGAAAACCACCGATGAGAGCAGCCGGCCGTTAGAATTCTCCTCCCGGCAGAGACTGAAATTGATCTAGATATCTAGATAGTGTCGAAAATCCCGCCACCTTCGGGACTTGAACCTAGGATCTCCCGGTCAGAGGCACTGAAGTGACATCTGTTGATGCCGATGCCCTGAGCCTTATAGTGGGGCGTAGCAAAAGAGTATATAAATAACTTTGAATTGACAGACGATAATCCTGTTTTAAAGGTGATTAATAAATACTCTGGCAAACGATGGGTCTCCTCAGCTATTTTCTATTTCAAAAGAAGCATTACACTAACTGACAACAGTGGCGTGGTGGTTACATATACTCCATAAAGTCCACGTGAATTTCTCTTAAAAGTTGCGTCAACATCACGTATCCACGTGACGTTCTCATGACTACGTCTAGTTCACCACATGACCTCATAAAGTCCACGACAAGTTCACTTGGGATAAATAGTGTTTGGGAATAGCAGCAATAGTCTGGTGTTGCTCTGATCTGTCGCCTGCAAGTTTCAAATAAGTCCTACTCGAATCAATGGGCTTCAGATTTTAAGCACTCCTTGTTCATCCTTGTTCTCGTCCTTATTCTTTATATATATATATATATATATATATATATATATATATATATATATATATATATATATATACACAACACACGCATACACACGCACTTGACATTGCGGCGTAACACTGAAGACTGATAATTATTCTAAACGCACTGTAACTTTGGTAGAAAACAAGATCCTATTTTTACAAATATAACCTTCTTACTCTCAATATGTATTTTCAAGTTCGAGCAAAAAGGTTCTATCTTTGATGGTAGGGAAATTTGACTGGTATATTGCTTCAATAATTTCAATTATCAATGTAACTTTCATTTAATAAATTTTAATGAATTTAATGAAATCTGCTTATATTTTAGTACCAATCTTATTATTGTACTCAATAATATTGACATTTTAATTTAATGCCATTAATTAGAATTAGCCGAATGGAAGTGGAAAAAATTATTTTATTGTAAATTACTGAATTGCACTTACATTTGAAATGATATTTTACATACATATTAAAGTAAAATGTCGTAAATGCTGTAATAATAATAAATATTATTAAAAATTGTTTTTAACAATTCTTTGAAATACTATTGATTTAGAGTTTGCATCCATTTCAACATATAGGCTAAATCGGCCACTTTTTCCTTACTTAAAATTTTATCTTTGGCCACGTACGTCTGCAGAGGCGGATTGAAAGGGATAAGGACTTTTCGTCACCCACCTTATAGAAATATGTGGTCGCACATTTATGATGTAAAATTGGTGAATCAGAATGTTTTATTTTATATTCTCCTTCAGCTTGTCTTTGCCTGAATTTTAGTTGCAAAACTTGAGTGAGCTGTATTTTATTAAAATGCAGATGTTTGCTGCTTTTATGGAAGTTCTTGAAATGCATTGTTTGCAACTGAATAACATTAAATGGATTTTTCTATTTAAGGTCAAAGGTATCGGCATGAAAAAAAATAGGTGATCAGAATTCATTACCTTTCATAGCTTTTTGTACCCGGGAATGAGCAGTGTCTACGTCCTGAATACAAGAGTAACCAGGAATAGAGTATTTCATAACTCTCATCAATTTGTGGGTGTCGTCTGAGAGTGTTTTTCAAGTCCAGAGACATCTGGACATTTGGGGAACACAGTTGTCGCACTTGTCATACTTTCATTTCAAATCATTAGAAATATTATTTTACAACTCATTAATTGTGTATTTCTCCCACCGATAACATCTGTCCGCTTTTGTCTTTAAGAAATCCAAATTAAATTGTTCATTAAATATTTTCCGATACATAGATAGTTATACCATTTGACATCTTTCGTTCACACAATTCTTGTGGAATTATGCCAGGATATTGTGTCAACAACGTTGACTGAGAACTTCATTATTTTAATGTCGCGTTTAGCAGAAAATGTCACCGGGGAAAAGAAACATTGGTCGATGTAACATTATTTCCTTGTAAGCTAACGACTCTTGGTATTCTCGCTAGTGTCTCTCATATTACCCACAAGGTGATCGCACCGTTAAGACACAAACCATGAAAAAGAAAACATACGCTGGAAGAAGGTTCATACTAATTAATAAAGGTAGAAACATACGTCAATTGTTTCCTGTTCCGCACATAGATCATTATTTTACTTAAAAAGGAACTGAATGACACATCTTTCATGATTACCATCGCGTTCCTCGTAATTTTCTCTAAAGGACTTTATTTTTTCTACTTAGTTTTGCCAAAATAGATTTGGCAACAGTGCACGAGATTCTTCCATAAAAATAACACTGTCCATAAGACCCCTTTGTGCCTTCTCTTCGTCAAAATGTGTGTAGGATTGCCGTATGAAGCGAAAAGACGAGTGCACTCAAATCCAACCAACCTGCGGATGCAAAGGGCTTAATTTAGAGCGCGGGCGGCTGGACGAGGCGGAATTGGAGCGCCTCGTGCGGGAGCCGCCGCCTCACCCTGCGGCACGCCGCCGCGCGCGCGGTGACCTTGGCGCGTCGATAGGCGCCATAAAGCGGAGCGGTGGGTGGCGCGGGCGCGGGCGCGGGCGCGGGCGCGGGCGCGGGCGCGGGCGCGGGCGCGGGCGCGGGCGCAGGCGCGGGCGAGAGCGCTGCGGCAGAGGTAGCCACCGCCGCCCGCGCAAGGCCGAGCGCCGACCTTGCCGCCTCGCCCCCGCGCCGATCAAGGCAGCCTACGGGTAAGGCAAAGTGGTGGTTGGATTCTTTAAATGACTGCTAAATTAAATAGAATATAATAACAAAAAAGGTTATTAGGTAATGTGTTATTCGCCTCGCCCCCGCGCCGGTCAAGGCAGCCTACGGGCAAGGAAGAGCACGGCAAAGTGGTGGTTGGATGCTTTAAATTACTGCTAAATGAAATAGAATATAATAACAAAAAAGGCTATTAGGTAATGTGTTATTCGGGTGTTCAGTAATTACTTACTTGATTGTTACGTATTTACGTACTTAAGAACCTTTATGTTATTATAAGTTTGAATGTAAAAAATATTATTACATTTCCCTCAGTGTTTATGTTCAAGAACTGTATAAATTTGAAGCTGTCCTCTTACGTGAGTCATGAATAATATTGGTCCTAGGTAAGCTTCATCCCCTTTTCAAATAGAATAACATAATAACTACATTTTCGTACAATATGTTCTATCCTTTAGAATAAATGTGATAATTTTCATTTTAGTACTTGACAAAGACAAAAAAATCTTTGTCGAAACGCTAAAAAAGTACGGCAAAACTCAAGATAATTAATTTTATTTTTTTTATAAAAATAACTGTCTTTAATTTCTTGGGATCAAAATAGAACTACAAAGTCTAATAGGCAATTTTCTGCTACAAATTACAAACTACAAATCATGGTCGGATTTTTGTTTCTCTTTTGCCTGAAACAAAATTGAATTCATCAATAGCTGAAAACTCAGGTGTTTCAGAGTGAAAGTTACATACTTCTAAGGCTTGTAGCGGCATCGATCACTTATTGACAATGCATTTGTGGTGCAAAATTTCACATAGCTAAAACACACACAAAATTGATCTGTTGAGTTAGTGCATTATAGCCAACCCTAAACGTATCTCATAACAATATTTCAGTAGAATGATTGAAACATCAGGGGATTTTACGATCTTTGCTGTTAGTTATTTTCACGAAATGACCAATGACTGCAGAAGAATTAAACAAAATTATGCCGTTAGAATCATTTAAGAAACCAATTCCACAGTGAAAGAAAAAAATGTACTAAATAAACTGCAAAGCAATCTAAGGAATTGTCATAATTATGCAACAAAGTAATAATAATATAAATTCAGTGTCCATATACTTCTAAGCTTACATTTTCAAAGGGAGATTGTGAAAGTGAAACTAAAATGCGACCTTTGGTTATCTTATTTTTGGGCTTTATTTATAAGCCTATTTACGGTTCTGCCCTCCATAAAACGAAGCAGATCATAAACATTGGTTTTTATACGTACTACCTACCGCTTCATGTAACCGTAGCTAAACATATCCCATGACTAAAATTTGTGGAATACACCGGAACAAAGATGGCTATGTTAAAAATTATTATACTTCAATTCCTATTTTACTAAAACTACAGTCTAGTGAAACTCGTGCGGGAAAGGAAGTTCAATAATCCATCAAAATTATTCACTTATTATAAAAGAAATAAATTTAGGTTACTCTTTGGGTCGCGTGACTTTTTGTTTTCTAATCATAGGAAAGGTAATCATAATGTTCAGGCAACTTGACTCTACGTGAATACGTACGAGTGGTACACAACTATACTGAGCAAAGCAGGAAGTATTTATTAGTAATGGGATACATTTATTCGTTTGGCATTTAGAACGTACTTTCTGTTGTATGTCATCACGCTAGAAGCTCATTTCGGGCTAACGCCCCAATATTTTTACTTTTCTAGTTGTAGATGTAATTAGAAAAAACGGCACTAATGACGGTTGTTGTATGGAAAGCAGTTACTTAGATCGGACCTCCCACTGTGCTGGCACGCAAGAGCATGGAGTACCCGGGGGCGAGCAGCAAGCTCTCGAGTGCGCGAGCAGCGAGACAGGTGAGGTGTGCCCAGCGTCTCTCATACGGGTGGAGTGCGCGTCGGGAATTGTGAATCAGCTACATACGTTGGGCGGTGAAGCGAGAGATAAAATTTACAATCTTGCTGTTAATGCGACTTAAAATATTAATTGAAATTAATTTAAATTAATTGAAAAATATTTGGCTTCACTAAATGATCTTACTACGAGATATTTTTGCGTATCCAAGTAAATTAGAAAGATTCAATATTTATCACTGTAAATTCGCTGGTATGTTACCCTTGTCTTCTCTCAAAAATCGAGAATTATTGTTATTTTTCATTGTACTGTTATAGACCTTACAAATATTTAGTAAGACAGAAAAATATGATTGTAAGCAATTTAAGTGTGATTATTAAGAATCGTTGTATAGAAATTAATGACCCACAAATAGATAGAAGATTCTGAAAAAACAAAATTCTGAACAATTTTTTTAATTTACATTGTTTCAATATCTGATGTGCAATAAAAACTATTGAAAATCATCAGTATGTGTGGTAGATCCCTATATTATTGTATAGGGAGAAAAGGTATTGGAATCACTTCAACAATATGATTTCGAATTTGTGGTTGTAAAATCTGTGATTGTAAAAATTTTGAGGTATAACTTCGCATACACGTCAGTACGTTAAAATATACATTTCGCCACGAATGGCCTGATTCGGCACCACCGGGCCGAATGAAGGTCTTCTATTAAAAATTGAATTTATGTTGGTAGAAACCAGATCACTGGGAAATAAGTGAAGGGGCGACACTTCAAGCATCTATTAAGATCGTGGTGAATATGCAATTTACTTTTTACATGCTGCAGCTATTGCTACCATCATAATGTCTGTTGCAAGCACTCTCACCAGCTAGTGCCACTGCTGAGAGACTTTTCTGGCGCGTTATATTAGTACTGATTTAAAGATGGTTAAGATCGGTGCAGATGTTGCGGAAGTATACGCATTTTTTACCCGAAAATCGGAATGTCCGGATGGATGGATGGATGAATGCCTCACGCATAAATCTTCCATTAGTAATTTGTTAGCTGCAACATGGCAAATCTGTCTGAAATAAGTTCTAGTTGTGACATTAAGGAGTTCATTAAGATGTTTTTAATTTTTGGGGATACTTTTCATGAAGATCCTATTCCAAATTTTCTGAAAAATATCTGAAAACTGGTTCCTTTAATTTTTTATCGAAAAGAAAAAAATGCATTGTTGTAAAAGTGGTGTAGTTTTAATTTTTATCTGAATATTTGAAAATTTCTATAGTTAAATTTTATTTTTGAATCTGTCGAACACTTTCAATATGAAAACCAGATATTTCTTTCTCAATGCAAAGTATCCCTCAGTTTTAGATCTTTAAATGATATTACGCACATTTTAAAAATATAAGTATTTGTTGAGTAATAACACTAAGAGGAGGAAAAGTTGCGATGAGCCGCGCATACCTACTATTTCACGCGGTAAATAGAGATGGTTTGTGATGGAGATTGTTGGTGTCTATTACAGTCATATTCTGTGTGTAGACGCAGTACTTCGATTCTCGACTGAGCCAGGATTTTCGACTCTAGCTAAATCGGTAGGTTGAGTTCAGTTAGCTGTCGCCAGAATTCGAGCGTCCGGCTGCTCTGATCGGTCCTTTTCCGTGGATTCTCTTATTTCCCTAACGAACTACGAACCACGGACCGCGCGCGATACTTCCTTCCTCCTCCTTGTCATATCCTTACATTTACACTTACGTGCACTACTCTACCATACATGCCGCGAGACGATGTACGCGACTATTGACCTTTAGCAGTTGACGCGCCCGGAATCACTCAACTCTATATTGAAGAGGTGCTGCTGAATCGGTCGCAACACCCTGGGCGTCGCTGGGCTAAGTGAATAACAAACAACTCCATCCAGTGATGCCGAGGCTTAGGGCCCTTTTCCGGCGCACGGCAGCGCCCGAACAGCGCACAAATCGGTAGCCCCACCTCTCTACCCCCCCCCGCCCCTTCTCGCCACCACCCACGTCCGCGTTCCCTGCTCCCTTCCCCTCCCGCCAACCAGTCCCGTGGCCCTCTCCGCGGTTCAGTGTCGGATCCAGACATTATTTCTAGGGAAGGATTCAGTTCATACCTAATTAATCCTTTCGAAATAATAATCTTTAGTGCTTGCATGAAATAAAAAGCGCTCTCTGGGATTGGCGCATGACCCCTGTTGCGTGCGCAGCTAGCTTTCAAGTTGGCGCGCTTTCTATATTAAAGCCTATGTTGCGCCGACTACGCAAGTGCTCAGTTTATTCTGTTGGAATTGTTAGTGACAAGGATTTAAACTTGTACATATATTGGTAAAACGGCGAACGACTACTGATTCGGTATTTTTTTCCTGGCGAGTGGTCTACCCCGGCATTGTTTCCTGTTTGATTTGAATGTGGCATGATTGTAAAAGTGAAAGCTCGATAAACTGATGTTGTTGGTACTCAATTCTTCCTACTTTTTTGATGCATTTCAGACCCCGTAGACACTACTGAATTAACTGCGCTTATGACCACTACCTCCCAAAAAACATTTCGTATCTTTATTCCACTTTGATGGCTGCGCAAACCCAGCTGCCTCCTTCACCTCACATTAACGGTCAACCCCCTGTCATTAACCTCACTACAACGGTCGCCCCCCTGAGTCACCTCCTTCGCCGCACTCCAACGGCTGTTCGCGCACATCCCCCCCGCCCACCACACAAACTTCAAACCCTCCGTATGCCTACGTTTCCCACCAAGATCACAGTCTCCCTCCCCATTACTTTCCGCTTTTACTCTGGACCCTGTCCACACTTGCCTCCGCCTATATCTGTCAATATTCCGTCCTCGCCCTTCCTGTCCCTTTCATCCTCTTCTCGTTTCTTTATATCACGTAAGTTAGTAATTCTTTGCTTTTTCATTATTTTCCTTTCCCTTAGCAATATTGAGTTTGGTAAATTATATTTAACACGAAGTATGGAGAAGATGATGAAGAACTGTTATTGTTACTGTGGTGTAGTGCTCGAGTGGACATAAATAATCTACGAAAACATATAACGTCTGTGGGTATGAAAATTTGAATTATTTCGTGCTCGTGCGAAAGTGGGGAATTTAAAGAAATGTTATTATTATCTCGTATAGAGTTCAAGGTTACATGTTTACATGTTCACATTATTACACATTATTAGACTCAAAATGAAAAAAAGGTTAACTCCGTACAAGATACTTATATATGGAGAATATACATTGACTTTTTTTAGTGATACCAATGTGAGTTTTATTTTCTGTAGGTAGTGTAAAAGTGTATCAGATGAAACATAAACAGTGCAATTTAGAAGTGTTTTAATATGAACCAATGAAATTTGAAGAAGGGTATTTTGCTTAATCTTGAGAATTCACTCTCTTTAAAACTCTTCTAAAAACTCTAAACTAAAATTCTTATTTATTTTTTAAATAATGCTAATTAAGTGTGATAAGTTGTATGTACTATGACGTGGGTGATTTAATGCACTTATTGGAATAAATGCGATACATTAAAAATTCACAGGCGTCTATAGAATGATGAAGTACAACAAAACTATTAAAAACGTAAGGTGAGGATTTTTTTATACCTTATGATATTATTTGAATTTCTGCATCCTTTGGTGACCAATGAGTGCTTCTACGATAATCTCGAAACTAGTTTACGAGTTGCATTTTACTAAACCAATTTAGCAAGAAAATTATATCTTCTCCAGGATACGCATTTGGAAGTATTGAATCACAATTGCTTGATTTCCCCCCTCCCCTCTTCTCGTGACTATGAACTGAGCTAAGTGAATTGAAATGAGGAACGACGAGAAAATCAGTTTTAGGAGGTTTAAGGAAGTTTAAAACCATTTTTCCGAGGCGCCCTGTCCACCGACCGTTCCCCCTTCACCGTACCAACGGTTCCCAGTCTTCCCCAACCCTTCCACCTCATCTACGGCGCTCGCGTTTCTCGAGCGAGAAGAACTGACCTACATCCTGTGCATATCGAACCACCGTAAAAATATCGCCCTCCGCGTCCACCTCCGACCCCACCCTCCCCCTCCCTCCGCGAGCTGCGATGCTCGTTTCCCCGACGCGCCCTCTGACAGCCCGTGCAGGAATTATATTTATAGGCAATCGCTCAGCCTGGGAATAGGACCGTGAAAAAGAATTTGAAGGAGGCGGAATAAGAAAGGAATTCTGAGAAAAAATCAGTGCCTGCAGTAGTCACACGCAAATAGATAACAGAATATAGAAAAAAATAAACTAAAAAAGTTCGACTAGACGTTTTTGCTTGGGAATATAGTAACTTTTACATACGGAATGTAATAAATTCACAGTTGTCTAGGAGTGTTAAAGCATTTATTTGTGATTGTATTTACTTCACTCTGGAAATGATTTAAATTTCACAAAGGGAAACGGCGTGGTAATTATAAAATATAAATGTGCACTATACGCTCACTGCGATTATTAACCGTTTTAGGTATTAGGTCAGGGCATTAATTGAGGTCACCGCGGTGTCTCCCGACGGTGGCAGCGTTTTCGACATTAGCTCGGTCGAGTTCAAGCCACTGTCTGAAGGATAATTTTATCGGTAGGCGGCTGTGTTCGGTAGTTTTCCGTTGTTTTTCCAAACAATCGGCGATTGCCGGAGTAGTACCATAACAATGGGGGCACGGACCGCGAGCGATGTGTCCTTTTTCTTCCCTGTCCTCTCCTTACCCCTTACTTATACACTCTTGCACTTACATGTACTACACTATCAGACATGCCGGGATACCAGATGGGAGCTTAGAGCTTTTTTCAGCTGGCGCGGTGCCTCGCTAGTGGGAGAAAAAAACGCTGTTGGGGGAAAAACCGCAGTTGTCGAAAGTCGTGAAAAAATGAGATATCGTCTCTTAGCATGACAACGGAAGGAATTTTTGTTTTTATTTTCCGTACGTCCCCTTCCTATTAGGAATTTTTCATTTCCCGAAACGTAGTTAACCATAACTGTGCTCACAATCGCAAAATGAAACCGAGGAAATTCCTCGTCACGTAGAGAACATGAAATATTATTTACCGAGCGTTCTCGCAGAGTCCTCTCCTCCCACGACCGGCCCTTTCCCTCGATCCCCCTCCGACCCACGCAGCTCCTCCCTATTGTCACCGGCTCCCGCGTCTCTTCGCGTCTTTTGGCCCACCTTCCCTCTCTCGGCGGCGCACTTGAGACGGCATATTTCCATAAGGCGCTTCCTCCAGATTTAATAACACCGCCGCCCTCCCTTCTTCACTCTCCCCTCTCTTCCCCCTCCCTCGCCAGCTCCCCCCCCCCAGCGCTCTCTGCCGTCAGAACGCTGCCTTCGCGAAATGTAATTATCTCCTCTAATATCCTAGGCGACTAATCTGCGACCCGCTAGAACACCTGTAGCGGGGCTGCGCCGGAGATCCGCCGCGCCTCGCTCGTGTCGCGCGCGCCCTGGCTTCGCCCTCCTTTTCGCCTGCTCTGCGCAGATATTAAATCTGCTTCCTTCCCCGGCCACGCCCCCTCGCCCTCGGGGCGAACACAATATCACACCCGCCGCGAAGGTCGACGCTGGCCGGTGCGGTGCGTGAGGAGCTGTGTTGAGGGCGACGGTTGGGAGGTAAATACGCGATGATAGATAAGGAAGAAGAGAAAGGGTGGTGGAAGGTTGGGTGGAAAGCTGGATCGAGGATCCATCAGTAACGCTGGTGAAGGTCGGGTCAAGAGTGAGTTGTGATGGATAAGAGGATGGGGAAAGGCGAAAATGGAAGCTGAAATGTGGAGTGAGAAACTCGTTAACGGTCTTGAAGATGACGGTTGGGAACGAAGTAAGTGGTGAATGATAAGGAAGTCTGGGAAGAGGAGGACGGATGCTAGAAGATTGGGTGGAAGCTGGTTTCTCGCGGCGGCGCAGGAGAAGGTTGGGTCGAGTGAGTTGTGAGGGATAAGGGAATCAGGAAAGACGAGAAAAGAAGTTGTAAAGTTGAGTGAGAAATTCGATAGTGGCCTTGCAGATGAAGGTTGTGTTCGATGTAAGCGGCGAAGGATAAGGGAGAAGTTGGGAGGAAGAGAAGCGATGCTTGAAGATTAGGTGGGAAGCTGGACTCTCGCAATGACGCATGTGAAGGTTGGAACAAGAGTGGGTTGTGATAGATAAGGGAAACGGTAAAGATGAGAATGGAATCTGTTAAGTGAGAAACTCGATTCCGATGATCGTTGGTTTCGGTGGCGATGAAGGATAAGGGAACCTGAGAAAAAGATTACGGATGCTGAAAGTGAAATAATTGTCGCGGAGATGTTGAAGGTTCGGAGGTTGGCGTTGGTGTTGGCGTAGGTAAATAGCGATGAACAATGGATTCGTGAAAGAGGGAAAAATGTGGTAGGATTGATGATAAGCAGGTTGTTACGGTGTTGAATATGTAGATTGGTGAAAAGAAAACGGGTGATGATAAGGGAGTCGAAAAGAGAATGGAAGCTACAAAATTCGGCGAGAATATGGATTTTCGTGAGGATTATTTAGCTGCTGGGTTGTGGGAGGGTAAACTTATATTTGGAGTAAATAATAATGAGCAAAGCAGGAAAGGAGAGGAGAGGTTCTAAAGTTGAGTGAGTAGCAGGGGCGAAATTTGTAGGGAATTTGAGGTGGACGAGAACAGTGATGAATAAGGAAGTATATAGGGGAAAGACTAAGGCAATGCCTAATACATGTTCTGTAGTCGAGGTAGCAGGTAGGGACCAAGGTTGACGTAAAATACAATTTTACCATGGAAACAAATGTTGGAAAGGTTGGATACAAGTGAAGAATGCGAAAGTAGTCAGTTTTAGACATAGACGCACATTTGCTTTTCTTTTCATTCCCAGTTCAGTACCAGTTAATTGCCTCAAGGAAGGGAATGGATTGGAATAACGCAATAATGAATAAACCGAATGTGGGTGGAGAAATTGAGTTCCTGACGTTAAAAATTCATCATAAGTGTTCTCGAAAGCGTCGGTAGGTAATGTTAAAGTAACGATTGTGCTAGGTTGAGTAAATAATGTGTTGGAGAATATCTAATAGAAAATTGCAGGATGGTAAACTAAGACTGGTTTTGTGAGCATCACTGAAAAGAAATTGAGTCTAACGAAGGAAATTAATATGATGTAAAACCTAACGAATCTATCTTAAAAAGGGAACTTAAAAGATATACAAATATAAATGGAGTTTAAAAAAGAATGCTAGTTAATTTTGAGGTAGAAACTTCTGAAGAAAATTTTGAAAATTTCCAATATCTTTCAAATATAATAACAAAGGGTATAAGCGTTGTAATGCTGATTTGCAAAGAAAGAGATTCCGATGAGGTACTGCAGAGACGGAGATGAAAGGGTGAGAGAGATCAAGAAGGAGAGAGAGAGAGAGAGAGAAGGAAAGAGAGAAGAAAAGAGAGAAGGAAAGAGAGAGGGAAAGAGAGAAGGATAGGCTAGAGAGAATGAGAGGATAGAGGGAAGGAGAGGATAGAGGGAAGGAGAGGATAGAGGGAAGGAGAGGATAGAGGGAAGGAGAGGATAGAGGGAAGGAGAGGATAGAGGGAAGGAGAGGATAGAGGGAAGGAGAGGATAGAGGGAAGGAGAGGATAGAGGGAAGGAGAGGATAGAGGGAAGGAGAGGATAGAGGGAAGGAGAGGATAGAGGGAAGGAGAGGATAGAGGGAAGGAGAGGATAGAGGGAAGGAGAGGATAGAGGGAAGGAGAGGATAGAGGGAAGGAGAGGATAGAGGGAAGGAGAGGATAGAGGGAAGGAGAGGATAGAGGGAAGGAGAGGATAGAGGGAAGGAGAGGATAGAGAGAGGATTGAGATAAAGTGAAGGAGAGGATGGAGAGAAGGATAGAGAGAGGATTGAGATAAAGTGAAGGAGAGAGAGAAAGAAAGAGAATGACACGCAGAAGGTCTTAGAACGTCGTTGAGATGAAGAGAGGAATCAGCTCGCAGAACTGACTCCACAGCGCAGGAGGGCCAGTTCACAAACGTAATAGGTAGCTATGGCGGAATGTAGCGGGGGTAGGGTTTCCAAGTAAGGTTGTTGTGAGGAAATTCAGCGTTATATGACGTGGGAATGGGAAGACCGCAGATGCGGGAAAACAGCGATTTGGTGAAAGAGTTTAGGGATTTGGTGAAAGGGTTTAGAGCTGAAGGCAAAACAGAGGTGCAGAGAGGCACGGACTGAAAGAGACAGGGGTTGCGCTTGATGCTGTCGAAATGCCAGCTGTGTACAGCTGTTAATGAGATCAGGACACAATTGTTATTACGCGTATTGTCCTCCGAGGTGCTGTTCGGGTGCGAGAACAGAGGACGCTCGTGCTGCCGTAAATGGAAAGCAGAGAGCACTCGCTTGCGGAGGAGCCATATGCCAGAGGCTGACTGGCCCATTCACTTGCGTGCGGTGTCGGAACCATGATCTCTCAGCTTGAGGAACGCTTTATTACCAAATGTGAACAAAATGATGTAATAACACGACTGGCAAGTGAGAAATACTGAGTAACGTTTGTGCGTAACGTCGAGGGCAATATCAAAGAATTGACAAATACACGGAAACTCACCGTACTTCGCCAAACCTTGACATCCCATTCCTTCCCACTTCTCAGCATCTCTTGCCGTCACTTGCTGTCCAGCATTGTTTTTTGCACTACTTTTCTTTGGGTAGCTCAGTATTTGTCGTTATTCGCCTCTTGACTGACGTCCATTCACCGTCTTTCACTGACTCATTGTCCCTCACCCTTTGTTCGCCGCCTCGTTCTGTCCCTCTGTCTCTGACTTTCCAACTATTCCCACTCTTCATCCTTACTTGTTTCTCCTCGATCTTCTTTGCTTTGCTTCGTTATTTCCATTTCGCCATGCCCCACTCAATTCTTTCCAACATTCTTCTTCCTTTTCACTGTCCTGTTTTGTTTCTCTCCTTTGCTTCCCGTTCATCTCCGTCCCTCCGTGGTCTCCCTGAATTCTCTCTTCCTCCCTTCTCCCCAATACTCAGCTTTTCTATGACCCTCTCAATCTCATTTTCTCTCTTTCTTACGCTTTCCCGTCATTCTTTGGACCTCCGCGACATCCTGTGTCAATCCTTTCAGCCGTCCGTCCGTCCAGCATCTCTCTCCATATCTTTCCGTGCCTCTTTGTTTCTCTCCTCCTCTCCGTCCCGTTTATTTGTCCCGTTTTCTCGCTCTCCCCGTTCATCCCCCGTCCGATCCGTGGATCTTCCTGACATTATCCGCCTCTCTTTCCCCATCTTCAGCTTTTCTGTCTCTGACCGATCCATTAACTTCCCTCCCAGCCCTCTTATCCTTCCCCATCCTTCCGCGGCTCTTTCCTTTCCACCTCCGCCTTCCTCCATGCCTATCTTCTCCACATCCTCAGTTTTGGTATGTCTCTATCGATCTCATTTTCTTCCCCCAAGCCCTTTTCGCTTTCCCCGTTCCTTTTTCCTTTCCATCTCGGCCTTCCGTCCTGCGTGCCCACGCGCCCCATCTTGTTGCGCCCGCGGGGGGGGGGGGGGAGGGGGCGGGGAAGGGATAGCATCGCCTGCGGGTGCGGCCTCCACATTTCACGGGCGGCGAGCGCCTTTGTTTCCGCGGAGCGTGTGATACGGCGGGAGATCAACTTCCTCACTCCCCTGCCCTCTCCGCCCCGTCCCCCTCCCTGTCTCCATCTTCTCCTCCTTCCCCGCGGAGTGCGTGACGCGGCGAAGTAACCATTTCCACGAGCCGTTTCGCCCGGCGGCGCCGCCTTCGAGAAAGAGCGCCGCATTTCGAGGGGCCTCTCGGAGTGCGCGGGCGATTTTCTACCTGAGGATTCCCAACGGAGTATCAAGTCGCGGGAGGGTTCTCGGTGGGCGCAGTTTACAATTGGGTGGATTTGCGGGAAAATATACGGTTTTCTACTTGTTGATGGTGTTGAATTTCTTATATTCCGGTATACAAATGATGTTGTTTCTGGTGATAAAAACGCACTATGAGTTCCTGGTCAATATTAGTAATAAATAATTTATTTTCCTTTTCTGCCTCAGAAGTATAGATTTCCGCAGAAATTGTTTGTTATATTTCAATTTCCACGATGGCTGTAGTTCACCAGAACTTTGTGCTCAGAGCTAAGATTTTAAGCTTTGTGGAGTCGGGAGGTCATTCTGTTGCAAACAGCGTGAGCACTGCAATTCTGACGGACGGTTGGCGAGGTCGAACGTGACTGATGGGCCGAGCTCTATATATGCTGTCGTAATATGCAAACAAATTCTGTCAATTCACAAATGTTCGTTTTTAGTCGTTTGCATCCGAAATAAATAGTATACTTTTCCAAATATATACTTCCAGCGTTTCGGTTCATTTTAAGAATAATATTTTAACCGGTATGGATGAAGATAAATCCTTAATAAACTGCTATTAAAAAAAGATTTTCATGCAAAGTGACGAAATAATTTTTTAATCTAAAAACTGCTTCCACCTGATATGAGTCACTGTGTATTACATTCAGTGAATGAGGAAACTTTCTGAATTATACTAGAAATTTGTTTAAAAGCCTACTTTCTAATCGCACACAATGACCTTAAGAGAATGAATATTATACAGGAATTGCGGTAATGACACTTTTCCATACTACCACAAGCATAATTTTTTGGCATAAAGTCACCATGTAAATTCACTGTAAACTTCACCTCCTCTATCACCATTAGTACAAGAGTAAGCGCCACCACTACCACACAAACCACACACCACCTTAACCATTATCATAAAATAATAACACAACTGTGACGCAAAACGTTATGATTAAGCGATTGCTGTTACACTGCCACTCCTCACGTAATTTGTAAATGCTCCTTGGTACGTTTCAAACGCCACAATACACCGAGACTTACAAATGACAACAATAAAAGAAGAAATTAACAAGACCAGCGCAAAACACTTACAACGACTACATAACCATCAAAATATTTTTGCCAATAACTTACTAGACAATAGTGACACCACCAGCGGACTTAAACGATATCATACATTAGACCTGACATATCGACTATAAATTGTTGTTAATCTGTAAAAAGGTAATATTAGGAGTACGGTCAATGGACCTTACTCCTCTCATGCGATTAAAATTGTATGTAATTTTGCCAAATGTTTATAACTAAACAAATTGCAAAATAGAATATTATTATAAAAATGTTTTTAAAAAAACTCATCACGTAATGGCCTCTTGCCATGGTAACTTCCTTCCCGAATCTCCGGCTCATGGTCTGAACAACTACATACTCGACAAGCACGACTAAAATCACTTCAACAATTGTCACCATCATCATCATCATACCCACTAACACAACAGAACAAGTGTCCATAAACACATTTCAATTACATAGCCTCCCCATGGCAACCTGTTTCCTCGGACCCCGACACATGACCTGAATAATCATATCCACAACAACCAGCCCTACCACCACCACCACCACCACTATCAGATCTACAATCATCACAATCACCTCCACAGCTACTACCACGAAAGAGCAGTGTCGATTAACACATTTCTGTTTCACCCCCATCCCTTGGCAACCTGCTTCCCGGGACACCGGCTCTTGGTGAGCGGGGTCGCCCTCAACCGCATACGCCCCGCCTCGCCTATTAACGGCTTTCACGCGAAAATGGCCCGTGCGTGCAGGTAGTTAAGCGCGCACAAACAAGATTCAGCGGGGCTTCTCGTGGACATAAGCGCCCCGCCCGGGATCCACGCGCCCTCGGCGCCGCGGGCCTTTGCGAAGCTCCGCCACCCCCACCCCCACCCCCACCCGCGACCTCCCCCACCACGTTACGCGTCTCCGTGCAAAACGTTAGTGGTCTGGTAGTGGGGACACCTGCTGCAAAACTACAGGTATAACAAGTTTACACAAATCCAGCTGGCACCACACCTTAGATATTTCGGATGTGATATTACAGACGAGGAAGAGAAAGACAGTGATCTAATAACAAATAACGTCCACAGAATATGCGGGGTTATAAAATATGTCAATAGTAAAACTAGAAAAGTATAACAAAAAATCTATAATATTGAGACCATTCTCTAGCTATTGTATGGATCGGAAATATGAGCACATAAATTGACACAGACAGTGAAGTTAGTGATATTTGTGTCAATAAAAGTGACGCAGACATTGAAGTGATATTTTTTATCAATGAAAGGTTGTACGTCATTATATCATATTAGTAATGAGAAAAGGACAAGTTTGAAGGGGATTACAAAAGAAGATACAAGAAACATGTAATGCCAATTGTGTCAGAAAGAATATCTGATGGGATTGTTAATTGCAGACCTTCCGAACGAAGAAATGTTAGTGGACTCAGGAGATCAAGGGGAACATGGAACGAACAAATATGCCTAATTCTGGAAAAGTAGAAGAAGACGACACCTAGAAGGTGACTTAAGCTAAACAAAAACGCAACTGACAAAGAATTATTTTATGTGGTTCATGTAAGTTCAAAGACATTACAGTTGTTAACATTGTACCATAGCTTTTTAATACAGAATGCGCCAACGTCTGGAGCATGTAATGGAGTAGATGATGATCAATTTGTGCCAACCAAGATGTAGTGAGATATTCTGTTTTCTTCGCCTCCTTAATCCTTCCTTCCAAATTTTACCTGTCTCTTTATTTACGTCCCCTCATTCTGTTATTTCCGTCCACCGTTGTTTTCCTCCTCAGTCTTTATTTCCTCCACATCTCCCTTTCCAATCTCGTTATGAGAGTTATGTGACATTTGTTTTTGATTGGTAGGTAAATATTGCGCCACTGTTTGTCAAGGAACAGAAACATCTTTGCATGCCTCAAATCGTACCATTAGAGCATGACGAGATATTTGTCATTCAGGAGTGAATGTAAAATGTGTAACTTCGTTTTATGACATTTTCCATAATATGTCCATTGTCAAAAAGTGATCATTTTTTAACAATTTATATGACCTAGACGTTCGTAATATTTATTCTTGGAATATTGTTATCACGCAAAAAACCTGTTTTGTGGAAAATATCGGGATTTAATTTTCGCATAAGTACGTTTTGCCATTTATCGACGAAAAGTAATATAGCCTTGCAAGTTATATTAGGAAATTTTTATGCTCTTTGGGTTTTTAATTTATTAAAATAGATTCACTAAACATCTGAAAATTTGGGCAACATTATTTCATTAAAATAAATCTTGATCTCCATCCTTGAAATAGCGATATATCTACCACTGGTAATTGGTATAATGTCAGACATAGACTTATTTTAATTAAAATATTGTTTGGTCAGCTTCATCTTAAAATCTCAATTTTCGGGTTTTTACGTTACAACAGTGTTCCCGAAAAGCGATGGCATGTGCGTACATGAAATAACTGTTATCTATAGAAATCAACCTTCATTTGTCTACGTGTCGGACCACCAACCTCACCTGCGTACGCCGCTTTCATAACAGCTGCAGCATCCTCGCGAGGACACGGGCGGCCTCGAACGCCCCGTCCTCTGTCGAACAAAGCGCCGGAAGCCAGCTGGCGTCCGACAAGTTTCGGCACTCGCTGTACCCTGCGCCTGACGAGCAGCGGGTAGGCAACCTCTCCTACACCGGCGCGCTGCGGGTGGCGGACGGTGCCTCCGGTTTACACCTGTTGTATCGAGCGGGGGTACAGGGAGAGACTTCGTGAGGGCGCGAAACTGTGAGTGAACAAGCGCGGGTACAGCGGAGTGAGGCTGCAACCGGAACGTCGGGGCAGCGAGGGTAGCTCTCTTACTGCTCACCGCACATTTTACATTCTCGGTTAACCCGTGTGGAATTCGTGTTTCCTCTGTCCCCAGAATTCTCTCATTTTCTCTGCGTTTCTCTTTACTCACCCTAAGGTAGAAGTAGATATGAGAAGTATGATTAGGTTTTTCACATTATACCTCTGGAGTCGCAGTTTATATTAAGATTTTCTTCGTAAAACAATTTGCTCTTTTTTACCTCTTTTTGCATACATATTGCATTACCATTACTCCGTAATTTATTATTCCATATCGCCTCGATGGTCATAGTCTAAAGCATCCTACCCATCGGCAGTGAAAGTCCGAAAAGTAGGAGTAGGTTGGTGAGAGCAGATTAACTTGTACTAATTCTGGAATCGCATTTAGGGTTTCTGGTCAACCCGAATAGAAAATGGAATGTTCTCAATGTACTATCAGTAATACTACTACCTATTTCATTTCAATTCTATTGTTAATAATGATCAAGATCTCAACCGCTCTCTAGATTAGGAAGCAAAGCTGGGAGTGACCAAGCGCAAGCACATTGCTTCGACAATATTCAAATTGACGTCGAACAAGAGAGTTGGTTGGAAAGAAAAGGAAGTGAAAAGGGAAATATGGAAGGAATAAACATGGAGGAGATTAAAGTAGGTTGACAGAGATAACAGTTTGTAGGGACGTAAATAAAATTGCAGAGGCAAAATTTAGAAGGAATGAGTAAAGAGGAAGAAAACGAAATATTGAAAAAAGTTGTGACAACCATACAAATGCAGAAGAAGTAATGAAGAGCTTGAATGTTATAAGAAAATCGTATAAGGAAATGCTGGTAGAAAAAGGAGCGGTTGGAGAGAAAAGAGCAAGTGGCGAAAGAGGTACAGAGAATTATAAGAGGTAAAGCAGGTTAAAGGAGATGGAATGGGAGAAAATAGGGACTAAAAGTGTTATGAGGAGGGTAACGAAGACGGATGAGAAAAAGGAAAGTGGACGAAGATAAAGAGGTGAAGTGAAGAGGGGGGGGGATGTGAGATTCTGAGCCGAGGTGGTGCGGTGCGGTGCGGTTCGTGGAGGAGCTAAGCGGTGCGGCGCGGGTTGCTGTGCGGGGCGGAGCGGGGCAGAGCGGGGCAGAGCGGGGCAGAGCGTGGGCCGCCCAGCCGGGGAGCCCTTGCGCGCCGTTCGGGCCACGCGCCGTGTTAACTCTGTCGCGCAACTTCCAACTTGCGACCCTCTGCTCCGCCGCGCCGCGCCGGCCCTTCTGCTGAACCTTCGCGGCAAGTGGGGGGGGGGGGGCGCACCGGCGCCGCCAGACGCCTCGTCCCCCCCCCCCCGGCCCCTGCCGTCACACCTGCCGTGGAGGAAACGCCCCGGTGCAAACACGGAGCACAGGAGAGGATTTCCGCCTAGCCTTCAACTCAGCGACCTTCAACATTGATTGCGAGATAGAAGGGAATCAATATATTTATCTTCTTGATTTTTTCCCCGGAAGATTTATGTAGTTTCTCCCCTGTTACCTGCCATTCCGGATGTGCCCCAGACCAAACAAGGGTCAAAGCTTTGGTGTCAACGACCTTTACAAGGTTAATCAATACTTTTATTCTCAATATTCGTCTATTAAATTTACAAAAATTTGTCTGAAAATAATATAGAACTAACGAAAAATAAATGATAACAAATTAAAATTGTGTGTTGAGGTATCAATTGTCATTATATATTTCACTCTGATGGAGTTTTTTGCAATTAGGAAAATTAAAAATTGTGTAAATTTTGTGTTTTAAGTAAATTTAAAACGAAATAAAATGCTAAATGTATATTTTAAATTTCGTTTTCCGTGTAAACGTAAGTGCTCTAGATAAAAGGAATTAAATATAAAAGTAAAAATATGATCGGATTAAAATGATCAAATTACTCTTTTATTTAACTAAGTATTAATGAGCACGTACAGCACGTTTATGTTCAAGTGGAATGCACATATAAGCGTGTTAAATCATGAAAATTATGTCCAAATTTAGTGCAAGAGTTTGTGGATGTATGTTATAATTTTTATATCATTGGTGTACGCATTTCTGGAACTTTTCATGTGGACAAATATGTACTTTACCCGTTCATACCACTGCAGATTCTATATTAATCATCTTTAAACAGCACATGTTTCTCTTACACTAACTTCCTGATTATGCTGTAATAGAAAAAATGTGCTACTCAAAAATTGGTAAATGAGGAAAAGGAGAGGTTTGTGATACCTTTTGCCTACATGAAACGTTCCACAACGTGGACGCGCGCCGCCACTGGTATGGCTGCAAAACCCCCTTCGGCGTTGCGAGCGACCTTGGGCAGGTGCGTGGAGCCGCCCGGGGCTGGCGCGGGCGTGGGTCTGCGCATGCGCGGTGGGTTGACGGCCGTACATCTCGCGCGCCGCTGAAACGCTTCCCATGTTGCCAGATGGGGGCGGGAGAGGGGGAGGAGGATGGAGTGGCGCCGAGCAGAGGCTCTTGCGGAGGGACAAATTTATTTCGATACCAGTTCCTTGCCTTCCAAACATACGTGGAGAGGACGACTCTGGGGAAGGTGCCTCAGGGCACCAACTGATTTCACTGCAGTGAAATCAGCATTCCACTATCCAGGAGGCCCTAGGGTTCGGGTCTCGAGAATTTTTTGCACTAACTAGATAGCTTCGTCGAATTCAGTCGGTCTTTGGAGAATAATGCTAGCGGCTCTCTTTGGAGAAGAATAATCTGATTGGTAGTTTTCCGTAGTTTCTCCGATCAACACCTAGCGAGTACCTGAGCAGTACCCTAATAAACGAGCCACGCCCCTCTTGCGATCTATTATTCGTCTTTCTTGTCGTATCCTCATTCATTACTTGCGCACCCTTGCACACACTACACACATACATACACTACCACATCTGGCGGGGAAACGAGTCAGGATATTAGAGCGTGTCCCGGCTCGGGCGGTGCCTCTTTAATACGAGATACCTGGTTGAGAAAAACCTTGCAAGCCGACGTCGAGATCTCGCCAGTCAACGGGGACAGGTCACCACCATCTGCAGCAATAAAACGTGTACTACATGCACAGGACTAATGTTCTTAACTGTTGACGGGCCCGGAATCAATCAATAGATGGAATTGGCGAATAATTTAATGCATTTTTGGATATAATTTTATGGTATGATGATGTGGCATGAGAAGAAAAGTAACGAGAGATCTCCTAGGAAACCTGTCGGAAACTCTTCCGTCGCATGTTCATCCAATTGGACCGGGATTTGAACTCTTGTCCCTGCGTCGGAAGGCGAGCAGTCTGACCACTGAAACTCGTGATATCAGATTGCTGTGGCAGGCAGCGAGGCAGGAGGAGTTACCTTTATTATGATGCCAGGTCCTAACGTCGTAGACATAACTAGAATGGACGAACAGTGGTGATGGGTTGGTGATAACGATCTAATTATACGAATGATGGGGCGGATTTTGATGACCTAAAACATTGCCAAAAATGATCAATAAAATACTCTTAAAATTCTTTAAAAATGGCCTAAAAACAAAGAAAAATTACGTAATTTTTTAAACCAAAACCACTTTAGATGAACAACACAAGCTGTTGGGTATATTACTGATGTCATCCAGGCTTCTCTAACATGCTTCCTATTGTTCAAGTGAACTCAGCTTGCAAACTTTTGGTTTGGGCTGTTCTTTAAAATAAAACCTCTGCCTTTATTTATCCCGAAATGGGCCGAACTGAAAAAGTGTCGATAGACGTCACAGGAACCTTAGATTATACGGTACTCACAACGCCTGTCATTACAATATATGAGTGAAGAAAAACGGATCTGCTTCTCAGGAATTCTGTTGCTCCTGATAAATATTGTTTGAAGCAAGTACCATTCAAATGAAATTAAAATGTATGAAATCAGCAAGAAATACATTAAAAATGACGTAAAATGGTAAAAAATGACTTATAAGTAGAAATCGACGAGAAATGCAAAATAAAAATACGTATGAAAATGAGTCATTTCGTTTTGTCTTAACATAAAATGAATTCTATAGTAAACGGCATTGTTATAAAGTGAAAAGAAAAAAGATGACATTTTATTAAAGTTCGCCTCTAGTGATGATGACTCGTTTATGGAATAAAACGCAGTGGAAACGGGAGAACCCCGAGAAAATCTACCGCGAACCCTTTTATTCCGCAAATTCCACCCGAATCGATTTGAGTCCTTTCCATCTCTTAGGTATCGTAGTTGAACCTCGATTCTCAAAGCAAATGGTCCGACCATTCTACTACGAGTGCCTCCGTAAAATGGTACGCATTGGCTTCTTTGTTGTACTGTCAATGCCTATTTCCACCGGCAACCCTTTTTATCCACCATAAATTCTACCGGATCGATTTGAGTTAATCTTTTCCACCTCTGGGGTATCATATTTGAACCTCGGTTCTCAAAGCAATTAGTAAGGCAATTCTACTACGTGTGCCTCCTTACAATGGGATGTATTGGCTTCTTTGTTATAATGTCAGTTATTACGTCTTATTGCCTTATCTGTAATTGGGTGAATAACTTGATTACGTACAGGGGATTATGAAGGTACAGTTATGATATTTGAGCGATCGGAAAATGAGAGTCAGGAGAAATTGGCGAACCCCAAAGCAGCCTTCTGCAAAACCGCTTGGTCCAGCACAATTCCACTACAATCAATCGGGAGCTAATCTCTCGTTCCCAGAGAGAGTTGGAAGGCGAGTAGTCTGCGAGCTACCCCTTTCAGGGAAACTTGCACTCGATTGAAATGCACTCGATTGTGTGTAGTCATCATTTCAATGCCGCAGTGGCTAATGAAGCTAGTTGGTGCCTGCAACTGCTCGTCGTTGCCCAGTCGGCCCTTGACTCCCCGCTACTCCACGCGCAGTCACTTGGCGGCGAACACGTTATTTTGTATGGAGTTATATGCATTATTTTTCCCCACTTTCGTTCAAATTATCCCAACTCCATGAAAAACGAAAGGCAGGTTATTAGTGTGCTCAGTTTTTTGGTATACAAGTAATTAAAATATAATACATGGATTAATTAATTTTCATAATTCTATTTTTAGTAGTCTTATTTGCTATTCACTAAAATATGAACTTCAATACTTTTCTATAAGCAATGGTATTCAAAATACAAATATATTCTATCCTTTGCCTTTATATACTTATAATCACTGCTTGCATTTGCACTAATCGATCAAGAGAATAATTTGTTCTGAAAGACCTAACATTATAAGAACTATTGGGCACATGTACACATTATTCCTGTTCATACAATTCTTCTATTAATTCAACACGGTTTTCTACACAAATGTGCAGTATATTTCCATCTCCTCACCGTAATCAAAATCCACTGCTTTGTTTACTTGTCCAAATGAGTAACGAGGGAGTTGTATCTTGAGGGCAACAACCCAATTCACAATTTGTTCACAATCAATATTTTCCCGTTTGAAACTACGGAGTCAAAAAACTGAAATTTCTGTTAAGCTCAAAAATTAGGCAAGGTTTATGAAGGCAAAACATAAAATAAATTATCAATCAACTTCAAGAGAAAGTCAGTTAGTTCACATATCAATCATGACATTCCTTTAATAATGGACATTTTTAAAATTTATTTAGTTATTCAAGCTCAAGCTGTGCTAAAATATACCAGGAGTTTTCAATAAAGAAAAATATATTTATGTTAGCACATTTTTCTTAGATATTTTTGATTAATTTTATTAAATTATTCTTAAGCGTCAGTTTAAATTTCCAAAACATGAAACAGATTTAAAATTTGAACTTTGACACTGATATAATGTAGATTTATAAACACATCGTAATTGAATTATGAATCGTGGGAAATTACGTTCTTTGTATGGTAGAAATCTTGTACACGAAAATGGTAATTTCAGTGAAGTGCCGTTTCCATATTCAACAAGTTTAATTTATTTCTGTGTTTGTCTATAATTAAGGCGTCATACACTTCAAAATTTGCATTCCACTCACACAATTTTTAATTTACACCTTTATAGGCATTTCCTTTGTCAATGTATGTGATAAACATGAGTAAACCTTGCGTAAAGATGCTTACAATAAGACATTAAGACACATTCAGATATCTAAGGAAATATATGAAAAAAATATCAAATGTACAAAGAATCGGAAATTGAAAATACGTCAAGAATCAAAATTTGTATGTAAGAAGATAAATAAATCAAAAATGAAATTTGAAACACAATTTTTTTGTCTTTTTATTAGACACTTGAAACATCAATAAAACGCTTTGTGGAATATACATTACGAAATGTATCGAAAAATAGCACGGAGCAAGTATTGCATCAGATTTTAAAAAATAGACTTACGAAGAACTTATTTTACAGCAAAGTATATTTTATGACATAAAATTGTTGCCCTCATACAACTGGGTGACGGGTTTTCCGTATCCTTAAAAAACATATACATAGTAAATATTCGAAGCGACCTAGTCTGCAACAATGTCATTCGAAGGAAGCTTTTGGGGTCACTTACATGTCACGTTCGTGATGACTGACAGTTGAGAAAATACAACTTGCGCCAATAGCTTTGACGAACATGCATTATAGAGATATGTCTCTAACAAACTTTGAAATCACAAAATAGTGTGAAAAATTTTCGCAGATTTGTGCACAGAAAGGTTAGAAAGCACTGCGACTCATACTTTTTTGAAAAGGAAATTAAAGCAAAACTAAAACGGTTTTTCGGACTATCTCAGTTAATCCCAACAGCATGATCAACAAGTTATTATATAATAACAAAATAAATAAAGTAATATTTTGAATAAATCATCCTTATTTATATGAAATTACATATATGTATATTATGCAACCAAAACTTTATATTTACTGTCAATATATTTACTCTCTATAATTACTCTGCCAGTATAAATTAATTTAGCTGTAATGTTTTTTACAATGTTAAAGTTTACTCTTAAATGTTAGCATGAATTTTTTATTAGTATTCGTAATTTGTTAATTTATTTATTTACGTCACGAACAGTTAAAACTGTGTGTGACGTGCTATGAGGAGAAGCTAATTTGAAGTTACATTAATGTCCAGACGCAAAACAAGGGGCCAGCTCGAGGATCAGGGAAACTGGACGAAAACGTGATCGAGATGGGGGTCATTGTCCCAGAAGCTGAAGTACAATACTTGTTGCAGGTTCATTACAATTATACAATCCAAATGGTATAAAATACATTAAATGTCATTGTTAAAATTAATATTACTTTCCTTTTGAATGCTCGGTATAGTCTCTAATTGTATAGAATTGTATTGTTTGACTTAGACTACATCTGCCAAAAAGTAAGTTTTCATTCTAGACAAGCGAAGCGTGTTCTATTTAACTTCTGCAATCAATGATTTCTCAAACAAGTTTATGAAGTCCGTAGTTTCAAAAATTATTAACTTGACATGTCGTCAAGTTCAAAAGCATGCAAAGACAATCAAAATTGTACTATTCTCACAAAGTAACCATTGCGATAAAAACTTTATTAAAATTTTTAAAAATTCAGTGCATTTCTCATGGAGATTCATTTCTAATCAGAGTCAAAACTGGTTCTTTACGTGGCTCCGAAGGCTAGGAAATGCCTGTACTCGCATCTTTTACGAGTACTGTGTGCTATAGGGACTGAATTTTGTGCAAATAAATACCGATTATTTAGATTTTATAGAAGTATATAATAGTCGATTTTTGTTCACATATTTTTGAACTAATCAAATGCTGTAACGTTATTAATTTACTTGATTTTATTTTATATCATCACTAAAAATAACTTAAAAATAGTTTCCGGTTCACCAAATCTATTATTTTATTTTTTGAGTGCTCTACTGTTATTTCCATAACTGATTCGGTTTACCAATAAGATGTCTTGTTTCTTGTGACACAGGGTTTCTTAAATTGAATGAGAAATTCTTGAAATCTAACATTAACATGATTATAGAATTAATAGGTTAAATGATTTTTGATGCGTCATGTAAAATTTTGCTCCTATTTTAATACATCAGGACTAAACATGATATCTTCTTTCATTCCACATCCACATGACAAATATTTAACAAAAAATGATTACAGAACTTTACTCTTCAGTTTCAGCTGAAACTCATCGATGAGGTACAGGTGCCTTGGCCATTACGATATCCTAATGTTCAACTTCTTTGTCGACAGATTTTCATTTTGCGGACTATAAAGGGCGTGAATGAATTGAAAAGAATTCGAGATACTCACTGAGTGATGTTCTATTACTTACACGGTGTACAGACCGGAGCAAAATAACTGTAAAACCTAGCGCAAAAACAAACTGCTCCACAGCGACCTTCAAAGAATTTCAAGAACCATTAAATTGTCTTCGCGGAAAGAAAAACACACTTTTTTGTCTAAACCCATTCCGCCCGATCGAGCGGCGCGCGCAAATCGATACACGCGCGGAACAAGGAAGAGCAGACGGAGCCAATTTCGCATCGCTCGGAGGTAACGAGCGCGAAAAAGTTGCGGAGTGGGCGGAGTGAAGGGATGCGGGGTGGGGGGAAGGGGAGGGAGGGGAGGGAGTGCAGGGATACGGGGTGGGGGGAAGGGGAGGGAGGGGAGGGAGGGCCCAGCGGCGCCCGACGAGGTACCGCTCCTCGTCGCCGGCCACGCGCCGGGCGCGAGAAAAACGCGGTGGCCGCGGCAGGGAGACAGCGAGGTTAGTGGCGGTTGATTGGTTGGTTGGTTGGTTGATTGATTGATGTTTCTAGGCACGTCAACATCAACAGGCATTAGTTCCGTTAATGTGGTGAATGCTTAATCCTGGGAAATGAAGGGAATTCCTCCTCAGTTGGATGATGAGATCCGGTGCCGAACTACACGTCGGCTCGCGAGCTATTTCATTCTTCAAGGTATTTCCTCCAAAGAAGCACCTCCCCTGTCGAGATAAGCTCCCATTTTGTCTCCCAGTATGGCGGTATGGTAGTGGAGTCCATGGTAGTGTAGTGTACGTGTCAGAGCACAGTAAGAGAAGAGCAAGGGACAAAGGAAGATCGCGCGCAGTACGTTTATTTGGAGCACTTTCCGGTATTCACCTAGTATTAATTTGAGAAAACATGGAAATCTACTGGTGAGGGCAGTCGACCGCTTGATTTCTCCTCCAGATAGCAGCTAAATTCGACCTAGCTACATAGCTAATGACGAAAATCCTGTCACCGTTGGGACTCGAACCTATAACCTCCATGCGAGTGTCGTTGCAGAGAGCGCGGCAATGCTGGCTCTGAGCTAAAATCGGTTAGGACGAGAGAAGCGGGGCCGTCCACGACATTCGCGTCGTCTTGGTGACGGAGGCGTTGGAGGGGGTCGGCAGAGGAGCCGGGGGAGGGGGGAGAGCGGCAATTGGCGACGCGCTGCGTCTGGGGAAATCGCCCGACGACGCGAAGCGAGCGCGCCGAGTGGTCGCTAATTGGCGTGGGCGGCGCCACGCGATGTGAGACGTTGGGCGAATTGGCGACACCAACGCACTCTAAGATGGGCAGCGGAGGCAACACAGCACATCCCAGTGTATGTTAGAGAGAAGCTTGCGCCGCTTCTTTGGTTTATACCTTGGTAGCATTTTGGGGTAAGTGATTCTAGGTTTTGAGATCCGATGGTAGAGGTTTTTGACTTTATCGTTCTTAACAACGTGCTTCTTAAGAAATGAAAGTTATGTAATGCTGGGATTATGTGAAAACAAACGGCGAAGTTTCGGCATAAAACCTCTTATTGCCGGGCCTTGACAACGAAAAAGTGGATAAATACAATTGCTTAATTTAGAAACAAATCTGCTAACACGTGATGTAGCCCAGAATCCTTGTTTTGTGGGTCATTGATACCGTAAAAACTAACGATTGTAAAAGGTCTATCCGTCTGTGAACAACACTAGCGGCTAAACCGTTCAGCCGATTTTCTCCAAAATTGATGTGCAATTGTCGATCCCTCGGATGACGCGACTTCTTGAATTTGAAACCGATTTTTGAATTTTGGGGGGTACTTTACATGAAGACCCTGGGTCATTTTCCAATGTTTCAAAAAAATAGCTCCATCGTTTTTAATTAAAATTAAATCTTTCTTTTCTCTTCTTTGATCTACCTTCACCCCTTAAACACACACACATGCACCACACTGCTACACTTGTCGGGAGCTTCGAACTTCTCCGGGATGTGGTGGTGTCCCGGTGAAGAGGAGATAACTGGACGGGGAAACCTCGCAAGTCGACGTGGACGCTGATGCCGGACTTCGCCTTCCACTTGGGGAATATCATCTCTACCTCCTGCGATGATTAAATGCACTACTATTGTGTGACTAATTACTATAGCAATTGTCGCGCCGGGAAATAAACCATAAAATAAATACCTTACATTAAGATCACCTTTTAAAGGACCTGATAGCAGTGGTGGCTTGTTTTACAGTAGTGGTCACTAATTGGCGTGGGCGACTCCACACGATCGGCGCAATGCGGTGGGCGAGTTGGCACTAGCAACGCGATCTAAGATGGCCAGAGAAGGCATCAAGTGGAGCTCTACAGAATTAGGAGTCATTCTCAAATGACGCGTATATTGTCTATAAAAGTAGACATCCTCTCGTCTGTACTACTATTTTATAGCATCCTGTAGGAATGTAAGGTTATTAGATGAACAACGACTAAATTTGTGGCGTTAATAAAAAAATACAATCACCTTATTCTCTTCTTTTTATGTCATATTTTCGCTTTCCAGACTTAAAGAGCTAAATATCGTTTGTATCGTCCATACATAACATAAAAAAGAGAGAGCTGTAACCTGGTTACGGAATGAAGAAACCACGCTACAAGTACGTTGTTAAAAAATTGCCTTAGAGTGGACCCGAAACCCCAACCTTAAACTTCACGTATGTAAACCAATCTCCAAGCACCTACTCCACCGAGGCGGGCCTTGCAAATGTTTCAACAGCAGCTTATTCGACGCTCTGTCATGGAAGCAGCAATGTGACCCATGCCTAATGGATTGATTGATGTTTCGGACACGTCGACTACTATTGTCATTAGTCCCGTTCATGTAGTGAATGTTTTATGCCGGGAGATGGTGGTGACTGCTTTCCCGCTTTTCCGACACTTTGGCTTGCGGCGGATATATCCTCTAGGTCCCTGTCCCACCAGCGCATAACCCCACCCGGTAGAAGCTCTACGCTCCCGAATAGTCTTCCCACGTGTGTGTTATAGTCCTGTGCACGTAAATTGCATGTGAGAGTAAAAGGGGAGAGGGTAGGACAAGAAAAAGGAGGGAAAGATCGCGCGCTGTACATGGACCGTGGGATATTACTTTGTTGTTGGTGGAAGAAATCACTGAAAACTGCCGGTCAGTTCCGCTATAAGCCATCTCTAGAAAGCGACCTAGCTGTCAAGACAGTGTCAAAACTAGGCCATTACGCCGTGACTCGAATTGCAGAACTTCCAGGTCAGAGGCGCCGCAGATACAGCGGCTCTGAGCTAAACTCAGTCGGTCTGCCTAGTGGAGGCGAGGAAGGCTACATCATGGCGTTGTTCCAATTAAAAAGCCCCGCCGCACTGACATGCCGATAATGCCGTGATTTACTCAGGGATCGGCCTAAGCCGGCGTGTGCTCGCTTCATACCGTTCAATTCCGCGTGTCTCTGACCGGCTCCGCCATCCCGCGTACATCGTGGATTAAACCGGCTCTCTTCTCCCCTATTCCCGACAGTGCCAATATTTCATCGCTTTCTCTCCATCTGCTTCTTCTTCCCTTTCTCCTCAACCTCCAAATCTCAACTACAGTCACGCCCTCCCTACCTCACGACCCCCTCTATCGTATCTCCTAACCCTGAATTGTTTTTCATCCCTATATTTTTTCGCACTTCCGTGGTTCTCTCTTCGACTCTGCTTTAAACTTCTCACTCGCAACCATCGCTCTACTCTCTTCCAATAACGCTCCCTGGAAATACTTCTCCAGTTTCACCATTTCCTCTACTTCAAACACTACCTCCTCCTAATACACCTCAGCTCTCGCCACTTTTAACTCTATTGTCTGTAAAAATACCCAATTTTTTACATTGAAAATCAGGAAATGCAACACCCGTATGATTTTATTAACCTTTACCACTGGAACACACGTTTATTGACCGTATATTCAAACGCATTTCAAAATTCCCATCAAAAATGCTGTATTTGTTGAAAAAAAAATCCGATGTATCGACCCAACATATCGTGAATCAGAAGCAATATATGTGATACTTAATAAATTGTTCATGGATATTCTACTTCACTGTTCGCGGTAAATAAACATTTTCAGTGTAGAACCTTTGTAACTTCGAGAAATAGTTAAACACGTAAACTTGTATCTGACGTGCATGCAACATACATTTTTTAATTGTTTATAAAAACATTTAAGCAAACATTCGCGTAATTATGAAATTTTGTCGTGACTTTGAATATTGTTGGAGGTATTGTAAATCTGTTGAATTGGAAGCCAGATAAACAAATAAATTGTTCTTCTTTTTCGAAAATTATTTTCCAAACACTTTCGTTCAAAGCTACTACGTTCAAGAGACTATTTACCTCCAACTTGAGTTCTTTCATTCCCTAGATATGATTTTCTTCATAAAATAAATTACGAGAATGTTATATTTTAATTTCTGCAGTATACATCACCACGTATAAAAATCGGAAGAGACTTTGTGTACCTTCGCCTCCAGCACCGTTATGTGCTTGCGTAATTTAGTCCTATCTCGAAAAGTGACGTATCGTGCTCGGGACTATTCAGGTCGACGAAAAAAAAGGTCGACTTGACCCCACAACGACCTCGCTTTCGGCGAAGTGATTTAACACATTTCAACGCTCGACTTGCAGCGCGCTCTTATCGGCCGTGCACGCACACAACGTTGCACGTTGCGTGCGTGCGTCGCAGAGGATTGTCGCGTGCGCCCGCGGCGAAAGATTGTTGCGTGCGACTGACTCCCACTGCAAGCTTCCTGCAGAGCTGCGTGGGAGCGGTGCAACCTTCGCCCGGCCTTCGATCCACCCGCAATTAAGGTCACGGACGCCACTCGCCCCAGAATGCTCTCTCATTAATTCTTCTGTGCTGTCGGGTGGAGCGATTGTCTCGAGCGGATGTCAAGAGCGCAGGAGGGGAAGGTACACGTGGGTTGGCCACGTTCCCACCGGGTTATTTTCGAGACTTTGTTCGCGTGATTGGCTATATTGTCGTCGCTTATTGCTGCTAAAGGATAAGTCGGGTGGATGCGATACGGGGAAATATTAATTCCCTGTTATTCCAATAGATCGCAAGGTACCAGCGAACATTACAGCAACGTTACGATCAACAGTGCCGTTGAATGAAAGATCTCAGCCCGATCTGCAAATGGGCTTTCTGAGTTGAATATTAGCGAGTTTGTTTCAGGCACCTGCCAGAAGTAAGTTCCGTAGGATGCTTGTTCAGATCAACGGTGTCCGTGATTTTCCTGATTTATCGATTTTTTAGGTTTCTCGTGCTTGACACCTACTGTAGCCATTAGTTCCGTAACGGTGGTCTTCTCCCCGAGAGGTGGGGTTTTGCCCATTTGCTGGAACGTGAGATCCGGCAACGACCTACATTCCGGAATACGGGTCCTCCCCTCCAGGAATCTCCCTCATCGGGGCACCTTCCCAGCCGGAACGGCTCTAAGCTTCCGATTTGCCTCCCGACTGGTGCTGCAGAGAAGCGCATTCAAAGTTGCCTGTGTGTGTGTGTGTGTGTGTGTTTGTGTGTGTGTTAGGATAAGGTAGGAAAGATCGAGCGCAGTCCATGACCCGTGTATTGAGACATTCGCTGGTAGTGTTCGCAGAAACCATGGAGCACTGTTAGGGCAACCGTCCGCTAGACCTCTCATCGACTCTGGTTAAATTTGACTTAGCTTGTGGGAATGAAATCATCCAGACGAATACGGGAGCAGCACCTTATGTAACTTCCATCGGAAAAAGAATGACTAAAGAAAAGTGTTGAATATGATTGAATTTGTCTTTTATCTTGTGTTATCTTTTCCAGTGTTCTTCTCAGAATTGCGAATGTTATAGCCATATGTGACGGTATCTTGAATCACTAGTAGCGTCAAACAAGAGTTGAATCTGTTTTTTGCAATATGTAGAATGCTCTCATTTCTTTCTTTCCTGATATCGCGCTTCGAGCTATTTTCTCGCTGGTCTCATAGGCGGAGTAGAAATACGCAGTTGTGATGGTTCTCACTGGGCTATTTCCGATATTTTAATCGCATGATTGGCAGTATTACCCTCGCTTATTGCTACTTGTTAACCCTAGAAAAGAAGAGCTGAGTGTCGAAGATCCCATAACTAATTAGTCCGTGATATTCAAATAGATTCTCCCTTACAGTCTCATATTTCTATATATATTTATCTTGTAATTACAAAACCTATACAGGAATAGTAGAGGATATATTGCAATTATTTATTGACACCAAACGTGCAGTTGAGTGTTTAATCATTGTATGTTAGTAGGCTCTTCATTTGGCATGTCTATTTTTCTCCGTTGCCGGTATTTCCTTTGATGTTAAGCAAAGGTTCCCGGAATATGACTGGGTTTCTTTTGTTAGCAATGCCCCACATTTCACATGTCATGCAAAATTAATTATACTTGTGAGATGATAATTCATAAAGCTAAATTGTGGATTGTGGTTCAGGATTAGATGCAGCGGTTGCTCGTTGCTGATTAGTACTACTCATACTACGGGATATAACGTAACAGCTCTGAAATGAACTAAAGTAATTATACCCGACAAATAACTAAGCCAATTTTCTGATACATGCAAAAAAATGATTTTAATTGGCAATTTTTTTTATTAGACTAGGTTTGATAATGTTGTCGGGGAATTTAACAATATTGACTACCATAGTACCACCTGGATACAAAATAATTGCTCTGCGGGAAACGAATAGATGTGATGAAATTCAGCTTAAGATATTTAAATAATTTCAAATTGTGATTGTGTTGTGGAGGACAAGGGTAAACTATTTCATATTTTGACGCACAAGAGAAGTGACTCATTTTAAAAATCGATATTTTTTGAATAAGTGAAGAAATAGATTTAGAAAAGAATTTTGAAAGGGTCCGCGTAGCCAATAGTAATAAAACATTTTTATTTCCTTTAATGTTTTTAATCCCTAATTTTCTCCTTTCTAACGAGAAAATTTGGAATATTGTTATATTTGGTCTTTGAGCTTCCTGTCAACCATAAAAATTATTAACATAACTTCCATTGTATATATTAATTAAACCGTTGGGCTGAATAACGGTCTGCGTTGCAAATCATGTTTTTCGTGGAATAATGGATATGTCTTTAGTATATTATGTGTGTACGTACAGAATAGAACAAAAAATTCGTTTATGGAATAAACGTTTATGTTACCAGCGTACTAGTAAAATTCATGAGAGGAAGTAGCATGTAGCTTTTCTGCTTGTTCTCTAAAGTTCGTAAATCGTAACTTAGACCGTGATTCGGCTCAGGATTTCAATTGCGTCATTAAAGATATTATTTCATTGTTATTAGGCCATGTTTTATTCATTTAGTAGTAAAATATGTCGTAAGCAATTTTTAAAAAAATGAAAGAAAAAAGGAGCCGAGGAATGTACTAGTTACTTCCCTTCTATATTTAGGCAGCGCAAGCCTATGATTTCGCCCAGTTTTTCGTCTTGCGCAGCGTTTGTTTCTCGCGCGCGAGGGTCGGAAATGCAGCGGCTCCGCGCGCTCCGGAGCAGCAGCCGTGTCGCGGCGATAATCAAGGGGCAAGAAAGCGCCGCGCCCTGAGCAGCCTCGATGCCGTCGTTAGCAGCGTCGGAGACGGCGCTGGCGGGGCGCCAGGCGGTGGCGGTGGCGGCGGCGGAGGCGGCAGTAGGGGCGACGGTGGCGTTGGCGTTGGCGGCGACGACCACGACGGTGGAGGTGGCGATGGCGGCAGCAGCTGCAACGGCGGCGGCAGTGGGGAGGGCGACGGCGGCGATGACGGTGGGAGTGGCGATGACGGCAGCAGGTGCAGCGGCGGCAGGGGGTCGGCGGCGGCGGAGGCGACGGCGATGACGACGACGGTGGGGGTGGCGATGGCGGCGGCAGCAGCTGCAGCGGCGGCGGCAGTAGGAACGGTGGCGGCGGCGACCACCGCGTGGGTGGTGATGTCGGCAGCAGCTGCAACGGCGGAGGCGAAGTTGGTGGCGGAGGAGGCGACAACGGCGGCAGCGGCGTTGGACGGACGGAGGGGCTCGGCTGATTGAAAGAGCTGCCCCACCCTCTCCGCTCCCACTTGGATAGCGAGGAACAAGAGCGGGACCTTTGAGCTGCGCACCAAGTACCTGCCTTTCTCTTCTCTTTGGATTCGCCCTAGGAACGATTGTCTTCTGGGTCGTGCCGCCCTGTTAAATGACTAGGGAAGAAAATAAAGTACCGCTAGATAGATTTATACCAAATCTAGAAGTTCATAAGTCAAGCACGTGTGAATGAAGGAATTGCAAAAATAAATGAATGTAATTGATTTGTCCTGTGAACAAATATGTTCGATAAATAAAGGAAATTCAAGAATGAATGAATTAATGAATGAATATAATTATTCATGAAATATTTGTTGGGTGTAAGTGTTACAAGGATGCGAAGAAAGAAAGAATAGCAAGAAAGAATGCATGAAGAAATCAGTGAATTTAAATTGAGGTTGCTGATTTCTGTCGGATTGGTCTAATAATGGAAACGAAATTAACAGCCTCAAAAGGGGTGATGATGATTATAATGACGATGATAATGGATTGATTGACCAGTAAAGTCATGCATATCTCACTCTCAGTTGGATAGCGAAGAACAAGAGAATTACCTTTGGACATTTTGCGAAAAACTTTGCTTTCTGATTGGATTAGTCCTAAGAACGCATGCCTCTTGAACGTGCTCTGGTTATTAAATGTCAAGGGAAAACGTTGTTTACTTCACAAAAACCGATGGATATTAAACCAGTGATCAAATCTATGGGTTCGAATGTCAAATATGAGTGAATGGAGGTGATGTAATCATAAATGAATTAATTAAGTTATTCACAAAAGTATAAAGTGAATCGACGAAAAATTAGTGATTTCATAAAAAGGTTGATGGATTCTTCGATAGCGCAGACTAACGACGGAATCTTTGAACTACTCAGGAGCTAATTTATTACTTTATCGAATCGTTTAGGAATGATTCTTTTTTGTGGCTTCTTGTTAAATGTAGAAACAGTCTAATTCGGGAAAGAAATGAACAATGACCTCATATTGATGAATGATGATGAATAGATGGATCAAAAGACCTCCTTCTCTCATTACCACTGGGATGACGAAGACGAAGACAGAAACGCGCACGAAGTAATTTACTTTCTCTTCTCTTTGAATTCACCTTAGGAATGGTTATTTCTTCTTTAGGTCTCCCTGATCAATGTCTATAAAAATAATTCTCATTTCTAAAACACCGAGGGATAGATGAATCAGTGAATAAATCCACGAGTTCAGACAGACAAGAAATAAGTGCGTTTTTATGAATGGTTCAGCAATCAATCGCTTCATTAAATGCAGCTAATGAATCAAATGCAAACAGTGAATTCAATGTAAGCTTTCAATGAATGCGTACAAGAAATCAGTGAATGAATAAAGGGTTGTGAATTCTTTAATAGCCGAGAAAAAGAGCAGGATCTTTGACCTGCGCATGAAGTTATTGCTTTCTCTTCTCTTTGATTTCGTTTCGAGAAAGTGTCTATTTCGTGCCTCCGCGTTAACAATGGGAATAGTCTAGTCTTAGAAAAAAATGAAAAATAGTCTCCTAATGATGAACAATTATGAAAACATTCGTTATTAAATGATACCCTCTCAAATTCAGATTTGGATTGTGAAGAGGAACTGCGGAACAATTGGATTGAGGAGGAAGCGCCATATTTCTCTTTTTTGGGGTTTGTCCTAGTACGAGTACGTTTGTTCTAGTACGTATTGCAATGTCTGTTCCCTGCTTCCCGGCTACATGACCTCGACTAGGAAGAAATATGAACCACGACTTCATAAAGACCGTTGAATAAACAAATCAATGCAATGATTTGAAAAGTAGAACTTGTATGAAATTGCAAGAATGAATCAATAGATGCCCTTGTTCATATATGAATGCACGAAAGAACCAATGCATTATATAGTGTTTTTTGCACTGTGGTTGTTTTACCTAATAAAGTGCTTTTCTCCAATGAAACATTGTTAAACCAAAGGTCATAAGTGCTTATTGTACGCTAAAGGTCATAAGTAATGGAGAACTCATTCCTGACGGATCACTTTCGTCAATTATATTTGTAACTCACGTGTGTCAATTCTAAACAGATTCCTAAATAATACGAACACTGACGATGTCCAAGTTTTTACTCTCTCTTCTCTATGACTGACCTATGAATTGATCACCCTTCTCTCTAGTCTTCAAGTTTTCTTTTAGTAAAATAATATTACTTTTAATACTTATACACACTTAACCCAACTATTACGGGATTATTTTCGCTGACCGTAATGGCGAAATCTTCCTAAGAAGGAGAATATTTATATATTTAATGAAATATGTCAAACTAATTATTACATGTCATACATAAAATTTATATTTCAAATATAATTTTCAAAGGGAATTTTAAAATAATATCCAAATGCAAAATCCAAACGACGATTTTCAGAACTCATTAAAATAATGGTAAACAAACGCACTGAACCAGACATGTTTTATGGCCATCGCTATCGCGCCCTCACAAAAGGCAACATTTAATTAAAATGTACGAACGGGCGTTTATCGGAGCGTCGCCACCAGACGGGACAGCACGTCGACGTGAGCGAATTTTGTCCCCTTCCCGTCCTACGGCCGGGACCTCCCTGACCCCGCCGGCGCTTCCAACACTGCAGCCGCCGCCGCCGCCACCGCCGCCACCGCCGCCACCATCTCCGCCACCGCCTCCGCCCCCGCTTTGCCGTGGCCGGCACAAAGCTCCTCTCGTCAGCCCTTCCCGCGTCACCGCCGCAGCGGCCGGGCGTGTGGTGCGGTCAACTCTGACCTGGAGCTCCCCGCCGCGCCGTGCGGCCCGCTGCATGTGGGCCGAACCCGCAATCAACATTCGCTGTTTCGGGCCCCACCGCGTAAAATGTTTCCGTTTTTTTTTTTTTTGAATGGCTGCCAGGACTTCAGACCTGTCATACAGTGGCGGCGTGCTCGGCAAGTGGAGGTTAATTCAGAGTTGACTAAGCACTTGCTTAGGTCCGCAGCTGGGTAGAGGTCTCCAATTACTAAACAAATATTAGTTCAAAAGTATGTAAAAATAAATGTTATATATTTTATTAATGATACTCAAAATAATGAATGTAATCCAAATTTTAAAAATAGATATAGAATTTTTGACAAATTTCCCGTATGAAAATGTAGATGAAGTTTAGTTTAAATATAAATTATTATATTATAATGATTCGTAATTGAGTGCCATTTATAGTTCGTCCATATTTGACGTCAAGACAATATAAAAAATAGAAAATCATAGGTTGGCAATATTTTGAGGTCATGCAGACTGTCGACTTGAGAAGACCGACGCAAATCAACAACCACAAAGAAAATATACGTTCTTGAATGAGGTCGTAAAGTTTAATACAACACTTCAGAGTGTGGTTATTAAGTGAAGTATTTGAAGTAACAGATGAACTGTCGTATGAGTGATATAATGACAGAGAACAGTATAATGAAAAATTAAATGGACTAGAATATTTGGAAGAGTGGATATAGTGAATTGCATTTATGGAATTGGAGATAAAGGAAGGACTTATGTTATTTGAAAGGTGAAGAAGACATATAAAGGTATCGTTTTTAAAAATTGTGGAATAAAAATGTGAAACTCTTTCATTATTGTTTCAATTTAAAAAGCGACATTGTGCAAGGATTTTTAATTATTATGGATCAATGTTATCTTCTAGTTTTAATATGAAAGCGTTTTAATTTTATATTTTCAGTAAGATACCTTATTCAAATCTAGAATGTATGCCTATCATCGCCCCTGAACAA
Source organism: Gryllus longicercus (assembly GCA_038098605.1). Lineage (NCBI taxonomy): Eukaryota > Metazoa > Arthropoda > Insecta > Orthoptera > Gryllidae > Gryllus > Gryllus longicercus. The sequence goes on along the minus strand of JAZDUA010000188.1, from coordinate 2,666,369 downwards.
ATATTAAATGGCTCCCATTAAATAAATTTATTATATGTGGATTTTATTAAGGGAAAAGTAAAAAAATCTATATTTATAAGTTGTATTTATTACTTGAAATATAATTTATAAATTGAAAGGATCCAATTTTATATTTTAGTGATTTGGGTTACGTTAGTTCAATATTTCAATATTAGTGGGGACGCAATGAATATCTTCATGTCATGCTTACAGCCCTTGAAAATATTCATCCAGCCTTGGTGCTCGACAAACGCCTGCGCTGGTAGTACTAAGCAGACAGGGGGAGTACATGCTCTGATTTTACCGTGCCGCACTGTTTAGTACGTATGGCGGAACTCTAGAAAACTTATTTACCACAGGCCCAGTTATTAAAAACTATTTTTAGAAAGTGTCAACGATAGTGATTTATCGATAAGAGTTAAAAAATAAAATCAAAATCAAGGATTGTATTGACCCTAAGGCTCTACAACGCTTAGTTTAGGAGTTATTTAACAAAGTAACTGAGCGGTTTTTGCGGGTTGCGTTCGACGTGAGTAATTGGATACTTTTTTAAAACATATCCTCGCGTATGTCTAAAGTCAAATTGCAATTCGTTTCGATTCCGAGAAATTATATTTCTTGAGAGACCTCATTTACAAAGATAAGTTGCTGGTGAGCCGCAGAAAGTAGGTACATACACAACTGAAATAATATAGGAGGAGATAATGACATATACATTTTTATTAAAAAGTTTATATTATTTCATTAATTTCTCCTTATGTAATACCAACGCATTTGAAGTGTGCGAATACCTGTTTCTCTTCTCCGTGACAACGAACCGCGGAGAACACCCAGTGCGTCAAACCGACTTAAAGGTCATTCACGTGCTCCATTGTCTGACAAATGTGGCCAATATTCAAAGACCTTTCGAATTTGTTTCAAGATGGTTCGATTTCTAGGATATTCATTGATTACGAAAAATTTTACGGTATGGATTGATTTTTGGCTGGTTTTGTTCTCAGACTTGTGAGGTAATAATTTACTATGCCACTACATCCGAAAATCCTGATATAGGATGGCTGGAAACCATGATTCATTCGCTGGAGTTTGGTAATCGAGGACCGCAGTGTGACGTCAGAGGCGCGTGAAAGTCCTTAAGGGCAGAGGGGGAAAACTCATAAAACAGGGGACTTTGCGGCTAAACTCTTCCCTGCGGCTAAGTGGTACAGCGAAGGAGGAAAGGGCGAAGGCGGAAGCGCAAGAAGTATGACAGTGACCGCTAAAGAAGTGGGTGTTCTAGAGGTAGTAAAAACTCGAAAAAAACTAATCCTTTGGTATAAGAAAAAGTTAAAGTTATCGAAAAGTTCATTCCTGTTCTTACTAGTATTACCTCCATTATGTATATACATTGGGATCTTCAATTCCGGATAGGGATAGGTGGTTTAGGGTGGTTCACTGATGTCACTGCTGGGCCTTTGACCGGGAAGTCCTAGGTTCAAGTCACAAAGGTGGCAGGATTTTCGACACTAGGTCGAATTCCGCTGTCTGGATGAGAATTCTAACGGTTGGTTGCTCTGATCGGTAGTTTTACGTAGTTTTCCGGTCAATATCAGACGAATACCGAAGCTGTACTCCAACAAAAGGGCCACGAACCGTACGCGCTCTTCCCTTTCTCTTCCTTGTCCTAACCTCACCACTTAGTTATTTACTTACTTACTCTTACACTTACACTTACACTTACACGCACTACCAGATATGCTGGAAGACCAGTCGGGACAGCTTGCACCGGCTGAGGTGGTGCCTCGCTGGTGGGTGATACCTAGTTGGGAAAACATCGCTATCCGACGGTAGATCGCCATCCAGAAGAGGAATATAACTGCCATCTCCTGCGATGGAAAAATGCACTACACTTACGGAATTACACTCACTTTACACGACACCAATGACCTTGTCGATGACACGCTCGCAATCACTTAACAATCAATCAAAGCCCTTCGACTTTAAAACGGATATTTTGATTTTGGAGGTACTTGACACGATGCCTCAGCAATATTTTAAAATTTTTCTCAAAAATGGCTTCAAATTTTTTGATTAATTTGTGTCCTCGGATAGTGTTATCTTCAGTTAAGAGAATGGTGCTCTCATTTTTTTGAAATCCAAATTTTTCGAAAATTGCAAAAGTTTAACATTTTTTTTCAACGGCTTTCTTCAACTACCGTATTGATGAGATGTTTTTTCTTCAATGGAACTTGCTCTATAAAGCGATCATGAAATAAGGATATGTGCGTTGTTTTGAAGAAATGAGTAGGTTTGCGTAATTTTGCATGAAATGAAGGCAATTTTTATCCTTTTTTCTTTCCAGAAAAAGCTCCAAATTTTTCTTAAAGTTTTCTCCTTTTATGTATCAAAGGACGATAAAAATGTGGTGCTAGTTTCATTTCCGGCCAACTCTGTATTTTCGGAAATTGCAGCATAAAAGTTGCCACAAGTTAACATTCCAAAATTACTTTGTTGAAGTTCGAGATTTGGGTCTCAAACCTAGTCTTTTCTAATAAATCAAATCTTTAAAATAAGTTTTCGAACACTTTTTAAAAAACTTGGAATTTTCCCGTTATTTCTTCTAGAATTTACTGCAATTTACAAAAACATTTTCTCAAAATCCTCTCTAAATTTCTTCCTCAATTTTTTCTCATGGATAGAAAAAGGAACACTTAAAACAATGGCACACGTCTGATTTTCGTTAATTCAACACGAATTTCCGTGAATTTCCGAAAATTGAAAAATTTAGAAATAATGCTAGAAAGTATATGCTTTTGTAGCACCATTAGTTACTTCCCCTCAACCTGGAAGCCGGTTTGTTTCTCATTCATATATCATAGTGTACTGAAGCGAAGCCCCGCTATTTTTGAAATAACAAACAAACATGGCGTCATATCAATTTTTAGCACGATGCTGTTTATTTTGGGTTATGAATACACATTAACCAACAGTTGATAACATGGATAGTTTTACTCATACTTTTTTTCTGGCGCCATCCTTGTAAGAGAATATTTCTTCAATTTGAATGGGCATTTGTTTTTTTTGAAATTGTAATTATTTTGTTATTGCTATATCTTTCATCAGAAACCAATATTCACAAGTAAATAAAATTTACAGGATGATATCTTTTCAGAATCAGCAATGAACTGGCATATTTATAGACAATATTTTGTTTCAAAAAATACTTTTAAGACATATTTGTGAAAATTCGGAAAAACGTTGACTAAAGCATGAAGTAGAACAAAAATTGTAATAAACACCAAATAAAGTCAAAATGATAAAAAACGTGATATCTGTAATTGTGCAAAATATCTAAATATTATAATTAATCATTTTCTACAAAAGGAACATAAAAATAAAAATTGTAACATTGTACATTGGCTTTATGTATGAAACACTTTCCCTTTAACGAAAAACGCTGACAGGGAACCAGTATGTAGCCAACCAATTAGAATTTGTCACATTCTGACTTCCAGATGGTAAGATTTGATGATAGTGTTTATGATGCTACTTCTTTCGGAAATAAAAAAAGAATGATGGTAAAGGTGATGACAGCCGCATTTTATTTCACGAAATAAATTTAAATTCTAATAAAACATTTGAAAATTAAGTAGAAACATACACATAAAAATGAAGATTATTTTCCCATATGCCTCTTGAATCAAGATAATATTTAATAAAGTGAAGAAAAATCAGATTCGCCAGAATTATTATAATTTCTTCAGTTCCCATCAAATTTCCGAGGAAGAATTCGTATACAGGAAATCATAACAAAATCCTAAAATTAACAAAGAATTGCACATATGTTATGACTTACCTAGATAGTATTTTTATATATCGCATTCTAAATATTTTCATTCTATATTCAGTTAGAGTATTAGTGTACTGTTTATTTGCCATTTTGTCAAATAAAACAATTATATTGCTCTTAGTAAAACTTAACCACTTTTATTGTTACAGGTAAGCCCAGATGATTTGCCAGTCATAAGTAAAATCCATCAATCATCTTTATCCCGTTCAGGTAATAAAAATAACTTGTTTAATTACGTAGGGAACGAAACTGGAAAAAATATATTTTGCAGGTAGTTCATTAATGAAACAATAATATTCATAGAAGCAAAAAATCGGTTCTGCAGCTGCTATTTTATCAGCATCCTGCTATGAGGAGAATATTGAAAAAGTGTAGGAAATTACACATGAAATCGCTGTCGAAGATATTTACTCTGAAACTCACTTTAATTGAACGATACTTTTCAACGACTGTCGGTCTGCTATTACAGTAAACGCAGTTTCTTTTAAAAACAAAATGAATAGATCACATTGTATTTCTACTTCACAAGCCATTTTAATAAAATTATTCAGATTAAAGTTTCCTACAAATTTCAACGGAATTACTGTGGTTTAGACGAGGATGGGTAAAGAGATTTTAATGCAGGACTATTCTATTTCTCTTTTGTACCGCAAGGCTACGCCTCGAAGAAAATGAAAAATGGGCCTGCATTCCGCTATCTTATCAGCGTACTCGCGACGAGGAAAATGTTGGAGAAAGTACAGGAAATTGTTCGCGAGATCGCGCCAGAACAAACGAGAAACGAATTCTTGCTATCGTGGGCGGCGATCTACGAAAGAAGCAAGAAACTCAACTTGCATTTCTTCTTCGTGTGGTCCTCAGTGGCTTTTTTTCTCTCTATTCCTCTTCTTAAAGTGTTCTTTCATTACACTAACCTTGCCCTTCTTTGCGTCACGTTCTTCTACAGGACGTTTCAACACACTGCCTATGTGAGTCAAGAGTACTTCGTTTAAGAGCAGTCTTACATTCGCCGAAGTTGACATGCGCTGACAGTCGTCAGCTATTTAATCAAACTGCTAATCTAGCCAACAACTCTGATTGCTTATATCGATAACCTACATGTAGTTTTTGGTAACTGAACATTCATAGGGTATTGAAATGTAGGAACAAAATTATTTTCGTAGTAAATCCAATTGGCTTCATTATTTTCTTTCTACAGTTAATTGTCGTTTGGACTGCTAAAGTAATGTATCATAAGAAAATGAAAACTAATTTCAATTAACATATATAATATAATTGTTATTGTTTGTTTAAATATGTAGCTAAAATGTTCGATTTCAAACTGTATTGGGGTTTGCGTTTCAGTGTCATTGGTTTTACAGTAGTAGCGTTCGTTAGATCGTTACGTTCCTGAATTGCAGAGAGGTCTTTAGTGTGAAGCATCGTTCTCCACCAATTTAATTGGATCGAAGTATCAAATTCTTGAAGGACAGAAAAATTAGGTGTGCTAACAAACTTTGGCAACAATGTATTTACAATTGAAAATGTTAAAAAGCCGCAGAGTAGACTCAAAGATGTTAATATAAATCTGGGGGGCCGAACAACGGAGCTTTGGTGCCAACACAGAAATGCGTTGCAAAGATTAGTTCATTCCTAAAATATAGGTGTTGGATTAAAAATACGTTGAAGATTATGCACGTTATCATACGTTACACAAACTCATTTGTTTGAATAACTAAGTCGCGAAGGCGGGAACTTTGTCATTAATCCGAAGACGCGCGAGCGAACGTTTGTGGAATATTGTTTACAGGTCATCTTGTTCGAGCCTGCTTCAAAATCTGTTGACTTAGGAACGCAATGGTAGGATGGTTTTACTCCCCTTATTTCAAAAATAGTATACTCTTCATAAATATTATTTACTATTTTCATACAAGAGTTTAAAAGAAACTTTGCATTAGTAAATGTTGTCTCAACATATTTTTCTTGGAAAAAATCATTGTATGACATTAGTAACATTACATGAAAATGAAAAATGTGAAACGGAAAAAATTATTTTAAAGATCAGTGTAAATGTTTTTAGAGTTTTCCTTTTGTATTAGTCACCTTGAGTAGCAATTATAGTACTTGTAAGTTACAGTTAACTTTAAAGTTACTTTATTCGTAAATAATTACCTCCCACAAATTCGAATAGAAAAATATATTCATATGGATTTGTATTGTATTTTGGTAACTTACAATTTGTAATTGCGTTTATTCGAAAATATTTTATTTTTCTTTGTAAAACAGTGAAATCAACTGTTACACCCCCAACTTTGGAGAGTTATTTAACCTCTTTAAAAATGTATCCCCCCAAAAAATTTAGATTTATTACATCATTTTTTACTACGTCTCCAAATTTCTGCCAATTCGAAAAGGATCACTTTAGAATGTTTCCTTGTAAGCAAAGAGATTAATAATTATCCTCATATGAACCTTGAATCTCGTAAATCTAAAAAAAGAAGAAAAAAAGGTCCGGAATCACCCAAGGCTCATGCAAGTGGGGATTCTGGTACACGGGGTTTCAAATTCCCTAAAGAAGCCGATTACACGTTAATATATACCATTTTTTGTAAAAACGATTGTCATCAATAGCGCAGTTGAATACCTTCTACTTAACAATAAATATATAAAATAACCTTTGAATTTAGCACATTGGAAACACTAGTTTTAAGAAAATTTCAAGTTGGTTGGTGACAACAAAATAGTTCGTGAACTGCAATAGCGCCACAATTAAAAAATCAGGTGTTGACATAAATGAGTTTCAAGTGTCACCTTGTATTGAAATACATCATTCTTGCATTTACACTTCTACCATTTATTGGCGGAATACTGTACGGAATACTGTAAGATATGCTGCTGTTGGTGACAGAAGGTAGATCAATCTGCAAATCTGGAGAGTGCGTTAACTCAAAATTCGTATTTTGCGACATAGTCTGCCCCATAGAAAAATACCGGTTGCGCTACGGGAGAGTTGTGGCGTTAGCCACGACATCCTCCTACCCAAAAAATCGACCGAAGCTTCAGCGCCAAGCCCACTTCGTGGCTACATAGAGAGACCTGATTTGAAGTGCCTCTCTATCTCACGAGGAACACGGGCGCTGTGAAATGACCCTGGCTCGGCAGTGGCTCTGCCGTGCAAAGAAGGGGCACGTTGTCGCAAACTCCGGCCTCGCCGCCGCCGCCGCCGCTAAGTACTTTTTATCGCAACTTCAATCTCCGCTAACTTCCCGACTTGCTCAACTCTAAATTAGCAAAGTATGTTTACGCGTGGCGCCAAGAGAGGCGGATGAAGTCGCGGCCACCGCTGTTGGGGACGGTGGGTGGAGCGAGCGTGGGCGATGGTTCATGAGGCTGCTTCCTACTTCCTTGATGAAAATATGTAAGTTAAATAAACATAAAATGTAATAATAAATAAAAAATAAATTAATAAATAATTAATAAATAATAAATAATTAATAAATAATAAATAATTAATAAATAATAAATAATTAATAAATAATAAATAATTAATAAATAATAAATAATTAATAAATAATAAATAATTAATAATTAATAAATAATTAATAAATAATAAATAAAACTAAACATCCTCTCTCTACCCTCCCAGAATAAATGTTACAAACTGCTGGGGCATGCCTAAACATCGCAAATGATTACTTTTTGCCAATGACCATGAAATGGGAAATTCCATATAACGGAATTCCACACGTTATTCTTACCCGTAATTTTTATCCAATATTTTATGTACAGATGTTCGGCAGATCATATTACTACGCCATCAAGATAATTTATGTACCCGGTAAAAACTTGTGTATGAGATATTGCCTAACAATCATGGAGAAATGTAGAAGCCCATGAAACTCCGTTATCTGCAAAAAGTGCTGATGACAAAAAAATCATTTATGACTCACCAGATGTTCTAGAAATTATGACCCTCTTTATTATAATGTAATGTCTGTAAAAAGAAACTTTCAAAACACTTTTATTATCAAAGAAAGTTAATACTGGGTTTGCAAAGAGTTTAATTATTGGTTGAAAGAGTTTAAGAGTTGGTTATTGAACGTTGCTGCGTGATGGAATGCATTGTTCCGATAAACATGTAGAAATTTCATTTCCGCACAATAATGCATGCATCAGAAACAACCTGTTACACTTTAAACGACAAACGTTATAAAATGCGTGTGGATTTATGAAACAGTCAGTGTTGCGTATCGCTCTCGCCGTTTCCCCAGGATCTTCACTTAGGAACGAAAGAGGCTTCCTCTTCGTAGCTCCGATCTGTCGATCTCTAGCAGTGTGAATCGAAAGTTTCGTCACCATTGGGCGTGCTATTATTAACTGGCGAAAATACTCGTACGATTTTACAAGAACAGAATATCGCATACGACGTGTTTCGTGACGCATCTGACATTCAGAGTTCCGCAATGTGCACAATACTGCACATCTTCATTTGTGGCTAGACTGGGGAGATTAGGATTTATTCTTCTCCTGATTACTTTGAAAATGAAATAATGTGTATGTTACGAACATTTGCTTAAGGTAGGGAAATATATTAAGATTAAACTTACTTCTGTTTATCATAAAGTTATATCTGGGTATGCATTACATGACTTGCGTGATTGCATAATATTGTTTTGGGGTTTATATAATATTACGTGATTGCATACATTTACTAGGTGTTTACAAAATGTATTCTTAAGATTTTAAACACTTGATCACTGTCATTCGAAATTGATAGAATTACAACGCTTTGGATCCGTCAGCATTGATTCTGCTTTCTAATATTCTTCTAAAAAAATAATATATTTTTAAGAAATTGTGAAGATGGATCTGTGACTAAGAATACGTAGATCTCACAGAATTTGCTCTTTTGTATCTGCGATCTTAGTCTCAGATGCGTCCCTTCACAAAATCGCAAAAATGTATTATATCAGATACCTTCATTTAGTAAGTTTAATGCTACTAATGGCACGTTACTTTCATCTCCTTTCTTTACTAATTTTTGAACACGGTAAAATATTGGTACAGACTCAGTCAAAGTATACCTTTATCAAGCTTATCCTCTGCTCGCTATGAACCTTATAATGTCTTGGCAACCATTAGTGGAAAGCGGCAACTACCACAACAATGAGTTGTAACATACACGAATTTATTCAGAGATTCAGGGAGATTTTTAGGTGGTTAAAGAGCAAACCCAGCCTCTACTTCTATCTTAAGTCTAGCTACATTTATATGTTATTGTTTATTTGCGTTTCGTGTACACAGAAGACAATGTTCTCTGAAGAAATTTCAATATTTCTCGTGAAAATTGAATTGACCTCCAGTATTGAGAATATAGTTCCCAAACCGAAGGCAGAAAGAAATTTCAATATTTCTCGTGAAAATTGAATTGACCTCCAGTATTGAGAATATAGTTCCCAAACCGAAGGCAGAAAAGGCTTTAGTTGAACCTGCACTGCGGCAGAATGAAATCATTCCGTCTGTCGGCTGCCTCGGCCACTCGTTAGAGGCAGCTCGGGATGTTAGTCGTCTCCCGGCAAATGCCTCTGCCTTCTCTCCCGCCTCATCTCCTCGCCCTTCTCCTCCCGCGCCCCTTCCTTCAGCGCCGGCTCACTCGAGTCGGGCACTCATTAAAAGTTTGGGTCTTCACCTAATTGGTTTAATTCCGAGGGGAGAAAAAAATGCCACCGAAGTTATAGACACTCGAATATGGAGCGGGTTAGAATTGGGGTCGCCCTATTAGAGAAAGCTAACCCGTTAACCGGTATTTTTTTTCTGATGGCTACTCGTGTGAAGGGCGTCGAAAAGGATTTCGCGAAAGGAAAACGGTTATGAGACGGCCCACGCGGCAGCTAATCAAATTCTCCGCGACATTTAATTGCAAGCGGATTGTGTCGGCGTCGGTGAGGAAAAATGAGTTAAGGGCTCATTATGATGTAAAGTGCCCATTAAAGCTTTGCTTCCGTGTCCTGTCCATTAAGTTTATACGTTTCAATAAATCAGAAATGATTGGGAAGAGGAGAAGAAAAGTTCACTTCGCCCCTCGCTTACCGGGCACCCCATTATACTGTGTAGTTAGTTTGGAGAGGAAAGTGAAGTTTGTCGAAGGAGATCTAAAGTAGGACATAAAGAAAAAGAGCAGCAAGACAGCGACGACTCCACTTTATCTCTGCGCTCGAAGTTTCTAATGGGCGCTGCCGGGAGCAGGTAGTTGTAGCATAAAGAGGTAGTGAGGAAACTGGGGCATTCTTCTATAGAGACAGCGTGCTTGACTAGGGTACATATCAACTTTTTGTGCTGTATGGTTTTACGTTACGGCGAGAATAACCTTGTCTAGTGCAAGCATACCTATGAATATATAAATTTACCAACAAAATCACATTTAAAACTCTTTAGCAAATTGTTTCAGAAAACAAGGTAAAGTACAATTAATATATTTTATTAACATATAAACAATTTTATTAGCGAATAATATTTCTGAGAGTGTTATATTGTACTTAGTCTACAACACTCAGAAGGGTTAGAAGATTTAATTCTGTGCGTTCTTTCCCGATGCGACGTTTCGAAAAAAGGGTTTTAGGGAGGGAGGAAGTGATTAATGTTAGGCAGCGAAGAAATCGACAACAAACACATTCGCTAAACGCATCTATATTAGATTACAAACAGAGAAAACATATTGTCTAAGAGCAAACGACGCTGTACGTAAGATTCAAGATTCGCGGAAGGGTATTTTTACGGCCATTTAAGGACACCTTTTTGGCACCATCCTTTGAAAGTAAAATACACAATGAATTTCTGGCAAAATATTTTGAAGAGAGAAGAGAACATATTTTAAGGACACCTTTAATATGGAAAGAAATAAGAATATCGAAAGAAAAGAAGGAAACCTGGACGAGTCAACGCCTTTACGACCACTAAAGAGTTGAAAGTCACTGCCAAAGTGTGATATACAGCCATAGAAGTTAAAAATTCAGAGCATAAATTGAAAAAAAGGATATCACTGATTACAACCAATTTTATGAGGGTTTACTTTCAACTTGAATTGACGACTCTTGACAACTTCAATTCACCACACTTTGGAAACTCATGTTCAGTGCTATTGAGGTTCACCAAACGAGTTCTGCTTGAATACCCCCCAAAATAATAACAAAATAAAAAATAGTGGTGCTACAGACTTTCTCCTAACTCTTAGTTTAAAAATCATTTTAGTCTGGAGTAGAATTTTGGTTTTACCATTCCATCGTCCCAATTCCCATCTATTGCCGCCTAAAACACATTTTTTTTGCATTTTCTCAATTTTTCAGTTCCTATTAATGGTAGTTATATTTGACATTAAGAATATTTTAAAATAGTAAAGGGTCGTCTTGCATGCACATTTTCGCCAAACAGTTCGAGCCGTTTTTGAACAAATGTGGTTTCAGTGATTTTGAAAATGTGCAATTTTGAGCTGATTACAACTGAAACATTTTGTGAATTCAGAAACTTCATTAGAAATCATTTACAACTCTTCTACTAAAAAATTAAAAGATTAAATGAAATTCGCGTTAATGTCATGTTATTCAGGTGTTTAGCACCATATAAGCAAAAAGTTCAAAGAAAAAAATTGGAGTCGTTCTTGAGAAAAATAATAAAGCATTTCTGAAAATGCCAAATTTCGATCTCATTTTCACAGCAAAATTTTCGTTTTTGATAAACTTGATAATCTATCATTTGAAGCACTTGTCCTCACATATTTAATAATTTATAACTTTTTTAGTTCTGTACATTAACTCTGTACATTTGTGTAATTAAAAAAATATATTGCGGCAAAATAGCGTTTATGTCATCGTTAAGAATGCATTTAGCACTATCGGCACACACGATTTAAAGAAACAAATTGGAGCGGTTTTTTATTTTTTTTAATATTGCCAATATTGCGCCCTAAATTACGTGAACTAAAATGTAAAAATAGTGAACTTGATAAATAATGAACTAATAGCTGACAACATATTTCAATTAAAGAAAAATCTCTATCTTCAAGTTTTAGGAGAACGGAGTATGAAATTCAAACTCTGTAATTTTCTCAAATTCAGAGTTGAGAGTGAAAATTGGACCATGTCCATCTTTATTATAAATGTATTTCACTCTATTCTTACGCGAAGTTTGAAAACACTATTTGTAGCCAATAGAGAACATTTTTAAAATGTTCCATTCCATTTTTAAAATGTCTTCATGTAAAGTTCCCCAAAATTTAAAGAATTTTTTCAAAATCGCAGTGTTTTGAGTCGAACTAGATATGCGAAAAAATTGATTTGAGAAAAAATCCTAGGAATAGTTTAGGCGCTAGTGCTTGATCATAGACGGACGGAAAAAAATAACTCTTTGATTAATTCACAAACCTGTATTTCTGTTGATATCTCGAAATCAATTTTCCGCAACTTTACATAACTTTCACTGTTTTACTCCATATATACGTACATATACGCGAAAGTAAAATTCTATGTCACTTTCCCTCCCTCTACAAAAAACATACTCAAATAATTCTGCTATCCGAAGTGCTGCAAGCTGTTAAGCAAATGTTACCCGAGATGTTTCATAATATGATACGGTGTTATCAGAACGGAGACGACGCCAAAACGAGCAGGGGGCGCCTATTAGCGGCAAATGGCCGCAGAGGCAGCGCCCCGTGGGCTGAAAGAGTCAGCAAGTGGGGCTGGTGCCGCGCGTGGCCGCAGGGTGGTGGAGATGGGAGGCGTCGGAGGGAGCGAAGGGCTCGGGCGGGCAGCGCGCGCCGCACGCAGCGCCGCGGGCCACTGCGCATGCGTTTGATCAGCGGCCCGCGGGCAACGAGGCTCGCAGGCCGCCATCCCCGCCACCCACGCCGCCCCGCGTCGTGAACGTTGCTAACGCACCGGCCGCTACCCACCTGCCCTTAGCTGCATCATCGTTCTGTAAATATTTGAGAAACGTAATAATAATAGTAATAATAATAATAATAATAATAATAATAATAATAATAATGATAATAATATTAATAATAATGATGATAATAATAATAATAATAATAATAATAATAATAATAATAATAATAATAATAATAATAATAATAATAATAATAATAATAATAACGGTCCGATGGTTGAGATCAGGCAGGAGATAAGGCAGTAGTGCCAGCAGATATTGCTTTCTCCTCGCATCCTTGCGGACTCTTCGCTACCTCCGCCCTTCTCCACACCTTCCCCCTTCGTTGTCTCGTAACATTCCGTCTATTAATCTTTCCTAAAATATGTATTTTAGTGGTTATGTTACTCGAATGATATTAGAATGCTCCCTCAAAAATTGTTTATAAATATTTTCCGAGTCCCCGAAATGTCGTCGAGTCCCCACCACCTACTCAAACACCGCACATACGTTGCACTGCATCTCTTTAATTTAAATCTCCTGCGCGGCCCTTTTCCTGCGGGAACCTCTGCCCTCTCGGGCGGGAAATCCGCGTGAGATTCCCAGCCGCTCTCGTCCCGCGCTGCGACGCTCCCTTGCGGCGGGCGCTCGAAATAACACCGCCCCTCCTCCCTCCTTCGCCCGGGGGGGAAGGCCAGCGGCGCCGCGGGCGGGGCCTTCAAAGGACTCCGCACGGCACGCACCGCTCCGCACCGCTCTGCAGCGCGCAGCGTGTGGCTCCAGTGCGGGCCGGATGCGAGTATTTTTCTTTTGGGCAAGTTAGCGACAACGGTGGCTCAGGGCGTCAACGGGTGTCACAGCAGTGCTTGTGTACGGGAGGTCCTGAGGTTCGAGTCCCGACGGTGGCAAGTTTTTCGACGCTAGCTAGACAGCTAGGTTTTTTCCTAACCGTTACTTACACTTAAGTGCACTACACGACCACACATGTCGGGAGACCAGTCGGGAGCTTAAAGTTTGTCTTGGCTTGGGCGGTGCCTGCTGTTGGGAGATGCCTGGTTGGGGAAAACCCAGCTAGCCGACGATAGGTTGGCGCCGGATCTCACCATTCAGTGGGAGAAGATCACAGGTACCTCCCGAGAAAAACCCATGCACTACGCTTACGAGACTAATGACCTTAGTAGTTGACGTGCTCGTAATCATTTTTGATAAGCTGCTAAAGCAAATGGCTCAATGGAATAGGTGTGGAATTGGTTGTAAAATACGTGATGAATCAAAACTTTGTGCGAATTAACCTAGTTTGAGTTAAATCAGCTTAGCAACAGAAATATCTAATTTGATGTAGACAATTTGATTCACTTCACTCGCACATTTCCATGTTAACGGCGAGACTCTGGCTTGCGCTCTCGCTGCAGACCGAATGCTAGTATTTTTCATATGACAAACTGTGGAACCAAATGAATAAATGGAACACTTGTGGAATGTCATGTATAATAGGTGGTGATTCAGAAAGTTATGTTTTAAGATAATTTGGCAAAGATATCTTATCAAACAAACATGTGACCAGTCTAACTACGCTATACGTAATTTGAAGGTTTCGATTGCGCATTTCCAAGTTGAAGGCAAGGCTCCCCGCTAATGCCTCCGAGAATAATTCAAAATATCCGCGAGTCCAGTCAACGCAAAATTCCCATCGTATTTTACATCTAAAGGGCACACATATTATCTTTACTCACTTTCCTCGTGTAACTTCTACTTCAGCATTTCTACTAAATTAAATGGGCGCGATCTACACCCGTTCTATTTAACCATATGCTTCAGCTATTTTTGCCGAGCAAAAATGTTCGCGGGCCAATTTAGTGTCGTAAGATGCTCTGCGAATTATTTCTCTAAATGTTGCCAGGAAGTTTCCCATGGAAACTCGTTTTTCAGATGAACCACAGAAAAGCGACCTTGAGTGTGTCTTCCCTATTTTATTTTTTAGTTTTCATTGTTTTATCCAGAATATTAGTTGAGCAGCCTAGAGACCTTCAGATGCAATGTCGAAGAAAGAAGGAGGATTATCTAAGTTCAGACAGTTGCTATAAGAAACTGCGTGAGGGGAGAAGCTACGAATTAAGGTGAATGCATGAATGTTATGCAGATCACAAATGACTGCACCAGAGAAACGACGAAAATAAAAATAAAGAAGAGAGCAAGTGTAAATACCGCTTTAGATGCACTAATGAACTAGATGTATTACTAAACAGATTAATTTTAAAATATTTATTTCATATAACAAATACTTGCCTAACTTTCATTGCTTACTTCCCTGAACGTTTTCTTTAGTTTTTCTTTTTCTTTTCTCCCAACAATCAGAATATTCTCACATTTCAGCGTGAAACCCTCCAGTGTGTCAATGGGTATGCATCTTTGGACGACGAAGCCAACCAGTTTCGTACCGGCAGGTTTCCACGAGCAAATTGTTGTTAAAGTCTCAAAGTACGTTCGGGGATTCGGATTCTTGACACCGCGGCAGAAGCAGTTTCAGTGAATCACAGTATCGGCCTGGAAGAGAATTCCAGAGACCGATACATCAGATCGGACGTTTCCGTGACTCCCTTCGATCTACTGCTGCGGGGATCCCGAAGTTGTACCTTAAACAATGCGAGACAGGCCGGACGCAGGCCTTCCTTCCAAAATCTGATCCAACAAAAAACTTAATTTTTGACGCTGCCGGGATCTCCCGTATCCATGCTATGGGAGATCAGGCCATCGTCCACATTTTCATTCATGACAAAAGTCTTCGGTAGTTCTGCAATTACGCGAAAATTAGGCCCAATTGGTCTAACATCTCTATGAAAAGATGTACTGCTGTGTTTACTGTCTACTTCCTTTGCCGATCATTGGTCATTACCAGGGGTGAGCGAAACGAGTTGAAGGTAAACAAAGTCTCATTTTGGGCCTGATGACATGAAGTAGGAAGACCTAAACGCTACTTGGTCTGAATGAACGGTAAAAGAACTGACTTTCTGGTCTACTGCAAGCTACGACCTTTAGGAGAACTGCATGAATCTTACACATCGCTTTTATCAAGATTTTGTAGTCCTAGAGATTACCAGCGCTTGTCACAGAGAAAAAGTGCAAATCACTCGCTAGCGCTCTTGCACCCACCAGCGAGGGGGGTGGCAAGAAAGGCGTTGGAAGCCGTGAGCTGTCTTGGATGGCACATGAAGGCAGCTCCACACATTCGGCGTTCACCAAAAAGCGAGCTACTGCTCGCCCAATTCCAACCAGCTGATGTGCTCGGATAGTGTTCGATTCATTTGATGTGTCCAAAGATCGACGGTGGGTAGAGGGAGCACCGAATGTTCGTCACTTAGCAAATAGCAAACAACGCATTCACACTACTTGTGATTTGGCGAGCGGTTGCTCACTGCACGCCGAATAACGAATGTGTGGAGCCGCCTTAAGCTTGAGCGAAACTGGATGTGTCCAAATCGTTGTCTTCAACATTACGTTGGGCTTGAGGTTCATCTACGCGTCACTTAGTGAACGATTCCAAAGGGCAGCGCCCTCGCTCTGCCTGCTCCCCGACGGCGATTGGGGAGACGAGGAAGGCGGGCGAAGGTGTCATGCGGGAAACAAACGCGTCGCCATAAATTATGGAGTTCGATCTCTTCGACGCCGTTTCCATTATTCACGGGGGCTCTTTCGCCGGCCGAGGGGAGCGCTGTAGGCGGCGAAAGGCCGTTGGGAGGCCTGCGGGGGGGGGGGGGGGGCTCTGCTACAAAGACGCGGACGAGGTGTGAAGGACCTATACATGTTCTCAGGTGCAATACCCCTCAATCGTCGGATTCCTCTCTTAATAATGAGGTCGTTCTTGGTTCCCTTTTCTTTTCCTTACCGATAGTCCAACGACTGGTGGACCTCCTCGCTTGCGTATGCCTGTTATGACGGGGTTAGTTGGGTTAATTGATTGATTGGTTCATGATTCCGGGCGCGTCGACTGCTAAGGTCATTGCTTCCGTAAGTGTAGTGCATGTGTTTATGGTGGATGAGGGCACAGTCGGATCAAGCTATAAGCTCTCGACTGGTCTCCCGGTTAATATGGTAGTGAAGTGTATGTATGGGTGAGTGTATGGAAGTAGGGGGTGAGGGTATGACAAGGAAGAGTAAGCAAATATTACGCGCCATCCGCGACCGGTTTGTTAGGATATATCTCCAGCATTTGTCTGGTGTTGATCGGAGAAACCCCGGAAAACTTCTGATCAGAGCAAAGACCGCTAGTATTCTCCTCCAGACAGTGCCGGAATTCGACCTAGCTATGCAGCTAGTGTCGAAAATCCTGCCACCGCCGGGGCTCGAACCTGAAGACCGCCCGGTTCTGGGCACTGCATTGACATCAGTTGATGCTCTAAGGCACCTTTGCCAGGGTCGGTTAGGACGGGACCTACTCCTCGACGGTATCCTTGAACGATTGTACGAGGTAAGGGGAAAGGAATGGTCTCTCTGGGATCGAAGATCGTTTTAAACGGCAATTCACGTGTATTTTCCAGAGCAGCAAAATAATGATTGTTGAACAGAGTAGTCGTCCTATGAATATGAATTCGGCTGGCATCACAAACACGACTTGACAAACACGACTTGGCACAAACATTAGACACGACAAGCGGGTTTTCTGCAGCATGCCGGGACTGACTCACGAAAATGTAATCTCATGTAGAATCAAGCTTTGAGACGCTGCACTCTCCGGTACAAGTGTTGGTAGGATCATTCTTTGTATAATTGGTCAAAAAATGTAGACCATTTTAGGGTTTGGATTATTTTGTATTGTCAATTTCCAGTAGAACGATCGCAAGTATATTGTTAACTACACTTTCGACTATTTGTCTACTCTGGTTTTCGAGGACCCATGCATTTCGTAGAAAACAGCTCTCATGGTCATTAATATACAGAATTTTTTCTGACAATTCAGTGCCATTATATTTCAATATGTCTGGAACAGCTCTTTTGCGAGCAAAACTTCGAAAGTGCATTTAAAAAAATTGTTTTCAAAATTATTGAGCTCGGATTTTTATTTTTGTGCTTCTAAATTTTCGTTTGTCATGAATTCTTACGTGAAAAATTTTTGAACTTTTTTGAATTTTTGAATTGTTGCGAGGTTACTTGATCTTTTAAAGTTGTATCACCTTTTTGCTCTTTCCGGAATATTGTGCAAGTCCAACAAACCTTCTCACTATCATAAAAGTGTACTAAAACTTCCACTTGCTTGCGTTTGAACATAATTTTCAATATTTCTGCATTGTCAACGTAAATAAAGAACAGTTTATAAGGAAATTATGAATTATTATTATTGTTGTTAATAATAACAAACACATACAGCTACTAATAACAATAACAAAATAATAATAATTGTTATAATAATAACAATATTATTATTATTGGTAACTGTCCGTGTTATGGAAATGTGTATAGAATGTATCTCAATCAATCGATAAACTGTGAATGGTGACACCTGAGTAGAGGTGAGGTCAAAATAAAAAAACGAGGTCTTAAAAAGGGCTTCTAAGTTTATTACAAGAAGTTTCTATTAATCATAGTTAAAATGCTTTTTGTTATAATTAACGAACTATTTATTTCATGTTTGCTAACTACAGATTTACTGACTACAGATCAATTGTAACAACGCAATTGATGACTTTTAATGACTGATATTATTCATGTCAGAGAAAAGATGATAATTAAGTGAAACAAATCGAGTTTAAAGTATTTTCATATTGATATTTTATTCTTATTAGAAATATGACGCTCTCAACTTTCTTGGTTCCCGCATTCACCATCAATGACCAACACAATAACACTATCAGTCATATTCCCTTTGTTTCGAATCCTCCCTCCGTGCATGCGCGTTCCGATGCAGACGGGAAATGTCGGAAGATTTAATTTTGGTGCCCAATTGGAAAGGACTCTTTTGATTCCCATACCTATTTGATTTGGCACTGTGGATTGTAAGCTCTAAAATTGATGTAATAACCATAAAATAATAATAATGGGAGTAATAATTCTAATATTGTATTTATAATTCCGCAAAATTTATTTGAGAACTTGTCCAAACTCTCAGGTAATAACAAGGACTCTGAAGTGCAAAATATCATGTAATTTGGAACAACCCATCTTTTTCCACAGTCACTACACCCGCAAAATGTTTGGAAAGTTTTTCGGAAAAAATACGCGAATCTTGTGATCGACTACTTCCCAAAATCATTATAAATGAAGAGCCGCCTATAGAATTCCTTCCTTATAACTGAAACATATCGATATATTTTTCTATAATCGATTTACTTTTCTACGACAAGTTGCTATGTTTTTAATCTTATGATAAGAAAATAACCATGATTTTACAGGAGGTAAATGACGGCGTGGTATTATGAATTAGAACACATTATTTTCTGGTTCTCAGCTAAAAATGCACTTTTGGTACTTAGTGTAAAACAACTGCACAATGTACAAGATCGATTCTTTAAAATTCAAAATAGCTCCTTGTAACGCTTGTATGCACAACGACTAATATAGCCCGCGGCGAACGCCGGTTTTCTTGCCTGAACAGAATATTATCATAGCACGTGACTTGTTTGACTAACGAAAGAGGGGGATTAAGGATTGAAATTTCTTGGCACCTGCTGCACATAACCATTGGAACCTTCTTCAGTGATACGCTTCTTTTTATTTTGGCTCCCACCGTGCATGTTAACGACGTCTCTTAATCTACCATCAGGGCCACTTCTTAATCTACCACGTTTCTTCCAGACAAAAAAAAGCATCATGCAATACGAGATATGTATTGTAAAGCAGACATCTAGTTTTTATCGTGTGAAAACTCAATACCTCTCGTAATCTTATATATTATACAAGGTGCGTTCCATAAGTTTCTTGCTTCATAAACTTCTATTTTAATGCAAAGAAAAAATGTAACTTCTCAACTCAATAACCTTTTACTCCAACTCACCTTTCACACCTGTATATTAACATTTATAGGCTTTTGAAAAAGTACTGAGTAATTTTGTTCGGAAAATGGTGAAAATCATCTTCTTTCACCTCACACTCATCGTCCTAAGTGTCCAATCAATCACTGAGAGGTTTCACACATCGCATCCAACTCGAGTATCTCTCTGCACAATACTGAATGAGAGGTCTGCAAACTTGTAGCGATACAATAATTAAATATAAAACTATTATAAACTGCTCACTAGGTTTTCCCATTGATGAGAGTTTCCTTGGGCCGGAAAGTTTTGGAACCGCCTCTGTGTATTTGATATGATAAAGGATTTACTAAAATATTTTACGCAAAATGAGATGCGTTTTATAAAAACAAGATATCGCGTCATAAATGTACTATGATATTTAAGTAACTGATTGTGGCGTCGCCGACGCTTAAAAAGTTTTAAAAGTATTTTCGTATGTTGAAAACATCCGCTATACAAGTTTTTAATAAAAAGAAACTTTAACTGTAGAGATGTCTGACTTTGTTAACCCCAGGCGTAGTACGTAACAAGTATCGAGACAAATTTAAAATTAAATTTAAAAAAACAACATAAAAATGTGTGGTCGGAACTCTTATCGGATTTTCTTTCGCATCATGGCTAATACCTACGCGGTGTTGGAGAACCTAAACAGAACGCTCCAAGAAAATGTGTACAATCTCCTATTCTACAACAGAAAGATCCATTCATTTAGATTTATATTAAAAATTAATTTCGTTGTTGAACTTGTACTACGAAAGGAAACCCTTCACAGAATAATGTAAATAACGGCGTCCGAGTTAAAATAAAATATCAAGCTATCTTCTGCATTCATCGCCTGGGTGCCATAGGTTGTCTCACTGACACCACATTTAGCTATCCTCAGTGTTGCATTTCTGAGCCTTGTGGGCGCTCTCTTGGGGTGGCTATGGCGATTTTGAGCGAGGAGTGCAAAGGTTCACATGCAAGGAAGACTGCCGTCTTTCTTCTTAATCGTAGGTTTTATTCGCGTTTAGGAAATGTGCCGTTTCTAAGGATAATAGTATGAAGGACTATGTTCCCACAAATTTGTAGTTTCCGGCACTGGCCTTGCAAATGGGTCATAATACTTGATACTGTTATTCTCAACACTTCATTACTTGCCTTCATATAAGAGGTACACTAACATAGAGAATAATTCAGGATACATAGTACAAGGATCCACAAATAATCTCATTATAAAATACGCTAAAGAACTTAATATACTATTAACACATATTTTATTGCAACCAAATCTTGATTTAGCATTTAAAAATATTCGAAGACGTATTATTTTTCATATGTAATGCAATATCAAAAGTACTTTTAATATAGGTTTCATTAGATAATTAGGTTTAAATATTGTTAATAATGTGGATCATTATTCACAGCGTTTCCTCATGATAACAATGTGTCGGAAAGTCAGAAGTTATATAATTCACTATTGAAGTACCTTGAAACGCACAAAAATGTTTTTCTACATTCTTTTTGAATGTGCTAAAAGGATCTGTCTCAAAACTGCCAATCCATTACCCTCTTTGAGAGGTATCAAATGAACTATTCACTACCTTCGTAGGTGCTCTAAAACGCTCAAAATGCTTTTTTGGTGCTTAAAAACACGAAAACACACATTTTTGGAGAAATTACTTAGAATCTTCTGGGTGGATCCGCAAACAAATCAACAGTTTCCCACCAGGAGACAAAGACTCGTTGAATGGTACTTAATTTGTCTCAGTTGATGGACGAGAAGGGGTATAACCATGAGCGATGGGCACACGGACGAATGGACGCAAGGAACTCGAATACTTATAGAGTTTCATAAAATTTTGAAAAGACGTTTATGATTTGTTTCCCAAAACAATCGGTTTCGAATTAGTGGATCAGCACCTAGCTCTGACCATTGATCGATTTTGTATTCATGGATCCCCGAACGTGATGCATAAGTTGTGAAAGAGAGTTACGAGAGACATTCCCGCTTTTATTTTATGAAATTAAAAATAAATAGCTTTTCAGGCATGAAATGAGGGTCCATTCTATTTTAATGTTAGATGTACATTAGCAACCTGATTTTTTTCAATTAATTTTGTAGTCAAGGAATTAAAACAGATTTGAAGAGGGGAGAAAAGGCCTAATCTGTGTGCAAGGACCTCCAGCGAGGATTAAGAGGATAATCCACTAGTTTATTTGACACGTGGGTTACCAGATAGCCTACGTGTCATGACGTCTGATGCAGAAATCGTCTGCGGGCGATAAAGGTGTTCGCGAATACACATGCACGTATGCATTTTACTATGCGACACTGTGTGTACTCGTACTTGATTCAACGCTAGTCGTGTGCACATTCTCTTGGAGGCGTCTGTGTCTGAGCAAAGTAACTATGTAACTTCCACCATTCTAACAACAGTCTTTATTTTTATACCTTTTAGCTGTCTCAACGGCTTAGAGTCCCGTACATAAATGAGTATAAATCTAAAATAAATGAGTGCAAATTTTTTTTTATACCAGACCCAGATAATTGAATCTGTTATTTTATTCGAACACTTTAAAAAGTGAATACATAAATTAATAAACTAAGGGTAGAAGATAAACTTTATAACGACAAAATTACCACATATGTTATCACTGCAGCAGACGTCCTCCTCCTGCTGCTTCGAAGGTAAGTCGTTTTATTATTATTATTATTATTATTATTATTATTATTATTGTTATTATTATTATACATTATTCACAGTATCTACTGGTCGGTATGTCAACCACACACAGGAATGATGACCAGGTGTGTGGTTGCTTTACTGAAGGTTCAGATGGCTTCTGACAATACGGCATGTATTCAAAATTACACACTTTTGCATATTATATACATTCCTGGCATCCAAGTGAAGACACTCCAGTGCCCGAAGTGTCATTTTTGGGATCACTCCTGTACCTGATATTATTATAGGCACAGTTGTCACTTTACTGAAGTTCCACTGAGATGTGACTTCATGGGCGAGATCAGTATACTTCTGGATCTTCTCTTGATATTTTCCCGATATGTTGTGGGTATTGGGTATTGATATATCGATAAGGAAAACCTGCTGATGGTTTCTATCAATGTACGTTATATCGGGTCTATTGCCGCCGACATGTCTGTCAGTGATAATGGAGAGATCCCAGTAGAGTGTGTGCTCACTACTTTCAAGCACATTTTGAGGCACATATTTATAATACGGCACGGAAGTGGCGAGTAAGCCCGTTCTCAATGCCAATAATTGGTGTACCTGCTTTGCCACTTCATCATGCCTCTTTTTGTAATCCAACTGTGCGTGGTTGCTACATCCACTTGTCACGTGTTGGATAGTTTCGCTTGCAGCCTCACATCTTCTACACGAGTCGGAATGAATGGTAGAATCTCTCAGAATGTGTTTTCTGTAGTTCAATGTTGGTACCACTTGGACCTGGATAGCTATCATGAAGGTTTCTGTCTCCGGAAAGAGATCCCCGTGCTGGAGCCATGCGTGCGACGCAGAGATGTCGACTTCTGGTTTACTCAGCTCGTGAGGGTACCTTCCATGCAGTGCCTTCGCTTTCCATAAGGATATCTTCTCTTCCGTTTCAATGATTGGTTGAACAGGCGGATCAAGCTTTTTCAAGTTCAGAGGACTATAGTTATTATCAACTGCGCTCACTGCTTGCTGAACTCTTCCACAATGTTCCAAGAAGTATCTTCTGAGTGAAGCAATTTGAGAGCTGTGTAGCTTTATGAGATCTACAACACCTCGCCCTCCTTGCGACCTTGGAAGGGTAAAACGCTCAGTACTTGAATGGGGATGATGTTTTCGGTGTTGAGTCATAGCGGTTCGAATTGTCCTCTGGAGGTTGTCGAGGTCGGTATTGCTCCATTTAATAACGCCAAAGGAGTATGTGAGCACTGGAATAACAAATGAATTGATGGCCTGCACAAGGTTTCTAGCAGAGAGTTGAGTTTTTAAGAGTCCATGCAATCGTTTACACACTTCAGTTGTTAGTATGTTCTTAGTAACAGTGTGTTTGATTCGGAGTGACTGTTGGAAACCCAAGTATTTGTAAGTTTCATAGGGTTCCATGAAGGTAATCTTTGGTTCATTATCAGTTTCCAAATTTATAACTTGCATATGACCCCGAATGATATTCACTCTCCTGCACTTATCCAAACCAAATTTCATCTTGATGTCGTCAGTGAACTTCTTCGTCACGTTTATTAGTTGCCGCATATGACTCTGTGTCTGCATAGAGCTTCAGGTCACCCATGTAAAGAAGATGTGAGACCCGGAGAAGAGTTGAGTTCCCCTTTTTAAGAGCGATTCCATAATTAACTGAGTTAAGTAGAGTAGACAGGGGATTCAAGGCTAAGCAGAACAATAAAGGGCTTAAAGAGTCACCCTGGAAAATCCCTCGGCGGATGTGTATAGTATATGTGTGGACGGATTGTTTTCCATAAGAGAGATACAGTTTTGTATTCCATCGACTCATCGCGGTTTTCAGGAAGTTTTGGATAGACGGGTGGACCTTGTATACATCCAAACATTGAAGGAGCCAAGAATGGGGCACGGTGTCAAATGCTTTAGCGTAATCTATGTAGCATGCGTACAAGTTTCTTTGTTTTGCAAGCACTTGCCCCATAATTACAGAGTCTATAATGAGTTGCTCCTTGCATCCCTGAGATCCAGGTCTACATCCTTTCTGTTCATTTGCTAAGATGTTCTGTTCCTCAATGTGTGTCATCATCATTTGTGAAACACAAGATGTTATGAGTTTGTAGAAAGTTTGAAGGCAGGTTATAGGCCTGTACATCGAGGGGTCTTTAGTGTCACCCTCCTTTGGTATCATGAATGTTCTACCTTCAGTGAGGAAGTAAGGAAGATTTTCTGGATTGTGAAGAAAATATTGAATTATATTAGCTATATGATGGTGAGTGCTTGTAAATTTTTTGAGCCAATAATTGTGCAGGCCATCACTGCCTGGTGCCTTCCAGTTATGTGCTTTGTTCAAAGCTGCTTGGACAATTTCTGCGGTGATGATTGGTTCACCCATTAGAGGAATATCTCGGTGTCTGTCATATTCCATTTCAATCCACGTCCTATCTGGGTTGTGGGACACAGCAGATGACCAGATAGGCTTCCAAAAGTCCTCTATTTGTGCCTTTGAGGGAAGCTTTGACTCTTTCATATCATTTACAAGCCCTTTACCCTTTGACTTATTCCTGTAGAATGCTTTCTGGTTTCTGTTAAAAAGAGAATTCTGTTGCTTCCTCGTAGTGCAATTCCTGTAGCGTCGAAGGCGTTTTGTTAACGCCAAAAGCTTTTGTCGTAGGGTGTCAAGATGTTCTGTTATTGTTGAATTCAAGGGCTCGTGCTTCGTATGTATTTTTGTATTGATAAGGATGTTATTCACCTTTCTTCTCAGTTTTTCTGAGGTATTTCCTTTTTTAAATTGCGTGAGTCTCCCAATATCTCTCCTAGTGCTTTCTATACGATTCACCAGCCGCCTTTCCAAGGTGGCATTCTTTTTTCACTTCGATCATTGTGGGCAGTTGCTACGCGGCTGAAAAGCTTGGAACCGTTACATCTTGAAGCCACAACCGCAGCACAATAAATTGCTGTGTGTACTTCTTCGAAAGATGGTCTTTGTTGTAGATGTTGTGGCAGTACTTTCTCATTCAAGACGCTGATTGCTCTTGCTAATTTTTTCGAGCAATTTTGTCTGGGAATGAGATAGCGGTTCAGTGGGTCAGTTCCCTCAAATTCTGCAAGCGCGACTGCAAATTCATTGCGAATTTGCACCTCTTCACTACTCTTATCATCCATACTTTCTGACATGCTTGTCCCATTGTCATCCTGAGTTTCCACAGCTGATATCTCCACTTCCCTCAGATTACTAGGTTCTGAGGAATTAAGCATTTTTCTCACTTCTTCCTTGATTGCTTCCAAAACTGGTGCAGAGAGGAGATTTTTCTGAACAATTGCTCGACGCTTGTCCGCTATTCTTTGCTCACTAACTTCAGAATCAGGGAAATTGTGAAGAAATCTTTGATGTAACTTTTGTCGGTAGGCCGTAGTGTCAGTCTCCATTTTGGTAATGGTGTAGTATTCACGCATGATGAAGGTATTTATTTCTGTAGTCCACTTCATCCTTCTGCGTTGCCTGCCTGCGGCAGTGGTCTCTGGAAGCAATAGATTGCTTCTCTGGGAAGCACTTGCGGCAGGTGCAGCTGTAAGTGGAGATGGATTGGTGCTGCTATGTTCGGCTGTAGTATATTCGGGGTTATCCCCGATCAGGGCCCGCCTGTTCAGCTCCTGATCACCACCGGCTCGCATGCTGTCACCTCCAGCGGTGGATCCGAAGGTGCCCCTGCGCTCCCCAGGCAGCGGCTGCTTTTCCGAGGCCTTACGACGCATATTTCGTGTCTCCATATCTATATGGGTGTGCCATCGCCCTGTTTGCCGCCAAATTTTCTGACGTTGCCCGTCTCCCACGTGGCTAAGTTCTCAATTGCTCGGACGTAGGACTTTGGGAGACTTATTATTATTATTATTATTATTATTATTATTATTATTATTATTATTATTATTATTATTCGCTTTTTAACAACTTGGTCATTTAGATCGCTGTGACGTTTTTAACTGCCGTCAAGGGAACTGTAGGGACAACGTAAGGACAACACGAACACACAAACATCCATGCCCGTGGCGGGATTCTAAACCGCGACCCTTCGCGCTGTGGCCGCTACGGCCCTTCAACCTTAGCGACCTCAGCTATACAAAGCAGCCGTTTTATGATAGCGGAACTATAAGATTTCATAGAATATCTGAAAGAGTGATTCACTAAAAATGTAATATTAATACGAAGACAAATACTGTAATTGTTTAACTTCTATCCTTCAGTTATTCCTCCTCGGCAACAAGCCATGCGTTCGCCTGGTTGTTAATTTAACTGTGCTGGTACCTGCTTCATTGCTCGCACAATGAATCGCGTCCAGTTTTCTCTCAATTCGAGACAGA
This sequence comes from Gryllus longicercus, assembly GCA_038098605.1. Classification (NCBI taxonomy): domain Eukaryota; kingdom Metazoa; phylum Arthropoda; class Insecta; order Orthoptera; family Gryllidae; genus Gryllus; species Gryllus longicercus. The sequence continues at coordinate 2,639,607 of JAZDUA010000188.1, read as the reverse complement.
CTCATCAAGCATCTGTTTCCCGTGGAATCGCCCTGTTAGTCTATTATTATCTGCATTTTCAAATTCCTCTTCGCCTGTATTCACGAATAGACCTCTCGCGATTCTTTGTATTGAAGCTTGCATCTTACTTCAGGGTGATTCTGAATTACATGCTGGGCGGGGCGAGATGGGGTGCGGTGTCAGGAGGGGGTGGCGTGGCGGGGACGACCTGCGTCCACGGTCGCCGTGAAGGCAAGCCCTCGATGCAAATGATGCGACGGAGATGGAGATGGGAGTAGAAGTGGCGGTGGTGAAGTAGCGACGACGTGGGGCAGCGGAGGAGGAGGCGGTAGCGGATCTGGCGACGGTGGCTGTATCGTGATTGATTTGTTTGTTTGTTTGATTGATTGATGCTTCCGGGCACGTCAACAGCACTGGTCATTAGTCCCGTTTGTAGAGTGAATGTTCTATAACGGGTTTTAATCGTTATTCCTTGGTCACTGGATGGTGAGAACCGGCACCATCCTACAATACGGCTTGCAGGGGATAATTACCTTCTCGTAGATGTGTGGTAGTGTTGTGCATGTAAGTGTAAGTGGGTGTAAGTAAGGGGCGAAGAAGATAGGGCACGGAAGTGGAAGGAAAGAAGGGCACGGAAGTGGAACGGTGGCCCGTTTATTCCTGATCCGGCATTTGCCTGCTATTCGGACGGTAAACTACCGATCTGAGCAGTGAACTACTGAAACTTTCCTCAGGCAGCAGCGGGATTCAACCTAGCCATATTGCTAATGTCGAAAATCCGCTAGTATCGGGATTCCAAGCTCTGTAGCTAACTTCGAGCTAAAAACCAAGCAGGTCGGTGGCAATGGAGGTCTTGGCGGGTGAGAAAGGTAGTGGGCGGCTATGTTGGAGGTAGCGGCGACGGTGACAGCCGCGGCGCCAGTTTATGTGGCAGAGGTGGAGGTGGAGGTGCTGGATGCGGAAGCGGTGTAGTTGTCGGAGGCGGAGACGGTGACGGTGATGGGGAGGTTGCGGAGACAAACATGCGGTCGCGGCGGCGGCGGCGCGGCGGGGCAGTGGTGAAAGATGCGGCGGGGACGGTGACGGCGGCGGCAAGGGCGACCGTAGCGACGGTGATGGAGGTTGCGGTGGCGGCGGCGTACGTGGCGGCGGCGGTGGCGCGTGGTCGATGCGCGCCCTGGCCTTGACTCACAGCAGCCGCCGCCCGCCCCCGCGCCCGCCCGCGCCCGCCGCGGGTCGATGCCGCTGCCGCTGTCCGCGAGGCGCCCGCGGCGGAGCAGCTGCTGAGACGAGAGGCGGCGACGCGGTGCGACGATTGCTCTCCCAATGACAGCGGTTTTTAACGTCTATTTTCCTTGCGCTACGTTACGCTTCGCATTTTTGTTGGTTTATTCACAAACAAGAGAAACTATACGTTGAGTAAGTTTACGTAATATTTATTCAAAAATGTATAATAATACATTGATGTAATATGAAGGGGGAGTATTAAGACCTCCATCGGTTTTAACGTATCCTCCATGTACTCGCTGTGCTGCCGAAGTCTTTAGTAGAAAATACGGATAGGTCTTATAAAGTTGTTGTGTCTGCACGACTCGACATTATGTATGGGATTGAAAATAGAATGAGGTCGTAGGATCACGCGCTATTTGTATCCCTTTGATTGAAGAGCTACTCCGGCATCTACCTGTAGTTCAACGCGGTTGAACGCACCTGAAGTATCTGCGGGAACGGCCGGTGAGAGCACCTGTCCCCTACATTTGTCGTCTCTGCGATCGCATTTGGAACAACATGCCTTGTGTCGAAAGTGTCATGCATAGTACATGCCTTGAATCGAAAATCCTCGAGTCGTCAGGACTCGATCTCAAGGCATCCTGATCAGTGCCTACACTTGCGGTCCCACGACTATACGCTCTCTCATAGTCAGCAAATGAAATAGCGTAACCGAAAGACAATATTGACCCCACGTTATTGCTTTTATTTCTTCCTAATAAAATCTGTTGTATTTCTACTTACGTTAAATGATTATATTAAAATGTATACATTAAATTACCAGGCTTAATTTGTATTAAAAAGAGAGGAACAGATTAACATTCAATATAGACGATTTAAAAATACCAGTATTAACTTGTAAAACATAAAAACAAAGACGATATCACTTCAAATCAAATATCAAAAGTAAATCTTCATATCAAAAGACGTTAGTTCGTCATTGAATGATGTTGCCTCAATGCATCCTAGCCTTTTTTCTTCTATTCGTCTTCTCAACATACCCATGAACTGCCCCTCGTTCTTCTGGATGCCCTTCATCACCTTCTACTTTTCCGCCGTACTATATTGCCTTTGAGATCTCCACACCGCCGGCTTGAGCCCAATTGGCTCATTTTTGACTCTCCAACTATCACATCAATCAGGACTTACCTTCATTTATTATACACTGCCGTCACAATTTCCTGATTTTGTTGGCACTGTTATCATTCTAGGGTGTCACGACCACTCTTGAAATGCGAAAACAACAGAAACCATTTGCTTCATTTGTAAACAAACATTTCAATTTGATGTTTTACTTTCTCGCCTTATTTTATTATTTCGTACGTTTTACTTGCAAGGTTGTAATTCTTAAAACCAAACTTGGTTGCGGCACGTATCTCTATTTTGATACCCTGTCCATCAACCGACACACGTTTGCCTTCAAGAGAGTCGCTATGCAGCCGAACAAGAAGGTTTCTTCGCTAATAAACACTCGTGATGAGTCATATTATCGGAATAGTTGTTTCTGAGTAGAACATCAGAATTTCAAAGGTATTAGAAGGATAACTAAGATCACTAAATGGGGCATGCGGTTGATCTAGGGCAGGAGGATCGAAATATCAAGTTTGCTCAGGAATAAATGTTTACCCGTGGGTTGTGACATGGTGCCCCACCATTAATCACTTTTTGTTCAGTATCCTTTCATCTATGACCCCTCTGATACTTGCGGAAGGAGAACATTGAACCTAGGTGGCGTCATTCCCTTATCACATGTGTTCTGGCATTGTACGACAAACCCAATCAAAAACGTTTCTCTCGGTAACCCTTAGCACATTTATACCCACAACTGTTCAATGTAGCTGAAGTAGCTCAAGGGTATCTCGGCACCACTCTCAAATTTGAAAAGAAAAACGGCGAAGGCTGGGCCGCTCAGGCGAGGAGGGAGAGCATTTCAATTGAACTCAAAGTCGAATGAGTAAAGAAATGGGGACGTGGCACTGTATCCGGAGTTCGGGATGCTGTGGGTGATTAGCGATGTGATCGAAATGATGAATAACTATAAGGACTATGACCATGAGACTAGCGGGTTCGTTATCCAAAAGATGTGTGTACAAACAAACGTGCATGTCATATCTTTAAACATGTTTTATATAAAGATTTTAGGTAGTTTTAAATAATGACATATTACTCGTCTAATGTGATTAGTGTGTAAAAAAGAGCATTATGCCTAGCACATGATATGTCGTTTGGTGAAAAATACCATAATCTGGGTTTGTGAAAAATACCCTATGCGTATATACGTACATAAATACGTGCAACAGCATTTTGAAGTGTTGGAGACTGAGACTTTACAACAGGGGTTGCCAAGACTAGGGAAAAGAAATTACATCAATGATGACTGGCAAAGAAGAAGTTGTGAAAGGACAAGAAAATGGTGGCGCCAGAATTATTAATGATAAAGAATTATTAAAGATAAAGTCTGGAAAGAAGTATTTGAAGGGCCAAATGTTGGCCAAGTGGTTCTTCCGCCTCGTCCTTTGCGTCCTCCTCTCCTGTTCTCCACTGTCTCTTCTCCTCCTCCTCCTCTGCCCTCCACTCCGCCTTCTCCTCCGCGTCCTCTAACGCCTCCGCGTCCTCCTCCGCCTCATCCTCTGCTTCATCCTAAACGTCATCCAACCCTCCTCCAATACCTTCTCTTCCGCCTCCTAGATGTTGATGCGACCTTAAATAACCACCAAAAAAGCCTCCTCCACTTCCTCCGTCTCATCTTCCTTTTCTGCTTCCTCCGCCTTTTCTACCTCCTCGTTCGCCTTCACTTCTGGCTTCTTCCTCTTCCGCCTCACACGCTCTTTACGCTTCCTCCTCTTTCGCCACCTTGTCTTCCGCCTCCTCTGCTTTCTCTTCCGACTTCTCCTCTCCGGCCTCCTCGCTTCACCTCTTCATTCTCCCAGCTTTCCAATTCTCCCGCATCCTCTTCCGCCTACTTTGCCTCCATTTCCACCGTCTCCTCCGTCTTCTTTTCCACCTTCTCCTCCTCCCCCTGCACTGCTAGACTTCCTCTTCCTGAACCGCTTCTTTGCCATCGACTCATCCTCGCCAAGCCACCGCTGCCTCCACCTGCACATGTCCCTTCCTCTCCGTCTCGTCCGCCTTCTACGCCTCTTCTCGCACCCCCACCCGCTTTCAACATCTCTTTCACATCCTCAGCCCGCCTATTCCGCCATATCTACCTCTTCCTTCGCAGTCTCTTCTGGCTTCTTCCTCTTCCGCCTACCTCGCTTCCAACACGTCCTCCATTTTCTTCGCGTTCTCTTCCGTCTCCGCCGCCTTTCTTTGACTTCTCCATCCCTTCCGCTTCACCTCTTCAGACTACCTGCTTTCCAATTCTCTCGTCTTCTTCCACCTTCTCTGCCTCCTCCGCCACCTCTCCAAAGCTCTGTCTGATTCGCCTCCGCCTGCACTGCAAGACTTCCTCTTCCCGAACCGCTTGTTTGCCGCCAGCCCGTCCTCCCCGAGTCACCGCCGATGTCTCCGCCTGCACATGCCGCGCCGTCTCCGCCTCCGCGGCATGCTGCCCCTGTTTACGGCGCCGCCGAAGTGGGTCACGGCGGCTGCCTGGTATTGATCCCGGGCCTCCCGCCGGCGCGCGCGCCGCTTCACCTGTTGACCGGCGCGCGCCACCCGGAACCGGACGGGCGATCGCCCAGGGGCGGGAGACGGTCCTCGCTGCAGCTCCGCGCCCTTGGAGCCCGAGGCGGAAGGGGCTCTGTGGGGGGAGGGATAAATGTGAAGGTGGCTCAGGGTATCAACTGATGTCACTGCAGTGCACCATGCAGTCTCACTGCACCATGAGTGACTGTGTCACTGCACCATGAGCTCCTACGGTTCGAGCCCCGACGGTGGCAGGATTTTCGGCACTAGCTGCATAGCTACGTCGAGTCCAACCGCGCCGCTGGCTGGAGAAGAAATCTACTCATCGCCTCCTCTGTTCCGTAGTTTTTCGTGGTTTCTTCGATCAGGGATGTTCCACTAGTAATATAATAAACGGGGAATGAACTGCGCGCGATCTTTCCTTCCTCTTTCTTGTCCTTTTCTCACCCTTTACTTCCACACACACTTACATGAATTACTCGACCACAAATGTCGAGAGTTCAGTGGGGAACATAGAGCTTTTCCCGGCTTGGTTGGTGTCTCGATGGTAAGAGATACCTGGTTGGAAAAAATCCCGCAAGCCAATGTGTATATCGGCGCCGGATCTCACCTCATTCTGAACAATGCCAGGTTAATTCTGGGACAATAACTTAAGTAACGAGACGGCGACCAGAGCGTAATATTTCCTACCCACTCCCGTCTTCCACCCCTAGTGTCAAAGATGTATTCATGCCTCATTGTCTGGACGTGATAATATCTTGAGGCACCTTAATCGTGATCAAACTATTTTTCTCCCTAATATTATTGAAATATTACCCACTTAACACCTGTCATCAAAATTAATATAAAAAATAAGCCTCGGAGATTTAAAATGTAATATTAAAATATTTTAATATATTTTATTTTTATTAAACTAATAAATGACGATGAGGTCAGAAGAACGGAATTAGTCTCATTGCCCATTAATCTATCTTATTTCACTCCTATCCAATCTCATGTGATCAGTCACCCATGAAACACTCCATTTGTACTGAAAGCACCTGAATATTTACGTGACTAACGTAGATTTGTATGGAATTACAGAAATAAAAATACACGAAATCAAAGTTCATTGCTTAAAGAGCATACTGCAACATTCAATTAAGATGGACATTTTCTACCAATTCGTCACTTTCTTATTAGGTAGGTATAGCTCTTTTCTTACTAAATTTTCCTACTACTTTCCATACTACTCATTGAGACTGAGCTTCTTTAAAGTTCAGGTTGTAGACCAATTAAAGCTTTGTTTACAAGATGTAATTTAGTTAGTCATTCTTCTGGAAGAATATTCGTTATATATTGAGAAAACACGGGGGTCGACGATCCACCCATTCAGTGCAAAACCCTAAACCTTTGAACGGGAGTGAACAAAACATAGAATTACTCGCTTGTTTCGCTCTCCTGTGATAATGTATTCCAGGCTCAGATATTAATATCCATTAATTATTTCATAAAATACTAGTACTTAGATGATAATTGATATTACTTTCATACTTTCTAAAGTGTATTAATTACATAACACATGACTTCTATCTCAGAAATAATGTAGTCAGTGAAAAATAAAATGGAGAAAAAAATAGTATTTTGTTGTAAATGTGACTGTCACAATGGAATGAAACGTCAAATTCTTAATTGACATTCATCCAAAAATTATTCCAAATTTTTAGGACATTTAAAATTAAATTTCGAATGAATAGTAAATTCAATTTGTAGATGGCATGTATTGCCTTCGAAAAAGAGGAAGAGAGAACGGGAGAGAGAGCGACAACTCTTTCTTAATTTTTTGAAGCCATATTCAAATGCTAGAAGGTACGAGTAAAACAATTAAGATGTTTTATAGCTGTTATATTGGAAATTGTTTTATCTGTTATACCAGTGGTAACATAACTGCCTCGCATCTTCTGTGAATACAAATAACATCCTGCAAATAATACACACTCGCCTTTTTTCTGGCCCCAGTCCGAATAGCTGGGTTTGAGTGCTTTCGAACGAATTCCCTGGAATGCGCAGATCAACTCAGCCCTTGCGTGACGTCACATTCGGGGCAAGCAGTTCGTTCTACGTGTCCGGTCGATCACTCCAATTCGCTCTGCGGAGTCGTCCATCAAATCGAGTCCAGCGCCGGTCGATGCTGGGGGAGATGAGGGTCAAAGGTGAAACCACAGCTGTGGGGAATGGACGGCCGTTCGACGAGGACCCCACACCAACGATCGTTCACCAACGAATTGTGCGAGAGGAAAAGGTATTGTCATCTTGTTCTTTCAAAACGCTTCTTTATCTTGCTGTACAACTCTCGTAATAACTGGCAATCCTTCTTCATATGTTTTGGCTGACGTAATAATGAAATACTGCTGTTTATTCAAAGATCAATATCCTTAAATTGTGTGCCTGGGTAATTTCTAAATTGCCGGGGAGGTACTAGAGAACTATCCTTATTTTTTTCACCAAAAATATGTTTTATAAATACTCTTATTTTTAACTTATATTGGATGTGTCACTATTCTTTCACTTCATCATATAGAAGCTATTATCACATTTCATAACTGGTGAGAATCTGTGCAATTACTTTTCATGTGGTACCAACCTCTTGTTTCGGTGACATTCTGAGAAGTCTATAATTATGTTCGTGGATAATTCTAGTAATCTAGTAATCTAGTTCACCTTCGGTGAAGTGTAGAGGATAACTGACTTCGGCTGCAAGAAAATTTAAGGAACAATACTGACTTGGGTCATTTAGATATTCGTATTTCTAGTTCACCTCTCAGATACCTCAGAGTGCGACGAGGACATAACCCATTTTCTTCGAATAAAATTACGTTAAGAGATGGGTTTACAGCTCTCACCAGATCTTTCAAATGTAAAAAGCTTGTAATCTGTAATTAAGGAGTCAATTCTAACATTCACAAAAATTTGTTGTGGGAACTACACTATTAAATCACGATGAAAATAATTATATTATAAACTCGAAAAGGAAAATATTAATCAGTTTTAATTAGATGAGATGAATTCTTTATGTAACGAATCTCCTGGGCCAATCTTCAGAAATATATTGTGTATACAAAGACATGACATCCAGGCCAGATAAAGGGGCAAGAAATGATAATTTACAATTTACGATACACCACATTATGTCTTAATAGCCAAAATTAAATATCACATAATATTTTCGGAAATATTTGTATCAGTTAATGATATTTATTGAGTAGAAATGCATCCTTTACTTTAATAGGTGTATCATATTCGTAATCAGGTTGTGGCATTGTGTTTCATTGTGTTTCATTGGCATTGTGTTTCATTTTCCATCTCTCTTAAATTACAATTATCAAAATCATTTCGTGTTTGAATCATAATTGGTAAAATGCAAAACCTTGATCGATAAAGGAATGATTAATCCTTTACTTAAAAAATATATTTTAAAAATTTGCTTATCTTAAAAAAAATGGAATCCCTTGAAGGGGGAATAAAATATTTAGATAAGTAATGAGGTCACATTGATCATTTTTTTAAATGTCGAGAAGGATGGCTGTTGGTCACGGTTTCAAAAACTGCGGCAGTCTGTTCCGAGCCGCCGCGGCGAACGCTTGTGCCCGAGGTAGCTCTGCCTTATCGCTCTCTGTTAGTGGTCAACCGCAGCGATCAGTGCGATAACACTCAGTGCCAGTGTCTTTCGTGTGAACGGTGCGAACAGTGCCACGCCTAGAAAAGTGTTATTTTTGTTTTTAGTTAAAACCAACAAATCTTTAAAACCAGTGAATGGCCACAAGTAGTTGCTCCGTTACGGGGCAACTAATTCGAAGCGCAATGGACGCTACCTTTAGTGAAAATGAAGGTGAAAACCTGCTTATCAGTGAACCTGTTCAACCCACCCCCGACCAAACAATACTACAACACCAAGAAATTCTTCAGCAACAACTGCAACATCTCCAACATCAGCAACAAATGATAGAATTGCAACTTTCCCAGCTTCAAAATCATTATCACGTGCCGACACAACCGCCTCTGCCACAGCAATCACATTCACAACAACCGCAACGGCAAGGCACGCAGGAACATGGTAATGAACTTAGTTAAACGAAAGAGGTCACGCTCGCCAGAAGAGGAGTTATCCAGGTACAATATTCCTGTTTCTAATAGGTATAAGCTTCTTGGAACATTAGAGACTAATGAAGAACCCGAAATCGACCCAATTATTAAAATCCCCCCAATCATAGTGCATAATGCAAGCAATTTTCAACTTTTGTTAAATGATATTAAAAAGAACGTTAAGGACGACTTCACAACTAAACAAGAAAAATACGCTATTAAAATTTCATTCACTTCAATAAGTGATTATTGAAGCTTTAGGAAATTCTGTGAATGTGAGAAAATTGAGTTCCATTCTTTCAAAGATCCAACTGTAAAAACTCTAGCAATAGTAATGAAGGACATTCCCACTACCTACACGGAAAGTGAAATACTGCAGGAATTGGTAAGACTAAAATTCCCAGCAATAAAAGTAGCAAGACTATATAATAAAGACAAATGCCCCATACCTGTTTGTGCAATTGATCTAGAGAACACATATCAAAGTAAAGAAATATTTAAACTAAACCGATTTTTGTACAGTGTAATTAGAATTCAAAAAAGAATCAAGTCCCATGTAATCCAATGCAAACGTTGTCAGAGATTTGGGCATTCCCAGGCAAATTGTGGCCTCCAACCTCGTTGTGTTAAATGTACTGGTCAACATCACTACTCTGAGTGTACCAAAATTAAATCTACCCCCCTAAGTGCGTTAACTGTGGTGACGAACACACAGCTAATTATAAAGGCTGCAGCATATACAAAAAGGCAGCAGATTCAATGAAAAACTCGAAAAACATATACCAACCTTCTAACATGCCCCATCTAACCACTAGTCATCCTAACATTGTAGCCACTAGACAGTCACCATCACATCCTACCCATCTTCCTAATCCATACCTTAACAACCAATCGAGGTCATATTCTTCATTTTTTAAACAGGAACAATCAAATTTAATCTCAAACATCATATCACAAGTCATACGAGCGCTCACTCCCATAATTGAAAACACAGTTAAATCTGTTGTGACAAATTTGAATTATGACAAATAAAATAGCCAATATTAAACTTTTAAACTGGAACGCCAACGGACTAAAACGCCAAGAAAATGAATTCAGGTATTTTCTAAAGAAAAATGAAATTGAAATAGCTTGCGTAACCGAAACCGATTTAATCCCGGGTGAAAAGTTTCACATCCCAGGTTTCAAAATTTTCAGAGAGGACAGAGTTGCCAACAAAGCATCAGGTGGCGTAGCAATAATAGTAACTAAAAACATCGAGTGCAACCAAGTAACTACGCCCTTTTCCCCAAACTTAGAGTCAATAGGAGTAGAAGTGAAGAATAGTATTATCAGTAATAATATCATTAACACTATTGGTACCTCAGCAGCTGCTAGTGCTACTGCAGCTGATGCTAACACTGGTTTTGTTGCTAATGCTAGAACGGATGTTGGTAGTGGTCTAGTGACGATAATACTAATAATAATAGTATTAATAATAACCCTAACAATGACAACAATTTAATAATCATTGCAGCCTATATATATATATATATATATATATCATCAAATATCATTGCAGCCCCCAATAAAAGATTCCCTGAAAAGGCTTATAGTAAAATATTTAGCTCATATAATCGTATAATTCTCTTAGGAGATTTAAACAGTAAACACAGAGCTTGGGGCTGCAACTTAATAACTATACAAGGCAGAAAATTATTGGAATTTGCAAATAATAATAATCTTAATATTCATGCCCCAACTGAACCTACACATGTTCCCTATAATTGTAATATAATCCCAGACATTCTCGACATAGTCATAACCAAAAATATTAACTTCCCTCTGCTTCAAAAAGTTGTAGCTGAACTAGATTCAGATCATAATCCCATTCTGATATCTTACAAAGGAAACTTTAAAGAAATTACACCAGGAAATAACCCATTAGGAAAACATATAAATTGGACTAAATTCGCTTACCTAATGAAAAATAACTATAAATATCCACTCCCTATTAGGTCGATTGCAAATATCGACTCCGAACTAGAAAAGTTTAATGCAGCTATTTTTAATTCGCTAGATCATTCAATAACAACGAAGACATCCCCCCACATGTATAATACAAAAAATAAAATATTTTCCTCCCAAATTCCATGGAAAATTATTAATTTAATGAAATCGAAACATAACTTAAGAAGACTCTGGCAAATAACTCGAAGACCAGATATTAAAGCAAAACTAAATAAACTATCAAGAGTAGTCAAAAATAGATTAGATAATCACCGCTACACTTCATTCCGTCAGTTTATAAACCAGATTGATCCAAATTCAGCTCATCTCTGGACAACTACAAAAAGAATCACCAGAGATAAAAACGAAATATCCGAATTAAAAGTGAACAATAAGCTACTGCTTTCAGATGACGAGAAGGCCAAAGCAATTGCAGATCATTTACAAAATGTATTTAGACCACACCCTCCAACAATGATAAACACAACAATGAAATTGAGAATATTATGAAACAACCACTAATTACAGCCGAAACCAAAATAAAGTTTATTTCACCGTCTGAAACAGCTAACATCATTAAACATCTAAAACAACGAAAAACACCCGGTATAGATGGAATCAGTAATAAGATGCTCAAAAATCTTAATAAAAACTCTGTAGCAGGACTAACTGCAAAATTTAACGCTATCTTACGCTTTAATTATTTCCCAACTGCCTGGAAGACTGCAATTGTTCTACCTTTTCGCAAACCAGGAAAAGACCCTCGACGCCCTGAACATTACAGACCAATAATCCTCCTTCCCTCAATTTCCAAATTTTTGAAAGACTTCTACTAAAAAGACTTAACAAGTACCTGAAAGACACAGATGCAATACCAGATATTCAATTTGGTTTCAGAGCAAAGCACTCTTGCACTCACCAGCTGCTAAGGCTTACTGAATACATTGCACAGAACTTCCAAGAGAAAAAAACATACTCTGGCTGCATTTTTGGATATAACACAAGCGTATGATAGAGTCTGGCATACCGGTCTGTTATTTAAAATAAGACAACTTGGAGTTCCTGAGTATATACAGAATATTATTAAAGGCTTTATCTCTGATAGAAAATTTAAAGTCAAAATTAATCACTCCTTTTCTACTCTTCGTAATATCACAGCCAGAGTTCCACAGGGCTCAGTACTCTCACCTATTTTATTTAATATTTTCATGAGTGACATACCTAAGTATTCCAACGTGGAAACTGCTCTTTTTGCCGACGATACGGCATTGTTTTCAGCAAGCTCAGATATTAACCTAGCATTTAATAGAGTTCAGAATAATCTTAACATCCTAATACAATGGACAAAAAAATGGAGAATTGCAATCAATTCTCAAAAATGCCACACTAAGATATTTACCCTTAGGAGACCTCAAATCCCTCCCAATCTGAAAATAGATGACAACGAAATACCTTGGAAAAGCGAACCAATAAAGTACCTAGGAGTATTGTTAGACAAGAAACTCACCTGGAAACCTCATATTCACGCAGCTATCAACAAATCCAATGCCAAAATATTAAAACTATACCCTCTTATAAATCAACATTCAACACTTAATACCAAATGCCAGATTCTATTATATAAATATATTATCCTACCCACGCTAACTTACGCATGCCCGGTATGGGGAAACGCTGCTTCCACCACCATACAAAAAGTGCAAATTGTCCAAAATAAAGTCCTCAGAAAGTCAATTAAAGCTCCATGGTTTATACCCAACCACCAAATTCATAGAGAACTCCAAATGGAAACAATGCTCGAACACATTAAAAAAGTAGCAAATAACTTCTATTCTTCCCTTCCCTCATCTCATGCCACTCTGAAATTCCAACTAGTCCGAACAGCAAACATCCCAAGCCGAATCAAATCCAAATTTCCCAAAGACATGCTTAAACCTCCCTAAACAAATAATATCATCCCGTATCTAAATAAAACCTAGCATGTTCCCTTCCTATTGCCCGCTAGGGCTATCCATAACAGCTTACCCCCTCCCCCCCAAAAAAATAAAACCCAGCAGCTCCTAGAAGCAAACAAGGAATTAAATGAGCCAGAGAAATCTAATCTCAATTTGTCAGGAATGCCCAAGTCCCAAAATGCCAGAATGTAAAACCGAAAACCCTCGAAAGACCTTCAGGTCGAACGAGAAGAAATAAATTAAAAAAAACAACAACTGCGGTCACGATCCATATCAATTGGTATTTCGGGCAGAGAAAACGTACCGTGATAGGAGATAAGAAATAAACGAAATTAGAGCCAATCTCCCTCCGAATGGAATGACTTATTTTCACACTTTCAAACTTTTATTAAAAAGTTACGATAGTTGTGTGATCCCACGTATAGTTAAAAATAAATATGATGCTAAAGAAACAATTATATACAAAAGTGAACTAAAATCTAGTTATTTTCATGTATAACATGAAGGTAATTTTTAGTAGTTATAATGAAGGTAGTATGTTTGATTCTAGCTGCAAGGGGTGGAGTCGTTGTATGTTATAATAGGTAATAATTTGACGTATGAAATAATAAATGTTTTCTGTTATTTCGCTTTGAGGAAAAATAAGACAGGTCCTCGGTGGCTCGTTTGTTAGCGTGCACGCTTTCCAAGGCCGGGTTCGATTCCCGGCCGGGGTAAAATTATAACTGTTTCCTTACAAATGACCTAGTATGTATTGCTGTGTGACGATGTGAAAGCACATCTTAAGGTTGTGGAGACCAGGGTATACGGTGAAGGCACGTCGTCGTGCTAACCATACGAACCACACGAACCTCTTGTCGCTTATTCCATGTCCGAGAGGCTGGGTCACCGCTGGTCGGCCAAAGCTCATAGCGGGCTATGAAGACATGGGACAGAATACAGAACAGGACAGAACAGAACAAATTAACAAATGTTATCACAATAGTGTCCATTATTTTCGCAAGTCTTTTAATTTTCCTTAAATACTCAATTGAATTGCTACAAAGAAAAAGCTCAAAAATCGAATTTGGTCCGGACGAGCCGAAGGACAGACGGACCGACGAAGTGACGGACAGACGGACAGACGTTTTAAAAAAACCCTTTTTCGGTATCAGGGAACTCAAAAGCGTGTATTTCCGTTGGAATTTCGAAATCGATTTTCCGCAGAATAATATAACTTTTATTTCTCCGTATATGCGTACGTATACGGGAAAATAATTAGTAACATAGATGAGGCCAAGGCAGCACATTTTATTAGGAAAATATTATTATCAGCAGAACATTTTATTAGGTCTAGGCAGCACGAACGGTGAACAGCCCCGCTCTGATTTCAGATTGTATTAGGATTTAGTGACCCCAAAATATAAGTGTAAAAACGTATAACTTAAAATGATAACAAATAAAGTTGCACTTAATATTATTCATGTAAAGACTTTAGATAATTGTCATTTAAACATTTAACCTCTTTGAGTACGATTTATTGAAACTCAAGTTATTTGTTTTTGAGCTCCCGACATTTTTTTAAAGAATTTAAATTAAGACTTGGACTGACGTAAAATGACTTTGGCAAACTAGATGAAAAAAAAAAGTACAAAATTACAATGTTTGATGATCCTGTGAAGCGGTGCATTCGCGACAAACTTTCCCGGCAACTGTATTTCATTTTGTGGAAAAAATGCGTATGTTGCGTATTTGAGCAAAACGTTTGTGTGAAAGCGAGAGGACGCCTAGGTTTTGTTAGAAAAAATACAGTTGGTGAAATGAATGCAATAATTACATGCATGCACATCCAAATGACCTGCAAAAGTTATATTGTAAACTGTACAAAACTTATCGGAAGTACATCGTCTACAAGAAGCGATTAATAAATAGGCAGTTAATGAAAAGGTGCCAAAAGAAAAACTCCGCTGCCCGTTGCAAATAATATTTTATTGATGACAAATCAATGTTTATTAATTTTTAGATTAAAACGATTTATTTAAATAAGCCTTTTCTGAAAAATTATCTACGATTAAATTATAAATGAATGTTAATTAAATACTTGCTGATGGCAAGCCTCAATTTTCACAAGAGCTTGATTTTCAAGAAATAGTGAAAAACAAATAAATGAAAAAAAAGTAATTTTATCAATTTTCGAAACATATTATACACTGTACTGTTATATCATAATTGATATTCACATATATGGCAATTATGTTACGGCGAGTATTGAGTTAATGTGTGATTAATTTAAAGTGTTTCACTTTCTAAACAAACCAAATGTTCCGAAGCTATAAACATTACGTCGCCTTTTGCTTGCGTAAAGCATTTCGTCGTGTTTACAAACGCTTCCCCTGTCGAAGCGCGGGCGAAGAGGGGGTGGGGGAAGCCTAAAGAGCGCTTCCCATTTCATCCGCTGAGAGGAAGGCATCTGCCAAATGAACGCGATGGCTAGCCTGGCGCGTCGCGTGGTGGCACGTTCAATATTGAAAGCGCGCGCCCGCCCTCCCATGTCGAGATTGGAATTCCCGGCAAGCGTCCGCTCGCGCCTTTGGGTTGGCGACGGGGTGTTGGAGAGGTGACGTTGGGGATTGGGCGAAGGGAAATTGTATAGGAGTGGTTGTGTGGGAGTGGATGTGTGGGAGTGGTTGTGTGGGAGTGGTTGTGTGGGAGTGGATGGGCGGGAGTGGATGGGCGGGAGTGGGTGTGCGGGAGTGGGTGTGCGGGAGTGGGTGTGCGGGAGTGGGTGTGCGGGAGTGGGTGTGCGGGAGTGGGTGTGCGGGAGTGGGTGTGCGGGAGTGGGTGTGCGGGAGTGGGTGTGCGGGAGTGGGTGTGCGGGAGTGGGTGTGCGGGAGTGGGTGTGCGGGAGTGGGTGTGCGGGAGTGGGTGTGCGGGAGTGGGTGTGCGGGAGTGGGTGTGCGGGAGTGGGTGTGCGGGAGTGGGTGTGCGGGAGTGGGTGTGCGGGAGTGGGTGTGCGGGAGTGGGTGTGCGGGAGTGGGTGTGCGGGAGTGGGTGTGCGGGAGTGGGTGTGCGGGAGTGGGTGTGCGGGAGTGGGTGTGCGGGAGTGGGTGTGTGGGAAGTTGGCGTAGGAGAGGTAGTGGAGGAGAGTCGATGTAGGTAACTTGTAAATCTGTAAATCTGGAAAATGAAAGGGGGCGGTGTTTCTTTGGCAGAAAAGGCGCTCCTCCGCGTCTGTATTCACCGCCGCCGGGGGGCGGGGGCGGGGGCGGGGGCGGCGGCGGGGGCAGCGATTTGTCTCCGGCCGCGGCGCCGCCGGCCCATCAATCTCCGCCGTCAAACGACTGTCGGCGCCCCCCCTCCCCGCCCCCGCCGCGCACTCGCCACCCGCGCGCCGCTTAAAGTGGAGACATCACCCGGAACGGGGCCGCGCGCCGCACTCACGCTTATCGGGTCAAGGCTGAAGGATGGGGCCTTCTTCGGGGCGATTATTTTTGCTGTGGTTGGGTATGCGCGGCTGCGGAGTTCGTAATCGATTATTTTTATTGCGGCAGGTTATGCAGGTTTGAGGTGCAGCAGTGGTAAGGGAATTGGAAGATTATAATGGGCTGGTGGGACCCGTGCGATCGTTTCGTCTGGTTCTTTTCATTGTTACTGCACGTAAGCATTTGCGGTTTTGCCTTGGCCTATCTCCGGCACTGGACGGAAATGTTTTCGAGGTCAGTGGGGGATAGGTTATTAGAGGGTGTTTGTTCCGCTCATTTCTGTGTCCTAAGAAAGAGGAATGGCAACAAGATTTAGAATAACAGATCGCGCGCGTTTTATAGTGCTTAGTCTGGGTTGCTGCTCCGGCATTCGCCCGCAAGTGATCAAGGAAACTACGGAAACCACTAACCGAAGCAGACAAATCTGATTCCGGCAGGTGCCAAAAGTTGCTGAATGTAATGCATCACGCAAGTTTTGATACCTAGCGGGAGGGCCTCATTCCAGTCCTGTCATATGGCTCGACAGCCATCTGCGGGCCTTGGCCGACCAGGGAATCATTCCGCACTTCCTAAATTATTTTAGTCGTGAAAAAATGTATATTGAAACGGGCCTCCAGCGACATTACAAGTAAAAAGAAGATCGCCTTTTCTAATGTAATGCAGTCTAGATGTATTTTAAATCACTGTTTGGATTTTTTTTTCTTTTTCAATTCCCTTTTATATCATTCGTTGGATTGAAAATATAAAAGTGTAAAAATCATAAACGAGTATATAGAAATAGATTACGGTATTTGTGGCCCTAGCAGGGACATATTAGTATTTTTTCAATTGTGCCCTTGAGTCGGACATATTATAGCTATTAATATACCTAGAAATGTTATGAGAGTTATTACTGTAGAGGTAGAATGTTAAAAATCGAGTCGGAGCGTAGCGGAGCCGAGATTTTTAATTTGTACGAGGCAGTAATAACACTGTCACATTTCATGGTATGTTCAGCATTTTATCGCTCACCATAAAATCTCATGGTTTATGCGAAAATTTACATGAATGCGATAGTAAACAAATGAATTCTGTTGCTGCGGCACGTTACTATTATACGAGTGATGTTTGCTTGCGATCACAATATGCGTATACCGTGGTTCGAGAAAAGATGAAAGTAAATAATTCTTTTGAAGATGCGTGAAGAAAAGACGTTTTGTGAGGCAGTTGGCGCGTCGAATTCCAGTGGCGACTCCTTCAGATCGTTAGTAAATATGATTACCGGAGAAGAGCTAAATTTGATGGAATGCCAGAAAAACTAGGATAATTTACCTAATATGCATTTTTTAAAATCGTAATATGAATATTACAATTAACAATAACTATCCCAAAAATGAATTTGAGTTACTTTTATTCTGAAACATTTTCATAAATTGACAAGCGATTAATCGTTGGTGGTTTAGTTACGTTGCTAAGGATGTTAAATTTCTTAACATACAGGTAGGTATAAGTGCACTTAACAAAACTGTAGGGTTGCATGTTAACAGGGGTTAAAGACGCACGTTATATTTTCGTAATACAGATCTGTTATATTTTCTTATCGCAACCAAACAGAGGAATGAATATCCACACTCATTGAGCGTCACCTATCGAGGATTTAACAATACTCCGTCACGAACAATCAAAACAAATTAGTTGTGACTAAAAAGGCGTATAAGTTCATTTATTTTAAGTAATAATATTTCCTGCTTATATTGTTTTCTTAATAGAAGTCTTTAGGAAAAGGTTTGATAGACTCATAAAACCAATAGCCAACCATGGGACACTCTCGACAATAAACCTCGACGATCTTCTCGGTTTATAAACTTCAACCGCGACCGTTATTTCCTGTTTGCCGGGCTATTGTCGCTTATTACTAATGCAGCAAGGTCCATCAAACTCCGTTCGATCCCCGGCATCCATTCACACCCTGGCTCCCTCCTCCTATCCACAAGGATTGATGGAGATTCGAACACCGGCGCAAGCGACGGAAGGCGACCAAACCAGTGCCGTTCCGCCCCTCGTCTGCCGCGGAGGGGGAGGGGGGGGGGCGAGGCGAGGCGAGATCCTGCGAAGCAGAGGCTGCGCCTGGCGACTGCGAGCTAAGTACTCGCCCCCCCCCGCCCTTCCTTCCCCGCTGGGGCTCAGTGCGACGCAGTGTCTGCGCAGGCACATGTGTAAGCAGCCCGGGATTAGCATATAAATGTAACGCAAGCAGCGGCCTGTGGCGGCGTAGAAGGCGGCGCGCTGGCGGCGGCGGCGGCGCCGGCGGCGGCGGAGACCCTGGGGGCCGTGGTGGGTGGCGGTGGCGGTGGCCGTGACCTAGCTGTGGTGAGGTGGCGGTGGTGACGGTGGTGGCGGCACTGCAGTCGGTGATGGCCGTGGAAGTGGAAATTGCGAGGGAGGAGGGTAGGTGGGGATGACGGAGGTGAAAACAGTACGGTTGCGGTGGGTATGGCAGATGGAGATGATCCTGGTGTATTGATTGATTATTTCGAATTTCTGGGCCCGTCAACTGCTATGGTTATCAGTCCAGTTAATTAATTGCATTTTGCTTTTATCATGTGAGGTGGCGGGGTTCCTCCTCTGATGGATGAAGAAATCTGGCGCCGACCTACACGTTGGCATGTTTATTTTGATCCACCTTCGGGATATCGCCCCAGCCGGGATAAGCTCTAAGCATCGAAACGGTCTTCTAGTATGTGTGGTAGTGTAGTGCATGTAAATTTAAGTGTGAGTAAGAAAGGTGTGAGGATAGATCAAGGAAGAGGAAAAAAAGTTTGCAGTCTGTGGCCCGTTTGTGAGGGTACTACCTCGACATTGGTCTGGTGTTGGTATTAAAAACCAAGATAATGGCGGTAGCGGCAGTGGCTGTAGAGGCGGCAGTGATTGCGTCGTAGGAGACCGTTTGGTTGATCGTTTCGGACGTAGGGGTGGCGTTGTTGTCTGTGGTGACGCGGCAGCGCCGATAGCGGAGGCCGCGACGTCCACGAAGAAGTCTGAGGAAGCCGGAGGCGGAGCAGAGAGCCGCAAAAAAGGGACTCATTTTCCTTGCGTTCTCGGGTTTGCTAAGATGGCTGACACCGCTTTATTCTTACCGCTCTCCCGATGCTTGTGGATTCAAGTGGTTACTGCCCATTCCACCCCCGGGCCCTTCCACACATTGCCAGCGATTCGTACTTCAGTGACCTTGACGGCCTGCGTCCTCAGGCAACACGAAGGCTTAAGCGTTGTCAGGGGGAGAAACTGTTTCTGGAGGCAACGGATGTTGGATATCAAACGTGGTATTTCCCCTAGTGGGGCACCGCCCTAGCCGGTACAAGATCGAAACCCGCGACTGGTCTCCTGACGTGCATCTTAGCAAAGTGCGTGTACGTGTATGTGTGTGTGTGTGTGTTGTGAGAGTTGAGGTGAGAGGATATGACAAGGAAGAGGAAGGAAAGATCTAGCGAGGTCCGTGACTCGTTTGTTAGTGTACTACTCCGGCATTTGCTTTGTATTAATCGGAGAAACAAAGATTACAGCCGTCACCGCAAGAATTCTGCTCCAGACGGCGGCTAGATAGAGCTAAAATCGAAAATCCATCAGTGTCCAGACTCGTACCCAGGACCGGGGAAGGAGGAGAGGAAACGCTTTGAGAACGGAAAGAGGGTGCAAGGGAAGAAAAACGAAGGGAGGGGATGGTTGTGTCGGGGAGCACTGGACGTTGCAAGAGGGGGGGGGAGAAGAGGCGCTCTTTGAGAGCGGATGAAGGGAGCAGGGAAAGGGTTGGGCCCGGGCGAGTGGCTGGCTGGATTATTTCCGCATCGTTGCGCACAGGACCCCTCGCGATCTTTGTTAGGGGATTCCGCTCGGCTGAGGATCGGAGACAACTTTAGCCGTTACTCCCAAGTAGGGGTTCCTTGCAAGTCGAACACGACAGAACCGCATGGGAGAGATCGCTCTTAATTGTAGTTTATTATCTGCTTGAAGAAATTCGTGCCTGCCTGGTTGGTTCAGAGACCGGAGGGACTTTGACATAGCATAGAGGCTCGTTTTTACATGAGAAGACCTGGCAAGTCATGCGAAAATGAAAGTTTTGAGTTGTTTCTCCATTTCTACAGAATATGAAGGGCCTTCTGAATAACTTGTCTTGCAGTCACTCAGTGAATACTTAGTTAGAATTCGACTTAATCTTGTGTAATATTGTTTTAATGTATTAACTGAATGGTAGCAGTTTTCTTTCTTGCATAGATTCCTCTTCAGATAATATGTATAAACTAAGCTAAAGAACGATTAACCATCGACATTGCAATACTTATAATTACGTGATTTGACACATTGCTGCCGTAAAAATGTTTGTAAATAAATGAGTGAGAAGAAAACGTATCAGTGAATAGTAATTACTAGTAAGTTTAGGTTTATTTTTAATTTGAGATTTTACATAGTTGGACTATGAACTACGAACTACATAGTTGGCAGAAAACTACTCCGTATATTTAGTCATATCAATAGAATCTGAATGTTCCTGTATGCACACAATGAACATCACGGAATAAAGTTCAATACACTGATTGTCTCAAACTAATTGTATATAAACAGTACACTGATTGTCTTATAGTTTACTATATAATATCGACAATAATAAATATACCAATTTTATTAATGCCGGGTAAACAATTCTATTGCTAATATAATGTTATAAAAACAAACTGTATTAAAAATGTATCACGAGTTCGATATAAAAATTTTGTAATTTACAAAGAGAAAAACATAAAAATTAGAAAAAATAAAAAAATATGTGAAATAATGTAGCCGTACCTCGCGAATGCGTTGTATATGCAACTGAAGAAATGAAAGGAGTACTTTCTGGGAATGAAGAGCTGCTGGCACTGATAATATTTACTGCGAACACATCAAGACGACAGAAGACCTTTTTGACACGAACATAAACATTTAATCTAGTGTTTTTGTAGCTTCAAATGTTTTGTAGCCATCAACGATAAAATTATTCCAGAAAGTGAAAGTAGATACAACAAACGCTAATTCAGAGGTTGCAAAGAGATGCCTTCTAGGGCGACACCGCAGCCACTCGAAAGTGCGAAATATGTCCTCAAACAGCACTTATTTTTCAAATAAGCAATACAGGATAACATTAGTGTTACCGGAAAACTTCGGCACAAATTTTCGAAGCGATTCTGGGGCAAAAATGTTCTTATGAATTTATGCCTGAAATGGGGTACATATTGTTTCCTTTTTTAAGAAAAAAGGATTGCCCACAAGCATTCCATTCTATTTAAGGCCTCCTTGTTGCTCTGGGAAATGCTGTTGACACAGCAGTCCTTATGATATGTTATGGAAAGTCGTACATTTAGTCTAGTTCTCATGATATGTAACACAAAGTGGTAACCTGTAGTCAACGAATGCGAACTAATATCTTTAAGCTGATGTAGCGTTAATTTTTAGACCTATGTTCATCAGGACATTCCTCTAATTCTTCTCGGAATATATTGCCCGCAGTTTCTCGACAGAGTTCAGTCACAACTTGTTTATCTACATGCCGTGGGATTTATTTAAGCCGTCACAATCATCCTCATTCACTATACTGCTTTAGCTACTATATTCTGATTTCCACACCAACAACGCATTTCCTACTCCACCTTATCCTGTAATAGACGAGATGAATTGGTGGACAATTGTTGATGATTAAATAAGGATGGTACATTGGTAGAGGCAAGAAACAGGGGGGAATCTCGGGAAAACGTGTCGAAAATCCGTTTTGTTTCTGTGAATCATGGCTCATTTGATGGCTCGTCCTGGAATTGAACCCCGCCCACGGAAGGCGAGCTGTCTGACCGGCACACCGCCGGCCGTCCATTACTTAGAGCTGGCGTTTTCCGGCCTTGAAGCATCCAGAGCACAAACTTCATGGGTTCAACAGGCTGGAGATCGGAATCACTTTGCGCTACGCGTCGGAGACTTGGTAACGTCACATCTCTCCATTAATTGTGAACCTCGCGAGCAGCCCCTGAAGTTGAGAATCACGCAACCAGCAAGGCAACATATCATCCTCCTGACGTCAGACGACCCGGAAGGTCGACTATGCTGGCGTTTGTGTAACCTTGACACTCAATTCTGTTTCTTACAAGGCCCACGAAAACATCCTCTTCCCTTCTCACAAACACGTATCCAGATCTTCCGAGAAACTACTCTGACGAGCCTAATGGCAGATTTCTGAGAAGACTGAGACTGATCTTCAAAGGATTTGCTGATTTCTTGTTCAGGCAGGCAAATTAAATGTGAGAAGAGATTAATTTTTGCTGGGTCTTTGAAAGAAATGGTCAGTTTTTCACTTGTTTAGAATGTTTTAATCCACATTCATTTCAACATTCTTTTAACGTACTTCAATTATCGGTACATCTGATTTACATCAAAATATTACTTAACAGAAGAAATGAATGAATATTTTCGTATTAATTGAAATGTATCTCCAATCTAGATAAATGCTCATTTCAAATACTTTACTACGCTTTAAATCTAAAATATTACTTGTATGGGTATAAACATGATATAAGTGCTTTTTTTTGAGCCCAGCATTAGAGCACTAGCTTAAAAATCCACATCAATCAATACACATTCAATCACACTGCGGTTTTATTTCTTCGATCATAACTTTACTAAGAACTCTGTACATCTTATTTTATGTTCTATTACATCGTATGAATGTATTCAGAAAAACACGCAGTAGAAATAGTGAGAATTATACTTTGACTTCGAGAACTTCTATTATACCGTACTCAATGCTGTACTATGAAATGGGGCATGGACAGTGTCACGCGCTGGCAACATAACATTCGAATATTCTGCTTCCTCAATTAATTTTCCGAGAACATGTATCATCTCTGCTTCCGAGTTGTGATAACAAGCAAATAAACATCGTTACAACACACCGAGCTTTCAATATTGCGTTCACCCAATGCGGCAATGCGTTTCGGAAATGGAATTAATTTTGCAAACGACCCGTTTGCCCTTTCGCTCGTACGTCACGGAAGCCCCCACCGCGACTTCGTTACTTCGCCATATAAAATGTTTTACCTTAATTTGTCTGAATCCGGGAGAAGCTCCAGATACAATACCTGGACTTAGAAATTGCGCGCATCGCGAGATTCAACTAATCAATCGTTGTTAATTCAGACGAGAATAAAATTTAGCGAGGATGAGTAACTCGTAACAAAGCAAGGAAAAGCGTTTTATTTGTTACCGCGACGTCGCATGGCGCATTTATAAATATCCATCTGTGCTGGAGCGTGGGCGGGCGGGCGTTGGGGGGGGGGGGGGTAGTACGTGATTCACGCATTGCGGACGCCGTGTAGCGGGGGGCTTTGAACCAGGATGCATGGCCCCGTCCGCCTACAATATCTCCCTAAGTGCTTTGTGAAAGGGTGGGGGCACTTCCCACGCACGTGCCTGCACGTGGCACATGGCAGGCAGCCCTGCTACTGCTTCACGTGCTCTTTACTACGAGGCTTCAAAATAGTGGTTTTAGCGGCACCATTGTGAAAAATAATTTCGGTATGTTTATTGAAGGTAGAGAAATAGACCGGAGTTCTATAGCGCGTAAGTCTCTTCCTAAGTAAAAATAAATTTTCTTATTATTTTGCGATTGTTTATTGGATATTCTTTTTGGCAGATGCAAACATTTAAAAAGTGTGCGATCCCTGTATGTAAAGTACACGTGATCCTTGCAAGCCTCTTTTCATTGAGCTTGGAATCTTACCATTGTCTTTCCTATTTATTTACGAATCTGTAAAAGTTGTCAAAACTGACTTACTTACCGGTGGGAACACATTTCAACAAAACAATGATAAATAATTAATTAGTTTACATTTGTATTGTATATTTTTTTAAATGACTTAATATGTTTGTAACAAATAATGTACTTCAGCATCCAGGTAAATGTCCCCATGTCGATCACGTTTCTGTCTAGTTCCCTTCGTACTTAGAGCAAATGCTGAGATGGCTCCTTGTTTTGGTTCTGGACATAAATGTAGCTTCGTTATGCGCACGTTTTGTGGAACTCTCCTTTTGAATGCAGTGGTAAGAGTAGAGCTGTTATTTTGTTAGCAATGCAGAAAAATCAAAACTGCAGTTCGTTTGCAAATATGTTTTCTATAACTCGGGAACAAAAATGTCTAGTTTTTCAAATATTGTTAATTTGTTTAATTTTTAACTTTTATTCGTCTTTCAACTATTTATAGTTAAAATGATAGGAAGGGATTCTTGAACTCAAGAAAACGTGCGCTGATGATCTTCTCCCACATTCGTCACATACACTTTCTACTGTTTTTTGACTAAATAAATCTATAAATACCACCAACAGTGGCCGTACTCTCTCAAACTGTGTCAAAGTGTAGTAACCAAATTTTACAAATAGTTTCCGTGTGGAATTTGCTTCTGTCAAATGTTTACTTGGCAAGCTCTGTAACGGCACTTATTGCCGACATTTTACTTATTGCAAGAGAATTATTATATTATACGTACAGGTTTTCTTCAGCCTCGGAAAACCTACTCCCACTCATTTACTACCATAATTTAAATTTTGAATAAATCAGAGCAACGAGCGTTGTTGACATCAAGAAACAAACTTCGGATTTGATTTTAATAGCTCTGCGCTAAAATAATAAACCCCCATCCTCTCGCATTGAGAGAAATGAAAGCTAAAGAAAACGTGCGCGATTATTATGCCATATTGATTATTTGGTGTCACTTTCGCAGTATAGAGGCTAAAGTGTTTCCCAACGGCGAGGTGGTATCGAGGCGGAGGTCAGTTCTTCGATTTCCTGATGATCGATGGATAATGTTCTGATTTTCCTTAGAACTAGGTCGGGGTCGCGGACATGATACTTAACTCATTCTTTTCTCACGAAGCTGATACTTTAATACGACGTCATCACAGGTCACACACATCGAGAATATCAGTTGAAAAAGGCAACGCGCTGACTTCGATAAACAGTTCTTGTAAAAGAGACTCTTAAGGGGAATGTAATGACGACATACCCACAGTAAGAAACTAACATTTGGAGTGGCTGAAAGAATAAAACAGGGGGAGGGGGAAAGCAATGAAAGAGAGGGAGTCCATAGGGGAAATTGTGACCAGATAGGATAATTGTAATGTATACGTTTTGATTATGACGTTTAATCCGAAAAAAAGAACGATGTATTATTGAGCCTTTTTACATATGTTATCACAATTCTACATTAATTTAATTTCGATTAACAAGTTCTCAAGAGAGTGAGAGAGTGGGATCACATTCAATCACAGGACGATTTTTATAAATTACAAAATTAATCATTTAACACAAGATTTGTTTCAAGAATGTAGTTAGATACCCTGAGCCAACCCGCAGGTTTGAACACCAGATATTATTGTCCATTTCGGCAATAGGGTGATTAAGGCCCAAACAAGCTTCTCTGTGCCAAACGCTTTCAATCCCACGAATTTAATTGGTGATAAGGGCAGGAATGGTAATGGCAGTCATACACATAATAGTCGTGTACTACTACCGATGGATTTTACTTATATCCTTTGTAGTACGTTTGTTCGTATTACCCATTATACGCATGTTAATGTCAGATGGGCACGCGATACCACTACTCATTACCAGTGGTCTGGAAGTCCCGTGGATAATGCTTGTACGTTTCTTCCCCGCGAAAGTATTAAAGAATTTTTCCATTTCTTTGAACGAGAACAGCGAATTTGATATTTACCATCTACTAATTTTCTTAATAAATAGCAATTTTTTTTGAGATGGTAAAAATATTTTTAAATAGTACCTAAAAACCACTTGTTTTTGTTGTTTAATGGCAGATCTCTAAGATGATGGGCTTTGGTCAACGGCTGAAATAGGCTACATTATTGGAAATTTTCGAATTTTGCTTCACGTTGGCACCAAAACTTTCATCTATTTGTTCACCGCCAAATTTTTCGTCAGGAACAGATCGCCAACGATCAAGAATGATGCTAGTCCTTTTATCCGTTACTTCCTTGAATTGTGAGATCTAATTAGAACTGCTGTTACTTAAGCTAGATACTGATATATTCTCTTTTCCTTTATACAAGTGTGCTAAATTTTCAGTCATCTCTAAAATAAAAATTTTAAAAATAATTTAGTGACCCTTGTTCGGCCTGTTAGACCATTCAAAGTTTTGAATCATACAATACAAAATTTCTTTAAAATGTTGATAACATATAAATCTTTATTCATTTGTTAATTTATAATTACATGTTAATTACGAAGGAGTATCTACGGAGGGTCCGATATCTACTAGAATTTATTTCAAAATGTTTGTTTTCGTTATGTTAACTGCTTTTTTCGGGTAAATTACGGAGGTCGTATTAAGTCTTTAGCATCGACTTTTACTTTTTAAATTATTGACAAGGGTTATAACGTGAGACCTAAATTAAATTGTCGGGTGGCAGAGCAAAATGGAAGGTATGATAGAAACGAGTGGATAGTCTGTATATACATTGCTTTGGGACTACATAGAATTCTCTTTTAATTTTCTCATTTAGATAGTAAGTTGCATTTACTGTCCAACATAGAAACTCATTTTGTATAATTGGTAATTTGCTAAGATTCATATCTGTTGCACTTTCCGAAATTTGACAGCAGTACGTTAACGAAGTTCTTATTAAACATAATTGAAAATGATATTCATGTATCAATATTGATTTACAGTTTTTATTAATTAATTGGTAAAGAATTAGCATTAACAATAAAGTGTATTTGCTTTGTTTGATAATTGTGAGAGTTAAAATGTTTGCAGATGCCACAATATTTTCCCCATCAACTCACAAGTGCGATTTACACGAATTGCGCACGGACCCTAAATAACTCTTTCCACATCCCTACGACCGCCTCAGTTTGTAGATTCACTGGTGATCCATCATTTTCTGAGATACTGCGCGATTCGATTGAGGAGCAATTGTGACGTGACTTCTGCTACTGATTGTGAGCCTCGTATGTGAAATTGAAGCTGAAGCGTTCCTGTACAAATTGTCCTATAGCAACAAATCGCACCGAACGCATAGCAAACCACACCCATAGAAAACCAGAGAAAGATAAGAAAAGTTACGCCAGGAGCGCGGTGCGTCATTTTTTCGTACATCCAGGCTGGTCCGTTACTATTCTGAACCAACGAAAAATGATGAAAAAATGACCGTGTAAACCGAGCTTTAGGGAGATTACGTTCCTGCAAACATTATTATTTCAAACCTATTTCGTTAATTAGACTATCATATTATACGTCAGCAATACTTTTATACCAGTGTTTTGATGGATAGAAAAGTTACAATTGAAAATCTGTTGTTCTGACAAATTTGACAACATAGTATATATTTATCAGCTATTTCTTTTCCCGAAATATATATTTTATCTCTTTACAAAAACAATCGATAAATACTCTTTTCTTGTTGTTTCTTTGACTTGTGCTATTTTTATTTGAAATGTTTATCAACAGAAATTTGTCACGAACACTGTGCACTGATTGTCTTTTCGTTTTATTTGGCAAAGACATTATACATACAGAGTGAGTCATGTAACTTTTGCACCTCCTTTTTTTGTACAGTTGAAGTTATTGCAATGCAATTTTCACGGAAGTGCATGAGGGAATGGGACTAATTGATGTATGTATTTGTTTCCACTTTATCACTTATACTTTACTACATATCCAGGAAACGTCGTTTTTTAATGGAACTATACATATTTTTAGTTTATCGTGAGCGTAAAAAGACGAATGCAATGATGTCCTATTGTCATAGGTTAAACAATTTTTAGTACTCTTGATTTTTTGCGACTAGTATTTAACTGATATTTTGAATGTAACACTCCACCACCCGAGATCGTGCAGCGCTCTCCCAACTAACGCGCACTCGAGACGTTGCACTATCCGTTGATGACGAGTCGCAAAATATAAAAATTACTAAAAAATGCTTAGCTAACATTTAACAATATGTATCATTGATCGTTTTACACTCGCCAAGATAGATTAAAAAATATGTTTAGTTCTATTTGAAAAAAGAAAGTTACCTCAATTTGCCGTAAAATACAAGTTATCAAATGGAAATGAATATAACTATAAACTAGCCCCATTCCCTCGTGCCTTGTGAAAGCTGCATTGCAATAACTTCAACCTTTCAAAAATTACAGGAGGTGCTGACGTTACGTCACTCAGCCTGTGTATTACGAGTCTAGTATAAAAAGTGCAATTGCAATTGCAAAAATGCAATTTTTGAAATTGTAACCCAAAAATATCTGCATTCACGTTATTTATTTCTAAACATCTATTGTTGTTTTATGTTGCAGGTAAGGCCCTTCATACTTTCGTGGGCTGGCGAGAATTTAAGAATTAATGGTGAAATTATGGTGTTCTGCAAAAAATAACAGGTAAAGTATAGAAATAATGTTTAAGTTGTGATTTTGCCTTAAAAATATTGGCATGCGCATTAATAGAGAAAAAATTCGAAACGTGTATTCATACAATACATTCATCAAATAAACATATTTTAATTTTATTACTGATTTATTTACTGTACAAAAATTACAAATGATTTCAACAAATCCTATAGATGAAATAAAATACTTAACGCGTTGCGTTTACACAACGTTGGATAAATGGGTTTAGTAGAACTATTTTGGAAGACGTTCTTACGCTAGGGAGGTGAGTTTAAGAAAGCTGATCCGTATTTTGGTCTAAAATGTGTAGAAACTTTTGCTTGGGCATGGATAATGTCTATTTATTATGGAGGCAAAAGACCGAAGTCTCGCTGTAAACGTGGGAACGTGGGAGTGAAGCGAGACATTTACGAAAAAGCTTCAGCTGTTTATCGAAACAAGATTTACCCACTTTTCCGTCACCAGAATTAGACAAAACGAGTTTTCCTGTCGAAGCGTTTCTGATTTTTGACGCAGCCTTACTATACTTTCTCTTTGCTAAGTATGTACACAGTAAGGCGAGCAAATAAAAAAGAATACTTGCGGGCGGTTCAGTTAGATTGATTTATTGATTGATTAGTGATTCCGGGACCATCAACCGCTAAGGTCAATAGTCTCGTAAGTGTAGTACATGCTTTTTTATCGTGGCTGGTGAGATATCCGCTGACTGGTGCGGCGCCGGCCTACATCGGCTTGCGGGGGATTTTCCCGAGCCAGATATCTTCCACCAGCGGGGAACCGCCCGAGCATGCCCCAGCCATGACAAACTCTCAGCTCCCGACAAGTGGGGTAGTGTAGTGCATGTGAGTGTAAGTCTGTATAACTAAAGGGTGAGGAAAGGATGAGAAAAAAGAGACACCACGGAAAACTACCGATCAGAGCAGCCGGCCCCTAGAATTCTCCTCTAGACAGCAGCTGAACTCGACCTAACTGACAAGCCAGTATCGAAATTCCTGCCACCGTCGGGACTCGAACCCGAGGACTCCCAGTCTGAGGCATAGCAGTGGCATCAGTTGATGCTCTGAGCCACATTTGCCGGTCGGGGCAGTTGGAGCGTAGGCAGCTGGGCAGCGGCCGTGGCGAGGAGGTGGTGGCGGCGGAAGAGGTGGAGGCCATCCTGAACCCCGCCCGTCCTCCTCCTCCTCCTGCACCGCCTCGTGCGCTATCTTATCGCGGAAGCGCAGCGGCGCTGGAATCGCGTGCGCGGCAGAGGCTGCGCCGAGGCACGCGAGATCGCCCGCGGGCCGGAGGTCACCCGGTCAGGCTGCGCTGGGGCCACCGGCAGAAGAGCTGGACATGGCGCAGCCCACTGCAGTACGCCCAAGAAGCACACGGCACTAACTGGTGGAGAGTTGCATACTTTTACGAAAACAGTGCGTTACAAGTGTAACATTGCCAATCCGGTGTTTGAGATCACTAAGGCAGAAGTGCCGTAGCGATCTCGGTCCGAAGGATCGCGGGTTCGAGTCCCGCCTCGGGCATGGTTGTATTGTGTTCATCCTTTCACCCCCTATCATCATCATTATCGTGTCATCCTCACAGTTACCATACCGTTACGAGCAATAGTGGTCGCTAATGACCTAGTAGTTAATGCGTCATTAAATAACAAAAAATGTGTAACTATTGTAGTTATTAACGTCACTAGGCTGATAAAAGGTAAATAACCAACCGAGACTCTAAATTGTGTTATATGTTCAATACTATTCGTAATACAATCTTGTGAAAAATCTTACAAACAAGTTTTTTATATAGACGTTTATAAATAAAGTGAGGTGGCGCAGGTCACAACCGATGTCATAGCAAGGCTTCTGACCGGGAGGTCCTAGGTTCGAGTCCGACGGTGGCAGAAGTTTCTATATTGGCTTGTCAGATAGGTCGAGCTCAGCCGCTGTCTGGATAAGAATTCTAGCGGTCGGCTGCTCTGATTGGTAGTTTTTTTGTGGTTTCTCACACCCATCCCAGGCGAATGCCGGAGAACCCTAACAAACGGACTATGGGCAGCGCGCGGTCTGTCCTACCCTTCCTTATCCTTTTCTCACCCCTTACTTACACACACTTATAATAGCATGCACTACACTACCACACATACCGGGAGTCAAGTCAGGAGCTTAGAGCTCGTCCCGGCGTGGGCGGTGCTCCGTTGGTGGGAGATACCTGGTTGGAAAAACTACCCGCAGGGCGACGTAGGTCGGCGCCGGATCTCCCTATCTAGCGGTGGAAGATAACTGCCACATCCCATGATAAAAACATATACTTCACTTACGAGACTAATGACCTTAGCGTTTGACGCGCCCGGAATCACTAATCAATTATTCAATGGCAAAAATTTACTCCTGTGCCGTTTTTAGGTACAACTGATATGTTTCGATAGTTGGTAACGGGTGCCGACCGTTAAGTGTCACTTTCGTTCCGCTGGTTGCGTTATATCAATATACTCACGGACGTATTACAAAAATTTATTGAGGAAATCAGGATTAAGTTGTTAGCATTTTTTCCATTGATATTTTCACAAAACAAATAAAATGTAAAATGTTAATTATGTATCAACTTACCGAGGACATTTTGTCATTCTCGTTTCCACAAATGTTTGCGCTAATAAAAAGTTCATGGATTGCGAAAAATGAATTAAATTGAGTCAGTGGCTTCTCTTTCCTGAGACATTTACACCTGTGGATTCCGTGATGGCATCTACAAGTTACGGCTGTTAATAGAAAACTGTGATCGGCACTGTATCGAAGACGAAAATTAGTACGACGGTTTTGTTGACGGAATTGTGATGAAACGATGGGGGAATAGGTGGACCTCCAGAAACTTTGTCGTGTATCCGATAACGCAACCACAAATTTCACGCAGATTCAGCGAAATCCTCCTACAGAATCTTTTCTATTTTACCGGGCGGTGGGCGTCGCCTGCTGTCATTGAGCAGTGGCTCCTTGCAAGGAGCTAGGAATACATTAATTTAATAAATCTGATTTTTTATAGGATCAATGTTTTGTTTGTGAATGGAAACGTTTTATAATCACGTTTTTGTGAAATTACGAAATAACTAATGGCAGTTTAAATGCTAGAATAAGGGGAACGTTGTTTGTACCACCTTCGTCGAGCAGACGATTTTTTCGCGCGAGAGATGACACTGATGTCCTGGCATTTCCTAAGCCTTTCCCTGTATTTCGTACGTAAAGAAGTGGTCGACGTATGCGCGAAGGCGTTCGTTCTCCTTTCTTTCCCCAATACCCTTCTAGGGCGAATTGAGGAAGCTCTGCCCCCTTAAGATGACCCTGACTGCTTTTTTTTTTTTTTTTAAATTTATTTCTACCTGCTCGGCATTTCTGCCTTTCAGGGGTGTTCATTATACAATATTCTACACAGTAACATTTAGGGATGGACATCCGCATGCGTTACCTCCTCTCTCAGGGGTCTGATGAAGCGTTGTACTTTGAGAAGAAACTGTGGATAACAGTTTTTGAAGTTATATGTGATAATTTTGAGGAGAGGGTGTAAGTGGGTGGAATTTTTGGAAAGTGGAAGATGGGTAGGTGATTTAAGGTGGACGAAGGGAGTCTTTAGGGAATCGTGATCTTATTCTTTTTGATGAACCATACGTTTTACCTAGCTTGAATATTGTTGTACTGCGAGATTGGGGAAGGGATGAGAAGAATTTATGAGTCATAAGATTTATATATTCGTTAATGGATGATATATTTAGTTCATTTTGGATTTGTATGTTGCTTATGAACCAAGGAGCTTTAATAATCTTTCTGAGAAATTTATTTTGTACTATTTCTATTTTATTTAGGTTTGTTTTTGCGGCGTTATTCCAGATCGGGCAGGCATATGTGAGGGTTGGTCTTATTATTGTTTTATAGATGATTAAGCCGCAGTCAGTGCTAAGTCCGGAATTTCTATTTATTATTGGATATAGTTTGGATATTTTTGCATAAGTTTTATCTGCTATAGATTTGATATGTTGTTTCCAGTTTAGTTTGGTGTCAAGTAGTACTCCTAAGTATTTTGCTGGTGTATTTCCACTCATCCATTCTATATTTGTGTTTTGGAAGCTGAGGAGGGGTGGTTGAGGAAGTTTGCGGAGTGTGAATATTTTTGCTTGAGTTTTAGATGCGTTAATCTTTACTTTCCAGTTTGAAGCCCATTTAATGTAGTTGTTTAGGTCAATCTGTATGTTGTCGAAGGCGCAGCTAATGTCTGAATGAGAGGTAAAAAGTGCTGTGTCATCTGCGTAAAGGGCAATTTCTGTATAGTTTGACTGTGGTAAATCCGACATGTAAACAGAAAAGAGAAGTGGAGAGAGGCAAGAACCTTGAGGGACTCCTGCATTGATTTCAAATCTGTTTGAGAGACTTGAGTTAATACGGACGGAAAAATATCTATCTTTTAGAAAACTTCTGATTAGATGGAGTAGATACTTGGGAGTTCCTAGTTGGCGCAGTTTGTATAAAAGACCTTCATGCCAGAGTTTATCAAAGGCTTTCTCAATGTCTAGGAAAACTGCAATTGTGTATTTTTTGCTGTGAAATGAATTTGCAATATATTCAGTTAAACGGAGCAATTGGTGGGTGGTGCTATGTTGAGATCTGAATCCGAACTGAAAGTCTGGGATAGCGCTAATCTTTGTTAGGTAAGTAGATAATCTGCTGTGAATTAACTTTTCAAATATCTTTGCGATTGAGGGTAGGAGGCTTATTGGTCTGTAGCTTGCAGGAAGGCGAGGATCTTTGCCTGGTTTACAGAAGGGTAAGATTATAGATAATTTCCAATCTTTTGGAAAGTGGCCCAGTCTTAGACAGGAATTAAATAAGGCGGTTAAAATAGTTATAGCTCTTTTGGGTAATTCTTTAAGAGCTCTGTTGCTAATATGGTCGTGACCTGCTGATTTTCGGGTTTTCAATTGCTTAATAATTTTAGATGTTTCGGATGGGGATATAAATTTTATTTTATCTGGGACATTATAGTCTGGTAACAGGACGTTTTTTGTGATATAATTAGTAAAGGAAGAATTTGTATTTGGGTTTGGAGTAAAACTATTTTGCAGATATTTACCTAACATATTGGCTTTCATATGATCCGTATAAGCTACATTTGAGTTGTGTTTCAGGATAGGAATGTCAGTAGTTTCTTTACATAGTCTTTTTATGGTTGACCAGAGTGGTCTACTATTAGGGTGTATTTGAGCTATGGATCTTTGAAAATTGTTTATTCGAATTTGATTTAATTTGTTTTTGATTGTTCTCCCTAATTTGTTGATTTTTGCTTTAAGGTCATGTCTGCGGTTGATTTGCCAGAGCCGTCGAAGGTTACGTTTACTTTTGATTAGGTTTAGAATATTCCTTGGGATCGGATTTCTATTATTAGTGAAAGGTCTTGCGAAAGGAGTTGTTGATTGTTGTAATGTAACGTAGATTTTCTGTGTGATATTAGTTACCTGGTTGTCTATTTCATTTGTTGTTTGTATCTGTTCCGGGTAGTGAAGGTTTACTTCTAATAGGTCTCTAAATTTATTCCAGTTGACGTGCCCTTTCGTGCCCAAAACTGTGAAGGGATTATTAGACTGCAAGAGGTTTGAAGATTTTAGTTCAATGATGACTGGGCAATGATCTGAATCTAATTCAGGAAGTACGGTTTGAGATGTAGGTAAGTGGAAGTTTTTAGACACCATTATGTCTAAAATATCTGGGATAATATTACTATTGTACGGGTAGTGTGTTGGCTGCCAAGGTGCTATTACATCTAAGTTATTGTTTACTGCAAAAGATTGCAATTTAGTGCCTTGCTGGGTTGTGCAATTGCATCCCCAGGCTTGGTTTTTACTGTTTAGGTCTCCTAGTAGAATAACGTTGGCGTTGTTATTAAATATTTCCTTGTATTCTTTTACTGGAAATTGTTTATTCGGAGGTTTATATGCTGTTATTATTGTGTAATCTTTATTATCTATGGTTACGGTGACTGACACAGTTTCCAGGTTAGAAGTGTTGGGGCTAAGTGACCGTTGATGTTTGACTCGGGTTGAAAGAGCAATCAAAACACCCCCTGCTGCAACATTTGAAATTCTGTCACTTCTATATATTTTATAACCGGAAATTTTGAATTTTTCATTTAGAACCAAGTGGGTTTCGGTTATGCATGCAATATCGATTTTGTGTTCGTGAAGAAAAATTTCTATTTCTGATTGTTGTCTTTTAATTCCGTTTGCATTCCAATTCAATAAAGTGATTTTATTTGCCATTATGGAAATTTATTAGCACTGACTGTACAATATTTTGAATTTGTGGGATTATGGCTGAGATTACTTGTGATACTATTGTGGTTATTAGTTGGGATACATCAGTTGGCATTTGGGTTTGCAAAGATTGAGCCGGTGACCACGGGGTATTGGTTTTGGGAAGGGGAGGAAATTCGCGAGGGCTAAATGTTGGAGGGCTACGAGACGGATTGCTGCGCGGCGGCGGTTGTTGCTCTGACCCTGACCTGCGTTCATTTAGGTTTGTACGTGCTTGCTGAGTTTCTTTGAAAATGCGACAGCCTTTGTAATTGGCCGTGTGCTCCAAGCCACAGTTAACGCAATTCGGTTTGTCACTTTTTGGTTTTGTGCATTGAGAATAGTGGTGTGACTCTTTACATCTAACGCACCTCGGAGTGAGTCGGCAGTTTGCTTGCGAGTGTCCATACCTTTGACAACGTTTACATTGTATTGGGTAGTTTCGATTTATTCTAGGTTGAACTTGTATGACGCAATGCATCAGGCGATTTAAAGTTAATATTGACTTCCCGTCTCTATTGTCTTTTATTTCTAGAGCACAAATTTCAATTGGATTTTTCTTTTTGTCATATAATCTAGTCACTTTGGTAACAGGGTATTTGAGTTCAAGTTCTTTTAAAATGTCAGCTTCCGAGTAACATGTGGGGATGCCCTTCATCACAGCATTAAAGATTTTAATAGAAGGGTCGCGGAAAGAATAGAATTGTCTGTTCTTCTCAACACAGTGATGTCTAAAATTACGGTAATCTTCTATTGTAGTGAGCATGATTTTTAGTTGATCACCGGCTGTCTTGGTTGTGAAATCACATTTGACGACTGATTTAATGTCGGAAATCATTTGGTTGTAGTCAAGTACGTTGTGCATAATTATGGGCGGAATTTTTAATGTTTGTTCTGGAGTACTTAGAACACTGTCTTTAAGATTTTGAAGCACTTCGAAACGCGATGAAGTTTGAACATTGTATAATGGCATAGAGTTTTCATCATCATTTCTCTTTCGTTTACTTACGTTTGAAAGCGTTTCGTTGGAAGTTGTTGCGTGCATCTCCTCGCTTTGGTGTTCTTGGGGCAGGGTCGTTTGGGGCGGTTGCTGCTGCATTAACGGTTGCCCTTGCTGCGCTGTGGGTTGATTCTGTTGAAGTAGCAGTAGTTGCTGCTGTTGTTGCTGATGAAGAAGTTGCAGATGTTGCTGCTGCTGTTGTTGTAAAAGTTGAAATTGTGCTGTTGGGAGAATGCACTGATCGCTGTTGCTTGCATATAGGGTATCCATAGCGTTCACTAACACTTGTGATGTGCTGTGTAGCCCCGACTCGGGGCTACCTTGGACGTTCATTTCGCCACTCGCGGTCACGGGTTGGTTTTCACTCACTTGTGGTAATTATTTATAATACTGTTTGCAGAATTAAACTGTTTTTGATGAAACAGTGTATAATATTTAAACTATACACGTAGATTGCTGTGCAAGCGAAACTAGTTTGACACTCAATCTAAACACACTACGCAGTGAGAGAGCTGTGGCGCTCGATGTTCACGGCACGGCTGCTCGGTGCGAACTGTCCCCTGACTGCTCAGACTTTAACTTCAGTTTTGTTAATGTTCTTCTTATCGCGTTTTGTTCATTAAATCTTAATTATAAAGTAATATACACGGCCACTGTCATATTAAATTTTTCCCCGTGCAATCGCTAATGTTAGAGACTACTAAAACAATTTTAAAAACATTGAAACATTTTAAACGTCGATGTTATGATATCGATATATTTATTTTTACGATGTATTGTTCGTAAATGAAAACGTCTCATAATCACATTGTTGGGAACGTTATGTAATAACCAATATGAGTTCATGTGTCCGAGCGAAGAAAACGCCGTTTTTACTATTTTTACTACCTTCATAGAGCACACTATTTCTCGCTCGAAAGATGACACACGATACCCTGGCATTTCCCCCTCCTTTCCACAAATTTCGTTCAGGGAGAGATAGTAAACGGATGTACATAAGCGTTGGCTCTCCCCCCTTCTTCTCATATCCTTGTACTTCGGCGAATTGCGGGTGCTCTGATCCCTTGAGATGGCTGTGATGCCCATGCTGCAGGCTCAATTTTTTAACTGTTCGTTTTATTATTATTATTATTATTATTATTATTATTATTATTATTATTATTATTATGGTTTCACTTAAGTCTGAATTAATAAACACGGCCGCAGATATATTAAACTCTTCTCTTAACAATAGCCTATGATAGAGATTACAAAATATTGATTTTTAAAATTTGAAGGTTTTTAGATATATTAGGGACTTTTTTAAAGCAATCAACTGAAAGAAAGCATCAGCAATCCCGACCCTCAACGCACGGGGAGTTCGAGATGCGCATGTGGGGATGCGCAAAAGTGATATTGAGTGGTCGATGAGAATATTGCTGTCGATTGCCGTATGCTACGCGGTGTTAAAAGCCTCTACCCAGATATTTTTAAACATATGTGTTTTAAAACGGCAGTCAATGTCGCATCCCTCCAATGAGCGGAGAAATCTGAGCTCTCGGGTCACGAGTGGGCCTCACCGATAGTTGAATCAACAGAGAGCGGCCAATTTGTGGAGTAACAGTCACACGGGGAATTTGAATGAAACTTTCATCTTTATCCTTTCAAAAATGATGAAAGAACATGTCTTTGAGATGTGAGAATTGATTTTTGTTTCACTACGAGAATGTGTTACAATTAATTAACCCTAAGCGAAAATCGGAACTACGATTTCTCCTCCGATCTTCGTTCAACCAGTCGTAATAATACGTATCTCTCTCCACTGTCTTTTAACCCCACTTAAAAACTAGTGGAGATACCTGCAGATACGCGCTCTATTGTTGCACCTTCTTGCAGGAACTAGAAGACAATCTGCTCCCAAAGTTATTGTGAACACGCAGAGGTCAAACGCACGCCACCTATCACAAGCAGGCGCGCCCAATGGGAATTACCGCACTGATTTTCCCCACCGGGGTACAGACCCACCCGGAATAAGCTCAAGAAAGATCGCGACATGCCTGTCGACTTGTGTAGTAGTGTAGTGCATGCAACTATGTGTAAATATGGGGTGAGGACAGGACAAGAAAGAGGAAGCAAAGTAGTACGCAGACCGTGGCCCGGTTTTTAAGGTACTGTTCCTGCATTCGCCTGGTGTTGATCGTAGAAATCACGGCAAACTACCGATTAGAGCAGTCGGTCTCAAAAATTCTTCTTCAGAC
This sequence comes from Gryllus longicercus, assembly GCA_038098605.1. NCBI lineage: Eukaryota > Metazoa > Arthropoda > Insecta > Orthoptera > Gryllidae > Gryllus > Gryllus longicercus. Next base: position 2,601,179 of record JAZDUA010000188.1, on the reverse strand, counting down.
AGAGGCTGTACGACGTACCTATCTAGTTAGTGTCGAAAATTTCGTCCCTGTCTCGACAAGAACAGTAACACGGAAATATAAATATCGCACATGATTAAATGCGATTTATTATATTAACACTTCTAAGCTGGACGGAGGTACTTACTTGACTGCAGAAACCGCCTCAAAACAAAAATGAAATCAACAAACGGTCGACAAACGGTTAGCTCTTCACAAAAGAACATTTTTTTCTGCCCATTGTCCCTCTTCCCATCCCGCAGTCTCGGCGCCACGATTGTCTTCTGCCCAGCCCCGGAGCGGGGCGCTGCCGTCGGCGAATTCGCTACGGCGATAAAGCGCGGGAGGCGCCGACAGAGGAGGCGGCGGCGGTGGCCGCCGGCGCCCGCGACGAGAGGCTGACGAGTCAGCCTGCCCGCCGTGACGAGGGTCAGGGCGGAGGGGTGCGCTTATCGTCGGCGCTGCCTCGGCGCGATGCATTGCGACACCTTGCGGTCATCACCCACGCAGAACCGTTTCAGCAGGGAAACAAAAGTGACGGTGCGACGCGGCATGCACAGTCGACTCCGGTTATAGTGAACATTATTGGTTCGCTATATCAGAGGTTCACTATATCCAATAAAAAATGTGCCGTTTTTTTAGGAAAAAGTGGTTTGAAGAAAATAACAATTGCCTATGTTTGAAACACAATTTCGCAAAAAATACTCATGTTTATAAAAAATTGAACATTTCAATAGTTTTAGATCTGTTTTTCATTAACATAATTCATTAAGAAACAAATTTGTATCTGCATAATTGAAATTGTACGAAACATTTTGATTTTTTTTTCAATTTTCAAAAACCCAGGGTTATAAACGCACATGAGACCTGCCCCATTCTCCTAAACATCCCTCACACTGTGCTTTAACAAAGTCTAATCAAAAACATTGGAGCCATTTTTTTGAAAGTTTTGAAAATGTTCTAGCTGCTTTATGTAAGGTACCCCCAAAATTAAAATATCGGTTTCAAATTCAAGGGGTCGCGTCAAATCATTTGAGGCATTGTTGTCAGACGGACAGACGTGTGTTCAACATCAATGAGTTTGTGGCGCTTGGCGAAATCGAAGTAAGAGCGGTCAGATGTGTGTTTCCTGACCGCTCAAATTAGACTTTTCTTCCTATTGACTTCCCTTCAACATCATCACATCACTTCTCCCAATTCGGATTGGAGTACCGTGAAAGAGAACGTTCGGTCCTAACCCAAGCCATAGCCTAGCGGTCCCTGCCAGGCATTGCGGATTCTGCAACTGAGCGAGACTAATTCTTAAAAAATAATAAGGGGATATCATCCTCTTCTTCTGCTTCATAGATTTAGGGACAGGCATCTTTCCACAATAAGAAACCCTCCATTTTGTTAGCGGGTGGCCAACATTTCTTCTTTTCGGGTTATGTTGGTATACTATAATTGGGTATTCTATTCGGGCACAACCGTTGAATGTGGTCGGGCCAATTTCTCTTTAATGTTTGAATTTTATACATAAGAATGAATATATTGAGTTCGATTCTTAAGTCATCGTTATATTTTCTCCCTAGCATATTGTAACCCGCTACTCAACGAATGTAAGAATTTCATTTAGACACCTCTATTTTCCTTCTGTCTGCAAACTTTATTGTCCGGTTTTCACATGCATAAGTAAGCATCCCTTTGCTTTCTAGAATCCCCGTAGTGTGATTTTGAAGGTCTTATTTTTTAATTGAAAAAAATATAATACCCCATCCTTCATTTCGAGTAGACGGGCCTCCGCGATCTTTCGCGATCGTGATCGGCCGAGTCGTTTGAAGGGTCGCCGTGCGTCACGATGACCGGCGCCCATTCGTCGCACGTCGCGTCGCGTCGCCGCGCACGCCGCGTCGGGACGGCGTCGTGCCACGGAGCGCTGCTGCCGCCCCGCCCCGCCACGCCCTCGCTCCGGCATGGGCACCGGGCGCCGCGACGCTTGGCTCCGGCTCTGGCGGCGGCGCGTGCGCTGTATCGCATTAGAAATTCGACGCGGACAGCGAAACATCGATTGTTCAACACATGTACGTGCAACTTTTAAAAGTCGATGTTCAAAATTCATATACCCAAAACTGTCGATGTTTTTCTGCAATCTGTAACATTTGTGTTGACTTTAAGGTGAAGAGATTTCCTTTTACAGTGATCGTGTTTCTTAACTTATAATTTAGATTTAGCTAACAGAACTCAAACAATCATCAGCACAATATATAATTTTTACTTTGTCGTTACCGCTACCACAGTATGAAATGCTGTGCGAAAAAACGGTGAATATTCTCTAAAAAGAAAAAACTTATTACAGGTTCTTGGCAACCAAAACGTTGATAAATCCAGTTGCTAAATTTAGAAAAAAACTCTTAACACTTGGTGTAGTCAGAATCCATGTTTTGTGGGTACTTGATACCAAAAAATCGATTGACGGCAAAACGTCTGTCCGACCCTCGGTCTAGTAAATGTCTGTCACCTTATCGGGCATTTTTTCTTTCTATTTTGTCTCTAGATCGCTTTCTAAACATTAGGAAGTTTGATATTACTTTCCGTAGACACCACTGAAGTAGTGTAGAAAATATAACACAAATGTAGAAAATATAATTATTAATATAGGATTTAAATAGAATACTTACTATACTTTGATTAGTGGCGATTTCTTTGAGGAGGGAAGGAAGGAAAATACTCATACATTTTCTTCCTGTTGATGTGATTACCAAATAAAATATTCGCGTTGATGTTTGAGGAAAATGTTTAATATTTCAGATGATAGGTGCGAGGGAGTTTACTTTGATCCAGTTTTAAACACCGCACGCTTTTAACGTGAAACGATTGAAGTCGTCCGGCGGAGGAGTCTTTCGTCTCGTGAAATATTAGCCCAGACCTCAAATCGCTCCTGCAGCTAAGAGAGGAAACGTCATTCAATGGAGTCATACATTCGCCCTTGAACTGACATGTAGAGGCTTCTCTTTCAACTACGTAAAAACGGCGATGAGTCATGCTGTACTCCCGCAAGATTAGGGAAACCAGAGCAGAACAGGTGGCGCAGAGCGGTGTAATATTACAACGTGGGCTAGCAGGGTGTGTGTGCTTGTGAAACTGATCGGTTACGAATTTCTCTCCTGCACTTCATCGCATGTCGACGCATGTAAACTGATCTATTGAATGATTCATTTGAAGTAATCTAGGTAATAGACATGTTTCCCCCCTTACCGATCATACACGAAACGCCCCGGGTTTTGAATGGACCATTTTGCACTTGGCTTTCAATCTGTGCCACTGTGGTAGCTTGGCGATGCGGCGCGGCGCGGCGTCTTCAAGTGTTTCGCAAGTGCTGGCGCCTCCCCCTCCCCTTCCCCTCTACGCCCATGCGCTTCCGCCTGCACTTGGCGCGTCGCCCGCCCGGCGGCGCCGTCACACCCCACTTCAGCACCGCACGACGCACGAGACGCACTGAGCTCAGCAGGCGGAAATTCCCTCGCGCGCACGCGGGGAGACGGAGAGTACCTTCTTCTGGCCACGCCGATCGACTGTCGATCGCTTTGTTTGAAACGGTTTCGCGGTTCATCTTCAAGTTCCTCTCATCTTAAATCATGTTTTGGTGTCAAGTCTTTCTCTGAGTAGTTCATCTCTTGCCACTTTTTTTTCTTCGCTTTTTACCAGAAAACGAAATGTGTTGAAGGATAGCATCAATGTGTATTGTGTTTATTTTTTACAGTGCCCGCTCGTAGAATTATAAGTGATCTTAATTTCCTTCATAATAATAATAATAATATTAACAATAATAGTATAATTATAAAAACAATAGTATAATTATAAAAACAATAATAACATAATATAATAACAATAATAAGTCATAGCGATATTCATTAATTAGGTGGAGGTGACTCAGTTGATATGGTTGTAGCATAGAGCGAGGAAGACTCTTCATTTCGCCATGGTTGTAGCATTGAACGAAAACAAAGAGATGGAGATGTATTAAACATACGCAATAAGCAAAAGGAAAAGATGAGGTACCGGCGGTGGCGGAAACAGCCAATGAAGAGGGGAACCTGAAGTGGTGTAAGACGCGATGCTAGTGGCGACAGGCACGGCGCGTTGGAGGGCGAGACGGAGGTACAATTCATAGCATTATTCACGTCGAAGATGGCGATAGTGGCGAAAACAATGACGTAACTGTCAAAGATAAGATTTCACGCCATCGCAGCGCACACAAGAACGGAAGAAGTGGCTGAAGTAGCTGTGAATGGCGGACGCCTCTTGGCGTTAGAGGGACGTTATATGGTCGCTGAAGAGGAGTCCAAGGCTTAGATAGTGGTAGAGAAGGTGTCGGGGGACGAAAAGGAGATGGTGGCGGAGACGATGGTGATGGCGATGAGGGAGACGGTCTAAGGTCTCTAAGCTGGACATCTAAGGAAATGAAAGAGTTGAGGGCTAGGGAGGTCTCATAGATACATACACACACACACACATACAGATATAAATATAGATAGATAGATAGATAGATAGATAGATAGATAGATAGATAGATAGATAGATAGATAGAAATTTCCAGTCACGTCAACTACTATGGCCATTAGTACCGATGGTGTAGTGAATGTCTTACCGGGGAGGTGCGGTGTTCCCCTCCGCTGAATTTTGAAATCCTGCGCCGACCTACACGTCGGCATGCGGGGATTTCTCCAAGCAGGTATCCCCCACCCGCAAGGCACTGCCCAAGCCGGCAATCTGTAAGCTCCTGATTAGTCTACTGACATGTGTGGTAGAGTAGCAAACGTAAGTGTACGTATGTGTAAGTAAAAGGTGAGGGCAGGGCAAGGAAGAGGAAGAAAGTAAGCAGTATCTGGCCCTTTTGTTAGGGTGCTGCTCCGATATTCGCCTGGTGTTGATCGAAAGAATCACGAAAAAATATCAATCAGAGGTACTCATCGGAGAGCCTAAGGAGCCAATCAGAGCAATCAAACGTCAAGCACAGAGAAGTTTGGTATAATGATATAGGCAAAGATGCCGGTGGGGAGATGGGAGACGTTGAAAGGGAAGGTTGTGAAATAGGCGTGCGCAGCCTAAAACAACAGTGGGACTCAACTACACTTCTGTCCCCCCTTCCGGGTCCCAATTTCTTCGGGCCCTCAAAATGTTTTATTTACGAATGATAATTTTTAGTTGGAAATAAATAACACAAATTGCAAGAAAAATAAAATTATAACTTTTATAATGATACAATTGATCAATACAATTGTTCAGTAAATGAAATTTATTTCATGTTGGACAATTTACAGGGTTGCCAGATGGTTTGGAGAGCCTCTTATACAAATGCCGTGTAGCAAAACCCCCACTGCCACCTTAAAAAGGAGAAACTTGGGAATTGATGTTTACGTCCGTAAGGCTGCGGGGCCCATCTCAAGGGAACTCTCTCAATCTTCGGTGGAGCCGCGGTCCCCACTCACCTCCTTTGTGCGCACGCGTATGGTGTCGGAATTGCGATGAAGGCGGTTTAGGTCGCTTAAGCGGACAGGCGTCTCAGGCTTAGATGGCTCAGCGATCCATTGATTGATGTGTCTGCTCTGCCTCTGACCGGCAAGTCCTAGGGTTCGAGTCCAGACGATTGCAGGATTTTCGAAACTCGTTTCACAGCTAAGTCGAATTCAGCCGCTGCCTGGAGGGGAATTCCAGCGGCCGGCTGCTGCAACCTCCTTCGCAGAACGGGGGCGGAGAACTCTTTGGCGCCGACTACAATGCACTCTAAGCGCGCGAGGTGCCGCTGGGAGCGTGGCTTGGCGTGACGAGGCGTCGCGGCGCCGCCGCCAGAGGCCTGGGAACTCCGCCTGGGCGTCGCGACGCTGCGGTGCGGTGCGGCGTGGGAGCGAGAACTCCGTCCAACGGGGGCGCCGCTTTGTCCAGTCGCTGCTCAAGAGGAAACACATTTCGTGCTGAATCAAGAACGTAGTGGATGCTGGAAAAAAAAAATAATTCTACCATCGCTAACTACTTTATTCAATTGATCCTCTCTTTTGACGCCAAAGAAAACGTTCACTTGCCAAAAGAAGAATAAACATTTTGGAAAATCTATAAATTATGAAACCACTAAAAATATACTATTCTTAATGATCATTCTCTAAAAAAACAGTCCCTTATTAAATATTTTTATTAACTAGTTATTCTACACTTTCGTCCAATCTCCTTTTTGGGTATTCATTTCTCCCATTCCATCAGATGGCAACCTCCTATCCGTTTCCTCCCTGTTCTTTCTCAGTGTGATCCACGTTGTTTCGGTTGTAAGAAATTCACTTAAGCCATTTTTCTCTCATTGATTTTTCATACAAATATATTTCTTATATTTCTTTTTGTTCTTCCATGCTTTAGTCTACTGTTTCATACATTTTGTTTTGCATTGTCATAAACCCAATGAAGAAGGGAAAAATGTTCCCGAAAGGTGACTTTGGGTACTACATATTTTATTAAATATTAAAACTTTCAATTGTTATTAGATCATTTCTTAATTTATATAATCTAATTTTCAAATGAAAGAAATGAGTGTAGAAAGATGTGTAAAATTTACAAGGGAATGGCAAGTTTGAGTTACGGAAAATGTCGATATGTTTCGAAATTGAAGAGTAATGAATAATACGTACACTGTTAAAAAAGGAAAATTTTACTAATGTAACCGTTGTCTTTCATATTATTGTAATTATAATCGTGATCAGTTAAAATCAGATAATATTATGTACTTCATTCCCATGGTTATAGAAAATGTTTTATCTCGGAATATTTTTGGACAACGAATGATTTTTGGTCCAAACGAATGGTTTGTTTCGGTGTTTATTTAACGAACGGTGTTTATAGCAAGCAACGTGTCTGTAATTTTATTTTATGCAAAAAATTGCTTTTCAAACAATTTCAAGAGACTACGAGATAAAGGGTACCCCTTTCACCAAATACTGGGAAACGCTTGTGTATATTAGGAGTAGTAATTAGCTGTTATTCGTATTTCATCCATATTTGGCTTCAAAGCAATACAACAATAAGTACGTCTTACTAGAATAGAAAATCACAAGTTGGCAATATTTGAGGGTGCCGATCTGAGAAGAAGGACAAAAATCAACAGTCAGAAGAAATATACGTTCTTGAGCGAGGACGCAAAGTATAGTAGAACGCTTTAATCAGAATGTGTACAATTAATTGGAGCACTTGATATAAAATGCAATGTAAAATATGCTTTGTCGTATTGGTGAAATATTAATTGAACACAGAACAATGAAACATTGAATGAACTAAAATATTTGGAAGAGTGAATGTTGTATTCTATACTATTTTTTACTCTATGGAATTGGATCTGAAAGAAGGACTTGCGCTATTGTGAAGTGTGGGAAAGACACACATAAATATCGTTATTTAAAATTGTGAATTTAGCTAGGCGTGTCCTTATAACTTTCATATCTTTTTAAAAAATGTGCGTTTTCCTGAATAAATATTATCTTTTATTTTAAATTTGAAACTATTTTAAATTAATATTTTCAGTCAGTTTGCTCTATTCAAATCTACGGTGTACGCCATAGAATCATCTGTACTAAACCAATATTAAAAGAATATCTTTATTTTTCCCCATTAAGTACGATTATTGTATATTTGATTAATGGAGAAAGAAACTCAAGCTCCATATGTATATTTCATAAACTCTTTATCTTTCTGAGGAAAAATGAAGACTTGCACTCATTTAGTTAGTAGACCTACTTGACACCGAAAGAAGAATTACAAACAACAGTCTTTTTCATAGATGAGAGTCTGTCAAAGTTTGCCGTAAAGCGTATATGATCTTAAGTCAGTGTTGTCTGCAGTATGAGCATTTCTGATAACTTACATGCCAATATTTGCAAGCTCAAGGGCAATCCTTGAACTTCCTGTGATAGAAAGAGATAACCTACTAACCCATTCGTTGGTTACATTGAATACCTGCTTGGTGAATGCTGATATAAAACATTTTCTCCGGTTAATTTAATTGTCATATAGTGGTTTGTAGTATAAATAATCCATATGAGCCTGCGATATGAACATGTTTATCAGAAATTTCTCAACTAATTTTTGCATGAAACTCGAGAACCATATGCATCATATAAAACTTTTATAATTTATTGATTTAGATTGAATTTATTCTTTAAATTAAATGGGAATTAAATGATATTTCTAATATTCTCAACAAATAAAATTTATTCACGAACTAGTGCTCGCATAGAAATGAGAAAAATGCCGAACTTTTGTTTCTACCTGACAGTACTTGAAAAATCCTCTTCAACAAATAACTAAACGGCGTGTTTTTATTAAAATTATTAACCTCTTTGTATTTGAAATCCAACCACTTTGGAGCAAAGCCAGATCAGGCGATGTATTTGAAATCCCAACTCCAGAAAGCGATCTACGTGTTTCTAATTCAGCTGTTCGGATTAAGTTTCCACGAATCCCCTGAACCCTTTCTACCAGCCTCTGCTCTGGGACTACCAGAAGAGAGTGGGTTTCAAAAATGAATCGAAAATGTTTTACAAATGTATTCCTCGTAGTACCATTACAATGAGGGAAGTACGTGTCAGCGATGAACCCATTGCATTTTTCCTCACTCAATTCAAGTCCTCACTCTTATCCTTCCCTCAGATCCAACCGAGGGATTGAACCGCTTCCTTATACGGCACATTCACTGTCTAGCACTTTTCTCCGACAGGTGGCATAGAGGGGGTACGTACCGATTGCTGAGACTCCACCAATAATAAAATTCGTCCATTCCAATTCATTACATTTATTCCGTTCCGTTTCCCCAATACATAACGTTCATTCCATTCCATTAGTACCTAGGGTATCGATTACCTTACGTTATCCGGGTATTTATTTACAGCCCTCGCTCGCCCCGTCCGGTTAGTCCGCCCTACAAGCCTCGTCCGCCCCGCTCCGAGTTCGAACCGTCCGCTCCGTTCGCTCTGCCCGGTTCCGCCCCCACACGTTTCTCCCGGCAACAATACAGCCACTAACGCACCAGTGGCATCGTTTTCACTACCAAATCTAGGGGTGTAACTAAATTTTGGATCACAGTTTGGGATCGCGATTTGTGTGTGTGTGTGTGTGTGTGTGTGTTGCTGAAAAGTTTTCGTTGAAGATTTGTGAACAATTGCTTCAGTCGTCAAGAAAAGACATGGACACACACACACACACACACGAGCGTGGCCGCGCCCAAAAATACATACAGTTTTACACAATAAGGCCCTAATTTGTCGTAAGAACGAGTAATGAAGAATGAAGATGAGTGGCTATCGCGAATCCGCTCAGTCTGCGGCATTTGTCTCTCTCTCTCTCTCTCTCTTTTTTGTCTTGTAACCGCAGGCAGTAGCGAGGTGCAATATCCATGGCTCGCCACCGCGAGTGTTGACGCCAATTACCATGACGTTCTTTTGTTGCTCTCGCGCCCGCGGCGGCTCCGTGGCGTGTTATCTCTCCCGTTCGCGTCGCCGCCGCTGTTTTATTCGCGCGCGTGAAACGGATGCTGTAGGAAACAAACGCCGGGCGCGCTGCGCGTGCCGCTGGGGGATAGGCGAGCGCGTGTCACGTGACACTGCGGCGCACCGCAGGGCGGGTGACGGGTGACGCGCGACGCCGCGGCGTCCCCGAGGTGGCTCGCGGAATCGAATTTTGCTGATTTGGGTTTTGTTTTGTTGCCTTTTGTTGTTTGTTTTAGTGCTGTGGATCTTGGAATTCAACCGTTGCGCCGTTTTCGATGTGCATCACGGTGCGGAGGATGTGAGTGAGTTTGAGATACCAAGGTCTCTTCCCTTTTCTATTTTAGGGTAGGATCTCCTCCTCATCCTCTTCGTATAATACTCTTATTATTTAAGTTCTTATGTACTTCAATTTTTAAGTTGTTTTTTCTCCTCTTCCTATTAACTCGTTACACTTCTGCCTGTTATGTGAATTACTTGTGTCTATGGTCAGTCTCTCAACTCTTCGTTGATACTTTGCCGATAACAGGGCGAACTGGTAGTTAATAACGGGAATCGTCCGCCCCCTAGAGAGTTTGAAAGGACAAGGGAAGCTGTTGTAACTGTACTAATTTGTTCCTATTAAGAAAACCAATTGTCGATTGAAGGTACCTCATTTCACACTTTGATATGTTCAAATGCAGGTCATTGGAAAATAATATTTCCCAATAACATTCTTAGGATTTATTCAAACTGTATTGCGCTTTAGTTATTTCACAACCTCACTCGGCCATTTGGAGTTTTGAATACTCTTCCGTGAATAAAATTGCCGAATGGCACCATGTCTGAAGTCAGCTCATCCAATTATCTCTATCATGAACATCTAGCACATACTGGTTGATTTGTTCTAGAAGTTCATTTCCGTATTAGAGGTGATGCCTCTAGTCCCAAGCATGAAAAGAAAGACCCCGGAATTCCCTTTTTGTTTAAATTACTATGTTTTGAAGTTTGAAATATATTTGCTCTTAAACTTCTAATTTAACCATCTTCGTGCTGACAGTTTGGCATTTTATGAGTTTGCAATTGTTGGAGTGTTTCCTACATTAAACGATAAAAATATCGAAGGAGCCATAGTCATCTGATCTTGGACACTGACATACATAGTAACTTTAACTCTTAAATTATGTTAACGATTTTGATTTTGAATTCAAACTATTGAAAAGTGAGGAGGGACTCGCCGAATCTAATTCTGTGGTTTTGTTTGTGTGTTTTTTTATTCTTCCGATGCTAAGTATCTTAGAATTCAATTATTGTTTCATTTCCAAAATGCAGGGCAGATAATGTTTTGGAGATAATGTGTATCCAGATTCATCAAACAATGTTGCTATCGGTTTTCTTCTTTTTTAATCGATCTCAAGGTTCGATATGTGTCTCCTCATACTCCTTGATCTTTCAGTATTTTTTGTTTTTTCTGAGAAGGCAGCTCGGTTCTAAACATTCTCGTCTTCTCCATTATTCCGACACTGTCTTTTCGGGACATATTATTTTTTATTATTTTTTTCTTAAATAATAAATTTCTGCTCTTGCTCTAATTGTCTCGCTGAGTAGCCTATCATTCTTTGTCACTCCCAAACACCTAATAAACCTTTTTTTCAGGAATCTGTATTTACTTTCTGTTCACCTTTTTACTTTGCCTTCAAAGTTTATTGGAAACGTTCCACACACTTGATTGAACCTTTCTGTTACTAGTCTATTTTCTTTCAAACGTCAGGCTCTCCTCTGTGTGGTAAATGGCAGCCACGATTTTTATATAATAAACGTGTTTGATGCACTGATTGTCGCTACAGGTTTTCAGAATTGAAAATTTCTTTCAGATATCGTGGTTTTGGTGTTGTGGGTAAAAATTATTAAGTAATATTATTTAACCTTCTGTTACAACTGTTACCAATATTGTTGAATAGAGAATTTTCCTTCTTAAGATATTATATTTTAAATTCTCTTTTAATTCACTGACATCACAGTTAAATAAATTGACTTTGTCAAGAAAATTATTATTACATACCAAAAAAGTACATTTATTTGAAGTAAATTACATTTAATTACACTTTATTGAGTTTTCTCTGGATTTTTGAAGACGTACTGTATCATCAATGATCTGAAGTAATAACTATATAATTATTTACTGAATCTTGTCGGTAATCACATTCACCTAAATATGGCCGGATATATTAAAATTTATTACGGAAAAATAAATGTAAATATTATTTTCCTCGCTCGTTTTGTGGCTTTTAAACATTTTTGAGAACTTAAATTTTGATTATGTACTTCTTTGTAACATCACAAACATTTGAAAAAATATAAGGTTAGGGAGTGTGTTGGCTAAAACTGTCTCCTCTCGGTTGTGGAACAATGGCTGGAAGCTGTGCAATTGTATCAATCGTTAAGCATTCGGAGGCCCTCGCTGCTTCTGCTGAGGTGAGCATTCCGGAGGTATTCTGCTCTTCTCCATCATTTCCGTTCTTTCCTCCGAAAATTTCCAATTGAATGCTAGAACAATACTTTTAACACCAGAGCCTGTGTTCTTGTAATGTGACACGAAGCAGTTATCCCAACATTTTATTTATAGTAGAACAGTTTTCATCGTTTCAGCGTCTTGATCCAGAAGGAACTCTGGGTTATAGTATACACAGAGAAAAAATAATCTCCTAAGTTGTTGAAAAACCTCGCCGAGAGCTTGCTGATGGAAACCTTGTGTAAGCCTCTTCTTGTATCCAGATTGTTTATGAATGAGGAAATTCATGCGATAAAAGACAGAATTGAGAGCAGTGACGCTCTTCTTCTACTTCTAAAATAATTTACTACAAACTGGAGATCCTAGTTGATATTAGGAAAATTTATCACTTTTCCAAACATCGGATCTCTATTATCAACTAACCAAACGCAAAGCGCTCCATCTTAATTTTATCCATTTTTTAAATAAATGATAAGCAACAATTACAAAAAAAGTATTCTTACTAATGATTTTGAGTAAACAGTTTAGTTCAATGTTCTACTTAACAAATTACTAATGAATAAGTAGGAAAAATCGAAAACAAAATTACGGTGAATAAAACCATAGGTTATATTACAGAATATTGGAAATTCTATTAAAATTACAAGATTAAGCATTAGAAAATCAGAAGTATAAGCGGTTGTAAAATTATTTAGAGTAAACTACATGTATTATTGTAAAATTCTTAAATATTGGTGAGATAGATGTTTTCAAGAGATTGAAGTAAATACGTATTACACTCATCTGGATTGCAATTGTTGAGTTTCATTGACTGTGATCACTGACATTTTAAGAGCAACGAATACACATACCAAGGACAAAAAGCCAATATACCTAACAGATTTAAGATATTAATTATGAAAAAAGAAATATTTGAAATTTAATATGCTAAATTTCTGTCCAATATTTCCATACGGTATATGCCATATACTTTAGTAATTATACTCCTATATTACGTCAGATTAAAATATGATGATGAGAGAATTATCTGACAAATATAACTAAAATCTTATTGACTCACTGTGTGTATAAGGCTGTATGTTCTGTAGATTCAAGCAATCATTGAGGAAATAGACCGTAGGCGTTTCGTTGAATTTTAAACAGCCTTCCTTTTCTTTCGTATTTTTCATGGAATATTCGTTTATGAGAAATCTTTCCTCAATTAAATTACTGAGAGCTGTACAGAAAAAGGAATCGCTCAAGTGAACAATAGGAGCTGAAGGGAAATTCTTCTTTAAGTGAATGCTATTCACTTGTGATTAATGAGTTTGGCTTTTACTGCTTTGAAGAACATTGGTCCGAACTCATTTTCAATGGCTAGCAACTGCCAATAAACGCTTTCGTGTAGCTTGTGTATTGAACTTGGGCTGAATGCAGTTCGTTGACGTGGGTGACTTCTATTACTGAGAGCGTTAAAAGAGACGTTTTGTGCCTTTAAAATCGCATTAAAATAATTACTTATACTGTATACACATTATCGTGCAGTTACTCGTAAAACAATGAAATTTGGAAACGAAAATATGTTAAACGAAAGCACTATTTTCAATTTGATTTCAAACCAATAAAAAGAAATAACAAATCAAGAACAAATTAGTAATGGTACTACAGCATATACTTTCTTGCATTATTTCTAACTTTTTAAATCATCTTTACGCTGCACCCTCAAAGAAAAAAAGAAGAAAAAGAAATCCAAAACTTTGGAGCCGTTTTCGAGGCAATTTTAAATATATGTTAAAAGCTTCATCCCCAAAATCAAAATATCCTAGGGTTCGTTCAGATCGATCAGAGAATGTCAATTTTGGAAAAAAATCGTTTAACCGATTTAGAAGCTATCCTTGACCACAGACGGACAAACCGACTAATGGGCGGACGGAGGGACGGGCGGGCGGACGGAGGGACGGGCGGGCGGACGGAGGGACGGGCGGGCGGACGGTGGGACGGGCGGGCGGACGGAGGGACGGGCGGGCGGACGGAGGGACGGGCGGGCGGGCGGACGGAGGGACGGGCGGTCGGGCGGACGGGTGGGCAGACGAACGGACGGGCAGACGGACGGATGGGCAGACAGACGTTTTGCCAACAATTGATTTTTCGGTATTAGGCTCCCTCATAATGTATATCATGACTATGTAATGACTTACTACTTAAAGGGACAATATTCATCCACCCTTTTGGATATAAGATCTCTTCAATAAGAGTTCTTTTGGCGAAGGATTCGACATTTTGATTCCGATTTTTGAGGCAGCATATTTTCTCTTTTCTACGTATGTAGTAAGACGAGAAAATAAAAAAGAACTGTTAATGCAGAGAAAAATGATTTCCTTCAAGTCATAACGAAGATATTTGTCAATATTTCTAGAAATCTATTTCGCAGTTCTCGAAATTCTGAACAATATTTACATTTTTCTCGTTTCGTTTGAACGTTTCTTATTTGCACTGAGAAAGCAACGATAGAGGTTACTATTTAGCTTTTTGTTCTGTCCAAGAGTTTCATTATTTCTCATTAATTTTCTACTATTAAGAGCATGCAGAAAGTCTTTAAAGTACGTATAGTAAATAATAAACCCGTAATAAGGAATACCTCAAAGTCACAAAGCTCATCCAAACCTAAAGAAAAATATTTGCAGAGAGAAAACTCGTAACGCTTGTTTGAATACGCCACATATCTAAGGCCTTAAGAACGTAACTTCGCTACATATCTTAAGAGCCTTAAGAACTTAACTTCGAAACTCATGCAAGAGTAAATAGTTGCTATTAATTTAACATGCCCTTATGCTAGCATTCTTTCAATACGAAATAAAGAACTAAGTATTTTTTTTTCGTTTGCCCATTCCGTCACAGGAAACAGCTTCTGCGAAAGTACAGACCATATAGTTAGCGTTGATTGGAACTTCAGTATAGCAGTGCTTGAAAAAAACAGCGGAAGCTTCGTTTCAAAGGCTCCTAACAAAAGAAAGCAATTTGCTGGTAACGCTGCGGACCTGATGATTGGCAATTGGCTGACAGCGAGCTCACTTCCGTTACCCGTCCTTACACACAATACATCAGGCCTTTCGAGAGCATCCGGTCAGGAATTCGGTTCTGGTATAGTGTATATGGATGAAGTCTGTCAGCCTAATGGTGATGTTATAGTCTTAGAAATGCAAGAAAAAATAGGGCATACAATTTTCCAAATTTAAAAAAAATATTATTCTAACTAGATATTCGAGGTATTGAAAGTAGGAATTTCTCCGCTTTCCAAACTTCTGATTTAGAGGAGTTTCAGACTCCTCTTGCATTCTCTAGTTAAAAATAAAGATCACCTCTCCAGAAATTGATCGATTAAAATTCCATTTAGATGTAATTTAAGATGTAGGTGTTGAACATTTGTTTCTCACTCTAACAATTGTCATGTTACACGAGCGAATATTTCTGATACAATTATTTACTACTGAAAATTCTTATTAATTTTTCAAAAAGTTACAACAATACTTGCGGCATTCTTCACAACGTACCATGCGAATTCACGCAATTTATCCACGTATAATGCATAAATCTGTTGAACTCACATCGTGGTTTTGTATATAATTTAAAACAAACATCTGCAGACATGAAAAACGAGCATGAGAGGAGACCATGAAGCGAAAATTACTACAATGTCGTAATCCATTATTGAACGAATATTTATAAAATACGGGTTTTCGAAGGGGAAAGAAGTGTTCCCGAAAATCTCAATTAACTGTAAGGCAGGAAAAGTAAGCGGAGACGTTTTTATCATTGACGAGAAATTGGTAATCTACACCTATGCTGTAATCCATTTTACTTCATTACTCCGACTGCGAAAGAAGTGTACATGAAAATCTGACAGAACTGTAAAGTGAGAAAAGTAAACGGAGATAAAATTTATCTTTGACGCGAAATCGGCGCTGAGTAACAAATACAGATAATTTGGGTACTTGAAACTACTACGGCTCCTTTAAAGGTCATTTTTGTTTGCCAGGTAAGGTGTACTGTTTACATTTATTTCGTTCAATATTTTGTAAGATCGAACTATTGAGCAAAATTCGTTGTACATACAATATCCAAAATATAGGTGCGAGTGGACTTAGCGCCAATAGTGCTTTCACTTTGAAGCATCAGGGTTTAGGGCCCTGTCACTATCATTTAGTAGCTAGAACCCTATCACGTGAAAATCCTACCAGATGAAAGAAACGGGCAGAAGACAAGCCCGCTGGCTGGTTATGGGTAATCGTGTTTCTCCTCTTCTACACCATTTCTATCATTTCTACAACTTACCTGAACAAACCCGTTGTTATTATATTTTTTAAAATACTTGTTTCCTTGTTTGATAATTATGCATTTTAGGAGACGAATGACGAAATAAATAAAATTATTTTTTTAAATTTATTTAAGCTACAATAAAATGAAAATTTTTGAAATATAAAATACATATAAATTATAAAAAGATATTTAGGAAGGTTCCTTCAGTAAAATTTTATAATTAACTGAAAATCATAAGAATATATTGATTTAATACATGGAAAAGATTTAAGAATTTACCAAGAGTGTACAAATGTGTCACGAAATGATATTAAAGAAAAAGTAAATGAAAGTTAAATCCGTTGTTAATATAATATTACTATTTCGCAGAAGAAAAAATAAAATATTTGAATGCCTGGACCAGGGTACGTCCGAATGCTATTAAATCAGGAGAAATGGGCATCTCTCTGCCGTGGGAGCAACATGGCTAAGGCAAGCGCCACGGCGTTCATGGCAGCTAGGCGGAGGTGGGATGAGAAGAGCTGCATTTGGGGCGCTCTTCAAGAGACCAATTTTTGAACTCACGAAATTTAGGTTCAAAAGAGAAAATTATTGGAGTTAATGAAAATCGTCTCGTTGATATCAGAACGACCAATGGATTTCGTGCATGCTCGGAGAAACTTCAAGTGCGAGATATGCGATTACCGGACGCACGTATTAGAATACACCGTTCTCGGAAGGCGTTGGAGATAAAAGCTAAAATTGATAGGCACAAAAAAATAGGAATAAAGAAGTCCTTTCAGACCATACCACGTTGCGCGTTCGGCTGGTACCGATGTTACTAGTACTGGTTCTGGTAGTGGTAATGATACTGTTAGGGTAAGACAATGTTGGAGTGATTTTATAGTGTTTCTGGACGCGTAGATAACTGCTGTCATTTGTCCCGTGAGTATAATACATATTATTTATAGGAAGTGGCGCTGTCTCCAGCTGCAACGGGAACCCCGGTGTAGACTTGTATATGGGTTTGCGTGATTTCCTTCTCCAGATAAGCCTGCGCTGCGGGAAAAAAAACGCTACAACCTGTACAAGCTCTAAGATTCCGACTTGTGTCTTAAATTGTGTTGAAGGGATGTAAATGTGTGTGTGTGTGTATGTGTGTGTGTACGTGTGTGTGTACGTGTAAGGCGGGAGGAGGGGACAAATATAAGGAGGAGATCATGTGCAGCCTGTGGCCGGTTTTTGAAGGTACTGCGCCGAAATTCGTCTCCCTATTCCTCTGGAAGGAAAACTACCTACTGGAACATCCTTCTCCAGAATTCTCCCCCACTCAATGGTAGAATTCGGCCCACACAAAAAATGGTAGCTAGTATCGCAAATCCACCACCGCCGAACTTCCCGGTCACCCACGCTGCAACGTCGACGTCCCAGCCGGTAGTAATGATGGGGATGGTTGTGAAAGTGAAGATGGAGAGATAAATGACTGCGGGGCTATTGGAATACCCGAATGCCTGCCGCATTTGTACGGTAGCTGCGCCTGTCGTCTGAATGGAGCGGCGCGGGGCGCGGAAAGGGGGGGGGGGCTCTGAGTGGAGTCGCCAGTTGGAGTGGAGAGGAGCTGCGCCAGCTAAAAGCGCGCGCGAGGGCCCCTTGCGCTATCGCAGGCGCTCCAGCCTCTCTCAGCTTCCTTTTGGGCTCACATGCTCTTCTACCTCCACTTGTGCTCATTCTCCCTCCTGTGTTATTCCTCTCTCAAATAATTCTACGTTTCGTCCTTCTCCTTTACAACGACATCGGTGTTCGACTGCTCATTCACCTTTCCCCATCGTTCCCCCGTTCTTATTCTCTTCTACCTTCCCGAATGCGCTACTACCTCCACTTGCATCCACTTTTACATTTCGCCTGTGTTTCTTTTTCATTGGTTTCCTCTAGTTACTGATTCACCTTGTTAAGTGCCTCGCCTTCAGTCTTCTTTTCTTCAATACCCTCCTCTTCAAACTACCATTCCTCGTAATTTACGTCATCACCTTCTCCGTCTTCTTCCCCTTACCCTATCCATTCATCCTTCCAATCCTCTTCGTCTCCCTCCTCTTCATTCTCTCCATTGTCTTTATCATTCCCTTCTTTTAATCCTTTCCAATCTATTCTTTCATTCCAAGCTGAATCTCCCGCCCTTTGGTCATCTTCCTATTCTTCGTCGTCTTCTTCTTCTTCTCCTTCTTCTTCCTTCCACCGCATCCTCACTCTCAGCTTCACCCGATTTTGAATGTCCTCTTTCTTCATTCTCCTTTTTCTTCCTCCCCATCCTCTTCGTCCTCCCTATCCTTCTTTTCCCTCCTCTTCTTCAACCTACCCCTTCCTTTGAATCCTTCCCATTCTCTTTGTCGTCCTCTCCTCTTCATTCTCTTTTATTAACTTCTTCATCCCCTTCCTTTCATCCTACTTATCCTCATCCTTTACTCATCCATTTCCTCCCATCCTCTTCATCCCTCTTCATCCTCCCGCCCTATTACTTTCGTTCTCTCTAGGTCTCTTCCTCATCCCGAATTCCCCGTCTTTCGCATCACACGCTCCTCCTCCGCCTGCGCCTGCCATTCCGTCCCGCGTCCTTGGTGCGCCTCTGGAAGGCATCAGCGCCAAGTGGGCGATGGCGTCGTGGGACGCCGCGTCGCTGCGCCGGCTCCGCCGCCGCGAGAGACCCGCGAGTTCTCTGAAGATCGCAGCGCCTGCAACTCTAATCTACATGGGGACGAGGTCTTCCCTGGCAAATAAATCAAGAGTTTAGATTAAGACGTGAACAACATGAGAAACAATATTGGCAAACCGACTGCATTGTGCTGCCGATCATGTGATCAACCGACTGTTAGATAGATAGATATTTATTATTTCTGCAGGTAGGTTTATGCAACCTGGTGGCAGAACATTAAAACTTACATGTTATAATTGGGAGATATATAATACAATATAATACAATATAACTTTAAATTATTTTAAGACAATAATAATAATAATAATAATAATAATAATAATAATAATAATAATAATAATACAATAACTGTTTTAATAAGCGTAACTTACTAATTACTAAAGTTTACAAATATCAGTAGTTAATTTACTGTTAAATCTTTGAACAACCAGAGGAAAGGGTTCGAAGGCTATTGCAGGCAACTTACGAATTACTTACTCGTATTCCAGTCTGTTATTGTTCTATTTGTAAAGAAAAATTTTCCAACACCTGTTCTCTGTTGCGTAAACTGAATTGTATGCTTGTAATCCCCTGTACCAAAGTATGTGAAACTACTGAGTTGGATGTAGATATCTTTCCAAGCTGGATAACCGGCATACGCTTTGTACAGGACACTGCCTTAACTTTCCTGATTTCTAGAGTCTCTCATTCTCCTTTCTTCCTTTTGGTTCAGAAAGTTACTTTACACGCTCTTCTCTGTACACTATTCAAATATTCTTTTTGTGATTTTATATAAGGGTCCAACAAACCGCCCCGCATTCCATTAATGGACGAACTAGAGATAAGTGAGCCAATTCTCTCGCTTTCGCAGTACTCCTTTTTAGTATCCGCATAGTAAAATGCAAAGACTGACTCCAGGCTTTCCTTACGACCTGAGTTTACCTGACTTTCTCAACTCAATTTGCAATCAAAAATTATTCCCAGGTACTTACAAGACAAGACTCTTAGAACATTCTCATTTCCTAAACGGTATTGAGTTTAACTGTAGTTGCGCCGCCTATCAAACGTGATGGTTTTGATTTTCGAATTATTTATTTTCATGCTATTTTTTTCGCCCAGAAATGTAGTCTATCTAGATCATCCTGTAAAATATCCTTGTCTACTTTTGATTGAATAACTCGGTATATTATACAATCATCTGAAAATAGTCGTACTTCTGAAAATACATTATCTGACAAGTCATTCACAAAAGTCAGAAACAAGAGAGGTCCAATAATGTTTCCTTGTTAGATCCCTGACGTTACCTTGCTAGAGTTGAAAATTGTTGTCCAACTCGGTCTTTCTGTTTTCTATCTCGAAGAAGCTCATCAATCCAAGTCACAGCTCTGGTGTCAACACCCAAATGCAGTACCCAAATGCATTTCTGAACCAGTTTATCGTGTGGGACAACATCAAATTCCTTCTCAAAATCTATTATTACGGCAGCCATCGTCCCACTATCATCAACTTCGTCTGCTATATCCTGAAACAATGATACTATCTTACTCTCCCAAGAGAAACCATTCCTAAAACCATGCTGTCCCTGAAATGGCCATTATTTTTGTTCCCATTCTTGTCTAATATTGCTAGTTCTCAAATGTTCCGTTAGCTTACATACAACTGACGTAAGACTTACCGGTCTATAATTTGCTAAAACAGTTCTGTCACCATTATTAAAAATCGGAACAACGCAAGCTAGCTTTCACTCGTCGGGTAGGCTTGAATTGATTGATACATAACATAATCTTGTTACATAAGGTAAAATTGCTTCTCCGCCGAGTTTGATTATGACAGTTGAAATGGCATCTGGACCCCGCGACTTTCCGTTTTTCATAAGATTTAATTCGTTTTCTCAATGCATTTACGTCTTTATTAAAATGACTTGGTACAGCCTCCCTCGATATCTGAATATGGTGAGATTGTATTTTGAAAAAGGCATTAAACGCGTTTGCTTTTTCCCGACCATCTATTAGTAACGTGTTTTGGGTATCTCGAACGATAGGAATTTCTTCTTTATTTCCTCTTCTTCTGCGAACATATTTCAAAAACCTCAACCAATTATTTCCCTCCCCGTC
Organism: Gryllus longicercus; assembly: GCA_038098605.1. Taxonomy (NCBI): domain Eukaryota; kingdom Metazoa; phylum Arthropoda; class Insecta; order Orthoptera; family Gryllidae; genus Gryllus; species Gryllus longicercus. The sequence continues at coordinate 2,580,119 of JAZDUA010000188.1, read as the reverse complement.
GAGAATATTCTTTAAAAACTTTCTGTTGTACTGTTGTTCCTCTCCATTGGATCTATCACATTAACGAGAGTAGTTACCGCTCATTCAGATACTTCCTAAAAGGATACTACTTAAAATGCTTAATACATTCTATTTTGTTAAAATGTCTCAAGCTTCTGCGACACTTACACGCCTCCTATTTCCCCGCGTTTATAATAAGTGCGTCAAAATTAATAAACTATAAATAATATTCTTTCAATTTTCAAATTCAATATTGCAAAAAAATTAGAGGTCCCGACTTTCAATTAAAGAACATAGTGTGCAGGAGTATATACAAAGTACTTGGACAAATTGATACACAATGAGACTTAGATGTACTTTAGACTCAGTGGCGTTTGTCGAAATTGTTAGGTTGCGTTCTTGCATCTTCACAAAGTGAACCAACAAACAAACAATACACTTGCGAAACGAATCCCCCACACAAATTCAGCCAGAGTGAAAATACAAAATGTTAATATCACTTCTAATTAGGACGATGGATTATTTCTGAGATTCACGTGAACCAATAAGTACTCGAAAAGACGTTAGTGTTCGAAGATATTTTTTCTCTCATGATTGACCCAAAAATTATGATAAAATTGATGCGCGGGAGAATTTAAATTTACATTTATTTAATCAAAAAAACAGTAAAAACTGAATGTGGGAGATTATCTGCGCACATTTTCTCGAGTTCCAGAATCCCTTCAGGTTATTTTAACTATAAAAAGTTGAAAGATGAGTAAAAGTTAAAAATAAATAAATAAAAATAAATTTTAAAAATCGCAAGATTAGCAATATTAGAAAAAAAATTGAAATTTTCGTTTCCGAGTTACAGAAAATTTATTTGCATCGGTAAACGAATTGCAAGTATGATTTTTCTGCATTGCTAACAAAATTGTAACTCGCCCTTACCTCTACTTCTATCATTACAAGCAAAAGGAGAGTTCAACAAAACGTGCGCATAGTGAAGCTACATTGGATTTGCAACACCCATGTTAACATGGATCTATATTAAAGAAGCCTCTTTTATATGCAGGAGAGCGATTGCATTCACATTACATGCAGGAGAGCGATTGCATTTGAATTAGGGAACGAATAAAAAGCCGACGTCAACAGAGGTATTTAGATCGTCTCTATCAAATATATTGTGGTTCTATATTACTTTGGATAGTAATTGCAGGTTGACTTTGTAAAATAAATAGTATAGAAGTCAAGCAGAAAGTTGCAAAGTACGAATTATATAAACAGGGCAACAATCAGGAATGGAAAAATTATGGAAGTTTTCACAGAAATTGATGCCTACGTTCTTTGAATGTTGGTTTACGTATGGTAGAGGAGAAAAGCGCAAAATACATGAACATACATCTTTGAACAACTTGGGTTGCTTGCACATCTACCGTTGGGATTTTTATTTGTATTTCGTATTTTACTTGCAGATAAGTATTAGTTCTTGGAGTACGTGTTTGGAACGTGGTGCAAAAAACAACTTGATAATTAAACAAAAATAACCCCCAAAATTATTACTTTACCACTAAACTATTGTAGCATTCTTTCTGAGAGCTGACTTCACTGCATTGCACTTCAGTGCCCTTCACTTTGACCTGATAAAAATAAGTACCTATTTATTAAATAATTACGCAACAGGAGAATTACAAAACATCTTTAAGAGCAGATTTCACTTTTACATACGTTTCGAGGCTATTTATTATCTCTTTGATTGCTTTTCAATAAAATGAGACGTCACGAGAAATAGAATCATTGTCTATACTAGACTTCACGTTTTTTAATACTATGTTATTATGCATTTGTGTGCATCTTTAAACGACTCTACACCATCTTTTAGAATATATATGAACCCTCAACCATCCTTGTTTATAAATAAAACATTAACAAAAAACTGGTAATATGAAGTGCAATATGGTCAAAATTGAAATTAATAAAGATTCGGTAAGAAAGAAAAAGATCTAATGAGAAACTATTTTGTGTAATATGTCGTAGATGCCAATGTTTCGGTCGTCGTATTGCAACCTCCATAAAGGCGAAATGCGACCTTTCTCAGAGAATGTCGCCCTGAGGAAGGTCGTAGTACGACGGCCGAAACGTTGGCAACTCTACCTAGGACATGGCATCTCCCGGACAGCGAAGTTTCTATTAAAACTTTTGATTCACACGGCCAGAGGGCGCCACTTCGGTACTACAAAAGCGAAACGTTCCTGCATCAAACCGACGACCCTGGGGAAATGGCGAAAGTAACGGGCTTAGCGTTGAGTGCGCGATCCTGCTTCATAATTCCCTTTGCATTTTCTTGCGCTTGTCGTTGGTCGTTTTATGCGTTGTACGAGTAAGTAATTCATTATCGTGCTGCAACAAAATCCCAGCATGTTAATTTGAAAAATACGCTCTGGTGTTTCAAAGACCTCATGACTCTTTCGTTTTTCATAACGTCCTCTAAACATGTTCTGGCATTTAGTAACTTTCCCTTAAGCTACGTAGTCAGTCATCGTCTTTAGTCGTTATTGCCTTTTACCACTTCGGCCAGGGTCTCTGTGCCATTGAATTTCCGGGGTTCCCAAACCGTCACCCATCCAGGAACCCGCTGTGTCTACAGTTGCTTAATCTCCGTGTCTTCAGAGCGTGATTAAGCAATTGGGCTGCCGACGCCGGCTTCGTATTGGCAGTACAATCTTTCGTTTGTAATTGCAAACCGATGATTATTACCAAATTTATTTTCGTATAAATAGTACCGTGGAGGATAACAGAAGTCCTCACGTAGTAGGTGCGATGGAAATTTTGAACCATCGTGCATAAATAATTCAAAATAGCTATGGCACATCCATGGCCGGAGACTCATAAGTCTTCAGACTCCCCTCCCCGCGGACGTCCAGGACACAAATTCATCAATATTTACACATTTTCTACAGTAATGAAAGTCACTCAATAACTAGAATGAATGAGTTATAAATAACGATAAATCAACGAAGATTAATTTTAAATACTGCTTAAATGAAAAAAATCCTTATGAAAGTATGAAGCCGGTTGGGTACCACACCTGTAGCCCTTTCGCTCCTCTTAGGAAACATCTGGTTGCGCCACTACAAAGTAGAAACAATAAATGTCCATGCTTCCTGGCTCACTGGCTGCAGTAGTGGCACAATTCAAATAAATACAATACTTCAGTTCAATACAACACTCCGCAGAATTGCAGATCGGTCTACCTTCTAGCAGCAACAGCAGCATAATATCTGACAGTACAGTATTCCAGCAACAAATGGCAGAAGTGTGAATGCAAGCATGATGCATGTATCTCAACACCTAATTTTTTGAGTTGTGTCGCCAATGCAGTCCCTGAACGATATTTTCTGCACGCGAGTGCACCGTCTCCTGCGTCGCGCGGCGTCGCGCGTCGTCGTCGTCGCTGCAAGCGTTGCTGGCAGAGGCGGCGGGCACTGGCCGGCCACCGGCGGCGTCGCGGCGGCGGCGGCGACGGCGGCGGCGGAGGCAAGGTCGCGTGCCGGGCGGCTGCGCGCTCCCATTGGCCCTCCCCACCCCTCTTCCCCGCCACCGCCGTCGCCGTCGCCGCCGCCGCCGCCGCCGCCGCCGCCGCCGCGTCGACGCCGGCGCCTCGCCCGCGGCCCGCGCCCGGCGCCTCAGACACCGCCGCTGCCGTGCCGCCGCACAGTGGGGCGAACGCCCACGGCTTGCTTTCGGTTCCTGGTCTTCCTCGTGGTTTACCTACTGTTCGTGGTCGGCAGTAGTGGCCCAATTCAAAAAATCAGGTTGTGAGATAAATGAGCTTCATTTTTCACCTTGTATTGAAGACCGATCAGTAATTTTGGTGAGTGTACTAACCCTCATTCTTTTTAAGTTGTTGCCACTGTTGCAGCTCACGAGCGATCTACAGTTTTTAATAAAAAATATGTGACGAATCGGCAGGTTCATATGAAGAACTTTTATCTTAATCGTATCATTATCATCTCCTTTCTCAATAAACACATTGTAAAATATTAAAATCGAAAGATGTACTATATTTTATATAAAAATATATAGAAAATAGATAAAAAATGAATGACGGGGGAACTATTGAATGGGGCACCCCATAAAAACTTTCCAAGAATCCACTTCCTCCATCAGTTACACCTAAAGTGGCCGAAATATGATTCGCATTACTTCTACAAAAAAGTTACCCCAGCAGTAAAGGTCGGCCGTGTAACGATTGGCCCGATAACAATTTTATAATTCGTCATTAATTCGACGATAATTTCTATTTCAGATCATTCGAAATTCGGATAATATAAATTATGGATGACTGGAATAGTGAGCATTTTGATTCATGGTTTATTCGAATTGAGGTACATAATTCGAGTTCTTGGTCACTCCAGTTTCTGATACATCCATTTTATGAATTTTTGTACGAACAATTAGACCGTTTACCGTAATCCGTTAGTGTTGCTGTGCGTAATCAAAATCGGCCCACTGCGTCCGGCGGCCGGGTCCGCCGCCGCCGCCACCGCCGCCGCGACGCCGCCTCTGCCGCGACGCCGGGCGCCGCGGCGCTGCTCCGTCAGTCGCGCGCCAACTCTCTCGCCGACCGCGTCGAGCGCTGCGCTGCGCTGCTCTGCTCTGCTCTGCTCTCTCTCCTCCCGCTGCGCGCGCTGTGCGAGTGATCGGCCTGTGCGTCACGCACGCCTTCCCGCCCGCACGCCTGCGCCCGTCTGCGCACGTGCGTGAGTGCTTCGTGGAGTGGTGCGCGTGTGTGAGTGCCGGTGGTTTCGCCGGGTGCCGGGTTGTGCATAAGCGGAAACGGCGGTGGACGATCTGTTGAGGTGAGTGCGGCAGTCGGTGTCGTAGACGGGATTTTCTTTCGTGGGAGCTTTTCGAGTCGAAGTTTGACGTAAGAACAGGAATAAAAAAAAAATCACGGAGACACGATTACAAAGTTTTGATTTATACTGTTTAAGAAGTACTTTGTCATATTTTACTATCGGACGATATAATAAAGGATCTTTTTTATTTCGGAAAATAAGTAGCTACCTAGCCTTTTTCGTAGCTGCGTGTTGTAAGCATGTTGTAAGCGTGTTGTAAGTGTGTTGTAAGCGTGTTGTAGCTGGTTGTAAACATGATGGGTTGGGAGCACACTCAATTGTCCTCCTTAGAAGTGACAGAAGACATATCGGGAATAACGTCTCCTACGCTTTTCATTTTGAGGAACTGATCGGAGTGTCCGATTGTCAAATAGTTGAATCTTCTCTTACTGACTGCCACTGGTACATTTTCCCTTCTTTCAAATATATTAATAATCAGTGGCATTGTCGCGTAATAGCTTTGACAAAAATATGCTATTGCCATTGTCAATGCTAATATTTCCAACACAAAATTCACGTTTGTAGCCTCTACCGTGAAAATGAGAATGGTGATGAGTTATGTACAAAAGAAAGAAATCGCTTATCAAATGCCCCACTTTTGAAGGGATTTCATATCCCTACTAATATGAATTTTGTGCTGAATGAACTTCTTACACGAACGAAAACAATAGCATAACATTTCAACAATGGACAAAAATCCTAAATACTGGGTGAGGGGAGCTTCATTTATGCGCTCCTAATTGATATGACGACTGGAAACCAAAAGATCCATCATGGGAGTCTCATAAATACGAATTAAGTCTAATGTGCTTTTTACCATAGCAAGACGTTTTAGCCGTAGAGTTCTGAATAAACTAAACAGAGAGCTCAGATTCAACTTTATTAAAACACGATGCATTTCATAACTACTATAAACTTCAAATATGTACTTATAATCCGGATATTAGTTATAGTGGACATGAAGTAATAATTTGCAAATATAAAACGAGCATTGAGGATTATTGGAGTCTCCCAAGAAGTAAGATGTCAAATAAGGATCGAAGTTTTCATATCAACTACACGAACCAAAACTCCATAACTCATCTTCTCGACTGACGGTTTTTATTTGCGTAACATTAGCGTTCCTGGACAAGATATATATTAAACACCTCATATATTATGCAGTTTTAATTATTTTATTTTATATATTTCTTGTTGGCGAACAAATGTACTACATACGCATTTCAATATTACAACATTATCGTTTAATTTTTAGTGAAATTTGAAGTTATTACTGCCTCTCCGTCACGTCCATCACATAGCTGTCACGAACTTGTCAAATTTCCCCACAAATGAGAGAGATACGTCAAATACTGAGATGTTCAGAGGTTTACTGGTTTCAAACAGATTGGGAAAAACATGATTCCTCAATTGCAATAAATCTGGGTGTATTTTTTATTTAATCCAAACGCAAACAAAAACACATTTTTATATGCAAATTGAGTATTGGTTGGTGTGGTTCAAAGCGTTTAATGGTGCTTTAAACACATTCCTGTTCCTCTCGAAAATTCAAGTAGGATTATCGAACCCGACAATTCAATTTGATGTCCTCTCCCTACGGTATGTAATTGCATCGATGAAGGTCGCGTTGTGAAACACGTAATGAATATTATTGCCTAAAATTGCATTTAAATTTGTGCTCCTAAGAGAAGAACAATATCTTTCCCGCAGCTACCTGAAAGCCTTATTGATATGTATCTACTCCTGGCGCCAGATAATTAACAGACAGTTTGAAGTCGCTGTCCGATGTCGAGTCGATAACCAAAATCGCTTGTCTTATCGGGAGACACGTTATTTGCATGATCGTATCGCACAGATCGTGCAGACGAATTAATTAACCTTCCACGTGCTGGTTCTATCCTTTGCCTAGTCTCGAAATTGAAGTGAAATATCACGACTATTTTTTTTATTTAATGAAGCATAATAACTACAGCGAATGTTCACTGTAATGCACAGTAGTGCAGAACATAGAATGCACTGTAACTGAATTCCATTTTGGATGACATCATATGTTCATGAACAATACAGACAGTATCACCCCATCTCAAAGTAAAATTTTGGTACTAGACAAAATTTATTATCATCATTTGATTAGAATATTGTCTTTGCTTCAATTGAAAACGTGACAGCTTATATAGAATGGACGAATGTAATTTAACGTTATAAGATTGTATTAAATATTTAAGTATTTAAAGTTTAATATTATAAATATTAATTTTATGCTGCCCATTTATACTACCAAGGGAATTATAATAATAACAGACACTAGTACCTGTCGTACTGGTGGTGAATGCATTATATCTACGAATAAGATTGGTTACAAAATAAAGTTATTATAGAACTTCACGCTTGATGTATATCTGGGGCAAACGAAATGTTTCTTTTACGTAAAGCTTTTGCGAATTGTGTTCACTTTAGATACTTATCGTACATGACCGAATTCTACTTCCGTCCAGTTCAGACTGCTCTTCAATTGCCACCATGATTTATCTGCACAAAATGCCAAGAGCCTCCACTGAACATCAATCAGAGTCCTACAGAAGACGAGCACGCTAGAAATCGATCATTCACCGCGAATGAATTTGGCACCTCGAAACGATTCAAATTAGAATAATTTTGGAGTTCAATACCGCGTTTCTGGAGCAGTAAAGCAAACGGCGATGGAGAAGCGAAAAAACGATCGGCTTGACCCAGAAGCTCCAAAAGAAACTTTTATTACGACTATTTCGCTCATATGGTTGTTCACCAATGAAGAGGAAGAACTCATTTAAACTTTAAGTAACCAGGTTTTATTAATTCATAAAAAGTGTTTACTATTAACTTCTGTAATAATGGAAACGCGCATTAATATTTATTTCATGAATCGTGAAAGATTTTATTGGAAATGATTTAGTTGGCACGCACGTTGTAATATTTGTTTATCCACTTTGGTTAGGTAAAGTCACACTTCCAGACATTATATTCGGTTTTGTAATGAAGTACTCTATTGCACTAATGCCGTAAAGTACTTTATTACCTGTGCAATAGAGCAGTAAAATAATAGTGGGTACTATTAAACCATTATGTGCATCTTACTTGGAAAATATGCTAGAATTGTTTTCCTTGTAATCTTTGATTTTTCTCTCTCTCAAAAACGCCGACTGGAAACAATTTACGCATTTCAATATTATCATTCAACGAAATGGTTCTCCTTAACATTTTGTAATGTGATTAAAGATTACTCGCTTTTTCTTTCGCAGCCTTTCCAGAGAAGAAAGCCATAATACTTTTTTATATAAATATACCAGTGGTGGCTAGTGCCCCAACAGAATGGAGGTTGCGCCTCCACTGAATGACGGAAATGTAGTTTCCAAAATTCAAAATACGAATATGTAGCAAAAATGTAGGCAATTCAAATATATTAAAAGTTAAATGAAAGTCTATATTGAAACATTACTTACATAGTTATTGTCGTGTACGTTCAGGTATGTACACCTCCCACGCACGTGGTATCTTTGATTTTCGCTGGGCACTTAAGTCCGACTCCAGTACATTGAACGACACATTTCACACAAATAAAATTATTTTATTTCGAAAATTTCACTACCCTGGTATATATTTGTAATAAAGTCTTCCATACACACACTCACGCACGTATTCCTACCAGCGCTTTCCGTGCAGGTTACTGCAAGCAGAAATATTATCTACCGAGAAAAGGGCTTCTTTCCAGAACAGCCAACTTTACTCGAAGCATTCATCAAGGGTACATTTTAGATCAATAAATCTAATATCAAATTAAAACAAATTCTCTAAACATAATAAATAATGCATTAAATGGCGTCAAGAATTGACTGAACTTGTGGACTTTCAATAAAAAATGAAATACATAAATTGACGTTGCAGGGAATCCGAAGAAGATTGGGATTTCCAGGAGACTCCCTCGGTCCCCGCGCAGCGCTAGACAGCGCCATCAGCCTGGTTGCCCAATCAAAAAGGCCTATGTTTGCCGTGTTAAATAGAAGGGCCAAAGAGTAAATGTAGTAAACCCAGTAACACACCCAAGAGCACGGTGCAATATCTGGCAAACCACCGGAGAGAGCGGCAGTTGGACCCTCTTTGGTTTCCAAATTATTTCATATACATCGATATTGCTGCAATATCTTAAATATTGAATGTCATTAAAAGGAAAATGTATATTATAAAGATATTATGAGATCAAATTCGATTATCGGGGGGTTGTGCTACTGTACAATCTAAGCACGAGCCGCCACTGAAATATACCGCACTCAAGCTCATATAGTTTTCTTGATTTTTCTGAGATTAATATATAATATATATGATATATAATATATATGATATATAATATATATGATATAATATATTAGCTTCACAGCTATTTCGATATCCGAATAGCAGCTGTCGTTCACTTTGAAGAAGACAGTAAGTGCATTTCAAAAGTTCTCTTTAAGAACTGTGTCGCTATTTACAAAAAAAAAAAAAAAAAAAAAAAAAAAAAAAAAAAAAAAAAAAAAAAAAAAATCTAACTAAATTTTACTATCTTTACCAGTAATGATGCAACAGAAAGTTTTGGGTCGCAGTTAATTGTTTACTTACTCTGATACATCGTAGATTGCAATATTAAAGTAAAAAAGGCAATGCGATATACTAATATGAAATAAAAAGCTGTATGACAAATTTCCGGAAAATAAGTACGATAGTACTCGTTCCAAACTTTTGGATTCGCTTCTAACGTCCGCTCGTCCGTTGACATCTTACTCATCATGTCATAAACAATTTTTCGGAATATTGCCGTAAATAATTGTTACATATTTGCTAATCACTTTATATTCTACTTGAGTTTCTGAACTTCTCAAATATGCTCTCCACCGTTTGTTTGGATTTTGATTTACCGATTATCCAAGAACTTACCGTGCTATTGGTTGTGCGAATTTAAATATTTGAGTTAAAACCGTGTTAATTTTTATTCGCGGAAGTAATGGATGTATATTTATTCTTTAACCTCCTATTTATTTAACCTCTAGTTGCTTATTAAACTCCTCTTTGCTCATATGTTGCGTTCAACGTTTTTTGTTCCCTTTTTGTAAAGAAAAACATGGTCATCGTTATACTGTCTTCTCTGATGGTTTTAGGACCACTATCGTTGCGAAGGGAGAAAAAGGTGCAAGAAATGGATAAATAGACGTACATGGTCGTAAAACTGTGTGCATACGTTGTATAATTCTACTTATATCGCACCACGGAGCTAAATCCCAACAACTTTGAAAAAGCCCCAGGATTAGTGGCGGAATAGTTTTGCTCTTCTTTAGTCTCCTCTTCGGCGCCAGAGAAGTTGTACCTGCTGTGAAGAAAAAAGTAAGCCAAACGTATTGGTATTGTGCGTATTATCCAAAAGTCAGTCAAATAAACAAATTACTCAATATATAATGCTTCATTTATAATTTCAACCCTCTGAAATGATCAAATCAAGGAAATTGGAAAACTATCCACACAGCATTCTTAACATACTATATTCATATTCCGCGGCGTATGAGGAAACGGTCTTCTTTTCACTCCTCAATTCAATTGTGTGGAAGAAATTGCCAATTAATAGTCTGTATCTACCTATTAATTCGACGGAACATTCACTACTTCCCCAGCACTAATTTATGCATACCTACACCGACAACTGAGGGTTGTGTGTTTAACTGTGAGCTGTAAGAATTTCTTCTAGCTAACGTATGACTCAATGAAATGTTCTTTGTCTTAGATGCACATGATCTATTTTCAACGCGTTTGAGTAACAAGCTCTATAAAGGTTCCTTTAAATCTTGGCTTATAAATGCTTGGGATGAATGTGCTGTTGGGATAAAAATTGTTCCCGTACGTACTCGTAAATTCCTTCCTCTAACACATTGTGTAGTCAGAATCTCTTTTTTGTGGGTCCTATATTCCGACAAATCGATTGACGGCAAAATGTCTGTCCACCTGTCTGCGTCTATCTGTGCGTCCGTCCGTGGTCAAAGCTAATGCCTAAACCTTCAGCCGATTTTCCCCAAAATTAATATTCCCAGATCGATTGTAATTTCTGGAGGTACTTTACATGGACCTCAACAAATTTTTCAAAAATGGCTCCAATTTTCTTTTATTAAACTTTGTGTTTGGATAGCGTAAAGAACACTTAATAGAATAGTGCGTATTTTCTTTGAAATCCTTTGTTTTTCTAAAATTGGAAAAGTTCAATTTTTCCTCGGCGTCTTTCTGAAACGAAATTATTGGAGATACATATTTTTTTACCTCAGTGAAATCTGTACTTTGAAGACAGATCTTGAAATGATATCTTATACAATTTTTCGAATGTATGCGTAGTTTTGCGTAATTTTGTGTGATAAATAAATAATTTTTAAAATTGTTTTAACATTTTTTTATAAACAGCTCTGTATTTTTTTCTTAAATTTTCTCTTCGTATGTATCAGAGGACGGTAAAAAATGATGCTAGACTCATTTTCAGCAAACTCCCTGAATTTGTAAAAATAACATCGAGATTTCCCATAAAGTAAATATATTCTAAAAAAATTAGCTGTTTTAGAAAGGTCATGTACAATTAAAAAAATCTAGTATTTTTCGCGTAGTTATAAATTATTGCAACTTATAAAAAAAAACATTTTCTTAAAAGCCGCTTCAATTTTTGTCTTCTACGGATAAAACAAGATTCGCTTAAGTGAATGGCACAGGCCTCATTTTCATTGAACTCTCTGAATTTTAGAACATGTAAATTTAGAAATAATGCAAGAAAATACGCGTTGTTGGAGCACCAGTGGTTTTATTTCAAAAGTGGACCTTATGAAATATTCTTCATACGGTTAAAGAAACATTAGTCGGGTCAATGAATAGAAAGTAGTAAGAAAGAGATATTCTTCCGTCTGCAACTCCATTTAAATAATGTCGCATCACTGCAACCCACACTATCGCCTTTTTTGTTATGATTTGCCGCTGAGACCATCTGTTTTCAATCAAACTGTTTAATTAGTTTTTTTCAAAGCCACTCATGCTCGACTTGCGAATATGCTGAAACGCAGAAAGTAAGGTAACCTACAGGCATGACCGTTAGGTGAGGGAGAGAATAGAGGGGTAACATGACACAAATGGTATGTAAATAGTACGGTAATGAAAATGTCTTCAGAATATATGAATTATGAATAAACTAAGGGTGATCAGCACAATAAATCATGTTTAACGATTTCCATTTTTGGATTTTAATTACAAGCCACGCTTTCCCCTTTTCCTCTCGTAAGGAGAAGAATGGAGCCAATTTTGACTTACATTCTTCACCACACTCTGGTGCTTTCATGAAACCTGCCTTAAGCGGATTAAATGGAAACTTGGTCTTACCAGGAAAATGTTCAGATCCCGTGCGGTTGAGCGTATGCAGCATTTTCTGTACATTCATGAAGTTTTGGCTTTATACCCTTCAGTTTTGTATTCTGTCGCTGAATGTAGACTTTTTCTTCTGTTGCTCTCAAACTATTTATAGAATTTCTCGGATATTATTCGTAGCCTCCAATTATTCTTTTCACCTTCTGCAACTTTCTGCAAAATTATTTTATTTAGTACTTTGTATGACCCTTAAACAACAACAAAAAGTATGCTCTGGACTACCGTTAACTGTGAAAGTAAAAGCAAATTGAAAATGAAAATTGTTAATTATTTTATGTGGAAAAATGTTTGCATTACCATACTTTCATTTCATTACATTGCTTCCCATTCTATTTTTAAATTATAACATGTTGGAAATTGTTACCAAGAGTGACTTCTTTTTAGGTTTATACGCATGCGAATATGATCCTGTGCCATAGGCTGTCAGCAACCGTAAATGAATACTAGATGAAAGAACCAGGGAAAACCTACTGGAATGCTATTAGCTTTTAGATTTGCATTTTTTAAATGCCCGTATTTTGAGGAATTATTTTATATAATTCATTTTTATGCATATTATTTAATTATGTTTGTAAATTCATTTACTTCAAAAATTAATGTATTTACCACGCATGTATGATATTAGAAAATCTATTTTGATATATAAATGTTCATTGACCCAGTTTTAATTTACGTATATTTAAAATGAATGAAGATCTTCGAAGTGTCTGGGCATTAGATGTTGCTACTGCTGCTACTACTACTACTGCTTTAATTTATTACAGGGCATATTGCAGTGTCACGCAACCTCATTTGCAAGGGTTGTTCAAAGTGGCAAAACACATTAAGATCGTGATATTGAATTCCCCCTTGAGATATTCCAATCACAAAGTGCTTTTTACCATGTGTCACTAAAGTGGACACAAAAATCTGGCAGGAGAAAGGAAATACAACCATTACGAGAGGCCTTCATCACGGGATAATAAGAGTGCTAGCATATGGAGAGGAATTCCAGAGGGTGATTTATGAACTACTTCTAGACAATGCAAATAGAATGCCTCCAGTGCCAACGGAGAACGTGTATTTCTAGGCCTCTTCCTTCATAGAGATTAAAAAAAGTGGAACCTTGACTCTGGCACACTTTCGCTTCTTGGCTGTTTTACTTCAGCGTTGACAAATGAAGAGACTGCCCAAGCGGAGCAGATTATCCTACCTCACGTCTTAAGTGGTCTATCAAAGGACTGGTAGGCAACACAACGGCATTTATAGCGCAACATTCAGTAAAAATGTGTCTGATTTTTAATGCGCTTATTACTGCAATTGAATATGCGCGCAACTGACTGCTTCCCTTTAAAAAATTACACGTGTTGACAGTATATTCATTGACTTACACTGGAATTAATTGAGACGCTCATGCGCTATAGAAAATGTATTTCCGCATAATCTTGTTGCAGTATTATTTATCAAAATTATAACACTAGATTTGTTCTCTTTACCGTATGTTTTCTTGCTTTGTTGAGAGTAATTTCTTGGTCAAATATTTACCCTCACAACATCAAAAATACCTTCATCAATCTTAGCAAATACAACAGAAATTCAATGGGAGCAGCAACCCGTAAAGTGCCAAGAAGAAATGCTCTACAGAAAATGTTCATGGAAAGTCCAGAGCAGATTCTACTCCAACGAATCCAATGCAATAATAGCGAAATTATGTCCGTTGGTGAAAAAAATTCCACATTTCCAATAGATTTATCTAATAGATAACTAATATTGAATAGATAATGATTTTCCACATATTAACGTTCTGTGCAAAACTCACTTCAGAAGGCAGTGTACCGAAATAAAATTGCTTAGTTAATTTTATGTCATTTGAGCGGAAGTGTTGACTGGCGTAAAATAATTCCACGAGATTATTTCCTATATGATTAATCCATTAAAATCGGGTTTAAATAATGGTAACTGACATGTTACGTTTCCCAGGGTTTACACGTGAAATGCACTTAGCGATATTGAACGACAAAACTATCACTGCCATTTGTTCCAGGTTCTGGAATTGACTTGCAAAATTCTCTTCTTCACAAAAAGAAGTAATCTATATTTCATTCAAAATGTTAGATATTTCTCTTATGCCCCGATGACTATTATGACTACCTGGCCGTAGCTGCGATGGTTCTGATGGAACATTCGTTGCCTCTGCATCCTCATTAACCGGAGATCCTTCAGTTCGAATCTAAACGGTGTACGATTTTTGGCAGCTCTGGTGGTCGTTTTCTGTGGTTTCTTCAATCAATATCAGGAGAATGCCGGAGCAGTATCCTAACCAACTTACACACTCAATCGAATATGACGCAAGAGTAGTGTTTGTTAAACCTCATTTGAGGGTAACCGTAGCCATATGGCTAATTGCTGTGCTCCGCAAGTCTTTGTTTGGTAAACGTTTCAAAATTTCATTGCTTTTTTTGTGAAATCCGGATTTCTTTGTTGCTTAAATACTGACATTGATTTATAATTTGTTTAAGAATCATACCTTTTTTCAAATATTTTCAATCCTTTAAATTTTCAGAAGTATTTTCCTTTAATTATTCCTTGGATTAGATTTCCTAATCGTCGATTTATGTTTTTTCTCCGAGTTTCTGTTAAAAGATCGCAAATCGCCCTTAAAGCTTGATAATAAGTGTTAAACTAGCAGAAAGGTTCTGAATCATCATTGAGACAGAATTAAGTAGATATTGCGTGCAATGAAGAAAAAGAATAAATAGCAAAATATGAATTATTTGAAAAACACAATGCTTTTCTAAACTTTCAATTAATGGGTGAAATTGCCAAAAAATCTTGCCACTGCCGATTTTAATGGATGTGAGAAAACAGGTTAATAAAGTGATACAAATTTGTTTGAGTATGAAGGACCGTATTATATAGAAATATTTAGTATTTTATTAGAAAATGCATTTTTTGGTTCACTACTGACAGCGTACTACTTGACAGCCTGAACAACAAGATATTTTGAATACCAACAATATAAACGACCATCGCAAAAACCGTTTATAAAATGGGATTTTATGGCTCACAAGGCATTTTAAGGCAAAGTCGTTCTCCTAGTCTGTCCTCCCTGCCCGTTGGACCCGGCCGTCGTCACTGTTGCTCCTCATAGCCCGTCCGCACCGCCCGTCCTTACCGCTCATCCTCACTACCCGTCATCCCTATTTTTCCTCCCTACCTGTCATCCCTGTCGTCCTTCCTACCTGTCCTCCCTAGTTTTCCTCTCCAGTTCCTCCCTGTATGACATAATATAAACTATGTTGGCAATTGCAAAAGAAAGTCTTTAGAAATATATTTCTAAAATTAATTTCGGTTCTTTTATTCATTTATATTGCTGTTGGGCAAATAGGGCATGCAACTGGTTTAAGATGTTGCTTCATTGCATTCTTACAAATTTCATAACTCGCCCCCTCTCCGTGGCTCGTTTCCAAAAATATTCTTACCGAATAAAACATAACCATTTGCAGATTATGCTATTTCCGCACTCTCATGGAATACAACCACATTCTTTTTAATGCAGCAATCGAAATCATACGCATTCATTAATCATTACAAACCTTAGATACAGAGACGAACCCCGTACGTATAGAAATTGTAGTGGATAAGGCGAGCTCTCAGCACGTATTCTCTGATTTCTCCTGCTTCCCCCTGACTCTCATTCCACCCTATCTCCATCATCTTTCATCTCATGATCGTTATGGCTTTCATCTACTCATTTGTTCATTACTCATGGATCTCAATGAACGTAGCTTTTGAAGGGTCCCCAATACCCAATTAATTTATAGCACTATCACACAAGTCTGCATTAGAACAACCTGTGTGATAGGTGCGGTAATATTGAATGCACATTGCCGGGTATCGTCCTTTGTTTTTATACTTTATATATTCGACGGGCGATAACCATGTATCGCAAAATCCTTGAATTTTATACATCGTCATTACTTCTAGATAGTGTTCATTTAACCATTGTATTAATTACCGTCATATCCTTGGTATTTTTATGATAATCATTAAACTGCCAATAACGTATTAAAAGAAAATGTGCTCTCTGTTGCAGGTGAGTTGCGGTTTTCTTGCAAGTAGAAAGCAGAAAGCGGCACTGTGGTGATAATAAATCACAATGGAATGCAGTCCTGCCTTTGTACTTGTACGTATAGAAGAGAGTAAATTAACCTTCAGCTATACAAAAGAGAAGCAATATACCAATACGTGTTTCACTACGTATAACAATAGTTCGTTTTTGTATCGTTTTATTTGTTCTTTCTCGTAATGATTTTCCAAATTGCATAATTCTGCCAAGAATATAATAAAATAATATTGCAACTAAATCTATCCGTAATTCTAGAGAGGACTTCTTTTATGATCAAGATATGAGGCCTCATTCTTCTTAAGAACATTATTACTGAAATTTCATGTTAGTTACAGTACGTTTATAATGCACTTACATTAATTATGTTGAAATTCTTGAGTCTAGTTTCTTAAAACTCTAATGAGTGGACATACATTCAAGTAATGGGTGAATAACTTCAGTTGTACTAAGTCAATATAAGTAAATACGATATAAACTCCTTGAATAACAATAATGAATTCCTCTAGAATTTCGTCTTCAAAGGTACAGATGCTAGTAGAAAGCACTGTACCTGATATTCGATTTTCGTTGAAACCTGTATTTCTGACATGTCAATTGCTGCTTGTCGATACGGGAGGTCTCTTGAGTATTCAGGAACGCTATGAAGTTCCTGAACTTCGTTCGCATCACATCACATTGTTCCGTTCCGTTTGTATTTATTTATTTAACTTCAGAAAAGCGATAAAACTGTGACATAATATGAGGAACAGTACAATGTGTAGAGGTTTTCTTGAGCTATGGGATTCCTACCCTAACTCATATTCATATAAAGTTGAATTGTGTATTCAGATAGCAACGAGCATTTTTGGCAAGAATTTACAGAAAAATCCGTTCCTATGTAATAAAATCTATTAGCAATGGCAAATCAGCTACATATGTCGTCTATTATCCCTTACATCCTCCGTGAAGGAACGGACATACTGCTGCCAGAACATGAATAACGAATATTTGAGTTACTATATACCTCACTAAGCTAGAAACAGTCACTGATAGTCATGTTACATTGACCTTTCGTTGAAGCGCTGTCATTGTTCGCAATCCAATTTCGCCGGTTCCGTTTGAAAATTCATCAGTCCATCGCGCGAATCCTCCTAAAGTCTTCCAACAAAGAAAATTTTCTCTTTTCCGCGATACTTTTAATATTCTTACTAATACAGCTCCCTAAAACACAAGCTTTTTGTCATCATGGAATAACACAATTTGCTGACAAACTCCTGAGCAACTGCAGCTCAACATATTTCTCAAGAAAATGACCACGAAGTAATGTTTTTATATTATTGTATAGCCGGCTATTTGAAATATTACACATGTTTTCTGAAACAATTGATCAATATGAATATACTACTAATTTTTTCGTTGATTTTTTCCGAAATTTGTGACAGTAAATCGACGACGTATCGCTTTGTTTGGAGGACCACCATAGCGGTTGGAGATCCCTGATCGCTTGGGGTATTTCTTATCGCTTGGGGTATTACTTATCGCTTGGGGTATTACTTATCGCTTGGAGTATTTCTTATCGCTTGGGGTATTTCTTATCGCTTGGGGTATTTCTTATCGCTTGGGGTATTTCTTATCGCTTGGGGTATTTCTTATCGCTTGGGGTATTTCTTATCGCTTGGGGTATTTCTTATCGCTTGGGGTATTTCTTATCGCTTGGGGTATTTCTTATCGCTTGGGGTATTTCTTATCGCTTGGGGTATTTCTTATCGCTTGGGGGATTTCTTATCGCTTGGGGGATTTCTTATCGCTTGGGGGATTTCTTATCGCTTGGGGGATTTCTTATCGCTTGGGGGATTTCTTATCGCTTGGGGGATATCTTATCGCTTGGGGGATTTCTTATCGCTTGGGGTATTTCTTATCGCTTGGGGTATTTCTTATCGCTTGGGGTATTTCTTATCGCTTGGGGTATTTCTTATCGCTTGGGGTATTTCTTATCGCTTGGGGTATTTCTTATCGCTTGGGGTATTTCTTATCGCTTGGGGTATTTCTTATCGCTTGGGGTATTTCTTATCGCTTGGGGTATTTCTTATCGCTTGGGGTATTTCTTATCGCTTGGGGTATTTCTTATCGCTTGGGGTATTTCTTATCGCTTGGGGTATTTCTTATCGCTTGGGGTATTTCTTATCGCTTGGGGTATTTCTTATCGCTTGGGGTATTTCTTATCGCTTGGGGGATTTCTTATCGCTTGGGGGATTTCTTATCGCTTGGGGGATATCTTATCGCTTGGGGGATTTCTTATCGCTTGGGGGATTTCTTATCGCTTGGGGGATTTCTTATCGCTTGGGGGATTTCTTATCGCTTGGGGGATTTCTTATCGCTTGGGGGATTTCTTATCGCTTGGGGGATTTCTTATCGCTTGGGGGATTTCTTATCGCTTGGGGGATTTCTTATCGCTTGGGGGATTTCTTATCGCTTGGGGGATTTCTTATCGCTTGGGGGATTTCTTATCGCTTGGGGGATTTCTTATCGCTTGGGGGATTTCTTATCGCTTGGGGGATTTCTTATCGCTTGGGGGATTTCTTATCGCTTGGGGGATTTCTTATCGCTTGGGGGATTTCTTATGGTTTGGTGGATCCCTTATCGTCAGGGGGATCAACGTACCATTTAGGGTATCACCTTATCGTTTGAGGGATCGCTTTATCGGGCGGGAGAGTGTGTGGGAAGGGAGGCTGGGCGGAGAGCCCGACCGAGCGCCTCCGTTTTGTTCCGTCACGGCGCGTCGCTTCCGGCGTCTGGTTCGGGGCGTCGCGGCGCCGGTGGCGGCGGTGGCGGCGGGGCCCCGGAATTCCGGGTCGTCGGGCGGCGACAGGTGGCGCCGGAATAGGACGCCCCGCCGCCTGGCGCGGGGGAGAGGCGGGAGGAGAGGAGGGGAGCTCCTACGGTGTGCCAGACCGAAAGCGCAACAGACTGCGTCCACAAAGTGGATATACTAGAGGCGGGACGAAGTACGGGTACCCCACCAAGTGCATTTTCGGAACTTACGATCAATATCAACAACTATGCTTATTGCTTCCTCTTCTTTCTCTTCTTCTTCATATTACTTTACATCACTGTCTTTTCCTCTTCATCTATCTTTATCACCTCCATATTTTTCTTTTCATATTCTGTTTTTCATCTTTATGCTTTCTTTTTTTCCTTCTATTTTATTTTGTCCTCCTTGTTCGTCTTACTTTTTTATTTTCTCTCTGTCTTCTTGCTCTTTCCCTTCTTGTCCCCTCATCCTTTCTCTTCTAGAGTAAAATCATCTACACAGTCCAGACACTGTATTGTCGCAATTTTTGCTACTACAGATACACAAACTTTTCTTTATGGTAAAATCCGTAGCTGAATAGTTGCCAAGAGTAGATATCCTCGAATATCTGGGCAATTTTGTGAAGATGATTGATAATTATACAAAATTCATGTTATGATGTGTACATCGTAGAAATTCGAGCCAACATAGAAAAGCAAGTTGAGAGAGAATTCATTATATAATAGTTAAAAGAAAAGTACTCCTATTGTAAATAAAATGTATGTGAAGGGGTCGTTGATTGAGTTGAAACTATGAGTGGTAGTTGCGACCTTCGTTTTTCTCTGGCAATTCCTTGCCATCAATGCCTCACTTCTCCCTCGGTGAAGCTCGTCACTTAGTAGAGGTTAAATTGGATTCCAAGATCGTGCAGTTGCAAGAAGTCAAGGTTGCGCGAAGTAATGACAAGAAATATGTATTCAGCTCGAAGACATTCACTAGCTTTTATTTCTCATAAAAAGAGTATTTCGTTAGTAAATAGTAATAGAGTAACGTAATAAAACTTAGAAGTAGTAAAAACGTATGCATGGTTTGTCATCGCACACAGCAATATGAATTCAGAACTCAAATACTTTTAGACCAACGTGATGTATATAAACTTCAGCGATTATCAAGTATTATAAAATACATGCGTAAAATAGCTTTGCTTTGAAAAGGAGTATTTAGTCGCCATATTTTGCTCGAACCCATGCGTTTTGATTGTTCTTAACGCGCGTTGGCCAGAAAAGTCTTATCAGTGGACGGTCGTTAACAGTACCTTTTCGTTTCGCCTGGGGCGAACCTATTGTAATGTTTATATAACAGTACAGTATTAGAAAAAACTAGTGGTGCTACAGAATGGCACATACTATCCCGGATTAGTTTTCTATTTCCTATGGTCTCGGCAAGATATACGGATTTGCTATATACTCTTGCAAGCTACCATCTATTGCAGCCCAAAGAACATTTTTTCGAAATGTTCTCAATTTTTCGGTTTCCTAATAGTGGAACGGAAATATTATAATAAGAATATTAAAGAACAGTAAGATCTCGTCCTAAATGTCAGTTTTCTTTGAAAAATATGGAACTGGTTTTAGGAAAATGGCGTATAAGTGTTACTGTAAATTCAGAATTTGAAGCTCTTTTTCACAGAACATTTTTTGAGTTTTCGAAAAACTTTATTAGAAGTCATTTCAATCATTTTAACTCGCAAATACAATTGTGTTTACAAATTGCAGGAAATGTGCATATCAACGGTGTGAGCAATCTTAAAAATAATTACTTTCTGCAATATTTGAAGGAAAAACAACACAAAATTACCCCCAAAGGAACTTTACGTCATATTGAAGACTGCGATACGCGCTACGCGTCCAAAAGATTGAAGAAAAAAATTGGAGTCGTTTTTGAGAAAATGTTTGAGCGTTTTTGAAAATACGGAACTCTGAGCTAGTTTTCAGAGAAAACGATCGAGTTTTCGAAAAATTTTGTAGTACATTATTTAAAGAACATGTACTCATAAGTATAATAAAGTGAACAAATCTCCGCTAATGTAAATATTAACGATGTGAGACAAGTCAAAAAATTGCATTTTTGTTCTTTAAAAAATAGAGCAAACTGATGTTTATGTCATCTCATATAGAATATTTAGCACTATCCCTATAAAAAGTTTAAAGAAAAAATTGGAGCATTTTTGAGAAAATCTAGTTTTTGTAATTTTTTAAAATGGCAAATATTGCACGCAATATTGCGCGAAAACTACTGAAAGATTTAAAAAATGTACCTGAACATAATGAAAGAACTAATTACGGAGAACAAATTTTAATTGAAAAATCTCTATCTTTAATTTTGTAGTTGTAGGAGGTCGCGGAAGGAAATTCATTTTTTGGAATTTTCCAAACTTCAGAATTAAGCATGAAAATCGGATCTTAGCCACCTTTATAAATGTATGTTACTCTATTCTTACAAGAAATTTTAAAAAAAAATGGAGCGGTTTTTGAGAAAATTTTGAAAATGTCCGGAGGGCTTCATGTAAAGTACACCCAAATTTTAAAGAATGTTTTTCAAAATCTCAAAGCTTGAACTCGAGTCAGATGGACAGGGGTTTCCACAATTTGGAAAAAAATCCTTCGCATGGTTTAGACGGTAGTAATGTTCACAGAGGGACGGATGGACGTTTTGCCGTGAATTGATTTTTCGGTATCAAGGACCCACAAAACAGGGTTTCTAGCTACACCAGTGATAGAGGTTTTTTTTAAATTAATATAGCAACTAGATTTATTAACTTTTTCATTATCAGGGCCGGACACTGAATTTTTTCAGGCAAAAACCACCCTTTTTTTCGCGCAGCATTACATATCTTTCCATGTACTACTTATGGTACTTCGTACATTCGTATGTATACGGGAAAGTAAAATATTTTAACTATGAATATCTTTTTTGTTGCTTTATACTATGTTGAATTGTTTTGACAATAGGTCACTTGGCATTTAATAATATTGTATTTGCATCATAATATATCAAATTTATAAATACAATGTAATATAGTAATTGTCTCAATTTAATATCAAATACAATATAACAAAATGTAATAATATCATAAAAACAATCGTAGAATGAAACGCATGGTTGTGGTAAACTATTGTAAATATTCCGATTATTGTGAGTTTATAAAGTACTGTCTTTTAGTGCAATAAAAATTTGTCTACAAGACCAGTTGAAGTTGAAATGAACAACGAAACGGCACAAACAAATAAGTTATAATAAAATTCCAAATGCCCTATTGTGAAGACACTCCACCGTAATAACTTAGTACGGCGTCGCCACCAAACATGTTCCGTCTCTTACGAAAGAGCAGGACATGTGTACACAGGCGCGGCAATTAGGCGTATTGTATGCGCGCGGAGGAGCCGAGTCGAGTCGAGTCGGTGCGAGTGCGTGGGCGGGGCGCAGCGTCACTTCCCGCCACGCGCGCCGCGTGGGCCTCTCGCAAACATCGCCGTCAGCTGTGCGAAGCCGCGCCGCGCCGCGCCGGTGCCAGCTGGCTGCATTCCATTGATTGGCCAGCGGGAGGCTCCGGCCTTCAGTTATCTTCTTGTTAGATAAGAGCCCCGCTCTCTGGCCCGTGAAATAGCGGCTAAGACAGACGAGTTCGAGTATTCTGCCGGAACCGTGCGTTTCGGTGGCCTAGAAATGTTTCGAGAATGATCAATAAAATGCCGGAAGAGCTGCAATGAAATAACCCAAACCTTATTAAATGTATGTGTGTATCTGTGTGTGTGTGTGTGTGTTTTGTGTTTATTTTCTTGTCCAGACAATATTTATTTGTGTTGGCTGCATAAACTACCGAATTTAACGTAAAAAAGCTTAATCTCCTTTATTTTAGATTATAATGAAAATAAACCAAAATACACCCTCGAACAAAATATGGTAGGTCATACATGCATTCGGCGAATACACCATACTGCTTTTCAGTCTTCTATTCTTTGTTTTATTTATAGGTTAAGCAATGTTTTTCAAGTAAATCACTGTTAATGTCATTGTTTTCAAGAAACGATTATATAGGCGGTAAGAGGGCAACAAATCAACATTTTACATGCTCAAAACGTCTAGATTCAATTATTACAAACGAAACAAAAATTTTAGGAATAAAACAAAAAAAAATGTTTCATTTTTCAACAGGGATGTTATCATATTTTTTTAATAAGTTAATATCTAAATTGATTCAATGTATAAAATGATGTGCCATTAAAATATACTAGCTCTTGATTACGTTTGGACAGTAAACTGAGTGTTCAATTTCATTATTTTTTCAATGCTACGCTTAAAAAGCCGATGAATATTTTAAAAGGATTTATCAAAGGTGTAAAAAATGTACAGAGGTGGCTACTTATTAGACTAAACATATTTTCCATTCTAAACGGATTATAATGTGGCCCGGGAAGCACCTGACAAAAGTAATGATTTGAAGAGTAACGTTTGTTAATTGTACTGGAAATGTATTCATAGTAAATGATATAATGAGGCACGACCAACACGTAGGGGATAGACGGTTTGGAAAAAATCTTGGCGAATTCATGCTTGGCATTCTATTCCACGATGAAAGAGAATTGGAATATATGAAGACATTGATCCATCTGCTTCAATGTGCAGCAAGTATAACTGACATTAATTTTATACAAAATACTCGATCTGTGGCTAAAATAAATTCAAGAAAAGGTTACAAAAACTAGCGTATAAAATACTTATTCACATCTGGCAAAGTGACTCTGAAATTGAAAGAATGAATTAAAATATGATTTTCAACGTGTCTCACAACAAATATGTTAAGTATGAATAAGGTTCGTTTAAAAAATATTTGAACACTGCAAACACAATTTATTGTCAATATCTATGGCCGCAAATACAGTTTTGCCACATTCAATAATTCTACTTTATTAATTTGGCGACCCCATGTATAGGCATATTTTAACGTGTATTTCAAAGTGCTTCTTATGCAAAAATACGGTTCAAAAACATTTCTGCGATTTACTTACTAGTGTAGTTAAAACATCAAGATTTAGCGCCGTCTCGTGAATTTGGAACGCATTATATGATCATTTACATTCTTGTAGGGCAAGAGATTATCTTTCAGAGGTCAAAAGTTATCAGTAATTGTGCTCATAAATGTCTTTCACAGCCTAATTAATTTACAGTTTTATTCAATTTTTTCAATGAATTATAACAAAAAATATGATGTGATTTTTACGAGTTCGAATGCTAATTGTAAACCCTTGCTATACTCTGGAGTGAAGTTTGCTTTAATAAACAAGCTCAGTCTTTTGTTCATTGTGTTTGGTATAAGAGGCAAGGAACTTTTATAATACGTTTAGATAACAGCCGGTTGCTCCGCTGGCAACAGATAGCACCAACGTTTCGACATCTTTTCTAATTGATCAATCGCGTACATTAGTTCAAAAAGATTAGTTCGTTAATTTTCACGCAAAGATACGTAAAAATGTAGCAACCAGGTACTGGAACTCCGAAACGAAGCAAACAAACATGAATCTACTCTGAAAAGATCAAAGTCCAATGCCTCCAGAGAACGTTTCGGGTTCGTCAACTACCGAGATCATTCATCCCGTATGTGTAGTGCATGTTTCATCCCGTGAGCTGGCGGTGGTTTTCCCTTGCTGGAACGTGTTATCTCCTCCAGCAACGTCCAGTCGTCTAGCGTCCACCGGCGTCCAATCAGCTCCAGACCTCCGCAGACTGGACAAGCTCCAAGCTTCCCTTGGGTGTCACGCTATGCGCAGAAGTGAAGTGCATGTAAATGTAAATTGCGTAAGAGGGGGGAAGGAAGAAGGATGAGAAAGATCTCGCGTTGTCCTGTTTTTGTTTCATGCCGATTGATGTGCTTGATTCTTTTGTAAATTAATACGGCCTTTTATTTTCACACATTGAAAGATCGTTCGGTTCATTGTTCACAAAATTTGTTTGGTTTTTAGAGTTACGAGGACAGGAAGAAACTCAGAGCCTACGGTGAAAACTGTTATCCTACTTTCTTAGTGCTAATGTTGTGTAAAACATTTTAAAAATCTGAGAAAAAGAAGAGTTTTGGAAAAAAATCCTTTTTAGAAGTACTCATACACGAAAACTAGTACTTACCCTCACTGTTTATTGATTGGAAAGCGTTATTTAGGCTTTGCCGTATGCCCTACTCTACTGCAATGTACATTAAAAACTGGCGTGACAATAATCAACATCGCTGCCGCTTCACGTATTGAGAATGATCTCAAGAATATATATTTGTTTTTTTAGCGCATCTTACTTCGTCGTACCACTAGATGTCGCATGATCGTCCGCACTGCTCGATACGGTCGCGATTACATAACTTTCTCTTCTTAAGAAGTGCCTTCTTAAGCGTGAGAAAGTAAAAAGCATGTTCACATTTCGTTCAAAAGTGTCTTTGGCGTACTCATTCCAAAGTACTAACAAAATGTCAACGTTTCGTACGTCAAAGACTCACTTTCTGCACAAGTTACGTAAGTAACTATTCTTCGAGAGCATGAATCAAACACGGTACATAAATTCAGTGCAAGGTGATACCAACAAGGCCGGAAGGAAACCAGAGTTGTAAAGCGCCGATAGGTGAAGATAATTTACGATTGGCTTTATGACTGACATCGGCAGCGCATTGACTAGTGCTATAATAAATTTGCTTCCGACTTGGACGCTCATAAGAATTGACCATTATTCAACCCGTCATTATGAAGTTGCTGAAGCATTCGATCCAAAGCCGACACTCATAAGAAGGGATCATTATTCAACCAGTAGCTACGAAGTAACTGAAGAATTGGATGCAAAGTCGTCCAATAATTCTAATTTTAAGGTATGAAATTCGGTTTAAATGAGACCATTAGGCTGCGGAAAATATGTATTGTTATAATATCCACCACTATACAACAATATGTTGGTCAGGTCAAGGTCATCAGTAAGGTAACGTGCTCTGAAAACCATCCCCTCCATGACTAACACTGCTCCAGTTTCTTAAGTCACACCTGAAACAGTGTAGGAGCAGAGTCACGGGGTCGGGTGCAGTATGGGCCTCCAGGCCACAGGTTTTTTAAAATTAAAAAAAAATACTCCTGAAGGTAAATACATAGATAGTTATTTCAATTTTGCATATGTAAGTTTCATTACTTGCTAAGTTATTCTAAAATTACATACTACTTACACCTGGAGATGTGTTCCTCTATGGGTCATCTAATCAGGTTCTATATTTGGGAATTTGATTTGGAATACTTGGAATGGATTTTTATTTTGTATTGTTCTGTGGATTGGATGTTATGTCTGTGTGTGTGTGTGTGTGTGTGTGTGTGTGTGTGTGTGTGTGTGTGTGTGAAGTTGGTAAGGGCTGGCATTTGATGCAGGTTATGATAGAAGGTGTAGCCCTCAGGTGGCGCTACCTAGGTGCGACCATGGGTCTCCCTGCTTCGCTATAGTACTCAGCCAAGACGAAAGGGACCTGCGGGTCACGTTTGTAAGGTATAGCAAGAACACACTGAATGCAAAGTCCTGCGGACTAAGTCAAAAATGATCCATAATGTAATCAAAAATCTAATCAAATTGGCGCAGTATACTCTCCCATGCGTCATTCGAAAGGGCCTGTGCAATGCGTGTCAGAAATATTCTCGACAGTGCGTCCATCCTTATAGAAAAATGGTCCACAATCGTATTACTGGGTGCAGACAGCATTGCCAACTCATTCTGACATTTACAATTACATTTTAATATATCACAAAAATAAAATTAATACAAATTGTTTTTGTTATTCAATTTATTTTAATAATTGTAAGTGGGGTGTGGGGCTGTCGCAAGCGTTACGTTTTATTTAGAGGGGTTGAAGCCAGCGCAAGAGGTGCGTTACATGGGGGAGATGGGGAAGTACTTCAGATTTGCGTTTGTTAATTTATGGATTGTTCCTAATAAAATAGATAAAATAATTTATGGATGGTCCCTAAGAAGTGGTTCCTTTTGGATAACGGAATGTTCAGAAGTAAAGAGGCAACATACGCATACGTACAGTACTCTTTTTTTCGAATACGTAGTTACTCACTTCGTCATCGCCAAAGTCTGCTCCCCGCCCTTTTCCCCTCTGCGTTCGGGCACGCTCTTGCACCCTCGCCAGATGGAGGCGGAAGAGGCTTCCGGTGTCGGGTTGTTGCAGCGCAGATGCGCGAAAGCGGATATTGCTATTGATGACCAAGGCGATAGGACGCGAAACACGAAAGTAAACGCTTGATAATGATGAATCGAACGGCTTCCTTGATCTGTTTCAATTTTGTAAGTCGTTATTCCGGGCTGGTCACTGGCTAAAGTCATTAGTTCCGTAAGTGTAGTGTATGTTTTTATCGTGGGAGGAGGCAAGGATCGTGCTCCGCTGGCTCGTGAGATCCGGCGCCGACATACGCTGACGCGGGATTTTCCCCAACCAGGTATCTCCCACCAGCGTTGCACCTCCCCACGGCGAACAAGCTCTAAGCATCCGACTGGCCTCCCAACGTGTGTTGTAATGTAGTGCGTGTGAGTGTGTAAGTAAGGGTGCCAAAAAAGAGGAACGAAAATTCGCGCGTTGTCCGCGTTGTCGTTAGGATACAGCTCCTGCATTCGCCTGATGTTGATCGGAGAAACCATGCAGAATATATAGTGCATCATAGCATTGAAATGTACTTGGCAAACATCTCTGAAGAGATCAACAATTATTGAAGAAGTTAGATGAATGTTTAAAAAATATTAAAAAGCTCGAAATGTACAATTGGGTGCATATTCCTTCTGAGATTAAATGCTTCGGCTAGTAACAAGATATTCCATAGGAATGACAGAAAGTCCTCCGCTAATCATAAATGTTAATATGTTGATTTTGATTTTGGTTAGAGTGTGGTTTGTTATTTGACAGCCCCAAGCCCTTCAAATATACGAAGAAGACATGCAATGTAAGCCATACTTTTACCAAAATGAACAAATTGACACTGATCGCAGGAGACCTCCTATGGTCTCTCTTACTGTTGCCCTAAGCCTTCAAATCATAAGAAGTTTTCGCGACGAGGCGTGGAGCGTGAAGGTGCGTCCACCTACGCAGGGGCGCATCCAGCCGATCATTTGAGGGGTGGGGGACAGAATATATTTTTGTTAAATAATAAACACATTTGTTATATTATATATTATTTTTGTAATGTGTGTATGATACTACACAATATTATTTTTAACTACATAATTATACGCCTCTAACATAAATATTTAAATAAATTTTGCCAAATAAAGGAAGAAAACAAATGAAATCTCTAGGACTTTTGGGGGGGTGACATGGCCCCTATGCTAGATCCGCCTCTGCCTCTGCTTATATGTTGTTCCATTTTTCTTTGAGCTTGTCGGCAGGGCTTTGGCAGAGGCAGCATTGCCGCACATTTTCTGCCTTTGCCACGGGTGCATTGCATGAGCTTGCGCGGGCAATTAAATATCACGAGATTTCATTCCTCTATTTTTAATATTCAGTCTAATACCTGCACTGTCTGGATACAAATCGTTCGTGGGCTGCAACTCACAAAATCTGCTTGTCACAACTCAAAAAATTAGGCGTTTGGATAAATGAGTTCGACGTTTTGCCTTGTGTATTGAAATGCATCATTCTTGCATTCTCACTTTTGCAATTTGTTCGTGAAATACTGTACTGAAAGATACGCTGGAAGGTAGGCCAATCCGCATTTCTAGAGAGTACATTAACTGAAAATTCGATTTTTTTGAGTTGTGCTACTGTTGCAGGCCACGAGCGATATAACGAGATGAAATTTTGATTCTGTATGTCGGAAGTGTTCAGTTGACCCGACGCGACGCTCTATCCCCTTCATTTATTCATTGCTGGCAACATTTGTAGATTACGTCAGTGGAAAAGCTGCTGCTGCTGCTACTGCGTGTCGCTAGAAAATCGCTGCGGACGTCGTCCCGTGACAATCAAGCGTTAAGCACAAGGGAATTTGGTGCAACGTGCAAGTCGCATTGAGAGCCGGCGGCGGCGCGTGCGGCGGCAGGCCGGAGCGCGGCGCGGCGTGGCGCGGCGTGGCGCGGAGCCGAAAAGGGGGCTAATGGGAGGGGCGGCGCCGCTAATTGCCCGGAGCGCAGGGGGCGGGGCGGTGGCGTGCGCACGCGGTCCACGACCACGACGCCACGTCCGGTGCCCGGCGTCCACGCACGCCGCAGCCACTAGCGCCTCCGCCGCCACTGCCGCCGTAGCAGTTACAATCGCTTCCACCGCAGCCAAAGTGCTTGTATTGATTGACTGATTGGTGATTCCGAGCGCGTCAACGGCTAAGGTCATTAGTCACGTAAGTGTAGTGCATGTTTTATCGCGGGATGGGACGGTGACATTTCCCCACTGGATGGCGAGATCCGGCGCCGACCTACGTTGACTTGCGGGTATTTTCCCCATTCCCCCACCAACATGGTATCGCCCGGGCGAGCCCCAGCTGGGACAAGCTCCAGCTGGCGTCTTTGTTAGTGTAGTGCATGTCAGTTTAATGATGTGATGTGATTAAACTTTGTTCTCGGATAGCGTAAAGGACGCTTAAAAGAACGGCCCAGGACGTGTTTTCGTTGAACACTCTGAAATTTCGAAAATTGCATTAGTTATAAATAATGGAAGATGTGATTACAGTTTTAGAGCGTTGACAAAAGCGAGTAGGGCCAGGCGCCTGCGTGGTGCAGTGGTAAAGCGTATTGAGACGGAACTCCATGATTTTGATCTCTTGTATTACAATCTTGGCGCAGAGAAAAACATTGTTCTGTTTGAAACCACTTTTGTTAGTTGGTGTTGTAGTATAACGCTATGTAGCCGTTACAAATGCGAGGAAGTATGTGCTGTTGTAGAACTAGTCATTTAAATTGTGTCCCTGTGTTCTTGAAAAATGCAGAACTGAAATTACAGTAAATGGATAGTGTCAGGCACAGTAAACACTTGTTTTTCAAGGAAATATGGACCTGTCGGAACAATGTATACAGTGTATTTTAGTTGGCAATTGAGACTTCATATTCCGCGAGATCTTAATATTGCGGACGAACTTTCGACTCTGACAAAGTAGCAGAGGCTGACGAAACGACGAGAATTCAAGAAGCCAACAGCTCTGATGGGTCGTTCGCGTGGTTTCTTCCGATCAGTTACAGGCAGAAACGGCACAGTATCCCAAACAACGGACCACGTATCGCGCAAGATCTTACTTCTTCCATCCTGTCTCCCCTCCCATCTTGAGCAATGGGCTGACACCCTCGTCTCAGGTTTGCGAGGGAAACACTGACAAGATGCGGATGCCAATTCAAGGCTCGAACGGTAGGATAGGCGACAGGAAGGAAAATGAGTTTTACACTAACCAGAAAAAAATATTCCAACTATTCTTATATTTAAAAAAAATGTGACATGAGAAAAGAAAGATGTGGATGATGTAAAAAAGGACTAGGATTGAAAATAATAGTCTTGTGGACGTAATAGAGTCTAGCGGGCGTAAGTTATTTCAGGAATTTCAAAGTGACTGATATGTAGAAAATTGATGGATTGATTCGTGTTTCCGGGCGCCTCAGCGGGCACCAGTTGGGCACCGCCACAGCCGGAACAAGCTCCCGACTGATGTACGTGTGCGGATACGTGTGTGTAAGTAAGGGGTGATGATAGGATAAGAAAGGCAAAAGAAAGACCGCGCGCGGTCCGTGGTCCATTTCTTAGCGTACTGCTCCGGTATTCCCTGGTGTTGATAGGAGAAACCACGGAAACCTACCGGCCACACAGCAGCCGGCCTGTAGACTTCTTCTCCAGACAGAGGGTGAATTCGACGTAGCTATCGAGGTAGAGAGGAAAGTTCTGCCACCGTCGGCACTCGAACCTAGGACCTCCCGCTCGGAGACACTGCAGTGACATCAGTTGAAGCCCTGAGCCACCTTTGCCGGTCGATGCAGTGGTGACGTGAGACGCTATGGAGACTAGAAAGGTGTGATAAGGCGTGACGAGACTGGTTCGAGACAATTGATTGATTAGGCTATATTCTTTCGGAGCGCGCCAACAGCTATGATCATTAGCTCCAAAGAAATAGTGCTTGGTGTATCGCGGAAGGTGGCGATGTTCCTCCTCTGCCGAGATCCGGCTGCGGCATTGAGAGGGAAGGAAAAGGAGGCAAGGGAGCGAGGTCCGTTGGGGCTTCGTGATCGAGGATCGCGGTCGGGGGCAAAGATACAGGCTACAGGAAACGTGATGCGTAGCGGGGCGAGGGGGCAGCGGCGGGGGGAGAAAGAGGGCAAACCAGCCAGGAACTGGCATCAGACGCACTGGCGAGAGCGGCGACGAAGCGCAGCGGAGACGTTGAGCGTGATCGAAGGGCGGCCGGAAGACTGGTCAGGAAGCCCGGAAGCCGAGGCGGCGACATTGACGACAGCAGTTGCATTGCTGCCGCCGGCTTGGGTGACGGATTGGGCGGCGGCGTTTGAGGTGGTGGAGGCGGTGGGTAGCGGTGACGGCCATGGTGGTTTAAGCGTTGGCAGGCGTCACGATTAATGTCATGTCAACAGACGAAAAGTAATAACACATGTTCTTAAACAAATTCTTCTATAGCATTTTAACAATGTAACTAGTGTGTACATGAACTCGCGTTGGCAGAGAAACAGAAATATCGAGATTATCTGAAGTGCCAAGTTTAATTTTTGTAAAGTTACAAGATTGTTAAATATTCTTGCATTAATTATAGTACTATTATCACATAAATACAATCAACTCCGGTTATAGTGAACCTCTGGGAACTAATACTTTTGGTTCACTATGTCCGATGATGTCAAAACCACAAGCGCCATTGCGCAAGCGGCTAATGAAACTGATCGACGAATGGAGCATTTCGAGTCCGCTACGTCTACCTCAGGAGAGAAGTTTTGGATTTAGACTTTATTAGTGACAATATTTTTTCCAAGCAGCCTGGAGTTAGAATGTGTGGCATTGAGGCGATATACTTTCCCCTCCCCAGGAGGGAATTAATTTCCAGGACGTATTTCCTACGTTCATTATAGCCGAGATTCAGTGTAATGTAATCGTTTGTAACGTAAGTGAAACGGGACCAGTAACTTAGGTCCACTATCATCGAGAGTTCACTATATCAGAGTTCACTATAACCGGAATTGAACCTACTATTACAAGCTTATTCTTACAAATAAAGAAAGAACGGAAATGTGAATGGGTACAAATCAAAACGGTAAGTTTCATTTTATAAATTCTGAGAAATCTGAAATAAATTCTGAATTTGAGGCTATATTTCAGTGGCAATGTATGCTCGTGTTTTTAATGAACAACTGAAATGCCGTGGTTGTAATGGTGAAACAAGCACCACGATTTTACAATAATATTGACTTACATAAACAGACTTCTCACAATTTATAAAATGTTACTTACACCGTTCTGGTTTTCACCCATTCATATATCCTTACATACTACGAATGCTGTGGTGGCTGTGCTGGCAACGGCGATGGCGTCGGCCGCGGTGGCGATTGCACGGCCGACGGCGGGTGTCAGCGGCGGCAACGGCGATGGTGGCTTTTATCGGCGTCTTTTTTTCGACGTCTCCGCGCCAGCCGCATTTTGCGGGAGCTGCTACTGCCGCCGCCGCCGGCTGCACTTGAGTGCACAGAGGGCCAGATAGCCAGCGGTATCGCAGCCGCAGATTTAATCGCAGGCCACTTGCACCGCGCGCGGCTCGCCTTTCCCCCTCCCCTCCCCTCTCACCCCCCCCCATCCGGGCGCTTTGCAAAACGCTCTTGGGGCAAGAGGAGGAGGGCCTTGGAAGTCACCGGTCCCTTCGCCGGCGGGTGTTCAGTACATACGTCAAGAGCGGTCTTTAAACCTTTGGGATGCCCTTGGGAAAAAATGATTTTGGAATATTTATTAACACATGGCCACGTTCTTCGATCAAGATTTGCGTACTGGAGGCAATGGAAGTTTACTGTAATATTTAACGTCTTCTCTACTTTAGGTGGTTTGAAATATTTTAATTGTAATAGTTTGGAATAGTTTTTAACTGTCAATTTTGCATTCTTTTATATATGACTTACTATTTTCCCTAGAAATAATGCAGTAATTTTATTCTATAGTTTTTCTCATATAGGTCGCAGAAGACGTGTATAATGGTAATAAAAGCCCAAGTATTACCACGCCTGTCTGAGATATGGCATAATGTTCTGGGGAAGCTCATCTTGTAGAATTTAGACCTTTAGATTGGAAAAGAAAATTATTCGAATAATGAATATAATGCCATCCACGTGATGCCTGCAAGCCTTTCTTCATTGAGCTTGGAATCTTACCATTGCCGGGCAAATTTATTTACGAATCTGAATTTTTTGTCAAAACTGATTTACTTAACGGAGGGAACATATTTTCATGCCCTTCATATTTTCATATTTATAATGTACTTCATCTTCCGAGTCAATGACCCCCATCTCGATGAGCTTTTATGTCCAGTTTCCCTGATCTATTGAGTAAATGCTGAGATGGTCCCTTGTTTTGGTCTGGAAATACATGTACCTTCACTAGGTGCACGTTTTGTTGAACATTCCTTTTCTTGTAGTGGTGGTAGTTGTAGGAGTACGGTTGGGGGTGAGTTGCTATTTTGTTCGGAATACAGAGGAATCAAATCTGGAGTTCGTTTGCCGATGTAAATAAGTTTTCTATAACTCGGAAACAAAAATGTCTAGTTTCTACAAATGCTACTAATATTGCACTTTTAAAAATTTTATTATTATTATTATTATTATTATTATTATTAAACTTTTATTAATCTTTCAACTATTTATAGTTCAAACGTTGGGAAGAGATTCTGAAACTCAAGAAAACGTCTGAAGTTGATTTTCTTCCCCATACGTTACATACACTTTTTACTGGTACATAATTTATTATGTACCAGTAAAAAGTGTATGTAACGTATTTACTGGTGTACGACTCGTATTTATTATATTAAAAGTACATAATTTCTAATATATATATATATATATATATATATATATATATATATATATATATATATATATATATATATATATATATATATATATATATATATCACGGAATTCAAGCTGCGGAAAGGTTTTAACCAGTCTTATGTTGAACTTCATTGCGGTGCAACTACATTCCTTGAACAATATCTACGCGAATATTTATCCTCTTAATTTTAGTTTAGTTTAGTGAAGCGTAAGGGTGACCATGTACTCTCAGTGAGCTTTGATTATATGAAAGCAACAGAACAAGCCAGTTGTATTCGCGTGCATTGCAACATAGCTTTCCTAATCAACAGCCATTAGTCGCTCTCGGAAACAGCACCCGCGAGCTGTTCGTAAATGACGTGATCTGCAGAGAACGCACATTCTCAAGAGGCCACTTCAACTAGAGTTGAACAGGCCCGATTCCGTCTAAGCCATTCTGACTTAAATGTGGTTTCCGTTGATTCATATCGTTGCTTGGACAATTTTAAAAATATATTTTGCAGATTGGATAAATAGAAGAGAGTGAAGGGATCTTTACTAAGATTAATAATAATACTATACTTTTCAATTGCTACTAAGTTCTTCGTTAATTTAGGTAGGAGTGCATTTTATTATTTGAACTAATGGCAGAGAGAAAACAACAAATTTCTAAAATTTTGATGAAATATAGAGCCATTGGTTTGGTAATTTACGTTACTGATGTAACAAAACATTTAATTACTATCAGTGACTTTGAAATATTGAATTATATGGAATTATTTTTACTGTCGCCAAACTGGTTTATTTATCTTTGTCCCTTTGAATACGTTTTGTTTATAGTAATTTCTGTTTTTAACGTTAAACTTATTATTATTTTAATGATTATGCTTAATACATTTTACACTCAATATCATTATGCCATGTCATAATTTTATCGGTCATCTAAATGACTGAATTACTGCATTCAAATAATACATAATTTGTAAGGTAAGAAATTTTCGCTAATTATTGCCACAATATTTTAAAAAGTAAATATAAATTAATTCATTTTATATTTTAACCGACAAAATACCCTGGTTCTAACATTAAGATTCTCATTTGTGTGGGGAATGAACAACTCCTCAATCATCCAAATCAAGGAAAATTTATTTCGTAGAAGTAAATACCTAAGTGATCGCTTGCAACCTCCTCAGACACTACACTGAAATTTTAAAAATGTCTTCTAAGACTCGACGAGCGGTACAATCATGCAAAGCGAGTAAGAACTACTACCTTCAGTTGCGCAAAATTACACGCAACTACTTCAAACAATATAATTACTCTTCAGAAAACAAACAACTCTTTACCCGACTTGTTCGGCATATTTACGACTGAAATCAAGAAAAACGATTCTGAGAAGCGTAATGGCAATTACAGTGAGTTTTTTATTTCTCGTTTTTCCTCTCATACGCGCTTGGTGTTTACTTTGAAACAAACTATTCATTTTATACAGTGCGTTGGTATTGGACTCTCTAGATGTTATTTACTCAAACCGGATGTCTGCTGGTCAACTTCTACCCAGAACTAGTGGCCGTCATCCACTAGAGAGAAACAAACTTTGATCAACGAATATCTAGTAAGTTATAGAAATATTACGTACTCATTTGAAGCGAATGATGCTCCCTCAACGGACGGGAATTTTTAAATTAATTCTATGCAGTGCGAGAAAATGCAATAAATTAAAGTACTATTTTAAACTTTTAATTGTGAAATATCAATTTCTTATTTTTAATAACAAAAATTTGTAAATGGTCGGAAGCTACTTCGGGCTAGGCAGTTTTCGGCTACAGATGGCGCTGAAAGCGGTACGCATCTGTTATCTATTCCTAGAATGATGACATCATCAGAAGGGAAATTCTCTTATATTCAATGCCACGGATTTAACTCCAATATTCAATGAAGGCACCAAATAATACTGCAAAATATTTTGCTTTAGGAACTAAAAATAAAGATAGGGTAATTATTAAGATCTCATTACAAAGTAAACTATATGCTTAAATATATTATTTCTGACTTATAATTCCAATTTTATTTTTTAAATTCAGTACTAAAGAAGCTAACGACAGGGGAAAATTTAAAGGCACGTAAATAAATTGGTATAAATGTTTTTTTCTATGCGACCTCTATAATAAACTTGGAAAATATGCGCAAATTGTCTGTAAAACTTTTCATTTATTGAGAGGAAAGGCGTTGAAATCATTAAAAATGCATATGTACTATGATTCGTTATTGCACACTATAAGTAAACTCTTGTGTTGTTACTGTGCTGTTGAACAATCTTGATA
Source organism: Gryllus longicercus (assembly GCA_038098605.1). NCBI lineage: Eukaryota > Metazoa > Arthropoda > Insecta > Orthoptera > Gryllidae > Gryllus > Gryllus longicercus. Next base: position 2,543,540 of record JAZDUA010000188.1, on the reverse strand, counting down.
ACTTCGCGAATCGATTATCAGCTTGATCTGAAACAAATTTGCATACTCCGACATAGAGTAAATATAAAGAAAAGTTTATTACTTCATATTCATTGTGTAGTCTTTGAAAAGGAGGTACAGTAAGAACCAGAGATCCGTAAGCCAGATGATTTTGTAGGTATTGCAGTACACACAACAATTACAGAATTCTTTCAGTCAGAAGTTATCAAATATAAAATTAGCGCATGAACTCTTGCTGATTCATGACCTATTGATCAGAAGCGACATTTGTAGTTTCTGCTAGGAAAACAAACAGGATTCACAATAAGCAATCTTCCAACAATCAAAAACAACAAAAAATATTCCACTTTCCAGTTGCTTCAATGTTTCAGACAAGGCGCTGTGTTAATTTTATTATCCGATTTTATTTAAAACTTAAAGAAACTTAATACGTAACGTTTATTAAGTGAAATCATCACGGTTACAATTAAATATTGAATTAGAAGCATATAATGTATTAGTTAATTCTAGTAGATAGTTTTCATAAATGGGTACAAAATATTTCTCCGGAAGGCTTCTTCGTGATTTGTCTCATAGTAGTAGGAACTAAGTTAATATTACTACATAGAAAAAGTTCCCCTAAATTGACGATGCTATTTCATTTTTATCAATAAAATTTCTTATAGTATGCCAACGTGAATCATTTTGAAGGCAAAGACTATTGTTGAAAAAGTTGAAAATATTCATTCGTGTTTTGTCACAATTCAATTTTGAGTCAGGAACGTTTCTTTTAATATTACTTCAAAATATAAATGATTATAGTTCTTGAAATTATTTGTTGGACAATTACGTCTTTATATAAAACAAGAAAAAAATTGAGCTATTACATGACACGAGTTTGTGTATGAGTGGAAGTGAAAAATAAATAACGAAGGATGACAAGTAACATAGGAAGTAGTGTGTTCATGTGAATATTTGCTTCTTAAACTTCACTCCAAATTTTCCTTTCTCTCGTACATATGACGATTAAACGATTTGGTTACAAATATTGTACCTTATAAATTTGCTGAGTTAGCAGATTGTGGTTATATTTTTTGACGTTTTGGATATAACTGCAAGGTGAGATGATAAACAGATATTACTACGAAATATCTGTTGACAATAAAATACTTGGTTATTACTTATTCTGAAACCATCCACAAATATTGTAACACTATGTCTTTTGAGATTGTAATATTTTTTTGTCGTTTCCAGATATGATTAGTTATCCGTGTTTTGTTTAATTGTATCCGATGTTTCAGTGACAATTGTCTTGTAGAACAAAAACGAAAATGGAAACAGTGTCCTTCCGTGTTTGTGAGGCATGCAAGAAGCACTGAATCTATTCCCTAACAATCATTTCGTGATTTTATTGCAGTGAAAAAGACCATGGTGAATTACAAATGGGCTTGTAGTTCTGAAACTAGAAAACAGAAGATTACATCAAAAATTGGAAAGAGGACGCAGAAACCAACTTGCCATGACAGAAGTGCAGTTGGGGCTCAATTACCTTCCGAAGTGGAAGAAAACCTTAAAATATTTGTCTTCATTAAACTTTTGCGAAAGTTATATGCAGAAACACGCTATGAATGTAGAGTGTTACCACTGAAAACTCGAAGTTCTCTAAATTTCTCTCTAGTTCTAGACTTGGATGAAACGCTTGTCCATGCATCATTGCAGGAAGTTGACAATACTTCCTACTGCTTCCCAGTTTTATTTAATCAAAGGTTGCATACTTTATATGTTCGGACACGGCCTTTTGTTTGCGAGTTTTTGGAACAAGTGTCTCGCCTCTTCGAAATAATTCTCTTCACCTCCAGCAATCGAATTTATGCCAATAAGCTCATTGATCTTCTTGATCCAGAACATCGATGGTTTAAGTTTCGTTTGTTTCGGGAACATTGTGCGTATGTCGATGGAGTATACATTAAAGACCTCAGTATTTTGGGTCGGGATATGTCCAAAACTATTATTGTTGACAATAGCCCTCTTGGTTTTGGATTTCAATTAGATAATGGAATTCCAATCCAAAGTTGGTATGAAGATCCAGGGGATAATGAGCTCTTAAAATTACTACCTTTCTTAGAAGAACTGGCTCACTGTTCTGATGTCAGACCACTTATTCGGAATCGATTCAAGTTGTTCAAATTGTTGCCTTCAGATTAAATACAATTTGATTCGAAATTAGACCAAGTTTATATCTTCTACTGTTTTATTCGAAGTTGTTATTTCGTGTGAGAAGGCATGTTAGTTTGGTTGATTCTGTTAATGTGAGATGTTTAACAAAACCGTATAATGTGATTAAACGACACAACTTTTACTCGTAATTGTATGTTTTAGGATAATCATTTATATGATCATTATTTATAATAAAATAATTTTAATTCATTTGCCATTGTTTTGTAGCATTAAAAAAAATGATAATTGAAAAGTTGTCCACATACAAACAAGTAACATTCTCAGCTCTTTAAATACGTTTCGAATGAAATAAATATTATATTAAAGAAAATTGTTTTATTGTGTACTTTTATGGCTGTATTGTTTGCCACATTAACACAATTGCTAACTTAGCTAAGTCAACACGAGTAAGTTTTTCTCTATTTTTTTTTGATTTTCCTGTTTCTAAAGAGTAATCTTAGGCAGCTCTTTCAGAGGAATCGTTTTCTCATTTGCTTGTCAGTTTTACTTAAATAAGTTTAGGATTTTTGTGGTAGTTTAAGTTTTTTCTACAGGTTTAAGACAATTATTATTTTACATATATATTTATATTGTAGGGCAAATATGTTGTCATATTTTGTAGGGTAAGTATGACATTTACAAAACACCTGAATATTGCCTGAATATTTGAACATTTATAAACGTTGGTCAAATTACAAACAAATGTTTCTTATTAGTGAAGAAAATCATTTACTTGTACAAAAATATCAGACGACAGTACGGTAACACACTATTAGAATTTTTAATGAATCCAATTCAGTCACATTTTATCAACATACAAATAATTAAAACAAACAACACTTACCATTACATGTCTATTTCATTGATATTTTCAACTGCGAATTATTTTCTTCGTAGGCCTCCAACAAATTATTGCAGTTATTAAGGCTGATGATATTTTGCTACTCCATTGGGAAACTGTCACAACTACAAACTGCGATTTGTGGAATGTGGTGTCAATTTCTCTTCAAAATGATTATAGTTTTGAGAGGAAATCCGTTTCACTGGATATCCTTATAGCTCATTCATGGGCGCCTAGAGTCCCATTTCTATTGTGCATTTGTTTTATAAAAGAGAAGAAAGACGACACATCAGTCAGTTGTGCGCTATAGTATTCATGTAATTATCTTCATATGTGAAGTGGTAAAGTGCAATAAATGTACATTTTGAGCGAGGCTGAACAACTGAAAAAACGACTCCAGACCGACCTAAACATTGTTTTTTGTCATTAAGTGTGAAAAGTGTAATAATAGTTGTTGGCAGGGAAAATGGGTAACGGAAATATTAAATGGAAAACATACGGATTACACGGAAATATTAAACGGAAAATATCTTCGTTTTCTCATTCGCTAGAACTTGAAACTAAAATCTCGAGCGAAAATGTTCAACTGAGGCTCTCGTAAGCTTCCTACTAATATATTGTTTCTATTATGAAAGCTACCACCATAATGAATATTGATATTTAAGAATAGATAGCATCTCCTGAAGGTAATAACAGATCAATATTGATCGTTGCAGGTAAAAAGTACTTCCAATATTCCCATCTATTTAATTTCGAAAAGGAACAAATGATTTTCAAAATGGGAAATTAATTACATTAAATATTAAAAAGCAAACATCTAATCAGTTTGACAAGTTAGTCTTTGTATCGTTCGTGGAGGTATGCCGTACGGTGTCCAATTTAAAAGAATTGAAAAAAACGAACAAGAAACGAATTCATTATTATGTTTATTGCTTATTTTGTATCTTGGCATAATCAGAGAATGCTTCAATACAACTAATAGCATACTCAATTATATTCTAAATATACAAGAATTACAATTAATTTTTTAATATTACAAATAGCTTATTTTAAGATATTCAATAAATTGTATTTATGCGTTACTCTGTGTTAAATTGAGAAATTATTTTATAATATATTTTATAAGTGAAAGTCATCTAATCTCCTAAGGAAAAACAACCGCGCAATCACATATTTGGAACGTGGGTGAATAATGCGACTTAATCGATGTGGGTTCTTTTTACTTTTTATTTTTCTAAATAGAACAGAGAGAGTATGTACGGAGCTTAAAAAAGTTATGGAAATTGCAAAAAATCCATGTAGCGACTTTAAACACTTTTTGTTTGGTCAAAGTTGATTCTAATTTTAAATAATTCTTTCAATATTTCCGATACTCTTCGAGTTCTAAGTAAAAAATTCACTGTAGGCCTTTTTACTAAATGAAATGCAGTGCAATGAATACGAAACACCCACTTACCAATTAATAAAAACATTATTTTGCCGAACCGTCTTTTCGCCCTACCGTCCGTGTGTTTACGTTTCTGCATATGTGTGTGAATGATATTTGCGTTGAACCCATTCTCAATATTTCCCTCAAAATGGAAATTCCCCTAACGATCTGATCGAACTCTTGGATCTGAGAATTTCAAGCGCGTCGTGTTGTTTTGGAGGATCCTTACATGGAATTCGTAGGACATTTTCAAAATTATCTCGAAATTTGCAAAACATTTTTTAACTTGCCCGAATACAGCAATGTGCATTTTCTCGAATATTCATGAAAATCTCTAAATTTTAAAAAGATCCAAAGATGAAATATTTTTCGAATCTTACTTACAATTACATTATCCAAGTTACAGTTTTTTTCAAATGAAATGTATTCTGAAATATAGACTTTTGAATGATGTTAAGTATTCCTTTAATATTAGAATTTGCTCTTAGAGTAAGTCCCAGAACACTAATATGTCTACAACGTCACGCTCATTTCTTTTATAACGTTTGTATAAATAATATGACTCTGTTATGTTTCTTCTAGGTATTTGGGAAGTGGAGGTGTAAACAGAGTTGTACATTTTCGAAAAATTGGCGAAACGGGGTACATTTCGGCACAACACCTTATTTTTGCCAAATATTTAGTGTTGATTAGACACTGATATTAAAAACGTGGAACAAAATATTCAGTGACGTACAAATTAGAATGATTGTGATGTGACGGAATCATTTTAAATAAGATGTTTTTTAAGATTGCTTTTCACCACCTTCGCCATATAGCGACCATTGTGATTTTCAAACTGTAGGAGGAACTGTGGGGAGAACACGTAAAGACAACACAAACATTCATGCCAGAGGCGCGATTCGAACCCGCGACCCTTCGCGCCGAGGGAGCTACGACCTTTCAGCCTTCACGACCTCTGCTATTTAGACCGGCTTAATAAGGCTTGTATTCTTGCAATAACAAATAATTTAAGTACATAGCGTAAAATTAGCAAATACTTAGAATTTCGTGTCGTATTACTCATAAATGCAAATACGTTACAAACTAATTAAGAGTAAACATCCAATGTAATCTATTAATTTTATTACGAGTAGTTAACAAATTTGGTACATACTTCTACTGATGCGAAAGCGTTTTGAGCATCATTAAAATGGGTAAGTATACCCAGACATTCACATTTTTCTTTGTTTGAGTATTAAATTGTGTTTGGCAACGTGCATATGCAACTTCAAGAAACATTGCCTCGCACATTAGGGAAGACAAGTAAACAATATATTAGATATCCTGAAAGGTTTAGACATTTTCCTGGTCTGCCTCAAAATTTCAATCGCTTCCCTGTGACAAGATGTGCGTATTAAATTATGCCTAATGCGCTTTGAATTATATTAAATAATTTTGTAACAACATTAAATAATAATTATATTAAATAATTTTGTAACATTATTGTCTTTCAGTAATTCTTATATTTTCGAGTTTTGTAAATGCATTTTGTTTAGACGAATGTACGATAAATTATTTCGCGAGTCAATGTAAGACAGTTCGCAACACTCCATTAAGTTTCAAGTAATATCTCTAGTGTCGCGACACTTTAGTTTGGACAACGTTCTTTAATGACGTTAAGTGCAAAAATGTTTCGATATTGTGATGATTAATTATGTAATATTAATACGTAAGTTTAGTCTTTGTGGCCGCGTATCTACATGTTATAGTATCTTTTAGTTATAGACAGTCAAGTACGAAATATATCATGTACCATTTATAGTACCATGTAATGAAATATATATATATATATATATATATATATATATATATATATATATATTACGCATTTGACTGTATATAATCAAAATATACCAAAATATTAATTTTATAGTATCACCTAATTATTTTTATTGAAAACAAAATAATATTAACACGATTTCTGAATTATTTTCATTTTATAATTTTATGCAGATTCCTAATTCTCTTCTTCGATAGAGGACAATCATTTTTAAAGTATATTGATCGCCTTCCACACAATTTAGTGCCACTGTTACTGGCATGATGTTGAATATTACGAAAAGGAAATAAAAGTTCGAACTGTTACAACACTCTCAAGTCAAACCAAATGACAAATTTGCTTTCGAACTTCGTTCACAACATTAAGGCACGTAGTGTTATGAGTGTACATTAACACGTAAACTGCTACAACTGGAGATTTTTAGTCCGCGGTACTAAAGCGGATATTTACAAAAGGCACATTCATTCAAACCTAAGCTGCTCTTATGCATGCTGATCGATGCGTTTATTTGGCTCAGTATAATTGACCCTTCCGTCCCGGCGAACGGCCTTCCCGGCGAACTCGCACGTCCCCGTCCCACCCGCCGTAGAAAATCTCCGCCGTGACCGACTTCACCTTCGACTTCCTCTCCGACCCCTCTTCCTCGTCGTCCCCTCGGTCTTCGTCAACCCCTCTCTCCTCCCAGCCACCCTTCCCATTCACTCTTCTTTGTTTTCATTTTCGCCGTTCCCTATTCCTTGCCGTCCTCTCCGTCTTCGTCGTCAGTCAGTCCTCGTCGTCCTTGTCGCCCCCTCCATCGTCGTCGTCTCTTTCTTCCTCATTGTCCATTCCATTCTCGTAGACACCTCCATCCTCGTTGTCCACTCTATCCTCGTCGCCCCTCCTTCCTCGTCGCCCCCTTATTCCTCGTCGCTCCCTCCTTCCTCGTCGCCCCCTCCTTCCTCGTAGACCTCTTTTTCCTCCTCGTCCCCTGCTTCCACGTCCTCGTCTTCTTCCACCGTCCCCTAATTCCTCATTGTTCCTTCCATCCTCGTCATCCCCTCCTTTCACGGCGTCCCTTCCTTGCTTACAGTCCCTTCCTTCCTCCCCAACTTCTTATTCGCAGTGTCAATTTTTTATAAATAGTCTTGCAATCCTCAGAAGTAGTGCCAAAACTAGAAGGCACCTTCTACTCTTCCACAGATCCACGTTGGATCCACACTTCTGGTTTGTTCCTACACGTTTAATTATATTTATGATCATGTGATGATGCAAAATATTGGTTATATATATACTCCCGTGATATGCAGAAAAGATTTGATGACATGCAGAGGGGAATTGCAAAACATAATATAATTCTTTAAAAGGTCATTTCTTGTAATTGATTTCTGTGAATACATACTTGTTCCAAATTAAAACGTAGTGTGTGTCACAGAGTTTTTAAATGCATATTCTATTTTATAATGCAGTTTCAGAATAAAGAATTAAAAAGTAATTTTCAGAGTTTGGATTTCAGTTTTGCTTACAGTTTCTGATATAATAAAATTACATTATTGTAGTGTATGATCGTCATATTCCGAGATTTTTGTACTAAAGAAAATATCTAAAATATAATATCTAAATATCTAATATAATAAAATAATAAAAATCTAATGTATAAATATCTAATCTAATATCTAAATATCTATCTGAAAATATCTAAAATTATTGAATAAAATGTAGGAATGATGGAACTTTGTGAAGTTCTTACTATTACTACTCGTTACTACCTTCATTGAGAAGCTTCCCGCCCCTAGCATTGTCCATTGCTTGTTAAGACGTTACCCCTACGCGGTCCGGGCGATGCTTGACTCTCGTAAGCAGATGTAGTACTACTCCATAAATAAATCCCTCTATCTAATCAGCAGCTCCTTGCTCTCGGCCGTGTCCCCTGCCAACGGCTCCGTTCGTCAGGCAGCGCAGGCTGAGCTAACAGGAGCGGAGGCCTTCCCTCGCACCTTTGTGTTCTCTGTCAACAGCCCCCCCCCCCCCCCCCCCCCCCCCGCGCCCTCCCGGCCCCCCTGCGCGCGCCGCTCCCCACTTGTTCTCCGCCCACGAAGGAAATGCTACGATTTGGCTTTCGCCTCGTCCGCACGTGCTGCTCCTGCTTTGACCCGTGGAGTAAGTGGACTGAGCGGCAGTTGTCTACCTGTGGCCACCGGAGATAAAGTCCTCGTTTATCCCTACCGGCTTAAGACATTAATTGATGTCACCTGCAGTGCCTCTGAACGGGAGGTCCTAGGGTTCGAGTCCCGACAGTGACAGGGTTTTCGACACTAGCTACAGCTAGGACGAATTCAGCCGCTATCTGGAAAGAATTCCAGCGGCCTGCTGCTTCTATCGGTAGTTTTCCATGGTTTCTCCGGTCACCAACACCTGTCGAATGCCGGAAAAGTACCCTAACAAACGGCCACGGACCGTGCGCGATACTTCTGTCCTCTTCCTTGTCCTATCGTTACCCCTTACTTACACACACGTACACTTACATGCCGAAAAAGCAGTCGGGAGATTAGAGGTAGTTCCGGCAGCGGATTTGCCTCGCTGGTGAGAGAGACATAGTTGGGGAAAAGCTCGCAAGCCGACGAGAAGGTCATCTCCGGATTTCGCCATTCAGCAACAGAAGGTCATCTCCAGCTCCCGCGATAAAAGACATGACAGTTACCGGGTTAATGATCTTGCCGCGCCCGGAATCACTAATCAGTCTAGCTTGTGCTACTGCTGTTTAGGATGAGTGACCCCTGGACTGGTGGTCAGTGAGGTAGTTGTCAACCTGAGATAAAGTCATCGTTTATCCACCTGGAAGTGAAAAATGGAATTTCCAAAAAGCGCCAAATTACTACTTCCTATTTAATGAAAAGCCAGTGGCACTGTGGTTTGGAGCTGACTTTACATTCCGGGAATCGAAAGCGCACGCTCCGTGGGTGAATTTAGTACGTAATTGTGCTGTGGGTGTCCCATGGAATAGTGAACAAGGGGTATGCGGGAAAAGTTCGAACTAGGATTGGAAGCAGAAGCAGGCGGTCAGAGTTGCGCAGCTGCTCGAAGCCACGTTCAAGTACATGGAGCCAAAAACGGAATGTCATAGTACTGCGTAATAAGTTGATTATTTTATCATGTACTTGAAATGAGATGTTTCTAATGAGTAGTAACCAGAGAATTAATTATCCACCCGTGGGTGTGGCAGAGAAAGTTATAATTGATTCGTCTGTAATTGAAAACATGAATTTCCAAAGATGTTATGATATAGTCGGTCCAGGCCAGCCACCTACCCAAATTCTACAACAACCGAGCGTCTTCAAAGTCCACTTCCCACGGTGCAACGTGTTCTGCCGAGAGTTAGACGATCTGGTTGGCGCCAGCTAATAATCCCTCGGAAGTGTCTGCTGGTAGAGGGTAAAAGTACAAAGTTTTCACAAATGATTTAGTTTGTTCCGGTGTTTCTAAAAATAGTGTTGTAAGAATTGATGAAAATCTTGTCGAAAAACGTGAAGATATTGATGTGAATTCTGGGAGAGAAAAATTGAGTTAGGCCATGCATGTTGAAGATTACTGGTGGCCCACAACCACTGCATATGAAAGAGCTCGCGATTTTCATTTCATTGTCTATTTATTGGTAAAGTACGTAGATCAGTACTACAGGACTTTTGCATTTGTTATTTGTTTGTGTAATCTTAAATTAACCTTATAAGCTAACTTAATTTTAAATCTAACAACTGAAGGGTAACAAAGCTCATAGGACGCCTTACTTATTCTCAAACTCGGACTGAACGTTCAAAAATGCTTGAATCGGGCACCTGTTTGTAATTATTGTCCCGGATTTTAAGTCTTATCCTGTGATTTGAGCAAAGTTAAATTGCAATAGGTGTTCGATTTTGATTGATGGACGAGTAGAATTTGCTGGAGATCGTGGTAAAGAATTGAAATATATTGGATATATAATCTTTACGCAACTGTAAATTTGAAACGAACCACGGGGACTTTATAATTGTTCTGAGGTATTTATTTTGAATGATTTGGATTTTGATTAAGTTAGTTCTCGAAGCATTTAACCAGATTGGGTACGCATAAATCATAATCGGTTGGATAATGTTTCTAAAGGGCTATTGTATTGTGTAAAGAAATATGGCTTTTGAAATAAATTATTAGTAGTAGTTCGAGGTTCTCCACTTTTGCTAGGTGAGTTTTGGCATTTATATGGTCTTTCCAATGTAGCTTTTTTATCCAGATTTAGTCCTACATATTTCACGTTTTGATGGGGTAGAGATCAAGTAATAAATGAGTTACTGATATGGAGGGCGAGGTGTAACAATTTGTCAAATGGTAAAGATTTTTCGATTTGATTTTGATGCAAGGAAGAGACGGGTTCTCTTTACCTTTCCTCCTGGTCTTTCTTGTTCTCAGGTACGTACTTGTACTTTCCCAACACGGCTTTCACTTAATTCTTACAGATATATCTTCATCAGCGTTTATGTTATCATTGCATGCTTTTTTATCCAGATTTAGTCCTACATATTTCACGTTTTGATGGGGTAGAGATCAAGTAATAAATGAGTTACTGATATGGAGGGCGAGGTGTAACAATTTGTCAAATGGTAAAGATTTTTCGATTTGATTTTGATCCAAGGAAGAGACGGGTTCTCTTTACCTTTCCTCCTGGTCTTTCTTGTTCTCAGGTACGTACTTGTACTTTCCCAACACGGCTTTCACTTAATTCTTACAGATATATCTTCATCAGCGTTGATGTTATCATTTGCATTCACAGTGAATATATTGAATAAGTCAGTGAAAATGTCATAGTAGCTTTGTCGATCCTAGCATTTTCCCTCGTTTCTTTATTTATAATGAATTAATTACTTTGCTCATGTGTAAGTTTCATTAACTCAGCTTTTCCTCTTATGTCTCTAATGATTGATAGTTTACAACCTTCAACGTCAGAATCCAATTCATTCATAAATAAAAGAGAATAGTAGTGAAGATCAGAACATCACATCGTTATTGACTATGCAGCTACCACAAAGCTCAAACTCAAAAAGGAAAACTAATTTTGAAAATACAGGGCAATGAAAATCAGTCATTTTTATCTATCTTATTATATTCCCTCTATCCAAGGGAAAAATGTAATATAAAATTTGGAGCTATTTATGAGTATATTTTCAAAACGTTAAAGCTTCATGAAACGTATCCCAAAAATTAAAATATCCCATCAATTTGCAAATCGACTGCATTGCGCAAATCGACTGACCGACTTAGCCACCAAGACATATTATTCCAGGAATAATATGTCTATTATCTGATCGTTCAAGAGTAAACAAACAATATGCTAATAAAATCCATTTTAGATTTGTAAGTTCCCCTCCCTTTACCGAAAAGATTTTTAACAGTAAACTTTACCAGAAGTGCCACAAGGCTCCGATTATCCAACTGTAGTTTTCTTGCTCATTTCGCGTCCGTCTCTCCTCCACGTTTCGTTCCCACTCTCAGGGCTTCCATTTCCAATTGTCACCGTTGTTACCACCCCCTCTCCCTTGCCCCCGCCTCTGCCTGCGGTCGGCGGCCGCGGGCGACGTTGATCGATGGCGCGCGAGATATCGAACGGCGCAATCGTTGCAGATATGATCAGGCACCCTGCGAATGCGCAGCGGCGCGCCGGACGGAATTTTGCACTTTGCACGGGCGACAACCTTTTCCTCGGGTCGCGTTTTACCCGTGTAAAATTACTCGCCGTATCTCATATTGTGTAAAATTGTAAAATGACACGAGAACCTTGGTAAAAGCGACTCTCTAGAGCAGGACAATGTACTTTGCATATGAAAGAAATTGAGGAATAAAAATACTTCTAACGTTGTTGAAACAGGTTTATTTATCTAAAGTACGTACATTTACTTACTTCGTATAGAAAGAAGCTTGAGGAATTAAAAATTCGGTTTTAAGTACAATACGGCATTACATTTCACTTCAAGTTCTAGAATTCTTAAAGGAAATACAGAGCTTCCACCATTCGATTTCGAAGAAATAAAATTAATCTCGGATTCAAATGTCATGCAATTTCATAACTCACCATCTACCTTAGGCTTCCGACAGCTTTACTGTAATTTGTATTCAACAGTGCTAAATGATAGTTTTAGGTAAGAAAGTGAAGTATATTTTCGCAAAATCTGACCATCAGGTTTAATGATAGACTTGAAATTGAAAATACTTTAATCCAGAAGAAAATTGTATTTTTTTATTCAAATAACTTTGTCAGTTAAAAAAATAATTCTTCTAGAACTGATAATGTTATTTAAATTTAAAAAATACTGGATATTTTTCTTTCTTTCAATTTTAAGTCTGTCATTAAACTTAATAGCCAGATATTTTGTCAGAGTCTACAAGAAGTGGACAGACGTAAGTGTAGTTCAAATTCAAGAAAGTAAAGTATTATTTGAATGGTAGTAAAACACCCAATTTAATGTTATCTTTAAAATTGCTCTTAAGTGTGATTATTTGTTACAATCTGTTTCTATATTTATTATCTGTAATATTATGAAGTTATATTAAATATTTAATATAGAATGTTTAGAGATTCGCAGAGTCAAAGAACTTTCAAAAAATTAGTTTTCCCATTCGAGATAATTTAGAATTCGTCCCATCTCATAATTAATTTGCCGTTTTTCTCACGCAATATCCTTACAAAAATTCCCGTCAAAAAGAAAGAGAAACCGTCGCAGCGTAAGAAAATTCTGGTCACTTGCCTGCTTGCGTGGGTGGAGACCTCTGTGTGGAAAAATTGATTTTTGTGCTTGCGAATCAGCGAAGAAGTTTATACATCGCTGAGCATCCCGCAAGCGAAGAGTGGAGAAGCTGGGGTGGGACTACATAAGAGACGAGGCAAAGATGGACGAGGGGAGAGAAGAGGAGAGGAAAGGGCGGATTTGCGACTGATTAGTGATTCCGGATCAATTCGAGGTCAATTTCTAAGATCATTAGCCCTGTAAGTGTAGTGCATGTTTTTCATAGCAGCTGACGAGTTCTTCCGACGCTGGACGGAGAGATACGTCGATCTACGTCAGCTAGCGGGATTCTTCTCAACCACGTATCAGCAGGACACAGTTCCATCTGGGACAAGTTCTAAGTTCCTATCCAGCAAACTCTGGTCTCCCGGCATGTGTGGCAGTGTAGTGCATGTGAGTGTGTGTTTAAGTAAGGGGTAAGGATTGGGTAAGGAAGAGGACGGAAAGACCGCGAGCGTTACGTTGCCTGTTCGTTAGGGTACTGCTGCGGCATTCGCCTAGTGGTGATCGGAGATACCAGGAGAAATTACTGGTAGGCAAAGCTATCTAGGTAGTATCGACAATCCTGCCACCATCGGAACGCAAACCCTAGGACCTTTCGGTCAGAAGCACAGCTGTGTCATGTCCTGGGACGGTATGAGCCGTCGAACATCACATATCATCTAAATCATTAATCTTTTGGTATCTGTCTATAAAAACATCAGACAAGGTCAAGTCAAAGAATCAATCCTTTGAACTTGATCGACAAAGGAACTTCTGTAAGGATGTGACACTACATGAGGACATTGCAGATTGTAGGAAACGGGACAAGGCAGGACCGTAGTCACAGAACACACAGAAAGGGGAAAGAAAAAAATCGAACGAGTGCGAAGAGATGGAATTGCGTAGGATGAGAGCGGGCATAATTGATTTAGTAATTGGAAGGCGGCATGAAATGGGTCTTGTAGGTGCAGGATTAGCAGGGTAGGCGGCGCGACGGTCGTGAAGGAGAGTGCGCGATGCGGGGGGTGGCGTTCGCCCCTCCGCCGGGGCCTGGAGGGGGGAGGAGGGAGGGGGAGGCGGCGCGGCGGCGTTGAAAGGGAATGCTCAAAGACGCGCGCGGAGAAGGTCAAAGGGCGGCGGGCGGCGGAGAGCGTGTCTCTGCCCTTTGCCTGCGGCCGGCGGCTCGCGCCGCGCAGTCTGCGCGAGGAACGCCCCCTCGCCCGCCAGCCCTCTCCGCCCTCCCCCCCCCGTCTGCTTGCCTTTCTTCTCTATCCCACTCTCTACCCACCGGCTCGCCCTTTCGTGCACCCTCGACCGACCACTCCAATCACACTCTCTGACCAGCCTCTACCGACCACCCTCTTCCGACCGCCTTTCCCGAACAATTTCTCCCTCAACCAAACGCCCTCTACCGACCGCCGTCTACCGACCACCCTGTACCGACTGCCCTCCACTGACACCCCTCTACCGATTGCCTTCTGCCGATACCCCTCCACCGACTGCCCTCTACCGACCACCCTCTGCCGACTGCTCTCTACTGACATCCCTCTACCGACCACCCTTTACTGTCCGCTCTCTACGTCTTTGTACCGTCCACCTTCTCTCAACCACCTTCACGAACTACCCTCTCTTATGATCTTTTCCAACTACCTATGTCTACATTTCCTCCACTCTCTCAGCCCTCCAAGGCCGGATCATAGATCCACCTCGTTCAATCAACCGCCTGTTTTGACCGCTTAATCGCACGCACTTCCTACCAACCATCACTCATTCCCTCAATTCAGTCATTCCCTCATTCCCACTCTCTCATTCCGGTCATTCCCTCAATCCCAATCTCTCGCCCTTCTGTATACCAACTCATCTACCCAATCACCCACCCAGCCACTCACTCAGACACCAACTTAGACACCCTCACAGCCACCCGTCTGCCCCTCTCCCCCGCCAGTTCGCTCGCCCCGCGCGCCCAGCCCGCCTCTCTACGGCCGCCGCCCGATTAAGGTCACTGCGCCGCTGCCGATGAATAATTTGCACCTGGCGCCGTCGCCGTCGTCGCCGCCGCCGCCGCCGCCGCCGCCGCCGCGCCGGTCGAAGAGGCCGCTCCCCGCCCTCTCGCTCCGCGTCCAGCGTCCTCGCCCTTGGCCGCGCCCACGCCCTTCGACCGCCCGCCACTCGAACGCACGTGGAGCTAGGCCACGGCACACGGGCACGGCGCCCACACCGGAGGGGGTGTCTGCCGTTTGATTCAAGTGACGAGTAATGTTTTATGACTGATTGATAAGTGATTCCGAGCGCGTCAACAGAAGAGGTAATTATTTCCGTAAGTGTAGTACATGTTTTATAGCGGGGGGGGGAGGAGGTGGTGGTGATCTCTCTCTGCTGGGTGGCGAGATCCGATCTACGTCGACTTGTGAGGATTTTCCCTAAGCAAGTATCTCACAGCTTAGCCCCGCACCTACTAAGCTCTGGTCTGGTCTTCATACAAGAATGGTAGTGTAGTGCATGTGTGTGTGTGTGTGTGTGTGTGTGTGTGTGTGTGTGTGTGTGTGTGTAAGGGATGAGGATAGGACAACGAAGAGGAAGCAAAGATCCCGGGCGGTCCATGGACAGTTTGTTAGGGTACTGCTCTGCCATTCACCTGGTGTGATCGGAAACCACGAAAAACTACCGATCAGAGCAGCCGGCCGCTAGAATTACCGTCCTAACTGTGGCTGGATGTGACTTAGCAGAGAAGCTAGTGCCGAAAATCCTGCCACCGTCGGGACTCGAAACCTAGGACCTCCCGGTTGGAGGCACTGCAGTGACATCAGTTGCTGCCCTAAGCCACCCTTACTGGTTAATGTTTTACGTATTTAGGATTTCCGGGTCGGATTAATCCGACTTCAACCAGAGAGCGGTGTTCCCAGGCTTGGACTTCGTTGATATTTATTACCCACAGGTGGGGTAAGGAAGACAAGTAAGGAACATGCCGTAGTCATTCACCGTATCTAACTTACTTGGTCTGCCTGGCCAGACGTTTCTTTTGTCACACAACTATAGACATTGAGAGGTTTGTATTTGAAAGCTACAGCTCTATTTGTGCCCCGACTGGGAATCGAACATGGAGTGGTGCCGCAGGAAAGGTAGCATGCCTTTGCCAGCCATCCGAGCCAATTGAAAAATAATAACACTAGTATACATGCCGTACGTGCTTTCAAACAACCGACGATAACTGATGACTTTCAAACTGAAGAAAAAGATTAGGTCCTATTAAAATGCAGATGTAATTTGCATACAGTTACCACCTAACCGCGAGGTTTACATGAGTTTTTAAAATATTACATCATAATAAAGTAACTCTATTTTATGGTTTATTTTATATGTGTATTACAACAGATTCTTAAGTAAATTTATAGTAGACCTATACAAGGAAATAAGAAGATGAGGCCTTTAGATACCTGAATACTCATGGGACGTCAATGTCGCGTGAATTATTTCTTGACCACAGAACAAAACAGTGATTTACATCATATATTAGTTAATATTCACAGTCAATAAGTATAAATACGTTTCACACGTTACTTTTCTCTTCTTAAACTGTTCAGTCCTTCGGCTGGGAAAGCAATCTCTCGAATAGAAATAATAGTGTGATTACTAGAAATAATACAGTGTGATACAGTGTGATACTACATTTGTTTTGAGACTGCAATGTGACGGCGTCTTTAGCCCCAAATCATGCCCTATCTGCTATTGAAAATTTAGAAAGTTAAAGTAGATTAATTAAAATTTAGTTTTGAATTGATCGAAGAGTAGAAATCTTAAGAAATACTTCCGTGCGTGAGAATGTATTGACATGGACATGCTGAAATTTCTTTGCATCCCGAAATGCAAAAGGTACATCGCGAGGCACTTTAGGACGACAAATCACGGAAATGTGGCCGAAATTATGAAACTCAAAGTTGCGCAGTCACAGAGCTAAACGCATCACTTTCACAGTTTTGCCCACGGTCACGGCTTTGGAACGAGGAAGGCTTCCCCTTCGTAGCTTCGATCTGTCGATCTCCGACAGTTTGAATCCGAAGTTTCGTCGCTGCTATTATTCTTCGCCGGTAGAAACATGCATGCAATTTCATGGAAGGATAACAAACACGACCTTTTCTTGCCTATCAGCTCTCTTATCAACTCTCAGAAGCCCGAGGCAGTCGGAAGTTATTCTGTGTTTGATAATAAAAATGTTGGGGAAGAAGACACCTTTCATTCCTACTATATGGGTTAAAGAAAGTGAAAAGTGTGATAACAAACCGGAGCTTTGAACGGGAGTGATAATAAGTACAGGGACGAGGCTATGGTGGGCGGAGGCGGGCCGCCCCGGGGGCGGGTGCGTTGACGAGGCGGGAGCGGCGTACGTGATTGGAGTCAGTGGTGACAGTTGGTGGCAGTGGCGGAGGGGGCCGAAGTCTGGATGGCGGTGGGTGGAGGGGGCGTGAGCGGGTGGGTGGAGGGGGCGTGAGCGGGTGGGTGGAGGCGGGACCTGAAGTGAGTGCTTTGACGTGGGCGGTGATGTGAGGCGAAGGTTCCTGGCGGGTGGTGGTGTGAATAAGAAGGGGGCAGATGTGGAGGGGACAATCACGGAGGCGGTAGCGGGACGTGTGTCGCAGAGGTAGCATGCGCGGTTGGGGAAAGGAGTGGGTTGGGGCGAAATGGTGGGCGGGGGAGTGGGTGAGGTGATGGGGCTTGCAGCTGGCGTGAGCGGAGTGACAGGGGGAGAGACGTTGGAGTGAACGGGTAGGGTTCGGGTGCAGGTAGCAAATGGAAGCAGAGGTTGTTTCGGGACAGAAGCGGCTTCGGGGGTGGGGAGCAAATAAGTGGAGTGGGCGGAACAGAAACGTAGGCAGATATAGTGACGAGACGGGAACGGCGTAAGGGGGTGGGTGACGTGGAGATGGCGTGAGCAGAAAGGGGTGTGAGTAGGCAGGGGACACGTGCAGGGGGCTGAGTGTAAGCCCATCACTAGAACTGGGCGGTTTCGGGGTGGCAGCGGCTTTGGGGTTGCAGAGCGAGGTGGGGGGGGGGGCAGGCTGTCATGAGAAGGGGTTCGGCGACGGGACAGGAGCGGCGTATGGGGGCGGGTGTCCCAAGCGGTCGGTGAACGGAGGCGTTGGCAGCAGCTTTGGGGTTGAGGAGCGAGGCAGTCGCATGATCTGGGCGCGAGCGCGGGCAGGGAAGGTGGGCGGAGCTGTCGTGAAAGGAGCGGCGGCGTCCGGGGATGGGGGTGTGGCGGAGGTGTGGAGGGGTAGCAGTGGCGGAGGGGGCGTGGCGCGCGCCACTGTTGACCGAAGGGGCGCGGCGCGGGGCAGGCGGAAGCAGCTGAGCGCGCGAGCGCGGCCTGTTGACTCCGCGGACGAGAACGCCGCGCTTTCAGGCCTGCGGCCGCGGGGGGCGTGAAACCTCTCAATCGAGTTCGCGCGACTAAGTCTTCACTCCTGGGCGCCGCTTACCACTGACTATTCTCCACTCCATCAAAACCTCACACATCGATCATGGATGTGGGGTTTTAATACATTGACATTATTAGTTAACCGCATCTCTGGCGGCATTAAAATGGGTATGAAATTTAAAAAATAATAATTACTAGGAACTGATAGAGCAAAAGTGAAAAATAAGGAAGAACCAAAATCCCCTTCCTGTCTATTAAGAACTTGCTAACTTTGTAAACGAGTCATGAAGCCCACACTATTACTCGTAATAATTGCGATGTGTCATTTTCAGTAAATCGGACAGGTCTCTATTGGAAGGGCCGTAAACAGTGTCGTATGTTGAATATCTGCCACCTAGTTACACCTTTTATAATGAGAGTCATATCGGTAACCCCAATTTAATTGCCCAAAATTGCTCGTTGTGTGTCATAGACTTCGTGAATTATTATTGTATTAGTTTTTCTCCATTATATATTTCAATGCATGTCATTTTTAATAGTTAACAATATTTGAGTGCTAATTAATAATTTCCATTTGTAGGATCTATGAAATACTCGTATGTGTTGAAAACAAAAAAAAACATTTACACAATTAAAAATTGTATTAACCATTATTTTAACCGATCTCGTACATTAGTTTGACGTTTTCGTGGTATTCTTATACAAAAGATAAAAAAAATAATTCACTGTGCATAATATTACTGTCACTTAAACAGGAATTTCCAGAATAAAGCTCGAGCCCCAGCTCGTTCGTTATTTTGTTGTTCGTTTTCTAAATTTCTCTGAGAGTTTGTCCAGCTTATAAAAGAATTGTGTGCCTTTTCTTTTTCTTCTTAGTTGAACATAACAAAATTGAAACGAAACATTATGTCGCGGGCTGCATGGATTCATTCGGGTTTTGTACACTTTGGGCCTAATGACTTTTCTTTCGGAGTGTGTCTGACATGTCATTTTGAATAAGTTGGTAGATGGTTCTTGTTCAGAAGAAAGCATTTTATAAACAGATGGTGTTTAGTGTCAAATCGAACCAAGTGCACATTTTTTACAATTAAAAAATATCATTTATTGTTTTTATCTAATGTTTGTAGACATTGTACTACATTTTGGTATAATGTTAAAGCTGAATTCTTCTGTTTTTGGAATATGCATTGCTGTAGCATATAAGAACTAGTAAAAGTAAAAACATAAATGGCGTGCAAAATGCCAGAGACATCACGGTATAGAGCAGGCATTGAAAGAGGCGGGAGTAAAAGTATTAACTGTTTGTCAAATCGAAAAATATCTGCGACCGGGAGGCAAAGCGCGGTTCCAATGCTAGCCAGCGAACGGTCTCGCCACCGCAGGCCGCTGAAGAAAAAAAAGGTCCGCCGTTAATAAATCGCATTTCGCAGAAGTACGGCGATAAAGGCAGCGCCCGCTCCTCTCCTTTGCATCATCACCGCCGAGGTCTGCGTTCGCGTTGCGCATTTTTTTTTAGGGGAGGGGGCGCCCTACTTCGAAGCGGCTCGACCCGTGGCTTTACGCGAACGGCGTCATCGCCGAGCTCCGTTCCTCCGATGCCCCGCAGTATAATTCACGATTGACATTAAAACGGCCGGTGCCCATCCTTGTGGCCACTCGCCACCGCCGGAGGAAAATGGGCACGATCGAGTTTCCGCCTTAAGGAGGTGTGTTCGTGCCTCGACCATTTATTACATCAATAGATTTTCAATACCTACGTGAATGGAGCATTGAAATAGTGATTTGTAAAGAGTTAAAAGAGAAGTATTGAGTAGTTGCTGTAAAAGTTTATTATTAAATTTAGTCTCGATTTTTTTTTTCATTTTCATAAGTTTGCAGTACCTCATGTAGGTTAGGTTGTTGATCCGGATAGCCGATATCGGTAAGGCAATAGTGTCCTGGCAATCTCGGATTGAAGGATCGCGAGTTCGAATCCCGCCTCGAGCATGGATGTATTTGTGATCGTCCCTTCACCCTTCATCATCTTCGTATCACTTCATTAAAAGAGGGATTAATAACTCCCTGCGCAAGCAGGAGGCCATTGCCCTTAATGGGATGTGCAGTTGGCTAAACAAATCTAAGTTAGGTTGATTTCGGTGTCCGTACTTTTCTATCTTTCTGCATTGAATATTAGACCATATTGAAAGCGAACTATTTTCAAATATTTTGCGGCTGTGAAAAGTACGAAATTTTCAGGTAGGGTGGATTTCTCTTGTACCACAAGAGAAACAGTGCTGGCAGCAACATGACTTGTGAAGCATAATTCCTAGGCTGAAAGCAACTACTTCCGGTTGTTATGAATTTTGCAGCCGTTTTTTATCAATCACTCCTTAGAATGAACAGTGAGTTATGTTACATTTACGTTATTTGATTACTCAAAAACATTATTACGTATTGAATAAAATAAAAAGGTACTTTCATTTATTTTTTTTAACGTTCATTTTCATATTAGACCATTGAAGCCAAATATTTTTTACCATCTTGAAGGTCAAAAATTTAACTTTCATGTAAAGTATTTTTTGAAGGTATTTGATCTAACGAACCTACTATATTGAGCACCGTTTCCACGCGGACAGCTATGTTAGCTGGCCGACGGTTCTCTAGGCAGCGACCGCGTCGTGTAAGCCTCTGCGGACAGCCTGAAGGATGGTTCGTAGAACAGCTAACTGTCCTGTTCCACTTGACGGATGAGGTTTAGGTTTTCAGTTAGGAAGGTCGCAATGGATGCCGTGCACAGTGTACCATGATTCTGGCAAAGTTATATTTAATTTCAGCAATTGAGAGATCGTTTTCACCCAACATGAGGGATTTTGCTCATCTTAGAGACCTTTATCATATACAGTTCAAATTTTGATCTTCTGCGCATGCGCAACTTCTAACTCAACGAGAGTTATAACGGTAAACGATACTTCACCATACTTATCGGAGATAATCACATGACTTTAATCACGTACTATACAAGCCCCATGATCACAATAAATATACTCTCTTCTCAGTTGTAGCGACAATATATGTTGTTAACTCGGTATTTCCATGATGTTACATAATGTTGGTAGGAAGATTTAGTTGAACAATAGCAAACCATTATGATGCGACATTTTGGGGATTTAGCGACAGCAGAACCACATTTCCGAACTACTTCCATTATCGAAGTCTTAGAAAGGACAATTGTGCAAAATATTGATAGCACTTCAAACGATGCTGGTCACGTAGTTGCCTCTGATGTACATTATACAGTTTTGACATACTTTCTTTATGATTTTAAAATACACTGTGCAAAATCTCCCTATTTTTTGCTCTGTAATATGTCTTGTGTTACGATCAACGCACTGTCGTTGTGAGCCCCTTGTCTGTTCTTGCACGTTTCACGAGTCCAGTCTTTTGAAGACAGACAAAAGAATATCTATTTTTCCTGTGGACTGTCCACCAGCATGCTGGTTACGTTGCAAACGACTCTTTAGACGAAGAGGTGGCAGTAAAGACATCCGAAAAGTTTCGTGAACTTTTGGAGCCTGCTAGAGAGAGTGAATTCAAGATTCCTGTTAATATAAATATATGTATATATACTAAAGGTTTACCTTTAGTGACAAAGAACATTATGCATATATATATATATATATATATATATATATATATATATATATATATATATATATATATATATATATACATAAATGGCTAACCTATATTCTGCGTAATGTTAATTGTCACTCAAATGTACTTTATCGAATATTTTGCCCACACTCCTGACGTATTCCTCGTTTGGAAGCCAGCCTGAAGTTCGCCTCGAAGTACTTTAAGGGAGGTCAAGGCCCCCTCCCGTCCTCTGCCGCTCCTCTGACGCAAGGCCCGCTGCAATCTGGAAGACCCGCCGTGCTCCGCGGCCGCTCTGACCCACAATCCGCGATCTGCCAGCGCAGAGGCCGCGAGCGAGCGATCCGCCTCGGCCCGCGTCGTATTTTTTAATGGGGCGGCCCGACGCGCTGCTTCTTGGCGCCGCCGCCTCGCGCAGTAAAGTCCATATACGGGGCATAAGCGGCCGAGTGTCATAAACGACAAACTGTGGGCCCCCTTAAACGAGCGGGCCAATGGGAGGCGGGCGTTGCGGCACACGCGGCGGCAGTGCGGCGTCGCGGCGACACGGTGTCGCGGCGCGGCGCCGCTGACTGCGAGCTGGTGCGGCATTCGTACGAGAGACGATCGCTACCGGCTGCGGTGGCTCGTGGCAACCGCTGTTGCCGCTGCAGCGTCTCTTGTCGGGAGTTCCTACGGTTAGGGTCCTGACGATGGCATTTTTTCTCCACTAGCTACATAGCTAGGTCGAATTGTGGGGGAGAATACCGGTCGGCAGCTCTCGTGCCGTTTCTCATAGTCTCTTTGATCAATACCAGGTGAATTCCAGAGCAGTATACTATAAAAATGGCCGAAGACCGCGGCCAATGGTTCTTTATAATTCTCGTCTTCTCGTGTCCCTTACACACACACTTACATGCATTATACTATCACACATGCCGGGAACGTAGAGATTCTTTCGTCTGGGACGGTGTTCCGCGCCGGAGATACCTGGAGGAAGGAAATCCCTACCAGCCGACGAGGAGGTCAGCGCTTGATCTAGCGTTGAGGCGGGGCAGAAACACCGCCACTTCCCGCCCACCCTCCCGATGGAACATGCACTACACTTGAATTAATGAACTAACCCCATGACAGTTGACAGACCCGGAATTACGAAATAGTTCATCATCGATCAGTCAATAAATATATCAATGTAGCTTCACTCTACGCACGTTTATTTGAACTCTCCTTTTACTTGTAATGGTAGATGTATAGGTAAGGGCGAGTTACTATTTTGTTAACAGTGCAGAAAAATCATATCTACGATCCGTTTACCGATGCAAATAAGTTTTATAAAACTAGAGAACGGAAATATCTATTTCTTTCAAATGTTGCTAACTCGCGATTTTTAAATTTATATTTATTTATTTGTCTTTAACTTTTACTCATCTTTCGACTATTTATAGTTAAAATGATGGGAAGGGATCCTGGAACTCAATAAAACGTGCGCAGATCATCTTCTCCCCTATACGTCGCATACAGTTTTTACTGTTTTTTTTTTACTAAATAAATCTAAATCAACACAGATTGTCGAGGTACCGTCGGCCGCTGTTCGCGCAGTGATACACTTCCAGATCCAGGTGATGTGCATGGACACACCTATACACAACATTTTGTTTATATTTATAGAACGTGATCAAAACAATTATCAAATATTGATTGTAACCCATTCCAAAGTATTTCCATGATTATGTCAATTTTTGAATTATTTTTATTTCAAAAATTTTACGAGAGGAGTCTAAACTGAACTTCACTTGGAAGGCTTTCTGTGTTCTCTCTTGCTAAGGTGCGCAGCCGCCTCCTCAGGACGCATAGCTCTATCATATCTCTATCTCTTAATCGCACTTCCGTATTATAGGAAGTTTTAGTATAGAACTGAAATTTACGAAGCGTTAACACTACTTTAACTAGTAGCGCTACAGAAAAGCATAATCTTTCGCCTACTAGATAGTTACTTTATATTTTAGTTTGCGCTAGCTTCCCGGATAGCCCCATCCTCTTCCCAGTTGTGGTCTATTGGAGCTGAAAATACACATATTTTTCAATTTGTGGGTGACCTAATAGTAGAATTGAAATATGACTTCAAACATTTTATAGAAGAGTGAAACCTGGTTCTGTTTGCAAACATTCGTAGAGAAATTAGAAACCCTTTTTTTGAATGTCATTTTAGCGTTTTTGAAAATGACCAATTTTGAGCTCATTTTCACAAAAAATTAAAAGTTTCGAGAAAATTCGTAAGAAATCATTTGAAGCACTTGTACTCACTAACTCAATCATTCATAAAATGCCAGTGATGTAAATATTAACAATGTGAGAGATATTTCATGTAAGTACTTTATTGCAATCTTTGAGAAAAAAACTATATCAAAATGCCGTTTATACAAAAATATGTGAAATGGATACAAAACTGGAGAATTGTGGTAAACCCTTCTAAAATGTAAGAAAAAATCTTTACACTTTGTTGACCAATAAATTTCCTTTCATTAATAATAAATAGCACAAATGTACCCAGGATGAAAAATACCCTTTCAGGTAATATTTAGGTTTATACATATATATATATATATATATATATATATATATATATATATATATTCTAACCAACCCACCTTCCACACAACTTCCTTCCTTCACAGTTGCACGCATGAACCGTAGGCGGTTAACAAGATTTTGCTCGTGAAGCGAGCTTAAAATCTAGGGAGCAGGATCTTCAGGGTGAAAGAAAGGTTTGAACCCTTGACACAATAAAATCACACAAATTGCACATAAACGAGCGTATAATTTACCCATAAACTTTGTGGCATAAGTTAATGACAAAAAACCAAGAATAGAATCACACTTTTACAAAGAATGATCAAAAACACAAGTAGAAACCTTTACAGCACATTAAATGAATGAACACATAATTTACTCTAAAATTGATTCTCTGAAATAATTACTCTAATCTACACTGGGAATTCCCTTGGAAAATTAATTATATCTAAATTTATGCTATCCTAATTACATTGCACATAAAACCAAATTCAATTTACAATATCTTGCTTCAAAAAAATATTACATGCGAAGAACAAAATGTGTGCGAGCTCACTACTCTCATTTACAACTTCACTGTGTCTGAAAATAGCAGAATAATAAATGTCCCAAATAGAATGTTTTAGGCAGGCAATAGCGCATCAAAAATCTCCTCCTACAATACTGCAATTTGTTGCCACCCGTGTCCCCAATTTCCTAACACTTTCCTATACTAGTCTTTTTCCCTGCCGACGTGAACTTGACCTACTTTCCGCAGTTCTAAGCGTTACCTCATGAACTTCCCGCTTTGGGCCTTGATGGTCGTGTGCTGGTCTCTGCACCGACGTCGCTCGGTCCCAGCTTCTGCGTCGTACGAGACGGGATTCGCCTCTGCCGTCTACGCTGTCTTCTTGCGTCCTCTTCCGTTCTTCCTAGTCGGCCTCTTCTTCTCCTGTCTTCTTGCGTCCTCTTCCGTTCTTCCTAGTCGACCTCTTCTCCTTCGACTGCTACCGGCGCCTCTGACTACGCCCTCGTTGTGAAAATGTCCCTTGCACTTCCCCGAATACTCGTGCAAGTTCCTCGCTCGTTGCTACTTCTACGTTGTTAAACCAGAACTTTCAATGCTTTTCTCACAACGGGTAACTTTTACTTCCCGTGTTATTAATCGAAGAAACACTTTACTAAATCTTCACTATCTCGCGGACGACTAACTAGAACGTCTGTTCGACGCCGAAAACTCCTACCTAGCAGTCGTTGCGGCGGCAAACAATATCTAAGATGACGTTAACGAGCGGTGATCAAAATGCTGCTTACTCGGCGACGGCGACAATCAAAAAGAGGGCTTCCGCTTGTGGGTTTGCGTATTTATTGTCCGACGCCTGGGGAAATTCTCTGTGGTGGGGCTACTTCCCCTCTCTCAACTCTTCACAAGGAAAACGTTGCTTGCTAGTTCGCCTTTGATTAGTACGGGCAACGGATACCAGGCTGCGCGTTTAGTCATCTCTGATTTCTGCGCCTGCTATCCTCGCTGCCTGTGGGTGTTCATACATACGAGATGGTAGTGTTATGGGGTCGCACAATCCCATAACACCACAATATATATATATATATATATATATATATATATATATATATATATATATATATATATATATATATATACATACATATATATATATATATATATGTATGTATTACAGATAGTATTGTAGATAAAATATTGACATGGAAACACCATATTCAAAACATATCCAGTTCAATGTATCCCAAAATTACCATGGTCCGTTTGTTAAGAGTATTCGCCTGGTGTTGGTCGGAGAAACCACGGAAAACCACCGATCAGAGAATTCGGCAGCCGGTCGCTAGAATTCTCCTGGAGACGGCGGCTGAATTCGACCTAGCTAACTGGCTAGTAGAAAGTCTACCAATAGAAAAGGGAGCCGTGCGTAATTCCCAGGACATACTAAAGACGTTCCAGTGAAAATCTCTTTATGGGAATCTTTTTCATTCCATCAACACTCCATTCATTTCACCGACCACTCATTCATTCACACATTTTTAACTTATTTTCTTCAAGTTGTTCCTGAAAAGTTTTGAACATAATATTTTTACCACACCATTCCGATTTTAGTTTATCGAAAGTTTAACTCGACATATATATTTGTTTATGCATTTTTATTGAACCGTTTATTAAACAGTATGTTCATCGCAAATTGCACACCTTAATTGACGGTAGAGAATTATTTTTTATCAGAATGACGCTATAGAATTATTATTCATTAATTACGAACAAGTGTATTAAAATGTGTAAATAAAAAAATGACTCTTCAGAGTAAAAATACAACGTAAGAGCAAGTTTTCATAGGCTTGTAAAAGTAAAAGAAAATGTGAAATTCAATGAATTATCCGCACAGACCGCATTGCTCATGCATTACTGAACCTTATTCTTGAATGTATTTTTGATTGCATCTCGAATGTATATTCGAACTGCACAAAGAACTAAACTAGAAGCCACTGTGGTGTCATATGAATACTTGAAAATATGTTTCGCGACAGAGTTATTTTGTCACTGTCGCGTTCGTTGTAGAGTCAATATTTTATCCTTCCACTCTATTTTCCGTAGTATGGCTTGATAAAAATGCAGAATACTGTTTTAATGCTGTTTGAGTGTACACTACAATCCATTGGATTTATTTGTTCACTAGATTTAATGCGTAACGGAGCGCTCATACAAACGCGAATGTTTTACCTCTGTAAAACAAAGCATCTGGGTCAAATGTTTCTATGTACCTGGAGAGTGAGAATTTTAGCCAAGAAGAGAGATTTTGCACTTCAATACTTATGATTATTTCGTTTTGCCTTATCATTCTCTTACATAGTATTGCATTAATAAGGCCTTGTAATAGGCACTATTATTATTATTATTATTATTATTATTATTATTATTATTATTTCCATTATTATTACTATATTATTACTATTATTATTTTAAAATATGCTACACGTCTTAAAAAAACGTTTCACGTTTATAAGAAAATAAAGCTTTGAATAATCAAATATGCAGAGTGAAAGAAAGGTTCAGAAGATTGAACACAACTCTTCGATTATTCACGACAGAACAGTATTCAAATTGTTTTACATGTATTTTGGAATAATATGGTGTGGTGTACTAACCCAATGAAGATAATTTTTACTAATGTTGTGGAGATTTTGCGACTGAAGACTACCAGGACGATTTCTGAGAGACTATTTTGAGAAATTTGGACTTAAGAAACGAACTAAATTCTAGACTGCCAAATCTACTTGCTCGCATCTTTATTTTATAAGTAATTAGTCCTATATTTGTAAAATGACGATTGACTCATAAAACATGAAATTGATATAAAAAACTCCAACATAAGATTTTCGCTCAAACTTTATAGGTACGGAGAAAATCAGTTTTCTTACATTACTGATGCAATCGGATAAACCCAATATCTTCCGGGTGTCTTATGTCGAGATGTAGAAACAATGAACAATTCTTTTAGAGCATATTCTAGAAGATACTCACAAGAGAGAAAGTAATGGGCGAAAAAACAAGCTACAAATTTCACTATTGGATGCAGTCAATTTTCTGTGTCCAGAATTCATTACCGTGGCTCGCGTTTGTTCCACACGATTCCAAAAAGGAGCAAATTCTTTAAGAGCGTCTCACCGCTACGGCTGACTAATGAACCTATCTCGTCAAAGCAAATGAGTCGAAGTGGGCCAAGGGGACGATGCCAAGTCGAGCAGGTGTAGTTCCTTGCGTACAAATCGAACAAGCGACACCACGCAACGATGTGAGGGACGCGTGACGCGAGGGTCTGATAAAAAGTAGAAAAGGACAGACGGACTGCCAAGTCGAGCAGAGGACGTCTGAGTCAGAAAGTGAGAGAAAGTAAGATATTGGGAAAGAGAAAAAAGCGGATCAAATAAAACATACATTCATACATGAATGCTTACATACAGGAAGAGAGAGAGAGGGAGAGAGAGGGAGAGAGAGGGGAGAGAAGTAAAATACGAGAAAGAAAGAGAAGAGAGGTAATAGAGGAGAAAGAGAGGAGAGGTAAAAGAGGCGAAATAAAAAAGAAAGAAAGAGCACTAATTACACATTAAATGAAGGTGTGACTCGATGAATGATTCCTGAATGAAACGAATAAAATAAATAGAAGAAAAATGAGATATATAAACATGATACATAATTTAAAGAGAAAAAGAATTTAAAAGTGTTTTAAAATTATTTTATGAGATTACAGTTCTTTGCTATTTGACATACACTACAAATACGTGTGTTAATTGGTATTTCGCTACAGATACAACATAGTTCCTGTTGGAATTTTTAAAGTTTCTTAAGATAATTTTTTGAAAACGTTGCTATTCTCCATATATTGAATAACACTATTCTGATACAGTATTAAATTTCAAAACCCGATACAGTCATAGTCCTTTATTCAATCAAAGGTAATTGTTTTAAAATGTAAACTGCACTTTCTAGTAACGTTTATAGTAGCTTGATGTGATAGTTTATGGGTAATTTTTACATTGATAGTTTGAAAATGATCTGACAGTATCAGCAGAGGCGATTTCCATATCTTTAGAGTCTGAGCGGCCCGAAAACAAATACTGTTTCAAGTTAGATTTTTCTGCATTTCTTATGAATCCAGAGAAAATATGAATTACCTTCTTTATTGAAAACTGTGAGAAATGAGAATATGTGTGGACTTACATATCTTCAGAAATTATATGTGTAGTATTTCATATTAAAATTGGTTTTAGTTCAGACAATTTGTGAGGATAGTGAGACTCGGGAATCGTGTAACTCGTCGACTAGAGAAATATAATTGGCTGTAGGTTACACACAGATGTAGAAGAGTATAAAAATAATTAAGCTTATGTGCGATTTCGCATAAATAATGGAATAATGAAAACTCGCACATTAATTTAAACCAATGATACCTACCAAATACTCGGAATACAAATGAATATTTGTTACGTTCTACACGTATAAAAACACCACAAACACAACCAGCCTTAACGTATAAGCACACTACCAAGCTCACTACCTCGACAAAACAAGCACACTCCCAGCACAAATTCGCTAGCAGCTCACGCACACAACAAGGACATGTATACTGCCAAAACAAGCACTCTGCCAGCATAAATACGCCATCTGCAGACAAATTGCCAACACAAACACGCTACCTTTACAAGCACACGACTGTCAGAAATACTACCATCAAATGTCCACTGACGCCACAAAAACACCACAACACAAGCTCAGTGTCGCCATATGCACACTGGTGCCACACACGCATGAAATCACAAGCACCCTGTCGCCACAAGCACACTATCGTCGCAAGTTCATTACCGTCACAAGCACGCCCTGCCACCCTGAAATCACTACCACCACAAGCACACTACTGCCACCATCCCAAGCACCGTCTCCCCACAAGAATATTTTCCCATTAAACCCCATCCCCACAAGGACACCACTGTCATCTGCTTGGCCACGGTGACTCCCCCAACAAGCGCGGAGCCGGAGAGGGGCCTGCCGCCTCGCACGTGAGCGAGCGCTGCCGAGGCCCCAGTCGCGTCGGCGCGAGGCGTCGCGTCACCGTGACCCGTAACCTATGCGAGACCTCGGCAAGTGTGTCCAAGCGACGGCACGGGACGGGACGGGACGGCGCGGCGGCGCGTCCAAGTTGGCGCCAGGGCAAGTTGGACGGCGGACGCCCCGACCGCCGCCCCACTCACCGCCGCCGTCGTTTGTTCTCGCGCGCGCCTCTCGCGGGCTATTTCGGAGGGCACGCGCAGTGGGCCTGAACGACAAATGACGAGAAATAATAGTCACAGTGTTTTTTCAGCACTCTTACATGGAAACTAGTTCTTACCTTCATTCTTGGTTAATTCAAATGTGTTAGTTTCGGGTACGCGTACAGTAAAGTCGACTCATTACAAACGTAAATAAATCACGCGAATATAAAATAGGAGGGTACTGGAAAATAAACAAAACACTGCAGACATGAGTCAACAAGGCTGCGGTATCGCTTATTGAAAATGGTTCCAACGGTATTTACTTGTAAGTTTCACTGAATTCGTACTAAAACATATGTAAGCAACTCGTACGAATGTTTTCAAAACCCATCTCATATCGCCTCGTCTGTCGACATTTGATTCGTACGCCGAAGACTCACTTTCGGTACTGGTTGCATAAATCATTTTTGTACCTCAAAAAACAATTTACACTGCTTGTGACGTTTACGGAGTACAGCTATAATTACTGTATGTAAATCAACAAAGAGACAACTCATCATTAGTGCCCTGGATTGCTATAAAACCGGCCGGAAACCAAGATTAATATTATTGATTTTACACTCCACATATTCATAAAATTATTCTGAATGATTTCATTCTGGACAATATAACTTCGAAGGCCATACTTGGCATTGAATGTTACAATTTTTCTCGGCAGTGAAAGAAGTTAATGATGTACTTAATGAAAAGAGACAAACTACAGTATTTGTCTGCTAAGTATAAAATAGAAATATAAAGATAGCGATAAAACGATAAGTAAAAGAAACACTTTACGCCAAATCTCTGTAAAATGTTTTTTGTGAAAAGAAGTCTGATCCGATTTTTTTCTTGAATATTCTTCGAGGAGGGTTACAGAGATTCAAGTGATTTGAGAATCTTGTACAATTCTTGAGACACATTAGCATCCGTCGAGATTTAATAAAGACAGTGACTAGGCAGAGGTGTGCGAAATTCTTCTTTTTCCTTCAGGCGTTGAGCTGGTGCCCGTTGCGGCTGTACCTTTGTTGTTGAAACCACTTCTTTCTTGAGCGCCCCAGGTTCTTTTTCCCAGGAACTGAATATGCAGGAACTTTCGCAGACGTCTCTTTGTTGGTATTCATTGTAGGAGATTCTACCATTTTGTTTCGATCTCACTATTTTGTGCGATGTCACCGACCAGTATGATAAGCAGCTTTTGGCCCACCGTGGGCGGGGCCGGTGACGGCGGTGGAGGCGGCGCGACGCGTGGCGACGTGGGAGGCCACGTGCGTGGCGATTTATCTATAGGCGTGTGGTGGCTGTTAATTTACGAAGTATAAACTCACCCGGAATGTTGGACGAAACGACCACACCAGTTTGTTACGGCGGGGATCCGTTGCCTTACATTGCTTCTTTTCAGATGTCTCGGATTATCGCTGACAGATGTTCGTTTCCTACTATTGCAAATTTTGATACACGAAGTAATAGTTCAGTCTTTTAATAATAGCTCCTGTGAATGTATCTGAATAGACTAATTACTACTACTACTGAACGAATACTCCGTGTATATGAAATTAGGACTTCATTTTGTGTGTCCCTTCTGCCGTTTTATTTTTTCTAATTTTGTATTAGCTTTTCTGTGTTTTGTAATCGCCCACATTTTATCAAACATTTCCTGGATATGTAGAAAAGCGTAATTGCGTAAAGGCGTAATTGCAAAATATGAAAAATGTAAAAATGTAAACACTTTCTTCCAATGAAACCATTACTCATGGGTGTCGCTTTTCGTAATATGTGGTAAAGGGAACTTTATCTCGTTAAACAACAAACATGCTCCGAGCAGTATATTATTTGTATTGATTGGAGAATCTAAAGCGAGTCAAGTATGCCTTGGATCCCGATCAAGTCTATTCAATTAGAGACAAGTTGATTAGATGGGGAATCCCAGGGTAGGCCGATCGAAGTGAAATTCCACAGAAAGTCGGTCAGGTGGAGGATCCGTAGCATGTTGGCAAAGGAAAGAATCTCGATCAAGTGGAAAATCCTCAGATGGTCAAAAGTACAAATACCAGGGAGTTGATCAAGCGGAGAAACTGGGCCACGGCGATCTTATGGAAGATCCGGAGCAAGTCGATCAAGTGGAGGATCCCTTACAGTTTGATCAAGCTTAGGATCCCTACCTGTCGATGAAGTGAAGTATCTTTAGTAAGATTATGACGTAGAGGATAAAAAAAAGAATTCAAAAGCAGGATTCAGAGCAAAAAAAAAATTAAAAACCCGAAATAATTAAATCATGTGGAGTATCTGAAGCACTTTTATAAGTGTTAGGTGATCAGCAGGTCGATCGAATAGAGTATCCGAAGCAAGTCTATAAAGAGAAGGGTCTCGGGGAAGTCGATCATGTGGAAGACACAGAACAAGTCGATCAAGTAGAGGCTTCGGATCTCCTATATAGAGGAGATAAGAATAGATCCGGAGTCTCCTGTATAGTCTATTAAGTCTACTAAAAGACATCTAAAACAAATACTAAACTCCGGAGAACAAAATTTACACTCGTGTTTTGAAGGTGTCAACAGCAAGAAGGCAACAAGCGTTTAGGCATAGAACATTTCATTTACTTGTTTGTAAGTGTTTGTCCAGACTCTCTAATCTGGCTTGTTTTCTTTTCTAGTTATTCGTATTTAAATTGGGTTTGGTTTCTACTTGCATTATTTTACAATTTTAGAGAAATAAAATTGCTAATTCCTTCTTTTATTTGGAAACACGTTTTTCCGAAAACATTTCTCAAGCGAATTCATTCATGACCCAATAATTATTTCAAAACTAATTAAGTTTTAAAAACAATTGTATTACTGACTTCTTTCAACCGTGTTTTACGTCAGGTACTCAAATCATCCGATCAATGACATTTACACTGAGTTTTGTATTGTAATAAGTGTTTTTTTCAGAAATATTTTTTCAAGTAGAAGGAACCATCTACCATCTGCATTTTCGCAAAGTAATATTTTTATTCTGTATTGTCATCGAGGACGTAGTGATCTCAACAAAGAATGTCTTCATTGCGTAAGCCTTTCAGAGATCTTAAAGATAGTACTCAGGTAAAGTACTTCGCTGAAATAAAGAAAAGGTCTGACTCAGTGGCACACAGGAGCTATGAGACATGATTCACGGATAGCGTTTCTCTCGTCTGTTGTATTTCATCGTTCAGTTATGTTTTTTTAAATTTTCTGTGACTTCGAATATCAGCACTTCAGATACGTATAACTAAGTGCATGCAATAAAATGTCGTAGGTTTGGTCAATATTTTCGAAAATAGTACTGTTTATCACTGTAATTTTAATACATTTAAACATTACGAGATCACAATTTCAAACTGCTACTCATTGTTCTAAAGAAAACAGTACTTGAATACGAAGTAGACGTCAAAATAACGGCTCAGGTGTTTAGTGTTAATGAAAGTTTCAATACATTAATATCATAAATTCAAGAAAAGTAATACTCAGGTACAATGTGTTATTTCAACTCTATTTCAAATGGCAACATAACTTCAGTATGAAAGTGCTTTTAGCGCGTCATATTCACAAACACAAAAGAAACCAAAATTGTTCTGTCCCATTCCATTCGTTGTTTGTAATGTGTGTGATGTTGATGCAATATTTAATCCAACAGTTTCTTACAATTTCAGCACTTCTGATAATTAAAATGTTTGCTACATTTGGTAGACCATCCCAATGATTAAAATTCTGAGAACTCAATAAAATTTTACCAACAAAAAACATGCGATGTTCCATCAGTAATCGTACACACGAAAAGACATGCACTTAAATGTGTATCTTTGTCTAAATCGAAAATCATTAGCTAATGGATGACGCGACTAAAAACACAGAGTTTTTGGAAATACGAGTGCCCTCATCCAAAAGTGGCATTCTGGGAGATGATGGTCACATTGTGATTCGTGTGTAGAGTTTTTTGCTGATTTTGTTTAATTGTTTTTTTTTCGTGTTTCTGGGCGTGTCAACTGCTAAGGTCATTACCCTCGTAAAAGTGCATGCTTTCCTCGGGAGGTGGCGGTGATCTTGCCCCGCTAGATGCTGAGATCTGCCGCCTAACTACACGCCAGCTAGCGAGGTCTTCCACCTGGGGCGCACTACCCCAACCGGGACAAGCTCTAAGCTCCCGACTACTCTGACGACATGTGTGGCGGTGTAGAGAATGTAAGAGCAAGTGTGTAAGTAAGGCATGAGAGTAGAACAAGAAAGAGAGAGGAAAGATCACGTGCGGTTTGTGGCCCGTTTGTGAGGGTACTGCTCCGGCTTTCACTGGTATTGATCGGACCACGGGAAACCACGGGAAACTACCGGTCAAAACAGCCGGCTGCTAGAATTCTCCTTCGAACAGTAGCTGTATTTGACCCAGCTAACATGCTAGTGTTGATAATCCTGTCTCCGTTGGGACTCAAACCCTGAGAAACCTAAACTGGTATTTTGTTTAACGGTTGCGCTGTAGATATCACATACATTTGTAAATAATAAAAACGTTTCCTTTTCTGTTTAGAAAATAATAGGTATCAGGATGATATTTTAATTTGAGGGAACATTTTTCGTACAAAATATTGCTTGTCATTTTGCTTTTGTCTCTGCATTAACGCGCTCTAGAAAGGACATTTTGCGATAGTATTGCCAGTTAAAAATCGATTATATACCATTCATAGTAATAACGAAAAGTAGAATCTCACATCTTATATGCAGATATTTATTTATGAATTATTTATCTTTACAATAAATATATAAATATTTTTTATATTCTCACATAAACGTAATGTGATAGCTATGTTATGTTTGCTTATAATAGCGCCTCTTATGAGTAAACTTTTATATGTGGAGGTCTAGAAGAGTTCTAACAGGGAATAACGGACCACACATACACACACACACACACTCATGCAGATCGTGATTACTATATGTAAGATTTTCAAGACGCACAATTTAAAAATATCATTTTAAATTCAAATGACCTCTCATAATTATTTCTTTCTTTATCAGAACAAAATTGAAAGAATGTTGAAAGAATATTCAGGAAGTAAACTGAACAACAAAACATTTGAGAATTTACGATGTTTTGAATAGTATGGAATGAGGAAGCGGATACAACGTTCCTATTTGCATCGTTTGTTTGAAAGACCGCAGAAGTGGAACAGCAAAAGAAACTGCCTCTTTCCTTGGGAAACATGAAACGATACCTTTTGTATCTGTTTATACAAGATTATATTCAGTCTTTTTATATGAATATAATCAAAAATATGCAGATTTTGGAAACTTTTATGCACTCATTAACGATTGGACAGGCGTGATGATAATAAACAAGTAGCACTCATTAAATCGAATATCTGGATAAATAATACTGTCCTTTGCGTTCATCAAAGCATTTGATTCAGGAGCGTATGCGTCAGATAACGTAATCCATCGAAAACATACAAAGAAGTATGAGTTTTATTTATTTTCTTCAGATCGCAGTACATAAAGACGTTTTTATATAATTTGCAATTATATATAAACATTTTACAGAACGGTTAACTTTAATGCTCCAATACGGATTATATTTAATTTTTATAAATATAATGATTCTACGCACTATGATAATTTCACACAAAAAGATTGCAAATATTATAAATTATTATTCACTCATATTGTATAATTTAGTGAATTACATAAGGAACAAATTTAAAGTAAGATGTTTGAATAGAGAAACTTTTAAAACCGTCCTAATGTTTTATTTTCTTCTTCATAATTAATTTGGAATGATGTGTCATTTTGGACCTACATTGAAAGAAAGGTGTAATTAAACATTTGCTTGAAAGTCTAGAATTTTTTTATTTTTGTTACTAGATTACACCATTTTCAAAGTTAGAGTTTGTACTATGTTTGATTAACCAAAATTAATTTATTTCAAGCTGATTTTCCTTCCGACACCGACACCACTACTGCCATCACCTCTGCAGAGATCTCTTCCGCAGCCAGTGACGCCCTTGCGGACAACGCCATCGTCCTCGCCGACCTCGACTCCCTCGGTACTATCACACCGGCTGAGTTAGCTCAGGGCAATAACTTTGACACTACAACGAGTATGACTAAGAGAAGTTTCGAGTCCCAATGATGACGGATATGTCGACACTGTACATAGCTAGGTCGAACTCATCCTCTGTCTGGAGGAGAATTCCAGCGGGAGGCTGTTGTGATCCATGGTTTCTTCGGATAATACCAGGCGAATGCCGGAGCAGTACCGTGACAAACGAGCCACTGACTGCGTAGGATTTTCTCTTTCTCTTACCTGTCCCGACCTCACCTCTTATACACACACTTACATGCACTACATATGCCTACACATGTCGTAGGCTTAGAACTTGTTCCGTCTGCTCACGAACCAGGGTAGGAAAATCATCACCCCCAGCGGGAGAAGATCACCGAAAAAATATTAATTACATTAACGGGACACACAACCATAGCAGTTGACGCGTCCAGAAAAAACAATCAATTAAGATACAGTAACTTACATGGTTACGACCCTTACCTCTCCTAGTTCTACGCCACAATCACTGTGATGCTCTCACTGATACTTGTATCTTATTTTTTCCCTGACATCTTTCTTTCTCTGTGTATGTCTCTTCTCTCTTCTTTCCCTGTGTATTTCTCTCCTCTCTGCTTTCTCTGTGTATTTCTCTCCTCTCCTGCTCTAAAAAGTTGAGGGGAAATGAAAGAGAGGATTTCACCCAGTCCAAGACCCATTTTGTAAGGATTTGCTTTGACACCTATCTGCAATGATAGGAGGAAACCGCGAATCAGAGCAGCTGGACTGTAGAATTCTCAACTATGCAGAAG
Organism: Gryllus longicercus; assembly: GCA_038098605.1. Taxonomy (NCBI): domain Eukaryota; kingdom Metazoa; phylum Arthropoda; class Insecta; order Orthoptera; family Gryllidae; genus Gryllus; species Gryllus longicercus. Next base: position 2,506,239 of record JAZDUA010000188.1, on the reverse strand, counting down.
CGCTGTACCATTTAGCTACTTTGCTGGGTGATGAAAATCCTCTTCCGTCTAGACTTGCAACTTTGACCCCTCATTCTTCTTGACACGGGGTATCGCAATTCGTATTCAATCGATTCCATCCCCAACATTACTCTGTTTCACTCACTGTTTACCGTCAGCTCCACTAGATCACAACGTGGCGTGGTCACTTCCGCGACCACAATTCCACTATTATAATAATCATTCCCTAAAGGCCTGCGCCTTCCACACCCAAACTACTTGTCCTCGTCCACATAGCGGGGCAATCTGTCACTGAAATATCAATTCATCCAGAAATCTGCCAATATCGAGTCTTAAGTAGGAACCTTCTGCTAGAAGGATTTCACTTCGTGTCACACGTGTCATACGATAAAACACACGGGTTTTGTTTCGCAAACTCTCAGACTCACTCCTCGTGAATTCACTGACAATTATTTGTTAATTTCCCCCCTTGTCTCCGACTGTGCATCCGCGAAACACAATGTCATAGAAAAACTGTATGGCAGCAGATCCAGAACGTGTTTACACAAAATCACCACGCCACCAGAATTGAGCGTGGTTACCGTCAGATCAATATTTGTATCTTGGTGATATAGAATACCTGGGATATGTACCACTTTTTGGAATACACCTGAAATTCGGGGGCACTGTAATACACGAAATGCTAACCGGACAGGAATTTCTAGAGGTGTAAGAAAATATGGAAATCACTGGTACCTACCCTAGGCTCCTGACGCCGACAACTCTGAGATATAAATGTTGATCCCACGATATAAATAATGTCTCCATTCTAATGGTAATTACGTAGAAAAATCGTGCATCTGCTGTGTCTACTGCAATAAAGTTTTCTCATAAAATTGTGTTTTCTTTTTGTTGACGACCACGGGAAACTTGCTTTCGTGGATGCGCCTCGTAGCTCTCGTCTCCGCCTCCCGGCCTCCCCTCGCTCGCTCCCTGGCCGCGCGCATTCACAATGCATGTCGATGTGACAAGTTGCCGCCGTTTGCCCGCGCGTCACTCGCCCGGAGGCGGCGGCGGCGGCGGCGGCGGCGGCGGCGGCGGCGGCGGCGGCGGCGGCGGCGGCGGCGGCGGCGGCGGCGGCGGCGGCGGCGGCGGCGGCGGCGGCGGCGGCGGCGGCGGCGGCGGCGGCGGCGGCGGCGGCGGCGGCGGCGGCGGCGGCGGCGGCGGCGGCGGCGGCGGCGGCGGCGGCGGCGCCGAGCCTGAATTATGGAGGCGCGGGTTCCTCCCCCGGCGGCCCCCTCCCCGCCCCCACCTCCGCCCCCACCCGTCGACCGCCGCCGCCGCCGCCGCCGTCCCACGGGCCGCGCCCTCCGTAGAGGATTTGCGCGTGCGGTGCGCCCAAACGGATGGCGTATGTGGACACCGTGCACAATGCGCGTGCTTTGTGCATGCGCCGGCTGGCGTTTCTACGAGAAGCTATGCGTTCCGGTGAGACGCATTCCGGTTGAGGTGGCTCAGGGCTTCAACTGACGTCACTGCAGGGCCTCTGGCCTAGGGTTCGAGTCGAGACATTGGCAAGATTTTCGACAGTAACTTGACAGCAAGGTTGAATTCAGTCGCTGTCTCGAGGAAAAATTTAACGGCCGGCTTATCTGATCGATATTTTTCCGTGGTTTCTCTGGTCAAAACCAGATGAAAGCAGGAGCAGTACAAACGAGCCATCCAACATCCCTTCCTGTTCATTGTCCTCGGCATTCGTTGAAGGGGCTAATTATAAGAAAAATATGTAATTCGTTACCTACTATTTATTTCATATTCATGGGAAAATTACTAAAATAGCGAGTGTAAAAATAGCAAAACAGTCGCATCATGTTAATGAAACCAATTGAAAATACTTATTGCTAGATCCATCATCAGCTTGAACACTTCTGTAACTTGCCAGGAACCTATCTTAAAGAGGATCTATGAATTTATGTTCGAGATGATCGATTATACATAATTTCATTGAAAATTATATAAATAAAATAAATCATATTATTTGTGGTTCGCTGTTCTCTCCTGAGCTTAAGCTCACTTGGTCTGAATTTTGATTAGATTAACGTTCATTGTCAACATTGCCTGAAATTAAGAATCATAAGTTTTTTTTTTATTTCCCATGTAATATAGTGTATTCTTATAAATCGTGTTAGAATCTGAAGTCGCTCTATTGCTGATCCTTTTTAATTATTGTTTTTTTTCTTTTACAGGTTAGTTAAAAATGAAGTCCGTTTGTTTCTTGCAAGTTTGTCATCTACATCGCGAGTGTTGAGAGTAAGTTTCAAAACACTTTCTTTATATTTAATTGAAATAGAGATAAATGGTGCTTGAATGAAATATGACAGAAATAGTGCATACCATGTTTTGGGAGACTTCAACTTTGCGATGTTTATTGATTAATTCCTTTCGTTCAAGCTTTTTGAGAATTAATCAATCCCTGCTTCAGGTGTAACAACTGAGATAAAGTTTAGTATCCTGAAAGAGTGTTTGGTGACAGTTTTGAAAATATTTATGTTTAGTGCGAGGGATTGCTGCTCAGTTTTCTCAAATACCTTTTATTACGCGAATTATTCGTAGGGTAAGAAAATATGAGATATAATTGGACAGAGATTGATTAAAACATAACACGAAACGAATTGAGCTCTTTTCCATGTCCGTGAAGGAAGACTTTTGACAACGGTAGATTTTTCGAGCTTCAAAACTTCAGGGAGACAAGGTCTAAATGTTAACTTGAAATATGTATTCATTCACAGAGATACGGATTTATTATAAACCTTCTTCATATTCTGTCACATATTGTGAGATTAACTGTACTACATAATAACACTTTTTCCAATATTAGATATATACTTGTTCATCTAGGATTTCTATAACATAAAATTGAATATCTGAATTTCCCTATCTTAACTACGCATATCAAGAGCGTTATAAAAATGAACGCTCGACTTTTGCTCAGGGGTCAGATGTAGAGCTGAGGCATTTCATGAGTCATTCATTCTGGACTTATTGGTAATACATTCAAAAGTGTTCCCTAAACAGTTCAGTTTTAACTTCACACTTCAAACCTACAAATATACCTTTGTTGCATATTGCCGCGATTGTCCTCAACATCCCTCTAAATGTAGTCCAGTCCTTTGTTCTGCACTTTAACTCGCGCGTATCTCAGGCATCGAAGGTTGTCCGTGGCGTTCGCTGCCCTGACGAAAATGTCCAGCGCTGACGAAAATAGCCGAATTCCCGCACGTTGCAGAAGCTTCTGGAACCCCATTCGTCCTATTCCGTGCACGCGGTGGTCACGCACGCGTGCTCTGCCACTCGTGAGCTAGTGCTTTGAATACGGCGCCACCAGCACCACCATCGCTTCCACTGACCCCACTACCCCCACCATCATCACCGTCCCTACTACGACGGCTCGCGGGGCCATCAACAGTCGTCACTACTACGCGGTCGCAATTACCTCCAGTTTCATTATCATCATAACCATCGTCAAAATCGCTGCTAATCACATCACTTGATCACCGCCATCACCAGCACCACTATTAACTCCACTACACCAGGACCACACTACCCTCACCAGTACTACCTACCAGCACCACCATCACCTGTATTATCACCTCCACCCCTACCGCCATCCTCAGTACCGCCACCTCACTCACAACTTCCACCGCTGGTACTGCTGCCCCCACCCCACCACCACCTCCACCAGTAACACCAACTCTTCGTTCTACCACTCTCCTCATCACCTCCATTAATACCACTTGTGTACTTTGTTCTTCTTCAACTCCTTCGTCGAAGTCTCTAATCTTCGTTGTTGTTTCATTTTTCTCAATCTGTTCTCTGCTCATCTCTGAGCTTCCTTCTCTTACCTTCGCGATACTATTTACTTACATAACATGCATCATAATATAATATAATCAATGTCTAATTTTATAATTGCTACTAACATTATTATTATTATTATTATTATTATTATTATTAATGACACTTTTTACATAAAGGTTTCAAACGATTCTATTTAGGTAATTAGGGTTGAAAAATCCGGAAACATTAGAAGAGGTAGTTTCAATAAATTTTGGAAGTTTCTATATCTCTTATATTTCTACAATAATTTCAAGTTAAATTATACCGGGAACATATATTAACTAAATGTAAATATCTTCTTTTTAGTGAACGAAAGACACTTTCGGTATATCCTCCCAATTCTTCCGCCAGCGATGGATATCGGGCCGGACGTGTGAGTAGTGTTGTGAGGGAGCAATGACCTGCACCCTCCTTTCTCCGCTCTGGCGATCCTTCTGCGTGCGGCCGGCCGGGCGAGCGGAGGCGGGGGCGGAGGCGGAGGCGGAGGCTAGAGCGGTGGCGGCTGCCAATACCTCGGCCTCGCACCCTCCATTTGAGGGCACTCGCCGCGCCGACTGCCACTCTGCGCATTTTTCTTTCCTCGGAGGGGCGAAACCACACAACACGGGATTCCGTCTTAGAATTTCTCCGAGGATACGCTGATAAACAATAGGATAAATTACAGTATTTATATTTTTTATGAATATCCTTTGCCATCCGTAATTGATGTTTGAATGTTGCATTCATTAAATTTATAGGCGTTTGTATATCTCTAGATACAAATTTTTGGAGATAGATTATAAACTATTTCGTCTTATGGATGCTGCAACTCATTGAAAATCTTTCTGATCGATACATATTTTTAGATGTTTTTTGTTCCCTTAACCATTCAACATAATTTAAAATATGCTAATGTGTCCATAATGCTTTCAAACGGTGTCGTAACCTCTGTTATACATAATACGTTGTGCCATGCAAAAAAGAGATGACTATAACAATTATTCACTTTAGACGTTGTAGTTTGACTTCTCTTAAAATTCCACTATCACGAAGTGGTTCCATGCATTCTGCAAGATGGGAATTCACAATCCCAGTACAGATATTTTTTCGACGCAACTGTAAAACTAAAGTCGGCAGGTACCGTTATTAAAGTTCTGCAAATAGAGAAGTGTGAATGTTATCGAAGCGACCACCTCTGACAAATCAACTACCTAGTATGCTCAAAAAGTCATAAATAATTTGCCCTCATGTTTCCGACAATTTCGTGTAGAGAAAGTACAAAAACTTATTGTTCTAGCGTCATCATGGCGAGTTGAATAACGCGGAAGTTCAAATGGTTCAGTGGGCTTATATGTTTTCAGCGTATTATCATTATCAGAAAGCTGCGATATTTAAAAACAATTGTCGATGGCAACTACTATATCATATTCTCGTATCTCCATAAACGTCACGTAACAACCGTGAAGGTGATGCGGCCGAATGAAACGCTTTTCGAGGGAGGGGTTTCGCTCTATCAATTCAGAAACTTATCCCTGTGCTAGGGCGACTGCCTATTCTTGCGCACCACCACTGTGGAACGGGGAAGGAGTGATGGGGCGTTGGGGAGCGGAGGCGGTGACGGAGCGAGGGGCTAGAGGGTACCTTGACGGGTGAGGCTTCTAACGAGCACCTCCCTCTGGCCCGTTCGAAGTGAGGTCGAGACTGAGGCCGAGACGGATGCCGGCCGGGACGGGGCGGGACGGGCCTCAAAGTATCGGGAGCGAAGGAGCCCGGCACAGAACTCCCAGGTCGGGTAAGTGCTGGCCAGGGGTCGTGGAAAGAACCTGATGAAAGCGAGGGGTCGTAATCAGGAGTGAGACGGGAAGGGGGTGCTCGTGGCGTAATGGTTTGCGCAAACACCTTCAACCGCTGGAGTCCACGTTGAGCGTCTCGTGCAATGCATGTGGAATTTTTGGAGAGTAAAGCGAGCTTTCGATAAGTTTTCTCGGGGATTCCCCTGTCTGGCAATTCATCAGTCGCCCAACATTCTTCTCAATATCATGCCTCCTTTCATCTTCTCAGCGAGGCATCACTCATTGGTCTACATGACTTCAATTGTTGAAGCCTGTAAGTCTCAAAGGCGGCGATGGTGTAACGGTTAGAGTATCGGACAGTTATACCCAAGTTCTCTGGTTCAAACTCGATCGAGCCCTAGATTTTAAGGGCAAAAAAATCCTTCGTAGGTCTTCGTTCGGAGGGGAAGTAAATGTAAAAGATTCTCAAGCCTAAATGAAGCCTCTGAGCTAAATTCAAATTGCATGTTCGACACACAAGAAATACCTCCTTTCTCCGCTAGTTGGTGAAAGGAGCATAGCGAAATTTGCGTGCTCAGACGGAAGAGCGAGCCTGATAAATGGCCTGAGTCTCGCCACTTAAAATGAGGCTTCAATTCAATTCAAAAAGTAAATCAAATAAATAACGAAGGAGGGCAAGTCTAAATTCATAGGCAGAAGCACGAATAGATCTTCGTATTGTTATCTTAATTCCTTGGTAGCCTTGATATTTTTAAAGTAGTGTTGCCATATTTCACTTCAGTTTGTTAGTTCAAAAGATATTTTTTTTGGAGGAAATTCGAGCCCTGAATCTTATTAGGTAACTGAAGTGGGCAAGAGTGAGGGCGTGAGGGAATGTGTGGGCGTGGGTGTAGGCGTGGACAATGTTGGAAACGAGAGCGTGGGTGTGAGTCAAAGCATAGGCATGGGCAAGGGTAATGGATTGGCGGTGGTGATTGCGGGTGACTGGACGGCGATTGTGATGGTTAGGGTAATGGAAATGGCGAGGGCGAGAGGAAGGGGGTTGGCGATAGCAAGGCACAAAGGTGAGCGCGATGGCGATGGTGGTGACAAAGGCGAGGATGATGAGGGTGAGGGCGAGGGCGAGTGGAGGGGAAGGAAGAGAAGGAGGGGGAGGGCGATGACGGGGGTGACAGGGAGGGCGTGGCTGTGGCGGGGGCGAGGAGGCGTACGGGCGTGGATGGGGCGACGTCGATCGCCGCAGGGGCGGCGCGTGACGGGTCAATTCGTCGTTTCATTCCGCGGTGCCCGCGCGCGTATTTGTACAGAAAATTGCGTCGCTTTTTCAAATTACTCCTCGAAGCTTCGACGAGCGCGGGGTCGAGAGCGAAAGTGTAGCGGCTGAGAGAAACGCAGGACTAAGCACGCGAGGAGTTGCCTACGAGAGGGAGGTTGGAACAAATGGCGGCTGAGTACAGGTAAATAATGGGAGCGAGGGCTTCTCTTCGATGAGTCAATGAGCAACTTTCTCTGTTTGTTTGTGTGCCCCCCCCTCTCTCTCTCACCAATGCGGTTTCAGCTCATTCGGGTGTACGTATTAGACGTATTACCGACGAATTTGGCAACGTTATCAATGGCAACGGGGCATCAGCGTATACACAGAGATTGGAAGGGAGGAGACGATGGGGAAGGAAAGTTCCCTGACACATTGCTTAAGTTACTTCTCCCGCATCAACCCGGAGTTGTTCGGAGAAAACCAAGAAAACGGAAATACGTCTACAATTTACCTATAAGGAATAGTGTCGACCCAGCGTACCACTTAGCTGGTCTCGCAAATGCAGTAAGTCGCAAGTTGTTCTCCTCCTGGCCTATGAAGTGCCATTGATTGATTATTTCCTTCACGGACGCCTTATTTGCTATCATAATTGGTCCTGTGAGTGTAGTGCATGTAATATTCCGAGGAGGCGGTGACCCTCCCTCGTAGGGACTTGAGATCTGGCACCGACAGCTGATCGGCTTACAAGCTCTCCCCGTACAGGTACCCTTACAAGTGGAGTAGCGTCCCAGCTGGGACCAGCTCTAACCTCCGACTGGTCTCCTGACACGTATGATAGTGCGTGTAAGGGTGTGCATGGGGAGTAGAGAGGAACAAGAATGACAAATGTAAGTTCACGGTATTCGCCTTGTATTGATTGACAGAAACACGGAAATACCCATCACGGTAGCCGGCTGCCAGATTTCACCCCAGGCACCAGACGAAGTCTGCGGTCGATCTAGCAACATAGGCAATGTTGAAAATTCGTCAACGTCGAGATTCGAACCCAATGATCTGATCATAGTCTTTGCTGGTGCAATCCTATCAATGATAGTGGTAGGTGCTTTACATGAATTTCTGGTTGCAGGAGAGCGGAAAAAACATTGATGCCAAAAAGGGCAGAAGGGATAACGAGATCTCTACAAAAGTGACGAAAGTGACGGATCGCAGGGGAGAGGGCAGATGTGGGAAAGCGGTGATATGGAAGATGGAGGTGCAGCGGGAGGACTTGGGTGGTGAGGACAACGATGACGGAGAGGGAGACATAGCGCGCGGAGTTACGAATGAATGCGATGCGATCATCAAGAGCAGGGGTTGCCTCAGGTGGCAAATGATCAGGGGGAACAGTTATGGCTCCGAGACCGACAAGGGTGAAACTGTAGAGGGGATACTGAGGGATGGGCGCCAAAAGTTCTGCAAATAGGGGGTAATGAGTCAGGGAAGGAAATGGGAAGGAGGTCGTCGGAGGCTCTAGCAAAAAGTGTAACACAACAGAATGCTATCAAGGAGTGATTGGATGTTATAGGATGATATTGTGCTATAAGATTGTGTTGCAGGACGCTGTTGCAGGACGCTGTTGTAGAACGGTGTTGTAGAATGGTGTTGTCGACAGTGTTGTGGGACGGTATTGTAGGACGGTGTGTTGTAGGACGGTGTGTTGTAGGACGGTGTGTTGTAGGACGGTGTGTTGTAGGACGGTGTGTTGTAGGACGGTGTGTTGTAGGACGGTGTTTTGTAGGACGGTGTTTTGTAGGACGGTGTGTTGTAGGACGGTGTGTTGTAGGACGGTGTGTTGTAGGACGGTGTGTTGTAGGACGGTGTGTTGTAGGACGGTGTGTTGTACAATGCTGTGTTGTAGAATGGTGTGGTTAAGGAGGAGGTGTAGTAGGACGGTGTCGTAGGACTGTCGTAGGACGCTGGGTGTGTTTGGCGGTAAAAGCGGTACGGGTCGCAGAGAGGAGGCGGTGGCGGGCGGGCGAGGGCGGCGACGACAAGGGCAAGCGGAAGCGAAAGAATCGGTGGGCGGAAGTGGATTTGTGCGGGGGAGGGGCGATGCGGGCGGCGTCGGTGGCCCTGTTCCCACGGCCGGGCGCCGCCCTCTCCGCTGCCCCCGCAGGCGCCGCTGTCGCTTCGATTGCTGGCCTCTCCACGTGCAACCGGTTCGCTGCGCACGGTGGTGGGCGTCGTCCGTGTTTTCTCACCTCCGCGTTTCTTTTTCTTTTTTAGTCGCTGTGTTTAATTATATCAGCCGCACACTTGTCATTTGAAATGAGAGAATGTAATAAAAAGAGTCTCTACATTTTTCATATCTTTGTACTATTCCTGACAGGCCTACTGTCTTATATTCGCAATTAAACATTTCTAGATGGTCGAAACTGCTCGATTGTGTATAGATGAAAGTAATAATTACTTTAATACTTATTATATCATAATTAGTATGATGTAATTAATATAAATAATTGTTAAAATGAAGTTTTTAGAAATCCACAACCGTTGGTTAAGACGAACATCTTTGGAAACATTTGTATCTGCTGAGTGATTACTTAAAGCAAGTCGACGTGCGGAAGATTTGAAAATGAACTTCATATTTTGCAAGTTGGTGTAGGATAAAGTTTTACTTTCCAATTAATTGTACACTTTATACAAGGTTAGACGCGAGATGTCCTGCTGGTCTAAATGGTCTCGGGTTATAGGAACTTAATTGTTTTTTTGGTAATAAAAGGGAGTTATTTTGTTGAAATATTGTGAGTTGGTGGAGCCTGATAACAGAAAACTCGTAACTCAAATGTCACAAATGTAACATGCTGTCATTTACCCTAAGGTCTGATTTACACGCTATAATTCGGAGTTTAAGCTAACCCGCTCATGAGAAATGCTTGTGATCTTCGCTAAAACTTCGAAATGGTTCTTTAAACGGAAGAGCGTATAAAAACAAGTCTATTTTCCCATTTGAGTTGACCTGAAGGTACCTGCGTAACTCTCCCCAGAATGACGCCAGAGATGACGAATGTAGTAGAGATGAAGACAGTTGCCATCGGGCATTCTATTTTGTCTCTCAACCTTTCACTTCCACAGTCGTACGTGTTGTACAAAAGCGATGTTATTCCATGAAATTGATGGCTAATAATTTATTATTCTCAGGTGTGACACCACTCTGAACATGGCCATCTGGGTTTAATGTTAATGTCCGTCTACATATAGAACGCCATTCTGGCTAATGTCTATTAATGGGAAACTATGCTAAATATTCTAAAGCTGTACGGAATATGTGTTCTAATAATTTGTACATGGGGTGGCGTACTTCTTGGTATACAATACATCGATCGTTGGTATACAATCGTGGGTTTGATTTCACATTCTACCTCGTAAACATCGTTAATACGAAGTTGTTATTTGAGAAATGAATTTTCTAGGTATTGGTTGGTACTACTTACCTCGCATCCGCACCACAACAACTTCGCAAATTACTCTTAGCATTGTCAAACTGTTCGCCTATCCATAAGATTATCGTCGCCGAGTTCTTAAATATATTTTGACAAATAGTTAAAGGTAATGAATAAGTGAATCACGCGTGAAATACGCTGTATAATGGGTGTGTGATTCAAAAGTTGTACATTTTTAAGTGTTTAAGTAGTTAAGTGAAGCAAACTTAGCAAATAAATCGTCAATTTAATATGGCCGATTTGATTATTTTTATATAGGTGTTGTGGTGCGTTATCGTTGGCATTTTTCATGAAATAATTATAAACGTTGTCATTGCCAACAATAGTATTTAATATAATAGCAGCTTTCGATGGCTTAGCCATCATCAGTTGTCTGCTCAATGGAAGCCACAAAACGACTAACGTAGTCGTTTTGTGGCTTCCAAGCCATCGAAAGCTGCTATTATATTAAATACTATTGTTGGCAATGACAACGTTTATAATTATTTCATGATTATTTCATGATTATTTTTTGCAAGTCAACGGCAAGGCTCGGCTTCCAGCATTAACATAAAACAATCTTGAGTTTCATCACAAAATTTTCAAGGTATTTTATAACGAATTACATACTATACATATATACGAATTAGAAAATGTATTAATTTCTTTAACATAAAAAATACTCACCAATCTCAGAATACCGCTTAATAATTGTATTATAATAATTTATCGTATCAGAATACATACTATATGTATCAAAACACTCTCCTTCATCTTAGATATTCTTCAATTATTGTTTCATGAAAATTCACCCATCATAGAAGAATTCACTATAACATTTGTGTGATGAAAATTCTTTACATCGTATTAGTATAACTTTTAATCTTTATACCGTGGCTTGTGACGTACGGTGACGGCGGGCGTGGCGGTGCGCTCAGGTGCTGTGGAGGGAAATCGCTTCACACACGCATCGATCCTTGGCTGGGGCGAAGGCAAACTTGCGCTGGGGACTGTAAACACAAGCCCAGAAGAGGAAAGTAATTCTGGTTCGAGCAGGTTGGCCGTTAAATGCCGTACTTATGACGCATTCCCAAAGGAAGCGAAGGCGGTCTTACTTGGAATAGAGCGGACATAGTTTCCGGATTTCCTCTAGTCTCGCTTGAGGTCTTGCTTCTCACCTGTTCTGAAGTGAAGTTTGGTGAATAAGTCTCCTTTTCGGACAATCCTATTTTAAAAACAGAATTTTAAAGCATTTTCTCTCTTTTTCTACAATTATAAAAAGTGCTTAATATTTTTATATTCATTTATTTATCTATTCGAAAAAAAACTACATTTTTTTTCTGACGTAAGAAGGTACTATTTTCACTGACGGCCAAGAATAGCCTTTTAATGAACAAGATAAATCTTACAGAAATTTCCAACAAGTGATGCCGAGTGCATAATATGAGGGTGAAAATATTCACGCTACGTAAATCGTACTTTAAGCATATGGGTTGTATAAAATTCTATCTGAATATTCCTAAATAGTGTAGATGAGGTTGATTATATTATTTACGAAATATTCAGGAAGATATCAATTGCGTTGAATTTTCTTATGCTGTCACGATTTAGTTTGTATATTAAATCAATTGATTAATTAATATTGTCTCATCACAAAATTCTCATGAGTATGGTATTTAAATATTGCATTCACCTCTTCAAATGACATATTCGCGCCCTGTTACCATTGAAAAAAAGTATCCCCTTGCAAAGCGATTGTTTTCCAACTGTGGTAACGCAAGATTAACCGATCTGCATAAAACGTGTTCGCTCAAAACTCGTCCCGTTTATTAAGAGGCCAACAAAGCGCGTAACAGGTTTCGTTTGCAATTGGCGCCGCCGTGGTTCTACGCTGGCATTCAGCCAGCAACGCCCGCGATCCGGCCCTCAACGCACGTGCGCAGAGCTCAATTGCTGCTATTTGCACTGCCAACGCGTCGCGCTCAAGCTGCACTATTTTATCAGTTGCGGCGGATTCCATTTGCGGTATGATCTCGAAAGATCATTGTCGCCCGACTCGGCGGAAGCGAGACAGGCGGCACGGCTTGGATTGATCGATTATTTTGTGTTTCCAAGGGCGTTAAACATTGTGGTCATTAGTATCGTTAGTGTAGTGCATGTTATATCTCAGGAGGTAGCATTGTTCCACTGCCGAACGATCCGGTGGCGGCCTGCACGGCGGCATGCGGGTTTCCCCCTCCAGTTATCTCTACCAGCCTATCACCGCACAAACGGGACAAATTGTAAGCTCCCGACTGGTCTCCTGACATGTGTGATAGTGTAGTGTATGCAAGTGGACTCATATGTCTGTGTGGTATATGTGTACTAAGAGACGAAGGGCAAGGATGAAGATTGCGCGTGGTTTATGGCTCGTTTGTTAAGGTTTTCTTCCGGCATTTGCCTGGTATTGGACGAAGAAACTACAGAAAACTACCGATCAGAGCAGGAGGTCTCTAGAATAATTCTCTCCCAGATAGCGCTGCGGCTGAATTCGGTATAGCTTCTAGCTAGTGTGGAAAATCCTCCATCATTGGCGATGAAACCACAGACCTTCCCCGTCAGGAACAAAACAGTGACAACAGATATTCTGAGATATCTCAGCTGGCATAGGGGCCTGGGGCATTGTCCGAGTACGCAAATACGAAGACGGAGAGTGCGGAGGGGTGCAGAAAATTTGTTTGATGAGTTGAATATCAGTGATTTTGTAGCTCTTTCGCGTTCGTGTTCCTAGGACAACAGTTCTGTGAAGTGTAGTGGATGGTTTTCTTGGTAGCTTACAAGTAAATTCCGGAGCAACACCCAATACATCTCAATGACAGTCAAGGAATGCACGTGCTCTTCCCTTCTTACACATCTCTCCAATGAATACTGGGTGCTGAGGGTAAGTACATCTACAATAGAGGGCGGAGAAAAGGACACTTAAAAAGGAATTAATAAACTCATGATAAATACAAAAGAATTCTAGTGTTACCGCAAAAATCATGACAACCAATTTTGGGGTGAAAACGCAGAATTGGCAAGAAATTTTAAAACATACAATTGGAAGGTCAATATGTTGACGTATAACGTATGAATTTTAAACAACTTGGAGATCTGTATGAGGCTGGAGATGGAGAGTAAAAAATGAATATAAATATTTGTTACAGGTGTGTTTATTTCTTTAGTATGTACGCCCTCGGCAGTTTGTGTCGATTTCTGACCTTTCCGGCAAGCTGACTGTGTCCCCCCATGCCTGCGCCTAGTTTGATTCCCACGCTTAGGGGGGGTAAGAGAAACTTATGGCGAGCCTGGCGTATTCCTTTCACTGTATCCAACAATCTCCGCCTGTCTGAGCTTTCCTTCGTCATACAGCTACAGAAACTGATACGATTTTAAAGGAAAGCTACAACTCTACTTTCGTTCAGGAATCGAACTCTGGACCACACCACGGGAAGTTAGTACGCTGCTCATGAGCCATTCTAGAGGCTTTATTCCTTTAGAACAGACATGTAAACCATATACTAATACGCGTATTTCATTTACAGTCTTTTGAAGTAATCTCTTAATGAATCATGTACAGGTGGCCAACTATGTGGAAGACGACAAATACACTCAGCATCATCCTGAGAAAAATCTCCTGATATCACATTTCATTGCCATGATAACATTTTCATATTTTACTACATGTATCCTATTAAAGAAACTGATCAACTATTCTACGTCAGTAAGATGACATCGATGTTGTTGACACATATTATCTTAAATTTTGGAAATTGGCTACATGTTAAATAACTTTCTTATCTACATTTGTTTCTTTGTTTCCGTACCTCGTTTCTGACAGAATTCGAAAATTGGAAAAAAGAAAAACATAGTACTAAACCTAGCAACATAGGATTTTATCTAAAATAAATATAAAAGTATTCGAAAGAAAAAGAAATGTAGAAAAGAAGCATGTTCATATTGAAATGAAGCAAAAATGTTAATATCAAAGGTTTAATTAAATTATAGATAGGACAATCAATTAGAATTACAAATCTCAGTCTGGTAAATATTTAAGTATGTATAAGAAATATCATTTTATCATTATATTTATTATATTAGAGGCATTATATTAGGCGTTATGTCACGAAATCATAAGTGCAAACGTTTTAGTTATTAAATAGATGGATAAGTAAGACTGCCGTAAGGATTCGATTTCGGAGATTGCGTGGTAATGAATATAGTTTGAAAAGATCGCCTTTAAAAATGTTTCAAACGAAATTCAAGGCCCTTATATATTCATAAATTTAAATAGAAAACTGTGAGTGCATGCAATTAATGAATATATCTACCACATTTCTACTCCTGTTCGTTATTCGTTCGGTTTTCACCCGCGTCAAATATGAAAAGCCAAACTGATTCGTATTCGTCACTCTCATGTACTACGCCTAGAATCAATACTACCAGCCATGAGGTAATTACTTGCAAGTTCTGAACAGATAACTTCCTGCAACCATTACAGTCATTCACGATATACGAATCTGCCTAACTTGCAACTTCGGAACGCAGCAAGTCAATCCTTCTCAAGTTAACCTCATGAACCATATGAGAGGAACTCAGTATGCCGGAGTTACGTAACCAATTGAACAAAGTCTTCGTAACTAATTAAATTTTGCAATTATTAAAATATTAGTGGATCATTTGCTGAGAAACTGACACAAAAGATTTTTTCTCTACAGAAAGCACTATAGGCGAGAGCATCCCACTTTGTACGGCGAAATATTATGTACGGGTTATTTTTAATTATCACCACATAATTTGTCTTTAATCACTGATCACTACAATTTATCCACATTGAAATCAGAAATCATTGACCCATTAAGATGGTTCATCTTCAAAAATTAAAGCTGAAGTATAATATTGGCATGAGGTCACCTAATTGCAGGGCATATTCCAGTCCGTATTGTCTCCATTCTCAACACTGTTACATTGTTCGGACGTCACTACCTTAGTCAAACACCGATGTCACTGTAGTGCCTCTGATTGGAAGTCCTAGGGTTTGAGTCCTAACGGTGACAGAGTTTTCGAAACTTGCTTGTCAGCAAGTGGAATTCAGTTGCTGTTTGGGGGAGAATTCTACCGGCCGGCTGCTTTGATCATCGCCAGGCGAATGTCGGAGCAATTCCGTAAGAAACGGGCCACGGTCCGCTTGAGATCTTTCCTTCTCGCCCTTGATCTTATTCTTCCTTGTCCTTTCCTCAGCCATTACTCACACACACTTACATTCACCACCACACTTCTCGGGAGACCAGTCGGTAGCTTGGAGCTTGTCCCGACTGGGGCGATGCCCTGCTGGCAGGAGAAACCTGGTTGGGAAAAATCCCCGCAAGCCGATACATGTCGGCGACGGATCTTGTCAGTCAGCGGGGGAAGATCTCCGTCCCCACCGCGATAAAAACATGGACTAAACTTACGGGACTAATGACCTTAGCAGTTGGCGCGCCCGAAATCACTAATCAATCAATTATCCAAATTCTGATTCCCCCATTGACAGAAGCTGGAATCGCTATCGCCTATATCTATATCTCTTCTCCTATGAATTGGCCAGAGGCTTTTTCGCGGGGTAACTCTAATATAAAATAGACTCGGACACGAGTGTAGTAGTACTTAATCTGTTTAAAATTACGATGCGGAATGCAGTACAATTTTCGTATTTACTCTTATTATACATTTTGATATTATTTTGAAATGGTTTAGTATTTAATTCCCAAAATCGTTGTCTCTACGTCTGTGGGCTTAATTCAGCGCTCAATCTTTCTTTCTGTCACTAATACACTTGATTTTCATGATTTGCTATATAAAAAGAGATATTCAAATCCTGAATTCTCCAGAATCATTAAATAGAATCGGGATTCGAAGAATGGAATCTGAGAGTTTTTTATTTGAGTATTTTAAAATATTTTTCTTTAAAACGTTTTTTTTCCTGTTGTACTATATGATTTTTCCGTAGTGTACATTTTTAACAAATTTATATTAATAACCCTAAATTGTATCAAGATATGACTTCACATTCCAAATTTTTATAATTACAAATATACAAGGCACTTTATTTCAATTTAGCCATGTGTTCAATGAATCACATTCCCTTTAAGTATATTTTTATCGTATTGGTTTGGAACATATTAGCATCTAATTTCCTTCTTCTTAAGGTACTTTTCAAACAGGAATTCAAGATAATATATAATACGTTCACCGTCTATTTTACAAATGAAACATAATTAAGAAATAAACATTAAAATTTATGTTAATAATAATTATAATAATAAATACATAAAAGTCTAGTGCCCGCTTATTGCACGTCGAAGCGCGAGCCAGAGACATGAACAATGCAGCGCCGCCTTGCGTTCACAACCACTCCCATCAACCCCCACCCACAGCCCCTGGGTGCACGTCATCCCACTCTCTCACCGGCCACGTGCCTTCCCTGCAGTGCTCGATACTCGCTCCTTCCTCGTGCGCCCCTCCCACAGCGCGATGAATGACCTTAAGGCAAGGCCGCGTTCAATGGCTGGCGCCTTCCGAATTCCCCGAACGCCCCTCGCGCCGCACGGAAGGGACAGTTTTACCCCGATCGAAATAGCCCCCCGCGGCCCAGAACAGACGGCGGTGACGGCGGCGGCGGCGGAGGAAGAGGAGGGCAGAGGGGCGGGGCGGTGTAGGGTGGGAAAGGAGCACGCCAAACATCGTAAAAAGAGGCAAGTCGGCCGGCGGGTGAGAAAGCACAGCGACAGCGGGTTGAAATGGTGTTTGGGTGGCAGGTGTTGGCCAGCGGAGAAAGAGCGGTAAGGGTATGATAATAATGATGATGATGATGATGTTGGAAAAAGGTGACTCAGAGCACCAACTGATGTAATTGCTGTGCCTCTGAACGATATGACCAAGGGTTCGAGACCCAACGGTGACAGGATTTTCGTCCCTAACTGGAAACCTAGATCGAATACATGTGAAGTCTGGAAGAGAATTGTATCAGTCGGCTAGTTTGATCGGTAGTTTTCCATGGTTTCTCCGATCCAGGCGAGAAGTACCCTAACAAACGGGCAACGAACCGCGAGTGATTTTTCCTTCATCTTCCGAGTTCTATCTATTTACACACATTTACATACACTTCACTATCGCACATCTCGTATGACCAGTCGGTAGCTGAGAGTTTATTCCGGCTAGGGCGGTGCCACGCTGGTGAGAGATACTTGGTTGGGGAGATCGCCGCAAGGCGACGTAGGTCGGCGCCGAAACTCGCCAGCCAGCGAGGATTTTCACTGGGACCTCTCGCAATGAAAACACACCCTTCATTTATGGAACTAATGACCTTATCAGGTGACGCGCCCGGAATTGATAATCAATTAGTCAATCAATGATAAAGATGATAATGAGTGTCATTCATGCTTGCGGAGCGCAAGCCAAGGATGTGGCTTTCCACTTACTCTCTCCCCTTTCTGAAGCAGATGATGCCAGTGGTAATGTTCCATTGCCTTCCACTGTATGAAGCATAATGGGTTGAGCATAATGATTATAACGGGTATGTTGTGGTATGGGAAAGCCAACCATGCCACAATCACATACTGGAACCTCATTCGTTACGTAGGACTCAAACCCGCAGCCTTTGCTCCGAGCAATTGGCCGTAGCTCCATGTGTTTGCATCACCGAGAAAATAGTCAAATACCAGATGCCTACAGCTGCAAAAATGCTGCTCAACAATACGACACAAAATGTAGCACTTACGCTACTCAAAAGCAAGTATAAAATACTTTACTAAAACACTACAATTAATGAAATGTAATATAAACCTTCTTCACGAGTAATCCAATATCATAGTACATTATATGAGGATTCACACTACACACGATCTTTATACACCAAGATTGTAAAACAAGTAAAACAATTGCTGATTCATGACAAATCACGTGAATATTAAATATTTAATGGCAGGGTGCTTATTCTTTAGAATCTTGTTTCATTGACGTCAGCAGTAATGTACTGAGTATATGAATTCGTTTCTTTCGCGAACACGCGAGATATCACCATAAAATACTTCCATTTGTCAGTCAAAATTACAAATGTATCATTGTTTTTAAATTTTTCCCGAGTTTCAGGGTTTTTAACAAAACCATTGATACTTTTCATATGTCCGGAGGCTGCATTTCAATTTCTCCTCTCATTGGAAACTAGTAATATAGATATTCCGACCGCCTCCACAGAACGAATGCGAAAACCATTCCGAGCATTTATATATTTGCAGGTACTGTAGGACGGGAGGTCCTAAGTTAAAAATAGAGATTGTAGGGAAAGGGCTAACGCATGTTCCTTCCAAAAACTTTATTATCTTTCGAGTTTATTACAATTGTTTATTCTTACTTTCAGTAAATTTTTTTTTTGAATTTGATAAAGTATTAACTGCACACATAACAAATACGTGAGTAGTTACCAAAATACACTAATTCTATATTGCTCTGAAGCATTACCTTGCTTCAGGAACGTGACAATTACTACGTAAATAACTTCTGGAGTACACGAGAAGCTGAAAAAGTAGGATACTTGTCAGTTGTCGTGGGCGGCTTTGACAAATTACGATAAGAAGTGGCCTGGGGAGAAGATGATGGAAGTGGTGTACAGTGGGTGGGTTGGACAGTTTGAGGGTGATGCTCTGAGGTCCTTATACTTCGTTGACAATGAAGAATATGAATCGCTTGCGATAAGCGAAAACGATCAAGCGATGGTCAAAGAGAAAAGAAGAACACTTTACATTCAAAAAGCCGTAATTAGATGGACCTGGAATCAATCGATTTGCAGAACACGGCAAGAAAAATAATGTAGGGAAACAAAGGTACAAATAACACAAAAGTGAGGGGATAAAACGAAGGACATTTTTTTATGGAAAATATGACTTAAAAACCCTCGGGTAAAGATGATAGCCAAGGAAATGTAAAAAACATTTGATTTGAGCGTTTTCGTGTGATAGAAAACTGTAAAAAAACGTATGTAACGGAGATAAGTGGGTAGATTACGCGGAGCACTGAAATGATAGGAACGAAAAGAAAACAAGAAAATAACTCTGCTAATTAAAGACAAAACTTTTCATAATGCAATAGAAGCGAAGGAATGATATGAGCAAGCCACAATTTCTGAATGCAGATGAAAGAAACGATAGAAAACTCAGAAGCAAATTACGAAAGATCGGGTTACTATTATTCTTATGGCTATTCGTTTTATCATAATTCGTGCGAGATATTCTCTTTGTTCATGAATCTTGTAAGATATATGACTATACATTCGAAAGGTATTAAATAAGACTATTTTCCAAATTGTTTGTTCAAAAATTCCATAGTATTATCAGACTGCTTTTTTATTCTTCGTTACTATGCATTGATTTAATTTTTCAATTTCTCTCTGTTAAAATGCAAAGCAAATAATGTCAAGATTAATACAAAGTCAACAAAACTAACAAATAGGAATGCATGTGGCTACAACCTCTCACAAACATAGTAGCAAGTCTCCAACACAAATACACATGGAGTAGTTACAATGGGGTGCCGACTTCCACCTCAGGCCAAGGCATCATAGCAAGTCAACGAAAATTCTGAGGTGATTCAGTTGTGCATCAGAACCTCGTGCTGTTGTGACTCAACCATGTTCATCCGGTAAAGCAAGCGTTTAATTACGTAACCAATAACAATAAACTATACCCTGATCGAGGTCCGAGGTAAGTTCTATACGCCAATCGTTACACTACCAGAGCCACTTACCGCGAGAGATGTCTAAGGGCATCTGGACGCGAATTCTAGCGGCTGGCTGTTCTGATACGTAGTTTCTCGTGGTTTTTCCAATCAACACCAGGCGTACGCCCGGAGCAGTACTCTAAAAAACGGCCCAGCGCGATCTTTCCATCCTCTTCCTTGTCATATCATCACCCTTTACAAACATACACTTACACTTACATGCACTACATTACCACACATGCCGGCAGATCGGTGATGACACTCACAGGAATAATGATATTGTCGCTCCCGAAATCACTAATCAATCAAAAATCGGAGCTTCTTGCACCATCGGAGCAGTTTTGGCTTCATAGTAAAGAATTCGCCACGTGCAGGAGATGTAGGTGCCTTCCTAACGGCTCCGACCCTTGGCGATGCCGACGGGCGGGCGTCTCCACCGCAACAAGGTTGTGGGATGGTGGGAGAACGCAGTGGCTGCGTCGTGGAGACGCCACGAGGAACAAGCGACGGTGGTGGAGGCGGCGGCGGCTGCTCTGTCGCCGGCACGTGTCTATTTACGTGGGCTCCCCTGCCGCCGCGGCCGCCACGCCCCCCTTCCCCGCCCCCGCGCGTCGCCTCACGTCACCTCCGGGCACTTTTCCTTCGTGGCGGCGCGAGCTACAACCGCCTCCACCTCCGCCCCTCCCTCAGGATGGCCTTTGCATCTGCCGGCGCCTTCACCTTTACGACTGCTGTCGCTTCCACTCGCGTTCCGACTCCGCCGCTCCCCTCCGCCTCGCCCTTCAAATACATATTCCTTCTTGCCTCGGACTGCCTTTTAGTCGTCACCTCCTCTCCATCCTTTTTCCTTCTCCCCTTTTGTCTTCTTCTCACTGTTTCTCATCTTCCTTTCTCTTTACCTTCGTTTTCTCCATTTTTGTTTTACGTTTTTCCTGTCATACATTTCACCCTCCTCGGTTTTCCTCTTCCTTTTTCTCTTCTACATTCTTTTTTTTTTGTTGCGATCCTTCCTCTATCCACCTCACTTTTGCCTCTCATTCTTACTCGCATTTAAGATTCGTTTTACTTAATATTTGTTTTCTACCGTTAAGTCAAATTCCATATTCGCCCAGATCTGTGCCATGATGTCCATTTCTTCCATCTCAGCTTCTCTTCACCACCGCTTCCGTCTTCCCTCCTGACTGGCTCATCCATTTTCAGCTATATCACATCTCTCTTGCTGCTTCTCCAACTCGTTTGTTGTCTCCGCTGGCATCTCCATTTCCCATACCCGGCCTCTATGCCTGTCCCGCCCCCGCCCTCCTCGTCTCCATCGCCGCCTCCGACCTCGTCTCCGACCCCGTCTCCGTCCCCGTCTCCGTCCTCGCCGCCGTCCACGCCTCCACCCCTGCCTACACCCCCGCCCTCAACCCCGCCTCCGTTCCCATCTCTGTCACTGCCTGCGACCCCGCCTCCGTCCCCGCCCCCACCCCGGCCGCCGTCTCCGACCGCGCCTCTGTCGCCGCCCCCCCCGTCGACCCCTCCCCTCCCCTGGCACCACCGACACGATCCTTGCCCCCGTGACCGCTCCCGGCAGCGCCCGCCCTTCGAACAATGCGCCCGCGGCGCTGGGCGTGGCTGGCGGGCGGCGCGGCGTTTCCCTGCTCACGGGAGCGCGACGCCCGACGCACCGGCGCCATTCCCCCCCCCCCCTTCCACACGCACGTGTGCGGGCGGCGCCGCGGCCCAGCGCCGCGCCAAGCTTCTTCCCTCGCGGAGAAGGCGCAGCGTCGACTCAAACGTTGGAATGAGCCTTATTCAAAATATTGACCGGCATATTTTTACTTTCTCCCTACGGAGTACTCTCTCGTAGTTGCTCTTTATCCCTTACAGAGTAAGTTATGCAATGCTGCGCGAAAAAACAGCGAATTTTCGGCAGGAAGCTATTATAACAGAACGATGTGGATGAGTTTGAGAAAAATCCTCTATCTCGTGGTGTAGCCAGAATCCATGTTTTGTGGGTCCTTGATACCGAAAAATCGAATGACGGCAATACGTCTGTCCGTTCGTCTGTTCATCTGTGAACAACGCCAACGATTAATTTTTTCAGCCAATTTTCTCTAAAATTGACATTCCCCCACCTATCTGGCTGATGTCTAGGTACCTTGAATTTAATACAGATATTTTAATTGTGAGGAATACTTTACATTAAGCCCCAGGCACATTTTCCAAATTTTCAAAAAATGACCATCTTTTGAGATTAAATTCTGTTGTTGGATACCGTAAAGGACGTCTAATAGAATAGTGCAAGTTTCATTATCGTTGAAAAACCTTACTTTTCGAAAATAGCGAAAATTCAAAATCATTTCTGAGTCTTCCTAAACATAAAATGTAAAAGATGGAATATTTTTCATGAACGAAATCTGTTGCTTAAGTATATATTTTGAAGTAAGGCCATTTACAATTTTTTGAAAATGTGAGTACGTTTCTCCTAATTATGGGAGAAAGACTGGAGAGATAGTACGTTCTACTTCAACACTACTATTTAGTTAAAGGATCAAGGTTACGATATTCAGGTATGCTGCCCGAGAGTCAGAATTAGTTTAAGTTATTTTATCGAAAGCACTATGTGGTTTATAGATCGATTTCCGTTAAATATGTAATTTTGCTAAAATACAATTTTTATTAAATTTGCTTAATTACTTGAATTAAAATATTGATAGGGATATTAGAGGTTTTGTCTATAAGTAGTAGTCAAATTCTAGATCACAGCAGACAGTTTTAAAAATGATGGTCAAGATATCGAAAGTTGCTAATTGCTTAAATCAATATATTTGCAAAGAAGTCACCTTTCATTTCTTCTCGTATTTCACGCACGTCTTCATTAATCACGATCAATGAATTTGCAGTCTACTGGCAAAGACTTTAGAAGCTGCAACAATCAGAATAAAAGTTTGACGAAAAAACTGAATGCAGTCAAGATACAAGGTTAAAATGAAATTAACGATATTTGAATAGAATTTTTAGAATAGATTTGAATATAAATCAAAATTTTAGTACAGAAATTACGGGTTGAAATCTGGTATACAAAGTGGAAGCATTTAATCCCAGTTTGGCTTAAAATAGTTATACTTTAGTGAATAATGTTTTCAACAGTTGAACACGTTTCATGGTAAGGAGTATTAAATAACATTAGAATTACGAGTAAACACATCGTGACGCATTTTCGTGACGAATTGATAATTATCCCTGTCCATTGTTAAACGCCAGTCGTAAGAATAATATTTTTACTCACGTGAAAATGGTGTAGTATTGTTAAGGTATTGCATTTTATTGTGAATTCTGAAAGAGGAACTGACCTCTGAATTCTTCTTTAAGCAGATAAATATAAATTTATTATTTTACTACCAGCATACATTCTTCAGCCTTTGAAACTAAGCTAGGGCATTGTGAAGACGGTGAGAGGAGAGGTCATAAAAACGGGCCCATTATCCGCTAAATTTTACTTCACCACATTAAATCTAAGACAAACCAGTGAAAATAAATTTATCTAGAGGTAGAATCAAGATCCAATATTAAAAATGAAATAATATTTATGGAGGGGACCCCGAAAGTCAAATGCAGGTACGGAATCCTAATAAAAGAACAAAATAGACTGTCAATACGTACGGCATTCGTTTCTACGTACTTTTATGACAAACGTTCTATTGTATATAATATTATGAAAGTCATTTTGGCTGCGTCTTATTGAGCTTCTAGTAAGTTCACCTACTCAGTATACTTACAAAGTAAGGTAATTTTATCAGTTTTGTGCATTGATTATGTCTTTTTTCTTTTAATCTTCTATTTATATTCATTTGTCGTCTTTGAATTAATCATTGCTCTTTTAAATTGATTTTCAAGAATTCCTCATTTTGTCAAATGCTTACGAAATCTTATTAGAGAGAAACAAGAAACGGGTGCAAATGAAAATGAGCGTTCTTTTTAATTCGAGAATTCCCTTAACAATTCTAAAGAAGAATGTTTAAAACTAAACAGCACAATGTAACACAAAATAATACACAGAAACTCGATGTAATATGTCATACAACAAGATAACACAAACTTTCAGGTTGAAATATATTCATACATGTAAACATTCCTTCATATCTCGCTAATCAAACTTACATGCGTTTTTCAATTACACTTCATGAGTACGAATTTTTTTTTCATCACTGTTCAGAAAAAATAATTATTCCATTCAACAGTGATTTATCTACTGATTAGTATTTCGAGGAAAGGCTTTGAAGTATCACGCCACAGCGCCTGCTATTCCGTCCTCATTACTTGCGCACATTCTAGAACGCAAACCAACATTTCTTTTCTTTTTATCTAGCACTACTCCTCAGGATTTCTATGCAAATTGGATCGGGGTCGTTCCATACACTCGGAGAGCGATATTAAACACGATGGAATTGCGGTCGGGCATAAAAATCCTGCAAATGGCCAAGTTTCCCTGTTTACGACGGAGTTACTTCGCCCGTTTCCATAAAACGCAACTTAAAACGTCCTCAATACACGGCGGGTGCGTGGCGTTATTCTTGATCCGCCCACACCGTCCCCGCCTCTGCCGTCGTCATTCCTGTCCTCGAGTTAGGCCCCAGATCCGGTCCCACGGGCGACTGGCGGTCAGGGGACTCCCATCCCTCTCCGCCCATCATGACCGCGGTCACATAATGGTCCTTCATTTTCTGATCCGTTCCGTATTACTGACTTCCAACCTTTATCTGCCCCTGTCCACGAACCAGCCCCAGTCACGTCCCTATCTCCGTTCCTGATTCTGTCCCTCATCCCACGGGCCTGTTCCTGATTCTGCCCCCGTCTCTCGGGCCTGACCTGTCCCCGTCCTATTCCCGTCCCTGTCCCAGTTGTTGGCCCTGACTCCGTCCTCCCCATTTCCCGCTTCCGTCCCTTTCCGCGTACCCTTTCTTCGCACCCCCATTTGCTGTTGCCCTTATGTACTCCGTCCCATACCTCATCCCCGACCCCAGCCTGTTCCTCTCCATCACGGTCCCGATATCCCAACCTCATCATTGACCATTGGCTTTGTCCCCGAGCTCCGACATTGTGTGTCCTGCGTCCTCAACACTACCCCGGTTTCGTTTGTCTTGTGTCGAATGCCGTGTCCCCCATTCCCCATTCCCTGTTCCAGTTGGTAATATCGGTGTCCATCTACACGTGCGGACTAGTGAAGTTTCCTATTCCTCACGACCTATCATTGTGGACACGATACATTGGTTTGTTTAATTCGAAGAACGGCAACGTCTAGTATCATCTGAAGGCCTTGTGGCAATGAAAGTTTCCATCTAATATTTCAATAATATTTCATTTGTTCTATTCATTGTAGTCTAGCATCACAAGTTACTATTTAATTCATGTAAAACCATACATTTGCACCTTGCTCCCTATCTCTCGGTTTTGCACCGAGCGGTGGGCTAGCGTGATACCTCCGCCATTTGCTCTTCCCTGGTGACCTGAACCATTTACTTCCGTTGCACTTAGAGACCTCCGTCCCCTCTCCCTCCACGCGAAGCGCCCCCGGCCTATCCCGCCTCCTCCGTGGCTCCTCGTTCCAACACTCTTCCTCCAATTTCTGCTCCACTTCGCGTCACCTCTTCCCTCCCTCCGCCCTACGCCACACCTTCCGTAGCGTGTATGCCTCAGCTCCCGCCTCCTCTCTGTTTCAACCGCATTCTTTCCGAACCGTGCATCCACGACATTCACTATGCTTCCTTTGCCCCACCCTTTCTGAATTTCGCCAAAACTCACTATCATAAATTTTCTCCGTCTCCATGTGTCGATCATTCTTCTACTCCGCAAGTGTCCTTCGCCCCGCCTCGTTTCCACCTTCTTCCTTCCCGTCCCAACCCATCTCACATTCCTCCACCTTCCTCTGCTTTATCCTATCCCCGCAGTGTTCAGATCGTCCCTCTCCAGGCGCATGTTCTTCGTCTCACCTTCCAGCATTGTCACTGCGTCTTCCCCGACTCCCATTTCCGTCTGCTCCAGAAGCTTTACCGCTATATCTAATTTTAGTCTTACATCGATTATGCGTTTATCACTTTCCTTCTACCTGTTGTTCCTTTTCATCCATATTTTCACTGGGAGTTTTCAAGAGTCCTCTTCCCAACCGAGCCGTCATAGCCCATTTTACCCTCGCATTTCCCACAAAATCTTCCGATTCTTTCCCTCCATGTGCATCCTCCCTGTGCAATCTCTATTCATCTAACTGTATTCCGCTTTCCTCGAACATTTTTCATTTGTTCAGACTGATAGTTTTACCTTCCTTATATCCGCTCGACTTAATCTACCACCACTTTCCCGTTCTGAGCTATCTCGTCTTATATCATTTCCCCCCAATAATTCATTCCGATCTCTCCATTTCTGCTCCACCTGGTAAATTTTACCCTCTCCTCCCTGCATTTGCCTTCATTTCCATATTTTCTTTTCCACTCTGTTCTATCACATTCCATTTCATCTACTCCCCTTTGGTTTGTCCTCCCCGTCCACTCCATACCTTCGCCTTCTAACAGTTTTACCCTCCTTCCTTTGTTACCGTTTATACCGCCACCACGTCCCGTACTATCTTACCCCATACCAGCCCCTTCCCCATCTCCTCCACTCCATCTCTTTCTTCCTCGCCCTATTAATTTTACTCTCTCTCTCTCTCTCTCTCTCTCTCTCTCTCTCTCTCTCTCTCTCTCTCTCTCTCTCTCTCTCTCTCTCTTTCTCTCTCTCGCTCGCGCGCGCATTGGCCTCCATTTCCGGCTTCACCATCCCACCCTCTTCTGCCCCATTCTATTTCATCCGCTTCCCCTTATCTCGCCCACCACGTCCACTCTGTCTCTCCGCCTCCTTGCCTATTTTATCATCCTTCCTCCTTATATTGCTCTCCCTTCACCCTCGTCCACTCCGTACATTCGCCACCCTGCCCTTTGTCCTATTTTCGCCGCATTTATACCGCCCCCGCCCCCCGTGTGCTATCTCATCCTCCTCCCCGAGCCTCGACCAGCCCGGTTTACGGCCCCGGCGGCCGCCGCCGCCCGCCGCCCACGGCGCCGCCACGCGAGAGGGCTGGACGGGGCAGGGCGCACCCGCTCGGCCCGAGGGTTTTAGCGTAATGAGCACGTGATTTTTGGGGTCGCTTTTTGTGGAGGTCGGCTGTCGTGCGCGTGAGTTAATGAGCAATGAATGGACTGATCGGTTTCAGTTGCGTTCCGCGGTGAAATCGAACCCTTTGATGGATGGCTGTAAGGTTCGGAAATCCTGTGCCTCGACGCTGCGACTGGTTTTCGATGTGATAATTAACTCTGAAGTACGTTGCAACGGTGAACCTGATACTGACTAGTAGTGCATATAATCCTGTAATGCATTTCAATGGATTCAGCTATGTCAGAATCTGTACAAATGCCATCCTGCGTGTATTTGTTTTATCAGGAGAATGAAATAGATATAAATTGACAATCTAATGTATTCGAGGTACCGGCGCTCAATATTGAGTCGAACGACGGCAGTCTGGCGCCGGCAATCTTTTTTAATAAGGAAAAGTGAATTATTTTCATTTTAATGTCAGCGAATGAAATATACTGGGTTATTTTGATTACTAATATATCCCTACAACGTAGATAGGTGAATTGACGCATTTGAAAAATTTCAATGTATTATGGCCATTAAGGACACAATTCTGTGAGTGAAAATAGCAAGTATTTAAAATTACTATATGACATCAATAACATTATTACTTCAGATTGTGAATCACACATACATATAGTTGCTATTGAATTGCTGTCCATTTGCTGCATGCGTTGAACATGTGTCAAATGCGGCGCAAAACGGCAACGCTCAGTCTTTGCATGCGCAACTGCAATCAAAAAGAAATTTTGGACGGTATTATATGCAACGACCTTTGATTGCGCACTGCAACACAAAACTGTGCCAGTGTTATTTTCTTTCATTTGGCGATAAAAGTTATAGTAAACATTTCTGCTTTAATGAGGTGTTAATGGAATTAATACCACGCTGATTGAATATGTTGAGAGCCCCCTACTCCTCAAATAAATAGGTGTCTCTGAAAAGGAATTAATGACTCTGTTTCCTGGAAATCTAATTTTTATCTTGTGTATGCTTCTGTACATCTAAAATATTCGTAAACGCACGTTAACCAGTAAAAACACTTGATGTAATATTTGTTGTCAAGTTGAGTGCCGCCGTACGTTCGATTTTCATTCACAACCGAAACCAATGTGTTTCGTGTTGCGTAAAATAAACAATGGCCGAGTACTAAAGTGAAAACATGAAAGTACACTTAATTGGAAGAGAATATGAAGTAAACAAATGAAGAGAACGTGTTGTTTAACCACTAACCTTTAAAATCACACTAACGCTACCATCGTAATTTCTGCAATTGTTATAATAAATCAAATATATAAAAAAATCATCTTGGAACCTTGTATTGAAGGTTATTGAAACATAAAAATTCATTTTAAAATTTTATGTCCACACATTGTTATTTTTTGAGATTAATGCTCTTTTGCGCCCTTTTTGAATATTTACTTATATTTTGTTCGTAAATACATTGAAAATTTTGAAACGTTGTTGTAAATGCCATCATAACATTCTTTAGTCCGAAAATTAAAACTATACATGATTAAATTATTAAGTAAAGTTTTAACACGAAAATTTATCTCGCAATAACTCCACGATTTTCCAAACTGAAAGCATGGATACTCGATCTCGCTATATAAGCAAATATGTAAATCAATTGACTGTCTAGGCTGACTGGATAACGCCGGTTGGCGTGCCGTCTTTTCCATCGTCTTATCATGGCCACCATTCCATCAGTGCTGAAGACCCTGAGAAAGACTATGATACAATGTTCGAAAAGTCGGCATCGTAGCTTTCGACGCGGCGTCACCCAGACAGTCAAGTTCATTCACAAACCTCTGGCCGCAGAAGCCTATATCACACAAATCAAGGTGTATTTTCATATAAATTATAATCATTGCATATTTTCAAGTACTATGTAAGTTTTCAATACTTTCAACACGTTGACTGCCGTAAGAAACATAACGTGATGCTCACGGAATTGATCAGGGGCTGAAAGCTTTGAGCATCAATGTGGATTCTCAGTCATGACGAATTATAGTTCGCTCGGCCAGTAGGTTCGTTATTATCTTGATTATTACGGCAGCCAGCTTAGTGATTTTGAAGAACTACTTACCTTATGGACACCAATTTGTAACCGGACACAAAA
Source organism: Gryllus longicercus (assembly GCA_038098605.1). Classification (NCBI taxonomy): domain Eukaryota; kingdom Metazoa; phylum Arthropoda; class Insecta; order Orthoptera; family Gryllidae; genus Gryllus; species Gryllus longicercus. Next base: position 2,476,833 of record JAZDUA010000188.1, on the reverse strand, counting down.
AAATGATGTCTTTCCGGATCTTGTACAGTACTTTTTAATTTCATTCGGCAGAGAGCAAAAACATAGATGGTTAAGCCGAAATCATAGGCGAGATTTATAACCAACCGAATTCATTGTTTGTTTTATAAGCCTGTGCCGTTCAATATGTTTTTTTAATTCTACATTCTTACGCCAATAATTATATAATAAAAATTATATAGTTCGTGTGAATAGGATTACTCGTATGCCACCGTTTTGTACAACTTATTTGTTTGATTTGCTCTTAACGGATGGCGACGGGTAAGGTATGTAATGGAGGAGCGTTACCATAAGACGGGCTTTTAATTGCTGTTCTTGGTTTTATAATAATACAACAAAAAATTTACAAAAATATGAATGATTCTTTAGATATTGCAATGGTAAAAGTGCGGGTTTGACTTTCTTTTCACGCTATTTTGAGTAGATTCTTTTCGGGGATTTATAGACTCAACCATAATGCAGACAAGTTTGCCGCTGCAGTTGTAGTACTATTTAGGACCGTTAAATGTGCGTTATTCTATTTCGAGGTGCTTATTTAATGTGTTTACTTCACAGTCCTTCGTCTCCATTGTATGCACAGCAATTCTTTACGTTTGCTTTAGTCATGGCCACGACCTGTCAATTACGTAAGTCAACTCGACTGCTCTCTCTCCTACCGTGGACAGAGCAAGATCATTTCGTCCGGAATGCAGGAAAATAGGAACGTAAAACCTCACCAAGCAAATATGATCTACTTATATCAGCAAAACCATTAATGTTTGACATAAAAAATGTGCTTATCTGGCTTTACTCGTATCGGAATTCTTGACATTTAGGGGCTATCTGACTATGAACTGATGAATGACGATATTATATATTTTTATTATGATACCAGTGTTAAATCCTTTTGTTCACATCTGGATATTAATGAATGGTTTTGACGGGTACGTAATTATGAAGATATGATACGAAATATGATGGATTGATGATGGATTGATGGTGGAGAGATGGGGATACGGCCCCCAAAACACCTGCTGCGATCCCACATTGGTCGATCAGAATTTGAAGGTGAAGGTCTGTTCGTTGCACCAGGGGTCGCCCGATGAATAAAGATAAGATCATAAGGGTTACATGGTGGTGAACCGATGTTCTTGTTGTAGTCAGAAGGTGGAAACAATATGTCTTAAGCGGTATTTAACGCTGTACTGACATTTAAATCAAGGAAATGTCTATATCTATAATTTATGTCGGTTGGCTTATTAACTTAGCCGTCTTTCGTCTCCATTATACTTCAGTAATTCCTTATGTTTACTTCGGGCATGGCCGCGACCTGTCAATTACGAAAGTCAATCCGACTGCTCTCTCGGCTGCCGTGAAGGGCGGAAGCCCATTTCGGGACGATTGGCAGGAAGCATATTGGGCTGAAGGCGGCGGGGCGCGAGGCGTGAACGCCTAAAGCAAACGTGGCGCCTCGCGTGAAGCCTGCGGCCACGCCCTGCCCGCCCCCCGTCCCCCTTCACCCCGTACTAGCTTCCCTTCCCTGTCGCCTCGCGCGCTCACAAAAGCCCCCGATAGCCGATCATCCTCCGACAGCGCCCGAGGGACCTCAGCTAGCTCCCGCCTGCCCGCGCGCTTGATTGAGATGGACGTGTGAGCGAGGGGCGGGGGTGGCAGCTCCCCTCCTATCGGAACACTGGCGCCTGCAAGGGAATATGCTTCTGGCTGCGAAACATTTTACATTTTTTTAACGAGACTGCGCGAAAGAGGGTCATGTTTTCTTTCATAGTTTTTGAGGGTTTCTTGGAACTCGTGAAATATTTGAACCAGTCAACGGATATTGAAGGGATATATTGAAAGACGTGTGAGCGAGGGGGTTTGTAGTACCGTATAGAATACTCGCTCCTGCAGGGCAGAGTGCAAATAATACTGTATGCTGCAATATATTATTTATATTTTTAATATGATTGTGGAAACGACCGAGGGTTTTATTTTCCTATGTCCTACGCCTCAGACGATTTGAAACAATCAACTGATGTTTTGATGAGACTTGGTGGAGACCCCTTCCCCTGAAACTCTGGCTCATGCAGGGGAATAGGTGTAATAATTCTACAAGCATTTCATACTTTTTTCAATAGTCTCGGAAAGAAATTTATGATTTCTTCTGCAGACAATGTGAGTTTCTATCAACCCTGAAAATATTCTAGTCAAATTGAACCAATCAATAGTTTTTAATACAATGTAGTGAAGGACGGTTGAACGACAATGCACGGGAAAAAATAACAGTTGCAGTATACCAGATCCATGATACTGTGACAAGGGAACTTATTACAGTATCGCGGATTTGATAGACTGCAACAGATCTTTTTTTCCCGCGCCGCAGCCCGCACCTCCTCCCAAAATATTGGCTATTGAAGAAAAAATGTTTAAAAATGCTGAAGGCTGCGACACATACTTCACACGACTGCCCAAAATATTGGCTCTTGCAGAGAAATAATTGGAAAACTCATGCTTACAGGACTGCACAACAAGAATGTTGTTTTCCCTCGTGGGCTGAGGGAGTTTCATTTCAACGCCGATTATTTCTTAGTATTACCATTTACGAATAGATACATTTTTCGAAAGAAGGATTTGGAAAACGTTCAATGCACTGCACTACCTTACATGTCGGGAGATTATCGGGAGCTTAGAGTTTGTCCCAGCTGGGACAGTGCCTCGCAGATGGGAGATACCTGGATGGAGAAAACCTCGTAAGCCGATATGTAGGCCACCGCCGGCGGGAAAGATTAATACCACCTCCCTCGATAAAAAAAAATATGCACTATACCTTCGGGCTAATGACCATAACAGTTATCGCGTCCGGAAATATAATTCAATCATTCAATCGAAGACGTTCAAATGAATATTCTGCTATTTTCACGGCTTTCTTCTTTAAAAAACAGCTATTTTCACGAAGGTCGCTCGTTTTATCAAAATGATGTATTCGTCGGAAGAATCAGCATGCAGCAGTGGCAGCCAACGAGTGTTGGAGCAAATGCCGTGACTTTTCCACGTCACATTGCCGGCGACGTTTCAGCGGCGGTGGCAGCGGCATTAAGCGCCATCCAGCCATTTCCAGGCGGCGCGTGGGGACGGGACGGGTGTCGCGCCGCATTTGCATGAGAAAAGCGCCGGCTGCCGAAAGGAACACCCGCGCCGCCTGGCGTCGATGCAGCGGGCGTCGCGACACGGCGCGGCGACGAGCCGATCGCGGCAGATTGCGCGGCGCGGCGCGGCGCGGCGTCGCGGGACGTGTGAGCAATGTGGTGTGGGGCCCAGGGGTCGGCGAACCGCGCGCGGGAGGCCGGTGCGGGGTCAACGACCGCTGAGGCAAAGGATGTTCCGGGTAAAGTCGCTTTTGCTTTCTCGTGCCGAAGGCTCTGCGTGGAAGGGATCGGTTCTTCTGTCGGTATTTTCCGCGACATTCTTCGCGAGAATTTAACAGAAAAGGTATTTACATTAGAACAACGGGTGAACAAAATCAAGAAATTTGTTTGGGTGTGTGTCAAGTATCCAAGTCGTCAAGGGAATGAAGTTGTATTGAGATTGATTATTTCTTGGCAAATATCAAGGAGGATTAAAGGTAGATGGTTGAAACGGTGGTATTGGATTGCGAGAGTGATATTTCAAGCTTCTTTCTTGGATCTTATCATGGAATAACATGAAAGATCTCGGTTTAGTGGAACATTTGAAATGAATCAAGTTCCCGTTCAATTCTTAGTGTAAATATCTTAATTGCAAACAACTTTATATTATATTTAAATATTATTTAAGTTGCGAAATATATTGTACATTTTATGTATAAAAAGATCGTAAGAAAAGTCATAGACTGTGTATAAAACCTTCTACATGAATCTGTGATCAATAATACCGTATACATCGAATGCGAAATATATACTTTATCGTAAACGCAGTCACTTATACGTAATGCAGACAAACTATTGTAATTCTACATAAATTCGTTTCTTCAGTCGTCAGTATTTATGCGCTAAGGAGAGGGCACTCATTACAACGACGTCACACCCGCAATGTGCACGCGCGCGCGCACGCCCACACACACGCACACACGTGTAGCCATTATGGACAATCAACATCAACAAAATAGACGTTAGACTAATATAGACTGCTAATATATATGATATAATATTTGATAATTTTGACGGAATTACGTGAAAGGGATTGTTATTTCCAAAAATATTTTTACAACAACTTGCGTTACCGCAACAAAGACTGTAGACCAACTACCACATAGTTCATGTAATCACCAAAATCGTATTATTTTCATTGCTAGGTGTTAGTTTTCTGTACTTAGATCCCGTCAAAGACTTGAAGAAGAATTAAAATCAGAATGCGACCAACCACGACATAAATATCAACGTTTTAAAATGGAAGTAGCAGCTCTGCCCCAGTTGTTGATTCGTATCCACGGAGAGCTAGCATTTTATACCTTGTCACAATTTTTACGTAGCAAGCTAAGAGAAAACACAATAATAGCACAGAGGTTTTTGAGCTTATTAAATTGTTCTCCTCACACGAAAATGGAAGGATCATCTTCAGTCAGGTAATTGCCTTCTAAATCAAAGATTTCAGAACTTTCTGTCGAAATTATTATATTTTCAACAATTAAAAAAAATGAATTAAATTGTCAAAAAATCTTTATAATTATTAATCATTATAACAATTCAATTTAAAAAGTCTCATGGACAATAAATGTAACAAGAAACAGGTACGCGCGCCACAATGAGAACATTTCTCTTATATATTTTATATTATTCCGTATCAGCTTACGAAAATTTTAGATTTCCATATTTGGTCTTGAATATTCCGCTAGAGACTATAGTCGCACAGACTATAGACGCACTATATAGTCGTTAACAAATGCATAAAGCTCGGTAGAGATATTGCGATCATCATCCGCGTAATAAAAGCTGCTGAACTCGCTGCGCATTTCTCGCCATCTCTCGCCCAGCACGGGCAAAAGTGAGCGTTGCAATGCGTGCCGCGCACATTGCAGCAGACGGAGGAAACGGCCTAGATCTAGCGGCGATGATGATGATGATGATGATGATGATAATTATTATCAATAGTAATCGTATTACTAAAATAATAGTAATAATCCTATCGGAAGCCCCTCCGGTGGCTCGTGGACAGTGAGCTATCTTTCCGTGATGCGATCTCGGTTTCGATTCCCTTTCGAGGAAAAAATGGAGCTGTAGCTTTCTATAACAATCGTCTCAGTTTCTATAGCGGAATGACGAAAGAAAATCTCAGGCAGGCCAAGTAAGGCTAGATACGGTGAAGAGAATTCTCGTCTTCTTACTGAATGTCTCCCTTACAACCTAGCGTGGATAAATAAAAACCTGGCGCAGGGCTGGATATACCTCTGGCTAACAAAAGTCGGATTAATGCGCCCCTAAATTGTTACAATCATATTAGTAAAACTTAGCAACAAAAATAATTGTTGCTGATATTAAAAATTAGCCAACAATTATTGTTGATTACAATTTTATAATAGCATTACGTAAGTAAACATGATCAAAAATGAAATAAATGCAATCTCTTTTACACGGTAAAGAAAGATTACGGTGTATTACCATTTAACAGAAACATTTGAATCAAAACCCCGTAATTGTGCTAATGCAGGAATGAGAAATTCCCTACACCTTAAACACATTTAACAGATTTAGAATCAGAGACACAGCGTTAAGCAGATTTTAAAACGAAAAAAGTAGAAATTGTCAAATTATAAAGGTAAATGAGTAGACATAAAGTCAACTGCAATGGATATTTCTCTCCAACATGGGCTATCATCGTGGTAACTTGGAAATGATGCATCTTTTTCGATTAAATTAATATTTTAACGCAATCTTCAAAATGAGAGCACATTGGACTTTTAATACATTTTTGACATTCTATAATCCGTATTAATGGTTGCCAGAATTGTCCACAGTTTGGTTCCAGTATGAAGTTATTTTCACTCGCAAAGCAATTATTTAAAGAGTGCGAATGCAGATCAGACCACTAAGTACAATAAAATTACCAAAAGTACAATCAGGACAATGGATTTCAGGGTTTGGGATGAACCATAATTGGGTTTGTGATGAATGAGAGTAAAAGCCGAGATCCAATTCGAAGATTCATGTATCATGTAAAACTCCTCAACCAGAATGTTGTTGTCGACAAGTTTCACATGTCAATTCAAAGGTCGAGGTTTATTTCCATTCTTCCGTAAATTTCAGTTTCAAATAATTTGCGAGAGAGTACGCCTCGTGACCTACTAAATGTAGAAAACTAAAAGGAATACAATTTTAATGCGACTCAATTTATCAATTTTCTTTACATGCTTGTCAAACTGCGAACATTACGGACTCAAAAGCGAAATGCTCTGTTTTACACATTGAAACATATTTGAGACTAAAAACATCTTGACACTGGTGACACTGACACTGGTAAAAATATCTTTCCAACATTTATAACTCAAATTTCCAAAATTCAAAGATAGGCGTTTTAAAATTTGATGAAATAAAAAAGTTAAGTGATCAAGGGTAAAAATCAAACTTTAGGTGCACTTCGAATTAGTCGAAGTAAAAAGCGAGAGTTGTTGGTAGCAGTCCGAAAAAAATCTTTTAATATACTGTAAAAAAGGTTAACTCGAAATTTGATATCACGAATTTTTCGGTGACCAGAAAGATTGAGTTATTTCTAAAAAAGAGGAAATATTTTTTGAAAAAAATTGAGGAAACTGAGGAAAAAATAATATTACGGTACTATAGAGAGGCGTGAGAGTATTTTTGCACGGGCAAAATTAATCTTTGTTAACTACAAACATAAAAATACGCGAACGGTAAATGTAATTTTTAACCTTGATTTAAGAAAATCGGTGAAAGTTACCGAAGGTACATAGGAGTATTACTCTTTTCGTGGAAAATTGCCCTGCTCATCTCAAAATTATGAAAAATTTAAAGGCTTTTAGTGGAGCACATTTCTCATCTAACATGACTTCAAAATTGCATCATAGATCAGGATAATAAAATCGAGCTAATAGTATACAGAATCAGCAATATAAAAATCCTTTAAGCGCTTTTCCGGGAAGAGATAACGACAAAGAGTTTTGAGAAATTTAGAATGAAAATTTAGAAAAAAAAGACAATGACATAAATTTACTTGATTTTATTGTGTAGTTGGAAAAATTAAGAAAAGATGTCAAACCAGAAACTATCACAAACTGCTTACGGAATGCCGGTTTCGGGGAATTTAACTTTCGGTTCGCGAAACTGCCGAACACAAGATATCCCGTTCCTGAATCATTGCCAGAATTTCAAAGTTTCGAATAATGTAAAGAACGCCACAAGACCTTACTTTAAAGTTATGCAGATCTCATCGTAGCCACTCATTCCACAGACCAAGAGATCTTGCGCTAATGACACCGGACTTAGAAGACGCGAAGCCGAAAACAAGAGGACGTGCTAAACAAGAGGCCCATAAAATAAAAACACCTTCTGCAGCATAGGTTCTAGAGAGCTTGGACAACTTTCAACGGTATATGTAGGGACAGTTATGAGTTGGTGGCGATATTTTGGGTGTATGTAATTTCATAGAGGATTTTGTAGAAAAAAATTACTGATTTTTTATTAATCAGGGCGGCATATATTGTTTGGGGCTTGCATAAGTTCTTATTACACTTTTGTATATGAAACACTGTTCTCAATGAAAATACTCAGTTATTTAATTACTTGAGTTTGAACATTTTTATAATTTATTGAGTATAGTGCTTTTTGGGTTTTGCAAATAGTTGATAGATATTTTTAGTAACTCGAATTTTTGTTAAGTCGAATAATTATTTATTTCGGAGGTATTTCGAGATATCGAAGTTTAAGTGGAGAGAGAGGGGGAGGGAGGGGAGAGATGTAGAGTGAGAGGGGGAGAGGGGGAGATGTGAATACCACTCTACAGTGTAATTTATGTGGTATATACTTGGAAAGTATATTCTTTATATAAAACCTGCGTGCTTGTGTAAGCGTGTTTGATATTTAATATCCAAAAAATTAACAAAAGATGTGCCTTATGAAAATGTGGAAATAAGTAGTACAATTGTGTTGTCAACGTATCTTCTTTGTTTATTAGTCAAAGTATTTTTCGAAGTGGCCATCTTCAGAACTGAACGTTTACAAACATTATACTAGATTTCTTACATATTAATAGAAAAAATAAAATGAACAAAATGCAGATAAAATATGGAAAATTTAAAATAGTGAACTGATAATGAAGTACAGAAACTAAGAACCAAATAAGATTCTTAAACAACACTGGTCACGTTGTTTATCAGTTCCGAGGTATCATCCTCTGCAACAACAGACCGAAATGCATAAATAAGCAAGCGAACCGAAATGTTCTGCCATTATGAGTGTAAGGGCGTTTCCTTGGCTGAGTCTGCTGCTGCCCCCAGCGCCGCGCTGTGCTTCAAGCCCCTCCCCCACCCCTGCCGCACGCGCTCCGCCTGGGAGCAGTCGCTTAGGCGCGCCGTGGCCTTATCCTGCGTCCCATGGGCCACGCGGGTTGCGCGCGCAGATAAAGCCACGCGCCGACGCCCCCGCCCCCGCGCCCCACGCCTCCCCCGCCGTCGACCTCATTCCCTCACCAACGCCCCTCTCAAGCCACGCCTCGCTGCCGCAGCCACCTCGCCCGCCGTACCTCGAGGTCCTCCTCCTCCTCTCCACTTCGCTGGCCATATCCTCGTCATCCACGACTTCTCGTCATTTACATATTCTCATCTGTTCCTTTGAGCTCTACAGATAATCTTGCCCATTATACCTCCATATCGTCGGCTCCTCCTCGACTTCAACGCACCTTCCTCTCTTTCAAAATACAGTATCCACATTTTGATTTCCGCGCGTCCACATCCGTACCCTTGACTCCTCCTCCTTTCCACTTTGCATCCCATATCCTCGTCATCTACGTCTTGTTATTCACATATTCTCATCTGTTCCTTCGCGTCCTCCACAACATCTCGCACACCACACCTCCATATCGTCTGCCCCCCTATATTCAACTTACCCCTTCCGTTTTAAACTATCCTGTCCACATTTCGCGTTCCTCCTCGCTTCGTCCTTCTTTCTCCTTGTCATCTACTTTTCGTCGACTTCATGTCGTTTCCGTTCACCATTTCTTTATGTCCTCTGTCTTTCATGCATCCTTATCTTTTACATCTCCCCTTCATATCTCACATCTCACGATTCACGATTTCTTCTCTATATCTTCTTATCCATCCCTCTTCGTCTTCTACTTCGCGATATCCACGCTTCCTCGTTCTTCATACCCACATGTCCCTAGTACCTACTCCACCTCCTCACATCCTTATCCTTTACACATCGACTTCCTCGGCTTCTCACGTTACACACACTGCCCTTTTCGGTTCGATAGCCACATCTTCTGCCTCATCCACGTCTCTTCATCTTCTCCTCTCCCACTTCCACATCTGCTCACTCTCCACATCACGTCTCCCTACCTCTTCCTTCCGTGCATGTCTTTACTACCCTCTCACTTCTTCACACGCACACCACCTCAACATTCGCGAATCCTTTACTAACCGCTCATGACGCGGTCCTTTGCATATTTCCTTAACCTCCGCAACTCACTTCCGTCAGTCTCCTCCATTTCGTCTCCCCACCCAACACAGCCGTGATAACCCACCTCTTCCACTGCGTCGTAACCAGTTCAAACCGACTTCCTTCCGTCGCCTCCATCTCCATCACCTCTTCCTCCGCGTTCCGCGCCCTCTACGTCCACTCTGCGGACGAGCCTCTTCCCTGCTCTCCAACTTATCTCTCATATCCTCCCTGCCGCTCGCCCCGCCGCCCCTATCTGCGCACAGCCGCTGCGTCAGGCCAAGCGCCCAGGCCGCCTCCGCCTCCGCGGCCGCCGCCCGCGTCGCTCCCAGCGTTCGCCCAGCCTGCCCAGTGGGCCCAAGTGCAGCTGCAAAAGGCACAAGAGTGACCTTTAATAAATACAATTCGTTTTGATTTGGCAACGCAGGCTTTACAATGTTATTTGAGCTTACATTCCCTTTACTTTCGCCATTTTAAAAAAAATATTTAATCCTTGATCGACAAAAATGTGTTTTTTAAGAGTATGAACAATTACAATAATTTGAAATCGAATATGAGGAGAAACTTTAAAAGAGCAATATCTAAACATGCTACTCACACAAATAAGTAATATTTTAGTTTAATTTTTTAGTTGTAATGACCTTAAAACTATATAAGTTATAAATAGAAAATAATACATGAAAATTTATTATAAAAATGTTATTTACTTCGCAGGAAACGATTGACTGCTTGGTAAATAGAAAAGAGGTATATGCTGGAGAAGAAGGAAGAAAAGCATAAAATTGATCTGAGAGTCGAAGGATGGAAGATTTTAAAAGAAAAATATTAATAATAAATATTTGATCATATTTAATGAATCTTTGTTCCTGCATCTTTTCTTGACGTTCAGTTCTTATTCAGCCTTATTTAATCTTTCTCCTTTTGCCACAATTTTCGTGTTTTTTGCCAAACCTTAACAACACAATCGATCCAACAGCCACGATTTTTCTTATTATTCTTTCTCAGTTATCTTTTACAGTACGTAGCACATTGTTACAGAAAACTCTCATTTCTCATAAAATTGTCACTCACAGAGTGGTTGCGAAACATTCTCCAATTTATTATAATTATAATAAATATTGATTTCACTCTGTATTCATAAGCATGATGACACCTTCGCTTATACATGTGTTCATGAAGTCACTGAAGCATTGGCAGAACTATTTCAATTTCAAGAACATTCTTCTCCTGCTTTTGCGTGCTCACGTTTTTCGCCCCACTGTGCGTTGCTCTGTTGTTTTCGCCGCGCAGCGCCCTAGCGTTCGTTGATCCTCGCCACCACCACCACCACCACCACCACCGTCGTCGCCGCCGCCGCCGCCGCCCCTCTGTACCGCCGGGAAGCATCACCTGCCGCCGCTACAGACTCCACGCCCTCGTCTGTTTTTCGTTGGTAGAGGAGGGACAATCCTGTCTCTTGGTTCCAATTCTGGACTCATTTTTTTTTCTTTGAGGAAGCTGGGACACCCAAGCATTCTTCACTTCCTTTTCTCCATTGCTTTGTTTCCCCTCGAAACATCTTTTATAAACGAGTTACTGTTTTTTTACACATGGTTGTGCTCTGAAGAACAAACCTCGACCTCTTGACTCTTGATTTGTTTTGTTATCAGAGAAACAACTTCTAAAGTTATACAATTTTATGGACCCGAAGACGGACATATTTCTACAGTAATTTTCGTCATCTCATTCTGTCAGCGTATACCCATTTTTAGTTATTTTTTAAGCTCTACATCCGAAATTAGAACAACTAGAGCTATCTCTTCGTCATCATTTTGGAACACCCGTTACTCATCAATCCTTCTCAGCAAAGCATTTGCAAAACTTGGATCGCTTCAAATAGAAGGAAAATGAGAGGCGGAAGGGAAACATTAGGAAAAGACATCGGGTGGACCACGAAACAGTATAAAAATCAAAGGAATCAATCGAAAGAAAATGAATCGGACTAAAAAGAAAAAAAAAAACAAACCAAGATAAATAAAGACGTAGATACTGGTATATTTATTTACTATATGGTAACGCGCAACAAATAATTGCAACAAATAAATGCCCAAATACAAATGGTTACCTAGAGGTAGTATCAACGCAATAGAATAAGTCAATTTTAACTTGAGCTGTGCCTTGCTGTTCTAATCGTGTCATGTATCTTTGAAAAGTTCTAAAAAAATATACGTATCATAAGAACAGAGAAGGCAAGATAAAGAACAGAAAGGCGAGTGTGATGTGAATAAAAGAGGAGAATGAACGAGGAGTGAGAGAGGACGGGCGAGGCTAACTGGCGGCGTCTGCGCGGAGGGCGGCGGCGTGGACGCGCTGTGTGTGTGTGTGTGTGTGTGTGTGTGTGTGGTGGGTGGGTGGGTGGGTCGAGGCATCCGCTCGGCAACGGCGTGCCGCGCGCGCCGCAGTTTAACTCTGCAAACAGCGCGTAATGGGCCGCTGCCATCACCGCTCACTCGAACCTCCAGCCGCCAACGATCGCGTTCAACTGCTTTCGCAGGCCTCGCCTTCGTGTGCCCGCGCCGGCCCCTCTGCCTGCGCGCACCCCGCTGCCCAGACGGCTCAGCCAGCCCTCACCAGTCAGCATCCCTCCTGGCCTCCAGTCACCCTCGCCATCCCCGCCCACCCCGTTCCGCCTCAGCCGTTCTGCCCCTCTCCGCCGCCCCGTCCCGCCCTGCTGCTCGACCCCGCCCCCGCTCCCCCATCTCGCACCGCTCCGTCACCCCGCCCTTTCCCCACCACCCCGTCCCGCCCCGATGCTACACCCCGCCCCGCTCCCCCATCTTGCCCCGCTCCGTCACCCCGCTCTTTCCCCCCACCCGTTCTGCCACCCGCATCTGCCACCCCGTCCCGCCACCCCGTCACCATCCCTAGGCCGCCTCGCCGCCCCCCGCTCCGCAGTCCCGCCTACCCGCTATCCCACTGCATTGGGCGCACCCGTCTACACCACCCCATCGTTTCCGCCCCTCTCAAAAACTTCGCCTCTCCCGATGATCTCGCATTTTCACCAAGACGCGCCGTCCCCGCCAGCTACTTCACCCCCGTCGTCTCCGGAGTTCCCGCGCTCCCGTCGCCACCGGGCTCCACAGCTCCCACTAACCCGTCGCTTTCATTGCCGCCGTCTCCTCTGTCACCCACGCCGCCATTGCACTGCCCCACCATACCCCAATACCCCGCATTGCCCTAGCAAATATCTTCATCTTCACCGTCACTGCCGTCCTCGATCTGTTGTGCTCACCAACCTCGTCGTTCTTTCTCCCCCACTTCCTCACCATCTCCGACCCCACCGCTGCACTGCCTCTGCCACCGCCATTATCCTCGCCCTCGCCTCCACCGGCTCTCCGCCCAGGCGTCCGCGCTGGCCCCTCCGTTACAGTTCTCTTTATCTGCAGGCTCCCCGGGCGACCGCAAACGCCTCTTCCATGTCGTCGGTGTCAGCCGCTCCACGACGGTGCTTTCAACGTATTGCTTGCTCTAAGACCACTTCTAGTTTCATCTTCTTCCTTCCTTTGCCCCGTTTCATACCTCTACTGGTCTCGAACAACCCTCGGTTGCCCGATCCATTTCGTCTCACCGTTCGGATCAATTCACCACACAGACGTGTTTGAGCCGATTTCCGGCTTTCGTCACCTTCGCTATTCTAACCACACTCGCTTGTTTTCCTGAGGTGGTACCCCTACGCTCCCTCCCACTGCAGAGGCTGAGCGTTGGAAACCGCTGACTTGCGGATATTGCTAGTTCTCTACTTCAATCGCTGGGTGCGGGTTTAAAAGACGGTCTCTCACTGTTAAGAAATTCATGGGTAAAGCGGATTTTGTCCCTCGTTCCATGCCATTGCTCTAACACTTATCATTTATTCTTTGTGCGACACTGTGGAGTGAGCTCAAAATGTGGAGAAGGGCGTTAAACAACATCTATTTACCCATTTAACAGTATTAACGATTTGTTTTTGTTCCCTTTCGCCGATTCCATCGTCTCCTGCCCCCTTGCGGTGTGACCGCTGCTGCGCGACGTAGCCGTCGCGCGTTGGCCAGTCCTCTCTCTCTCTCTCCCTGGCTCGGAGCGGGCGCGCGGGCGCGCGGCCGCCGTTTGTTTTCACGAGTTAAACCTCCCTCGCGCGGTCGCCACTTAGACGCGGCGCCGGTGGATGTGTGCGGGAGGGATTCCCCGCCGCCCCGATCACGCCCCCTTCTCACGCCCGCGCTCACTCCCTCCGCCCCGCTTCGCCCGCGGCGCTCACGTCTCGGCTTCGATTGATTGATGGTACATAATATAAGGAACATGCAAAATATTCAATTTTTCACGAAGCACTTATAAATAGCAAACACTTATATGCATTATTTATTTAGGTTTTGAAACAGAAAAAAAATTACATCTTTTCATATTATCTGTGTACGACGCACACGAGTATTTGCACAAAAGGCCACTCTTTCTTGTTTTGTGCTACGTGACCAGCACTACGTAACAAATCTACTCGTCGAAATCTCGTTTCGCTGCGAGACATCCACTACCACGCGAGGCTTACCCTCATAGAAAGTTAGCGTAATAGCGCGAAGTATCATAGAACGTCTATTCTGTGGAAAGGGATAGACGTGGAGAACGGTAAGGGGGCCTACGAGGGGCGGCTGTCGGTTACAAAACCACGCACGTTCGATTTGGCTGAGATGTTGCCTTTTCAAGCATCGGCTCCGATTGAGTAGGGATTTAGGGTGCGTCAACTGCTATGGACATTAGTCCCGAAAGTGAAGTGCCTGTTTTTCCCTCGGGAGGTGGCTGTGATCTTTATGGATGGCGGGATCCGGTAGCGGCCTCCGTCAGCTTGCGGGCTTTTCCTCAACCAGATATCTCCCACCAGCGTGGCACCGCCCCGAGCCCTGACAAGCTCTAAGATCCCGACTCACCTCCCGACATTTGTGATTTGTGATTGTGCATGTAAGTGAGGGCGTAAGGCAGGCCTGAGGATAGGAGAAGCAAGAGGAATGAAAGTTCACGCGCGGTCCTTGGCCCGTTTTTAAGGGCATTCGCCCTGTGTAGATCGGAGAAACCATGGAAAACTACCGATTAGAGCAACCGGCCGCTAAACTTCTCCTGCAAGCAGTGGCTGAATTCGGCCTAGTTGTCTAGCTAGTGTCGACAATCCAGCCACTGAGGTTCGTATTCGAATCCTACGACCTTCCAATCGGAGGCACTACAGTGACATCAGTTGATGTCCTGAGCCAGATTTGTAGGTCTCAACATCGATTCTACTCTGTCTTCATCCTCGTTTTGAACCGACCTACGGTGTCCGTCTAGTCTCCGTATTATTACCCATTCTAGTAATAATTGAGGACTGTGTGAAGTGCCATTAATGATTTTTTTCAAGAAACGAAAAAAATCCTCACTCTTCTTATATTTTAATTTTAATTTCTTTCAATTGGAGATTATTTAAACAAAATGTGACAGCTTGGTTCTTTGAAGTTTGTATCATAAATACAGTTTGGAATCATAATACTGTTTAGCAATAAAAATATGAAAATCCTAATTGTTGGCTCATATATATTTTTCTACAAACACCGCTCAATTTTTCACAAAAATCTAAAGAAACTGCACAAGAAACTGGAACAGATGTGAAATATTAAAGTAATTTTGACGAGTTAGCGTGTCAAAAAAATTCCAATTAATTAATGCCAATTAAACTCGTGCTTTTCCAATTCGACGGCGAAGCTCCAGTGTTTAGCTTCCGAATTTAACATAAAACAACTTTGAGTCCAGCCAATGCAAAATAAGTCATGCTGTTTACACCAAAATACAGATGTAGGTTATCTTTATTGTCCTCCCTCGAATAAATAGTACTAAAGTATTTTACTTAAATAAATTTGCAACACGCATTGTTTACCCATATTCATTGCCTGTTGGTCAAAAAATATTTCCTCCCCGCAGGTTCTTCATCGTAGGCACCTTTGCGATCGGCCCCTCCTAACTTCTCCTAGTCGCCTTGATGTCTCTCCTATTTTAGTCTCAACTCTCCTGTTGACCTCACACCCAACTCTTCCTTCGCCTTATCTCTAACCTCAGACCCACCCACGTCCTTCAAACGTGCCTGCCTGTTCTCTTCGATTTAATTATGCCCCTATCGCACGTTTGCCTATGAAACATATCAATCTTCCGAAAATTACCTATTGTGTTTTCAGTTGCCTGCCTGCCAGTTTGCTGACCGCCCAACCTCACCTGAGAAATAACTTTTTTCTCAAGTCATAGCTTATTTATTGTGTCAACTTCATCGTCTTCATTGTCACACGTTGTCGCAAATTTACTGATATATTCCGCCGTTCAAACTTTTAACAATACAACAACCAATCCACTTTTAATGGAGGACAACCATTTAGATCCACTCTACTCGACCTTACAAGGCGTTGTGGTTTTCCTTTTGGGTCTTGTAACAAATACAGTACGTTGCTGCACAGGGATACGATGACTACGTTACACCCAGTGTCCACTCTACGTCCTTCTCTATGATAATAATAATAATAATAATAATTATTATTATTATTATTATTATTATTATTATTATTATTATTATTATTCTCGAGTATGTATGCATTTGGCATTTTAAGGTCGGATTAATCCGACTTTTCCCAGCTAGCGGTTTTCCCAAGCCTGGTCCCTCTTGAATATACATTTAAATAGAGTTGTAGCATTTAAGAGCGGGAGAACAAGCCATGCATTTCTCTCTTATCATCTCGTCTTACCTCCGATCCCGCCATGTCTGCTTAGACTTGTTTCCGCCCCATCTCCGCTCGTGCTCTTCAAAGCTCAGCTTCCCTCGCCAACGGTCACTCCGCAGTCTTGTCACCTCCGTCGTCCTCATTCGCGTTCCCCACGTTCCAGGAGAGGTGGCTCAGCGCATCAGCTGATGTCACTGTAGTGCCTCTGACCGGGAGGTCCTAGGTTCGAGTCCCGACAGTGGCAGGATTTCGACTGGCTTGTCAGCAAAGGAGAATTCAGTCTCTGTCTGGAGAGAATTCTAGCAACCGGCTGCTCTAATGGGTAGTTTTCCGTAGTTTCTCCGATCAGTACCAGGCGAATGGCGGCGAAATCAATACCAGGCGAATCCTAATAAACGAGGCACGGACCGCGCGCGATCTTTCCGTCCTCTTACTTGTCCTATGCCCACTCCTTACCCCAGACACTTACACTAACATGCACTACACTACCACAAATGCCTGGAGACCGGCTGGGAGCGTAGAGCTTGTCCCGGCTGTGGCGGTGCCTGGCTGGTGAGAGATACCTGGTTAGAGAAAACTCCACTAGCCGACGGTAGATCGGCGCCGCTTTTCGCTATCCAGTGGAGGAAGATCAACGCCACCTCCCAAGGACAATACATTACACTTACGGGACGTATGATTTTGGTAATTAACTCACCCGGAATCATTAACAATCAATCAATCAATCATTCAATCAGCGTCCCCACGTCGCTTCTTCGTCCGGCCTCGCCCCCTTTTCTCCTCCTGCCTTCACTACCCGCTCCCCGCTAGGGCCCCGCGTTTCTCCCACGAGTTGTCCACTGGCATACCCAACCGCAACGTCAGCTCTCTTTCCGCTCTGACCTGCTCCATCCCCGCCCCTTTCGCTGCTCCAATCCTTTCTGCTCAGGTAGCGGCATGAAATAACTTTTGTAATATAAATGAATGCTCTACACCACAGTTTGAGCTCGTACTTAGAATAGTAAATTGAGTAGTGAATAAATGATGGTGATATGTGGAGAAAGGGTTGAATCACGAAAATGAAAAGGGAATACGCTTTACCCGCCTCAAATTTCTCAACCCTAAGTGACTGTTATTTGATTTCCGAACCTAATTGTGGAAATATCAGTCTAGCAATACTTAGTTGCTAGCTTTTAGAAGTCGCAGTACCATTAGTTTTTAGTTGATCTGTTCTCTAAGGTTAATATTTGTCTTCAAAATGATTACGAGAAAATTTAAAAAAATGTAGAGTGCGTTGAATACTATCAATAAGTACTCCTACATGTACTAAAATATTATTTGTAATAATTGTGAATTGTAATAGTACGGTAGAAGGCAAAATCCGACTTTACTGTGAAATTCGACTTTCTGAATTTGTCCTGTTTTATCTGAATTACAATGCATTATTCCATTTGTATCTCGAAACTCAATATTCCACTACGAACGTATTCGATAACACACACTTTGATCTCGCACGCGAGACATCAAAGATGCGCTATTTATCTACTTTTCCTTCGCGGAGAGGACTTTGCTTCATTTGTATATTGTCATATTTTATTCGTCGCAGAAGCACTATTCATTTGGAAATTTACCATTACTTATAAGGTTTTAACATCATCTTACTGTACCTTTAGGAAATGTTCCTACTTTCCCCAGAGCGCCGCTTCTCCACTGAAGCCACTGAGCTATACAGCTCAGTTTTGTAGGGCAGCGTAATGCTACGCTTCTTTACTTCCCTGCTGTGAAGTCATCCCCAGCCTTACATCTAGGACTTTTCCTGTGCTAGAACATTTGCCCTAGAGACACATTCCGCGGGTTCTGTGCAAAGGTCACGGCAGATGCAATGAGAAAGCAAGAGGTGATCAGGGCGGAGAGAACGGCGCAACAGAGCAGACGGCGGCAACGGTGAGGACGGCTAGGACATCGAGGACCCGGAGGGTGGCAAAGGAGAGAACTGTGAGAATCGTTGTCCCGGAAAGCTGGCACGAGTCTGGACGATCAATATTAGACGAGTGCCGGAGAAGAACACTAAAAACACGGACCACGGAGCTCGCGCGATCTTTGCTACCTCTCACTTGTCTTACCTTCTTTCCTTACTTACACACACACATGAACTACATTGCCATACATGACGGGAAATCAGTAGGAAAGGTATAGCTTGTAAAAGGAAAGGAAAGTAGGAAAGGTAAAGCCGGCAAGCCGACGTGTATGGCGACGTCGGATCTCGCCGTCAAGCTGGGGAAGATCGCCCCACTTCCCGCGATTCAAAAATGCAGTACCTTTCGACTAATTACCTTAGCAGTGGGCGCGCCCGGTAGCATTAATCAATCAATCAATCAATAGACGAGTGCCGTTAGGGTGGCAAGGGTAGTGAGGACTGCGAGGATCCAGAGGCAGCGACAGTTCCGGCGGGCGACAGGGATGGGGATGACGAAGCCGGCGAATGTGGACAGACCGACGAGGACGGTGAGGGAGGTCACGGCAGTGATGGCGAGAAGGGTGGACGGGTTAATGTTGGCGGCGAGAGTGGACAGAGTGGTGGGGCTCAGAGAGTGAGTATAAGGCGATGAGGACGGCGAGGTTGAACAAGGCCGGTGGGGGGTGAGGGTGGCCAGTGAAGCGAGGACGGTGAGGGTGGTGGAAAGGACAAGACCCGCAAAGGCAGCAAGAGCGAACGCGCCAGGAGGGAGGGGGAAATACACTAGAACAGCGGTTGTGGCTAGGGGGGTGAGGGTGAACAGGGATGGCGATGGAGGTAATGGCTCCGACGGGAGGCGAGGACGGTGAGGAGGACGGCTACTCCGGTAATGGCAGCTGGAATAACGAGCACCGCAAAGGCGTCGAGAGCGGAGAACGACGAGGACGGAGCAGCGCCGCGTTTTGGCACTCGCAGCCAACGGAGCTAGACAAGTGTTTGCGGTGCACTCGCCCAACGCTTAATTTCCCACACAAAAACACTGTTCCACGCTTTTCGCTGCGCGCGCGCCCGTGCCTGGACTGATTGGAAATTGTTCGCCGAAACTACGTCAAAGCTGTTAATTTCTCGTAACTCTTCGGGAACATTGCGTCGCGTTTACTGATCATACACGAGTTAATTATTGTGCTACAATTAATGCAGAATGAGACGGAATGTTGATGTTAAATCTCGAGTTTAAAACAATTAAAACTGTTTTCGAGGTTCAAACTACATTTTATCTGTTCAAGAACACAATTGGATGTATCACGAATTTGCTGTGAGAATGATAATGTTTCACAAACAGTGTTGTACCAATTACACTTAGTTATCCCTGAGCAATTTCTAACTTTTCCACTTTTTTTCAAGGCTAAACTCTTTTCCTATTTTTTGTCGGTTCTTGCCTGATGACCTTAAAACGGAATTATTGGAATATTGAATGCCGATTTTCATATTACATGTATGTATATTTTGACTCTCGAAAGAAAATTAATTATCTTAAAAAACACGGACCAAATAGGTAATACACTTTTAGGTTTTATCAATTATATTTTTCATGTTTTAAATTTGAAAAGAACTGTGTGATCAAATGAAATCTCTCATTCAATACACGAAATCAAACAACAAAGAAGAAATTAAATTTAAAATAGTTCTATATCTAAGTTTCAACAACATTTTTCAGGGGCGAACCTGAATGAACGTGCGAGGAAATGACTTAACTACGGTTGACATGAAGGCGTTAATTCGTGGTGTCTGGACGTAGATGTCACAAGTGGCCCGGTACAAGCAATTCCCTCTAACGAGCACAGCCGTTATTACAGCTTACTGTATTGACCTGGAAGCTGAAATTGCGAGGCGTTAGATGCAGGATGCTCCCCATTTCTTGCTCTCCTCAAGGCCACTGTGAACGAGGGATGACGCAACCCGAGAGCTCTTGGGAGGTTGGAAAATTGAGGAAGATCCCGCTCATCCGGCGAGGACACGAACCCGAGGCCTCGTCTTGGGAGGATAAGGCGCGAAAGTGATCTGCGCGGGGCGTCGAAGGATCTTCTTACGATGCCTCCGTAACAAGTGCAGCTTTTCGCGTTATTACGCTAGCAAATCCTCGGAAGCTGCGACCTGGCACCTGGTTTGCCAGCTTAATGCGAGTTTCTGGCGAAATCGGGATCAGATAGTTCGTCTTTGCACTTAGTGATGAAGATTCAAGTTTACCCTCAGTAAAATCAAATTTCAGTAAAATTCTCCAGGTTGTATATACATGATTATGAATGCCAAACTTTATATTTCTATAGAAGAGGAAAGAATCTTATAAATCGAATCTTTCGATCTTCTTTTGATAAGCAGGTGACTTCAGTGTGCTAGTCACGTAGTTTGCTATTGCCTTCCACTATATATAGATTGGTATGGGGTTGTCGTGAATAGTGAATTAAAAATAATACTAATATAAATATTAATGCTAATAGTAACAATAATAATAATAATAATAATAATAATAATAATAATAATAATAATAATAATAATGAGAGGTAAATGACAATGGTCGGAATGCATTATGATTCAGATGAGGATGTCGGCGGCCAATTACGTCATGTGTGGGTGGTCCCGAAAGGTTTTAAAGAAATACAAAGTCGGCAATCTATTTTGGTAAACTACCTGGTAATATACACCAACAAACTACAAGTGAGTAAGAAAGGCTAATAGAAACTTCATTATTCTCCTAGTGCGTAAATGTAAAGCATCCACTTGTTTATTTGATATTCAAACAGATATTATATGGCATCAGATATATCAAAATCCGTCCCAAATCTACGAATCTATTACCAAAACGCAATAATTTAATCGCACATAAAATAAATTATGTAAATAAAATAAGTATTGTTTTAAGGAATCTCGTAATTATCTCAAGGAAAAATCTGGAGAAATAAAGAATTTGTACGGTCGAATCAAATTAAGTAGGTCACTGAGACATGCAATGTGCGGTGGTATTTCCATGGAAGTCACAAATCATTGTAATCAATAGAGCATGAAATCCACCGTCGAGTACTGCAATACTCACCTATTTATTTTAATAGGAAATGTAGTCGTCAGTGAGCGTAAGTCAAGTCCAACTCCCGCCCGCTCCGAGCCTCTAGTTAGCCCCCAGCCTGTCGTTGAGTGCAGGTTAACAGGACCGCCGCGCAACTTGCAAAGGTGTCACCGCCGGCAGCACTCAGAAGGCGGCCGCCTGTGCGGTGAGTGGATGTCAGCGGCGCGTGCGCGCGACAGTCGTGTGCGCACGACAGGAGGGGGCGGGGCGGGGTGGTGGCGGGGTTACGAAGGGAAAGAAATGGGGGCGGGCGTAGGAACAGCGGGTGAGGCGCGGAAGCGCCGGGCTGAAGCGAAGGGAGTAGAATGAAGAGAAGAACGGAAGTACGGAGTGTGATGGGGACGAGGCACGGGGGGGGGGGGGGGTAGACGCGACAGCGGGGAGGAGCTAGACCGGTGTAGGCGCGTGAGGCCGTCAGGGGTGGGATTTACCTGTGTGAGCCGGGCAGGAGAGGTGGGACTGGGGGAAGATCTGGTAGAGGTGGGCATGGTGATTGGTGAGCGAGATGATTGGGAGACCGGAGCAGTGGAGTTGATCAGGGCGGTCGGGAAGGACCGGGTGGTCGAGATCGACGGGGCAGTCGGAATAGACGGAGCGGTCGAGATGTACGGGGTAGTCGGATTTCCCCCGGGATGTTGGAATAATCTGGGCATTCGGGATGGGTGAAAAGTTCGGAATGGAGGGGGAAGTCGTAATAGATGGGACGGTTGAAATAGAAGGGTTGGTCGGGATAGACGGGTCGTTAGATTAGAAGGGTTGGTCGGAATGGACGGGTGTGTCGGGATAGACTGGGTGTTCGGGATGGATGGGGCTGCCGGGATGGACGGGGCGATCATCATGCTTGGGGTGGTCGGCACTAATCATAGGAGACACAGACCTGCGGAGATGCGGTAAACGAGGCGGTCGGTTTGCGGAAACCGGTCTGGGTGGGCGGGGTGGGCGGAATCGGGGCGCAAGAGACGGAGCTGTGCGGGACTGAACTGGGGCGGGGCTGGGGCGGGGCGGAGGCGACCGCGTGCGCGTGACAGGCGCGTGTCGGCGCGGTCGGGGAGCGGGGGCGGCGTTTTAAGCAGGTCCTCGCGCCGACATAACGACCCGCGGGCGCGCCGCTTGCATTCGCAAGAGATCCGCGAAGGGAGGGGGCGGAGGCCGTTTTGTCAGAGGACGACTCGGATGCTAATTAGATGGCCGCAGTCGCAGGAAGATCAGCGACCTTTGAACCAACCGTTCTAAATGTGCGTATTTTGTAATTGCGATTCCGCGTGCATTGTGTGCATTTCATATGTTAGTCCCATCAGATAATTTCGAATTATGCAAATGTGTTATGACATCGTATATTAATTATCGCAGAAGGCTTCGGTGAAAACCGTTCTATTCTAGGTTTACGAATATAAATCATGGGTGAGGTAGGGATATTCTCACTTTGTGATTTTGGTACGGGAAAATAGCTGGCAAAGGCAAAATCAATCCGCTTCGCAGCGCATCGATGGCAGGCAGCGGCGGGAGCGAGCAGGGGCGCTGGCGGCGGCGGTGGAGGCGGTGGCGGAGGGCGATGGCGTGGAGCGGCGTAGCTCATGCGGTGTGCGACTCGCAATTTGAGTGAGAACGACTCACCGAGACAGAGAATTGTCCCGTGGGCGAGTTGTCGCCGCGAACAATTTTCCAATTACGTGTTCATCCTCGATAAGTAAGTTCGATTACTCCAGCTCCTTGATATCTCAAATTGTTTGAAATTAAATGCGCTTAGTCGTTAGTCCGTATATTCAGTAAGACGAATTTGTTTTTAATTTTAGATTCAAGAAAGCAAAGTTTCTGAATACAAGAAAAGCAATTTCTTGCTTCTCTATTTAGTTAACTGATAATAACAATAAGTTTCTTACATCTCGTATGTGTATGTCGATTTTAAAATGCTGAATGAAACAGGAAATGTGACTGAAGTCCATCTTCTCAATAAGTGATTCGATATTTGTTTCAACCCTCATCAAAACATAAGTATAGCTTTCCTTTTTAATCCCGTGTTTACATTGCGATATTCAAAAACATAAATTTCTTTACAGCGATCACAATTAATCTGACGAAAACACTATGTGTATAACACTAGTATTATAACGAAATGCCTATCGAATGCAATGTTCCCACAAATGAGAAGACGTGAATTCCTGGGTCCAGTCATTTGGAATCTGACTGATTGGCTGAAAAGAAGCCAACAAGACTTCGTCTCCAACGAACTGAGCCTCATACATACGACCAATTGCAGATTTCAACTTTAAAACGACAACTGTGTTTGTGTATTAAAAAAGGATTTACATGCAAAGTGTTTTTGCAAATGCTGTATTGTCTTGTCGAGCGATTTCGAGATCATAAGAATGGGTCTCCAACAACAACAACAACAATAATAATAATAATAATAATAATAATAATAATAATAATAATAATGCTTATTATAATTAATATAATAATAATAATTATTATTATTATTATAACAACAACATTGTACGAACAGCCAACCTATGGCACGTAGTATCTTAGTGGTAACCACAGTCACTAAGTTTGCTCCTTAAGAAGAGGATTGCGCCCTGCAGTGGGTTTTACACATTTAGTTATCTGAGATAGGTAAATTTAAAGGAGACGGTAATAATAATAATAATAATAATAATAATAATAATAATAATAATAATAATAATAATAAATTTATTGATGGGGATGTTCAAGCCTTCAGATCTGTCCCTCGCCAAAAGCTGAATATTACTACAAAATTGAATTGTTAAAGAGAGGAAAGCAAAATTTGTATTTACGTCTTGGAGTGCAAAGAGATCCTTCGACGTACGCCTGAAGCAAATCAGTAACTTGAAAAACCCTTCTTAACGATTGCGGCTTAAGCCATCTTATAAAGAACATTAAGAAAACAGAAACACACTGAAATGGAAGAGCACAGAAAAATCTGCCCAGGAGAGATAAACACATCTCTGCCGCCCAACCGCCCCCACTGACACCCTCGCCCCGCCGCAGTTCTTACGCCTCATAGAGGACCCTTGTGAGAGGATTGATATGTGTAACTGTTCATGTCAAAAAAGCTCAGTTAGCAGATGCATTAGGACGTTTTGCCTGCTATTTAAGAATAATCTTAATCAATATGGTAAACTAGTCATGCTGAAACCGCACGCACTTTGTCGCTGGTATCGCTCAAAATTTTGCGAAAAGTACTCAAATTTTCGAAAAATTGTATAAAGCATTTTTTCAAAATCTATCTTAAAGGAACACATTTCATTAACGGAAAAATTTATATCTTTAATATTTGATAATTGTCATCTTACCCGTCACGTTGTTGGTCGCAATTACGGCCGGAGGATGTGTTCCGCAGACGTAAATAAATTCAAATTGTGACCGGCATCCAGGGCGACCAATTGTTTGAATCTAATTATTTAATATTTTAGTTGTACAATAGTTGTAGAAAACTCTGGAACTTAGTGTCCGGAAAAATTAGTGTCTTT
This sequence comes from Gryllus longicercus, assembly GCA_038098605.1. Taxonomy (NCBI): domain Eukaryota; kingdom Metazoa; phylum Arthropoda; class Insecta; order Orthoptera; family Gryllidae; genus Gryllus; species Gryllus longicercus. Next base: position 2,451,910 of record JAZDUA010000188.1, on the reverse strand, counting down.
AATGGACGAGACTTGGACCATCCTCTTAAACATCTTTCACACTACGCAAAAAACAAAACCAAAAAAAAAAAAAAAACGGTTGAACGGATTAGCAGCTAGTATTGTTCACAGAAGGACATACCGTTTTGCCGTCATTTGATTTTTCGGTATCAAGAACCCCAAAAAATGGGTTCTTGCTTACACCACGTGTTACTGGATTTATCCACTTTTTTGTAACCAGAGCTCTGTAATAAGAATTTTTCTGTCGAAAATTGGCCGGTTTTTCGGGCATTACATAACGTTTTCTCTACTCCGAAGCAAGGAAGTAAACATTAATTGAAACATTCGAGTATAACGATAAATTTAAGAAAAATAAATTGTTATATTATCATTATTTCCAATACAATTAAATACAAATATTATCTGTACTAGTACGATTAGAGATGAGCGTGACAAGTGCACATCCTCGTACGCTGCGTATCGCGGACACGCGTTCGTCCTTCCGCCTGGCGAGCGGCGCCGTGGGGGCGTCTTGCGCAACGGGGGCGTGCGCGTGACGGCCACGGCGCCGCCCACGCGGGGGCAACGGCCCATCGAACGGCGTGCGCCGCCTCCGCGCTGCACCTTGCGAAGCCCCCCCCCCTCTCTCTCGCCCTTACTTAGCTCCGCGAGGATGTGTTTTCCCGTCCGTGCAGAGTCTCTCATGATAACGAAGGCCTTCTAGGCGGGTGCGAGTGGGCGGATGTTTGGTCGGAGGAGGACTCGACCTTTGGCAACTTTGGATAGACGTCTTCGCTGCGACAACCCCCCCAGAGCGCCGCCGGCGTCCATGCTGTGTACGGCGCCCACGGCGCCCCCACCGCCCTCGCCGCCCACGCAGTTTCCGCCGTCCGCAATGCCCACCTTCTCCTCTGCCCCCGCCGCCACCGCCGCCCCATCCGTCCTGCCGCCCCGACGCCCTGTAGCCCCCGCCGCCCTGTCGCCTCCGCAGCCGCTTTGTCGCCCCGCCGTCTAGCCACTCACGCCGCCCATGCTGTTCCCGCAGCTTCTTCCCCACTTCCGGTACTCCCACTGTTTGCGCTGTGCCCATAAGACTGTTACTACGGTGTCTATACCAACCTCCACCTGTGTTGTGTGGTATTGTATTGAATAAATTTGAAAAGTGAACTTCAATTGGATACTGATCCAGTCTGGTGGAAATCTTCATTGACCTTTGGCGCCCAATTATAGTCCTCACGTGTGTAAAGAAAAGTAATTTACGTATAGAAATTGCAATCCTATCATGTTTTCTTAACGCATGTTTTATCTGTTGTCGTTCTATGACAGTTCAGCATCACAAGTCATAACACCGTAGGCATGTGTCCTTGCGGTTAACCAACGGTGCGCGCCGGCGCGCCGCCCCTTTTGCGGGGGCGTCTTGCGCAACGAGGGCGAGCGCGCGCCGCCCACGCACCGAGCGACGGTTCATTGAGTCGCCTCCGCCGCCACCGCCGCTAACGGCGCCTCCCTCGACGCCTCCACCATCCCCGCCCACTCCGCCCCCGCCACCCGCACCACCACACCGCTCGCTCCCTAGCCGCCTCCGACGCCCTAGCCGCCGCCTCCGCCATCCCCGCCACCTCTACCCTACCGCCCCACCACCCCGCCGCTCGCCGGGCCGCCGCCCGCCGGCACCGCCCCCGTCCCCGCCCCTGCCGCTCCCTCCACCGCCGCCGCCCCCGCGCTGCACCTGCGGCGCCGTCGCCCCCTCCGCCTGCGGTCGGGCGAACGGTCGGCCGGCGCCCACGCGCGGAGCCGCCGCGCGCCGCGTTTGCTGATTGTTCTCCACGCCCACCCGCCGCCGTCGCTTTCGGGGCGAGCGCCACGCCCACGCGCCAGTTAAGGGATTTGTTGGAGCGAGCGGCCCGGCGGCGCCGCACCGTTAGCGTATTCGAAGCCGCGCCTGGCTCGCCAACGCTCTCACCGGCGAAACTAATTTAGATCCCTATTTCTTTTCTTTGCACTCTTCTTATTTTGTCTCAATGGTGCCAAATCTCTCTTAATATCATAATGTCGTAGAAAATAAACTCTCCACTACAGCAATTTCATGTTTTCTCTTTCTTTCCGCTTCTTCCTCTCCTTCTCCCTCTCTCTATCTATCTCTTCCTCTTTCTCTCTCCTATTCTTTCATAATCTCTTGAGTATTCTTCATTCCTTATCTTCTTCTCTATTATTATTATTATTAATATAATTTATTATTATTAATAATATAATTTATTATTATTATTAATATAATTTATTATTATTATTAATATAATTTATTATTATTATTATTAATTTTTTTCATTTTTGTTAAGTCCCTTTGTCTTTCTTTTTCCCTGGCTTCTCCCGTAATCTTGTATTGTTCCTATCAAATATTTTGTCATTTTCATATCTTTCGTTCTTCATACCCTTCTCCACTTCTAAGTTTGATTCAATGTGTCTTCCTCATATCCCTTCAATTTCCCTTTTCCGTTCTGCCTACGCGCGTGTCTCTTAATATTCCTCCTCGTTTACCTCTCTATCTCTCTCAGTGTAATATTCTCTTATTACCTCATTGTTAAATAACCAGATTCCTCCTTTCGATAGATTTCCTACGATTTTGCCAACGTTTCATTCTCGGCTGCCTCGCATCCGCCCACGCTGTATTGGCCCCCCAGGAACCCACCGCAATCACCCCTGCCAAGGGCGCGTCGCTAGCGTCTCCCGCGTCCGCGCCGCTTGTCCCTTATCCATTTCCTACTCATCCATTTACGCCCCCAGCCCTCCGCCCTCCCGCTGCACCTGCGCCCGGAGGCCGTGTCCCACGCGCGCGCCGCGCCGCCCACGCGCCCTTCGCCCTGCCAGCCCTCGCGCGGGCGAGCGATTCCTCTCTTGGGCTTCCTCCCCCGCCCTCGCCGCCCTCGCCGCCCACGCCGCCTCCGCCACCGCACTCACACATCGCCCGCCGTTTATGCCAGCGGTCGCCAACCTCTCTGCCTCTGATCGGTTGTTTAGTTGGATCGTATATATTTGGTCTCAGTGAAACAATAAATTTTAGGCTAACATCATGCACCGCGCACCATACACCAAAAGAAATTTTAATTCATTTAATACCCTTTATGACAGGGGGACAATTATCCCCTGAATTATTTACTTTGAAATGTGTTTTTGTAAAATAAATTGGTCAAAACAAACAAGTGTAAATGTCAGCGGTCGGCGGTTAACAAATTTCCGTTTTGCAGACGATATCGCTTTATTCGCTAGATCGCCTGAAACTCTAAAAGGAATGCTATGCGATGTTAACGCAAGGTGCAGGTGGTTTACAAATGCACTTATCAAAAACTAAAGTAATGAGTAAAAGCGAACCCAAATTAATAATGGTGAACGACAGTAACATAGATTACGTTCACGAATATGTTTACCAGGGATACCCAGTATCTTTTACAAATACAGGAGATAAGGAAATTAGGAGAAGAATTAAATTAGCTGGGAGAAACTTTTGGAGCATCTCCTTCATACTTCTAAATAAAAAGATAAACCTCAAAATCAAAAAGGTTTTAATTGACATGTGCACCTTGGCTGTATTGATTTATGGATCACAAACATGGTCGTTAACAGTAGTATAAATGAAATGGATACAACGATGCGAGAGGAAAGTGGAACGAAACATTTCGCTCTTAGACAAAATATCATCTACGGAAATTAGGAAAAAGACCAAAATCAAGGATGCAGTATAGCGAGCCAAAGTCATCAAAGACAGGATCAAAAGAGATAGGCGTACACTACAGCAACCTGGGACCCTCGGTGTGGCTGGAGAAACCAAGGGAGGCTGAGAAGAATATGGGCAGACGAGCTAAGCAAGGTAGCTGGTACCACCTGAACGAGATAGGCCCAAGAGAGGACAACATGGAGTCAACTGGGTTTCGAACAGCAACAAGATGATTTCACAAATATAACGCCTGATAAAGCAGAAGGCCTTTGCCCTTTATGAGATGCTTCTAGGCTATAATAATAATAATAATAATAATAATAATAATAATAATAATAATAATAATAAGAAGAAGAAGAAGAAGAAGAAGAAGAAGAAGAAGAAGAAGAAGAAGAAGATCAGGATACAGTTCTAGTGGCCGAGAGTCGAAGGAGTGACGTGAGAAAATGTTAGTGGTCTGCGGGAAAATCATGAGCATTACTAGAAAGTTTCTTTCAGAAAATACTAAGACAAAGTTAAGAAACTTACTTTACCGTCTCTTCCACAATCGTTGTTCAACCATTACTGTAGCAATTAAAGGGAAACGAAACGAAATGGTATGAACGTCCTAAATTGTTACTGGAATTCATCGTTAGCAATGGAAAGTGCTGTCCAAAAGAGAAGAGAGACGGGATAGGACTGTAGTGAGAAGTAAATCCAAGCAGTAATGAAGTATAGAGAAATTAGAAAATTTCCATAATTTACAGTGTCCATGTCAACGAATGTTTCCTTAGCCGAAAAGTTACATCACTCGCTTTCCGTACTATGCGCTGGCACAAAAACGAAACAGAACTTGTGGGAGTTAAGGAAGGAGATTTTATCATATCTTTCAATTTTTCTTTACTTCTAGTACTCTTTCATGTATTGAAATGACTTATAACAAGGGAACAGGATGGCAAACAGGTATCCTAGCGTGAGTCCGAAGGTCTTGGTGCTGGTTGGTATCAATCTGTCGGAGAGACGGGTCCCACCGTAATTAAGACTTGACAACTTGAACTGCATGTAGATGAAACGATACTATTGTTCATTGTTTCGACAATTCTTCTTTTTATTAGTGCCGCGTGCAGAGTTAAGATCTACAACAAGCATCGTCATTGAGCTAGTGACATCTAAGGGGAGTATTTCCTTGTTGATGGCTATTCTTTGGGCCCTGCCTTTTTACTCGGATGCAGGATTAGGTTGCAACATAATATGCATTGGTAGGATGTGGCCTAATACCAACTGCATTTAGTTGGTCTTGTGTGGGTTTATGAGAATTTAACGTTAGCCGCCCATTCTGCTGTCTCGATTGGGAAGTACTCTCATTATGATTGTGACCTTATAGGAAGTCAGCGTTAGCAGCTCGCTTTGCTGTCGCGATTTGAAACTACTCGCATTATCGCAGTCTCAGAAGACGTCCTTGCAGATGATGCTTTTACAATCAAACGGGTCAGAGGTGGGTTAGAGGCATGGCATGCGTTAGAGGCAGGTCATTTGGATGCCTCCAACACACACCATATCATTTTACAATAGTCTCTCCACAAACGTGTTAAATTTCGTGCGGCCATCGCTCGTAGCCTACTGAGGCGTGGGCGATGGGGTAGCAAGTGGTGCGGTGGGCGATGGGGTAGCGGTGGGCGGTGGGCGGAGGTTTGGCGGGCGGGCGAGCGTGGCGTAAGCGGTCACCGCCGGTGGGCAGCGACCGGGCGACCGGACAGCGCCGCTGCGGCGCCGGCGCCAGCCACCGCCTCCGCCTCAGCTGCCTCCTCCTCCTCCTCCTCCCCCTCCTCCGCCGCCGCCGCCGCCGCACCGCCGCCGCCGCGCCGCGGGCTGTGGGCCTGCGCGCTCGGTCACGAGAGCACGCCATTGAAGAGGGCGCGTCCACAATTAACGCTTGGATAGCCAACTGCCATAGCTCAGCAGTTACGCCGATCCCTCTACTGCTTGGTTGTCTGGGAGATTCTGAACGACAGGGATGGCTCAGTGCATCAACTGATGTCACTGCAGTGCTTCTCCCAGGCAGGGCTTAGGGTTATGACGGTGGCAGGAATTTCGACACTACATTTAGCTAGGTCAATTCAGCCGCTGTCTGGAGGAGAACGTACTCGGCTCCTCTCCGGTACTTTCTCCAGGTGAATGCCGATGCAGTAACCTACCAAACTGGTCATGGACCGCGCCCTATCGTTTCTTCCTCTTCCTTGATCTTTCCTCACTCCTTACTTATCCACACTTACACTCACATGCACTATACTACCACAAACGTCGCGAGCTGAGAGCTGGGGCGGTGCTACACTAGTGGGAGATACCTGGTTGAGAAAAATCCCACTAGCCGACGTAGGTCGGCGCCGAATCTGGGAGATGGACACAGCCACCTTCCGTGATACAACATGCACAATACTTACGGGACTAGTAACATTAGCAGTTGGCACACCTGTAATCATCAGTCAATCTATCTGGGACGTTCTGAGAGGCTTCGGGATTCCCGACGATATTACGACGAACATATCTGGGAGACCTGACGTTAGCGGACTTTCTAAACTAACTACGAAGCTGGAACAAACTGTGGAGAATTGGAGCATTCTAGCGGCTGACTTCAGATTTCTATTCGGAGGCTCGGCGAATTCTTACGTCCGGCTAATTTATTTTGTTTCTCATCTCTAATTTACCGTTTTCTTCGATCAATGCCTGGCGACTGCCGAAGCAGCACTCCAAGGCCACCTACCGCGCGCGATCCTTCCATCTCTAACCTATCCCTATTATCATCTGAAGGATTGGGCGATGTGGTGAACCTCCTTCCTCATGATGCCCTTCATTCATTCTCACGAGAGACTCTGGCATTATTGCAAGATCACGAATTTCATGACAGAGCCCCATCTGGCATTTACTGCTTTAGAAGAGGATGAAAAGAAAACATGGAGAAATCACAACCTATGTACAAAAATGCATTATGTTAATGTCTTTCACAGAAGAATTTGATTTTTTTCTGTATTTATGAACTACTTCTTCTCTACTTATGAAAGCATCATTAATAGTTTCCCCCCAATTAGTGTTCTCCTAATTCACGATACCCCATAGGGTATGCTCGAATTCGTATTTCCCAATTTGTGAACAGTCAAGGCATTACCATCTTCACTCGGAAATCCTTCTCCCAGACAGCAACGTCATCATGTTGTTCAATGTCAAAATGTACATGATAACCACGTCTCGCGGTGGGATAACTTTTCTGTGTAATAAATCGCAAGATATATCTTTCTAACATCCTGCAAATAATAATAATAATAATAATAATAATAATAATAATAATAATAATAATAATAATAAGGGCATTTTTACGAATCTCTTAGAAGTTTGTTCTGAATGGCAAACTTAATTTGTGACGGTTAATTAAACGGTCTCGAAGAGTGCAACGACGAGAACGGGAATTTCTCAACTTGCGTGTGCGTGTGTAGATAACGCGGCAGTGCAGTCTTGTAGGTGAGTTGCTGTTGCGTGATTGCGTTTCAGGTCTTGTACGGTGCATGAAATTGTTAAGGCAGGAAACTCGAACTAATGGACAAATTTACATGACGACCGTGCCTGCAATTATTACTTACTTCGGAAACAATATATATCCCGTTGCTTTGTCGCGTTGTGAAGATCTTAAAAGGCGAGTTCTAGAGAGAAAACTTACAAATGCAGATTACAGACATCGTAATTACTTAGGGCCTTCGGGCTAGCCACATAGAATTTTAGTACCGCTCTGTAATTAATCTTTGTATGGCTAGACTTCGAACAAAAGGTTGACATTTCCAGACTTCAAGATCTAGGACGCACTGTTTCGGAGTTATGCTTAGTGCTACGTGTGTTGCAGCGTTGTATGTGTTGTGGATTGCATCTGTCTCTTCCAATTTCTTCGTAACAGAAAATACGAATTTCATTTTTTCACCATCAGCATTTTTATACACCCCTGAGAAGCCATTCCTTATCAAACAGTAGCATATTTCAGGGATATTTGGGCAATGGCGTCATATAAAAAATATAAAACAGATTTCCTTTGATCGTTCTATACAAAGACGGGATAATATCAATAATAATAATAATAATAATAATAATAATAATAATAATAATAATAATAATAATAATAATAATAATAACTCCCAGAAACCGAACGATTATATTGTCTAAAAGGAGTAGGAAAGTTAAAACTTATTCTCCAAGACTAATGAAATAAGTGAGGTTTACAAATTTTGTAGCAATAAAATCACTTTCAGTGCGACCACCAAGATCAACATGTTTCTGAAAATGTACTAGAAATTTTATATATTTAATATTTTGTACATGTATATACACTTTATATTTTGTAATTTTGTATACTATATCCAATTTAACTCAAAGATACAATGCATCACAAACCATTACACTCACTGGATATTTTTTTATATAAACGCACATGTAATAGACGATTGTTGGACTTCGAGTTTATATACACTCTCTAATATTTGCATTTAAAACACTCGAATCATCCAACTCTTCAAATTTTTGTTACCTTTGCTTCGCTAACAACAACAAACTTATGCTTGCGATACGAAATGTTGATTGGCTTTGGTAGAGCGATCACCTCGTTCAACAAAACGTTGAAGACGAATTACTGATTGTAGTTAGTCTAGGAAATGACGTAAAAACAAATTACGGCAGATAAGTGTTCATTCTTTTAATTGCAAGTTATTATTAAAATCTGGTTATTATATTTCTATAAAATAAGTTAATAATAGCAATCTGTAAAAACATCAGGGTTGCTTTAATTTAAAGCAAAAACCACATAATTTGGTTGAGTAGAAAGCTCAACTTTCTTTCTAAATGAAAACCCTGTGTTAAATACAGTGATGATGATAATTATGATAATGATAATTATAATAATAGTAATAATAATAATAATAATAATAATAATAATAGTAATAACAATATTGATATGCGGATTTTGACACATTCCTTTGGTTAAATGATTTTTTGACTCCCCTTCCGAAATTACGTCCACGCGACGCGGTGCTCCGGGCAGACTCCAACGGGCGACGCTTACTCCTCCGTGTTCGGCCATTGTGCCGCCGCCGCGGGCGAGCAAGCGCCGGAGGGCAGCGTGCGGTAGGCTGCGGTGGGGGTGGGGCGGGGGCGGGAAATGGTGCCAGTGGCGCCGCCCTGGCGGGCGCCCGCGTAACCTCGCCCGCGGCCGCAGCAGGCGCGGTTGGTTCGACTCCTTGAATCTCCGCCTTCTAGCAGCGAACTAAGTGGTCAGCGAGTGATATTGTCCGGGTTCAACAACGTTCGCGCAGAACGAGCACGTTGAACGAGAGGATGGTTTTAATATGAGCGGGACCGTTTGTTTCCAAGCGAAAGACGTGTTTTGCTCTATATAATGCACGGCGTGAATCATTTTTCGACTTTTTTACCACTAGAGCACTATTTTTTTAACAATTTTCTTCTCTGTAATTCAAAAATAACTGTTTTTAATGTCTCGCTTTTCTTGAGCACCGACGATGACAGTTTGGTTCCTATATATATTACTATAAATGATTAGGAATGGTAAATGATGAACATCTTCTTGTTCTTCTGCATTTCGAGTACTAACTTTGTACTAACGTTGTCCCAGTGCTCATTTCATCCTTAGTTATATCGCTTCTTTATTGTCTTGCACTGCATTGTTAATGGTATTGTTTCAAGGGTCCTCTTAAAGCGTTTAAACAGTTTTTTACCACGCCCCATCTGTCAGTAGCAAAACTTCCCACGCTCCCTTGCACATCTGTATTTCGTGAAGATAAAACATATGAAGATAGTTTTATGTTGAGTAACAATATATGTATTTTTCACTCTTTATAATTTTACGCATTAATTATGTTTATTTAACCTTTTGTTGGAATGTTCGATTTAAATTTTTTTTAGGTTAGGTCAAGAAAATGCAATATGATTTATACTTAATTAATATTAAAAATTGAAATTGAAATTAAACAAGGGACAAGGAAATCAGTGAGAAGGGTAAGCTTGCATTTTTCTAGCAGATCCCCTATACTTGGTTGAGTATCAGAGTCAGTCACAAATATATCATTAATTAGCAATGTGAAGTTTGCCCCGATACTTTGTTTTAATTGCAACAAGTGCCTAAATAGCTTTCTCGCACAATTTGCTCAATACTGCGTAGCCAAAACTGTGAATGTTCGACGCCATCCTTAAGCATGCAAAAAACCAATATTGAATATAATCATTGTTTACTTGTGTCTTTTTGCTGCGCTCATCTTGAACGATATTTAATGTCACAAATCGCACAATGCAACAAGGCAACTCTGACAAAATTCATAGGTTCCTAGCGTGTCAAGTTCTCGGGACTGTTGGGGTGAACCACGGGTCGATGGATCCTGTGCCCCCCTTGATTTGTCCCTACGTCTCCATGGGGGGGGGGACGCTCTCTCACTTTGGGAATCAATGGTTTAAACCATCTTTTTTTTCATTTTCTGCAACAATGCTTCGTTCTCGATTAAAGGTTTTGGGCCAACATGCTGGTAACTCTCATTTCTGTGATTCTTATAAGTCACACGAAAAATTGAGTTTCTTTAATCTGCACATTCATTAACACGTATAACCACTTCTGCTGCTTTCTATACAATTAATGCAGTTTTTTGACTTGTGTTTATTCACCATTTACTGTCACTATGTTTTTTGGAGGGGTTCAATATTTTTGTTTTGGATCTGAGGGACAATCATTAATGAAGGTTATAATTTCCTTTCCCTATCCCATAAATTGTGAAAATATATTATTCATCATCAAGTTAAATAATGCACGTCGGGCAACTACTCTCCTATCGAGTCGTGGATTGACTTCCCGAGTAATGCACTGGATTTTGTTACCTAATATTTGTTACCGGTTTATCAAGTAAGACATCATATATTCAACATAATTATGTAATCATCATTTATTTTTTTTATAATAAATTATAAAACGAAAGTGTCAGTCGTCAACATTGAGGTAGGTGTGTGGTTCGTATTAGAAGAATGCCGGTCTTTAGTACGAAACTGTTTATAGTCACAGAACGACGAATTTGTATGAAGTCACGAGTGCCGAACCTGGCATTAATACGCATTAATCGCGTATCTCATCTGTGCTGAATGACTCCGTAGTTTGCTTTCAACTCCCCCTTTTTAGTCGAAACATCCCTTTTTCCACATCACGTGTGGGGCAAGTGGCCCGCGTGGAGGAGCTCTGCGACGCACGATGGCCACTCGTCCAATCGGGTGCCATCGGCACGCCACGTGTCGTGTGGCCACGCGGCTTCCGATAAGTGAAGCTCGGGCGGAGTGGCGGCCGGCGCTAAGCGCTTCCCGCAGACGCCCCCCTGACCCATTTGGCGCTGACACGCGACAGGGTGCAGTGTGACCCGCGGGGCACAGCGCTCGGCCGCAGAGCGTAGCACAATCGGTAGAACTACAGACGGGCTGCAGAAAAAAAAATGCATTCAACTGCTCGTGGGTGCCGGCGGAGGTGACTCTGGACAGATATCATTGCAGTGCCTCTGACCGGGTCAGGACTCGCTCTCCGTCGGTGGAGAGATTTTGACTCGACACTTGCTGGGTGGCGAGGCCGAGTTCAGTCGCGGCCGGTTCTCTCATCAGATTTTCTGCTGTTTCTTAGATTAACACCAAGTAAATGCTGGAGTAGTTTCAAACGAACAGCTTTTTTCTATCCTCTTCCTATAATTAATTATATTTATTATAACATGTCGGGAAATTAGAGCTTATCGGGAGATTAGCTTTCTACTGGTGGGTGATACCTGGATGGGGAAGCACAGCAAGTCGACGACGAGTAATTCGGTGCCGGATCTAGGAGGAAAAGAGCTCCTCGAAACGTTGAAAGAGAACATTTTAATAAAATTTCAATCTAAATTAGTATGTTTTTAATTTTTTGTTTTTAATATGTACAATATATTACAGTCTAAAATAAAATCTGGACAAAATTAATAAAATACTATAAACCTCAAAAAGTTGAATAACAAAATACACGTGCGAAACAAAAGAAATGATGTGGTAGTACAACAATATATCATTTTAGAAACATTTATATTGCTTATGCTCTATTGCAACTTATCTAATATTACATACAAACAGATACATCCAAAATTACATACAATACATACAAAAGTACATTGTAATTTGTGTCCTATGAATTCTTTACTATCTCTAAAAAACCCCTATTACAAGAAAATACATTTTTATTCATATTATTTTATTGTAGATAGGTGGTATTACGAATTGCATTGATTGGTATGCGGTCGATATTAGATGCAAACAATACTAACGCACTAATTTATAAACCCGAGCAATCACCTACATTTACAAAATTTAAACACGTTCGTTAATTGTTCTATATCAAAGGACGTTAATAACAGTAAAAGGAAAGAATGTAGCGGGTCTTTGTAATCAATCTAAGAAAGTTTAAGAAGAGATACTTGGACATTAATCATTATATAATATATTTGTCAATTAGAATATTCAGAAAGTAAAAATGTATTAAAAGTAAGGTAGTTTTTTAAGTTTTCAAATGGATCTCGTTGCTCAGGAATAATGTATTCCCATTCATCTTTTTGGAAAAAAAAATTAAGAGCCAGGGAATCGTCTCATATTTATTCGTTGGCAAGTCGAAAAGGAAGTAACACATGACTTCACGCCCTTGGAATTGCTTGATTCGTGCCAACAGGATCTTTTCTGCAAGTCGCTTCACATTCCATGAAAAAAAAGGCAAATGGATATCGTTCGCTAGTCTTTCATTAGAGTACAAATTCCTGTAATTTCCTGAACGAAACATTTCAAGGCTCCAGGGTGAAGGTAGTGTAAACGAAATGTATTACTCTTAGAAGTGTTTAGACGTCTCAAAGGTAGCGTAGGTTGAATTACGATATGGGCAATTGCCAATGTCCCTGCTCTATTCTTTCTAAATAAGATATCCAAAAAATACTTTTCCGACCGCAGATGCATAGTACTTAGCAGAGATATGTTTTACTTATAAATATCTGGTTTCAAATATCAAAATGTCGAAAACTGGCATTGGTAGGAGGTGAAACATGAACTAAAACATCATCATCATCATCATTATGTTAATTATTTATCATAGTCACAAGGTTTTGTTGAGACGACACAATATCTGAAGTTCAAAAGCCAGAGAGGGGGACGCAAGAGACGGGGAGAGGACAGTGACTGAGAGAGTGAAATACAGAGAGAGAGAGAGAGAGAGAGGGACTGAGAGATGCAGAGAAAAAGAGACTTCAAGAGATGCGGAGAGAGAGAGAGAGAGAGAGGGGGGGGGCAGGGGGAAGCAATACGGAATGAGAGAGAGAAAGGCAAAGAGAGATGTAGAAAGGGAAAACCGATGAAAGACAGAACCAGAGAGAGATGGAAAGAGTCAGGGGGGGAGAAGCAGAGAGAGGGACAGTGATGTACTACCAGTGTGTTCAAAAGCCGCGTTGTTCTGGCCACGGCGCCGAAGATCGCGCGAAGCACGTGCTTGGCAACCCCTGGCGAGGAGTGTGGGATTGCCCACAGCTTGCCAACAGGATGTCAACGCTCCATTTATTAAACACCAACAATCGTTTTGAAAGGTCCGACCGATAAAAATGCCTCAGAGTGTTTTTTAAGCTGCTGTGTGACTTCAAAGGCGCCTTTGAAATGCTCTGAATGTTTACTGTCGACGTTGAATATAAATAGTATCGTATTTACACGGAATGAGTGGGACCTTGGAATATAAAATGTATTCTTGCTATCATCATATAATTAGTGTTAATAGTTGTGCAAATTATAGATATATTTATATAAAATCGTGAAAGGTATACAATTAGAAATACGCAATATCTTACAAATGTGTGTAGCCTTAATTACATTCATATACAATCAACTACTTCTTTGATGAGCATGAGAAGATGTTATTTTTTTCATGTGCCCAGTATCTGCGTTTAATAATATCAATGCTAATGAAATACTGAATGTTAATATATTTAATGAAATATGTTCAGCTTTATTATTCTGTTATATGTTTCTGTTCTGTATTCTGTTATTAGTTTATTCATATGGCATTGATTTATAATGAATTTAGTGTCTATGTTAGGTTGAAATAGAACTGGGTGGATAGATGTATGATGTGCTGAGTTATGAGTTGTAGATTGAATTCAGTATGTAGCTGTGTAGTAGATATGAACCATGGTGCGTTGGTGATTGCTCTCGGGAATTGTTTTTGAGTAACTCGGATTTTGCCAAGGTTGGTGTTGGCTTTGGTTATCTTAGGTATGCGAACAACACGAGCAGTCTAACTATTGTTTTGTAAACTGTGAGTGCTGTCTCGTATGGTAAATTGCTGTTTCCATTTATTTATTGGATTTAATTGAATCGGTGAAAACTGGAACGATATAAATGAAATTTTATAAATTTTGAGAAAACTATTTATGTAATTCAATATTACTGTAAAGTCGTGGTGCTTGTGTAATGGTAAATGCACCTACGTACATATGAAGTACGTTGCGTAAGAGAAGCAGTGAATATTTCTTTCAAACTGTACGTGAGAGAAATATCACCCTTCAAACATGTTTAAATTAGGGTCGCGTCTGGAGCAGGCGCCCTGCCTAAGGTCATGGCCGATTGGGCTCCCCAAACCGCCGTCAACGCTAACACGATCCAGACGTGGAAACAGGAATGTTTGTGAACTTGTGAGTTTTCAAAAGGGCAAAAGTCCTCTGACAGTTATGTCAGTTTATTGCGTCCAGGGCATGCCGAGTTCTGGCGGGGGTGGCGTAATGGCCTCGTAAATCTCCCTGTTTCCCATATAAGGATCCTCTAGCGTTGATATCAGATAGCCTAGAGACTTTGCTGTGTCAACTTCACGCTGCTCTGCAGCTCTATTTTTCAATTAAACTTCATACTTCATCGGACTTGGTCTCTGTACTTGAAACCTCGCTCACCACCACGCTCCTCCAGGGAACTTAGCTTCCCTGCGAACTCAATACTATTGCATCCTGTACTGGAAGCATTTGTAATTGCCTGCAATCGCTGCTAGTAGCACGACACCTGCTGCGAAAGGCATTACACTTGGTTTCATCATTAAAACCACGGCATTTCAATTGTTACGAAATTACATTGCAACTGAAATATAGCCTAAAATAAACATGTTTTCTTAGAATTTATAAAATGATACTTACACCGTTCTGACCTTCACGCATTCAATTGATGTGATATTGCCTTAGTATTTTATTGTCTCGTGTGATGTGTAACAATGCTATTCCTAACGCAGTGCTTTCTGTCTGTCCCCAGAAGCGACGCGGGCGCGGGCGCGGGCGACGGTGACGAGGGGCCGGCGGGGGCGGCGGAGGGGCGTGGAGCGGGGCCGGAGACAGAGGGAGCTGGAGACGCGGTTGCTGCAACGGGCGGGGGCGGCGAGAGCGGGGCGGTGGGCGATGGCGGCGGAGGGTGCTTCGGGGGCGGCGGCGGCGGCGGCCGGGGCTGCGGGGGCGCGGGCGCGGGCGTGGGCGGGGCCGCGCGGGGCGGCGGCGCGGGCCCACCGCTGAGCATGGGGGCGCACCCGCCCGAGCAGCGCGCCGCCGCCGCCCACCGCCAGCTGCGGGCGCACCCTCACCACGCGCACCACGGGTGAGTACCTCCTCCCTTAGGATATGCAGGTATGACGGATTTTTTTACAAGAAACAAACTAGGCCCAATTCGGGAGTTTCTCTCGACGAGATGTGGCTCAGGGCATCATATAATGTCCCTGAGTGCCTCTGACAGGGAGGTCCTAGGGTTGAGTCCCCACGGAGGCAGTAGTTTCGATACTAGCTTCACAGCTAGGTCGAATTAAGACTCTGTCTGGAGGAGAATTGTAGTGGTTGGCTGCTCTGATCGGTAGTTTTTCGTGGTTTCTTCAATCAACACCAGGCGCATGCAGGAGCATAATTCTAAGACAGGGGTCACGGCCGCACGCGATCTTCTACCGGACTGATTAGGCCGCAGAGATTCTACAGTCCATGTCAATTGTGCATCATCGACTCAAATGAGTTTTTTGTAAAAATAGCGGATGAGTACACCTACTCCAAGAAAAAATATTTCTTACTTGTATTATTTTTTATTATAAAAAGGTGATATTACAAAAAATATCACAAGTAACAGACGGTTATAAATTTCGGCAAAATTCTAGGTTCACAAACTTCAAACAAGTCTTTTATTTGCCATAAATTGTCTTAATGTCGTTTTCACCTATATCTCAATGAGTCAACATATGTCCTCTGATAACAAGCTCGTTAAACAGTGCAGAATGTGTTTCGTGTGAACGTATTTGGATATTTCATTTACACTTTCTCGTTTTCCTTTACAGCGTGAGAATGGATAATATGAACGTCACTAGAGAGTAAAAAAAGTAAAAAAAGCTTTCATTTGCTCATGTGAATTAGCTGTCCTGGCTCATATCGTTTCCTCGGGAAATAAACTTACTCATGTGTGAATAAAATGTTATTTTACTCACTTGTTTTTATGAATGTATGTAGTATTTGGCATTTTAGATCCGGATTAATTCCACTTCTGCCAGCCATTTCCGAGGCCTGGGCTCTGTTTTCATTTATTATCCACGCCTGTGGGTATGAGAGACATGTAGCGAGCATGGCACATTTCCATCACCATATTTAGTGTACGTGACCTGCCTGAGCTTTCTTTCGCCACACAGCTGTAGAAACATACATGATTGTATTAGAAAATGACAGCACATTTTTTTCCGATCGCGAATTGAACCTGGAATCACACCATTGAATCTTATCACGCTTTCCATAAACCACCCGAGGGGTTCGCTTGTTTTAAAAATTACAATTTTTAATAAGAGAATATTAAATTATTAGTTTGTAATGTTAGACTTTACTAGTGAATTTATACTGAATTTATTACACTAACGTGAAGCCCCAAGATGACTTTTCCAAGACTCATTGCTTGTACTATTTTCGTGTTTTTCTCAACCCAGAAGGTTTCGTGAAGGTCATTCATACATTTTTTTTGCTTGTACTCGAACTATTCGTTCTGGTCAACGAAGCATACAGAAGCGGCGTGGCGTCTGGAACAGGCCTCCAGATTAGGGCGTAATAGCTCAAACGACGTTCGCGTCATCGCTCAGCCCAAGCAGGCACTTAGCCACGATCGCCGCGCAGTAATTATCTTAAAAACTCGCCTCCTCGTCCTGTGAAAGTAACTAATTCGTATTCTCGTCGTATTTCGACACTATCCAGTGTTTCAACAGTGTAATATTTTTCCGCGCTGCATGAGAATTTTAAAGAGTCATAATGTTGGAGGTCAATTGGGAAATTTTGTCGAGTTAGCGAGAATCCCATGGTGGGAAGAGTCTTTGAAGTGGCAGTCCTGTGACTAGAGAGGTGTTTAACATATCTTATTATAAACATGCTCTCTCTTGAAAAAATGCCGTCACTGCTGAATTTTTTTTCTTTTTTATTCGGAAGCGCGTGGGGCGTCCGATCGAAAAAATGTATTATGCGTTTTCTTCATCAGAAGATTAATACAGTAAAAAAGGACTAGAAATGTTAAAAACTTTTATTAAAATATTATTCATTATAAATAATGAAATTGTAATGGAATATAAAGGAATCGTTTTGAATTGCAGAAATAAGGTTTTGAACAAAATGATGCATAGTTTCAAACAAACCTACATGTATCAATTTTGTTTAATATTTCTTTTCAATTTCATTTAAATTGTTGGAACATTTTCCAATTTTTGCCGAAAGAGTATTTAACGCATCTTAATTATATTTTATTTTTTACAGAAATGTTCAAAATATAGAAAAAATATTTTTCTCTCTGAAGCAACATAAACAAATATATCTTACAAAATTTAGTAATAACAACAAAATATCTGTTGAAACACATTTTCTACTGTTTCTACTGAAGTATAAATTCAACAGGTCATGCACGTAATTGTTCAAACATTTACGCAAGTTTTGACATTTTTCATATTTTCTGCAGTAAATTAAGAAACCATTGTTGGATTGAGAGTAGTGACAAATATTATCTTCTATATTTTAATATATTATGGTGACACAAGTACTACTACAAAGTAGGAATATTTGTTGTCTAGTATAATACAATTAGAGAACTAACTGTATCAACAGAATTACTTCATAACATTTCACAGATGTTATAGTGTAACAGTTCACAGATGACAGGCATACATTTTTCAACACCGAAACTTTCTGAAAGCAGTAACTTCCAAAACTTGTATTTTCCTAAAAAATCTGTATCATTTCCTCACTATTGAATAATTTTTCTTTACTGTGTAAGAGATAAAGTAAAAAATAGTTTGGGTGCTTATCTAATTTGTAGTAACTGACTCGGTTGTATGTCAAATGGCACGTGTCACGCGAAAGGTCGTGAGTTCGATTCCCTTCGCCGTGGAAGGCGAAGTGACCTTTACGTTATTCGACGAACGAGTTATGCAACTTCATGATTATGTTTCCGGAGGTCAGTGAATAATTCTCGTTGTAGAGGTAAACGTGAGTGGCTGATTACTTTGCACGCAACCTCCGTTCTCAGAATTTGTAAGAATGCAGCAAATATATGGAAATCGGACGGCTAAAAACGTCCAATGAAAATATGAGTAGTTTTCAGATATAGTATAACATTGTTACTAATATTTGTATTTTTGGGGATTGTAGGCTTAGATTAATGCGACTTTCGCCAGCTAGCGATGCTTCCAGGCCTGGCTCCTGTTCTTTATTTATTTTTCACACCTAGGGGGTAAGAGAGTCATGCGGCGATCATGACGTTTTCTCGTCACCGTACGTAGCTTAATTGGCCTGTCCGAGAATTTTCTCTCGTCACTCAGCTTTAGAATACACAGATTTGTAATAGAAAACTACAGCTTATTTTTTGCTCGACCGCCGCCTAGAAATCTAGCACAAACACCATGAGTCACCCGAGGGATACATTTTTACAAATGACTACATTTAATTCTACACTAACTGAATAATCACAAACATCAAGAAAAATATGAAAGAAAATTAAGAAACTTTATACGTATTTCTGTCTATTTTTCGTTCGTAAAGGTTTTGCACTTCTATAGTTCTGAAAATTTTGATTGGAACACTAAAGGATCTATGGAATGAAGTGAGCATGTGTCAACAAGCTTATGTAGAAACAAACGTTTGACATCTTTATGAACCACCCCCATGATTTCGGAGTACTTCAATAACATTGCAAGTACTCGAGTCCAACGAGATCCCAACCTGCTCCCCCTCTGAGACGAAAAGAGAACAGTCATGCTCTGAAAGACGTGGTGAAGCCAGCCTCTCTGGGAAAGCGAACATAACAGTAGAAAACAAGTAGTTCTAATGTTAATTGCACGACTACTATGCTGCTAATTAATGAATATTTGTATGAAAACGCATGAACGATTGGTATTAAATAAATTGTGCAGCGTAGTGCTCGGATAGCCGTTTCAAGACCTAGTGTTCTGGCAGTATTCTAGTGGTCCGTTTCTTTCTCCTGTTTTACGAATTTTTTTTCCGTTGCGTTCTTAACTTGTGGAAATGCTGAAGTGATGTGGATGACAATATTCAGGGAAGCAATAATGGAATTCATCTTCGTTAATTCGTTTATGAAGAGCTGGTTTTCGACGGCTTTACAGCCATCATTAGTCTAGCAATAGGTGGGAAGATCGGGAAATATTGTCACTCGGTACACGGAGACTTGGGAGATACTGTCAGGCGGGTGACAGTTTCTAGACTGATGTTGACGGCAAAGCTATTGAAAATCATTTTTTTCTATGGCTGGTTTCTTTCTATTTTCTTTCTTTAATCCAGCCGAAAGCCCTTTAGTTAGGTTATCCTTTACGCCTCGATGGGACACATATTCGTCCATACAATGAACTCCAATACATTTGCGGTCCCCTCGTCTCTCGGGTTAGCAGAACGCGAGACCCTCCGCCACAATATATACGTGAGAGATACAGGGCAAACAACAATGGCTAAAGGCGGAACTTGATACCGCAAATCTTCGCACACAGCACGAGTCGGCACACACTCTTAGCCACCTCGCATTCCAGTAGGCCAAAGCCGGTTTTCTTAATAAATTTAAGTTGACACAAATAATTTTCAATAAATAAATTTACATAATTTTACACATAAGTTGACAAAAATTTAAGTTAACATAGATTATTTCCATTGTTTCATTCACTGCTGCTGTACAATTACTGCTGATGCATCAGATACACAATTGGTAGGCAACTTTTCTCATTGGCTCCTTTTTGTTTATACGAATCGCGATTCACCTCATTGTTTGTACTGGAGCATCTCGCCTCATCTTCTCGTTCACGTCATTTTCTGCAAACACGCTTTCCACGTCGATTTCGTGGAAATGATAGAGGGGATCCCTTTGGAGGGAGCGGCAGGCCCTGCGCGTTGCACAGAGAAGGCATTGCGACTCGCGCACGCAAGCGCGATTCCGGGAACTGTCGCAACATCAGCAGCAGTCGCCCGTCTGAATCGAAAGAGACTCATCGCTTTAGGAGTACACCGACGAAGTAAATAAATTATTTAATTCCAACCACTCAGGACATTTTGGTGAAGAGAGCTGTTTTCAGTTCAGGAAGTAACCTGCGGTTACCTGAATAGGTAGGTTTAGTTCATCGAAAAAAAGACATTCGAAACAATTTCGTACAATTGAAAAACAGTATTAAGCATTTAATACGACAGAGATTTTTTATTTCTTAGTTATGTCTCACATAATTATAAATATATTTTCTGATAATGAGTATCCGACAATTTAAGGGAATATGTTATGAAGGTATATCAGAAATTTTCAATAAAAAAATTGAAGTTCTAAGTCGTTTTATTCAATATCTCCTAGATATACTCCATTATTTTTTCCGGATCAAATATAATTTAAACATCGCTTAACTCGTTCCTTATTTTTGGTTTACTCTTTCAAGCAATGATATATTTCAGTTGATCGTTCAGTTGGTCAGTATAATTCAGTTGATAGTTTTATAAACTGTTGCAAAAGATTGCGATGCGAGCCTGAAAAAAAATAATCGACCTCAATACCCTGCCCTTTTCGTCCTCAATACCCTGCCCTTTTCGTCCTCAATACCCTGCCCTTTTCGTCCTGAAGCAGCGAGCCTGGTTCGCTGCTAGCCACGCGATAGTGTTCCTGGCAAACTCCCACCGTTATCCCACCATTCGCCGTAGCCTTCGCTCCGCTTCCTTCCTGCATTTCAGCGCAGATAGGCCAAAACGCCGACCAGGCACTAGAATTACTGGAATATCGTCTCTCCTTAATGTAAGCATTGATTAGAGGCCGGAGCGGATGTTGTCTTTTGATGTGGAGGATTGTGATATTTGCATTGAGGATGTACGGGATGCTACAACATATAATTTATGGGCCCTATATTTACTGACTTCATGAAGCCAAGGCTGGTTCGCTAGTTTAAATATCAATGTGCGATTAGCTATAAATATTCGTAATTCCGGAAACTGGAAAATGTTCGCACACGATAGATTTTTAACATTGCTAAACGCACTTGGCTCTTTTTTACAAACGAAAAACTAGACACGTTTGAAAGGAAACATTGAAAAATGTAATATGAACTTTTGTTGTAAAGTATCTTTCAAAAATCTACTGAAATTTCGATGGCCACAAACTTATTCACGTCAGTAGTAAAAATATACTTTGTAAAGAACTCCACAAAATAGTTTTAATTAAAAGTTTTGCAATGCTTATATGTTGAAGCCAGACTTCATTAAGAAATGCATTAATGTTTTAATGAGTAGTTGTCGTTGCACGAATAAATAATACTAGAGTTTCCATGCGAGAACTCTCGCTTGTTAAACTGCACAATCTTCGCTATCCTTCCATTTCCATATTGAGCTCTAAATATATATTTTTCGTCAAGACCCTTTTTTCCTCCGGCACTTGTTCTAGTATGTATCCTTGTAATTGTATTAACTGAACGTAAATTAACATAACAGTACAATACACCCTTCTGCAAACAAACTGTTCTTATTGAACTTTATTAGAGAACACAGAGTACACCCGTGCAATTCAAACGCATATATGGTAATGTCAAGTAATTAGTTTAATTTTACATACAGTTGCAGATGCTCCTAGTCTCTGAACAGCGCTGAATCAGTAGAAACATAATAGACCGTTTAAGAAGATCCCATCATTGAGATTACGGAGTGAGAAACGTTACTTTGAGGTTTACATGCTTTGAGCCCTCAGAACGCTTTGTGTTGGAGTTATATAACTACAACATTTCATTTCAACAATGCTGCCCGAGTGTTTCGGATTGCATTTTTTATGAATATTTAGATTTTTTAAAATAAATCCTTAATATTTTTAAGCTAAAGTGCAATTCGTCAAGTCTCCGTGAAACTCTTTTTCTTTAGAGATCTTATTTATAAAGATTGGTTGCGTATGAGGAGAGGAAGGATCGGTGTAGTACTTGGCAAGTTGGTGATTACTTTAAAGGCCTAATATCTTAGTTTCTCACATCTCCTACCATTTGCAGACTTTATTTATCTATTATGACATGGAAAGTAGCAAAACTGTAGTTTTACTTTTAAATTGGAATTTATACGGTAGTTTAATAAAGGGTTTTAGGTGGTCCATTTACATTTTATATTGGTTAATAATTTGTCTTAAGTGAATTCGAGCTCTTTTTCATGAATCAGAAAAAATAGTAGAAATTCGACATACTTTAAAGAGGTCATATACTTTTAAAATAAGCGAGGAATTTCAAACACTGTTGGAAGCGTGTCTGCATTAAGGCATGTGCATTGATTAAAAATGGGAGAAATAAAAACATAATATAGCAATTATAACATTGGTCTTCAGTCACGAAAATATTTATTTGAATGAATTATTTTAGTAAGTGGAAAAATCATATACCTTTCAAAATAACCATTAGAGAATACTCGCTTATGAGTTATAAAAATGAAGCCAACATACTCATAATAAGAATAGCTTATTTTATACTATGGAGTAGTCTATTTTCACATGTTCGGTAATTTTTGCTGTTTGGTCATAGCTTGCTATGGACGTACTCGTATACCGAAAACTTGAATATTCAGTCTCTTTTAAAAGTCAGAGTTTAGGAAAGTAATGGAGAGAAATCAATAGCGGTAAATATTTAAAACTTCAATTAGTACCCTATCATTGTTAACAGATCTGTCAACAACAAATGCACAGATTAATTCTTGTACGTAAATTAGAGAAAACTGCGTTCAAAAACCACCCACATAAGTTGCACAAAATTTAAAAGAAAACTGAATCCTATAAACAATAAGGCGTGAATTACATGCACCCCTACATCCAACGAATTATCTATGGTACATAGTGCATAATATAAACAACAAACATTATATTAAATGTCTTACCAATCACATATTTGTAGTAAACGCTTATATCCATTATCTATTTAGGTTTACATCTTTTCCTGTTATCACTGTATGATGCACACGAGTATTTGCTCCCTAGTCCAGTTTCCTGTTTTGTACTACGTGACCAGCACTACGTAACAAATTGACTCGTCGAAATCTCGTTTCGCTGCGAGACGTCCTCCACCACGCGATGCTTACCCTCATAGAAAGTTAGCGTAATAGCGCGAGGCTTCATAGAACGCCCATTCCGTGGAAAGGGATAGACGTGAGGAACGGTAAGGGGGCGTACGGCTGTCACGCACGTTCGATTAGGCGAATTGTTTTATCCGCGCGTGGAGGATTGATTATTTGGGCAACAGGACTTTTATATCTAATTTCTAGCTGGTTTTAGATGTAAAATAGTTTTATTTCGCAGGAGTGAATATTTTTGTCAACAGATTTTGTGAACAAACCTCGTTGCTATAATTTATTCTGAATTAAACTAATGTTAGAAGTGGGGGTAGGTATTAGGGGCTCAAGAAAATGTGCACGTATAATGTAGCCTTTCAAGTATCGTTCTTGAATTCTCCCGGCGCACGCAGGCGCACTTTTCGTTAGTACTTTCCTGTTTTCATGTCATCTCAGCTTCATATACTTTCCTCATCGTGAAGACAGTAAGAAGGAGACTGAACTCCGGTGTTGGAGGCATGATGGGAGGTTCGTACGAAACATTCGACAGCTAATCGGCTAAACATACCTTCAGAGATATGGCACGGTGTACGAAGGAACTTCCTCCCTCCCAAGATTCGTGCCCTTCGCTCTTTACTCTTTGTATCCACAAGAACGTTAAAAATGTTTTTTTATTTCATTAGATATCTTGAATGTACTTGCTAAATTTTGTTCATTCATTACGTAGATTCGTAACGTACTATTGCAATATAAATTAATAACTTATAGACAATGAATAGTTATATTATTTCTCTATCTCCCTTTTTAAAAGATATTCAATCACATAAAAATTATATTTATTCACATAGCTACATATTTACTATATGTTGGACGTTTCGGGTAATTTTTGTGAGATTTAGTATTTATTAATTCCCAGAATTCATCAGCAAAATACACTAATTATATTAAAACCATCATATTATTATTATTATTATTATTATTATTATTATTATTATTATTATTATTACTATGATTTTATTTCTGCCGAGGGTCAGGACACAAGGCTCTTGCACCTAATCACTTAAATAACGATGTATGTATGTATGTACTTGGTGCGACAGCCCGTGTACGATCTCAGGCCTACCGGCGACGTCCCTGCCTCGCGGCTATGGGTTAAGGGGGTTCGTGTGGTTAACACGTAGACATCCCCACGTCTTATTCCAGTCTTCTCAACCTGAGAAGTGAATTTTCTCATCTTCACTCAGACACATATACTGGACTTAAATAACGATACATTAAGATAATAACTATTGAGACGTTTGTAGGGAATTAATGATAACCGACGTTATAGTATTTATTTTATTATTTCTTTATTTATTCTGGTAGAACATATTCTCGGCCGCGTGGCATCTGTCCGAGTCAGAGTCAGAGACAGAGTCAGAGTCAGGATCTTGCGTCTCGGCGCGGTCGCCGGCCTGCGCGGCGCGTCCATTCGTCATGCGGATAAAACGCGGCGGCGCCGCCGCCGTCCGCTAATCGGTGGCCGCTAACTGCGCCGTCGCGGCGCGCGTATCGGCTCGTAAAACACCTTCCCCTCCCCCACACCTCTCCCCCCACCCGCCGGCACTCCCCCGCCGGAGAGCGCGGCGAAGGGGCCAGCTCTCATGCGATCCGGTGCGACTGAATGGTGCTTACGTGTGGCGAGTACAAGTTACAAATATTGCATTACTTTCACGTACAAGACGTTTGCCGTACAAGCTAAGTTTCGCGTACAAGTTTGCATACAAGGCCACGTACAAGCTTGCAAGAGCTGGGAATTTAAAGTCGTGAGTACAAGTTACAAGTACAAGTCGCAACTTTACGTGTAATGGTTTGGAGTACTAGTGGTGACAAATTGCTTGGAAGATTGGAACTGCACTAGATTGGAAGGTATTTCTTTTCCCTTTCCCGCCGACGGAGAGCAGGGAAGGAGCAAGCTCACATACATTCCGGTGTGACAGAATGGTGCTTACGAGGGACGGGTATAAGTTACAAATACGAATAGTGTACAACTTCACGTTAAAGTAGTTTGCCGTAGATATTACTTTCGCCGTACAAGTTTGCCAGAGCGTTGGAATTACAAGTCGTGAGTACAAGTTATAGGGGTAAGTATTGACAGTTTACATATAAATAGTTTGCAGTACAAGGTATGAGTATTAGTTATACATTGTTTCACACTCTGGGAGGTCTTTTTCGTCTCCCGCCAGCGGAGAGTGTAGCGATGGTGCTAACTCTGGTGCGATCGGTTGCGTTAGAGTGATGCTGCAATCGTGGGCTGCAATCCTTGTATTGAAATGCATCATTATTGCATTCACACTTCTGCCATTTGCTGGGGGAATACTGAACTGCCAGATATGCTGCTGGAAGGTAGAACAATCTGCAACTCTGGAAAGTGCATTAACTGAAAATTCGTATTTGTTGATTTGTACCACTATTGCAGCCCAGGGTAGATAAATGTAGCTTTAGTTGTATGTACAAATAACTTGTACGAGTTAAGTCTCTTCATAGGTTAGATGACCTTTAATATCTCCCTTGCTTGATTTTGGGGTGCACTGTGCCAGGAAGGGAAGTGTAGGCACAAGGTCTTGTGCTTCCAGTATCGAAAGCGTGGTGCTTACGATTATTCACTTCTCATTGGAAACCGTATCAAATTTTTTGACGTTTCTGCCATATACCTTTAACAATATTTTTTAAATTTGACTGTTATTTATCGAATCACTCTGTACTAAAAACGTGATTGTAGAGCACTTGGCAATCTCTAGCATCCTATTTTCGAAGCCTATCTTCTCAATTATATTTTCTAATATTTCTCTTTATGTCTGATGAATCTTCTTTAACCAATGTCCTCGTAGTTTCGGTGCTCTTTCTTTATGATTGTGGTAGGCATTCCAATTTCATCTAATTTTAATCTAATTTTCTTATATACTCAGTATTTATGGTATATTTCTTTCTACGTTTCCTCAAACCACATCGCCTCGCTCATTCTTTTTATCTGCAGTCTTCCTCGAGTCAAATGATTCATAATTTTCTCCAACCTTGACACTGCAGCTTCGATAAAAGCCCATTTCTATTTGTTTATTATTACTACTTCAACGTTATCCATCCCACGCCTCTCAAGATACTTCCGTGAAGAGTACTTCATACATTAAAACATTTGCGAGCCTTTCAATTGTATAGCCGTCACATCCAATGACTTCCATGAAACAAAACACATAAAAAGTCGATGGTCAAAACAACGCTTCGATTTATTGACAGTAGAGGAACTATTCTTCGTTTCCAGAAAAAAACAGAAATGAACTTCAGAGAATTCCAACACGTCTTACGATAACAGAATTAAATTCATTTCCCCAACAATTTGTAAGAGGAAAGTTTTCTCACTCTACCACAGAGCAACGACTCCGCAACGTCTTCATTTACTGTGGCTGGCGTGCTCCAACACAAGGGACCGCCTCTGTTTTCTGTTGGACCGCCCGCGCCTGTTCCTTTCTTTATCAATTCTGTTTTACGACCCTTCTGGGCTGTTGCTCCGGTGCCGCCGGCCCTGCGTATTCTCTGTAGACAGAAGGGTGAATTTTTAGATGAACCGACGTCCGGAAGGAAGTGATCACCCCAGCAGCCGCCGCATCAAGAGTAGCGACCTGAGTGGGCATGTTGTCCCTTTATGGGCTTCTGAGACACGCATGGGGGGGGAAGCGGGAGACAAGACACTGCGTGCGTGGAGGACTACCTACGACGATCAGGGAATTGAAATTGTACATTTCAGTTTAACGACAAAACGTATTTTGGCTGCGTACATCTTTTCACTTCCTCAAGATACCTTTGGAATTTCGCTCTCGGTGCTAGTTGTCTAGAACTGGAACTGGCATGCAGACAACATCAGCTAAGGGGTTAGATCGGACTTAATAATCATCCCGATGAAAATGCTCTAATCGTTCCGTTTTCTTCGATCAATTCACAGTAATGATGGATGCCGGGATACAAATATTTTGCTTGCAAAACAGCTGAAACATGAGTAAACGTAACACGTGCGTAATGTTCATTTTTACTTAAGTACAGTGCCGATGTTGGGCATGGGTGGTAGACTGGGCGAATGCCCGGGGCCCGGGGCAAGTCAAGAGGCCCGATGATTGGACTCATGGGAAAAAAATAGTAAAAATTTGAAAAAGAAATTAGAACTCGAGAAAATCGTTAATATAATAATAATAATAATAATAATAATAATAATAATAATAATAATAATAATAATAATAATAATAGTCGCGGTATAGAAGTCTGATATTTCATAAAATTTTCAATTAATTATTTTACTTAAAATATTTAATTATAGTCATTACATAGAAGGGCTCCATGAAATGAAACAAATGACGCTACAATTAAAATAGGTTCCACTGAAATTCATATTATTTCATGTGTTTCACTAGTGATATTTATAAAAACTAAATACATTTTTTTCGCGTTTTAAGATCACCGAGAAAATTGTATTATTTTAATCACTTAATACTTTCACTGAAAACTATTATTTAAATCATATATCCAAAAACCTTTTTTAGCTTAAACATTATAATTTTTGTTATTTTTTTAAATTAAATCTTATTTTCTTGATACAACTTTCACATTTTTATTTTTTCAGCGGGAGCCGTTTCGTTCGTTTTTGTTCCGTGGGTACATTTCAGCATTGCTCCGGGACCAAAATTGTCTAGCTCCATCACGGCTTAAGTAGAAATATTTTAATAATAGCTACACGAGGTGAGTCAAGTGAAGCCGTATCTTTATTGGGGACTCACAGTAATAATTGATGACGGGACTCACTGATGTTTTATGTAGACCTAAGGCAAGGAACGTCGTCATCTGCTTGAACGTGTGTGTCCGAAGCGAATCAAATTAGCAATATCAAAAAGTGCTATTGTTTCTTAAGCTAGCTTTACCAAATTACCGTAATTGGTAAGGATGATTTACCAACCAATATGCAGTGTATTCCATTCGTGTTGCATTTATACATTTGCTTGTGCTATTTATCAAAACGGGGTATAGTCGTAGGCGCGACAATATCTACAGTTTCCTACACAGCAGACCATGGGCGGCCTGTAGACTATGATTTCTCACTTTCATTTCAGTCCCATTCCTCAAGCAGAAAATGGGCGTAACTTTCTTCCACATATTGCTCATCCGGCATGACTTAAGAATACTTCGCCAATTCCATGACTACGCGGTCACTCGACGGCTTCAATGTAGGGGAAGGACATATTGTACAACCCTTGCGTGGTCTACCATCCCACAGACCGTGTACTTTTGCAGGGGGGTTGATCCCATTCCCCAAGGTGGGTATCTCAGAAATGGCTTTTTTCCTCAACCCCACTGGAATTCGAGTATGGCATTGGGCTGGCTATCAGATATGACGAAAAGCGATGCACAAATCTACCCATACTAGGGTCTTTCCTTCCCCTCGAAGCTTTCCGTACTGGTGCAAGAGTTGATATTCGTCACTCGCTGCGTCGGAACAAAGTTCAACCTTAATGTCCATGAGGAGTGATAAGAAGTAGATTTTATCTCTTTAATTTTTTTAAAAATCGCGTTATGAAAACAAGGCTACAACATTTAATAGCATTATAAGAATTAAGATTTAGCATTTTGTAGCATTCGTTGAGAAAAGTATTCAAGGAGAACTCTTTAGGATAAAATAAGTATTTTGATGTTTTTTTAGATTTCCCTATTAAAATCAGGAAATAAGGGAAACTAATTTAATATTTCGACATTTGCGAACTTCAACAATTATATAAAAACGTAGGAAGTAACGCGTTCGCTGTAGGCATAGGGTCAATTCTTCTTCCCATAACCCCCTTTGTACAACGAACTGAGTATTATGAGACCCCTTAAGATGACCGTGAGCGCTCAGGTTTACAGGATCTGTTTTTTAATTGCTTTTATTATTATTTTTTACTTTGTTTCGTCAGTTAAATCTTAATTGCTAATTAATAAACACGGACATTATCATATGTTGACACATTGCCGGCCAAATTACTTCGAATTTGGCGCCTTGTCTTCATTAACAGGGCGTTTGATGTTCTTTGAAGGCGTTTCAAAGGAAAAGACTATACATTTTAAACGTGGCGCCTTCGAGATAGTCTTAATTTTCTCCCAAAACCCGCGCGAATTTCTTCTTCTTTGGTGTCAAAAACATTCATTTCTTTTTGCAAGTTCTTTGAGTCGAATGCAACTTGTTATATTAGTGCGAAGTGCCACCGAAAGATCGCACCAGCTCCCGGCGAAGGTCCACCGGACTTCTCCCGCGTATATTTGCCAAAGGCGAGATGCTTAGAATTTCTATATCAGGCGGCTGATCGCCTCGTCACGACAAGGAGTGCGGAAACAAGCGTTTTGCACGTTTTCAGAATTCGACTCGGAGTGTGCCAGGCACTGTATGTAATACAATCACGTAGATAAAGGCTACGGAATTCGCAAGGAAACGGCAATTTTCGTTGGGCAGAGGTAATTGTGACAACTTCAATACTCTTTGTTTCCTTCGCCAAATAACAATACTTGTAAATTGTGTGTCATTTATTTTCCAGAACATTCTTGTCTAACGAGAGAACTACTGCGACAGAAGAGGCGATGTTCCACTGTTATTTTCATTTTTCAACAACAATGCTCTGCTCTGCTCTCCCAGCCTCTTTCAACTATTTCGCTGCCTTAACAATGGTGCCGAAACCCATTGTTAAGGCAGCGAAATAGTTGAAAGAGGCTGGGAGAGCAGAGCAGAGCATTGTTGTTGAAAAATGAAAATAACAGTGGAACATCGCCTCTTCTGTCGCAGTAGTTCTCTCGTTAGACAAGAATGTTCTGGAAAATAAATGACACACAATTTACAAGTATTGTTATTTGGCGAAGGAAACAAAGAGTATTGAAGTTGTCACAATTACCTCTGCCCAACGAAAATTGCCGTTTCCTTGCGAATTCCGTAGCCTTTATCTACGTGATTGTATTACATACAGTGCCTGGCACACTCCGAGTCGAATTCTGAAAACGTGCAAAACGCTTGTTTCCGCACTCCTTGTCGTGACGAGGCGATCAGCCGCCTGATATAGAAATTCTAAGCATCTCGCCTTTGGCAAATATACGCGGGAGAAGTCCGGTGGACCTTCGCCGGGAGCTGGTGCGATCTTTCGGTGGCACTTCGCACTAATATAACAAGTTGCATTCGACTCAAAGAACTTGCAAAAAGAAATGAATGTTTTTGACACCAAAGAAGAAGAAATTCGCGCGGGTTTTGGGAGAAAATTAAGACTATCTCGAAGGCGCCACGTTTAAAATGTATAGTCTTTTCCTTTGAAACGCCTTCAAAGAACATCAAACGCCCTGTTAATGAAGACAAGGCGCCAAATTCGAAGTAATTTGGCCGGCAATGTGTCAACATCATATTAAATGTTTTCAAATATCGACGCGTAGCTGACGATGTGGCATCAGAGAATTCAAGTCAGTTAGTAAGAGAGCGAACACGAGGGTAACCATAAAATGCCATTTAGCATCTATTTCGAAGATACACGACTACTTCCACATGATGATTACATGATGCCATGCATGATTTTGCGTTTTATCGCAGCTTCAAAACCTTCAGAAATACTGAACCGCCCGTCAAACATACAATTACTAATTTATTCAGTGTTTGGAAACATTTCGAATTTTTAGCAATTGCTCAAATCTACCATCATTACCTATGGGTAAGCTAGCTACCATGCACGCTAAAACTTTATGACCTTGCTCTCTCGTTCTGTTTCGGGTATCGCTTCAGCCATAATGTTCTCGTTTTCAACTAGATCTCCGAAAGACGTTGTGGGCATATTGAATCTTTTGTCTGCATGTGGAGCCAGATCGAGACGACCTGATATGGAGTGGCATTGCTTCATATCAAAATTCATATGAAAGGAACCATGTGATTGTGAAGATAAGATGTGACGGAGTGTGCAATCTTAAATGAAAATCCTAAACACATGACATGTATTGACAAAAGCTTCATCACTTCTTGACAAATAAACGAAAGATCCAGCACTATTGCAGTATTTGTGTGTTGCAACAATAGGAGCCAGATGTATGACTATTTTTGGAGTGTATTTAAACTAGAATTTCCTTGATACCCTTCTCAAATTTGATATTCTGAGTAGATAAGAAGTAATAAACTTTCGGGGACATTCTTTCCATTTCCTAGCTGCTTAATATTCTAATTAAAGATGTCGTCAATATATACTTTTTAATTCCAAGTAGTAGTATTAGTCAAATATAGTATAGTCATTGAGAATGAGTTATTTAATTTCCTTTTAATTGTAGATAGCAATGGTTTATTGGTCAATGCTTCCTATTTATTTCGGCGAGAGGAGTGTAGAGAATAGTAATTCCAGACGAAACTGGCATGTCGTTTAAGACCTTCCAGACTTGAGATATAGTAATTTTTTTTACAAAAAACGCGAACGAATGCATGAGGAAATTAAACTCTCCAAAAGATAACACGAAATTTCCAAACACGTGCGTTGCGGCGGTATCCCTTCCTTCCGAGTCCATCATTTGTGGACCGACCCTTCGCCCTACGGGGGGCTCCAGGTCTTTGTCTGGCGTTCATCTCACGTAGGGCGAACCAGGAGGGTGCATAAAATACTCTCCCCCAACAACAGTCGAGGAAGAAAAAGCAGCGGCCAGGAATCACAAACATTTGTTGGGGTCGAGTTCCACGTTTCCATCCTAAACCTTGCGTAAAAGAGAGGAGTTCATGTTTCGTCAATGTGGAAGTGTCTGGGGAATTTGTTGGCTTTCTCTTCTTAGGAACAATTCGTGACATGAATTTGGAAGAATAAGTCTATTATTATTTATTACACTAAAATAATGTTTATTTAATGCTAAATAATATTATTTTCTTCGAAACTAACATTTGTTAGCTAAGAGTGACATAAATTGGAAGTAATGGTAAGTTGAATAAATGTATATAAATACCGATATGAAAAAGTACATTCATTTTATTCATTAATTATTTGAAATTGTAATACCACATTACGAATAATAATACTGATTTTCGTATAATACTGATTTCCTGTGATTTATAGTCTGCTTCAATTCGAGTTTTAATAAAACACAATCTACAAAAGAACGCAATGTATTTAGCGAAAATTAAATCAATATAATTTAGTTTGTAGTATTCACAGATTTTTCAGACTATCTGAAACGTTTCAATATTTTAGAAAAAAATACAATTTACTTCATTAAAACAGGTGAATTCATACAAAACTTAACGTTTTACGTATAGTTTGTACGCATGGTGAAATGTAAATAGATTTCATTGGGAGCAACATAATCAAATTCACAGAACATTCACGTGTGAAATATTTCTCATCGAACTTAAAAATTTGACGTGCAGGAAAACGTTGCGCAAATGTTATGAAACAAGAGCTACTGTTATAAACTAAAAGATTCATATCAGCCACTTCATATCCACGCATCCCAGGGCTAGTACACAAATGAGCTAAAATAAGAGTTCATTGAATTTGATTATGTTGCTATTAATGAAATATATTTTCAATGAAATGGCGTACAAATAACATGTGAAACTCCTAGAAATGTTTGGATTCACTTGTTTATAAGAGGTAATTTATTGTTTTTCCTAAAAAAACTGTAAATTTATTGATTTTCTGCATGCTCTTTTGATGATATAAACTGACCAATTCTGTAATCAGAAAATAAGTACGTGTAATTTTTCCACAAGGTATAATGACTTGAAACAATATGAGCAATATTACAAATCACACTCCCCTTTTCAAAAAAAGCTTTCGATTCGAAAAATTACCTTATTGTACTCTTTCTAATCAGCGTCTTTACAGAAAAAGTAGAATAAGATTTATTATCTTCTCAGTTACAATTTTCTGTTGAATTGAAAATAACCCTACTATCACGGTTCTAATAGTGCATTATGAACCTTCTTTCGCTATTATTACTGCTTTGTCATTATCACAACTTTTTTTAATGGGACAATAAATCTTTATCATTGAGTTCCAGGTGAAAACTGAAAATATTTCTCTGTATTTCTAAGAATCATACACTGTGACACTATTTTAGTGCCTAGATTTGGATAATTAGTTAAGATACATGAAATACAGAAAAATTGTCATTTACATGTCCTCCCTAATAACAGAAAACCACCTAATAAACATTTATTTGTAATGTATTCTTGTAGTTCTGTACGACTTTATCGGGAATGACCCCTGGCACATCAACGACTCTCGTAATGAATTCCCCACGGTCCGCTTGAACCATTTGCGCTGATTCTTCGTTCCACGCACAGGAGGAAGTGAGAAAGCGGCGCGCTCTCTGGCGCGAGGGGGAGGTGGCTGCTGCCCCTGCCGCCTCACGCAACCTGATAGGCGGCGCCCGCACGCTGACCTGCCCTGCAATCAGGACGACCGCCAGGGCCGGCCCTGCCAAAGTTTCCCCTCCCCCACCACCACCGCAGCGCGCCGCGCCGCGCCGCGCCGCACAGGTGCTCCCTAACAAACTTTCGCCGGGAGTGTTTCGGAACGGAATGGGGCGAGACGGGGTGGGTCAGGCAGAGCGCAGCTGGGCGGAGCTGGGAACGACGAGGAGGAGAGGTGGCTGGAGTAGGATGGTGTACGGTGGCGAAGGGTGGAGCTGGACGGGACGGAACGGTGTAGAGCGAGGCGGGGAGTCGGAAAGGAATGTGGCGAGTCTGGGAGAGAGAGGCGGAGCAGGGAGGATGTGACAAAGCTCGAAGCTAGGAGGATCGGA
This sequence comes from Gryllus longicercus, assembly GCA_038098605.1. Lineage (NCBI taxonomy): Eukaryota > Metazoa > Arthropoda > Insecta > Orthoptera > Gryllidae > Gryllus > Gryllus longicercus. The sequence continues at coordinate 2,417,815 of JAZDUA010000188.1, read as the reverse complement.
TTGACGGGGTGAGACGGAGCGGATCAACGCAGGGAAGGAGATGCAAGTGTTGGGCAGGGAGGCGAAACGAGTCACGGACCGCGCGCAATATTTCCTTCCCCTTCCTTGTACTATCTGCCTCCCACACACAATTATGCGTATATGCACTACTCTACCGCATACATCAGGAGACCATAATGTAGCTTAGAGCTTCTCCCAATATCCCGCAGCGGGAGATACCTCGAGGGGAAATCTCGCAGGTCAATATGTAGGTCGGTGAGAGACTTCACCATCTAGTGGGAGAGGGGCTGAACCACTGCACTATCTGAAATAAAATATTCACTTTACTAACGGGACCAATTGACGTACCCGAAAGCATTAATCAGTGATCAGTGGTAGCGCATATTCTCACTGCTAACTCGATCATTCACCCCTCCCCTCGTCAGAGATACTGTAAATACACCTGCTTGCACCTGTCAACTGTTCACCTCGACAAAAGATGTTGACCGCATTAATCAGCCCTTTCTTACCTGACGTTTGCTTATCCATCCGTTCTTCCCCACTACTTTCATCTGCCCGATCCATTTGTTTCTCTCCGAAACATCACTTACAATCGTGTATGTTTAATCGATGACAACGATGCACTTGGCACGAACTCCTCTATCTACCTAACCGCTGACTGACCGCCATTGCCTCGGCCCTCGTGTCTCGCGTCCTTTATCTGGTTACCTTTTATCCCCTCTTCCGTGCTCGCACTCGTACTCTCAGCACTTCCCACATTCGTCTTTATCTCCGCCGGTGTATACCCGCATCCGCACATCACACCTCATCCCTTGTCACCTCCGCCGCCCGCTCTGTCGCAACCATACCCCTCGCCAATGGTTTGCTCCCTCACTCACTCGTCGCATCCTACCCAGCTCCCATCTCTCCCGTTAACGCTTCGCTTTCACACTCACTGCAACTCCATTTGTCACTGCTCGTCTTTGACTGGGCCCTCGACTTCTTCACTGGCTTTTACCCATGCTTTCGACTCCGCGGAGCGTCTCTTAATTCCCTCGCCGTCACTTGCCAGCTAATGGCCACGGACTCCGCTCTCACACTTGCGCCTCTTGCCGTCCAATGCTCCTCCCATTTTGCTCTTTTTCTTTCACCAGTGCCTCACAACCGCACCTTCCGTCTCACTCTCTGCCTCTCAATGCGGTACTCCGCCTCCGCCCTCTCATCTTCAAGTTTCAACGTCACCTTTGTCCACGCTCTACCCACGCACCTGCACCACTAGGCGCGCAACACCTTTCCCTTCCGTGCCCTGCTCTCCCCCTCTCTGGCGTCCTTGCTCTCAAACCTCCTATTTTACCATTTGCTTTACAATTGTGAACGCCACATTTACGCTGGGGCCTTCAATACATCATCTCGCCTCTACCCTATCATCCGAGTAGTGCACCAAGCCCGTCTACCGCCACGCCTTCCTCCCCGTCTCCTATCCCGCCACTCTCCCGCCTCTCACCGACACATATGGCTCAGGACATCAGTTAAAGACACTGGAGTGTCTGCGACCGGGTGGTCCTAGGGTTCGAGTCCCGGCGCTGTCAGGAAATGAATTGTAACAGACAGCTCTTTTAATCGATAGTTTTCCGCTCAACACCAGGCGAATACCGGAGAAGTACGGTATATGGAACGGGATATGGAACGCGCGCGATCTTCCCATCCCCTTCCTTGTCCTGTCCTCACTCCTTACACTCACGTACACTTACATGCAATATACGAATACATATCGGGAGACTAGCCAGGAGATTAGAACTTGTCCCGGCTGGTGCGGTTCCCCGCGGGTGGGAGACACCTAGTTGATGGGAACCCCCTTACGCCGATGTGAAGGGCGGCGTCGGATCCTGCCATCCAGCGGGGAAAATCACCGCTACCTCCCGAGGAAAAAACTGTGCGGTATACTTTCGGGAGTAATTACCTTAGGTAAAGTTGCGCCCGGAATCACTAATCAGTCAGTCCGCCTTATACAGCACCTTACACCGCCCTCAACCCCAATTGCAGCCCTTGTTTCTGTCTCCGACCCTTACCTGCACCCTTGCAAGTGCGTTCCCTTCTACTCCAACCCTTCTCGCACCACGCCTCCCTCTCTCACCCTCAGCCTAACCAACTCCTTTCTCTTCGCCCCTGCCCCCGCCCACGCCCACGCCTCCGCCGGTGTCCGGCGCCGGTCGATGTCGTAATCAGTGCGGAGGCGGCGAATTTCCCAGCGGGCGCCGCCGCCGCCGCCGCCTCCGGGCAGGACCTCCGCCCCCCCCCTCCGGCGCCCCCTCGAGTCCCAAACGAGGTGCGATTGCTCCGCCACCCGCGGCATTTTGCGCCGACGGCTAAACGGCCGAGCAATGCGCGCGGGAAAAGTTGCGACGAGAGGCACCGCCCACACCGCCCACGCCGCCCACGCCACCGCCCACGCAGCCCACGCCCACGGACCACCCGTTGCGTTAATTTTTGTTTTCGGTGGAATTTCTTGTTTGTTTACCTAGTGTATCGTTTGACGTTCAATTTTCACGTTCATCAAAGAGCAGAATTGCAATTTCACTTTGTCATATTCTGCTTTATGATTTTCTATTTTGCGATGGATGTAATTCGTCTAATTGAATTACAAAGTCATCAGGTTGCAAAGCAAACTTTGTATTCGCTTTGAAATTCAATATAAAAAATAGTAGAGTGTGTATAATTTATCTTAAATTTGAATATTTACGAGGAAATCGAATGTACCGGTTTATAAATTTTATCATTATGTAGTAGCTCTATACGTTTCAATACACTTGGTAGTGTGATAATAGTAAAACCGTTTAAACCGTTTAAGTTTTGTCTGAAGCAGTTTCTATCTGACTCACCACTTTTTACGGCAAAACTTTCTATTTTACTCCATATACTATAGTATTAGAATATTCCATAATAATACAGTATTGGAATACTTCAATAATACAATTTCGAATTTTCGTTTGTAAATTCCGATTTAAGATTCTTTTGACTTATAACATCGCACACACATCAGAAGTGAGGTTTATTAGGTTGAAAGATCGTTAAGATCAGGGCAGGAGGAGAAGTTGCAAAACACGCAATTTTTTACCCGGAAATCGGGATATCTGTCTGTTTCACTCTGTCAAATGTGAAGCTTTTCAACTTAAACTTGGTATGTCAGGAGTAATATCTACGATTAGTTGTGCCATTCGGAGATCATTAAGATATTTTAATTGTGGGGGTAATTAAAATATTTTAATTTTTGGTCAACCTGACGTATGTCCAAGTCAGGTTGCTATACATTTCCCACTCTTGACATCAGATTGCAGTCTCCCAGATGCCAGATATCCTTCAACAACTGCCCTTTCACTTTACTTTTATCAATCGTTTCTTTCGCAACGCATCGCAAGACGTATTCCAACATCTTTAAAGAAATTTGGAAGCCACACAATAAGGTTCAATTTACGACGTATTCTTAAGTATTATTCTGTGTTTGGCTCTAGCTGGCCGTTGAAAACACCGCGGCGAGCTGCATAAGCTCTATACTTTGTGCTCTACACATTATCTTTCGGAACGTTCTCCCACACCTTTGTCACTCATCCACTTAAGAACACCCGAACAAATGTTTAAATGTCACTTCACCGAAACATGTCGTCAAGCCACCTATCACCTGGCTCATTCCCGTTCTGCGTCGGAAAAGGATCTGAACTATTCAGCAGCAGTGCCACCCATAGTTTGTTCGCCCGAAAGGCTTACAAAGCTCGGGTATCCGTGACGCAAGAAATGAGTAACGAGGGCGAGTGGCCGGGCTATTGCGCCGTCCTCGCGTCCTCCCGCGCGGCCGCCGCCGCCGCCGCCGCCGCCGCCGCCGCCGCCGCCGCCGCCGCCGCCGCCCTCCCAAATGCGGCGTTGGCGTGTCGCCCGAACGGCTTCCGCCCTGCGCGCTGGACGCCCCGCCGCCCGCAGGGGCGTATATGGGCGGCTGAAGGATCGCGCGACATTTTTCTCTCTCTTCGCGAGGCGCCGATACGGAGGCGCCATCTCCTGCGGGAAACGACCCGCGGCACGCGGCGGTGGTGAGGGTCACGAGGGCGAAGGCGCGCTGACGATAACGGTCAGTCGCGATAAGAGTTACCGCAATAACAGTGACGACAGTTGTGGTTTTTAAGGTCTCACTTGCCTGATTGTAGGTGACAACTACGCTGGTGGCAAATATGATAACTACAAGGGTGGTGATGATAATAAATAGGTTACAGCAACAACGTTGAGGATATTAAGACGATATAAATTAAGAAGACGTTTGAAATGGTGAAGCTGATGATGTAATCAATGTAATGCAAAGGCAACATTGAAGGAATCGATTCTGACAACTGCAATGATTCCAGCTAAATGACGATGCAGCGTTGAGACATTATTTGGGAACGACTACTTCAATATACCGCAACCTTACAATATACCGCTGGCCTCTCGAGCAGAAATGTTGAAAAATTCTCTTCCTAGTTTAATTGCTAAGGGAAATCAGTACGCGGATCTCTCATTAGGTAGTTAGTGCATTTCAGGTACGGGTGTCAGCACGCTTGTTTTTCCATATCAATGGAATTTTATTTTTCCTACAGAATGACGTCAAGTATATAATTATTTCACTCTGACGGTGAGATATTTTGCCTTGACACGTTGTAAACCACTCTATTTGGAACTGCTGTCCAATGCTACTCCTATAAATTACTTACGGTTGGCCGTGCCCTTAAAAGAACTCTTCTGCCATCAATTTTATAGCGGTCCTCCTTCTGGCATATTGGGCATGCGGAAAGCGGGAAGACGTTTTAAATATCCAAAGGTTATTGGATTAGTGATGTGTTTTATAAAAACACTTTCGCATTTTGTGCAAGAGAATGTTAAAAATTTAGGTTTAAAAGTCAATGAAGCTGATTTCACGACGGAAGATGAGAAAAATAGTTTAGAGTAAACTGATGTGAGCAATTTACGGTGCAAATTTTGAAGAAATATTAGTTAAAAAATCAGTAAAGAAGTAAATTCATTCTCGCTGCTTTAACGTTCAATCATTCTGTATCAGTCTGTAGCTTTCACCAATTTTCCAATATTTTCTTTGTCTTTTACTCATACATACACGTCAAATGTATTTGATGGGCATCGGTTCCCTTCATGCTTATCAAGTAGAACATTTGTCAAAGGTAGTTGAAAGTTAGATGTTGAAAGATGAAAGTTGTTAGCTGAAAGACTGTTGAAAGTTTTCTTAACATACGTGTTATATAGAATTTTGCGGCTAGATCTATTTACTCCTGTATCCTGTTTATTTTAATTAAAATTTTTTTACAAATTATTATTTTCTTTTCTTCAAACAAAATCAATAAAGATGCTTTGTTTCTTATGTTAAAATTATTTTTAATTGTACTGTTAGTTACCTGATAATATATGGATAAAAATATTTATTTTGTAAGTAATAAGCGAACTCTGTGATATATTGCGTTTTTAATTTGTTTTTTCTTCGTATTAAATTTAAAGACTGTTCGTTATGTACCTTTCTTGAAAGGGTGATACTGACGAATTATTCAAGAAGAACGTACGAAACAACCATATTGCAAGGGTATAATTCAGTGATATGCCCATTGATATATATATATATATATATATATATATATATATATATATATATATATATATATATATATATATATATAAAATACAAACTTGGGAGTCACCCATTCATGTAGATATTCCACCAAGTCAACTTGCGGAGATCGCAGGGCAGGTCTCAATTTTTCGAGAAGCCAAGATTGGACAGTGTAAGCACGATGTGATTTACTTTTGTTTTCAAAGAATTTAGTCATACTAAATATTACAATATAAATCGTATAAGCTTATTATTATGGAATATTGGACTGAAAGAATCTTCTACGATTTGTAAGATATTCTAAATAAACAAATTGGTTATCAGGGGGTTAAAAATATATTTACTTTGTATAATTGAATTTCTGGCATTTGCGAGATATTTCAAGTTCCCACAGAGCAACCCTTCGGGGAATGGGGCGCCTCGGCGTAAGCTGGGCGTCGAAGAGAAAGACTTTTCCATTTTCCATTCTTGATGAAGCGAGGGCGCCGTCAGGGGGTGTGAAGCAGGGGAGGTCACGAGAGCATCGCCCCTCCCTCCTCTACTGCTGCTTCAATGATTCAGCGGGAGGCGGAAGGGCGAGCTGCTGTTAGATTCCGCCGAGCAATCGGCACCTTTAAGCTCTGAACCTGACATAAAAAATGCCTTTGATGCTACTTCAGAGTGGGCGTACGTACCATAACTTACGACACACGAATGCTTTTGATTGTTCAGGCATTTTCGACCTGAAGAAGTCCACGGTATAGTGGCCGAAATATCAGCAAAACAGTCAGCGATGCGATTCTGTCGCGAGCATTCGGATTACTCTGGAGTGGCAAGTCTTGCAAGGTCAGGCGACCCCGGTGGTTATTTTGATGCTTAAAAGGGCTATATTTGTATTTGAAATTCGTTAAATAAATTGCAAACATGATACAGTTACCTGGATCGTTCATCCTTGTGTATAGAAAGCTTGAACTCGGAAAATACGAGGAGTATCAATTTAAAAATGTTTGCTAGAAAAAGTATGTTTAATGTTCGTCAATTTGATGGATCAAGTCGGAACTATTTGGGTTATGCGGGTAAGATATTGCAGTACTTAACAGCGATTCACCGCTTTTTAAAATCCTCCATCATAGCTTTTTACGCGAATGGTCGGGAGAAATCGAATCGCCTCTTCAAATGCCTCGAATCTTCCAAAGCACATTCTAGGTGATTGTTTCCATGATTAGAATGGAAGAACCTTAAAAGAAATCGCTTCCTCACCAGAACCCTAAAAGACAACTTCCCCACCAGTACACCAAGACGAGTTGAAAGATACTTAATTTGCTCCCAACGGCGGGCTGTAATATATATCAGTAAGTAACAAATAGAGGCACGCAGGTTGCCTGCTTACTCTATGTTCATTTACGTATTCACTTCAAGGACTCAGCTGAAGCCTATTGCGTCTTCCTCTTGCACCTTTGCCTCTTCTTCACTGTAAATGGCGAACTTGTTTGATTCCCTAAGAGGTTTCTTATTCTTGCAGTCGCGATACACATGTATAAACCATTTCAATGTAGTTAATTGGAGAAATATTTGCTGACTCTCCCGTGTGATGACCCCGAATTTTATTTCAACTGAGACTGTTTACTTAATCATCTTAATTTTTTCATGTTTGAACTAGATGTATCTTTTAGACTGCCTTCACAATCATTTACTACATACTTCACTTATTTATGAAACTTCACATGCTGAGAATTTCTCAGATGCATCACATCCATCCCATAAATGAATCATCTAACACAGGGATACTCATTCCCTTGCGCATTTTGTTCATTTCCCCTGTCTGTGTGGGTTGTCTCATCTCTTCCTCCCCTCAGTCGATTAAGAAGAGAAATTACGGGGGCGTTAGGAAGCGGGGCAATATCCGCTCTGTTTGTCGCGAGCCGCTGCTCTCCGATGCCTCGCGGCGGCCGTGGGGGAGGGGGGAGCTGCGGAGGGGGGCGGGGGAAGGGTTATAATTGTGGACGAATTGCTGCCCGCGGGTGCGCGCGCGAGTGGGCAAACGGGCCGGCAGCGCGAGGCGGGCGGGCGGGCGAGCAGGAAGAGCGGGTGGTGGGAGTTGTGCGGTTGGAGTGAAAAGGCGGTCGAAAGCACGAACGGGTAGTGGAGTGGTTGGGCAAGGCGAGGCAAGCGGGTGGGCAGGGTGAGAGAGAGAGAGAGAGAGAGAGAGAGAGGTTGGGGCGAGGGAGGCAGTGAAGAAAAAGAGGGGATATTGCTGGTCGGTATGAGTAGGTGGATGGGTGGGCTAGAGGCGGACGAACTAGCGGTCGGTCGGTTGGTTGAGAGGCAGCGGGTAGGAAGAAAGAGCGGCGCGGGAGGGGACGGACAGGTGGGAGATCGTGCAGAACGGAAAGGTGAGGTTAGTGGGTGTGAAGGAGAGACTATGTAGGCGCGGAAAAAGAAAGAAAGAAAGAGAGAGAGAGAGAGAGGGTAAGTTGGTGGAGCGTGACGGCGAGCAGGCGGGTGACCGGGTAAGCGGGGACTGGCTTGGCAACTGGACGGGCAGTAAGGTGGGTGACGTGCAGGAGAACGCGAAGACGAGCAGGGAGGAAGAGCGGGCGAGAGAGCTGGGAAAGTGGGCGGGTGGTGGCGGGGCAGAATGCAAGTAGGCGGAAGAACAAACGGATTATCTGGCAGGGCGGGCAGGCGAGGCGAGAGGGGCAGCAAATAGAGATGCAGGTGTGTAGGCGGGCAGAGATCGCTGGGCGGGATTCGTGAGCGGGGCGGAAGGCGAGGCGAACCGGGCGGGTGACCGGAGAAGAGGGAGAGGCGTGTGGAAGAGCGGAAAAGCATGGAGAAAGGTTCGATGGTAGGTGGTTGCGTAGTATAAGGGGCGGGGTTGTCGGCCAGGCACAGACGACGAGCGGAGCGAGGCGTGCGTTCGTGTGAGTTAGCTAGGCGGGTGGGCAAAGTGCGGTGGCGGGCGACACGGCGGCCGACGCATGTGCAGCCGGGCGGTAGGTGGGCGGGCGCGTAGGTGACGGTAAAACGGGCAGGCGAAGTGGTAAGCAGAAGTGGACGAGCGGCGGGCGGGCGGAGGGGCAGGACGGCGAACGAACGGGCGAGCGACTGGGCGAGCGAGCGAACGGGCCGGCGGGCGGGCGGCCGAGCGGGCGGGCGGCTGAGCGGGCGGGCGAACGGGCGGGCGAGCGGGCGGGCGGGCGAGCGGGCGGGCGAGCGGGCGGGCGGCCGAGCGGGCGGGCGGCTGAGCGGGCGGGCGAGCGGGCGAGCGGGCGAGCGAGCGGGCGAGTGAGCGGGCGAGCGAGCGGGCGAGCGAGCGGGCGAGCGAGGGAGCGGGCGAGCGAGCGGGCGAGCGGGCGAGCGGGCGAGCGGGCGAGCGAGGGAGCGGGCGAGCGAGCGGGCGAGCGGGCGAGCGGGCGAGCGGGCGAGCGAGCGAGCGGGCGAGCGAGCGGGCGAGCGGGCGAGCGGGCGAGCGGGCGGGCGGGTGGACGATAATTGAGGATGAATCGCCGCCTGCGGCTGAGATGGGGGCGGCAGCTCTTTGAGGTCCTGCCGCTTCGGGGACGACCAATCGCTCCCCAGTAGCGCGATCCCATCGGTGCACGTGATTTGAGTGGAAGCTTTGCTGTGGAACATGCCCAGGTGTTGCTTGTGTGGGTTCCATTCGATAGGCCGCAACGTTGAGGATTGTGGCAACTGAATTCTATGTCAAAGTTGCATGGGATGGGTGGTCGTTCAGTTTTTATAACTCAGGTGTAATAAACTTCATATATAAACTCCACCACACATACCATTAATCGTAAAGCGAGATTGGTCGTATTAAACAATTCAAAAATCAATGACAATATTTTACAGGTAATTTGTTCTAGTAAAATTGGAGTTCGTAAAGAAATTTTTTTCATGAAAAACGGTTTCATGTTTTAAAAAGAGTTTAGTCCTAGTGTATTCTGATAATTTAATTTTGTAAATATGAAATGCAAAATCTGTTAAAAAGTGTGGCTTATAAATGCATTAATAAGTAGTGTGTGTAATGATATGTTATGGTTTGATTCTCTATAACGAATATGGACACTAGTGAATAACAAGTTATTTTACTGTGTGAAATTATTAGAAAACTTACACAAGGGCATACTTATATTTTATTTAAAAAAATCTGTCCTCATTGGTGAGTTTACAGTATTTTTTAACTACTTCATTTCTTCTTCTTCTTCTTCTTCTTTTTCTTGGACATTCTGTTATATTTCAAGTGTTTCAATAGTACTTGAACATGAACACTTTTTTGATGACATGAACTATTTTTTAAATTTATTTATTTATAACACTTAAATTAATCGTTAATTACATAAACATTGTCTTGGTTTAATCAATTAAATACATAAAATCAATTTTTTATATATATATATATATATATATATATATATATATATATATATATATATATTGAAACACAGAATGTGTTCCCTTACACTAATTAAAACATTAGTGTAAGTAATTAATATCTATTTTGGACTGCGCGGTGCGTGTGCCGGGCGCTGCGAGCAGCGACGAGAGCTGGCGACGGTTGCTCCGCCACCGGTGCCACCGCCGGGAGGCCAGCGTGAGAACGTCGGTTAGAAGCGGGGCAGCGAGCACGTGTAAGCAGCCGTTGGGACAGTGAGGCCGTGCCGCCCGTCGATGAAGGACGTGGCCGGCGTGCTCCCGGCCGGGAAGGAGTCGTTAGGAAAGTTGCGAAGAGGACAGACGTTAGCGGAGCGGCGAAGAGTTCGGACGTGTGGCGAAAATCCCGCCGGTAGTGCATGGACAAAGAGAACATGCGGTATAGTTAATGAACTACTAGCGACTGGAATATAGTAGACACGTGAATGAGCTATTTAAAGTATCAGTAGAATAAAAGATTCGCGTCGATAGAACATTCGATCGCGTTCGTGTTAGTTAGCGTAGTGGAAGCCTTACCGAAACAGTGTGGTACGGAACTAGAACCAGCACGCATTATAGATGCAGGTTGAGTAATTAAATTCATCGACGGAAGGTGGTTCGAGAGAAGTGCAACGCCGCGGTATCAAGATCCGAGTCGGGGAGGAGCCGCAAGGTCACCAGCCTAGGACGACCGCTACGCCATCAGTCGCCGACGGCCCGCAGCTGCTGTAGAGGTCGGCAATCCTGTCGATGCGAGCTGTTCTACGAGCATCAAAGGTATTTGGTCGGGGCCCCGAAAGTATAATAAATGTCTGTTATAATAACTCTTGGTACCAAGGCAGAGTATATAAAGATTGTCAGATCATGTAATTAACAAATTTGATTTGCAAATAAATCTTGTTCATGATTGTATTTCCATTTTTGATTAGCTTCCCCAATATTATACCAACTTATCCAGGGACCCATTCACGGAAAAGATACCCTCCTTTAGTGTTATATATTGCAGTGAAATACCCGGCATCACCAGGTATGTCACAATATATTGTGGCGAAACCGATTTCGTCATACAAAATTTCATAAGGCTGAGGGGCAGTTGGGAGAATGTAAACAGATTCAGCTGTAGCCCGGAGTTCGACTGGGGATGTAAACACTGCGTCGCACGTGCAACTTCACTTATCGCGGGAGGCCATTACCGCCTCCTCCCCATTAAGCAGGCCGTTTGGAGGACTGCCGTTGACAGACACTGTGCAAGTGTTCACAGCCGGCTGCAGATTTCGAGACCACCCACTTTCGGGGGAGCCCAGAGCAATACTTCCGTCATCGAACGCGCCCCCCTACGCAAGCAAGGGCCAGAGTTCTAGAAGGTTCGAGAACAACCCCGCATGATCGCAGCCCGCACAAAGAGTGGAAGTTTCCTTCGCTTCTCACGCTGCGATTGGGTTAAAATATTTCACTACGCAACAACTTCTGACCAATAGCGACACTGCTATCAAAGGGAACTAGGACACATAAGAAATTGGGGTGGGGGAAAGAGTTAACTTGGAGCGATTTCGACGGAGAGAACGGCAGAAGGGATTTGATTTCTAGACGGAACAGTCGGGGCAGAAGTTTCTCTTGGGGGGAATATTGTGCGGTTAGAGGCAAGTTCACCTCTACCGGACTTCAATTTTTTTCGACGCAGAAATTATCAGATTTGATTTGAGTTTTGGGCTGACGGGAGTCGGGAGAGAATTACTTCACTGGGAGGAAATTATTTGTCGAGGAGAGGCCAGTTTGTCTCTGAAAAGCTTAGAAAGATTTCGGAAGGAGCGAGAGCTACTAGCTGACAACAATTGAGAAAATTAATTCTCTGGGGTGGGATTTATTCGTCGGGGAGAGGCAAGTAGACCTCTGTGGCGTTTAAAAAGGGGTAGAGAAAAAATATTTCTCTGGGGTGGGAATTATTTGTCGCTAGACTTTCCGAAGTTATGTTATAAAAATTAAAGAGACATTAGGCTGATTACTACGTTCCGGAGATAGAGATCGCCCGACTTCTACCAGTTTCTACCAGTATCAACCAGTATCAACCAGTTCTGCCAGAATCTTCTAGACGTCGCTGCAAGAATCTTCAAGAACTTCCAGTCGCCCAGACATCGCTGCCAGTTCGCCCAGACGCCGCTGCCAGTGGTGGCGTGGTAACCCGAGGGTCGCCCAGCTGACGCACGCGCCGAGAGGGTGCGAGTGGACTGCCGCGGTCGCGTCCTTGTCCCAAGGCCGCCGCCCCCCTTCCAGACGCCAGAGGGTCCGCCCGGGCCTACAAAGAATTCTACAGGGCTGAATAACCCGAGGGTCATTCAACTCCAAGACTTATGTAATGCAGTGTCGCGCTTGGGCACGTTAAATTCTCATCTTGTAACTCATGTAAATATTAGTTGTAATAAGTTGACCTTCTTCCTAGTTATAAGTCTTTTTCTATAATTACTAACATGCCTAATTTTATTTTCTCTTTAATTTTCCTTTTCCATTGTTAGTGTAAAAATCGTAATTTCCCTGGTGCAATTTTGTTTATTTTTTGCTCAGGAATAAAGTGAATCATTTTACCAGTGAACAAGTGTTTATTTTTTTTGTTGTGTTTCTCTTGTACTGTGTAACAGTTCCCTCCATCACCGATCTGAGCTAGTGGCAGGGTCGCTAATCGATTCCACAGGTAATCGGTAGTGTTACAATTGATATATATATATATATATATATATATATATATATATATATATATATATATATATTGAAACCCATAATATGTGTTTCATTACACTAATTAAATCATTAGTGTAAGAATTCAATAGCTATTTTGGACTGCGCGGTGCGAGCGCCGGGCGCTGCGAGCAGCGGGCAGCCAGCAACGGTCGCCGCCGCCACCGGTGCCCGCCGGGAGGCCAGCGTGAGAACGGCGGGTACAAGCGTGGCAGCGCGCACGTGCAAAAGTTCGTTAGTTGGATTGAAGCGGCCGCCGCCGAAGGATGTGCCGACGTGCGGCCGGCGAAGAGAGACGTTAGGAGAGCGGCGACGAGTGCGGACGTGCGGCGAGAGTTCTCCGCCGGTGTATGGTCGCATATAACATTGCGACGTATTTTATGTGCTAATAGGAACCGCAAAGTAATTGACGTGTAAATAGAACATTAGAAGTATCAGTATAGTGAAAGATTAGTGTTGGTAGAATAATTGATGTTGTTCTTATTAGTTGGCGCGGTGGAAACATTCTTGAAATTGCGCGGTACAGAACTGTGACCAGTATACAGAGTAGGCGCGGGTTGTGTAATTAAACCCAATGACGGACAGTGATTCGAGGAAGGTGCGAAGCCGAGGTATCAAGATCCTGGGTGGGGAAGAATTGCTGGAGCATCAGCCGTGGACGATTACCACGCCATCCGCTGCTGACGGCCCGCAGCAGTAGCAGAGGTCGACAACCCCGTCGGCACGAGCGGCTCTACTAACATTATAGGTATCCGATCGGGGCCCCGAAGGTATGAGAAATGCATTTCACTCTTAATCTTGGTACCAAGGCAGAATGTAAGAACGTTGTCTGATTATGTAAATGACAAATTTGATTTAAAATAAATCTTGTTTATAATTGTATTTCAATTTATGATTAACCACCCCAACGTTGCACCAACTTATCCAGGGACCCATTCACGTAAAAGATACCCTCTCTTAGTGTTGTATTGCAGTGAAAATACCCGGCACCACCAGGTATGTCACAGCTGGCGCCCGAACAAGTGGAAAACGTATAGTTAAGAAATGTGGCCTTAGGAAAGTTGGTGAAATGTTGGAAAATAATGTGCATGTAATTGATGTATAGTAATGCAGGGTATAGATGAGAAGCAGGCAGTGCAAAGTGTATTATTATAGAGTACAAAAAAATAACAATACATGTGTTAGCAAAAACATGCACAAGTCAAGTAAGCATAATGAAATGTTGATAATTACAAAAATGTTGTTGCGTAATTAATTGCGGGCTGACATAGGCAATTATTTGTGAGCATCCAATATATAGTTAATATTGCAGTTACTGAGGTTATGAAGGCTATACATGTACATGTTACAAATAATATAATGTAATAGAATTCCAAATTTTGTAAGACATATTAATAATATTTGAACTGCCTGGCAATTTTTTATAACATGGAAATCAAAGAAATGGGGGAGTAGTAATAATTCTTATGAGAATATAAAGGTGGTTAATAGTGTTGTACAAATTATGCACAAAATTGTTTTTTGCTGGGAACATTCACTCAGTAGTACATTATCTATTGGTGATGGTAAAGTTTGGGGAATTTAATAGAAAAGATACCAGGTTGGGAAATATATACCAGCAGTGTGAATGTTTATTGTGAATATTTATATGAGATTATTGAGGAACAATCAGGGAGGAGATATGACATGTAAATGTGAATGATGATTATGTACATAATATAGCAATAAGTGTATTGAAAAGTAATTTCAATTAATAAGGGATTTACTATAATCTGAAAGCATTTATGTAATAGTGTTAATGAATTTATTAGCAGTGTATATGTGTAAATGGTAATATTATATGTGTTGTAAGGAGTATGTTTATGCATTGGTGGGTGAGCGGAGATTTATATGGCCACTGACCTAGTGTTATTGTGTTTTTGGTGGTGAGTGAGGGTTGTTCATCATCAATTAGCAATTGAAATAGGAGTGAATTAATCCATTCACGAAGAGTATATAGTGCCGTGGCGGGCATCGTAATTTAATAGGACAACTGTTATATTGTTGTCAAGAGAGGTAAATGGAAAGATCGGGTGAACAGTTTGAAGTAGTTGGGGACGAACGTGAGGGTAATAGTACTAAGATGGAGGAGCAAAACGTAGTATTGAATTCGGAGGGGAAGGCGGAGCAGGTAAGAGAGATAGATGAAGGAATTGGTAGTAGTACCTTATCAGAGAGCAGGGATAGTGGAATTGGAAGCAGATTGGATGAAACGTCGGGGGAAGGCTTTGATAGAAGAGTGAAAATTACGTCGACGCCGATGAACCAAGCGGCAGGAAATTTAAATCAGGGGGGTGGAGAAGACGTTAATTCAGGCGCTATGCAGATGATGATGAAGATGTTCGAACAACTGAATGGGAAGATATTGGAGGGACAGAGCAAAGCAGAAGAACGGGATAGAAAAGCAGAAGAACGAAGTAGGAAGGTAGAGGAGCAGATTAGGAAGTCGGCAGAGGAGCAGAAAATATTTACAGAGGAGCAGATTAGGAAGTTGGCAGAAGAGCAGTGTAGGAAATTAGATGAACAGAAATTATTCACAGAGGAACAGATTAGGAAGCTGGCAGAAGAACAGAATAGGAAATTAGATGCAATAGGGGGGCGAATAGGACGCGCCGAAGAACAAATTGAGTTAACGAAGAATGAGATGACTAAAATCGCGGAGCGGGTAGAAAGTCACGAGCAACGGACCGCTGAAGAATTAGGGAAACAGAAAAAGGAGTTAGAATCCCAAGTAATCAATCTGGGGGGAGAATTAGAAAATAAGCTATATCAGCAATTAGATGTTAAAACTGCCATGCAGGACGAGAAAATTGAAAGGATGCAGTTAGTAGTCAAGGAAGAAATGCAGGAGAATAAGCGGGAATGCGAAGAGAAGGTTGTGTTACTACGAACAGAGATTGAACAAATAAAAGAATGCAAGGCATCCCCAATTGCAGCAAGCGGGACGGTACCATTTACCCCTCCAAGATCACTAAAATTTTCAGGAGACGGGAAAGAAAATCCATGTATATTTATGAAGGCAGCAGAACGACATCTAGATGTTATCAATACTTCGGAAAGGTGTAAAATACAATTATTATATTTAATGTTAGAAGGCAACGCAAGGATATGGGCCGATACATTTGATAAGTTTCCCGAATCAGTAAAGGCATTTAAAGATCGATTCCTTGAGCGGTATTGGAATGAGGAAATTCAAATTAATTTTAAAATCAGCTTAATGAATAATCATTACAACCAGTCAATGGGAAGTTTGCGGGAATACGCAACAAGGCGTATTATGGAATACAAAACGCTATCCCCACCGATGAGCGATCAGGAAATAATATGTGTATTGACAAGACAGTTCCCAGTTACGGTGCAGAATCTTTTACGTAGTGTGCAGCACACCGACCTGGAAATATTCCAGAATGTGTTAGGAGGGTACGACTTGACATTTGCAGGCGTACCAAAGAACAGAAATGAAGGGAATGTTAATATGGTTAGATCGGAACGTAACCAGGGGCAAGGGAATGATAGGAGCAACGATTACCAGAGAAACCAACGCGGAAGAGGGGGAGACGGATGGAGACCAGAGCCGGGGAACCAGAGACCGGACTGGAACAGATCTAATTCAAACCGTACGGAGACGCGAGGCGGGGGCGGGAATGCACCCGACCGATTAGCACAGCCTAGCACAAGTAGTGATCAAGGACACTATTTAAACTAATAGAGTCCGCGGTGATAGGTGGCCCCATTGCGGACGCGGAAATCGATGACGTAAACGCGGTCTCCATAAACGCTATGCAGCCGGTAACCTACGATACCCAACCGTGGCGGAGATGTAAGAACTCAGCGGTCAGAATCAGGAAATGTCCCACGATATCGATAGAATGTGAAGGTATAATTAAAGAAGCTTTAGTGGATACAGGGTGCACGACTACAGTAGTATCAGAAGAAATGTATGAGGAGTTAAAAGCAACAGGAAAAGAAGTAATGTGTTTGCCTATGAATAGGGCGTATGTGATTGGGGCAACTCAGAAGAAGTCAAGCCCCATCACAAAACAAATCATGTTTCAAGCCAGGATTGGCAACCAAGTATACGAGATGGTGGCCCTGGTAGTCAAAAAATTATTGTATTCGGTAATCATAGGGACGGATTTTCTGGTCGATCACAGAGCAAATATAGATCTAGAACGGCAGGTGGTAGAACTGGGGAGCCAGGCGGTAGGATTTGACTTGGGGATGGACGAAGAATACGAAGCGTGTACGGGCGTAATGGCAGAAGATTCATTAGAAGAACAGCTGAGGCAGCAAACGGAGAAGCAGATTGAGAAGTTTGCGGAAGAACAGAGCAAAGAATTAGGTAAACAGAAAAGATCCGAGGAGGAACAGAATAGGAAGGCGGAGGAACGGAATAGAAAACTAATAAAAGAACAGAACGGGAAGGTGGTTGAAGAACAGATTAAGAAGCCGGCAGAAGAAATGGGAAGAATCACAGAAGAACGGAATAGGAAGCTCATCGAAATATGCGAAAAACCGTATGGGAAAGCGGAGGAACTGGATAGGAAAGATGAGGTGCTAAAATTTCAATCATGCCATCAAATAGATGCTAGGGTAGCGGTAACAGATAGAAACGAGGGGATGACGAACCAAATCCATGAGGAAGTCAAGACAGCGGAGGGCAAAACGGTGGAGGTCCAAATCGAGACCGAGGAGGATGTTTATAAAGTGAAAGTGAAAACGGAAGAATTGAAGTTAATAATGGAAGAAGAAATGGAAATGAAAATAGAAGAAATGGAGCGTATAGTAGAAGAAGAAATCGTGGAAAATATACAAAGGTGCGAAGAGAAAAGAGTACAAGAAGAGTTTAAACAGGAAGAAGACGGGAAAACGTCGCCAAGTGTCAAGTATGGGGTGACACCAATTATGCCTCCAAAGTCGATGACATCTCTGGGAGATGGGGCGGAAAACCCTAAGGTAGTTATGCGAGCAGAAGAACGGCACCTAGCATCAAACAACATATTGGAAGGATACAAGATCCAGTTATTACACCCAATGTTAGAAGAGAACGCCAGGACATGGGCAGAGAATTTTGGTATATTTCCGAAATTTTTGAAGGAATTTGAAGACAAGATTTCCGTACGAAAGCGGAGCGAAGAAACCCAAATAAACATCAAGAGCGACCAGAGGAACAGCCATTACAACTACATTACGGGAAGTCGTAGTGAATACAGAACGAAGAGCATTATGGAACCAACAACATTATTTGCCCTTATAAAATATCAAGGAATTAGTTGCATGTCAACGCGACAGTATCTTGTTACCGTGCAGAGCCTACTGAGCAGAGCAGATCATACCGATTTAGGAAAGGGTTTGAAGATATTGGAGGGGTACAACTTCATGTTTGCAGACGCCCCAACGAATGGGAGTGAAGGAGATGTAGGCAGGTCAAGAATGGAGCGAAGTCAGGGGCGAGGGAAGAGTGATGGTATGGTCAACCATTGGTACAAACGTAGAAGAGGTCGTAGCTGGAAATGGGATGATACCTATCAAGATGTGTCCAACACGCTGGAAGCTATGTCCTACAACTGTGACTTGGGAAATCAATGTCAGCAAAATGGGGATGAACCGTCGTACAAGAGACAAGACATAGTAGGACACTACAAGCTTCAAATCGGAAACCTGGTTCAACATGCATGGAAAATAGTGAAGTGTAAATAAGTGTAATGTTAGGATTAATAATAAGTAATTACATGTTAATTCGATTTTAAGTTATAAGTGCAGATAGGGCGTCGGGCAATATGCAAGAGAGTGCAACCATCGGCAGTGACGATGCTACTAGTGTGAATTTTTCCAGAAGCGGGAAAAATTCAAAAAAAGAAAAGGGGGGGTGATGAAACCCATAATATGTGTTTCATTACACTAATTAAATCAGTAGTGTAAGAATTCAATAGCTATTTTGGACTGCGCGGTGCGAGCGCCGGGCGCTGCGAGCAGCGGGCAGCCAGCAACGGTCGCCGCCGCCACCGGTGCCCGCCGGGAGGCCAGCGTGAGAACGGCGGGTACAAGCGTGGCAGCGCGCACGTGCAAAAGTTCGTTAGTTGGATTGAAGCGGCCGCCGCCGAAGGATGTGCCGACGTGCGGCCGGCGAAGAGAGACGTTAGGAGAGCGGCGACGAGTGCGGACGTGCGGCGAGAGTTCTCTGCCGGTGTATGGTCGCATATAACATTGCGACGTATTTTATGTGCTAATAGGAACCGCAAAGTAATTGACGTGTAAATAGAACATTAGAAGTATCAGTATAGTGAAAGATTAGTGTTGGTAGAATAATTGATGTTGTTCTTATTAGTTGGCGCGGTGGAAACATTCTTGAAATTGCGCGGTACAGAACTGTGACCAGTATACAGAGTAGGCGCGGGTTGTGTAATTAAACCCACTGACGGACAGTGATTCGAGGAAGGTGCGAAGCCGAGGTATCAAGATCCTGGGTGGGGAAGAATTGCTGGAGCATCAGCCGTGGACGATTACCACGCCATCCGCTGCTGACGGCCCGCAGCAGTAGCAGAGGTCGACAACCCCGTCGGCACGAGCGGCTCTACTAACATTATAGGTATCCGATCGGGGCCCCGAAGGTATGAGAAATGCATTTCACTCTTAATCTTGGTACCAAGGCAGAATGTAAGAACGTTGTCTGATTATGTAAATGACAAATTTGATTTAAAATAAATCTTGTTTATAATTGTATTTCAATTTATGATTAACCACCCCAACGTTGCACCAACTTATCCAGGGACCCATTCACGTAAAAGATACCCTCTCTTAGTGTTGTATTGCAGTGAAAATACCCGGCACCACCAGGTATGTCACAATATATATATATATATATATATATATATATATATATATATATATATATATATATATACCCACACACAATAAACATACAAAGTCTGATGTTACTTCAAAATTAGTCCTCTAATACATGATAAATGTTGAACATTTCGATACTTTGTTTAAAGAATTGTTTTGGAATTTAAATTCAAATTCCTTACTACACAGGAAATATTGCAAGAATTTATTTGAGGAGAGAGATGAGCTGTTTCACCTATAACAATATAATTTGTAGTAACTGAGCAAAAAAAAGAGAGTTGTATTTAACCAATTTGATAATTTATTGTTCCATGATTTTAATGAGTTCACGGATCATTCTTTGTGCACTTGTTCATTTCCCATAAACCACTCAGCTTTTAATATTTCCGGTAAGAATTTACTTAGATTTATTTTTCCTAATTGGTGGCGCTTTGGAGTCCGTCGCGTGAAGGCCGACCGCCCCGTTGCCTCGCTATCGGAAAGGCCCTCGGCGCGCTTCGGGGCGCGCTCGCGCTTCGCGGGCGGAGGTGCGTCGAGGGCGCGTTCGCTGCGCTGCGCTCGGCAGATGCTCGTGGAATTGATGGACGAATCGCGTGGCCACTTTGGGAAGCAACCTCACGCGACCGGCTGCCGGCGCCGAGTCGGGATGAAAATTCGCTGTAAGTGCCGCGGAGAGAGCGTATCCCCCCCACGCTGAATAAATATAATTACCGAAATTAAGTTGATTGCCGAACATAATCCTGATTGAATGGCGCTTTTTCACATTCGCCATGCTTCGGTAGATATCATTAAGCACTCGCATGTGCGTGTTTGAGTAAAATGTGGATGTTTTTTATGCATATAAATTAGTTTATTCTAATTAAATGCGATATTAAAATTATCAATTAGATAAATGATAATTTTTTGTTCCCTAAAATATACTTCTGAATACTGAATTTGCTTGTCGGGAAGTTTATCTTTCTCATAAAAGTGTTGGAATATTGAGATTTTCATGATCGAGTAAACCTGATGTACAGAAAATCCTAGGGGATTTATAACAATACTAGAAATTCTAGCCGACATTTTGTTCTGCGCACGTTATCAAAGTGATTGAACAAAAAAATGCAATTATTTATAAAAATGTGCTTTTGCAAGCATTCCTTTTCTGCAATAAAAATTATTTTTGAATCATGGCTCATTTAAACGATATGTCATTCCAGACGTTCTATTCAAATTTATATTTTCATAATAAAAGCGATGTTTTAATCTTTAATTTTAATTTGATTGTCTTATTCTTAATATATTTTCGCTTTAAATTGTCCTACTCTGAATCGAATATAAGTACTCTGAAAATCAAAATAATTTTATGTTTTCGGTTAAATTGGAATCATTTGTTTGCGTAATTGAGTGATGTGAACATGTGCATCTAATTTTATGGAATGTTCGAAGATCTGTTTATTGATCAAATACTACAAACCATCATATGCAGTTATTTCCAAACGAATACACTGCTGTTCCCTAACGAAGTTTTTTAAAGCCAAGAAATGGTTATGTTCTCATGCCGGTTTTCTTCCACCATTACAGTATATGGATTCTCAGTTTTATTAAGCCACGAAGAACATAGTGCACTTTGTTCGGTCTATTTCACAAAAGAAATGGTGCTACTCATTACGATAGGTGCATTAATGACGCTTTCCTTTACTCCACTACGCGCAATAAGACATCCAAAAAAACTATTATCTTTTTACAATTTAAAATATGACTCTTCTAGTCGCATTTACGAGAAACTCATCTAGTATTTGATATGTAGTACTCGCGCCAATCAAAGGCACCAAACAGTACCAATAGAATAGGACCGCAATGCAGCCGACTTCTTCCCCTACGTTGCTTCGTGTACGGCGAAACCCAGGAGTGCAGTGAACGCAAACCAAACATCGCTGCCATTAAACTCCCGCGTTTAGCGGTGCAGTCAGCCTTTGAAGCTGTCCGGCGCGGCAGATACCCATCTGCGGTGGCGTTCCCGTTTCCTCGGCGGCCCCATTATCGCTTAGCGCCGTGAGCCTTTTTTCCGAGAAGCGGCCGTGATAGCGTGAGGGGAGCGATGAGCTTCCACACGTGGCAATGCGCGCCACCTCCGCCCCCGGCCCCGCCCCCGCTCCCCGGCGACGCCACATGACGCGACACACGCGTACTCAGAAGTGCGTTATTGACTGAGTGGTTCATTACGTTGAGTGGGTTGCTTTGCGGCGCGCAACCCACTTACGCCGCCTTTGTGTTAATTCATCAGTCACCGCGCGTTGCCAATTAGGCTCTGACACGTCGCTAGGAACGGTTTCGGCTCCAGTGTTTAATATAACTATTAGCTAATGCGTGTGTAAATAATCATTATTTTATTGTTCCTGACGGCCGAAACTGTGGGTTTTATTATCTTGTAGTTGATGCAGCTTTTGTTTGCAAATTGGTTGGAAGCAACTTCTTGGAATTATTTCGCGCTACACTGGAGTATGTATGTTAATGGTGAGATGTTGTTACATGTATAGTTCCTAACTTCATTTACACTTTAAAACTGCTTGTTTTACAAAACAGGTATATAAAAATAGCAGTAGATGCGCCATCAAACTACGAATTTGGATTATGGTGTTAGAAGTGCTTCCCCCAGATTAGGTGGGCATTTATGATGACGCCGATCAGGGTCTTCCACAAAAGGTTTGAGAAGGGAGTTAGCACAGAGAAGCAAGGCAGTATAAGAACGGCAACTCCTTATCTTCGGGAAGCTATTATCCCACAAACCACGAAGCGAGTGAGATATAGTGGAGGAATAGATATAATCTATGATATATTTGGTTTTATTTTATTTGTGTAGGTAAAAAAAATAAAATTGACTTATTAGGTTAGTCGCTGCCGCTCGCAGCGCCTACGATGGAGCTAAAAAATGTTACACCGGTGGCGATGAAAGGGTTCTTAAGCAACATACTATTAGCTCTTAAGAAGCGTCTTTTTTAAATAAAACAGCAAATTTAATTCACTGCTATGATTTTCATTTTATGTGAATTTACAATTATCGAAAAGAGCACGTTTGTTTATCCTCTTTGTAAATTTGTTCAAAAACAACGATTGCTCTGTTTGAGCTTGTTTACAGTATTTACAGATTTAATTTCAACTTTCACGTTTGCGATTACATTCTGGTAATAAATAAAATAATAATAGAGGAAGGAGATATAATTCGATTTTGAAAATTAGACCCCTCAGCTCTTAACGTTGATTCGGGTCAGGATTATCGGCCATAAAAACGATTTAACTCTCTAGCGTCAGACACAACTAAAATATCCTAAAATGGCGTCTTATGAATTGGTTTACAAAGTTAAAATGCATGTTTTGGTCAATTTCCTAAGCAGATGACTGATATGCTGTGACCTCTCACGGATAAACTACGGCTACATGAAAACTTTCAAAACCTTCAATTAAGTTATCACTTTTTACGATATTTTTTATGAAGTATTCTTCAGAGAAATATCACGATAGTGAAATAGTTACTTAGAACGGCATTTGATATTCCATTATAAAATTATCAAATTTGAAAAAAATGCAGGTATGTTCAAGAAATGTCACGAATTTTAACTGACCACCAGGTGGAGGTCAAAATCGAAAGAACAATTCTTGTAAGAGGTCAATCGATGGAAAAGTCATAAAGTGAATGTTGATACATGTTACAAGAGAATGCGCTTGTAAGGAAAAGATGTATCTACAACTCCTATCTAGGCCATTCGACTTTCATCGATTGTATGGCATGAGTGACCTGATTAATACATTGCTATTGACCCTTTCACGATCTTTACAGTGTCACTTCAGGGAACAAATATAGAGTGGACAGCGGCCAATAGCCTCGCACTATCCCAAAAAGCTGGTCAGAAACACTCTTACATGGAATCCAACACGTATCTTAACAGCTCCTTTGTCCGTTTGGAAAGTGGAGGCACGCGAGGGTTGTCACCTTAATTGCTTAATTTACTATCGTCCTACTTATGGGGGAGTTAATGAAGTTGCCGCCCGCTCCGAACCAGAGTAATTCCCAGTATGAAGTTAACGCCACGTCTGTGTGCGCACAGTATGTAGGGCACGACGGACACACCTCTAACGATTTTCCAAGGCCGTTTTATGATAAATACATGTCACCCCGACAATGAAGGGGAGTGTATTGGCACCTTACTGTAAATGACTTAAGTCAATGAAGATATTTTTTGAGGAATAGTGAAAGTAACGGAGGTGACACAATTGATTCCTCTCTCTTCTTCTGTTTTTTCTCTCTCTGTCTTTCTGTCTCTGTTTCTCTCGTTGTTTCTCTCTCGCTCTCTGTTTCTCTCTCTCTTTTTCTCTCTCTCTGTCTGTTTCTCTCTCTCTGTTTCTCTTTCTGTTTCTCTTTGTTTCTCTCTCTCTCCTACCCTTTTCTCTCCCCATGTCTCTTCTTCTCTCTGATTTTCTCTCCCCTCTCTACGTTAGCCTCTCTCCCTCTCTCCCCGTCTCTCCCTCTCTCTCTCTCTCTGATTTTCGATTTTTGTCTTGTTCTCTCCACCTCTCCGAAGACACAGCAGCCACGATCTACTAACTAAAATTTATTCGTTTCTTGTCTTATGACTGTCTTGTTAATATTGAAATTATATTATTTTTAATATTGTCCTGTAGCTTGCTATATTTAATAATAGAAAAATGAGTGACATTATGAAACAACTCTAATCAAACTCTTCAACTTTCCCTTACCCCATACTATTCTTCGTTCTTTTCATTTTTCCCCGTATCAAAGCAACTACCCTTCTTCTCAGTTCGGCATTTGATAACTTAAGTAAAAACACATGCGTTATGATTTTCTGTATCCACTAAGTCAATTGACCAAACTTTACGACTTCCGCCTCTTTCGAATTCCGCCTCGGGCATGGATGTATTTGTGATCGTCCCTTCACCCTTCAGCATTATCCTATCACTTCAGTAAAGAAGGATTAATAATTCCCTGCGCGAGCAGGAGGTCCTTGCCCTTAATGTGATGTGCAATTGGCCAATAATAATAATAATAATAATAATAATAATAATAATAATAATAATAATAATAGACATGTTATATTAAAATATCCAAAAATATTAATGTATTGAGACTAATCAGAAGTTACACTATACTACTTGAGGTAATCACCATCATTCTCTGTTACTACGCTATATTAAATTAAACTCTATCTGAATAATAACTCTGACTTTTGTAGTACCTGATGATGGGTACATGACAGGTTCTCGAAACGCGGTTATACGTACTTTATTGAAGAATGCTTAAAATTATGAATTAATAGAATATTTTGACTAGAATAGAATGACTATGAATAGAATGACTACCTGGATTCAATTATTTACCCAATTTGATCTCGATATAAATACGTATAGGAACATATTCAAAATAATCTAAAATATGTTAGCAGATGTCAATAATCCTGTTCCCGTTCCGGAACTCAAACTCAATCCCTCCATGACTATGAACCCTCAGTTACGGACTATGAGCCACATACGCTAACGCATCCGGCCCCTTAACAAATGCAAGGGGCAAATTGTGCGCCCACTGAATTGCTACAGTGATTTGATGATTATTCGTACTTAGGACCAATTAGTGTTTTGAACGGCTCCCGCAAGGTAAGGGAAGAGTATTCTGAATTGCCCAAACTTAACTACGGATGTAATAAGTGGTAATAAACTCACCACTTTTCGATGGATAATTACTACACTTTCTCTTTACTACGTAAGTACGCAGTAGACGAGTAAGAAAAAATTGAGGGCGCAGCTTGTCACGTGAGCGTCCCTTAACCAATCTTCCTTCTCCTTCCCGTAAAAGAGTGGGCGAGTTGTTTGGTGCTCGGATTGCAACGGTCAACTTTACGACAAACATTCTATTCAGATGGCTGTTAATAAATGTTACACATGAATGACATGTAGAGGGTCAGAAATGAACACTTTCTGCCAATAAACATGGCAAGCAATTGCATACAAATATGTTTCACATACGGCATATGCCCCTGATATCGCCAACTGCTCATGCACTGGTGTTCAAGAGATAGAGGAAGACACTTTGATTGTGATAGTTCGTGACGTAAGTTACGGCTCTGTGCCATCCGCTGATAATGATGGGAGCACACCTGTCAATGAGCGTTTTTGCGCACGTACAGGGGCAGGTTATTTTCTTCGTGGATCATCTCTTGATAGCCTCACTTCTTTGATTTTGATCGATTCATGATAATGGGTGACAACTGCTGTGGTCATTAGTCCTGTAAGTGTGGAGCATGCTTTCATTTCGGGAGATAGCGGTGATCTTCCCTCGCTGGCTGATGAGATCCGGCGCCGATCTACGTCGGTTTACGGGTATTTCCCTATTAGATATCTAACACCAGTGGGGCACCGCCCCAGACGGAACAAGCATCTAAACTCCCGACTGGTCTCCCGACACCTGTGGTAGTGTAGTGTATTTAAGTGTAAGTGTGTATACGTAAGGGATGAGTATAATACAAGGAAGACAAAGGAAAGATCGCGCATAGCCTGTGGCCGGTTTGTTAGGGTACTGTTTCGGCATCCGTCTGGTGGTGATCTGAGAAACCACAAAAAGCTGCCTATCAGAATAGTCGACCTTTAAAATTCTCCTTCAGACTACGGCTGAACTTGATCTAGCTGTCCAACTAATATCAAATACCCTACTTACTAGGCTGTCCGGGTGACGCCGCGTCCATGGCGAAGGTGCCGACGTTTCGGTCGCCATTCTGCGACCTTCATCAGGGCGTATTGCCGAGCGATGAAGGTCGCAGAATGGCGACCGAAACGTCGGCACCTTCGCCATGGACGCGGCGTCACCCGGACAGCCTAGTAAGTACTGACTCCGGCCGCGGAAGCCTACGCTCTCACATCAAATACCCTGTCACCGTCGCGACTAAAACCCAAGGACTTAACAGTCTCATTTCTTTGGTCAGTGTCCCTTTCACTTCAAGTCAAGAGTTTAATACGTACAGTGAAGGTTTTACAACTCGGTTTTTCTTTGAAAAGTTGTTTCAGCTAAATATATATCCTTAGGGAATGGAGTAAAAAAGCATCAAGTGTACCTTGCCATCTATAGTTTAGGAAGACGGGTGACATAATGAGGAGAATTCATTCAGAATTCATTTTTAGCAATCTTACTTGGTTTCGTAGTTTTGGGTTGAGAATGTAAAATTAGAATTTATATTTACCGACGTTTAGATTTAGAATAAAAATGCACGATCGTTTGGGGATTCTTCCCGCAAAGAAAGATGGGCGCTATTAAAAATTCTTAGCTTTTGTATTCTTCGTCAAATATTATATTTTAAATGGCGTTTTGTGGTCTTCCATCAACAAACGCGTCAAAAGTTAATTTTGTTAAATGTTACCACGTACATGTCAGAATTGAGTTACTAATGTTCATTGCTATAATTAGTTTTAATTTTGTGGTTCTCATTTTAACACATTCACCTCGTGAACATTTTGAATATATTTTCATTGCAAATCACTCGAAATACCCGACCTTCAAATACTCCAGAATAATTAAAACAGTCCTCTCGATCCTACCGAATTTAACAGCAATTGCTGTACTGAATCCTCATTATTATGGCTAAAAGTTCCGGTCGTGTTCAACCGAACTAGATTTGCAGTGAGAGAATTGGTGAATTTAATATGCTCGCCTCAGGCCTTTCAATACGGTGATCGCCCTGACATCCATTGTCATTGATAATGACGGCATTAAAGCGACAATTCTACTCCTATCAACCAACGTGTGAACCGTGTGAATGAATTGGAGTCGAATTCCCCCCCCCCTAGATTATAAGCGTGAGTTAATTTTCTTTTTTATTTACTTTTAATAATCAAACCAACCACATGTATAAATTTACAATGCCCATCGTAATGTAAAATATATGCGTTGCCAAAGAGCGATTATTTTATATTAATTTATTATTAATTATATATTTTTATATTAATTCAAATAAGCTTTTTTCTACATCTTTTCATTGACGAGATACTCCTAATAGTAAATATTGGGAATATATTTCAATAATTTCAGTAAATCCAAAATATGTAGAAAAGTAACTTCGCAATTCAAAGAAATATAAAGACATAGTCAATTCTAGAAAAAGTGTTGGGACAAAGGTGGAGATTGCCTTCAGTAATAAGTGATTAAGATCTTTGAGCTTGTTGAACATTCTTGTTTAGAACACCAATGTATAGTATCTCTCCGTAAGAAATGTTCCTCTAGCTCACATATCAAACCAGGCATGTGATCACAGACTCGTTTACGTTCTTAATAGTGGCTTAAAATAGTTGATTTTATGCTGCTATAAAACTCGCACTCATCGCCTATCTGTTCTGCAGAGTATGATGTTGTTGACGGATTGCACGGATGAAGATTAGGTCGAGCAGAGAGCCAGAGAATGATGGGTGCATTTTCAAGGCTTGCTCTTGACTTCGAAGTACTATGTGACTGAGAATGTTCATGAGGAAAAATTGCATCCATCGGAGAGTTTAAGAAAAGTAGATTTACCAGAAGAACCTCCTCCAAGAATTACTTCGTGTTTTAACAGTTCGTGATGAATATCAGAGATGAAGTAGACATTTGTTTCTAATAACATTTCGCCCATCGGCGTTCTTGAAGACTAATCACAGGCCCGGCTGAGTTTACCTCAGCTCCAGCATTATCCCTGACTCTGCAGCAAATCTGGCCGGGAGGTCCTAACGAGCAAGTTCCATCGGTGGTGGACTTCCGTCACCAGAACGACAGCTAAGTGTAATTCAGCCGCTGCCTGGTGAATTCTAGCAAGTGACCACGCTAGTCTTAAGTTTTCCGTGATTTCTCCGATCAATACCAGGTTAATTCCGGAGCAGTATTCTAATAAAAGGACCACGGAACTTTTCTTCCTCTTCCTTGTCCTATCCACTTTCCTTACACATACACACACAATATGCTCTATCATTCATGGCGGAACATCAGTCGAGCAGGGATGGTGTCTAACTGGTGGGGGATACCTGGAAGAGGAAATTCCTCGCCATCCGATTTGTCAGTCGTCGCTGTATTTCACCAACAACAGTGAGGAACACCGCGACCTCCGGGATAAAAATGTCTTATACTAACAGGACAAGTGACCATAGGAGTTGACGTGCTTGGAAACACAATCAAGCCAATCAGTTAGCCGTCAAGGGAGCAGAGTGGTGTCCAGGTGGTAGGTATTGCGTGGCGAGCAGTTGAGGCGGGTCCTGGCTGTGAGGGGTGGGCCGAGACGGGTGTTAGGCTGAGTTGGAGCGTTGCGGGGCGAATGAGCCGGAGCAGGACTGGGAAGAGCAGGACGCAGCGTGGCGGGACAGGGTTGGTCCAGACAGCTGTGAGATAATGGGTAGCGGTGAGAACAATGGAATTGGCCGAAAGAGTGGAGGCGTAGGGCAGAGCGGAAAACTGTGGGAGCAGTGGAGTTGGATGAAGTGAGAAAAACGCGGGGAGGGCTAGTGTGAGAGGAAAGGTGTTGGAAGAGGAAAAAGAAGCCTAGTGCGTGTCGGGGAGCTGTGGACCAGTAAAGGATATCGAGGAAACCTCACTCTTCTCATAATATAAGTATAAGACATTCCGTTAATAATGATTCAGTAAAAATGTTATATTCAGGGTACGATTTAAAAAAAAAACATGTATAATAGCTGCGCACTTCGCTATACAGCCCACACTTCAACATACAGTCTACATATCAACATTCTCTCTTAAACTATTACTTTTTAGCCGACATCCGGTCATACTATGACTACCTTCAACGCCTGTGTGGTCAGCGAAGTTGGATGAGGAAGTAGTGGCGTAGGATAAATTGAGACGGTGTGACGGTGTAAATATTGATAAAGTAGCGGCGCGGTACTATTTGAGAAGAGGTGAGTTGGATGAGGGAGTAGCGCCGTACGGCGGGGCGGTATGAAGGCAGCGAGTTGGATGATGGTGCGGGACCATAGAACTGGCGGGGCGGTGTGAGATCATCAGAGTTGGATGAGGCAGATGCAGCGTAGGGTGGGGGCGGGGATCTGTGAGGGCAGCGAAGTTGGATGAGGAAGACGTGGCGTAGGATGAGGTGAGACGGTGTGATGGGAGTAGAGTCGAATGACAAAGTAGCAGCGTGGGACGGAATTATTCGAGATCAGAAGAGTTGGATGAGGGGGTAGGAGCGGTGCAACTTGAAAGCAGCGGAGTTGGATGAGGGAGTATGGCTGCGCGCTGTAAAGCGTAGTTGGATGAGGCGCGGAGGGTGCGAAGGGCGGGTGGGAGGGGCCGAAGTGGGTGGAGTCAGCTGCCGCCGACGATAACCACTTTACCAGCGAGGCGGCGCGAGCCCGGCGCAGCTGCCGATTGGGTAAATACTCGCGATTGCGCCGCCGCCTGCACGCCGCCCGTGACCGGGTTCCCAGCCGCTCTTTCCTCCGACTCGTGGCCCCTGCTCTCCCTCACCTCACACCGCGTCGGCCCCTACAACCCTTCGTGTCGTCACATCTCTCTCCCCGTGTTCGCGTCGTTCCTGTCCACCCCGACCCCTTCATGGACCCCGTCAACCCAGAAAACTCTATGTGATTGATTGATGGTTCCATGCGCGTCAACTGCTAAGGTCATTAGTCCTGTAAGTGTAGTGCATGCTCTATCGCGGGAGGTGATGGTGATCTTTCCTCGCTGGATAGCGGGATCCGGCGCCGACCTATGTCTGCTTGCGGGGATTCTTCACAAAGAAGTATCTCCCACTAGAGTGGAACTGCCCCAGGCACTGCACTGACCCAGAAAAAAAAGCACTAAGCTCCTGACTGATGTCTCGGCAAGTACGGTAGTGTAGTGCATGTGTGTGTGTAAGGGGTGAGGGTAGGACAATGAAGGTAGAGGAAAGATAGCACGCGGTCTGTGGGGCGTTTGATAGTATACTGTTCCGACTTTCACCTGATGTTGATCACAGAAAGCACGGAAAACTACCGATAAAAGCAGCTGGCCACTAGAATTCTCCTCCACACGGCGGTTGACCTGGCTGTCTAGCTAGACGAAAATCTTGCCACTGTCGGGACTCGAACCTTAAGACCGTCAAAAACACTGCAGTGACTTCGATTGTTACTCTGAGCCACCCCCGCCGGTCAAAAACACTTTGTGGTGTCATATCTTTCTCCTATGCTCCTCATATTCGCGTCGTCCCCGTCAACACCGTCGTGTCGGACGTTCTAGAAACCCCGTCGCCTCCATCATCCCAGTCGCTTCGGCAGCGTGCCCTGCCTGTTATGACTACAGTCCATTCTCCATTGCACTCTCGGCTTCACCAATTCTATTTCATCTAAGACTGTTATTCGTATTGCTTCAATTTTCATTTTCCAACGTAGGGAAACAAAATTATAATCCTTAGCGTAATCCTTATCACTTATTCTCATATCGGTTTATTGTTATGATTGTGGCACAAAACGTGGTATTGATAATATTGCTTATAATACATCAGAAAATGATTTTGTGTAATAGTGAAATATTTTTGAATTTCAGCATTTTGAAGCGGGTATGCCAACGCAGTTTCGCATAAGTTTAATATATTACTTTTCAGTGTAAATTCTTGAAAACGTTTACGAAAACCATCTTGGGATTATTCACAATATTCAATATGTTAGCAGTTATGTTGATTCTCGTAACTGCTTTGTTTTGTTTACATAGATGTTGTATATGGTAGTGTCTTCTTTGTGCTAGGGTTCTCGCAAAGCGTAGCCTTGAAATCAACAATTAGTAAACGGAGTAATGCTTTACAAATACGAGTGTCTGGAAAATAGTTTTTTAAGCCAAGGATCACATGGGATAATGTTAATATTACTAACAGGTAACTTCATAAGTCAACTTACTGAGGTAATCAAATTGCTTGGGATTTGTTAGAATTAGAGCAGGATAAGATCATTGTTTCGGAACTGAAAAAGAAGAAAGGGGGTGGAATAATTCCGAGTGCCAGCCGGGATGACGAGCGCGTCGTGGCGCTCCCAGGCGGAAGAGCGAGTCTGGCAGGTCGGGAGGCGGCGCAGCGGGGGCGCCAAGCCCCTGGACGGGGAGGGGCGAGGGGCGGGGCGAGGAGGGGCGGGGCGGGGCGTGACGCGCGGGGCGGACAAGTGGCGCGCAGGCGGCGCAGCGCAGTGCGGAGCAAAGCGAAGAGCGCTAACTGGGTTACCACCGCCCGACGATTCAATAATGCAAACGGAACCCCGCCGCCGCCCCGCCCAGCGCGCGAAGCGGCTCGGGGAAGTGTACGGGGCGCGGACGGGAGGTGTGGCAAGGAAGTGCGGGAGGGAATCTGTGTGTGTGTGTGGAGAATAGATCTGAAAGTTTGGTGGGGAGCCGGGCGCTAGTTGTGCCTGGGAAGTGCGAGGTAACAAGGAGCGGAGGTGGGGCAGGGATGGGGAGGGGCAGATGCTGAGCAGGGAGGTAAAGGGGCGTGGTCGGGAGGTATGGCAAGGACGTGCGGGAGGGAATCTGTGTGTGTGTGTGTGTGTGTGTGTGTGTGGAGAATAGATCTGAAAGTTTGGTGGGGAGCCGGGCGCTAGTTGTGCCTGGGAAGTGCGAGGTAACAAGGAGCGGAGGTGGGGCAGGGATGGGGAGGGGCAGATGCTGAGCAGGGAGGTAAAGGGGCGTGGTCGGGAAGTGTGGCAAGGAAGTGTGGGAGGGAATCTGTGTGTGTGTGTGGAGAATAGATCTGAAAGTTTGGTTGGGGGAGCCGGCGCTAGTTGTGCCTGGGAAGAGCGAGGTAACAAGGAGTGAAGGTGTGTCAGGGAATGAGAAGGAGCAGATGCTGAGCAGGGAGGTAAAGGAGCGTGTCGGGAGGCGGGAAGGTTGTGCGAGAAAGAATGTACGTGTGTAGAATAGATATGACAGCATGGTGAGGAACCGAGAGCTAGTTGTGCCTGGGAAGTGGGGTGCGAGGAAGCAAGAGGTGAAGGTAGGTCCGGGATGGGAGGTGCAGATGCGAGGTGTGGGACGTGAGACAAGTTCAAATATGTTTGGTGAATGCGTTATGGGGAAGCAGGCAGTAGACATGAGGCAAGAAGCGAAATAGGAAGGGATAAAATTGCGGCGAGAGGATGCCAAATGGTGATTCAGGGAGGAGAAATATGGAAGAGTTGTGGCTAGGAAGACTTATAGGAAAGCGGTGAGATGTATGTGTTTTGGTGACTGATCTAAATACGTAGGGAAATCAGACAAGAACTACTCTTGGGATGGACTACATTACATCAATCAGGGAAGTGTGGAAGTGGAGAGGGGTGAGAAACAACGAGATGGAGATGTAGACCAGGAAAGAAGGCGCAAAACAAAGAAAATAATGGGGAAAAATGGCCGAGAATTTCCAGCAACGGGTTTTGCGTGGAGGTGTGGTAGGGAGCTGCGATATGGGGAATGCATGATGATGATGGTAGTGGAAAAGACGGAACAGGCAGGAGAGGGGCGGAGAAAACGACATTTGTGGAACTAGGGGGAACATGAGAGAGATGAAACTAGAATAATAACGTAACAACGAGGCGAGAAATGGCAAGAAAACACGTGGGGAATATGCAACTTCAGTTGGGAGGGGAAGGGAGATGTGGCGTGAGAAAGAGTGTAAATACAGCAGTGCAGAAGAGAATGAATCTGAAAGAGCTAGGTGGTAAATGAGATAGCGGAAAGGCGGAAGTAAGTGGGTAATACAGTGTGAGAGAGATCGAGAAAGCGAGCTGGCTATTTTTGGGTCGATGGGCAATGCATAAAACCAGAGGGTAAGATGGGACACAAGAAAGTCTTGGCGAACGAACAGCATGTAAGCGCGAACGAAGCGAAGGTAATTTTGTGAGAGTAGAAAATACGCTTGGCCAAGAAATGAAGCAGCGGTGTGAGACCGGAAAAGGTTTTCAAGCTCGTCATGTGGATAAATGAATCAGTGAGGAAGGGAAGATGAAAAAGATGAGCGGAAATGAATAAAAGAACCAAGTATGTGAAGAAGCAAGGAAATGAGATCAGAATGTAAATCTTGTTTGAAGAACTCAATTTGACCCATGCGAATATCATGAACTTTACTAGTCTTTTGCAATAGTTACGTATTTATAGTTAGCATATGATCTTTAATTTGAACTCGTACCGGAATTCAGAATGAGAAGACATGATAAGCACGTCAGTATATATTGTTCATTGTGCTATGATGAAAAATCAGATCTTGAAAACCGTGAAGCCTGTGTGCAAAGGGATTGTGGCCTGGAGCAGATTGCTTGACGGTAGATTAATCGACCCTTGCAATGTGGCTGATTAAAGAGATACGCAACCCTCTGGGTAAAAACAGTGCTCACCCTCTCGATAGAAAGCATTGCTCATCCTCTAGGTAAAAGAATTGTTGATCATTTGTGTAACTGCATTGCCTATTCTCTGCGTTAAAAAAATGCTCACCTTTTGGACAAAAAACTTGGCTCACCTTCTGGGTAAAATCATTGTTGACTCGTTGGGTAAAACATTGCCCATACCTTGTGTAAAAACAGTGCTCACCCTCTTGACAAAAGACAATGCTCACTCGCTAGGTAAAAACATTGCTCACCCTCTGGATAAAAACATTGCTCACCCTCTGGATAAAAGCATTGCTCACCTTCTGGATAAAAACATTGCTCACCCTCTGGGCAAAAACATTGCTCACCCTCTGGGTAAAGACATTGTTCACCCTCTGGGTAAAAACATTACTCAACCTCAGGGTGAGCAGCGAAAACACCACCTTCCTTGTCGTCGCATCTGCCACTTCCTCGAAGTTGATCACTTTCCATCCGCCCCTTCTTCTCCCCAACCCTCTTTTCACCACCCCTCTCTTCCTTCCCTCCCCTCCTCCCTTCCCATCCTCCACTCCTTCCCCTCCCGCCCACCTCCCTGGCGCTGGTGGCGCTACCCTCCCGGGCGTCGCGGTGACAAACGGGCGCGCGCGGCGCATCTCACGCACGCACGCACGCTCCCACGCACGCACGCTCGCTGCGCCCTCCGGCGGCAGGGCGGCGGATCAGCAGCGGGGCAACGCCCCCCCCTCCCTTGCCGCGCCGCTCCCGTCACCTGCATGACAGCGCCACGACGCTCTACAGACACTCCCACAAGTTTGGACACCCCCCAAACGCAAAGTTGCAACTCAACTCCGCTCTTACTAAACGATCGGGAAAATCAAAAGATAAGCATAAATCTGGAAGAATGTAGCGACTGTAAGGAAAAGCTATTGAAATGATTCTTGGGTTATTGAGGAAGATCGGCTGTGTCGCGGGTAGAGGGGGAGAGGGAGGACCCCACCAACTCGTGCAGGAAGAAAAGAGAGTATTCCTTTAAAGAAGTTTATTTCACTTACCCGCGTTGTAGACCTTACGACCTGGGAGCGGGTGGCGTTGCGACGGCTGGCTCCGGCAGGTTGGCTCGCAATAAGAGGGGGGAGGTGCGAAGTCCTCCCCAATTTATAGCCTCGGAACGCTGGCGTCGGCAAATGACAACTGGTCACTTGCAGACGGCAGCGTGTCGCGAGGGCCGGAAAGCCATATCGCGACACCTGCAATAGGTCAGGTATCGTTGACTGGGAGGTCCTGGTTCGAGTCCCGATGGGGGCGCATTTTCTACATAAGCTAGATAGCTGCGTCGAATTCAATCTCTGTCTGAGGAAGAATTCTAGCTGCCGGCTGCTCTGGGTGGGGATTTTACCGTGTTTTCTCCGATCAACGCCAAGCGAATCCAGGGAAGTATTAACAAATGGCCCATTGACCGCGTGGGCTTTATCCTTCTTCATTCTTACCTCCTCACCCCTTGCATAGGTACGTATACTTACTTGTTCGACTCCAGTCATGTTTTTACACATGTCGGGAAACCTATTGGCAGATTGCAGTTTGCCCGAATCATGGAGTGTCTCGTTAGAAGGTGAGATACCACGAGGAAAACACTTCAAGACGAACCGTACAACACCGTAGGTCATCGTCACATCTCGGTATATGTCACGCATTGCATTGATGAGACTAGTAGTGACGTTAGTAGTTGATAGATTAAGGAAAGGTTTTCGCTTTTGATGCTTTCCTTCTCTAAAAAATGCTTGTATCTATCCTCCAGCATCAGTTCCTAACTTAACCGCCGCATCAATAGTTTTTTTCGGTACCCGCTCTCCTGA
The DNA here is from genome assembly GCA_038098605.1 of Gryllus longicercus. Lineage (NCBI taxonomy): Eukaryota > Metazoa > Arthropoda > Insecta > Orthoptera > Gryllidae > Gryllus > Gryllus longicercus. The sequence continues at coordinate 2,382,025 of JAZDUA010000188.1, read as the reverse complement.
CGGTTGGCGAGGTTGTCAATGCCTAATTCAACAGTACATTGACTCTTCTCCCCTGTCGTCGCCCAAGCCTAACTCAGCATCGCGGCCACTCTTTTCTAAACTCTTTTCAGCAGTGCCCAATCCATCTCAGCAATGACTTTTTTCTTTTTGGTCCCGCCCATGCCTTATCCACCACTGCAATCTCTCCTCTTCCCTTCACTGCCCATGTCTACTCTAGCACCGCAGTCAAACCTCTCCCCTTTGTTTCTCGCGTCAAAACTGGCACCGCAGATCCTTCTCTTTCTGTCTCCGACCATTCCTAATCAACCGTCAGAGTCTCGACTCGTCTCTCCCCATCGCTTCCCATGCCTAATCCTCGGGCAAGACCACGTCTCCGCAGTCACTGCTCATGCCTAAGCGAGCACTGCATCACTACTTCTCTTTCCATTGTTGACCACACCTTATCGAACACAGATGTCATTTCTGGTCTCGACGTTTCCTACGCCTAATCAACCGCCGCAAGCTCTCTGTACCATCACAACTCATGCCTAAGCCATCACCACAGGTGCTCCTACTTCAGTCCACGCCTAATCCATCGCCTGGTCACGTCTCTCCGAGTCGTTGTCCATACCTCATCTAACTCCAATGTCACTTTTTTCTCTCACTAACTATTCTCAAACCTCCACCTCCGCCACTGCCCTCCCAGTCGTTCCCCATGTCTAACCCACGACCGCAGTCTAATCTGTCCCTGTCTCTCCCCGTTGTTGTCCATGGATTTTCCTCTGCATCCACGCCCCTTCACGTCGCTTCCTAGGCTAATCCCAGTTTCTCTTTTCACAGTCCATCTCAGTTACTCTTCTTTCTGTCCACCACCACGGTCACTTCTCTTCCAATCGCCGATCGTGCCTCAACCACCCCCTCAGTCACGTCTCTCCACTAAGCTTTACATGCTTAAACCCCCGCCGCCGCCACGTCCCTCCTCGACGGTGCCCGTGCCTAATCCAGCAGCGCGGTCACTCCTCGCTCCCCGGGCCGCCCCCTCGGCCGCACCGCACGCGCAATCGGATGCTGCCGCCGGCGGGGGCGGCTGGCATCGGCTTTGAGGGGGGCGACGGCCGGCAGTATGTGAGCGATACGTCCCGCCGCACGCCGGCACGGCAGCGGGACGGGGAGGGGCGAATCGGCGTGCGGTGGGATCGCTCACGCGCCGTCCCCGCCGGCGCGGGGGGCGGGCGTATTCGGCCCGGGGGCGAGGCGCGAGGCCCGAGGGGTGCGGGCGAAGCGTGACCCGGCGCCGGGAGGGAGGCTCGTGCGCTCGATACGTGCGCCCCCACGTCACCCCGCCCTCGCCCCCGCCCCCGCTCACCTGGCACCTGCGCGGGCCGCGTGTTTGCGCCCGCCCCGTCGCCCCCGCCCGCGCAGCCCGTGGCGCCGTGTGTCCTCTCCCGCGCCTCTGGAAGTTTCGAGAGGGCACGTCTTGTCGCTGGATGCGATTTGGGCTTCATCCTGGCCCGCGATGGGGTTCCAGACTGAATCGAAATATGCGAAGACCAAAACTACGGTTTTCGTGTTCCGGCATAAGTGTTTTCACAATGTAATGGGGGCTTAGCTGCCTTCTCAAATCACTCGACGGGTTTTCTGATCATAATCAGTATGCCTTTATTATTCACCCCTACTAACTGCCCACGTAGGCAACGGTAAGCTTCAACTGTGGTAATGGGCCCATGTGGTGGAGCCCTAGCTTCTGAATCCTCATCCTCTCAAGGAAGTTTCAAAAGGCTGACCTTGTCGCTTAATGCGAGTTGAACTACATCGCTTTATTCAAACACTTCAGACGACGTATAGCAACGTTTAAGTAGGTGAGCGTTTCGGCTCAAGCATAACGTGATTGGGTTGCGGGTCCGATCCTCGCCAGGTACAGGAATTGTACACGATGTGTGTAGCATCGGCGAGGTTTTTGCGTTTACTAGAATGGAATTCGTCGGCCGACTGATCAGGCCAGTGGAGCCCATGCTTTTCCTAATCTATTACGGGCGAATGCTTGAGCACTACGCTAATCAGTAATGTGCCTCCTTTATTCAGCCCTAAGAATTACCCACAAGAGTAAAGACAAATAACTAACGTGGTGACGTGACAAAGAAAGGAGGATCAAGACGCCGTAATATTCGTTCTTCTGAATGATTATGGGTCTTGTTGGCAGATTTGCGCGAAAAGTGACACACGACTGACGTCGGGCGGGTAATGAGGAATATTGGTAGGGGCAAAATCAGTTTGGGGTAGACTTTCTCAGTGCTTCCGTTACCTATTATTTTCACCATTCGATTAAAAGGTTACATCAAAATAAAATTACGAATTTGTCAAGGAATTTCATCACAGAAGCGAGTAAACAACTAATCTCGAAATTCACATTCAGAGAATACAATAAATTATGAAATATTTAATAAATAGAAAGTTATGGATAGCCATATGCATAACACTTAACATAATTTTCCCGGGGTCACTGGGTATTATGTTGAGATCTTCACTTTTATTTTCTCTGTAATTTTTTTCTCTTTCTCTCTCTCGCTGTCTTTCTCTTTTTGTTCACTTAAACTTTCACTTCAATCCTGAAAACCGTTGAAAAAGATAAGCCAGTCGCCAGTAATTTCATTCGAATTGTTTGAAGAAGAGATATGCAGTGTTTATTCGGTCTGATTGAAAACATTACTAGAAAGTTCTCCCACCAGATATTAATTCAAAAAGTTTCTTGTGATAAAAAACAGTCGAGTACGAGTAACAGCTTTCAAAACTTCTGTAGCGAATCAATGAAGCGAGAGTATTTTTTTTATAATTGAGATCCTATGGATTCAATAAAAGTGTGTCATGCATACAAATTATTTTTATTTTTACTTACAAGGCGCGTATATTAATTGCGTTGTTTTTATTAATTCAACATTATTTTCATTCCTCTTTCGAATATCCATTTATTTAAGAATTGTGCATGTTCGGTGTGAACCTTTTCCTTACAAGTTATCGAAAATCTTACACGAAATCTTAGATGACGTGGAAGGAATACATGTATTCTTAAATAATAAGTGTATGAGTGAAATAAGCAATTGGGCTACGTGATGTGCTCCTCGCTTTATTCTACTATTTGAATACATAATACGTCCACCAAAAGTCCACCAAATCAACCACCAAAAGTAATATAAATATATTTTGAGAACTACAATGTGTACATAGAAAGCTGCAGAAAGTATGTACACAAAATGAGATTTGTCTAAATTTACACATAGTTTTTCGTCTGTCTTTCTACAGTTTCAGAAGTGTTACCAATATGTTACATCGTCCCCATTATTTAGTATGTAATAGAATTTTCTATCTGATTATTTTTGATTTTTCTTCACCAGGACACCTTCATGTCAGATGGTCTCACGTGCTTAATTTAAAGCCAAAGTTGGAGGGAGCAGGAGAAAAATAAATTATTATATTGACCGATTACTATGAAGTAACATTTGTTTTGCAGTTCGTGAGACATTACTGTACTGATTTAGATGGCTTTATTATTATATTTTTGAAAAACCATTTTGTGTGTTTTTGTTCATAATTTCTGCTGCTGTAAGCCACTAGTGTATTATAATTTTTTTCAAACATTTCTACTTATTTGAAATTAATCGGTAGTTGTATAAAAGTTTTAAAATGTGTGTAAATTTGTGTAATAATTAATTTTTAAACATTTTACATTATAGTAATATTTAAATTTTCAAAATATTGGAGGGCATCTGTGCCCTGACCTTTCATGAATTTCGTTGCAACGTAAAGATTTTTTCTTTAACCTTAGAGTTATAGAGTGCTACAAACGTGTTCTGTAAAGCAGGGAAGACGGAGTGCCAAGAGGATTCATTGTCGCGCACATTCAACCACTACGCGCCTGAAGTAATGGCTGAATATACACAAATTTCCTTCATAGAGCTTAGAGCTTTTCCCAGGTGGAGCAGTGCCTCGCTGGTGGGAGGTACCAGGTTGGGGAAAATGCTTGCAAGGCGGCTTAGGTCGGAGCCGGATCTCACCGGGAGAAGGTTTCCGCCACCTCTTGCGATAGAACATGCCCTACATTTACGGGACTAATGACCTTTGACGTTGACGCGTTAAGAATCAATAACTAATCAACCAAAAAATCAACTCTCCAGGGAGAAACCTGTAAATCTGACGCGTAGGGTTGCGCCGTATCTCGCGCCCAGCGGGTGAGGAGGAATACCGCGACCCCCGAGCATAAAAACCTTAATTACACAAACGGTACTCACCACCACAGCAGTTGACTTTCCCAGAAACACGCGATAAATCAGTCATTCGGAGACCCCGCCGCACGCGCTGCAGCCGTGACGCGCGTCGCTGGTGTGTACAAGCGAGCGTACGCTGTGACGTACAATCGATAGTAGTGCTCCTACGCGCCCGCGAGGCCCGGCGGCGGCGTGGGCGGGGCGGCGGAGTGGGCGCGGCGCCGCGGGACTCGTCATTGGAGTCGCAAAGCGAGAGAGAGAGAGAGAGAGAGAGAGAGAGAGAGAGAGAGAGAGAGAGAGAGTGGGGAGGAGGAGGGAGGGAGGGAGGAAGCGGTGTCAAAGGATCCGCGCTTGAAATGACGCGGGGGCGGGGGCGGGCAGTGACGGATGTCATCTGCGGGGAAGTTGGGCTCGGTTCGGAAGCGAGGAGATGGGTGAACGTGGCGCATCGACGAACAGTGCAGCCAGTGAACACTCAAGGCCTACATGAAGAGTACTATTCCCTGAGCGAGAGGAGATTTTAAAAGCGATCCGACTTAGTATTCGACTATGGTAGTCTTGTAACAGTAATGAAATAATGTACTGTTTTTAAGTAGTTGGGTTGCTAAGTAAATTCTTTGTTTTATACGTAAGCACTAATTTTTCTCCAAAAATTATGTCACACACTTAATTGTTATCAATCACATATATTACAAATCAAAGCGCCTTTTTAATTAAGCGTCTAGTCCGGTGCAGAATCGTCGAAAATTCTTTCACCATAGTAAAACAGCCTCTGAGGTTCTTTCCACGGTCGTGGCAATGGAGTTCTCTTTCAAGAAAGCGTCGGTCTGATTGAGTTTACTGTAATCACACATCATCACCTGACTCATTGGTGACCATGACCATGAACAACTCTTTCTTTCCCCTTCTCTCTCTCTCTCTCTCTCTCTCTCTCTCTCTCTCTCTCTCTCTCTCTCTCTCTTTCTCTCTTTCTCTCTCTTTCTCTCTTTCCCTTTATTTATCTCTCACGTTCTCTTTCTCTCTTTCTCACATTCTTTCTCTCTCGATCTCTATCTCTCTCCCTCTCCCTCACCCCTCAATCTCATTCATTTACCTGTTTAGATTCATCAATGTTTAATCATTTTTTACACAGGACCTACACTTACCAGGCCACAATATGCTCATATGTCGGTAGTCAAAGGGAACATTTGATGAATGCCGAGTAGAGGGACCTACGAGAGAAAGTGGGGGATCAGGAAAAGATGTGAAAATAAGGAAACTGAATTTGACGTCATTTGCTTATCCGTTTTGTATTTGGGAAGAACAGTCAAAAATGTCTTTAACGGCAAATCGTAAAAGTATTTAAACTTGAGGGTACCGTAATTTAGACTTAAGAAACCCAAGGCCGTCTCACTGTCTCGTCTGTTTTAAATATTTTAAGGTTTCGTAGTAATTTCACGTGAAAATGTAAGATGAAAACAAATTGAAATAAAGAATGGAATTAAATAAAAGAAAATGAGACGATGCGATAGAAAGTTACAGAATATTCATTATAAAATTAAGTTTCATATTGTATATTATTTAAAAAAAGAAACAAAAGTTAATTATGTTCTGTAAAAACTTTGTATTTATGGTGTTGAAAAAAGCATTTCTTAAAGCTCCTAGTACTCAAACGTTGCATGAAGTTTCTTTGGTTATCATGTAAAGAGATTGGATTTTTACGTTGTACACGTTACGTGAATAATCAACTGGAATTATTCTTTCTTCCTTTTGTTAATCACGTAGATGTATATCACTCTTATCTGTATGTTACCAAGCTTTAGAGAGTGATTTAGTAAGCAAAATGTTTGCTCTCTTCTTGTAATGCTACACTTCTCTTTTTTATTACTGCCAAATGCGAAAGGAAGACAAATATTCTGTGGTTCCTCGTTACCATCGATTTCATGTAAATGCGTCTGCTCTCAGATACTCGCAAACAAAAGACGAATATTTTTTATAAATTACGGCGTAAATAGAAAAGAATGATCAAATTCTACGATCGATCGTCTTATAATTATGACTAACAATTATAATCAACTTAAAAATAGATTAACAATTGATTATTATGAATAATGTGTGAATTTGCTTCTGCTATATTAACATTACACGGGATGACTTTGTATGAAGTACCCATTAAACGATCAAAATCGCTATTATTTTTGTTACTGTGGTGATTGTTTCGAATCTTCGTCTGATGTGTCTGATAAGCCGGTACGTTCTATAAGCCGATGGTTTCAGATGTCAAATCATGATGTGGCTTGTTGAGAAGTAGTAGTTTTCTGGTTCTGAAAGTGAAAGAGATGGGTAAATACTAATTTATGGTACCACATGGAATCTATAAAACTATTCTGAGTTTTTCCATTTTTTGTCTCCATTTGAATTTTTATTTTTTACTGGATGTATTTCACATTTGTTGAAACTTTCAGTGATTTATTAATTAAAGTAGGTTTCCAATGTGGTAATTTAATTTTCTTCTCCCAAAATTTAAAATGTTGATGCGCATTATATGCTGAAAAATATGGTATGTAAAAAGATGCAAATAAATTTAATTCATGCTTTCATACTTTCGTAATTATAATCATTAATGTTTTGAACGATGATTTCAAGTTATTTTCTTCCGTTGCCTTCACGTATTATATCTTAATGAGTAATGTGAAGTCTTACGGTACAACCCTTCGTTTGAAAATAGAAGTTAATTTTTCAAATATGTAACGTTCACAAGAGAATAATAATGTCAAACAAACAAAAACTTCATTACCAAGACATGGGCCGCTTTCATTCATAACATAAATTGAATTCATTTTATAATTTGGAAATTCGTTGTTGCTTTTCCCATGAACATTTTTTCAACGTGACATCAAGACTACATACCCCCAATTTTCAGTGGAGGCCGAAGCATCTCCCCGAATTTTAAAAAGTGGTTAATTTTTGTATACGCTCCCGAATAATGAAAGGCAAAAATGGAAGCCATTTGGGAAGAAAAAACGGTATTACTGAGGCAAGGCATTTTACAGTACGTACGCCACGCGGTAGATGGAGGCATCAAAAACATTTGTTCAGGAGATTTTTCAAACAATTTAAATTAAACTATTAAAAAAGTACAGAATGAAATCGTATTCATCGTTTCCTTTTTCCAAGAGTATTGATTTTGGGGGCGTCATCTACTTGGGACATTCATTTCCGTAAGTTTAGTACATTTTACACACTTGGAGTTTTATACACATGTCAGCTTGCAGGTTTTTCTGGCCCGCTGGCATAACCCAAGGTAGGGCGTCACCCAAGAGGGAACACGTTCTAAGCTCCCAACTTGTCTCCCAATGTGTGTGCTAGTGTAGTGCATGTGAGCGTAAGTAAAATAAGTAAGTGTGTATGGAAGGAGGAGGAGGGAAGAATGATCAGAGCAGCTGACCTATAGAATTCTTTTGCAAGTAACGTGCCGTCAGACCAAAGTACGTAAATGGTGTTTATAATCCGCCTCTAGCCATCGGGAACCGAAACTAAAACCCTCCGGAAATTCAAGGTTCAGTTGCGCATTCTCAACTATGCGCCCTATCTTCGCGTTACTGTGCAGTAACGAGTTCTGCGGCCCATTACTCCAGAGAATGCGCCCGCATTCTCCTGTGGTTTCAGCATTTGAGAGATTCTAACGTACCATTTGTAGCAAAAGCGTATTTCTACCTCACGAAAGTTATTATAACACTAAAAGGCAAGGTAAAATGCATCAATTGTATCATTTTGTGCAAATAATAGACGGTGCATGAGCAGTGAAGCGAGGTAACGGCCGTGGAGATTGAACCAGAAACTATTATAAGACCGAGGGGAAGAGGGAATAAAAGAGAAGAGGTTAAGACGCTTGTGAATGAAAGGACGTCGAGAGAGGAAGAAAAACTCGAGCTCAGGCCCATGCGAAGCAAAGGGCCCGAGGAAGTCGGCGTTTGAGACGCAAGAGGCCGGCGGAGAGGAAGTGTCCGTGGAGCAACGCGAGGTGGAGAAGAGGGGAAGGGAGGGGAGGGGAGGGGAGCGGAGAGTAGGGTGGGTGGGGTGGGGGACTGCGAGGCCGAATGCTAATCCGCGCTCGGCGTTAATTGTCGGCAGCGCCAGATGAACTTCTTTGCCGTAAACAGCGGCGTTTTATGCGCGTCGCTCGAATATTGCATGAGGCCGCCTCCATCAACCCTCGCCGCTCCATTTCCACCCCTCCGCTTCCCACGCCTCGTCCCCTCCACCGCCATCTCCTCCCCGCGCGATTCGTGCCCGCACCGCACGCCTCATGCTCATGCTAATGCCCCGCCACAGAACTTCCCGTCCTGTGTACGGCTCCGGTTCCTCCCTCTCCTCTTAAGCCCCGCAGCCGTCGCTACCCTCCAGTTGCCCTCCGTATCCATCCCTGCCTTGCCCCCAACATTGACATGTTCCCGTCACTCCGTATGCCTCAATGCTCCGCCCCACCACTGTCTCGTTGCCACAACTCTGCCATCATCGCTACTGCCCTGTCTCCAACAATGTCCCGCCCCATCCCGCCGCATTCCCGTTCCCGCCAGACTCGTTCCCATCACTGACTCGTTCTTCCCCCGCCCCCTTCACGCCACTGCTCCGTTACCGCCACTACTCAATCCCTGCCACTGCTCTCCCCCCGCCACTGCTCCTCTGCAATCTCTCCGTCCTCCCTCTGTTCAGACCACGACACTGCTGCCGCCTCTTTTCTCCAGTCGCACTCAGTGACACCCCCTGGTTCCTGCCAAGTCCACGGTCCTGTCCATCCATTCGTGCTGCTCGTTGTGCCCGCCATTCGTCCTGCTCGCCCTCACGATGCAGTGTCACTGCTTTATCACACCTCTGCCGCCGGTCCCACCACCGCCACCCACGCTCTCTTTCTCCTTCATCGCCTTCTCCAGTCACCGAAACAACCGCCACCGCGGCTGTCCCTTCGCCCCTAGCGTCCCCACTACCGCAGACATCACTGAGTCATTTCGCCTGCCGTTTCATCTGCCGCCATCGTCGCACTGTCCCCGCCCCGTTCCCGGTGCGCTCCCGCCACTTGCCCCACCTTTGCGCCCTCCACGTTCGTCGGGGACCGCGTGGCCGTTTTTCAAGTGCTCGCGCAGAAGGTCGTTTGCATGGGAGACAAACGGCCCCCTTCACGGCTGGTCTCTCTAAAGTTGGGCCTCGGCCTTCTGCATGAAGTGGTGGACAAAGCGGTTGGCGACAGACTGTCTCTATTGCTCTCCTCTGTATCTTTTCATCATTCCCAATCTTCAGTGCTTCATTTAAAATAATGCACGGCATGGTATACACCACAGGAAAATATAAAAGAAAAAGTATATTCAATGAGCTTTTTAATCTGTAATAATAATAACAATAACAATAATAATAATAATATTTTTTAGATAGTAACTTTCTATATAGCATGCCATTCCTTGAATAAAGGCACTAACCTCCAACGTGGTTTAAAATGTGGTATGGTTATGGCGGTTTAAAATGTGCAATCATATAACATATTAAAGTATGACTTCGAACGCAGACTCTGAGGTTGATTATCACACTGAAGTTGATTATGAGATGTTTTTTAGTTAGTAGAGCAATAAAATATAAGTAGAATTATATTTCATTAAGTATAATGAGATGTTTTGATTTACGAGACACAAAATAACGCACCACGTATATCGGTAACCAGTGGAGAGCTTAGAGCTTGACCAGGATGTGGTGGGGTCTCCATTGGGAAGATACCTCTGGGAAAATTCCGCAAACAGATCTCACAATACAGCGGAGGAGGAATACTATCATATAAAATGAACTATACTTACGGTACTGGCCATGTTTCCCTCTCAGTAAAACTAAATACTCTCTCACTCATTCAATGTTACCTCAAACTTTCTTCAAAACTGTCTTCTTTTATTCAGTTTCTCCTTTCCTACACACATTGGGAATCTCGTCACGTGGGTCTTCTGTAACTGGAACGATACTTCTCTCCTTCAGATTCGAGATAACAGGTTTCCACTCTCCGTGTAAAAATATATGCCAAAAGCACTGTTTCGCACACTGTTTCGATGGCGGATGAAAACTTCATCTTTGACCGTGAAATATATAGCTGTGCTCATCCTATTCTCTGCTCTTGCAAAACAGCATTTTTAAGATGTGTCGCTTTTGTTGTGCACCGACGAGATCTGCCTCTTAGTAACTTCCCACTCCATCACCTCCCCCTTGCCTCCATCGCTGAGCCCTAGGCGCTCCTCGTCTGTGCTTTTAATGTCTCCGCCCCCTCCCTCGTCGTGGCTCATTCCACGCGGAAAAAGTTTGTGCTTTGCTCAATGTTCTGCGCGACAGTGATGCCGTGTTTTCTTCTTGGTGTGGGAGGGAAATATTTGAGCAAAAATAGTTGTTTGTTTTTGTTGTGCGAGAGAAATAGGAAATAATATTTTCAAGAAGTTCTACGAGATTCGTGTGCCCAGAGAATACGAATCTATGATTAGAACTTACAGCTTGGATCATGTAAAGGTTGAACAATGAAATAGCTTAATAAACGTTTAGCTATGAGAAGAACTAAGATACCAGTATTTAAGATGAGTCACTTCTGTTCTTTGCTTCTTGTTTTCTCTAAAATATAGCATTTTGTAGATACCTCATCTTCAACAATTTCTTTACTATTGGTGTTTTTATTTCATTATTAGTTTTTCCTATATTATTTTACATTCACTAAAATTTAAAATGTATGATTTTGTTGCCTAAAATGAGCGATATTACTTTATTAACTTCATGGCTGTTTTCTTTTTGGTTTCATGGTCTCTTCTTTGTTTCATGGTAAAATCGTTTTGTAAGTCGCGTTTTTAAATTGAATTGGAATAATACATCTGCATTTTATTTCAACCTACGTTATATACTTACGTTCTGAAAATATGAAAAATGTAAGCATGCATATCGGTTCATTAATTTTTTTGTACATATGAGAAGCTTTTGGAATATCTTTCTTTTAAGTGACAACGAACCGTCAGATCTGTTCTGCCAGATCTGATCGATCATCATTAGTCTGACAGGAAAATGAAAAAAAATTACAAATATTTTTAAAATGTCCATTAATTTGAGTCGTTAATAGAAGCAAAAAAATATTGTCTAACATGTATTAACTTTAAAATAATTTAAAATTACATTGCATTAATATTTCTAATCTATCGAATGCGAAAGTTAATCGGATTCGACCCTCATTTCCTCCTGAACTGCTGTGAAAACTTCATTGCAAAATATTCGACTCTTCAAAAATTGCAGACGTTACGTGACACATTCTATAATGGAAGTAGTGGTTAAGAATTATCAGTGCGTTCAGATTACATAAAATTGTATACAAGAGTACGTATTAAAAAAACGTATAGACCTTTCATCGCGTAAAATAGATGAACTTCTGATGCAAAGTGATGGAAATAATAATGTATTACAGAATTCGATTCATACAAAAAACACCTTATTGCCGCATATATCAATAAAAACTGTGTAGGCTTAACAGCTTATGCAGTGATTTGTGGGGCGGTAAGAATATTTTGTACTGTATTTCCTTCACAAGGTTTATGGAAAAAGGCGAAAGTAAAAATTGGTGAAATGAATATTTACGTTCTTTTATAGGTTAGCATCTAGTCATATAGTATGAAAATGGTTTGCAAGATCTATAAACCAAATAAGTCGTCAATGAAAAGAGACAGATTTAATCATTACGCTGTCCATATGCTCTTGGTCTGTGTTTAAAATGACGTTGCTGAATTCTTGATACCGAAATTTCACGGAGCACAAAGTCGCGTCAGCATCGCTGTGACGTCTCGTGACCTCCGAAACTTTACAGAACTTTCTCCTTCCACTCTTGGTCACTTTTCCCGTCCTCTCAATGTTTTCGATGAAAGAGCGTTAAGTTCCCGTTCTTTTCGTCACGAACCAAATTCTGATTTTTTCTTCGTTCACATTCCATGCAGCCTTTTTTGCCTACAGTAGACAAAATATACTGAAAGCGAGCTAGAAGACAGGCGCAAATGTATGCTTTGGAAAAATACGGAATGGAATATCATAAGAAATTAACTTTTTTGATATCAGTCAATCATTCACACCTCCTTTATGGATTTTGTAAGAGCTCCTTTAAAGTTTCCTCTTACATATAAATATAATGTGCAATATAACATGATTATTTATACAAACGCCTACTCATTCCCTGCTACTTCTTTTCTGCTCCCTAATAGAACTTTATTTATATATTCACATTTTGTTTGCGCCATCTGGTATCTCCCACATCTTGTCTTCACATCTTGTTTACAGTCTTCACAGTTCTTCCACAGTCTTCACATCTTGTTTACGCCAACCAGGTATCTCCCACCATCGGTGCACCGCCCCAGCCGGAACAAGGTCTAAGCTCCGGCTGAATTGGAACGGGACGAGCAGGAACAGAGGGGAACGGGGCAGTCAGAACAAGTTGTAGTAGGATGGCGAGAGGCAGATATTGGGGGGTAGCGGGGGCGGCAGGGGGCGGCGGTGACGGGCGTTGCAGAAGGCCCCAACGCCACGTCGGCGCGTTTCGCCGTGCGACTTTCAATTAAGACTAATTACTGGGGATCCGGTGCCCCGCGCAGCCTCACGGGCTGGATCTCCGTTTGAACCCGCGCTCTCGTTACAAGCGCCGGCTCGTTTTTCCGGCGAGCGGGGCACGCGCGCCGAGTCAAAGGAACGCGCCCGCGACGCGGGCGCTCCCGCAACGCCAGCGGACACCGCTGGAAACTTTGAGGAAAGCTCCAGGGAAGGGATGCAATGGATGGCCCAGCTCTCGCGAGAAGATGAAGAACCACACGTATTTCACTTGCTACCAGTATGAAAGAAAATGAAGCGAGCTTAGTGTACATTTTATTTACAAGTATTAATTTTTTAATTTTTATACGTCTTTAAATAAATATGTATATTAATTTGAACTGTTAGAATATACAAATGAAAAAGACTTGATAGAGAGGAGAGCAGCAAGAAATAATAAAATTTAAATTTAATTCTCGTTTTTTTAATATAAATTTGAGTTAAATGTATTTCTAATCCAACGTCAAATTTTATTCACATAATTCACACTACTTTTCACTTTTAAATTATGGAGTTGTGGGCATTTATTGTGGGGGTGGTGATGCTGGAGCTGGAAATTCAAACAATTAGAAAAAAGGTCAGAGGGACTGGCTCGTGAGGCCAAAGCCACTGCAGCAGGCACTTCGCGAACTTTTGATTTAAGTGCTTTTTGGGTGGGAACTGGCTGTTCCTCCTTCTAAAAGGGAGAAGGTGAAAGACCTATTGGATTTGAGGCAGACTACTCTGAGAAATGTGTGGCAAAAACCTAGGTTCAGAAAAGGGAAAGACACGGATGAACCTGAGCTCACTAGAAATAGGTATTTTTATTAATGAGACACTGTTTATAATAGTTTACAAAGCCAGTATCTATTTGAAATTTACACAATATAAAAAATCGTGTTTTTTCGAATATAATTTAATTCGTAATTACAATATTATTGAGTTATCAAATTTCATTTTCTGAATTAAGTTCATTTCCAGTATTACACTTTAGTTTTCAATTGTTTTTTTGTTTTGTTCTTTGTTTCAGTGCTGGTAAGGATTATGCACACACAAGATTTTCCACGTTCAATGCTGGTTAAAGTAAAACCCTTGAAGTGAAATTTACAAGTGAACAATGCAAGGATAATTTAACAAATTGGTTACTTATTACACCATTCCCCGCTTGATAAGCTCACTCAGTTGTATCGCCCTGGATGTTGAGGCAGTGCGGGACTGAGTTGAAGAATGTAAATTACGGAGTAGAAATGCGTCCACTGAAAGTAGCTTGTTGCTTTTCACTGATGATCAGACCGAGCGAGAAACTCAAGTCTGGATTCGGTGTCAAGTCTGCAGCGAGAAACTCAAGTAATTTGGACGTCAGGACGAGTGCCTTGTTTCGATTTTCCGCATTTCGCGTTCCACGATTCTTACAACTCATCTTTTGGCGTAGTTTGATGCGGGTCCTAATAACGCCTTCGGTATGAAAGATGTTGGAAAAGTTCGATAGCGCTTTTGTTGAAATTCTGAACATACAAAATACAAGAGGAAATATCCCTCAATAAATCGAACCTACAAATTAAAACATCTGTGAAAACAAAAGATAAAAAAGAATTTCGAGAGTGACTTAATGCATTTTTTTGAAGACGAACTTGAAGACTTAAGGATTTTGGAGGAAACGCTTGAGGAATTCGTAAAACGTTGATTTCAGTGTAAATGCATCGTGATCGATGTATCATGTACTAATCACGACATTTCATATTCAACATCTGATGAAGTAAAAATATTGGTGCATTTTGACAAAAGATTGGCTGATTTTTGTTATGACTGAAATTTCTGTACTTTTCTTAAAAATTTTAGCATAGATTATCATTCATTACTTATTTTACGCATTGATCTTTATTGCCAACTTTCGAAAAGGCGTACTTTCGCGAAATCTTTCACAAAAAATTGTTATGCTGGATTTAAGTAACTTTTTTATTATTAATGATCAATAAAAGCTTAATCTTAAGCTTATTAAGTTAGTTCATTTCCAGTTAGTTTCAATATGTTTAACTTCTGCTATGTAATTAACACCAGGAAAAAGAAAACCCTCGACGATGCCGTTTGGAAAATGTGGCAAGCCTGCAGCAAAGGCTTCCAGCGAGGCGGACGACGTCGGTGGGCAAGTGGGGGAGGGGGAGGGCGTGGCGAAGGCAGCGCGAGGGATTAACGCGAGGTTGAGGCTGAAAAGCAGAGTGTTAGGAAGAAGCTGCAACTCGGGTTGCGAAGCGAAATTTCACTGCCTGGATATCTCAATGCGGAGAATTCGAGGCAAAGTTTGTAGCATTAAAGCAGTCGTTAAGAGACATTCCTTCTATTTACACTTTTCCTCTGATGCGTTTTGACGTTAAATTTTGCCGGAATGTTATTTGTGGATGTTTCAAATAGCTTATGACTGCACAGACATTCAACTTTAAACAAACAATTCTCGTGAACACTGTCCCTTGCTTTCGCTTTTATCTTACGAGAATAAATGACTCATAAATAGAGGATGCAGTTTTTGTAGTTGTTGATGCCTATATGCATTTATGAAATTAATTAGTAAAAAAGGGTTTTGCAAAATTGAGTTGAATCAGTTTTATTAAGGTCCTTATATTATCGACAGTTGTTCTTGCGAGTAAAACATATTTTGAAGTTACGTAATAAAACATATAATTGTAAAAACGTAACTCGTCTATATTTTAAAAATTAACAATATGTTACTGTTATTACATACTATTTTATGTGTCAATATAAACCTTCTTATTAAATTTTATCAATTAATTCCTAGTCATGCATCCATGTTGTATTACATAATACCTAAATGGCAGATGCCGAAACAATCGCAAAAAAATCATTTCCGTTCTCACGCCGACGTTTATGTGTTAAGGAACAGAATACTTTTACACATCCTACAATTTAACGTAACGTTTTGGTTTACCTGAGGGAGCTTTCTGCCTTCTATTAAGCATTATTTAGCATTATTTAAATATATCATTATTTGTTCGACAAAACTACTATGTAAATATATATTTCATTGCTGATTATGATAAAAGAATATTCCACTTACACAAAGATGTTAATTTTGTTACAATGTGCTTGAACGGCTGCAAGAGAGTTAATAAAAACAGCTGTGAATTGAAAGTTCATTACTCACTACAAACAGGTGTCTCATTGAGTGGAACATTGTTTTCTCAATCATAGGTATATTTATTCTCGCCTCGTTTAAAAAAAAGTACAATGAGATAGTATTGAAAAACATTGGAATGTAAATAAACGTAAAATTACATCTCTGAGCGTTTGTGAATGAAAATTACTTGTATTCAGCTATCCACGAATGATTCATTACTACTAACATACAGCATACTTACATTCATGTAGCATTTACTGGAAAATAGGTATAGTGTAATGTGTCAAGACATCATAAATGAGAAGGAAATGAATTTACTGGGTCGTCATGCAAGTACCAAATGATGTGAAACACAACCACGTTTTCCTCAGGGTGCCAAACGTTAAAATATTATCGGATATAAATACTACTATAAACAACGACGCGATAAGCAAGTGGAATTATGATTGTCTTTCTATATTTCGAAAATATAAACTTGTAATCATTCCTATTATAAATTGTTTACAAACACGATATTATTTTTTAAATTGTACGTACGTAAATAAAATAAATTCAAAATTGAATAATTTTGAATGGAAGAGCTTTCTGTGGATGTTTTTTAAAGGAATGGTGCACTACCACTTTTTTGATTATTTAAACTGTTTTATCTCATATTACTTCACTATCATATTAATCATCTTCAATGATTTGGAAAAGATTTTGCAAATGAATGAACACATTATTGATGTATTTATTCGCATATAGTATTCATTGAAATTAATGTTGATAGAGTTCTGAGAGCTATTAAAGTACCAAGGCTGTATTGTTATATCTCTGGAAAGGACAAGTGGAGGCTTCAACCCTCGCCCAAATAGAAATGCACGAACAGAAGTAGCATACATTTTTCCAAGCTAGTATATCATAAGAGAAATAATTGTTGACAGAAATTAGAAATCGCAGCATGTGTACAGATTCTTGAGACAATTCCAGAGTAAGAAGAAGTGCAGTATTCCCCAACAGAAGATAAAGATAAGTTTTACCACATCATTAAATGATTGCTATAGAAATGGGTAATTGACTCAAACCGAAATGAATAAGATTGTAATACCTGTAATTAGTAAAAGTGGCGAATTTTGTAGGGCAATCTTAAAGAAAATCAATTATCAGAGCGTGTGGAAGGTTAATAGAAATTGCAGTAGATCGATACTCCAATCTTACAATATTTGGTTAAGTAGGAGAAAATTCATTTTACACTGCACCCCTTTAGCAAACGATGAGATAACATTAAATACTAATTTATACATACTTCATGCACAGTTTATCTCACATTCAAACATAATATTAGTTTTGAAGTTGTAATATGATTAATCAGTAAATCAAGGGAGAGGTGTAAATTACACCTAAACCGCAGATTAACGCATACAAAGCTTCTGATATTATATGACATTACGAACGTCACGTGTGTTAATGTAAATTAAACATATAACTTCCATTGCCAAATGAAATTACCTTCCGCGTAGAAATTGTTAGGATTAAACGGATTTAATTTCATTTAGTACTTGAATAAATATAAAATAATTGTTGTGGCATAAACAGATTCCATCGTGATCAAAGTAATACAAGTGATCAAAGCTATGTTGCGACAATCGTCCCGAAAATAAAATCAAAAGTAATTTCATGCCCTGACACGGTAATAACAATAATCTAAATGTTAATCATCAGGTCTTTTCGAACGTTTATAGAATTTTACAAGGGGTTTCACTCAAATACAATATTTTTTTTTCATATAATTATTATCTGCAACTTTCTCGAGGACGTGTTGTTGTTCTTCTCGATTGCCTCAGATAGTCAGTTTAACTGACGGCGACCGTTTCCGGAAATATTTGTTTCCCTGCTGAGAACTGAAACTTGGCAGTTCTGGTAGAATGCCGTACATTTTCTAAAACTTTTCAAGAAAGAATGCGCTTTCTTGCCCAGCCTTTGTCGATATTTCCTATAATAAAAGTTCAGAAAACTAAAAAAAAAATTGATATTTTTTAGAAAACACGACAGAATGAACTATTTTCAAGCATTTTTATACATGATGGCTTACTAGAGATGCTCCTCTCTTTTATATCCCCTACCTTGTCGTGTTTAGAGATGCGATATTCCATAAAATTATTGTATGAGTATATACGTCGTCTACATATAATTTAGCTGTATAATATAGTAGCCTTGTTATTGCGTAGATATTTATTTCGTGTGTGAAATAGTGCGAAGGAAATAACATGAATTAGTGATGTAGTGTTTCTATTCATTCATACAGCAGAACTTGTTAAGCAAATAGATTTCAGTTTATTATTTAACTAACTGAAATATCAATCATTGTCCACGATATTTTGACACGCATCTGTTAGAGAAGAAAAGGAATTCATTCTGTCTATAATGTAAAGTGAAAGAAATGTTATTTATTTCCTCGCCTCGCCCTCGCCCATTCCATCACGTTTCACCCTGTGTACCTCTTCTCCGCAAATCCTCTCTCCCGTCCCAACATGTCCAGTCCCGCTCGCCCCATCCAGACGTGTCATATCTGGTTTCGCATAGACATTTATTACGGGTTGTGTGCTTCCTATTATATATTCATGGAGTTATATGTGTGATAATTAGTAAGTCATCTTTGTGTGATAGAGCTCGGTGGAAATCCCAAACCCTTCTGGGGTAAACGTAAAACAAAATGGTGAAAACGCCATTGATATATGCTCAGCCGATTTCACGTTTTAGTGTACAAACAGACGCGAATGGGTGAATGTTTTATGTATTATTAAGTATTCAAGTTTAGACAAAATACGCTATTACTGTGAATGTGAATGAATTGGTTCTAGGACTCTGGTGTGATAGCTCAGTTTGTTGAAAGTGCAATGCCCTGTCGACTTTAAACACAATCCGTGAAAGGGCAGAGTGTCACATTTGACATAATAGACCTCTGGCGCAGCCCCATTGATGTTGCGCGCTTGTGTGTTGTGTCAGGTGGCGTGGAGCGCGATCACGGGCGGGGCGAGGTGAGGGTTGGGGAGGGGCCCTGGCCCTCTGGTCACGCCCATCTGCGTCCCCCTCCACTCTGCTTCACCTCGCTCCACCACGTTTCGACCGGCGTTGCTCTCCCTGTTCAGCCCCTTCCCCGCCTCACCCACTATTTCTTACATTGCATTGCTAGGTTTAGCGGGTTGCATACTTTCTTGCAATCTATTATTGGAGTTTTTGTCGAAAACGGCTCCACATATTTTTTTTTTATTTTTTCCGTGCGGGTAGTGCTAAATTCTTTGTGTAACTTGGTCTTTCATGGGCTCAGACAATTTCATGGTCTTTTGTTTCAAAAATTTCAAAACTGTATTTTTTAATATCTCTCGAGTCTTCTGTATTTGAATTTGGTGTATTTTTATACATTATCGTATAACATCCAACAGTTGCAGCAACCGGAAGAGACCAGCAACTTTGTTTTACGTATTTTTAAATTCGTTATCTATTGTTGTGTATGTGTGTGCGTGTGTTGTTGTTATGCCCCACATTGACTGAGCGCGTGCGCTCGTGTGTTGCGGCAGGTGGCGCGGCGGGGGCGGGGCGTGGGGCGAGGGCGCGGGCGGGGCGGCGGCGGCGGCGCGCGGAGGAGGAGGAGGAGGAGCAGCGTTGCCGCGGGCGCGCCTGGCCGCCGCCCTGCTGTCGCTGGCGCTGCTGTCGCTCTGCCTGTCGGCGCACGTGCTGCACGAGCAGCCGGCCATCGTCGCCTACGAGCCGCCGCCGGCGCTCGCCCTGGGCGCCGGGGGCGGAGGCGCGGGAGGAGGAGGAGGAGGAGGAGGGGGCGTGGGCGGCGCGGCGCTGCTGCGGGCGGCGGTGGCGGCCGCCACGGCCGCCGCCCCGCCCACCGACGCCGACGAGGACGACGACGCGGGCGCGCAAGGTGAGGAGCAAACAGCAAGCCACAGAGCGCGCAAAGTGTTCCTTTTTCTTTCTTGTATTTTGTTGTCGTTTTTTGTTGGTCTTTTGGGTATTCCAAAATTATAAATCACCTTTTTCATTACAAGAAACCGTTTAAAAAAGAGTTTCTTACAGGACAGATTATGACGTATTTGCCGTTTAGGACACAAATAATTCTGTCATCACCATTCTGCCAATTGCAGCGAGAGAATCGTGGGGAGGTAGCGTTAAACGTAACAGCCAATCACCATTTTTTTCGCACAGATGTCAATCCTCAATAAAATTGCTTCTCAAAACTAATTTTGATTCTTTTAAAAATGTATAATGCTGTTATACAAAAAATAGCGCATGCAACTCGTTTATAATGTTGTTTTATAGCATTCGTACATATTTCAAAATTCTGTTTACGATACCTGTTTTCAAAACGTACTCGTGCAATAAAGCTTAACATATAAACTACTTGTATAAATGTTTTGGTCTGTGAGTTGCATAAACAGGTTTGTTTAACATTTGCTAAAAGTTTAGTTTTTTCTGAATAAAATTGTATACCCATCATTGTAAAATGCACTATTTTAACTTTTTTTAATGTTCTTCCTTTTTCTTCCATATATAAAAATGGCAGTCTCTTTGGTTGTAAGTCTCACTTTACGTTCATCGTTTGAACGAATTCATCTCAAGACTCTGCTTTTCACTAAATGTTAAAGAAAAGTTCATTATTTATGTTGTTTGCCGTGAAAAACTTTATCTTCTATGACCCTTTAATGAGAAAACTTATTTGTGTACTTGTTACCATGAAGTAGTGATGGATTTCAAAGAAGGATGAACATCGATGCTGATTTCTGACACATAACAGTTTTGAACACACGTGTCGCATTATCTCTGAAACTCTCCATTTAATAAATTTAAATTATTTGTAGAAAATCAACTAGGAGATCATTGAATAAATGTAAGTTTTCAAAACGAAAACTATAAGTTTCATACTTCAAGGTTTCTGAATTAAAAAAAAAATAGAAAAAATAATGTACTTTTACTTCAAATACTCTGTAAATTTGCAAAAAAATATTCCAAAGACATAAATTTGCTTGTATTTACCATTTCCACTTAGCTGCTTCTAGTATTTTACAGAACTAGGTTGAATAGTTTCTTAGATAGGACGGAACGTGAATACGTTGAAGTGAAATCTCAAGGAAGCGGTTTGGACTGACTGAATACATACTGCAAATGCATTACTAAGACAATATGCATTTATAAAACCAGATTACTTAAAGCGATATATGACACGACTAGAGAAGATAATGATTTTCGCTGAAGTTGGTAAACTGTTGCGATATTGATAGAGGACTTCAATCTCAAGAAAGGTGCCCAGTATTTAGTCATGACAACTTTAATGCTCTACATTCCAATTAGCATCGAAACATTGTATTCTTACTCTGATACTTATCAGGAATAAGAGAATATGTGAAAAAATTAGTAGATTAATAAAGGAAGAGAAAGGATATTTAGACATTATATCAAGATCGATTCATTACAGAAACTAAATTAAATTGGAGCGAAAGCATCAAAGTATTCGTGAGTTTCAGAGACAAAGTGCGAATTAGAGGCGGTCGTGTTTTCATTGTTAAATATCAGTAAAATTATTTTTTTCTAATAATATTTTTTTATTTATCCTATTAAGATCTTGTTCGGAAATAATTTTTTGACATTTTATACTTTCCACTTAAAGCATTTTAACGTCGGTTGAGAAAAAATAGTAGTAATCTTCAATAGAGAAACATTTGCCTACAGTCACAGCGAACTCAAAACGGAAACGTTTTCCGCTCGCTAAAGTACTCAATTTCCGTTTAATCAAGCCACCAACCGCTGCTTCTAATAGATTGAGCGTTCTAGCGAGACTGAATTAGGCAACACCATTCACGCTATTTTCAGCCGCAATGCAATAAAGTGCCGCAGTCATAAACCTGTTTTGTCGTATTGGTCGTAGGTCGAAGAATGTGTACCTGAAACGTTGTTCACATAAGTTGCTGGGGCAGTGCCTGGCTGATAAATGCGTGGAGAGAGAGAGAGAGAGAGAGAGAGAGAGAGAGACGGAGAGAGAGACAGAGAGAGAGACAGAGAGAGAGACAGAGAGAGAGACAGAGTGAGAAACAGAGTGAGAGACAGAGTGAGAGACAGAGTGAGAGACAGAGTGAGAGACAGAGTGAGAGACAGAGTGAGAGACAGAGTGAGAGACAGAGTGAGAGACAGAGTGAGAGACAGAGTGAGAGACAGAGTGAGAGACAGAGTGAGAGACAGAGTGAGAGACAGAGTGAGAGACAGAGTGAGAGACAGAGTGAGAGACAGAGTGAGAGACAGAGAGAGAGACAGAGAGAGAGACAGAGGAAGGTCAGGGAGTTCTCCGGTAGATATTGTATATAATAGAGGGCTTCACTTTGCCAATTGATATTATATATTTGATATATTGATATATATTTTCTGTTATTTTGTTAGTGTTCTAGTTGTGTTTTTTTATTATTAATATTTCCGAGATTGGTGGAGTGTGGCATTTTTGCAGTGTGGCAAGTGATTCGGAGTAAAATTTTGAAATGATTTTTGGCTCTCAATTATTTCTAATGTTTTCCGAAAAATATCTTTCAAAACCTCTCGTGTTTGATATCGAGAAGAAAAATATATTCATTTATATTAGTTTTCTTTTATTTCATAGTAGTAGGACAATGAGAACATTCTCAAATATGTAAATCAGTGCTTTAAAGATAACAGTTTTTTTACTGGAA
Organism: Gryllus longicercus; assembly: GCA_038098605.1. Lineage (NCBI taxonomy): Eukaryota > Metazoa > Arthropoda > Insecta > Orthoptera > Gryllidae > Gryllus > Gryllus longicercus. The sequence goes on along the minus strand of JAZDUA010000188.1, from coordinate 2,359,367 downwards.
CTCAAATTCGAAAGTGCGTAGGTAAACATTGTAATATTTTTCAGCATTTGAGTACTAACCAAAATATTTATCATTAGATCCTTTACAAAATGCTTTGTCCTTCGAATAGTCTATCGAGATGTAGAGATACCATACACACTTTTGAGATTTCTGAACACCTGTTTCATAATGTGGTGTATATAAATGAGCTAAACCTCCAAAAATATTAAATTTAAAAAATCTCAGTTTATTTAAAGATCACAATCTTTAAATGGTAATAGAGACGCCCGAAACTCCGTTTTTAAAGACCATTGCACAGTTTTCGTATGCCTGAAGCTATCGTGTGTTGCGAGTTGCATAAACATCTGCTTAATTCTTCGCTGTATATTCCACAAATTTTATATTTTTCATTTTAAAATAGTTTGATACATCCGTCGAATCGTATCACGTACCAGTCAGTTAAGACTTAAGTATTTTTGTGATTATAACTTCGTATATACCGGACCTTACCGTGAACTGTGCCCTGCAGCATTTATCCAACTTCGAAAAATATTTCCAGCTGACTCGGTAGGTCCGTATACTTCAAAATTTGGAATTACACGTACAAGATTAATTCAAAATTCAGGACAGAGAAAACATATGTTGAAAATTGTTCCTCTACAAACTGTACAATGGCGGACTGTAATACTCGTAAGTTGCCTGCAACGTTCGGAGTTAGTTCAGGAATGCAGCCTTTTTTACTTTAAAAACAATTATTTACAAAGTACAGAACACAAGATTAACAAATAGTCAAAATTATCATCTTCTGCCAAATATATATTTTTTAGATTATACTGTATACAATTTAGCTAATCCTTATGCTATGCGCAACATACGTTACCGTCAATACATAACTCGAAAACTGTGCAATGGAGGTCTTTAAAACGGTATTTTGAGACTCCCAGAGAGCCCGAGCTTTGTACATTGCTATATATACGAAATGAGTTTTTTTATATTATGTTGTATTTTTTTTTAGGTTCAGCTCTTCTAGTTATCCAACAAATGCCAAACAACTAATAGAAAGGAGTCTTAGCCATCTGTAACTGTACGCATATTATTCCTGCAGTACATAATTGAATAGGGTTGCGGAGAAAGGGAAAAACTCATTTCTTGCCAGTTTTCACGAAGAAGAAAACGTTAAGTAATACTCACACATGTTACATTATCATGCCCATTATTTCTGTGTGAATTCACTAGTTACATGTGATTACACTAATTTCTAATCACAGCTACGACGTCACTATTTTCTTCACAGTACAATTTGCCATGTCTTAAAGAACAATTTTCCATCATAAGGAAAAAATTGCATTTTTGACTTGTTCCCTTCCTCTTAACTCTGATTCGATTGTACAAAGGGAATAAAAAAAAACCTCCCGGTTGTAACGCGTCGTCGTGCGTGCGCAGGGCGGGTGCACTTCGCGCGCACGTCGCGCCGCCTGCCGCAGGCCATCATCATCGGCGTGCGCAAGTGCGGCACGCGCGCGCTGCTGGAGATGCTGGCGCTGCACCCGCGCGTGCAGAAGGCCGCGGGCGAGGTGCACTTCTTCGATCGCGACGACAACTACCAGCGCGGCCTCGACTGGTACCGCCGCCGCATGCCGCACTCCTTCCGCGGACAGATCACCGTCGAGAAGTCGCCCTCCTACTTCGTCACGCCGGAGGTAGGTTGACGGCTCTGCTGGCGCAACAATGCCTGTGGTTATTAGTCACATAAGTATAGTGCATGTTTATACCGCGGGAAGTGGCTGTGTGTTGTTCCCCCGCTGTATGGTGACAGCGGAATTGCGTGGTTTTCTCCATCCAAGTGTCTCCAACCAGCGGGGAAGGGCCCCAGTCGGGACGAGCTCTAAGCTCCCGACTGGTCTTCCAACATGTGCGGTAGTGTAGTGCTTGTAAATGTGTGTAAGGGGAGGAAAGAACTAGAAAGATGTAGGAAATATCGCGCGCGATCCGTATCCCGTTTGTTACTGCTCCGGCATTCTCCTAGTGTTGATAGGAGAAACCACGGAAAACTACCGATCAGAGCATCCGGCTCTTCTCCGACAGAATATTAGAATATAATACCCCTCCAGACAGTGACTGAATTCGATCTAGCTATACCGAATGAGCCAAAAATTGTGCCACTGTTGGAACTCGAAATAAAGTACCACTCGGTCAGAGGCACTGCAGTGGCCGTAGGCATGAGTGTCACATCTTTTAATACCGAGTCTCAGAATAAATGTCACGCTGGGAGTCGAAAATGATCACTTTTTGCCAGTGTACAACTGTTAATGTAATGAAGTTGCACATGTGACATTTACCTCTGTCTGATAGGGAATTCATCCAGCACAGGTTTTTGGCAGGTACACCAAATCTCTTTTGATTTGGTCAAAACATATACTTGCCAAACACCAGAGCTCGCTCCAAACCACTCGGAGACAATTTCCAGGTGTGTTAATTTGTTCTTTAATATTACGAAAAATATGCATAATCCCAGAAAGTGAGAATGTTTGACCCACTTTCTTACCCTAGAAGTTTGTAGCATTTAGTCAACGAAGCCTGTAGACGAATGCTGGGTTATGCAGGCCGACACAGGACTAGGCTGAGACAGAATGAGGTCTGCGGGTATAATGTAAATATTCAGTTAATTGGGAATATTTATTCGTTCCCTCACTGCCAAGAAGGCACCCTCCTATTTATTCACATCAGATGTTTGTAAATGTAAGACAGTTATTAGCTTGCATTATTCTGTACAAATGCTCGCTGTGTATGATTAAAGTACATCTAATATGATGCATACCAGGAGACGGGCAGGGTTAAACTTCGCACATGTATTGTATTGTTACATTGTTTTTGAGACCACATCACCGTCCAGATGTCGCTCTCCCACTGCCGAATGTATGTAAATGAAGAGAAGGGATTGAGTGAGTCTGTCAGTGAGTGATACGGAGTGCATTAACTTCTCAAATCAAGTCTCGTAAATCGCCGGAGGTAGCCCGTTGAAACGAGATTCCTGCACCTTTGGTATGTGAGATCCGGTGCCAGCCTAAGTCAGCTTGAAGGGTTTTCCCCCTCCAGGTGTCTTTCCTGCGGAACACCTCCCCATCTGGAACAAGCTCAAAGTTCCTCAGTGGTATCCCGACACGTGTAGTAAAGTAGTGCGTGTAAGAGTGTGTAAGGGAAGAGAAGAGTCAAGGATTATGCATCGCGCGCGGACCGCAGGCCACTTAGTAGGTTCAGCATTCGCCTGGATAGATCAAACCATACAAAACTACTGATCAGAGAAACCGGCCGCTAGAATTATCCCTCAAACAATATAAGGGATTGGTTTGCATCAGGATGCACTAATATTCGGTGTCCACAATTAACAAAATGTCTCTGAAAGTTATGCATACGACGTCTCAGACGGGTTGAATTAACTATTCGGTTAATTCGGTAAATATTATCCCCGACCAGATCACCGTCGAGAAAATGTATTCCTACTTCGTCAGGTCAGAAGTTGGCGACGTGGTGTGCATTACAGTGCAAAAATATTTTATGTGCTCGATGAAAAGTGTCACCTGATGATTCATCAAAGAAGGTCATGATCATCTGAATACAGTTGTACCTTGCCGTTTTTCCTCACCCACGAGATAAGTATCGCTCCTCAGAAAAGTGTGATTTTTTATGAAACATCACGTTCGATACATCAGGAACAAATATTTTGTGAATACGTTTCACCCAATACGTTTCACGAATTTGTCACCTATATGATTAAAATAATTTTTTGCAAATCTATATATCTTCCTTTCACGTTTTAATTTTTGAAATATAAGATCTCACGATTGATATAATTTATCTCCTCCCAAAAACCAAACATGACTAATGAACATGACAATTTTTAAGAAACAATTCCAGTTCACTTAAATGTGCTTGAACGCTATTCTTAATTCAAAGTATTGGCGTTGGAGGCTCCTTTATTCCTCTATAATTTCCACTTTTTTTCGTATGAAAAAATGTTCACTGCTTAAATCCTTCGTACCTACGTGAATATCTTTGGGAGAAAAAATCCCAAATATCCCAATGGTCTTCATGACCTACGCCTCGCAATTTCTGGCGAGCGTGGTTTTGCGATAGCAGCAGCGACGAGCTAAAAATTATTGACACAGCAGCCGCCCCATGTAAATGAACTGCTTCAATGCTCAGATTTTGCGAAATTTTAAATTCAAATGAGAGCTTCGCTGCTTCTTGTTGCACTCGCAAAGATCCTTTCCTCGCTAAGAGATATAAAATCGGCGAAACGCCGTCTTTATTTAGACCAGGGATTCCCAAACTTTTGAAGAAGAGAGCTTGCTACTAACCTTGCAACTGCAGACGATCAGTGGCATTGTATATTTGTATAAATAATAATAATGATGATGATAATAATAATAATAATAAAATAATAATAATAATAATGATAATAATAATAATAATCTGTTGCGCGGCAGCCGTCAGCCGTCGTCTGAACCGAGGAGGCCGCAGGTTCGAGTCCTGTGTACACATGGTTGTATTTGTGATTGTCCCTTTACTCTTCATCATCATCCTATCATCTCATAATTTACACTTAAAGGCATAAGAATCTTGTCTTACTGTCAGCTGAAAATCTGAACCTGGAAACTTACACACGTTAATCGTGTAGCTTTGTCAGTAGTGACCTATACGTCAATAACAGTATTAATAATAGTAATAATAGTAATAGTAATAGTAATAATAATAATAATAATAATAATAATAATAATAATAATAATAATAATAATAATAATAATAATAATAATAATAATAATAATAATAATAATTTGGAATTCTCTACTACGAGAAAATTTCCCCTTGTCGACCAGTGAAAAGCGACAGTTTAATTTTCGCTCCATCCGCGAGGGGGAGACAAAATATATTATATTTAAAAAATTATGTTCTTAAGAATAAAAATTAACAAAAAATTCGATACAAATATTGTTTATTTTTAGACGCACAGATAGCTACTATTTTAAATATAATTTTAAAATAAATTCGACATATATCAATTACAATTCCAAAAAGGCAAGCTTCTAAAAGGGCATTGTAGATAAGACTCCAGTTTTGTAAGCAGCGTCCTCACAACCCTTTGCACTCAGGACTCAGCCTCTTTGTCTGGACCTTTGCACAGGATTTATGGATTATTGTTCAATTAAACGTTGTTTTTGTAACTGGATTTGTACAAGGTATGAGAAAGCAGAACACGTGGTTCACGCCATTGGTCTCCAAACTGATGTTGCCTCAATTATATATAGTGGTCTTCATCATGTACCACGTTTTTATATATGACGGATTTGCCCGACATTCTCAGAGGTACTAGTCATATCTTAATCTCTAACCAGTCTCGTCAGCATCGCATCTCTTTGTTTATTTGCAATGCCCGATTCTGCAAAATCTCGTTTCGAAACAACGTCGGCCGAATGAAACTTTGTCTCTGGCAGGATTCTGCCCTCGTGTTGTACTTTGGGTACCCCTGATTCAGACCCGTGCAGGTGTAAGGAGGTCGGATGCTTTTAGAGAAGAATCGCGAATAACGCTTGGTTATAGAAAGTTAATGGGATGCAAAGCAATGCAAGCTGCGCCGTCTAGACACGAACCCAATCCCACAATTCATAGGCGAGGATTCTAAACAGCAGACAAGCACCTTCCGCTGCTCCCAGGCAAACGGGAAGGGGAGGTTCCGAAGGCCAGGAAGAAGGAAGGGGGAAGAAGGTCAAGAGCCAGTAGAAGGGGGAGGATAGGGGAGGGATAGGGGAGGGATAGGGGAGGGAAATTATGGACTACGGTGTATAAACTGAGAGAAAGGGCAAATCTAAATTTTCGATATCCCAAAAAGGGAAGTTAATACTATGGGGTAACTCTGCAAAACAAAATTCATATCTCCCATTAACGTATGTATATTTAGTATCGCTCCACTTGTTCACAATATTTTCAATGCTGGTTTCGGAGATTGATTAGTCCTTCAAACACAACTTCTTTAAAGAATTGTCGATATTGTCCCCGACGATTCGCCTCTTAATTTTCTTTAGAACTATAATTTCAAATTTATCTCTATTGGAATTAAAAATTATCATGAAACCTAACATGCATAAATTGTTTAATTGTAAATATAATGGTGTACTATGCACTTCTCTGCAATAACCCTATAATAAACACGAGAATTCGAACTCAATAACCTAACTACTAAAAGCAGAGGCACATCACCGAACGCAACCAGAAACGGAGCGCCTGAAAGTGACCAGGAAGGTCTCACTCGAGAAAAGGAGTTATCTCAACAGAATAGGATCTCGTTTAAAATGGAGTTAGTAAAATTCGATAGTTGAGCTTTGAAGAAATTAAGAACACGAATATACTTGTGCAACATTCTTGTGTGGTGTCAGGATCTCGTATGATGTCAAACTCGATTAATATTTCATTACTATGATAATGTTCTGTGACAAACATTCATTAGGAGAAATATTGATTTAAACCTTTAATACGATCGATCATATGTGAATGATGAAAGACTCAATAGTCAGCAACATCCTACATCACAGTAATTACGCTCTACAATAGTATATATGACCTATTTAAAACAGCACAATCAGATTGTCTTACGACGAACCGTTCCTCATATAATTTTTACGGGTCTTAAACAAACCATGGTGACTTGAACTTCTATAAACGAAGTCTTTTGTTGATTTCAAAGATAAGCTTCAGAATGAAGGAGGAAACGTTTGTCTAGAGTAGAGCCTCCAATGTTTTGTACTAGTGGCAATGGAGTAACCATGAAGCTGTATTTCCTAATTTGTCAAGTACTCGCTGGGCCAATAAAAGCAGTGCCGTGGGGTAGAAATTGGACTTCTGTGATTCCGAAGAGACATTGAGAATCACTTCTGGTACTCATTGAGAGTGGATCATGAGAATAATGATAGTAAAAAGCATAATAAAGGTTCGAGTTTCCTTAGGAATCCACATTCACTTCTCCCCCCAAAAAATTAGAAAGTGTGAGTCAGTTTCTACAAATACAACTCACGATGTTGTACATTAGATTTCTCCTGTTTTTTTATAGGTTTAAAGGTATTCTGCAACGAGATTTGTTTTGATAATCCGTTTATTTGCAATATATTTCTACGAAAATATTCGGCAAATTGTGAAGGAACGTTTGTATGAGTGGGAATATTACTAAACAACAGCAATACTATTTTTCCATAAATCGGTGCATTGTATCTAGCGGTTTATGCCGTTGAAGTCATCTTGTTTATTCACCATTGCCTAAAAGGTTATTAGCGAGATGATTTGGATGGTTTTCTAGCCTTCTGTGGTATTTGTAACTCGCAGATGTTATTCCTTCTTTGACCGTTTGATTTGAAGGTCACTGCAAAGCATTTTATTGCTGGCAAACTAAGTTGTTACGTATTGAAGATTTGAACTGGAATCGCTATAGAATTTCAATGTTGGATACGATGGCTATGCTCCAAGCTTCAATACCGTAGCTTTGTATGTTACACGATGCACGATACTTTTATTTAAAAGTATTTCGTTTGTATGCTAAATACAAAAAGGAATATCAACTTTTGCATTTTAAATGGCAAAGAAATAAGACGAGTTGAAGACGAAAGACATGGTCACATAGGCAGTGAAAGTAAAAACAAAAAAGAAAAGCCTCGGTCTCGACTTTCGAATGCCAATAAACTTCAGCGCCATCTTGCGAATGAAAAGAAAAAAAACAAGTGAGAATCGTGTCCTCCGCCCGAACACGTGAGAATGGGGCGAGACGAGGCACGGTGCTGAAGGTTAAAAAAGCAGCATTTTATGTTATGGAGAAGGAACTCTGTGTTTGCCCAAACTTGTCCGCTTTCCAAGTTTCTTCTCGATTCCCTAATGCCGCATTTCCCTAAGCGCCACAGCCCCCCACCCACGCAGGTAGCCTTACCTCCCCTTCCTCCTCCACCTCAGGCGCCCACGCTGCCTATCTTCACAATACCGCCATTTTGCGATGTTTTGCCTGGCGGGAGCAGTTTGAGCAGCTAGGATGGTTCACAGGCAAGGTTTCTGTTGTCTCTGCAACTACACTGACCCGGAGATCCTAGACTGCAGGTTCCGGTGGTAGCAAGTTTTCGACACTAGCTAGACCGCTAGGTCGAAATCAATCACTTTCCGGAGGACACATCTAGCGAATGATCTGATTAACAGCTGTCCATGGCTTTTCTAATCAATAACAGGCGACTGACGGAGCAGTGCCTTAAGAAAGGAACTGGCGTTTGTTATCTTTCCTTTCCTATCACTTCCCCCTCCTCTGACCGTACGAACATCCTCTTCCTAACATGCACTACAATAAACTATGATTTTTGTATTGCATGTAGGCTATCATTGTAATGTGCAGTTTACCTGGCGTTTTCTTATAACGATTTATTATATAACGATTTAACTTATTTCTATAGAACTGTATTTAAAAGCAAATGTTATTTGAATCAGTATAATGGAGATATTAAATGCATTTTGTTATTATAGAAAAATAGTAATAGTACTATAGAGTAAATGTAAAATGTATTTGTAATGGGCTCTTGAGGGGGTCTGCAGTTCCATGTGACCATTGGTCTGAAGTATAATTTGAATTATACGTATTCGTAACCGTAAACGGTAATGAACATTAAGCATTGACTTAACTTTAAGTCATTAGGCTTGATTGTGATCTATTGACTCTGCAACATATTATAGAGTTTCATCGAAAGCGCATACGGACGTTTTCAAGAACTCATGAAAAATCAGCCTTGCGTGAACGCAACCCGCTTTACGCGAATGCCATGGAAATTGCCTACTAAGCTGAGTCCAAGGCGCCAAGTACAGTTGTCAGCCAAATTGTAAGATATAATGCACGTTTTGATAGTAATATATATATATATATATATATATATATATATATATATATATATATGTGTGTGTGTGTGTGTGTGTGTGTGTGTGTAATAGTACTAAAAAATTTATATATATATATATATATATATATATATATATATATATATATATATATATATATATATATATATATATTGAAACCCAGATTATGTGTTTCATTACACTAATTAAATCATTAGTGTAAGAATTCAATAGCTATTCTGGACTGCGCGGTGCGAGCGCCGGGCGCTGCGAGCAGCGGGCAGCCGGCAACGGTCGCCGCTGCCACCGGTGCCCGCCGGGAGGCGAGCGTGAGAACGGCGGGTACAAGCGTGGCAGCGCGCACGTGCAAAAAGTTCGTTAGTTGGATTGAGGCGGCCGCCGCCGAAGGATGTGCCGACGTGCGGCCGGCGAAGGAGAGGTTAGCAGAGCGGCGACTAGTGCGGACGTGTAGCGAGGGCTCTCCGCTAGTGAATGGACGCATGTAATACGCGACATAGTTATGTGATTAGGAATCGCAAAGTAATGGACATGTAAACAGAACATTAGAAGTATCAGTATAGTAAAAGATTAGTGTTGGTAAAATAATTGACGTCGCTCTTATTAGTTGGTGCGGCGGGAACATTCTTGAAAGCGTGCGGTACAGAACTGTGACCAGTATACGGAGTAGGCGGGGGTCGTGTAATTAAACCCACTAATGGACAGTGATTCGAGGAAGGTGCGCAGCCGAGGTATCAAGATCCTGTTTGGGGAAGAATTGTTGGAGCATCAGCCGTGGATGATCACCACGCCTTCTGCTGCCGACGGCCCGCAGCAGTAGCAGAGGTCGACAACCCCATCGGCACGAGCGGCTCGACGAACCTCATAGGTATTCAAACGGGGCCCCGAAGGTATGAAAGTTGTATTTCACTCTTAATCTTGGTACCAAGGCGGAGTATAAAAACGGTGTCTAATTATGTAAATAGTAAATTTGATTCAAAATAAATCTTGTCATAATTGTGTTTCTATGTATGAATAATTTCCCCAACGTTGCACCGACTTATCCTAGGACCCATTCACGTAAAAGACACCCTCTCTTAGTGTTATATTGCAGTGAAGATACCCGGCACCACCAGGTACGTCACAGCTGGCGCCCGAACATGTGGATAACGTATAATTAAGAAATGTGGTCCTAGGGAAATTGGTGAAATGTTGGAAAACAATGTGCATGTAATTGTTGTATAGTAATGCAGGGTATAGATGAGAAGCAGGCAGTACAAAGTGTATTATTATAGAGTACAAAAAAAAAATAACAATACATGTGTTAGCAAAAAACATGCACAAGTCAAGTAAGCATAATGAAATGTTGATAATTACAAAAATGTTGTTGCGTAATTAATTGCGGGCTGACATAGGCAATTATTTGTGTGCATCCAATATATAGTTAATATTGCAGTTACTGAGGTTATGAAGGCTATACATGTACATGCTACAAATAATATAATGTAATAGAATTTCAAAATTTTGTAAGACATATTAATAATATTTGAACTGCTTGGCAATTTTTTATAACATGGAAATCAAAGAAATGGGGAAGTAGTAATAATTCTTATGAGAATATAAAGGTGGTTAATAGTGTTGTACAAATTTTGCACAAAATTGTTTTGCTGGGAACATTCACTCAGTAGTGCATTATCTATTGGTGATGGTAAAGTGTGGGGAATTTATTAGAAAAGATACCAGGTTGGGAAATATATACCAGCAGTGTGAATGTATGTTGTGAATATCTATATGATATAATTGAGGAAAATTCAGGGAGGAGATATGACATGCAAATGTGAATGATGATTAGGTACATAATATAGCAATAAGTGCGTTGAAAAGTAATTTCAATTAATAAGGGAGTTATTATAATTTGAAAGCATCGTTGTGTAAGAGTATTAATGAGTCTATTAGTAGTGTATATGTGTTTCTATGGTAATAATATTATGTATTGTGAGGATTATGTTTATGCATTGGTAGGTGAGTGGAAATTTATATGGCTATTGAATTAGTGTTATTGTGTTTTGGTGGTGAGTAAGGGTTGTTCGTCATTAATTAGCAATTGAAATAGGAGTGAATTAAACCATTCACGAAGAATATATAGTGCTGTGGCGGGTATAGTTAATTCATAGGATAACTGTGGTATCGTTGGTAGGTGAGGCAAGAGGAAAATTTGTGCGGTATTTCAGTGTAGTGAGAATCGATCGGACAGCTCAAAGTAACAGAATGGAGGCGCAAAATGTAGTGCTGGACCGGGAGGAGAAGGTAGATGAAGTAAGGGAGATAAATGTAGAAATCGATAATAGCATACCATCGGAAAGCAGGGATAGTGGCATTGGAAGTCGGTTAGACGACACGTCAGGAGATAGCTTCAATAAAGAAATAGAAATCACGTCAACGCCGATGAACCAGGCAGCAGGAAATCCGAATCGGGGGGGTGGAGAAGATACTAATTTAGACATACTACAGATAATAATGATGATGCGGGAAGAACAGAAGAAGGCGGCAGAAGATCAGAAGAAGGCGGAGGAAGAACGGGACAGGAAAGCAGAGGAACGAAGTAGGAAGCTGGCTGATGAACAGAATAGGAAGATGTTCGAACAACTGAATGGGAAACTGGATGAACAGAAAATATTTACAGTGGAGCAGATTAGGAAGTCAGCTGAGGAGCAGAAAATTTTCACAGAGGAGCAGAACAGGAAGTTAGCTGAAGAACTGAATAGGAAAGTAGAGGAACAGATTGGGAAATTGGCAGAAGAGCAGAGCAGGAAATTAGACGAACAGAAATTATTCACAGAGGAACAGATTAGGAAGCTGGCAGAAGAACAGAATAGGAAATTAGATGTAATAGGGGGGCGAATGGGACGCGCTGAAGAACAAATTGAGTTAACGAAGAATGAGATGACCAAAATCACGGAGCGGGTAGAAATTCATGAAAAATGGACTGCCGAAGAATTAGGGAAACAAAAAAAGGAGTTAGAATCCCAAGTAATCAATCTGGGGGGAGAATTAGAGAATAAGCTATATCAGCAATTAGATGATAGAACCGCTAAGCAGGACGAGAAAATTGAAAGGATACAATTGGTAGTCAAGGAAGAAATGCTGGAGAATAAGAGGGAATGCGAGGAGAAGGTTGTGTCATTACGAACAGAGATTGAACAAATAAAAGAATGCAAGGCATCCCCAATTGCAGCAAGCGGGACGGTACCATTTACCCCTCCAAGATCACTAAAATTTTCAGGAGACGGGAAAGAAAATCCATGTATATTTATGAAGGCAGCAGAACGACATCTAGATGTTATCAATACTTCGGAAAGGTGTAAAATACAATTATTATATTTAATGTTAGAAGGCAACGCAAGGATATGGGCCGATACATTTGATAAGTTTCCCGAATCAGTAAAGGCATTTAAAGATCGATTCCTTGAGCGGTATTGGAATGAGGAAATTCAAATTAATTTTAAAATCAGCTTAATGAATAATCATTACAACCAGTCAATGGGAAGTTTGCGGGAATACGCAACAAGGCGTATTATGGAATACAAAACGCTATCCCCACCGATGTGCGATCAGGAAATAATATGTGTACTGACGAGACAGTTCCCAGTTACGGTGCAGAATCTTTTACGTAGTGTGCAGCACACCGACCTGGAAATATTCCAGAATGTGTTAGGAGGGTACGACTTGACGTTCGCAGGCGTACCAAAGAACAGAAATGAAGGGAATGTTAATATGGTTAGATCGGAACGTAACCAGGGGCAAGGGAATGATAGGAGCAACGATTACCAGAGAAACCAACGCGGAAGAGGGGGAGACGGATGGAGACCAGAGCCGGGGAACCAGAGACCGGACTGGAACAGATCTAATTCAAACCATACGGAGACGCGAGGCGGGGGCGGGAATGCACCCGACCGATTAGCACAGCCTAGCACAAGTAGTGATCAAGGACACTATTTAAACTAATAGAGTCCGCGGTGATAGGTGGCCCCATTGCGGACGCGGAAATCGATGACGTAAACGCGGTCTCCATAAACGCTATGCAGCCGGTAACCTACGATACCCAACCGTGGCGGAGATGTAAGAACTCAGCGGTCAGAATCAGGAAATGTCCCACGATATCGATAGAATGTGAAGGCATAATTAAAGAAGCTTTAGTGGATACAGGGTGCACGACTACAGTAGTATCAGAAGAAATGTATGAGGAGTTAAAAGCAACAGGAAAAGAAGTAATGTGTTTGCCTATGAATAGGGCGTATGTGATTGGGGCAACTCAGAAGAAGTCAAGCCCCATCACAAAACAAATCATGTTTCAAGCCAGGATTGGCAACCAAGTATATGAGATGGTGGCCCTGGTAGTCAAAAAATTATTGTATTCGGTAATCATAGGGACGGATTTTCTGGTCGATCACAGAGCAAATATAGATCTAGAACGGCAGGTGGTAGAACTGGGGAGCCAGGCGGTAGGATTTGACCTGGGGAGGGACGAAGAATACGAAGCGTGTACGGGCGTAATGGCAGAAGATTCATTAGAAGAACAGCTGAGGCAGCAAACGGAGAAGCAGATTGAGAAGTTTGCGGAAGAACAGAGCAAAGAATTGGGTAAACAGAAAAGATCCGAGGAGGAACAGAATAGGAAGGCGGAGGAACTGGATAGGAAAGATGAGGTGCTAAAATTTCAATCATGCCATCAAGTAGATGCTAGGGTAGCGGTAACAGATAGAAACGAGGGGATGACGAACCAAATCCATGAGGAAGTCAAGACAGCGGAGGGCAAAACGGTGGAGGTCCAAATCGAGACCGAGGAGGATGTTTATAAAGTGAAAGTGAAAACGGAAGAGTTGAAGTTAATAATGGATGAAGAAGTGGACATGAAAATAGAAGAAATGGAGCGTATAATAGAAGAAGAAATCGTGGAAAATACACGAGGGTGCGAAGAGAAAATAGTACACGAAGAGGTTAAACAGGAAGAAGACGAGAAAATGCCGCCAAGTGTCAAGTATGGGGTGACACCAATTATGCCTCCAAAGTCGATGAAATCTCTGGGAGATGGGACGGAAAACCCTAAGGTAGTTATGCGAGCAGAAGAACGGCACCTAGCATCAAACAACATATTGGAAGGATATAAGGTCCAGTTATTACACTCAATTTTAGAAGAGAACGCCAGGACGTGGGCAGAGAATTTTGGTATATTTTCGGAATTTTTAAAGGTATTTGAAGACAAGATTTCCGTACGAAAACGGAGCGAAGAAACTCAAATAAATATCAAGAGCGACCAGAGGAATAGCCATCACAACTACATCACGGGAAGTCGTAGTGAATACAGAACGAAGAGCGTCATGGAGCCAACAACATTATTTGCCCCTATAAAATATCAAGGAATTAGTTGCGTGTCAACGCGACAGTATCTTGTTACCGTGCAGAGCCTACTGAGCAGAGCAGATCATACCGATTTAGGAAAGGGTTTGAAGATATTGGAGGGGTACAACTTCATGTTTGCAGACACCCCAACGAATGGGAGTGAAGGAGATGTAGGCAGGTCAAAAATGGAACGAAGTCAGGGGCAAGGGAAGAGTGATGGTATGGTCAACCATTGGTACAAACGTAGAAGAGGTCGTAGCTGGAAATGGGATGATACTTATCAAGATGTGTTCAACACGCTGGAAGCTATGTCCTACAACTGTGATTCAGGAAATCACTGTCAGCAAAATGGGAATGAACCGTCATACAAGAAACAAAACATAGTAGGACACCACAAGCTTCAAATCGGAAACCTGGTCAACATGTATGGAAAATAGTGAAGTGTAAATAGTGTAATATTAGTGTTAATACAAGTAATCACATGTTAATTCGATTCTAAGTTATAAGTGTATATAGGGCGTCGAGGAATATGCAAAAGAGTGCAACCATCGGCAGTGACGATGTTACTAGTGTGAATTTTGTCCAGAAGCGGGAAAAATTCAAAAAAAGAAAGGGGGGGTGATGAAACCCAGATTATGTGTTTCATTACACTAATTAAATCATTAGTGTAAGAATTCAATAGCTATTCTGGACTGCGCGGTGCGAGCGCCGGGCGCTGCGAGCAGCGGGCAGCCGGCAACGGTCGCCGCTGCCACCGGTGCCCGCCGGGAGGCGAGCGTGAGAACGGCGGGTACAAGCGTGGCAGCGCGCACGTGCAAAAAGTTCGTTAGTTGGATTGAGGCGGCCGCCGCCGAAGGATGTGCCGACGTGCGGCCGGCGAAGGAGAGGTTAGCAGAGCGGCGACTAGTGCGGACGTGTAGCGAGGGCTCTCCGCTAGTGAATGGACGCATGTAATACGCGACATAGTTATGTGATTAGGAATCGCAAAGTAATGGACATGTAAACAGAACATTAGAAGTATCAGTATAGTAAAAGATTAGTGTTGGTAAAATAATTGACGTCGCTCTTATTAGTTGGTGCGGCGGGAACATTCTTGAAAGCGTGCGGTACAGAACTGTGACCAGTATACGGAGTAGGCGGGGGTCGTGTAATTAAACCCACTAATGGACAGTGATTCGAGGAAGGTGCGCAGCCGAGGTATCAAGATCCTGTTTGGGGAAGAATTGTTGGAGCATCAGCCGTGGATGATCACCACGCCTTCTGCTGCCGACGGCCCGCAGCAGTAGCAGAGGTCGACAACCCCATCGGCACGAGCGGCTCGACGAACCTCATAGGTATTCAAACGGGGCCCCGAAGGTATGAAAGTTGTATTTCACTCTTAATCTTGGTACCAAGGCGGAGTATAAAAACGGTGTCTAATTATGTAAATAGTAAATTTGATTCAAAATAAATCTTGTCATAATTGTGTTTCTATGTATGAATAATTTCCCCAACGTTGCACCGACTTATCCTAGGACCCATTCACGTAAAAGACACCCTCTCTTAGTGTTATATTGCAGTGAAGATACCCGGCACCACCAGGTACGTCACAATATATATATATATATATATATATATATATATATATATATATATATATATATATATATATATATATATATATATATATATATATATATAAAATGTAATTGTTACATATTAAGACACACATTTAACATTCATGTCTCACACGAGAAAGATTATATGTGCTTCTCTTGTGATAAGCAAAGGCAAGTCATGTTGGTGCTTGGAGTTGTTCTCGACCCAGTGTTGTTGCTGAGAAATGTCATTCTACCTCTGAACATCCCTAGATATGTGAGTGGTGAATTGTACTTCCCTATGCCTTCCAGTTAACATTTTATCTCCGGCAGCACTGCCTTACAAAACTTAACTTAGTCTCGTGGGGCGCCCGCGCCCGCGTGGAACAACTGCTGCCGATCGAGTCCCCCTATCCCTGCTCTTCTCCACTCCTTTGCACCGTTCTCACATCATATCGCAACTGCCTCCCATCGCCTGGATACTCCCCGAACCGATTCACCCCGCCACGATTCTCCCCGCCACGATTCTCCCCGCCACGATTCTCCCCGCCACGATTCTCCCCGCCACGACTCTCCCCGCATCGAATCTCTCCGTCACGTGACTCCCCCACGACTTCCCCCGCCACGACTCCCCGCCACGGCTCCCCGCCACGGCTCCCCGCCCAGACTCCCCGCCCCAACTCCCCGCCTCGACCCTCCCCGCCTCGACCCTCCCCGCCTCGACCCTCCCCGCCTCGACCCTCCCCACCTCGACCCTCCCCACCTCGACCCCCCGCCTCGACCCCCCGCCTCGACCCCCCGCCTCGACCCACCCCGCCTCAACCCTCCCCGCCTCGACCCTCCCCGCCTCGACCCTCCCCGCCTCGACTCTCCCCGCATCGACCCTGCCCGCATCGACCCTCCCCGCATCGACCCCCCCCGCCTCGACCCCCCCCCGCCTCGACCCCCCCCCGCCTCGACCCACCCCGCCTCAACCCTCCCCGCCTCGACCCTCCCCGCCTCGACCCTCCCCGCCTCGACTCTCCCCGCATCGACCCTGCCCGCATCGACCCTCCCCGCATCGACCCCCCCCGCCTCGACCCCCCCCCGCCTCGACCCTCCCCGCCTCAAATCTCCCCGCCTCGACTCGTCGCACGTTACCCTCGTATTCATCCTGGCTTCCCTTCCTGTTGCTGAGATTAAAACTAAGACCGTAAAATCTTCTGCAAGCACATACATAAGGCTGGTAAAATACTTGAAGGTGAAGATTTATGTATAGTTGACGCTAGGCAACAAAATTGTTATATGTTTAATCAATTTTAACCAATTTTCATAAGGGATTTGTGCATCATGACTAAAATAGGGTATGCCATAGTTTTCTCTCATAGCACCAGATATTCGGGGGTTTCTGAGAGTTTTCCATTATAACACCAGAGTAATTCATTTGGTTATCCATTAATTATGTGACATTGATGCAGAGAGTACTGCGGTGTACTCTCAGGGAGTACCTCTTTAGGCGCAGGTCACCGTTACAAATTCACGGAATGAACGCGAGTGTTCTTCATGGAGGTGTCTATACGTCATTACGGCATACAAAGTCATCACAATCTGAACAAAATTGTGTAGTTGTATTCTTTGTATGCCCAGGTTGCCTGGCGCAACCAAGCGACCGCACTTCATGAAGATGTCGTAGTGTAATCCCATATATGCGCAGGTTTCGAAGCGCATCCACACGCTGAAGGTAATCACACTTCATGGAGATGCCGTAGTGTGACATTTCCCCCGCATATGCGCTCATGGCGGACCGCATCCACGCGACGAAGGTAAACGCACTTCATGGAGACGTCATAGTGTCACGATGTTCCCATACATGCGCAGGTCCCGGAGCGCATCTACGCGATGAACGCGAGCGTGCGCCTGCTGCTGATCGTGCGAGAGCCCGTGACGCGCGCCATCTCCGACTACACGCAGCTGCGCAGCCACGCGGCCACGGCCGCCACCGCGCAGCAGCAGGTGCAAGTGCAGCAGGCGCAAGCGCAGTCGCCCGGCCGGCCGCCCCCGCAGCCGCCGCCCCCGCCCCCGCCCCCGCAGCCTCCCAGGACCTTCGAGCAGCTCGCCCTGCGCCCCGACGGCTCCGTCAACACGGCGTACCGGCCCCTCGCCATCTCCATGTACCACACCTACCTGCACCGCTGGCTCGAGGTAAGGCTTCCATGTTCCCAAATACAGTGCTCGTAAGTTCAAAGAGCGGATTTTATACTAGCGAAGGTGAATGATTTCTACCCCATACTGTCTCCAGGAAGTAAGAATAAGATGACTCTTAGGAATGGGGCTTCATTCGTATTAGTGTTATTACTAATATTATTGTTTGTTGTTATTATTTCAGACAATGTTCACAATTATTATGACATAGTTATTTAATGTTTCACTCACGAGTATTGTAATAACACTTGTATAAACGTTTTTCAATGTACGAATGTTCTAAATTTCCCTTCAGGGGCGAAGAAATTCTCTGAATTCAGGTTCCTTAGATAGCATTCACTACGGTTCTTCGGGTAAAATGAAAACTGAGGAAGTGGTACTTAGTGTTTTTTAATTGATGTGATGGTGATACTTAGTGATTTTAATTTAAAATTGACGATACTTTCTCTGCAGTAAGGGGTATCCATTGTCCTTAGACGTAACTTTCACAAATTGCCGTCGTTATGAAGTCCTTCAGAAAAGATTCTTCCAGATAATTTTTTGGTTTTCTAAGAACCATCACAGCATTGATAGTATACTAATCGATGAAAATTTTTATTAACATTTTTGGTCTTAAGATGAAGAGCACAGATAAAAATGCTGCTCGATGGAAGATAATTATTTTTATTAAAATTGTGGCTCTGAACTTCCAAAAATGCTATTTAGTAAGTTGTAGTAATCACGAGTAAAGCAATATTTTATTGAGTGAAAATAACTTAGATGAAGAGAGGAACTAAAGACTCTCATTGTCTTAAGGGAAAAATATCTATGAACTCTTGCAAGTATCCTAGTATATTTCTTTGCCTTCGTGTAAACTCAAGCGAGAAGATTTCAATCATATTATATTCTGTATTTCATAGTTATGTCTCCACACATTTACACATTTGTATGTAAAAAATGAAAATTCTATTATTTTACTAGTGTGTAAAATCAGAATTAACATATAATATAATAATATGCTCTCGTGGTGTATTGTTTCATTTACTAAGACAAGAAAGTCGTGCTGACAAATTTCTTTGAATCAAGTTATGTAATGGAAACACATGAAGAAAGCTTGTAATGAGCATTTGTGATCTAAACTTTTCACTCGACCTATTAAACTATCACAGATTATATACGGCAATGGAGTTTCGAATATTATTTCTCTTTTACGACAAACATTTTCTTATTTTATCACAAAACTATTTTACTCGCTAATGAAACTCCAAGATAATTGCATTCTAAACAGTAATTCGTTTTTATGGTCAGGAAAGTGAATGAAATTTCGTCATCTTCTACAGTTTATGCATCAACGAGTTAGTACCGTAAAAATTATAAAGTATTTTATGCATTTTAATCCCTCGTTAGGCCTTTCTTTCTTCAAGAGGGTCAGGTAATGTTTGTCATGTAATAGATTTTTGCGTCATGATTATCTTATAAAAACTATAAGTTTAATAATGGAATCATTTATTGGTTCTACGCACCTCGCATACAGATTCTTTTTTTTTTTTCATCTTCATAAAACAAAATGGAGTGCAAAATAATTGCTTTGAAGTAATCAAATAACTACATTATTCTCCCAAATTTGTATTTCGCATAACTTTTTTCTCGAAGTATCTCCCACCAGTGGGCCACCGCCTCAGTAGAGAAAAGCTCTAAGCTCCCAACAGTTCTTCCGACATATGCGGTGGTGTAGTGCTTGCAAGTGTAAGTGTGTGTAAGGGATGACGATAGGATAAGGGACTTAAAGAAAGGAAGATCGCGCGAGGCCTTTGTTGCGGTATTGCTCCAGGAATTGCTTAGAGAAACCACGTAAAACTACTGATCATGGCAGCCGACCACTAGAATTCTCCTCCAGTCAGCCGCTGAATTCGCCCTAGCTCAGTAGCTAGTGTCTAAAATCAGCAATCGACGGGTCTCGAACTCTAAAATCTCCCGGTCAGAGGCACTGCAGAGTTATGAGTTGATGTCCCGAACCAGCTCAGCCTATCAAAGCCATTCGATGACCCCACCCCACAGGGCATTCGCTGTTCTTCAGATGGCGTCCACAGCGCCTCGCAGGGTCGCGCCGCGCTGCAAGATCGTCTTCCTTTCGGGCCAGGCCGCCTGCCCGTCTGCCCGCCCGTGCCCCACTTCCTGGATAAAGGTCGCGCGCTCCTGAAACATTAACAGGGCCCCGTCTGATTTACGTCCCCCGTCGCGCCGGCCCCTCTCCTTTCCGCCCCCCCTCTCCTGGACCCGCCCACCTCCCTTCAACCCACATTCGCTCCTATGTTAAATGCATTTCGCGGAGGTCGCTTGCTCCGACAGAGTTGCTTCTTTCTGTATAATAGTAGGGAATTCCAACGCTCTGCTTTTGTTTGGACAGTTTTTGGGGATTCCTGAGTCCTGAAAAAGATTTGAGATACCTATTTTCGAAAGGAAAGTCAACATAATTTTTGTATGTAAATTTTTCATCAATACTGATTGGACTTCTCAAATTATTAAATAGATTCTTTTCGAAAACTTGAATATTTTGCTTCTTTGTTAATTCTAATCTATTACCTTCTAACGTTTCGTTCGAATCGTATCTTTTTTCTGAAATTAAACCAAAATATCGAATTGTATCTGTGGAAATCTGTCATTTATATCAGTTGTGAAATTTAAACCATTACTTTTAGCGAATATTCATAGGTCCCCGTCTCATTTACGTTCCCCCTTTCACTCTGCTTCGTGCTCTCACGTCCGCCCTCCCCCTTCCAGCCCATATTCGCTTCTATGGTAAAATGCACCTTGCCGAGTTCGCAAACTTCGTCAGAGTTGCTTGTTCCTGAATAATATTAAAGAACACCTCTCCATTATATTTCTTTGAAAATGTTTGGATTCAGATATGACATCTCAATTTCCTACTTCCTCAAAATTGTTGAAGATTCTTGAATTTTAAAAGTAAGGTTTTCGATATTAAGGATGTTTTAGATCTCAATGTAACGATTGTAACCCCTTTGCTCGATCTTCTTGAGATTAGATACTTCACTGTTTTACATTTATAATATTTCATGTCATATCGCAATGAGGTACAATTTATCCCCTTTAACTCATCATTAAGGGGGCTCTGTCTGATTTACGTCTCTGGTCCGCCAACCGCGTCTCCATCCATTCCATCCCTCACTCGCCCCATGTCCTCCCTTCTTCTTCGCTCTTCCTTCTGCTTATGTTAAATGCATTTCCTCAAAGTCGTGAGGTACTCCAGAGAGTCTTATTTCTGTGTAATCATGAGGAATTTCAATTCAATGCCTGCATTTGAACTATCCAAACCGATCTAGGCAGCGACATCGTCAAAATATGCTTCATTCATTAGATCTGTTAATGATCGCATGGTATATCTTCTCATAACTTATTTCATTTACTCCTTCCTTTCGTTCTCTCGGCTACTTATCGATTTTTATGTCTCTTTTTACGGTATCTCATTCGCCTCTCATGGCTTTTTTTCTTGGAAACCGTCAATATTTTTTCCTTTTTTCTTTGATATCTTTTGTTTTTTATTTCTTCCTTCATCAAAAGACAGAGATTCATTAATCATGGAAAAGTGAATGAAATTATCTTGGATTAAATAATTTCTTATTGCTTTTACTTATAGATCCTGTCCCACTGCAACTGAAGAACCTTATAACTTAACTTTTACTTCTGTCTTTCGGTCCCGTAATGCCGAAAATATTTTTAGATCTAATATATTTATTGTTATTCGTTCTCTCTTCGTCGTAAGTTCAATTCCAACATTGCAGTGTATTAAGCGCTTTCAGCATTTTTACTTTCGTTTTAACATTTGATTCTTTATCGTTTGCCCTTGACAACGTATTAGCTAATTTTTCATTAGCAAGCTCCAGCACTTTGTACACTCCAAATATTCTATTGCCCTTTCACTGCCTTCCTATCTCCCATATATCTTCCATAATATCCATTGCCTTCAACATGAACATCACTCTTGCCTCTCGCATCTCTTGCCCTTTACACTGATCCCTCTACCCCTCGCACTGCCCCTGCCTAACATGCATTACAACAATCGTCGCTCTGTCCTCCCCACCTCGCCCTCACTGCACTCAGCCTGCATCTCCTATCTAACATATTGCCCTCCCCCTCACCCAACTTTCTAGCGTCCCACCACCCCAACCTGCGCACAATCGTAATATTTGCCCCATCTCCAACTCCGTACCATCCTAACGTTTATACTATCCAAACTTTCGAGTCGCTCCAACTTCTGTGCCATGTCAACTTCCCCACTATCCCAATCTCCGCACTATCCCTTCCTCCATTCCATCTCTACCTCCGCCGACCTAATCCTCTCCACACCGCCCTAACCTCTGGCACCGTCCTACCCTCCGCACCGTCCCAACTTCTGTTCAGTATTAATTTACATAGTGACCCAATCTCCGCAGCACCCAATGCTCGGTACCGTCTCATCCTCCAAAACGCTCCAACCTCCACATCATACCATAACCTACGCTCTGTCTCCACATTTCACCATTCAACCACTCACCTCTACCATTCAAACCTTCGCAGCGTCTCCATTTCTGTGACAAGCCAACTTCCATATTATCCCAATGTCCAAAAATCATCAAATCCACACCACTGAAACATCCGTCCCGTTTCAACATCTACTACCCTACTCTCTACATCGCCGTAACTTTCACACAATCCAAAACTCCGCATCGTCCCAACATTCGCAACGTTCTAACTTCAGCTCCATCCTAACCTCTCTACATCTCTATCCCGCTCTGGCCTAAATTTGCTCATTCCAGTAACCCTCGCTCCGGCCCAATATTTCCAGCAACCAGATCAACTTCTACGCTACCCCAACTTCAGAGCCATCTCATCCCAGCACCACTTCAACCTCTGCACCTTCCCAATTCCATACTGTTCTAACCTCCGCACCTTCTCAACCTCCGTACCGCCTCAACCTCCGCCTGGTCTCAACCTCCGCACCACCTCAACCTCCTCACCGCCTCAACCTCCGCACGACATCAACCTCCTCACCGCCTCAACCTCCGCACCACCTCAACCTCCACACCGCCTCAGTCTCCTCACCGCCTCAACCTCCGCACCACCTCAACCTCCACACCGCCTCAGTCTCCGTACCGTCCTTCCTCTCCCGCGCGCTGCGCCGCGCCGCCAGCGGCTTGCACTGGCTAAGGGCGGGCGACGCGGTGGACGTGTGCTGCGGGAGGGGGGACGGAGGGTCGCGGGCGAGGACGTGGGCGGCATGCGGACGCGGCACGGTGCCCCACCCCACCCCACCCCTGCCACGAATTCTCTTTCCCTCCGCCGGCGACAGAGCCCCCGCGGCGCTGCACTCGCTGCAGCCCCCCGGGACCAAACACCGCTCTGCGCTGGAACATCGGAGAGGCCTCCGCGTTAAGGATAACTGGAAAACAGGCCGGCTAAGACACCAAGGTCTACTTCTAAAGCAGTATGGCTCCGTATCTAGTTTACGAAAATTAATTTAGGAAAGTTTATCTTTATAAACTGTTTTGATAGGAGTAATTGAATTACATAGAAGAATAGCTGTTTATGTGGCGTTGCCCGAGTAGTTTTATCACAATAATAAATTATTACCAATTAAACATCCAATTCGCCCTGCCGCTCTATTCGTCCCTGACCTGGGGCGTCTAAGGTTCGCATCCTCAAGCTGACTTATTTTTGACACTAGTTTAATTGCTTGGTTGCATTCAATCACTGACTGGAAAGGAATTCTAGTGGTCTAATGCTCTAATCGGCACTTTTCTTTATTTCTTTCGATCAATACCTTTCTCAATACATTAACAAAGAGAACACACACCCCGCGCGATCTTTCCTTCATAATGTTGCCATTCCTCTTCCCTTAGATACACACAAACATATTTACAAGCACTGCACTACCGCACAAATCGGGCGCTTGAGAGCTAGGCTGAGACGGTGCTCCATAGGGAGAAACGCCTGGAGGGGTTACTCTGCAAGCTATCATGTATGTCAGTGCCGCATCTCTCTGTCCCGAAAGGAGGACCACCGCTACCTCCAAGGATATAACATGCACTACACTTTGGGAACCAATTACCATGCTAGTTCATGCACCCGGAAACACAAAATCAATTAATTAATCCATTCGTCTCGCCCCCCCCCGCCCACTTCTCCCTCTATCCTGCCTCGCCCGCTATTTATTATATATATATATATATATATATATATATATATATATATATATATATATTGTGACGTACCTGGTGATGCCGGGTATTTTCACTGCAAGAAATTACTAAAGGAGGGTATCTTTTCCGTGAATGGGTCCCTACGATAAGTTGGTATAGCATTAGGAAAGTTAATTAATAAATGAAGTACAATCATGAACAGCATTTATTCACAAACCAGATTTGTTAATTACATGATCTAACAACATTTATACACTCTGCCTTGGTACCAAGATTAGGTGTAATACATATTATCATACCTTCGGGGCCCCGACCAATACCTTCGATGCTTGGAGCACGGCTCGTGTCGGCAGGGGTCGCCGACCTTCGCAGCAGCTGGGCGTCGTCGGCGGCTGATGGCGTGGCGATCGCCTCGGCTGGTGACCTTGCGAATCCTTCCTGATTCGGCTCCTGGTACCTCGGTGTTGCACCACACTCTGATTATCCTCCGTCGCTGGATTTAATCACTTAACCCACGGTTGCTACACGTGCTGGCCTCAGTTCCGCACCACACAATTCCGGTGTTATTCTTACCGCGATAAATAATACAAGCGCGATCGATTGTTCTCTCGTCGCTGATCTCTCATCCTAATAACATTCTCGATCTCTACTTTACGTATCTATTGTTTTACAGTTGCTACTACTTTACAAAATACACCGCATGTTCCCTTTGTCCATGCACTAACGGCGATCTCTTCGCCACACGTCCGTACCTACCGGCCACTTCTCCGCGA
The DNA here is from genome assembly GCA_038098605.1 of Gryllus longicercus. Classification (NCBI taxonomy): domain Eukaryota; kingdom Metazoa; phylum Arthropoda; class Insecta; order Orthoptera; family Gryllidae; genus Gryllus; species Gryllus longicercus. The sequence goes on along the minus strand of JAZDUA010000188.1, from coordinate 2,334,374 downwards.
CTGTCCTAACGGCTGAAATCTTCGCCGTTCGCTGCCCAATTCGTAACCGACATTCTCACGCTGTCCTCGCGGCGGCGGCAACGGCGGCGGTAGCGACCGTTGCTCGTTCCCATCGTTGTTCGCCGCGCTTGACGTACGTACCGCGCAGTCCAAAATATATACTGATTACTTACGCTAATGTTCTAATTAGTGTAAGGAAACACATTATGTGTTTCTATATATATATATATATATATATATATATATATATATATATATATACATACATACATATAAGGAAATATTACAGAATATACAAAGAACTTTGATGCCTATTTTGACCCTCCCGCTTGTCCATCTGTCCCCGTCCCTTCTCGCCTCTCTCTACCTCTTTTCTTCCACCCCCATCTCCCTTCCTCCCTACGTACTTTGCCCGGATCCACCTCGTCGTATGACAACAATAGCCATGCTAGATGCATCGTGGGTTGCATTAAAATAAATTTAGTAAACAAGGCACCTATTTTTGGTAGCTATATCATTTTGAATCGTAAACTAATCTACGTTTTCTCTCAACCGTAAAAAAAGGATTCGTGTTACATTTAGATACAATCGCTCTTGTTATTGTAAAGAGTTTTGTGAAACAATCGTACCAAATATTAGGGTAAAGTCCCCTAATGTGGAATACGTTCCTAATGTGAAATACCGAATTATCGGGTCAGCATTGAGATGACGTCTCGAGACAAAATTTGGGAATTACTTGAAAGCGGACCCTGATCGAGCGACAATGTTATTTTGAGTTGAAGCTCTTGAGTGCAGTTATAGAGCGTGTTTTCTTCACAGCGTCAACAAAAATATTGGGGCAGTAAACAAAAGAATTGTTGTTATTCGTGTAATATTAGAATAATTATCTATATAGTATGTATTATACATATAAAATATATAAAAGGAAGTATTACAGGATATATAAAGAACTTCGATATGTATTTTGACCTCTACGAGTAAACAGCTTCTAAAGTAATATGGACGCTATGTCCCTAATGAGGAATGCGAGAATTGTCCTAAAGCATGTAAAATTACATAGTTCTTTCGGATGTATATATTAAGTTTGAATTTTCAAACTTATTAATGTTAAAATTCTATTCCCTATGGTGGAGTTAAATGGTCCATGAGCTCAATTGATTAAACTCAGTGTCAGAAATGAATGAAACAGCTCATGTTCCATGTGCAGGTAATCCAAAAAAGAATTTCGACTGCAGGAATTGTCTGTAACGTTAACCAAATATGTATTTTTGCATAAATAAACGTTGTTCTAGGCGTTAATGCATTTATCATTTGGTAAAAAGAAAAAGCATTCACTATTCCTCTTTAGGAAGAGGGGGCGCCTAATGTGGAATATATATAGACCGTTTCTAATTACGAAATATTGTAAATTTCTAATCGATTTATGTGAACAATATTAACCACGCTTGTTTATAAATTATTAGTTTAAATAATTATCTGCACTAGTATTCACATTTACGCTTATTTGTGAAGTTGTAGACGAAAATTTAAAAACGTATTTCACATTCAGGCACATTACTATACAAATATTCACTTTCAAAACGTTGACATTTTGAAATATTTTATATCAGTAAAAAATTAGATAAAACATTGTTGATTTAAACGTAAGTGTGAAAGTAAAACACGCAGTATGCTGGATACTTCCAAGTGTCCCTTAAACTAGCATTCAGGTAGCAATCGTCGAGCCGTACTCGTGCCAGCAGACCTTGACCACATCCTGACCTCATTCACCACGACATATAAATTCAAAATCTATTCCATGGCAGCGAATGCCTCTGGATCAATATAACAGAATTATTTAATGCTACATCAGAGCAGGGTCAGTAATACCTGACGGACGCGGAAACACAGAAGAGGTAGGTACCGTGATCTTTTAGAAATCCTCTTTAGGGAGTAAAACAACTAGTCTTCGGTTACTAAGTAAAATTAAGATTTTATCCATATTCCTATTTTATTTTCTAGTTCTTATAACTCAGTTTTGATGTTTATCAAACATTTTCCTAGACAAAGTGCCTAACACTAGAAAAAATTTAAAATTATGGATTCCGTCACTAAAAAAACTCAACATTAAATTGAAAACAATAACCAACAGAAAAAACATCCATTACAAATTTAACACTTACGATTCACTCCCTTAAAAACACTTGGCTGGAAAATTATCATTGTTTTTAAGTTGAAAAATGAAGAAATTAGACAAATAATTCACTTCCCTCTTGACTAAAACTATCTAAATTCTTCAGTAACAAAATAAACTACATGATGTGATTGTGTTCGTTGGCTTTAACATCATAGACTTCAATTCCAGAGCATTGTTTTACCTGATTTAACCTTTGGTAATATATCATATTTTCCATTAAATTATAGCTACAATTTTAATTAGAGCTTTGAACATTTTCCTAGACAAAGTGCCTAACACTAGAAAAAATTTAAAATTATGGATTCCGTCACTAAAAAAACTCAACATTAAATTGAAAACAATAACCAACAGAAAAAACATCCATTACAAATTTAACACTTACGATTCACTCCCTTAAAAACACTTGGCTGGAAAATTATCATTGTTTTTAAGTTGAAAAATGAAGAAATTAGACAAATAATTCACTTCCCTCTTGACTAAAACTATCTAAATTCTTCAGTAACAAAATAAACTACATGATGTGATTGTGTTCGTTGGCTTTAACATCATAGACTTCAATTCCAGAGCATTGTTTTACCTGATTTAACCTTTGGTAATATATCATATTTTCCATTAAATTATAGCTGCAATTTTAATTAGAGCTTTGAATAATAAATTCCCATTGCCTACAGTTACTCCGTACATTCGATATTTATTGCAGAATTAGAATTGATCTTCAAGCCCTTCATGCATTTGAGAAAGAAATTCAAACAACATGAAAAAGTAATATCAAATGACAAAAAGTTTCTGAAGAAATTTTCAACATTTCAAATTTACATACTCGTACTACAACTCACTTTAGGTATTGAAGAACGAGCAAAACCTCGCATGTACGAGTACGCGAGCTAGTCCCTGCTTCCTTATAACTCCATTTCTGCCTGTCATTACACCCGTAATCCATCTTCTTGCTCTTTACTTCTTTCATCGCCTTTGAATAAGTTCTTTTTATCATCACATCTCAACTTGAGAGTGTAGACTTGATGGCCGCGAAGACATTTTGTCAAACTATCAACAATCGTCGTATTATCTCCCATCAATTTTTTGCTGCACTACTAAAAAAATAATTAAATAACTGACCAAGTCGTAGTTATTGATTAATATAATCAGTGTGAAATTTACAATGCAAACATCCTACCCTCTCCTTTTTAGACTTTTCTGTTGTGTCATTAATACCTTCATCCTTAAACTCACCATCTGTGAATCACTCTCTGGTCAGATTGCAAGGAGTTTCTCGAGAAGACAAGTGATCCAGCACGAGTAGTATTTAGGTGGCAAAGCTGTTTGCATGCACAGATGTTTCAGCAACCTCTGCTAACGCTTTGGAGGTCCAGATATTTAGGCGGCAACTGATGCTAGCGCTTTGTATGCGAAGATGTTCCATCGTCACAGACTGCCATCGCCTTGTATCCGCAGGTGAATGGGCAGCACTAGCTGATCGTGACGTTTATTCGCTGATGCTCCGTTTTGCACGCTCTAGCGACTTTCAAGCGCAGGTGTTCTTGCGATAAGGCAGCTAGTGACATCCACATGCAGATGTTTCAGAAACAACCGCAGGTGGTGACTCGCATGCGCAGATGTTTCAGCCCCACCAACTGCCATCGTCTTGTATGCGCAGATGTTCCAGCCTTGTATGCGCTGATGTGGCTGGCGTACTAACTGCCATCGCCTAGTATTTGCATATTTTCCAGTCGCCCCAGGTGCCATCGCCTAGGATCAGCAGATGTTCCAAGTCGCATCAACTGCCATCACCTAGGGTGAGCAGATGTTCCAGCCGCACCATTTGGCATCACCTTCTATTCGCAGATGTTCCAGCCTCACCAACTGCCATCGCCTTGCAGGCGCAGATGATTCCGCTACTACCGCCTTGCATGCCCAGATGTTTTGGCACCAACCGCTGCCCTCGCCTTGTCCGCGCAGCTGTTCCATGGTGCCGTGTGTGCCCTGCGCAGGTGTTCCAGCGCCACCAGCTGCTGGTGGTGAACGGCGACGCGCTGATCGCGGACCCGGTGCCGGAGCTGCGCCGCATCGAGCGCTTCCTGGGGCTGGAGCCGCGCCTGGGGCCGCACAACTTCTACTTCAACCGCACCAAGGGCTTCTACTGCCTGCGCAACGCGACGGCGGGCAAGTGCCTGCGCGAGAGCAAGGGCCGGCGCCACCCGCGCGTCGACCCGCGCGCCGTCGGCAAGCTGCGCCGCTTCTTCGCCGAGCACAACCAGCGCCTCTACGAGCTGCTCGGCCAGGACCTGGGCTGGCCCGAGGAGTGAGCGGCGAGGCGAGCGCGCGCGAGCGCGGGCGGCGGCGCGGCGGACGCGGGCCGGCGGGCCGAAATGGGCGGGCAGCGAATCGGCGGACAAAACTGGCTGGTTGGTGGACTCAGGAGGCGTTCGGATGCAGAGCGATGTTGTCTGCTGAATGAGTGGATGATGATTTACTCAAGATTGGAGTCATTCTGGGTGATTGTAAAGCGAATTGATGTTGGGCACTGGATGTGGGTTGACGGATCGCTCAAAACTGGAGTGATGATGGATGGATGGCTAACTCTTTGATTGGATGAGTTCCAAACAACGGATAACTAGAAGCGATGACGAATGGTGGATTGGTATTCAAACAAAGTTGCATTGTCGTGTAAACAATTATTCAAATGTGTTTCGACCACTCGACTGGCTAGGCGTTCAATATCAGAACTCTCGTTTGGTAGATAAATCCTTCCATTAATTTATTACTTTGGACTTTTTTACATTAATTCTCAAGTAAAGCAATCGGTTCGCTTATCCAATTGTCGAAAAGTGAAATGTCAAGTTATTGGGCTGACTCATTGGTTACTACTAGAGAATATTTAGCAGAAGAATGTGTTGAATGGGTCAGTCCATCAATGACGCAGCACTCCGGCAGAGGAAGAAAATGGACGAGGAAATGTCGATAGATTCATCGTACATACTAGGACCATTATATCATCTTATTGTTAGCTGGTTTAGTCTTCCACTCAAACGCAAAACCGATTGCTTTCTAAGAAATTCGAATGAATTCTAAAATATTTTCTTTCAAATTGACAGTGCAACTCTTCAAATATAGTACGTTGATATCATAAGCTTATGAAGCAATTTCTTCAGAGGTACATGAAAATGTACTTCTTCGAATAACAACTTGATCAAACCAATACATTTACACCATTTACAAAACAATAGCTACATACGAGTACGTTAGTCCTGCTCAGCCATCCACTATCTGTCAAACACCAAACGGCCATCCACCACCTGCAGCCTGATTGTTACGCCATTGGTAGCATTGAATGGGACAAGGTCGCCATTGCCGCCGCCACCGCCCGCGTTCTCGCGATCCGTCTCTCTCTCTCTCACCCTCTCTCTCTATCTCTCTTCTCTGTCGCGTGGCGGGGCCGGGTTCTGGGCAGTGCGCGAGCGAAGGAGCGAGTCACGTGGCCCTCGACGTCACGACGAGTTGCTGGTACACGAGATGTCCAGTGAAGTCACATGACGCGATACGTTCTACAAACCATGACTGACTGAATTACGTAATGCTTCAAGACGCCAAACTGATCTCGCGGCGAAGCGTTTGTTGAACATTCGTTAGTCAGCTCGCGTCAGCTGCTTCAGCTGACGACTCTCTCTGTGGGAGGAACTGCTCGTGCAAAGATTATGACGGTTGATGTGCAGATTAATCCAATAAGCTGCAATAAGCTGAATGTGCTCATTATATGTTGATTTCAAAGAACGGTTTGATGGATGTGATGAGAAAGAAATGCTCAAATCACCATTAGAAAAGGAGTGTCGTTCACCGAACTGACGAAGGTTTTTGCACATTCGATGTTGTCACGGTTCCTCCCCTTAACGGTCTGGCTCAGGCAGCCTCGCGAGGTCAGAGGACAGCCGCTATGAAGGCGGCAACCCGGGTAAGAAGTCGCGAGGCTGTTATCGGACTCCTTCCAGCGCAGACGCCACAGGAAATACAGCTTTTGCTGCTGATCGTTGGGATCCCCACGCGAACATTGTCACATCGGTCGCTTGGTGGTCGTCACACACACTTTACAGCCCAGTGTTCTCAGCAGAGTACTATACTCTTGCTTGGCTTCTGGTAGTCTTGCGTGGAAATAAAACGACGAGATGTTCTCGTAAATATCTAAGAGTAATAAAACTGCAAAGGACGAAGAAAACTTCATTTCCTTCGCATTAAGTTTTCTCCAGAATAGTACGGAGTTCGTACTTTGCTGAGAAGTATAAAAAAACGATTGACGTTGAGAAATTATCATTGTTAAGTTATCCGCTCGCGAACTAATAGTGCAGTGCGACCACCAATTATTTTCGTGAATGCCCGTTTTTTCGCACTGATGATGGGAAGCCCAAAATGTGATATTTCAGTCAATACGTCGCGAAGGGTCTGCGAAAATTAAGACCTGGAGGTGCACTCAGAACCTGGCCCCTCCCAACGGATCACATTGGTCCTTGACGTCTACATATGTTTAAGATATAAATTATTATATTTTTATAATCCATATTGGAGGTTGTTACTGACTGTTAAACCAAAAGTACTCTGTAAGTAAGGTGAGCAATATAGCAGGCGGCGGAGTTCTCTGCAGTGTTTGCGGTAACTAGGAAAGATGAATTCTTTCTGGTAGGTAAGGCAAACTGCGTGTCTCCTCGACATGTAAAGGGAGCGACTGACAGAAGCGATGATGAGTAACTCAAGCAATACATATCTACGCACATATCTTACGCGGAACAACTGTACCTGCACTGACCTACTCTACACGAGCGAGAGCCGTGTGGATCGGGTCCTGAAACACCAATCACCGCAAGACGATGACGGGCGGGCGCCAATGGTGGGGGACGTGGAGACTGAATGGAAGTGTCGAATCGAGTCGCCCGAGAACAGGCGTGAGAACGGGACAAGACAATCACGTTACGTTTGTTTCGAACTGGGACGTTTCCAATATGCCCCGAGAGCAAAGCTGTTAAAAATTCTACGCGGCCGCGGCCAAAGGTCACAGGTTGCGCGGGTGAACAGCACGAGGGGATGCAGCACGTGGATCGCGTGCCCCGCTCAGTGATTGGATTGAGGAGGGTGAAGCACGGGGGGACGAAATTGGTCGGGAAGAAGGTGAACACAACGAAAAGGGTAGGCAGATAATTTTCGGTGGATGTGCTAAAACCAGGCGGCAAACGCCTAAAATCGTTAAATTTCATATCAAATTGCTGCACAGAAATTCATCATATACTTTCTCATATACATTTTGTGTGATCTATAACGCAAGAATAAATGTCTGTTTAATGAACGTACCTTTAAAAATATCTTTAACTGATTATAATTAATAATATAATTATGTTATTCCGCTGGCTTCCAATGGCGAGGCCTGTGTGAAATAGTGATGAATAAGAAATAATCACAATCTCAAGCAACATATTTTCAGAGAATCAATATGCGAATTCGTAATCTCTAAGAAGTGTTTGGAAAGTCTACTGATACACGTCGGAATTTGTAGGGAAAATCCGTGAAAAGAATGAGTTAATAATATTCTGTGTCAGAGGCAAAATGGAAAATTAATAGTACAATTTTCATTGTTAGTATTTTTGTCTGTTGAGTGTGAGTTGGAATGATGTGTTGAGTGTGTGTGGACCACTTTATAATTAGTTTCTTTATATTTGGTTGTTCTTTTTTCACGTATATGCGACGCAAACCTCAATTACACCACAATTATTGATATCTGCCCTGATCTTTAACCCGTTGTTCGTGAAAAAAATAATGAGCCACTACTAAGGAACTGCATTCCACTTGCAATCAAAATTTAAAAATTACAACTAATCATATACGAAAGTAAAAGATCAACGAACCATTTAAAAATATGAACTAGAAATTAAAACTAATTGGCACGAATCTCATATTTTCTATTTACTAATCGTGAGTGCCAACGGATCTAACGCATGCGGGTGCCCAATAAACAAACAGTACCCGTCTGACAGTTGATGAACGTCCGACAGAACCGACCTCTCGTACACGTATGGAGATGAAGGGGGGATTTTTTTCGCACACAAGAGCCCATGCGTGGAACATTCGAAAAATAACAAAAGTGATTCCGCTACATACAAGTGTTTTGTTCCTTTCTTTCTCAAGCTATGAGCTTCTTAAACACGAAATTAATACAATTGTCGCCAAGCTCATTTCGCGAGTTGCTAAGCCTGAGTGTCAACTGCATTCTTCAGTTCCGTAAACGCGAAGGCCCCACATGATAGTTGATTAGCAATGTGATCACAAGACCGACCTTTCCCACTCAAATTGGGGTTGAAGAGGGACACATTGATTCGTTCAAAGCGATACACCCAAAGAACACTCACCGAAGCACTAACAACATACGAGCGTTCGGTTCCTTTCTCTCTCAAACAATGAACGGCGGAGACAAGAAAATAAATTGGCGTCCAACTCATTCTGTAAGTGGTTAACCATGAGTTTCCGTCGGATCTAACGCGTGATTAAAGCTCAGTGAAAGCGCAGGTCCCTCATGACAGTTGACGAGCCCACCGTCCAGAGACCAAGGGGAAGGGGCAAAGTGGAGGAGCAGGTCTTTGATTCGCATACTGCGGCACTCACTCAGGCACACACGCGGCAAGCACTCCACTCGCACGCACACTCAGTCACGCCGCCGTCGCCACCGAAATATTCACGGTCGGACGCTCCCTCCGCCCCGTGCGGCGTGGCCGAGGTCACGCAAGACTCGAGCGCACGCGTGCGCGCGCGCGCGCGTGCGTGAGCAGCGCGCGTGACCCCGTGCCCCAGTTGCGCCCCCTGCTGGGTATCGACCCGCGACCCTCGCGCCCCGCCCCCCTCCCCCCTTGCCGCTCGACGGAGTGAAGGTCTGTGGCGCTGGCAGGCGATGCAGCGGTCGCCTCTTTGCATAGGGCAAGGGCGGGCGAGAGGCCAGTGGATCACTGGCGAGTGTTTGCAAGGCTCAGCGCTGCACGGAGTGGAGGGCAAGGTCGGACGGAATGGAAGAGGGTTAACAATACCGTCTTTCTTTAGAGCTCCCCCCCCCCAAGCAGAAGACAATTAACCCACTGCAGCCCCACTCGCTAGGTGTAACTCGTGGTGAAATATTAGGAGAAGAACAAATATTCATTCAATTCAATAAAAATGTAATAAATGAAAAAAATGTTTCCAATTTCGGCTGAAATTTATTATTATTAATAGTAATATTAAGTCATGGAAAACGCTAGTTCTCTCTCTCTCTCTCTCTCTCTCTCTCTCTCTCTCTCTCTCTCTCTCTCTCTCTCGCTCTCGCTCTCGCTCTCTCTCTCTCACACACACACACACACACACACACACACACACACACACACACACACACTTCGCAGAAAATTCTGAGCACAACATTCCTTGTGTCAGACACCCTCATTTGAGCGAAACTGTTAACGATTACGGGTCGAAACGCTGACTGCCCTTGCTTCGGCCATGACCTCGCCCCCACGGCGTGTAGTGTAGTGTAACGCCTCCGAAAAGTTTTGGAAGACCATTTCGTGTTATCGGAAGAGCAAGCCATTCAAATGATTGTCTATTAGACACTTATTTTTCTTTAATTTCCACTTATTTATAATTATTTTTCTAGTATCTTGACCATCCTAATTTTCTAATTTAATTTTGTAATATCTCTGTTGTTCGTATTATCAGAGTTTATTTTTCGATTTTCGCATACTTTGACTAAATTGACAGTACTCATCATAGATTATCACCTTTAACGAAAGATATTAAGAATTTAATGTTAATTATGGTGCGCAAGTCCAAGTTAATTTGTTTATGATGCTAGATATTCAGAACGAATAAATAGGAGATCGTAAATTATTTAGTATTACCTACAAACTCGGATTTTTGGAAAACAAATTACGCTCCAGAAAAATCCACAACACTAGTACCATTCATAAAAAGTGACTTGAATGTATTAACTATTTTATCGTAGAAACATCTTTCTTGTCTGCGTGGTTGTTAAAGTGAATTGTATGTTTTGAGGCACATTGGAGTTTTGAACAATAAATAATGCGTTGCCTGAGGGACCTGTACTGTCCTTCATTCGTTATTTAACTTGTATGGTGTAACTCTGAATGAGATGCTTTTGCTTTAAAAGGAAGTATATTCAATGAAATTGTGAATGGACTATTTTTTTATCCGTTAAAGCGTAACTTTATGAAGTTTCATTGATGACGTTTTAACATTATGATGTTTGTGCGGGTCGGATATAAATAACTATTTTGATAGTTTATATCTGTTTTAAAGGAGATAATGTTTAAATCAAAGAATTATCGAAATATTAAGACTCTCTAGTATTTCATTAAAAATACATATTCGGTTTGTGTAAGATAGGAAAGTTAGAGACGGTTGTTTAATAATGTATTTTTATCTCTGTAAGAAACAACGAATACCCGTAGACTCCCGTATTTGAATTATTTTCTGAAAATTCGTACAATCACCACACAATTGAATAACCTTCCTGATCACTTTTAAATTTACCTCTCTCTGAAGGCCTATTCGCGACATGTGAGCTCAGAAGGCATACTAGTTGGACAGCTACGAGCGGACAGGACAGGACGATGAACAAATTTAGACCCTATTCCTTGAACTTTGTTCCAAACAACCCCCTTGCCCCATGTATTTCATCAATGCTGCAACGCTGTGAGATGGACAACGGTATTCCCGTCTCCTTGAATAATGCGCGCCACAAAGCGAAACTCGTACGACCCACCACAACGTCCGGATAGAACACGGTCTTGAGCAAGGCGGGGCCCCGGGCTGATGAAGGACGCGGAAGGGGGAGGGGGAAGGGGTTGCGTGCCGTGCGAATCGCGAGGCGCCACAGAGCATGCGCGGGCCTCAGCGTGCCCCAAATGCAGGGCTGTCAAAGAGAGCACGTACGTGCTCGGAGCGAGCTTGCGCACGCCGAGGCATGCTGTGCCTGCGGCCAGGGGACGTAGATGCTCTGATTTCGCAGGGCTGCATAGTTGGTAGTTATGGCAGAAAGCAAGAAAACCGTAAGTAAATTTCATTTCGAGTTGACAGAAATTACTTTAATAAATGTCGAAAAATTTATTTTAAATCTAAATTTGAAATCAAAATTTGTCAAAAAATGATTATAGGTTTTTTTAAGGTTCGGAGGGTTAGAACGTTAAAACATATTTTAAAAAATGTTTTTCATCGGATAGAGAATAAAAGGAATTGAAACATTTTTGTTTTGGGTCAGAGTTGGGTTTTAGTTAATCATTCGAGCAAAATAGAATCACTTTTACCACGTATGTCATACATACACTATTTTTAGACAGCCTTAGTTACTTTCCTGTTATTTTAAATTAAGTATGCAATTCACTTAATTGTGTGCTATGGTACGTTAAGGTCAGTAGTAGTACTAGTAGTCAGTTGTGTTTTCTTTGTTGCAGTCACTCTGTTTTGTCTGAACATTTGACTATAGTCTCACTTTTAGCACGAGTGTTATAAATTGTACTTTTAGCGCTCTCTGAATGCCCTAAAGTAACCGCTTTTACTAGTGACCTTCTAAAAAGCATTTTCATAACGTAGTCTCCTCATTTAAAAAAAAAAACAACGCGTTTGCTCGGCCCAATCCGTAGCTTTCTCTTGGAGTTTTCAAAGTCCCTGCACCTCCTCTCTGGGAAGTTGGAGGAGCGGCGAACCGATGTGAAGGTCATTCGCGTGCCCGCACGCCCGACGGCCCTGCTCTAATGAGTCCCGTCAAAGGAACGCGCGTCCGCCCGTCCGCCAGCCAGCGCGCCCTCTCGCGGCTCGCGACCGCCTAGACCTCGACTTCGACGTCTCTAATGAGCATCTTCCCCGCCCGCCACTCCACTCCACTCCACTCCACGCATCGCGCCGCCTATTCCGAGACTCGGTCCATCGATTTTATTCACTACACTTGCTCCGCTACGGAGTTTCATTAACACACGGAGCATATCGCGCCCGGGAGTTTCTTGCTGGGGAAGCGCAGCTAATGAACGCTTCGCAAAAGAACATTCGAGTCGAAAGTGGCGGAGTCCTTTCACGAAACTCTTTTACAAAATGTTCAGATTTTTTTTCTTTTTAAAGTGTGCGTTATCATATCTATTTAGACTATAAATAAAACATTTACAATTATCAATTGTCAGTGTAAAATTCTCACATTTAATATTTGAAATTGTCGAATGCTAATGTAAAATTCTCACATTTATTTCTTTTGTTATTGTCAATTACTCTTAGCCCTCTGCTTTCGGCTTGATCATATCGTTTTGGAATGTATCGGTTGAAAAAATACAGAAACATAACTTTTTTTACAAATTTGTCAGATTCCAATGAACGTTCAAAGTACATATATCAGTTTTACATATACACTCATTCATATAGCTGCTTTGTACATTATTGTATGGTCAATGCCGTTTCCTTCTTACTTTTTCCACTCCCGATACGTTTTCGAGCTATTTTTCTTCCTTTACATAAAACGTCCGTTTCGAGGAAATCTAAATTACCATCTTCTTTACAAATTCAATTCATCACGCGCATTCGCTTTCGTAAAAAGTACTGCCAGTACTTTTTCATTGACGCGTTACAAACACAGAGAGTTACAAATGGTTCTCCCGATTCTCTTTCCGCCCCCGCTCTCCTCCCTTCCGCCACCGCTCCCCCCCTCCCCTCGATCCCTTCGCGAGGGTGTTTTTCGCTCGTTGACGCCTGCAGTCGCGCGCGGCAAATGCGGCGTAATGCCTCGCATTAGAGCCAATAAAACGATCGCAGACTGCGGTTTCGCAGTTACGGGGCCGAGCAATTTGGAAACAATTTTGATTACGGAGCGAAGCCCTCGGAAACAAAGGGGCATCTGTTTTCGCGGCAATTATTTTACAAAAATATTGCCAATCCACTGCCCCGGCGCATTTTACGCTTAACCGCTCCCCCCTCTCCCCCTTCCCCCCCCCCCAACACACGCACGCGCACGAGGTTCGGTGTAAAATCCATAATCCGCCCACCCGACCGGCCGCTCTCGTCGGTCGACACGTTGCCACGCTACACTGAAGATAATTACGAAATTCCATTAAGCTTTTTTGCCCTGCGTATCGTAACTTTGTTTGACGAACAATATTTAGTCGTAATTGCGTTAAGGGGGACGAGGACTTGGTACAAGAGGACTCCGACATGGGGAGTCGGGGCCGGTGGGAGTGAAATGCCACCTCTTGCAAGGGCCTCGGGAAAGGGGGGTTGGGGGGGTCCGAAAGCCAGCGCTCGGACGCGGAGAGCGACGGTGGAACGTGAGCGGTCGTTTGAGGACACAGGGACGGCTGTGCAGCCTTATGAAGTGGACCCGAGGGCTCTTAATTCGCGAAAGTTAATAATGACTACGCAGAAGGAATTTGGACATGTGAAAGGAAGGAAGAGTGGGTATTGTTTAGGGAGGAACGGAATGTAATGTGCGTTTGAAATCCAAAGGGGTGGTTTAAATGTTGTTCAGTACTGTGTTGGAAGATAAAGTTACATACTATTAAATAACATAGGACGTTTTCTAGTAGACTACATTTTCTTCGTTAATGGAAAATGGGATGATGATAATATATCTAACAGCCAAAGTAAAGGGTAAAATCTGGATGTACGATCCTTACATTATTAACGTTATAATATTAATATATTCATTAGAAAATATTTAATCTACCGATTGACTCAAAAACAAATGATCTAGATAGATAACAAATCTCAATACACAAAACGCACATTCGTACATTCAATGGATTCAAGAAGAGAGGTAGAAACTTACTACGAAGAGTGAGTTGTAGCTAACAAAAGAGGCTAATAAAAGAACTAAACGGAAAAATATATCTCCATTACGTTGCTCATTCATGAACTGTCTTGCTTTTTCGAGTGAAACACCTCAGAATGAACGCATATCCACTAGTGTGTCTTTTCCTGCTGTCGGATGTGTTCTCTTGTAACAACGTGTTCGCTTGTTTCTAAATTCAAACTTTTATTTTATTTGCCGGAACATATATTCCTTGTAGTCATTTTTTCCTAACGCTTTCGTTGCCTTGCCTTTATTCACATTTCAACCGAAGTAAGTTGTACTCTTGTAATATCAAGAACAGGAAACGGGATTGCGGAGCTCACGGACGCCCTAAAAATTGTACATGGTTCATACAGTTTTTTAACTTTTTTACGTTACATAAGTAAATGAAAGAGGTAGCGCGAGAACTTTGGTTGAAAATCGTAGTGGTCGAGGTGTGGTCGTGACGTCACTGCGAGAGGAATGTCGAGCACAGTGGATGCGGGTGATGCGAGATGGAACAGGGCCGAGTGGATGGGAAGGGCTGACGGGCTGTTTAGTGACGCGAAGCCGAGCTAGCTCTGCAGTGGGAGTATCGGATTGTCGGCCTGAGACTCCCTGTCTCCCAGCCTGGGGACCGTACTCTTAGAAGATGAGTGATGGGCGTAAGCGGGAAAATGATCAGAGAGATGAGGCGGGAAGTTATGGGCTTCCGGGTACCCTGGAACAGCACAAGACGGCTTCGAGGAACTGTCTGGGTAATCGGAGACAATAATAGGAGGGTCGGAGTAGAACCGAGCGGAGCGGAGAGAACTGGGATTTTTCCCAAAATTTTCGAGATAACGACATGAAATGGTGCGGGAAATGGCAAGGTGGGGAGGAGGGAAGAGAGAATTAGGTAACGGTCGTGGTGGAACGGAATGAGATGGGATGGTGCAGGACAAGGCGAGGAACGGCGGAGCGGACGGGGTAGGGGTCGGTGAGACAAAGCAGACTAAGGCGGAGGGAGATAGATGGAGCTGGAGCGGAAGGAGGGGACGAGATGAGACAGTATGAGCCGGGGCAAGGTGAGACGAAACGCGGAAAGGCGATGCGGAGCGGGTGGAGGGAGGGGGGTCAACTGGGGCCACGCGAGGGAGGGGGACGATACGGGACGGAACCGAACGGGGCGAACGAGGCGAGGCAGAGCGGGCTGAACACGGCTCGGCGCGGCAGGCAGGGAGTTAGGGAAAGGAACAGGCGGGCCGGCGTCGCGCGGCCGGGCAGGGGGCGCAGCTGGCGGAGCGAGGCAGCGCGAGGTGGGCGTAACCGAGGCGGCGCCGGGGCGAGCGGGGAAGGACGGGGGCCGCGGCGCGAAGCCGAGGGGAGGGCACGGGCTCCGATGCTACAAAGCCGGGGATTTATCGCGGCGCGACGCAGATAAGCGCCAAATTGAATCGCGTCCGCGCGGGGCGACAGGGCGGACGGGAGGAGAAGGGAGGGGGAGGACGCAGCCCGCGGCGACGCGCGATAACCTGGCTCTGCCGGACGGCGCCCACGCATCGCGCCTCCGCCCCTCCCCTTGTGCTCCGCTCCGCTCGTTGTCTCCACGCCGCCGCCGACGCGCGGCCAGTGAGCCGCGCCGCCGACGCAAAGCCGAAAGCTTTGTTGCTATTGCGACATACTGGTGCTATTGTTAATATTCTTTATTATTATTATTATTATTATTATTATTATTATTGTTATTATTTGAATTAGCCACTCCTCCCCGAAGGTGTGTGTTTCAGCTACTAGCTTCTTTTCGTTTTCCTCTCATCCCTTGTTTTTCTTTGCATCTCTCTGTTAATTTGTATTGCAATATTATTATTATTATTATTATTATTTTATATCATTGTTAAATTTTGTCCGAATCTTCAGGACGTACCGAACACGGTCTTCCTCACAGTGCTGTGTAAGTAATTACTTAAACACCATTGTCATGGATATCCATATATCGTGTGTTCTCTAATCTTATTTTTTCTGAAGATTGCAAGAATATAATATGCGCAGTGAATGTCTAGTCTTATTGAATAATATTTGAAGGGCACGCAAAAAAATTATATATGAGAAAGTATATGGTTTCATCACATTAATAACTCATCACATTTAAAGTGTTAACAAATTATTTCATGATTCTTAAAAAATGTATTTTCAGTCAACAAAATTGGTCTCTTATTCAGAAGTGATAGGACAAAATATTATGATCTTAATGTACAATTTTCGGTTTTGTTAAATATTGGTAATTGCTCGGATAAATAATTTGAGCATGAGGGAAATCTTTCGAAAATTTCACATTTAAAACACGGTTATCGTTTTTGTTTTCAACTGTAAGTAATGCATAACGTCGTATCGTTGTTTGTCTGCTCATCCGAATTTCAATTAATTCTTATAATGCAAGACAAGATCGTTTCAAAAATAAATATTCTGTGTTTCTCTACTTTCGTTGGAAAACCAATAATGAAATAATAAAATGTATGTGGAACGTCTCTCATAACGAGGCATATTGGAAAGAAGTGGAAACAATACACGCATAAAACGTCTTGCAGACGCACACATAAAATTCTTAATATTTGTATTGGAAAAACTTCCAGACAGTCTACCGAGGTATTTCCCCTTCACCCACCAGCAAATGTGAACCTGAAAGTTGCATTTGAGATATATGACATGTCAGGTCGACATGAACTGAACTTGTTTTAATGAAACAAAGTGATTGACGTTTGTTACAATACGACAATCTCAAATGAACAATGTAAGTGCTCTGGCAACTTCCGCAAAGCACTTCACATTAAGAGAACTGTGAAGACAAACGTCAGTCACTTCTCCTTTTATGTATAAGAATACGTTCTGTCGACAGGTTAACAAATATTGTACTTATTTTAACCAACTGGACTGATGTACATAGTGAAACTATCTCAACTAGATACAAGGGCTCTGATTTTTGCAGAGCGCATTTCATCAAGAGAAGAAAGAAATCTAAGAGCGAACGTCAGTCACTTGACTGTTGTGTGTAAGACCAGGGCCTCCAACTGTCGTCGTTCGACCACGTAAGGTAACAACGTTCTCTGGTGGGTGGCCTGCCAAAGAACGCAAACGAAGCACTGCTGACTTGAGAGAAAGTTTCTCCCTCCGGGGAGGCACGCAGACAGGTAGTTTGTTCCTTGGAGCGCCAGGGTGGCTCCATCGCCTGCACAGCTTTAGACAGATGTCACCGCCTTTCGCTGTATCTCTCTCTCCCTCCCTCTCTCTCTCTCTCTCTCTCTGCTTTCTATTTCACTCTGTGTTATTCAAAAGTCGCCGGATGACGCTCTTT
Organism: Gryllus longicercus; assembly: GCA_038098605.1. Classification (NCBI taxonomy): domain Eukaryota; kingdom Metazoa; phylum Arthropoda; class Insecta; order Orthoptera; family Gryllidae; genus Gryllus; species Gryllus longicercus. Next base: position 2,317,052 of record JAZDUA010000188.1, on the reverse strand, counting down.
AGCACATCCTGACATCCGCCAGCTCACGACCTTACTTGTTAACGTACCGTGTTCGGAAAAGTGCTTGGAAAAGTGTACATACAAACAATTGATGTTAGGAAAGTATCGGGTTGGAACTTCGCCCTTCGGTTAGCGTTATGCCCGTCTGGGAAGAACGAGATAGAAAGTTCATTCAAAAACGAAAATGTGCTTACGTAGGCACTCGTACGTCTTACTAATCAGTTGGACGACTTTCTCACTGAGATATCTCTAACCTTCCGAAATGCTATTTCGAAAGTAGCAGTTTCCTTTTTTATTGAAACGCGCTCTAAAAGAAAATGCACACTGTAGCTCAAATTAAAGCTCCAATTTAAAACAAAAGCAAATATCCAGCTGATGTTGAAATAACTAAAACGCCAACTGAAAAAATTATAACTCAAATCTTGCATATCTTATTAAGACTGAAAGCAATATGCTTACTTTCAAGTGTAAACGAAACATATCAGAATGATTGCCTTTAGCTGTTTTATACAGATTAATAATTAAATATTATTATATAGCATATGATATATATTATAAGAGTATTAAGAATGGATTTTTAAATGTATTTACCGATTTGTACAGTTTTATTGTTTTTGAGTGTTAGCAAGCGTAGCGGAGGTAGATTTCTTGTTTTCGAGCGAGTGTGATGTAAAGAGAGTTTTGATGTTTGGGGAAGGACGCACAAGGGACATCGTACCACAAATTATGCACTCACATGCTCTGCACAGTTTTGAGAAGAGAATTAATTTTGAACATATTTTACCAATACGAAGGGCACCACGCAAGCGAAGGTTGTGAGCTGCGATGTTCGGGGATGTGGAGGTAACAAAAAAGATAAAGCAATCGTGTGTGTATATATGAAAGTCTTTGTTGAAGGAATACCGGCAAATTTTGAAATTCCAGTCCTGTCATTGAATGTTCAATTTTGAAGAAGATTATTCTTTCCTCTGTGGATATAGTCGGACAGATGATATTCAGTTAATTTATAAACTGTTTTAATCATCAAAGTGACATTTTTAGGACAAATGAATTTAATTTCAACTCAGGTTTTAATTTGTTTAACAATATTAAATTTTGTTATACGTTTAATGTAAGAGGATTAAATTTGTAGGTATCTTAATGTTTAAAATGTAGTATTCAGAAGAATCTTACTCTTGATGTAGTGTCGTGTTGAGCAAATAATCACATAAAAGATTTTAATAGTACTGGGTAAAATAGTTTACTCGTATATGTTTTTGTACATCGTGAAACAATATGGGATTTTGGAACATTTTGGGAAAATAGATCCTGTAGTAGTGAATAATTTTCATTATTTTCGAAACTCTAAAATGCATTCTATCTACGGTTAATTACAATTTAAAGGACCTAAGATTTTATTATTAAGATAAGATTTTCCGTTTGGCATGCGAAAATTATTACAACTCGGTCTTCTCAATTTGGAACACAATCCAGGACTGATTCTTCTACTCGTCGATTCCCGTTGTATCGCGCAGTCCTGCACTTGTAGACTCTCTTCCTTGGCATACCCTGTCGCCCTTCACCCTTTCATCCCTCTCACTCCAACCATCCCATTCCCTTTTTCTTTCGAGCGCGCTACTGCGTGTTACGTCGACCTTCGCGTGTAGAATACCCTCTCAACAGACTTTGCATCGACGATTCCGAAGCTTTCCTATACACTCCACTGTCTCAAAGAGAGTACTCAAAAATTTTTGGAGGAATCGCGGTTAAATTTGACTGTAGTTCCACGGAAATGATTGCTCTTTTAGGAGCTTTATTTCTGGAACAGTAAAGTTCGTTTAAGCACATGCCATCGAGAATGCCCTTTTGGCCACTTCCATGGTATTGGATTTCTGATGTCTAAGCTGCGGTTATAAAAATGTGAACAATCTTCTTAGAATTCGTCGGAATTGAAGCGGTTATGTTGGCACGAATGTACTACTTTCCTACTTCATTCATTGAATTCCTTTTCTCGGTAGAACCAACAAATCATTTCTCGATCAAACAAACAGCCTGGAATTCATTCAGACGCCATTACCGTTCTCTTGAAAATGACATTTCTCTTTATTGATTCAGTTTTCTAAAGTAGATAATTGTTTCTTAGTATTCTCTGTAAAACAAAAAGTTTCAAAACACGCGATTAAAAATTAGACTGCCGAATGCAAGGATACATAGTTTTCCAGATCAAGCCCTTGAAGTTCAGTTCGGATTTCCTTAAACAAAGTAACTAGAAATACGAGTGTCTAAAATATAACTATCATTCCGGTAACCCTTAGGCATTAATATAATGACGTTGACAACATGTTTATATTGTTTATTAACATTTTCTTAGGAAAATATTATTTTTTTATTAAATTCTATTATCCATTTTTTTTAAAGAATACAAAAATGACACCACGCTTTTACGAATATGTTGTTGCTCATAATGCCCGGGTTCTGGAAACAGATAATGGCGAAAACTTGTCAATGCACGACATAGACTGCACAAGTAAATATTTGTCTTCGCTCTTTGGGATCTTAGCGTTCCCATTTTTAACTCCTAAATTAGCCATCAGGAGCTTATAATGATCATAGTATTGTATTACTTGCGTCTGCTTCTGCTGATATAGTTCAAATGAGGAAACTGATCTATCACGCGAATGAGACGATTATATTCATCTCTTCCTCACGGTTTCTTTCTCTCTCTCTCTCCTCCCCGTTATTTCCGATTCTCCGTGTCTCTCCCTTCGTCGAACCAGTAGCCACGAAACACCAACCGATGTGCCTGGGATGAGCGCGAGTGTGCGAGAACGAAACGAGTGCGAGACAGACGTTTTATTTTTGATAGAACCGCTTCAGTTGGTTGCTAATTTTATATGTGCAGAGTGTAACTGGTGTCAGTTCATGAGAAGCAATACCTACTACTATTTCGTGTGTGCCCTTTGTTGGTGCGGTGACATCTGGCTGGAGCGTGCGCTCTCTGTGTTTCAATATGTACATGTGTAAAATATTTCATTATACTTAACTAAGACACGAAATCCATACATATCATTATTAAGACTAACAAGCAATATTGCTAGAATATTATATAATAAGAAATCTCTATGATTGGTAGGTTGGTTGCTTGTAACAAATCTTGTGGCGTGGTCCCCCACTTAGCGGTGGGGACGTATATAAGCGTGGTTTGCAGCAATACTAATTCTGTAATACATCTTGTGTACAGCGTATTCCGCTGTCACAAGCAAGTGTAACACTGGTACAAAAAAAGCAAACGATAGATATACATTTTCAGTTTTAAGGTCTCAGGAAACTAAACGCATGTTACAAATGTTTCATTCGTTCCATGTGAACCGAGTCTCCCTTTGAGGAAAAACTCTACATATCAGCTCTAACATATCACTCTTCCGGGTCTACCGGGTATTGTTCCAGTCTTATCTATATATACTGTCAAAAAAGTTTTTTGATGTTGAACTTGTCTGTAGTTGCTACCGTTTTAATGTGACTTAGAGTGTTATTTTAATACTTAAAGCAACAAATTTCTCGCTATGTATCTTAAGGAACGCGCCAACCTCAGGAGAAAACAAGAGTTAATTTAAAATTTCTGAACATAAAAAAATACCACACAAATAAATATCTTGTATCTTCGGCCTTAACCCGCAAAAGAACGTAAATCTTAAGGCATCTCAGTATCAGACGTCCAAAAGTTCCTTTCTCCTTATTAGAAGTGCAATCGAAACTCGATGTACCTCCTTAGTCTTTCAATGCCAATAGGCTTCAGGCGAAGTTTCCGCACGAGCGAAGCTTCGTTCGACTTGTCCTTCCACTTCGGCGCTTCGTAGCAGTTTCTTCGGGAGGCAAGACCGGCAACGGGGAGTCTGGGGACTTCCTCCTGCTCTATTCGACAGCCTGCAAACGTATTCCTCAATAAGTAGGGGAATGGGAACACGTGGGTGTTTTACGTACATTTTCATTATTAAGAATATCGTTGAAGAAATAATTAAAACCGAGATATATTTCTTTCACAGGAGAAAATGCATTTCGGATATCCTGTTAAACTTTGCTCAAAATTATGCTGCTTGGAACATGTAATAACAAATGTTTGCTATCCTTAGAATAGATATGTTTATGCTTAAGGGAGAGCACTGAGAAGTATTTTCCGGCAAAGGCTTTTCCTAGTGCAAATGTGCACAGTGGGGTAATTTTAAAAAAATTGCAATATATAACATTATAAGTCATACATATTTTGGCACTCACTAATTTTCCAAATGTTTTTGATGACATACATGAGATATTTTGAAACAATTTTATTTCAATTCAATCCAATATTTAAAGAATAATTTAAAAGACTCCAGAATTCCTTCTAGATTGTCTTGGTTACTAAAACAAACAATGGTTACTTTTTTCTTGTTACATGGAGCTATTCCTACTGAAATTGATCAAAGAACAGGTTCAGGAACACAGGTACAAAGGTGGCTCCAATCCATTTATTTTTAGTAAGAAAAGCTCTGGATGCATTTATTTGGATGCACACTTTCGAACCGGGCTTCCAAGTCTGTAGCACATAATTCGTGCTTACAGTAATTTGAAATAAATACCTCTAATGATACTACTTTCAACACGCTTGAAAAATAAATTAATATTCGATGAAAACAACATGGCCTTTTGGGAAAGAAATATTACTCGACAGATGTTTCTCTGACTACGTATGAACGTATGTTAAGGCCCATTCACAATGCAAACTTAAAATAAGCATAGCGCATAGACATAAACATTAACATAAGTGATAGACTGAACTATTCACAATGACATAAACGTAAGCAAAATAAGTTTCTATTGGCTGTGAGACATTCTGGTTTACTATTGGTTTGATGTGGAAATCGATTTCAAGTTATCGACTGTGTCCATGGCCCATATGGCGTTAGTTCTTCTATCGACTTCGCTCCAATTTCGATTCTCGATTTTGAATTACCGTTCTGTGATTGGTTTATTTCATATATCTTAAGCATAAGCACAGAAGCTTGAAGCTTGCGAGCTTTTGAGTGAATGTCTTACATGTTATGCTTATGCGAACGCATTGTGAATGAGTCCGCTTACGGACATAGCCCTAACTTTTATGTTAACGCCATGTTTATGTTTGCACTGTGAATGACACCCGTCTGTTCCTGGTGGGGAGTGCGTTCTCTCGAGCCCCGTCCGGCTGCCCGTGGCCAGTCGCGCCTCCCGCGGAGCCCTCCTGAGGTCGGCGCGTTCTCCCTTTTTCTCTCCATCGTCATCTTCGATGTTCTCGTCTTGTGTTAGCTCGCCTGGGGCGTGCGCGGCCCGCAGAGCGCCGTGGGCGAACACTCGTGCCCGGACACGAACCCGCCACTCCACGCCGCACGCGCAAACTGGTTTGCAAACTCTTTGGAAGTATCACTTCTCGGTGATTTTGTTTGTTTCTTTCGGCGTCTGAGGAGCAATGCATTCTAACCGTCTAATTTCTTCAAACCCTACCTACACTCGCTGAAAGTGAGTTAGAAGAAGGTATGGGCGATCAAATTAATATTTTATTTGAAAAAGAAATATGATAATATTTCTTGACATAATTTTATCTCTTCGCTTTTTTAATACGTTAACTATTTGATATATGTACTTAAATGATGAATTTTGTTCATGAGATTTGCTCTTAAGTGGTTTCTTTGATGAGATTTTTGACAAGTTATTAAAATCATGATTACCCAAATACAAGCTGTTCTTTCGGTACATTATATTTAATGGTAACGATTACACCTTATTCTATTTCGTAGGGATTCCACATATTAGAGATAATTTTATAAGCAAGTTAAATTCATTCTTACAAAGAGTAGAAAATAACTTGTCACTTTGAATTATCAAGTAAAAAGGAAGATACGAAATACAAATTACTATGGCACTTTTTAGTATTTTAATCTTCCCGCGGAGCGCATATATTTGACATTGTACGCATTGAACTTATGCCCAAACTCACGCCTAGATACAATTTACCCATTGTTCCTAAATATTTAAATGTTAAATCTTATACTAAATTTGTAGCAAATGGTACTTCGAAGGAGAGAGCGGGACAATATCGGTTAGGACAAATCAGGCAAAAGGGTTTGTGAGTGTAATTGATATGTACATGAAAATTTATACGAAATATTGCCAATTCCGATTGACGGTATCCTGTGTAATTGATATTACCATACAGATATGAAATCAAAAAACATTTACGTAATATAATTCACATTTGGTTTTTACAAATGGAGAAGTAAAGTGCATTTGGTGTCATTCAATAGCATCTGTTTCATATAACTGTTACCTGTAAATCTTACGAAGCGTATCTCCCACATTTCCGAACTTCTGAAATTTATAACGTTCTGGGAAGAAATTTACCTTACAAAAAAGGGCCAAAACCAATGAAATGTAAATTTTTGAAAACAAAAAAATCGATGATTAAAGAACTTCGTAGCCTTACGGGGAAATGCAAAACGTTTAGTACCTTCAAGCCCCTATGTACGTTCCTGGGCTCGAAGCTGATGTTCCTAGACGTCAGTGAAAGCGTCAGAGAAAAACTGGAAGTCAGCAGATCCAGAGATCAGATGTACTGCACTTGACTCTTTCGACTACCAAACTTACCTCTTTGGTGGAGATCGAGCTCCTGGACTCTGATTTAAACACAGTGGCGCATCAAGGTCAAGAACTGGGACAAAGAGAGGACACTTTCATCAGGAGCATCATTTTTTTTTTAAATTGGAGCTCCCGATTGGGTGACAATATTACCCCTCTCCTTCCAACTCGTGACCTTGAAGTGCCTCTGTTTAAATCGGAGTATAGACAGATCAAATCTCTTAAAACGACAGTCGAACGATAGATGAGATTCACTACTCTTGATTCATGATGTCACCCTTGTGGAGCGGGCTTTTCGGATGTGGAGTTCGAGTCTCCGCGGCCTTTTCGGGTGGGGAGGGTCGAAGGGGGTGGGACGCGCCGAGTGCAGTACACGCGACCCCGCCCCCCAATCCCACCTCCGCGCCGCCCACCGGGCGCACGGCATCCGCCCCAACACGCAATTCATTTCCCAAGTATTTCATGAAATATTAAAATGAATCTTTTCCTAGCGTGATGAGGCACGTGGCTCTGCGTCTGATAGCGCCACCTGCCCTCCGCCCACCCCCAGCCCCGCAACTTCGCTCGTTTCCACCGCAAAGCGCGATGCAAAACCTCGGACTTCCAGGCCCGAAGGAATAACTATCAGCAACTTGAGAAAGCCGCTAATCTTTATCGTCGCTGAACGGACAGCAGCTCTTATTAAACGCTTGTATTTACGTTGCAACGTTTAGATCTTACAACAATTTTTTCCATTTTTGCGCATTCATAATACGCCAATTTTCGTCCATGAGCCAACTACGATTTAGATATATATGATGTGTAAACTTAAGTTTTATATAATATATATTAAGTTTTATATAATATTATAAGTTTTGTATAATATTGTTTCATCGTTAGTGTCGTCTGTTATGTTTGGGAATAAAATGTTTAAATATTTATTCAGACACAATCAATAAAATCAGAAGGTAATCGTCACACAGAATATGTTTGAATTAGAAAAAGTCGCTCTCTCTTTAAAAATGTATGCAATTTAAAGATAACATATTTAAAATTATTTTTATTAGACTACAGAACATATTTTCAAAAAAAATAATAGTGAGTTTATTTCATATCAATAATCTAAGAACTTTCTTGATTGTCGTCTCTAGTCAGCTCACTTGTCAGTTACAAAATGAGCTTAATGGTTCTTCAACAGCTCTGAGGATGGATAGTTCTTGATTCGGCATTATCGTCCGCCGTGGAGATCGCGTTTTGGCATCATATACCCATCCTTTATCAATAAAGATCCCTGTCATACACAACACCGGTCTTGGGCTTTTACAACAAATTATCCCCATAGTTTGTTAAATATAGGTGTTTTCGCCATATTTTGAAAATTTTCTAAAATTTAACTTCTCCATCATTTCTTTGCATTTTTTTCGGGTCAAGTATTTATAATTAACCGAGCATAGTGGCTCAGACTCTAGCACGCTCACTTCGTTTTGGGGAGGCCCGGGCCCCGGGCCGGCCACCCTGACCAGGCTTTTCGTGGTTTCCCTCGGTCGTCCAGGCGAATACTGGAACGGTTTTACTGAAAGGCTGCAACTGCAAAACCAGCGTTCCTAGCCGACTTCGTTAGCCACGTGACGTCACGAAGGTTGAGGCAATTCGATATATCGCAGGTTCTTGGTTGGGTGACCGACTAGGAACCCCGGGATCAACTGGCTCCGAGGCCAATTGCCCTTTATGGCTAAATACAAATACAAAAAATATATAACTGAGATTTTTGGAAGAGAACTCATGTGTCTGGTCTCAATCTGTTTTCAAGTCTTCTGTATCAAGACTGTGAAGAGTATTTTCGACTCCTGGTCCTTGATAAAATGACAACCACTTTTCCCCGACACCTCATAAACAGTTGTTATTGTTTTGACATAAATAAATATAGAGAGGAATAAAGAAATGAAACCATTGCTCCTCAGCGCGTGCGGCAGCAGAGCGTGGGTTCGAGCGGGTGCGTCGTTGCCACGTCGCCGTGTGTCGGGGGTCCACGGTAGTTCGCTAGCATGGAGGGCCCGGCGGAACTCCAGTCGCGGTGATGATTTAGGATGGTGATCCAGGTTGAAACCTCGAGCTGCGGAAGTAGTTTAGTGTCGGGGTTATCCCGTTCACGCAATCATTCTATCGGCTCGACTTTACAAGAGCCCTACTTAAGAATTAGCAATCCATCATTTTGAACGCCGTCATCTTGGTGAGTGTAAAGGTATAGATCCCGCTAATTAACTGTGAGGTTGGCCGACACGTAGTTGAAATGATGACGGAAGTAAATATATCTGTGAAAATTAATCCTACGATTACTCATTACTGTCAATACCGCTATTGTTTCCAAAAAAGTCAATGAAGTTGATGAGAAAAATTGATGGTTGAGAGTTGGGCATGCTTTTCTTCAGGAAACGCAACATCACTGCCCTGCTCGTAGATATTTGTAGGACTTTATACCATATGCATTCAACATAAGATAAACTAAATTTAACCTAGCACTAAATGGTATTTTACATACTGTCAATCTGATTTTCTTTTAAACTATGGATTATTGACCAAAATCTAAATTTTTGAAATTTTGAAACCCAAATAACAACTATCAGGGCAATAATAATTAACACCAATTGAAGATCAAAGAACTCCTTCAGGATTACGTGAACGGAATAATTACACTTCATTAAATTTTATTTCTATCTCGACGTTTCGATAAATCTTTTGCTATGGAACATCCTAGAAATCAACGTTTCTTGTCTCGATAGTTTTAGATAGGGAGAGTTTCGTCTGGATGCGGCATATTTTCTGATTATTCATGTGTGATTTTATGAGTACTGGAAAATGCGGTATATGCAGTGCATACATCTGGAACTAGAAATTATGCACTTAAGGAAAACAAATGGGGACGAGGTGTATGAATCATGAGCTGTGATATCGACAAATTGGCAGAGGACGTATAAAATTGTCTAATTGAAGGAGTGTAATTTTAAAACTGCTTGTTAAATAAAATGTTCAAGGCATTATTGTGATAATACTTATGATCAATTTTAATAACACCAGTGCTTGTCTCATGCGGCCTATTGCATGATGTCAGAATATGTCGTCTCTAAACGAACCTCCAACTTCCTCTTAGCTTTGCAGCAAGATAATGAGACAAAGGCTAGCAAAAATAAGCCACAGTGAAAGTATAAAAAACTCTACCACTCAACTTGTTCTGACTATAGATTGTCAAAATACTTCAGTTTTCCCAACCTATCCACTGTTAACACAATACTAAGTCTGTGATTTTTAGCAAATGCTCAGTACAAGAATGTAAAAAATACAGTGTTTTCCAGGAAACGAAAAAGAACCAAAATCATTTTTCCGCATTCACCACAAAAATATGTAAACACAAATCATTAATTTTCATCCTGAATAACGCATCGTCAGTTGGAACCACTGAAGTGTTGCAGAAATCTATGCTGGTGAGCAATGCTTGGGGGTCGTCATCTTCGAGGGTTATTGATGGTCTGCATCTCCAAAGGATCACAGGCTTAAGTTTAAATTCTAAAGATTTCACAAAGATCGCTACCGAAATGGACAATTGCCTTTAGCGTTGATGTTTGCAAATGGATAAAGGTGAAGTCAACAGTATCAGAAGGCGGAAAAACTTAAACCTGTGACCCTACAAAAGCTTTTACTATAGTCCACAATCACCCGAACGAGATTTTGCACATTGCTGATCTCGTCTGCACTTTTGTGCCATATCGGGAGTCAAAGGGGAAGCAGATTAGCTCTGGTGAAACTATTGTAAGATTACTTGAAAAGATGCCACTTGTGTACTTGAGACTCTACAATATTGTACATTTGAAAGAAAATAAAGAATATTAAAATAAAAGAGCTTCGCAACTTAGTCTTCATTTTCCAATTTTTTGCAGAAAATGTTTCCCTTTCCTTGCCGAATCCTAGAGTATTATAGTTATATTTATAAGACCAACTAGAAGCTATGTGTCAATTACAATTCTTCATCCTTTGATCTATTATCGTTTTCGATTTTCTTTTAGCTCTATCTTTTCTTCTATACTTCCAAACGACCCTTTGAGCAGATTAAATCCTAAGAGACAAAACTGATAATATCGCTTTAGGGCCTCCACAAATTTTAGATTTCATGCATGTAGGAGACATTATTCATATCTTCTTCATTTTTTCGAAAATTCAGGGAGTACAACAAAAATTAGTCCTACGCCATGTTTAAGCGTAAGTCCTAAGCCATGTTTTTCTACAGAAAAAACTTTGTTGCAGGGATTTGTCAACAAAAAAATTAACGAAATGGCCGGGCTTTGTTAATAAAAAAATCGATAAACTTTGTTGCTTTATATGTAGTAAATTAGTAAATTATTTTATCACGTTGTGTAGTCAAAATCCATGTTTTGTGAGTCCTTGATACCGCAAAATGTATGTCTGCCCGGTCAACGTTAGTGCCTCAACCATTCATTTTCTCAAACATTGATGTTCCCGAACGAAAACGAACTCGAGGCCCCTGCGAGTCTGTAATAGATATTTTGATTTTGGGGGTACGGTTCGCTAAGCCTCAATATTTTCGAAATTTTCTGAAAAAGTCTCCATTTTTTTATCAAACTTTATCCTCAGACGAAGTAAATAACTCTTTAAAAAAGGCGCGGGTCTCATTTTCATTGAAATCCGTGCATTAATAAAAATTGAAAAGGTTCAACTTTTTTCGACGTCTTCACACATCTATAAGAAGAAAGATTTTAGCTAATGTAACTATTATATGTTTAAAATCTAGTTGAATATCACTATCAGTCACTACAATAAAATACATCATTCACATTAATAATTTAAATTCTCAGAATTATTCTCATTTTCGCTAACAATGGCTTTCGACGGTCTTGAACCTCGACATCGACCGCATCTATAATTGATCTATTCTGTTACAATTATAGGCCATGCTTCGAATTTACACACGCTCTGACGAAAAACGACTATCTAAAGAATCAGAGGAAATCTAAATTGTTTAGAAATCATTAAGAAGAAGAAGAAGAAGAAGAAGAAGAAGAAGAAGAAGAAGAAGAAGAAGAAGAAGAAGAAGAAGAAGAAGAAGAAGAAGAAGAAGAAGAAGAAGAAGAAGAAGAAGAAGAAGAAGAAGAAGAAGAAGAAGAAGAAGAAGAAGAAGAAGAAGAGAAGAAGAAGAAGAAGAAGAAGAAGAAGAAGAAGAAGAAGAAGAAGAAGAAGAAGAAGAAGAAGAAGAAGAAGAAGAAGAAGAAGAAGAAGAAGAAGAAGAAGAAGAAGAAGGAAGAAGAAGAAGAAGAAGAAGAAGAAGAAGAGAAGAAGAAGAAGAAGAAGAAGAAGAAGAAGAAGAAGAAGAAGAAGAAGAAGAAGAAGAAGAAGAAGAAGAAGAAGAAGAAGAAGAAGAAGAAGAAGAAGAAGAAGAAGAAGAAGAAGAAGAAGAAGAAGAAGAAGAAGAAGAAGAAAGAAGAATACTAGTGCAATTTGTACGATGCGTCTGTGTGATTCCTCTGGAAGCATAATCGGCTGTTCTTATGAGATGAGAGCCTCTGATCTGCCACTTCCTATGAACTTTGGTAGCCTCTCAACTTAATGATAATAATGATGCATCTTATCTTAGTTTCTAGGATATCACGAGGAGTACGAAATAAAACTATCGCGAGGGTGTTATAGACCTCGTCGTACCAATTAAGTTAGTTATTAATTATAGCAGAAAGTAATATATCATGGTAAGACAAAATTTCGTAAAACGTTGTAGCACAGTGGTAAAGTGATTGCTTGGTATTCAAAAGCCGCCGGGTTCGTGTCATGTGAGGGAATAAGGATGGCATTTTTACCGTGTAAGCACGTGTCTTACTGCTTGTTGATTTCATATAGAAGATTTATTAGCGTTTCCTTCGTGCCCTGGTGGCGCATGGCTAGCATTGAGACCTAACAAAGCGGAGGATTCGGGTTCGAGGCTGGCCCGTGCTCCGGGACGCCTCCGCCCAGCCCGCCCCCGTCTGCTCTGCTTTGGGAGGTCCCAGTGTGATGTCATGTGTAGGGCATTTTAATGAATTTTTCTTTAATATTCAGGATAACTTTTTGCAAAACGCCCCCCGATGGGACCTCATGCTATTGCTTTTCGAAGAAGATTCAGACGCGCGCCGACTCCCGGCGGAGGAGACCCTATCCGAGTGATTCCCGGTGGAAAGGCCCCGTAGTTTTAAATAGTACTTATAACATTACGAGACTTTTCCGAGAGCAACGTAACGAAACTTGTAATATTATATTACTTTAATTTCGTTACGAGGCTCCACGGGAATCCCTCGAAAAAGGGCGGGATTCGAACCCGCGACCTCCTCTTCCGCAAGCGGCAATGCATGCATGGCCCCATCGTAACACGCGCCAGTCATTCCTTATCTTACTGTTCTTTAGGTATTCTTCGAATCTGAAGACTATACTGTGGAAAAAAACCAAATGACAAGGACCAGGATCAAACCCACAAACTCCAAACACAAGCCAGACCACTTAACCACTGGGCTACGGCACCAACTATAGAACTTTTTGTTTTAACAAGTACTTACATTACTGGTTTTTGGTTACCCTCAGGATGACAAGGATTACACATTCCCTCATAAGCAACCATGCTGTATTTTTACACATTGCGAAGACGTTTGATGACTATTGAACGGATGACTTTTCCCCAACGGTAATGTTTACGCGGTCCCATCGTGACACGCGCAGTGTCTGTACTAGGTTATTCTATTTTCTCCCTCTAAAAACATGTGGACTCTTTATTAGAACGGCATTGCGCTCATTGGGATCAGTTCTAAGATCGATAACAAAAACAAAGGGTTTACTACGCCATTTCAAGTATCAAAAGAGTGCACAGTAGCAAACAAAAGCATACAAAAATATGAAACTGATTCACTGCAGTAGTAAACAGATAAATAATTATACTAAAAAGAATAAATGTTTTAAATAATTACATTGATATTGCGTTTACAGGAAATATCTTTATTGTTTCTTATATAAACTGTTTCGTAAATAAATTAAATGTCCTTTCTCTCTCTCTCTCTCTCTCTCTCTCTCTCTCTCTCACACACACACACACACACACACACCACACACACACACACAAACACACACACACAAACACACACACACACACAAACACACACACACACACACAAACACACACACACAAACACATACAAACACACACAAACACATACAAACACACACAAACACATACAAACACACACAAACACATACAAACACACACAAACACACACATATATAAGCGCATCATCAGCCCACTCAAAACCCTAGGTATATGAATTAGTTCATGACAGGGTTGAAAACTAGATTTCATTGAAACCCTTTTAGTTGTTCCTCTATACCGTCGCACTGAGTTATCTGAGTAAGGTCGAGAAGAATATTCATTTATATACAGATATACATAAGGTAATGATAACGTAGTTTCGAATGCATTATTAATTAGATACGTTGGATGGCATTTGGTTCTGGATGTTCAATTCATTTGTGAAATTATCCTTGCTTGTCTGTATATTGTGCTGGAAATAAAATAATTGTTTATAATATATTCGTTCATTTACTATTTCATATTATTTTAACTTTTTCAAAAATAACGTACGTAGTTGGAACAGCTTACAGCTTTTGACTGAGAGTTGGTAGCAAAAATGAAACGTTTGAGTTTTGTTAGAAATTTCATCCAACCAAAATAATGAAAACAGAAAAGTTAGTTTTATGACAAGAATGGCGTGTTTAGCAAGAATTCATAAGAAAATGTATGCCAATTGTTGTCAGCGCATATTGCAGCTTGTTGTGTGTAGTTGTTAGCGCTCATTGTATGAGATGCGTTGATATAGACATGAATTAACGGAATAATAATATACCCGATAACTAAGGGCGAGAAGGTATGAGCTGTTTAGAACCACTAGACCTTTTTTTTTTTACTTCTAAGGATACCCATATTTTTGAGTGTCGACTATGAATTCGGCCCTTGATTTCCGAGCATAAGCGAAACTAGTAACTTCATCTTCGCTCAACTAAATACGGTAAATTTCATCAAATCATTTCGGATTACAGGGGACAACTTTCCGGTCGTTTCTATGGGAACATTTGCAAGACGAAACCTCCGTTCTCGAGAAGAAGGGGCGCGAACTTGGCGACTGGGTACCAGGCGAGACCCTTTTCCCCCTGAATATTTCGTCCGAGCACGTACTTCTTACTTCCCAGTGCATGAGGCAGCACTTTTGTTACCCGAGAGTCGAAAGGGAACAAGAAAGTGGCAGGCCGAAAGCATCCCATCCTCTCTCTTAAAAACGTTTTCGACACTCGCCTTTATCATGTATACATACTTTTGACTATGAAGTCGTGCGGTGACTTCCCAGTTGGCGCATGAGTAATAAAAGTCACCGATATTATATTATCCGAAAATTGTATTAGTACACTAAAAGTTTTTAGATTTGTGAATAAAATAATACACTTTTTTCGTTTAAAATTTAAAAAATCAACAAAAACCCCTTTGCCACCCTTTTGCAGTGCCCCAGTTGCATTATTTGGCGTGCCCTGGGTGGCTTCCCTCACTGTTCTGCCTAGAATTCATCACCAAATATTCTAGTTCCAGAAGAGACTATTCATCCCTAAGTGTGGTTACAGGACCTTCATGCACTTATCTCAGTATTGTTTGGTATTAATTGCATAAAGCAGATTGCATCAAGATGTAGGAATCTGAAGATTGCCCTGCAGCAACAGTTAATACCAGCACTACAAGTTTTTCTTTAAACTGGCCCTGGAATAAAATGTGAGGGAGAGAATGTCTTCGAACGAGCTAATTAACTAAAAAAGGATTTAAAAGATTGTTACAATTAGCACATACTTAGAAACAGTTTTATAGTGCTTACGTATGAGTACATAAACATTGTAAGACAGTTTGCCTCTTTCAAGCTGTAGCCTTATCAGGCATGGCTTTTGTCTCCCACCAATATGCAAATATAATAAAGAACAATGCAGAATTACTATATTAATTTATCACAAATTTTTAAAATATTTATTTTACTGCTTATTATATTTATACAAAAATTATCATATAAACTATAAAAAAATGCTTGTTAAAATATTTCTGTACATTTGCTCTTTTGTAGGAAATGGGCAAAAATGTTTGTCCATTGAAAATTACCTATGTATTCATGTGAAATTTATATTACATTGAATAACATTTTTTTGGAATGTAATATTTTTATGTGGAAGAATTAAACGAATTATAATTTTATATAATTTTCCCCATGACTGTCTCCACTAGCATTTGTCATTGGCCAGCCCAGCCCTGACAGTCACTCTCCAACAGGATATAATAGAGTAATTTCTATTTTTTTGAATAGTAGAACGGGCTAATGATTCCGAATAGCCCTTATTGAATCCTCAGTAAAAATTCTGATATTTGTAAATTTACAAACAAATTTTTAATGAGAAAGAATTAACATTTGGAATACAAAAACAACACTTTTGAATGATAGGTATTTTGATGTCTGCATACCTTTGCTTTGAAACAAAATGAATTGACCACAGATAATTGTCAGACATCATAACACTTCTCACAAATAATATTCACTTAATACAGTCCAACATTTGGCTTTCTTTTTCATACAAGTTTCTTCAGTATTAAAATAATGCACAAAGATTAATGGTTTCTCATCTCGGTAGTTATTGTCAACTGATTTTCCATACTGAATTAAGCCCTAGAAACCTTAAAATTTTGTGACTGAAAAGATTACACACAAGTACATATTGAAACTACAGAATGACTTTGATTCTATATGGCATAGACTTTTTGATTTTAAAGTATCAATAAGAGAAAAACTTAATGGGAATTTTATGACAAAACATATCGGTTAAGAATTGACATCATACTCCAATATTTTTCTGATAAATAACACCCCCCCTTACTTTTATGCAGTTGTATAAACTTTTCACTCTTTTGTAAATGTGAATTTGAAATTCTCAAGTTGGTGTCATGCCACTTAATCCACTTAGAACACTTAAGCACACATTTCAAGACAAAATGTTGGTAGCACCATTCTTATAGATACTAATACTCACTGACAAACTGCATTTACAAAATACAGTTTGTGATTCGACAAAATCACAAGCAAAACACATTTGCTTGCATGCAATAAGTAAAATGCTTAAGTCTACAAATTTCACCTTATCTGTTCTACGTGTAAATATGTCAACCTAGCAGAAGTAAAATTAACATAATGGGCAAGGAATAATTTTAGAAAATTGTTCAGGGAATGTTTTCTGCAAATTAATATTATGCAAAGAAATTTAATACCTAATTTGAACAAAATGTGAAATTCTAGTTAATACCAAATTCTAAAGCATCCTATTAGCAATACATAGTAAACTTCAACAACTATAATATGTGAGGATTAATAATAGTCCCATATCCTATTTCAGCTGAAAAAAATAGAAAATTTGCATTGCAATTACGTGAGTAAATTTCCATTTAACATTACATCCAGTTTTAGATGTAATTTATCTGTAAGAGAATTAATGAAAAACAAATAAAATTTATATGTCTGAAATTTTTTATTGGATTAACATTTCAGTCTGTTAGGTAATGCTTGCAATTGGGCATATTCAACCACCCTTTAATTTCAATTTACATGAAAAAAATTGCAGCTATAAGAGAATATCAATTTACATGACTGTACACTACATTATACTTTGTAAGCTATCTTTCGATTAAACAAAATTATTTTTTTATTTGAAAGGATTTCCAAGTTGTTGAAGTTTTTTAATTCCAACATTCACTGCAAGAATTTTTTAATGCCCTTTCTAAAGAACTTTGCATTAGGTACATTTCATAGTATGCCATGGGCAGGATGCAGGAAGTAAGATTTTTTTCTTCCAGAACAAAGACATTTCTATCTAAAATGTCTTTAATGACCATACAAATAACACAATTTACAACTATGACATTACACACAGCATTCACACAATATACAGATCACACTACCTCACCCCTAAAATGTTTGAAAGAAATAAAAGCTGCATTGCACAAAGAAAATCAATGAAAACAGAATTTTTCAAACAAGACAATTCAGTTTTTGGTTTTCTTCCACACTCGATTCACATTTACTCTCAAAATTCTTGACACTTCAACACATATAAGCTTCTTCACAAATTAATAATGGAAAGGCACATGCCAGAAGAAGGAAAAGACAAAGAACATGCTTTTCTGTTTCTTCGATTTTTATCCCTAACAGCAGAATGTACACAGGAATTTCATTACTTCAGACAAACTTAAAATAAATAAACAATAAGAAGACCTAAAAAATAAATAACAAGCACAAAAAATTTACACAGAAAGTTATTCAAGAAGTGTTAATACCCAACCCAACTTTATCCTGTGGTAAACCTTGCTGGACAGTTTTAACAAGGATTCAGGTGTACAAGTCGAATGGATTTCCAAGAGAAGTGTCTCTACTATCAGTGCCTTTCTCTTCTTGTAAGTATTTACACGTAAAAACAACCTCAAGTACCCTTGTTTTCAAGAAAACTTGTGTAGCAATTGGTTGTTAATTTGAAAATTTCATAATCTCTTCAAAGTTCTTTTTTTGTCTTTCAGAAGCTTCTTTTTCTCAGCAGCCACTTTCTTGTCTCCCGCATGCTTTTTGGCCATTGGCCCATCACCAGATGATGCCGCAACTTCTAATCCAGCTTTCGTCATCTTAGGTGCCTACAACACAAAATTATGTTACAAGATAGATTTAATTACAATTAAGTACAATTGCAATGATTAACAAAATAAATTAAGATGATGATAATAATAATAATAATAAGAAGAAGAAGAATTACAACAATAACAACTATGAGAATTCATTATTACACACGACAGCAGTACACCACATGACAACACACAGTACTGCATTGCTCTTCATTCATTCTTGTTTTAACATACAAACTTCAAAATACTTCCCTTAACTGAACTTTAAATTTCTTGGATGTTAACTTCCTCTATGGAAAATTCTGTACTGACTTAATCTATTGATACTGAAATAATTACTGTTTCCAAAACTAAGGGCATTGTAAGGAATAGTTTTAAAAATTGTTGCTGATGGCACTGTTCCAGTTCCTCAAAGTTTGATTGATGAATGTAAAATTTATCACATAATTCTTGCTGCAGCAGAGAGCAAATGAGGAACTGTCTTAAGCTACACAATTCAACATTATTTTAAATTCTTCAATTCCTAAATATCAATAATAACATTTATGAATTAGAAAGATATCTCGATTCAAAGGAAGTCAATGCACAGAGTAATAGTCATGTCTTACTCAAATGAATATAGATTTATGTCAACATGTGACACAGATTTTAGATACAATCAATAAGCAAAACAATAAAAAGAGCCATGTGAATTATTTTGGCTGCCCAGGTGAGTGATGCTGACATTTCGACCATCACATTGTGATCATCTTCAGAGCTGGAATGCCACCATTATCACACCAGTCCTGAAGAAGGCTACTCCACTGTTGGTACCACAGCCCTGAAGAAGGCCACAATAAGATGGTCAAAATGTCAGCATCACTGCCTCTCCAAGACAGCTGAGAGCCTTTACATGACTGGCAGCAGAAGCCTATGATTGCAATAAAAAGAGCCCATGTATAAACATACTTGAAAATCCTTCACTTCCAAGTGGCATGATGTTATTGCTAATATCAACAAATATTTAAACATGCTAGACTTGTACTCATTCAAATGTGGTATGTTTAACAATATTCCATTACAAAAACTGTTTGAAGTAATGCATTAAACTATATTCATAACACAATGAGTTCAAAATCACATGTTCTGTGTCATGTTTGTGTTCTCTATTTCGGCACACACTGTTCAAAACAGCACCATTGATTGGAAGTTTTTGCAAATACATTTCAGACCTTTGCACCATGTACTAGAGTTATATAAACCAACATCAAAAATGTCCCTTACAGCGAAATAACTATTTGATTCAAATCTGGTAATTGGCACACCATTTGTTGTGCACACATTCACCCATAAATCACATTCATTGGATAATGTCTAGAGGTAAATTATCAAATAAAGGTTCAACTCATTTCTGAATGAGGTTAAGAGTTAAAAAGAGGTAAAAAACAAGGAGCCTGAACAAAATCAACCAAAAAAATCGAGACTGAACCATTGAGATAGTTTATGTAGATGCAATACATAAATCATGGCATGGGCCCTAATGTGTTGTTTTGGTGACAAAACAAAGATAGAATCAAATAAAACTAATTGCTGTAACTTTCACTGGCATAAACTTATTTTATGTTACAAATTTCCACCACATAATCCCTTTACGAGTTATATGTTATAAAGGTAGACAATATTTTCATAGAGAATGTTTCATTCAGTCACATGATTGACTCCTTTCTTTCAATTAATTTCCTGCACTTCTTCGTGTACTCTGATAGGTATACTTTCACATTAACACACTTTTCCTTAAGCTCAAAGCTTTGCGTCTTGTGATTTCATATCTCTATAACATTTCAAAAATAATCCAGTCCCTCACAAATATCAGAGGATTTTTAAACATGTTCTTCACCCAAGGTTACTGCCTGGAACTGCACCTTCTTGGACAAATTTCAAACTATCATAATGTACACGGTAGTACATAAAGTGTATACCACCCTGAATCCTTTATAGAAAATATGAAATCGCAACTAACAAAAATAATTACTATGGGTAATCCTAAAGTACATCACTACAAGCTTAGCCTGCTAATATACTTAAGGCATACTAATGGGCTATAGTAGAAGGCAGATAACACATTTGGGAATCAACTCTGAGGAAAATACTTTAAGAACACTGAAAAGAAGGATTTTAAGACCCACATTGAAATTAGTTTCTTCTTTGTTTTGTCGTTGAGGCTGTGCCTGAAATCTTTGACACATGTTGACATTCAGCCTGAAAATACACTTAAAGGATTTTCCAAACATAAGGATATATATTTTAACAGTTAAATATTCCCATTTTATCTTTAATGATAAGCCTAGGACAATATATTAATTTTAAATAATGAAAAAATTTGTAACAAATAAATTATTGAGGTAAAAAATTAATTAACTTGAAGGTGAATATGAAATATGAGAAGTGTAAAATAATACTTCACCTGTGCATGTATTTCAGTCATCATTTTTGCTCTTTGGGAATAGCACTCGTATTGTTCCAGTAGAAGTTTCCCTGCTTCCTCATTTAAAGCAGACTCAGCATTAGGCACAATAAGTAAGCACTTCACAGTCTGAAAACAAAAATTTAAAGGTCCTTGTTAACATCAAGAGCTCTTTAAATAAACATACAAAAATGATATGCTTATACAAACCAAGAGGATGTGTTTAATTCCCAGATCAGGTTTCCAATCTTTTTTCAATGTATTCACACAAATTTCTCCATTTTTGGCAACATTTGGGTGGAATATTTTTGTAAGAAAGAATGCTTTTGGGGGAGTTTGGGGAAAATCTTTTCCAAGTGCTAATTTTACCCGAAAAATTCCACCAGAATAAGGTGTGCCAGCTGAAAAGAAAAATTACCATGGCCTATATTATTACACACATTCTGCAATTAATATTTGTCCCCTTAAATATTTACTATCGGCACAATGATCCATTATTAGGGAAATTATACATTTGTAAAACCTTATACCTGGTCCTTCTATGTAGGCTTGTATGTCTGTTACATCTTCATCGTTAATACTGACTTTTATTCCTTCTGGTGGATCATTTACTAAATCATGCATTTCTTTAACAACTCGCCGGATAATTTGAGGCGAAAGATTTTCAACATTTGACATCTAAAACAAAATTAAAGTTTACCAATCACAACTTCACTATTAAAAATTGGATTTAAAATTAATAGTCACCAAGAACGAACAATTCGCCAACATCCGAATTTTTCTTATTTTTGTATATATCAGAAAACGTAAAAATAGGCCTGACACTTTCATAATATAACCCCACTTTTGCTATAAACAAATCTAGACTAGTTCCCCGACCACGCACAATACAATTTGCCATAATAACACATCATTATTTCACTTTTTTCTACCAAAATACACAACCCATACACACAGACAAAGAAAACAAAATAAAACATTTGGAACATGTTCATATCATTGAGAGCATTCAGGGTATTTTAACGGTCTAAACCAAGATGTAAACACTGTTAACACATTTTCAAATTCACGCTTCAAAATATTCAATTAAATCAAACTCACTGAACTCATTGCAGCCATTACAGGTTTTAAAAAATATAAAATAAAAGATAACGGCTTCGTTTATATCCAAAATTGTATACACACGCACAAAATTCTTTAACGTCACAACAGCGCCAACAGCGAAAGCTACACCCAGCGCCGCTGTTCCCTGTGTTCGCAATAAAGCAACATTTCAAATTGTTTGACCAATCACAGTGCGTCACAGTGTCCTTCTAGGGCTAGATAATCATCCCTAAATTATTTACTACCTGATTTAATAAATCGGTCGGATTCAAAATTTATAAATTTTGCAAGTTATCGTAAATATTTGGCAAAATGACAAATTTGTATGTAGAAAATTGTACTAATCTCTGTTAGATATTCCTTGGGGACAAAGTGTGTTATGGCTTTCCTTGAAGCTCTTTGAAATCGAAATGTGTTCGCGACGGAAAACAGCGTAAACTGGCGTAAACGACGAATGCGAAAGTGATATGTGCTGAGACGTGAAGGTTCGTGTTTCGATTTGTCTTCGAAAAGGTCGTAAATTTAAATTATGGCGGACAATATGGCCTCGACAGAACAGGTATTTCTGTGTGAAATAAGTGTATCGTTACCGTATCTTTATTGCTTTTATCTGCTTATTTATTCCGTTGTGATTTGCTTTGACAGAATTGGAGGATTTATCTCTTTGTTGTGGAAAATGGATGACGAATGTGGCAATAAAACATATTAACTTTTTCAGGAAAAACGTGTTAAGCAGCTGAAAAGAGAGTTAGAAGGATGGCGAGAAGTAATCATACCAGTGAACTCGATTTTGTTGTGGGAAAAGAATTGGTATCCTGGAATGTTGGTTGGTCTGACAACCACAGTATTTTTGTAAGTTAAATGTTTGAAATATCTGATATATTTAAAACTGAATTGTGTTTAATTATTATTTCATTGTTTAACAAGGTTTTTGTGGTACCTGGATCCGTCTGTATTGACAACTGTGTCTGTTCTTGGTCTCATAACTACATTGGTTGATTATTTAGTTCCAACTTTGACAGCGAGCATCTGCCATCCTGATAGTTGGACTGGTCTGAAAGAACGTAAACTGGAAGAAATTTGCCGCAATTTAATTGCTACACAAACACAATTGATGTTCTATTGGGCTCTATTTTATGACATGCGTCAGTCACGTCCTCGAGTGGTACATAATTTTTGGTTTATACTTGTGTATGTATACAATGTTTCTTTGTGCTACTTAATTTTTCTTTTCCAGTACTACACTGCTGTTGTTTCGTCTCTACTTTGTCTTGCTTGGCTGGGAAATGTGATAAATAATCTTCTGCTTACTTATATTTTGAGTAAGTTGAACGTTTGCTTATTTAGCTTGTAACTATTGTATATGGCCTTTCTCTCATACTTTAATTTGTTTATGAAATTAAAGTTGTTTTCTGATATTTTCAGTTACCTCTGCTGTCTTATTCCCTGGCTTGAAGCATCATGGGCTTCTTCACAAGTATCTTGGCAGATTTTGGTGTGCAGCTATAGAAGCCGCAAGAGGTCTTAAGCAAAAGAAAAATTAATATTTATATGTGAATTTTACTATTTGAGCATCTGGTGTTTGCAAAGCAAAGGGTGGGTTGCTCCTTTGGAAAGTTTTTCTGTGAGCTTATTCCACTGCAACGAATGTTGAATGCTTCTGCAAGTGTGATATCTTGGTTCCCTAATATTTTTTTGTGTACTAAGCAGTTTAAGGACTAGAATTTCCCACCACTGGGCCCACTAATGTGTTATTTATTTCTATATTTATTGTGTATTCTTTACCATATATGAAATTATCCCATCAAGTGGAGTGAGAATACTCATTGAATATTAAAGAAAATGTATTGTATCTGTTCTTGAGTGCACTTAACCTACTGTGTAATGTATGTGGCACAGTATCCTGTCTTATTCATGTGAGCTAGTCATATAGACTAAACATTCACATTGGTATTAATTTTATAATAAGTTTTTTATGTGTTATTAGCTGTCCTGGTTTTTCTACTGCATGTTGGATGTGTTTAAATGATATAAGTTTATGGAAGTAATGTGTTATAAGACTGAGTTTGTATGCAGTAAATAAATTTTAGCAGTATTGAATACTAAAGTATTTTTATTTATTAGTTTGCCACAAGTCATTGTCAAATAGTTATTTTGAGAGGAATGCGGTGATTCTTAGTTCAAGGAATATGAGTCGAGAAAAAAAAAGAGGATTGCGATTGATGATTTATCAACTGGAGAAAACTAAAATGATTAGGGTAATTGATTACACATGCATATTGATTGAAACGATTTATATAATATTTCAATCGTTACAAGAAACAAATGAATTACCGCGATTGCAAATCGAACAACTTAATCGAAATCGGCACCCGGCGCCAGACCAAGCACGCAGGTTGCAAGTACATCAAAGTTCTATGCCCCTTCCCTTCTTATGTAAGTGCTTTGCTTTGTTCTTGGTGAGAAGTGCGCATGACCGACGGGACGGATCCCCATCGAGTCGTCTCTAGATAGTCCCCTTTTTGCCGTATTTCTGTTGAGCCGGCCTGATATATACGAAGAAAATGGCGGCTGTTGCAGCGTACATGAGGAATTCTTTAGTTAGGAGTGCAAGCATTTTTAGAAGAACATTTTGTAATGCAGTTGTTGTAGGGTCTCAACACACAACCTTGCATATACATCAAGATGGGTTTATTTCGCGATCGGTTTTACTAACACCGCAGGTAAAGTGCACTTCATTAATGAACTGCATTGTCAATTCAACCGGGGGCTGTGATGCGACTTTGTATTTCGTTTTGCATGAAGATTTAAATGTTAAAATTTTTTTGAGAATAACAGAAGTTGCTAATATTGCAGTCCTTACTAGAGACATAACCTTCATGGAATTGAAGTACCCCAGTTCAAATCAATTAAGAAGTGCTACAATATTTATAATTTACTCCCGCAGCACCTGCCCAAACAAAATGCCAGTCAAATACGTTGGTTTGCAGAAGCCAAACTCTCTGTGGATCAAATTCGAGAAAGAGTTCTTAAAGTTTGCACTGCCTTTGACAAGGTCACTGCTGACAAGGTACTTTGTATTTTATTTTTGTTTTCCATTTCTCTATTTCAGAGATTGGTCACATCAAAAAGATATTTTAGTTCCAAGCCTCCTCTCAGTCTAGAAAGTATTCGTGACAGAGTGTTATTGGTCTTAAAACTGTATGATAAGGTAGAACCCACAAAGGTATGGATATCAAATGTAGATATGAATGTCACATTTTTTGGTTCCAGTATTTTTTTTTTATGGTAATATAATTAAATTTTGATACTAACTAAAATATTTTATTGCAGTTGACAGTAGATTCACATTTCATCAATGATTTGGGACTGGATTCCCTAGATCATGTAGAGGTTATTATGGCGATGGAAGACGAGTTTGGTAAGTCATCATCTTATAAAAAAATCTTTGCACATTTTAATTGTAGTGTCACAAGTTGTTTTGTTTTGTTTTTGTAGGATTTGAAATCCCTGACGGTGATGCAGAAAAACTACTGAGACCAGCAGATATTGTTCGATACATTGCAGATAAGGAAGATATATATGAATGATAACTTGGAAGTGTGATAATTATTTTGTAGCATTGTTAATTTTGAAAGTTTGATTGTATGATTTGTTGTAGGAGCCAATGTTTTCAAACTGGCATCAAATTATCTCTTTCCACTAGTTAGTCAGAAAAGGAACTTTTTTGCCAGAATTGTACATTGGGAGATAGGTTGAAACTACTACTGAAGTAAGTTTTGCCTTCACTGGTGTATATTAAAATGTGAGAAACATTGATTGTTTTATTGCTTCATCTCTTTGATGAGGTAATGAAAATTGTATAAAAAGCTTCTAGCCCTGTGAGCGATGGCATCAAGTACAGAAATAAAATTGCCCTCTTACACATTGGGAGAAAAGAATGATTTTTTGTATCAAATGATACTAAATGAGTTGACTAAATGTGTGCCTGCTTCTATTCTTTGACCTTCCTTGTAAATTTACCTACTGGCAGAATTATGAAATTGGTGTAGTGAATGCCTAATCTGGGTTTGAGAAAGAAAAGGTTAACCACAAACATTTTCTACTTTTTGGAAGTTCCAGACCATGCGAGTTGAATAATGGGAATGTGTTCTGAAAGTTGAGTATTTCAAAGTTGGTCAAATATTTGCATAGCTTTGATTTTGAATATCCTACATTTAGTTGAGAAAATGACTATTAGAAAAGATAGATAGTTTTCATTGCGACAATTGGGTATTATTGCAGTAAACAGAATTGAAGATGGTATTTTTCAATTTTGTCATGAAGTCAAAATGAATGTGGCATTTCATTAAACTTCCCCCCACCTTAACTAAGACAAAGATTCTGTGGATTTCTTTTAAGTTTTATCTGGCTGTCTTCTTTTAGGGGGGAGGGATACATGAACTAGGTTTATCAAAATTGACATGCTAAATTCTCCATCAATAGAGTAAAATTTCTCAAAATATAACTTCACTACTCTACATTGCTGAGTTGGAAAGCGGCAATTTGTTGATCCAACTTTAAAATTAAGTTGCATATCTTTCGTTGTCAGCGAGTCAGAAAATCATTGACACGTCATATCAGTTACGGAAACAAAACTGCAGGTATCATATAGCGAAAAAAAAATTGTACATGAAATTAATATGAAAATGTTTTTTACAACACAAATGTTGCTTAGGCATCTGTCAAAATTATAAAAGGTCGGATTTAATCTATTTCCTCTGCATGTATGGGGTAACTTTTAAATGATTCTATAATTTGGCCCTTCAAATTCTGAAGACTTTGAGGTCATTGGAAATTAAGAGTAAATAAGTGATAATGGAGAATTGCTGAAATGAGGTGCAGAGCAAACACTGGTATCCCAAGAAAATCTACTGAGGCATCACTTAGTTCAACACACATTCTATGTTGATTCTTAGGATATCAAACCCTGGTCGTGGGTGTATGCACTAGTCATTACACCACTAGACTCCCTTTGTTTCTAGAACCATTTGTGGGTGTTTTTTCCCTTCATTTTTTACTGTTCTCATCTTAATGTAAAATGTCAATTTATTGCAATATTGTCTTACTTTTCACTGGGATTAAATTTTTCTTTCTAAATTGAGATGATGCCTTTTGAGTACATCACCTTACAATAAAAATCTCGACACTACATACACAATGTGTTAAGATTAGCTTTAAGCCCTGACAGATGCTGTTCCCACTCACCTGATGAAAATGAGAACATTACACATGGGAGCTCAAGAGGCACGGTGCCTTTCAAAATAAATGTGCAGGAAAAGTTGCTGCAGATTTTCACCTCTCACAAATGAACTAAACTAAAAGGGAAGTTCAATAAACAGGAAGCCTTTGCTAAAGATGCTTGAGAAGATATCCAATTCCAGTGTCGGAAATAAATAATTGACATTTCAACTTCTGAAGAGTGAGGAAAAAATTCCTGTGGAACCAATATCCAATCTTCTATAAACAGGAAGCTCTTATAAATGGCTATCTTAAGTACAGTAAGAAAATATCCATAAATTATACATACTGGTTATATCTCATTCTAATCTTAGTTCAGTACAGTACAGTTCAATTACAAGCTAGCCAGCCTGTTAATTAGGTTTGGATAAGAACAGATCAACTCGAGACATTCTTTCATAAAATATTGCAGATGGTTGTCTAAGTTCTGTAAAATATTTATTAAATAACTGATTGTATTTACAATAGAAAGGACCGTGTTACATAACACATGGAATGTATACATATATATACACACATGCCCACACATCTAATCATGGAAAAAAATATTTTTCAGTTGATTATCACACAGCCTCTTCACTTCATCTGTAACAAAAAGAGAATCAGATGAATTTAAAAAATTACAGAATATTTTATAGTGTACATTAGAAACAATAGCTCGTGTGTTTTGATCAAGATATTAAAACTAGAACGGAGTTATTAAACGCCTTACGATCTAGGGAGAAATTATTGTAAAATTGTCACATTCTGGAATAACGGAATGATTGTAGGAGTTTATACTACATCTCTCCACATAATCATTGAAAAAATGGGCTGTGGAAGAACATTAAAGTTATGTTCATTACTTCAAATATGTTTCGTGCCACTTCTGTCAAAATTGTATATTTAATCATTGACATGCCAGTGTTTCTACACCAACATTTTCCTTTCAATTCTCATTTGGAAATCATGGTCCCTGACATGTTGAAAGAACATACAATACATGCCACATAATGCAAAATTGTTTTGGAAACATATATTCTTTGTTGTCATTTTCTTTGGTCTCTAAGTGATAAATTTTACTCACACAGAAAAAAAGGACAGTTGCAGTGTACCAGATCCATGATACTGTAACAAGTTCCCTTGTTACAGTATCTGGTATACTGCAACTGTTAGCAAAAATATGTTCTAGAGGACATATTTTTGAGATGAAGATAACCAATAACCATACATAACCAATACATTTAAATATTAGATAATGAACTCTTTCACAATTTAATACTACTTTCACATAGAAATTTATAAAAGAAAAAGAAAACTAATCATACAGAGGTGATGTTTGAGTTGGCAGTAATGTGCTTATGTAACTAAAAGAACCTGGACGAAAGAGGCATTATTGTGCAGCTGGTAATCGTTGCTTTTTGATGCATAATCAAAATGTTCGGTTCTAACTAGTGTAAAGAAATTTATATTAAACTTTTGATTCCAGTCATATGTAATGCTTGAAGTAATCCCAATTTGAAAAGATAACAATTTCCTGAAATTACTTTCAAATCATACAGGTTTCACACCACTGGTACAGATTGCCAAGGAAGAGTAAGTTCGCAAATCAGCTCTTCAACCGAATGGCACAATAAAATACATTCATGTGAGGAGTGAAGAAGTGCACAGAAATATACAATTTAAATTAAATATAAAACAGCTATTTACTATTTTAACACATTTCACTGATGTACTCATTGCTATTGCTCTAGTCTGGTACTGTGGTGAAAATGAACCTCTAACTTTGTTCCTGAAAAGAAGACACGCTGCTCTTACCAAAACATTTCTCAATACGAATATTAGTAGGGGGGAAATGTTAATCATTCTATATCAAAGTCTCTAGGGCAAGGACAAAGTGTGCACTGCATAACAGGAACGTGAGAACGTCAGATTGCTTTTGTGTCATTTTTAAAAGTGTCAAAAACTAATTTAGGTGATACTTAAATTTCCAAAAATAATGTGCATACAGATTTTTAGAACATAAAAAAACACACAATAAAAAAATGTTGGTTCATTTTCAAAATTTGGTACTTAATGGATTTATGAAACATTTCGAATATGCTGGTTTTAGAAATCATATTCTTAAGCAGGCAATTGTATTTAGTATGAATGTTATTTAGAAAACTTTTTAGGGCCCAGAATATAAGTAACAGGAGATATCTAGCAAAATTTAATACCAAAGATTAGAAGGCATGATCTTGAAGAGCAGAAAATGAAAGAAATCAAAACAATATATAATAATTTCAATTTTATATTTTGAAAATGAATCTCGACAAACGACATTACTGAGGTTACATAGAGATTTTCCAGTTTGCTATAAATGTCTATTTTTGCCTAAATTCCTAAAATTTTGCAGTCTTATAAGCACTGGACAGTTGCTTATTTCCTCACACCAAGTCAAAAAGAACTGATTTAATTCATTACTTCCTGTTAAAATGCTTTTATTCAGTGATAGGGAGGAGGGATATCCCAGCCAGAGATATCAGTCCCCATCTTGATCAGGTTTTTGACCAATTTCCCTGATACATTGAGAAAATGCTGAGATGGCCTCTTGTTTTGCTTCTGAACGTAATTGTAGCTTCACTATGCACACATTTTGTTGAACTCTCCTTTTGCTTATAGTTGTTGGGGTAGAGGTAAGGGAGAGTTACTAGCAGTTCGTTTACCATTGCAAATATGTTTTCTATAACTCTGGAACAAAAATGTCTAGTTTTTCAAATGTTTCAAATCTCGCGCTTTTTTAAAATTTTATTTATTTAACTTTAATTCATCTTTCAACTATTTATAGTTAAAATGATGGGAAGGGATTCTGGAACTCAAGGAAACGTGCACAAATGATCTTCTCCCCACACGTCAAAAATTTTTTATTGTTTTTTGACTAAATAAAGCTAAATATTGTTTCACTGCAGAAGAAGTGAGTTTATTTCTGGAGGGGGATAAATTGATTGCAAATATGAAGTAGAAATGTTTGAAATGTCCTTCAAGAATCCAGATTTTCAACAAAACTGTTCCAGATGTTGCAATGGGTAGCATAAATTTCAAAACCGGTTTACTACTCCTCCAATTTTTACTTCCTCATATACGTACATACTCCCTAGTATAGGGAAAGTTATGAAAATCGATTCTGAGATTTCAACGGAAATACATGTTTTGGGGTCCCCTGATTGGTAAAAGTAGTTTTTCCGAAACATCAAATCGTCTGCTTGTCTGTGTCTGTCCCACTGGTGTCTGTGAGCACCTAAACCATGCATAGGTTTTTTTTCCAAATTGAAGAAATCGTAGTCCATCTGGCTCGAGTCGAAACTTTGAGATTTAAAAAAACATTGTTCAAAATTTGGGGGTACTTTACATGCAGCTGTCCGGATATTTTCAAAATTTTCTCAAAAACGGCTTCAATTTGTTTCTGTAAGTTTGTTGGGAGAATAGAGTAACATACACTTATACACGTGGCATAGGTCCGATTTTTACGGTTAACACTGAATTTTCGAAAATTTTAAAAGTATGATTTTTTTCGGTATCTTCCTACATCTACAAAGTTAAAGAAACAGATTTTCCCTTCAAATAAAATTTGTTTTCCATAGTGAGTTCTTTCATTAAGATCACGTACTTTTTTTGAAAGTTTTAGTAGTTTTCGCGCAATATGTCCATTTTTTTAAAAAAATACAAAAACAAGATTTTCTCAAAAAGGCTCCAATTTTTTTCTTTAAACTTTTGCAAGGGATAGTGTGCGTTAAATAATGCCGTATAAAGTTTCTCCAAAACTTTACCGTTTTCTGTAAAAACTGTCACAAAACTCATAATTAGAAACGCTCAAACGCCATTTTCTCAAAAACGGCTCCAAATTCTTTCTTCACACATTCCAACGGTTAGTGCTAATTCCACTCTTTAATATGACTAAGATCATTTCGGAGGGTTCTTTTTTTTCTTTCAAAAATTACACAAATATAAATTTTTGAAAGATCTATGCCGTTGTTACGCACATTTCTATCAATTCGTAAACGCTATTGTATTTGTGAGATAAAGTACTTAAAATTACTTCAGATAAAGTTTTTCGAAAACTCTAAACTTTTCTGTGAAAAAGAGCTTCAAAGTTCGAATTTACAGAAGCGCTTAAACACTTTTTTTCAAACGGCCCCAAATTTTTCAAAGAAAATTGCCATTTAGGACGTGGTTTTACTGTTCTTTAATAATCATAAAGTATTTTCGCTCTACAATTACGAAACTCAAAACGTAATAAAATGTCAAAAAAATGTAGTTTGGGCGGCGATAGATGGCAAGTCCGAGTAGCTAGTCAATACAAAAGCACCAAGGGGTCAGCCTCTAATGGTATCAGTGAAACTTGATTTGTGATGGTGTGGTACAGTGGATGATGATGTATCTCAACTTCCAAAAGAGCCAGAATTTTTGGTAAAAATATATTCTGGTTTAGAAAAACTAAGATATTTTAAAGAATCTACAGAATGACAAATCAGTTGTTGGAGAATTCGATCCCTCTGATCTATTGTGATTAAGATTTGCTCCTATAACCTCCATTATAAATCCTTCTCTCAACTGAAGATCGTTTTAGACAACCAAACATGTTTGGAAACTCGAGATGTATTGTAAAATGAATTCCCTTTTCATCTAAGAATTTTGTTTCATATTCATTAAAACTATTGTGAAGTGAGAGCGTAGGTTTCCGCGGCTGGAGTCAGTATTTACGCCCTGAGGAAGGTCGCAGAATGGCGACCGAAACGTCGGCACCTTCGCCATGGACGCGGCGTCACTCGGACAGCCAAGTAAAAAACTATTGTGAAATCCATATTCTATACCATGTTCAAACTGTAATTGTGAATTAAACTAGTGGTCCTATTTTCTCGCATATACTTTAGCAATAGGATTGTTCCACTTTTTCGTTACCAGAGTCCGGCAATAAGCGTTTTCTGGCGCACGGTTACAAAATTTTCTCTTATGAAGATTTCGTAAGACGAGAAAGTAATAATTTCGGAACCGTTAGATTTATCTACGTGGGTACTGATTATATTGTATTGTTTTGTTAAATTCCATGTTGATATATTCATTAGTTTACTTAAATCGGTTCATACAGATGCACAGAAAGACAATTGATGTGATGTGACACGAATTTTACAAATCGAATAACAGTTGAAAAAATGTTCAAAAGTTGCAAATTGGAGCAGCACGTATATAGACACATGATGATGAAGGTGAAAGGGCGCTTCAGCAGCTAAGGTCATTGGCTCCCGTGTCAAAAAAAAAAAAAAAAAAAAAAAGGGAGTTGGCAGAAAAGAGCTAGATCAACACTAAATCTCCATTTATAAGCCAAATAACTGACAAAATCCTCTTCTCTCAGAGATAATGCTTTAAATGTCAGGCTCCTAAGAAGCTAACAAGCTTGCAGAGAGAAGACTCATTTCCAAGTACCTGTGCTAGACAGCAAGGTGAAATCTTCGGCGGCTCTTACCTTAGAACAGTGCAGGAGAATATGCTCCACGGTAAGATCAGTCTCGCAACTGTCGCAAATAGGGGGCACTGCAAAGATGTCCGAGGGAGAAATGACAGTAACCGATCTGAAGGCGTGTCAGAATTATCTCCCACGGGATGAAGACCAAGGCTTTATGGGATTCTTGATTCTCGTGTGTTTAAAATCTGAGTTCCACCACTCTGCCATGCATAGAGAATACGTTAGATAAACAGCTTGGTATCGTTTATTGGGACTGTGAGGATGTCTACATCAGTATTTATTGTGGCGAGCTTTGCTGCCTGGTCAGCAATTTCATACCCCTTTATCCCAAAGTGACCAGGAATCCAACAAAAAACAAAATTATAACGACGACCCTGTAAATTATGGATTTGGTGTTAGATGATTATTGTCAGAGGGTCACAAGAAGAGAAGCAGGAGATGAATTGGACCAAGGTTTTTTGAATCAATGCAGATTACAGCGTCTTTTAATGTTATCGATTCAGCGAACTTAAGTGCCTCTAAAAGCGCATATTTTTCTGCAGTATAAGCGCTGCACGAAGAGTCTAGGTGAAGACTGCATGCCACTGTGGCAGTAGAAGGCACACCCTACATTACCATTCTGGGAGGAACCATCAGTGTATATGTTATAGCCGGGATACATGGATTTTGTCTCCTGGAATTCCGCCAAAAATGTACTGGAGGAGTTGATTTGGGGAAGTGTGATAATTTCAGGTCTATTTTAGGTTGGAGAAGCTTCCAAGGGGAAACAAGACTACGGGAGGGGGGGGGGCACAAGGATGGGGAGTTTTACATCGAGGTTCTGCAAGTGCGTGTAGAGACGGATACCCGGAGCATGGGGTAGCGATGGTTTAAGTGCATACGATGTCCTGTTATTTGATACGAACTGCTTGGCGCGAAGGAGTATTTATAGCTGATTCTTTCGCACCATAGGAGTCGATTACAATATCTTGGCTCAGAGATGGTTCACCAGCTTCGGCCAAGAGACATTCAATGCGACTCGTGCGGTAGGCGCCTGTGTTGATATGTTTACCGGCATTGTGTATGGTAATCAATAACCAAAGGATCGATGGAGACGATGACACATACGCAATACACCCATAATCTAAAATAGGACGGATGATAATTCTATATAGGCGCAAAAGACATACTCGGTCTGCGCCCCATGTACGGGGGCGAAGGAGGTTCAATGGCGATACAGAGCAGCTCTTCAAGTTTTGAATGTGCTTTCGCCAAGTTAAACTCTTGTCGCATGTCAGGC
This sequence comes from Gryllus longicercus, assembly GCA_038098605.1. NCBI lineage: Eukaryota > Metazoa > Arthropoda > Insecta > Orthoptera > Gryllidae > Gryllus > Gryllus longicercus. The sequence goes on along the minus strand of JAZDUA010000188.1, from coordinate 2,283,103 downwards.
CAAGGAAAGTGGCAGATTGAACGAAGGAAAGTCGATGACCCACCCCAAAAAAGAGGGAGGTGATATATTCTACGGAAGTGCATGCAACTGGATTTTGAGGTAGAGAACTTTGATCCAGTTTTATCGCTCCAATCTTGCAATTTGTTGAGAACAAGCTGTAACTCTCAACTTGCACGCTCTTCGAGGAGCAGAATATGGCAAAGTCATGAACGAAGAGCGATGCTTTCACAGGCTCACGAATTACTGATGCGGTAGTATTGATAGCAATGGCAGAGTGACACTCAGAATTAATCCCTGGAGAACATCCTTTTCTAACTGGTGTCTTGAGGATAACTTGTCAACAAGGCGGACGCGGAAAGATCTTGACGAATCTACTAGAACAGAATGGAGCCGTCCCCCAGGGCCCCAAGAATGCCGTACCTCAAGGTACGCTTTCTCCATGTCGAAAATATTTCTACCAAGTGTTGTCGTAGCACGAAAGATGTGGGATCTGAGTGGCAAGGGAGACTATGAGATCCATGGTTGACCTGTGCTTTCTGAAACGAGAGAGAGGGAGGGAGGCAGAGGGAGGGAGAGAGAGGGAGAGAGAAAGAGAGAGGGAGAGAGGAGGGAGAGAGAAAGAGAGAAGGAGAGAGGAGGGGAGAGAGAGGAGGGAGAGGGAGAGAGGAGGGGAGAGAGAGGAGGGAGAGGGAGAGAGAGGGGGAGAGGGAGGAGGGAGAGGGAGAGAGAGGGGGAGAGAGAGAGGAGGGAGAGAGAGAGGAGGGAGAGAGAGAGGAGGGGGAGAGAGAGGGAGGGGGAGGGAGAGAGAGAGGGAGAGAGATAATGATAATAATGATCTTTTTTGTTGCTAGAATTAAAAATTATCAATTACTATTAATTATTATTAATCTGTTTTATAAACCAAGAATCTCTTCCTTCGTGTCTTGTTGGGAATCTTTGACGCTATTATGGCAGATACTGGTGACACAGAAGTATGTGTGGCATGCCAGGAGCTATACAATGCCAAGGGAGAAAAATTCTTTGACTGCAACAACTGTCAACGTCACTTCCACGTTGTCTGTACGGAGCTGACTGCATCAGAAATACAATGCTTGGAATTAAAAAAGCGAACGCTTAAATTCCTATGCATCGATTGTCAGGGGGGGGGGGGTTGATGTGCCTACCTAAGTTGGTTGCCCGCATCGTGAAATTGTCAACAGACTTGCGAGTAGCATAAAGAGTGAGGTGACGAGTGATGTAAATATAGCAGATGTGGTGTCGGATAGGCTTAGTCGAAAGAACAATTTGTTGATATATAATGTAGAGAATGTTGCTGCTAGCGAGATTTTTTGGAAAAAAATAAGACTTTGATTGGGTTGAGAATGTGTTGAAGGATGTTTGTACTTTCGAGAAGGGTGAAGTTCACAACGTTATTAGATTGAGAAAGTTTGCTTCTGGCAAAAATAGACCAGTTAAGGTGATATTTGTCAATCTTGACTTGGTGATGTTGATGCTGGGAACCAAAAATAAATTCTGACTTAACATTAATGCAAAGAAATTAGTTGAAAAAGTTGACAGATCAGTTAGATGATTTAAATAAAAACAGTCGAATGAAAACAATCAAATACATTAATGGTCAGCTGACTTTACAGCATCGAACAAACATAAATCAAAAAACATATAACTCAGGACAAGTTAAGGATTTATTATCAGAATGTTAGAGGGCTTCGCACTAAAATTAAGGACATTGAAAAATTTGGTTATATATTAGAGAACTGTGGTATATTTGTATTTACTGAAACTTGGCTAGTCCCAGAGATTTTGAGCTCTGAATTTTGCTTAAAAAAGTAAAGTGATATCTGGAAATGACCCTAATAATAATAATAATAATATTTATAGTAGTGGAGGTGGTGTCCTTATTGGTATTAGAAATGTCTATCATGGGTGAAAATTGAATGCTCAATGGATGCTGAACATTTGTTTATTCACCTGCATTCTGACAGCATTGATTTGATGATTGGTACGGTTTATTTTCTACCTCTCATTGGAGAGGAGTTTTTTTTGTCACACACAGCATCAATTGAATCTTAGTTTTTGGAATATCCGAATTCAAAATGGATAATTTTCAGAGACCATAATGTTCCTCTTGAATCTTAGTTTTTGGAATATCCGAATTCAAAATGGATAATTTTCAGAGACTATAATGTTCCTCATGTTAACTGGTCCAGGGGCAAGCTGTTGAGCTTTCCTACATTTGATTCGTATACCGTGACACGCAAAAAATCTTGTGCGACTGCATTAGCTGAAACTGTCAGTTTTACAAATTTGCACCAAAAAAATGATATTGAAAATAATTATGACGGAATGTTGGATCTCATTTTTACTGATTTAGAGGGTTTCTCTGTCAAGTGTTCAGATGAGTCTGTTGTATCAGCAGATGCGTATCATCTGCCGCTCAGTGTTACTAGTGTTCTTCAAGGGAACTGACTGTAACTTTGAAAATTTAGAGGAATGGAGGCATGATTACTCTATGGCTGATTATGGTTTGATAGTGCTAGTTTATGTGATCTATATTCTAGTCTTTAATGGTGATGTTAACACTTTAGTTACTTTATTTTATTACTACTTGCATACTTGTATAGAACTTTATGTACCTAAGAAAAGAATTGTAAACTCTACATTTCCTGCATGGTATAGTAGTGAACTGAAGTACACAATAACTGACAAAAATCGACTCATGTTACTTATAAATGATTACAAAATCTCGCATACAGAATAGGAGAGTTTAAACTCAGATCAATTTGTAAAAGCTTAGCGAGGAGAGATTTTGCGAATTACAATGCGAATCTGATGAGATATATTACTACTGACCAAAAAAATGTTTGGAAAATCAAAAAAGGAGAGTAGGGGTCTTCTAAATACTATGCACTGTAACTCATCAGCTTTTAATAATACCAAATCTATCGTGGATGGGTTTGCGAGATATTTTTCATCTTTCTACAAGAATTCAAATGTCACTATTGATGATGGACCAGTTGAAATATCTGAGTCTCCTCTGGCGCTGTATGGTTTGGAAATTGGTGTAGCTGACATATTGCGCAGAATTGAAGAACTGTAAATTCATCTTCGCACAAATTCTTGGATTGTTATTCGGAAAGTTTTTGACCGAGGGCATTTTTCTGAGCGAATGGAAGTTTTCATTCCTACTACCCATCTTTAAGTCTGGTGACAGAAATGACATCAAGAATTACAGACCGTTTTCCATTCTGAGTGTTATCACAAAACTTTTTGAATCCTTGATTATGGATAAAATCAGAGTTGTTATTTATCCACATCTTTCAGATAGACAATTTGGTTTTATGCCTGGGGGAAATTCAGAAGCTAATTTGTCCTATTACTCTTGTTATATACTTGAAGCTAAGGAACATAAACTTCAAGTTCATTGTATATATATACAGATTTTAGCAAGGCATTCGACTTGGCAAATCACGAGATTTTGCTAGTTAAACTGAAGCGGTTGGGGGTCAGTAGACCGTTACTAGAGTGGTTTTACAGTTACCTGGCTCATTGAGTTCAGATGGTTTTACATAAAGAGTATTGTTTCTGATTCTATACAGGCATCTTCAGGTATCCCTCAGGAGTCACACTTAGGTCCTCTCTTATTTAACAACTTTATTAACGCCATATACAACAGTATATTGGACATGAGAGTATCTGCTTATTGCAAATGAGCTTAATTTTTTTTTATAAATCCAATCTGATGAAGACAGAGTCCTTTTTCAAAACACCCTAAATGCCTTTTATGAATGGTGCATGAATAACGATCTTTTTCTCAATATCGCAAAATGTAAAACTATAACTTTTTCAAGATCTACATCTAATGATGATACATCTGATTATATGATGAATCTCACTCCACTAGAGAGTGATTTTTGATTCCAAGATGACTTTCACGGATCATTTTCATCGCACAATAGTCAAATCAAACCAATTCTTCGGATTCATTAAAAGATTCTGAAACGAATTACACTAAGTAGTGAGATTACTGAGATTGTCTTGAGATTACTCTATATTATGCTCATCAAGCCAATATTGATATACTCTTCTGTGGTTTCGTCTCCATTTTTTTTTTTTTTTTTTTTTTAATATAAATCAGAAATTGAAACAGTCCAACACAAATTTTTTAGCATGTCAGCCTATGGTTTGGGATTGGAAGATCCGTATATAAAACATGTATTGTCATCATTTAAACCATGTCAAACATTATATTGACTTGGCTCTGCAATTGCACATTCCTTCACTAACTGCTCAGAGAGACTTGAAAGACCTGTTGTTTTTGAGAAAACTGATATTGGCTGAGGTCGATTGAAAAATCTTGCAAAACCAGATAGTGTACAAAACAACTTCAATTCTAGAACCAAAGATATTTTTGATATTCGATTTTACCATTAATCTTACATAGCAAATAATGTTATAAATCGATGATGCAAATCAGTCAACAGTTTTAATATTGATATATGAGAAACAGATAAATCTGCTTTTTTTTTATCATTAATGAGCAACAAAATGTTGAAATTTGAATTAGTAGAACTACTATTATACCAGATATATTTTTATATGTTATTATTGAATGTTTTTCCTTACAAATGTTTCAATTTTTATAAATATGTTGCTACATTAAAATTTTTTATTGTATTCTTTTGTAAATAATGGACTTACTTGTCCGTATAAATATCATAATAAATAAATAAATTATTTTTGATCTTTATATGACATTTGTTTTGTGTAAGTAGCTACTAGAATCTTTACTATCTTAAATATGACTTATAAATGGCCAATCAACATTATGAAATCTATTTCTAGAGGTGAATGTTAAAAAATTATTAAACAATAAAACTTACCAAAAATTAATAATGAAAAATCATAAGTTGATTTTTAACAACTCCCCCAAACCCTTTCAATCACAAATGCTCTCTTACCATTTATCTCAATGAGATTTGCATTTTTTTGTTGAATGACTGCATAGAACTCCCTTAGATTGGATAATTTGCCAATTACCCAATAGTCACTCAGTGTCTTCAGTATAGTTTCTCCAGTAGCTGGCATTCTATGAAAAACATATTTGTAATATATTAATCAAAGGTAATTTCAACTTCAGAAAGGAAGCGTAACTGCATAATCATTCTATGAAAGTGTACTTTTATTCTGTTAAAGATAGGATATTTATCGCAATGTACTAACTACTGAATGATTAGGGTAAAATATTTAATTTTAAAACTTACTCGAAACAAGGAAATAAGAGAAAGGTGCAACCTCACTTCAATCATATTCATTTGCATACAGTGCTTTCATTACTTGCACTCCCTTTAATGATGTGACATAGTTAACGTTTTTCAAATTGAAAATTTGCTCATTGAAGAACAACATGGTGTCAGATCAAGAAGATCTACTGTAACAAATCTACTTATTTTTTAACATTTTATTATTGATAAATTAGAAGCAAATTCTCAGGTCGATGTGGTTTACACCGATTTTACTAAAGCATTTGATAAAATAAATCATCATATTTTATTTCATAAACTTAAAAATATAGGCATACATGGAACTTTCTTGAAATGGATTGAATGTTTTTTAGTTGGGCGAATTCAAAATGTTAAATATAAAACTTTATCTAAAAATATTTCAGTTACTTCAGGAGGACCTCAAGGTTCCCATCTAGGCCTGTTATTATTCTTACTATTAATAAATGATTTAAAGATTATGATTCCAAAATGTTTCTTTTTGCTATATGCGGATGATCTGAAGTTATTTATCGAAATTAATGCAATTGAGGACTGTAGAATTCTACAAATGTATCTTGATATACTGCAATCTTGGTGTAATTGAATCAATTACCATTAAATATAATGAAATGTAAAAGCATGAGTTACTCCAGATTGAAAAATCCAGTTTTGTTTTCATATAATATAAATGGTCATAGTCTTGAATCTGTTACTTTATTTAAGGATTTGGGTGTAATATTTGATAATAAGCTGAGATTTAATCATCATATTGACTATATTCTTGCAAAATCAAATCAAATGCTCGGTTTTATTAGAAGGATGACTGACGAATTTTCAAATCCGTATGTACTTAAGCTCTTGTATAATTCTTTAGTCCGATCTAATTTATTGTAGGCACCTCAAATATGGTCTCCTTATTATCAGATCCACATTAGAAGACTTGAATCCATACAGCATAATTTTTTAAATTACATGGCATAGATGCTTCAAATACCATCTCCGAGAGTATCTCATGATTACCATCAAATTACCACTATTATGGATATAAGTACTCTAAATTAATTTAGAAAATATAATGATTATGTTTTTTTTTTTGTATAAATTGATTAATTATAAATTAGATAGTGGTGAACTTCTGTCTAAATTATTATGGAAGATTCCTGTTGGAAATTTGCGAAATAATTCAGAATTACCTATGTTTTTTATACCTACTGCGAGAACAAATTTGTATTATCATGCGCCATTATGGAGAATGTGCCGAATTTCTAATGAATATAACATCGATACATCGTTACCTATCAATAACTTTAAAACTCTAGCAAAAAATAGCATATTATTAATTATTGTGTTATTAAAAATTGTGTTAAATTTATGGGAGACTTAAATAATTTAAAGTATTTGCCTACTACAAACAATTTCTATGTTATCAAAGGGCAAAAATTTCTGTAATTGTTAACATAAAAAAAATAAGCATGTCTTTGTCAGTTAGGATTTTACAGTTCTTAATGCCACACAGAGACATAGCAGGTTTGGGACATGGAAATTCAGGAGGGATGGGACACTATTGATTAACACATTTTGTGTCCCAAATTCCCTGCTTGTACATAAGTAGTCTAGAGTGAAACGGGACACTTATAGTAAAGTAAGTCTGGAAGAATAAAAAAGACATGATCAAATTGGTTGCTATTTTAGATGACATTGCACTTGGTATATCAACAAGAGAAGTGTCATATGTATTTGGATTTTTCAAGTCATCACTTCTGCGATAGTAGCAGAAAAGATCTGTTAATGAATTTAAATCAGCTAGAAATGTTATACCTAAACAGGTTTTTTAATGAGGAACAGGAAATTCTATTTCAGAAATATTTCATTAGGTCATCATAATTATTCTATGACTTAACAAATGAGCAAGCCAGAAAAGTTGCTTACCTGTAAACAAATACTCTACATTGTAAAATCATTCCTGAGATCTGGCAGGAAGATTAGATGGCTGGGAAGGAAATGGTGTTTAGACTTTATGGCATGACACAAAACATTTAGAGAAAGCCAGAGAGCACTCTCCTAAGTATAGCAGTCTGCTTCAATCAACGATGATGATGATGATGATACTGAAAAGGGGCACTTCAACAGCTAAGGTCATTGGTCCCCTCTGTCAAATTATTTTAAGAGCAGTGAGCAGCATGGCCAGGGATACAACAAAAAAACAAATTATAACAAAGAACCAATAAAGAATGAAGTTGGATGATCATTGTCAGAGGATCACAAGAGAAGCAGGAGATTGATTCGAGTGAGCTTTTTGAATCGCTTAAGATCACTTCTTCCTTTAATGTCATTGATTCAGTAAATTTTCAAGGGGAAACAAGACTTCGGGGGGATTTCACAGGGATGGATAATTTTATATTGAGTACTTGCAAAAGCGTGAAAAGATAGATACCCACAAAATGGAGTAACGATAGTCTAATAGCATACGTCCTGTAATTGGGCGAAGGACTGCTTGCCGTGAAGGAGTATTTATAGCTGATGCTTTCACACCATTGCCAATTACAATATTTTGTTTTTGGCTCAGGGAGTTCAGTTCACCAGCCTCAGCCAAGAGGAGGCTCGTGCAGTAAGCAACTGTGCTGATCCGTATTCCAGCATTGTATATGATATTCAATGGCTGGAGGGTCGATGGAGACACTGACCCACAAACAATACACCCTTAATCTAAAATAGGATGGATGATGGTCCTATATAGGCACAGGAGACTCGGAGCCCCATGACCATAAGGGTGTGAAGGACGTTCGATGTTGATAAACATCGGTTATTCAAATATTGAATATGATTTCGCTATGTTAAACTCTTGTCGAAATTCAGTCCAAAGAAAGTGTCGGATTCGACTAAGGGAAATTGATGACTCACAAGAAAAAGATCAGGATGATTATGGAGGTGATGAATTCTGAAGAAGTACATGCACATGGACTTTGAGGTGGAGAACTTGAATCCTGTTCCATCGCTCCATTCTTGCAGTTTGTTGAAGACAAACACTGTCAACGAAGAGTGATGTTTTCACAGAGTTTTGAATTACTGATGCGATACTATTGATATAATTCAATGTTAAACGAGTAACACTCAGAACCAATCCCTGCGGAACACAGTTTTTTTCTGGTGACTTGAGAATAACGTGTCAACAAGGCAGAAGCGGAAAGACCATAATGAAAGAAAATCTACTAGAAACGAAGGGAGCTGACCCCTAATGCCAAAAGAATGCAAGGTGCGAAGAATGCCAGGTGGTGTCATATGCTTTCTCCATGTTGAAAAAAATTGCTACCAGGTGTTGTCATAGCACGAAAGAAGTGGAGATCTATGTGGCAAGGGAGACTAAGTGGTCCACGGTTGGCTTGTGGCCAGAAGCCACCCTGAAAAGGTGTAAATAGATTCCTTTGTTCCAGGAGCCAGACTAGACATGTTTACCATTTGCTCTAAAAGCATCCACACACAGCTTGTGAGCAAGATTGGGAGGTAACTTAAGGGAATTGTTCTGTACTTTCCTTCTTTAAGGATTGGAATGACAATGGCATCACGCCAAATACAAATCCAAGGAGAAAAGAACAAGTGTTTTCCAGTAGGCATTCAAGCATTTGATTATGTATCTGGTGTGGTCCTAGAGCAGAATCTTTCGTTGAAGCGAGGCCACAGAAAAATTCATCTATGGAAAAAGGAGCATTGTAATCTTCTCCTCGCGACTTGACAAATCTAGTCTGCAGAGATGTGCAGAAAGCCAGATGGACAGATGGTGAAGAAAATCTTTCTACACTCTGTCGAACCTTTAGCCACACTACTTTAGGGGTTGTAAGGCGAGAATGTTGAAATACAGAATCTCCAGGACGCAACATTACTTTTTTGTATGGCCAATCTAGCACTCACTTTATAATTTATCAGTTTATCTTGGATGGGAACCTACTAAGCTTTGTCTCTGCAACTTCTGATCATGCACAGTCGGCATTCCACCACGACATGGGAGGACGTCGTGGGTGAACCGATGACTTCAGGATGGTCATTGAAGCCGCATGGAGAACGGCATCAGTAAAATGGGCAACCATGGAATCAGGGGGCTGGGTTAGGGAAGTTTTCCAATATCCATATTTCTTTCTCGAAAGTTCCCCATGTAGTGTGGTGGATTAGGTAGTGAGGACAGGCAACATTTAGGTCAGCATATCGAAATTGACCAGATGGGGAAGTGGTCACTGCCATTCAAGTCACCAAGGACAGTCCTCTCAAAGATGGTGGAGAGAGATGGACTACAGAGAGCCAGATCTACAAACGAGAAAGTGTTTAAAGACACGGAAAAATGTGTGCATCGCCAGTATTGAGAAGAATTATGTTCTGGTTGTCAATAATATTTTCAAGTATATTATCTCTCGGGCAGGTACCAAACGGGATTGTGGGCATTTAAGTCCCCTACAATAAGAAAAGGGGTGGGCAACTGAGAAACATCTTCAAGTTCTTTTTGTGACACGACGTGGCCAGGAGGAATGTATATACTGCATATCGTTAGCGAAAAGGACGGTAGGTGTATCCAAACGCATATGGTTTGAAAGTCAGTTCGTTTGTTCCTGATAGGAAAGAGAGTCAAAAGAACAGCGACACCACCATGAGCAGGGAGCTCGTCATCTTGATCAAACTGATACATGCTGAAACTCTGAAGACAGAGGGGATGAAAAAGAAGATGATTTTCCTGAAAGCAGACTATAGATGGTCGAGAAATTATGGCGAGAAATTATCATCTCGATTCTTCTGAATGTGCATGAAAGCCATTTAAATTCTATGAGAGAGCTATTGTAGCATTTTTTCCTTTCTCATTTCTGATAGGTTGTAGAGGATCTCTCATAGTACTCCTCGCCAACAGCAGAGTCATCTTGACTGCTGGAGATGGTGCCAGTGTCAGGAGGGATATCCCGTTTTTCTGCCACAGGCTACCGAGGTCTACAGGGTCTCGAGGAACGCCTGATGTGAGTCTCGGTAGTAAGAAGTGGAGTGCACTTCGATAATGATATTTTATTCAGTGGCGATATCAGACTGAAAACAATTTCCATAAAGGGCTCAGTAGATGTGATCTGTGGCTGGTGGAGTTTTTTGTTAGATTTTTTATACTTCATACGTACTGTCACTTTTCCACCATGGCAGTATCGAAAATACATTTATTAAAATACATATTTTCAATACTTTTGTCATTTGTATTTTGTATCTAAAATACAAATTTGAATTTATATCAAAAATACTTGAATTTTGTATTTTGTATCAAAAATACTTTCTGATATTATTTTACATTTTTTTAAATCCGCCGTTGAAAATTTGAATTTCAATATACAGTCAAATATGGATAATACAAAGCTCAATAACCTGAAATTTTACTTTATGTAATGTAATCCTTATGAAGTATAGAGAAAGCTATGGCATGCTGCGGAAAATCAATTTCAAGATTTCAACAGAAATACACGTTTTGAAATCTTCTGATACCGATTTTTTTTTCTTTCTTTCCCCCCCCCCCCCCTTCCCCAAAATGTCTGTCGGTCTGCGAACACCAAGCCCAAACCATAAATAGGTTTCTTTTCAAAATGGACCATATTTATCAAAATATTACACAGTTGATCTGGCTTGAGTCCACACTTTGCGATTTTATAAAACATTTTTTAAAATTTCATGGTACTCTACATGAAGCACCTGTGACATCTTTTAATTTTTTTCAAAAATAGCTCCAAATTTTCTTTTAAACTGTTACAAATAATAGAGTAAAATACACTTATAAAGATGACATAGATCTGTTTTCATTGTTTCATTTCTAAATCTTCAAAAATTCAAAGTTTGAATTTTCTGGCGTCTTCCTACAACATTGAAGAAAGAGTTTTTTCAAGAATAAATTTTCCCCGTATGTATTTCTTTCATTATGATCATGAATAAATGTTTTTGGAAAATTGAGTATTTTTTGCGCAATACTATGTGCAATTTTATAAAGTAACAAACACAGATTTTATCAAAAACCACTAATTTTTTTCTTTAAACTTTTTGAAGGGATAGTGTTAAATGCACCCTATAAGGCTTATTGCACTATTTTTTTGTTTTTTCAAAAATTACAAAAAAGTAATGTTTTTGACTTGTCTCAAACATCTACAATTTACAGGCGATTTGTTCGCATTATTATATTTATGAGTACATGTGCTTTAAATAATGTCAAATATAACTTCTCGCAAATGCAGAACAGTTTTTAGTGAAAATGAGCTCAAAATTCTGCATTTTCAGAAACTCTTAACGCTATTTTCTCAAAAATGGCTTATAATTTGTCTTCAAACTTTTCATATGAGTAGTGCTAATTGCAAAGTTTAATGTGACATAAAGTTCATTTCAGGGTATTCTTTTATTTTTTTTTTCTTAAAAATTACACCAATGTAATTTTCTTGAAATATCTCTCACACCGTTAATACACACATTTCCAACGATTTGTATACACTATTACATTTGTGAAAGGCAGTGCTTCAAATGACTTCCAACTAAGTTTTTCAAAATCTCAAAATATTACTGAGAAAAAAAAGTGCTTCAAATTTCTACTTTACAGTAACACGTGAAAGCAATTTTCATAAAAACAATGACATTTGCGATTTGGGTCATTTTACTCTTCTTTACTATAATTAAAATAATATTTCGGTTCTACTATTGGGAAACCGAAAAATTAGGGAAATGTTAAAAAAAATGTAATGGGAAAATTACTGGGGAAAAGTAATGCAAAAAGTATTTTGTATTTTCAAAGTATTTTGAAATGCTATTTTGTATTTTGAATCTAAAATACTTTCAGGGAACATTTTTTTGTATCTGAAGTACTTTTTTCAAGTATTTTGCCATGTCTACACCTTAAATGCACACCATATCTTCAGTGATATAGGTCACACCAGACAACTGCAGTGCGCTTCTAGAGCAGGAGCACGTTGTGTTTGGCAACTTGCTGTAACCCCTGAGGACCTTTTCTTTAGAGAACTGGAGCAAGATCGTGACAGGTCTACTGAATTTCTTGTCTGGTGCTGATGTTTGGCTTTCGGGGAAGGAAACCTTTTCAGTGACTCTTATTTTCTGAATCACTCTTTCCCCGAGAAAGGTAGGGCAGTGGTTGTAGTTGGCTGGACCTTCCCAATTGACAGTGCAGTGGTGTAGCGCAGAGATGTGGGTCATGCACTGATACACAGCACTTCTAGCATACTGGACGTACTGACGTACATTGTTGCTGGGTGCACCCTAACCTCACTTAAAACAATGCAAAGGATTTGGTACAAAACTGTTGCATATTGTCGTTGTAGAAACCACAATTGATCCTTTCCGGAAGCTGCTTCCCCTGCTCCTTCCTTTTGATCCTACACACTTCAGTCACGCCCTGTCTCTTAAAAAATGTAAGATCTTCCTCATTCTCCGAAGCAAAGTCCTTGTGGTTTACTACGTCTTTGCAGATGTTCAAGGTTGGGTTCATTGTCACTACCACCTAGAGGCCAGATATCTGCATGATTTTCGGTAATTTATCTTTTTTCGTCGATAAGCGCTTCAAAAAGAATCATTCCATTCCTCTGTGACATGACCACTTGAAGCTTCCCATATGCTCTCTCTATGGCTCGCGCCAGATGAAGAGTTTAATGTTTTCTCTCCCTCGGCGCCTGCCATGAGGAAACGAGGCTTTTTCGGTCTTTTGGAAAGAAACTATTCTAATCAATAGTTTGTTTTGCACAGTGCCTCTTCCTTGCAAAAGAGGGCACGAGGGGTTGTTTGGTATCCATACGATGGATAGAAATTCATTTCTGTGCTCCCCGCCAACCATGAAGTCTAACAAGGGGACACCCCACTGGGGTGCCAAAGTTGACACAGAGATACAGTGAGGTGATGACATAGCGCTGCCCCATCGTGGATCCCCCTGCTCACCCCAGAGTTCAATCCAAGCCGATTGATCAGGAGTGGGTTAGCTCCCGATTGCCCGTCTATACTCTGGTTTCATAAGGTGGCACATCAAAGGCTATCGTCCAAAGGAGAGCTGTTATCAAAGATCGAGAATGAGCAATGAGGTAAGTTAAAGATGACTGGTGAAAGTAAGGAATACGTGAGAGCTCTCCTTGCATCCCCTATCATAACGTGGATTAAACCCACCCTGACGGGTCAATCAGAAAAAATTTTGAAAATTTATTTAATAATCTTTGACAATTGTATTGGAAGTTTGGTTTCTTCCCACAAGATAAATGGAATGTAGATGAAACAGGTGTAACCACTGTTAATGCCCTTCTGAAGATAATAGCTGCAAAGAGTTCAAAATAATTGAGGCAGACAACATCAGCAGAAAGAGATACACTGGTGACAACTTACTTTTTCATCAATGCTTTGGGAATGATGGTGCACCCAGGATTTGTTTTCCCTTTGAAATCTTACCAAGATGAAAAATTTAGTGGGTATCTACGAATTTATTTTTGAGTCATATATGTATGAATATCACTTGTCACAATAAATGATCTTCAATTTATTAGTAGTTTCTTGAACTTAAAGTGGGCCTAAATGGGTGTCCCATTCCTCCACTGTGAAGTCCCATCCTAACTCCATGTTGTGAAGGACAGGATATTTGACATATTCATTAAAAAAATGCAGGTTATTTTTAAAGTAAAAAAGATTTCTGAACGAACATACAATTTTTTAATATAACAGTACTAGCTCTAAAATTTTTTTTCTCTTTTTTTTCTGGAATTGAAGATTTAGGTATTATAGTTAATAATAAAATAGGCTTTGATATAAATGCTTATGTGATAAACAGTTCTTTTAAAGTTATCAGGATAAGTAAAGAGACAAAAATCCAAATTTACTTCAGTAAATGTGTTTTCAACAGTATACAACTCTTTAAGTTAAATCTAAACGCATGGATTGTTTTCAGTGAAGTCTCCTAGTACTAACTATAAAATTCAAAGTTTGGGAAGGGTTCAGCGCATATTTTTTTGTCATATGCATCTTATAAGGCTAATCTTAAAAATCCTAGATGTTGTTTGTTACAGCATGACTCGAGGATTGAACAGTATGCACAGACTCACAATTTGACTCCCAGTGAGCTTTCTGCATTTTGTAAGGGGTGGAAATAAAACAACACATTCATAAAAGTACACATTTTACATCCAACCATAAAGATAGAATAATAAAAAATATCCCAAACATTGGTCTCTTCACTCACTCCTGTGGAATGGAGGTTCAAACATGTTGGTTTTGGAGTTCCAAATAGTTCATACGAATTTAAATAAATGATGCGTATTTAAAGTTAATGATTGTTAAAGAATCACGAGGCCAGAGACAAGTGTGCATCAGGCAACTCAATTCCATCTGGCAACCTAATGCATAATCTTCTTAGGTGATATCAGATGAGACTAAGATCGCAAATTCAACGCACATAACTTTTAGGGGGAGAAGGATTAAATAAAATCAGAGGATGAACTAGTATGGGAGGAGAACCACAAACAGTGAAACATGATGCATGTGAAGATGTGTAATGATGGTAGTGGCACAAATGACAGTGATGATGATTTTAAGGAACAAGCAAATAGTGATAGCTTGGGCAAAAAGTTTTAACATTATCACGACAATTTTCTAGAATAAATAAAAAATAAATAAATTACAAAAATCTCCTAATGCCCTTCAAAATCTGAGGTCATCTTATTTCTGGTAAGTAAGGTATAGAAAATGGCACAATAAAGGGGAAGTTCTAAATGCATACAACATACAATTAATTACAAGGATTTATAATGTACATCTTTAGTGGCCCTGTTACTTTGAGTGAATACAATAATTAATGAGTCAATATTCCCAAAGATATTTTTCATGATTTATTAGATAGATAGTAAGTTATGAAAATACTGATTAATACTTTTTGATGAATTATTGTCATTAATCATCATGTGGCAGCATAACTACTAATTTTTGTAGCAATCAGAAATCAGATGGCAATGTCACAAAAAAATAAATTAAAATTAAAAACACACCTGGCCTTATCAGAATTTATGTCTGCCAGCAGTTTTAAAACTTCAGATGTGACACAGACATTCCCAGTTCTCCGACTGTCTAAATGAACAGTACTTTTCTGGGCTAAATTCAATTTGTTAAAATAAACAAATTTGGGACTGGTTTCTGGAGAACTCGATCCACTGTTTGCAGCTTGCTTTCCACACTGTTCTGCAACTTCTGATACTAAGGACGTTAAGTGAGGGCCCAGAAATATATCCAGGCGTTTGAAGAGATCTAAATTTAAAATAAGAGAACCTAGAAAAAAAATGTGTACATGAATATATTGTTGAAACAGTATATAGTGCATGAGGAACTTTCCTTCTCATACCATCTATGAAGAGACACACTGTAGCACTGAGTGCCCGATATACAACTAAATGATACGTCTCGGGTGTTGTATCATTATTTAGATGCACTTTTGGAACTTTACCAACTCCAGCTGATGTATCTTGTAAATTGGACGGTCCTGTAACAAACCTGCATACAAATAGGATTAGTAACCCAAATTGCATAAATAAAAATCGTTTAAATTACGAGGGTCGTTCAATAAGTCCTAAGAAATAACACTTTTTATGGAGTAGTATTATTTGATTTTTTCAACATAATCTCCTTTCAGCTCTATTCATTTTTCTAAGTGTTTTTCCAAATTTTTAAGCTGTCCAAAATGTAGGATTTCGGATGCTCCTTAAAATAGGCATTTGTTAGGGCGATGACTTCCTTGTTAGACGTAAACCATTGTCCGCCAAACCATTTATTTGAGTTGGGAAATAAGAAACTGGGGACGAAGTCCAGTGAATATGGTGGATGTTGTAACAATTGAAACAAATTCGTGGCGCAGAGCGAAGTCGCTCGCCTTTCACGAAAGAGATCCGGATTCGATTCTCGTCGATTCCTGGACAATTTCGTGTTAAATTTGTTCCAACAACACGATTTTGGCTAATTCACAAGTGCTAGCCCGACCCCTGAAGTGTCCTAAACCCAACCCCTATCCTAATTCCTTACCAGTTCTGGCCGCTGGGTAGTGATACAGGTTCTCGTTGTAGGAGGCATCTCGTACGCGGAGATGCTATTTAACTGGCGACCCTCTTGACAACTGACTGCGACGAAACGTGACATGATATACTGTCAATGATAATGGAGGATTACTCCTAAGCGCGATTAGGAATGAAAGATTATTCTCATGCGCAAAAAAATGAAAAAATAAAATTAAAAAAAATCGTAATTTTGGCCATCGCAAATGCGCAGATGTGCACCCGTGCGTTGTCTTGATGAAAGAGGATCTTTTTCCTTTTCAGATGACGTTTTTCCTTCATTTCTTCGCTCAGCCGGTTCAATGATGACGCACAATACTCTCCTGATATCGTTTTTTCCATTTTCCAAGTAATTGATGTAGGTGATTCCGCGAGCACCCCAAAAACCGTGGTCATAACCTTGCCGGCCGATTTCACCACCTTCGCCTCTTTCGGAGCCCATTCGTCTTCAAAAATCCACTGATTTGATCGTTCATTTGTGTCTGGAGTGTAGTAATGTACCCATGTTTCATCATCAGTGAAGTATCGATGCAGAAAATCCTCGGATTGTGACGGAAAAGCGCCAAAACTGTCTCCAGGTTCACCACACGATTGCGTTTATTGTCCACTGTCGCAAACACGGCACCCATCTTGCCGAGATTTCTTCACACCCAATTTTTGGTGCAAAATTGAAGCGACTGTGCCTTGCGATGTGCCTGTGGCTTCAACTATTTCCCGCACTTTGATTCGATCATCACTTAAAACCATGTCGTGGATTTTGTGAATAATTTCGGGGGTAGGGACTTCCCCAGGGCATCCGGAACGATTTTAATATTTTGTGGATGTCCGACCCCGTTTAAACTCATTCACCCAATTGTAAACAATTGCAAACACAGGAGCAGACGTGCCATGAACTTCAACTCAGCTTTGATTTCTTTCGGCGTTAACCCTTCCAAATGCTAGTGTTTAATCACTGCTCGAAACTCACTTTTATCCATTTTTATAAAGAAATGGTATTACATGGAATGATAATACTTGTTTTCTTAAATCGTCAACAACAATGAAACTTAAGTGATAGATACAGCTGAAACTCAGTTGACTATAGGTACGAGTGCTGCATACTGATAAAAATTCATTTTCGACTACGAGCACCATATCTTGGATTTTCTATGAACTTATTAAACGACCTAGGTGATATAATTTGAGCCCAAATAAAAATTGGGTATGTGTATGACAGTTACTTTCTAAATAATGTAAAAGATACCAAATGTATTTCATTAGCAATAATTGGAGCCCAGATTTGTATGACGTCATTTCATCTGTTTTGCTTCTGCAAACTGGAATTTGTGTCTTTAAGCCTATTTTCATGCAAATTTTATCATTTTTAGAGGTCAAACAAAAGATGTGTTTTGGTTTTCAGTCACTTTTCTGCCATTTTTACTTCTTTAGGTTATAATTTATCTAAATTTAAAGTGATTTACTTTCCATTCAGCTCACAGATGGATAATCTGTACTTCAGAATTGCTGACAATACTCAGAATTGCAGCCATGGCATGAACACACCTCTGCGTTTCAGTACAAAGTTAAGTTAGAATTTGGTTAGCAAAGTAGGCTATTGTAGAATCACCAGGAAGAAAACACATTCATTAATTCACATTTGCAAAGGCACAGAGAATTCTGTAAGTCATATACACTGGGTTATGGACATTTGAAGGGAAGAATATTTAGGAACTAGTGATATCTCTCAATAACACAGACTTTCTCATAGTAGTTAGTTTTCTTTTCTCTTTAGTCCAGGCTTGCACTACATTCTGCACTTTGACCTCGAGAGCCATGCGCGAGCCACTTGAGGTGAAACACGGAGAAATTTGAAGGGTGGTGATGAGGCAAATTCTAGGAGTGGGGACCACCAATTAGAATGTGCTATTCGAACTATAGCATGTAAATTGAAAGAGCAGTTGACGAGAAAATGACAGTCACATACAGTTCAAGTATTATTGCTTTTTGTATTATATTGGAAATCTTTGTTGTAGATACATGACAATAGCAAATATTATAATTGCTATTAGGGCTGATAATGTAATTTGCTTTGCTATGACGTAATCAAAAATATAGTATTTTTCTAAACACAAATTATAATATTAAATTGTTATTGTTTGATGATGAGAGCAACAAATGTTTTTTAATAACTATGTTTAATTGAATAAGACAGTTCTTTCAAAGTTAATAAAATATTATTCTTCAAAGAATCATGATTATTTTCTGCTCTAATTTCTGACAAGAGTATATTATATATTTCTAATATCAAATCAACAAACACTATTTATTCATCATTTACGACATCATAAAAAAATATTACACCCTTTGCATTCTATTTAACAAGACTCGTGCTAATCTTATGATTGCCTGTAACATATCATCAGATAGGTCTGCTCATTGATATCTTCAGATTCATAATGGGGGAAAATGGTCACAAATAGATGTGCTGCTAAACATTACCTTTTTAGCATTTGCCTGTATACCATTTTTATGTCAATCTTAACGTGAGATACTGCTCCAATGATCATCTTCATTTTGCTATCATTTGGAGATTATAACATTCTGGATGAACTATCAATTATTAAATTGTAAATTTTTGTTTGTTAGAATTAAATAATAAAGTTTTAAAAATGGCCATTGCTTTAAAATATTACTAATGAGCATCTACTAAAAAAAATTACATACAATGATGGATACAAATGTGGATATGCAGCAGCGTACAGAAGAACGTAAACAGTGAATTATGATCCTTGTAGCTTAAAATACAGGACATTGCCCATTTAAATTAGTGTAAAAATGCTTTCACAGCACTAGATGCCCTGGCATCCAATCTACATGTCGCGTCATGCAATGTCAGGTCTTCTCCCTCCCCGCAAAGCTTCCTACCCCCTATCACTTGCACTTGCACTTTCGGCTTTCTTGCAAGCAGACGGTTGACTCATAAGTGCACGCCTGCTTTAGTCTATGCTAGTTTTTCAGGATTGCCTCACCCTCTACTCAGTTGCTACCTAAGTACCAACCAGTGCCTAAGGCATTTTTTCAGTCTTTCAATTTTTAGTTCCCCAAACAGGATAATTGTAATATGACTTTATGAATATTACAAAAGAAGAAAACATGATCCTACATGCAAATTTTAATAAAAAAATTGGAGATATTCATGTGACTTGAGCATTTTTGAAAATGAGCAATTTTGAGAACATTTTCACAAAAATTTTTTTTGAGTTTCAAAGAAAATTCTTTAGAAGTAATTTAAAGCACTTGAACTCACAAGTGCAAATATGTATAAAAAAAGGCCACCACAATGAGAGATATGTATCACAAAACATATTTGTGTTACTTTAAAAAAATCAAAAGAATATATGAAAATGGCTGAGACGTCATGTTATTCAGTGCATTTAGAATTATCTGCCCAAAAAGTTTAAAGAAAACATCAGAGCTGTTTTTGAAAATATCCTGTTATTGAAATTGCCTTTACTTTTACTTTATTTTTGCACAAAATTATGCAAAAACTACTCATACTTGAAAATATTGTGTATCACCTTATTGAAAGATTGAATTTTCTATCTTCAATATTCTAGTTGGAGTAAGACACTGAAAAAATTTTGAAATTTTGCAATTTTCAAAACTTCAGATAATTTACAAAAAAACAGACCTCCGAAGTACAGGCTCGAGTACTTTTCTCTACTCAATAAAAATATTTAATTCAAAAAATTTGAAGCCTTTTTTAAAAAAAATTGAAGATGTCCTTGAAGCTTTAGGTAAAATACCCCCAAAAATTAAACATCCACTATACATACATTGCAATATTTTCACAAAATATTCATTCACACACTTTTATAACTCCTAACCTGTTTCATTAATCAACAATCTGTTTAAAAAACACAGCAGAACATGCATTCTTATTTTCAACACTTCTAGGCTTTAGTTTACAGCCAGGCCCTAGCAATAATAATATCTGATATATCAATGTTTTCCATTTGGGCCTGTTTATTTATAAACAATATTCACTTTTAATTGATACTCAATTTTATTGGAATTTAAAACAATTTACAACAGTATTATGTTTAAGTGTTATAAGTGTCGCCTTCATAAAAAATGCTTCATGAAAAGGATTTACAGTTTAACTTTACCAAATATAAGAAAAATGTGTTTATTATCTTAAGATCCTGTTCTTTAATCTGGCCTATATGTAAGCCTGTTCCTTAATCTGTTGACTGAAATGAAATGTGTGAAGTGAACTTTGAAAATACACACTGATGACAGTGTTTGAAGCATGTATTTTATTAATTAAGTTTTAGAATATTTAAGAAGCTGTCAAACACTAACATTCTACTTTCAAATGAAAATGTGTTTTTTTAGCACAATACTGAAGTGTGCCTAAACAATACAGATGCCCTTTTACAAAAAACTATACAATGAAACAGCCAACTCAAATAAGCAGGCATTCATTAAAGACAATTTTCCCACAAGGCACTTCAAATATTTGTTCTATAGTCCTACCTCTCCAATAAGCAGTAAACGTATTTTTTAGATTAACCTGTATTATGCAGTCATATTTTTCTTCATCAGCTTTGAATTGTTACACAAAAACAATCAGAAGAGAAGGAAATTACTGTTGATTCAACATCTTCCTGCTTAGGAACACATTGTCAATTAAAAAAATTAAAAGGTAATTTAAATTAAAAATAATTAATTTTTGTTTAAATATTAAATTTACAAAGACATTGCATTTCAGTTGAATTACCGCAAAATTAATGTTGTGTACTGTAAAATTGAAGTTTCATTATTTAAGATATATGAAAAAGCCAAGAAAATCAATTTGTTCACTACATATCACCAAACTATATATAAAAAAAAAATCAACTGTGACTGAGAACTGCTGGGTCTCTAATGCCAAATTAAGCTGCTTAACATTGTCTTGTTAATTATTATGGACATGTACTTATCACAATTCATTTTTCATCTACATGTTACTTAAGATACTAAGGAATTTTGTTTCGAATTAAATTTTAGCTTTCTATTTAATAAAATTTCAAGAATTCTTCTTTAAATGAAAGATAGTGGGCCCTTCATCACTAATAATATTAATAATGTCAGCCCCGTGGTGCAGACAGTTGTGGCAGCTGTCATCTGCGCCAAGGAGGCTGCAGGTTCGAATCCTGTGTAGACATGGTTGTATTTGTGATTGTCCCTTCACCCCTCATCATCCTATCATCTCACAATTCACACTTCAAGGCATAACAACCTTGTTGTACTGAGGGATACAGCTGAAGAGCTGATCCTTGACAATTTACACACGTTAATCGTGAAGTGGAGTCATTAATGCCCTATAGGCCAATAATAATATAAATAATAATAATAATAATAATAATAATAATAATAATAATAATAATAATAATAATATATTTGTCACATAAGTTGACATTTTCTTGTCTAGCATGAGCAAGTGTGTGACTGTCAGGTTAGGGTTAGAGAAACAAGACAGCAGGTTTGTTAACTAGACACTTTCTGTAGTTTTCTTTTCAGTTAGTTATTTTGAAATTTTTATGAATTTACACCTTTAGATAAAACATTTATCTGTATTTGGTGTGTTACTAGCCAGCAACTAATACAGTGATTTTTTATCCTTTAAAACTTGATTTTTCTTACCGTCCATAATGAGAGCTAGTGAAGGGTGATGGTGGATGGCGGGGTATAGATCCACCTTGCAGTTCTGTTTCCAAGTGAGCGGGAAGCAAACTGGTTACAAGGTACCGGTACACGACTTGCATATCACTAGGTTCCAAGCCACTCCTACAAGGAAAAAATAAAAGAATAGAGAAGATATATATCTGACAATCTCAAAACTATGTGCAAAGCAGAATTTTCAATGCACTGCTAGGGATAGCTTCTTTTGTGTCTCTACACAATTTATCACCTTAATTATTTTCTCTAAAGAAAAAAACTTACAAGTGGAGCATAACAGTGATTTTTATTTTTATAGTTACACTTGCTTATATAAACTTATTATATGATTACTGAAAGTTAATGAAGTTAACTTACTGTAATTTTAATTAATTTCTAGACTGACACTGCATGATGCTTTATGTAAGTTTATAAGCAATAAAAAAATTATTATTATTATTATTATTATTGTTATTATTATTATATAATTGTTTACAGTATTCTATTCTCTATTATTATTATTAATTTTTTTCCAGTAAGTGGTGTAGATAAGAGTTTCCACTAAGAACTTGGAGTTATTTGGCAGCAATTGTAGACTGAGATATTTCTGTCTATTCAAAAAAGTGTAATTGGCCTTAGGATATTGAGTGCTTCTAATTACAAACATTCAGGGTATTTCGCTATCAAATGCTTTAATTTCACTTATGTGTATAGCTAATGAATATTTAGTTCAGGGTAGGAAAAACATTTTTTAAAAACCTAACCTGGTGTGTATTTTTGGGTTTTATAGAGAAATATTACTTTTTAAATTTAGTTCACATTATATACTGATTTTCATCATTCGAAAATTCAAACTGAAGTACATTCAATAATTATACATATGGTGCATTCAAAGATTTACACCCCCACTTGTTTTAAGAGTTCAGTCATAATCAATACCGGCAACATAAATTTTCATTAATATTATTATGTTTGTGAAATAAAGTAACAAATGAGTAACATGTATCAAAGTTGCAAAAGAAGTTTGAAATTTACTGTAAATTAATTTTGAACCTGTGTTGTCTTTTATTTGTTAGTGTTATTGATTGATTGATTGATTGATGTTTCTGGGCATATCAACTTTTATGGTCAATACTCCCATTAGTGTAGTGAATGCTTTATTCCAGTAGGAGGAACTATTCTTCCCCCAACAGATGATGAGAACTAATGCCAAAGTACTGCTGGCTTGCAGGGAACTTCACTCTCCAAGTATCCTCACCCCAACCACGTCAAGCTCTGAGCTCCTGAATGGTTTACCAATATTAGTGGAAGAGTGGTGTGTGCGAGTATGTCTGTAAAGGGATAAGTCATGGACAAAGATGAGGAGGGTCAGATCGTGCCTTGGCCCATTTGTTAGGTTACTTCCCCAGAATGCATCTAACAGTGACTGGAGAAACTAATCATTGCAACTGGCCACAAGAATTCTCCTCCAGACTGTAGATAATTTTAACCTCTCTATAGCTAGTGCTAAAAATCTGCCATCACCGGGACTCAAACCTAGGACTTCCCCAGACAGTCACTGCACAGACAATGATAATACTGGCTCTGAGCTAAGTCAAATGGTTTGTTGAGATGAAATTGGAGTTGTCAATATTACCAAATGAATTTTGTATTTTATAGTCAGTTTACTTTGTTTCATACTTTTGTTGTTTTTTTACTCGTTTAAACACATTTATAGCAATTTAATTCAAACTTACAATGAATATTTCGAAACAAGTTCAAAGTTTTGTTATTTAAAATTATTTAAAAAATCATTAAAACATTTCAATAGATTTTTCAAGTTTTTACATTTTTAGAAAAAATAAAAATGCCTGGTTTTTTCTGAGCTGGGCAAATCCAAACCTGATTTAGTTTATTTTTCTTGTTATTGACATTAATTGTTCTCAGATGAAAAATGGTGCATGCTCCCAATACATAAAATGAAATTAAAATATACTTACCAGACAAGCTGATCATTGTACAAAAATGTTGTATATTTAACTTGAGCAAACAGAGCTTCAATTAAATTAACAAAACACTGAACTCTAAGAAAAGTTTGCTTATCTAGAGGCAGAAATTGAATTCCTTGAAATATGTCCAATATGTCACAGTGATTGAGTTTCAGGGTAGGTAAATACTAGAAAAAAAGTAAGAGCATAGTGAATCATTAAATGAGGATTAAAACAAAACATTACAAAGAACAACCGACTATAAAAACAAACCCGTGAGAAAAAATGATCCAGTTTTTGTTTCAAGTAATCCACATCTCCTCCTTTACTTTCTAGTATAGCACCGAATGTTCCCTTGAACAATCTAAACATCTGGTATGACTGTTGTAGTACTGCCAAATACACAGTATCTTGAACTTCATCACTCTGATATTCTTGGTATTCTGTTCCATCTTTGGTTTTGGTTATGTATGGAATATTAAGAGTCTAGTAATAGAAGAAGACAGAATTAAAAACATGCTATAGCACCACAGCAATATACAATATAACAATAACAAAATATACCATTGCCATCCAGAACCCTCGCTCTGGTTGATAGTAAAGCTGTCTTGTTTTTTGGGTATGAAGTGACTCGCATGACTGATCCGGATTGAATGTTCTGTCACATAAATTTAAGAAACATGAGTTTGAGGGCAATACTCGTATATTATAAATACAAAAAAGGACTATTACTCACTCAGTAAATTTGATAAGGGCTTCAGTAAGTCCAACAGTTTTCATCTGACTGTCAAAATCTGTTTGTGGAGGGAAATAATAAAGGATATTTTTAAGCTCCTGCAAGATAATCAAGAAATGTGAAGTTATAATAAGAACATAGATATTCAACAATAATACTACAAAAACTTACGTATGTCATAACTTCAGTTAGTACAATTTTACAATAAATTTACCTCTCCTTCTTTCTGTCCATAGGATGAATTATAAACGTAGAAGTTTTGGAGACGTATTTCTGACTTCGTTGTCATTCTAAAGTTTTAAATGATTATTATAATTACATTTTCTGCGAACTGTTAATATTTGGTATGCGACTTTTCAACACTACGACGGAATGACATAGGTCAAAGGAATAAAATTACTAAAACTGTACAATTTATAATTAATTTCGTCTATCTAGATTTTTTCATGAATCAATATCTAACAACATTTTGCTGAGAGTAGCGTATATGTAATAAGCACTGTACATTAATCCAAGAGTACGCCATGGGCAGCGACTGTCTTCCTTTTTTTCGTACTCGGCAGTCCCAGGCAGTCCAGTTTCCTCTACTTCCCACTTCTTCCCAACACCCAACTCATGCAGTGCTGCTATCTGCAGTACGCAACATTCGACATGGAGGGTGTGGGGTGCGATGGTTGAAAAGTTTTAGAACGACTTTCTTTCGCTTTGTTGTTACCGGCCGTTTTGGTAAGATTAATTAATTATCTCATATATGTGTGACAGACCACTCTGCGTTTGCTGACTAAATGCATGCAAACGTTTAACACGCATGTCGTGTATTTTACACCATGTTATTTCCAATCCTTGGAGCTATATTTAACCCCGCGACTGCGTGAGACCTACAAATTTGTTATTTCGGACCTACTGAAGTTGAATACTTGTATCTCAAATCGTTGTTTGATAATTTCAAGTTACTGATTAATACACGATCGTATTTGTCACAAGACGCGCTAAATAAAATTAGTTGTAGAAACTCGAAACGTTCAGAAACAGCTAATTCGGGACACTTTCAGTCAATGTTTTCATTATTATTACAGGACATTCCTGAACCATTAACATATTTCTTTTTTCATTTTTTTTCATTGATTGAGTTTTGTTTTGCTTTTGTATTGTAACATTGGAGTTTCTAGGGGGGAAGATTCTGAAATGCGGAGAGAGAAATGGTTTTATATTAGTCTTACGATTAATTTTGAGGACGCTTACTTGTTACATACAGAGGATAACATTTTGGCTCCACGTGGATGGACGCGTAAGACTTCGACGTGGTGCATTTTATTATTTCAAGTAAACGCTCATCACGATCTCTTTTCACTCGTTTCCTTTCAACTCAGGATGCAACAAGAGTAATGATTGCAACTAATAGTATGGGAACCGAGACATCATAAAAAAATTGTGAATACTGTCGTTTACCAAAAAATTTAAATTATTTTCATTTCTCCAATCCTGTTCGGTAGTAACTAGTACCTTAGTCTCGTCTTGAACTGTAGTCTAGGATTTCTTTAGATTGATAATGAAGTTTTCTTTTTGTTGATAATTTATTATTTTTTTGTAATCAGCGAATAATATCAAGGAAGTAAAATAATTTTCTTGGGTGTCTGTGCATTGTTGGTCACTGGTCTGCCGGAAAGGGCTTCACTGGGTCCCTTCTATTTGTGTTCGGTATAAAAGATTTTTTGTTATGACATTTTGACACATGATCCATTTCTTAATTTTATCAATTTAATTTATTTAATTTTATTACCTACCTGACATGTTTTGTTTTTTACTGTGATGCGGAACTTTGCCAACTGAATGCCGTGTAGGTTAAGGTCAGCCCTGGATGTTCGTTAGGTATTCACATGACTATCAATACATCATTTTGTATTAGTATTGTTATATTAAAATAACCACACCTAATGGCCTAATGGATGGGAGAAACGTAAATTGAATCCACCGCTTCTTTCGTGAAGCGGGAAAGAGCAACCTTCATGCAAATTTGCAACTTTGTGTTATTCGCTGGATAGTTTGGTTGTTTTCTATTCAAAGAAATCAAACTTTTTTTTTCATTTTCTTACCTGCATTTCAGTATAGGAGAATGTGCTTTTGTTGAAATCTACAGCAACACGTTATAATGTGACCTTGAAATCTTTCTCACCCCTGGCTTGATTCTTGCAGGCCCTTCTAAATTTGTACTATGCTGCGTGAGTTAGTATATCCTAAATTTATAGCTTTGGAAAGTGTTACATTTAGGTACCGTTACTGTCCACATCATTTCATCCACAAAAAATGACACGTTTTACCAACAGAGTGAGTTCTGAACAAAAGCAACATTTTCTGTTCTATTTACATCTTTTTTATTAATATTTATTCATCGAAATGCTCATAACAACTGACCCCTCCCCCCCAAAAAAACACGTAAATTCCAAAAGATTGTTTTGGATTGTTCCGAAAGGAATATTATTGTGTCAACCACTAATGAATCTTTTGATCACACCGTCAAGACTGTCAGAAGGCAGCGAATATTTGGGACCATGGAGGTTACATATTATGTTCAATTTTTATGCTAATAGAAGAATGTACAGGAGCTTGAATAGACAATTTAAAGTACTCTTGCTTCAGAGTAATTCAGAGGGAACTCGTTTTCCAGAAATTAGTTATGTTCCCCTATGGTTTCAAATGGTTACCTACTCCATGGTTTCTGCTTAGTATTAGAAAATATTAAATGTACATAATACATTTTTTATTAGTATATTGTTTCAGATATGCAAATGACAGTGTTGTAGCTATGAGACTATGTTAATGACTTTTAAATGAAGTTTGTTTTTTACTCTCTCGACCTTACTTCGCAAGAAGAGAAAGTTTGTAATCGGAAAATGGCGAATTTTCGAAAGAAAAACTTATTGCCGGGCCCTGGTAAGACAAATTAGATAAATGTTGTTCCTATATATAGTAAATTACTTCATCTAACACGCTGTGTAGACAGTATCCATGTTTTGTGAGTCATTGATAAATCTATTGACGGTAAATCGTGTCTGTCCGTCTGTAAAGAAAGCTAATGCCGAAACCGTTCAAACCTATTTCCTTCAGCATTGATTTCCCTCGAACAAATTAAAGGAAGACAAGGCCCTCCGGGCGTGAAACGGATATTTTTATTTTAGGGTGTACTTTACATGAAGTCTGAAAAGCATTTTAAAAATGTTCTAAAAAAGGCTCCGAATTTGTTGATTTAACTTTCACCTCGGGTAGCGTAAAAAGAGCGCTTTAGATAATGGTGGTCTTATTTTCGTTGAAATTCCTGATTTTTTCGAATATTGAAAAAGTTCAATTTTTATGACGTCTTTCTACAACTACAATATTGACGATAGAGATATTTTCCCTGAATGAAATATGTTCTTTAACTGGTCTTGAAATAAGGTCATGTACAATTTTTCAAAAATATGAGTTGTTTTCACATAATGTTGTGTGAAATACAGGCAATTTTTAATTTTTTGAAACAATTGAAGGACTCAGTTGAACAACATTTTTGTGAAATTGAGTTATTAGGATTAAATATAACTGCAAATATTATTATTTTAGAGTAATATGTTATTTACATCCAGTATGGAGTTATACGCAAGTGTGCTGCAATTCAAAGTTTCAAAGTGTACTGAGGTACGAGTATATTATGAAAGCTGTAGTAAAGTTCTCAATATCTCAGAACTAGGTCAATAGGGAGTAACCCCTTGTTCTACTGAGCCCTTCAGTTACGCGCTTCACTTCCGCAGAAACAGCTCCATTTTTTTCTTTAAATTTTCTCTTCGTACGTATCAATATCTTAAATGTTGTAGTTGTTGGAAGACGCTGAAAAAATTGAAACTTTTGCAATTTTCGATAATTCAAAAAGTTAAACGTAAATGCGACCTGCGCTATTTTTTTAGTGTCCTTTGCTCTATCCGAGTGGGAGAGGAAATGGAGCTATTTTTTAGAAACGTTTGATAAGGTTTCATGAATCCCCCAAAATCAAAATATCCTGCCCAAATTAGTGGGTTCCATCAGAACTAACTCAAGGATATTTTCATGCAATACAGATCTCTTCTATGACTTCTCCGGCTGTCCGAGTTCTATTCAAGTCACAGACTCGGCACCTGCAATGAAAACATATTTGAAAAATGTGAAGCAGAAACAACACACACAAATTTCTCAAGTTATATATATTACGGATGTCTTGCATTTTTGAAGATTACTTTAATGAAACAATGTCTTATGAAGCTCTTAAATTATCTGAAACGAACGGAATGATGCATGAAATGACACATTACTAGATGGAAAAGATTGTAGTTACGAACTAAACCCAATACACGCAATAACAATAAACTAATTATTTTTTTTCAATTTGGCCAGATATATGACGAACACAATTATTTTATGAATTTGTTAAAACAATAAAATGCTGCAGATTTATTTATTTCCCATTCAACTACAGTAACTCATTATCTTAACTCAAAATATTTCATTGACCTTCCGTGCTCGGAGGGAAACCTGAAGTATTTTGTCCCTTTACCTTAGCGAACACCGTTGGCGCATCCTGAGGCCCAAAATTTCGCCATTGTGATCTACCCTTGATAACAATACATTTGATACACTTGATAACCAAACAACGCTCACAAACGAAATGGCACAATAAATGACCTGAGTTGCTCTGAGCAACACTCTCCCTGCCGGGAAGACGGTCACAATACCTGAGGCTCTTGGTGGAGTTGCAATAGTCCACCCGGACATGTGTTTCTCGGCGGTACTTATGTCAACAGTGCCAGAGGGAGCGCACTGAGAAGACGGTGCTAAGCCCCGTATTGCCGGGCTCACCCGCCGACCTTCGGAGAGGATCGGGGGAGGGGCTTCCTCCCATTTCGAGGAGAGCATAAACCTCCCTATTAGGTTGCTCAGATTCCGGCGATACTCACGTCGATAGCTTCAAGGCGGAGGAAGTGAGGAGACAGTTTGAAGGCCTCGAGTCATCAGGGCTTTGGTCCGGACGGTTCTCAATTGGGCTCTTGGTTTTGTAGTGGCAGTGTCCAATACTTATGGGCAATTGAGTAGGGACACATCCTGGCGTATTACGAGTGGCGCTTAATTTGATTCCGATGCAAGCCTAAAAAGTTAGTGACACTGAGCTGGCAGAGTGGCTACGCCCTGGCTTGGAAAGGAGCCCGTGATGGGTTCTACGGGAACCAGATTCCATCCTGAAGGTGTACTTGTCAGTCGGAAGGGGGTGAGGGTAAAGGCGAAATCTTAGATAGCCACCCTTGTGGAGCAATCTTTCTGGTAGAACAAGATATGTGTGGGGTAGTATCCCATGCAGGGTATTACGATGGGCAACCCTCTCTCCACAAGTGGAGTTGCGTTCATGGATGAAATCGATGGTAGAAGACGCGTAAGCTCGCATGCCTGACGAACAAATTACCGAAGTAGCTTTTGAAATTACGCATGTACCTTGAAATAGATGCTTCCACACGGAGACGACGCTGGCGCATCCTCTAGTGCGTACTCTCAAACATGAAGTTTATAAACATAGAGTTTACAGGTAAAATGGCTGACCGAACAACTGGTTACACAATTTGCTTTTTATTTTTAGAATTGTATCCCTTTACATCACACACACAAAAGTAGCAGTTATTACTATGGTTTGACTGCTCTCTCCAAACGTTAGGTACTCCATAAGGTAGCCACTGTCTTTTGCCATTGACCGAATGTCGATGATCTACAATGCATACTCTACATACTTTGTGGGGTGCCCAAGATTTAATTTGGTCTCCAAGTTTTATTCCAAAATAGGCAAGATATGATATTTTGCAAAATCTGTAATAGTATGCCCTGCTTAGGCAATGTGTATATCCCACATATATAACAAAAATGGTCTGGTTCATTTATACAAGAGCGATGCGACATTGTAAATACACTTTCGTATTGCACTACAAAGCCCCACCGAGCGAAGTGGCTCAGTGCGTAGCGGACTGACTTCGCAATCGGGAGGTCCGGGTTCGATTCCCGGGCCGGCCATCCTGACCGGGGTTTTCGTGGTTTCCCTCGGTCATAAAGGCGAATGCTGGGATGGTTCCAAAAGTCCACGATCATCTATCACCTCCTTTCACTCTTCTTTCATTCTTCCCTATTCCTCTTTCATAACCGCTACTCAAGGATAGGCACCCGTAGTCGATCGTCGCAGCTAGCTGTGCCACCGACCCTAGGATGTCTATCTGTAGCAGCAGGCGGGGTATGCAGCACAAGCCCCCCTGTTCTTCCTTCATGTGCAGTCACCGGTTACTATTGCGGTATTTAGGTAGCAATAGTAAACTGAGGGATCCTCGGCCGCGAGGTTGACCCGACGACGACGACAAACCCCCAACATTGTACTTCACAGTACAGCTTGAAACTGATTTCTTTTCCAAATGACCCACACTAATGCAATGTAAGAGAAATTAAGACGTGATATGTAAGATTTCGGAAAGACAAGATAAGAATGTGTCTGACGCCAAGAAGTGGCTATCTACACAGGATAATGGCAAGGGTCCACGTAATCTCGTTATAACTTCCTGAGATGCTCGCACCCCGTATCAGATCAGAAAAATTTCATGCCTTCGGTGATTACTATAAATACATTAAAAGCGTTCTAAATAAGATAGATTTTCAATTCCTGACATCATAAAACTTCGTGGTAAACCATTACAATTTTGTATACAATTACTATATGAGCATATGAAAAATTACTAAGGAAAATAATATAATTTTTTTTAAAATTGTACGAGATAGGGACTTTCTGGCTTTGAGTTTTATTTCAGCATGCTAAAAATACCCCTAAAAATTTAAACACGGAGACAGAAATTTCATTGCAGATTAGTGTGTAAATTCGTGCAGATTAGTGTGATTAATTAATCAATCAATCCTTACACGTTTCCGGGGTGTGTAGCAAATGATTCCCAACTGGTCCCATTGTGGTTCCCTACATGTTTCCTCACATATTCACCGCATGATAGTGTGCATGTTCTTTCCTACATATTTTTCCATAATTGTGATTCCCTAACTATTCATCACAAGTTCCCGCACATATTAATCAGCATATTGAAGTGTAAATTAAAAATTCAGTTTAAGTGGTTTTTAATACAAAACACTTTTATAGATGTTCGCCCTAGATTGGATAACTTCGTACCTTAAACATCCATCTCAAAGGGTAGAAATACCTTTGGCACTAAAGGACATCGTTTACTTATCTTTCCAATTCAATACGATCTTAGGTCCTATTCTCTTTCTGTTATACGTAAACGATATGTCGTAGTCTATTAAAAACGGAAGAACGATTCTGTTTGCCGATGACACGAATGTTCTTTGCAAAAAAGAAACAATAAATAGTACGAATTTAGAAGTTTCAAATTGGTTTTGTAATAACAAATTAATAGTAAATTAAGGAAAAACAGTTTCAATGCATTCTTGACTTTCAAATCAGCAATCGCATGCTCCATTGAAAATGAATAATATGCAATTAGGTGATGTTCAGGTAACAAAATTTCTAGATCTGTCAATTCAGTCAAACCTCAAAAGGAATGCGCATGTAACAAAATTAAACACTAAATTAAGTTCATTATGTTATGCATTCAGAATTCTATCAAATTCTGTCTGCCTTCATGCAGTTCGTT
This sequence comes from Gryllus longicercus, assembly GCA_038098605.1. NCBI lineage: Eukaryota > Metazoa > Arthropoda > Insecta > Orthoptera > Gryllidae > Gryllus > Gryllus longicercus. Next base: position 2,250,700 of record JAZDUA010000188.1, on the reverse strand, counting down.
GGGTGTATTTTGCAAATGTACATTTCCGCCTGAGATATGGTATAAAATTCTGGGGAAACTCATCATGTAGTACTCAGACCTTCATATTGCAAAAGAAAATTATTCGAATAATGAAAAAATGCCATCCGCGTTACCCTTGCAAGCCTCTCTTCATTGAGCTTAGAATCTTACCACTGCCTAGCTTATATATTTACATACATATTTTCATGCAATACTGATATTTATAATTACAACACACGTCGTAAAAATCACGTTCATCAAGTGTCAGTATCAACAGCTCACTATCAGAAATCCACATACAATATATGTACGTTACTTTATAACGCACTGCCAGATGACGTTAAACAATTAAAGTCGGTTCACAAATTTAAGTTAAAAGTAAAATCTTTTCTGCTGCATAACTGTTTCTATACAATTAGAGACTATACTGATTATCAAAAAGAAAAATAATTTTTATTTTAACAAAACAGTGATATGTAATGAATTAGTTTACATTTGTATTGTATAATTTTTTAAAAGACTTAAAATGTTTGTAACAAATAATATACTTCAGCTTCCGGGTCAATGGCCCCCATCTCGATCAGGTTTTTGTCCAGTGTCCCTGATCCATTGAGTAAATGCTGAGATGGCCCCTTGTTTTGATTCTGGACGTAAATGTAGTTTCACTATGCGCACGTTCTGTTGAACTCTCCGTTTGCTTGTAATGTAAGAGTAGACGTAAGGGCGAGTTGCTATTTTGTTAGCAATGCAGAAAAATCATACTTGCAATTCGTGTACCGATGCAAATAAGTTTTCTATAACTCAGAAACGACAATGACTATTTTTCAAATATTGCTAATCATGCGATTTAAAAAAAATTAAATTTATTTTTATTTATTTATGTTAAACTTTTACTCATCTTTCAACTATTTATAGTTAAAAAGACGGGAAGGGATTCTGGAACTCAAGAAAACGTGCGCAGAAAATCATTTCCTCCCTATATCACACACAGGTTTTACTGTTTTTTTGACTGAATAAATAAAATCAAATGTTTTAGCAGCGATAAATGCAGTAGTTCTAGAGAATGAAATGGAAAGTTCTGAATAGGTAGAGTACCCAGAAGAGCGTAAACCTCCAAAATAGTAGAGAAAGGCCCCAAAAATGTTTCGCAAAAAATTGCTCTTATACACGTCACTTTTAAAATCGCATATTTATTGCAAATAGCTTCACATTGGAACCCAACTTAGATTCGGTCACAGTGCAGCTGAAATATCGGTCGTTCGCTACCGGACGACTGCGAGAGAAATCGTCCGACGTGTTTTAACCCCAAAACATCCGACTGTTACACTCAAAATCGTTCAAATATTCTCATAATTCCGCAGTCCATTTTATAAAATTTATATAATGTAAAATATAAACAATTAGGGATTTTGAAAATATATTATTTTTGAGTGAGTTTTTTTATTATGTTAGCAGGAAATACAAAATAGTGGCAAATTTTGTCAGAGAAGTTTCAAAATTTCACCAATTTTGAAATGTGTTTACGCAAAATTAGTTACTCTGTAATACATACCTAACTCACTAATTTTGATTCAGGCAGTATTTTTTTCGATAAGCACTATTTAGTGTTCTATTTGGCAAGGTCAACTATCTACAATTACTAAGTCTACGAAATACTTTACAGCACCTGAAACGAAATAATGCAAGAGCAGCTCGCTCATGAATCTTCAACCATGCATCTCTGCATCTACACCCACACCCACACCCACCCACCCACCCACCCACCCACACACACACACACACACACACACACAATCACCACCGCCAATTTAAAAATATAGTTCTTACTTGCTCGCTATTCTAGACTTTGATACGTTTACAATTGACTTGAGTATTTCTGTCAGTTCGGACTAAGGGTTTCCGCAGACTTGTGTCACGATGTCATGCACTCTCATTCTGGGTACAGGAATATTAACAGGTATTATAACAGGTACACCCAAAGAAGGTGGGAGGTGCTTATGGGGCTTCAGGTCTCCCCTCCTCAGAAGTCAATGATACTTATTAAAAATATAGCTTTTACTACTTTTCTATAATAACAAAAATCATTAAATATATCGGTCATTGTTTAGTTTATATGAATGGCATTAGCATGGTTTAGGTTATATGAATTAACTCTAAGAAATCAAATAAAATGGTTATCTTTATGTTAAGAGGACTGTGTGTTCGTGAGTTTTTTCATCGTTGAGAGGGTAATTTTTTGGCAAGACCGTAGGTGAAGTCCAAGAGTCCATAAAAAGAACCACTTTGCTCACGAAATATGCACATTTTTTCTTCAACTGTAAAAAAATTATAATATTCGAAAAAGGTTTATTTTATATTGGAATAAGGTGTTTGAGATATCGGAAATGGAGTATTTTATACAGAGTCGTGAAAGTGGAAACGGTACTAAGAAATACGGTTGTTTATTTTGTTACATTTTCATGCATGAAGTACATTTTTGCATGGTAACAAGACAATTGTCTTGGCAACCGTCTTTTTTAATGAATATTAAAAAATCACCTACATCCCGTGAGGAGAGCAATGTTCAAAATTTGGCCTATTTTACACAGTTTTAAAATTTTCATTTAATTATGGTGATATTGAAAGTAACTTACACTTTGAAATTTAAAAAAACAAAACAAATCAAACGAAGAAATTTTATACATTTGAAAGAGACATTCTGGAACTATTTTGATACATAGTTGCTATTTACATAGAGACGCTTATCAGAATGAGGAACAAGATTTCTGTTCCTTCTCTGTAGAAATCTGACGCCATAGATTTCAATCACTGGTTTACACCGTCATGAAGTGTTGAGTCACTGTCAAAGCGCTGTGTTGCGAGTCAGGTCTTCATCGCTGGAAAGAGGTGGTAGTCCCTCGGCGTCAGATCCGGGCTGTACTGTGGGTGATCAAACACATGCCGTCCAGCACCATCTAAAAACTCTTGGATATGATCAGCCATGAGTGGACATGCGTTGTCGTGGATAAACAACACTTTTGAGCTGTTTTCCCCGACGCTTGTTTTGTATCTCTCTCCTAAATTTTGTCAATGTTCGCAATACATTTGTGAGATAATTGTTGAGATGAATTTCAGTTGGTTTGAGTCTTTTTGCCAGTAAAAACCTAATCACTGAACGCACCTCATAACTCCCGGGATTTTCTATTGAAGCACAAATTTCAATAATTCGCCACGAACAAAGTAGAAAAAGCAAAGTCCACACGCTCCTACAGCTTAATGAGTACTGAGAGTAGAAACGTTTTGACGCAGAGATGGCGGTTCTAGCTCTACCCATCTCCACGCTAGGCACAAACGTAAGTTAGTTACGTAGATTTATTTAGTAAAAAAAAACAACTGTATGTGACGTATGGGGGAGAAGATCATCCGCGCATGTTTTCGTGAGTTCCAGAATCCCTTCGCATAATTTTAACTATAAATAGTTGAAAGATAAGGAAAAGTTTAAAATAAATAAATTACTTTCTGGCCTGCCCTCGCATATTTAACGTAGATGAAAAATTCTTTATAAGAAAATGTCCAGTTGGCTGGACACCATCCATACCTGTAGCTCCCTCAAAGAAAAATTTTGAGTGCGCCACTGACGTGGTAGGTAGTGTTTTGTTTAAGACATTCAGATCGCTTAATTTACGATCCGGCAAATGTATGTGCGCGCGATTCACACGCGATCTTTTCTTTCCCTGACTATTCATGGAGGTTTCTACTTCAATAAAGTACCTAGATAAAAAATCGCGCTGTTCAAAGTTAGATCAAAGCTAATTATTGTGAAAAAAAGTAATGTCTTCTTCATTATTACAATAAACATTAATGTAATGTTATATATAATGTTGTAATATTAACAGAGTTTGTAAGAATTTAATAAAAATAAACTTGTAAAACTTTTCTGAACTCAATTTCTTCTGTTATTTGCATTAAAAAACCTATTAACTATTAATGTAAACATAAATAACGGAACTTCATATAAAAGTACAAGATTCTTGCTTTAAAATAAAAGAATCTTGCTTCTGGTTATTTGTTTTAAAAGATTTGCGTTGGTGTTTCGTTGCAGGCTGAGGAAGAAAGAAGCTCGTTCCGACTCTTGGGGAGGGGGCGAAGCGAGTGTGACGGGACTTCGACAGCGACACCCTTCCTTCAGCGAACGATGGGCCGTGGGGCCCTGGAAACGATCTCCTCTCGACCCGAGGCGCGCACTGCCCCTCCGCGGCCAGCCTCCTGGTGACCTTCTCTCAAGACGTCGGCGGCGCCAGGCCGCGCTGCCTCCTTCCGCCACCCACCTGTCTTCCATTTGTCTTCCACGTGTTCCAGCCCGCTGCGTGACGTGGACGCAGTATCCCGGTTGTCCCACGCCACTTTAGTGTTAGCGTCTCACGAAAACGGTTCTGAAGAGAAGTTTAAATGTTTGTCTACGTTTGAGAGTACTGCGTTTGGAAGGCATATTTTGGGAGATTTTATTCATGGGGAGGATTTATGTGAAATTTTATTAATTTCACCATTTTATTATTGTTCACTGTTCCTTAACGGATGTCAGATCGAAACGAAAGGAAATGATAATTAAAAACGTACTGTTCTTGATATGAACCCCAAAGAAAACGAGAGTTTGAAAAAGTTTAATCAGAGGTGCAAGTCTCCTATCACATAGGTTTCTCATAAACGGCTAGGGGAATCCATTAGACGCGCCTTTCTTCACGTAAGAAGAAAAGTGCTGAAGTTAAGGGTTCAGAGGTGTGCACTGACTCAAGCCTCTCCACCCTTAGCGTATGGGAAAGCACTTGGAGAGACCGGCTTAAGTGGTATTCTCTTTCAACCAATAAGAGAAGTGCTGAATAAAAGGCACAAAGCTGTAAAAACCTTTCACCGCTTTCCACCCGCTTGATACGTGGGAAGTGTCAGAGACCTTCTTCGGTGCAATAGTCCATCACCCAAGAAGAGAAGTGCTGGAAATAACGCTGTGCAAACCTTACGTGTCTCTGCACCCTTGATGTTGGAGTTGGAGGGCTCTTAGTCTCGCTTCGGTGCTGTACCTCTTCTTCGTCCAAGAAAACGAGTGCTGTACATCCGTGCAGAAGTGCACAAATAACTCACGACCCTGCTCCCTGGGCGAGTGAGGGAAGAAGCTGGGGAGAGTCTCCTCCCCCTTCGTCCTCCAAAGCAAGTATTGAGATAATCATATCAGAGGTGTGATTAACCTTCCCCGTCACCGCGTGAAGACGTTTGAAGAAAGCTGTTTTGGAGTCGGTCCCCCACTTCGCCCCCTCCCAGCGCCACCCCAGCGAGGCGCGTGGTGCGCACCCTCCGTGAACCTCGACGCGAGCGAGCGCTAGAGCAACCGCGACCGTGACGCGAGTGGGCGTGGGCGTGGGCGCGGGCGCGGGCGCGAACGTGAAGGGCGGCGCGATGAGCGACCCGTCGCTGGAGGCCAGCCCGGCGGCGGGGGCGGCAGCGGCGGCGGCGGCCATGGCGGTGGCGGCGGCGGCGGCCGCGGGCCCTGGCGAGCTCAAGCGCAGCAACAAGCTGGACTTCGCGGCGGCGCGCGAGCGCAGCTTCCTGCGGCAGGGCGGCGGTCACCAGGTAGGTCCTAGCCGCAGCGCGGTGTGCCACAGGGGCGCCCCTAAAAATAAACTACCGGTCAAATAAAGTGCGGTCAGAATGTACTAATGCCCAAAGGTATAATACGTTCTATAATACAGGAAAATGTTATAATGCTAAGTTTTATTAATTAAATTTGTTCAAAGAAAATGCATTGTTACTCAGTAACATGCTCACAATTTGGATTTCTTTACGACTGAGGAATGTATTCCCCGAGCGTAATTGCGTCCAAGAAGGTGACGGAAATTGTGACAATTACATATAGCTAAGTTTTATAATTCAAATGTCTGAGAATTAATGGGGAAATCTTCTACGGCTTGAAACGGGAGTCTAAGTTGATTACTTTTTGGCAATAAACAAGAAGGGAAATTTATTATTAAGAAGTCACAGATATTTCATCTGGTTGGTAGGACGACATTTTCTCTGGTTGGCAGGTAACTCATCATGCACTGGTGTTCGAGAGACACACGAAATCTATTTGAGCTCGTCAGAACGCGACCTGTCAAACACTAATGTTTGGTGAGATGCGATGCCTACCAAACTAGTGGCACATGACACTTGTAACTAATGAAAAGTAAAAAATTCAGTAAGTACATTCAAGATTAATAATGAAAGAAAAATGAAGATTCTTGACATTTTTTATCTCATCCCAGTGATTCAGTTAATACAAGTAAACAAAAACAAAACTATTTTGTTTCAATGAGTTGCTTAATAACCAAGATACATTACAACAAGTACCAATCGTTGACTTCCTTTCAGTTTAATGCATAAGATATCCTTTGATATCAAATAGTTTGTGTAAGGGGCGCACTTATATTTTGAAGTCGGCCACGTCCCAAATCATGTCGGTGTTTTATTCATTTAATGAATATCCAATGTCAAATATTTACTATTTCAGCCACGAACACTCATGAGTTCTGTAACTCTTGTTGCAATATTTACGTTTCATTTCCGTCATGTCAATATATCTAACATATGTTCCCTTTGCAAATGCATTTCACATCTTGGATATTATTATTATTTTCGAGTACCGATGTTCTAAAATAAGCTATTATACGTCCAATTTTGCATCAAATTTCCCAGGAAAATATTTGGTATATTTCAGTAGATATTTCCTTTAAATTTATAAATTATATTAAAGTAATACATCTAAACGATATTTTTACACGTTTTTCTTCTGATACTGCTTTATGTACCAGCAATATATTGAGATAACTTTTAATACTGTATTAAAAAATTGGTTGATCGTAAATATTCGTAAATAATTTAATTCATAAATAATACAATTTTGAAAGATATTTCCAACTAATATAAGATACAATAAATAAAGGAATTAGGAATTGTTTTAAAATATTTTAATCATGTACGATCTCATGTTGGGGAGGCAAAGCTAAACACGCCCATGGTCCGCAAATTAGTGAAATAAGGAATGATTCGAAAATAAGTAGATTGTTACACAAAGATGCGAACTATAGACCGCATAGTAAAGGTGTAGCAACGACGAGCGAAATATAATTACACACCGATATTTTTGGTGGAATAAACCAAAAGTGACCACAAACCCAATAACTATGTCCTTTGGTTAACATCAACAAAATTTTACTCGTATATTAACCAAAGGATTACACCGATGCGACAATGTCATGATATTTCAATATACAAATATACATATGGTAGAAGCATCGAGTACAAAAGTATAAAAGAGCAGTGCATTGGCAGAGCTTTCATTTGTACTCAAGTGAAACATGTGAAAAGGTTTCTGACGTGATTGTGACCGCACGACGGGAAATAATAGACTTTGAACACGGAATGGAGATGGAGCTAGAGTCATGGTACATTTTATTTCGGATATCGTAAGGGAATTCAATATTCCGACATCCACAATGTCAAAAGAGTGCCGCAAATATCTCATTCCAGGCATGATCTCTCACCATATGCAACGCAGATGACAGCCTTCACGGCCGAGAGCAGCGGCGTTTGCGTGGAGTTGTTAGTGCTAACAGACAAGCAACAGTGTGTACAATAACCATATAAATCAATAAGGGACGTACAACAGATGTATCCGTTAGGACAGTGCGGCAAAATTTGTGTTTAATGAGCTATGGCCACTGAAGACCAACTCGAGTGCCTTTGCTAACAACACGACATCGCCTGCAGCGCCTCTCTTGGGCTAGTGTCCATATCAATTGGATCATTGACGACTGGAAAATCATTGATTGATCAATTGAGCCCCTTTTTTATTTGATTAGAAATTATGGTATTTTTCGAGTGTTGCGCAAATTCCACGAAGTTATGGACCCAAGTTGATGACAAGGCACAGGGCAAGCTGATGTTGGCTCCATAATGGTGTGGGCTGTTTTTACTTCGAATGGACTGGGTCCTCTGGTCCAACAGAACCGATCATTGACTCTTAATGGTTATGGACAGCGTCTTGGAGATCATCTGCTGCTATTCATGGACTTTGTGTTCCCAAACAACAATGGAATTTTTATGGAGAATGCGCCATGTCACCGGGCCACACTTGTTCGCGATTGATCTAGTCCGAGGAGTCAACTGTTAGTAGTATCCTCTGGCTTAGAGCAATGCTCTTCTCAGACGTTGGTCTCTATCCGGGTCCGGGCCAAGGCGAACGAGCCCCCGTGCTGTCGCATCGCGTTGCGTCAATTCCGCACTCGGGCGCAGAGAAGCGACGACTGCAGCGATGCACCGGACATCAATAACTGCCCGCGCGCTATCGATCACTCCTCACTCCCAGTCTGCCACCAGGGCGGCGCCGGGACGCGAACCCTGGCCGCCACCTCGCCAGTCTCCGGGCGCCGCGGAGAGAGAGAGAGAGAAAGAGAGTGAGTGTTGACACTGAGAGCATTAACTACCGAGATCATTAGCCAGCTCCAAAAAAGAAGTGTGGTATATCCAGAAAGGTTGCTGTGTTCCTTGCTAGAACGTGACTTCCTCGCTGGAACGCCGCCCATTCATACAAGTACTTGTACGTTGACTTGCAAACCGGTCATGACAGGACAAGCTCTAAGTTTCCGATTGGTCTTCCGGCATATAAGGTAGTTAAATAACGGTCAATGCGGGAGTGTGTGTGTGGGAGGGTGTGTGTGTGGGAATGTGTGTGTGGGAGCGTGTGTGAGAGTGTGTGTGAGTGTGTGTATGTGAGAGTGTGTGTGAGAGTGTGTGAGAGTGTGTGTGAGAGTGTGTGTGTGAGAGAGAGTGTGGTGTGAGTGTGTGTATGAGTGTGTGTGAGTGTGTGTCGGAGTGTGTGTCGGAGTGTGTGTGTGTGAGAGAGAGTGTGTGAGAGTGTGTGTGAGAGTGTGTGTGTGTGAGAGAGAGTGTGGTGTGTGTGTGAGAGAGAGTGGTGTGTGTGTGTGAGAGAGAGAGAGAGTGTGTGTGTGTGAGTGTGTGTGTGAGAGTGTGTGTGAGTGTGAGTGTGTGAGAGTGTGTGTGTGAGTGTGTGTGTGCGTGCGTGCGCGCGAGCGCAAGGGTAGTGGCTAGGATAACGATGAAGGAAAGATCGCGCCTGCTCGTCTGTTCGTTTGTAAGGGTACTGCTCACGGCATTCGCCTGATGTATCGAAAACCATGGAAAATTACCGGTAGGAACAGCCGACGCTAGAATTACTTCCCTCTTAGAAGTTGAAATCGACTCGGCTATCTATCTAATGTAGAAAACACATCCCTAAGGATTCGAATCTTATGACTTGCTGGTCAACAATGTTGCAAACAGCTGGAAAACATTTATCGTGGAGACTAACAAGGGAGGGTACGAGAAGAGAGGTTGAATTTCGAACAGAATTTGTAATGGTAGGATATAAATACGTCTCAGAACTTTACTCCCAGTCATCACTTTCCTACACATTTCAGATGATAGAAATTTCTAATAACAAAATCTACGTCTGACGTAAGCCATATGAAATCGGTTACGTGTAAGGTATTTTTTCTTCTGTAATTTACTCGAGACAGTTGTTTGAATTAATAACAATATTTATTCATGAACAGTTTTAGATCAATATCCAGTGGGGTTCAATATCCAACTTAATGTATTATCTTAGTTCACAATGATTTTGCACTTATGATATGTGCTTCTGATTGGTATGCAACTCACAATACGTTGTTTACCAGGTCACGTTCTAACAAAGACTTCATTTATCTGCAGAACAAATGTGCATTATGCCTATCAGAGCCAAAAATTCTCACCACATGCAGGCACACTCACCAGAGGCGAAAGTTATTACCTTTGATATTTCTAAGAGGCCAAGAAATTTGTAACTTTTATTCTGAGACATCCCTTATTTCCTTTCCTGCCAAAAAATTTTTTAAAAAAATTATAAAATGGCAAGTGCTTGATGGCTCCAGTAAAACTTGTTCTAAAATGTGTCAATTTTATTTACATTTAAAACATAATAGGATAGTAATATAAACAAACTTTAATTTGCCAAAGTAATGACCGCCTCAATGTATTATTTTAGGCAAAAGAAGCAATTTCTATAAATTCTTAAAGTAAACATAATTAATTCTAATAGATGTTATCTGCAAAATTCAAAGAAAGACGTATGATTCTGCATTGCTGTCTTATAATATAAAAATTAAAATCGGGCTGTAAGTTTTGTTTCTAACCGACCTCGAAATGAGGTTATACAATTCCTCGGGTATCTCGTGTATAAATAATTGTCCGATAAGTCGTAGTATTGATATGTTTCTCGTTTAAAATTATTTTTTGTTGGCCTTTAAACGTGTAATCTTCCGGTGGCATAAACCATACCCCTTTATTATTGAAGCTATTATTGAAGCAAATTTTCATTACTTCAAATTTGTCATTAGCAATTTGAATTTTTGTTTTTCAAAATATTGTTTTCAAGTAATTTTATAATAAGGTCAATTTTTCAAGAGTTTGTTTATAATATTTTCTCAAAAATGTCGCAATGTTTTGTGTAAACTTTTTGTACGGATAAAAAAGAATGCACTCGATCATAAATGCTATTTTCATTTAATTTCTTTTTAATTTTCAATAAGTACCAAAAAGTGTACATGGATGTTTATCTTAGGGGTACAGTGATCCACGTAAAATATCCATTGTATATAGAACACCTATCAAAGCCAATAACAAGAAGTAACGTATTAAAACAAAGGTTATTTTAAACGTAAATTTTAATTTTTGATTCAGCTATTACTTTATTTAACGAATAATTTGCCACGTAATGCTTTTGCTGATTCGAAAGACTAAAAATACGTACAAAATTATTTTTTTATTTTAAGGGTATTTTTGTTTCAAAGTCGGTTTTACATTTTTTAAATTTCATGTTTATGTTTGCAATTTGGCGCCCTGTGCTGTGATAACTATTATTTACTGCTTGAATATACGAAATTACATCACACTTATTAAGTTGCAATGTTTCGCTAAATGTTATTTCAGAAAATGCACTTTGTGTTTTAATTTTTATTATAAAAGCTGTTCTACATAAAATGTTCTGCGATTTCATCACAAGTATGAAAATTTCTTGTTTTTTTTTCTTTTTAGAATTTTCTACTTCGAATATTTATTCTTCTGAATTCTTGAAATTCGACTTTAAGGAAGAATTGTTAAATACTGAACATTTTACATGATGTGAAGAATATAACATTTCTTCTCTCGCATACATTTGCTGTGTTTGTTTCTGTTTTGAAGATTCTGTAGGTCTTGCAATATATAACACGCAATTCGTTCGTTGTTAGTCTCTTGATTTATGTTTCAGCATGAGATATCGCGTGTTTGCAGCTGCGACCACCCTTTCTCCGTTTGTTTTCTTTAGCACTCCACTTCAACTGCTTTGAAGTCACCTCCGGAGTATTCGTATTCGATTTCGTTGTCGACGTTCTCGTCGCCGTCGTCGTATATGTCATTGTTATCTCCTTCGAATTAGCCTTCATCCTCGACGTTATAATTTCCCTCGTATTCGTCGTCACCGTCGTTAGCATCCTCGTCAACCTCCTCTTCATTGCAGTCATCATCTTCATCGTCACAATATGACTTTTCGTCTTTTTCAATCTCTGCAAACACCAATGCGTGTCTTATTAATGGACTATCATTTATAGTTTGATCATAATTTGAAGCGTTGGGCCCAATAACAGTCTACGTTCCGATTTATGAATTTGGCAGAACAAGCATGAACCATCCACGCCTCATAAGACTTCACGTACAATTATTCCACGAAAAACATTATTTTAAGTATTCAAATATTCGACCCAACGGTTCAATTAATAGCAATTGCTACACAACCTCATAATTACTTGCTGTCTTCATATTTCTTCATGCTTTTTTGTGTAATGGTAAGTTATTAAGATATTTCAAAGAATATTAGTTTCATAATTCATTGGTGGCAAAATGGACAGAAGATTTTTTATTTACGATATACAAAGTGATGATTGGCTATGGAGATATACCTTCGTCTGAAACTTTACTCTTTAAATTGTCAAAACTAAATATATTTTCATTTTGTAGTGGAGATTTCAGCTTTACTCGACTCTTAGCTTGATATTTTTGTCCCTTTATTCAATGATTTTGTCATTAGAATGATCTAATTTCCAAATTTACTTCAAATATACGCCAGTAAGCACACATATTGTAGCAAGAACAGTTCCTATGCGTCGTTCAATTTCCAATTTTGAGTCAGAAATTGTGTGTTTAAAGATACAACTGAAAAAAGAGAGAATTTCTGTTCGCGCGCCTCGAAAGCAATTAATTCGGACTACTATACACAAGTTCATTAGAACTTGATGTAGGAAACTGAAATAACAAGTGCAACCTTTTTTCAAATATTATAATTGATATTAAAAACTCAAGTATTGTTTCCTCAAATCTTGATATTACAAATTAAGATTAATCACATTCTATTTCATGCAATGATGCATGTAAGAGATGATGATGATGATGCTGGAGATTACCGATAAGATAAGAGAACGATTCGCGAAGGTTGCTAGGGCGTAGCAAGCTGAATCTGGGGTAGCTCAGGGAGGCGTGCGTACCTGACCTGATGCAGCCGAGACTCATTACGGCCAACGTGCGCCTCACGAATCGGTGATAGTGGCGCATTTTCTTTCTGAGAGCGCTCGCTCGTGATCTATTTTGAAACTGGGCCGTCTCTGAGGTTACTACTCCAGCTAACAACGACACGACCACAATAATTAAAGACGTCGCCTACTGTTAAACTGTTAATTGACTGGCTTAATTGTTTAAAGATAATTGTCTAAGTTGTATTCGGAGTCAACAACGAAAGTGAAAATCTACAGAATGGAAGAAAGACTCCGAGCTTTGCAGGTAAAGTAAAACGAGTTCAAAGAAATTTAAACAACTAAACGTATGTGAAAATTAATACATAATGAAGTTTAAGTGATGGAAAATGGAGGTTATATTTAATCCCTCTAAATAATGTTAAAGAGATAAGTAAAAATGTGAAGTAGAAGAGGGAAAAATTAATTCACAAAAAAATAGTAAAAAAACTGGCAAAATCTTGGACAGAATAATTTTTTAATGGATGTTTTGAATTGCAATTTTCTTCAACTCTAGTAACACAAGTCAATTATTTCTATGCAAGCATTCTTCGATTGGTAGAATATAGTCAACGTTCGTAAACTGAATGCGATTCATTTCTACACGTTACTTATTTCAATTTAGTTCGACAGAAATTAATGTGAAAGTATCGCTCACGTGACCCAACCGAGCACGCGGTGGACCGCAGTGGACCGCGCCAGCGCGACGCGCCGTTCTTCTCGGGGCTTCCCCGCGCGCGCTCTGCTATTTTGGAGGCCGCGAAATATTGTCCCGGATCTCCCCTCCCCTCCCCGCCCCTCCCACCGAACCGTTGGCAGCGTACGCGCAGGTGAACGGCGCGGCGGGGCACGGGTTGGCGCCCAAACAGCGGCTGCGGCAGCCGCTTCCAAATATCTAGCGCGGGAGAAATAAAGAAGTTCCGGAGGAGGCGCACAGTCGCCCTCTCTCGGGAATGCCCGCAATGCAAAATGTGACATCACTTCGCGCAATTTATAGTAGGCGTTTTTGCGTTTTATCGATGTTTTCGATACTTTTGCTTGATGCTCATATGTGTGTATGATATTGAAGTTTGACTTAATATTTTTCAGTTTAACATATTTATTTTATAACATTTATTTAATGACTTAGAGAACCCTTCTGGGCAAGATAGAACAATTCACTGCGGAGCACGCTGTGTATCTATCATACACGGCATAACGCGGAAGAGGAAAGGTATTCAATTGTGTTCTACGTGAAGTATTCACGTTCAAATTTGGGGATACAATTATGAGGATGGGTTTCCATGCGTGTTCGTTGTTTCTTTTACGGTGATAAGACTCCATTTTTTCTCTTACCCTCTTCCATAACTATTTCTCCCACTGAATAGTTGTTTACCGAACCTTTTTTCGTCCGAAGGCGTCAATTAAGCCATGCGCTTAAAGAGCATGACTCTGCTCAGACAAATCGAAAGTCGCACCTTTAGTGCGATAGAATTTGGATATTGTAATGATTTGAAGAATATGTATCAATTTAGGTATGCATACTAATTAATTGAAATATTTCACAAATGACAGTAGTTCATCCACACACCCCTTATAAAACCCTGTTGTATGTTCTCAGGAAACCTCAACAGGGATTTTACCACCGAAATTTCTACAGTTCATTCTTTCCGAATCCAATATTTTTCTTTTACACTTCGTAAAGCTCAGGGAATGTACAATTTTTAAAGGGGAAATTACAAGAAGAAAAATAAGAAGAAGAAAGACGAAATTACAGTAGAAGATGTAGAACAAACTGGAGAAAGGAACCGAAGGCGAAAAGAAGAAAGTGCGGCGAAGCAGAAGAGAAGAACAATAACAAAAAGAGGAAGTGGGACAAAAAAGAAGAGCAGCAGCAGAAGAAGAAGAAAGAAGAAGAGGAGGAAGGAGAAGAAGAAGGCGGAGAAAAGAATAATACTGATTTGGGATCGAACTCCCTCAAGTGCCCCCCCCCCCCCCCGAGCTCATGTAATCGCCTCGTGTCAGCGCGCGGCCGTCTCTTATCCAGTACTTCTTGCGCCGGTAGTGCTTCTTCCGGGAGGGCCGTGGCGATGGAGGGGGGCTGACTGGAATGATGGCGCCACGCCACTTCCACCACCGTTTCGCCAGTCATTTGCCAGTTTCGCCAGTCCGTGCCTCGGGCGCCGCTCGCCCCGCGAAGCACACTACGACGACAGTAGAATTGCCTGCTTCTTCTGGACTGTACTATTGTCCCTCCGGGCCCGATTGGGGCAGCGGCCTTGTGTCGTAGTCCCACATACAAAGTGTTGGCGGGGAACTGAAATTTCCCGCCCGAGAGCCGAGATTCCCGGTGCCACGTCGTTAGTCCTAAGGTGAGAGTAGTGAATAGATGGATTGGGGACACCGAACCTCTCGGATTATCAGCTCAGGTGGCCCCCAATAGACAATTAGCTTCGTCGCGACAGGGCCAGTTATCATACAGATTGAGCTTTGTTCACAGCCTGCATTGCCGCTGTCTGCAGCAACGCTGACCGTGAGGTCCTAGGGTTCGACTCTCACAATTGGCGAATTTTAGACATTAGCTAGATAGCTAGGTCGAGTTCTTGCGTTGTCTGGTGGAGAATTCTAGTGGTCAGCTGCTCTGATCGGTAGTTTTCGGTGGCTTCTCCGATCAATATTAGGCGAATTCTGGTGCAAAACCCAAAGAAATAAGCCATGGACCGCGCGCGATATTTCCTTCCTCTCTCTCATTCTATACCTCTCCCCTGGCACACATATCCACTAAACTACCACATGTGTGGGGAGATCTAAACAAGGTGGAATTTCGCCATATGACGACTAGTAGCTCATCATGGCCGGATCTCATCATGGAGCAGAGAAGGAACACCGCCACATCTAGGCATAAAAACATTCGGAACGGGCCTAACGACCGTAGCAGTCGACGCGCCCAGAAACATCAATCATGATTGAAAAACCCGTTACTCATGGGTTATGAAGAAAGATCTATTCCGACACACTGAGGTGTGCTCAAACCGCTACCAACCCCAATAGCTGGTACCTTTCAGCTGGCAGGACGGCACCATTCCGGCTCAAAAGGCGAGTCGTTCCAGAGGAGCTTTGCTTTCCGGGAGATCCGGGTACCACCCAGATGGTGTCTTAAATGAAGGCAGAGCAGGGGTGAATGCTAGAAACCAGCCTTAGAAAGAGTAATATCTCCACAGGTATTAACCTAAGTGCAATCGGTCCGTGAGTATTAAAGTAATTGCCGCCCGTGTGCACAAATTTAATTACTATTCAATGCACTGTACCTTTCGGGAAAGAGATCACACTGCGCCCTAACTTTTCCGAGTCTTGGCCATTCTTCACCGAAGAAAGACATCGTTCTCTCCTAACAGCTGTATTAACTACGAAAGAAGCATTAAAAAGTTCTTTAGATGAAGTGTCCACAAATCTCAAAGCCAAAGAAATATTTCATAAAAACAATGAAACAAATTTACGAGACGATTTATTTGATTATTTATTTTTACTTTTATACTACTCTTTAGTAATATACATTCATAATGATAAAGTGGTAAGATCTCTGTATTGTGATGACTTGTAATTCTAGTTTTAGATTATTTTGAGGGAGATGGTGATTTATCTGGACCTTTCACGCCACAATTACAAACAGGAAACCGTCTCACCGTGCGGAGAATTCGAACTCACTCATTTCAGATTGTGTGGAGATTTATTTCTGTGAATCGTTGTTTAATTGAATGAGAGGATTGCAAGGCATTTCACAACAGAAGATTTCATAATTAAAAGGCACCAGCACCCAAATCCGATGTGAAATTTAGCTAGTTTGTTATCGAAGGGGGCACATATGCGCTCCGAGCGTTCTTTGAACACCTTGAAGGAGGCTTAGAGCTGAGCACTGCATATCTTTTGCATTCCATCACCGCCAGCAAAAAGCTACACACTATAGCCTGAAATTGGAGGCTTTTCCCCATTGATTTACCGTATATACAAAACTTTGTCATTTAAAAACATTTTATTTTCGAATTATCCGGTCCTGCTTTGGCAAACGTCATTTCTAATTCGATTGAAACTTCCGATACATTTTCCGCCACATAACTTCGCTCCTCTTGCTCATGAACTGTGTGCTGTCCCCTCCAGTTACTTCACTAACCAGAGCGTACTTAGAGTGTAATTCTCATTAAGTAGGTTTTCAACGAAAGTTGCCCTAAAAAGAAAACATGTTATCAATAATCGATGTTATTTTCTAGACCAGTTCCTCAAAACTGTAATACTTAAAATTACAAGTAGTTTTCAGTATTAGTAATTCATTGGCATTTATGGTATTGTAATCATATTGTGATCTCTCTTTACAGAATTTAATTGTGAGCGATTGCATTAATTTATGGCGATATTGACTGCATAAACTATCTGGCGATAATACTAAACTACTAATAAATGACCACATCATATTTTCCTTTTTTTTGAGGATTACGGGAGTTTTCGTTTTTAGCTCGTAGTCAAATTTTTATTTTTCTATGAAAAGAAAATAGATAATCTGAAGGAATATCTTGGTATTAGATCCTTTAAAAATTTGTATAAGATTAAGAAAAATATTTTATTAGAAGTATTTCATTCCGTTTCTTCTAGAGAAGTCTAGAGAATTTGAGGTAAGGATACAGTTCAACAAACCTGTCTATGCCCATGGCAGATGTTTTCAAATTAGACATTCAATTTACATTCAAGAACATTCAATTTAACTTGTGGAAGTGGCCACTTGCACAGAGATTTCCATGAGTTGAGCCTAGCAAGCAGAATTATTCAATTATTTCATGTTGATCCACTTAAAACATTCCGAATAATATTTCAATTTGTAGATTCAAACATTTTTCTGTAGTGATTTGGCATTTGGAATAACTTTTTGTTCATCACAATCAACCAGGTAACGATAGAGGAGTATTTGTTAACTTTGCACTTCATAGAATTCTGTCAACTCAATGCGTTCAGCTCTTTCGTAAATATGCCACCATGAGGTTTCTGTTATGTGTAGCTGTCACTTGTGTGGAGAAATGAAGACAAGGAGTTGACATGATGATATGCTGATTGTTATGCAAGGAAATGCCATATAAAAACCTCTGCCAGTCTTTATATAGTGAATTAATGGAGAATATTATACATTCTATATTACTCTACAAATTAAATTTTATTTTATTTACGAATCGACTTTTAGTAATTAATTTTAATCATTAGAAACTTAATATTTCTAATCAACGCTTGTTCCAAACGTCTGTAAGTATGTTGTAATAAATGTAATAAAGCACATTGCGCACACATAGCTCATTTGAAAAAAAGTAACTGCAGCTATTGATAACTTATTTATGGAAATTTATTGATTCTGAATTTAACGACTACATTTATTCTGTGCTTGGATTTTCAAATTACATTTAAAAATCAATATTAAAATACGAATTAAAAGTATTTTTTTAAAGAATTATTAAATTCAAATGATGGAAACTATTGCATTAAAGTTTATTTCTCTTACCTAACAATAAGAATATTTTATTACTTGTATTAAGATTTGTGTATTGAGAGAAGATAAGGTTGAATACTGATCCAATGGTTGTTCGTTCTAATACTTCTGGACACTGTTACTCTTTCCCGAGCTATGACTAGTTTACTGATTTAACACACATGTACTAAAATTAGAAGCTCGTTTCCGTCTGTTTCCTTAGTGAAAATCTTCCGTGTTTCTTACAGAGTTGACGACTAGTTAGTTTTTACAAATGAAATTTTCTACATACATAATTCAATTTCTATGAAATATAATTTTCTGTTTCTGAGAAGCTCTCCGTCAACTTTACTCATATTCATTGCTCTAGGTGCCTGTTTAAATGGTAGGAAGCGTGAGTCATTGTTAAGCCTAGAGATGTCCACGTCTATTTAATATTGTTGCGCATGAGCGGATTTTTGATTATATTATATTTTAGATTAATATTGATGCGGATGCGAAAAGCGGATGAAATATAGATTTCCTTCAAACAATATTTAATAAATGATCCTATCGGAACGATGAGGAACGTAACTGCGTCAATGCAATTTCTTTGCGATAATGAATTATAACTTATTAATAAACTGTGTATCTTGAACTTAAACCCAAACGGATTCCATCGGACGTTAATTTTTTCATCGTAGGCATATTAATTCCATTCTAACAGATAACTAATACCAAATCAAGAACATATTTTTTTGAAAGAATATAGTTTTGATGATTTTTTTTCTTATCTAGGGAAAGAAATCACTGACTTCTTTAGTAACAATTAATTTGTAATTTAATATTTATAACAACGTAAATGTTGTGTTATATCTACTGCTGTAAGTTCATAATTACTACAAACACCTTAAAATCTTTCAAGTAAAATACTGGAAGCAGTATAGTTGCTAAGTTGTTAATGTGACTCACAATAAAATGAAAATAGAAATTTTATAATTCTATTTTAGAAATGAAATTTTAATTTATTAACAGTAAACCTTTCAACTTAACAATTTAACTGATTTCAAATTAACCATTGGTCACAAAGTTCATGCGCTAAAATAAAACTTATGAACAAATATTGTTATATTGTGTTGTAAAAATCATTGTTTGCAAATAGATATGTATTCACGTTTTCTTTGGTACTCATTAATACCCTCTATATATACTGAAATAGTTATTGTATCACCATTGGTGCCATTTGCTTCCATGGCAAAAATACGAAGTTACTTTTGAGTTAAAATTAATCGCATTCAGCAATGAGCAAATTTCTTAAAATTCACAAATAATAAATAACTATGGCTTTGATATACGTACATAAATAACAACACTAGCTCCCAGAAAATATTTTTGAGCATTTTTGCATATGAGCTATTTTGCTACTATTTGCTCAGAAAACATTTGAATTTTCGATAAGCATCAAAATGAATCAATTGTAGGAACTGTATTTACAAATATAATGTGTTATAAAAAATAAGGATAATGTAAGTATTAATGTTGTGAAAGATATTTCTGTAAGAAATTACGCTTGTGTATTTTAAATCAAAATGTTACATCAAAATGGGGTAAATGTGCATTAATCCTAAATAACTGAAAGGTTTAACGAATAAATTTGGAACCAATTTTGAGATTTTTTGATAGCCCGTGAAATATTTTTTTTAATTCACACAAAAAATCAGGAAAACAAATATTTTAAAAAACTGTACGAGTAAAAATTAAAGAATTAATTATGAAGAAAACAAATTGAAGAAAAATGTTTTCTTTAATAATGGTAGAAACAATAGTCGTAAAACCTTAACCACCTCGTAAGACGTGCACGCCTTAACCACCTCGACATTGCGGATCGAACACGGGTACATGTACATTCTATATTAGTCAAGACATAATTGTTTCAGTTCTAGCATTATGGGACTGAAAACTTGAGAAAATGTCCTTTGGGTGACAAAGGCAGCTAGATAGAGAATCAGGCCTATCTGAGAAGCTAGTCTAGACTAAAAAATTATATAACTAGTGCGAGAGCGTCTGTGCCATTCTATAGCAGCACTAGTTTATTTATTTACCATATTTTTACATACGAGAAGAAGGTTTAATAAAAATATTTCGTGCGGGTTTTGAAAATATAATATTTTTAGAAATTGCATAAATTTGAAACAATGGTGATGCGAAATCAGCGAGTTTTTTCAAAAACAAATTGTCCGTGGCATTTTTTTAAAGAGCTGACTTTTTACAACGAACTTTGTGTAGAGCAAAAATCACTATATCCAATTTTTTAGTTTAGAAATGTTCATTTTTTGTATGTGCGAAAAAAAGGAACAATTGCCGAAAATTGAACTAGCCCAACATTTTCTAACTACCCTTATTCGATTTGAGGAGAAAATGTAAAGAAAAATTTGGAGCAATTTTTGAGAATATCATTTTTTTAGAAATTGCATTAATTTCAGACACTAATTAAGCGAAATCAGCTCGTTTTCTCAAAAAATTTTATATGACATTTTTTAAAGATCTATTATTTTACAACATAGTTAAAAGCAAAAATCTCTTTTTCCAATTTTATTGTTTTCAAATATTCACTTTTTGGAATATTTTAAAAAACGGTGTAATAGCCTAAAATGGGACTAGCACCATATATTTTGCCCCTTATCACATTTAAGGAGAAAATTGAAAGAAAAATATTGCAGAGGTTTTTTAGAATAAATTGTCTATATTTCGCGTAAATTTATACGGAAACTAATCATGTTTTTCGAAATATTGAAAATGAACTTGGTTAAAGATCCGTTTTTAAGAAACATTTTATTAAGATGTTTATTTGACAAAGGTGCTCTTAAAATTGTGCAGCGCTGAGTATAACACGATGGTAGCTCCGAAAGTAATGTCTCGCGCTATTTACTTTGCTTTATGATCTCAAAAACGTATGTGAGTGGTGTCATAGTGGAATTTAATCTTTCCCGTTAAAGTTTGTTTAATTTCGTTGCTATTTGTCTGATAGAAGCACAAAATGCTAAAATGGCGTCTAACTGCAAAGCACGTGAGAAGGAGAGATGTGTGATTGAATTTGTCACTTCGGAGGAAATTGCACGTATAAACATTCACAGACGCTTGCTGAACTTTTACGGAGAACACTCAGTAGATGTCAGTACAGTGCGTCGATGGAGACTATTTGAGCAGTGGTGACAGCGACGTGAAAGACAATCCATGTTACGGTCATCCACGCACTGCTACCACATCACACAATGAGGCGAATAGGCATCACACCGCGCGAATAGGTGTACCACGTGCAGGGAACTATGTTCGGTGTTGAATATTGGCTGCAATGCACTAGAGGTAATGTTGAGTAAATTAAATTACCGAAAATTGTGGGAAGGGTGAGTCCTGCGATAAACTACACAGGCACACAAACAGCACCGAATGAACGTTTGTTAGGAATTTATGTCCCAATACGAAGTTGAATGTGGTGGAAATGTGGATCGAATAATCACTCGTGACGAGACATGGTATTACCATTATGATCTAGAAATAAAACGACAGTGGAAATGGAAGGCATTACTTGAGAAACAACCCGCGTAGTTTCTAAGATAATGAGTCAAATCTCCAGTCATATTAACGTGGAATAGATAGTGCTTTGTGACTTCCCTTAAATACTCTGCTCTGCAACTGCACTGTTTGAATTGCGACCGATGAGGTTGGCAGCGGTAAACACGGCGTAGCGGGGGAAAGTATATGAAATATGGGTTCACCTGCGCGCGGTCTTATGAGTGTAAGGACCGCCGCGCCGAACGTTTTCGCTGGCGACTTCATTTCGCTCTTCTACCCTTTCAATGCAGCACGACGGCAGCTCGAGTTTTGATGCAGCGAGGAGTATCCGAGTTGTGCGTCCGGAAGCAGTAATGAAGCCTTGTTTTCTGTAAAACTAACATTTTCGGACGGAAAACAGATTTCACCAAACTTCTTCAAATACAGAAAATAATCTACATGATTTTTTGATGGTACTGTTAAGGAAAACCTTTATTGCTGAACATACGTAAGAACAATTGCTATCGTTTGTAATTTTTGAAGAAAAAACAACAAATGTAGAGAAATAATCAAATTAGGTAACACTTTGCGACCAATAAATATGATTTGTGTTACATTAAAAAATTGCTGATGCATCAGATAGGAATAATTATTAATAAATTCATGATTCCACCTTAAAACCTACAGATGTTTCGTGGATGTGTCAATGGTTCTTTCCGTGGATATGATGCTCATAGCTATTTCGGGTTGGCGCGCGGCTTTAGGCAGAGTCTATTTTGCTTTGTGGTAGGACATCCATTGTTTTACTTCTCTAGTTCATTACAACGTCAAAGTGGATTTGTAGCAGGTGGCTTGTGATCAACTGCGACGTTGGCGTTCGGGCGGGTGGTTAAGGAGGCGCGCATCCGGGCGTTTAGGCAATACCTGCGGAGGGGAGAAGTGACGTGGATGGACGTACGGAAGGGGTGACGAGTGTGCGGGCGGGTGATTGACTGGCATGGCGTGGAGGAGGTAAGAGTGAGTGGAGGTTGATTTTGTGTGTGAGCGCGTGAATGAGGGTGGGTGATTTGAAGGGTAGGGGGTTGATTAAGTGGGACGGCTGGTGATAGGGTGAGTGGGGTCGGGCAGGGGAAAATGGAAATAGGGATTATGTGCGTAGAAGGGTGAACAGGAGAGGCGGGTTGAGGAATAATGTAAGTGGATGGGCCATCTGAGTGGGGAGAAGGATGATGGGAGATCAGGTGAGCGGATGTACCCGTTTACAGGGGAGAGTTATACGTGATTACCTAAGTAGGCGGTTAATCGAGAAAGGGAATGGATGGCTGATTGGGCGGGCGGGTTGGACTGAGAAATCGGGCAGGGTGATAAAGGGCAAATTACTATGTGATCGGGCGGCTGAGTGTGGGAGATGGCGGGCAAATGATTGCGCGAGCGGCGGGTGATCGTGCGGATGGGCGGGTGATCGAACTCCAGGCAGGTAATGGTGCGCGAAGGCGCGTGATGGTGTTGGCGGGCTGTTGATTGTGAGGGTGAGCGGGTGATAGTGCGGGTGGGCGAGTGATGGTGCGGGGGGGCGAGTGATAGGGAGGAGGGACGGGCAGGTAATTACTTCAGCTATGCCCGCGGATCGGATCCAACAGCGGTCTGTTCTGCCGGCGCGGCGCGGCGCGGCGCAGCGCTGCGGCGCTGTCTGAGTCACTGCTATATTTTCGCTGGTGCGTCCATATTAGTGTCCCCTTCCCGCTCCGCTCCGCTTCGCTCAACGTCGCCGCTGGACTTCCGCTTGCATTCGCGCGAACGCTCCCTCCGCCGCCAGGCAGCGCTCGCCGCCGCACCAGACACCGCCCCTCGCAACGCCATTTGCGTTTTCTCAAAACGTCTAATACTACAGAAGGATTGGCACTGCGGTGCTCCAAACACAGTATTCTTACTTATCTCAAGCAAAACTTGAAACCGTTTCATTTTAGCGTGAGTCTCTTCTTCTCCTTTATAATTCCCATCCTCTGGGCGATAAATGTTAAGATAATACAATAAAAATAATACTTTTATGCTATCAATAGGTGTACAACAGTGATATAGACAGTAAAATGTGCAACACTGATACTATCAACATCCAAACATATACATGAACCTGCTCTATGAAAAAGTAAGAAAAATCCATTTCAAAGAGGGTTGCATTTTAAGTCTTAAGCTAATGCACGAGGTACGTTGGCTAGTTGTGCCGCTGTAAGGGAAGGAAATCTGCTGTTTCTTCTGCCCTTTCTTTTTGTGTGAGAAAAATCACGCAACCCTCCTCGCAGGGGTGTCAGGACGGCTGCCTACTGTTTATCGCAGGCGCGGAGCAGTCCCGATTTGTGTAGTTGAGAATGTTCTCGTACAAATTACTACTTTCTCAAAATCATTCCCGTGAACTATTTGACATTACGTGGAACATCATCAGCTATACTTCTAGTCGTGTCGAAAGACGCGCCTTATAAAACATTAAGTATTTACATGTGTGGTATTCTTTCCGCTCCGATTACTTATTACCGCACGACATATGGACAGGACATCGGTTTTCTATTACCGTTTGACTGGGTTTAATGTTATACTATTAATTTCTAAATATTCGCGTGTTATTTTGTGACAGAAGTAGTCGCAAAAGAATCCAATGTTCGTTTATAAATGATGATGCACAAGAATCGCGCAATCATCCATACACCACTACAAATCCATCCCACAGTTACTCGCGCAACGTATGCCATACTGCAGTGATATTGTACTTGACATTTTCAAAGAATATTGTTTTTCAAATTGACGAGAAAACAATGAAGCTGTTCAGTAAGACCCAGAAACTTTTACGATTTGAGAAGAAATTAAACAGTCAATGTGCATAACGTTGTGGTGCAGTGGCACAGTACACCAGTATCTACTTATGGTTTAAAGTAAGATACTTTGATGGCTATAAATGATAAGTTAATCCCGGAAATGCGAAGCTTCCTCTGGAAATTTAATGCAGGCTCACACACACAATAAAAGGATATTCTTGGTGTAATCTTCGAGAGACTATATTACTTAAAAAATAATTGTGAATTAATTAATTCTTAGGAATGACTCCCGCTATGGTAACTGATTTTGCCTCGACCAAACTTAAAACGAAACCTATGCCAACTCCATGAGTAGTGGGTCTTCCCCAAGCGTCATAGTGGCAGAAACGTAATTTTGGTCACCTCTCTTCCATCTTTGAAACATTATTCTAATAGATTCAGTCTTACCCAAATATCAATATCGCAACACACATGAGGAAAACTTATATTTTATTATAAGAATGTTCTGACAAACAATTCTTTAGAAAACGGTTTGTGTAGAAATGTTCTTCTGTAGAAATGGCTGTGGTTTTACTTCCAAGAACTTTGCGAGAACATTAAACATTTGTTATAAAATAGAAAATGTTTGTTTGATTAAATTTGTTACATTTATATGTATTTTATGACTTTCGTCAGAGAGTAGTTTTGTCTGTAAATTCTAAATCTTGAAGTTGTGCTTATAGCTCTCGGAATCGAACAACGGTATGTCGAAAACGTCAATAACTCAAACGTTTTAAACTTCAGATGCGAAATATTGTTTATTCACTTATTACCCGTTATCTACTTTTATTCAAATGTAGGTACTTATTGTCATCTGATTTTTTTTTTTTACCTCCAGCTTGAAACCTTATAGGTACTGGAGATATATAATAACTCCAATTTGTAATCACTGATCTACACCAGGCCTCTAAATACATTTAGTAATGTGGGATGCGCTCGACGAAAACCTTCCACATTTTTACACACTGAACTCCTCATGCAGCTATAAATCATAGTGGCCAGTTAGATTTGGAAATAGCCGCACTTATTTTTCAAAGTTTAAAGTTTTTAAACACACCAAGTAGTGTTAACTAAGTAGTGTTTATAAGACGCAAAAAGCTAAATAACAAAAATTGTATTTACACAAAATGAAGCAAACACTCCCTATCATATAACATTGCAAAATATTTAAATTACGAAGACTTTTATGAACATGAACATTTTCGACTGCCAATCTATCTGCTTTAAATGCATGTTAATGGCTGATGGGTGGATAAGGAAGTTCGTCCAAGAACGGTTAAATGCACATCGGTGAAAATAACTGCTTGATTCTTAAATTCCTATCATCGAGTGGCGCAATTGCATCGAAAACCCTGACGCAAACGTTCCGGTGAAGTACTACATTGTAAAGTAAGAAGTTCTTAATTTCCATTTTAGCCTTAGACGTTTTAAGGGCAACACATTATTGCTAGAAAGACAGCATGCGGCTCGTGAGCCACTCTGTCTTCGCCGTTAGTACACACCAAAATTCCAGTCGCGAACTCCCGGAGTACAAATAAAGCACACTAGCCGTTGTTCCACTGCCCAGAAGACAAAAGACGTTCTCGCTGCGGGTGCGTTCGATTAGACCGCGCACCGCAGACTACTTCAAGAGCCGGCCGCCCGCGCGCTGCAATCGCTGTAGCCTGTTCGCCGCCAGGGGATCGCCTTCCTTCCCTGTCCCCGACGAAGCAGAATCTGCGCGGCAGCGGTGGCGGCTGGACCGCGCGCAAGAGCGAAGGCGCCCGCCCCCCTTCCCCTCCTCCGCGCCTCACCCGGCCACACGTGCCCCGCCCCCCTCGCCGCGCGCAGTGGGTCTTTCGCCTGTTGACGAGGGCGAACACAGCCGAAGATTTTAGCGGGCTGCTGCTATGTTCGGTAGTTTTGCGTGGTTTCTCCGATCAATTGCAAGCGAATGTAGGAGTAGTACATTAAAAAACGGCCCACGGTCCGTGCGCCATATTCCTTTTTTTTCTTCTTCTCCCTTCACACTCGATATACAAACATTACACTACCACATAATATGTCGGAACACCAGACACGAGCTTCGAGCGTGTCTCGCATGGAGCGGTTTCCCGCTTGCAACGATACCTGGATGTGGGAAAACCCCGCAAGACGATATGTAGGTCGCCGTAGGATCTTATCAACCAATGAGGGAGGAACACCGCCACCACTCGCGGTAAAAACACACTACCACGGGACAAATGACCAAAGCTGTGGAAACGCGCTTCGAAACACAAACTAATCAATTAATCCAGAGAGGATGTGTTGCAAGACTAGTCATATATATATATATATATATATATATATATATATATATATATATATATATATATATAAACGCCCGGTTAGCGGCCCGGTTAATAGCTCAGTCGGTGATGGAAGGAATCGTTAAACGGATACTGGTAACATGAAACAAACACTTTGATCACTGGTAAAAATTACTTTTATTCCTGGGCAATCAAATCTAATGCCCCAGGGAAGTTACATTAGCAAATTGAATAAAGAAATGTGAAAATTAGGTGGAAAGAAAAGAAGATGAAAAGTTAGTATTCAGAGTAAAGCTTAAGAATTAGGAAGAATTATGATTAACGTTACAATGGTAAAATACAAAAGTTACAAATCGATGCGCCATAGCGCGGCGCCGCATTACAAAATTTACACAGGGGCGAATGCCCTGAATTATATTGCCTTGGGAAAGTTTTTTCTGTGGGCCCGAGACGGGCGCGGCGCGGCCGAGGGGGCGGCGGCAACCTTCACAAAGGGCGCGGCCGGGGCGATGCCCTTGCACCCTCTCAGGCACGCACGTCAGCTGGTCGGCTGTCTGGTGACGTCACCAAGGGCGGTGGCGTCTGGCGTCTGGCGTTGAACTGTGTCTGGGAGAACTGGCAGAACTCGGAGCGGAACTGGTAGAACTGGTAGTAATTGGTAGAACTGGTAGTAACTGGTAGTACTCGGAGTGGCCGGGCGATCTCAATCTCAGGAACGTAGTGGTCGACCATGCGTCTCTCTGATTTCCGTGATAATAATTGTCGAACACAACTTCGGACAGTTTAGCAATCCTTCGGAGAAACGTTCGCCTCTCTTCACGACGAATTCCCACCCCAGAGAATTTTCTCTGTCTACTGCAGTCGGCTCAATGCTCAAAACTCGCAGCAAAATAATATAAGTCCCACATAGGCACATTCGCCCGAATAATTCCCACCCCAGATAAGTTTCTCTCCCAACTGCCCTCAGTCTAATATTCAGGCTCCGTCTGACAAAAATTACAAGTCTTTCAGAGACACACTGGTCTCTCCCCGACGAAAAGTTACCCCCCAGAGAAGATTCTCTCCCGACTGCTCCCCGTCTAATGCTCCACACCTTCTGATATTCTATCAGTCGAAATCGCATCAAGTTAACTTTTGCCCCCACCCAATTTTCTCGTATGCTCCAGCTCCTTATAATAGTCGTGTCGCTATTGGCCAAAGGTAGTGGCGCATTGCACTATTTTCACCCAATCGCGGCGCGAGAAGCCACGGAACTTTCCGCTCTCTGTGCCAGCTGCGAGTGCACAGGGTTATTCTAATTCCTTCTAGAACATCAGCCATGCTTGCACAAGGCAGGCGTTGTCCGGTGAAAGAATTTATCACTCTGGGTTTCCCCGGATGTAAGCGGGCGTTCTAGAAATTTCGCAGCCGTTCTTGCGAACACGTGCCTCTCTCAGTGAATCTTTCGACAACTGACCCTTATAACGACTTTCTTAATGGGCCGGGGGGGGGGCAAATGGCTGTCCGATAAGCGGAGTTGCGCGCGTGTCGCCATCTGTTTATCCTCCCAGTAGAACTCAGGGTGGCCGAGTCTGTTTGTTTAATTTTAGGTCCGGTGAATTTCGTTTAAAACGTATGAGGAAATCTGTATCGCTACAATATATATATATATATATATATATATATATATATATATATATATATATATATATACCATTTCTTAGAAAAGCTCCATGGAGGAACTTTGTTACTTGGAGGCAGTGCTGTTAATGAAGGCAGTTCTCCTTATCAATGGCCCAGTCCGTGAGTAGTCATGAACAGCCGGCCCAGTGTTGCATTTAAATCACAATGGTCCAATGCATGTGAGTGAGAGACACACTTTTGTGAGAAATATATTGGTAAGTGCACTTTTGGAGATTTTTTCAGAAGATATTTTCTGCCACATTTTCACTCATTCCAGCCTCGATATCGTGAGCTAAAAAAGCGTTCGGGCAGCTGCAAGTGGTCTGTACGTATTACATCTCGAAGCGAATACAAATATCCAAGAGACGGTGACAAACCTGTTTACCCACATTTATGAGAGTATCTCGTAACTATAATTCTATGAATAAGGTCTTTGCTGTACTATAAGGCTAGGAGTCGCACAAGAATTTTGCTTCCACTAACCCAATTATAAACTCGATTTGGAATACGTTTAGGTTCATTCCAAGTGACAGCAGAAGAACATTTGTCTTCTATTATTACCACTTACATCTACACATACAACACTCTCATCAAAAAGGTTCCACCACTTCAGCACGCCTCTGGACAAATGAAAGAATTGAACCGAAGTGTTTACTTTAATATACTCTTGTCCGCATGTTATTTTTTTTCAGAAGGAAATAATTGAATTCCCTTTCCTGTTACTATCAGGTCTACCCTTTTTTCTCTTTTCTGTCCATTCAACTACAATTTTTGATGTTTCGTATTTCTGATCGTACGGTCTAAAAATTTGATAATCCTTAGCTTTACTTCACCTCATAATACACAATTTCTTACTTTTTACATATATCTATATCTTAATTTGAACATGAATTAATACATTTTTTCCATAGCCAATAAGACTACATCTGAATAATATTTCTCCTTTACAATTTCTTCGTACAATAGGCGTATACAAGGGGTATCCAGGGATAATGTTGGAAGAGGCCCTGTAGTCTAACGTAATTAAACATTTTATTTCCGTAAATATATTGAATCGCTGATTTCCCTCTGTTATAACATGACAATTTGAGGGAATTTTTATACAACATACGGGAACTGTACGGCAACCCTGTGTATATTATATCTCGATAATATCATATTTCTCAATTGTATTTTTAAAGTTACAGTTTCAGCATGTGGTAATTTCTCTTTGCAGTTTATTTTATTTATTTACTAGTATAACATGTATATACAAATAAAAATATTTAATGGAAAAAGGGGCTTGGACATGCGACTCCCCTCTCTTATTTTAGTTTGCGCACGTACATTCCTCTTTCTCATCTTCTCCTAAACTGTTCTTTCTACTTCAATGGTAATTCTTCACCAGCCCTTCACTCTATATCTGTTATTCTGTAACATATTTTGTTCTTCCTTGTGTATTTTGTGTATCACACAGCTTGTGATACTTGTGTATCACACTCAAAATATCCGCAACCTGCAGTTGGAATTGCTCGCAGCAAGTGCTCTGATCCGTTGACCTGGGTCTGAACAGGCTCTATAGCGAGCTACGTTGTATGAGACGACCGCTGTGATTTTGTGATGTTTTCCTTACCAATTCTCCGCCCTCGAAAATGTGTGGATATTATCTGTAAACCAATAAAGAAGAGTGACATTTTATCGTAAAAGAAAGCGTTAATTTTACCTACATAAAAATTACACTATGTCCTTATGTACCAATCATACAGTTTTGTATCAGAGCAGACAGCAAAATCCCGAAAACAATAAAGCGCGGGCTTCCGCCATCGGTGCAACCCTATTACTGAATATTGAATATATTGTAAAATAATTTAGAAGAAAGTTAGAACTAAGAAAAAATTATGTTATATTAATTTATAATACTATTATATATTATATTATCAATAATATTTAAACTGTATTCACTGTTAGAATAAGAAACAAATTATAATGAGAAGGGAGTATATATAGAGAAGTGAAGTACAGTGAAATTTTATGAAGTGCAATACTCAGCGAGGCAATTGAATAAAAGAAACGAGTAGGGTAAGTGAAGTGAGAGTGTAGCGAATTGAAGTGACGAACGGACAATAAACGTATTCAATCATTGCAGTTGTTTTGTTGTGCTGTTTCGCAAGTAGTATTGCTTCTTTCTGTTTATATTTATTATTTTTGTTGAATTTATGCACATGTGAATTTATGCACATGTATACATGCTTATGTATACATGTTTTTTGTCAGGTTTACTATTAGCCTTTTAGCTCAGCTTTCTGAGCGACACTCCCATCACGACACTTCAAATTTTCTTTACCGCGAGTTTGCCAGGCATTTTCCCTTCTCTCATCTCAATTCTATTAAGCTTTTATAGAAATGGCGCTCTCCCTCCCTTGGAATGTCAGAGGTGGCTCGAAGTCCCATCTCCGTGAGTCACTAGTTGTTAGACTCGAGACATCCCGTAGACCCATCTTGGATAAGAAAGCCGATTTGAAAACGAATATCTCCATCAGGAAGGAAGTGGGGTGGAGGGTGATCCATGAAGGATGGGAATGTCCCACCAAGCCGCAACACGCAACTTGCTACCTTATGTAGGATCCATTAATCCACATTAATGGTGTAACACGTACTTAGCTACACAAATGCAAATGTTGAAAGACGATACATGGTTGGAAGAAACCCAACATGTCAAACAAAGCAAACATTTATTCTTGAGACGGAATTCTAAAGCGCAAATCTTCGAGCCGAGACCTCTAAGCGTTTCCGTATTTGCACACACACACACACACACACACACACACACACACACACACACACACATACCTTCTATACACTACGCTACCACACGTCGGGAGACCAATCTGAAGCCTAGAGCTTCTTCCGGACGGTGCGGTGCCTAGCAGAGGAGATACCTTGAGTAGTAAATTCCCACAATCCGACGTGTAGGTCAGTGATCATCTAGTCGGAGTGGAACACCGCCACCTCCCGCAATACAACATTCACTATACTAACGACACTAATAATCATAGCAGTTGACATGCCCGGAAACATTCATCAAATGAAAATTCCTCATGAATCAATACATCTCTCTCTCTACCAATACGAGTGAGTGGTCCGCAGTCACGTCTCATTGCGCTCCTCGCGGAGCGTTGACTATCCACCCGCGAGACTCCCGCGCAGTCCCACAGCCAGGCAGCGCCGGTGCCAGGCGCGCCCCGCGGCCTGTGGGAACCGCGCACGGCCACTGTGAAGACAGAGAGAGAGAGTCGCGCGGCGCGGGCTGCCCAGTGCCCAGCCGGCCGCGCTGCCCCCTCCCTCGCCCACCCGCCGCCTCGCGCGCCGCCTCGCGCGCCGCCGCCGCCGCCGCCACCGCCGCCTTCGCCTCCGCCTCGCCGCAGTCGCCTCCGCGCCGCCGCCGCCTTCGCCGCCGTGTGACGACGACGCGCGGCGCCGCGACGCTCACGCCGACGCGACGCGCCGCTTCGGCCTCCCCGCCACCGCCGCCTTCCCCGCCCCGCTCGTTCGCCCGCCGCCGCCGCAGCCATGGGGACCCAAGGGGCGCTGCACGACCGCCACGGTAATTCGCAGCAGCAGCAGGAGCGCTTTAAAGAGGACCTGCGGCATCCCGTTGCTTGCGCCTGCGCCTTGGATATCACGTTATTGCGGCACTCGACATTACTCAAACGTGTCTTGCTATTTTAGTTATTTCAGTATTTTTGCTTATTCACGTGTGTAGTTCGTGCTTTTGAATTTGCAAATAGGTCTGTCAAAGTTTTTATTATGATTTATTATTGGTGTCTGCAACTGTTTGTGTTGGTTTTTGCAACTTGCAGCGCGGGCAAATGTTACTGTGAGACTCGAGGATCCACAATTCCACAAACGTGTCTTGTTATTTTAGTTGTTGATTTTTCAATAGTGTTGCTTATTTATGTGTGTAGTTCGTGACTTTGAATATGCAAATAGGTCTATCAAAGTTTTTATTACGATTTATTATTGGTGTCTGCAACTTTCTGCGTTGGTTTTTGCAATTTGCAGCGCGGCTAATGTTACTGTGAGACTCGAATGTGCTTTGTTATTTCAGTAATTGAGTTTTCCGTATTATTGCTTAATCACGTGTATAGTTGGTGGCTTTGAATCTTCAATTGGTTCTATCAAACCGTTTATTGTGATTGTGTGAATTAGCGTAGTAAATCATGTCAGAGTCGTAATATATTATTGTATTTTGCAAATCTGTGCATTCATGCAATCAATGGACGGCGCAGGTAAATGTTAGTGCGACACTCGAAAATCCACAATTCCACAAACGTGCCTTATTTGTTTTTGTGCAAGAAGGTTCAGAAACAATTGAATCTCATAGTTCTGGTAGATTGCGAAGCGTATGTAATTTTCAATATTATATGAGTGGTTCCATTTTAATTTTGCGTCAGTTGTTCCGAAGAGCAGACATTTTCATTATTGTTGCATCTTTACGTGTGCATTTAATTATTGAACCTATAATATAGGTTCTATCCAACTTGTTATCGTGGTTGTCGGGTGAATTATGAAGGTTATGGAATGTCAGGGTCTTAATAGATTATTTATTTCTACAACTCTGTACATTACATTTACCTCGCGAGCAAACGTGAATACGACACTCGAGGATTCACAAATCCAAAAACGTGCCCTTCTTATTTTTCTGTATGCGTAAGGGGGGGGGGGTCGTAAAGAATAGGATCGCAATTAGTTCGAGTAAATTGCGAAGCTTTTGTAAATTGCAACATCATATGAGAGTTTCAATTTTAGTTTTGTTTCAAACAAGCATCTTTCATTATTAAAGCATCTTTCCGTGTGTAGTTAGTTAAATTGCATCAGCAATTGATTTTGTCCAACCTGTTTGTCTGCTTGTTGCGAGAGTTATGAAGGTTCTGTAATGTCAGTGTTTTAATGTACTGTTTGTTTCTGCACCTGTTTACATTGCTACTTCAAATGTATGACATAACACACACATGAAGTATTTTTGCCGCTTTATTTACGCGCAGATATACTGAATTAGCGATTGATTCTATACAATTTTGTGTTGTTGGGCGAAACAGGAAAGTTTCGTTTAAACTATTGTTTCATATGTATTGTGAGTATATTTCTTCGTGTATACTGTTAACTTGTATTTATTTACCTCTACCAAGGAATATCTCGAAGCAGATTAGAAATGTGTACCGTTATGTTTACAAAGGCCGCATTTTTCTCTCGCACCAATAATTTTATTATCATGTTCGTAACTTAAACATGGAATCGTTTTCAAGAAAGATTTATTGTATCACAGAGGATGAAGTACAAGTTGCTTTTATTACAATTTACGTCGGCGCCTGAATCTTTTTTTTCTTTGCTCCTTCTTCCCTTCACAGAGTCATAGGGCAATCAAAATCTAAATGAAATGGACTACACTCAATGCAGACGGAGGCAAAAGCTGGCGGGCAGGATTGTAAATGGCTAACAACGAAATTATTGCTCAGAAGCGATTGAAATATGTTTTGATTTTTTAGCAGGCCGAACTACTTTCCTTCCTAAACAATTGATGAAATATTATTATGCAAGTGGCCGCACAGGGATGTTTGGAATGCTTATACCGTAAACTTTATATACTTTAATGCCGCAAAACGCTCACCTCCAGTGGAATGGGTAGTAGGATATTTTTTTTCATTGCCCAAGAAATTTGCTGCTCTAAACTGGAATTGGGCCAAGAACCTTGAAAATACTCACTGACAGCTTGTGACCTTGACTCTGAAATTGATTGATATTTTCGATAGACTTGTGGAAACTGTTCAAAGAAACCGAATGAGTGACAGTGGGTTTTGGTTCTGTTATGTGAATTTATATATCATTTCAGACTATTGCAATGCAAATTTATTGGCCATTTGAATTCTTTCCTTCACGACATTAATTTTAGTGTTGCTTACTCTTGAGCATAGACTAAAATTTTACATCAACTTTATGGCTTAATAAATCTTCTTTGTGGAGATAAGGACCTTGATCCTAATGGAATATCGCCAGAAACGTTTTGATTCCATTGGAAATAGTGGCTGTTCATTATTTTCGACTTCGCATTTTTTGTCGACAAGGAAATGCATGCTCACAAAGAACTCTCATGGAAAATTGAAAACCAATACAGTCAAAAGCATTACAAATTTGCGTACAATTTTAGCTATGCTTATATCTTCAGATCTAAGATTTAAAATTTATGGCGATTTCACGTAATGCATCATAGAAAGCGAAAGATTTATAAATATGGTACCGATTGAAAAGTTCCTTCAGGAGAATTATTTTCAGAAATACCAAGTGGTGGGAGTGTGCGGCATACTGAAACTTTTTCTCCTCTTAGTGTTATTCCTCTATAAATACTTACATTAAAAAAAGTGCATCGCATCATTCAACCATTTGAAAATGAGTGATAAATTATATTGAGGCCGTAGGCTTTAATATTGGAGATTTTCGACAAGTTTCGAAAATCAATGCGAATTTTTAAAATGTTCAAAATTTTAAAGACTAATGAAAATCGTAACCAATTGTCTACAATTCGAGCCAAATATCTGGATTAGAACTCTCGGAATCACGAAGTATGGAATTTGTGTGGGTAAAGTGGGTTCACTGTTCTCTTGGGACTCTCAAGATTATCATGCTCCTCATTTCACTATTGCTCTATCGTCATTGAGAAAATAATCTAGTCTCTGACCATTGACATACACATCAGTTGCTTTAACAGGGAAATAGATAATGAATAAATAACTGCTTCCGCTGTTCAAGTATAAACCGGGATAATAGATTACCTGTAATACAAGGGTAAACTTTTTGGGACGGCAGCCAGTGTCATGTGGAACATAAAATTTCAAATATATTTTACGTGTTAGCGTAGTCATAAAAATGAACCTCTATACTGATGCTTAAGATACACAAATTAGTGAAAAACACGACGACTTTGCGCTAGTGTGGTGAGGAATCAGAAGTCAAAATGGTACGCCGTACTAATGTTCATAGGAACGCAACTAAAGCGTAGCTCTTCACAAAAAATGCGAATATATGGTCGAAATCCAACACTGCGTCTAAAAGATGGTACGCTCTGTGCGCAGGACTATTTACGACGACGCATCTGTATGGCATCTACCCACGTCCACAGTCTTTAGCACACAAAATAAAGTATAAAATATTACTATCCATTCCTCGAAAACAACTTATTTAATATACAAAAAAACCTCTGAACACAGGAGATGTTTCCTCTGTGTCATGGATATTCCTGTTTCACATGACATCGTCCCAAAACATTCGTCGCAGTGCTTGTCATATGTAATTTTGTTGATGTCTCTTGGTCTATTAAGAATTGTAGGTGGACTTTTAACGTCTCTGTACGTGCTTAAAAGTAGGGATAATCTAAAAATGTTATGTATGTTCCAGAAAGGTATCATCGAGTAGTTTATAGCTTAAGAAATATAACTTGTCACTTAAAGACCCTAAAAACATTTTACTTGCCTAAATCTCAGCGTTTACGGGTTTTAAACAATGATAAAATGTGTTGCAGTGTAATGTGAGTTGTAGGTTGCTTGTAAGCCCGATTTTACATCTACATTTATATTAAAAATTTCGTATGCGCGCAGAAATTGAGAGAAAACTAAGTATCTTATCGCCACGTGAAATGTGTTAATAGTTTTGGTACATAACCAGGAAGTCGGGAAAAATTCAAAAACAATTAAACAGAAATGATTTTCACTAAAACTTCAAATATTTGATTGTGCCCTTCCGCTAATTCTCATACTGCGTGTATCTACTAAATTCTCGTACTCAGTATATCACTCCTTACGACACTGTTGGTATCGTGCGACAGGAAGGCTCCGAAAAAGAGCCTCCTCTCTATTAAATATTTTCTATTAACATGTTGATTTATGGAGAAGCAATGTTTTTTATATTCTTGGTAATATGTACATAGCAATTGCACTGTATAAATACTAAACTATGTTATTGAAGTATTACTGAAAACTTTTTTGTTTAAATATTTAATTTATTGCAGTGTTAGGAGTTTTATTTGTAGTTCTTGAGCGTGCTACTTTTTGGAATACTATTTTGTGTGATTTAGTTTAGCAGCACTTTTGCAGCTGCAGACCACTAGTACCAGACTAATCTGTCAACTTTAATTTTTTGTATTAAATCTCTTTGATGAAGGATTGGGTATAACTCCATATCTAGAAGTAGCACACTTACGAGGCTTGGGGTCGATGTTTCTTATTGATTGTAGAAATCCATCATCTTTCCTTAGATATAGAAAGGTTGCCTGTTTGTTTTTTCACTGCAAGATAAAACTGCAGACCGCTGGCGCTCGCGCGCTACGCCAAGCGACGTAGCCCCATTGTGAGCTTCTTCAAACGTCGCCGTCTGCTGAGTCTCTTTTACGAAGCAGCCACTCCAGTGGCTATTAATACCTTTTTAATCGGAAGTCCGTGGAAGAAGAAGGCCGAGGTAGACTCAGTCTTCTTGGTGGCGTGGAGTATTTACGTCTCGTGGCCACGCGTCGTGAATTACGAATGGGTCGTGGGAGAAATTAAAGACAACCGTCTTGAAAATGAATATCAGCGTGTTTAAATTGGTCTAAACTGTGTATGAAAACTATATTAATGATGACATTGCATTCATTCCATTATATCTTAAATAAATGTGCTTCGAGATTTCGAATGTTCGCTCCGTACATCTCCCTCCCCCCCTCTCTCTCACACACACACACACGCGCGCGCGCACGCACGCACGCACACGTTCTTTCATCGTTTCATCTCCCAATATTCTTCTTTCTCCTTTCTTTCCTCCTTTTTTCTCCTTTTGCTACGTGTGTAATGAACAAACTCAATTGGTGTTGGGTTTATGCCATCTTCTTCTCTTTTTTTTCTCTCGTTGCAATGTTCTGCGATTTAGGCAGATTTCTACTTAATATTTGGGCTTTCCATTATTATTATTATTATCATTTAATTGTTCTACCTTTAAATAAACATCGTATTTTTTGTCATCACTCATCAGTTGGAATCTTGTTTTCTTTGTGATCGAACCGAAATTTTATAACATAAGTACTGTTAAGAGGAATATTTGAATTATATTGGTCTATTTGGCGGCTTGTGAGGATTTGATTGGAAAAACATGACTCATGCAGTAGTGCATACACAAGAACCTAGATAATGAATTTT
The DNA here is from genome assembly GCA_038098605.1 of Gryllus longicercus. Classification (NCBI taxonomy): domain Eukaryota; kingdom Metazoa; phylum Arthropoda; class Insecta; order Orthoptera; family Gryllidae; genus Gryllus; species Gryllus longicercus. The sequence continues at coordinate 2,213,047 of JAZDUA010000188.1, read as the reverse complement.
GACAACGTCCCTTGAATCCACCCATCTTGATGTACATGAAAGAATTTCATGCTATAGCTCTTTCCATGCACTGTTATGTTCTTGTAAATCGTCATCGCACGTCGCCCTTAAACCAAATAGTATATTGTAATTGTTCTGTGCACTAAACATAAAAAGAGCCAATTACAACAAATCTTACTAACCGAAATAATTATCACGTCATATGTTGCAAAGAAATATTGATACAATAAGAGCGAATCTTTACATTAAATGTTACAAACAAAAAGTGAAAATTATTATTTTATTATAGAGTGCATGTCGGTACAGACAACAGGAAAGTATAGAGCGTTCACATAGGATAGTTCCCGTTGCGCTGACACCTGCTCAAGGAACTTGGATTACTCAGCGCTTTGTGTCACGTGGTCTGTTTTGCACGTGTGACCGACTACCCGAGCAGTCTGTGGTTATCATGCTCGTGGGCAGAGAGATAGAAAAGTGGGTCTGCATATACAGCCCCAGTGGAACACTTCCTGTAAATTATTCGCACTATGCACTGTAGCATATTCTAAGAACAGGGTGAACAACAAGTCATAGAAAGGTACAATATTAAAGTGTTTGATTATTTTTCTCACTGACCTAGGGTGACAAAATCAAATAGGCAGACAATATCACCAAAGTAAGAAGTTTTTGAAACGATGATCTCTGAATAGTTACTCCGTTATATCCCTTAGTACAATAAACAGTATCAGTAGAATGGCTCAGAACATGCATTATATAAAAAAAGTTGAAGTACATCACAACTACCCTCAAAATACTCCATCGTATTGAAAACAGCGTTATGAAACGATCACGATAGAGCAAAACGTGTCTATACCAGCGGTAAAGGGATGTGGTTTTCTCTCATAAGGAGGATCCTTGCTGATGTTTCTTCTGTGCTACGCTCGCATTATTTGCTTACGAAGAATTTTGCCTGAAAAGGCAGATCGGGCTGTCTTCACTGAGACTCTTTCCTTCAGTTTCATTAATCCGTGCTGGCAGTGCGCTGATTCAACGCGACGACTTCTGTCTTCAATTTTGGAAAACTTAATTTGAAACGAAGAATACAGGACGATTCAAAAATCAAGACGAAAATGTGTTAAACGTTGCAATGTTTTATACAATAAATTCAAAACTGTTTTGAGGTTTTTCTACGTTTATATACGGAGATATAAGTTAAAGTTTATACTGACTAAACAGACAATTCGAAGTTTCCAAGATTGTAGCTATTTGAAGACCTTGTGTCGTCAGTGCTGTGTATTAATTATAAATTTCAATGTTTCAGACTTCTGCTAACGCTCAATCTCGTATGAGAGGTATTTGCAATAATACATTTCATATTAAACAGTGCAAAAGGATGCAAGAAAATTTGACGGTACGCTGATTTTATCCTGATGAAAATTTGACGGTGATTTTAAATACGCTGATTACCTTTTGAAAGATTTCATAACGCGATCTTAGAGGCCTAGCTATCTAGGTTACTGTTAAAAATCCTCCTTGGTCGGGACTCGAACCTAACGATCTCCTGGGAAGACTCGCGACATATTCAACGATAATGTGCCTCTGAGCTAACTCGCCTGGCTTGCGGCTTAGCGAATCAAGGCTTTCCCTCGCGTAGAGCTCACGGTAACTTTCAACAATGAAGAATATCCCGACATCAAAGATCAACAACCCTAGTGATTTTTATAGGGTCATAAAAATCCATTGTTTACGCGGAAGACGTTTCGGATGACATGAAACTGAAACTGACAGTAGAATATGCGTGAGAAATCACTTGCAGTGACATAAAATACTCTGGAGCAATTATCCTTAATGAAAAGAGCGGAAATTTGCATTTCACAGCCTGTTATTTTGAACAGTCTTGATAAAGACAACGTAGAAGTTCCCAGTTTATTGCTTTATTTTTAATTTATTTATTTACTCATTTATTACGACAGTTACAGTCAAAATAATTTTTTTGTGAAAAGAAACATTTCTGCAATAAAATAAGCATGAGTTTGGGATTTTTTAATGATAAAGACATTTTGTCAGAAGTGTGAAGAAGAAATGAAAGTCGTTTCCTTTGTTTTCCTTCAGCCCTTTTCAATTAAGTCACACACATTGCATCCAAACTAAACAAAAACTTTAGTGCTAAAAAAACTGCAACACTCGAGACCATCTTGCAGTTTTGGCTTCCCAACCGCTTAGTACTCGACTCGATGAGAAACAAGAATGCTCAAAACTTATACACTATTTCTGATGATTTTTAAAATGTAGTTCTGTCGAGAGCTATTGACGGTTGTTGACTCACTGTCGCGAGTTATAAACGAAGAAAAAAGAAAAAAAAACAGTGTCATGACGCATTTTGCAGTAAACGACGCATTTCAGAATATTTTGTAACGGAGTGTGTTCCTCGATTTTGCACTAGCCTGTGATAGATATAAAAAATTATGTCAGGTTCTCATATAAGCTTTCTCATATTTTTCTTTAGTGGAGAGATAAGGCCTATCGTGTCTCCACTTACACTTTGTCGTTGCTTGTTCTGAAAGACGTGAATAATTTCCTTAACCAACTGCCCTATTGGGAGAGCTAATCAAACGTGTTTCCGTCATCCTCTTTTTACGTTGGTTCTGCACAGGAAATAATTCCAAATATTTATAGACTCGCTGTAACAGAGTTCGAACACTTGAAATTCTTTAATTCTCCTTTCGATGAGCCTACAAACCATTTAGGTCAGGCTTGCCCTTTAAGCTGGATTCAGGGCATCGTGATCCGAGAAATACCCGGAACTTCATCCTTCTTTCACCCCTCGCTTTTCACTTATCTTCTCTTTTCCCTCTGTGGGCAGCCTACCGCGCCCCCTCTACAAACCTCGTCTTAGTATTGCGCATAGCCCGGTGACAACCCTTGTGACTGTCATAAGTGGTGGCTCCTGAGGCACATCTTTGGACATGCCTGTTTTAGGCCTTAGTATCCAATTCTCTCAGAATCTTTTGATATTATGATAGATTGACCGTATGAATGAGGCTTCTGCCTTTCGCCGTTCTATTAGTCATGGGGACAAGAAGGGAACAGAAGTCTAGTCGTGATTTTTTGTTTAATGTGCTGCTTCTGCTTTGGAATTTATTGAAAGAAACTAATGAAACAACCAAAGCGAAGAAATCCTGAAATCGCAGAAAACCTATCAAGTCGGTGGCAAGTACGAGACTTCTAGTGGGCTTCCGAAAATCCATTACCTCAGATTTAAACTTAGGACATCATCGCCCAAAGAAGCTTCAGTTGTGGACTCGCGACTAAGTGCTCTACCATAATGGTTTAATTTTCTACTCAAGTATTGTATTTTCGAAAAATTTTACTTGTCAGATGTGCATAGATTTTACCTGGGGAGTACTTGCAAAATCCGTATTGTAAAAACAATGTGGCGAAATCGATATCCGATGTGCTGTATTGTAAAAACTCTTCAGGACGGCTCATGCTTTGCAATTGATTGACTAATTATATTGTTTCCTGCCGCCTCAACTGATAGAGCCACTAGTTCCGTAAGTATGGTGTGTATACTATCCTGGGAGATGGCGGCGTTCCTCCGCTCGAATGTGCGGTCCGGCGTCGACCTAAATGCTGGATTTTCTCCTGCAGGTATCTCAATCGGGGGAGCACCGCCCCAGCCAGGACAAGCACTAAGCTCCAGATATGTGCGGTAGTGTTTTTTATATACGTAAGTGAAAGCGTGTGAAAGATTAGGGGTAGGTAAGTGTAGGGGGTGAGTATGAGGAAGGAATAATCGCGTGTCCTTGGTGGCACATTTGCCAAGATACTGCTCTGGCATTGATTGGAGAAACATCGGAAATCTGTCGATTAGACAGCCGAATTCCTGAAAATCGGCCACTATCGGGAATCGAACTCTAGGACCTCCTGGCCAAAGCAAGGCAATTGCAACAGGTGTCGCATTGTGCCTTCTCAACCAGTTTTTATCGCGAGTTGTAGGGAAAGTGTTCCTTACGATCTTTCCGTCTTCTCTCCAACCGAATGCCTGTTGGCTCTAGAGCGAATTGGGGAGTTGGTGGGCTGATGGGAAAGTGAATGTACTTTGCAACAATTTCTAATGTCTCGCGACCAGCGCTTTATGCGTACAGCGCGATTGTGCTCAACGAGTAACAACAGATGTCAAACCGTGGCGGCAGCAACAATGATGGTGGGGAAATTGCAGCAGGCCGCTCGGGGCGACACTTGGTGAGTAGGAACGCTCGCCTTTCATCTCTGGGACCGTGCTTTAAATCCCCGTCCGTCCATGCGGATTACACTGGAAAAAAAAAGGGGAAAAAAAGAAAAGAAAAAAAAGAAAAGAAAAGTAAAGTTGTAAAATGTGCCTCAGTTTCCTCTACTGAATAGGTACCCACATCCGTTACATCAGCCTCTTAGGAAGATGGTGAGTTTATAATAAAATTTCAACTAAACACTTTAGACAAGAATTTAGAGAATATTAATAACAATAATAATAATAAACGTGTAAAACCAGTAAAACGCGTGTCTACCTGTAGAAGTGGTGTGCCGTGCAATCAAAACGTCGTAACGAAGGAGGCGGAGAAACGTCTTAAATACAAGAACTTGGAAATCGAGATCAGCCGAATGTGGAACGAAAAACACAGGACTCTCGATAGTTATCGAAGCTGTGGGATTTCTTCCGCAAAATTTGTTAAAGAACTTGGCTAAACTACTCATTCAAATGACAGGGAAGTGAAAGACATTTCTTTATTGTAAACAGTCCACATTTTGGGCACAGTATTGTAGAGGCATCGACAGCCCTTAGATCTGCTCCTTAGGAAGCTGGTAGTCACCAGGAGTAGATTTTATGTTCAACCGACTCATAACATGTTTAGTCATGAATTAGAAAAATAATTAAATTAATAATAATAATAATATTAATAATAATAATATTAATAATAATAATAATAATAATAATAATAATAATAATAATAATAATAATAATAAGAAGAAGAAGAAGAAGAAGAAGAAAAAGAAGAAGAAGAAGAAGAAGAAGAAGAAGAAGAAGAAGAAGAAGAAGAATGCCATACGACATTTGAAACAGTATTTTAATTTCATGATTATCGTATTGACGCCCTGTTTCGCCCGTGGCTCATCGCCAGCAAAATCGCGCGCGCCGCTGCGCCGGGGGCCCGGGTCGGGGCGCGAGACGGCGCGGGCCGGGGCGTCGCGTTCGATCCCCCTCATTAGCCGCGCGTCGGCCGCTGCCAACAGCAACAGCCGCCCGCGCCAGCGCCTTTGAAGGGCCGCTTCGATTCGGCGCGGCCGCCGCGGGCGTGGGCCGCGCATTGTCTGCGCGCGCGGGGTTTCGGGCTAAGCGGGGCGGCAGGTGCGGCCCCCTTCCTCGTCCACGGTGCGCATTGGTGGTTTTCTTCTGGGATGAAGGAATACATAAATTGACTTCAACGAAGATCATGTTCATTATGCAGCTCGGTCTGAATGTAGCCTAAAAATGTTGTTGGGGAATTTATCTTTTTCAATTTCCTTGACCAGCTGAGATGGCTCAGGGCATCAACTGATGTCATTGATGGACCTCTGACCGGGAGGTTCTAGGGTTCGAGTGCCGACGGTGGCAAATTTTCTACACTTGCTATATAGCTATGACGAGTTCGGCCGCTATCTAGCTATTCTAGCAGCCGGCTGCTCTTAACGGTGGTTTCTCGTGGTTTCTCCGATCAACACCAGGTGAATCTCAGAGCAGTACCCTAACAAACGGGCCACTGACTGCGCGCTATCTTTCATTCCTTTTTCTTGTTCTGCCCTGATCCCTTACATGCACTATATTATCGCATATGTCGGGAGCTTAGAGCATAGCCTCACTGGGGTGATGCCCCGCTGATAGGAAATACTTGATTGGGAACAAATACGTTAGGGAACGTGTAAGTCACCGCCGGATCTCACCATCCATCGGGGGAAGCTTTCACCTCCCGTGATGCACTACACGTACGGGACTTATAACCATAACAGTTGACGTCACGTAATCACGAAATAATAAAACAACCATCAGTTTCTTTGATTTGATTTTCAAACTGTGGAAATCATTAGGAATCATTCAGATAACCTCGATGTAGATTAATCATGTCCCTGACAGGGAGAAATTAGTTTCCAACATGTTCAAACTTTAAGGGGAACGATTCCTGGCATCACGCTCGTGAATTCCCACCCCATCGATGCCATCCTCTCCATGTACGTCCCACGTCGCTGAACGTGGCGAACATTAGAAAACCTTTTCAAAGGACTCTTTTCCGCAATGGAATGTTGGGATTTTCTCTCCAGTGTCGCACTGTGCCCTTCTTGCAAATCTCTTGAAAGCGGTGCCGTACCTCACGCTGTGCAACGCATCGTTTCCATAGATACGACAGCTCCGCGTTGGGTCTCTGTTGACAGAGGGCGAATTGACAATTTGTCACGGAGGCAGGGCATTCAAAAGTCCAACAACTGAGGAATTTTCAAGAGAAATAAAGGCCATATTCACTACGCCGCACAGGCCGAATAAACCATTACGATGATCATTAATTTTTTTTTCCAGTGTTTTGTGATTTTGATTCCTTTATTTGAACATATCACGGTGGAACATGAGACGAATCACAAATGCTGCTCCTAGTTGTGGGCACGGGTATCTAGCGGAGACAGGCCAGTACTTTTCCATTACGGAACATCAAATTCTGTTGGGGGTTTGGGACGATCCCCGGCATCCTCCCTTTGATTCGCATTCTGCTTTGTACAGGCGTTGTGTGATATCGTCAGATAGGTAGATTAGGAGTGTAACTATCCCCATCCGTCAGCAAAGCATTTGAAATGGTGAGGTGCGAGTGATTTCCGTGGAGTCGTAAGCCAGCGGATAAAACAACGTGTGTTCACAACTCATGTTCGTGAAATACTAATATGTTCGTGTTAATGCAATGTAGCAATAGAATAGATAAAATTTGATCGTGAGAAAGAGATCTTAATGAATATCAGACGTCACAGAGAGACGCCGGCTGATTTAAAAAATCCTGCATCACTCTCAAGATCTCTAAGTGGACAACAGATTTGGTTGCCAGACTGCAACATTATACAAATATAGAGGTTGCTGAAATAGTACATTGCTGGTGAAGCGTGTGCTAATGCAATGTTTGGCCCTTCCAACACATTTTTATTTACAAAAAGTAATATCACGAGTGTTTTGAAATTTATCAGTAATTTTCGAAGTGCGAGTGGTATTTGAGATCATTATTTCTGGAATAAAAATAAATATATCTTATATCAAGAATAAATAAATATTAATAAATCTTAATATCAAGAATATTTAAAATAGAGTATTAACATCAACACTATCCAGTCAAATTGTGCTAAATGATGACCATGTCGCAGTGATTAAATGAAAGTGATAAAAATTATCAAGTAAAATGTCTTTCATTGGTCGCGATTTATGCAATTTTCAAAACTTAATGGTAGTTAGGTTCATGAGTGAAATAATAATCTTAATGTACCGCTAATGTATTCTAATATATTCAAGAATTCAAAACAAATCAAGTAATAATGACCAATAATAAAAAACATACAATGGTTACATACAATTGTTTACATACAATAGTTGTGAACTTCACTAAATATTTCCATTCTGTAGAGACCTTTTTTTCCTTTTTATTAAAAATTATAGCGATTCCGTGCAAGTGTCTTTTATCGCAACGATACTATCCACTAGAAATAAAACAACAAAGCGGTAGACCAAGGCACATACTACCCTGACTTGAGGCTTGTACACCGGCGGGTGCGGCTGTGCCCGTTGCTATGTTGCAACGCGCATCCTTAGCTCCCCCGCGAGCCGACCCAGTCGTCGTCCGTGGCGGTCTTTGACACGGGACGCGCTGCCTGCCTGCCTGCCTGCCTGCCTGCCTGCGTAACCGAGTGGAAGCGGAGAGCAGCGCTGTGTGCGAATACGTACACTTCCCGTGACCTCCCGGCGGCGGCGCGGCGGCGAGCGACCGCAAGGGAAAGTTACTCTCCCGCGGCGCCCCGCCCCTCTCCCCCGCCACGTCCCGCGCCACGCCACCTGCCGGCCGCGGATTTTCATTCAGCGGTAGGTTGCTGGCTAGCGGAGTACTGAAGCTGTGGCGAAAGGGATGAAAGTGTCTCGAAATCCCAGATGGCGTTCCCGGTAAGGGCTCCGGATTAAGAGAAAAGAATAGGAACGGATTGTTAGAAAAACGTGAATTAAGTGAGACTAGAGGAAATCAATTTTTTTTAAATGGATTCATTGTCAATGTTTTTAGTCTTATTTTTAAAATTCCAACTAATATCTGTTGACCTGATACTATCAGCAATAAAGGAGAATTAACTTACATGTCACTTGACTTAGAAGAGTCATTCCTTGTTAAATGGCTCACAAACGATCAAAATGTGACCGTCATATTGTATTTTCTTATTTTTGTATTTAGCCTACATGCCAAATATTTTAATTCGTAAATTTTTATATTCTTCTAACGTGATAATTTAAAGAAATTTTGCATGTTGAAATTTAAAAATGACCGCATCTCTAAATTAAATGTTTAATAGTATAAACGGGTACACTAATCATAAAAAGTCAAACAAATTTCATCTGAAAGTTAAAAAAATGTTAATTGTCCCGGGCGCTGTTTTCAGCGTTATAAGGGTACTTGATCAAGAGGAAAGGTAAAAGAAAAACGAATTCAGCTAGATCATGAGAAAAAAATTAGAGCAGTATTCTTTGTAACTATTTTTATTATCCCATTTTTTAAATTCAAATTGTTATCCGACTACTAGTCACAATTAGAAATAAAGGGCTATTGACTTGTAGGTCGTAAACTTTTTAAGTGACTCAAATTTAACATTGAAGACTGCCAGGTTACTTTCCAAAGGTTAGAGTGTAGTATTACAAGTTTTAAAGACGACAACTCAATCAATTTCCTTTACCAAGTCAACCTTTTGGGTCCAAAACTCAAGAAAAGTTATTGTTTGTCAAGAAAAGTTACCGAATTTCGAGATTGTAAGGAAAGGAAAAATTATCAGATCAGCACATAAATATTACACTGTATGTTTTCATCGGAAGTTGACGTAGGTATTTCTGATTGTGCCCACAATATAATTGGTGAAAAGGCATAATTTGGCCTAATGTATCTACATTAACGAGGAGCGCTTGCAGTCGTATTTTTCCGGCCATTTTCAGTGACTACAAATAGGTAATATGATTTTTTCAGTGTAACAATTAATTAGCTTCATTACCATCATTTTGTGTTGCACAACGTAAATTTTTTCTTTTTGTTTAGTTCTGAAAAAAAATTCCTCTTGTTCCGAAAAAAAAACACTGAAAATGGTTGCAATACTGTAATAAAGGGCGCATTGCAAATAAAAACAGAGTTTGCCAAACTCCACCTTTTCATTTATCAGTTACATTTAGCGCTATTTAATCAGTACTTTTGTCAAAGCAACTGAATGAACATGGCCGAGGCGACCGAAGCATTTGGGATGAGAGATCCTACTTTCTCGACACACCTGTGCGGGTCACCATTACGCGAGCTATTTGGACGCGAAAGTTCTGTTAATTGCTTGCTTACCTACTTTTGTCGTGAATCGTGTTTTCTCAAATCATGATTTGTTGTGTTAATTATGTATTCGTACTGAGTATTCATAATTAAGAATCTCATTATTAGAGATGGTATAAGCCTATTTCATTTGAAAAAAATGCTAACATGGATTTTCTTATCGAGCCTATTAGCTGATGATGCAAAATTTGAACAAGCTAGCGAATCTGCTTCACCTGTAGTTCGAGAGATGTAGATATTACAGAGAGAGACGAAGATCCTGAGAAAGAGACGGAGATCCCAAGTCTTCAAGACGCAATGCTATATTCTGCTCTAGTTGGAGATATTTCGGGAACAAATTTCATTACCCTTTTTGAATTTAAGCTTGAGATAGGGTAAATTCAATTGAAAATAATAATGTTAGAGTTAAATAATTTTAAAACCACTGTTTGTGTACATTGATTCACTAAAATGAATAGATTTCCGCCTGTAACTTCAACGTAAGCAAAATTCACTAAAAACCAATTATGCTGTTTTGAAAACAAAAACTTGTAGGTTTGTATAAAAAATATCATTTTTAATGGAATTTCGGTAGACACACAAGTCATGTTTTAATAACATTCATTTCCTACGATGTGCCGTCAATCGCAAATGTATTTAGGACAACCTTATTTGTTTAACGACAAGGGGATTAAAATATATTTGTAATACAGACAAGTAATTTAGTGCATTAAAATAACATTGTTTTTCAAAATTACCAACTACTTTATAATTCACGTACACTGCGGAACCATATCCATAAAAAACTCTCCGTGAAATTAGAGGAAGATCTGATGCAAGCTCTGATGCTAGCAATGCATTTATGCATTCCTGTGCGGCAAAAAATAAGTTTTGCTTTCCCCGGGAAAATCTCGAAGCTATCAAATGTCCAATGTTCAGTTTTTAAATCTTGACCTTTTTCATACTGCCTAAAATAACATACATGTGACATTACAAATGATACGTGCGTAATATTCCTCTAAATTCATAACACAGGCACACAAAATAAAAAGTTCTCAAACTCAAAGATTTGACACGTGTTTCGCTATGTATGTTGACGCGCTGCATCTGAAACTGAAGCAAGAATTGCGCCAACGGCAGCTTGTTTTAATTCCGAAAAAACACCGTGTAATTTACAATTAACAATTTTTTGCGATTAAAGAAAATGGAGGGTGGTGCCGCAATTCTGGCTTCAGATTCGGATTCAGCTCGTCGAAAATCATAGAGAAACCTGTGTCAAGACTGAGTTTGGCAATTTTTTAAAATTTTGTGTGATGTGTAATCGATATATGACATTAAATATATATTGTAAATGCGTCATTGGGGAAATTATATAGGCGAAGCGGGGTGACAAAACCAGAAAACTACTTTTTTGTAAAATCACCATTATTTTTATAGTGTGCGCATAGCGATATGTGTGTACATAGCATCACATGTGCGTAAAGCGAATACCTTGAAGCATCTATTTGCCTTGAAAAGTGACAGGGCGACATTCCTGTGAGAATGGGGAGCGAGAAGGGAAGGGAAGGGAAAGGAATTTCGAGCAGTCGGCCGAATCCTTCACCTGCGCGCTTGTGCGTCACGTGCCAATGCGTGCGCACCGAGCGGCCGAGCGCGTCACCTCGCGCCACGTGTCTCCGTCGGCAAAGGCCCTCACCGCTCGCTCCCCTTACTCCACACCGCCAATCGCCTTACCGCCTGACTTAAGTTTATACTACGATTTATTTAAGCGTGCATTTACAGTAAATCAGCTGTTGTGGTTTCATCCAGTCGGGAGCTTGTGTGTCTCTACAGTGACGTCACTGTTGCGACATATAAGCTCATGATTGGGCGAAACCGCATCAGCTGATTTACGTCAAGTGCACGACTAAATAAAGTTTACTATAAGATTAGAGCCAGTACTGCCTCTGTCCTGCAGCGGCTCTGATCGGGGAGCTTTAAGGGTTCGAGTTCCAACGGTGGCGGATTTTTGATTCTAGCCAGAAAGCTACTAAGTCAAATTCAGCCGCTGTTTGGGGTAGAATGGTGGCACTGATATACAGTTTTCCGTGGTTTCTCTGATCAACACCTGGAGAATACCGGTTAGGTCTCTCAGTAAACGGATCATGGACTGCGCGCGATATTTCCTTCCTCTTCCTTGTCCTATCTTCTCCTCTTACACACCCTTACTCTCACATGCACCACTCTACCACACATGTCGGGAGACCAGTCGGTATCTTAGTGCTTGTTTCGATTGAGGCAGTGTCCCGCTAGAGGAGATACCTTTAAAGGGAAAATGCCTTGCAAGGCCGGCGTCTAGGCCGGCGCCGTGTCTCACAATCTACAAGAAACCGGTGTTCTCGTTGTATTTACTAGTTTGTAAAATGGATGTGATGAATAATGTACGGCTCATGTAGTCTCTTACTATTCCCATATTTGGCCTCTGTTATCTTGAACGTTGGCCTGACATTCAATGCAACTGGGTCGATAAACAATCCCATATTTACCCACCAAAAAGCTCTTTTAACTTCCTTGCTTTGAACATTTCAAAGTGTGGCATCACAAATGAGTCACCTAGAAATGAATTACATGGAACGCAATAAATACAATACAATACAACATTTGGATTGAAGGAATGTAATTCTTAAAATGGATTAGATCCGTGAATTCGTACCCTCTCTTCTGTCCCCACTCCCGGCTAGGTCTGTCGTCTCTTGACCCCTATCCTTTGCCAGTCTCCACCACTGTAAACCACCCCCGCAATTCCTCGGCCTATCCCCGCTCTGAGATCAGCCATCACACCCATCATCCCCATGGCCTGTCGTTCAGTCGTTCGGCGAACCCACTCTCGCTCAATTCACCTACTGCGCTAGGCCTTATTTTCAGCCATTCCACTCCTCTACCCAACCTACGAAGCCTTCTGCTACCTTCTCTTCTGCGCTGTCAAACACTTTGATCCGACAATCCACACTTTGCACAGCAACCCATTAAACGCCACTTGCGGTTCTACACTTGTCAATTTGTGTACGCATTCACCGGCTTGGAAACTTCGCTTTAAAGGAAAGTCAGTGTCGACAGCGTTGAGTAAGCAATATTTACAACTTTACACATATGCGCAGATATGCGCCATCCCCATTAAACCAGTTGTGACGTAGGCCGAGCTTGTTCCAGCGTCGTACATAATACACTTAGCCGCTCCTGCATATGTTTTTGCTGCTGTTGCGCCGTTAACGACATCCGTGTGTGTATCCCGCTTCCGGCAATTCCCGTTGCAGTCTCTCTCATCATCGTCTCTTCCGCTGTCCTGTGTTGAGGTGTGCCACCGCCTGCGCCGCCTCCGTCCCCTCCAGCGGCGAGACCTTGCGGCGACGACGCAGGAATGCAGGAACAGTTGCGGAACACCGCGCCGCACCTCCGCGCCGCCGCCGCCGCCGCCGCCACCGTCGCCATCGCTGCGTGCGCCGCGCTGTCGCCCAGTAGGCCGAGTCTCCGATTTAACGGGTTGCAAACTAGGGATGCGGCATTGACGGCGTTTTCAAAACATCGATGTTTAAAACATCGACGTATTGAAGCGGATTTTTTTAACATCAATATTTTTTAACATCGATGTTTTGTGCTATAATTTGTTGTGTTTTTCGTTTTCGATGTTTTGTTTGTGAATGAAAAATCCTCATTATCACAATTTTATTAAAGTTCGAATATGAAATAATTTCCAGAGATACTACTGTCAGTTTGTTTGAACCAAAGGAAAGTTATTTGTACTACCTTCATCGATGTTTAAAAATATCGATGGTTTTTGGACAATGTAGTAGTAATATCGATGTTTTAATTTTGAACATCGATGATTGGTAATATCGATGTTCTATTATCTGGAGCAATCCTCACTTGTCCAAACCGCTCTCCCGGACTCGCAACGTTTGGGTGCACTGTGATCGAAAGTCCAGAGTAACTGGCTGGTTGAGTTACAACAAAATGTTCGGAAATTCAACATGGCAGAAACAATAATACAAGATAGTCAATATATTAAGATCAACAAACTATCGGCACAATTTTGCAAACCTAAAATAAGAACCATGGACAGAACAAAGAAACATTCTGACATAACTATATTTTGGCATTGTTATTTTCGTTTGTTCTGTATGTTCAGACATGCTGGCATTATTAAAATATAATTACAAAACCGTCAGTCTTAGCCAATCCGTTGGCACGTAGCCAATCCGTTGGCACGGTTGTCAGAAAGGGAGTTCCAGAGTGGAAAAGGAGCGTTCCAGAATTGGGGTCAGGGTTCTCTATTGAAGGTGGATTGGGAAGTGAACTGGCAGGTTAGCTGAGTTGAACCATAGAAGACTTTCGCCATAAAATATATGCGTAAGACGCATGTTCATGATATCTAATGTGAAATCAAGAACGAGAAGTTTTTACTGGACGTAGCTGTATAATAAATGGTACGTCTCGTTTCTTATATCGTTTTATTTCTGCTCAAATCTATTTTACAAGTACTATTCGCTAGACAATATCTATAAACCAACAAGACCTACATTCGAAGCCCGTAGCTAACTTATGTTTCACGCAATGGCCACTGCTTTTTGTAGATTTTCTTAAGATGAAAACAGTTACCGCTGAGTCACAGAAAGTTCTATTTAAAATGACTATTCCGTTCTAAAATACGATATTCATCTGTACGAGGAGGTAAATTATATATTGTAAGAATAATTTGGTTAAAGAGACTTTTAAATTGAAAAAAATATGATTTTTAATAAAGAAAATATTACCTGAATTAAGAAGAAGATCGAAAACTACTTGTGAGTTTCCAGGAAGTATGATTACAATCCTAGCTTGGTGTTCGCACAAAACAATTAAAGCAATTGACCTCTTTACAAAGCGTCAAGCGTTCCAAATGTACATTGATGTGGCGAGCCGCTACGTGATACATTGATGTGGCACATCACATTCACAAAACGTAACGGGTAATTGAACATTTGAACTACTTAGAAACACACAAAATTATTGTTAAATCAATCGTTTTCATGTGTTGAAATCAAGCGACGCCGCAATATACTTTAGTGCACTACTGAAACATATCGCTGGATATTTATTACGTATTAACTTCAAATGCCGTGTACTTTTTCGCCAATGCGCAGTTGATGCAAATTGAATGCCAGCTTGTATGTCCTTTGATATGAAACGTCGTGGCAGAAATTTGCCGCAAACGTTTTCCAACGTCTGGATCTGGGGCAATGTGGAACTGCTCCCCGGTTGCCCTCTTTACATAACCTTGTAAGGCGCGCACTGTGCTCCGCCGCCGCCGCCCGTGGGGCTTCCGGTGGGCGGTGCGCGCGCCCAGGGAGATAACGGCCCCTGACCCGCCAGTGCCCGACGCCGCGCGCTCCCCAGGCACGGCTGGGCACGGCGACGGCTGTGGGAGATCGCGAACCCGGGCGCTGGCCCAGCTCAAGATGTTGCGTTCTGTCCAAAAAGTGTCGATAGGCTGGAATAGTGGCACAATTAAACAAAATACGAATTTTGAGTTAATGCTCTCTTCAGAATTGCAGATGGGTGTACCTTCTAACAGGATATTTTACTGTATAACATTCCGTCAACAAATGGCATAAATAAGAATGCAAGAATGAGGCGTTTCAATGCAAGGTGAAAACTTCCAACTCATTTATCTCAACACCTGATGTCTTGAGTTGCGCCACTATTGCAGCCCATGAACGATGTAAGGTGGCCGGACGTACCGCGTAGCCGGTATAGGTAGGTAGCATTTTCGTGGGTGTCCCGTGAGGTAGCGTTCAGACCGCTCGTCTTCATCCGTCGAGATCTGGATTCAAATCCCGGTTGATCTTTTTAATATTCATGTCACACAAAGCGATTGCGCGGAAAGTTTTCCCGGGCATCTCTTGTTTGCCGTGCCTCTAATTCACCGTTGATTAATCATCATTTCCATCGTATCTTCATAATCACCTGTCCAATAAATCAATCATCCACAGTCACTAGCATAATGACGATAAAGTGTTTTTTCTTCAGCCTCTGTCTCATATTTTCTTAAAGGGAAAACGGAACCCAAAAATGTCTCTTTCTTGTGGCTGTGTTTCCGAACGGCATAAGATATCGTCAATAATATTAAGTGTGTCATAATGCACACTTTCGGCTTGTCATCAGTTCTATGAATAATGTACTGATTATTGACAAAACTTTTTGATATAAAAACTACTGGCAATAATTTGTTTAAAATTTGAATTTTTTTTTGCTTTCTTTGCAATTAACTCCCCCAAAGGGCGAGTATTTTCTCATGCGGTTGGGTTCTAGACAATTAACAAGAATTCCCTTCCAGTAAAAAAATTGGAAATCTAGATTGATTAATAACGTGGACTACTTAATAACTACACAGTTGCAAACTTTCACAAATGCTGGGCCCCAAAACAGGGCTACTTTAAAGAATCGTTTGTAAAACATCTATAAATACTGGACAAATAATTTTAAAGAATTCTTTAGTCGTAGTGAATTATGAATACTATTATATCACGTAATTTACAATGCTTTATTAATTACTTTATTATTCCTTTATTTGTTTCTAATGTCCTAACCAAAGTACATGTCAATTGAAATTGTCACTAATTGACATCAATTGACAAACTTTTCGACATTGCCCCCCTTTTTTCGTTAAAACAAAAAATAAAAAGTTCCATTTCCTTATTTTAAAAATATGCTCACCTTATACAATATATCTGTATCAAGGCAACCGGTGTCGACACCTCTTCTAATACTGCTATCAAATTAAAACCAAATGCTTACGCAAATGATGTCGAGCATACTTGTGATTCGAAGATCGCCAGTTTGATTTCGGCAAGGGAAGAATTTGTCAGAAATTGACTTGAACGAATGAACATCACTGTTTGCGGCGCCACATGGGATGGAGTTCGTAAATCGTCTACTCGGATCTGTAGTTTCCAGTTCATTTCTAGGCGTATAGCGGAGCAGCATCACGGATCTTATCCTCTCACACTTTTCACCAATGATCATAGCAATTGAAACACAATAAAAACATATCGGTCAGTCAAAAGAATGGTATCAATTCCGTTATCTTAAAAATATTGAATTTTTTGCAAAAAAAAAAGCACGATCAAATGTATTAATACTAAATAAATTGAAACTTTTCGTGCATAAGTTTTACTTACAATCGTTGGAAACATTTCGAAATCTAAATTGTGGAGGGGAACGCAGAATGCAAAATCATGGTGATCAATGTAGCTTGGTCAGGGTGAATGTCATGGTTACGGTGACTTCATACGGCGAAAGCATCAAATGATTTGGGCATCTATGTACGTCGAGAGTAATAGTGTTACCAGCTTCATATCAGTATCGCATTATCGCCAAGTTCAGCCTCCGTCCCCTCACTCCAACAGGTCCTACCTGCTGCCTGTTGAATCTAGCATTGAATATTATTAATTCCCTGCTTCATCATCTCCCAATCTAGGCATCTATACATCAGCAAGAGTTTCTTTATTGTGATCACCGTAGCGCTTGAATTGTGGGCGAAATATTTGAGTTTGTGAATTTTAGCTCAGGTTCACTGATGCCAGTTTTGATGATTTATCGCCATTTGGAGTCTCAACATTAACAACTGAACATAACAAAAACTCTATATATTATCATTTGAGGACGAGGTTATCTTTTCCTACTTTAAAGTCTCTTACTATTTTTAATTAAAATAATACTTAAAATATCATAATACTGAGGATGAAAAATTATGTTGTGAAATTCTGTTGAAAATAATGCTCAAGATAAAAAAGTCCGATTTCGTCTTTACTTGAGTATAAAAATGAACAGCATGCTACTCTACGAATGTCCAAAAACTATTTAAAAGTATTGATGAAATGAGTATATTTTTGTCTTTTTCGTTTCATTTTTTATTTTAAAAAGTAAGTAATTTCAGTAAATTCGACTTACAACATATTAATTGAAACAGCTTTTCAGAAAACTTTAATTCCTACAAGAGTTTTCGAGTTTACGTATTACCGAACCTGAGTTCTAAATATTAACATATTTTCGGTGATCCAAACCGGTGGTTTTGTACAATTCCAGGCACTGAATTCGAATGTTATCCACAGGATTCTTCTGGCAACGCTGCCGAGAATAGGGTGCGTCACAACAATGGAGCTCTCTTGCCATTAGCAAGCTCTGTATCTTACGCAATGATTTACGTTTATGCAACTTCTCAGTAATGGTGTTGCGGGTCATTATACACCGAGAAGAACATTAAATTTTTTCCGTCTGTAAAAGATCGTGCACACAGTTGTAGCTGAGATTTTCAGTGTGCTAATAAAGTTTAACGTAATAATATATATTCTATAAGGAAGTTAATTTTGCATAGTTATTTCAATGAGTAAATACGTTTTATAAACATTTTGTATTACATTAAAGAACTATATTTTAAAAAGGTATTCGTGAAATTAATGTATTATAATAAGAATCGCTTATTTTAAACCCAACGCTTATTTACCCAACGTAGTATGTATCCATCACTGTGCTATTTGTATTGAATTCATGTGATGTATTTTCTTTGGCATTGAACACTGCTTCTATAAAAACAAAAGCAAACAGATATCTTTGACGAGAATCATGGGGGATAGAGGGTACTTGTAATTCAGTTACTTGTAGCACATTGCCAATGACCTCTACTGAATGGATCTTTATATTAAGGTATGAATTTATTCATATTTTATTTTAGAACGCGTAATATTGTTCTGTTAGGACAATACGTTAGTTTTATATTTGAGAGTTTACATTGTACGATATTCTTCACTATCAGAGCTGAAAAGCCCTGTCTGGTGAACGATGGAGTTGGAGGTAGCGTTGTCGTTTCAGATACGTAGGCGGAAACGCCAGGAACGTGCGACAGACATTGCTGAAATTCTTCTGTAAATGGAAGTTTCCCTGACCACCTTCGATCCCGATTTAGCTGTAGAAAGGAAAGGGACCAAAGTACGAGGACAACTTGAAAAATATAGGTCTGAGTATGTACAAAATTGTAATAAATTTATTACATAAATATACATTGATAGCAGAATAATAAGGTATTACGTATTTCATTGCATGGTACATTATTTATATTCTTTGCATTCTATTTAATTCCTCGAACCTTTCATTTTGAAGAGTGAATTCTATTATTATCTCGTTTTCCAATTAGAAATATGTGGGTTCAATAAAGCCTTTATATTTTGTTTGACTGTTAACTGTATTTATTGTTATAAATGAGAATTTTAAAGAATTGTCTTCGCCGACTGGAAGTTAAGTCCAGATCTCCTGCTAGACGTCCAGTTGCTTTACCACTTACGCCAATAACTGAGACAATGTTAAGCCTAAGGTGTAACGATAACTCACTAGTTTTAATTTTTAGGTTTTATTTGTTACCTGCATTCATGTTGTGTCCAATTCTAAACCATTTAGGTAATAAAGAGTTTAAGTAAATATCGGATTGTTCTGATATCTTTCTATTTACCCTTTCCACAATTAATCTTTACAATAGAATTTTTTGTTTGTAATCTAAAGAAGTTATCAACTTTGAACTATCTAAAGACTTCTAAATGAGGTAATCGGGCATAAATAATGATAATTGTCATTTCCTTTTATAGAAAAGAATGCTATGATAGCGTTATCTACAATGCGTTGTACTTGCCATAACGAATGTATGAAGTTTTATTATTATGATGTGTTCTCCTCTTGAAACATCTTGTGATGCAAATACAGCCAAACCTCTCGTTCGTAAGAATGCTAAAAGGTTAATAATCTTGATTTTGCAAAATCTCGAAAGTCATCATTCATAAATATACCCATAAGAATAAAATTATCTTATGTATGCGAAATATATTTGTAATACATGTTGCTGACAAATCTCTCATTCCTCTACTAAACATTGTGACTTCCACATAATTAAGCACATTCAATTACGTAAACTTATTTCATGAATTACATTTTCGGTGATAACAGTAAACACTGATGAAAATATGAATGCAGCCTCTTTAACGCAGTTTTATTTTATAAATACCGAAAACACGAGTCCAAATTTCTAAACATTGAAATATACTACTGCCCCTTTTTGTGAATGATGTGATTTATTTATGTGTAACCAAAATAAATGTGAATGTAAATTAGCCAAAAATATAAGCTGGTCCCAATGTCCGAGGTCGTTAAGGAAGTAGTGCCGTAGCGATCTCGCCGAAGGAACTCGGGTTCGAATTCCGCCTCTGGCATGATTGTATTTCATTCGTCCTTTCATGCTTTGTCATCACCATATTATGTCATCTTCGTGTTTACCATATCGTTAAATACAATAGTGGTCGCTAATGACCTAGATGTTGATGCGACCTTAAAAAATAATAAAAATAATTTGGTCATTTAAATTGGTTTAAGAAATAAGTGTGTAGCACGTGCATCCACGTGTGTAATCTCTTTGATTTCCTCCCCAGCTACGCCATCGCATGTAGCGAAGCCCGTTGTGCCGGGAAGGAGGACGCTTACATGTCCGCGGCATGTAGCGCAACCACAACGGGAAGCCTTTAACGCGATTTGCCCAGGGGACGGGTATTTTGCGTGTCCGCTTTCGGCAGACTTAGGGCCATCTTCTTTAGAAAGGCGACGTCAGGTAAAACACCCATTTATTGTGCGCTGTGCATTTTTCGCACTTGAATTTATTCTCACACTTTCTCATATATTTATACACTTACCAAAACGTGGAAGACGTACATCGATTGTTGATATCTGCAACAAAAACAAGTTCTTGTGTTGAAATTTTGTGTGATTATCAGAGTTCTCTAATGATTTGTGCAGATGTAGAGATTCTGAACAAGACTTTTCAATTAGCTCGCAGCAAGACAGTGTGGTTGTTGAGCATTCTATACTTCATTGACCACCACGCCAGCCTTAGCAGCCGGACCAACTGTTCTGGCGATCTTTATCGCAAGCAAAATCCTGTTCTGGTAAAGAAAGCGTGACGAGTCTGTGAGCGTACAAAGTTATTTCTCCAGACAGCCAAGGGACCAACACACAGTGCGGGATTCGAACTCATGACCATTTGTTCTGAGACTTTTAGGCGGAGATGCGTTGTAACGACCTCAGCCTCCAACGCCGGCTCTTTTATTTAAGTCTCTATTGATCACATGCAGTTGCGTTACACGCGTGTTTAATTTTATCTAATAGTTTTTATTTAGAATTATTTATTTATTTATTTATTTATTTATTTATTTATTTATTTATTTATTTATTTATTTATTTATTTATTTATTTATTTATTTATTTATTTATTTATTTATTTATTTATTTATTTATTTATTTATTTATTTATTTATTTATTTATTTATTTATTTATTTATTTATTTATTTATTTATTTATTTATTTATTTATTTATTTATTTATTTATTTATTTATTTATTTATTTATTTGCTGTATAATCCACGATGTACGATCCGCCGCATCGCTGCTATCTGTTAGTGCTTCGCCGAAGAGCCGATCTGGCGGGGGACGGGGGCAGGGGATGGCCGCCGCTTAGTTGCGGAAGGAGGTCGCGGAGGCGCCATGATCTGCGAGAGAGCGCACGCCGCCGCTGCCAGGAGAGAGGCGGACGGTTCGCCCCAGGGCGGCGTGGCGGGGCGCTCGCTTTCCTCAGGGCGACGCCCCCTCACGCCCACGCCCGCCACCCATCGGTCGAACCTCGGTTGCGCCAGCCAGCATGCTTTAAAATATGGCTGCGTCTTCGCGACACGTCCCTTAACCCTTCTTGGGCATCGAGCGTACCTGGAGTACCCTCGTTGAACGGTTTTGTCTTTTTGTCTCGTTACGTCGGAGTCAGTCAATGTCTTTTATCCCTTCTGCCAGGTGTCGGTGTCGTTAGTAAGCGGGGTTCCTACACTGTTCCTAGGAATCCGTGTTGTTTCAAGTTGCTTAACTTCCGTGATTTCACGGAGCGTAGTTAAGCAATTCGGATAATGAAGCTGACACGTATTCCACATGAGATTCAAGAAATGCAGATGTCTTGGCTGTCAGGTCCATGCTTTGACGTAGGCCAAATCTAACCAACGAGCTGGATTCAGGACATCGTGGGCGGAAAATGCCGGGAGAACCGCTGAAGCAGTTCTTCTCCTCACTCGTCTCCTGCTCCCCATTTCCCTTTTCGCGCTCTGAAATCGCGATTTCTGTTGCGATTCGACTTGCGTTCGCTCTGTATTTCCGAGGAAACGAATTGACAGATATTGAACAGAAAATTCTGCAGAAAAACAGCATAAAAAGAAGAAAGTCACCGTAGGCTGGAAAACATGATCCTCGCATTACCGATATAAATATTATCCTATAATTATTAATACGAAAGCAAATCAGAAGTATTCTTTTTTGGAGGACTGAAAGAATAGTTCTTGATAAGTGTGATATGTTAGACGAACGTACCTCCTTCTACGAACCTATTCTTCCTACTTCTGAGCTTTAAGTTTGTACACGATGGCAACCCATCGTGTGTCCGCGACTAACCTATGGTCATACGGGTGATCTGTCACTCTTCGTATTTCTTCACAGTTGACGAAAGTGCTGAGAAAGACTTTGGGGTGATCGAAAGGACGACAAATTAGTCCAGAACTCTGTGACGTCTGAAGAGCCGAAAGCTTTCAAATAGCGGAACTTCTAACCAGGTATCTTCCTGTCTCCTTTTCATGAACCATTTCCTCAATCAGGTATTTTAGAAAGCCTTAAATCCCATCTATAAACTAATGAAGATAAGGATGAAAACTCTGATCTGATTGATACGTTTGAATCAAATAATTGAGTAAATTCAAATCATTGTATCCTGAAAAGTAATGATTTTTCAAATTCAATTCTTTACAATTGACTTGATAAAATGAGGTAGCATAATATACTTAAATGTACTCGTAAGTGTGTGTAGTATAAGGAGAGTGAGAGGGATAGGGATGAAGATGAGATTACGCAAGGTCCATGGGCCTTTGTTAGGATACTGCTGTAACATTCATCTAGCAAAGCAGCCAGCAGCTAGAATTCTCCTCCGGACAGTGGTTGAATTCGACACAACTTTCTAGATGGTGTCGAAAATCCGAAATATACCACCGTCGGGTCTCAAACCGTAGAATCTCAATATTGCAGAGGCAAGAATGTTTCCTCTGAGCCTTCTAGCTAGTGCTTAGGGTGCATAAATATAGTAGTGCATTTTTTTTTCAGTTGAAAATACTTACGCTCGACACCACTTACGTCAGCCCCTGTTAAGAACGCTGTTCTATTCTTGTCTTTGTTTTTTATCTGCTGGTCCCTTCATGTATTTCCGAGGTCCAAGGAACGTGTTTAGTCCAGTACTGGCCTCGCGGCACGGCGCGGCGCGGCGGCGTGACTGTCGCCGCGTGCACTTTCCTCGGCCGAGGCAGCGAGCGGTCGCCTTTCTCGGGGTCTGCTCCCGCCGCCGCTCGCGCGAGAAAGTGATCTTCCTGTGAGAATCGGGGCTGAGTCGAAAGTATGCGATCCAACGACGCAGCAGCGGGGCGGCGCGGGGGCCTCTAGGCAGTGGAGACTGCGAGGCCGCGTGGGCGGGGCAGCAGGAGCGAAACGGTGGAGGGAGCTGGCGCAGAGCGAGATGGCGGGGGCCAGATGGCGGGGGCGAAATGGCGGGGGCGAGTTGGCGGGGGGGGGGGTGAGATGGCGAGGGCGAGGTGACGAAGGCGAGATAGCGCGGGCGAGGTGACGAGGGCGAGATGGCAAATGAAGATGGCGGATCGAGATGGCGGGGGCAAAATACCGGGTCGAGTTGGCGAGGGCGAGGACAAAATGGAGTTAGTGCGATTGCGAGGCGAGATGTTGGGAGGAAGATGGCGGGCAAGATGTTGGAACAAAACGGCGGACGTGTGACGGCGAAGGTGAGATGGCGGAGGTAGAACAGCAGAGGTGACAGGGCGGAGGCTAGACGGCGGGAGCGAGACCAAGACGGGAGCGAGACCAGGCAGGAGCAACACGACGCCACTACTGAAGCGAGACGGAGGTGGTGAAATTGCGAAGAGGAGTTGCGGAAGTGTGACGGCGGGGACCAAAAGCGGGGACGAAACTTCGGGGGTGAGATGGCTAGGGGAGGTGGCAAAGGCGAAATGTCTGGAGGGAGACGGTAGAGGCGAGATGTTGTGGCGAAGTCGAGGCGATGGGGACGGATAGGCCGGGAAGAGACGGCAAGGACGAATTTTCTATGACTAGGCGCGGGGAGAGACGATGAGATCGAGATGGCGTCGGGGACGCGATGGCGTAGGCGAGGCGCAGAGGACAATGGGGGCGAGGAGACGGACGTCAGACGGCGAGGGCGAGAGGGAGCGAAGAGGCGGGCAGTGAGTGTGAGGTGGGAGGCGGTGCTGTGGGCTGCGGGTAAGCGGTGACTGGGCGACGAGGCCGTGGAAAATGATCAACAGAGGTGCACCTGCTGTTGCAGTGGACGACAGGTTGTTGAACTGTTGCTATTGGTTTGCGGTTCGGAAAGGTCGAGAAGAATAAACAGGTTGCATTGGGAATACTGAAAGGTACTAGCTTCCAAATTTTAATTGCACTTCCTTTTCGATATGGATTATTCGAGGAATCACCTCGGATCTCTTTGGCCTTGTGGTATTCTTTTATCTTGCATTATCCCTTGTCTGAACATGAGCACTACAGACAGACGTATATAGAGAGTAAACATTGGGTTACTTCGAATCCTGATAAAAATGTCTCAATGCAAAAATCCTAATATCTGTGTTGGTCGACCTCTGCTCAGTACCTCTACGATCGATTAATACCTCTGCTCATGCCTTATACGATCGATTCATATTTGAGAAAACTTTGATTTTCTCCACCTCGTAGACTTATTTCACAATGTTGCTAGTCTAAAAGACAAATGGCAAAAGTGTACGGATTTTCAATCTGTAATAATTTATAGTAATCGTTATTATGTTCAAACCATTCATTCTAATCAACAAATCTCGTTCCACTAGAGTATCTACAAAGCCTTAATCTGGGCCAGGGCAGAAAAATAAATGCCTGTGTAACTAGTTATATCACTCAACTGGGTGCTATGAAACTCCAATTCACAAAACTTATGTAAAGTCTTTTGTGTGAAGAGTATATGCCACACCTGTGAGCATCTTCACAAGAGTTATCTGACAATGCGTGTCGTGCTCCAGATACGCAGATGCCGCAAGTGTTTTGTGTGTAGATGTAGGTGTCGGTCACGTGCGTGTCGCTATACGTGCAGTCGTGTTTTTCACACTAGGAAATATTTTTGTGACAATGTTAGTGCTGCTGTGGTTATTAAATTTTAGATTTATCTATAATTCTCATTCCTTACATGATATACTAAACATGTACTTAATATTCAGAAAGTGTCATGAGTATAATGAAAGAAAATAAAGGAAAAATGAAATACTAAGAAATGCCCAAATTGATATGATTACAATCATTCTGAAATGTTTATTCAAGAATGATATTCGTTTTCATTCCAATAAGGTTATTGTGTTGAGTAGACTCTTATTCAAATGAAACTCTCGTTCACTTCGAAGAGCAATTCCAAAATATGCTATGACCCAGAATACCACAATACTGACATCCGTAGATCTTAACAGGATGTTTAGGAATCAGTGATAGGAGAAACACTATTTTCCTGTAGTACATTCAAACCTTCAATCTATTTTTTTTAACACAATGATTACATTTGTTCGAAGGGAGTTGAATATCTTGTGAACTGTGATTTCACATTGCAGTGGAAGAGGTTGCCTTTGAAAACGCACGTGAGAGTAACCGGCTGAGAGATATCATCACGTTGTTGAAATTCACTTTTTTTATTAAGACAGCGTGTCTCCGTTTCCGTCTTGCATATCCTACTCTAGTGCGTAGTGTGTAACGCTGTGATAGAAAATGAAAATATGTGACTACTTTTGCTGGGAATGATATGGAGATATTGAACGCTTAACGTGTATTCGAACATTCACAGGTTGTTGTCACATCATTCGAAAACATATATTCCCACTTATTTGTTTTTAAAATGTACAAAACATTGTTTTAGATATAAGACACAATTTAAATGTACATGCATAAGCCTAATACTTAATAAGATTATAAGTATGAATCATACATGGTGTTTAATAATACTTTTGGTATCTCTTTTCTTGGATTAATTTTAGTTAACATGTGAATTTCTTAATTAAATTAAATTTAATTTCTTTTTAAATACGAAAATGTTTTTAAGAAAAAAACGAGTAATGCGAGCAAACATTCTTCTGTCTGTGAAATTGCAGCCGAGACTTCGTCATGTCCGATTAGTAGTCCTTCACGCTGGCTTGATTCATATGCAGCTATTATCATACTAACAGCCTAAAGCAATTTGCATGCAAAAGAACCGCGAATTGCATCACGGCAGATTGAAACGTAATTTGGGAAAGAGTCGGAATACTGAATGGACGATTTCACTCTTGTCAATTACCATTTAAACATGTGCTCGTGTAGATTCACTCTTTGCTCTCGCTACGTATTTTGCATCATATTACCCTTGGAACATTATATTTAATTTATTGTTTTTAAGGCATATGATATGTATAACTGTCTCAGAACTTTATGATATGTCAATTGATTTGGGAAAGAGAATACCTACTACTTTAAGCAAAAAATAAGTTCCAATCAATCTATTGAATATTTAAATCGCATACCTTGAAATTAGAAAACGTCACCATTCTGCTCTAGTGAAATATCGATATCACAGTTTTCTCTCCTGAAACAGCAACTTGCTTCTAATACTTTCCACGTGAACTATTTCTTTATATATTTTCGGCTTCTAGTGTCACATGAATAATTTTATTAAATTTATTTATAATAGTAACTGAAAGAAAAAATTACCCTTAACTTTATTATAAATATTTACAAAAAATATAATGACTCTCTTTATTTTTACATGAATACAGTAATTGCGCTCTTCTTTTAATCTGATATTGAATTTTTTGTGAAATTATCTTTTGAACTGGTATCTGGAGTGTTATTTACGTGTAATGCATTAGTAGATGACAATAACAATGTTTTTGAGGATTAAAGTATCTTCGAAGAAAAGGAAATGTGGGTGACGTTGGAATAAATAATAAAATAACAGCGACTGATGTGATTTGGGATTAATATAAAAAATGGAAGAGATTTCGCGTCACGGTTACCGCTTGTATTTTATCCTCCTTCAATTTGCGACTCTTTTGTTGAGAATATTTTTGCTGAATAAATCCTTTTTGTAATACCCTTTTCTACTCTTCTAATTGATTTAGAAAGTCAGCAAGTGCAGAGTAGTAATATTAAAAATGAGTCATGTGTGTAGACAGCATTTCCCAATGGTACAATTAACAATGAAATATTTCGGGAACAGATATTTCTATTATTCCAAGTATTAAAAATTTTCAGGTGTGTTAACTACTTTGCATGGCAAATATTTGTTTCTATTTGAACTGTTAATTACTTCTAGAATAACTCTGAAATGTTACCTTTCTTATATCCCCTACGTATATTTTTGAAAAATTGATTTCGGACGTGGTGGAAGGACAATTGTCCAGCAAATTAATTTTAACAAAAAAGGAGTTATCTTTTGCAACGATAAGATCCTTTTTCGTGACAAATACCAAGCAAAGAAGCAGTGTCTGTATGGTTTTGACTTTTAATGAATTTCCTTATGCATTGAAATTTTGAATTAAAGGTTGGTAATTTGTAAAAATATGTTTGGTATTCTAAAATATTTGAACTTTTATTTTATAATCACAAGTTAACATAAAACAAACCAATGATAACAATTTAAAGTACATATCCAGGTGAAACAAAGACATAGTCTGCTCTCTAGAACGAAAGTTGTGATTTCTATTGTCACTGTCTTTGATAAACAGAAATGAACTAAATTTTTGAGATCACACATGAAATCAACTTACGAGCAAAATCCGTTGGTAAATGCTATACTTTGAACATGTGCCGCTTTGGCATCCAGTAAATTTACACTGCAAATTAAATGTTCAGTGGGCGGTGATGTGAATATGCACAAAAGATGTACTGAGAATGTTAGGATATCGAGCAGCAGCCGGAAAGATGAACAAGGATGCTGGGGATTGTATTGAGTGGTTGTCCGATTCTAACCGTCTTAGCGTCGATTTACTAGGAAGGATCAGGAGGGACACCGAGACAGAAAGAGAAGAATGATAAGGAAAAAAGAAATATTTTCCTTCTGAAAGTAGCTTACTTTTAAGTTGTCCTCTGGTTGAGGCTGTATGGGGTCTAATTAGGATGAGGATTATGCAGGTATTTAATTAACCATAACATGACATTCTTTTACGTGACCCAAAGCGTTTGCTCAATGGACTGTCAGTAATAAACAAGTAAGATGGGGATCCCAGACTAAACCAATTCGGGGTGTGATTCGAGCAAAGATTGTGCAGGTAGTATTTAATTATCCAGGGCTTGCCATTCTGTTACTGCCGAATGCAAGGCTTGCCCTGCGGATTGCCGATTAAGGTCTGGCGGACGCTGAGCAGCGCGGCTACGCAAGGTTGTCCAGCAGCATCTGTTGAAAGCCGGCCACGTCTGCATCCTGCACGATGCGGGCGTTGGGCGCTAGGCCCGTGACGTTGGTGTAATCCACCTGGAGGGTAAACAAAATATTAAAGGAGACAAAGCAAAAAAAGCAGTGGAAACTATTAATTAGAAAAGATTAAATTGACACCATGACCTAAACACCTCATTACGTATGCAAGGACTATTAAAAGGCGAGTTTCTGTTTTTTATCGTGGACATCATATGATCAAACGATTTTTTAAAAAGTGCTTTTAACTATTTTTTCATCTCTCGCGAGACGATATTTGGCATGACACACCTAAAATATGCATTGTATTTCAATGGAAAATTAACCAAGACTATACATAATATGATAATTTTTAGATTTAAAAAGAAACCTTTATTAGTCTGTATTGTTCCTAAAGAGCACCTGGAGGTCTCATAGACACGTGAAATATACACTTAAAATACGTTTTATGTTACTCAATTTCCTTTTTAATATTTTTCCATAATACTAACTCTATACTTGATTATTAATGGTGCAGGATTGACGTCAGCAGTAACCTTTATTACATGGGTTATAGTAATAATGAGACATTTTTATCTAGCACAGGAGATTTATATTGGGCACAATAATGTGCCATTTAATGTAATCCGAACACATAAGTATCACATAAGGGCGATGTGATGAAATATTGTGTAAGTCAAATATTTTGAAACAGATCAGTATCATAATAGGAGTTATTACGTTTCAAAAGTTCTAATAACCCATGGCCCACTATTAATGACAGTGATCAGTTTAGTAATATAAGAAATATTAGAAGAAATGTATGGCTTCCTATTGACTATATTCAATATTCCTATTGACAAATATGACACTTTGTCATATTTGGCTTAGATGAAAACTATAGTTTATTTTTAATTTTTGAAAAGTGTTTACAACGTGAGGTATTCGTGTAGTATCGTCTTATTACAATATTTCATTTATTATCAAAATCAACCAAACGGTTTCGTGTGATAATTCTCCAATCTCTTCTGTAGTAAAATGTCATACGATAGTTATTCAGTAAATAACTATTAACTTTCTTGGAAGCGAAAGTTGCTTTCAAAGTCTCCTGAGTCTGAAGAATCACTAAAGCATCGTAAAACCAGTGTTACTCAGAGTACTTAGACTATAGAATATTGCACAGCGCATTCAACGTCAACTGCAGATAAACAGTGCTCTTGTGGTTAAAGTTTCACTTCAGCAGTGTAAAAACAGAACTAAACAGTCTACTTAACCATAGAAATATTGCGCAGAAAATTCAACGGCAAGTGTAAACGAAAGTAGCATGAAGTAGTTCCCTTTCAGCGTTTGTTTTATTTTACAGTTCATATTGTTTTAGAAGGCCTGGGTTTTGCCACTTCCAGCTTGAACCTCGACCCATTGAAGGTCCGTCATTCATTTCAGACCATTATGCAATACGTTTCTGTGAAACTCGTGGTGTCACAGAATGACACAAACTTCCTAGCATTAGTTAGTTTTCTAATCTCTCTCTAACCTAAACTAACATTTTCGGTATTGCCCGCCCTCGTCTCAGCTGCTACCTATCGGCGCCAAAACGATATTGTTTTCATTTTTTGTCAGTTTTTCGATCCCTTAATTGTAAAATAGATATATGTCCTCATTTAAAGATTTCATTTCGGAGAACATGATTCATTGGGAAGAAAATTGTTTTCAATACCGTAGTTGTAGGAGTCACGGAAAAAGTTTTAAAGTTTTGCAATTTTCAAAAATTCAGGTATGTCAACTCAACTGTGAGCTGCACCGTTCTTTAAGCGTTGTATACACTATCCGAAGACAAAATTTAATTTTAAAAAATTGAACCATTTTGAGGAAAAAAATTAAAATGCCCTTGAGTCTTCATATACAGAATCCCCCAAAATTAAAACCGCTTTCAAATTCAATGGGCAGTGACATCAGTCGGATTGGTCGCAGAATATCGATTTTGATCAAAATCTTGCTTATGGTTTAGCCGCTAGTGATTTTCACTGACGGACAAACAGAGGTTTTGTTGTAAACTAATTTTTCGGTATCGCGAACCCACAACACACGGATTCTGACTACACAACGTGTCATAGCATCCAATATACTACACATAAGAACAATTATTGTGCGTGATCTGGGCTGTCCGGGTGACGCCGCGTCGAAGGCTGTGCTGCCGACGTTTCGACCATCCTGTCGTGGTCTTCCTCAAGGGTGGTATGACCACGACAGGATGGTCAAAACCTCGGCAACACAGTCTTCGACGCGGCGTCACCGGGACAGCCCAGATCACGCACATGACTCTGGCCGCGGAAGCCTGCGACTTCAAGAACAATTATTATCCTCTTTTTTTGCTGTGAGTGATTTACGATAATTTTGTTTCATACAAACTTTTCTGCCGAATAATCGCCTTTATTCGCTGCAGCATTACAGTCTCTATAATGTATGCGAAAAAAATAGAATAAGAAGTGCAGTACCTGCAGTGTGGCGCGTCCTTGCCCGTCGCCCAGCGTGACGGCCACGTGCAGCGGGGGCGAGACGCGCGTGGCGAGCGCGGGCGCCAGCGCCACCGCCGCCGCCACGGTGTCCGCCGACATCCACCGCCCCTCCGCCGGCCGCGCCAGGAAGGTGCGCTCCGCGGCGTTCAGCAGCTCCACGCCCTTGGACGGCAGCGCGCCCAACACGTCCTTACGCCACCCCTGCCGCACACGCACACACACACACACACATCACCACTTGTTATTGCAGTATGTGGATTTTGATC
The DNA here is from genome assembly GCA_038098605.1 of Gryllus longicercus. Taxonomy (NCBI): domain Eukaryota; kingdom Metazoa; phylum Arthropoda; class Insecta; order Orthoptera; family Gryllidae; genus Gryllus; species Gryllus longicercus. The sequence goes on along the minus strand of JAZDUA010000188.1, from coordinate 2,182,115 downwards.
AACTGCTTAGGTCATTAGTTCCGTAAGTGTAGTCCCTGTGTTTCTTCTTCGGGAGATGGTGATATCCCCCCCTGGAAGGTGAGGTCCGGTGCTGACCTTCCCAACGGCTAGCCGGGTTTTCCCTCGACCAGATATCTCCCACCAGCGGGCCATCGCTCCAGTCGGGACAACCTCTAAGCTCCCGACCGGTCTCCCGGCATGTGTGATAGTATAGTGCGTGTTAGTGTGAGTGTATGTACGGATCGCGAATAGGCCGAGCACGAGGAAGGAAAGTTCGCGCGGGGTCTGTGGCCCTTTTGTTAGGGTACCGCTCCGGCCTTCGCCTAGTCTTCATCAGAGAAACCACAGAAAACTACCAATCAGAGCAGCCGACCGATACTATTCACTAAATATGAATTGGTATAAGCACCTGCTATGAAGAATTGAAACTTTTAAACCCTTGGTTCTGACTCTGGATTTTTATTGCATATTTATCAGTAGTGTATCTTGGTGTAATAACCAATTATTCTTTTGAGTGTTTACCCACCTAACGCATCCACTCTCGTCGGCCCGTGTCGTGTCTATTGACAGGCCAAGACCGAGTCCTCTTGTTATCTTCCCAAGCGATACAACCCTGCTCTGGGAGCGCGTGTCGTACATAGTAGTGGGTTAGCAAAGGTATTTCGCTGTGCCCACGCGGAGGCGCGGCCCGCCACCTGTTCTCCTCTCCCACCCCCTCTCCGCCATTCCCCTCCTCCTCCTGCTCCATCGCGGGCGAATATGGTGCGCGCGCGCCGGCCCCGGCCATATACAGAGGCCGCGCCTCCGCCTGCGCCACTCCGCCGCCGCCACCGCGCCGCGCCGCCAGCGCCCCGCGCGCGGACGGCGGCGCTTGCACGAACGAGGAAACGATGCGAAATTCAAATGCCACGAAGCCCCACGTGCCGATCACAGTTGTCAGAAGGATTAGAGTGTCGGGCACTCGATCAGGATGAATATTGAAGATCAGATGCCTAAGAGTGAGATTTAACATTGCGATTGCCATATGTATGTTTATTTTTGTATTTGTATTATTCTTTCAACAGCAAAGCTCTCGTTGATGGTGTTCATTAAGGAATAACTCTTTTTCGATGTCTTTACAATAATGTTAGCATGATTGATGTTGTTATTCTAAAATAATTTACGATAAGTTTGTTATTTTTTAATTGAATATTAATGTAATTAATAGTCTTGATGACTTAAACTCTTTATATCCTGAATGTTATTCCCTCCTCTTCACTTCCCCTACACATTTAAAATTAGGCGATTCAAGTCTCATTGTCTCCAAATACGTGATAATTCTTTTCAAGCCAGCATTTTCAATTTGTATTTCTTTTTTATTTTATAATTAGATTTGGTGCCGTCAGTGGGCGTCATGAATGCCATTGAGAGGCATGCGTTAGTCATTAGTGCTAGAATGTTAATGGTCTGCTTCCATAAATTAAAACACTTTTTGAAAAATCCACGAGCCTCACAAAAGTAAAGAGCAAAAGAAACGGAGAAATAAGAGGATATTCCTCCCAACAGTAAAATTTTAAATTGAAACATCTAACTAGCGTAACAATTTAAAGAATTTTAATTAAAAAAAATATTTTTGCCATATGAGTAGCAAGACACAAGAATGGATAAAAAAATCGCCAGTGTGAACCTAATATTTGCTATCAATGAAAGAATATAATAAAATTTTCGCAAAGGAAAGATGAAAATATAAATTTTTTCAAGTTTTCCACTTGGCGTGATTTATTACATCTCACGATAAAAAGAAATATATGTCAATCAGAGAAATGATGACCAGATCAATAGAATGTGTGGATCCTATTTCACAAAAAATTATGTAGTAATTCGCACATCAGAAAATTTAGAAGCATGGAGAATAAGAAGAAGATAATGAATAAATTATGGGCAAACAAAAACTTAAACATTAAATATGCAAACTTTGTATAAAAACTTAAACATTGTATATGCAAACTTTGCGTCCTTAACAAATACTGTTCTCGGAGCAAAAATATGCGGTATCTATCACGTGGACATATAGGTCCGTCTCTGAACACGTGGAGCTCCGCAGGCCTCTGCACGGAGCGTCGGGGGATTCCTTCGCGTACCCCTCACGCATTCCGCTGGCGTGGCCCTCGTCAAGGCGATTGGGTGCCTCGCGAGCAGGTGCCTGCTTGTCGTGGAGCGGGCGCGAGTCGCGACTGCGTGTCGTCAACGGCGTTGACCAACCCGAACGCGGCTTCGACAGACGAGTCGAGACTTGGCAGCGGCCACTGGAAACGGATGGTTGGCGACTACACATCATTTTTGTATCTCGTCTCTAGTGGCCTATTTAAAAATTTTCTTTACTAATTTAAGGTCGCTTTTTGTTTACTAAGGTCATATAGCGACCACTGTAAGTAACATTGGGGGAATACAATGTACGAATACACACAAACATCCGTGCTCTGGTCGGGATCCGAAACCGCGACCCTTCAGTCATGAAGCAGCCGCGGCTCTTGAGCATTAGAGATCTATCCAAACTAACTCCATTAATCTTTGGCCGCTCTAAGTAATTTTGCGCTAATGAGTCTAAAAGTAACCGCACTGGAATGATGGTAGTTAGGATTTAAAAGAGAGTATGACTAGCAAACGTTGCAAAAGTATTCATAATACACCTTACTTTAGTATTATCAATCTGACTTAAATTCGACGTAGAGCCGTATTTTTCATGTAGCTAATTCGTAAATTACTGACATGCCATAATGATCCCATATCCCCTTCTTCTTACGTGTGCTCCTTTCACAGGCAAAGACTTTCCCACATAATCACCATGCCAGACTTGTCGGCACCGTTGAGATACACGTCACTATTCAGGAATAAAAATGCATTTTTAAGTACTTAGTCACTGCTGTGTATATAATTTTACGCGTTCACATAAAGATTTTCCATCTCCTGTCGGAAAAATTCAATAGGATATATTGTCCTTATTTATTACTTTTATTTTTCTGGTGTTGTCAGTTCGTTCAATGACCAAAGAGTAGTTAACAAGTAATTTCTCACGACCTAGTTTTAATACAACGAAGAAGTCCGTATGTCTAATATGATCTCCGCCCATAAAGGAAACCAGTTTCAAACTATCCTAACGAACATTCGTTTAGTATTTTGTTGTTTTTCTCCCTGAAACAATGCGTGAACTTCGTGTGCAAATATCCTTGGGAAGCCATGAATATAGAAGAAAGGACGAAACGGCAGTCTTTTACTTTGTAGTATGAGAAGAGAGATGCAATCGGAAGACGATTTCTCCTTTAAATGCCCCCGGCGCGGGAATTGTCTCGGACGAATAACGATTGCGGCGAAGACAAAAGAAAGGGGTCGTCCTCAGAAGCGTTTCCCGTGTATGCTCTGAGATAAGATTACAGCTTACACGAAAGACGTGTCGCTCTAAAAGGAGAAAGTGCGGAGATAGATGAATGAAACTCGACTTAGAAGAGACTCTGGAAGAAAGAAGTTTTGTGAGACGTTGCTGACAATATCCTAGACAGTGGAATTCGTTCATTTGAACTAGGAATGTTCTTGACAAGAGAAAATTTAAACAGACAGAAAATTACTCTTCATGGTCATGTCCCGTAAAGTAAAGCATAGAATTAAACAAAACTTGAGTACTCCACAAAATTAAGTGCCTTTGAAATTATTATGACTTTATATGTGTTTTATACTTCTTGGTAACGCACAGGATGCTTTATTTAGAATGTATAAGTAATAATAATGAATAAGTCTCAGAGACACGCTTTCTAAGCTTCGAGTTTAAATACTTTAGTGTAATGTGGGCTTGCCTAGAGATTCGCATTTCAGTGGTCATGACAGTCAACCCAGTGCAGAGCAGGAAGAATGCGAATTACGGATATGAGGAAGATAAATTGCTACTATTGTATACATCCAAGAGATGATTGGTCAACAAAAGCATTATAAAATTCCTTGCACTCTACGTTGCACTATTAACTCAACAAATGATGAGTGAACAATTATTTCTACATTGCCTCAAAACAAGTGTAGTGTCGGACCGTGTGTAAGGGGTTCTAAGTGTTTACGTGTCTTCAGTCATTGATGGAACTCTGGCTGGATGAAGCATTCCTCTCGCCCGGCGTTTCCGTCTGCGAGGTTCCTATATTTGCTTTTCTACTGTGCCCTCAGCCCTTTGTGGACATAACATCTCCTATCGGTCACAGTTTACTCGTTTGTCAATCGCTGGACATGTGTGGCGTAGAATATGTTCAGATTTGATAACGAATTTGGTAATAAATGAGCAAACTACGTATCAAAAACCCCTACCCTCTTGTTCTTCCCTGCGGACCCTTGCTGCAAAGACGGCGAGCGGGTTGCGGTGCAGAAGGGGCCCAGACGTCGGAGCACTTGGTTGACGAAGAAGGAGGTTTCTGCTGGTCAGCAAGAACTTGGTTGGCTTCCTTCGCGATCACAAGTTAAAGATGGAAACCTGACCTACCTCTCTGAGATGTCGTATGATTTCTTTTGAAATATTTTTTAGCTCCTTGCTACAGATCTCAAATATGTAAAAGATTTCTGTATCTTCGAGTATTATTACATAAAGTTTGTGAATCTTAATAATATTGTGAAATTAAAATGAGATAGTATTTACAATTATATCGTATAAAAAGGACATTTTTTATATTTTAAAACTACTATTCCGTTGGCTAAACTGTTTTGTTTCCTACACTAATCAGCAGCCAGAGTCTATGCGGGTTAGTCTCTCGCTCAGAGTTCGAAGAGTACCTACGAAACAAATGTGCGAGGAGAATATTGCCACCTTTTCTAAAATATTCCATAATAGGAAATATGACCTTATTTCACAATAGTAAGTTTCTACGGCACGTATGCGGATAACTCGCGATCGGCGTAAGAAGTGTGGAAGGTAAAAATGATGATGATGATGATAATAATAATAATAATAATAATAATAATAATAATAATAATAATAATAATAATAATAATAATAATAATAATAATAATAATAATAATAATAATAATAATAATAAATAGGAAATCGCTATCTGCAGTAATAAGTGTCATATTTACATATATGTTCCAAAGAGCTCATGATAGTACGCATGGATATGTACGCACAGGTCGTATGTACGCATAGGTACTAATTATCTAAAAGCAATACACCCAGAGAACTTTAAACATCAAAGGCGCTAATTGCCCGTTCGTTGGCGCAATTGAATCAACGCTGTGCGGAGTGCGTGAAAAAGTCGTTCTGGCGAGACTGTTGGGTGCGCGCGGGGGTGGGGGCGGAGGCGTGAGCGGAGAGGGATAGGCCGGGCACCGCTGGCGCCCGGTGCTGCATCGATCTCCGAACACGTTCGTTCGACCCCCGACCGCCAGAGCGACACCACTTTCAGCCTCCTCTTCTTATTTTTCCAATGCCACTAATCCGAGGGTTGGCGACCAAGAACAGGGAATTGATGTTTGGATTTCCTTTTTTGTCAATTATGAAATGATGAATTATGATTTAATTAAACATTACCAGTTGTTACCGTTTCCTGGAAACAGTCCCCGGATTTAAAAACCATCCCCAGAAGAATCCGTTCCCCAAACGTCCCCAGATTTCATTTAACATTAGCGAATATATATTTATTACGTAGACTTGTTAGACATTATAACTTAGGGTTACCAGATTTTTTCAGTGAAAACGAGGACACCATTTAAGTTATTTATTTTATTTGGAATTATATTTTAATGGATTGACTGCCGTTATTTTCAGATGAATGAAAACAACTTCATAAAAGTGTGTCAAGAGTTACTCATGATTTCTACAAGTTACCTCTCGTTTCCGTATTCTCTGACAAATATATGGTAAATTTAATTCAGGATATGGTATGGAATTTGTAGGGGTTCATATTTGACTATCACTCAGCACAAAATTATAAGTTGAAACATCTATGTATTTCATTGGATTCGAATCAGTGTATTTGCGAAACTCAAAACGATGCCGTTAATGTCAACAACCTCTTCATAAACCGATTTCTTACGGTAAAATCACAAAATACACTGCCTCGATTCTCTGAATCGCAGGCCGAGTGAATGAAACACAAGTAATTGCCGTCTAAAATATCTCGTTATGCTGTTATCATTATGTTTATGAATATTTTATTTTGCACTTATTTTATAATGTTCCAATTTCCTGCATTAGTAAATGTTTTGAAAACGAGCGCCCTTCAGAGCGAATTTTGAGGTACACACATGCAATAAAGCAACATTATAAAAGAGTTGCACACGCTAATTCTTGTATAGTAGCATAATACATTTATAAAAGAATCAAAGTGTAATTTGGGAACAAATTTTGTAAGTTAAGTTTTGTAACTATATTTAATATTTGTATGAAAAAAGGAGGTTGAGCCGTTTTTCGCCAATTCGCCCTGATTCCCTCTGCTGCGTTTTTCTATGTCTCACGTAGAAGACACACGTATTTGTGCCAATAGCGTTGTGTTAATACGTCATCATCAAAGCCATAAAATACCATATTATTGCAATGAAAAATAAATGGTGTAAAAATTAATTTTTAGTAACCTTATGTACCAATGTTGAAAATGTCAACAAATCTAAGTGTATTAATTTATGTATGACATATATTGCTGTAAATAGCTTTCCTTAGGCACTTGCAATGGTGATTATATGCCCTTTGACTCTTGCCTCTTTGACACTTCATATCGTTATATACGTATAAAATGAAATTAAATTCATATTTCTTTCCAACCTTCAAATTTATTTCTATTCGATTTATTTTTTTGTAGCTTCTAGCCTAGTTCCCCAAAACTCCTCTTTCATGTTTGTTGACTATTTATACGTGTTGTATTCTTAATTTCTCTTATGAACTCAGATATTTGATAGCACTGCATTTAATTGTCACCTTTTTTCAGTTTATGTTTGACATCATTTTTTTTAAAATTGCATTGATACATCCATCTTTTTTGTCTTCGTAAGAGGACATGTTACATAGGATTTTCTTTTTCGGGGGTGCCACAACGTCTGTAAAAATAAGTTTCGTACATTATTTTGATAAAACATTTGTCCAAGTATTATATTCTATTGCATTATTGTAAATTGTATTAATTTCTTGTATCTCTAAGAATTCTTCGCGTGTTCTACTGTTAGAAAACATTTGCATAACTATTTTTTCTCCTACATACCTCTTTCTTTGAATTTGAGGACATTTTTCTTTCTCCATCCTCGCTAAAATTCTCTCATTTGTTATTATATTTCAGGCTAAGTTGTTGTTTTTTGACCTTTTGAAATGATATTTACTCGCCAAGTCACAAAAAAAGCGAGCTTATTATTTGGATGGTCGGTTTCAGAATCAATGTACATTTCTCTCACTTGCTTTACAGTTACATAATTCAAAACCCTTTGAGGATCTTTGTTAGCAAGCACGTATATCAAGGTTTGTCGAAGCTCTTTGGAATGCTTCCTTTGTCTCTAGACTAGTGATATAGTCGTTTAATTGCCTCGTTACAAGCTTCAATGCACTCTGGCATTCGTTATGCAATGTTCACTGAATTACATTAGTCTATTTCGATCCATTGCGCTCAAGATTTGTCATTGTTCACCATGTAGAATCGACCGCTCTACTTCCAGTGATCACCACGCAGCAGAAACAAATGCCATCTCTTGGGGGAGGAAGCGTTGAATAAACTTGTCCCACCAATCACCTCTCAAATGAACTAGTCCAATTTTTTTTAAAATTTTCATTTAATTCTGTTTTGTTTAATACATGACAACCTCAAAAATTGTAAAATCAAGTTTATATCATCTGACGTTTTTCCGCAATTGTTCCATTTCCTATTCAGCAAGAAATCTTGTTCCATTCCCTCCCGTAATAACCTGATGCTTTTAAACGCGTTAGTCATCGCTGTTCAGTTCTGGTCATTTATAGAGGTGATGTGGATACTATAAATTGGTGACATCATCTTCCCGCATTCTCAGGTTCAGTTTCAGTGCACTCGCACAAACTCACATTTGCATTAATTTGGTTACACAACAAACCTCATTCCGAAACAGTGCAATTCAAAAATACATCACCGCTATATGTGGTGGTCAAGTCATTGATTAAATCGAATTTAAAGTACTAATGAAATAGCATTTTTATCTAGTTTTAGTTAAGTTTCCTCAAAATTTTTTGGAGAAAACTTACCTAAATAAATCCACTTGATTATAGTAAGAAAACATTTTTGTAATCATGATATTTTTTCCATTCGCGGGATAGAATACGCATTGAAATGAGGAGAAAATAATTATAACTCAATAATATGTCTTGCACGTTTTTTGAGGACATGGGTGTGAACGGCACTTCTGGGATGACCAAAAAAATTTATATTAGATAATTATGATGATGTTTAAGTAAAGGTGTAATGGTAAGCAGCGGTAGGGAAAATTCAAATAAACCTAGTACAAAAAAGGCTTTTGTATTTTCTATTTAGCCATTTTATGTGCCATAAAGGGAAATTGGCCTCGTTAGATCCCGGGGTTTCTAATCGGTCACCCAACCAGGAAGGTGCGATGTATCGAATTCGCTTAACCTTCGGGACAAACGAATTCGGCTAGCCCCGCCGGTTTTGCGGTCGCGGTCTTTCAGTAGAACCATCCCAATATTCACCTGGATGACGGAGGGAACCTACGCAAATCCCAGTCCGGATGGCCGGCACGGGGATTGAACCGAGGTCTCCGGAATGCCAAGTCAACGCGCTACGCTCTGAGCCATCTCGTTCGGTTAATCATGGTTAAACCAGAAATTAAACCCCAAATTGAACGTAGAACAAACGGATTTGTAACTCCGGACCCAGAGGCGGAAAGCTAACGCACTGCTGGGACACTGGTTTTCCGTTCCACTCGATTTTCGCGTCTCCGCTCCCCGCTCCCGATTTTTCCTCCGGTATCCACATTCCTCCCCCGCGCGCCTCGCCGCCCGATCCGGCGAACGGATCGTGCGCGTGCGTGTGGATGCGCCGGGGACACGCAGTGCTCCAGCGGAGTCGCGGTTGATGGAAACTTCCGTTGCGCGATCGCCTCCCACAACGCGTGCGGTCGGCGGGGCTGCCGTGTGGGCTCCCATCAACCGCTTCTCGGAACGCGTGCCTTGCTCCACGTGAGCGCACGGCGAGCAATTTTCTTCTTTCTGGAGGGTATGATTTTACTTGTTACTCTTAATAGGCTAACATGATTCGTGAGAACTGGCTGAGATGAACTATGTCGCTTCATAGGTTGTAATGAAATGTTAGGAATCTAATGTTGAAGTGAAAGAACTGCATTTTTCAATATGCTGGCTCTACGATTAACGTTCCGTGACTTTAATGTATGTACTTTTTTTACAAAGTTAATTTCACATTATAAAATACTCCCACTCTGTGAGAGTATTTTGTGTTCTGCAACACTAGTAGCTCTGTAACTTGTGTCCAGTAGATGTGTATTTTGGATTGATTCTGACAACATAGCATGCAGTGCATGGCTGTCTAAGTTAAATATGATATTAAAATGTATGCACAGTTTCACTTATAATTTGTTTCTTTTCAGGTAAGACGAGAAACTTTAGACGAATCAATGAGGAACAAAGTGAGCTTGAGTCACGTGAGTACAAGTAAATATACTGTAAGAAAGTTTAACAGTAGCATAGGCGTGAGTATCAGCGCAAATATAAAACATGTTTTCTATCGTTCCTTAAAAAGAAGTTTTTGTGAAATATTAACAACACACTTCGTTTTGGAGGATGGGTCGTATAAAGGATAGAAGTAGTTTGTTGATAAAATTACTATTGGTATGGCAATTAAGTATATTAGGAATACACTGAGTTATCTGTTTACTGTCTATTGTCTTGCTATCATTTGGTCGACCAAAAGATCCTTTGGTTTAAATAACGTTGACTTCGTGGGGGAAGTGAGTAGGACGCTGTCATCGTAGGACTATTGAACCAGAGTTTCCTACAAGGAATAATGCAATGTCCAGTTGACGCTTATCTTACGAGTATTAATGCGGGATGCCGAGATTCTTTTTGTTTCGATGGATATTTTGTTCTTAATGAATCTACGATAGCATGGCTCTTACGTCGTAAACATGAGATTAGGTGCAAAAGCCTTAGATACGAATGTTTTAATAAAAGGCAAGTAACCAGATCTTCGAATATCATAGCTCTTGAAGTTTTTTCATCGCCACCGAATCTTTCACCATCTTTCCTGTTTTTGGCACAATGCATAATCAACAACTCCGAAACCTCCTCAGCTATCAACATTTTTCGCGCAAGTAAGTAATCGCGAAAGAAGGTGAAATTTTATGTAATAATACTACCAATAAATCAGAAGAAAATAGGAATCTTCTACTTTAAAAAGAGTCAAAAACGCGATCACCATCAAGTAGTAAGTAAATTGGCAATTTCAGCAAATTGTCAATTATTAGTTATCCACCTACAATGCAATGAAGAACAAAAATATAACATTGTCAATAGCAATAAATATAATAATAATAATAATAATAATAATAATAATAATAATAATAATAATAATAATAATAATAATAATAATAATAATAATAATAATAATAATAATAATAATAATAATAATAATAATAATAAGTGATGTCGTGATTATTGATGAAATGAAATGGCAAATCTGCTGACCTATATTATCTCAATCCGAAGTAGCTTCTTGCTCAATTTAGACACCCAATCGCACTTGCACTACACAATACTAGGATCTTCGAAATAACCTTCACTGTTACAATTCTACATATATTGCTCTACAAGTCACAATAGGAATTTCTTTATATAGTAAGTCAATGTTCGTTAGTTAGAGTAATACTTAATTAACTAAGGATTACAAAAGGTTTCCTCAATTAAACATCTGAGGAAAATGTCAAAAATTCATTTGGGCTAACTGTTCCATTTTGTTAAAGTCGATTTGTGAAAGAGAGTTTCCCGATATCCGTTCTCTGCGATCATAATTAGAGGTTGTGCTTGTGAAGTGCGTAGTGTTAACTGCGTGAAAAACTTGTGATAAACGTCTTTGAATGGCGAAGCCACATCCCTCCTACAGTGCGAACTCCCACCAAAGTTTCGTCGTACCCGATTCTGGATACGATTTGTCGTGGGGATGGCGCTACTCGCCTCGCCTACAATTTGACGAAGTATTAGTAGTTCAAAGAGTATTAATATGCCCTTGCCATGGACATAGAATATGCGTTGGTGCTTCAGTTATGATTTACAACCTTGTTCGAAGCAAGGAAACCAAATCAAGAAAATGGGAAAATATAACTTTCCAATGAACATTTTAAAAATACATTCACACCGTGCTGTCCGGCAGCCTTCACTTCTCTCGTCATATCTTCAACTCATCCACTCACGGGAAGGAAATATCAAATTAGCAACCTGTCGAACCATCCACGCACACACACCGCCCCCGACAGGCCTATCTTCTCACAGCCTCCAAGCGCGCCGCTTCGATATTGCCTCTGCCTCCGCCGCACCTGATCCAACTACCGCCTCTTCGATCTCGACCCACACACAGCTCCATCGCTCTCGGCCCACGCGCTGCATTGACGTTCCCCACCCACCCACTGCTCCGACGCAATGGACCTACCCGTCATCCACCCTTCCACGCCCGCCCCGCCCATTACCGCGCAGTTCCCAACGCACTCGCCGACCCAGACACACACGCCATCCTCGATTGATTGACAGTTCCGTTTCCCCCCCCACACACACACACACACCACACCATTCGCGAACCCACACGCCTCCACCCAGCGTAGCGCCTGACCCAACCACTCCCCCGCTGTTCCGACTGTCAGTCCGGGTCTTCAGAAGAACTCCAATGCCACACGTTCCAGGAAATACAGAAGAATCCCTTTCAATCGACATACCAGAGCGTACGGCGAAGCCCCGCCCCTCTCTGATTGCATAAGCCCCGAGGGATCATGCGCTTCACGGCGTGTGGAGGGGCGGGGCCGTGTCGATGGTAGCGACTCGCAATTAAACGCCCGGGCGGGCGGCGGCGTCCCCGCGGCGCGCGACCCGCCCGCCGCCTCCGCCGCCGCCGCCGCGCCTCCTCCGCCCACCGCGACCTGCCGGCTGGGCGGCGGCGGCGGCGGCGGCGGCGGGGGCCGCGCGGAGCGTTGAGCCGCGCCGTGCCGTCGTCAGTCGTGCTCCGGGCGCGGCCCCGCCAGCGCGCGCTCTCTGCCCGCTGCCGCCGCCCGCGTGCGTTCCTCGCCTGCCGCCGTCGCCGCCCTCGCCGCCCCGCCGCCGCCGCCCCGTCACCATGGGCTGCCGCCGCCGCTCGCCACGACACGCAGCCTAACCGGGCCGCCGAACGCCGCCGCCCTGCACGACGTCCGACTTCACGACCACATACTACGACCGTCCGGCGCGCCGCACGACGACTTCTGGGTACGTGCCTCCGTCCGCCAGGGGGGTTTTCACGTTTTCTGTGTAAGGTCGCTTACGTTCATGAAGCGATGAGTGAAAGTGTGCTGGTTCGATTGCCGGTGCAGCAGCACACAGCCACCGACACAACGATGTGGAACTTGATAACAATGAATGTGACCAACAAGTGTTGAAGGCATGTTTAATGGAGTAGTATGTACACGTTTGCGATTACATTGAAATGTCAGCGTGTCTCTTTAGAACCCGAATTTGAATCGTTGTTCAAAATTTTCCTTTTTCTTTTAATCGGAATAACATCTGACCTGGTTTTAAATTACCTCGAATATCCTGAGAACCTAGTGCTGAGGAGCATTACATGCACAATACCCTTTTGCGCTGAACGTGATGTCATCCAGTGGCATAGCTATGAGTGCGGTCCAGAAGTCGTCCATTGTGAGCTGCACGTTTTTACAAGACACTTACACTCTTTTTATTCCTTTTTATCGCGCTCCGCTAACATTGGCGGAACTCTTCTACCGTTCGTGTGTTAAGTACTTTATGGGTAGTTTCGCTACCCGCGTCTCCGCGTGTGGTCGCATATACCCAGACAGCTTTATTGTCCGATTAAAGTAAGAACGAAAGCGTTTTGACAAGTTTCAAAGCAGTTTCAAAACAACATATAGCAGCGCTAAACAGTAAACGTGTCTATTTGGTGAGTTTAAAACCACATAAATGTTAAATAGCCAAATGTCAATCACATTGTCTTGTAATCGAGCCGTAGGAGAAACGAATCCGGGGCGCTGCATTTTCAGTGATGCGCAACGTCAACAGGCGACATTTGCAGGAACTCCGCCAACCGCGCTATCTTGTTTTGGTTTTGCTGGTTGGCTGTTCTCAAAACGCAAGCAGCATGGTTGTAAAATACGCAATTTAATATTGAAGACTCTTCAATTTTACGAAGCGAGACCTGTTGGAACTAGAAGATATTCCTGACCGGTAACGAAGGGAACTATGAAAATTGTTTTCCCGTTGATGCCTCGCCTTTAGTGACATCGATTCTTTTAAATTGTATGTTGATATCCATTGTGGACTCCAGACGCTCCGGCTACATCACTTGGCACTTTCCCGTTAAAACTTTTCGATACTGGATACTACGTAGTTTACGAAGGAGGAAGAATATAGTTCTTCAGTTCAAGTCTGCGGACTTTAGAAACGTCATTGTAGTTTTGGAGGAACGTTGAAAAAGTTTCATCTCGCAAGTTAATGCGTTGAAACATTATTTCTTTTGGTAGATTATTCTAAAATCCTTATATTATATTTTAACTTTCCTGCCAATTACTATGTGATTATTTTAAGTTTCGTGTGATTTCATTGAAAAACGGTGGTATCAATTATATTTGGCACGTAGTTCACGTGCAAGTACGTGGCAACGCAGCCTGCCAACGACAAGAACGTAAACGATTTAATCGAGGAATAGTCAGCCTTCCTAGTTGGGAAGCGTGTCTGGTAGATAGAGTTGCGCAAGGACTTGCCTATTGCAGTGTCCTGTTACTGACCATGTTGTCATCTCTAAGTTCTGACTTGGCACATCATAACAGTGACGCTTTCTCTGTTTTTTCTTCGGAATTAATTCCGATCTACTTAATTTTTATTATAAAACTTGGCAAGTGGTGTTAAGGTTGTCATTGAAAGTAGTTTTTCATGTCGTTTCGATGACACATCCATGCAGAAATAATTGTAATATTTACGTTTCGTGAGGAAGTGTTTGTAATATTTGTATTGTATAATATCTGTTTTAAGTTACAGTATGACTAAAGTTAGTTAAACTGAAAATAGAGCACCAATAGTTTGTAAAGAAAACAGTGTTGATTGTGTGTTCAACATCAGTGTCTCTCTCTTCCTGACACTTTCGTAGAAAAATTCGTTCTCAGAACGAATGCTTGTTCTGTGAATTCCGAAGTTCAGTGTCAACCCAACGAAGTCTGTTTATGGTTAGATCCCGCGCGCCGTAGATGGAAATCCGTGTGTAAACTCTGCGAGTGTTTCTTCCAAAATGGAAAGTTGCGCCGCCGTGGAACTGTCGAAAGGAAAGATGGCAGATTTGTGGGCGTCCGCCTCCCGGTCTGACACCGCGCCTCGGAATGCGACTCGCGTGCTCCGGGGCCCCTCTGCGTCCTGGCATCTTCGCCGCCGGCACTGGCTGCCCAGCTGTCGATGTGACTGACGAAGACACATGGGTTGTTTTTTAAAGCGAAGGTCAGTGCTCCTTCTGTTACTCCCTACGCGGTTGAGAGGGGGAGAAGTTTATGAACTGCAAAAGTGTGAAATGTAATGAAAGTGCCATCGTTCAGATGAATTTATGATCCGAATTGTTGAGAGAAGAGCAAACTGGTAACACTTAATACAAATGAAATGCTATTTGTTGTTTTCGGAAGACTAGCAATCCAGATGATTAATAAAGGAAACAACTTTAATTCTGTTGTGTAAAAGTAGAGCAACGAACTTCTCTTTCATGTGCTTTAATGAAGGGATGTTACTGCAAGGTGTAATAACGATATAAATCACAACCGTTGTTGTGCTGAATTTCCCTTGAGATGAGGTTGTTGCTCCCTGAAATTACAATGAAATCTGGACAACTACTTAGTAACTTTCGCTAAAACATTGCAAAACTAATGTAAGAAGATTACTGTTCAATGATGTGTCGGTAGTCATTTTAAAATTCTCCACAAACTTGGCATGGTTATAATTAGACCATGTTATTCAGTAAAAACAAACTCAATGAATGTCATCAATGTGGGTATGAGACTCGAGTTAGAAGTTGTGTGTAATTACTACTGAGAGTACAACAGGTTACGGAGAATATTTTCATGATTCGCAGAGCGCGACGCTCGAGTACGTTCGCAGGAGTATCTCCTAGCGGTTTGAAACCGGTAGAATGAAAGTGATATACTTAGTTGAAATATAATATGTAGTAGAGATATCAAGTGAGATAATATGAAACCCAGAAGGAAGTGCATATGGCACTCCACCATTTTCGAAATGAATGTCTGTTCACACTTCTTTCGTTTGCCCAGTATGAAGAGCAGACCTGATCTTTAATGCATCTACATATCATATTTATCCACGGAATATTCTAAAATTTAATATTAAAGTGGATGCGGTCATTTAGCCCTTAGTAGGCTTAATAAATAATAAATTGTTGAATGTATTCTTTAGGATTAACAAAATTAAAAATTGCTGCTCTTGAACAAAGTTTGACGGTTCTATCCGGAAATGCTTATGTTTTCCGTCTCTGAGAACTCAATTTAGAGCGTTTCCTGTTCCTTTATTCAAAACTACGTAGTCGTACATCGGAGCAATTTGTAACTTTATCTAAATGTTATCTACTTTCCCGAGAATGGAAATCTTTTACTTCAACTATTGGTGATAGTGAACGAAAGACTTCATACAACGGTAACAACGGATTGAGGAATTCTCTGTTTACACGAGAGGCTTGGGATATACTGTGTTTACACGAGAGGCCGGTAGACTCTCGAAAACAACAAGACTTGAGAAAAACGGAAGATTCCTTTCCATTTGGGATTTCAGGATTTACGACACGCTACCTATCCCCATTTCAATAATCTTGGACACAATTTACTAAAATCTCACAAACATATTGAAGTAAAAGAAATTACTCTAAATGTCACATAGAACAGGCTCCCTTAAACTTTTTGTGCACATTGACAGCTTATCAGATCACCAGTGGCGTGAGCTTTAAAGAGCGATATCGATGGGACTAGGATGGCTAAATGTCTAGGAAGCTGTGCTGTGGATTCTCATTGTTAGAGTAAACGTGGGATGAAGCATTCCTCGTTGTTTTTCTGCCTTCAGAGTTAAAAAGTCAACTGGCAATAATAGTTCATAGCACCCCTGTTTGGAATTGTTTCGAGGTACTTCCTGAACTCAATTTGTAATTTTTTCTCGGAATGTCTACAATGGTCCTCTCCCGCTGACACCGATCTTTGGAACCGTATGAACCTCCGCGAAATAAAGCAGTGATCGTAAAATTCGTAAAGGCGATGGTTGTAATAGTAATTTTGGCAATATCCTAGGACCTCGGCAGTTTAGTACTTTATTATCGCACACCCAATGTAAATGATAGTAATGTCACATATTTATGTAAAAATTACAAAAGTTAGGAAATTACGTTAAAATTGTCGTTTACTTTGGAACAGTTATTTAAATTTGTTCATTCATTTCAAAACATATTGCACAAGTCTACAGATCACTTTTTAAAAAGGAAATACAATTCCTTGTTTCTAAGACACACATTGTTTAGGAACTTTCTGAAACACGCTTCTTAATATGTTCGAACAACGAAGGTTGGTTCTTTCCCTTGGGATATCACCTCCACATGCGTCTGCGAGGTTTCCCAGTTCTAACACTTCTCCTCTGTCATATCTTTCTCTCTAATAACTCACTTCAGCATTTCGCCCTGAATTTTTGGACAGCCCACTTCGGGGAACCCTGTCCTGAACGTAACGCGTGCCGCACAAACCCTAGAATTTCGCGAGCCGGTTTGGACCGGCGGTTGGGCCTTGGTGCGGCTTCTGCCAGTCTAGAGTATGAACTGGCACGCACCGCACCCCTGGGTTTGTGAGAGTAGGGCGCGGGGCGAGATGGGAGGGTCGTGGCAGCCGGCAGCGGAAGCGGGAGGGGCTCTCCGCCAATGCCCCGCCCTCTCCCTCTCCCTCACCCCCGCCCCTGCCGGCGCGTGGCGTGACCCCGGCGAGGGAGCGGCTCTGCCTCCGCAGCAGCAGGAGGAATAACGCGCGCGTTGGGGCAGGTCGCGGGTGCACCTCCACGGCCGACCCCCGCGGTGCCGCACTCACAATAGTATCCATTCATTCGTTACAGCGATTGGATCGTTATGGTCTCAGCAATTGGCCTCTGCCGTCTCTCTCCTCTATTCTCTTTCACTCTCGCCTCTAGTCTCCCTGTTCTCTATTTTCTTTCATTTCTTTCCTTTCTTTTCTTTCTCTCCTCTAGTCTCCCTGTTCTCCCTTCTATTCTCTCTCCTCTGTTCACTCTCTCTCTTTCTCTCTTTCTCTTTCTCTCTCTCTCCTTCAATTTACTCGCTTTTCTCTTACTTGTTCTCTTTTTTTCTCTTTTCTTTTTCTCTCCTTTACTACTGTTTTTGTGAGATTCTTTCTCTTTTTTATCTCTGTCCTTTTCTCTGTTTTATTTTCTACCTTTCTCTGCTGTATTTCTATTTGATCTTACAGGCGCAGAGGCAAAGAATACCGAGCACTTTTCCTCTTAGAATTTCTCGCCGTGACTGACACCACAATAAAGTCTGCAACGAAAGAAAATAGACAATAAAGGTTGAGTTGCAAGGTCAGGTGTTTCATGCCGTAGAAGTGGTTTTCCCATCCCAATGCAATTCCCAGTGCAATATGGCGCTTTCGTGAGCTTCGTCGGTGATTCTTACGTAACGTCTCGGTGACCAACTGTTGATCGAGAGGAAAACTTCCCGTCGTGCGATCCCAATAACTTATTGACTAACCGTAAATGGATTTAATTTCCATTTAGAATGAACACTACACGGATAGATTGAGCTAAAATAACTTTAATAAGATGTATCAAATATTATTTTCAGAGAAATTCTTATATTGAAGTTTCATTACACTTAATTTTTCCTGATTACTTCTAAAATTCAAATCCGTTTATCTAGTGCTTCTTTAATCACAAATCAGTTGTTCTAGAAGACAATTATTGAAAGATGTGAGGCCTTTATTATTTAAGTGAATGAAGTAATTGGGTTCCTAGTGAACTGCAGCATTTGTCCACACTTTGAAGATTTATCATCAGACTTCGAAAAAATTTCTTCTGTTCAGTAGCTGACTCAGCTCTTGGAATGACTCATAAAAGCTCTGAATTTAATAATAGCTGTAAACCAAGAGTCAATCATGATTCAATGCAATTTTTGTAATAATTCTTCCCAGGAAGTGACTGAAATGTGATGAAACGATATGTGCCGACGAAATAATAATTCTAAGTATAATTTATTTTTCGGCGTTTTTAGTTTCAGTGCTGGTATTTTTAGCCCCTAATTAGTTTTCTAACATGCCTGTAGTCTGCGGAACTAAAGCAATTGCAGGTTTTGTACGAAATATTACTGTAGAAATATGAGAATTACCGAATACGTATTTAGAACTACAATGGTATTCTCTAGTACTTATACACATTTACGCAAGGATTCCCGAGTACTCAACTACAACTATGCGAGGATTTTCGACCACACATCTAAAACTACGTGAGTATTCTTGGGTGTTAATTTACCACTACTTGAGCATTCCCTAGAACACCTAGAATTAAGGGAGAAGTCCCGAGAACATTCACGAACTTTGCGAGGACTAAGACTGAAAATTTATGACGGTACATGACGGTATGGATATATTTTGTGTGATTTACTTTGGCAGACATAATAAGTCCATATTTCATGCGAAGCGATTCGAAACGTAGCGTATCTCGCTTTCTCCCTCTCAAGCAGCATTTACAATCTATATCGATCCTTTTCGCTCGAAATTTGATTAATTTAACGTGCTCTCGCAGGTATAGTTAGAGTTGTGACATTTCTCGGGTTTTATTTCTCCATAACCATTGTCCTCTTAATATAGTAACATTATGCAGCACTCTTGAATTTATTGCATTTAACCGTCTTCATCAGCTAGTTAAAAGTTTAAACTAGGAAATGTTTGGCCGACTTTGCTCGCACACACAGCTGCGGCAACACCACCGCACGAAGCTAAAAGTTCGCGTATCCAGCGTGCGGCGTATTTCCAACTGGTGTTCGTAGTTTGGAAACCACATGAGAAGGGAAGTCGTGTTGACAGCGATTTCTGATGTTTAATCGCGTACGTGTGTAGACGTTGAGCCCTTTGCTAGAGGCTTCATAATGTATTGCTTATAGAGGGTGCTCCATCGAAGGGGGGAGGCAGGGCAGGGAAGGGTAAGGCAGGACAGGACAGGGCAGGGCAGGGTAAGGCCAGGGCGCGGGCGCGTGCGTGGGCGAGGCTGGGCGGTCGATAGCATCCGCTGGAGCCGCCCTCTTTCCGCGCGGCGCAGCGCTCTCCGCTTTCTCTCATCTGCGCTTCCTCCTCCCCCGCCCCCGCCCCAGCCCGCCCCCACCCAGGCACAGCAGCGCCCGGGAAGCCCCTGCAATTACCCCCCGCGTGCTGAGTGGCGGCGGGGGCGGGGGCGCACCGTGGCGTACGCCGGCGCAGGTCGGGCGAGTTGCGAGACAGCCATGCACAGGGCCAGAGAGTATATATCACAGGGCGACGAGGGCCTGTGCTTGATCTCCTCACTGTGGGTGATCCGTGGTGTAGTGGTCAGATCTCGATCGATCCATGTGGGATGTGCAGTGGACAGAAATAGTTCGCGCCGGGTTTTCTAAGTATTCTCCAGTTTACCTTTGCTCTGATTCCGCTGTTCCTCTATCAATTTCATCGTAGGCGTGCGTGCAGGGAGAGGAACTGGGGGACCGTGCCTCCTCTCTGAATATTTTGAAACGTTTCCCGTAGCCCTTCGCAATAAAACATTTTATTTTTATAAATACGATCAATTCCTGATTTCCTTTTTAACCCGACAATTTGAGGAATTCATGTAGGACACGTTTGGAAGAGACTCTCCAAGCCATCTGTTAACCCTGTAAATGGTTCACTTCTATTTATTGCATCATTAAAGATATTTCATTTTCCTGGTATTTTGATTTATTGATTTACGAGTAAAATATGTCATTTGTAAATGAATTAATTTAATTGAAAAAGGGACCAGCGACGGGACAGAGGACCCTAGAAATTTAGTTGCCCCTCCCCCATGTATCACGCTGACCACGAATATGTACTGCATATCACGCTGACCACTGCATATCATAATTGCAAATCCATTTAAATCATTTTTCCAATCCAGATATGACAGGAAGGCTGTGAATTAGCATCATAATAAATAAACACGTCATACCCCACCGTACACAAAAATTTCAATTTTATCAATATAATAACACCATGAATTCGCATCGGAAATTCGCTTTTAAATGGAAGTCTGGACATTGAGTGCAACAATCTGGGCATTTTGAAGGCGCGATTAATTCCAAAGAATTATTTAATAATATAACTTGACATAATAGTACGTATATAGTTTTGATGCAGTTGATAAAATAGTACTTTATCGAATCCAAACTAGAAAAACGTAGACAACTCTCCATCTAAATTTTGAATCCTAAGCTCTAAAACTGAAGTTTTATTTAAAGTTCTGAAAAAGCATCGTAACTCCATTAGCATTTGAAGGTTTAAATTCGCGTCAGGTATGAAGTATGAGGTATGGAAAAGTTCAACCTAGTAATGATTGTCACACGAAGAGCATAGAGAGATTGCGTATTTCTTCGCGGTATCCACTGTTTGTCTAGAGCAGCGTCCATCTGCTCATCGAGGTGAGTCGAAGAGCTGAAGGGCAAATACTAATTTCCTCCTTGATGAGTTTCTGGATTCGCTTGAGGCGCTGCGGTCGTGCCGCCTGCGCAGCCCAGGTCGCCGAGGAGAAATCTATCGAGGATTCGGTTCACTTTGACGGGTGTAATGCTTTGCTTTGCTTACGTTGCTTGCTTGCTTGCTAGGCCTCGCTTGCACCCACAATGATATAGGCAGGCAGGGGCGTCGCAGTTAAAGCAGCAAACGCGTATTACATTACAAATTATTTAGATTTTATGGGTCCTTGGGAGCTAAGTCCCTTCAGAAGACTGCAGGATGGTGGATCAGCACAAGTGAAAATGAAAGACAGAATATGTTTTAGCAAATGTCGAAACAAAAGTCCTTTACTTATACAGAATGAAGTTATACAAAAAATGAAGTTACATCTAAGTTACGTGGAGACCTCCGTCCAACTGAGCGATAGCTCGGAGAGTCTCTCCGGGCAGGGCCCTTCCGCTTGTTTTATAGTAATCAGAGCTTTTTTTGTAATCATACGCTTTCACGTGGGCTGCATGTGGCTTCCCCCTCCCAAACCTGATGCGGCCAGAAGGCGCTGAATAGGCCCTCTGTGTTTGTGCCCGCGCTGGCCATATCGTCAGCCGTCCGTCACTTTAGACGCTGATGGGGGTCAGCTGGGGTCACATGTCGCAAAGGCCATCGTGCTTAAACATTCATATTTATTGGTACTTCCCAGTTGACGGGTATTTCCCAATTGAATGCGTTATGATAAAAAGCTCCCATGAAGTATGATTATACTCATTACAGTTATATTACAATTACAATTACAATTACACTTATTACTATTACAATCATTACACCTTCAATCACAATTATTACAATTACACTTATTACACCTTCAATCCGTACAGTTACAATCATTACACCTTCCCCCTTTTCAAAAGTGAACCACCATGTGGTTTACTTTT
The DNA here is from genome assembly GCA_038098605.1 of Gryllus longicercus. Taxonomy (NCBI): domain Eukaryota; kingdom Metazoa; phylum Arthropoda; class Insecta; order Orthoptera; family Gryllidae; genus Gryllus; species Gryllus longicercus. The sequence continues at coordinate 2,160,267 of JAZDUA010000188.1, read as the reverse complement.
ACTCAACGAACATATCGAGTGGACCGTCTGAGCCTCTTGGGCGTGTGATCTGGATCTATACTGGATGGCGTATGCTGTCCATCTGCTGTTGCCTCTACGTCGGCAAAGGTTGGCTCACGGGTTATTGGGAGGGAACGTGTTGATAGGACAGGAGATACTTTGTCGAGATCCCTTTGGTAGGATACTACAGGTTGATAGGTATTTATTACCAAGCATCTCTCTCGTGCCTGTGCCCAACAGTCCCTGGGACTCCATTTGTCCCACAACCAAAAACCACATTCTCTGCAACATTTGCAACAGCAACAACTACAGCAAGTAATTATTATGAACAATACAAATACAATTAGTGATCCTAACCATGTTGCGCCTTGATACCAGACAGAAGGAAGAATACTTTCTTCTTGGTCTTTAATCAGCCCTTCTATTTCTGATACCTTGTAGCTCGCTATTTTTAAATCATCTACAGAAGTTAGAATATTCTGCAGAGGAGTATCCAGATCTAAATTAGTTAATTTCTCCTTTGTCTCCTCATCAAAACAACAATCAAAATTTGGAGACATTACAGGTAATACGTCCAGCTCAGTTCGATTGACTTCTAGTTGACTACTAGCATATTAGGTCGCGGAAGCAGAATAACCTTTGCAACCTTTTGGGAGGTGTAGTTTACCTTGGTTTTCTAAGACAATATTTCGTGTTCCTTGAAGAGGACACAAAATTGCAAATCTTTCGGGGCTCGGTGCAACGTATAACCACTCATTACTTAGATATAGCGAGATCCAGTGTGTTCTTGTTAATTTAACAATTCTTTTGTCACACACATCTGGAACTCTGTTATTAGATACATGTAGAAGCGTAGCTTCACAATCTACATCTGGAACATATGTATATACTGGTACTTTTTCTTTACAAACAAAATTAATTTCATTAGGATTAAAACAATTACTTAATTCATTGGAAGACATCTTTCCATATTTGTTATGCATAGTGTCCTTAAATACATACTCTCTATTAAAATTAAGATACATAAATGTATCGTCTTTCACTCTTGTTGGAAAGGGTAAGACTTTATACAATTGATATTGAGTGCTTGCAACAAGAGGTATTTGGATTACATATACAAAATAGTTCTGAAAAGAATAGATGATAGGAATTATTAATTTACTTAGTTCACTAATAGGAAAAGGAGGATAGTCCAGGTCCTCCTTTGGTTTACCTTGATCCATATAACTCTTTATTTTATTTGGTGTGACCAGTTGAGGTTGTAACACACCATCTTGAGCATGAACAAATGCATCTACTAAAATATCGAACGTATACCGACTTTCCTCAATTCCTCTCTCTACTTGTTTCAATTGTTCATTCATCATGGATACTACAGTGGTTGATTCCTCTAATTTGTTAATTGCCATGGATGCTTTCACTGCAAAGTTCTTAAATTTATCAGCTAACATTTTCTCATTCTTATCTATTTTATACATTGTAGAATTAAATGTGAGAATGGCTGATTTGATTACTGTCATCTGTTCTCCCGAAATTTTTAAAAATTCTCTTTGCTCGTTCTGAATTGTATCAATATGCTTTTGATAACTTTTAATTTCAGATTCTGTTGCTGTGCCAAACAAAATTTTGCTAACCTCTCCAATAAAATTTAAAACACCTCGCTTCTGTCGACCATAATTATTTTCATTTAAATAACCCGCAATTATATCTTTTAAAGAATCTACATAACGAATCTTTGATCGAGAATAAGTTGCGAATGCTGTACAATCCGTTAAATGATACCATGATTCATTTGAATGTTTTTGACATACAGTTAATACTTGAGCCTGATGACTTTTAGTTTGTTTCCATAATTCTTTAATAGGGTTTAAATCTATGTAATTTACAAACTTCCATTGAGTTGGTGACAACAAAAGTGTACCTATTTCGTCGAAATATACTCCTGCTGACGACGATATTGGAGAATTTTGACTTTCCACCGTAGTCTGGTGTTGTAGTGCAATTAACAACAGCTTAAGTATCCAAATCGCGATCATCTTGCGAATTTTCCTCTGAAACAAAGTATGGTTTCAACCTATTTACATGAACTCTAAGTCGTTTACGTTTTCCTACTTCTTGTAGAACAACATCAGATCCCGCATTTAAAACTTCTTGTATTTCATATGGACCTTTCCATAGCGGTTCTAATTTATTTCTTTGCTCTACTTTTACTAAGACCTGGTCTCTGATTTTAAATTCCCTCTTTCTACTCCTTTTTTCATCATAATATTCTTTCTGCTTTTCTTTCTGTATCCTCAAATTTTCCCTAACCCTTTCATGACAAACTTGGAATTTAAATCTTATTTCCTGAACAATATCATCGTATGTATACAACGGAGTTGTATTCGCTTGCAATTTACCCGGTAAATTTGCTTTCCTTCCAAACAATACTTCATACGGGGTATACTTTGTACTCGTGTGGACTGTTGTATTATACGTAAAACTCGCAAATGGTAACCAATCATCCCAGTCGTTATGTGGCTGTTTACAAAAACATCTTAAATATTCCACTAACGTTCTGTGCGTTCTTTCGAGCGCACCATTACTTTCTGGATGATATGCACTAGTATTGATTTTCTTTATTTTAAGTAATTTACTTAAATTTTGGAATAAGCCACTCATAAAATTAGAACCTTGATCGGTTACTATCTCATTTGGTATACCGAAAATACAAACGATAAAATTATTAAATGCTTTTGCTGTTTCCTGTGCGGTTGAATCAGAAAGCGGGACCGCGATTAAGTATTTACTCAAATTGTCCTGACATGTTAAAATATATTTATTCCCTTTAATTGTCAACGGTAAAGGACATTGTAGGTCCTAAGTAAATCTTTTCCCAAGGTGTCTCTTTAATATCAGTCACCATAAGTGGTTGTTTCACTGGTAACTGAGTTGCTTTATTTAATTGGCATGTCTTACAAGCTTTAATAAATTTCTCTACGTCATTTGACATGTTCGGCCATGAAGTATATAATTTAATTCTCTCTAGAGTTCTTTTGATTCCTTGATGACCTCCAATGGGACATTCATGCATTTCTTTGATAATTCTTTGCCTATTCTCTTCACTAACCTGACAAGAGGCTACTGGATATCTACTTAACGCGTCTGCATTGACATTCATTTTTCCTGCTTTATGTATCACTTCATAATCGTATTCCTCTAACAATAATCTCCATCTCATTAATCGAGATCCTGGATCTGTTACATTCAAAATCCACGTTAAAGCCTTATGATCTGTCACGATTGTGAATTTTGTTCCTAATAAGTATGGACGGAAATGTTTACAAGCCCATACGATAGCTGCGAGTTCTTTTTCTGTAATAGAATAATTTAACTCTGCTTTGTTAAAAGTTCGAGAGGCATAAGCAAGCGGCTTATCTTTTCCTATCTTTCCTTGACTAAGTATTGCTCCTATAGCATAATTACTCGCGTCCGTTGTTAGAATAAATGGTTGTTGAAAATCAGGATACTGAAGTACTGGCGCTTGTGTTAATTCTTTCTTTAAAGAGTCAAAACTACTCTGTTCCTCTTGTTCCCATTTCCATTTACTATCTGTCTTTAATAACTTTGTCAAAGGTATAGCAATTGTACTAAACTTGTCAATGAATCTACGATAATAACCTGCCAAACCGAGAAATGATTTTATGTCTTTGATATCTTTTGGTATTGGAAAATCTCTAACGGCTCGAATCTTTTCTGGATCTGGTTTTACACCATCTGGCGTTACCAGGTGTCCTAAATACTGTAATTCTGTTTTAATAAATTCACATTTATCTGGTTCTATTTTCAAATTACATTCCCTTAAATTTTGAAAAACTTCAATCAGCTTCTGATTGTGTTCTTCCAAAGTTTCTCCAAATATTATTATATCATCTAAATAAACCAAACAACGACTACCTAACGTTCCTGATAATACGTTATTCATAAGCCTCTGGAAGGTACTGGGAGCGGATTTCAAACCAAACGGCATACGCTTAAATTCATAATGTCCGGTATTAGTGCTAAACGTAGTTTTACCTTGATCTTCTTCCGCTATTGGCACTTGCCAATATCCACTCGCGCAATCGAGAGCTGAAAAATATCTAGCCCTACCTAATTTGTCCAATATCTCTTGAATATTTGGAATTGGAAAACTGTCTCCTATAGAGGCGTCATTTAACTTTCTAAAATCTACACAGATTCTCCATTTTCTTTGGCCTGATGCGTCTATTTTCTTCGGAACGATTACTAAAGGAAAATTCCAAGGACTCTGACTTGGTGTAATTATATCTTGTTCGAGCATAGACTGAATTTGTTTTTCTACTTCAACTTTGTTTTTCCGGTAATCTGTAATTCTTTAGAGTAATCGCTTTGCCTCTCGGGATTCCTGGTGTAGGAATCGTGTGTTCGACTCCTCTCGCACTCGTTAATTTGTCTCCTTCTAATTTAAAGATATCCTGGAATTGATGACAAATTGCCCGAATTTCTCTAGTACCCTCTTTAATGTGCGAAAATCTTAATTTCTCATCTAATTTACGAATTCTCTCAGGATCTTTCGAGTGATTAATCCATTCTCTTTTCGACGGTACTTTTCTTAATACAGGTTTCACATTAATTACCTGCTCTTCATTTGTAACATTTACGCATAAGCACTGAAACCTATTGTCTTTACATTTCACTAGTCCACACGCTATATAAACACCTTCTTTTAATTTTTGATTTTCAATTAATCTATCACCTACTTCTGTGGTTGGTAACGATACTATCGTTTCACTTTCAGCGGGTACTCTTATATCAAAAGGAATGTTTAATGATATTCCATACGTACTGAGACCATCTTGTCCTAATATCATATCGAGTTCGTGTGGCAAACTGTTTACCACATAAAATTCGTGTTTACGAGGTTCTGATGCGTTCTCCAAGACAAGTAGTATTTTACCAATTACTTTTAAATTATTCCCTGTAATTCCTTTTATTATTATTTGTTCATCTGCATGCTTTATTTCTCTTTTATTTCTTATTGCTTCTAACTTTACCAACGATACCTGGGACCCAGTGTCTATCAATGCTACACCCATTTCACCCTTCAATTGCTTACACAATACGTATATTTCGTATTCATTTAGCTCGTAATGTCGATCTAAATTTCTGCAACCTCTTTGTAACTCATTTACGTTTAAACCTCGAGAACTACAGACCCTTGCTATATTCTCGTCCGGAGATTCACCTGTCTCCGCGTCACTTCGAGTCGCGATCTCTTTAGTGACTTTTCGGCTACAACCTAATTGTTTGCCGTTCCCTATTTTAAGGAAAGAGGGAATTGTTCGCGTCGCAATCCCTTTGCGCACCGCCATTTACTCGTACTTGTGGGCAGCACCCTGCTTGTGCTTCGCAACCCTTTTCTGAATCGCAACCTGCTTGTGCTTCGCAACCCTTTTGCGAACCGCAACCTGCTTTTGCTTCGCAACCCTTTTGCGAACCGCAACCTGCTTGCCTAGGACTTATCTTCGGTTGCTCAGACAGCCCTGCTGTCCGTTTCCCTGCGTTCTGCAATTTCTAGCCTCGTGCCCTTTCTTATTGCACTTCGCACAGGTCGGTACTGGTATACCCGTACATTCTCGCGCCTTATGTCCTATTTTCTGACATCGGAAACATGTTATACTTGCCGAATTAACTTCTTTTCTTACAATCGAATGTTTCTTTGAATTGTTACGCTGATCATAACGTGGTAATTGCTTAAAATTCCCCTGATTTGGATTACTGAATTTGTGTCGTTGCGACAAAATAGAACTTTCCTCCTCTAATGCAATTTCAATTAACTGAGATATAGACTGATCTTCTCCTTTTGTTTTTACCATTGTTTTTATACGATCATCAACTATTCCTTGAACAAAACATATCTTAACTATTTCTTGCATGATAGCAATTCCTCCTTCTACGTAGGATGGTTCTATCTGCTCTAGTTTACGTCGCGTTTCCCTGTATAATTCAGCGGATAAATCATCAATGCGCGAACCCCACTGAATTATAGTTTCATTAAAATTTTGCCTACTGTTAAATAGTTTACTTGCATGAAAGTCTAATGTCCTTCTTGTCGCGTAATGTTCCTCTAAAATGTCACGTACGTCTTCCCACGATGATCTTCTTTTAATCATTAATTTTGCTTTCGCATCTCCGCATATTTTTGCTTCAATAAATTTTAAAAATAACCCGTGTTTACTAGGATGAACGACTTCGTACGCGGCTTCTACACTTTCTATAAATTCTCGCAGTTCCCTCGGATTACCCTCAAAGCTTTTTGGTACTAATTTGATTGCTTCCGGCACGGATATGTAATCTTGCTCGGAAGGAGCACCTTGACTATCAGCCATCATCCTCAATTAGCTAACACAACTAGATAAACACAATACTCAAACTTCGACGTTTCCTACGCTCACGCGCGCACTACAAAATACCTAACACACTTTGGATCAAGATAACCCAGAGGTTGGACTAACCTTTACAAGATGAAGAGTTCTTCTGAAGGCAACCAAATGGAGATCGCTGCTACGGTTACGTTGCCGGCTGCACGTACGGCTGAACACAGGATGGCACCTCGGTACACCAGGCTGCTGCTGTTGTAGTGCTCAGAAGAACCAAGGACTCCGCCAACTCCTCTCGGAAGGTTTCGCTGGCCAGGCTCCACCACGATCACGCTGGTGAATACGTGACTCCTTGAAGAATTGAAAGAAATGACTTTTGCTAAAACTGTGCTGAGCAGTGCTTCTGATTTTGAAGGATCCCACCGCTGCCACCATGTAATGCTTTGCTTTGCTTACGTTGCTTGCTTGCTTGCTAGGCCTCGCTTGCACCCACAATGATATAGGCAGGCAGGGGCGTCGCAGTTAAAGCAGCAAACGCGTATTACATTACAAATTATTTAGATTTTATGGGTCCTTGGGAGCTAAGTCCCTTCAGAAGACTGCAGGATGGTGGATCAGCACAAGTGAAAATGAAAGACAGAATATGTTTTAGCAAATGTCGAAACAAAAGTCCTTTACTTATACAGAATGAAGTTATACAAAAAATGAAGTTACATCTAAGTTACGTGGAGACCTCCGTCCAACTGAGCGATAGCTCGGAGAGTCTCTCCGGGCAGGGCCCTTCCGCTTGTTTTATAGTAATCAGAGCTTTTTTTGTAATCATACGCTTTCACGTGGGCTGCATGTGGCTTCCCCCTCCCAAACCTGATGCGGCCAGAAGGCGCTGAATAGGCCCTCTGTGTTTGTGCCCGCGCTGGCCATATCGTCAGCCGTCCGTCACTTTAGACGCTGATGGGGGTCAGCTGGGGTCACATGTCGCAAAGGCCATCGTGCTTAAACATTCATATTTATTGGTACTTCCCAGTTGACGGGTATTTCCCAATTGAATGCGTTATGATAAAAAGCTCCCATGAAGTATGATTATACTCATTACAGTTATATTACAATTACAATTACAATTACACTTATTACTATTACAATCATTACACCTTCAATCACAATTATTACAATTACACTTATTACACCTTCAATCCGTACAGTTACAATCATTACACGGGTGGTAGAGACGCTTCGCGATAGGTGGGGTGAGGTGAACGTAGCCCCGTTTTAGAGAAAAAAATAATATGTATGTCTACATTATATGTTCAGAAATTCCACGGAAAAAACAGAATCTTGACTTGATGTCATCTTTAATATGACTCCGACTGGAGATGTTTTTAAATCGCTGTATCAATGGATTGCTATCACTACGGTATACCGCGGTAGATGAGATTTGATAAATCCTGCATAGGGGTACGCTCACGGGACGGGGCGGGAGGGATCCGAGTCCCCCTACCCCTGAAAAATTCTGAAGATGCCCCTATCCCTGCGTAATAAAACATTTTATTTCCATAAATATGTTCAATTCTTTGTTTTACCATTTTCTATATGATAATTTGAAGAATTGATACACAATAAATGAGAAACAGGCTCTCCACCCATCTGGGGACCTTGCAAATTGTTCAACATAAAATCAATCAATTAATGGAATCAATAAAATTATAATTTCATTCCATTTGTGTATTTTAATTATTTTGTAGTAAAATGTGTAGTATGTGAATAAAAAAACTAATTGAAAAAAGGAGCTCTGAAGAACCCAGAAATGTAGTTGTCCCGTTCTATTTTGGCTGCGCACCCATATGTAAGGATTAATTTATAAGCTGCTACTTCTACTGTTGTTGTTCTCAACTACACATATTTCCACTAAGCAGTAAAGCGGAGTACCTGCTGAGCAAGAGATATTTTCTTCGATACCCCCTCATTTAAAACGAGTGCTCCCCACGAGTCCTTTGTGTGAGACGTGTGGGCGCGCGCGCGCCGCAGCGTCCGCATGGAGCTGCTGCGAACTGTGCTAGTCGATCAGAGCGCTTGGCTCCGCGCCCGGCGGCGGCGGCGGCGGCGGCGGCCCAGTGACGTCACGCGGTATTCGCGTCTGCGCCGCGGCGCGCCACAGCGCATTGTCCCATCCCGCCCCGCCCCGCCCCGCCCCGCCCCGTCGCTCCCCGCCCTTCAGCGCGCCACGCCGCTCCGCTCCGCCGGCCGAGGAGAATCCTCGGCCGCGAGGGAAACGAACCGACGCGTATGCAGTATGCAGCGCGCTGCGAAGGAGATTACAGACGTGCTTCGCGATGCTACTTCTTAAAAGAGCACGCGCGGACATAGATATGAAGGAGCATTATTCTGGATTTGCGCTGATGCAGCCCGGGGACAGAATACAGATGCATCAAACTATACACAATTACAAATGGTTTTTAATACAGTAAATGATCCTTCGTCTGCTACCTCACCCACGCAGATAGCTTTTAGCGGCAAACGTGTCTAAGGGCATCTGAGGTCTCTCTGACCGGGGTGACCTAGTACTCGAGTCCCGACGGTGGAAGGATTATCGGTATTAGCTGGTCAACTAGGTCGAATTCAGCCGCTGTCTAGAAGAGAATCCTAACGACCGGCTGCTCTGATCGGTAGTTTTCCTTGGTTTCTCCAATCAACTCCAGGAGAATGCGGGAACTGTACTCTAACAAATTGGTCACGTATTGCGCACGATCTTTCCTTCCCCTTCCTTGTCCTATCCTCACCCCTTACTTACACACACTTATGCTAACATGCACTACACTACCACCCTTCTTGGGAGCAGTCAAGAGCTTAGAGCTAGTCCCGGCTGAGGTGCTGCCCCGCTAGTGGGAGATATCTGGATAGGAAAAAATCCGCAAGCCGACTTGGGTAGGCGACGGATCTCGCCATACAGTAGGAGAAAGATCACGGCCACTCCCGTGATAAAAACGTGCACTGCAAGTGCTCAACGGGGCTCCGCCTCAGTCGGAATGAGCGCTAAGCTTCGGACTGTACTCCGTGAGTGTGTGGTAGAGTAGTGAATGTAAGTGTAAGGGTGCGTATAAAGTGAGAGAGTACAAGGAAGAGGTCAGATATATCACGCGCGGTCAGTGACCCGTTTGTTTGGATACTGATCCGGCATTCGCTTTGTTTTGACCGAAGAAACCAAAAAAAACTTCCGATTAAAGAAGCCTTCCGCTAGAATTCTTCTCTGGACAGCAACTGTATTTCAGAACCGATCAACAGCCGATATTTCAGAACCAATATAAACGCCGCGGGTTGTGAAATGAGTAGAGGGAACGTCTTACGACTTCTGTTCACCAGTGATTGGGAGATCGTGGTTTCTAACCCGGCCAGATGCTTGGATTTTCCTTGATATGTTTAAGATCGGTGAGTTTATGGTATTTGCCAAAATTGATTTCTTAGACATACTGCTATTATCAATGGTTTTCGATATTTCTCTGATCATTTCTAGGCAAATGCCCAGGCAGCTACCTAGAATACGGGTCACGTACCGCGCGTAACCCTTCCTTCTTTATTCCGTTCTCATTCCCCTAATCTGTGTGTGTACAGAGTGTTAAACGACATCATTTGAGGTGCTTATGTAAATATTTACTGTACCGTCCATCAAACATCGGAGTCTACCTGCAATAATTGTTGTTGGTGTAATCGTACTTTTACGAAATATAAATCAAATTTCATACATTAAAGTGAAGAATCCACTCATTACGATGCGTAATATTGCGTTTTCACCTCTGTCTGCCTTGTGTTCGGTTTTCTCGTTGGGTTTTGATTTACATTATCACCGTCCGAACAAAATTGGCTAAAAAAAGCTACTTGAAGTCAATCCTATTAAGTGCTGACTTTAAGTGAGGTTACTTTCATGTGTAACATGACCTCAGTGCAACCATTACACATAGATGGCAGGCAAATAATCCTTTCATTCCTCAAGAAGAACATATGAAATGGCTCTTCAACAAAACAATACAGACTAGAATTTAGTGGTGGATTCTCTGTGTCCCCTGACTTGTAGACTCCTTTCTAGACTTATCATCTTAAGACATCTTATTATGACAGATACAGACCAACACCCTAAACTGTGGTGTCAAATGTTCCGTAAGGCATTGTGTGCATATGATGCGACAAGGAGCGCTGACACGCGTGTGAAACAAATCGTAGATCACCTTGGTATGATACAGATCGGTCATAACCTCTGAACCTTTTCCTTAGAAACAAGGAAAAGCGTATGGTGTTATTCGATTTATTCCGTATTAAAGAGCAGGCGCATAAGAATTTGGTTTCTTTATTCACCAAATTCATTTCATTCAGAATTCTTTTGAATTTTTGGAATTCGGCCCCCCTAATCGTGGATCACTTACCCGGCCTTAATAAGCGGGAATGATGGCAGAGGATGGAAGAAAGTTCTTGCACATGTCCAAGGCAGAGGATGGAAGAAAGTCCTGCATCCGCATGTAATTTGTCGGAAGGAATGACGAGAGCCAACGATGAACCTATAGAATTGTCATCCCGGCCGTGTTAATCGTCCGTTCTCACATCTTATTGTTGACGTCAACAACTCTAGTGCTGCTATACTAGGGACATTTTGTACAGAATAGAATAAGCATCTGCTCAGAAGAAAATCGATAGTGCTGTCAATTGCTGTATCGCTACCCCGTACTTAAACTTCATACTTTTAAGCATCTAACGGGGAGATCGATATTACAGTCGATTGCTCTTACGCTACACCGTCCTTAAACTCCCTACTTTTGATCATCTGCTCATCGATATTGTCGTTGATTGCTGTAACGCCACGCCGCACTTCAACTCCCTACTTTTGAGCATCTGCTCATCGATATTGTCGTTGATTGCTGTTACGCCACGCCGCACTTCAACTGCCTACTTTTGATCATCTGCTCATCGATATTGTCGTTGATTGCTGTAACGCCACGCCTTACTTCAACTCCCTACTTTTGAGAATGTGCTCATCGATATTGTCGTTGATTGCTGTAACGCCACGCCGTACTTCAACTCCCTACTTTTGAACATCTGATCATCGATATTGTCGTTGATTGCTGTTACGCCACGCCGCACTTCAACTGCCTACTTTTGATCATCTGCTCATCGATATTGTCGTTGATTGCTGTAACGCCACGCCTTACTTCAACTCCCTACTTTTGAGAATGTGCTCATCGATATTGTCGTTGATTGCTGTAACGCCACGCCGCACTTCAACTCCCTACTTTTGAACATCTGATCATCGATATTGTCGTTGATTGCTGTAACGCCACGCCCTACTTCAACTCCCTACTTTTGAGAATGTGATCATCGATATTATCGTTGATTGCTGTAACTCCACGCCGTATTTCAACTCCCTACTTTTGAGAATGTGCTCATCGATATTGTCGTTGATTGCTGTAACGCCACGTCGCACTTCAACTCCTACTTTTGATCATCTGCTCATCGATATTGTCGTTGATTGCTGTTACGCCACGCCGCACTTCAACTCCTTACTTTTGATCATCTGCTCATCGATATTGTTGTTGATTGCTGTAACGCCACGCCTTACTTCAACTCCCTACTTTTGAGAATGTGCTCATCGATTTTGTCGTTGATTGCTGTAACGCCAATCCGTACTTCAACTCCCTGGTGGCTGACGGCTGCTGGCATGGCCGCCGCCTGAGGCGGGAAGCGCGCGTGGGACGGAGTGCGCCGTCTCCGCTCATTCTCCTCCGCCTCCCGGCGCGGCGCGGCGCTGCGCGGCGCGGAGCAGCTGTGGCGGGGTGACTCACGGCCAAATGCGCGCAGCCCCCATATTAGCGCCGGCCACGCGGCCAGCGGCGCGGCCAGCAACAGCGCGCGACGCGCCACGAGGACCAGGCTCGCGCCGAGGATGACGCGCGGCTCTGCGCCGAGCCATGTTTTCCAATGGCCACCTCCAAGTGATCTTGTTTAAACACAGAGGTCCGTGACTGAAACGGCTATCACGAAAATAACAGAACGGTGTTTGCGCTAATGGCTGGCACTGTGCGGCTAGTGATTCATCGCATTGCTCGTTGAACGTGCGCTAACTGCGTCAACGAGACGTGCGACTTGCATACCGTGATATGCACGTACGTGCGCCTGTGTATGTGTACGTGCAAATGGGCGGGTGGGGTAGTGTGTCGTAAAGAACGAAGTACTCCTACCTGTCTTGTGTATTTCGGATGCCCAGTTGTGTTCATGCAAGTTATGCCTCGCGGCGAGACGTTGGTGTCCGTGGTGCGGGCGTGAGGGATAGTTATTTTTATACTTTTTGCATTAGCTCAAAGGAAAACTATTTGTAAATAGGATTGGAAAATAATGAGGTGATTTGGTGGAGTGCTAGAGGCATAATAACGATTTCGCAAATGGAACAAATGAATGAAAAAAATAAGAGATAAAGTGAAACACTAATTTCACAAACTTTTACGTTTAACTCAAAATTTTGCATGGGTTTACTGGGGTTTGAACATACGCAATAATGGCACGTTCGCAGGCAATGTAAACAATTCTATTTTCACCCGTCTTACATGTCAAAATGTCGTTCACCTGTGTATTCCCTAGAAGAGAAAGGCGATGTCGATGCGAGGGATGCCTTTTGTTAAAATAAAATGGAAGTAAAATTGCAGAACTACAGGAAAAACTGAGATGAAGCGGCCTTTTACCACAACTGGAAATTATCTCCAGGCTTGAATCTGCGATACAAGAGATGAAGAAATATTCTGAACCCAACACCTCTACGAGCTCGGCTTACTTCGGGGGGGGGGGCAGTAATAAAGTGTAAGCAATGGGTAACGACATATCAAATAGAATGGAATTCTAAACGCTATCTACCCCATTGTTATTTCCTGTGAAGTATTGAAGCTAACGCGATTCATATGCCATCAATACAAACAGATTTCGATCTCATATTTCAAAATTAGTAAATTAGAGTACATAGATAGTATTTAAATTATCTGCAATAGTCTAAAGAGTCTTATCTACTTTCGTGTCATTTAGTTTTGGAGTTCTCCGGTCTACAAGTTATACCCATTTTAAAACAGTTGTTTTACTTGTGAAATTATTTATGCGATATGATTTTAGAATGTTTTATAGAGTCAGTAGCCTTGAAAAAGATTTGTAGTAGCCGTGGCAGGCAATTTATTTCGAATGAATGGCATTTAGAATTTGCTATTGGTGTGGGCCAACGGAAACAATAAAACAGATGGCAATTTGAACAATCCAAACAAAACGTACACAAAACATTGTTTCGTAAATTAAAGTGAGATGCATCATTCATGTTATTTTAAACAGATTTTTTTAAATACGATTCAAAATAGTTTTAAGACGTTCCTTGAATTTCCAAAACTCTTATTGTCTTTATATTTTGAACATTATCATTGTAAGTTCCAATAAACGTCCCGTTTCTACTTCATTATTACATTTCCGTTTTCAGTGTTGAATATTAGTGGCCCATCACCGGACACAGACCATCTCCATCGTTGTCACTCTTTAGTATCCCGGAGAGGCTGGCGCAGCATTTGATTGGTCTTCTTCTTTATCTAGATCCTACAGATCTACCGCGTGGTTTTTCGCCTCGAAGCTTGCCCCGGACAATCGCCTTTCTCAAGTATCATTCCTTCCGTCGACAAATGTAACGAAAAACTTCAGAATATCATCTTTCTATATTCAATTTTGTTCGCTATGTAAAATAATAAATTACATCCATTTACATCGTGTTAACCAAAACTGGTAGTGTGGAGTGTGAAAGCTATGCCTCACGACTCGAACCAGTGATTGGGTGGTCACGAATTCGATTCCGGCAAGGTGCCAGAAACTTCCTAGATATATATTTAACATCGTTGAATTTGTGGCGCTTGTCGGAATCGCATAATATACCGACATTTTTGATCAGTGGCTCCTCTGGTCAATACCAGGCGGATTTCGGACCTCGCGCGATATTTTCGTTTTCATTTCCTTCTCATCTTCATCTCTATCTCACTGCAAACTGGGGTGCCGTAGAAGAGTATGTTGCATCTAACCCCACCCCGTCATAACCTGAGTATACTACATGGGAAAGCTGTGCGGGCCCTGCAATAGCACGCGACTAACACTAGGGAGAAGTAAGACATTGCCTGCTTGTATGTATGCCAGGCCTGATTGTATGCCTGCCCGGGAAAGAAAATAGTTAATTATGTTCCTACGGCGTTTTAAGGACTCTAATGCTCGTGCGGCAACGAAAGCCCGATGGCCTTTGACCCGTGGGCATTTTGTCGCTCGAAAACCAGTTTACGCCCGTGATACATCTAAGATTTATTTTTACCTAATTTTAATGTTTTAGATTTACTTATTTACTAATTAACTAGTTTACTAATTATCATGGTGGTCATTTCATAGTTCCCTCCAGTAATTACCTCCATAAAAAACCATGAATCATCATTCAACAGTTTTCACATTTCCCTAGTCACCACGATCCTCTCGATGCAGGTGAATTATGCAGTGCATATGAGGCTCCGCATCGAAGGCAATAACAATCCATTACGTATCAGTAAAAAATAAAATTATTTTTGGTTAACAGGCACGCAGAGATGGTATGTGAACCCGAACTTCCACCTGACCGCGTTGTTGGCTGCTGTAGTACGCAGCCACTAACCGTCTTCGCCGCGTCGCCGGCATTTGGCGTGCGGCGCCCCCTCCGTGCGTCGACGCGCTCCCTCCCGCCGCCCACCGCCGCTTAAAGCCGCGCCGCGCCGGGTGCCCTCCTCCCCCGTGGTGTGCGCGCGTTCGCGCTCGCGCTCGCTCGCTCGCGCGCGCGCCGGCGCGTATTAATAGAGGGGCCCACGCGGCTATGAATAGCGCGCGATCGGAAATACCCTCCGCCGCCGCCCGCCCGCCCCGCGTCGTCGCCCCACGCCGCGCTGCGCCGCGCCGGGCGGGCCGGCGCCCGAGTGCCGCGCCGCTGGCAGCGCGCGGCGCAGTGTTTACGGCGCCGCTGACGCGCAACGCCGCGACGCCGTCCGGTGCACACGCGGCGAGACATGAGCGGCGTGTGCGGGGGTTGAGTGGGGTTGGTAGGGGTGAGGAAGTACGGCGTCTGCGGGGGGTTGGTGTGAGTGAGGAGAGTGTGGGAAAGTTGGTTGTGTAGGTTGAGGGTTTGTAGATGTGTGTGGGCAGGGGTGAATGGAGGGATGGTGTGGGTGAGGGTGTGAAGTGTGTGAAGCATGAATGAATGAATATTGGTGTGGGGGTGCCTGGAGTATTTATAGATATGGGGGGGGAGAGTGAGGGTTGGTGATGTGAAGTGCGAGGGTGTGGGAGGTGAGTGAGGGTAGGTGTAAAGGTATATGTGTACGTAATATGTGGGAAAGAACGCGGGACTGATGTGGATGACTACGTATGGAGTGTGTATAGGTATGTGGGGGTGAATGGGGTGTTGATGTGGGTTTTTTTGTGTAGTGTATACGTCGGTAACTGGTAGTTGTGGGATGGCGGTATGTGGAGTAGGTAGGTAGTAGTTGGAGTGAATAGGTTGGGATGTATCCTGCACGTGTGTGTGTGTGTTATTGCAGGGCAAGCCGAAGGAATCGGTGAATATGAAGAAGCGATGAAGCATCCTGTACTTTAGATTTGTTTAGTCTAGAGTTTCATAACTTTGGTATTATACATTTTAATTCTAATCGAATTATAATACATGTTTTTATTATTTAATGTATATTTATTATTTTATAAATACATAACCAGCAATAAAGTTACATTTACATTTTTAAAAGACTCATTTATAAGATTTTTTAAAATTATTTGAATTCTTTTCGCATTTGTTTGTTTACATATGTGAAGTCCGCTCCTACATAGTTGCGTTCACTTGTTCTCGAAAGCTGCGTACTTCCACTCGACAGTGTTACTACGTATTTGAATTGTTGTCTTTTTTTGGAGCTACGAATATATTTTTAAACCATCGTATTCTGCCGTCCCTGGCTACAAGACGTAGCAAAGTGTGCAGACAAGGATGCTCATTTAACCGAGACGAAATAATTCCAGAAATTTGCATCATATGAAAAATTACCTGAAGTAGACATCCCGCTGAAGTAAAAAAGTGCCCGTCCGGTGGTTGAGATACAGCATCTTTGACCGTTTAAACGAGAACAACCATTGTCCATTGCAGATTAAAATTTTTGCAACAGCTTATATTTACTCCTGTTCGAAACATTTGTTTCCAATTGCATGGTTCTAAAGTTCTATACTGTACAAAATCAAAGTTCACTTGGTGGAGTCGTAAGCTTATGCGTCGAGAGGCACGATGATGCTCTTGGCTGACGCCGCGTGGACAGTGTGACGAGCCTTCGACGCGGCGCGTCCCGCGCAGCCCAGAGCCCTTGTAAGTTCACTTAGGCTTTATTTTAATATGATTTTACTGCTACTATTTTGTGAATAATACGCTAAATTTTGTTAGAAACTATTACATTATTCCTATGGTTTACTTTATTTAATTAATAGAAGTGAGTCAACTGGTTTTAATTACCATATGTTTTCAGTCATTTTCTTAAAATAGGGATACCCCTCTACAAAAAAACATGTACACCTCTATTTGAGGGTGTGTATCGGTATTTAGCAACTTCAATAGAAGTGAGTCTACTGTTTTTCATTACGGTATCTTTTCTTAAAATATGGGTACCCCTCTAAAAACATGGACACCTCTATTTGAGGGTGTGTATCGGTGTTTAACAACTTTAACTATCTCACGTTCAAGTCTGAAACGTATTTTCATCATATTAATGTAGAATATGCACTCTCTTTCAATGGCTTCATAGACGTCGAATATATAGCTCCGAGTCTCACATCCGTCATTGTTTCGTTAAGATCCTACTTTTTTGGCAATTCTTGCAAGGGGATTCTTTTTATATAAACATTCTATAATATAAGTATTTTTTCCAAGGGATCAGACAATCTTTCTTCTTGTTTCATCTTCTTGCTGTTTCTTATTTACATTGCGATCAAAATTTAATATTTGGAGTGAACAATGAAAATGTATGGGCAGTAGAAAGATTATTTATAAAGTACGATACTTATACGTATGCTACGATGGAATGACATATATGCGCGATGTGAAAGTATAACTGGGTTAGTGTATGATCGTAAGATATCTTTCTCTAAAGGGATATTATTTTTTTTCGAAATTAACCAGTTTTCCATAGTTTGATTTCAGAACGAACTACTTGGAAACCATTCCTCACTTCAGTTTCCTACAGAAACGTCATAGTTCAGGAATATTCTCAGTAACTGGCACCGCCGTCGACTAGGTTGTCACATGACAGGTGTACCGCAGGAATGTGTATTGTGAATATAATCATAAGTACTTGACTATTCAGTTCAACATTTTGGAGATGACTGCTGATATTTATCGCTAAACGTATTACACTCAAGATTAAATTCTACGTGACTTTCGTGTTGCTTGAAGAGCGAACTTAAATACCAAGGACATAAACATGCATAAATGCAACACTTTTTTTTGGTAGAGCGGATATGAAGCAATAAGGTTAAATGTGTATTGGAGATAAGATAATTCCATAATAATAATCTTAATGAATTGCATTTCCGGATTAAGAATAACTCAACAATTATGACGAGGAAAACGTACCAATTTCCTGGTAGGTAAGGGACAGAAAGCTTTGCATTTTATAGTAAAAGTCGTAAGAAAACACGTAGCATATCATGAGAATTAGCTCCTATGCTCATCTTGCGACTGGTATTAGAGTACGGTGCTCCTTGCTGGAATCTGTTTAGAGAAGACCAAATAGTGCTAACGGAACAAATTCAAAGGCATCAAGAACAGTTTTGAACAGATAATTTGCTAAGACGTCAGGAAAGTTAAGACATTGTCGTAGGAACAACTAGGTACTGCTAAGGAAGAAAGCAAAATTGAATGTGGTTTTTCCAGTTCACTCCAAGACGAACGTACATGAGGTGGTACTTATTAAGGGTACATGAGGCACATGAGGTATCAACTTAAGGTAATAGTGACCACTGAGAGCAGAATGGAAGATGAAACAGAAATCTAAAACTTGGAAATATTTTTGTAACCAGAATCATTGATACATGGAATAATTTGTCAACAATGAACGATACTTGCTCCCAAACGTCAATAGATATAAGTTTTTTTATGCAAGACATAAACGCCCAACTTGCTGTGTAGACGTAAAGTTTTGTTTTTATAATACATAGTTCTGCAAGACTGGCGACAAAACATCCGAATATACCGGCCTTTATATTTATTTTATTACACACTCTTCAAGCAAATAGCAAGGGAAAAAAATAATTTGTAGGGTGAACGCAGCCGCTACAATGGTTCCGGCAACTTAACAGAGTGATGTATTGCACCACAACAATGCTCACCACACAAAATCTATCAGGATACTAATGGGAAAGATAACAAACATGATAAAACCAGGGTTGCCAATCGTCGTATGATAAAATGGCGCAAAATATAAATTCGTCCTTACTTCCTGGACACCAGTATATGCATGCGATGCCATTCCAACCCCCTCTCCCGTTATAGGTTTAACTTTGTGGTGAGAATGCCATTCTTTAGTGGTAATGTAGGATAATTCATAGACATACAAACTGTAAAGGGACTTACTATTTGCTTGAAGAGTGTGGAATAAAATAAATATAAAGGCTGGTATATTCGTAACGTTTTGTCGCCAGTCTTGCAAAACTATGTATTATAAAAAACAAAACTTTACGTCTAGACAGCAAGTTGGGCGTTTTTCATGAACTCAATGAGTTTTGACGGAGTTTAACAAAGAAATTGTGACGTGATAGCCCGGGAACTTCCGTCAACGAACTCAGTCGTACGCAAGGCACTGGATCTACTCTGCTGAGTGTTTTGAGGTTTTGAGGATAGACCCCCCCCCCCCCACCTACACACACAGTTTAACGGGTGTTGTTGATTTTAAACGTAATTTGACACTAAAACGTTTATGAAATAAAATGCGTTTCCTGCGCTCAATTCTCAGCTTTCTCATGACGTCACTCATGGATGGATCTTATCGACTCCCGGAGTATTGTTTGTTTGTTTTTGTTTTTTGTCATACCAAATTACTGTTATATCAATGTTTTTTAGTACTCTTAAGGCCTATTAATCAGCGTACGTAACTTTCTTATGACTTAACCCCATTTTTGTTGTTGTTGAACTTGTTGAAAGTAAATATAAATAATTTAAATTAGTGTATTTAAATAACGATTGCTTTTGACATTGCAAAGACGCTAGAACTGGCATGAGCCATCTCTACAAACAACACAATTTTTTTTCAGGATATGGCATCGTTCTAGACTGTTACGTTGCAAAACGATAGGTGTAGATCCATCTTAAATGAGTATAAATCCTTTTTTTGTGGTGGCGCGTGCTGCCTCGAGTGCGCCCCGTGACGCCCCGCGACGCCCGCGGCGTGCGCGGCGGTCGCTCATCTCCTCTTTAAAGCGGGCGCAGAATGCGGAGGCGCCTCTCCACTTAACACAAGAGGAAGCCCGCTTAGTCAGCACTTGAATCACTTACGCCTTTCGCACCGACTCCACAACACCGAGATGGAAACGCCCGAGCTGCGTGCGCCAGTCCAACCGCAACCCATCAGATCCGGATTTACGCACAGGCTCGTTTATGTCGCAATTGTTGAGGAGGCTGAGGCAATACTTTAAAAAAATTTAATATTTAAAAAAACAATTAACTATTATTTACCTTGTTATTCGTGCTATGAAGTTAAGTAAATTTCGTAGTGCATCACCTTTTTTCGTGGTTATTTCAGAACAAGGAGAAAGAAGTTTTGAGGGGATTAGGTAGACTGGCATGCTATACCCTTTCCGGATGTAGCGTGCGTGATTATGTGTTATCACTACAGTGTGCTTGGTGCGGGATTATGATGAACTCTCCATCGCATAAGATGTATTAAAGTAGTCATACTGAATACTCATGTATTAAAGTAGCTACTAATAGTACTATTGTGTAGCGGTATGGGAACCCTTAACACGCATTAGCGTATAGATTAATCTAAGTGGCTGTAGTGTAACCATACCATTACATTTCCTCGAAATTTACTTCTTTCCAAAACCAGTTATCGGATAGAGGTTAGCAGATTAGTAATATCGTCATTAAAACAATGGCTATGCTTCTGTCGATGTTGTTGTGATTTACAATTGTTGAATATTTACGTTTAACGTGGGGAACGTGCTAAAAATAATCAAATAGCAATCCGTAAAGACGACATATCGTCCGAAGCACCTGTTTCGTAACTATTGCTCGGCGGCCTCCATCTGAGTTACCACTAGCGTTACTGCACCTGTGTTAATTAGTACGTGTTCCTTCCATATATTTTCTTTCAATGTTCTGATATTTTTTTTATGTTATGTGTTTAATTTTTTTCTTTGGAAACTTTGTTGCCTCAACTGCAATGTGTATTTTGGTTGTTATATGAGTATATCACAAAAGTATTTTCCAAAATTATATTAAGAGTTCAGAAATTCGGAAAAAATAATAAATTTCACCATAGCGTAATTCAAGACTTTGTAGAGCGATTTTCAATCTTCCACCGTCCTTCATAATAAAACAATACACAAAACCTAAATAGTGTATCACTAAATTAGGTACTTCATCAAAAGATTTCTCTTGGAACCTATCCGGAAGAACGAAGAATTCTAGTGCATTAATTTAAATGAGCCATTGAAACACAAAGGGATCTAGTGTCTCTAAAACTAAACTTCGTGTTATGTAGGTCAATTTGCTTAGTAATTGCTACTCGTCTTCAGAATGTTTGCGTTTAATTTCCTGATGACACTCATTAGTCCTCAAATGCCCATCACAAACCCTCAGACCTCATTAGACATTTCTTCAAAGATCACGTTTTGAAGTTCGAGAATATTTTTTTTATATTTTTCAGAGGCCCAAAGCCGACTTTTGTCTGATAAGCGATGGCGAAAGCTGAGGAATGTGAAGTGGCGAAAGCCTAATCGCGGTGCCAATTGCAGAAAGCTCCGATTGACCGTCGTGTCGGTTAACGCAAACGCTGAGTAAGGGTGACGTGGGTGTTGCCGGATCGCTGACTACCAGTCTTGCGCTGTCTTTCCACTTTTATTTCTCTATGTCGCCGTCAATGCAGTTTTTAGTCAAATAAAACAATCGTTTAAAAAGGAAATACTGTAATGTATTAAACCTATTAACACAAACTTTGGTTGGAGTACCAAGGAAGAGGGGACAAATTTTGTTCACCTAATCTTTGAACGATATCATTTTGTTAATAATACAAGTGATACTTTCGTGAAAATTACTGTTATTTTTACATTTTAATGCAAGTATAAATTCAGTAAGAACTTATGAGTAGTTTAAATACTTATATTTTTGTGTATTTTTTGACGTTTCAATATTGACCTTATTCCGAATCTATTAAACTGGTCCTCCAGTGCCCTACACTAGTGTTTCAGCGTGTTGGGCTAAACACAACTCTACATTGGAACACTTTCTTCCGTTTTACAAACTCTTAGCAAATTTATACAGATGCAACCGCTAACCTCTTGAACTGGTATTCGGCAGGCCACGTTTTGGCGCAAAGAGATTTCGTTTACCAGCCGAAAACCCCTCCATGAAGAGTTGCCTAAAAGTCAGGAGGAAACGTCACTTATGTAACTCCGTTACACGGAATTTCTCACCACATGTGTATTAACAAAAAGCGACCAACTTAGATCCCTCTAAAATCCTTACAAGTGTGTTATATTTATGGTAAGACATCTGTATAATTTATGTTTCATGGAGACCAAAGAATGTCAAAAATTCCAAACAGAAAAATAAAAGGATTAAAAAAGAGAATGTATCATAAATGAATGGTTTGAAATTTGTATCTAAATGTGTGTAGCTTTCAACAAATACTACGCAAAAATGATTGATCAGTGAAACTATTTGAATCACTAATAACCAACAACTGAAAAACGGTGGCAAAATGTCCCTCCCCTACTTGATTCTACAATGAGTAACATATCTGTCAAGAAATCCAATGTCTAGTCAGAAATTGATTGGAATCGCCCGCCCCGAAAGAAAGCGCCGCAGCAACAGAACGTTATCGCTCTTCGAGGCGGCGCGCGACGCCACGTGGCGGCCGCTCGTTCTCGGGTCGCGCGCGATGTGCCCTGAATGTAATCAGCGGAAGATTTGGAGCGGCCGGAGATACCCGCCGTCATTTCTAATTGGGGTCGCAATGACTCAAGCTCCGGGTTAGGCAAAAGCGAACGACCGTAGGTCAGGTTTCATCATGCAGGAGGTTCAGGGGGATCCCAGGAAGGTTGCCTTCGGAAAACCTACGCTCAGGAATTTCGAGGGATGATGTGAACAGCGTGGCTGCTGTGCTGCGTGATCGATTTGAAACACAAAAATATTTGAGGCTTCCCATTGATCTGTGTCATCTCATTTAAACTTTAAAATAGAGATGTTTCAACAGACTACCTCTTATTATTTTTGTTATGTTGTCTAAATGCTTGATTTGAAAATCCAGTCATATCTGGAACACAAACTCTAGGTTTTATCGGTCAGAGACACTGCAGCGTCATCATTTGATGCGTGTAAATTGAAATACGCAAATAATGTATCTATAATATTTCATTTGTCTGCCAATACCTCTTCTTCAAACTGTCTGTACCACAAAGATGCATGTCTATTGTCTAAAGTCTTTGATTAGTAACTCTCGATATATTTATCTCAATTACCATTCCCTATTATTTAACAGCACCCGTTGCCATAGCAACAATTCTAGAAAGTTTCTTAAGCCTTAAAATATTTCATCATGGCATACATTAATAAAAAGCTCTTTAAGTTAAAGACTAATAATAGTTTGATCAAAAGTGTGCATTAAATGATTTAAAGAGTTATTATTGAAGAAAATACCTAGCTTTGGTAATGAAGGTATAAGGGAAGTTTGAAAGAAAGGTGAACTTATACAATATTCCAAAATTGAGAGATTTGAATAAAAATCGGGCTTTTACCATATTTATAAGTGCTCTGTTCTGTAATTGTTTAAATAGGGGGCTGGGAAATGTGATATAAATGAAAAATTGTGATCAAATATACTCTGTCAATTCAATGCATCTTGAGATATTCCATTCATAATCTAAATACTTGCAGGAACTGGACTTAAATACTTCGTAGTAGCCTGCCACAGTAAACTCCAGCTTCTCGTCTCTCAACACGCTCAACGCCGAGTGCAAAAGCAAAAAGCGCGTGTTCGGGGCGAAGCCCGGGCGCGTGCCCGGGGCGGCGCGAAGTATTTGGGCGGCGACACAGGGAGTCCGCGTGCACCGTCGCAAGCTGATGTCAGATTCCGTTCGCTCGCTGCGTGGCTCCCCGCTGCCAAGGCAAACGACTGTGCGAAGCGCTCACTCGGCCGCGTTCTGCGTCGTTCTGCTTCATTTGCGGCTGAGGACGGGCGGGGAGGGTGGATTTCGCCGTCTTGTTTCGCTACAATTGCGCTGTTTGTTGTAAAAAACACTCATACGGACACGGAGGAAAGTTATATAATTTCGCGATTTATTCATCTTCATCCAAACCGCCCGTCTAATGTGCAAACTAACCGACAAAATCGCGAAATAGCCATATTTTGGACTTTAGCCGTACTATACTAGTACATATCTATGAACGATATCATATTTTAGTAGTTTATTGATTTATTTACGTCAAAAACAGTTAAAACTGTGTGTGACGTGCTATGGGGAGAAGTTAATTTGAAGTTACATTAATGTCCAGAAGCAAAACAAGGGGCCATCTCAGTATTTGCTCGAGGTTCAGGGATAGTTATGTTTGCTTCGGGGTATATGAAATTCTTGAGCCGCCATTCACGTTTCCGTTTTTCAAAGTTGAACATGATGCTCATGGTTTACTTTCACATCCATAATCATAACAGATAGTCAAAAAAGATTCCGGTTTGCCCTTTAAAAATAAAATAGATGAAAAATTATTTAGTATTGTTTAAAACAGAAGCACCTCATTTATCTGAAAATGCTTGGGCGTCATATTAATAATTAAAGATTAATATTTAATGTCGATGACGGATTTTAACTAAAGTGACCTCATCAAATAATTAAAATTTAATATCGATGACGGATACCCCGTCGCGAGTGTTAGTGTTGCAAATGGTGAACGAAAAAGGAAAGGATTGCAGCAAACGTTCCGGGCCGAGAACCAAGGACGTCAGGTAGCCGTTTAGAGGAAAGGCTGGAATAAATGCGCCGGTGGGCGGAGAAGGTAAATATTGACTCATACTGCCGCACGCATAGCTATGCTCCGAAAGGGTGAGTTCATTACACACTCAAATCAGTAAGCTGAAGCAACCTGTAGAGGACGCACAGAAGCAAAAATGGCGAACGAATAAACGGATCAGCACGAGTTTCTTGAAAGCCGTGCAGAACGAGTGTGCTCGCGAATTCCACGCCGTTGAATCATCAAAGAGTGTTTTCTTTGGCAACAGAATATTGTTGGCGCATGATGCTGTATTAAACAAGCCCGTAATAGTGTCACCCAAGTGCATTGGGTCATGTAGCTGACTCGCGGAATGCCCAATTGCCAAGTGGCTAATGCGCGAAGCGGTGTTGTGCAATGTGGGCTTGAAGAGTCACCTGGTCTTTGTGGAAGACTAAACCCCTTCAAGCGCTGCGCTAGGGGACTGCAACACGCAAATGGATAGCAACACCACAAGCGCACTGAATCTCAGAAATTGACACACACATAATCTTCTTCGATTGCAGCCACAGCCACAATTAGACTCTGACATGAAATATGACTGTACTTTTTTGCATACGTTCAAAGAACTGTATCTACCTCTGACGGCTTGCTGTTTGTGAAAATACTCACAATCTAGTAATTACATTATTTTCTTGTTAGTATTGCTTTTGCTATTCTTCGTCATATAGTCGATACATTAGAAAAGTGAATCATCTCCATAATCGACGTTTTTCAGTTAACGGAAGAAATATGTTTAGAAAAAGGTACATTGTTACTACTAAACATGTTATATAAGTTCATACATTTTGCAACGAACTTACAGTGACAGTTGTAATACAGTAAATATTTATTCCATGCGAAGAAATTGACTCCGTATTAATACAGTTCTCCCGTAAAATGAGATTTTTTGAGATGTCATTTTTCTCGTGCCCCGGCAATAACTAACAGCAGGCCGCTCTTTGCTCATAGTGCATCGTTACTAAATGTTTTTTCAAACTTCCCTGCAACAAAATTATGTAGTAGATGCATCATTTTCCTCTATTTTAATCAATCACATTTGAAGTCAGGAATTCTCAAAGCCGTTAATCACCAGACTAACTAGTTGCGAGCTATTAGGAAATATTGTTTTTTTAAACAGCATCTGTGATTTTTCTAAATGTAGGAATGCAATAATGATATTCATCAAGAGATTAGGAGTCACATTGGCACTTGTACAAGAACCCCTTACTAGTTATAACGTCCTTGGGCTGATGGAGAGCAAATTACGGACTCGGTTGACTTTTATAAGTATGTTATTTGTAACATCGGTCGGGTGTCGTTGAGTACTTTTCGTAATACCAACTTCTTATGAGAAAAAATACAAACAAGACATATTTATTAGTAAGTGGACTCTTTCGCCATGTTTAGTTCCAACTCATTTGCTTTGATTGTTCTGAACAGGCGCTATATTGCTAACATCCATACCGGACGCCAGCCACTAAGAGTGGCTTTTCTTTCTTAAGATTCGTTGCGTTGTGTACATACAGCACTTCAGAATTTCTGAAACATTACAGAAATATATTTCATATTTTCTGTAACAGAAGAATACAGAAAATTCCAAGTGTTTACGCTCAATATCCATCTAGTAGCACTCGGCGTTTATCATCTTTGAGAATTCCTTCCTTCATTTCGATCGCAGTTCTCTTGCAAAGGGGGCGCTCGTAGTAACGGCCGGGTGCTCGTGAAGGAACGCTTTCGGGGAGGGAGGTGCGGTGTGCAGCACTCACGATGGTGAGTTGGAGGCGCAGGACGAGCTCCCAGGGCACGAGCAGCAGCGGGCGGCCGCAGGCCTCCGACGCGTCCAGCACCACCCGCAGCGCCTCCGGGTCCATGTACGCGTTGAACTCCACGCTCGGTCGCACGTTGCCCACACCTGCCACCGCCGACACCCACACCCACATCATTCCCGAGTTATTTCGAGACATTGCCTGCCCTAGAGCTTTATAACATTTATTCTCTGAATAAATTCTGTGGTGGTAGCAGATATCTTGTGGTAATCCGTAATATGGTAAGGGAAATAATCGTCCACAAAAGGTTAAATAATTTTATTAATTATTACCCAGAGTTAACTTTCAGGAAACACTTTTCCCATTCTTAGTGGGTCTTGCCCAAGCAACGTCGAACCCTCATAAATGTTCACAACATGGTCTTAAATGTGAAAATTGCAAAACATACTGGGTACAGCTAGGTAGCAGTCATCTTTTGGAATGTTGTGAACATTTATGAGTGATCCACGAGTTGCTTGGGCAAGACCCTCTGGGGATGGGAAAAGTTTTTCTTGAAAGTTAACTCTGGGTGATAATTAATAAAATTATTAAACTTATGTGGACGATTATTTCCTTTACCATATTATTTTATTCTGTGACACCTGAATGTAGAGATGAATGTACCCCGATTTAATTATAATTACTTCTAGAGTTTGATCAGCTGGCACGCGATTGTCCAAGCTGCAGTACCAATAATTAAGTGGCGACGAAGCTCCCGATAACCACGATCCAGCTGATCAAACTCTACAAGTCACTCTAATCAAATCGGGGTAAAGGCATATCTCCGCTACATACAGGTGTCACAGAATAAATGTTATAAACTTCTAGGGCGCGTACAGGGGTCGAAGATGATCAATTTTGCAATATGCTCGTAAGTTTTTTATAACGAGGTTATACATGTGATATTTGCCTGTGATTGTTAGCGAATGCACTGGCGTCCGTCAGGTGGCGTTGTGACGCAGTGAAAGTGATTTAATGTACCTGTCGACATCATTAATTGTGATTGAATTACAATTTGAATTACAACACACGAATGTCATTTTACAATCTTACAATACGGAGACCAAGAAGAATATTCGGGATGAGTGAATAGGGAGTTTAAGTCCAGTGTAGCTAAGCAATCTCGACTTTATGCGCATGCGCTCATGCTTAAAAGTGTGCAGTTTAAGCATGGCACAATCGACATCAGTATTGATCTTCGGCACGTGCGTAATTCAAGTTTCGCATCACTTTTGGGATTGCAATTGCAGATCGATATTGCTGACGATTGCTGTACGCTATTCCGTGCTTAAACTCCTTTTTAGAGGACATTTTGCACGGTATCTTACACCAATTGTCAGCCTTCTGTGCACCCGCTCATGTTCAAACGAGATGCGCAACTCAAAGTGCGCGTGCGCAAAGAGCGATATTGCTGTCTATTGCTGTACGCCACGCTGTGCTGACATTCCCTTGTAAAAGTGAATATATCGACTCGCACTACGTACCTTCGACGCTGCCTCCCAGCCAGATGAGGTGGCGCAGCTGGCAGATGAAGCCCTTGCGCATGCGCTCGGCCAGCGCCACGTTAGTCAGCGGCCCCAGGCTCAGCAGCGTCAGCTCCCCTGCGCACAAACGCCCACGCGCGCTCACTAGCACGTCAACATTGCTTATTTGAGTTGTTCCATGAAACTCTATACTACGGGGGAATTTTTAGTGTTGTGGAATTGAAACAAAACAGTGTTAAGTGAATGTGGGTTTACTCCACTTTACAAGTGTACAATGTTACCCTATCCCTTATCTAGTATTATTGTACCTTCACTTCAATATAATAAGGAATGATGTGCACCACCAAAAACATCGTGTACTTGTTAAGAAGTTAAATATACAAACCTTCTCGAAATGTTTTTTTTTTTTTTTGTATCAAGCTTACAAAAATATAAAAATTACCTCGTATTACACAATAAATTATTGAGATTGGGGTAATCAATGCTGTTTATATTTTAAGTGTATAAGCGTCAAATTAATTAAAAAAATTAAAATGGTCGGTGCAATAATCTCAAAATATTAATCTTCTTTTTTAATTTTTAATCCCAAGCGTCTGTTTTGTTTAGTTGTAAAGCATGTGGAGAATATCTCCATGGACTTCGGTTCGCATCTCGACGCGGAGAAAAACATTTTGCTGGTTGGAAACAATTTTGCAGGTTCATGTAATAGTATAATATTGCAGAGCCGTTACAAATATTGCAAGAAAGTATGTGCTGTTCTGGTAACACTAGTTTTATTTGTGATCCTTCTGATTCAAATTGCTGCAGAACTCACCTTCACCATGGCGTCGATCCAGAGCTTTCAAAACGAAAAACTAATTTAGCGGTATTTATACCTGACGCGTCTTGTATAATTTTCTACAACAAAGAACAATTGGAATAAAGAGAAATATAATGCGTCGTTTGTAAGCCGTCCTTTGCGTGATTATGATTTTAAGCAAAGACTTCACCTCCACGAAGATCACGGGATGATCATACAAATAATTTCCAAAGTCGGGAGATCTCTAGCCATTACCTTCTGATGATGGCTACAACATAATTTCGTTTTACACCTTCCCTAGGGCATATAATTCCCGATATTTTAGTAATTATGGATGTAAAAGTACTAAATAATTCGTATTGTTATCGGTTGAAAGCATTTTATTAGCTAATCAAAAATATAAAATACTCTCCTTTCTCAACAGAAAAATACGACGTACTTAAATGCCGCATCCACTCCCAAGCCAGTCTTGTCAAGCGTGCGACACTCCGGTTGTAAAATAGTCACCAACAATTATGTTTGGCTTGAGAGGGGATGGATTCTTTTAGTGAGCTTGCTCGTAAGCATACCTGCTACACGCTCCTACCTGCCTATCTAAGCTAACCTCGTTGACCCTACCTGGACTCTCGCTGGCCTTGCTGAGAAGGAAGTTGACGGCGTGCTCCTTCTGCACCATTTCGTCGAAATGGTCCCGAGGGTCCCCGATGTCCCCGAAGCCGTCGCTGCCGAAGTGGTTGTCTGTCTTGGGAGTGAGCACCAGCGACTCGGCAGCCCCAGCGTACACAGGGATCTGCAAAGGCAGTTGCACACACTGTGAGGTTAGCATTCGGCTGTACACCTACTATTCGCAAAGGAATTTCCTCAGCAAGGCGACTTGTAGGTCGGTGCCGGATTTCACCATGCAGCGGGGAAAGAATTACCGCCACCTCTGTAGATAAAAACGTCCACTACACTGACGGGACCAACGTGCCCAGAAGCATTAATCAATTAATCAATCTAAGCATAATTCTTCACTTAAGTAAACAATCATTTATTATATTTTTTTTAGATGTGTAACTTTTCGTGTGCGCCCACGATGTGTAAAGGACAATATTGCTTCCCCCATCAAGGAAATGGACTGAATTAGCGTATATATGGCATTTTTGTCTTCCTCTCATGGATCGCCCCCAAGAGCAGAATTCGCTCTGTAGGGGTGGGTTCATTATGACCGTGCCGTCCGCTGGCCCCGGCCGTGGTGTGAGTCCCGGCGCGTGCCCGAGGCTCTGGCCATTGGCCTTCCGTCGGGGGCCTCCGGAGTGGCAGCGCGGCGGGGCTAGAGCGTCGGGGCGGGGCGTGGAGGGGAGGAGGAGGGCGGCGCGGGGCGATCGCGCATGCCTCGTGCGTGCGAACATGTGGGCGCGCGCGTGCCGGCCCGCCACGTCGCACAGTGGGCGCCAACGCTACTTCGGGCGAATCAAATGCTCGCATCGATTCCGTTTGATTTACCGTTTGGCCGGGTCGAATGATGTGTTACTTTATGGTCGGAAGTACGTGCTGGCATGCTTATACCTTTTATTGTACAGACGTTTTTTGTTAGCGACTTCTTTACTTGGTGTTGCTCTTTAAATGGGACTGGCACTGACCTTTATAACCTCCAAAAGGTGATGAATGTTCCCCGGTCACACGCATGTTCTGAACCGTACACAGTTGGCGAAGTCGGATTTTAATGTGACGTTGAGAATTCAAAATAGTTATCTACAAAAAAAGTATTCTATGACATCTTATTACTCTAGGAGGTTTAAGTATGTTGAGTAAGACTATTCCACTCGTGAAATAAAGCCAATAGTGTTTAACTGTTCATACAAAATACCCCAATGAGGGCGGTGTATCTCAAAAAAGTTTATCGCTTTTTCGATCCGATTTTTCTGACCGCTTCTCCCTACTGGCCAATCATAAAATGTGACTCATCTGTCTTAGGAGGCAGTATACATCGATCTCTATGTCAATGTTCAATAAACCACGTAGGTATGATAACACAACATTACTTCTTTGATTTTAACATAGCTTTCAGTTATTTTCAATATTTGACGCATTTCGGAACTCTGTTGAACATAATCTCATTCGTGGGATAGTCCCATTCAATACGACTAGTACGTTAGAAATTCTCAGATAAACCCCCTCCTCGCTTCGCAAGTCGAGGATTCATCGACAATTTCTAAAGCACTCGTGGTATTACCTATGATAAAAAGCGAATATTGTAGTACAATAAGATATTACGGCAAGAAAATCGTAAATTCTATATTAATATTATATTAATATTAAAAATATTATTTGCATAAACACGATGATTTGATATTTGCATTCCCTCGCTACTTTGGAATTCTTAAATTGTCCATTTGAAATGGACTTGCATTAAGTAATAAGAAACCAGGTATTTTTTTATGTTTTGATATGTGCCATGTACTCTGTGACGAAGACGCGACAAGTGGTGTTTTGGCAGAAAATTAATAAACGGTGTTTTAAATAGTGAATATTTAACTGACAGTGTGCTATGTTTACGAATCTCATGTCACCAATTTTGAAAGGGTTCCAACCGTCACTTGGTTGCTTTCAACACGTGTGTGACACAAGTAGTGAAGTCTTGGAGAATATGGGGGAGAGCTGTCTAGAGCGACTCATTTTTAGGGGCGCAGCGCCCAAGACTAAAAAACAAACATAAGGAACTTCAAGATACATTATTTTTATAACGTTTCATCGGGGAATTATCTTCTCGTTCACGCATGCTTTACATAATTTAGAAACAATCGCCATGTTACTCCTAAATCACGGTTACTTTGTTTTCCGGAATAGCAGAGGACGACTTTCGATTGTAACTCATTTTTTTTCTTGGAAAATCGTGAAATCTGGTGACGAGGAGAAAAGAATATATTATAAATGCATGAATATTAATTACTTAATCACTTTTAATATCTCAATGTCTTTCATTTGCACCGACAAAGGGTTCATTTAACACCACTTTCGACGCAGAAACCATACCCTGCTAATGATAATGGTGCTGAGAAAAGTGACTACTCTAATGGCGTGACTCGAGAGTGGCATGAAGAGAGTATTTTATGGTGGCATGTAAGAACCGGCAGTGACTATATCAGGGTTGTCCAACTGGCAGGCCGCATGCGGCCCGCAGAGACGTTTACTGTGGTCCGCGGTAGGTTATTAGTCAAAAGTAAAAGCTCTTGCATTCGTGTCGGATGAGTAAACTTTGTGCGCCAAACGCACACGATCTGCCAGGTTAACATCTCCTTAATGTGAAAATAAGTTAAGTTTATATTCAGGAATTATTTCTAGTAAATTCAGAAATTCACAATCATTCTAATGTGTTTTACTGAGTTATGGTACGGCCTGATGCCACGCACGGTTTCACTCCCACTCCTCGTTTCAGTGCAACTGGGAAGAACTCCAAAATATCAACAATACGAGGAAGTCAGGTGCGGATCGCCCGAGTAACATTAATATGCAACGAAATTTAGGGTTGTAGTTGTAGCCCTTGAGGCCTTGCAAGTTGGACATCCCTGGTCTATATTATTCTTTATGGTGTATATGGTATGAAAGAAATGATCTGAATTGAAAAGGCATGTCTGCATTTTCAAATTGAAATGGATTTAGGTCGGTAGAATAGACAGACAGAGGCAGAGACAGTCAGTCAGAAACAGAGACAGGCAGACAGAGACAGATAGACAGTGACAGACAGACAGATACAGACAGACAGATACAGACAGAGATAGACAGACACAGACAGACACAGACAGACAGAGGCAGACAGACAGACAGAGACAGACAGAGACAGACAGACAGAGACAGGCAGACATATACTCTAATGAGACTGACTACTACTCTTACGGGACCAATGACTAGGACGCGCCAGGAAATACGAAATAATCGATTAATCAAATCGGCGTTGCGGCTGGCGCCGCCCGCCCGCCCGAAGTGGCGCTTCGGCCTCTGCGTGCGTGCGTGCGTGCGTGCGTGCGTTTGGCAGCGCAGGCACCCTGTGACCTCGCTCCGAGTGTCGCGTGGCGACGCCTCATGTGCGCCGCAAATGTCCCTCGCGAAGTGTTCCATTTGGAACGCGCTCTTTAGTTGCCAGAAGGTAGGTGGCAGTGGAGGTGGGTGAATTGAATTCAAGGGCATTGCAAAAGCCATAGAAAATTGACGACGTATGGCGGCTGCCCTTCCCTAATATTTCCAAATTTATTAAATTTTCACAATTATTCCGAAACTACTCCATTAACTCCATTTACTCCATTAACATCTGAATGAGTTGGGCGCGTAGCGCATGCCCCTTGGCATCGCGTTCATGCGCGTAGGGCCATTGTTGAGCTATCTGGCTGCATCTGTTCGCAACTTTCGTCGCCTACTTGCTTGTTGCATAATTATACTACTAGAGTGCTCCAAAGCGCCAACCGTGGTTCATTTGGAACGCGCACTTTAGCCGCCAGAGGGTAGGTAGCAGAAGGGGCGGGTGATTTAATTCCAGGAATACCACCATTACGTTGGGGAGGGATGGCATAAGACGGCTACCCTTCCCTAATATTTCCAACTTTATTAAATTTTCACAATTATTCCGAAACTACTCCATTAACTCCATTTACTCCATTAACATCTGAATGAGTTGGGCGCGTAGCGCATGCCCCTTGGCATCGCGTCCATGCGCGTAGGGCCATTCTTGAGCTATCTGGCTGCATCTGTTCGCAACTTTCGTCGCCTACTTGCTTGTTGCATAATTATACTACTAGAGTGCTCCAAAGCGCCAACCGTGGTTCATTTGGAACGCGCACTTTAGCCGCCAGAGGGTAGGTAGCAGAAGGGGCGGGTGATTTAATTCCAGGAATACCACCATTACGTTGGGGAGGGATGGCATAAGACGGCTACCCTTCCCTAATATTTCCAAATTTATTAAATTTTCACAATTATTCCGAAACTACTCCATTAACTCCATTTACTCCATTAACATCTGAATGAGTTGGGCGCGTAGCGCATGCCCCTTGGCATCGCGTTCATGCGCGTAGGGCCATTGTTGAGCTATCTGGCTGCATCTGTTCGCAACTTTCGTCGCCTACTTGCTTGTTGCATAATTATACTACTAGAGTGCTCCAAAGCGCCAACCGTGGTTCATTTGGAACGCGCACTTTAGCCGCCAGAGGGTAGGTAGCAGAAGGGGCGGGTGATTTAATTCCAGGAATACCACCATTACGTTGGGGAGGGATGGCATAAGACGGCTACCCTTCCCTAATATTTCCAAATTTATTAAATTTTCACAATTATTCCGAAACTACTCCATTAACTCCATTTACTCCATTAACATCTGAATGAGTTGGGCGCGTAGCGCATGCCCCTTGGCATCGCGTTCATGCGCGTAGGGCCATTGTTGAGCTATCTGGCTGCATCTGTTCGTCGCCTACTTGCTTGTTGCATAATTATACTACTAGAGTGCTCCAAAGCGCAAACCGTGGTTCATTGGGAACGCGCACTTTAGCCGCCAGAGGGTAGGTAGCAGAAGGGGCGGGTGATTTAAATCCAGGAATACCACCATCACGTTGGGGAGGGATGGCATAAGACGGCTATCCATCCATAATTTTCCAAAATTATTAAATTCTCACAATTAATCCAAAAGTTTAAATAAGTGTTATTAAATTTTTAAATGCTGAAATATGCTGAGGTAGGGGCGAATCACCAGAAAGACCAGACTAGACAAAGAGATAAATAGCTAAATAAGGAAAGAGTGTAGAAGACAGAAGTTGGGGACAGCTTGGAGAAGAGGAAGCTGGAGTGGAACAAACGTTCATCAAGGCAGGGGTCCGGGCGAGCTAAACCAGCAGGAATGTCGCGGAAAAGGGGGGGGCATAGTTGACATAAGGGCACGCGTTGTTTTGGACAGAGACAGTTTTGAGGTCAGGACGCAATTGCTACGTGCTCTGACTGTGTTCGATAAGCGTAGTTCCCATGTTCAATTAACGAGAGTGATGTGCGCAGCAGGCTGGAGGGTCACGAAGGAAGAATGGCGCGATGCAACAGCGGAATGTACTCGTGTTTCATTAGCAAAGGAGTCGGTAAGCGAGTATTAGGGCTTCCACTAGCCATAAGTGAGGGGGCCTTAAAAATGATCACGCAGAATGTTGGCCCATATACCAATATTCATTGAAGTAAAAAAATTAAGATATTAATTTAAACGTGGATTCCTTTTATTATTCATTGTTTCTTATTCGGACCATTACATTCCAAACTAAAACTGTTTCACACGCCGATTTGTTACACCCCCAAACTGTCTCGAAGGCCTTAGTCTGTCATATTAGTTAAGTGACTAGTGGCGTGTTTGGTCCGGCGCGGATCGAACGAAAAATCTTACACTCTGTAATTTTTGATCACGATCAATGTTTGATCATCGACCGGCGGCGCTCAGGTCTCTGGCGGCGTTGAAACGTTTGAGGGGTGCTGTCGGTGGTACGAGCCTTAAAACCAAGCTCCGAGTGGGGTTGGGCGATCCTGAATCTAATGTACGAACGATTCTGTTTTCGATTTTCAACTAATCAATCAATTTAAGAGACCAGTTCCCCCCCACACACACACACACACACACCTCTGGGTACCGGAGGTCAAATCTCGGTTGATCCATGTGGAATTTGTGGTGGACAAAGCGGGTTCGCGGTAAATTTTCTCGGGGCTATCCTGTTTCATAATTGCCAATTCATCAAAATCCACCACTCCACGTTCAAATTAAAAATTACCCTGAAATTAAAAGATTTCAATGCACTCCTTCAGATTCATTTACCCTTTAAGTTTTTTGTTTTGTTTTTTTAATTATAATACATTTTGTGTGTAAATTTTGTAGCAATAGTATCTGTAATCGAAATATAGAAAATAAGTTTATAATTTCAGCTTTTTTCTATGCAAAATGTATCGGTATTGCTTGAAATCGACAATTATTCTTTCTTTTTAAATAAAACCGTCAATTTAACCAATTGTATTGGCTCATCCCCAGCTGCGAGCCACGGCCGCGAGCTCTTGTCGACGGCGCGTGTCCGCGAGCGCCCAGCGTTGGAAGCCGCGTAGCGTTGCGTCGCGTGCGTGCGCGCTGCGTGCGTGGCCGCGCGCGCGTGCGCAGACGCCTTTTGGCAGCGCGACGGCGGCCGCATCGCGTCGTGTGCGTTCGCGTTCGCGCGTCGAGCGCTGGTCCTTGCCCCGGATGTGAACCACGCCTCCCCTTCTCGCGTTCAAGGCCCTCTATTTCCGGAGGAGGAGGAGGTGGAGGAGGGCGAGGAGGCTCTTTCTGTGAGAATTAGCTCTTCACAAAGGCGACTCATGAACGATGTACGTAGTGTTGGGTAAATTCTATTTTACGGCGCGCGCAGATTGACAAAACCCACTAATAATGTTGAATATTGAACACGTTATCAAAATTAATATGAAAGTAAAAGTTCTATCTTCTGAATTTAAAATTTAATATTAGGATAATAAATACAATATAAATATAATTTAAAATAATTTCGCGTGTATTTAGTATGTGCATGAATGCTTTTAAATGGTTTTAAATGTTTAAAATTTATTGATGTTTTAAAACTGAATTTTTATTGATATTTTAACAAATAGTTAAACATAAGATTCACATATGTATGAACTAATAAAGAATCGTGTTAAGAATATTGGGGTCACCATCAGTGGAGTTCCATAACATGTGCGTAGTCTGTCTAAGCATTGATCCGCCCCTGGATGTTTGGTCCAGAATGTGGTTCAGCATGTTCGTCACCCCTTATTTTTAATACAGGATTGCGAACGTGTCCTGTTGACGGCGGATCCTGTCTGTGAGTTCGAGTTGCAAGAGAAAATGTGCAACTAAGTCCTAAAGTACGCTTGTGGGCTCACCGCCCTTGCAGTTCGGTTCTTTCTGACATCCGTCATCGCAGCGTTTAGGGTATTATAATATCGCCAGAAATATTTCAAACTACGGATTGAAAGAAATTTTGAAATTTAAATTTGTAATTTTGTAATACATTTATTTTACATATTCCTCATAATTCTACAAAAAACATTAGGGCCAATATAAAATGAAACAACTTTATATTACGATGTGTATTCTACAATTCAAATTAAATTTTCTGCTCATTTTTACGAATTGAGTAAAGAAATAAATCATCATATTTCTGATGAATGACATTTTTTGTGCGGAATTTACTGTTAAAATTTTGTACGTGTTTAAGTCATGTTCGGGATTTATTTGAATCGTTTAAGCACTTCCACTACTTCCTTCAATTTTGCGTTTTCAACTTCAAATTTCCTCCAATTTTAGTTGAGGTCGCGTTGTCAACGCACACATGAAACATCTGTTGAATCCAAGGAGGAAGAACATTTCCATTATTCGGCCTTGACATATTCAAAGGCTACGTAAGAGCATTCTGATGGGATGAAAGGATATTAATAAAGCGCTTTTATATCATTATGAAACGAATAAATACGAGCTAGTAGTCGTTTGAAGCTCATAATATGTACAGACAATGATTGAAATGTACAGCATACGAACACATATTTTTGCATCACTGGTTATTTTAGATAACTGAACAATAAGTACTGCGGAGCACTTCTGTTGTTGGTTTCATACATTTTTATTTAAGTATAACCACTATATGTTTATGCGTTGCCTCATCGCCATGTATGTCAGGTTCAGCGGGAATCAATTGCATTCTGGATAATTTTAAAAATATCGTCTTCGTTGTTTCTTTTTTCATTCATTTCCCTTGTTTCTTCTTTTTTTATCAAGGTCTCACAGCTGGCCAAGACCTCTTGGCTTCAGCCCAATAAATCTCGTATCTCATCAGGCTCTCAATATATCTGTGTGGATCAGTTTCAGTAATGTAACTAACAATAAGAATGTTGTTATTATTATCATATTTTTATTATTTAGGAGACAATGTCGGTGGACTGATGTATAGTAGTGGCGGAGAGACCACGCGCGTCATCTTTTAAATACAGAAAACCTTCGCTTCAAAGGATGATGGTCCGCTGGTTTTTGTTGGACTAAGTGAAATAAATTGATTCTTAACTCAACCACGGTTAACCTGAGTGTGAAGTGATCCAGAAACAAAATTATTGTTTTCACAACCACATTTCACTCCACATTTTACGAACAGGGAAATGTGAAATTTTGTTGTGGTTATTGCGGTAACTGGGGATGTTCCGGTTGTGTTTATAATACTTTCTGGTTCATTAATTTTAGGGTAAGGAACAAAAAGAAACGTTTAAAAACATGACTCTATCATTGGTACCGCAAAAGAAAGATCGGTTTTTCACACTTTAAAAGAAGTTCAGGACATGAAATATTGATACAAACTCCAAGAACAAAATTTGCGTCACGATTTATATTAATGATCGTTTGTCCAAGAAACAAAACATATTATTCAATAACTGTGTTGGGCGTATCATTGGAACATTTTATAAATCATCTGAGTAAGTATATAAATTGCTTCATATTACCAGAAGTTATTAAGGGTTAAAATGGCCCAATTAACATTAAGTGATGAGTTGACGGCGTGTGCGTAAAAGTTTAACAGTCTTCTTTGCCAAGTTGCCATTTAATTTCATGGTTTTCTGTCAGTCATTGTAATACTTGAGAAAAATATATAAACTTCATGAATACGTGAACGGAAGTAATATTGATTCAAACAGTAGAATACAAGGGTTCAACGAAAAATTTTCTGTCTTACTCATTTCCAGTTTTGTGTATTATTTAGAAAATGTCATATTGCCACTCTGCAACCTTTATTGGCTTGTGACAACTTTGATAGATGCATAGAGTTTATTACAATAATTAAGTTGTTGGATTTTTGAATAGGTTCCTTTTAAAGCAATGAAAGAACTGGTGGTGGTGTTAAGAAATGGAATGGTTAAAAAGAAATGGTGTTAACTGTTTTCAGAATCAGGCTACAATCGACCACGCATTAGTCATCAAAAGTATTGACATATAGACATTTTGAAGGGACATCCTTCCGTGAAAACTGGCTTCATGTCATTTCTGACAACGATTGCTGTGAAATAAAAAAGTTCTATGACTCTCAAATTAAAAATAGCTTAAGAACATACATTCATACATAGGATTCATTCCGATAATGTTCTCGTCGGCATAATCTAATTTCTTGTCATAAATTTAACTATTCTAGTTTTATCCAAAAGAATGGAAAAGATATCTCTTGTTTGTTTGTTTTTTGCCTATGCTTCTCTTGCCTTTTTCTCTTTGAATTAGACGGTACTCATGAGCACAAATTGCATCCCCATAGTGAGTAATGCCTATGCATATCATGAACTTCAGAATCCCCACTCCCTCTCTTTTATCGTAAGTAATCAAATTTAGCAATCAGCTTCGGGCACCATTTGATAACGAAAATGTTATAGCGAACGTAATAGAAACATTGTGCAGTGTCTAACGAGCAGCTTTGACTGTTCTGCTGTGTCCGACAGAATAAGTACTATCCCCACGTTTCTCGTCTCTAGCAAAACGAGAACTTGTGCAAATACGTGCGCAAATAATAGGGTTCAGACTAAATTCCGTGGTGGTAGATTATTTCCTGTACAATACCAGGGTTCAGACTTTTAAAATTTTAGGATGACACGTTTAAAATTTCAGGACAGGGAAAGCGAGTCGAGTCTAGTTTTAGTGCAATTGAAAGGTGTCAGTCGGAGTTGGAATTAGATATGGTCTTAATAATAATATATTGTACGATTAAAAATGGACTCCATTTCTGTTCATTCTCCTCCATGTCAGCTAATGCAACGTAATATTAAGAACTAAGAAGGGTCTAGTATTCAAGGCCATAGCTGTGAGTAATAAAGCGATGTCAAGTTCTTTTGTAAAAACGTTCAGATATGTGCACAAACATTAATTGATATTTAATATTTATTGGGGAAATAGCGAAACTAATTTCTAGTGTTATATATCAGATTAGTTGTTAAGTTTAGTTAATTAATTTTTTTATGTTTTTAAAATATGTAGAATGTCAATAATTAGTAAATTAGGGCTTTGAGAAATATATTAACGTCTGGTAGGTATCTTGCTTATTTCGTTGCATTGGTTTTCTGACCTTACTAAACATATGTTTTTTTTAATAAAAATATTTTAGTTTCTGTTTATGAAGGTCAGAAAACATATACAATTAAATAATGGTTTTAATAAATTTTTGTGTGTAATAGTTTTCATTTTTTGTCGTTTAGTTTTTAAAGTTATAATAAATTATTATTTTTTAAGTTCCATGTGTGCTTTTTCCTCAAATGACATTACTTTAAGAGATTTCCTGGAGAACACCATTTGTATTGCCAATTATCGACCTTCACCTTTCCGTATAACTGGCAAAGACATAAGATACTTACAGCATATTCCGTATAAACTCAAGCCCTGTGAATCAGTTACAACCCTCCCTCCTCAGCGATGCCGGCTCCGCAGGCCGCCTGTTGAAGGGTGCGAAAGGGGTCTAATGCGTTGCGTGTGCGCCGGCCAGCACTGCATCGCGCGGGCTTCGAACTCGGCCCCCGCCACGGGCGCTGCCGCAGAGGCCCCGTCGATAATTCAGATGAGGTGCTTTTCTTGGCTCCCTAGCGCCCGCCTTCATTTGAATATTTATCGCTCCTTCGGTCCGCTCGAAATGGGTCCGTGCTGTGATCCACTCGTAAATTTGGGTTAGTCTTTGTTTTTGTCACGATGTGCGCAATGTTAGGAATATATTAAAGAATCCAGGATACTTTAAAACGAAAACTGTAGGATGTATAATATTAAATTTCTGCATACATAATAAACATTTCTTTCTTCTCACTGAAAATTATATGATTATTGAATAAGCCTTAACAAAGAAGCTTCAAGGTATGTTGTCAGTAATTTTAAAATTGTCTGGTGTCATACGATGACTTGTGAAATGTATAACAATGTTTCGCTATTTTGAGTTTAGAGCTGTACCTTTGTTTAAGTAAAAAAACGTTGAATAAACTTTAAGTAGAAATAAATAGTACTACAAAAAGTGATTCATTTCAGATTATATCGATATTTCGAAAGAGTTCTTAACATAGAAATAACGTTTAAAATAGGCTGAACTTACTAGAAATCACGTTTCATAAAGACGTAGAAGGAATGTATTCGGAATCAATATTTGTTTGCATTAGATCCATTTACGTCTGGTGTCACACAGCAGGAACACAAAGAGAATCTCTTATTGTGTCAGGTATCATGATTCATACCAAACTTAGTGCTTAAATTAAGAAACATTTCGTGAATCATCTTCAAAAACAAATTATCTTAGATAAGAATACTACCTATTCCAAAAGTCTTCTTCTTCACCTCAAGGATTAAGCCTGTTTCGACCTCACAGAACTTATCCCCATCTCTTTCTTCGCCGTTCTATATTTCACCCACTTCTTATCTTGTGTTGTAATGCTAACATTGATTAACTTTTTATTACTAATCCGAAGTTGGTGGATCAAATATATTGAGAAAACATATGCAAGTATCCTTAACTTTTTTAATTTTCCACATTGATGCACCTTCCCCCAACGCTTCGTAAAGTCTTAGAATGCTACGGTTCCTGTCTCGGGCAACCACTGACCACTACTCCTTTTTTGTTCACGCACTAAAAGTTTTGACCCGTGAATACGCGGGCTATGTCCCTCAAACGCACTCACACGTGTTTTCCACACTTGCAAAGCGCCAACTGACTCGTGAAGGAGACAGCGGCTGTAACTTTCTACGCCTCATAAGCTTGGGTCCCGTGTTCCAACCTTGGCCGCCCGGTGCCTCATTAGGCCTCGCATTCCATTCCTCCTGCACAGACTGCGTGCTAATGAGAGAGCCTGCTTTCCCTGCTCACTACGACGCTGTAGCCCGGGGGTGGACACACGCAGTGACGGCTCGTGACCTGAGACCGTGGTGGTTTCCAAACAAAGTATCGCGGAATAACCTAGTAACCTCCGTCAACGAACTCAGGCCTATGGCGAGGCGGATCTTTACTCTCTGCTGTGTAGACTTGAGCATCCATGAAATCCCTCCCGATTGACAGGATGAGAAGCGCTCATCCCGGCACGGAAGTCAAAAAAACAGTTGTTTTGTGTGCGTGTAACACGAGCAATATTCGGGTTAGAATCCCGCCTCGGACATGGATGGTTGCTTTAGTGTGGTGGACTGGTGTGGTTTATTCTAACCACCATGAAACACATAAAAACGTTTCGTTTCTAGCCATCTTCCTGTCCGGATGTATGTGAATGCGGCTGCTTCTTGCCAGGGGATTAGGCTCCGTTATGAGCCTATGGGTTGCTACGATAGCGCCACCTGGCGGCTACCAAACTTCACTACTCATTACAACGGTACAATGGTGAGGCTTACGGGCTACTAGCGACAGGAGACACGAACTACTGCGGAGTAGAGGAATGGAGTCTGTGTTAAGGTGTCTCCATGTGTAAACTGGTAGTGAAGTAATGTAACTGAGGGCAGGGAGTGCCAGCTGACGACCGATTAAGAGAAGCTAAAAAGTCCGACGACGATGATGAATACTTGTATAACTATTAAATTCAGTATTTTTCATTTTAAACGTTAATTGTCATTAAACTATCATTGAACACCAACGTACTGATGCATCCTCATGCACGAAAGCTATTTGTCAAAGCAAAAGGTCGCTTGGGTGCTCTTTGGTTCATAGACCCCGATCACACCGATGCTATTCGCATGTAGCCAATAGTTTGTCATTGCCTATGCCACAGCATTGTGGCTCCCAGGTAGCAATGCCGAATAATCGAGCACGAGGACTACAATGCACAGGCGGATAATTCTTTCGTATCTTATTTGCAGTAATGCAAGAAAATTGTGATGCAATTATTAATTACGAGTGTAAAAACGAAATATAAGCATTTTACATATAGGTAACAAATAGGGAAGTGCATTGGTTGTTGCGCAAACACGTTGCAACTTGCTTGTATCGCCATTAATCACACCTAAAGAGGGCACAATGAGAGTCTCGTCAATGTTTCATTAAGAGTCACATCACAGTTACATATTAAGTGTTAGTACAAAAATTCAAATTTAATTTAAATAAATTAATATGCATCCATAGTTCATCCAAGGCCTAAGAGCTGGGTAATGTTACAAGGAAATATATGATAAAGAAAATACAAAATTATTTAAGCTAAATTTTAATTATTAAAATGAAATAGTTTCTAAGTAAGCCTTACTTAATGATATGTCACTGAGAGCAGCGTGTGTCCACCATTGCTATAGACTCTCCATTACAATTGCACAACAATACGCGATTCATTAGGCCGTTCCCTTCCCCTCGTTCTTTGCCCTTTATCGAGATTTTATTATTCAAATATTATAATAATTTTATGACTGTAAACTGAGTGCTTTGGAAATTATCATCAAATTCACGAGCCTCCAACTGGAGAGTCAATATGCTGCAAGATCGGTATTTATTGAGACTTTCACGGGTGAAGGTTCCGTCAATATTATGTTTAATAATGTACCAACACTGTACC
This sequence comes from Gryllus longicercus, assembly GCA_038098605.1. Taxonomy (NCBI): domain Eukaryota; kingdom Metazoa; phylum Arthropoda; class Insecta; order Orthoptera; family Gryllidae; genus Gryllus; species Gryllus longicercus. Next base: position 2,116,996 of record JAZDUA010000188.1, on the reverse strand, counting down.
AGTAAAGTGCTACACGAGCCAAGAGCTCATTAATTATCACCCTTACCCTTGCCTGCATCCTGTGATAAATGGGCGTGAGTTGTGGCACAGTTGCTTCACAATCAGCACCGCCACACTCTTATCGGGTAGTTTTTTTTTTTTTTAGTTACATCTAACCTCCTGTTTGACACATAATTGCGTCGTGCGGTGGTCGTGTGAGTTCGATCTGAGCGCGCTGGTACCACGGGCGGCACACCGCTGAGGCGAGAAGTGACCTTGTGACCATGTCACACGGTTCTTCATTTACTTTTCTTCTGTTTATTTAAGGCCACTTTACAATAGCTCTGGTCATTAGCGATAGATTCAATCTTCCCTTCTTCTCTTTTTTTGCCTTCTATCGATGTGTTATTAAAATTTGTAATGTTATTCTTATCGATATTCTGTCAGGAAAAAGAGGGAGCAGAATGCGGAAGGAATATCACGCGCGGTCCGTGGTTCATTGTTAAGGTTTTGCTGCAACATCCACCAGGAAAACATCGGAGAAAATTGTTGTTGGTATTGTGGTGAAATTTCGTTGGCATTTACAATGAAATAATTATACGAGTCGTCATTGACAACAATATTGTTTATTACAATTGCAGCTTTCGATAGCTTAGCCATCATCAGCACTTTTCTGCTGTATGGAAGTCACAAAATGACTACATGGTAGCAGTAAACTGAGCCAAATTAATATAATGAATGACTATGCCATCATTTGTTCAGTATTTCATTGTGAGTTGTAATCGATCTATTGAAAGCATTAGACTTTACCTCTTAGAGAAAACTTTGAAGTTTAAGCTTGTTCTTAGCGAAGATATGACGAGTTTTCTTAAGCTTGAAGAGTGTTTGTAAACGATTTGTGAATTTATGTAAACGCAATATCTAGGAATCGTCTGAGACATGTGTCCTTCCACAACAAAAATTCAGTAGTTATAATTATTTAGTGCTCTACGTTTTTTAGATAACGTTGACTGCGAAATTTCTTTGCTATATTTCCTTTTAGCATATATGTACGGATCTTGGTAAATATAAAACTTTTCCATTACATTTGCAGAAACATGCTGAACTATTAATTTCTTAGTGAATTAGACAGACTTAATACTGAAGGACATGAAACAATGTTTTAGAGGTTTTCTATTTGGAGTTAAATGAATATGTGAAACTTTTCTGCAGCCACATCCCTCTCGTGTCTTATTTTCGGCGTGCATTCTGCTTGATAGAAATTGTAAGATATATCCCAACTTTCCAAGCCATTTTTCAACCACATTTATTCTTTTGGCTTGGATATTTTCTGCATAACTTCATTAAATTTAAATCTTTAAATGATGTCATGCACTTCTTTTAATTTGAGCAATTGTTGAGTAACAACACTAAGAGAATAAAAAGTTTCGGTTTGCCGAACTAATGTACTTTCTTTCTTTGGAGAGATATACGAATGGCATGGTCTTCGGGGCGCAGTATTTTTGTTTGGTTTTTACGGATAGCTGGTACTTTGGTTACGTTAGCTCAGCTAAAGATCGTCAATTTGATACTGTCAATTTTACTCGCTTCACTTGTGCTGTTGCAAGTTGACGGCAAGGCTCCGGCCTTTGGTTCGTGCGATAATCTAAAGCATTCTTGCGTCCAGTCAACAATAATTTTTACAGCGTTTTACTCCAAAATACACCCTTGTACTTACATGCACTACACTGCCACACATGCTGGGAGACCCGTTGGGTGCTAAGAGCTTGTCGTGTCCGGGGCTATTCCCCGGTGGCGGGAGATACCTGATTGGCAGAAACCCCACAAGCTGGTGTGTAGGACGGCATCAGATCTCGCCATCCAGCTGGAGAAGACCACAGCCACCTCCCGTGATAAAGCATTCACTACACTTATGGGACTAATTATCGTAGCATTTGACGTGCCGGAAATTTAAATCAAAAGACTGTCACCGTAGCGGCGCTCTGAGGAGGCTATCTACTCTCGCATTGATGCACAGGCCCCTTGTTCTTCACCCGCATTGAAATGCTACAGAACCCATCCTGGCCTCCGCGTTGAAGGTTTAAATATCCACACTGTAGAACTCACTTCGCGAAAAGTCGGGTATGTCACATAAGAACCGAACCATAAATGCCGGAGAATTTTTCAAGAAAACCTTTTATCGTCCATCGTCCTGGAACAAAATACACCACAAAATTCTGAGCTCTGGTCACCGTGAATCACATCTACTGAATCTAGTTCATCTTACGCTTTAAAGCAATTGGAGGACAAACAATAAAACATTTCAGCCAATTTTGTATACATTCATCAAACAAATAAGGCATTGTATGATTGATGTATTGGCATATTAAACGATATGTTTTTATGTTTGGAAAGAACAATCGATCTCGAGTTTATTACCTTGTGTGAGACTCGGAGTAAACAGTTCGTTAAATTCGAATGTTTTCCAATAGTCTGTATAAGATCATTAAATAATGATTATTACCATAACTATAAATTTTACTTTCTCATATAGGTAGTATTAAATAAAATTGTATTGATGCAAAAAATCAGCCTTGAGATTCTTCTTCTCCTTCTTCTTCTGCATTTCACAGGTGAAGTAGGTAAAAGTGGTGCCGCGGTAATGGCCAGCGACGTGTGGCGCCCGCAAATGGCCGAGTGTACGCGCAGTGACCCTCCGTCTAATTCATTCCTGCTCTGATGTAGGCTCATAGCTCTTACTCCTAATTTACCAAGTAGGTTGTGATGATGAATGGAAAAGTATTAATTAAACAAATCAACTCTATAAACAATTTAAGAAGGCAGTATCTCATTTCCCAGTAAGATTTTTAGAGTTCATATGTTTGTGGGTTCGAATTTTGATCGTCGCATGGATGTTCCCACATTGTTATTGAGGTATGGGTACATCCAAGTGACCTCTATGTAACGCATATCAATCATCTTAATTTATTTATTTTCTTCAATTCCCGAAGCAAGCAATGAAATTATTTCTTTATAATCCTGTATAATTAATTACTATTTTTTCGCGAAAAGTGGAATTGAAAAATCATGACACCTTAATTCTGGTTTTACTAGTATTATGTCGAAATAGAAATATCAGATAACGATTCCTATGCATAATATTTGCTTAATATTGTACATCTCAAAAATTATGCTCACTTGTAGAAATAGGTATTGCAAATTTGTTGCTTAAATCTGGTTTGTGCAAACACAAGTAAAAATTTAAAATTGTTTAAAATCTAAAACCTTGACAAAGTCCAAACCAAATTTGGCGATGACCAAACGTGTGTTACACAACAGTGATTAGCCCTAAACGCTATACGTGAACATATTTAAGGATCGCAAGTGTCCTGCCGTTTCATACTGTCATTCATGCTATCATTGTTGAATTTTCTTTAATTTAACTTATATATTTATAACTTTTTTCAGTTCACGAGATTTCAGTTCAGGAAACGAAAAATGATGTTTTTAATATTTTTCATAAAAGACGCACATTTGAAATGAAATAAAATAAAAAAAACTAGAGAAAACAGAATGTGATTTAGGTTTAATCTTATATTGTTGAGTAGAAGTACTAAAAATGCATGTGAAGCTTTGAAACGTAATGATAGATTTTGTAACTAAAATACTATTATAATTATGAGTAAGAAAATTATATTTTATAGATACTTATGTGTACCTTTCAAGGCAACGTTAAGTTAGTTATATGCCTGAGTATTACATTGGCCTTTGTATTTAAATTAAGTTCCCTCAAGGGGCATACAGCACTTGTGCTTCGAAACAGGTTGATGACGTGTAATGAATCTTTAATGCCATTAAGTAGAAAGCTCAATGAGGCCGAAGATAGTTCTTGCGTCGACCACGAGATCGCGCTGGGTGTGCAATCATTCCTGCTCGTGAATTACGTCAGTGAAGAGGAAGTGATGAAATGTTCTCCAGCAAGCTTTTCATCAACAGCAAAATTTGGACTAATTTATTTTTCACTTCTTGTTACTTTATTACATAATTCCACAATAAAGTTTCTTATCATGTTTTTTTTTTATTTCATAATGTTGTACAAAGCACCCATTGTAAATTTTTGTTCGTCACTTTCTATGACATGGGTATATTTTTTTGGTTTGTGCTTATATAATAAAAACTAACTACTGAGAAAATATATAAAAACTATATCAAATACACCTTTCGAAATTATAGATCATGCACAATTTATCTAAACTTTAGCAGAGGACGAAGAGTGCTACAATCTCTTGGAATTTGTTTAGTTATTACTAATTAAGAAGAAATGTTTTTTTAAATTGGAAATTATTTCTTTTAATAATTTATAAACGCTTCTGCATTCTGTTCAAATTTAATATTGTTTCATTATAAGCCAGAACCGCTCTAATTCCTTTACATTATTTGAGTATGTTGGGTATGTATATGTTCATAGTTTGGCGTGTTTTATAGTTCTGTTCATCGTATTCACACATTGTTGTAGACAGGATTTGACACATGTAACTTGGAGAGGGACGCAAATTCAGTTTGTACTCCCACGTTAACGCGTTAAAGAATTATTATTAGAAGAATATTTAGAGTATGAATTTCTTCATGAATTGCCGTCAGCTCTGACTTATTTGGACAATCAATATTTTGTAATTGCTGTGAATGAATTGGATAAAATTACAAATAAATATTGGAGGTAGCTTTGTTCTACGTCGGCGCCATCCTTGAATTCGGTGTGTCCTTCCACCTCATCCTCATGCGCACGTGTTGCCCAGCCATGTGCTTTGATTGTGTAGGCCTGCCAGTAACGTCATAGGGGCAAAACAGAGCGAACGATTATGAGAGACCTTTTGAGATTCACGGCCGGAAGGAAGAACGTCATCTCGTGTGGCTGTTCACATCCACCATACACTAGCAGATTGCTGAAACGCACAGTGATTTCATGAGAATTCAGGAAAATATAGTGTTTACGTTTGTGGTGATAAACAAATTAACAGACCCATCAGTAAGTTACGGAAATGATCATTTCTTTGGTATATTGATTTACCAATAGGCGAATAAATCTAAACTGTGTTCACATTTAGCAGAGTTTCACACATTCTCCTACAACTCTTCAATAGACATCAGTTGCCAAGAGTAATTTGCCATTTAGCATAAAACACCAAGTCTACTGTAAGACACAACTTCCTTAACAACATAACGGACAACAGACTTATGTGAATGAATCTCGCATGCATGATTCTCAGAACGTGTTTTCAAGCCTCTCCTTCCAGAAGAGCCGCTTGTTCCCTTGCGTGAACCGGAAAGCGAAAGCAGGCGTGTAAGAGCGCGTGGATGGCAGGTGCACAGATAAGCGACCAAAATACTTTTTTCGCACTCTCACTTATGCGGTTCTTTTTAGTCACACACATTTATGATTTACCCACGATAAAATCATAGTATTACTGTAGTAGCCCGTTGTTTTTCATTAACTAATAAATATTGTATGGAAATCGTATATACAGTATGGAAATATAAGGAATCGAGAGGGTTTGAAGCTTCAAATATTCTACTTTTGTTGTTTTACATTAAAGAAATTCTGTGTAATTTTATCTTTGAAGCAAAACCAATTTTATTGACCTACGTCCACGCCATTTTTTTTTAATATGAAGTAAACCTTGGATGGAAGGGGACACGACTGTCAGTTGTCAGCGCGCATTCTGTATAGGTTTTCACTTGTAAATTATTGTTTTTCTTTCACTCATAATTTCTTTCAATTGTGTCGTATAACAGATGCAGGGTTGCAAGTTAAACAAATGATCGCGAAACTCTCTATTGTTTGTGTTTACTTGTGTAGTTTGGCGCGAGTTACTTACGATTGATAATCTTGCACATGGGGTTGGTTTGTTTAGGAAAATTAAAACTATACGTAAGTTTAATATTTTGACACATAAAAACATTTTCTCCCAAACCTAGGAAGAGGAAAACCTTAAACGTTTCAGAGCTACTAATTATCTTATTATATTCACATTGAATTATTCTGAGTAAAATATGGACATGAATTAAGAAATATTAAGAGATATATAACAAGAAAATATGAAAGAAATAGTAGATTATTAATAAAATTATAAACTAAATTATATTTCTTTGAAAGGAGTGCAAACCATTCAATGTATGTTTAAATCAGATCCATATTCCTGGCAAGATTCAACACGTTATCTCCAGTACTTATAGAGAAATTGTTTCTTAAAGAAGAATCATTTCAACATGGAAGGGGTACCCCATAGGGCTCCCATTAATTTTTTAAAATCCATTGCTTAGATGTGAAGGTGCTTAGATTACGAACGTATTCCTTGTAATACGATCCAAGCAAACTCATCGTTTCCGGATCCTTCTTTTCAATTGAGAGTAGTCTGCCAGACCTGCCCTCCGCATGTATGATGTGCCGTTGGGTCCTCCCCCGAATCCGCGACAACACGCGAGGCGGCGGCGCGGCGGCAGCAGTGCAAATACCGCGACACGGAACAAGCGAGGCTTCCTCTGGTCTATGTCGTTCTATTTCAAGACTAGGCGCTTCGCACTGCTCTCAGTCGCGCGCACAGAACGCGAGTGCGTGTTCGCCACGTGAACAAACGGAATAATGTCTTTCGCTGGCGCTGTACCATTGGAAGAAAATGAGGAGAACCTGGCTTGGAGGCGAAGCCCGTGTAGGCTTGGAAATCTTAGGAACAAACTCGTCATTATTCACATAAAAATAAGGAAATTGGGAAGAAACACGCGCACCAACACCAATCAGATTTTTTTGCTCGCTTTCTCTCATAATTTTCAATAAATGGCAGAGAAATTGATTTGGCAATTTTGAAAGTTATCAAAATTGCCACGATCTACGTAATAGAAGAACTCTGGGAGAATAATGTAATTTAATGTACACTATATTAAGTATTGTCAGTTCATAACTTTGTTTTCTCTGTTTTCAGGTGAGTTACTATTAATATTGGAGAGGGATCCGGTACCTGTAGAGAGGAATATGGAACAAGTTTCGTAAGTAAAAGAGGAAATCACAAACGCGTTCGTTTCCTTGTTATTTTAAGTTTTTCTATTCTCTAACAACTATACTAAGTGTTTCAACTGATATTCGCACTTTAAAATTCTCATTACATTGATATTTTTAAGATAAAGAAAAGTGTATGATTTCCTTTACCTGCAGGATTGCTTTGAGTTATTCCCGAGATAACCTATGAAGTCTAATACTTCATAGTCTTCATCTAAACTCAAATCACCACCAGAAATACGATGTAAAACGCGATCCTTCCGAACAAGGAACACGTCTTTCGCTGTAAACAATCCTTTAATGCGGCGTAGATCACGGGTGTACTCTACGTAGGTTTTATTGTTCAGCTGTACACTAACAGCATTCATGTAGCAGCCATTTCCTGATTTACATCAAGCAGAATCCCGGAGTGTCAATTACAATAGCTATCTAACAGTGTCACACAATCGAAAATAGAAACCGACGATGCATTTTCCCGGAACTCATACTACATCACTAGCATACACTCATCAGAGTGCCCGCCCACACGTTTGCGTACGCTCTCACTTTTGAGTACCATTATTTAAAGGTGACACCATAGAATGGAAACTAGATTGAGAGAAAGGCAAATATGTTTTGGGAAAAAGAGACACCGCCCTTTTTGTACGGAAATATTCAATTTTGCATACTCACGTTTCAACAATCAAGCTACAGAACAAAGAATATGAGTACAATACGATTTGAAGAATAGATGGTGGACTTAAGACCAACCAATAATGCTATAACAACATATATTTTCTCGCATTATTTATAACTTTTGCAAGTTTCGAAAATTCAGACTGTTCAACGAAACGAAAATGAGATGTGCCCCATTGTTTTGCGTTTTTTCTTCATCTAGGGAGAGGGATTATGAATACATTTTTGAGACAAAATAATGAATTAGTTTAAATAGATGCAAAAAATTACGGAAAAAATACTCGTATTTTAAAATAATGTATACGAACGTATTTAAAGATCCCATTTTTGAGAACATTTTTTAAGGAAAAAATATCTATCATTAATTGCAATCTCTTGCAGTCGTCATTTTTTGCAATTTTTTTAAATACAGTGAGTTTGACGAAAATGAGACCTGCGCCATTTTTCAGCGTCTAATGCCCTATCCGAGGGAAAATTTTAAAAATTTTAGAGCAGTTTTTTATAAAATAGTACTTTGGAAATTGCGTATATTTCACGCAAAATTACATCGAGAAATCTCCGATTTCTGTCGCAGCATTGCAATACTTGCTCTTTAATATGGAAGTACGTCGTAAGACAAGAAATATAAAACTGTTAAAAATTGTGACGTGAGGGGGAGAAGTTCAAGGGAACTCACTTCTAGCTTCAAACCAAACGAGGTTAATTTTGAACCTCTTTTTGAAGGATTATGATTGTACTGTTCCTTCGTACGACATTGTAAATTTTGTCAACTTATTTATTTGCCTAATGTTCTCATGAAACAGATTGCATTTTTTATTTGGTACCTCATCGTCTTTCAACCTCCATAGGGACTCGTATTTCGCGTTGTAGATGACAACACATAAATCGACTAAACTGAGAGGTAATTGAGGGGTAATTTCTCATGAGCGTGTTTGTGAAACTCAACCACGCATCGTCCTCAACGTCCCCTTCTTTTCCTCCCTGGGATTCCTATGCCTCTGGTACTTACTTTCTATTGAGAGGCATTCACGACAGTGGCGAAGAATTTTAAAAAAATGCATTGGTTTTGGTTGAATTGTATTGGAATATTGACGAGAATAATATAAACAAAGATTTTAACTGCTTCTCTCAATATTTTTTCATGGGTAATTAGATTTCTCGAGAGAAATTGTTCTTCGGGAAGAGAGATATGAAACAAATGAATTTTAAAACGTAGGGTTTATGTTCATTGTTTTTATAATTATTCATAAAATGTCGCTTGTTATGTAATACTTATTCGGGCAAAAATTTTCGTCGTCCTTACGGAATTATGGAGTAATATTCGTGTGTCCGAGTGTCCATTCGTTAATCACGTGAGACCTCCTCCAGTTCACCAATTGAGAAAAATGAGATGTCATTCGACTGTCATCTGGTGGCGAACCCAGCCTCTGATGCAACACAGCCACCTGGTGGGGAACTCAACGTTGTTTGCTCATTCATTTAGAAGATTCTAAGAGATTTCACTAAAAAAACCGTTTTGGGTGACTTATAGTGCCTACAGAGGTAATCAAATGGTCATTTTATTCCTCTCGACGGTCTCGATTAGCAAAATTTCTAGAAAAACATATGTTTTGATGGTGTCAGCACATTGGAGAAAAGTTGTCTTTTACTATACACTGTTTCTGGTACATACATGAATCGTTACATTTTGCTTCATCAGAATGATAATAATTAAAACTAATTTTGTAATGAAACAAACGTTTTGTATTCTAACTTTCTATGTCCAAAAATGTACGAATCGATCAAATACAGTAAGTTTTAAAATTTATTTCATTATGAACTTGCAAGCATAAAAAACTGTTTTACAAAAGAATACCTACCGGAGATCACATACTAAGATAGATAAAAACAATTTGCCTATTCTACTTTTGTAAAACTAATTCAATTTATAACAAATCGATAATAATAGATTTCTCAATAAGATCATATAAATATTTTGAAACGTTTCAAACCATTAAAACTTAGATCTCTTCGATAAAGTAATTAACAAAGGTTTTAGCCTTAAACATATTCACAGTGTCGGAAAAGGAATGCTTTATGCTTTTTCAGTACCTAACTTCTCTTGTGTGTGACTTTCGTGAAATATCTAAGAACTCTTCAGAAGATTCAATTTTTTCATAGATGAGGCCTACAAGCTCTGTTCATCCATGGTGGTAGCAGTGAATATAAAGGCATCTTTTCATAGCTTTCCATTACCCTGTGGAAATATAATTTTCTAGTGCTCTTTCTTCTTAGAAGTTACTAGAGCTTTTTCACCAGAGGCAGTGCCTCTCGTTCTGAATGCCAGGCTGTTCATTTTCCTGTATGCCTGACAGGATTCTCTTCTTCCATGATGGAAAGGTTTGTGTATTTTCAATTCCTCGTGATGGACGTATTCACATTTCTGTCATCCGTGGCTGAAAGAGGACAGCACAAGCATTGGTGCGATTAGTCATGGCTAGCTACTTACAGGACTGGTTCATATCGCTTAGTGCTCTCAATCATGATAAATAATTTCAATCTTGAAAGTATAATTCTCAGGAGGTTCATTCAAAGGAAGTGGAAGTTCTCAAACTCTAACATTTCAAACATATGACAATAATAGTTTTCAGAAGATATATACGTTTATACTTTTCAATACAATGCATATCATGTGCTAGTTTATTTTCAAATAAGCATTTAAATATTTCGAATATACGTTTAATGTTTTATCAAAAATGTGTTAACTCTTTTAGAAATTTTCGTTTTGGAATCGTGAATTTTAATGTTTTTGCTTCTTTCTGAAACTTTTAAAAAACACATGAACTTCTCGTGATACTTAAAGTCTTACTCAGTTCTTAAGCCAGATGCTATTTCTCTGGGTTCGAGTCCTGATGCATGATGTAGGAATCCCAGAGGTACCTATGCAGGAATTGAGCGGTGGCCAGCAATGCAATCTTTTGCTATTGATACAAATATTTGAGGTGCACATGAACACCTAGGTTTCTAAAATGTTTCGTGAGGTCTCTGCGAATAGTTCTTAGAGCCCTACTTACATCTGGAACAACCGTGACCACCATTTTCAGAGTAATTCCTACTCTATCTGGCGATATTTCGTTATTATTATTATTATTATTATTATTATTATTATTATTATTATTATTATTATTAATAATATTATTATTATTTGTTGCGAATTGGCCATCTCGGTAACCCTCGGGGCTCAGCTATATTCATCTAGGGTAGGTGCACGTGACTACTATAGGGGGATCAGCATATTCACGCTGAATCCGGTTTTACACCCATGGTTGTTAGCCCTGGAGATGATGTAAAAAGATAATGATGATGAAGGATGAAATGGATAATTACACACAGACAGAAACCCACACAAACACAATCATGCGCGAGGTGGGACTCGAACCCGCGATCGCCACGGCACTACTGCATTAACGATCTCGGATATCCGGATGGGCATTATTATTATTATTATTATTATTATTATTATTATTATTATTATTATTATTATTATTATTATTATTATTATTACTTGCCGCATTTTAAGTCTTTCTAATTACTAGAATTGGATTATAAATTGTTTATGAATTGTTATTTGTACTTTACGTCATTTGCATTTTTGCCGCCTGTATATTATATACAACAGGTTCAGTATTGACTTCATTCACACACACAGACACACATCGTTCATTTTATAAATATGATGTACTACAAGTGGTAGATCGTCTTGTAGTATACAGTGGTCAGAAAAAAATCAGCGAATAAATCGCAAACAATTGGGCGGGTCCAGAAAGTATTGCAAGGGGAGGAGCAATAACATTTGGAAACAATAAAATTGGCATTTCAGATGAGAGAGCAGCCTCTTTAATTAAATACATTATAAATGTGTCAAATGTGTTAAATACATTAAAAATGTATTTATATTAATTTTTTTGCATTTTTTAATTACATTAAAAATGTATTTATAGCATTTGTTTTCGTGTAAATAATTTATTTATGTAATATGATTTGCCATTCAACGTTGCCCCCAGAACGTGGAATGGTTCTTCTTATCAGAAGCGCGCGTGACATGTCCGCACCCAATACAAGTATACGCGACAGCTAGAGTGCGGATAGTGTCAGCATCTTGCTGTGGACCTGTTTCCCCCCCCCCTCAGCGCCCTCATTCGCTCGGAGCGAAGCACATGAGTGCCACCGATTGCATTGCGCGCTGGCACGTGCGACTCCATGCAGAGCGCGCTGCCATACATCTCGGTGGGGCGGCGCCAGGCCGTGTCTTCGGCTCGCTTTGCACGTCGTCGGCAGGCGGGCAGGCAAGGATCCGCGAACGGCGGGGCGGCCTCCCACGGCCGTGGAAATAGACGCATTTTTTCCAGAAACGCAACTTCAAGCGCGGCGCGTGTGCGGCGGAAGGCTATTTATAGTCGCGCCCTGGCTCCGGTTAGGCACCGATCAGGAGCTGGCGACCGGCGCATCACCCCCCCCCCCCCCCGCCCAAGGCGTCGCTGGAGTGGCGCAGCGCGACGCGCCTCTTGCGAGTGGCAGCGTCTGTTTCGTATAGTCGGCGCCTAAAACGAGTTTTTCTGAGATTAGATTCTCATTCAGTCTTTATTCTCAAATCAGTGGGTCATGAGTGACCTGTCAATTGTGTACGGGATGAATAAGACGCTGTCATAAGTGATCCTCGTCCGGCATCCTCTTTAATGGTTTGAGTTATGGTCTAAATGCGGCTCTCTCTTCTACTATAAAACGATGAAAAATATTTCGTAGGCTTTTTTTTAGTTCTATGCACAATACATTATTTTTGGTTCAAAAAGCTACTTCAGAAACATGGAAACTTCATTGATGGGGCAATTCATTTACGATCTCGAAAGCGCACTAGTCAAATTGGACGTTTCTTTTACATCTGTGAACTTTCTTGTGAGCTTGTCCTCTGATTTGAAGTAATCACTTACTGATTAAGGCATCCTTTAGTCATTAACCGGCTGAACTGACATAAACAGACGCTTCTGACCGAAAAGTCCTAGAGTTCGTATCTCGGCGGTGGCAGGATTTTCGACACTAGCTATTTAGGACGGATTTAGCCGATGTTTGGAGGAGAATTCTGGTTTGGCTGCTCTGATCCGTAGTTTTACGCGGTTTCTTCAATAAATACCAGGCGAGGGCGCGGACCGCGTGTGCTATCTTTTTTACCGCTTCCTTGATCTGTTCTCACCTCTTACACTCACTTACACGCACTGCACTTTCACATACGCCAGGAGCTTAGAGCTTAACTGATGGACCGGTGCTCCGCTGAAGGGAAATACCTAGTTGGGGAAAATCCCTCAAGCCGACGTGTAGGTCAGCGCCTGACCTCACCAACTAGTAGAGGAAAAATACCGCCACTTCACATGATAAAAACATACCCTACCCTTACGGAACAAATGACCAGAGCAGTTGACGCGCCCAGATACACAAAATAATCATTCAATATTCATTAAGACTTGACTAATGCGCCATTCGCGGTTTTGTACAAGGCATTGTTCAAATAGTTCGGCGCCCAACGTTGTAGTAAACTCACTCCATCTCCATATTCAACACTAGCCAAAGTACATCATTGCCGTCATCATCACCTAGCCTCAAAAACTATACGTCTCTGGTAGGACCGAACATGAAAAGGAGTGAAGAACGAAATAAAATATAATGAAACCTCTAGGTAATGGACATTCTGCTCGATACGTGTCCAATTTGTGTCAGACAAATGAGTTCGGGACAGGATTTCTGGGGGCTCCACCATTTCCCCTGCTTTCCATTCTGCCTCATCTTCATCATCTTGCATTACCATCACTTCGCTTATCACCGTTCTTTACTGCTCTCTTATTCATCGTGAGGTGTCAAAACGCATATTGAACGGACCCACGTAACCTGACTGGGTTTCTGGTGGTCTCCACGTAATCAAGCCTTATGATAAATATTTCGAATAGTTATCTTCTCATTCTTCCCCTTTGTGTTTTGAACTCTTCATTTTCGATTTACTGAATTACATTTCTTCTATTCTTATTTTTTAACACATAGAATATTGTTTTCTTTTACCTTCGTCCTCCCGTAATCACCTTTTTTGTTTGTGTTTTTCATAGTTACTTCTTGAGCTTTTGTCTGTGAATTTCAAGCATTCTTCTCTTTCGTGGGAACTATTCTTCACGGGTCTTGTTAAAATAGTTTTCTACCAGTTCAGCATTCTCCTGCTGTTATTTCTGGCTTCCTTGCTCTTGACTGCCTTTGCATGCAAGGTTCCATTTTCCTCTCATTCATTTTCTCGTTCTAAACTATAATCTTTGTTTATGCTCTAGACTCCTGGAATTTTTTTCTTAGCTTTCATTAATTCTTATTTATACGTTTTCTCTTTTATTCTTCCTTTTTATGCGTTTCTTCTGTCATTTTTTATGTATTCTCTCTTTCACATTCGTCACTTCCTTTATATTTTTCTTTGTTGGCCCTGTAGCTACGTTGTAACTCATCGCCCCACCCGTCGGGCCCTTCCTCCTCCCCTCTTCGTCTCCAAGGGCTGCACTCCCTGCCGCTGCCCGGCGCGCGTGTCTTCTGCGCAGCGAGCCCGTCTCCTCTCCCTCCGCCTTCAAGCCTCCCCGCACCGAATCCACGCCGCTGCCACAACACCACACCAGCCCCGACCCCGCCCTGTCACATGCCCGCTCTCGTCTACCCACGGGTTTGCCAACCGCGACTCCGTCCCTCCCCGCCCCGTCGCGACCCTCATCACACAACCCCCGCCCCGTTCCATTCCGTCTTGCTTCCGCCGCACCCAGCCCTCTCCAGCTCCCACTCTCTCCGACTCTCTCTCTCTGTCTATCTATCTATCTCTATCTATCTATCTATCTCTATCTATCTATGTATCTATCTACCTATCAGTCTGTCTATCTCCTCTCTGACCCTCCCTCTCCCAGCCCTGTTCTATTCCGACCTGCCCCAGCCTCATCCCATCCCCAACCCTTTCCAGCTCCCACTCTACCCGACTCTCACTCTTCACCTCGTCGCCCCGTGACTCCCCAGGCTCCCAGTTGGCACCGTCCTCCGTGCCGCGACTCAGCTGGCAGCGGCCACGCCGGGAGTCATTATTTTTAAAAAGCAGGGCGGCCCTCTAATAAGTAAACGCGCCCGCCGACGGATTGTCCACAGCGCTCCTGGCGGAGCCGCGCCGACGTAGCGACATTCCTCGCGGCGCGCATGCGCTTCTCAATGGGACGGCGCCCGCCAGGCGGCGGCACGTGTACCGCTCCTGCGCAGCACGACTGTTTTGCTCCTTTTGAGCGAAACAAAAAAAGCGACGTGATTTTCGTGGTGATGTATCTAGGTTTATTTGTTACCGCAAATCAGTTGTCAGGCTGATTCGACTAAAATTCTTGTGTGACGTGTGCTTACATACATCTTGTCAGCGTGAATGTCATACAGAGGCTTGTAAAGAATCAAAATATCAAACATGGCTATCACTGGAAACCATTTTTATCATTATTTTTTGTCTAAAAGATTTGACATACGTGTGTCCTAATTTGAGGTATTTATTAATTCGTCTTGATATCTTTCATGTACTATACTACACAAAGTTGGTAAAAAGCAATATGGTGATCGTAGGCTCCATTTTGTTGACTTATTGTTCAAAGCTTAATATTAACTTTTTTCAACCTGGAGAATTGGCACGCAGTCAGGTTATTTAAAAAAATATTCTAGTTCTCTTGACAAAAGAGAGAAGAGTCTACATATGAGGCAAGACTCGCCGGTAAGCATTCGGTTCATCTTTGAAATCCAAATTAAGAAAGCAAGAATAATAAATGTAGGAAGAGAATCCCAGATTCAAGCCTACATAATACGCGACTTCGTTAAGAAATTATGTCCGGCACATAAATGCATCCAGGGGCTGAAATACAGGGGGTGACATACAATGTTTACAGGGGGAGGGGGTCAGGGTTTTTGTGTTCAATATACAAAGATCATCAGTAACAAAGAAAATGTACATCTGCACTTTTAACTCCTCAATAACTCCTTCCGCGTTTACGTAGTTCTAATTTACATATTTTACATAAGTCAGTGTTGTAAGATTTTTTGCTAGGGTCGTGACGTCCCGTGATTCGTGAATGACAGACTTTTGTTTGCTAGGGGCACTGTTTCCGTAGTCAACATATTAGTAGACGCTACGCTCGTATTTACTATCTTATATGTTTTTCCATTATTAAAATTATGTTTTTGGTAAACACTTGCACAAAATTACCAGTCTCTAGGCTTCAATATTAGATTCAATGCTTAAGTGAGCACTGTATTCGATAGGTATCCTCAGAATATCTCCGTCTCTTATGTCAGTGACTTTTTCTTTTATCGGATCATAAATAAGGTGCAAAAAATTGCAAATCTGCGAGGAAATTTTCCAGTTATTGCCTCGTGTCTCGAATCGGAATGAATTAAATTTTTGTCGTGTACAAAATACCTTATTGCAGTACGAGTATATTCTCCTTGTAACTACCTCCCTCTTCTGCCTTCACTCTCAATTAACATCATTGATCAGCATTCGTATAATTATCTTCTCTCTCTCTCTCTCTCTCTCTATATATATATATATATATATATATATATATATATATACAGACATATATATATATATATATATATATATATATATATATATATATATATATATTATATGCTCGTTCCATATGTCCGAAAAATTTTCATAATTTTTAACATTGCAACTTCAAAACTCATAACCCAGAAGACGAATTGTATCTCTTATATTATTATATATCTATTATACTTATCTCTTATATATCTATTATACTTGTAATGTGTCGCAATCTTCAAAGAAACTGAATTAAAAAAAGTATCTAGGTTCGTAAGTATCCACTTCATGCAGGCTGTTTTGTCAGCTTGTCTTAAACATGCCCGTTCCTTTCAAGAATTCACGTAGAAGTTACGAGACTCTTGACTCTAGGGAAATCTAGCGCGTTATCAGTAAATGAACCACTGTAAGCTTTATATTAGAATTTGTTATACAAAAAATACTGCCACAGAAAACTTTTTTCTTTCTTCTATGAAGAAAAAATTGTGAGAAAGTTATTCAGCGGAATGGTATCTATCTTACAAAATTAACCCTTACATTTTCCGACTATTTTTCTAGACTAGTGTAGCAATAATCATTTTTTTTATCAAATAATCTTATAGGTCGCTATCGACCGAGTTGAAACATATATATTGGGTTCTCTCTCTCTCTCTCTCTCTCTCTCTCTCTCTCTCTCTCTCTCTCTCTCTCTCTCTCTCTCTCTCTCTCTAAAATAAAGAAAAATGGAAAACGTTAGAAAAAGTTTCACTTTATGTTGGCATTTGGGCATCCATCCAGTGGGAAGAGTGATGATCTTTTCCCGTAATCAATTTCCACATTTTTTTAGCAAGGGGTCCCGTCGCACTCGCCGATTAACATTCCCACGTGCCCGTGACCTGAGCCAATGTATATGTTTCGAGATACGTACACCTTTGCCAAGTTAGACTTCAACAGCTTGTACTTCTGTGGTCTCAGAAACCGAGACACTTTAAGTTCACCACTGGGAGAAAAAAAAAAGAATTTTACGAATCAAAAATACGGTAACTTTGTTTTACATTTTGAGCCAACTACATTACATGCATTTTCCACACACGATCTCCACATCCTATGTGATAAAATTTCTGTTCTTATGTAAAAGCACGTATTGGAAATACCTTTACCTGTTCTGATTGAACATGACCACAAGATAAATAATTAACTAGCGTGTTCCAGTTCATTATCATGACTACCAGCTTATACGGGCAACTCGAAATGCAGGACACTGGGAAGAGCGTATACAGAGACGAAATCGATGCCAGACATCAAATAGAGAGGTCAATGTTATTAGGTACTACACGTTTGTATGAATTCGAAGAAAATCTAATGTAATATAAACCAGTGTAAAGTGATGTAACGAAGAAATAGCAAACAGGCAAAGCGTGATAATGTTAAAGATTTGTCTTCTTGCTTAAATGTTATGACTGGTGTGATTAGGGATAATCTAATGAATGACGTTGGAGCGGAGGTGGGACGTGAGGCAAATGAACCGCGGAGAAAGCTGGCACGAATCCATTCCCTTAGTCTCCTTCCCCCAAACGAAGGAAGGCCGCAGCGGAAGCAGACATCTAAGCGGCAAGCGCAGAGCAAGATCGCGATGGCAGGCGCCAGCCTCGACCTGCGCAGTGGGAAGGTTCGATCGATTGATTGTTTTACGTTTCCAGGCGCGTCAACTGCTAAGGTCATTAGTCCCGTTAGTGCGGTACATGTTTTATTACGGACGTTGTAGGTGTACTTCCCCCGATGGATGGAGAGATCTGGCGCCGACCTACTCATCTGTTCGCGGGTATTATCCCGAACGAGGTGTCTTCTACCAGCGAGGCATCGAACCAGCCGGAACGATCTCTACGTTCCGACAGGTCTCCAGACATGTGTGGCATGTAGTGCATGTAAGTGTGTGTGTGTGTAAGGAAGGAAGGAAGGAAGGAAGGAAGGGAATGAGTAAAGGACAAAGAAGAGGCGTTCGGTCTATGACCCATTTGTTAGGGTACTGCTCCAGCATTCGCCTGGTATTGATCGGAGAAACCACGGAAAACTACCTATCAGAGCAACCGGCCGCTAGTATCCTCCTACAGACAATAGCTGAATTCGACCTAGCTATCCGGCTAGATTAAAAAATTCCATCGGGGGACTCGGAATCCTAGTCAGATTCACTACAGAGATAACTGCAAAGCTGTCTCTGAGCTAATCTCAGCCAGCCATTGAAACGCATCAACCACATTTCCAGCACCCTTCGAGGTTCGAACCCTAACCTCCCAGTAACTCAACCGTAAAGTGTTACTTATCCGTTGTTTCTGACAATGATCGTTTGACGTACGAAAAATGCACAATAACACATTATTTCCTGCACAATTCTGAAATGGAAAATTCCGTCTTAATCTTAACAATCTCATTATATCACAACGGAGTAATCCGAAATATGTTGTCTGCCTGCAATTAGATAACGTCTGTTCTCTAGGTGCAGTCTTCTGGCTTGTCTTCTTTATCTCGTAACATTTTTTTTTCTCCTCCAGAATCAGGGGCGTGATGAGTGCAAATGAAAAACTATTTTTCAAATATCCACGACATACAAAAGGTACACTGATCAGTAAAATGAAACTTCCTTGACATCTTTGATCAAGTCCTCTTCTCCGTCAGATTTGTTTGTAGACCTTTTCCGAGAATGTAAAAGTGTAGAGTCGACACACAACTAGGAGTAT
Organism: Gryllus longicercus; assembly: GCA_038098605.1. Lineage (NCBI taxonomy): Eukaryota > Metazoa > Arthropoda > Insecta > Orthoptera > Gryllidae > Gryllus > Gryllus longicercus. Next base: position 2,097,984 of record JAZDUA010000188.1, on the reverse strand, counting down.
CCATTTCTTGTTGTTTATATAGCACCGCGGGTTGTGGCTTTTTCTTTGTGAGAAGGCGATTCTGTCTCAGAACTTTAGTGAAAATACATTCATGCTGATGGGATTTCTTGTAAATCAAATCCTCGACCGCTACAAGAGGAATGTTTTGTTATCCAGTGAGAGCTTCCGCTGCCTCATGGTCGGTTGACTCGGTGGCCATGTGGCAAAGGTAGGGTACGCTTCTGTTGTCGGCAGGTATGTTTGGGACCTTGGCACCAAATGTACGTAAGGCAGAGTTCATGTTACCTCTGGCCCGAAGCTCCTTTTTGGGACCCGACCTTCCAGGGGACTAATGGATGTGTTACATTCGAGAGAGTTCTCCGCAGAACAGTTCGAAAGAAAATCTTCTCTGCACAAAAGTTTTCTCGGTTCAGCATCAGTCACAGAATGTTCAAGTGAGGTCGATTCGTCGCCTACCGTTAAAACAGTCTGCGCTTTCGTTAGACCTGGCGTGCGAATTAACGAGAAAATGTCAGCGATTGTCCCCAGTTGATAGTTTCAGATCCCTAGCTAGATATTCCTCTGCTAGAAAAATAGTATTCGCTCCATGCCAGAGACAAAAATAACACTTATCTAGTCTCATTAATTGTTCCCATCCACCAATGAACAAATCAAGGCTCAAAACGAAGGAAATCGGAGAAGAGAACTTTTCCAATAGAATTCTAAGAATGTATTCTGACTGTGCTGCAAAGGCGAAGCTGATCTTTGTTCAATTTGTCGATTCGTTTCCCCCTCCCACTAGAGTTTTTAATTTCTTCCGTGAAGAAAATTTCCAATTCGCACCTTGAACGTATTTCGTAATTTTTTTAAGCAGATAGATATTATATTGAAAAGATGCTCATGGCTATTTGCAAGGTTTGAAGATGAAGATTCTTATGACATCAAGGAGGAAGACAAGAGAGGGAGAAGGATAACGACGAGGACTAAAATGGCGTCGAAGACTTCGAGAAAGATGACTGCGTGTAAATAAACTGCCACATTAGTAATGTATCCTCCAATGTGGATTAATTCTTTCTAGATTTACTTAATAATAATTTATATATTTCTGTACCGCGTTTGCAAGCTCCTGTAAGCCTCTCGATTAATTATATACATACTATTTGTTTAATTTTAATAGATCTCTTATCGCCCGAGCATGGGTGTCACTGTAAACCAAATAACCTTTCTTAAACTTAATAATAATAATAATAATAATAATAATAATAATAATAATAATAATAATAATAATAAACAAATAAATTTTAATAATTTTCGCCCCACGTTTTGACTACACTGTAATCGAAGTTACAAATTTCATATCTTTAATTTAATTATTCGATAATAAAATGTTTTCGCCTTTGCTATTAATTTTTAACTAATCCACCGGTCACAGAGAGTTTATATTCGGGTTGTGGTCCGCCAAGCCCGTTCTATACGGAATGCGGGAATGTTCTCATCGGTTTTGGTGGGTACAGAATGCGTGGCTTATTTTGGTTGCAATCATCGTCTTTTTCCTAAATAACGAAACATAATGTTTCAATTTTTAGTGTTTGCGGCCGTAATGACAGGTGCAACTCCGATATGTTATAATCTAAACAATATTTTATTTGTTTTCTTTGCTTCTTCTTTCAGGACTCCATCTAGCTCATGACAATACAACATAAATACCTAGACGAAATTACTTACATACACTAAAAATATCACAAACATGAATAATACACATCCACACCTTATTTACATTACGCTATTTTAAGTAACCCATTCATACATATTCTCCGATCATGCATGTGTGCTATTATGGCCACCTAATTTTTAGAATCTATTTCTTTCTTTTAATTACTAATCAATCTTGGCCTTGACATATTAATTTCAACAAAAGTTCAAAGTTATTCAATTTCCTGCACTGTACTGATACCAAGCTTATATTCCACCATCCATCGCTCCGTCGCCACTCCGAGAATCTTCACTTTCGGTCCATTATTCCGTATTTTCCACCTTCGCTCCGTAACCAAAGCATTTACGTCTTACAACTTTCAATTCAAATCCGAACTTAAAAAATAACTCACGACCTTTCATTCAGCGACCTCATTCCTCCTTGTTTTTTGCTGCTACTTAAAAATGAAAACTAAAACAGTCTCCTATTGCTTCCACATTGTCCACACTTCGGTAGATTTTTCTTTATAATTAATTGGACTTATAATATTGTCGCTAATTTCTATCTTCCAAAGTGATTTTAACATTATTGCAATCAGAATTTGTTTGTTCCGGGAAATCCGAGTTCAATTCCAGGATGGGGCAGTTAATTCTTTGAAGAATCAAATATCATTTGAAGTATTATTATTATTATTATTATTATTATCATTCGCTTTGTGCGCTTCGTCCATTGAGGAGCAGTTCACGCCGCCCACCCCGCCTCCTCCTCCACCCCCTCTGCTTGCTCCTCACCTGTTCGCTGGCAGCTTCCGCTCGGCCGTCGGCACTTCCGGCGGCGTTGACGTCAGAGCGCGGCGTGGGCGACGCGCGCGCGTTTTTATGCCGCGTTACGCGAGTGAATGCGGAAAACATGGCGAGAGAAACGAAGTGTAATTAACGACAGAGGATTTCATCGACTGTTGACACTCAAAGTTGAACCAGCCCGACCTCGGTAGGTGGTTAAACTTCTGCGAAGTCGTCGCGTTCTCACCTTTTTTGTAGAAAGTTCGTTTCTGGCTGCCATTCTCATAGTTATGGCATGGTTGCACGTAATTGAAGTGTAATAGCAGAGATCAGCTTAGAGGTACAGACAAGGTAGAATATCAGACTCACTGTCTGTTTTCTCATCTCCGTGTTTCACAATCACAAGTCTACGCTGCACATGATAACGGACAGATAATTGGTTAACGCTCAACGCTTAGCAACCCGTAGTATACATTTTAGAATACTCTCGAAATCATGCAATAATTGTGTTGTATGCAGCACGAATGTCAACGGAACCATGTAATTTACACTCATTGTCAGTTGGTAAATTCTAAATGTCTGGAGTTCACAGGGAATTTCCATAGCAATGGTCAGAATTTGTATGCGATTGGAAATTTCATAATATAATATTGTGGCTTCTCTTAGAGCCCTTCTTTTTCTTGTAGCTGGTAATATAGTATCTGACATTCCATTCCTCCTAGCCTAACGTATTTAGGAGATGACTTCTGGCACTAGGCATCGTGATTTCTACAGATCCGAACCGAATGAATTACTTAAGTTTTTACCAATGCTTTTACTTAACAGATAATCAGATTTAGGTAGCTTACCAATTTTCATGTTGGCTTCGTGGAATGCAAGTATTCTACTACTCGTAACCTCATTATTGGCTCAAGGCCTACAATATCTCATTAGAAATCAGAATGCTGACGAATGGTCATGATCCGGCCCGTTGCCCAAAATTGATGTATTGACCAATAAATGCGAAGGAAGAAGGCCGAAAATGTTGTGTGAAGACGAATTGGGAGATAAAAAGCGAATTGTAGAAGGCACGACCAGAATTTGTAAAGCTTTTTTTCCCAGCATTCTAAAGAATAGTACGACGAATGAATTCAGTTTAACAAAGAAGCTACCTACGCTAACAACATGTCATTTCAACTTAAGTGATCACATCACCATACATGGCTTTGAAAACTATAGTTTTAAAACTTCATATCTGATAAAAGGTTATTCGATATAAATAAATTAATTATTGGTTGTAGTGGGTATTCATTTTACGTCAATTAAAAATAAAACATTTTGAGTTTATAAAACAACCTGTTCATTTCTATACATATAAGTCTGTCCACTACGACTGTTTGGTGTGAAAATATTAATATATAGATATGAGCTACTCTTTCTGTCGAAACTGAAGAGATAAGAAAAAGTATATACTCTCCTCCCCGTAGGTATAAGATCATCTTTATTTCATCGAATATTATCACAATATTTTAAATATGCATATTAATTTGTTAAATAATTTTTATCAATTGACTACTAATATACTAATGAATACGTCTGTAATGTACACGCCAGAAGACAAAGTGACAACACACAACCACAAAACGACGATATTGGATTCAGCGGTGTAGAAAATAGCTCTTCAATTTTGCGACATATCGGCAGTATAGACATATTAGCATATTTTTTAATTTATTTTCATCTGCACCACTTAATTAGAAGTCGAACAGACTTGTGAGCACACAGAAAATTTGTGAAAACCTTTTTCGAAGTTGATTACGTGTCTTACTCGGGTGTTGAACGGAAATGTTTGTTGTTGTTTTTTTGTAGAAAAAATAATTGTGTAAACATTTTTAAATTTTCGAAAGAGTGTGTAGATGAGCTGGAGGAGAGAAAATGTTGGGAAGTTAAAAATTTGATTCAAAGAGATTCAAAATTGGGGAATCGCGATTTAATTCTATTGGGAACATTGTATCGCTGGCCGAGGTGGAACAAAGCAGCACTTGGACTCGATGGAAGAAGAGAGCAAACGTTAGAGGACAGAGTTATTAAGTAATATAATGAATTTTAGCTTCACGATGAATTTGATTGCTTGGGATGAACCAGAGTACGTTAAAATGGATTTGATGTTCGTGATGAATTTGTCTGTTTGGAATGAACCAGGCTGCGATAAAAAGATCTGCAAAGGCATTTGTTTTGAAAGACTTGAATTGCATGAATGCTGCGACACAGAGTACGCCCATGCCCTACCCCCCCACGATGGATATTTGTGGCAGACGCTACTCACGTCGGTGCGCTGGACGGCGTCGAGCAGTTTGAAGACATTGCGCCAGACGTTGGTGAGGTGCGTGTTGCCGCCGACGCAGGTGATGGCGTGCACGTCGAGCCCGGGGGGCTTGGCGTGGCGCTGGGCGCCCAGCAGCAGCAGCAGCGCCATGGCGTCGTCGGAGCCCGCGTCCACGTCCGCCACCACGCGCCCCAACTGCAGTTCCAGCGGCGGCGGCGGCGGCGGCGTAGACGCCCTGCGCAGAGCACGACCTGCGCCTTTACGATCCCCGCTAGACAGGATGGCGCAGAATAAACGAGACCTTACGAAGTCAAAAGAGCTAAATACAAAAATGTTCAAATAGAAGGTTGTGGCATATAAATATTATATAAATCGGTACCAAAACTCAGTTATAAGACATTACAAGTAGTTATGACATCTACCTACAGATGGCTCTGGCTGTATGTACGGAAGATCTTTCGCCGTGCAAGGCTTCAAATGTTACAAACTTCTTGTGCTTGAAGGAGAGCGAAGATGATAACTTTTTGTCATGGAAACTGTGGTTAGTAAAATCATACAATGAAGTTACACATGGAACGTTTGACTTTGATTCGAAGGAACCTCGCCATACACTAGTGTTTCACAGAAACATGTTGTGGAGTAGTGAGTGATTATTTCGCATTTTCACGCGTCTCAACTGCTGGGCTCATTAGTTCTGTAAATGTCATCCATATTTTGATCATCGCGAGGTGGCTGTGATCTTCCCCCGCTGAATGGCAAGATCTGGTGCCGACTTACTCATGGTCTCGCTGGGTTTTCCTTTTTAGTCTGTAATAAGGGATTTTAGTTCCCCCACCAGCTGAGGACAGCCTTATCTTGAAGCTCCCAACTTGTGTGGTAAAGTAGGGCATGTAAGTGTGTGTGTGTGTACGTAATGGATGAGGATAGGAGAAAGAAGAGAGAAAGAGGAAGGAAGTGTCGCGTGCGGTCAATGGGTCGTTTGTTAGGGTACTACGCTCTGACGTGCGCCTGGTGTTGATCGGAGAAACCATGGAGAACTACCGATCAGCGCAGCCTGCCGCTAGAATTCTGCTCCAGACAGCGGTTGAATTCGACGTAGCTATCTCGCCAGAGTCGAAAATCGTTCCACCGTTGAGGCTCTAACTCTAGGACCTCCCGGTCAGATGCACTGTAGTGACATCAGTTGATGCCCTGAGCCACCTCAGCGGGTTGGTATTTTTTGTGTCAGCCAAACATCAGGTCAAAATCTCAATACCGTCGACCTTGGCGTTGAGATGTAATGATAATGATTTGGGAACAAGATGACTAATGACCTTGAATATTATTGTGGAATGGTGAGCGGGGAAACGGGAGAACCCCTAAGAAGCCTGCCCCGAACCCACTTCTTCCGTCTCATATTTGTTGTGTATACCACGAGTACGAGTGCACACATTTCAGATCGTACGCAAGGATGTATGCCTTTAGGTCCTTCCTTTTTCTGCGCCAGATATTTCTATTTTTTAACTGTATGAAAAATAGATATCACTGCATGAAGGCGGGGTAATGAAAGTAGGGTGATCATGAGGGATGGAAATTCTAAATTTGACTACATTAGAAGGAAGTGTTAACAGTGCCTTTGTTCCAATTTACTAGAATGCGATTCACAAAGGAGTGATTTGGATCATTCCTGTTCTTTTACCTGGATCATTCCTGGACTCTTTTACCTGGATCATTCCTGTTCTTTTTACTTTTTAGTTTCCAAAGATGGCCTTTTTTTAATTTCTGTAAGCCTTGTTGAGGATGAATGATTATGTCATTACATTATGGTGAGACACACAGCGGCGAGAGAAGACGTCTACGTCAGGACGGCATACACTACTCGAGTATCGAGACCTCGGTCTTCGGCATAGTGTGCGGTGAACCCCTGCGCCTCTGGGTCCAGCACTCCGGGCATGGAGAGGAGATTTTGTGCACAGACCCCTGGTATTTCGCGGCCTGAGATATTTTGGAAATATATTTGAAAGCACGGATTAATGCGTGGCTCAATGGCTAAACTGTTAGTGTTTAAAAAAGACATTTTCTGGCATATTGAATTAGCTATAATTAATTTTTTAAAGGAAGAAGGAGAATGGTTTCCAAAATAAATAGTCGTTCATTAGGTTGTCTGCTTAAGTATTGTGAAATATGTTGCGGACAAAGCGGGTTGGTGTGAAGTTTTCTGAAGGTTCGTTTGTGCCCCTGATTTCTTCATTTCCTCGTTCGTTACTCGCTTATTTGTTCATTCGTTCATTCATTTGCTTCTTGGTACATTCGACCTTGACACCGTCAAAAGTACAAAGTTTTTTTTTCTTTCCAATCATTTAAATGTTTGCAACTTTAAAAGAATTAATTTACGAGTGAATTATTTGAATGTACAATTTTTTTACTCTGATAATTAAACTGTTAAGCTTTCTCTTTTTGAGACAGCTTCATCCGATTTTGAATGCAATTAAAATTCGTTTTACCGTGTTGTTTTAATTGTTTTAAATTACTTTTTGCCTCACTGTTTTGGGCATTACATAATTAAGAGACCTCCCGAATTCTCCCTCCAAAACGTTCGTCTGACCTTCCACAAACAGGAAATAATGGAACTTAGTGGAAACCTTCACGTAAGACGTGCTACGCTACGTCATCTTAATTTCCATGCCGAAATAGGCCTCCCTCCCCCACTCAACCAACAGCTATGCAGCGTCACTGTGCCACTTGGAAAGCAATGCGTAGTGCTCACTGCTCCTCCACACAAGCGCTGGATGAAACCAACTACCGCGTAGAGGCTAACTACCAGAAATCCCGCGCACTGATAATTGATATCATCATTTAGCATTTCTTAAAGATCTAGGCAAGTCAAAGTTCTATGTACCTGTTGCCTACATCTCAATAAGAGTCATGTCACTAGAAGAAGAAGAAGAAGAAGAAGAAGAAGAAGAAGAAGAAGAAGAAGAAGAAGAATCGTTTGACAACACCAGAAGAGCAGACTCCGTCAGCTGGCAACAGTTTCCCCAACGGCTCGACAGACTTAATTGCAAGATAATATTTTGAAATGTATTTCTGCATGTTCAGCACGTCCATCTTTTAGAGACGTTAATAATACAATATAACATAATTTTCGTTATCATTTAGAGATGAACATCTGCATGCGTTAACTCCTTTATGAGAAGTCAGATAATTAAAAGATATACAAATGAAGAGCAGCCTTCGGATACCAGTTAAATGGTGTTTTCTAAGGCGGGGGCTGGTTGTGAAATTAGTTGTAATTGGAAGAAGAAGATGATGTGAGGGCGTCTGGTTAATGAGGGATGAATTAACTGATTAATTACTGAAGGTAGTTTAAAGATTTAAAGAATCGTGATTTTATAATGTATGATCATATTTGAATAAGTGGGAATACGTAACTTTGTGGGAATACGGAATTTTGTGCAGTATTTTTAATAAACACATTAATTATTTACGGAATCGTTTTTTTATACCACACAGCATTCGATTCGATTCGAATTGTCTCGAGTTTAAGTGCTCCAAATAGTTTTCTTCCACCTTGGGTATCCGCTGCCGTTTATTTCGCCCGATCTTGATAAACTCCCTCTAAGAAGTGTTTCAAAGCCAAATGCGTGATTGTACTGTATGACTCATGAAACTACCAAACGAAAAAAGTGAACTGGTAACGAGAAATCTACTTACTTAACCGAAAAACTTCAGATGTCCCGATCATTTGACCTTCTGATCATTTATAGATTGTAAAATATCTAAATATCTTTCAACGACTGCGATATTGTAAAATTATTTTCAAACTATTTTCGTTACCGTTTAAAACTATTTGCGCCAATACCAGTCACGACTTATGAAATCATTTTACTGATGTTCCGCAGTTTGAATAGAAAGTAACGAGTAAGAAACTTTCATAGCTTTGCCTGAAGGAAACGAAGCCAAAAATATTTAAAATCGTATATTAAAAACATGATCAAAAGACTAGAATCTGTGTTGTCAGTTTCTTAGCAACAGAAAACATGTAAAGAACGTTATCTAATAAGATCTCTCTTGATTTCATTCCTGAATTTTACCTGCAATATTATCCCCATGATATGTCTTACTTCGTAAACATTCTAGTATTCTTAACCTAGACCAGAGCCAAGTAAATCAAGTTTTGTCCCATCATTTTAGTCTAAGATCTACAAACGGGCTGTCAGAAGTGGCCTCATTCATGAATGCCCTACTTTTCAGGCGGCTAGACGACTCATGGCTTCGTCCTAGAAATGTTGAGATGTGGTTTGTGGTTTACCGCATCAAAGCCTCGCAGTCCATCGGGACTTTAGTGAGGAATTCGGGCAAATAATACGACAGAAGATGTCTTTGATAACGAGGGATAAGAATAAATTTTTGAAAATACAAGTAATAAATGGTTTATGAAATTATCCACGTAGTTAATGAATGTATGTTGTCGAGAAAATGTAGACTTGAAAACAAATTCCTGTCTGTTTCACTTTTTAAAATATTTAATTTGTGTCCTATTTTCTGCTCTTTGCTATCTGTAATTTGATAACAGGTGTATGAATGCGGTTGTTGCCTGCCAGTATCTTTCAAAACTCAACAAACTTACTACCCTGTTTTGTAGTGTTCGCCGTGTTTACAAATCCTTCGTTACATCTATTGTGAACAGGAGATGTGCGGATGTTTTCAGAGTCACTAAGAGTAGCTAACATATTACTGGTTTCTGAGCCTACCTGCATCGTTGTTTATTTGTACCAGTATGTCCTGTGTGAAGACCTGTCTGTTCATTAAACTGTCCTTTCACCTGTCATATGTCCAATCCCCTGTGTGCCAACATCCCTGTCTATCCACCAGTATGTCTCTCCGACCATCAGTCTGTTTGTATATCTATCTGAATTCCTATGTGCCTATTCCTACGCCTCTCAGTAGCCACCTACCTGTCTGTCTAACCATCTGTCTGTCGAATTACCTTCCTTTCTATCCATCTCTCTGACCACCGTGGGCGACTCGAAGTGGAGTGGTCAGATCGCTCACGTTACAGCTCTGGATGCCGGGGTTCTAAACTCGGTTGATTCATGTGTAATTTATGGTTTATTATGGAGGATTCGAGGTAGGTTTCCTAGGGGTTCTCCCATTTGCCTCTCAGCCCACCATTTCTCCGTCATTCAAATTTATCAAATCACCTACCGATCAAAACCATTCATCTTAGATTGATTGATTTTTTCGGGCACGTCAACTGCTAAGGTCATTAGTTCCTTTAGTGTAGCGAATGTTTTATCGCGGGTAGTAGCGATGTCCCTCTTTCGCTGGATGGTGAGATCCGGCACCGACTTACACGTCGGCTTGTAGGTATTTCGAACTTCGGGATTTCCCTTCAGGTATCACCTCAGTGGAGACAAGCTCCCGACCTGTATGAAAGTGTAGTTCATGTATGTGCCCGTGTGAGTACGTAAGGGGAGAGGAGAAGTCAAAGAAGAGGAAGGAAAGATCGTGTACGGTGCATGGGCCGTTTGTTAGGGTACTCCTCCGACATTTGCCCGGTATTTATCGGAGAAACCACCAAAAACTACCAATTAGAGCACCCGGACGCTAGAATTCTCCTCAAGTCGGCGCAGCAGCTGAATTCGACCCAGCTATTTAGCTGATGTTGAAAAACCGCCACCGTCGGGAACCAAGAAGGTCCTCCCGGACAGAGTCGCTGCAGAGACAGCGGCAATGCTGGCGCTGAGCCAAACTCAGGTGGTATTTTTCATCTCAGTTGCAGGCAAAACGACCGTGGTGTGAGACTCGTAATAATATCTGCCAACCTGCCTAGTCGATTGTCACTTGCCGATTGGCCTCTCCGCCTGGCTGCCGGTCCACTGAGCGCTTTGCGTGTGTGTGTGTAGCGGGCAGGGGCGGCGTGGCCGCCTCAATTAGGAGCGCAGAAGTCACTTGGAAGTCAGCGCATCGGCGCGCTGCGGCGGCGCCCACGGATGCCGCATCGCGTGCTGCGGGGCGTGGCGGGGGCGTGGCGTGGCGGAACGGGGGGCGCGTGGGAACGCAAGTTTTCCGCCGCAGCGCCGCTCGGAGGCAGAGGCGAGGGCCCCCCGGCCACGCGCTCCGCAGGTTGAGACCTTTTCACCCCTAAAGGCCACAAGAGCGCGAAAAGGCGAAACACCTCATCAAGGAGTACGGGAAACGATGCATCTTCTAATAAGATTGGGTCGACCCAAATAGTGCTGGGTCGGTAACCTTTGCTGGCCAGGAATGAAGATGTGAATACCCCGTACAGCATTGCTATTTTCACTCTGTGGTTGTGGCGTAGTAAGTAAATGATTAATTTGTAATATGATCCTCAATATCTAAGACTTTTCGGCCATACGTGATTTGTTTTTATGAAAGACTATGTTGGGATTTTAATGATGATCGTCGATTGGTAGAGTGAGAGGAAGCTCTGTTTTTTCACCACAAATTCCCCACGGATTGACCGGGATTTGACTCCGGTACCCGGTGGTGGAATGTGTGCGAACTCTTTACTACCACACGGGTATCCTCAAGCGTTGCAATTAAAGGAAAATACCAGTATTCCGTAATCTTCTAAATCATCATTCCCCTGGTTAAAATTGACTGTAAATTTATCATATCCAAATGTGTTTTGACTCTCTGTCTGTTTATTTCGTACGATTGGCGCTATAGAAACATTCACATTCATCAACCACACCTGTGCCATGTCCAAACATTGTTGCGAAATGCTTGAGTTGAAATATTTTGAGATGTTATAAAGGATCAACTTTATAACATTTTGAGGTATTTCATCTCGAGAGCGTAATTCCACTCATGGGGAAATGCCTGGAGAGAAATGCGACGCCATGTCTCAGTGCGTCTGTTTTGTGGAAATCGACAAACCAATTTCGATAGAAGACGACTGAAAAGGTCGTAGAATCGCCGTATCATTCACATAGTTGTGCCTTATTGTCAGAAGAAAATGTGAGAATGTCCTTCCTTTGTGCTTTGCTGGTACTTTCTTCCTTTACCTTATCTCGTCCGACTGTTTATTACGACGACGTGGCGAATTGTTTCGATCCCCTTGCAAATATTACAATTTATACAGGAAGTGTTGTGAAAAAAGTCGCTTACGGCTGGCACGTAAAGGTTAACAGTTATGACAATAACACAGGTTTTCAATTCACTGTAGACATACGACAAATTACATTCCAAATTATCTCTGGTAGGATATCCCACTTTCCTGACTAGATCTGTGGGTCTGCTAAAGTCGTCAATCAACATACGTGTTAACAGCATATTCTGAACACACAACACATCATTTAATAACCTGTTGTCATGTCACTTGCTCGAGCTGGTTTCCCAGCCACGCCATCTTCCACCACTTGCTTTGCTGATTCACACACACTTAACACTTCGCTGGCAATACTTTCTTCTTCTTCTTGAGGTTACATAAAACTTCATGACTTCTAACCTAAAACTAGTATATTTCCTTCCTGACGTTACCAACTTCTTAGTTTATCGGTCACATGCGTTTTTAACCCCTGTTAACATGCAACCTTACAGGTTGGTTAAGTGCACGTGTCCCCTTTGTTGTATGTGAAGTATGTATGTTAAGATATTTAACATCCTTTCTAATGAGTTTTAACACCCTTAGCAACATAAATAAACAACCATCGATTCATCGCAAGTCAAATGTTTATTTTAAAATACTGGGGATGTTTTGTACGAAGCAGATTCAAACTTTTCAGAATAAAAGTAACTCATTTTAGATTTGGGGATAATTATTGATAATTTTATTATTAATATTCCAATTAAAAATTGTGTGTTAGATAAATTAACCTCATTTTCTTGTCATTCCACCAAATGAAACTCTTCTCCAGTAACCACATTTACTGACGAGCTGAAGGTGTCGCCACTGGAAGTCGACACGCCAACTTCCTCATCGGACATCATTTCTTTAAGTATCATTAGGTTCCGGAGAATTATTTGCATCCATCTTTTCTCATATCACGGTATACGAATATTGTTTAAATAGGTACAAGCAACACCCGCCTTATTGTAGTAACGTGCCACAGCAACAGAATTCATTTGTTTACTATCGCAGTAATGTCGTAAATTCTCGCATAAATCGTGAGATTTTATGGTGACCGATAAAATGCTGAACATACAACGAGATTTAAAGTGTTATTTATGCAGAGGACAAAAGTTAAAAATCGACGCAGAGCATAGCGGAGCCAAGGTTTTTAATTTGGACGAAGCAGTAATAACATTCATAACATTTCTAGGTGTGTTAATAGCTATAAAACTAGTGCATTTTTATAAATTCGAACCCCCTACGTTCGATCATTATCCTTCCCCATTGAATAACCCAAATTATTTTTGATTCCCTATAGTATTTCCATCCAAATATACCACATTGGACAAAATTTAGCTGCCATAGCTCAGAAGCAATCGGACTTACATTGTTGGGTCGAATTCAGACAGTGAGAATGATTCTAGCGGTCAGCTGCTCTGATCAGTAGTTTTCTTGTTTTTTCGATTAATACCAGGTGAATTCTGGAGCCGTACCCTAACAAAATGGACCACGGACCAAACGCGATCTTTCTCTTACTCACACTTCACTTATATCCTCTTACAAACATCCACACACGTCGGGAGACCAGTAGGGGTCTTAGAGCTTGTCCCGGCTGAGGTGGTGCGTCACTGAAGGAAATGTGAGGAGAAAGAATCACTCAGCAATCCAACGCGTAGGTCGGCGATGGATCTCGTGTTCCAGCGTTGTACGATCGCCGCTGTCATCTGGGGTTTAATGTGAATTGCACTTACGATACCAACGATCTAATGATTTATACATTTAATTGATTTGGGTTTCGTTTCGTTTTAATCATTAATATCGTCACGTCACAAAAATATTATCTCACAGCAGTTTTGTGACGAAAGAAGTAAATTGTCTTAGCGACTGGTTTGGCATCTCGGTGAAAAGTGTAACGCCAACTTGAACTCGTTCGGTTTACTCCCTACAAACATCTTTATGGTCTACCAATAAGCTTCTATCACTTGCTTCGCCGGGTAAATCGCTATTTCTCCATGTTCTTGAATACACTTTCGAATTTGGTCCTGCACATTTTCCATTGCTTTCTTTGAATTGTTGTAGAAAGTTTTGTAATATTTTGGTATTTGTAATAATGTATGATTTAGTCTTAGGGATGGGACTAAAAGGATCTGCTAAGTGGAAATGCTCTACCTGCTGATATTTGAAAAGAAGAGAGAAGCAACGAATGTTTCGCCTATTACTTAACTTCAAGTATTGAATACGTTTGAAAGTATTTGCCACGTGGCCATATTTCCTTTCACCATACACTCATTAACGTATGTTTGAGCTACCTGTAGTCTTATAGCAAGTGATGGGCTAAAACCACTATATATGACATAACATGGCAATAGTCAATATATGGGGAAACGACGGATTTCACAAGTGAGTCAACGCGCGTCTAAATTATTTCGCGCGTGCTAATCTGAAGTTGAATAGCAGCATTTAATAAACTCAATTCACTTTCTCTATGAACTTTACAATTACTAAACACCTTTCGCGTGTTTTATTTTTAATTTCTGCGAGATTAATCATTCAGTCATTATTCCGGAGTTCCTTTTTGTAACATTACTAAACTTCTTTCAGACAGTGATGACGTCATGAAAGTAGAAGTATGTTGAATGAAGACGTATGTTGTTGGTTGGAGGTAGTGTTGGAAAGTTTGTTGTATTAAATTGCGGGGATTAGGATTGTTCCTAAGCCTGTCATTTGGATTGTTTCTTTTACTTTCTAAAATTTTTCGGTAATATGGACATTCTACTGATCTGAGGTCGGCCCTATGCTTCCCGAGACAATGTTTACATGTAGGAGTGGAGTTCTTTTGTTCGCAGTTTGCTGATAGGTGATCACCTGCACAAAACACACATGAAATTGAATGATTGCAATTGTTTTTGCTGTGACAAAAGTCTAAACACCGGTAACATTGTAGGGGGCCCTCGGTTTTCTTTCTTCTTTCTGGTTTCACAATGTTATTACCTATTTGTTTTATTTCCAACACATCCTCGATTTTGTGAGTTCCATCAAAGTCTACTGCCACTATTGGGATGGGGGAATTGTTTTTATACAGTCGTGTAACTTTTATAGCCGAATTAAATTTGTTATTGATTTCGGCTAATATTTCATTTTCTGAGATTGAAGGATGAATATTCTTGATAACTATGGAGTATTTTTTACTAATTTTATCCGAATACGTGTGAAATTGTTCTTTGGTGGCCAGGAAATATTTAACTGCTTTTCGGAAGTCGGTCACTGATTGGAATTGGATTCAAATCTTTTGAATTTTGAATTCTGTAGTGAAGTTGGATGAGACGTTAAATTTTATTTCATTCGCGAGAGAAACTTGGTTTTCAAAATTAGTACCAAAAATTGGTGGGATTATCTTTTCGTCACTTAGATCATCTGGGATTTCTTCGTTTAGCCAACTAAATCGGTTTTTGATTTCTACATTGTATTGACTTTGTAGGTTCGACCCTGCCGAGGACTGACTGTCTGTGGTTACACGTTTAAGGTCTCTGTTATCACTGTCGTTGTCGCTGGCTCGCTTTCCTTGCGACATTACCTTGTTACGATACGGTTGGGCTGAAGCGTGTGACTGTTGTGAATGCATTCGTTCCTCGGGCTGGCCTGATGATCCGACCCCGAATTGGACTTGTTGCTTGCGAAGTGTTGGCGTTGAGGCGGTATTTCGATGAATTCCATGCTGTCCGTGATATTCACGTTGCCTTCGTCGGGAACCACATTAGATGACTCTTCCGAATGATATAACGAATTTAGGGCTTCACTGACCACTCGCCCTGTGCTGGATAAAACATTGTTGTTCATTCAACTACTAAAGCACTCGTAGTTGAATAGCTATGGCCACTGAACACTATTACGAACACAATGTTCTTAACGTTCGGCGTGATGTTGAGTTGCACTTACACACTGAACGATTCTAGCTGCTGTTGGCGGAGCGACTGCACTGGCCCGCAGCTGAAGCGAGAATGAAGTATCGCTTACTCATTGTTTGAGATAGTCCAGTGAAATTTCACTACATTTTTATTTATTGACACATTCGCTCTATATGCGATCTTCTTTGTGGATAATTACATCATTTACGTTGTCAACATTGATTGACTGAAATGAAGGGAACGTGAGCCGTGAAATCTTCGCGATGTGGCACAGTGATTGTCACAATAGTAGGCTAAGATAGAAGGACAAGTGAAGTTAGCTCACTTTCACATTGTATAAAACGCTTATAAAAGCTCTTCGTCAATACATTAAAGTATAAACCTGCACATGTCTATTTATGTCCGCCTTTTACATCCTCATTGAACACTCCACATTTGGATGCGCTCAGTGTTCATTTTTTCTGAGACATGAAAGGACGCTCGATATTGAGATAGGGCGAACAGGACTCCGGAGAGAAGCAACGCGATACAAGACGGACGAAACTAGGGATGTTGTGGTACATCAATAGATGCAGTAATTGGCTTTGATATAAACAGAACGAAGTCTTCGAACTTCAAGTATTAATGCTTCCAAAATTCTTTGGTATCGCTTTGCAACTTCAACTAAGAAAATTATAGTTTTTTACTTTGCATCTATATATTAAAAATGCATCGTATCACATTTATTTTTTAATCCGTTGATATATTTTGCATATTTATAACATTGGAACGGTCTATTTATTTTCTCTATAATAATACTTGAGAGTAGCTGTATGAAATATCTTTACCATTTCAATCACTGGCTTCCAAGGGAAGATATTACAGCTTGTCAAGTTAACACGATTGAAATAATCGGTTTAACACCTTGAATGTATCTTAATGATCTACTCCATTTATGGCATCGATACCATAATCGATTTCACATCATTGATACGACCGCAAGCAAAACAATCGATAGGTTTAAAAGTAAAGAAAGTGTCGCAGCGTGCATGACGAGGCGAGAGAACCCTCCTTCAGAGGAGAACGTTTGAAATGGGGGCGCTAGTGTGTAAGCCGAGCGGCCATATCTGAAACGGATAAGTATTTGATGAAAAGGTGATAGTCAATATGTGGTATGAATGATGAAGCAATGGCAAAATGAGAGTCAGGAGAAACGAGAGGCAACAGCGAAAACATGTCACGGTTCCGCTTCATCCACCACAAATTCCACACGGGTCGACCGAGGAATGAATCCCGGCCCGTCGGCGGAACACGAGCGGTCTGTCCACCTCTCCGCCGATCGACCCGAAGCGGCAGAACGGCAAACCTGTCTTAAGGCATGTCACTGCAGTGCCTATGATCGGGAGGTCTTGGGGTTCGAGTCCCTACATTGGCAAGATGTTCTACACTGGCTAGAAAGCTTGCTCGAGTTCAGTCGCTTTTTGGAGGAGAATTCTAGCGGCCGGCTGTTCCGATCAGTAGTTTTCCGTGGTTTCTCGGATCAGCACCAGGCGAATTCCGGAGCAGTACCCTAAAAAACGGGGCATGAAGCGAGCGTAATATTATCTTCCTTTTCCTTGCCCTTTCCTCCGCCCTTACTTGCATACACTTACACTTAAATGCACTACACTATCTCACTTGTCGGGAAACCAGTGTGAAGCTCAGGGCTTGTCCCAACTTGTGCGGTGCCACGATGGTAGAAGATGCTTGGTTTGGGGAAAATTCACGCAAGCTGCCGTAGGTCGGCGCCGGATCTCACCATCCATCGGGGGAAGACCACCTCCAGCGATAAAAACATGCACTACACTTACGGGAATAATGGCTTTAGCCGTTGACGCGCCAGTAATCACTGATAAATCGAGCAGGCGAAGCGGCGTGTCAGCGCGCAGAGAAGCGGGCGGGTACTCACGGATGGGCGACGACGGCGGTGGCCAGGGCGGCCACGAGGGGCCCCAGTAACATCGTCATCGCGGAGGAGCGGTCCCACAGCGGCACGGCGCGGACGCGAAGGCAGCGGACGGACGGTGGCTGGCGCTGGCCGCGGCGCACTGCATGGCCCCCGCGCCGGCGAGCACGCGTCCGCGCCCGCGCCCGCCCGCAGCCGCCCCCGCACCCGTAGCCCCGCGCGAGCGCCGGCCTCGCCACCTCCCCTCCCCGCCCCTCCCCGCCCCCTCGCCCCGCGCGGCCTTCGCGCGGGGACGCGCGAGCGCCTCCAGCGCCGGCGGCTTGGGATAGGTCTCTCGGCGGCGCGTGCGCGCGGCGATCAGGATGCAGGAGGTGGCTGAAGACACGTGAATGAGATGAACGGTTTTTTTTTTTTTTTTTTTTTTTTTTTTTTTTTTTTTTTTTTTTTTTTTTTTTTTTTTTTTTTTGCCTGTTGGGAGTTTCTACAACTGGCACCGTTTCTCGCCTTCCACATCCCATAATGTACTACACTATCTTCTTGTACACTTTCCTTCATCTCAGTGCCTATTCCATTTTTTTATGCTTTCTCTGATCTGACGGGTTTCTATCTACTTCCAGACCACAATCTAGAAGATTCTTTGATCAACGATCCTACATTAATTTTTATATGTGCCCATATCGACTCAGTCGTTTTGGTCCACTACGGTCATTGCATCTGTAGCCCATTGTATTTTTTTATTTTGTGGGCAATTCATTACGAATCAGTGTCAGGGTCTAAATTCAAGGTATTTGAGACAACGCTCTGAATGTGATCTATTGGGTTCTTCTATCAATTCACAGAGGTTTCTACATCTCATCAAAGCCTCTGAAAAGTGATCTTGTAGTACAACAAGGTGAACCTCTCTGAAAGAGCGGAAATTCTGCCATCAAGCAGGAGACGCTTTCGTTCTAACCTAACCCTCTTTAAACTAATAAAGGCAGCAGCTGACATCACATCGATTCGTGCATTGTTGTTCCATAACCTTATACAATATGTGTACAATCGGCAACGTTGGACATCAGTCAGATTGGAGGACACCTATGATATCGTGCTGTCCGTGTCCGTTTCCCTTCATGTTCCAATTAGCTCCCCTTGTATTCTTATTCATGACAACACTTATCACTTTTCTCCCACTAGCATAATTCGTGTACCACGATGTTTCAACTTTAACTTGCTGAGCATTTTGCCAGCATATGTTAATTGACTAGCGACCGTACCGGCTGATGTGACTCAGAGCATCTGTCACAGCAATGCCTCTGATCGGGAGATCCTAGCGTTCGAGACCCGACGGTGGCAGAATTTTCGGCAATAGCAACATAACTAGGTCGAATACACCCGCTCTCTGGAGTAAAATTTTAGTATCTGACTGCTCTGGTCGGTGTTTTTTCGTGGTTTCTACCATCAACGCCAAACGAATGCCGGATCAGTACCTAATAAACGGGCTACGGACCGCGTGTGATATTATCTTCCTCTTTCTTGTCCTATGCTCACACATTACACACACATGCACTACACCACCACATGTTAGGAGACCCAATGTAAGTATGTCTCTATAAAACACATTTGACAATATATGACGAACGGGGTGAGTTCTGTTAAATTTGACGAAAATAAATATACTACTTTTTAAACAAACGTGATTGCAATCTCCTAATACGGAGTAGTAACTAAGAAATCACGACAGTAAAACGTAAAGAAAATTACGATAAGTTTGTAATGTTGAAAGTGAACCTACCATGCCGTTCTCCTATGGATCGTCGAAAATTATTACAGTTGATAAAGCTTAATATAATTAAAATTGCAAGAGATTTTACACGCTATAGAGGCCATAGGACAAATAAAGGAACAATCACAGGTCGGCGAATGATTACTCCATTTGATCTCGTAGAGTTCTGTTGTATTTTAAGTGCGGGATTGCTGCGACTTCTTAATGGATGTAGTTATCGTAATCTTTCCTCTCCGAGATGACTGCAAATCGCAGTATTGCGATTGAGGTGACGTTTTTACTCTCGCTTACTATGTACTTACTTACATAGTAAAGAGAAATTTTGGAATGCTGAAGCGGAAAGTTGTGATTTGTCGTCAGAAAAACTCATATTGAGGGGACCCGATATCGAAAAAATGGGGAAATCTTGTTGTAATTACATAGCAAATGTCAGTAGTTTTCGCGCAATTGTGCACGAAAATTTGGTAAATATTAAAAACAACTATTATCTCAAAAACAGCTTCAGTTTTTTTCTTAATTTTTTCCCCCTCAGATGTGGAAAAGGACGCTACAAAATGATACAGGTCTCATAATTGGCGAACTCCCGTTTTTTCAAGAATTGCAAAATATTGTCATTGCAAAACTATAAGAGATATTTTCTTAATGAAATCTGTTTAAAGATCTTAAAATAAGATCATGAAATATTTTTGGAAAACACAAGTTGTTTGGGGGTAAATTTTGCTTGAAATAAAGGGATTTTTAAAAATTTTCCCCAAAACTGCTCCAAACTCTTTCCTTCATTTTCTTCTTCAACAGAGCAAACTACGCTTGTAAAAATGGCGCAGGTTTCAATTTTGTTGAACTCTCTGTATTTTAGAAAATTGCAAAAATTATACTGAAGACCCAGAAAAACTGGTACAGACATGAGTATTGAAATAAAGAGATCTGGAACCAATAACAATACGGCGCTTCGGTCGGTAACGACTATATAAGACAACCAGAGTCTAGCATAGATGTTAGATCGGTTATTGCTCCTACAATGGCAGGTTATCACGATTTATGTGAGTTTAAACGTGGCGCAAGAGAGATGGGGCATAGCATCTTCGAGCTCGCGATGAAATTTGGATTTTCCCCTACGACTATTTCACGAGTGTACCATGAATATGGGGAATCGGTTAAACATCGAACCTCCGGCATCGCTGCGGCCGCAAAAAGATCGTGCGAGAACGGGCCGACGACGACTGAGGAGAATTATTACACGTGACAGAAGTGCAACCCTTCCGCAAATTGCTGCAGATTTCAATGCTGGGCTATCAACAAATGTCGAATCGCTCAATCAGACAATGCGATGCGTCGAATCAGACAATGCGACAGCGTACGAATCATTCAACGAGACATTATCGAAGTAGAGTTTCGAAGCCGAAGGCCCACTCGTTAACCCATGATGACTGCACGACACAAAGGTTTACGCCTCGCCTAGGCCCGTCAACACCGACATTGTACTATCGATGACTGGAAATACATTGTCTAGACTGACGAGTCTCATTTCACATTGTTTCGAGCGGATTGACGTGTACGAGTATGGCGACAACCTCGTGAATCCAAGGACCCTGCATGTCAACAGAGGGCTGTTCGAGGTGGTGGAGGCTCCGTAATGGTATGGGGAATGTGCAGTAGGAGTGATATGGAACCCATGATACGTCTAGATACGACTTGTACGAGGTGACACGTACGTAAGCATTCTGTCTGATCACCTGCACCCATTCAAGTCCATTGTGGATCCCGACGGACTTGGGCAATTCCAGCAAGACAATGCGATAGCCCACCCGTTCAGAATTGCTACAGAGCGGTTCCAGGAACACTCTTCTGAATTGAAAATCTTTCACTAGCCACCAAAATCCCTAGACGTGAATATTATTGACCTTGGGATGACCTGGGATGCCTTGCGTTCGTGTGGTTCAGAAAATATCTCCACCCCCTTCGTACTCTTTCAGTTTATGGACATCCCCGCAGTATTCATGGTGTCAATTATCTCCAGCACTACTTTTTTTCTTTTTTCTCTCTTCAGTGTACAAATAATGCGAGAAAGTCTGTACTGTTGTAACACCAGTACTTTCTTATAAGAAGTTTGTACTATGAAAAGTATTGAATAACTTCCAGCCGATAAAACAAATAACAGACTTAGTTGCTTGTTAAACCTCGTCTATCGCATCTCTTTACAAACTTCAACTTCAGCAAAAGTCCCTTACTATCTATGTAACGTCTACGTATAACGAAACGCCCTCGCGGATTTCAATTACAATTCGGCCACCCTGGCATCGCCTGTCGCTCAGCCGAAGGTCTCGTGACAGAACCATTCTTAAATATTCTCAGCGAAAACCTATTCTTAAAAAGAGAAAGGAATCACAATTGAAAATTATCTAGTTTACTCGGTTATTGGTCAGAAGATCAACATTCTTTCTAGCAACTAAAATTATAATCTGGAACATAGCTAAATATCGTGTTTGGACGTAAAATAAAACTCTGCATGAAGGCCTTCAGTCTCTAAAGTAAGTAAACTAATAAATAAGAGTAGTATTAGGTATCAACCAACAGAAATTAAATGTACACTCCTATTCTCTCCAAAACAGTATGTCGCCTTCATCGACACCATGTCACGCCTACATTTGCTTTTTGTGAAAACTAGGCATGCCAAAGTCGCGGGAAAGGTAACTAGCTTACTCGAGTTCGCGGGCACTGTTTCCAACTGCCGCAAAAATTTAAAAGTAAAGGTTGTAAACATTTCTCGTTACTTCATTTACTTAAGAGTGCAGTAGTGTTCAGAGAAGTTAGTGCACGTGCATTAACTTTGTACATTCGGGTGAAGAATAAAGATTGTTAAAAGAGATGTCCGCATGTAAGGGTAATAGAATGATTCTAAGAGGGGTTTTACTGAAGGTAGACATCTTAGCGGCTTGTTAAATAATTTCACATTATTGCTGTACACAAAAATAACATAATAATTAAACAAAACTTAACCCAAAACGAAGAAGCAAAGAACTTTCCATTCAAATATATTCCTGTCCCTTCACAAAAATGATTACATAAGGCTAAATTTAAAAAAAAACACTTATGTTATGTAAAGTAATAAGCAAGTCTCATTATAAACATAATTCAACTCTCGATTGTTTGCTGGAAAACGTTCAGCAAACACATTTTTGTGTGAAGCAAAATTCCTTATAATACGAATATTTGGAATGTGCTTTGGGCTTATCTGCTCTGCTATAGATAGTGCGTGTACACCTCCTTATTGGAGGGGATTTGGAGGGGAACTGAGAGCGGATTCAGGGGAAGGGCCCCGAGCTCGCGAAGGCGCCGGGCTTCCCAGGCGGGCAGGTAGTTCGTGCGGGCTCATTTTGACCCGCCTGGTGTAGTAAACGGAACATTTGTCAACAATGAAAATATTGATCATATTTATTCGATAAATTATCAATTATGACTGCACCTTTAGCGTATATAGTTTTAAAGAAGAGATTGTATATCAGCAGTAAATTAAATGGAAAAGAAAGTCAGCCGGGAGACGCAGGTCCTCCGTGCATTGAAGTCTCCGCACGGCTCAGGCGGGTGCAAGCGGCAACCGGAAAGGAGCACGCCCGGATGGAGGGAAGGGGGAAACCAGGAGACGAGGAATATTTTGAAAAAATGTAAAGCAAATGGATAAATGGAATATGTGAGGTATGTGCTGCATAACGGTTGGTGATTAAAAGAATTGTACGTGTTAAAGTATGGCTTGAAGAAGGATTAGCAAAACAATCGTCAGTTCGATGCACACAATATTTGGCTCCAAAAAAGTTGAGAAAATTATTTACTATACATAAAAATAAATGAGAATAAGTGACAAGTGGTCCTCTCAACTTACTTCCGATACTATGTCTTGATAGAACATCTCATTGATATTATAATTATATATTACATTATTACTTCTTCAAAAATTGGCTTCTTTCAACTAGTAGAAGAAAAATAATAAATTAGAAATAAAGAAATTGAAGAAAAAGAAAATTTAGAAAATAGAGGTGAGCAACATCATTACCTGCCACGCGTTTCAAATAAGTAAAAATATAATATGGATTTGTTTTTATAATACCTAATGATGCTAACAAGACTGGTTCCTGGAACGTTATGTATTAAAGAATTTTTTTCTCAATTTCTTAAGAAAATTTGACTGTTTAAAAATATATAGAGGACCCTATACGCATAACTTTAATAAAATAATAGATTTCTATTTTTAATATTATGTTAAATTCTTTATTTAACAACAAATTTCCTTGTTTCAGCCCAGAGAGTCGAGACGAAAAGCAGCCGCAATGCCGAGTAACAGGGGAAAGCCGACTATGGAGATATACCGTCCTCCAAGTACGTATTTATTTTATTTCCAAAAAAATTGTGACATTCCGAAATTTAATAACTATGCCATTTGTCTTAATGCATTGAATTTTAATAAGTAGTCACAGAAAGAAAAAATATATTTTGTAAGAGCTCAACTGGCAAAATCACAGTTCCGGGGATTAGATTTAACAATTTTAGTGGTTGATTAAACAAAGGGCAGAAAATGCTTATTCACACAAAAACTATTATTCACACAAACGCGACCTAGAAGGAGCATAATTAGTTTTCTCCAAATATCTGAAAAAATTATAAGTAAAAAAGAGGTTTGCAAGAAATGTAAATGAATATAAAATAAAATCTTAAAACTTTCTACAAAAGTGGAATTATTTGGGTATAAGGTAATTTGTGAAATCATATTCGGAGGAGTCTAAATACTCATTCTGTTTTTCGCGCTGAGTTCTGACGCTAAACAAGCAATAAGACACGGAAATGGGCAGATAATGCTAAAGCCATAATTCAGTTTCCCAAACGAATATTATTCAAGTGTTTGATGTGCTAGATAATATTATTCATGAAAGTAATTTTAGTTACCTAAATTGTCGTTCAGGAAATAGGTAGAACCATCTGATAACAGTGAAATTAATTTATTTTGACAGATGTCAGGACTGATATAGTTACGAATGGTGTGTCGCCCATTAGTGCACGACTGAACGTTCACGCCAAGGAATTCACTATGAAGTCAGGAGATATCAGCATGTCAAGGTAAGTGCACTTTATAAGGGAACATATTCAGGATGTTAAACACCATGGGCTCACTAGCATTTCGTCACTTTTCTATTGGTGGCGTAAGACAAGCTGAAGACTGGCTCCGATGCCATGTGCAAATCGAAGGAAGCATCCCTTTAGGCATCTAGCCGAACTTTGAAAGAACTCTCGAGGACGGACCTTACCACAGAAGGCGTTGGCAAGCTGCTTCCACTACTTTCAGGGAAAAGTAGTAGTTCCTCTCACAAAACATGACTGAGATAGCTGATTCGCTCCCTTATTCACGTGAAGAGAGTCGTCTGTGACGGTGACACTAACGGTAACACTTACTTCGAAATTTATTTAGTACCCTTCAACGTACATAAGAAATGCAGGCGGACTAGAAAAACACTCCCCAGAGACACCCTTTGACCAAGAACCTTTGTGCGGCAAAAAGCGAGCTAAAATGGTTTGTTTGGTAGGTGTTAAAATAACGACGCACTAAAATTCACTTTGGTGTATTTTACGCGTCTGAAAACGTCGTTGGGAAGCAGTTTGAAGATCCTACACTGTTGCAACAAGAGCGTTGGTTTGAATTGTACTAATTTAGATCGTACCTCGTATACGATGATGTCGCAAACGGGAAGTGGGGGATCAATTGATGTCACTGCAGTGCCTCCGACAGGGAGGTCCTATGATTCGAGTCCTGACGGTGGCAGGATTTTCATCCCTGACTAGACAGCTAGGTCAAGTCCAAGCGCTGTCTGGAGGAGAATGCTAGCGGCCGGCTGCTCTGATATTGTTTTCTGTGGTTTATACAATCAGCACCAGGCAATTTCTCGAGCAGTACCCTAACGGGCCACGGACCGCGCCCGATCGTTCCTTCCTCTTCATTGGGCCATCCTCACCTCTTACATTCACATACACTTCACTATCACATTTGTCGGGAGACCAGTCGGGAGCTTAGAACTTGTCCCGGCCGGGGTGGTACCCTGCTGGTGGGAGACACCTGGTTCGGGAAAACCCCGCAAGCCGACGTAGGTCGGCGCCGGATCTCACCAGCCCACGGGGGAAGATCACAACTACCGCCCGCGATAAAGACATGTACTACATTTACGGTACCAATGACCTTAGCAGTTGACGCGCCCGGAATCACTAATCAATCGATCAAATCGAATGGGGGAATGAAGGAGGCGAAATTGACTAAGGTGCCTTCACAGGAGGCAGAGAATAAAGAATTGACGGGAGAGCACAATAGAAAGGTTAAGATTGAATACTAAAAAGGCCCCTTTTTCCCTTCCAAGGAGAGACGAAAATCACTTTAAAACATTCTGGAACAAATTTCTCCAACTGTCCTTCCCCCTTCTGGGCACCGCTTTTCTGGAAACAAAAAGGCAACAATCAATCAAAATAAAGTAAATATTATTCGTTATCCTGGAATTATTGTCTTATACAGATTTTCTTGCCCTTTCCTCGGAGAGTCTGATGTCACTTTTGGAAAAGTATTAATATGTCCTACCAGGGACACAATTCATTCATGTTATTCAATTCAGTTATATTCGTGATTTCCACCCTTTGAAAAGCTCAACTCAAGAAATCCAAATCAAGAAGCCTTAATTGAAAAATTAAACCTTTCCATGAACATTCTTAGGATTTATTCATACTATGTTGTGTAAGCAATGACGGCCTTTTGACTTTTCTTTTTACTCAAGCATCTATTTGACTTCCTGCCCTCATGAAGAATCATGCCGAGAAATAACTATCATCACCTACAGCAGTATTCCATTGAAAACAGACCGCATGTGAATGTTTCTTTCGTGGTTTTCATTCTCAGACCTTCAGTTGGGGAGGGAGAAGCTGGGAGAGCAGTTGCAAGGAGCATCCTGAGAGACTCCCTCTTTTCCGTTCAAGGACCAAATCTACTCATTAAAAGGGAAAGAAGAGGGGAGATCAATTTCGTGTCAAGTATAACAGAATAATTTAAAAAAATATATTGTATTCAAATGTAATTTCATCAGTAATTGAACAATATTTCACCTTTCAATTTAAAAATGTAATAGTCAAATAATTAATACAACTTTCAGCATGTAGTATTTTGAATTTAGTTACATATACCTCCTTGTGCAGTAAAATATTTTTAAAACTGCATTATGTACTTTTTCTATCTGAATTAAATTATAATTTTGGTTTTTATTAATAAAATAGTTCACAATTAATATATACTTGTGTAGTTCTAAAAAGAAAAAAAATGTTGAATGAATTAGTGCAGATCCTTAACCCTGGGAGCCCCAAGTATAATATATAATTCTCATTCGTTATTGTAATAACAAAGTGCTCCTAAATCAACTAATAAATTGTAATTTCTACGAATTTCCAAAATGAATTTATAACTAGATAGACAAATTTAAATTTTAGATAATTAAAAGTTTGAGATAATTTAGATTTTTATTTTATAGTTCAAATATGCCCTTGGGCTCCTCCTAAGATTAAGAGCCCTAGCCTTGAGCTATTGGTTCTATTTTTTTAGTTGTCACTGTCATTATGATTTTGGGAGAGTCATTGCCTTTACTGTGAAATTGCAATTGCGTCAAAGAAAATGACAACCTAAAACTGAAGCCCAACAAAATTATGTAATGCATGGAACCAGTCAAAGATCATTGGTCCAATGATAATGTATTGCTTAAGGAAAGGGTCAGTAACCCATTTGCTTCAGCTTTCTTCCTCCCTTTCACCTCAGATTTAAATGACATGGCCTACATTCTTTCTGCTATACTTCAGTTTAAAAATTATGGAAGGACTAGGAATGAGATCACCAAATTTCAACCTAATGTCAGGATACACACCAGAATTAGCTATAAACATAAATATGTTACATATATTCCACCTACAACTACCTTTTCAATCACTCAAGTAGTGTGTGCAGATCCAACACAATCGCGTCTCCAAAACGTCAAAAGATGATAAAAACATTCTCAGTCATGACACCTGGGAGACATCAAAAGACACAAAATGGGTTAAGTGAGACCACCTATTTCTCAGTCAAATGACTAACAGTCCCTTCTGCTAATTTTCAGAGTGCAGAATAATTACAGACTTAATCTAAAAATATTTGGGGATGGTATTGTTTTGTGTATAAGACACTCATGCGTGTGTTTCGTGTTATTCGACACAAAACATATTTTAAACAATTAAAATTAAATCTTACATTTCAATAGCAGGTATCTTTATTTTGTACCTCATTTATGAAATCGCTTCTTGTAAAGTTATTCGTTTCATAGCGGTTCAAGTTTTCTTACTGCATGGCCATTAGCACAGAATCCAATGAAATAAAAATGCACATGATACATCACAAAGTGCATATTCTCTTCTTCCTTGGTTATATGTTTATTATAATTACCTTTTCTCTACCAGTTCTGTTACCCTCTATTTCTATAACTTTTACTCTATTATTGTGATATTCTCGGATCAATACAATTGTTATCGCAGTAGATTAATCTCATGCCATCTGCACCAGAAGGTATAATCATTGTTAAATTGAGGTATTCTACATATTTTATACTATAGCAGCAGAAGTTCATCTTTGTGCAGAATAATGTTCATTACAAATTTATTATCATTCTTCCATAATTAGACTTAATAGTAATATTTTTGCATTTTATGTTAATTCACTTGTGAATAGTGCATTAAATGTTAGTTCTGATTTTCCTCTCAAATTTATGAATATGAAAACTGATGTTGACTAATAGTAATAACCCTTAACATATCCTTTCTCGTCTGACATGACTATGTCACTGTTTTAGGTCTAGCAGTCATGTACCTGCAGCTCTAAACAACCATATCAATAATAATATGGCCTACAAGGATGGTATTCGTCATTCTCATTATTTGCAGACTTCAAAATCTAGTGGTAATATATTGCACTCTATTCAGCACTCAAAATCAAGTGGAAATGTCATGCATTCACTGTCTCAAAGTGTATCCAGTGGGAATATTTTACAGGTATGTTTCAAATCTTTTTGAGAATTTGAGAACCATGGTCATTAGATTTGTGAGACTATTAAATTTCAATTAATTTTCAAAAGATTGCTTAGGATAGATAATGATTTGGCACTGATTCAAGTAATTTAGTGTCTATTTTAGTGTAAGAAAGTAATATTAATAACAATATAATTATTTAAAATTATATTCTACTTGCATTTGGTTATTCTGCCTTTCATGTTATGAAAGCAAATTCACTATTTTGGGAAGGAACACAGTGTACTTGCCATACTAGTTACTGATCTAGGCAAAAATCTTAATTGCTTTTGTGTTTACAGGGTCCACGAGTTCATTTTCAACTGGACACAACTAAGCACAGTGATGTACCAGAAACTGAGTCTCCTCCTAAAAATTCCTCTCAGGATTTTGGAAACAAAATACCAATGAAGTCCTGTAGTGTTTCAGAGATGAAATCTGTTCTTGCAGAAGGGAACAGAATCATTAACTCTGATATAAATGATGTTTCTAACAGTATCAACCAAAAATCCTTCCGCCCCCAATCAATGATGTTGCCTCTTGGACTGAAACGCTCCAAGAGTCTTGGTGCAGCTGACATGCTGGCAGCTAAAAACTCAACTTCCTTTGGCATTGCAAAGGAAGCACCAGATCTGGGAACTTTCTCTCTGGAAGTCCAGACCTGCATCCACAGAGCAGTTGATGGTAAGATTTTCACATGCATCACTTAATACTTCATAATTCCCTTAATGTAAGATATTATTTTATAAATGATTGTTTGACACATGAGATATAAGTAAATTATAAAGTGAGATTTCTCTCTCTTTCTCTCTCTCTCTGATAAGAGATTCTTAGTTGTAGAAATGTCAGGTGGAGTCAATTTTGGCTGAATATTAGGTCTAGGTTTGTTGGTTAATTTATTTGCGTTAAAATCAATAACAACCAAATATGACATTTAGAGGGGAGAGAACATCTATATTCATTGCCAAGAAGCAAAACATGAGGGACTATCTCTTCCTTTTTTCTCTCAGTGGAACAAGGGAAAATGGACAAAAATTCCTCTCAAAATGAAGATCATGAACTAAAAATTACAACTATTAATGATAAATAAATTCAAAGAAAGTAATAGTCTTTAAATATTTTTCTTCATAAGTATGAAATTATTTCAAAATATTTTATGATTTTAGAAATGTGTAGATAATTAATAAGAATCCCAAATATGATGACCTAATCGTAGCTATTAGGTTATATGACTCAGGAACCTACTTCTTGAAACAAGAAAGATAACCAAAGCCTGGAAGCGGCTCAAAAGAAGTTCCTTAGATATCTTGGCTATACTAGATTCAATCAACAAAGACTCAAGGAAATAAATAGAACAGAGAAAGTTAAAAAGGATCAGAAGGAATGGCTCACACATTAAAAGAATGAAAAAAGGAAGATTCCCAAAGGCTGCTCTAAAATACAAACCACTAGGGCAGAGTGATATAAAGGGCCAAGCAAAAATGGATCAAGTACTTGGAAGATTAATAATATGCCTTTCAAGTCTGCTGTCCAGAACACACCTCAAACCTACTGTGCAGTAGGCTACATGACAATGATGATAGTTTAAGAACGTAATGAACATGGCAATATTGGAGGTCAAAGTTAGTTTGAGAGCTCATGGAAATGACAATGAAGAAAGGAGTACAGAACACTGGTCATGTGGAGCAATTTTGAAATTTCTTAACAACTCTTTACTTTCTACAAATTTGTTATACAATTGAGATGCTCAGGATAATAACGACAGATCCAACCAACTTCGCGTTTTCATTTAGAAGTATGTCGGTAAAATCCTGCCAAGTGCGTATAATATCCTGGAATATCAAATGAACTAGGATACAACAAACTCCTCAAATTACACCTTCAAAAGTTTGTCCAGAATGAAAATGAACGTGAATGAAATGAGAAAAAGTCTTTTCCCTCAAAACGAACTTCGATTCGACCAGTATTATTCCGAATGTTTCAATTGCTAGAATTTATAACGTTAAATTTCATATTAAAATAACATTTTTTGGTTCAATCCTTTCAAATTTGTAACAAGGCCAGTCCGGATGGCCAAGATCGCTAAGGCAGTAGTGCCATAGCAATCTTGGACTGAAGGATTGCGGATTCGAGTCCCTCCTCAGGCATGGTTGTATTGTGTTCATCCTTTCACCCCCTACCATCATCATATCGTGTCATCCTCATAGTTACCATACCGTTACTTACAATAGTGGCTTCTGATGTCCTAGAAGGAGATGCGACCTTAAATAACATCAAAAAAAAATCTGTAACAAGAACACCATTGATAAATATTTAAACATTGATTATTATTTAGTTATTTTTTAATGCTTTCAAAGTTTGAAGGTGTGTTGTTGTTTAAAAGTTTATAGTATCTTTTACTTTCTTTATTCATTTTGTTTTTGTGAGGCCCCCACAGATTTAGTGCCACATCTTAATGTTTATGCATTAATCATGCACTGCTGATGAGATGTAATGCAGAGCAGAACTTCCATTTCTACTTTTCACAGATCCTAACAAGGTGTCTGCTCGAATGTTGATGGAACTTGTCCGTCAAATAATGGATCGTGTAGTAGGAAGTGTGTCATATGCACTTCCTGCTGCAAAACTTTGTATTACTATTATTGAGGTGAGTTGATGATTTATTTTGCTTTTTTGCAAAGAACTCAAAATGTTGATTCAAAGATACATAACTTATGACTGTTACAGAAAGAGAAGAAGGAAACATTTTTGGAATCTCTTCTGAACACTTGTCAACAATGGTATCATGAAAGAGAGCGTGTTCTACGATCTACTCCAAGTGGATCAAATCTACGTTATTGTGCTTTTATGCAGTTTCTTAATGAAATGTATTGTGAGGTAAGAAACAGTAATAGTGTCTCTTCAGCATCTGTATTCCTTTCATATATTATATATGTTTCTTGTTTCAGTTAAAGAGGCGTCAATTACAACTGAAAACACAGTATGAAGGAGTACCACCAGGTTTAGTTCTTTTAACATTGCTATATAAATGTTGTCAGGATTGCCTCAAACCTCCAAGTACTCAGGGAGAAGTAAGTAGTTATGTTTCATTACAATTTTTCAATAATTATGTTATTTTTGCTTCCTCCTCCTTACATTGAAGGTAGAAAAGCACAAGTTTTTTAAAGTATCATGATATACTGAATTTAATGGTTGCTTTTAAATTCATACACAAATAATAGAAAAACTATATTACTAATGAATATTTATCTTGGAAAAAAGAATATCAAAATCACAATTAGAATAATATTGAAGGTAATAATGTACATAATACAATATTGATTTTATCCCCTTTCTTATTTTCTTTTCAAATTTTAATTGAAAAACCAGGTGTGGATGAAGGCCTATCAAACTTAAGCACATTAAGTCCCCCACTAGATAGAGGAGTCCAAAATATTTTTAATCTAATTTTTATACTAGTGTGATTGAATATTAATTTTTATATTAGTCCATAAAAATATTACAATAGTATCAGTTTCCAATTCATATATTCTTATTTTGTGCAGACAGACAGTCTCTTCTTTGTCCTCACTTCAGTGGGCCGTGACTTGGAGCAGGAGCTGCCTGGGAAACTCCAGCAACTTCTAAGCAGCATTCGAGATGCGTTCCTCACCACAGGCTCAACACCCGCTGTCAAGAAGACATTGTTGCAGTTGATTGAATTGCATGCTTCTAAATGGCAGTTGCCTGCATCAGCTGTCATGTATTACACTACCAACCAATGATCTTAGAACATGAAAACTGGTGTATTTTATCTTGACATTAGGTAAATAACATTGTCTTAGTACAATACTCATTTGATATGTATTTTATTTCACATAAAATACAAATCTAATGAGGTTTATTTTGAAAATAATATAAATGAAAATAACTACTGTTTAAACAATTGAACAGTAACATTATTTTCAATATGTGTTTCTTGCATATTTTTACCTCTTGAAAGAAGTGGTATTTTCAGTGCTGTATTGTAGATGTCTTCATCTGTTGTTTATTTTATTTTATTTTGCAAGACAGGTTTCTGTATGGCAGACTGTTTTGTTTGAATGTTAAATATCTCATACAGTAACAATTTCATTTTTTTATTGTCCTATTAATAAAATGCATAAAAATTATTTGTTACTGGACCTGTCATGGTAGTGAGTGGATGATGAGAGAAATAAGTTACACATGTTGCAACATTTGTGTAACAAGTTGACTGATGGCTATTGTTCTATTTATAGTGTGTTTTTCTCAAAACATATAGTAATTTTTTCCAATCAGTATCATCCATCTTGTACTAATGTTTTCTGTTAAGGAATAACTCATTAAAATGTTTAACATGAGAGAGGGTATAAGCTATTGTCTTTATAGCAGTGAGGAATGATATTTCTCCCTCCTCTGAAGTTACATATAAAACACTCAGATGATTGGCAACAATTTTATAATGATGCAATTTGGAAATCACATTATTCAGGAAAGTTTTGTTTTATTTCTTAACATTATGAAATTTTAAAATAATTACAAGACTGTGGTTTATGTGCCAAAACACTGAAGAGAAATCTCCTGAAACCAAAAATTAGCAGTAAATATCATATTTTGTGTAATATTTCTTTTGATTTCCATGTTAACTTATAACTAAAACAAATAGGTGTGAATTGTGTTCACCTTGCAATAAAATGTCCCGTGTCTACTTTTTCCTTTAGTTTAAATTTTTTAATTTTTATTCATTCCTGGCCAGTTGGAGCTAAAGTGCCTTGAGTAGAAACACTCAGTTTTAGGTGTGGCATTTTGTAATTAAACATTGTTTCATTACTGGTACATAGACTTCGTATCAGATTTTGTATGCAAATATCTAGTCTTGACCTAATAATTATTCTGCACTACTTTGTTAATTTAGACTATTGCTTTTGTATATCCCAAGTTTTTATTTAGAACAATTAATATTTATAAAAATGTAAATTGTAACAAATGTGTAAGATAATTTGGTGGTCAAAGTGCCTTAATGTTTTTTGAGCAAATTGTAATAATTATTAATAATAATAATGAAAAATGCATGATGTGCATTTTATGACTAAAAAGCATTATACCAAATAAATACTTGTTCTTGCTAGACCATATGGCATGCAGTGTTAGATTTCAGGTGCAAGCTTATGTTACTTGTTTATAGAAACTCATCATTTTTGTGCCAAACCATATCGACTCTGTTATTGAATTGTATAATTCTAATACACTTTCATTGGCTAGCTTTAACGAGATACTTACAGATATCACATGTCATTAAGAGATACAAAAATGGTATGTGTTGGTATAAGTAGACACATTTCAACCATAAACACTTTATGTTTATTTTTATGGGATCATTAAATATATTTAAAAATATATACATATTATATAGCTCTAATGGTTGAAAAAGTGTTGAGAGTGGGTACTCGAAAATTCAGAAAAAAATTGAGAAAAAATAAAGGGAATCTATAAAAACACTGAAAAGTTTATTTTTTAACTGTGTAACCTTTGTCTGTTTGGTTTCTTAGCCCTCTCTGGTACCCAACATTATGACCTGCTATTTGCTTGATTCCAAAATGGTGGCAGAGGGTCTATAGCAGTTTCTCAAATTACATCTCAGCTTAAATAATTTTGACCTGACACTGTCAAGAATGTCAAGTTTCCTGAAAGACAGGTTTGTATTTCTCATGAGCCAATTTTTCCTCCTTGAAGTTCAATGAGAATTTTCATTTTAATTAATTTTACTAAGAGAGAGAGTCCCTTGCCAAACTATGACTTTGTCAGTGCTCTTTGTTCATCTCTACACTCTTTTATTTCTGTCGAGAACAAATAAGATGTGGAGTACTGAACAACTACTTACATTGTTTGATTGCTTTTTGAAAATTAAAGACTAATGAAGAATTTCTCTATAGAGATGTAATAAAATGTTTATACATTTTTTGTCAACATGAACATTTTTTGATCTCTTCATAAAAAATGGAAATACAAGATATCTCTTTCAATAGTTTGCAATATTTATATAAAATATTTTTTTTTCTTCCTCTCAATAGTAGTTATAATTTTTTCAAAAGTACAAGTTAGCTTCCGCGGCTCGAGTTCATGACTTCTTGGCTGTCCAGGTGACACTGCATCATTGGCTGAGAGGCCAAAGTTTCCCGTCATATTGCAGGCTTTCTCAGGGTAGTGACACAGGGAAAGGAGATCAGTATAAGTACATTGGAAGCTATCTAATTAATGTGTTGACTACAGAACTATGACTGATTTAAAGGCCCA
Organism: Gryllus longicercus; assembly: GCA_038098605.1. Classification (NCBI taxonomy): domain Eukaryota; kingdom Metazoa; phylum Arthropoda; class Insecta; order Orthoptera; family Gryllidae; genus Gryllus; species Gryllus longicercus. Next base: position 2,063,172 of record JAZDUA010000188.1, on the reverse strand, counting down.
TTAGAATTTCAGCCCTGTTAAAAAGAAGGCCTCCTGTGGCAGTTTGGTTCCAGGTTTCTTTTGTTTAAAAAATATATATATTTGTTCTACATGAGCATCATAGGAAGGAAAAAATCTGCATTCTTAGTGAAACATTACTTCCATTCTATCTACTAGAAAACAAAAATGTTTTTAAAACATGTTGTATTCAACATGTAACATTCCCAAGGAATTATGTTATATTAAGAAGCTGCTAAATGCAGTTCAAACTTGATAAGCGAACCCAAGCAGCTTGGGATTGCAGCACCAAAAATTAGTTACATAGGGCATTGAACATTCGCATTCAAATCCACTTGATGTAAATATTCTTATACAGGTGCAGATCCAGGGGGAAATGAGGGATGTTTCCCACCCTAAAATTTTACAGTAATTATTAATTTTAACTTCTCATGAAACTTTCAAGTAAAAATATTTTCAGATAAGCATTAACCATATCGCAGTATGAGTTGAGTGTAGCTTGTGACAGTTCACAAAATCTGTAATGACACATTCAACCAAAATATTATTAATTTTCCCTCCCAAAATTTGTCTCTCGATCTGCTTATCTTATCTAATATCAAGGATTACAATACCAGATTGAGCTCACATTGCCCATTAGTACTGGAGAAGGTCCTAAGAATGCAACATTGCAGCAAAATCTGCGTATTCACTCAAGAAAAAAAGAAGTGATTCACAGTCTTCACTCTATTCGTATCATGACCTGAATTTAAGAAACTAAGCATCCTGGCACAGTTTCAGAATGTATTGTAGAGTACAATACACTGAAATTAACTGCAGAAGTGACATTTTTTTTAATACTTTCAAATACTATGTTCTCTGTAGAGAACATCATTTTCAGCATCCATTTATTAGCTCTAACAGTTGTAGAGTACACCAGTCATGATGTCTTCTATAGGGAAACAGTTTTTGTAGTTCTTAAGAAAGGGGAGCTATTTCTGAACTCTGAGGCATTATGTAAACATAAACTATTTGCGTTTGGAAGCAAAGCAGGGTGCTGTTGTTGTCTCTTAAGAATGTTTTTGCTCTTATTTTTTTGTGACTTACACAAGTATGCATTATAATTTTCCATGTTAATTTTACTTGTAAGAATTGGACAACAAATTCAGTATTTTAGGAAATGTTGTGTATTTATCTGTCCCTTAGACAGGAAGTCTAGAAGGATCAATTTCAAACTAATACTGTGGTTTTTACAAATGAATTATTGACATTGATGTAGATTATTCATAAACAACCAAGTTCAGTGAAGGTGGTGAGAACTAGCATGAAGACCAGCTAATTCTGTGTATTTGAGCTCCAATTATGATGGCACAAGAAACATGAGAAAAAAGCCTTTATAGAGGTGTCACAGCCTGAAGTAGTGCAGCACAACAAGGACTGTTTGGGAGGGGTCAACAATAGTTTTCTTGATTTCCTCCATAGAACATTTGTAAAATCATGGATATTGAACTTTAGATTGATTACACATGGTCTTGATCCTGCAGTTACACAGTCATGACTAAACTACAAACTTTAGACAAAACTAGGTCTGCCAATGGAAACACTAATTAACCATAGATTTATTTCATTTTCAGCATTGGGTTGCTAACATCATATCTAGGCTAGAAAAACTGAAATCAAAAAATTGATTACACCCTTCCACAACTTATTCAGAAATTGTAACAAAAATGCCTGTGTGTCAACACGAGGGCATGCCGCTTGAGGAATTCTGCTTCAAATGTATTGATCGTTTACTCAAATTACTCATATTTGATTATGTAAAGAAGGCAGGTAGATGCAAAAACATTGGTTGTAAAGCCCAAACTTCTATGAAATATACAAAATGTAATTTAGCAAAATGTAAAATTAACCCATTGCTTGCGAAAATTGTTGCTTCAAAGAATTTGACATAAAATACTCCCTGCACTTTAAATTGTTTAATAAAATAAGCATAAACATTTAAAAAGTTTATACTTACACACACAAAAATGTTTTTGTTTAAATAATAAATAAATTTAGTTTATTAAATTTTTTTTTATCGTTCCCTTTGAATCACTATGTCCTCTCCACAGGACGGTTTGTATTTTAGTGCTCAAGTATCATACATTAATTGTAAGAGCATGAAAAGTAAGTAAAAATGTAATGTTTTGAATTACCAAAACCCAGAAATTTCCTGTAATGTTTTCACATTTTGTTTAAAACATTGTAATTTTCACAAGAAAAGTGAAGTATTAGTAAGTTGAGAGTTGATATATATTGCACACAAAATTTTAAAATATTACGCAACCATCACAAATAATATGTGAAAGCAGTAGCACCACTAGTCCCTTCCTCTCTCTCCCTCTCTTAATGAATAATAATATATAATAGTAATAAACAATGTTGATGCTTGTGATAAAGACAATGTCTTAAAGAGTTAGTTTTCTGAAAATGGGTTATTTTTTGCATTGGGAAGATTTTATGTTTCAATGTCTCACAATCTGGCAAAACACCATTATCTTCAGTATTGAGGTTGGAGATGGGATAGAAAAAACAATTTTATCCCAAGATATGAAATTTTTTCTGTAACTATTAAAACATCTTATGATCTCCCATATTCCCAAATTATCATACAAGTTATCATTATCATCAATTATCATAATAAAAAGGTATCTACCTCACCAGCAATTTAATTAATATCATTCAAGTGGTTCCCAATTAGATTTTTATACAATCAATTTGGTTCTTAAAAATTGTGCTTTGTACAAGATAATTATTTTGATTTAAATTTCTTGAGGTTGTTGTTAAAATAAAGAACATTTTTCCACTTTTCTCTGCGAGAATGATAGGAAACTGGTTAATTTAAGTATAGCGTCTGTGCTGACATTCAACAGCATTGTGCGAACATTTCTTCTTAGTTTCACTAAATGCTTTCCACAACTGAATTTAAATTTTTTGAAGTGACATCTACACAATGTAGAAAATAAATATTTAAATACAAATAATTTTTTTAAATTAAAATAAAAAGAGAATTAGAAGTATTTGCTAAACTATAAAATTTGCATTTAGTGAATAAGATGATCCTAGTTATTACTCTGAATCATAATATAACATCAATCATTGATATTATTCTGAATATAATTTGACAATATTTGCCTCAAAACATTTATCCTATCCATTTAATACTAGTTTCATGCATAAAACCTCTATTACAATTAGCTTAGGTACTGGGTTTGAAGAGACCAGAAATGTGTTACAGGAAAATGAACATACTTTCATTTGCAAAATTAATATTCGTTCCAGGTTTTGTGCAAAGAAAATGGTTAAAGAATTTGATTACTTGTAAAGGAGTTAAGGAATTTTCAGAATGTTTAGATTGGTTGTCTTTCCAAATTAAATGCAACATTTTATGATTGAATTGTTTATTTCACAATGGATAAAAGCAAACAAAAAAATGTGCTGCCAATCAGTTTAGTCTAGTATCACAGTATCAAAAGAAGACATCTGGAGTTTTGGTCTTATGTTTAAAAATATATTTTCACACTTATCTTGATATACTTTTAACAAAACATTCTACTACAATAAATAAATGATTATACAAAATTATAGGCACAATATAATCATTTGATGACTGTTAGTCCCAATTTATAAATCAATTGAATAAATATTCTTGAGACAAATGGACATTTCATATTTTCTGTAAATATGAATCCTGGTATTCTTTTGTTTCTACTGATGAATCAGGAATGAATAAAAAGTGTGAACAATCAACTAAATGAAAGAAATTTCATCTGCCATTTGTTTGCATCTTTAGACAAAAGTACAGTATTCAACACAATTCTTATTTACACTCAATCCAACACTGTATTATACATTTTATGATCAACCTCAAAAAGCACAAATCACAGAATTATTATTCCTCTCACATTTTCTCTCTTTTGATATTTGTGTTTTACACAATCAGAGCCACTGAGAACATAGACTCATAATCTCAAGAAAAACATGCTCAATACTGATTAAGTAGAATATCTAGATTATCCTTACACTTGTGACTCGAAAGTGACATTCACTATATTTCAACTGTAAACTTTCCAGTTTTTTCCTCACAACAAATATATTCTTGAACCAGACATTATTACATAGATCTTGAATTAATACAAATTTTAATAAAATTAGACATGACAAAGTTACTTCCCATTCACTTAACTATTCTTGGATACTTGTGACTTATAAATCTCCAAAATATTCCTTTAAATATGCTTGGCCTCTCGCAAAATAACTTGCCTCTATTTCATTGTGCAACAGTCTCACAACGCTTTATTTTAAAAACTCCCAGAATGCTTTATTGTTACAAAAGCTTTGGAAGTAAAAATATGTTGAAGAAATACATCATTTTACCATAATATATAGCGCTACACTGAAATCTAATTAATAGAAAACTGACGGAGAGGCAGAGGTTATGTATGATTGTTTTCTACATAAGAAAGAAAAATTAAGAGGATATGGAAGACAAGCTAAGAGGAGGAAATATTTCTTAGAATACATGAAACCATTAATTCTAGCCAAATTACTCATCATACATCCTCTCCTCTCCCTCTTTAAACTTAACATACTACTGTTTTGCTTCATGTAACTTGTAACTATTAAATAAAACTTTTTTTTTAATCCCATAATTTCAGTGAACTCCTTCCATAAATTTCAGGTTTCAATATATAGCAGAAAATTATTTCATGATATGTTATTTTAGGGAAATTATCTTTAATGAGATTGATATAACATTTTATTAAAAACATAGTAGTTTAGAGAAGTATAATATTACATCCACAATGGTGAAAAACCATATTTAATGAGGGAAAAAGGCATACATATTTTATTAAATTCAGAATTGATACTTGTATATTAATTTGAGCCTAAAAACACAGAAAAATACCAAACAAATTACACCCATTTTCCTAAACAAATGTGGTAGTAATATAGGGCTCTTCTATGTCAAGTGAATTCAGGTGACCAAAAACACTTGGAATTTCAAAGGTATGGAAAGGAAAAATAATGCAAACAACTTGAAATTTCAATGACATTAACGTCACCATTACAAAAAGGCTAATGTATTTAAAATAATTTTTAGACATCAGAAACCATTCAATTTTTAGACATCAAAAATTCATATAAAAATCAGAAGAATTTTTAATATTTTTAAATTTCCTCAACTCTTAGACATTTAGAAACTTAAACAAAAAATGGTTTGTAACCCTTTCAGAAGAGAGAAAGTATGTGAGGAATCATTCAAACAGTATTCTACAAAAGCTTATTACAATTTTAAAAAGATCACTTTAAAAGTATTTACATTATAATAATATACATTATACACATATCTTGTCATATGATCAAATAACAGAAGTATTTCAACATAAATATAACATGTGAGAAATAATGTTCTTTGAAGGTACTTGATAGTTTGTGTAATTTTGTTATAAGGAATAGTCATTGCCAATGTACAGAAAAGCTGCAGAAATATTAAATAATGTTTCCTGTTTCTAACATCCTATTTGCCATTCTTCAGAAGCAGCTGTCATTGAGCTTGAGGAGTGTATGTGAAAAGAACCAGCATCACCCATAAATGCAACAACACCTGCAAAAATTCATAAACAATTATTATTTCTATTTTTAGGGAGGGAAAAACCACCAAGGATTGAAAAAAGTAATGCTCCTATAATTAGTAAGTTTCCTCTAACATGTGAAATCAGGTTCCTCCAACATGGTATGAATTCATGTTTTGTGAGTCCTTGATGCTGAAAAAATGATTAAACATTTATTCATCTTTAAAAAACACTAGCAATTAAACTGTAGGGAGGATTTTCAACAAAATTGATATCTGTTGATCAATATTCCTTATGTTATGGCCCGTTGAATTTGAAAACAATATCTAGATTTTGGGGGGTACTTCACATGAAGCCACAAGAACACTTTAATTAAATTTAAAATTAATTTTTTTCAAAAATTGCTGCAGATTTTTTCTTTAACTTTTATCTCTCAGATACCAAAAATGACAAAGGCCCGATTTTTTATTGAATTCTCTGACTTTTTGAAACTCACAAAACTTACAAATTTGTTCAATCTTTCTACAACCACAATATGGCAAACAGGAAATTCCTCTTCAAAGAAATTTGTTCTTTGGAATTAGATCATGAACAATTTTACCAAATATGACAATTTTCAAAAATAAAAATAAGATTTATCCTCAAAAATAGCACTGGTCAAATTTTTTTTAAAAAATCTGAATTTTCTAAATTTACAAAAGTTTAAAATTTCTTCAGCATTCAACTAAAATGTTGTAGATTTTTCCTTAATGAAATCAGTTCTTCAAAATTAAATATTAAAAAATATCAAACTTTTGATCTGAAAATGTGAATAGTTTTTGTTTAATTTTGATTGAACCTTATAAATAATGCATGAAATTATTATGGATAAATGAATATTTTCTATAAACAAATAGCCTCAATTTTACAATTCTTCTTATTTGTATAAAATTTCGTATTAATTACTGCATTTTAAATTTTTAAATTTATTGTAATTTTAACTCATGGCAGATGAATATTGTAAATATTCCAAATGTTTTTGCCCCTTGGAGTTTATGAAGATTTATTGCTAATTTAGTAGTCAATGATGCAATAAACACAACTGTTTTCTGTGTTAACCATATAATTTATTATATTATTAATACTCAAAGGAATTAACTAATCATATACTTACCATGTAACAGAGGACAAGAATGCGAGCCAATGGATAACGTCGTAGGAACACTCCTGTGCGAATGCTCACAGCATCCAGAGACGAATAAGCTCGTTTCACTCTTCGGGTCATGCCTGTATCAAATGGAGTCTCAACAAAGAATCGTGGAATTTGAGCTTTGGCTGTAAAAATTGTGTAAATTATCAGTTTTCTTCAAAATATCTATATACTGAATTAAAATTCTATCTAACAGAAACTTACCATCATCAGTATCATTTACATTGATGACACCAGCTTGTCTCTGCTGAAGAAGTGTCATCATTTCTTCATTTTTACGCTGCAATTCATAACAGTTTTGAAATTGAAATATCATTTAGGTCACCATATTACCTAGATGAAAGGATAACACTCTTACCACACACTTATTATTAACCTTCACATTTTTAACAGACAGATTTACATATATAATTAACACATGAGATGGGGATGGATTCTCTATCAAGAAATTTCATTCCATGTTGGACAGAACCTGATGTAGAATGTGTACACATTTTATGTGATCCTAGAACATTCAACATGTACTATCAGCATTAACAAATATAACTATCAATGGAAGACCATATTTAAGGGGTTTTATAACAATTATGACAAAAATTGTGAGGTTCTAAATGTTGTATTGAGATTATGGTAGTATGATTTATAAACAAATGTATTTATTGTATTGTAATTGTTTTGGCCTGAACACAAGTAAAATTTGTTCTTGAAATGAAGCAATTTTGTACTTTTGAGGACAATAGGTGACCAAATAAAATGTTTTACAGTTTTAAAGTGTTAAAGTATGAATTTGTTAATTATACATGTAAATCTGTCTGTCAAAACAGTGAAGACCAATAATAAATGTGAAATAATATTGAATGACAAACAAAAATAAACATATTAAGTTATACACTCACCTCCATTTTTTCTAACTGTAATCTCAAAGCATTCTTTTCGGTTGTAACAGTTTCCAGTGTATTCTGCTTATGAACCAATGTCTGTGTCAGTGTGTGCAGTCTGGATTCCAATTCATCGTCTGTGGGAGAAGTAGGTCGCTGTGCCAACTGAGTGCGCAATCGTGTAAGCTCTAACTCCCGTTCACGTACACGAGTTGCTAATAGGGTTCTTTGCCTTGAGAGTTCATCTTGCACTGACCTCAGTTCCTACAAACAAATTGTTAAAAAGAAGTTATCCAATTATTTCTTAATGAGCACTTACTAAACATTTTGGAGTTGTTTGTAATCTGGGGATTGACACCAATGTTTCAAAGTAATATCAAGTCTTGATTAACAAAGCTTTATGCTGTTTTATACTTCTTCAAATACTACATATGCGGTATGGAGAAAGTTATGTAACACTGTAGCAAATTGTTTTGATTTATCAAAAGAAAAATTCATATTGAAAAATTAGATAATTATTGTTGCTATAAGTAGTAAATTACTTCCTGTATCATGCTACCAAAAAAATTGGTTTATGGCAAAACATCTATCCATGTGTGAATAACACTAGAAACTAAAGCTGTAACATATAACTAAACTGTAGGCAGTATTTTCACTAAAAATTGATATTCCCCCACTGATCAGGCTGATGTCACAGCCCATTTAATAAAAAACTGATGTTTGGGGTACTTCACATGTAGCCTCAACATTTTCAAAATTTTCTCATAAATGGCACCAAATTTTTCTTGAATTTTTTTTCTCAGATAGAGCAAAGTGTGCCTGTAAAAATGGTGCAAATCTGATTTTCATTGAATTCTTTGTATTTTCAAAAATGGCTCAAGTTTAAAATTTGTAGGGCATCTTCCTTGGATTACAAAATTGCAAACATGTTTTTTCTTAATAAAATTTGTTCTTTAAATAAGGTTACGCATGATATTCTGTAAATATGAGTAATTTTCATTAAATAAATGCAATTTTCAGAACAAGATATTCCCAAAAACCACTCCACACATTTTTATTCTTTAAATTTGTTGCTCAGATGTGAAGAAATTTTCTTATAAAAATGACACAGTTTGATGTTAATGTTACTGCACGCTAGTTGAGAAGGGATTGTATCCTATTACATCTGATTGAATGAAAGTCAAAGAAGGAAGCGTGCTCACTTTGTTGTGCAAGATCTAACATTAGTTGTAAAGAAAATGAGATGATAAATCTTGTGCTTTCTGTTAAACCTGGAACTTTCTTCCTGAACCTGTATTCCCACCTCTTGCAGCTGATCAACTTACACCACTAGAGTGAGATTTCACTAACACTGAAAGCACAGACCAGAAGTGATGGTGCAATGACAGAACCTTTCCATGCCTCATGGTGGCTCATAGAAGATAAGTAGGATCGGCCTCTGATAAGTAATAGTAAGAAGAAAGAAAGTAGTGTTCTTAAGCAATTATGATTTGAGTCATGATAACCAATTTTTTTCTTACAATAGATTTTAATTACAGTGAAACCTACCTGAAAAACAATCCCTCTCAATAGGTTTTTCTTGGCATGGACACTAATTCCCATAGTGTATATAAATCACACCCCTATCCACAAACCACCACCACCACACTCCCCAACCACTGACCAGCCCCTTAATAGCAATTTTCTTAATTTACCCCCTTTCAGAGACCATTTTAAAGACAATTTTAAGCATACATTGCATTTTCAGAAGGTTAAATGAAAACCAACATTGTCATAAGCATTCTTGTGACATTTCCTGTGCCTAAGCTTGAGGAAATTTGGGAGCAGGGGGATTTTCAAGATTCATGTATTAATGTACTTGACTTTTGTTATGATACCATGGCTATTCAATCCATTTCAATTTCATTTCTTCTAATGTGACCGTGGATGAATGCAGCCTAATGTTAATTCTTTGAATTCACAAGACCCTTCTTACCTTACTGGAAGAACTTCCAGTACTGTAGAATATCAACTTCAGAAATGAAAGTTATTGACTTGCTCCAAAAGAAAGAGTAAATACTACTAAACAAGTGTTTACATCAAAAAAAGCAAACAAAAAACTTTGTCAAAATGCTTCAATTTACACTAAGGATACACATATACTATATAAGAAAGTCTGTATTTTATTGCAATGAGCAAATTTGAAGTATAGTGAACAAAATGGCAAAAACCAGATAAAAAACCCAAATCATTCAGCATACTTCTCCATGAGATTTGCAGTCCTCCTCTGCAGCTTGGCGCCTTTTCCTCTCTTCTGCCAATTTCTCCTGAAGCTTGAGCTGTGTTTCTGCTGCCTGTTCTCGGCATGTCTCCAGTCGTTTCTCAGCCTCTAGCAGTTCATCCCTAACTGCCTGCAGACGTGCAGTAGTTTGCGCAGTCTCTTCGCGTAAAAGTTCACGTTCTTGTCGAAGTTGCTGCAGTTCCAAAACTATCGTGTCATCCTGTCCATCTTGTGCATTTTGGCCTAGGATAAGTGCAGAATATCTTACAAACTGCAGAAACTCTGAACTCTCTATCTTACTCTGCAGAAAAATCTGAATATAAATTTTCTACGTGGAAGTTAACCCGGGACAACTAAATAGTTAGAGATGATATCCCTGTGATAAGGGTGTGTTCAAACAGAAACAGCAGGCAAGTGCAACAGATTTGCCTGCAGGACAAAGTGGTGGACAGATAAGTGACCATTGGCAACAAGACACTAGGCAACACAGCACTTGGCAGAACTTGCTAATGTTGCAGCATTATGAATGATACATTAACTGAACAGTGATCTTCCACTCTCACATTAACACAACCACTCATGGGAAGAGTAAAATTTGCATGAATACTTATTGTTTTCAGAAGCTGATGCCGTTAAAATCAATGATGAGTTTTTATTTTCAAGATTTGATATAAGACGAGATAAAATTTTATGTATATGCTACTACTTATTCAATAACTACTCTGCAGTTATGGACACAATATCTGCAGATTTCTGATTAGAATTATTTCACATCAATTGTAATAGCTAAAATATCAATTCTATTGTACAACACATTTATTAAGCTTTTGTTGAAATTTGTCCCAATGAAGCATTCCATGTTATTCCAATCTCCTGTAAATAATTATATCTATATTTGTGTCTACTTGCTTTTGCTGTTTTTTTTTCTCGGGAGAATAAAATCAAAAGTAGTTTCTTTTCACAATTTGATATGTTTATACCTTCTCAGTTTGTATACTGTTATTACAATTGATTACACTTTAAGCAGGATATCTTTAAATTCCATTATATTTGAAAAAGAGGTCATGTTGTCAATGATCATATTCATGAAATGTTTCTTCAATTATAAAGAAATTTTAAAAAAATATTTCCAGCTTAAAGAATAATTGATTGTCTCTAACTAAAAGGAAACTTCTCATTCTTACTATTTTATTTGGTAATTATATCAGGAAGAAAATATTTGAAAATATTTGATTTTTTCCTTCCCTCCACTGAGAAACCATTGTTTTGCCAGGACAACTACCTTTCAATATCATGTCTTATTACAGAAAGACCCAGGTTAATGGCAATTATAGAATCTGGACCCTTGAGTTTCCATTAAAAAAAAAGAAAGGAGAGAGAAACCAATTCATTACAAACCTTCTCCACGCAACTCATTGATAAGCTTCTCCTTGTCTTGCAGTATGCGCTGAGCTCGAAGACGGTACTGATCCAGTTCTTCTCGAGATGCTTGTGCTTCTGATCGTGCTCTTTCCAGTTGTTGCTGTAAAGAGGCTGTTGTGTTATCTCTCTGAGACAACTGTTGTTTAACTTCCAAAAACTTTTGCTCACAATTTTGAAGTTCTTCCTTCATTTTCTCAATTCTGCAAAGACAAAATCATATTTAATGATCAAAATTAACTAACAATTACTTTACAACAACTCTTTAAAAATAAGAAATTTAGCAAAATTTCAAATTTTAACTCACCGGCTTTCCATTGTAGTTATTTCCTGTTTATGTTGACTTTTTATTTTCTCCATTTCCTCCTGCAGAGCTTTGTCTGCTTCTTTGCCAGAATTGTTGTCGTTTGACTGCACGAGTCTACAACAAACAGATCAGAACCTTAAAAAAGCCTCTATCAGAGTGAAATTCATTACATGAAGGGCTGAGCGACAACCAACACGAGGTAGCAAGTTAACCCATACCAACCCCGGCAAGCCTCTGCTGGTTGTCTTATACCTTGATTTTGGTTGAAGTGTGTCTGAACTTGTCTCTGCCCCAGACCCTTCAGAAAAACCAACAAGATAAATATAGTACAAACTTTCACCAAACTTAAGATATTAATATTTACAAAAAGCAGGGGGCTTTCTGTAGTTTATCTTGATACAGCCACCAAATCTTCATATATTTAATAATGAATAGCACTTAATGGTCTGGGAACCGCAGAATTTGAAATCAGGTAGTGTAATAGAGAAACTCCTCTATCAACATCTTTGCTCTGACAAAAATGTACTAATGAAGAAGAAGAAGAAGAAGAAAATAAGCAGAAAAAAAGAAAGGAAAAAAGAGAAAGAAAAAAAGAATAAAATATTACAAACATATCACTTACATGCTGCCATAAAATGAAGATCTCAAAATCTTTAAAAAACTTTTTGAAAACAAAAGCAGATAAAGATTCATTAACATATCTAAATTCATCCAACTTCTAACACCGGATAAATTGCATAAAACTTCCCCCAAATCTAACAGCGTACGATCAATACAATTTATATTTTAAACTCCCAAAGATACTTTCTCTGAAATACAGATTTTTTTCTCTCTATGCACTTATTGGTCAAATCTAACAATAAATATTCTGAAAGGTTATAATTTACATCATAATGGTGAATATCTTTTATCATTTTGAAGGTTTAAGAAAAATGAAGTCTTAGACTCTTGTATGTTGAGCACAGAAATATTTTTGACATTGGAGAAAGATGGAGACAGTTATGCATCAAACAAAGAGTATGTTCAGCAATTTGACCAGAACTTACTTTTCATTTTCAACTTGCAGCGACCGCAATTTCTCCTGAAATGCAATTGACTGTTGTCGAGCTGTCAGAAGTTCTTGTTCTAACTGATTCACCAGATCTGCTCGTTCCTGGAGTTGAGAAAGCAACACTTGCTGGTTTTGACATTCTAAAATTAAGAAAACACATAACAGAATAAAATCAACATACTGCAATATAGACATGTTTAACAATGGAGTTATATCTACATCTTCTGCTACTTTTGTTGAGGCCATTAAAAAAAAGATCTTTAATTGTGCTACACATGAATTGAGGGATGGGATGTTTTACACCTCTTAATATATGTACATAAGTATGATAATGAATAAATAACAAAAAAATAATAATAATAATTTGAGTCCAGTGTAGGCAGTATACCTTAATTACAAGAGTTATTCTTAATAACAACAAACTTACCTCTCTCTGCACTCTTTGCTCGCTGGAGAAGCAAGGACATTTCATTGTTGAGAGTGCGCAGTTCATTTCTCAACATTTCATTTTCTGTGTTGATGTCAGACACATGATTACTTGCTATTATACCATTTGGTTTATCTATTGTGACAATAGCTGTAGGTTGTACTGAATTCGTAGGTACAGTATCAGATATAATTTCCTGGGGAGATGATCTTCTTGAAGAAGATCGGGAACTTTCTGAATTTACAAGATTTAATGGCTTTTCATTCAGGGTTTCAAATTTAACAGGTACAAATGTGTGACCGTCTGTTTCACTTTGCATGTTTACTTCAGGTTGTAAAGACTGTGACATCTATAACAAAACAACCATACTCATATTACAATATAAGTGAAGTTTGTATCACATCATTTTTGGAACATCGGTGAATCAAACATTCTTGCACACTTTTTCACATACCTGAGTAGTAACTTCAACTTTAGGTATAGGTTCAGAGCTATTGAGAAAACTTATAAGTTCTTCATCGTTTTGCTTCTTTGGTGTGGAGCGAGCAGGACTCAGATTATTCAAGTTAGGAGTGGATCTAACAGTTGGAATTGTAGCAGGAGTTACAGGAGACCAATTATTTGTTGATTTACTTAGAATATCTCTGAGAAGAAAATTAAATGTCAAAATCATGTCAAGGTAAATAATGTCAATGACAGCTGCATCAACAGCGTCCATAGAAATATCAGATGTTACCTGTTAGGTGTTTGGCTTTCCCAGGTTACTTCTGTTAGTAGAGTTTCCTTTGAACTAGATATTTTCTTGTCACCTTGAAGGGCGACAGCGGCATTTTGGTCTATTTGATTGAGGAAGTCTTCAGCTTTCCCCGCCAGTCCTTTAAGCCACGCCATCTCTTAACAAACGTATGTTTGTACACTTCACATGCAAATCCCAAAGCGTCATGAATGTGCGAGTCACTCTAGTACACGTCATTAACCTAGCACCTCAAACACTTATTTCATGAAAATTCGCACGAACTTAAAACAGCCCAGAACAGTTGCATTGACACGGCATGGTCATCTTTGTTTCAGAAGCACAATCCTAACTCAAGAACTGTACTCACACTTATCGTTTTTCGTATAGTTCGCACACAATGAAAGAATTGAATTTAACCTTTTAATTCTACAACAATACAAAGAAAATACTATGTGCCCATTAAGAGAGATTCAACGACCTAATCACCAAAGATATTGTATGACACTAATGAATTTCGTTATAGAAAATTCAATTTCCACTCTTTCCATAGCTATGTTGTGCAGTCTGTATTTGCATATTAGATTTCTTCAATGGCACAAAAATCATTCCATTAACACCAAACGATTGTAACATTGCAAGCATTGGATCTTACCCTCTGACACGTAGACCATACTTGACCGTGACGCTCTCTATAAACACAAATCGAGGAGTACGACAAATTTCGCGTATTTTGTTTTCACATTTTGTACGAAAAGAGTAATTTAAAGATTTGATTATGACTAACATCAACCGTAATTCGCGTCAGAGAATTCTTTTTATCTTCTCAGTTTCATCATTTTATGAAGAGAAGACGACACACGTTTGGTTAGGTTACCCACACAACAGCGCTCCAAGCTCCGCCTCCTGGTGAAACGTCACACGACACGAGCTGCTCGGAGAGGTAGTACACGAAAACAGGCGATCTCGCGGGATTCGTGCAGCGGACGCGGTATAGTTATGTGGAGAAAGAGGCGGCTATTTCGCATCACCATGCTGAGCACCTTCGCACTTGTCGTTATTTACTACTCGACGACGCAACTCAGCACGCTGAGATATCGGACTAGACGTAAGGTAAGCAGGTGCAATTTATTTTTAAAACAGAATTTGACTTTAAGTTCCAATTTACTCGAATGTCAGTGCTAGAAGATTAAATAGCTAACGGATGGGTTTACAAGAACACTGGTGAACTTTTTCGTGTGAGTTGATGGGTGAACTTGCGAATCAATTGTTTTTTGTGCCATTTTGACATTTCGTTCCTCTTTGTCTTCGAAGGAATTCAGTTCTCCCGCAATAGCCGAACTTTTCATTCATTATTGACTGACCGATGCAAAGTGCGCATCCTCATGCTCGATCGTGTGTGAACCACGTGTGCGTAGAATCCGTCACAACCATCTCTCGTATGTGACACCACTTATGAAAGGCTGAAACGATTATATGTTAATTGTTAGTATAATGTTGCCCTAGAGTACGTTGTGTACTTGTCTGGTAACCTCTGTCGGGTTATCATTACTTTTGAGGAAGAATGCGAATCTTATCATTGCTGGGAAGCAAAATAGGTCGTAAGATATGGATTTTTATGTTATTTATAAAATTAGATGTTTTTAATTTTGTTTGTTTGTTAGGAACTTGGTTGAAAGTTTTATCAAATAGGTACACAAAATTTGTTTGTCCACCAAAATTTGTGAATGTGTAATTCTTTTCAATGTTTCTTTTGAGATCTGTAAGTGTGAGTCTGAGTATGCTGTTGCTGAGGTAACTTTTCTCACTTAAAAACAACAACAAACAAACTAAAAACAATCTACTATAGAGATTCAGGTCCAGATGAAACGTAATCGTCACATTTGTTGAATGTTACCCGGGAGATTCAACTTTGCGAATGATTCCAGCAATTTGCCTTGGTGTATTTTGTGACACATTCTCGCCTTCGCTTTTACGAGATATATTTTACTATGAAAATATTTCAAGAATGATTAACAGCGTCTTAGGAGCACCCTAAGGAAGACAGGACTGGAAGGAATAATTATAACCCAAAAGTTTTTGATAATTTTATGATATAAAAGTACAAAAAAATATTTCTAATGTAATTTAATTACAAAAATATTTAGTCTTTTTCTCCAACTTTAATAATTAATATTGGGTTTAATACTTAAATATGATCTGATGTTCATTTTACCATTAATATCGTGAAGTAATAACGCACGAACACAAACATTTTATTAGGTTGTTCAGCAAAATGATTTTGAACTTCCGTCTTTATGCTTTGCGTCGCGATGAACATTGTCGAAAACATTGGCTAGTGTTTTATGCAGAAGCTTTCGTACCCTTGAAATGCCGGGCTCCTGTTCTATTTGTCACATGTTCGATTTTTCAGTGATCATTTGATGTGTCAACACATTCGCTTCCTAATTTTCTACCGTTTGTACCGACGACGCCCGCAAAAAGTAACAGTGAAAAAGAAAGGAAAAAGATATTCAACTTTTTTTTTCAAATAAATCGCCACGTGTATCAAATGCCAAATTCTCTACTAGTTGTTGCATCCATTTCTGCGATTAAGCATTCAGAAACAGAAGTTTAGGAGAGATCGATGTGCACTTCCGGGTTTTGAGGTCGATTACCTGGCGTGACAGACGCCGTCTCTTCTGCCACTTCGCATCCCCAGAGTCCGGCCAGGCCATCTGTACACTTTCCCCGCCTGTCAGTCAGTCTGCCTCTTCATCACAATGTTCCCGATGGCACTTGACATCGGGATGAAGCTAATTTCTCAGAAAATCGGGCAGGGTTTCGGGAGCCACCAGGTTTTCGAACACATCGCAAGGTGCTGAACGTGTTGTGCCATAACTTCATATTCAGGAGCGTCAGATTGGCTTTTTTTACCGCTGAGTCTTGTTTTCTATCGATAACTTTTCCACATTATGTGGAAAATTAAATACCAGAATAATAAATCGCCGAATTTATACAATTACCATGTATAAGCAGCTTTACAAAATGTTGAAAACTCGACGTGAACTGTGAAAAGTATTGTCAATGATATCTACTACTTAATATTTGTATCCACTAATAGTGTTAAATGGATGAACTAATTATCAAATATATCAAAAAAAGACAAATTGTAATGACATGTTGCATCATATAAAATTATTCTCGATCTTTTTACATTTCGAGGTGAAGGAATTTACATGCGTGCGCATAAACCGCTATATTTTGAATTTAAAGAACGTTTACTGAAAAAAATGTTTCTCTTTATGTAGCACAAATTGCGCGAAAAAGTGGCATGTTGCATTGAGCGCTGACATTAATAGACATGGATTATTTTCATGTGCCCTATAAAGTTCTTTTGTTTTGTAGTTAGAGATTTTAATTTTTAAGATACTAGCATAAATAAACTCTAAATCTCGTTGAAATAATCGTAACATTTCTTAAAAATGAAGATATTGTCTTAGTAATATTCAGAAAGGATAAATATTTTTTTTTTAGAAAAATGTTGTAATATTGATACCTAAATTAGGATTCAATTTTTTGGGCATTTCACACAGTAATTATAAAAATCTTTTTGAAGATTGTTGCATTTCTTACATTTTTGCACTTGATTTAGTTTTACATTCCCCGATGTCATTACCGGTTTCCATTTCTTACTCCTAGGTTTCTTCGTTTTCGGCTCTTCTTGATTTTATTTGTTTAGTTATTTTTCGTCGAAAAAAAAACAAACGAAAAAATGGTGTGATGTACGAGTGTTAAGAGTAGTGAGTACGAGTGAGTGTGATGTAAGAGTGTGGCACTACGAGTTAGTGAGTTCTATTCCGGTCTTCTTTCTTTCCGTAAATGGTACTGACACATTCGTAGTACTTGTTCTAGATTGATTTAGAGTATTTAAGAAAATCTCCGCAAAATTGATCCGTGTTGTCGGCTTTTCGGAAGTTAATGACTTCTGTACCTATTTATGAAGTTAACGAGGTCTGCTCCATCGGAATATTTGAAAATCGCAGCAATACTGAATATTGAAATGAAGCTTCTCGGGGAATACTTGCAGCCAATCTTGATATATACACATAAATGAAACAATGAGGTATACATTATTTGAGAAGTACACAAGAAAGTTTTACTGATAGCTGGAAAGTCTGGGGATTGCGATTTTCTTACGTCTGTTAGATGCTTCTCATTTCTGCTTGATGGATACTTATTAACATAAGATTTCCATTCGTTTTAGTTTACCATTGACATAACTGTCATGTTCAGATTCATTAATCACGAATGTTGTATGTTTAATTAGAGGAATCTTTAATTTATAAACCACTTACTTCTTTTGTTATTTAAAAATGTGTTGCATCACTAAAACGCTGAAAGCAAAGTGAAAGGGATACCGGGGAAACAAAATTAAGGACCCGTTTTGATGAAAATTTTGATTTTGATATTACGCGATTGTAGTAATTGATAGCTATATTCTAACATATAAGACAATATATTTCCTACAAAAAAATTGAGAGAAAGAAAAAACTCCGACCGCATTACAAAACACTATTAAAAGTTTGAATTCAAATTCATGTAAAATCGATAAAAGTGGACTCTTAATTGTTTTTCCTTTACATCCTTATGCCTTCTTAAGAGTAGTTTCACTCAATGTCTCTACCTATGTGGCGCTGCGTCAAAATATGATCTAATATTAACGGTTTCGAATTTAATAGCAAGCAGAATAAGAATCATTTGCCCATAATAACAGAACATGAAGATAGTCGTGAACGTTTTCTGTTAAAAATCTACGTGCAAAAAACAAAGTTGTGTTAGTTACCCATTTATAATTCGAGAACGGCTGGACCAGTTTTAATTATCTATGATTTGTTGGTTTCATCCCAACCCGGAATAGCGCAATAACTAATAAAATTTCGGAATAATTCACAAAAATAGAAAATAAACATAGTCATGCTAAATGCAACCCGCAGCATACGGAAAGACTTTTACTATCTATCGTTAAATAACTCCTAAACTAAGCGATCTAGGGCATAAAAAACTAAAATTTTATTTAATTTTAATTCAATTTCCATTCCAACTACACGAGCTTCATTGTTGCTGGCCGTTGCCGTGTGACCCCGGGTGGCGTCGAGCAGGACAGGACGAGGTGAGGAACGTGGTATTGCGAACTAATGCCGAGCTGGGAGACGCCAGCGAGGGGGTGATTGCTGCATGATATCAACCCGTAATAGCTCTGATAGAACGGAAAGACGGCGGGACGGTGCCATAGCACAGCGTCAATGGTTGAACTTAGGGTAGTCTGCGACTCCTGTTAGAGCATTCCCTAAAAGTAATTGAATTATATTCGAAGTGCGCTAACGTGAGTGACGAACGGACTGATGGATGTTAGTCGGGCTATTATAAGTAAAATGTTTTGTCAAATAATAGGATGGAGATGGTGGGAGAGGGAGGCACGGACGGACGAAGAGGGAGGCACGGACGGACGGAGAGGGAGGCACGGACGGACGGAGAGGGGGGCACGGACGGACGGAGAGGGAGACACGGACGGACGAAGGAGGGCGAAAGAGGGAGATGAAGGTTCTGCCTGGTTCCGCTAGTGGAAAAACAAATAACACTTCATAAAAGAATAATAATAATATATAATTAAAAGAGTTGCAATTTATCTAAGAAGTTTGGTCTTAGATATGATTGATAAAATCATCGATTGATAAAAGTTTGAAGCTCGATTTGTTTCTCGGAAACATAGGATTGCATCTACCTTCTTTAAACCTTTTTTTTTTTTTACAAACAAGGTCTAGAAAAATTGAAAGTTAAAATAAGTAATCCACAAGTGTTAAAATGCAAATTTTTAAGATATGTATATTCTGCCCTCTTGGAGGTTATGGCGTTTAGAGGGACACATCCCTATGAAGTGTTTTAGTGAGCGCCCAACACCAGTTTGCGCGTCACATATAGGCTTGCGTGAGCTAGTGTGTTTGAGTGCGTGCATGCGTGCTCAGATTTGGGGCAAGTCCTTTGAGGAATGCTCGCCGCTTGATGGCAGCACCGTCGCTGGCTCTTCCGCATTGCTTCCCATAAGGCGTTTTTCGGTCAAGGCCAATTCGTGAGAGCTACCTGCCGTGCATAGGCTTTGCGGCGCAAGTGTCGACTAGTGTTGTATCTTCTTGGGATACGGGTCTCTCGCCAGGTTTTTAATTGTCACTTCCCCTTTTAATTATCAAAAGTTTAGGCAATCACACGCCATGGGGTGAAGACAAAAAGTCGCAGACCTAGAAATGTAAATGCATTCCAATATCAGAAACAAATTTCGAAGTTTATTAATAGCTCAGGTCTTTTTTATAAAAGCCTAAGACTATTCGGTGTGTGGTTTGTTTACATTTGAAATGAAAAATAATAGAGGAGAATATTTGAAAAGCGAAACTCTGAAAAGATTTCATTATGTCATGAATAATACCAAAACTACAATCTAAAATAGACAAATATTAGGTTTCTGCAACATTTTCACACCCGTATCATAATTATCATGGCTCATATTTTATGTTCTCTTGTTGAAGTACTGTCTCACCGCCTTCTTAAATCAGACAGTGTGTCTCTTACAGCATTTCAGTTAGAGAATACGAAACTTCCCTAGTAATTACCAGGAGTTGTCTTCACAAACGTCACGTTCCAAGAAGATTTTTCGCAAAACTTGCATGGGGGAAAATGGAAAACAAATGATGGAAAAAACAATTCAGCACATCTACAACTGCACATGTTCCTTTCGTCTTGTTTAGAATGTTCTCAATACTATATTACAGTGTCTCAGTACAACTTTACAAGAAAAAGAGGACCACTGCGCCCAAAAGGGCAAAATGTATGGTTTGTAGACGAGAACCTTCAGATTCTCTTCAGAATACGTCTGGCACATCTAGGCCCTGCCGGCGCTAGGCATGGGCAGGCCGGGCGATCGCCCCCGTGGCCAAGGGCCCGGTGTCGATCGCCTGCAAGTCAAGAGGCCCGATGATGCGACTGATGGGAAAAAATAGTTAAAAATTGAAAGAAAAAATATTGAACTCGAGAAAGTCGTTTTCGTAATTTTATAAGTAGCGGCACTGTAGTCGGATATTTTATAAAATGTCCAATTGATGTTGTAGCTTGAATAGTTAATCATGGTTATTACTTGTAAGGACACTATAAAATAAATCAAATGACGCCAACATTAAAATAGGTTGTAATGAATTGTATTTTGATTATTTCAAATACATGGATTATATTTGATTATTTCATGTATTGGACTTGTTTGCTTCATCGAAACGTTAGCATTTTATTTATAATATGCAGCATGCAACACGATTTCGCGTACCAATATCTTCGTATATCTCGATTTTCAAAATTAATAATCAATAATCCGCTTCTGAGTAGCTTTAATTTCTTATTTGATATTTTGTAGCTTTATATCAGAAAGCAATTAATTATCAACTTCATTAAGGTTGAGGTTGTCTCCGCTCACGGCGAGCAATATTTGGTAACTATATTTTATAAATTATTTCAACGTTGCAAATAAATATTTTTAAAATACTTCACTGCAGATAGGGTAGGTATCACAGCCCGCCTCGTGACAGCCTCAAAGCCTCAAATTTGCCTCTGGATCCGTTTCTGCCCCCATGGCTCCAGCGCCCACTGGGGGAGGGGCGATATAAGCCCCGTTGGGAATCTAGGCTTGTGATAGTTGTTCAATACATGCTGTGTACTCCTAGTTGAGCGAAGCCAAGAGCGGGTTTCGAACACGCGTCTTTTGGTCGGAACCCCCGTCCAACCATCTCATTTAGCGAAGCGTAGAGCGGGATTCGAACCCGCGATCCTCTGCACCGAGTTGTTGGGACGGTACGGGCGATTTTCTACCTCTACCATCCAACCCCAGGGTGGTATTCGAACCCGCGACCTTTTAGTCCGAGGTGTTGAAACGGTACGCACTGTCTTTACACCTCCACTATTAAAGCCCAGAGTGTATTTCGAACTCGCTCCTTTAGCAGAAGGTGTTGAGTCTGTTCGCATTCTATAACCGCGCCTCGGCCATCCAAGCAGACCCATTGTTTTCCTTTTACTTTCTGTTGCTTTCTTCTCTCTCTCTTTCTCTCGGCTCCTTCCTTCGGCCCACGAGCGCCGCGCGTCGCGCGTGCCCTTATAAGCGGCGCGGCGGAGGCGTCGGGAGCGTCGCGTAGGCGAGTGAACGCGCGCGGGGCGAGCGGGAGGGCAGCGCGTCTGGGGCGCGGGGCAGGTTCATTGATCCAACCGACCGCCGTCTGGCCGCCGCGCCGCCGCCGCCGCGGGCTCTGCCTCCCAAAGGCCCCCGCTTCCCCGCGCCTCGCCCCGGCGTGCCGCGGGGGCGGTCGCGGGCCCTTTGCTTTTCTGTTTACTCTTCGTCTCCCTCCTCCACTTCCTCATCCTCTTCTCTCTCCTCTTCGTCTTGCTCGTCTCGCTTTGCTTCTTCAGCGGCTTCTCATTTTCCCAACTTTTCTTTTTCCGTCTCCTTTTTCTCTGCCTCCTTTTCCTTCCCTCCTCCTTTCTTCCTTTTCCTTCCGCGTTTCTCCCTCTTATTTTACTCTCTCCATCTTGTGCTCTCTCCACATTTTGCTCTCTTCTTGTGCAGTCCCCGCCTTTCATACTCTTTGTTTTTCTGCCTTCTTCTTTTGACTTCTTTCTCCGGCTGTTCTTTTTCATTTGGTTTCTCCTACCTCTTACCTTCCACTTTTCTTCCTCTTCAGCCAAATTATGTAGTTTTTATCCAGATAACTACGCTTTTAATGGGTAACTTCTAGAACATAATTGCTGCGTGCCTTTACGAATTGCTGTGTTTGGCATCTCATTGTAATTGATGTTTATATTATCTTTTTCTTGTTAACCAAACTATTGTATTCTAAAAATCCTTCAGAGTAATTCTGAATTTGTCACCTCTTTAGAGCCGCCCCTGAGCCGAGGAATTATATCTCCTTGATAGTCTTTCATGAATCTATCTGTACCACCATCAGCGTGACAACGAGCTTAGAAAATAGCCAACCAAATGGAGTTCCTCAAGCGTTCTTGATGTGAATGTGAAGATCCAATTTTCATGGCGAAGAATCGGTTTCTTTGAAAGCTGTTGTTCACAGGAGAAGAAAGTGTTAATTACAACAACAAACCTGTGTAGGTTGGTGAAAATACTCAAGGTGTTGAAGTTCGAAATGCATGAGCACGGTAGCTGCTGATAATACAAACACACGAGTATGCTTTGTAATGTCTGAGTATCTTCTAACACGTTTCAACATTTTAGAATCCACATTCAGGAGCCTACATCTCGGAAACAAATAGCAACTTTTATAATGTTGATTTAAGATTTAGCCTGTCATAGCATTGGGCATTCCTCGTTTTTTTCACCAGCCTATTTTAGTATAGTTTTTGCTATTTAGACAATATCTGACAAAACAGTAGTGGCTTAGGTAGCTAGAAATAGAGTTCTGAATTGTATTAAAATATTTGTTCTGAACGATTCCTTGTTTCAGACTAAAGTTCATAATTTTAGATATTTTTTAAGCAAGTTTTTTTTTTCCTTAACCGCAACTGCTTTTCTGCTCACGCATTTGATAAAAAAATATAGAGGTGATTTTTTCGGCACCCGCACGTTTGGTTTATCGCTCTCAGATTATCCTTATTGCCCAAGACCACCGTATTTGTGGTCGGTGCCACGAAAAGTTAAGCAGCTAAATAAGATCGCTTTCATTACAAAACTATAAACGTAATCTTACTCACCTTTTAATAGTTAGTTGAAATAATTATATCAACAGAGACAGTTTTGTGCATCATTTATTAACTAAAATTTGTTAATAAAATCTAGCAGTAGTAGTAATTCTTGCAACTGCACCCTTAACGTGGGAACTATCATTACGGGGAGCTCTTTTTAAGAATTATGTATTTACTATTATTGAATGAAATGTTATTTGTAAATATTGTTTCGAGAACGGGTAGATGAGATGTAATTGGTATATAATCGTCTGGTTCTTTTAGAACATGTTACGCTTATCGATACGCAGTGTTAGCAAATTAAACACGCATTTATGAATTTAAATTTTAGTAAAATTAATTTCAAAATTTGATAGGGAAACAATAATGACTTCGCAGTTGTTTCTCACTCGGTCGTTTCATAACAATAATTTCCTTCACTATTGGCTGCTTTTAACTCCACTTTTCAGGTTAAGGACGTGTTATCAATCGCCTCCTATATTATTTCAGTAGTATACATATCTTTTGTGGCTTTCACACACACGCAACCTATCTTTATAAATGATAAATATTTAAAGAAAGAGAATTTCACGGAGACGAGAAGAATTGCACTTTGACTTTAAAAATATGAAAGACCTTTTTTTTTTGAAAACACATCTAAATATTCATGACAAATGCAACCCGTAGCATTTGGTTACCTACATCGTTAAATAACTGCTAAACGAAGCGTATTAGGGCCTTAAAAACTAACATTTTAAATCTATGGCATACTAGGAACGTTCCTCACACCGTAATCTACAATATTAAATATTTTTGAACAGTTTATTAAATGTTTGACGGTTTGGCACATCGATGCTACCAATGCCACCTGAATTTAAACCCTAGTAACGGTGGTCATCTTTTTTGACGTCGAGCTTAGAAGGCGTAGATTCTTATATCTTATTCTATTCACGACTACTGTGTGCACCGTGATTTGCGCAGACTGATGAGGTTTATTTGCATAGTTATTATTTCAAGATTCGCTCTCGCAGCTACAACTAAAAACACTGTTAATAGTTGCTTGATACCGATGATAATTTATTTGTGTGTCGTGCAACCATTCATATAACGTTTTGCCGTTGTCTACAAGTGATGTTCCTAATTGTACAGGGAACTTCGATGGAAACAGACCACATGTTCCCATGTTTCAGTTTCGTGATACCCTTAGGAAAAAAGGGTGGAAATTAACATGCGGGAGTTCTCGCACGGGTACGCTAGTAAACCTAAATGTTCTCGCAGTAACCATTAGAAGTATTGTTTCTTGATACCGATGAAAATTGCTTTTTATGTGTATAGTGCAGCCGTTCAATAACCCGAATATATTGACATTCGTGTTTCTGTAAAAAATTGTGATGTAACCTACAGCATTCATGCACTTGGTATGGGTACCACATCAAATTTATCCATCACTAAACGCTCATTTTATTCTTATTCAAAAAAAAAAATTGTCCGTTTTGTATATCTCACCCGTCAAATTTCAATATCTGCTATTTTAAGTCTATATACATTCATGGGTAGGGCACATTCATATTTCTTTCACAATATTGTTTATTTTTCTGGTGTGGTTGATTTTAAAGGCTCAGCATAAGACTTTTAAGAGAAATAACTGTTTTACCATGTTTATTCCATCTCATTTCTTTGAAGGTAGGTGCACTTCATTTTAATAAAAGGGAAATTCGCTGCAGGTCCTTATGCTATGATGAAAAGTCACGGAAGGAGATACAGTGTACTACGGGACGACCGATGTTCAAGGAACAATCTCCACGAAATTGCCAGGGTATTCTGCGTGCGAATCCAAAAGAAGGCTCAAGAAAATTTTAGAAGGGCGTTATCAGAGAGTTTAGAAACTAAATCAAACTATGATGGAAAGATAGCTCTTACATCTTTTAATGTTCATCAACGAGAAGAAACAAACAATATTGGCAAATAATGCACGATTATGTACCGTGAAGAGTGAGGGCTGTGTCTTGTTCAAATTGGTATCTGTTTTACCTGAACCAGTATTTTCAGTACTGATTCGGTAAAATTTTCAGGTCGGCGTTTTCAGTGATGATATTGCATTAAAACGGCTGGGAAATAATACTTTCGCTAGAGTGACTAGTAATTTTAACAAATTAATTTATATCTTGGACAAGTTGAAGCATTTGCAAGAAAACTGGGACTATTTTCGTTGTACGTTTAGTACTGTAAATGCTCTTTTGAGCAGGTTAGTAACAGATCTAATGTTACATAAAGCAAATTAAATGTATTAGTAAACAGATAAATTTATTAATCATTGAAAATAGGTGGAAATGTAGTTGGTACAGCGTATGACTGCGACTTCATCTCATGTTTTATTGTTTTTATAATACAAAATCCTCTCCTATATTATTTCAGTAGTATAGATGAGTTTTGCACACACGCAACCGATCTTCATAAATGAAGTAACTAAAGAAAGAGATCGTGCACTTTGAGTAACGATTTGCAGTTTGATTTTGAAAATACGAAGGATTTTTTAAAAAAATCTAAGATATTCATGTCAAATGCATCATGCAACACTCGGGCAGAATTATTAAAATCTATTTAGTTGAATAATTCCTGGACGAAGAGTTCTAGGACCTTAAAAGCTGGAAGTGAGAAGCCAAAAGCTACAAAGAAACTCGAAGTTCCTTGCATCGTAATCTACAAGACGAGAGCTTCTTGGACATTCTATTACACTTTGCTGTTCCGGCGCTTCTCGATACTACCTCACCTGTTCAGAGACGTGCAGAATTTGAAATTGTATGTGAAATGATACTAATTGCTTGATATTCTAGGCGATTAAATTGCACGGGTGTCCCTCTCAGTTCGGTAATAAACTTAAATAATATTCTTAAAGAGTAGGGTTACGCTTGCCTGATCCAATATTTTCGCACGGACAACTTTTATGTAGCTTTCTCGAGACTAAAAAGCTTTTGTAATATTTTTGTGAAAAGCTAACTATCAAGGAATATTGTATAGTTACTTCAAATGATGTTTTTAAAGAAGTACTGTGAATTGTTCCAAGAACATGTCTATAATACTGAATAAACCTTTATTAAAATTTTGTTTCAAACTTTAATTTTATTGTTCTTTATTTTAATTTTAAATTCTATAAGTACACCGGAAGTTACCTTTTCTAATTTTTTAAACAAATAAACACGTTTCGTTAACAACTTCTTCTCTTAATATGGAAAAGGAAAGATAGGGAAGAGGGTGGAATTTAACCTGTGAGAGTTCTCTCACGGGTACGATATAAATAATAATAATAATAATAATAATAATAATAATAATAATAATAATAATAATAATAATAATAATAATAATAATATCGCCGGCCTCATGGCGCAGACGGTTGCGGCAGCCGTCGCCTACATTGAGGAGGCTGCAGGTTTGAGTTCTGCTTAGGAATGGTCGTATTTGTGATTGTTCCTTCACCCCTCATCATCATCCTATAACCTCATAATTCACAATTCAAGGCGTAAAGAGCTTGTCGTACAGAATATAGCTGAAAAGCTGATCCCCACAGTTACACACGTAACTCGTGTAGCATGTTCATAAATGGCTGATTTGCAAATAATAATAATAATAATAATAATAATAATAATAATAATAATAATAATAATAATAATAAAACAATATCATTAAAGGATTTAGTAGAGTGTGACATTTTTTTCGTTTTTTAATGTAACCTTGTTAATTTAACAGTTTTCTCTGCCACTCGATTGTATTGTTTAATCATATGGTCCAAATTCCTCTTTTTGTGTATTTGGCTTCTTAGAAAAGTCAATCGTTTCCCAATATTTTTTAATTACATTATCCTTCATTCTCATCGTCGCCTGTGTAAGCTTCACTGCCTTGTAGTCCTCCTCCATGTCTTCAGCCTCGCAAAATGCTTCTTCTTCTTCTCCCTCTTCACCATCTGTAAACAATCATGTCATTCCTATTTCTCGTAATTACCATTTAATATTTTATGAAATGCCATTAAAATTCAAGTAGTTTCGACTATTTTAATACCTATTTATTATTCTTACATTCATTTGCATCTTATTTCAGAAATTACAGTGATAGTACAATGGAAACGTACATTAAGTTCTACATGCACTACTTTCTGAAAGGAAACGTGTTGTTGTTAATGACTGTTACGTTGCGCGAACTGTTGAGTTAACCACTCTTTAAACTGTGGGGACTTGTCCGTTGAATAGGGTGGCATACGTACCTGCTTTTACGCAGACGAAAGCCAGCGCTGCCATTGTACACTTGAACAGTCGGCTGTAATAGCGCATCGTTCTCTCTGCGGGATCTTGCGCGCCCTTTTGAATACCTTCTTTTGACAGCAGACCGTTTCCCAGGTTTTGACTAGTCAACAAAGGCACCTCGGGACAATTGAGCGTTGCCTACATCGAGGTGCGTTGTTTAAGGTTAATGTCGGCGGGGTATTTGTGTCAAAATGACGACTTTCATCCAACGTTGATGACATACTTGCTAAGCTATTTTTGTTTATCTCTAGGGACTCTGTGGGAATAATTCTGCGTTTGAGTTCTAATCTTTCAGACTTGACGGTTTCATGTATTTTTTTGCAGTTCGCGATCAGTGCAGTATGCTTCACTTGGTTCATATACCCAAACAATATCCTTCTTGTTTCATGTTGACGTAATCTCGCGTACTAACTTCTTTTTCCGCGTACTGATGTAGTACGTCCTGTCGGGCAAATTATGATGCGTTGTAGAGTGGTTCATATCGTAAACGAAATAACTCTTACCATGTGTGTCGAATTTAAATCCGAAATTGGCGAAATCTGAAATAAATATCAAAACCCTAAGTGTGAAGGAGTAATAGATTGTGGAAGAACTTCCAACTGTCCCTTTGTTAACCTTTGGCTCATAAGCAGATGTTGAATTATTTCTAAAACGTCTACTCATTCTTCACGTTCTCAATCATCTTTCAACAAATTTGGTATACTTAGAGGCAAACATCTTTGTTTATTGAGCCATAAGAAACACCACAAACATTTGTTACTATTATGCGAATTATTGTTGCCGAAAGCCCAGTTTTGCAATTTTCAACATGAGTTGAGAAATTTGTTTCAATATTAATGATTTTCGTTATAAAACGAAGGTACTCGCCGCGATGTGCAGACCTCTATATTTCGGCCTTTACTTCCCAATGAACGAAATGTAGAATTATTGTTGAATAAACTGCGATTCTTTGTTCGTTCATGAGTAACAACCTCCTGCATTTCATCCAAAATTAGAAATCTTAGTTTTCTTGTAAACACTGTAGTTCTAAATTAGTTCTACTCTATTATCCACTATTGAAGTAATTGTTAGTCCAATCTGTTAAAACTTTAACCCGTCACTGAACTTGACTGTCGTAAAACCCAGATTTTCTGCTCAATTGAAACATTCCTTTCACATTACGAGAAGTCTTGTCCCACGGTAGGTAGTGGGCTGGCTACGGTCCGTTTTGTTATTCCTACTTCGTTCGAAATGGCAGCCGTGAAGTAGTGTTGCTATCCGAGGACCGGTGACTCGCTCCTGCGGCCGTGAATCGATTCTTTGCCGCGTGACTGCGATGCAACGACACACTTTACGACTCCGATCGGTAGTATAGTTTATGGGCGCGAAAGAGAACTGTTGTGTTCATCGAGATCCGATTCTCAGAAAATCAAAAAATGCAGCTACAATCGTAATTCTTTCCATATTTGAAAAGCGATACTTATTCTTATTCTCATTCTCAGGCAAATGTTGAATTTTCATTTCACTTTATTTTTCTTCGGCATTGGGTTTCTCAAGAGACATATTTCAGTGTGAACGTTTGACATTTCAAGTTCGCAAACGGACTGCGCCGCGTACCCGGTCCCGCGCCTCCCCCATGTGTCGGGCACCGCTGCGCCGCCGTCGCCGATGGACGATAGCGCCGCCTAATTCGGGCCTGGCCGCTAATGAACCGGCGAAGAGGGGGACCCGGCGCCGCAGGGCGATGGGCGGGCCCTTCACTGTCAGGGCAACGTAATACAATGGTGGAGAAGCGAAACAGGTATTCGGAGGTGGGCACGAGTAGAGGAAAGAAGGAGAGGAAGGAAGAGAGAAGAGAAGAAATATGTAAAATTAGTAAAGCGTTTCATGAATCTTATGTTCAGTTAATCTGTAAAGAGGATTATTTGATATTTCTTTTATACATTTCATTAACTTAGTTTACATTGTATTATACTTTTTGCAATTTATACTATGAGTAAACTCGTTACGTTTTGGTACTTTGGTACATCTGCGGTTACAGATGTACTAAAGGAACATTCTATTTATACTTCAACTTTTGCACCTAATTCAATTAACACATTTAAATTCATAATATTATATCCTTCGGTGGAAGTCAGTTAAGTTAGTATCGACTTTCTAAATCTCAAATTTCAATGTGGGGAAATATTTAACATTTCAGAGCGTTTGTTCCTCGTTACGTAAGAATTGAAAAATCTAGTTTTTGATTTAATTTTCTCAACTGCGTTTCATTATTACGGAGTTTAGAGAACAAGGTCGTGTTGGAAGGACAAGTATACTACATGACAGACGGGTTTTTGTTACTTATTACGAGTAGCAAGGCAGACAGGAATAAAGTCGTTTCAAAAGAAAATAATTTTGAAAACGCTAGGCAGTTATCTACAGATGTATGCAAAGTGATGCTGTAACATGTTGAATGTTATGGAGAGCCGCAACGTCCTAGTTAGGGGGAGGGCTTACGGGCTAACCCCTCCCCCAAATACATATTATCTTTTTTAATTTGGGGGTCAATTAGTTTACTGTTAATTTTCGACATTTTCAAATGTATATAGGAAAAAAATACATTTATGGACACAAATGACGAAAATAAATTATACCAAAGTTTCTCACTTCTCACTGAAATAAAATGTTTCCGAATTTTGCAAAGTGTTTCGTGAAAAGAGGGTCCAGAGTTTTTTTACGTCAACCGTAAACTTGTGGAGGTTTTCTCGAGAGAAACTTCTGTTTAGGGCGGCGGTGAGAAGTAGGGCTCACTGCTTCCTCTTCCACCGAAGAACGCAGATTTTTCGTTCGTAATGGGGACCATATGCGGCAGGCGCGGTAATATCTCCGTCGCCGACAGTTTAATGCAATCTTTTTTCTCGGATTTGTTTGTGTTTCGTTGTGCGCGCATACGCAGCGCATCCTAACGTCAGCGGTTGTTCTCCCTCCTTCCTACCCCTCCTTTGGCCTCCGCCCCCTCCCGTCACTCGGTGCCCCTGCGCCTCAAACGGATTTGCTCTACCTCCTTCCCATATACTCTTTTAAAATGCTCTATTAGTCTCTTATAACTCCAATCTGTTGTAGCAAATGCTTACAGAAATGTGACGCTGTAGAATCACTGGCGTCTCATCGCCGCCAAAGTCTTTGTTCTCGTACCGGAAGAGGTGGCCCAGGGCATCAACCGATGTCACTGCGGTGCCTCCGCCCGGGAGGTCCTAGGATCGAGTCCCGACCGTAGCAGGATTTTCGACACTAGCTAGATAGCTAGATCGAGTTCTGTCGATCCCTGATAGAGAATTCTAGCGGCCGGCTGCTCTGATCGGTAGTTTTCCGTTGTTTCACTAACCAATAGCAGGCGAATGCCAGAGCAGTAGCTTAACAACCGAGCCACGGACCGCGCGCGCGATATTTTCTACCCATTCCTTCCCCTACCCTACCCTTTACTTATGCACACTTACACTTACATGCACTACACTACCACACATGCCTGGAGATCGGTCGGCAGTTTGGAGCTTGTCCCGGCTGGGGCGGTGCCCCGCTGATGGGAGATACCTGCTTGGGGAAAACCCCTAAAGACGATGGTACGTCGCCGCCGGATCTCGCCATCCAGCGAGGGAAATTCACCGCCACCTCCCGAGCAATAAGCATGCACTGCACTTACGGGACTAATGACCTTCGCCTTTGACGCGCCCCGAATCACCAATCAAGCAACCAAATCATTGCTCTCGTCCTTGTGGATGCATTCGCCAACCCCCATCGTTATTGTGGATGTCACGAAATGCCCCGTATCTTATCGTTTCCCCGCCTGCCGCAGCCGGCGCTGCGTGTTCGCTTTCGCAGGCGCCTCGACCGCGCCCGGCGCCACTATGCACAGTGGTTGGGAATGGTCGACTATGAGGTAGGGATGCGACATCAACAATAAAACATAAATGTTCAAAATTAAAATATCGATATTAATAGAGCAGTGACCCGTAACCATCGACATTATTAAACATCAGCCAAAAAGTATCGATGCCCTTAACCAACAACCCAAAACCATCGATGTTATTAAAAATCGATGTTGTTAAAAATCGACGTTTTTAAGCCTCCACAAGTAACCATTGAAGTCAATGTGTATTTAAGGCGAATTGATGGGGATGCTGGCCGTCTTCATCCTCCTGCTGAATTTCATGTACTCTGCCCGAAACGTATTAATTTGTCTCTGCCGTGAACCTAATTGAAGGGGCTGGGAAACGATAGTGCTAACCTACATGCGTGCAATTTTTGTGAGCCAAAGGAAAAACTAAGTTTATAACTCAATGTTAGTACACACTTCCCGCTGCTTTCTATACATACACTATCGTTCTATGAACAGTTTTGAACAGCGTTTCGATTATTTGTTTTCCTTCTTAAACCGACCCTTTCAATTAATCCTTTTCTAGTCTCGATGATTTTGGCACTTCGTAATATTTAAGTGAAGGAAACTTAAAAATAAAACTTTATCAAGAACCTTAGTTGTGTTGATCGACTGTGGTAAGTAAAGGGCAGATAGTCTGCGTTTCACTCGTCTATTTGTCAATCGCAGTATGTTGTGGCACCGGTTTCGTCACTACGTCCCACAGTTCGCATTAAAAAAATTGAACGTCCCTGTGCCTGGAGAAACTGGCCAATTCGCAACCTTAAGACCGCGCGTGTGTGCATATAAACATGGTAAAAATGCAACTACTTTCAGCCCATCATTCACTATATATATTTTATTTATAAATGTTTCGATTAAACAAAATTCTGATAAAGCGTTTGAAAATTTACATATTATCCCTTTTTAATTGATCGTGTAATCTTGATTTTAATGTCGAATAGCTACTGATGGTGGGGAAATGATCCCGAAGCGTGTCAGATTGGTATTTATGTGAAGCTAATATAACTTATTGGAAAACAATGTCTTTCTCCATACCTTAAACAATGTACGTTATCTTATATTTAATGTTAAAAATATTTTATCCCGTGATCATTTATTTTTAATGCATATTTTATTGAATGGGCCATCTGCTACATTGGCTTGTATGTGATTTGGAAAACTAAAATTGTGATTTCTTACTTCAATACTTCTACTCTCTACAGCATTATACATCAATTCGATCTTTGGCCTGAAAACTGAGTACTTGCAACACTGCTGGAATCTTTCTAGAATATGTAGCTTGAGCTATAAAGAGATGTCATTAACTCATCATTCCACTTTATTAGGGAATGGAGGCGTGTTGGGCAAAAACTGATGAACACTGCCCCTAGCCCCTTATTTAAGTCAAAGGTGTGGCATTCCCTTGGAATTTCGATCGACAATTAATGCGATAATTAGAGCTAAAAATTGAAACGTCTAAAATCGGCTCTATAAAAAGTACTCAAAGTACTAACAACTCAATAAAAAGTACTAATGAAAGACATTAACTTATCTCCAACAACGTCTTAAGGTGTGTTATTAAAGTTAGTGAAAATGAGCTAATATTAGTTAAATGTTAATGCATATTGAGGGTTGTATTACTGCCATGCTCAATCGTTTTTTAATCCATCTACTCTTAATTCCGCGTTGAAATCTGACTAGATACACGCAGTAAATATTACGGAAACATTGCCGTTCTTTGGTCGTCTTGAGGCACCGTGCGATTATCCCCTTCGGGAGTGAAGTGTCCTTCAACACATAGCAAAAACTCGGGTCGCAGGAAGCCTTATGCAATTTTACTTACTCTGCTCATTGAGGCACCTCTGCTCTTGCTCCCGGGTCTCCTGCCTTGAGCTTTTTTTTTGCCTCATACTCACGTAACGTCATGTCGCAGTCACGATTTCCTCATCGGGCTTTTTACGATCGCAAGCGTTTTTATTGACGCTCGAAAATATGGGTTGTTGCAAAACGCGTGTGTCCTCGAATGAAATCGTGATTATACATGATGTTTCCTTATGTGACTTAATGTATGCTGTCAAATCTTCTATCTGGGCGTCGTGGTCGGGGGAAGTTACATTCTCTTTGCAGTATGTACGCCAGCTGCCGGTGTGGTGAGTACAACATGGGACTTGGTTCATGACCAAAAATGTAGGAGTTCGACGAAGACCTACCAAGTACCAAGGTATGGAAGGTCATAGAAGATCTGTTTCCAGTCCACACGGTGTACAGAGCAGCAAAATTTTCTTCCTCACTCATACCTCCTCCAGTAAATATTGGTGTGCTCAATAATAAGACATTTCTCAATGCGAAAAACATCCCTTTCCTCTTGGTATCTTTGATGAGATTATAATTAAAAATTAACTTTACCGATTGATCTTTCAAAATAATAATTGCATTCATTGTTTACACAGTGGAAATTATTATTCGTAAATATATTTCTAATTTAATGTATTGGAAACCATAGAAAAATAAGAAAGTTTAATTATCTTGAGAACATAAAAAACACACGATAAACTTGCTAAAAATACGAAGACGGGATGAAGCTTGTTGCTTAATCATTTAAGCCGATGTCTTTCCCAATGCGTTTATGATTACTTATTCTATTAAAAACACATAACATCAGATTGAAACCTCACCAGCATATGAAGAAGCTTGCTGTTGTTGTGTATGCAACACGAGGAATTGCTTATTGCCATGGGGTTAAGAGCGGGAATAGTCATTCTGTGTGGTTTTACATGCTCGTACGCTTCTGCGTCATCCTTCCGCTACTGTTTGTGGCAAAGGTCGCGTTGGGAGATATTTAACGAGAGATATCTCTAGGACGTCCTTGTACAATAAACCTCCAAATGTCGTGTATTTTACAGTGTCAATTAAAAAAGCGAAAAATTAGAAATTTATATATTTTTTTACAAAAATAAAACGTTTTATTGCCTAGGGCTTTTGGACTCCTTTCGAAATTTTCAGGGAAAGCTGGGACACGACCCCATACCTCCCTTTGCCTAAATTTTCTCCATTGTTGACAAGATTGGGAACTATAAGGACTCAGAGGCAGGTACAAAGTTCCTCATGGGTCGTTCTTCAAGTGTAAAAGAAAATATATACACTTCTTTACACTTTCGTGAAAACTTTTATTACCAGATATTCATGAAAGGGAAAGCTAATTAGGACTACGTGTGGAATTACGTAATTAATTACTTAAATTAAAGATGGACAGGTTCGGTTTAGGGCGCATTAATGTTGTGAGAGGCCTTAGGCATAATCAAAATACAGGACCCCCTAATACTGCAATTGAAATATTGTCAACAGGTTGATATCTTGGTTTCGAATACAATAATACAACTATTTGCAGACAATATCCATGTAAGGCCATAATCAGAGTCGATTAGGAGCAGGTGGTCCAGATAACACTAAAAATACTGAGTGAGAAATTTAAAATTCCATGAGGGCGTATAACCCTTAAGGCTGAAAGGAGTTGCAAGAGCTATTGTGTAGGTAGACGTGGCCTAACTTAACCTAACCAAACCAAACCTTCATGCGTACGTACGAATGTATTCCAAAGTTGGGAGCGAGAACCATAAAGGCAATATTTTTGGTCTCGATTGATAATAATTTAGAGTTTTCGGGCTCGTCAACTGCTATGGTCATTAGTCGCGTAAGTGTATTTTTTTTCTGATAACGGGAGGTGATGGTGATGTTGCCCTTCTCCTCTGTGTGGTGAGATATGGCGCCGACCTACAAGTCAGCTTGCGGAATTTTCTCCATCTACATAACTTCCACTGCGGGGCCAACCTCTAGATTCCCGACATGTCTGCAAGTGTAGTGAATGTAAGTTGTAAGTAAGGGGTGAGGATTGAACTAGGAAGAAGAAGAAAAGTGTATGGTACATTCGAGGTGTACATGGAAGCGGTACATGGCCCGTTCGTTACGACACTTCGGCATTCGCCTGGTGTTGACCAGAGAAACCATGGAAAACTATCGATCAGACAGTCGGCCGCTAGAATTCTTCTCCAGACAGCGGCTAAATTCGATGTAGCAACTCAGTCGTGTGTCGTATATCCTCCATCGTGACTCGAACAGTAGGTCTTCCGTTGAAAGACACTGCAGTGACATCGACTGACGTCCTAACTCAACGCAGTCGGTCTTTGGGGTCGATCTTACTTGTAATTGGAAGCTCAGGGGTTCGATTGCTGCAACTTGCTGGAGGTTTATTTGAAGTGTTTAACAATGGCACCTAGCCGTGATCTTTTGGTTTCCATGATAATTTCTAGACGAATGCCGGAGCTGGTCTTTAGAACAAGGATACCGATCCGCATGCGATTCTTCCTTTCCTATCCCTTCTTAGGCCCGAACGATAGACCGATCATTCAGTCGTGCGTGGCCCATGCCAATTGATTAAGAATATTTTCTACACGCATCGGCGATCCAGATATCAGCTTCTCGCTATCAGTCCTCCACTAAATGTGACTCATGGTAAGAAATCACTGGTAAATACACATTTTTATCCAGTTCGATTCAAATTTTACAAAACTGGAAACGGTTTCCTAAGAAAAATTATTATAAAAGAAGTGTTGTAATTATGTAAGGTATCACCTTAAGTAAGGTATATCACCTTATGTAAGGTATTACCAATCAAAATCTGTCGCCGGATGAATAATCACAAAATACTGTTCATTTGTTGTTTAATATATTTTTGTAGTATTTGTTTATAGTGTATAGTAACATATTTTTAAGTACTCGATTGTTACTCAAACTCGGCTCAACGTTTGAAATATGCCAAATCTGTTATTGTACGAAGTAACAAGATGTCTCGTAAGAAGATGGCTTATAATGCTTATCCCGTAAATGTATTTTGGCATTGAAGGGTCAGATTAATCCCACTATTGCCTAGCTAACGGTGTTCCTAGGCCTAGACCTGCGGGTAAGGAAGGTATGTAGTGAGCACATCGCTTTCCCATCACCATAACCAACTTTTTTTCGCCTGTCTGGCCTTCATGGGAGATCAGGGTTAACCATGCCCAAGGCGGGACTCGAACCCGCGACCCTTCTGACCGAAGCGCTGAGTCTGAACATGCTCTTGGCCACTCGGCCAAAAAAAGGACGGCTCACCCGAAAATAACTACTATAAAATATGTATCTTTAAAGTATCTGCTTGAGTTTTCGCTGTGCGATTTCGTCTGCGAGTTCGCGAGCCATTGTAGCTGCTTGTGGACGTCGCTGTGCGCGTCGCGCCCCTTGGCGATCGGTCTGTGTGCGCGCGAGGTCGTCGCCCGGCCCCGCCCCTCCGCGGGTGATGCCACTGTCGATTGCGCCCTCGCCACATGAGCGATGATGCGAAGGCGGCGGCGGAGGCGGCGGCGGAGGCGGCGGCGGAGGCGGCGGCGGAGGCGGCGGCGGAGGCGGCGGCGGAGGCGGCGGCGGAGGCGGCGGCGGAGGCGGCGGCGGAGGCGGCGGCGGAGGCGGCGGCGGCGGAGGCGGCGGCGGAGGCGGCGGCGGAGGCGGCGGCGGAGGCGGCGGCGGAGGCGGCGGCGGAGGCGGCGGCGGAGGCGGCGGCGGAGGCGGCGGCGGCGGCAGCGGCGGCGGAGGCGGCGGCGGCGGAGGCGGAGGCGGAGGCGGCGGCGGCGGCGGAGGCGGCGGCGGAGGCGGCGGCGGCGGCGGCGGCGGCGGCGGCGGCGGAGGCGGCGGCGGAGGCGGCGGCGGAGGCGGCGGAGGCGGCGGAGGCGGCGGCGGCGGCGGCGGCGGCGATCGAGCGGCCTCCACTCATTGCGCGGGCAGGCCGAGCGACGGGCGATCGCCTCGTTAATTTGGTGATTGCGTGGATTAATCCGGGGGCATCGGACCCAGGGCGGCGGTGCGGGATGGGCAATCGACTGACAACGCGACGCGGCAGCGGGCAGATCGGGTTAATGATGCCTGGCATTGTGGGTAGATCTGCGAGCTCCACTTTGCGTTCTCACTGTGGCAGTATGGCCTCGAGAACTCTGCCGGAGACAGCATGGAAATAAAAGCTTCTTTTATTGGTATTATCGTAATTTTTGTTTTTATCATTATCGTTATATTTGTTTTGTCATTATCGTTGTATTTGTTTTATCGTTATTTTTGTTATCATTATCGTTATTGTTGTTATAATATGACGTGTCTTTACTCGCACATGAAGAACAGCCTTTTCTGATGTATCTATTACGCAACCGTCTGCACGACGGGGACCGGTGTATTATTATTATTATTATTATTATTATTATTATTATTATTATTCGTAATGTTTAAATTGGGGGATAATGACATACTGGCCGTGATTCGCAACCAGTTGAAGCTCATCACTGTCAGGGCTTTCCAGTATGGCATTCGCATTAAGAAATGATGTTGATGATGGTGGTGACAGATGCAGCTTAAATAAGATGTGATTATTTAGAATGAAAATGGTTTTCTAGAAGACATGTATTTTGGTATCCAGATTTGAAAAGCTAGTGCTCTTGCACCCACTTCCTTCAAGCACAAGCGAAAGCACAGAGGGGGAGGGGGTCTGGAGAGCCATAACCCCTCTCATCCTTGAAAATTTTAATAGGGACACCGTAGCCTTACGTAATAAAATATTTTTATATATCAAAACTACATTGATTTTTAACTATTGCCCATTCGTCGCTCTCTTAAAAGCTGTCGCCATGGCAGTCTAGGTCCGTATGTAAATCCTTTTTTGATTGCAGTCTGCATAACGCAGTATGATCATAGTGAAAATAAACGAGTTGTTCCTTGGCCAATGCATATATATCCAAAGAAACTTCATTGCAACTCCCAAGTGAGTGCCACAGCTTTGATAATTATTACTCTCCACTAAGCGAGATTGCCTTATTCCTTCCTCTTTGACTCGCTTCTCATCACATTCGAAGAAATAAAAAGTGAGATGGTTCAATGTGCGCAAATAGGGATCGAAAGCCACATTTCAAATCTACCATTCCTACATGTGGTATACTCGTATGTGTAGCTGATTACTTTTTAGAATAATGTCAAGCATGCATGCTCCTAGAATGAATGTTCGCAATTTCCGACTGTGTTGGTACTTGTTTTTTTTTCTCCTTCTCCTCAGAAGGCAGGTTTTTTCCCTTCAAACACGGCTTCCATCAATTCCACTCTTAGCATCGTTCCGAAAGGTTCTTCGGAAAGTGTTATTTTTCAGAGAGACGTTTAATCCCGACTTGTACAAAGAGAAAGGCTCATTTACAGTCTCTTTATTACAGTCGCTTGCGTTCATTTAACTAATTATTGTATGTAAAAAGATCACAAGAACGTTCGTCTGAAATGCGAAATCGATGCAATAAAGCGCTTGCTTTGAAAAATTAACGACCTTCAGCGTCATCCACTTCATACATCGGCGAGGAGCCGCATTTTCTAGGTCGTTTGTTGAATGATTGATTGAAGAGCTAAGGCCATTAATCCCGTAGATGTAGTGCATGTTTGTATCGCAGTAGGTGGCTGTGATCTTCCTCCACTGAATGGCGAGATCCGGCGCCGACCTACTCGTCCGATTGTCGGGTTTTCCCTAACCAGGTATCTCCCACTGGCTGGCTCCACCCACGCCGGAACAGGTTTTAAGCTCCCAACTGGCCTCCCGACATGTGTGCACGTTTAATGCATGCATGTAAGTTTAAATGTGAATAAGTAAGGGGTGATGATAGAACAAGGCAGAGGAAGGAAAGATCGCGGCGGTCCTTGGCCCGTTTCTTAGAGTACCGCTCTGGTATTTGTCGGCTATTGACTGGAGAAACCACGGAAAGTTACTTATCATAGTAGCCAGCTACAGCTAGAGCTCGCCTCCTAACATTAGACCTACTAGCCATGTAGCTAGTGTCAAAAAGTCTGCCACCGTCGGGATTCGAATCCAAGGACCTCCCGGTGAAAGGCACAGCAGTGACATCAATTGATGCTGTAAGCTACTTAAGCCGATGGTCGTTCGTTGACCTTATTTGTTTGTCATGGTCTTCGATCAATTGCAATATAAATCTATAGATTTTATTCAAATTACTTCAAGAGAGGCTGTGCTGCGGTAGTCAGTTTTCAGTTTGCCTGACTAAAAGATGGTAATGTAGAATTTGTTTCTTAATTTTTCTTTAAATGGAATGATGCAATTGTTGCTTTTTTAACGAAATCAGTGCCAAAGCCTCAATGTTTTTTTCGCTCGTCCGGTCATAGCTGTTCAAGAACTCCAAATTACTGACTCTAGAAACGATGTAGTCCATATGTCAATATTCTCTCTGCCAAGTTATTCCATATCCGACCTTGGACACGCCAGATCCAAATAACTGGTATATAAACAGAACATGTCCGTTAAATAGCAGATATCGACGTTATTGCAAGAGTAATATCCTTACCCACAGCACGCGTGCATAATTAAAGATCCACATAAAATGTGATTTTACAGCCCTTCTGGCGAAGCTCTCTACTTATTTGAACATACACGTTTCTTAAGCCGTGCCTTCGATTTAAAAATAAATAGATTTGAATGTCTTTCGGGGCAGACGGGTTTTTCGCTCCTTGATAATAATCTTGTTTCGTCGTGTTTATGTTTCGCTTTTTTGCTTCCGGTTTTAAATGGCTTCACAAAGCACAGCGGCGACGCGTCGCGTCACGTCGCGTCGCGCCTTGATGTGGGCGGCGTCTGCGAGTTGTGCAGACGGCGCCGCGCCGTCGCGTCCGCCGCCGCCCCTACCCTTACTCCTACCCCACCGCCACCGCCGCTGCAACCATCACCACCGCCGCCGCCACCGCCGCCGCCACCGCCGCCGCCGCTGCCGCCACCGCTACCGCCATCGCCGCCGCCGCCGCCGCCGCCACCGCCACCGCCACCGCCGCCGCCTCCGCCTCCGCCTCCGCCTCCGCCACCGCCACCGCGGCCGCCGCCGCCGCCGCCACCGCCACCGCCACCGCCACCGCCACCGCCACTGCCATCGCCACTGCCATCGCCACTGCCATCGCCACTGCCATCGCCACTGCCATCGCCACTGCCATCGCCACTGCCATCGCCACTGCCATCGCCACTGCCATCGCCACTGCCATCGCTACTGCCATCGCCACTGCCACCGCCACCGCCGCCGAGGCCGTCCTCTCCCCTGCCCCGCAGTCACCATCACCACCGCTGCTTTCACTGCGGCCGCCGCCTTCGCCGCCATCGTCGCCACAGTTCCCGCTAACGCCCCCACCCTCGCCGCTAACGCCGCCACCGCCACCTCCAACTCTCGACTCACCGTTTCGGCCAAAGCTCCCAACCTCACACCGCCACAGCTGCCCCCGCCCCGCCACCTCCGCCACATCCGTCTCGACCTCCGCCTCACCGTCTCCAACTCCTCCTCGTCCCCCCAGAGTCCCCGCCAGTTCCCAGAAACATCGCCGGATCGTGCAACGCTTCGCGCCCGAGCTTTGGAAGGCACGAGGCGTGTATTCGGCAGTGATCAAAAGATTGGAACGTGTTCACGTTCGGGAGGTTGCTACGACCCAAGGTGTAGCGGTCGCCTTTAAGTGCTGAGAACGGGATTCACATCCCGGCGATGCATGACGGATTTGTGATGAACAGACAGTTATTGCCAAGGTTTTTCTCTAGGTTATCTCGCTTCGACTGCCTCTCACTGATGCATTATACGAGTACACTCCATTATCATTCTCGTCGTATCTTCGTAATCAGCTTTCCATCAGAATATTTTATTAATTTCCAGATTTATGGCCATATGGCTTATGCGCCGAATAAAGAAGAATATGAGATTAACTTAACTAAAATAACGAATGGGGACGAACTTATGAAGCATCGGTGAAATTCGTGGAGTAGAGCACAGCAGAGCAGAGCAGAGCAGACATGACATACATTCAGACATTGTGTGACATACAAGAATCATCCTTTGGAAATATGAAATAACTTTTTGTCTGGACTGTAGGGAAATATGCAATGTTATGCTCTTCTGGCTTTACTCGACCGCTCCCGCAACAAAGAACTTAAATTCCCACAAATTAAGGCAGTAAGGCCGGCTTGTTATATCTGATGGAGTGCACTTAGGAGTTGTTTTTGTAGCTTTTTAAAAAAGTTTGAATGTGCTAATATCTTTTATTTTACACCCGAAAATCTTCCCCTTAGTCAAAAACATTTTTAGAACCTCACAGAGATCCAGAGTAAGAGGAAACAAATACAAGAAATTTGTATAATTGTGATTATGAGAGCTGGTTGGATCGTTTCCGAAACGGATATTTGAATAATTATTTCGTGTGTCCGAGTGCATCAACTGCGGTGGTCATTTGTCTCTTAAGTGTAGTGCTTTTTCATGGAAGGTGGCGGTAATCTCCCTCCGCTGGATAGCGAGATGCGGCGCCGACCTATATGTTTTCTTGCGGAGTTCTCTCCATCCATGTGTCTCCCACCAGTGAGCACCGGATCGACAGATCTCCCGTCATGTGTGGCTGTGTAGTGCATGTGCATGTGAGTGCGTGTGTGTGTAAGTAAGTGGTGAGGATACGTCAAGGAAGAGGAAGATCGCGCGCAGTGCGTGGCCAGTTTGTGAGGGTTCTTACTCTGGCACGTGCCTGGTGTTGATCGGAGAAACCATGGGTAACTACAGATCAGAGCAGCCAAGCTAGGGCCGAAAATCCTGTCGTTTCTAGGAACTCAGAACTCGAACCCTGGGACCTCTCAGTCAAGAGACATTAGAGACATTTGATGCCCTGAGCCACCTCTGGCGATTTTCCAAAGCAGGTAAGAGGTCTGTCGGTCGTACTGGGACCGTCAGGTGTTACACGATGTGTAGGTTACACGATGGTCCGGAGGTTGCAGGGACTCTAACTCTTGATGCGAAGGAAGAAACTATTCGGGTTACCTCAGACGCCGCTCAACTTTTTTTTTCCATCCGAAAACAAACGACGATATCACAAACCCTACGCTGTCCGCCATCATTAGCCTCAGCCATTAACAGTCACCACCTAAGTCCGCACCTTCTACGCTCTGCTGTCTCAGATTTCAGGGATATTCAGGAACTCACCATGCGTTTTTTGTTGAGATTTTCACGTTTTTGATCGTTATTCTAAAAAATAATAGTATACTTTTCAGTTAAATAACAAAACTGTGTCAACTAAGTAAGTACACTTTAGTATGTATGTATGTACATGGCGTGATAGCTCGTGAACGGGCTCAGGCCTACCGGCGACGTCCCTGCCTCGCGACTATGGGTTAAGGTGGTACGTGTGGTTAGCATGAAGACATCCCCACGCCGTATTCCGGTCTTGCCAACCTGAGAAGTGAATTTTCTAAATATCACACAGCAATATATTCTGGGTCATCGCAAGAAAATCGCACACTATAGTCTTGGCTCGACCGGGAATCGAATCCGGGGCCGCGTAGTGGAAAGCGAGCACGTTGACCACGAGCTCCAAGTACCCTTTAGTAGTTGTATTAAAATACTTAAAATGTAATTTTTTGTAAAAACAAATACACAAAACAAGTGTCTTATACATTTCTTTAAAATATTGCTAAAGCAAGTAGGAAAATAGGTTGCAATACACATACAATATAGTTTTGATGGAAGTCTGTACCTTTACCATATCTTTCGGTTGCTGCCTGGCACCTATCCTTCCCTCGTTCAATTTGATGTTGCTTTGCGTTTGCTGATGGGTGAGTGGTGAGAGGTGAGTTGATGCTTTTCTGTCACGATTGCGTCACAAGAATCGAGCGCCAAACGCATGGAATCAATTGACCTGCGTAGCCCCAAGAAAGTAGGAGGGCTTCCCAAGACCGCGGAACTCGCAGCAAGGGACATTCTCTAAGCGTAGCGAGACGAATCTCATCTTACACGTCGTTTTCTAGTTGGCATATTAGGCCGTTTTTGTACGGCCGTTTTAGCGTATAGCAATCGACTGCAATTTCGATCTTCTGCACATGTGCGGATGCACAAAAATGATACGAAACTGAAACTGCGCAATCATAGAAGATCGTGCTGTTAATTGCTGTGACGCATCGGCGTGCAAAAAATCCCTTATTATAGCATTAATAAGGAGATTTCGCACAGTGGGTCTTTAACTAATAAGATTGATTTGACCACGAGCTCTGTGAAGTTTGAAGACTCAAAAGCATTTTGCATTAGGGCAGTTACACGTATTCGGTATTCGGCGAGTAGCGAACAAATGCTTGCCGAATTCCCGGTAGAATGGATGGGTTGCTTGCCATTTGCTGAGCGACGAACATTCGGTGCTCGCCTTAACCACAGTCTTCTGCACACACCAAAGGAAGCGAACATTCGTGAAGCACATCAGGTCGGGATTGGGTGAGCAGTAGCTCGCTATTCGGTGAATGCCGAATGTGTGGAGCCGCCTTTGTTTTCGATCTACGTAAATGTATGATAATAGAAGTAGTTCCGAACGGTGACGGGAGTGTGTGCTGCTAACGCCAAATTCCCAGAATGGAATATTCTCTCGATTCGCCTTTGCTCAACGAAATAAGCTCTCCAAATGATTTGTAAAATGAAATACCAAATGATTTGTAAAATGAAATACGAAAGTTATCCGAATACACTGCAACCACAGTTGTGTTTATGTTCCATTTATTATGATTACGAAACTTCACGTATTTACACACCATAATCCTGGTGGAATATCGGGGGATTTTTGGAAGTGTGAGCGTATAGCAATCGGCTCCAATCTCGATCTTCTGCGTACGCACAAAACTGATGCGAAACTTGATCTGCACATAAGATCGATAGCGCTTTCGATTGCTTTAACGATTGAGGGTGCGAAAACTCCCTATCGTTTTCCGATTTACCTCTACCATAACGTTCGCGCGTGCGCAGAATGTGTTCATTTCGTCCTATATGAAACGGTGCTTGACGTTAGGGACAAATCCTTTACTTTGTGTCTCGTAACTCATGAACCCAATGGCGGATCCTGATTCACTTGAATCCTTTTTACGGAGCCATTGCCGCGTTGCTCTGCTCGGCGCGATAGAGCGGGCGAGCGCGAGGCGGTGGGAGGGAGGGAGGGGGAGGGGAGCGCAGCGCAGGAAGTGGTGGGCGGTGGGTGACTCGCGGCGGCCAGGGTGAAGGGTGAGCTGCATCGAGGGCAGTGGAGCAGCGTAGCACTTGTGTGGCGGCG
This sequence comes from Gryllus longicercus, assembly GCA_038098605.1. Classification (NCBI taxonomy): domain Eukaryota; kingdom Metazoa; phylum Arthropoda; class Insecta; order Orthoptera; family Gryllidae; genus Gryllus; species Gryllus longicercus. Next base: position 2,018,255 of record JAZDUA010000188.1, on the reverse strand, counting down.
CGGCGGCGCGTCGCCGGGAACCCGATGGCTGCACATGCCGTTGTTTGTGGAACTGCGAAATCGACCCATACGTTCAGGCGGGGAGTACGATGGTGCATAAGCAGAGCATCGGCAAAGAGGGTTAATATTCCTCACAAAATATAACGCGGACTTTAATTGTGATCAGTTTTTGATTGTGTCGTTTTGGTAGCTGTATGTATTAAATTAACAAAATGTACATTTCATTTTCAAAAAATAAATAAAGAAATATATAAAATAATAATAATAAAAAAATTAAAAAAAATAATTCGAAAATACGCCTTGGTTAAGTACACATCTTCGAGGGAAGGTGTTCGTCGGGACATGATACCTGTACAAGCCCTCATGTTGTGACCTCAACAAGGCAAGGGTCTATCTGACTGAACTCATTTTGCAGAAGAGCATTTTGAAAGTTTGTGGGTGTCTAAGAAAGAAATTAAAAATGAACCTGGAACGACATCATTTTGTAATAGACGATTTTTTACAGGAATAACATGAAAACTTGCCATTTAGATAAGATGAGCACAGTTCAGTCGCACAGGTGAGCTGTGATATGGGGTAATTTCTGAGGGCTGTTCTATTCCTCTCAGTGTGCGACCCTCGAAATAATTGCGAAATTAGTGTTTGTTTTTAGAATATCTTTCTTTTTTTCGGCGACTAGAATTTTGCATATCAACGTGCCTGTTCACTATCAAATTATCATGGGGAAAAATCAAGGTTTACAAGCCATTCCTTTGACGCAGCAAATGACAAATTTTCTAAATGATTCGTAAATCGAGGTCTCCAAGTTCGGCCTTCAACGTTCCTTTTGGGGAGCTCCTCTCCAAACGACTGTTCTGGCTTCGACCCAGATCTGTGAAACAACACATTGATTACTCATCACTGTCAGCGCCCCACTTTTTTCCGAGCCAAGTGTCCAAGCGGATGAAATGAAGACGCGATAGTAGCGGGTCGCGCATGCGCAGTGCGCGGAACTCAGTTTTTCTGCTACGCTGGCTCATGCCGCAGCTCTGTGGGGGGCTTCTGTACTCTGAGCATGAGCGAGTTCGTCAGACACGACGACGTGATGGTAGGTTGAGTCACGGCTGTGCGCTCAGGAGAGTATTATACATTCAGATACGAAGAGGAGAGGTCACGATCAGCAAATTATGATTTAATGTTGTATTATAATTAGATATTTTCCATGTATGAGCCGACTGGGTTAGTTCAGAACAACTACTGCCACTGCAACCGCTCTGAAGAGGGTTCTAGAAATGAACTCTCTACGGTGGCATATTTTCGACACTAAATAGAGAGTTATGTCAAATTCATCCACTAGAGAATCCTGGAGAATTGTAGCGGCCGGTAGCTCTGATCAGTAGTTTTCCGTGGTTTCTCCGGTCAATACCAAAAGAACACCGAATACGAACAAACGGATCACGGATCGCCTGCGGGGGGGGGGGGGGGGACTCCGCATGTTGTCGCCGATTCTCGCAGCGGAGAATCACCGCCTCATCCCGAGTTATAAAATTCACTAAACTTACAGGACTTATGAGATGCCCTGAAACACGACGTAATCAACCTACCAATTCAACGTAAGTTTTATTAATATACAAAAAATATAAATCGACTCAGATAATTGACGGTCGTGGGTTCGTATATTCGAATGAGTATATTCATTTTTTAATTAAATTGAGTAAAAGGTGATGACAGAATTGTTCGAGGTTGGGACTTGGGCTCTGAGCGTGTTCGTATTCCAGACGGTGCTAGGTGACGTTGGTTTGAGTGAGTCAGAGCGATGCACCCGGCGCGGCGCGGCGGGGCGAGGGCGTGGGCGCCGCGTCGCGGGTTTTCATGTCTGGGCTGGTGACGCGGCACCGCACGCGCCCGCGCCCGTGGAAGTGGGCCCGTGCTGCAGTTGCGAGGCGGGAATCTTTTCGTGGCGGGCTGGATTCGCCTCTTCTCCCTCACCCCCTCTTTCTCTCCCTCTCCCCCTCTTTCCCTCCCTCTCCCCCTCTTTCCCTCCCTCTCCCCCTCTTTCTCTCCCTCTCCCCCTCTTTCTCTCCCTCTCCCCCTCTTTCTCTCCCTCGCCCCCTCTTTCTCTCCCTCGCCCCCTCTTTCTCTCCCTCGCCCCCTCTTTCTCTCCCTCTTTGTCACTCTCTCTCCCTCTCTTTCCACTTGGTTGTAGCACAGATAATGTAATCCTTAGTCAATGGTTGTAGTCACCAAGAATTGGGTTCTTCTATTCCCATCCCCTTTTTTGTTTCATATTATCTCTCTTCAGAGGCGTGTAGTGATCAGATTGTGCGTCATCCGTCACTTCTCCAGCTATCAAGGAATTCGTCATCTTCATCGTCATTGTGCATGTTTTCACGTTTGTTTACCCGCTAAGACTTACATCGAATCCCGTGACCTCAATATTCAACTTCAGCTAATTTAATATCCTGGCGCACCTACCCAGTCTCTCACTCCTTCCTGCCGAAGTGGCCTTTTGGGACCGAAGCCTCTTGCCGCTGAAGCGGCTCCGCAGCTATGGAATCATTTTAGCAATTACGGGCGTTCGGTGGAGGCCACGTGAGGCACACGTCGCAGTGCGTGTGCTTTTTGAAGGTGTGTTGTCCACCTGTTTGGTCCCACACATTCGTGTGGGCAGAAGAAAAGATATTTCGTTAGACATGCACGGCGGTTTGGAAAACCTCCAACCATGCCAGGATATATAAAGACAACTCCTTGGACGGGATCCGATCCCGCTTCCCTCTGAACCGAGACTGTTACGGTGAATCTCCTTTAGGGATCTCGGCTATCCAGGTCAGCCCAGGAGGAATTCTGTTCATCTTCTGATGCCGAATGCTGAAGTTATAGCGTCTGCTGCTAGCGAAGTCCCTTCGTATCAAGTAAATATCGCATGCACGCCCCTACCGGAGCTGGTCGTTCCATACCGATTGAGGATCGTATGCCGTTTGTGACTGCTCTCTTGCCAATCAGGTGCTAGTCATCTCGCTACAGGAATGTCATATTCCGGATGACGCAGGCGCTCTCTGGATGATGAATTTAGTCTCAGGCATTTCGACGGATACTCAGCGGCGCTCAGCCGCCGAAAACGTCGTCGCATTTGCCTTCGTCCCCGTTGCCGTTACCATCTTCATTTTCGTTTCCTTTTCGTCCTATTCATCGTATTCGGTGACGACGAAGGAAGTGAGGATGGCATTGATGGGTTACGGCATCCATACCTCCACAGCAATGGAGGATGTGAAATCGATATCAATAGTTTCAAAACATCAATATTCATAGAAACATCAGAGTTGAAAGAATGTTTTTATAGAAACATCTATTTTGTCGTAGTAGTATGCTTTTTAACATCGATGTTTGATCTCAAAATCTTTACGTTTGCGATGTTTTCTTTGTAAATAGAAATGTTACATTGTGACAATTTTGTAACTGATAAAATATGAAATAACTGATGTCAGTTCATGTATTCAAACGAAGTGAACGTTGTTTGCGCTACCTTTATCTTACACACTATTTATCGCCCCTGAGAGGACTTCGATGCCCTGTTACTTCATACCTTTTCCTTACATTTCGCACGCGAAGAGGCGGGCAACGCATGTTCGGTAGGTTCAGGGCCTCCCCTTCTTCCCAACACTTTGTATGGCAGTTGAGGAGGCTCTGGCCCTTTGAGTCACTGTGAGCGCTTAGGTATTAGACTTAGTTTTGATAATTGTTCTTATTTTTTATTTTTTGTCAATTAATCTATTAATGCCCAGTGGCAGTATTTCCTGTCACGAATGCTTGCCCTTCAGTATTCGTTGCATTTTTTTAATAGAACGGTGAAATGTATTTCTTCAGTAGACTGCGACATTCTAAATGAAACGTATAAGCTAGTTTTCGCGTTCCTGAAGGGTAGAAGTCGATTTAGCCGATTCAGCTGAGGTCTACTGGTTTTTGCTACTTCCAAAATGCTACTAAAATCGGAGGTTGGCGCGTCGGAACGCTCTAGTACTATAATTTAGTAGCGTAACAGTAGAGTAGAACCATACGATGAAAAAGAAGCTACCAGAGAGCTCAAAGAATTACTTTGCGGTTACGCACGCGATGACAATAGTCGATCGCTATGCGCACAAAATTATGTTCGGCAGTAGTGGGTTAAATCATAATTATAAATTACTATACACTGAAACCATCAAATGAAAATACCCTCCCCGCGAACTTACTATTCGAGGTTATTCAACCAGTTTCTGAAAAATATTGATGTTTTGCGGAGGTGTACTATGATGTTTTACTAATGTAGAGCGATGTACTAATGTGTTGATTTTGAACATCGTGTTTTACTGAGGGTGTCACATCCCTAGAGTGTGTGCGGCCGCGGAGGCGGAAACGCGCTGTCGTTCGTGGCGACGCCGCCGGGGCCGTCGGCGAAGGCGCCGAGACGTAAGACGACCGCTCTCGCAGCGCCCATTACGCGTCGCTGGTAATTTATTGCCGCGCGCAGCCCCTTGGGATGCGTCAATTAGGCCCTCGCGCTCAACGGCGACTCCTTGCCCACACAGCCCTGATAATGGACATTGCCGTGGGAATTCTCGCGCCTCTCCTTAATTAGTGTGTTTAATTAGTGCTAGAGCTTACGCTCTACTTACGCGGTTTTATTTACGAGTTCGTGTTACACATGGGAAGAAGGGGATGAAAATCTGAATTATGATTTTAACAGATACAATGATGTGCTAATGTGTTGGCAATGTAGTGTTGTTTTAGTATGGGAGATCAGAAGGTAAATACGAAAAGAAAACTATGCTCTCCTACATTACAGTATTATTCCAGAGATGTAAAAGGACGATAGATGAAAAATTGTAAACGTTGCTTTAAATAAAACCCCACAGTATTTCAACGTCTTAACCATTATTTTCTTCGAAATATTCTCATCAAGTAACTCAACTCTTAAAAGTTCTTCTCGACAAGATTCTCAGCTCCATAAAAGTACTCTTTGGAGATGGAAGATATTTTTTCTTAAGCGACTGCATGGAAAATATAGAGTTACATACTTGAGGGTGTTTATATGGAGTTTCAAAATCGATATTTACGTGTTTTAAACTTAATTCTTTATCGATTTACATATAAAGGGATTGGGGCAGTCACAAGGTAAGCCACACCAGCCACAGGAAGCCTCTCGCTTCCTGTATGTGTTGATATATCGATTTTGGTCGAAATGTCTGTATGTTACTATCCCAAGCAATTCTTAAATGTGAACAAGACATAAATAATGACAAGATAAGCAGCACTTTCGCTGAAAAGCGAAATTTTAACACGTACGAACTACGGGATGCTTGCTGCCCCTCTTGTGGCATATCTCACCACTGTCCCAAACCCTTCACACATTTTTTATAATTAACTGCACCTTTATTAATTATTTTAAATAATTCCCAATTCAGTGGCTTTTAAACCGTTTAAATACTTCGCACGGATTTGGTAAACAAATGTTATGCCCCGTACTATATTTATGCTTCGCCCTCGCTTCCTTCGAATTTCAGACTAAACAGTTTTACGGATATTTTTGTTTCTACGTCTGGAATCGGTGAAAGCATAAAATTGGAAAGGACTCTGTTGTGGTGTTGAGATGTATAATGTAGTAATTTAGCGGAAGAAATAATATTCAACGATCAAGAAATTATTTTCCTTTTTTATATCTATTTATTTTAAGTTGTTCACAACACATAAACACATTTCATTCTCCCTAACGTTTTCTTTCCACTGCATACCTTATAAAATAACGATAGTCAGCTCTGATAAAGTCAAATGTTTGTTTCTTGTTTGGTTACATTACTATAACCGTACATCATTCATAATACAATAGTAGGCACCTTGTTCCTTTCCGATTATTCCTCTGTGTTTGATTAGGTATTTTCATTTCAAATGTTCCACTGGGTGATGCAACGGGCAATTTCTTTGTCTCTGGGTAAGCTGTAAGATCAACGAGCAGTGTGGCTGTTTTTTCACAGCAAGCATTTTTGTGTGATATATTGTTCAGTTAAATTTTGAAGTTAATTGGGAAGTGGGTGGTTTATTGCAAATTAGCAACGTTGTGCGTGGGTGGGTAAGCATGTGTTGCTGATATACGTTCTTCGTTGGTTCTTTTCTGTAATAAATACGACAAGCAAGAATGGAAGATTGCGATAGTCTCTGAAGATAAAATTGATAAACTGTCGTTCAGAGAAAAGGGTATACGTTTCTACTACAATATGCGAGCCAAAATGTGCCCCCCAAATTCAGCCCGTGTGCAATATTAACGTATGTAGTGTGATTGTAATTGCATTTTTTTTCATTTCTCATCGAATATATTTTTCGTCAAAACTTATTGTGTTTAGTGTCTAAAATAGAAGCATCAATGTACTAATATACATTACTATTACTCCAAAGGTACCTAGAAATATACGCTCGGAATTTTCTAGTTTTTGTTGTTTGGCTTCTACGCTTCTGAAAAGTGTGAATCTGAGATTGGTATAAATTCCAAGATTTTAAGATTAATGAAATTCAATGAATTCTGAACATGTGTTCGAGTATGCTGCGAGGAGTTCGTTTCGTAGTGAGTTCATGTTTGAATCATGAAATGTTATTAATTTGATTTATATCAACCAATATTTTACTCATTTTTCATGTTTCTTACTCTGCTTAATCTTCTCTGCTTAGTACTAGTCATTATGCTAACAAAGCTGCAGAAAAATATGCTCGTTAGCCTCGTGAAAAACATAACAACTGTGAATTTCTTTGACGACGAGAACGCAGAAAATTCGATGAACTACAACCATAAATGTGGCTATTGAAATAAATTAATTTCTTTGCTTTAATAACTCAATTGATTTACATTCTCTAGAATATAAAATATTTTATTGTATTTTGTTAGAAACTTAACTTCTTGTTTCTCTAGACGCTGAATCATTTAATCAGGAAATAAAATTGTTTTTGCCTTGCTGACGACACCTGAAATATAGCATACATGGTGCTTACATTTGACCAAATCGTAGTCACGATGCGAAATTTGTGATGAATAAAGCCGGTTTACTGCATGTTTTGAGAGGTTGTCTCATTTCCTCCTACCCGTCATCTACCAGCACTTATCCCATCTTCATGCAGTACCTCCATTTATTATTCAGATTACCTGTCATTAAGTCATCATCATCACATCTCAACTTGCATGCCATACCCGAGAGTCTCGACAATTGCCACTGAGATTGACCTGGCTTCGAAACTAAATCTATTGTGCTGCTTCCGCAATTTCACGACATAGATAAATATAAATATAAATATACGAGTATGTTTATGCCGCATTAGTTGGGAGTTCGTTGACCTCTGTGGCCGGGACCGCCGTGTGCGCCGCCCGAGGAGGGGGCCGGGCGCTTTGTAGGAGCCACGGGGCGCTGGGCCGAGACGCCCTCTCGCGCCCACGCCCACGCCCATTTCGAACCATGAGACCCCTCCCTGCGCCGTCGGCCACGTATGCCCACGCTCACATCACATCTAGGCCGGTCGCCCCGCCCCCTTCGCCTTCGTGGTCCAGCCCTCACGCCCTCCACCCTGCGCCGCCCCTCTCTGCGCCCCAGCCCGTTTCCCTCGCTTCGTATCCCTCTACCCGTCGCCTTCCCCATCCATTAGCCTACTCCTTCATCCCTCCCCCGCCTTCCGTCCCGCTTTGTCCTCCCGACCATCCCCAACGGCCCTCCCCTATTCCCCGCCTCTTGTGCTGCCTCGTGTCTGCGGATCCTCGCCGTCTCTCGCCCCTTCCTGACCCAGCCCAATCATGACATTCGCTTTCCAGGTCAGTGCGCTCATTCGCTCACTAACCAATCCACGACTCATCTGTGCGAAGGCATGTCTCAGATTCATTAGGAAATTCCATTTTATACATGAAGTAGGCTAGAGCTTTTTAGAAAGCTGTCTTCTGGTCACAAAGGGTCCGTACTTCTGTTGACTCTCTGTAAAAACAAATACGACTGAAAAATCAAATAAATCTTGAACGAAATGACAATTTTTCCTCTTGAATTTATTTTTAGGCTAGCCTGACACATAAGAATCTCGTCCGAAATTCAAGTATCGTAATGGTGAAGATGCCGTGCAACTGTATTGTGAGCCGTGTGACTGAAATCTGTGGATTGTAATATTTTTTCCCCTACTAGGGAGTGAAAGTCGTGTCAGGTGCTTTGGAAATTACGTACTGAAAAATGATATTCTGGAATCGAAAACGCGTGAATTTTATATCGCTGCTTACATATACATATTATATTCAAACAGATTAGCATATACTCTCGTATACGCTAATATGTATATTTTTTTTAGAATCGGTACGAATGTGGCTGGTAGCTAGTGTAAATTTTATAACATGCAGGTCAGTCATTCCAGGTGGTAAAAATACACATCCATATTCTTTTCAGGTAGATGAACAAATATGTCCTGTGACATTTAGCTGAGAAACTCGTCGTTTACGCACAGCAGTGCCTTCACGATTTTCCATTTTCTATAGTGTCTTTCCGGTAGTCTTATATGATATCTTAGTGCTGAGGATATTTCTAAGAATTGCCAACGAAAAAAATATCATTTTTTCGGATACAAACGAAGAAAAACACAACTTTGTTTATTGGCAGAATCGGAACACATTACGATGCAAAGTATTTTGTTTCTTGCGCGGCCAACGAACGCCCACAATTTTAGGTCGTCGGAACCTTGGCTTTACCAGCTGACCGTCAGAATTCTGGTGTACTCATTGTTCCAAATACAACAAGTCATGTACAAAGTAATGGTCAGGAGATGGTCCTGAACTCGTGGGACCCTGCTGTATCTAACTACAATCATTAAAATATGAATGATATTTACTCGCACTTTGTAATAGTTATATAATATATCTTTGTGTTGTAATTTGATATACAACGCACATTTGACTTATAATTTCAAGAAATTGATAGTTGAATCCTGAAATTGTTTTTTCTTCACATTGAATGGAAATGCCTACTAACTTGCCAAGAAAGTTGCAACATGTTTTAATGTAGACAGCAGTGATCAGCAGGTTTCTGAACGTGGATGGGTGGTAGTGACTTGAGAATTGACAGAGAGGGTGTCTAGTGTAAGCTGTAACCTCCTTGGATATTTCGTTGAGTATTGAGAGATGTATTGAGAGACGGCCCAGAATGCTATCCGGAATTTAGGAATTTAATTAGCGATTCCTGACGTTCACTCCCGGTCGTAATGAGTATGTTATGTAGACTTTTGTCAGTAATATATAGTCCCAATTAGTTCGAATAATTGGTGATCTACTGATAGCTTTAGAGTTTGCTCCCCAAAATTTCTATAATTGTGCGAGTAATATCAATATTAGTAATCTCTTAAAGTAAATTGAGAAATGGTGACCTAAGTGACTCGCCATCATATTCAGTTGTTAATTTGAAAACTCGGATGGCTTGTCTGTCGGCCTCTCGTGTAAGAAATCACCCTCCCATCAACCGGGCTTGGTTCCAATTCATTTAACCTCATCATGACATCTCCCATTTTTTTTTATCTCTCGCAAGTGCTTCCTCCCTTGTAGGACTGACCTTTCTGACTTGATCATTGACCCTTTGTGACTGTTTGCCTTTCCCGGAAGTTTACCCCCTTCCGCCATTCCCAGAATTTCCTTGTGTTTTACCTTCTTTCATTCCTCCTTTTGCCACATCTTCATCCTCAAAAGGTGTCTTGCGATGAGAAGGACAGTCGCTCTAGTATTGCCATTTGCTTCCTGGATAGTTATCCATTACGTTACTGTTGATATATAAACTGGTCAATATTTTATTTGGTCTCTGTAATTTTAGCTGTTTATGAAATTACCATACGTTAAAAAGTAATGAGACCAAAATTTTGACTTTAAAACTTGTAATACATTTGTAATTTTCTGTTAGTAAGAACCCGACCCTTACCATTTCTGCTTTACGTAATGTGAAACGTCTTTTATTTTCTCTCTCCAAAATTTCGAAGATTTCTGAAAATTTCAATTTGTTTTTCTCTGAATGCCATCCCGTAAATCTAAACGTCTTCTTCATTAAGAAAGACCCGCCAGCACTCTGTGCACACTGTGCAAGGAAAACTCGTTCTTTAGATTCTAACTTGGACTGAAGCAAATCTGTTTTTTCGGTATTCGCTCGTTGATTCGTTGTGTCATCACAAGCAGTACCAAGTCTGGTTGTTGCTCACTCACAGCAGGAGCAGTACCAAGTCTAATTGTAACCCACACACAGCATTATTTGATGCCGGAAATATATTTCGTATGGGACAGAAATAAGCATTTTTTGCAAGATCTGTTAAGTAAAATTCATTTGGGATCATAATTTTCGGACAATGGGAATACCAACAATATGCCATAAGTTTGGCCTCACGATGTACAGACTTTTATCTAAAAAAAAGCACGTACTCATAAATATTACCTGTTCAATCCAACCACGATCTTCCTAAATAATTTCTAAACGACTTGGTCTTTGTGGCGAAAAAAGTGAAGAAAGGAACAAAATTGGGATTCTGGAATCGAAAGGGGAGACTAAGTCGAAAGAATAGAAAAGAGAGGCGAAGACGACAGGCGACGTGGAGAAACGTAAAGGAAGTAGGCAGAGAAGGGGAGGGAAAACAGAAGAACGAAGAGCGCGCTCAATATGGCGACCTTGCCCCCGTGCGTCGCGCGCCCGCCTCCCACGGCAGGCAGCACTCCGCCTTCGACCGCGTTTTTACATGCGCGCTCGCACGCGTTTTTACGCGCCTTAATGCCCTCAACCTTTCTGCCTCACTGCCTTTCGGATACTCGTTACAATGGAACTCATTTGCACCACGAACCAGCTGAAGTATTCCTCGTTGCTTGGATGCTTATTTATCATAATCACCCATTATAAAAAGAAATGAATTAGATCTAGATTGTAAAGTATCAGTGATTTTATTTTCACCTTAGCCTCGGCACGCCATGCTTCAATCCACTCCGCCGCGCCAGCTTGGTGTCTCAGTCGTACCCCACCCTACGCACTCGCATCGTCTATTCCTGCCTTGTCCTTCTCCGTCCCGTCCCGCTATATGTCAATGTTGAGAAAACATCGATATATTAAATCCGGTGGTTTTTGAACATCGATGTTTTGTGCTCGATATTTTACGTGTTTGATGTATTGTTCTTGAAAGAAAAATTCTTATAATAGCAAATTTGCAAAAGTTAAATTATGAAATAATATCCGATGAGACCACATTTTCTTTGTGTTAAAACCAAACGGACGCGGTTTATACTACTTTCATCGAGCAGACTATCCTTCGGCCAAGTTGATCCTAATGTTCTAATGTTTTCTTCCACTTTCATCCTATGAAATGTAATTTTATAACTTTATTTGAGTGAAATTTTAATTATAAATTAGTATACACAACCAATGTCAAATTAAATTTTGGTGCATACGAATTTTATATTGGAGGTTACTAAACCAGTTTGAAAACATCAATGTGCGCACAAATCACTGTACCTCGCCTGTCTCTGTCGAGACCATGCTCCACCAGTCCGTCGAGCCCGCACCGCTGCTAAAATGCGTTAAACGAGATTTTGTAATAGAAAAATAAAACTTTGATAGAATTTTGAAATCTATGTATTTTCAACTTGTTGTATTCCAAGTCAAGGTATATTTGCTTTACAAAATTTCTTTTTTAATTGAATTTTAAGTTCAAAGATTTGTAGCTCATACTTCAATTTTTATGGTAGATGCATTTGAGATTTGGTATTAAATTAGGTGTATTTAGGATTGCTCTCTTGCAAGAGCAAGTGTGGCCGAGGAGTATTAGAGCGCGTACCAACTCAAGGCCACCTTGGAAGTTGACGCGCCCGGAAATAGTAAATCAATCAATCAATCAATCAAGTCTGTCCAATTGTTGGTCCCGTGTAATCAAAGTTTATTGAGCGGTACCGTGTAATCAAAGTGATATCAAAATTTATTGAGCGAGGTGTGCTATTTGTAAGTTCATTGTTACTTCATTTATCTTCATAGACATTTTATTCCTATTTTTTTGACTGTGATATGATTAAATGGTGCTAAAATAAAAGTGATACTCATTGCATAATTTATCGACTCCATTGGGTCTTTGGATATAAACAGCGTTAAGACTCGATGCCCTCTTAAACGTAGATGAATTCAACGGAAGGCGAACTTAACCTACGCCCAGAAAGCGGACTTAGATTTATGTCTGACCTTTATACAAGCTCAACTGTGCGAAACCGGGTCTCGTTGCAGTCGGTGACGCAGATGTCTTAACAATGTCTCACGTACCCAGACGAGTTATGTAAAATCTTTTGAGTGACTCGCCACTTTATAAGGAAAACAATTTCTTGTGTACCTTGGTATTGTAATTGTCTATTTTTGATCTAGGCATTTTTAACTAGGTGAGTCTCATCGCGTTGTGAATTGTATCCAGAACATTTGTCTATTATACTGAACAATACTTTTTGAATGAATTATGCCTGTATTGAAACGTTAATAACTGTCCCCTTTAATATGGAAATGGAATAATAGGTGGGTTTTAACGTGCGAAAGTCCCCTCCCCCCAAAAAAATCAATAGCCAGTGATAAATATGAAAAAATATACTTTGTACTAATTTTCTAACGAACGAAAATCATTCAATATATCAATTTTTGTGTTGTAAATATGAACTATCAGTGATTAAATAACAGTACAATTTATATTCAGCCTAAATGAAACATTCTTTATAAGCAAATATCAACTCGGCTGGACACTATATTTGTAGGCCTCCCCCTCCTCCTCCTTCTCTAATAAATTCTGGGTGCGCCCGTTAAGTTAATTCGTGGAATTTATAGACATATTTAATAGAAATGCGAACTAATAGATAATTCATTTAGAGAAACGTGTTGCATGAAAACGGTCTGGATAAAATACGTTGATTTTGAGAAAAGAACGAAAAGTAAGCTGTGCCAATCTGTGTTTACAGGGAAAGCAGTCTAGTAGGAAGTGGTGCGGAATTTGGTTTTCAACTTCGGGAGAAGTCGTAGTCCCGTCGTAATAGGTATTTGTTTTATTTAGGTGTTTTGTTATCACTGCGCGACCATCTTCATCCTTGTACGTTTGGGATGGTTATTACGTAGAAGAATGTTCTAGTTCTGGAACAGATAGTAATAGAAACCGTAAAAATGTAAAATGCCACTTCACATAAATGTATAAAATGACAATAATTGTATTATTAAGAACCATATTCTATAATAGTTTTGAAAAACAAATAAACGTTTAATTCTAATGCTATTTGAACCCATCTCTGGTAAACTGGATATTATTTTCAATGCTAATTGAATTGGGTACAATATCTCACCAAATTTTATAGTATCCTGACAAACATCAGGATCGCGTTTCTTGTGGCACCTCTCACGGCTCTATCCAGTTGAGGGCAGTTTTCCTTGAACTTTGAAAAAACAGAAGATGTCACCGTTCGGCCTTTTCAGTTCTTTTTGTCACATTCGGACATCCTTGAGGGTAGTATTACGTTACAGGCCCTTACGTTTTTGTGGTACTTCTGAAAGTCAACTGTGCGTCTTGCTGGAGTTGTTTGTAGAAACCCTTGGCTGAAACAGACTATTATTAATAATCCATTGGATTCGTAGTTGTTTCGGTGCAACTAAATATTATTACATTCAGTGTATTCTGAGTTATAAATGAGAAATTTTCTATTGTTTGGACTTACGAGTATGTTATGTTCTGTATAGTTTTTGTGTTGACCTACGTTATGATGTATGTACTAAAGTAATAGTAGTGTAATATCCTTAAAGCTTAAAGAACCACTAGAGGAGAAAACAGATAATTCAAGTAAGTATAGGATCCTATTCATTTGAAAATTTCCGAGTTTTGAGGTAGTGAAGTAGGGAAGATTTATTCGATGATTCGAATGTCTCTTTCCTGATCGAGTCTTACGAAATGCAAATGTGTACATTGTAACGAGCAAGTAGGAATGTAACAATTTACAATTATGTTACTATTGTAAACATGTCTAAAGAACAATCACACAGTCACCGCCTACATAATTACTTGAAACGAAATCATTTTACGAGTTTTTAAATAAAAGTAGCACATACGTATGTCCATCTACTGCAGCCAAGTCAATCGAATGGACCAGGTGTCAGCCATTTAGAAATGCTGATAGGGAACCGGCTTATCGATCGATCCCGCTGTCCTCACTAACGTAGATTTGGTATAGCTGAATAATTTTAGTTTTGGCACCTTTCATGTACGTGATCAAAACGTAAAATAATAATAACTTTTCTTTACAACCGTGCATTTTACATGAATATCCTAGTTGCATTTAACATGTCAGTTGGATCCCATTAAAAACCTATTTCTTTCAGCACAAATTGTTCCTTGTAATCTTATGAACCAGTGGATATGTATGGTACGAAGTTGAACTGATGATAACGGGGAGCGACATGTGCGTGACACACGCACGCCCTCTCTCTCACTCTCACTCTCTCTCTCTCTCTCTCACACACATACACACACGTACACATACACACATACACGTACACACACATTCACATACACGTACACATACACACACATTCACATACACATACACACACATTCACATACACATACACACACATTCACATACACATACACACATTCACATACACATACACACATTCACATACATACACACACATTCACGTACACATACACACACATCCACGTACACATACACACATTCACGTACACATACACACATTCACGTACACATACACACACATTCACATACACATACACACACATTCACATACACACAAATCCAGCCACATACCATCCACAGGTTCATCCGCGCACTATTCGTCTGCGCATTCATCGTTCGCGCATTCCTCACTCAATCCATTTTGGGAACTGCTGAAAATGATTTTCCTCTGAAGTACGTAAAGCCGAGGAAAATTAGAAATCGTACAGATTAAGGATGAACAGGGCAAGCTAGGAGAAAAGCGAAGCAGGAGAATGGGCGTGGGCGAGAAGCATGCCCTGTTTGCCCAAACAAATCACTCGAACTGCTTGCGGGAAGGCGCGACGGGCGACCGAGCGCAGACAGGAGAGGCGCGTTGACAGCGCCGCGCGGCGCAAGACAGATGGGGCGTCCATTCGCCTAAGTACATCTAATAATAGAGCCATGAGAAATGGGCTGACACGGCCGCGCGGACGCCGCCGCCACCGCCGCCACGCCGTCGTCCGACTGTCTGTGCCCGCCGCAGACGGCGGCGTTCGTCTTCAAGGAGACGATTATGACAGTCGCGTCGAGTAGCAATTGGCCACGGGGTGGAGCCGCGAAACGCTGTTCCACCGGACGGGTGTGCGGTAATCGAGGAGACAGCGTACGTTTATTTATGAATCTCCTTCTTATCCGTAAAATTTTTCGTACCACTTCTTTCTTCGTGTCCTCATTCGGTTTTTCCGCCACCGTCGTCTTCGTCTCCTTGTTCTTCACGTTAGTATCCTTCTTCTTTGTTTCCTTCTCCTTCTTGTCTTTCTTCTTCTTTGTGTTTTATATCATTCGTTTTCTTCTTCTCGTTTGTTTCCTCCTTCGCGCCTTTCTTTTCTTTCGTTTGTTTCGTGTCTTTTTTCTCCTTTCATTCCGCGTTCGTCTCCTTCTTTGACTCTTCTTTTTAGTGTCATATCTCTAATTGAATCGCGGCGCTTAATAACGTAAAGGGAATTGATGCCTGGATTTTCCTATGTGATTAAAAACTAGTTATTGATGTTTTAGATGCTTATGTGCATCCCCAGCCACTATGTTTTTTCGCTAGCATTATGTCACTAACGAAATTTGGGCAGATAACCGTGTAACTTTTCTATGTATTTAAGAAACAGTAAATGACGATGGCATAAATGGCGATAAATGACAAAAAACAGTACATGACGATTGTTACATAAAATATAGCAATTGCGTTCTCAATAACATCCTCTGCGTTCTTTAAGTCTGCATTTTGTACTACAATAGAAGGTTATTTTTCAGGCTTTCTCTGCCTTTTACAAACTTCATTCGATTTCGGCCAAATTGGAACAGTTTGACACTGACCCACACGGCAATGAACCTCAGGGGTATTCTTCTCAAGCGCACAGAGCGGTATGTCCTGCAGTAGGTCACTGCTTTCAGCCGTTTTCAATTTCTATGCGAATCGTTAAGCTGAATTATGGAATGAATCTAAAAGGATGATTATGCAAGATGAACCACGGGAACAAATACCCAGGCTCAAGGTCGGAATTGAATATCGAACGAGGTCTCGAGAACCTCGGATCATCAGTTACCCGGGTTGGCATTTCATCATTCATATATTCATTCACTTATGTTTCATGTATGAATTTATTTTTATTTTCTCGCGTTGTGATCCTGTCAATGCCTCTCTCCCTTGCTAACGGTGCGTTACTGGATCTGAACATTATGTTGATCGTTCCAGATCGGGTTTCTGACAGTACTATTGTTCCCGTGTCGATTGGTCTTGC
Organism: Gryllus longicercus; assembly: GCA_038098605.1. Lineage (NCBI taxonomy): Eukaryota > Metazoa > Arthropoda > Insecta > Orthoptera > Gryllidae > Gryllus > Gryllus longicercus. The sequence continues at coordinate 2,001,758 of JAZDUA010000188.1, read as the reverse complement.
GAACAGTCGAAGATTTTTCTGAAAAACTTCTCTACGCAGTTGAATCGTGGTATCCTCCTGAGTCGTGTTCATTGCGTGACTTGCGTTCAGTGCGAATAGGGAACTTTCTCCAGAATGGAGGCATTTGAATCTCCAGGTAGGGTCGAATCGAGGAATTCAGGAGGAAAGCAAAGATTTGTCGGAATATATGAATTATTTTCCATCAGAGCCCATCAAATTCTCAAGTGGGGACGCTCTCTGGCATGGAACCCTTGAATTTGATCCCGCTACGTTCCGCCTCACGTAACATGTCGAAACGTTTTCGAAGACCAAAAAAATGGAATGTTGAGGTTTCCCTCCTGTGTCGCCGACGTAAATTGGCGAAAGCGTCGCTTCACCCTACGCTGTGCCACTCCGTTGGTTCTTTATTAATTTGTTGTCTCTACCGCTGTCGTTCTTTTCACGAAGTTCCATGTCACTGCATCCAACCAAACTTCGAAGACTTTTTCGAAAGAACTCTCTTCGCAATGGAATCTTTTGGGGGTTCCCTCCAGAGTCACGCCGTGTCATTGATGCAAATCTCGTGTGACGAAAGCGGCGCCCGACCCCGCACTATGCAACCCGGCGTCCTTAGACCTCGCGGGCTCCGCCGCCGCCGCCGCCGCCGCCGCCGCCGCCGCCGCCGCCGCCACCGCCGCCACCGCCGCCACCGCCACTCGCGCCGTTATGCAACAAAGCACGGGGTGGAAGGGGGCGGAGGACCTGGAAGGGGCGGCGGCGACGGCGGCGACGACGGCGGCGACGGCGGCGACGGCGGCGGCGGCGGCGGCGGCGGCGGCGGCGGCGGCGGCGGCGGCGGCGGCGGTGGTGGCGGCGGAGGCAGCGCTCATCCACCACGCGTTTAATTCAGCCGTCAGTGCGCGCGCCGAGGCGTGGCTGGCGCCGCCGTCGCCGCGGGCAGATTAAAAGCGCCATAAAGCGATTGCGGGACAAATAGATAAGCCCCCCAGAGACAAACTGCCCGCGCCACCGCGGTGTTTACAGTTCGCGCTTTTATCGGGAGTTTATCTGGCTTGTCAGGGCTGCCTCTCCGTCTTGTAAATTTAAGAGACGTGCCCTGAATGAAGTGGGGTGAGGCGGGATTGGGTGGGGAAATTTATTCTATTCAGTTGCATAAAAGGAGAAGTCGTAAATTGAGTATCGGTTCTTTGAATGGTCTGCCGTGATACGGGACTTTAACTTGCAATGGATGATTAGAGGCCCCAGGAGGATACGATTTGGATGATTTTGAATGTAATAGTGTCCGAGAAATACTTAAATTCCAAACTCGCACATATGTTTTTTCAAGGCAGTGAACAAAAAGGGACCACATTTTGCGTCAAGGAGTTTGGGAAGTGACGTTTTGAGAAAAACCTGTTTTTATCGTTATCACAAACTTCGTAAAGCATGTGGTAGTTATTATTTTTGTGCATTTCAAAGCTTTGATGTGAACATCCATTTTTAAAAGAAAACAACTGCACTATTTGTAGCAAAGGCATTCTGTTACTGTTCGCACTCGCATCATCTCTTGTAAATTCGCATCTGTCTCTGCCCAAAAAACTATTCCACTGGATGACTCGTAATATAAACATTTTGCCTACACAAGCCGAAATGAAAGCTGTTAACATAACCGAATAAATGTAACGGCGAGTGATATGTAAATTTTATTGGAAGCGATTGCTGAGAATATTTTTTCAAAGGGTCGTTGGTTTGTGTTACGCTAAAATAAGAAAGCAAGTTTCTTATCCACGTCATTTCCTCCAAACCTGTTGACTGCATGAGCTAGAATCAGGTCTTCAGGAAATGATGAAATCAGTAAATGGATGTTGTTAGCGACTGCGTTAGAAGAGTTACGGGATCAGGTGAGGGCTATATTTTTGCTTCTTACCCACACAGTGAGCTGTTTATGTTATCGAACGAGACATCAACAATATTCACACTACACTGCCAATTTGTAAATTGAATGTTTTTTGTAATGGCAGTAAATCTTGTTGCTTTTTCATTATCTTTAGTATTTCTGAAATTAGAGTTCATTTCGCATCAGTTTTTTGAGAAATCTGGTGAAATCTTTTAGAGAAAATTCAAGACTCTGTTGAAATATTTTGTTTTTATCACTGATAAATTATCTAATGCCATCGTTCAGTTTTGGAATGACTTTACGACTCCATTTTATATTGTTACGTGATCATTTATGATTTTCATTAATTCTGCGCTTTCTTTTTTTTTAGGTGAGTGGTGACTAAAATTGGCCAACATAAGTTTGGAAGACAAGACTGCCACGAAGTGAAATTTTCAATGATAATGGTAAGATACGAGTTAAGATCCATGTGCATGCATTATTAAAGCACATACCCGGCAAAGATTAATTAGGACGGAGCTCTGTTGGGAGATCTTGGAGCCGAAAAACCCCGCAAGCAGGTGATAGATCGGTGCCTGATCTAACGTTCCTACGGAGGAGGAATACCGCACCTCCGGGTTATAACATGCTCAACACACGGAAAAAATAACCATAGTATTGGTCCGCCCGGAAATTCTAATACTCGCTCACAAGGATTTGGAGTACTGTGCGTTCGTATTCGGTTCATTGAGTACTGATTCCGGGCGCGTCAACTGCTAAGGGCATAAGTTCCGAAAGTGAAGGGCATGTTTTATCGTGGTATGTGGCAGTGATATTTTGCTGGAGGGCCAGATCCAGCGCCAACCTACCAGTCAGCTTGCGAGGGTTTTCCGCAACCAGTTATTTCCCACCAGCGGGGCTCCGCCCTAGCCAGGACAAGCTCTAAGCTCTCGACTTGTCTCCCAACATGCGTGGTTGTGATGTGCCTGGAGATGTATTTATAAGAGGTGAAGATAGGACAAGGAAGGTGAAAGAAATATCGCAGGCGGTCTGTGGCCCGTTTGTTTGATACTGCTCCGGCATTCGCCTGGTGTTGATCGGATAAATCACGCAAAACTATCGATCAGATCAACCGGTCGCTATATGTTAATTCTCGTGACTGAATTCGAATGCTATGTAGTTTGTGTCGAAAAACCTGCCATCACGCAGTGACATCAATTACTGCCCCGACCCTTCGCCGGTCGGTCGCATTCGACTTGTGAGAGCCGTGCTCGTGAGGTCGCATGCAGCCTGCTGTTCGTGCGAGGGCCCGCGGCTGCAGTGCGCGCGCGCGCGCGCGCGCGCCCCCACGGCACCGAGAGGGCGGAGGGCAACGGCGTCGCCACTAAACGCCCACGCGCGCCGCGGGAATGCGCACGTTCGCGCGCGGCGGCAGACGTTTAACGGCGCCGCCCCGCCGCAAGGCGTTCGAGTCCCCGGCGCGGCGCGGCGCGGCGCGGCGCGCGGACAATGGCGGGCGGCCGCGGGGACGTCGTAAAGACTCGAGGCCGGGCTCCGCCCACGCTCTCACCCCCCGCGGGACGACCCGTGATGCAGCGCAGGGCTGCTCGAGTGGGCGGCCCTAATGCGGTGCCCGGCCCCAGTGCTTAGAGTTAATAGTCAGTTAGTTAATTCCTTATTTTACGCGGCCAGGCTCGGGCCATCAGGTCCGCTCTTCCGTCTGACCATGTAAATTTCGCTTTTTGCTGTCACCGTAAAAAAAAAGGCGATTTTGAATTTTATCCAGAGGCATTTTTTAGGCTTGAGGATGCCGTAAATCTATAACATGGGACAGTTCGCTTTACTTCTCCTCGTAGGGAAGGCGTACGAAGCACTTTTTCGCCCTTAAAAATCCACGGCTTCGATCGGGTTTGAACCCGCAAACTTGAGTACAATAGCCGGGTACGCTAACCGTTATACCACCGAATCCGACCCGTTTATCTTCAGGTCACCGATGTGTGGCCTGTTACAATTGTTCAGTCAGCCCGTCGGAAGAGAAGTAGGGGAAGAGGACATTCGGACGCGATCGTTCGAGTCTAGTGAAAGACTGGTATGTGAGGCACTGCAGCGGGCTACCGCAGGCAGACTGAACCCAGTTATTGGATTTGAGCAGCCCTGATGTAGGGGTCAGATCGCTCGCCTTCCGCCGCCGAGACCGCGGCTCAATACCCGGTCGATCGATGTGGAATTTGTGATGGACAATGGGAGTTCGCGGTATGCGCTTGCTTGCGGTTCTGCAGTTCCGCCCGCCTATCACACCGTCAATGCTTCATCATCATTCATATCATATCTTCGTATTCGTCGGTTCACCCATTCCGGTTTTGCCCATAGAAATGTGCACTGGCATTGTAATAAAATACCCTCTGTCCCGTCTCCGGCGCCGGGGTATTCTGCAGTATACAGAAAGTGCTCAAACGGAGTGCATGTGTGAACTAAAAGCGATTTAAGTGTGTCCAAAGGGAAGAAGTGGACACAAGGATGAAAAATAAGACTGCGCGTGCGGCCCGAGACCTGCTTTGTAAGAGTACAGCTCAGACATTCGCGTGGTATTGATGTGAGAAAACACGGGAAACTACCAATGAAAGCAGCCGGCCGTCAGAATCCTCCTAGAGGCAGCGGTGTCGGAAATCCGCCTCTGTCGGAACTCTTATGTTAAGATCTCTCGTCAATCACTGCACATACAAAGGCTAGGTTGGTTCTGGCCAATTCAGCCGGTAGGTAAATGTGGCGTAGTGTCCTTTACCTCCGAGAATTAACGAATCACACCCACGGCAGCAGGAGTGTGAAACGAGGTAGTTGCGCCCGAGCATTCATTAGGGCAAGGGCCGAAAGGGCGGCGATTGGGCCCTTCGCAGGGGCCGCCGGGCGAAGCGGCCTCGCTCGACCGAACGAGGCCGCGCCCCTCCCACTCATTGTTCCTCGTTGCGCGCGGTGAGCAGCGTTCACTTGGGTGGCGGTACGACCACGAGACTACGTACTATTCAGCCCTCCTTGCGCAGCATCAAGAACTACGTCTTGTATGTACGATGTGTATGTACGATGTGTATGTACGATGTGTATGTACGATGTGTATGTACGATGTGTATGTACAATGTGTATGTACGATGCACGTTGTAAATTCCAAAGTGACGTTTCTCCATTTCCGATTGTTCGCTTGATTTACGTATTAATAATTGTTTAAAGCTTTTCTCCATCTTGCTGCTTAATATTGTCTTCAAAAATTGCGTTTGTCGTTTCGTAAACGGTATCTGAAAATCGTTAAATCCAATTTTGAACAATAAGGTTGGATATAAATACTTTGCCTTCGTTGTTTTATGGTGATAAGTCACTTTGCGAATAAGCTCTTTAATTCTAGCTATTAAGCAAATATTCTTCATAAACAAAACGTATCCTAATGCACTACATGCATTAAGAATTAAATGCTGTAATTTATATTGAGTGACATTTACTCAGCGCTATACTAGACAATCCTACGGAAATCTGACATCGAATGTATAAGTCATTTAACACGAGAAATACATACATTTTTCGCATGTTCAATGAAAACATTGTGTAAAGGTATATTCATCAGTGTATAAATTATATTGTTCGCGTACATCTTGCCCGAGCAAAGCTCTCGATGATTTGTATGCCTTGTGCGAACATAAAAAAATATCATTACTGTGAGTATGTGTGTGCGCGCGCGCGCGCGTGTGTGTGTGTGTGTGTGTGTGTGTGTGTGTGTGTGTGTGTGTGAATTAACCTACCGTAGGTCGAGTGGTGATAGCAGTCCTCACTTTCAAAATTCTGTAGCCATTAGTCGGCTGGTCATTAGTAAGTCTATGATTGCTTCTGTAATTTGATTCATTAATAATGAAAAGAGTTCGATTATACGAGAGATGCAAACTCTCACTGCGATATAGTGTTATTGGTGTGAGAATGCTGAAAAAGTCAGTGGCTCCCTCAACTTATGACGCAAGAATTTTTTGCTGCGAAATTCTTTAATTTATATTTTATAAAGTCATTAGTTTTGTTCAGTGATTTTGACCATTTATTCTAATTTAGATTTTATTAAAATGAACCGTTCCGAAGCACAAATTGGACAAACATTTTATAGAGGAAACTGATGAACAGATGGATATTAGATTATGGTTTATAATGTATTTTCCTCTTTGAAACGCTTGTGGATTTTAGTGTGGTTTTTACTAAAAAATAATGTTAGATGGAAAGTATTTCGCATATCATGAAGTCAAAAGCTGTTTCGGTAGTATGAGCGCATTCCTTTATTTAACATCACGAAACGCCCAAACGACAATAAAATATCGGATAAGACGCAAACACAACATACCGATCGACCAAAGTAATTCCCTTGTTATTTTTGAATTACTTGGCTAAAGTAAACTTACTATTTGTGAGGCGAAATTTGGTGATATCATTTTTTTATTTATTCTACAGAATTACCACGCTGTCCCTCCTCCGCCCCCAAAAAAGCAATGAAAATTGCCTAGAACTGTTTGTGTCGAGATTGTACAATGAACTTGTACAATTAAAAGACGTTTCTCGAATTAATCAGCGGCTGCAGAATAAGTTTCATTGCAATATGTAATCACCTTTGAACGTCTCTTTCACTGCCTTGGTTGTCCGCTATTTCTCAGGAGTCATAATTATCGTGCAGTAAATATATCATTGAATGAAAGTATTGCCTCTAAGAAGTTTCTCAAACCTGTCATGCAACAGAGCAATTAAAGTCCTTAAATGATTTTATATTTTCTCATCTAATTACGTTGATGGTTGTTAAAAATAAAAATGCTTGAAGTGGGATAACTGTCCGTTCAAGGTTAAAACTTACGTGCAAAACCGTGTGGGTTTTCTTTCGAATTCATGGTCAACAAGTCATCACACCAGTTAGGTTTTGTAACTGATTCATTTATCACTCATTATGCAATACGTCTTACCGTCTTTTATGAGTTAAATGGAGCAACGTTTCAGCTCTTTTCACTTGAGTGGAGGGGGTTGAAATACCTATCTCACCGTTTGGAATTTTTTGTGAGCGACGGGAATTTGCGGCGGGTCCCCTCAGGGTTTTCACGTTTCCACTGCCTCATTCCATAATCCATATCGGTAAATATTTCTGGTTCAGGATCAATTAATTGAAGACTTGCAATAAAAAAGGATGTGTCATTTTCATACTTTGGAGAAAAAAATTGTTTATACCTAATTATACGTTGAACCCATTGGCACATACAACTCTTGCCATTAAAATCACCCAGTAACATTATAAAGAAGTGCGTTTGGATTTTGGTTCTTATTTATGTTATACTGCTTGATTCATTCATCATTATTTTCATGAAAACGAAAATTTCACCGAAATGGCACTTACATCTTTTATTTCTAGTCTACAATTAATTGTTTAAAATAAATAAATAAATTAAAAGACAAAAGTAATGTCATTTGTTGAGTATATTAATTGATTGATTCTTCCGGATTAAATTGCTGTGTTTATTCCCGTTAGTGTAGTGAATGTTTTATAGCGGGAAGTAGTAGTGTTCCTCCCCAATGGATGGTGAGATCTGGCGCCGACCTACCTGTCGGCTGACGAAGTTTTCCCCAATCAGAACAAGCTCTAAGCTCCCGACTTGTCTCCCGCCATGTGTGGTAGTCTAGTGCATGTAACTGTAATTGTGTGCAAGGACGGGGTGAGGAAAGGACACGGAAGAGGAAGGAAAGATCGCGCGCAGTCTTTGGCCCGTTTTTTAGAGTACTGCTCCTGAATTTACCTGGTATTTTGATCTGATTAACCACGAAAAACTACCGATCAGAGCAGCCGCCTGACAGAATTGTTCTCCAGGCAGCTTCTGAATTCGACCTGAACAGCTATTTTGCTACTGTCGAAAATCCCCTACCGTCGGGACTCAAACCCTCGGACCTCCCTGACAGTAGCTGCAGAGACAGAAGCAGTGCTGACTTTGAGCTAAACTCAGGAGGTAGCCTCGAGGATGTTATTCCATTCGTATGTATTTTGTAATATCCTCACCTGACACCTTCCCTCTGTTCAATACTAATAACAATAAAAATAATAAGGTCTTTATTAATGGCGAATCTTTATTAATGGTTCTATTCAGCTAATAAAATTCTGTAAAAATTCAGGAGGAAGAAAGTAATTAAGGAAAATAATCTACATTGCGTAACGCGAATTAATTTCATTTAATGAGGGCAAGTACTACGTATTAGTTCAAAGATAATGTATTTTATTCCATTAGTATTTTGTACTCTTATGTAGTCTCTGCGTAATGTTTAAGCTTCAAAAAGTTGCTGTTGACTGATAAATCTAGCGTCAATTTTATACCCAGTCGATATACTTCAATGAGCACGTGTCATCTGACTTGAGGGCTCAAGTCTCCATGATTCTCAATTTCCTTACTGGATAAAATCTTTCTGTAAATGCCTTCTTGTAGTTCCTCATTCAAATCTCACTCATATACTTGTATAATATAAAATACATAACGCCGAGATTTGATCTTTGGGGAAACTTGTTGAGAGTGAAAGTTACGAGAAAGTAGCATTACAAGATGACAGTTAAGTTTATGATTAAAATTAAATTTTTTTCTTGCAGGACAGCTACGTGCAATAACTGTAATATCAAGTAACTGCACGTTAAAGAACGGGTTTAACTAAATGTGTTTACTCAAGGCGTACTCACGGGTGCAATACTTACCGACTTGGTCACTTTCTGTGCCACAAAACTGACCTTTCAGTGATATGCTATCCTCTTTATGTATCAGGAAGTTATTTTTTAAAATCGATTTTCAGCCCCCAGCAATTGAGTTTTGACGTAACCACGCAATATCTCTGAATTCTGAAGCAATATGGGCAATAGGGGAATAAGATTGTAAAAAATGCCTTGAAAAATGTTCTGGACCAGTTCTAAGTGGCATATGTTTGGGACCTGTAAAAACATAGTTGCTCTGGGTTTCAGACCCTCAACCTCTGTCCTTCCCCATTAAAATCAATATTTTTTTTTAATTTGTCCAATTGTGGCTGACATTCCTTGAACTAACCCGATATTTATTTATTATTATCATCTTATTTCTATACATCGAAATATTATTTATTTATTCCAACTTATATCCTGTCTGTTCGCCCAGGTATATCCGTCGTGAGAAAATTTATTTGGTGGGCCGACAGAATAGTCCTTATGGAGTTGCGGCGACGACAGTTTACGTAATAAATATTTATGTTAAGTCTTAAGTTAAAACACTTACATATTTGAGTCAGTGGTAAGTAAAAAATGATATGAATAAATTGTAAAATTAAATTGTATCATCAGTTAGGTTTTGCTGAAGATCGATTTATTTTTCTTTCTAAGTATAGCCGGTGCAGAACTGCATTACTGCGTTTCTCGTCTGTCAATAATGATTTCAGAAAAAATAACAATGATCTGAAAAAACAATATATTTTTGATACCATACATGTTGAAATAAGGATATGATTTAGGGTGCAGTGTGAAACAACGCAACCAACAAATTTTAGACTAGTATTCACCGACAGGGACAGCAACTCTCTCGGGCAAATTTGGCCGTTACTTGCATCGTTCCCAGAATGAGCTACTATGTGATCTGATTACGCCGGGAAGTGTCGGAGATTCTAATTGTATCTGGCATTCAGTCAGGGTTCTTTTACATGGCACTTAGTCACATGACACACTGAGAATTTTCAGCCGTTTGGAAATCCTCCGTCTGCAGACGTAATTCAACTTAGGCTTTTGAAGTCTTGAATTCTCGGCTATCCGGGAGACGCCGCGTCGTTGGCTGGGGTGCATGCGTTGGCACCCCAGCCAACGACGCGGCGTCTCCCGGATAGCCGAGAATTCATGGATTCAAGCCGCGTAAGTTTACGTATACTTTTGAAGTCTTGCTAATCCCTACCCAGTTTGCGTTATTATTACCAGAAATTATTTCCTATGAAGCGTACTTGCATATTTTATTTAAATTCTTTGGAGCGGGTGCTCTGCCAGGCGCCTTGGGCCGATGTGGTCCAACGCGTGGCGGGCGGCGTGCTGTGGGCTGGCGAGCCGCCGAGGGCGACGCCCACCGCCCGTGAGCTCACTTCCGACGCAGCGCTCGCCAGCGGAGGCTCACTTCCTTTCCACTGGACCGACTAATATAGCCGGTGCCATTGATGCGTTGATCTTCAGAAACTACGTTTCGTCATCGTGTTCTTACAGATTTGCGTCGTGTACAGATGACGTATTTCATTTTTACTTTCTAGTCATATTACGTACGTAGGAAGGAGAAAATATTGTAATTGTGTGACCGAAATTGGCGATTTTTCGACAGAAATAGTAGTATTGTCGGGGGCTAGTAACGAAAAAGTGGAGAAATCTTGTTCCTATTTGTAGGAAATTACTTTCTCTAACATATTGTGTTGTCAGAATCGAAGTTTTGTGGGTCTTGAGTGCCGAAAAATCGATTGTTGAAAAAAAAGTGTCTGTACGAATGTTGTCAACGTTAGCGTCAAAACGTTCAGACAATTTTCTCCAAAACTGATATTCTTCTCTGAGATTTGAAAAAATCGAAGATGTGAGTTTGAATTGGATATTTTATTTTTCGCGATACTTCACATAAAGCCTCGTCAACATTTTCCAAATTTTCTCAAAAATAGCTCTAAATTTGTTGATTCAACTTTGTCCTCGGATTGCGTTGATATCATTTTAAAATGGCGCAGGTCTAATTTCGTTATATTCTGAATTTTTGATAATTGCAAAAGTTCAAAACTGTTTTGTTTTCCTCCTACAACTACAAAATTGACGATATAGATTTTTTCTGAATGAACTATGTTCTTCAAAGACAGATATTGAAATAAGGTTATGTATTGTACACGTAATAGTGATGTCGTTGATGTGCTGAATTATTGATAAATCGTGGAATGAGACGCTGGGGTATCCGGGGAAATCCATGCGATCCGGCTTCCTCCACCACATTAGTGAATGATTGGATTGATTATATGAGATAGATTTCTTACCGGATTGATCATAATTGATCGAACATATGACTGAGAGATAATACAGATTGATCTAAACTTTCTTCCTATTTGGTGTATGTGGTTTAGGCACATGAAACTGACACATTTCAAATGTCGTCTTTGAGTTGGGTGAAAGTGTTTAGAAAGTAGTTACTATAAAAGTAGTTACTAGTAAAAACTAATAAGTTAACATATAAAGGTAGTTCAGTAAGACAGTGAATTGATTGTGTTATATACTTTGTGTTTGGTCGTAAAATAATGGCTCCGCTCAGGATAAAACTGCTATTCTAAAAAATGACAATTTTTGAATTGCATTACGTTTCTTGTGCATCCATGATACACGCGTGTACGTAATGTGAAATGTGTGCAACTTGAAGGCTGAAAAGTCTGTAACGAGACTCTTGGTTCATTTCTGCGTGGAAGCGAAGGTATCGCGTGAGCGAAGCGTTTTGTGCGCCGCCGCCGTGCGTTCGGAATGCACGCTGGAGGGCTGCCTGGCCGCGGCTGCTCTTTGTTGTTCAGCCACCGCGCGAACTGTTAGTGGGGGGCATCCAAAGATCATTGACCAAAGGATATGTTTACCCGTGAAAATAAATGAAATCTTCATAACTAGTTTATTGTCCTGAATTAATGCATTTTTCTCTCACGGTGTCTCACTCACAATGTCACTAACTTCTTACTCCACTTCTCCCATCTCATTCTTCCTTACCCCATCTCATTCTCCCTTACAACATCTCATTCTCCTTTACCCCATCCCATTTTCCCTCACCCAATTTTTTTTCCGTTACCCTACCTCATTCGTCATCACTCTCTCAAAATTTTTTGTTCTCCTTTTCCGCTCTGACTCTTTATTCTTATTTTTGCAATAATTCACTCTAACATTTTTTTCATTTCACACCCAGATTCATTCTGTGTTCCTCCCGTTCTGCCTCGATCTTTCAGTTATTCACGTTCTTATGTGCAATAATTGCCATCGTGTTATTTTACAAAACTTTTGTATTCGTTTATTTATTTGCTTCCCATTAGGCGTTATTACCTTCATTCTCTTCGTGGGCTAATTTCCAACTTTCAATGACGTGGCATCTCCCTTTCCTTCAGTATCATCACGTTTATTCTGCAGGCTAAGAGTTTCTCTGAACCTGTGGGCGTGCTGAGACACGAAAGGTCGAGTCCTGTGAAATTGAATATTAAGATCAGAGAAGAAAGGGAAATCTAAGAGTTAATCGTACTTAATCACAACACAAATGTTCTTCTGCAAATAAACAAATAAAGTTATTGTAGTTTTTTGTCATTAACAATCGATACTTGTAGTTTCATGGGAATGTAATTATGAACCAAACCAGAACTTGCCAGTGAATACTTTGAAATAATGTTAATTAGCATTATATTAATAACTTTGTACTACATCATGATCGAATAGATCCAACACATCTCGAATACTCAACAACCAATACTATTTCCCAAACTGTTCCTATAAAGTTGCGAAACGGTAATAAATCGGCGAGAAATCGTCAAAATGAAATTAACTAATTTTAAAATGAAGTATATAGTCATTTAGATTATTTTTCTTCTAGCTCAGAAAATAAGGATATACAGACGCAATTCAGTTCCGTAGCTTTAAAGCTAACGAGAACATAGCTTTTCTCCCAATCCCTCCTTAATGCTAATAGGTTTTAAACGTATTTTTTATAAATACTGCTAAAATTAAATATATACTTTCTCGCGAATACATTACAAGGTGGAAGGAAGGCTATAGATTTAGGAGGTGATTACCCTGAGGCTCGGGAAGTTAAATGTTGGTGTGCTCAGCACAGCATTATGGTGCTGTCTCCAGTCAGAATGAGAAATTGATCTTAGAGGTGTCGCGAGAGCTCGTAACTTCATCAAAGGCTCTTAGATATCTCGGTGCTTTGACCTGGGATTAGTGATTCATGACAACATGTCAACCTTTGCATGGCATCGTCAAGCTATTCCAAAGACGAATACCTCATTAAAGCCAGTTCGTCTTTCAATGCAGGGATGTCAAAGCCATATCTTCGACGCCAGATGGTGGTGGACTTTCAATGCTAAAGAGATATCTAGATCGAATTCAACATCTGTCTGAAGATTTTTACAGCACGGCTGTTTTGATAGGTAGTTTTCCGTGGATTATTTTATCAATACCAGGCGAATGCGTAAACAGAACCTTAACAAAGCCGCTAAGGACAGCCCATGATATTTCCTTTCGCTTCATTGTCCAACTAGCAGAGATGGCTCAGTGACAACAACAGATGCCTAAGCAGCGTCTTCGATCGGGAAGTCCTAGGTTTCGAGCTTCGATGGTGGCAGATATTCCCAATAGTTACATTGTAAAGTTGAGCCGAATTCAGCCACTATCTGAAGGAGAATTATAGCGGCCGGCTGCTCTGATCAATGGTTTTCTGTGCTTTCCCCGACCAATACCAGGCAGGAATACTACCGCCTCCCGGAATAAAACATTCACTATACTAACGGGGTTAAAGACTGTAGCAGTTGTCGGGCACGGATACATTAATCAGTCAATCAATTATATCTCTAATTTTTCATCATGTTTCTAACGCTCAACTGGAGGAAGAATTCGGTCTCTCTATAAACAATTGAATGATTAACTAAGCACTTTATGATAGTTATTGTTCGTTTTTTAATATTATTGTCACGCTCGGTAAAGGTGTATCTCTAGACTTCATCCTTTTAAGAGATTTTTGCCAGCTTCATTAGTGATTAATACATTTTCGAAGACGCCTATTAGGAGCCGAACGTGGCCAGGGGAATTTTGGACACCCCTGTTTTAAAGCGTCGCGAATGAAGAAGGCCTTGACTCATGGAGCCTCTGGTCTCTCTCGCGCCCAAGCTCGTGGCTCGCACCCTTGCTTTTCAATCAGCGCACGGAACATTCGCTGGGGGAAAAGGAAGAAATGTCCTAGAATGGAAGGTTGTAAATATGTCGTTTGTAATTACAGTTTACGCTTCCAGAGTCGCAGCTCTGACTCTCGCTTCCATATAACGGCGACTACCATGCTTTACTGGCATTTTAATTGTTTTTAACGTGGCGCTTCATTTGAACCGATTCATACTCACTTCAGTTGTGAGCAGACTGCAGGGTGTCCAACGGCATGAAATAGAGTAAGGCATGGAACCGTTTGGGAATTTCTGTTACATTCAAGATTATTGCGAGTACATGTGTATAATACTGGTAAAATGCAGCGGTACAATGATTCATCTGCAAGAAGATTAAAATACCGCCAAGACTCCGGCAGTAAATCTTGACTATGTTCCTCAATTTGTTACGACATTAACCATAAATTATATTTATTTAAAGAAGCATCAACATTTCTACCAGCTTAAGAAACTAGAATGAAATAAATTTTTATACGTTTTTGAAGAAAAACACTCACGTTGTAAGAATTGATGTAATGAGGAAATGTTGAATTTTGAAATGAATATAAAAAGAGTAAGGAAATTTGAAATTGTCCTTTCTGATCTGAAAATCATGTATTCTGTTCTGCCATACGCTGTACTGTTCCAAAAATTGAAAAATTGAGAAATTCCCACCTATACGTAACTTTCAAACCTACTGTTACATTATATTGTGAGCTTGTTTGATTCGTCTCTTTTAATGTGTATTGAAATATGTATACACTAATTTAAGAAATGTCAATTATGAAAAAGATATACCATAGATTTATCTCGATACTCAGTTCTCAATACGATACTATATTCGAAGATGGGTAAAACATACAGCTTTTATTTAAAAGGAGTTTCCCGTTCTTCCAAGTTCCTCACACGTCCAGTCCACTTTATTTTTTTCTTTAATGCCTCACCGTACCACACACTCAATTCCTTTTCTCAATCATTTAATTTCTCCCCTGCTTGAATAAAGAACGTATTTTCAAGTTTTGCCATCAACCTTTGTATGTTCTCTTGTCTGAGACTATTACAGAAGAGTGCAAACAAGAGATTGCCTTCGTAGTTTACGATGTAGATGTCGGCGATGTAGGTGTGTGTGCTTGCTGCAACTCAGGGTCTTAATGCTTGTTTACTGATTATTCGTAACGCTGATTGCCATGCACCGAGGGGAAAAGTACTGTGCTTAGATGTCAGTGCCAGCCGTAACAGAACACAAACGTCTGTTTCTTCTCGCTTCATGCCTTCAGGATAGTTCCAACGTTTGGGGTTGACTAAGTTTTTAAAAATCGTCGATATGTCGATACTGTAGTGTTAATTAAATAATTGTTTACTTGTAAATGCATTAAAAAAATGCCCCCGATTCCCTTCTGTACTAAGTTTGATATGAAATTTAAGTCCATTTTCATCAATTATATCCAAGTGATAATAAAAATTTGAAACTATTTTGTAACTAATTAACTTCTGTTTACCAACTTACCAACTTCCTGCAACGCAGTCGCACACTCCCTCTTTGAGGTAGAGGCAGAAGCAGATGTCACAGTAGCAGTTTGAAACAAGTCATTTCGCAATATAATGTTCAGCTCTATTTTACATTTATAATAAAATTATATATTCGTAAAAAATACGAAATGAGCTCATCCATTTCAAATACCACGTGAATTTCTTTGCAGACCATTAAAATTACATCACGGACCACCGTTGGCCTAGGCCAGGGGTCACGTGGGCGCCCCTGTTGGCCTGCCTTGGCACAGGGCTTACCTGCGCAGGCAATCTATGTGGCCCGGTGTATATCGTGCCAGCCAGACGAGGGCGGAGGGAGGCGTTCGGATTTAGTCTAGTGTAAGCCGCGTCACTCGAGGGCCACTGTAGCAAGTCACCGCGGGTAGTCTGGCGATATGAAATATTCCAGCATTTAAGCAGCCCTGGTCTACACCTCTACTCTAGGGCGTCAGTTTGCGAGCAAAAGGAAAAGTTGTGAATGAAACTAGATTACTGTGCTATAACTAGCGCTCGCGTGTAAGTACCAGGGTCCAGATTTCAATGCTAAAGATTTTTTTCTCTGCAATCAGGAATTATGCTTAGAGTACAAAACACAATTTTCATTCATATCAGTATGGTTTTATGCCGCTTATAAAGCATATTATTCCTGGTTTTATTGTCACATGACACTTTTGCAAATTGCAACTTATTCTGCATATTTTTCTTAAAAACAATTATCGTTACACATTTGAGTATTTTGTATTTCGATTCTGTTCGATTTTGTAAGGTGTATTGTATTGTAGCTAATATCAATTTCCGGGATCTGAATTGCTTAAGATATTTAGATAGGAAATCACGATTGTTGCAAGTAATATGTGCTGGGTCGATCTTGAAATATGGCTACAATGAACTCGTAAATGCGGCTTGTGTATCCTCCAATCCATCACGTCACCGCAGGACTTCCCCAGAAATATGAATGAAACGGGGTTTGAAAGAGAGTAAGACTTCTCTTTTCTTGGTGTTATTGTTTATGCACTGCATGTGGCATATTTTGAGAAGGTTTACAGCATACATATTGTGTTTCATATTCATTGCATTATTAGAGCGCATAAATTAGTCCGCTCTGACCAAGTACCGCAGTACTAAACGGTCACTCTAACTGTTTGCGGCTGTTGGAGCTGGGCTACTGGAATTTTTTTTCAAAGATTATTCTGAATTACTCTCCTTTCCATTTCATATTTAGTTTAATTTCCATTCATTATTTATCTGTGATTCCACTTCTTAATTTCTATCTCAACGCATATTCCACCTGTACGCTCGAAACTAAGTGGGAAGGCTTGCGCCGTTGCCACTTACCTCTTGACAAATAAAACATTTTTTTACACAAGCACAGATTTTTAAGGGGCCGTAATTATTTTGAGCGGCCACAAAATGAGAAGCCAGAGATTCACATTCAGTATGCTGTCCGCAAATGCACACTTTTTTCTCCTTGCATATTTATTATTCTCCTTTCTCAGTGAATAGACGCGTTCCTCGTCTGATGTATAATCAGTGTTGTACAATGGCGGGCTTGGTTTTTCATCACAGAGTTTCCAGTCGGTTATGTTGTGTTGCCGTCAACCAGATGACGATCTCCTAAGCACGAGGAGAAATCTGCAACAAAGGGAGACTTGTCCTTCCCTCCTGCACTTGCTAAGAGAAAGAGAACTTTGAAAGAGGTAGAAAAGTGACGGCTGTCTTTCGCAAGCAGTGGCTGTGGGAACATCTGACCATCTTCTTTGCGAGAGCTTCGGTGCAGATTTATTATTGATATTAAAATATGAATGTTTTATTAAAGACTTAATCTTTTGATTAGAGTTAATGACTTATCTTCATATCAAGTATTTCATACGACAGGATAATTACATAAAAATCAAAGATATTTCCACAATTTTACAGCAGTATTAAATTACCCCTTTTATTGCACATTACGTGCAGTGTGTCTTCCAGAACCTGTGACTTTTGAGCTCAACCTGCATAAAGCGCATGCCGTGTGTGCCGATGCTATCAGCCATTATTTTCGCCGAAGCTCTCTTTTGAGTTGCGCGGCCGCTTGCATCCCGCGCAGGAGGGATGGGGTCGTCGGCGCATCTTGAAACCATCGCGGCGGCGGCGGCGGCGGCGGCTGCAAACATCGCCTCCGCCCGCGCAGCCGCCGTGTTTGAGCAGCGTGACGCAGTGGCGGTGGTGGCGGCGGCGGCGGGTCGAGACGAGACGAAAATGCATTTTGCACGGCCCAACGCCCGCAGACGCCGCATCGGGTCTCGCCGACTTCCGGTTGCCCCTGCCTTCTTTTTGCCTCGCGGCGCCGCCCCTCCCACGTCTGGCCCCCTTTCCAGCAAAAGTCACTGCTCTGTTTTGCCATGCTCCGCCCTTCCCCGCCTCGCCTCGCCCTTCCCCGCCTCGCCTCGCCTCGCCTCGCCTCGCCTCGCCTTGCCTCGCCTCGCCTCGCCTCGCCTCGCTCCGACCTGTCTTGAGGGTGCCCTCACCACTGAACCGAAGAACACACACCTGGCTCGCCCCGCGCGTTATTCATCCCCACCCTCAGCGCCTTGCCCGCCCACCGCGCGACCTACCCACCGCAACTTACGCGTCAACCCGTAGCCAACCTACTCACCGCACACAGCCTCATCGGACTGCATCCCATGGCCCACCCTCCCCTCCCCACCTTTCCCTATTCTCACCCACGCGACCACAACCATAACACTCGGCTACACAATCCACCTTACCCCATACACACCACCCACACCACTCCACCGCACCACATCCCACCTACCCCACTCCACCCCACACTACCCCTCCCCACACCACAAGAACCCACCTCACCCCACCCCATCCCACCCAACCTCATCCTGCCGCATCCGATATTATCGCTGATCTGCTCTTATAATCACCGACACAACTCGCTCCGATTGGAGCTATGCCTGCTTTCCCCTGCCCTCCCCCTACCTGTCTTGTCTGTCACTCCCCGCCTCACCCTGCTCGGCCCCATCACTCCTCGCCTGCTAGGCAGATAGCGAGTCTACCTGCCTTGCCTCCGTTCTGGGATTTCGTCCTTCATAGCTCTCCCCGCAACGACCCGTACCGTAACTGCCCCGCCCGGCCTCTTTGCTCCATGTCCGTCATACTCGCTAGACACTGCTCTCCTTGACTCATCACGATCCGCACGTCCCGCCCCGCCCCGCCCCGCCCCGCCCCTCCCCGCCCCGCCCCGCCCCTCCTCCCCCCACTCTCCCTAGTCGCGCTTCGCCCCACCCCGGTCCGGCCCGCTCCTTGGCCTGTCTGTAGCGTGCCGCCCCGCCCCGCCCTTCCCCGCCTCGCCCCGCCCTTCCCCGCCTCGCCCCGCCCCGGCACGACGCATACTCCACGCCGGGTTCCGTCTCCGGCTTTTTTCGTCGCCGCCGCCGCCGCCGCCACCACCACCGTCGTCGTCTACGCCCGCTCAGAGCGTTTTTGTGGGCCCTTTTCCGGGCCCCGTCTTGTTTGTCGTGGAGCTAAGTGGGGATTGTTGTTTGAGCGACCCCCCCGAAAGACGTATTTAGAGAGGTGACGGCATATTTCCACTATAATGGGCGGCTGGGCGTGCCTAGCGTCCGCTGCCTTCTGAGGCGAGGCGTATCGTGTGGCTGCAGCGTTCACTACCACGAGTCGTGCTACCTGCTAATTGGTTTGGATTTCGGGCCCTCGCTGCACATGTTTCTGTCATTCGTGACGGGGAGACGAGGAAATATTTTTCTTTCTTTGCACGCTAAAGTCGAAACACCATTTCACCCCACCACTTGTTGTAGATTAATCGATTTGGTTGCTGTGTTTGTTGTATAGCAAGTGGCAACGAAAATGCATGATATAATTTAAGGAAGGAAAATATCATGTTTTTCATGATGGATAATGTATGAGAGGTGATTACTGCTGATGGGTATGGGCACTATCAACGATGTTTGTAATGTAACTATGAATAATGCAGAGCATTTCCTGAAGAAATAATATCTTTAAATTACAAAACGAATTTTCTTGATAGCTTTCTCTCCCTCAGATTTGCTGTTTGAATATTATCGTGCTGTTGTGGAAGTGTTGTTGCCAGTGAATATGTAGTCTTTTACGTTTGTTTTCAATACTTTTCAAAAAGGGATACATGTATGGCTTTATTAGTGATGATATCACAGCTCTCCAGTTGTTTTCGCTCGTTAATCATCATGTTTTGCGTAAGGAACTCTCTGTCCATCACATATATGAACTGTTAAAGTTTATTCCTAAACGGATGTTTGGCATTATTCGAGTTTTTCCAATGGCAAATAAATGGAAATACGTTCACATCGCCTTTTCGTCCTTCCCCAATACATTCCCGAACCATCTCAGCAACCAATATCTTATCGGTCTCGGTCCCACCGCCCCTTCGTTCATGTATTCATTCCACTGGTACTGAATTTCTGCAATCATCTGTTCTTCCGATCAACTGGCCAACTGATCATTGATACCAGGAGAGATGGCTTAGGGCATCAACTGCTGTCACAGCAGTCCCTCTGATCCGAGGGTCCTAGGTTCGAGACTCGACGGTGGCAGCATGTTCGACACTATTTTGTCAGCTAGGTCGAATTCATTCGCTGTCTGGGGGAGAATTCTAGCGGCCTACTTTTCTGATCGGTAGTTTTCCGTGATTTCTCCGATCAACTCCAGGCGAATGCCGGAGCAGTACCATACCAAACGGGCCACGGACCGCGCGCGATCTTTCCTACCTCTTCCATGTTCTATCCTCTTCCCTTACTCACACACACACACACACACACACACACACACACTTACACGCACTTCACAAGCACACATGCAGGGAGATCGGACTAGAGCTTAGGGCTCGTCTCAGCTGGGGCGGCGCCCCGCTGGTGCTGATACGTGGTTGGGGAAAACCCCGCTAGCCGACGGTGGATCGGCGCCGGATCTCGCCATACAGCGAGGGAAAGAGCACTGCAACATCCCGAGCAAAAACATGCACTACACTTACGGGACTAACGACTGTTCGTTGACGTTCCCGGAATAAAACAACCTATCAATCAATGATTACTGATCCTCCGATCATCTGTCCCTCCGACTGGCTGTTCCTCTGATGATATATGTCCCCCCTTGGCCCCGCCACGTCGTCCCGCCGTCTCTCTGGCGCGTGTGGCCGCCGAGACGAGGCCAGGCGCGGCGCGGCGCGGCGTCGGGCGGGCCGTTAGCCGCGTTCGCACGGGGATTTATCGAGGGGACGTGCCTCCGGGCGCATTCCGCAGGGCGGCCAGCGCCCACCGCAGGCGACTCCTCCTCCTCTTGCTTTGTCCTGCCTCGTTTACTCCGTGGGCAAGTAGCTCCAAGGCCGCAAGGGGCTCTATTCGCAAGGAAATTAACTCTTAAAACCATATGTCTCTTATAACTATTTCCTAAACAACGATAAGAAGACGTAGAGGCAAGGGGTTTATCTGACAAAGAACACAACACGTGTGGTTGTATGAAGATTGTGTGGCCTGCTTATATAATACTTGTGTATCTATTTTTTTTTTCATATACAGTTTTACATATTGATAAACGATTTTTAAAATCTGCATTTCCTGAAGGATGGCACTTCGTTCTTTAAAAAAAAATTAAATCAGAGAGTCTTATTGCAGTTTACAAAAACAAACGTTTGCGCTTACAGTACATATAGTGCAAAAGATTACATCTTACTACGTTCTTTGCGCATTTTTATGTCGCATGTAGAATAGTTTTCTACGTGTTGTTATGTTATCTTTCTGTTAGGGGGATGTTTATTTTATATCCCGCCCCTTCACCATCCCGCGTTCTATTAGAAGCCACTGCACCTCCCGGTCAAGTCCTAATTACTTCTTAATAGACTTGCAAACTGGCTCATGTTGCCGGTATCCTACCCAGATCTTCCCTTCGCAGCGAAGACGAAAGATACAGCAACTCGTGAAAAGATGTCCAAACTGTTGAATTTAATAGAGACTATTATATAATATTAAATTAATTTATTATATTTATTTACTTTAATTTAAACTACTAACCTCCAACAGAAAGCTGCTGCTGGAGAAAAAGCACACCAAATGGTTTTCGAAAACGTAGCAAGCACACTAGTCAATAACAACAAATAAAATACTCTCGTATATCGCTGTAATAAATTAAATATTATAAAAGCAGTCTTCACGAATACTGTGTATTTACACTGGAAAATTTCAAATTCATTTATTCCATAAACATTTCAGAGGAGATTGCGCGTTAACAGAAACGTATAATGGGTTCTCCAAAATATTTCTATTTAATAAGAGGGAAAAGCCTATTCTTATTAAGTGGGAAATGCCCAGTCTTCTAGTCCACATTTTTTTTTCTAATTCGACGCTCCCAATTGGACGTTCGGTGATTGAAAGGTCTATGTTCTGTCAGAGGGACGGGAGGACATTCCAAGCCTCCCCTGGGATAAACCATGTAGCAACACACAGTCGGCGTTCTCTCAATGGCCCCGCAGACAGGCGCATGTTTGCAGAATCTTCCCGAGGCGCCTGCACACGCTCTCAATCGCAGCAGCAGCAGCGCCAGACGCAGCGAATGTTTTGGGCGCATAAAAAGCGTCGGCGCGCGGGCCGCCCAGCGATTCCCTGAGAAATAACAAGCGTGCGCATTCACATGTGACCTGTATCCATTCATGTCTGCGCGTTGCGGCGCATCGAGGCACGTTGGCTCGCGTCGCGTCTCGTCGCGTCTCGTCGCGTCGCGTCTCGTCTCGTCGCGCCTCGTCTCGTCGGGTCTCGTCGGGTCTCGTCGCGTCTCGTTTCGTCGGGTCTCGTCGGGTCTCGTCGGGTCTCGTCGGGTCTCGTCGGGTCTCGTCGCGTCTCGTCGCGTCTCGTCGCGTCTCGTCGCGTCTCGTCGCGTCTCGTCGCGTCTCGTCGCGTCTCGTCGCGTCTCGTCGCGTCCCGTCGCATCGCACGGCAAACCCAAGGTGGAAACCAAAAACGACCATCGCCGCTCTTCCGCCTGAGGTAGCTCAGCGGTACCGGCGTTACCTCTGCAGCATCGTTTGTCCCTCCTCACATCTTACATGGACTACACAATGTATAGGTCAGGAGACCAGTCGGAAGCTTACAGGTTTTCCCAGTTGAGGCGGTGCATCACTGAGGTAGATACCTAGAGGGGGAAATTTTCAAGCCGCCGTGTGGGTCGGGGACGGATCTCATATTCTAGCACGAGAAACACCGCCACCTCTCGCGATGCAACATGCAGAACTAATGCGGTATAGCTTACAGTGCTAATTATCAAAATAGTGGATGCGCCTGGAGTCGGTACTTTTTCGTATCTCCCTTACATCGCTGAACAAGACCCCGCGTTGCGTACACTCTCTACGTGTGTATATAACTCGAGAAAATAGTCTAAAACGCTTAGGAGAAAAAAAAGTTTTAAAACTACTTCGATATCAGGGATCCTTCAAACGTATTTTTCTGCAGTAAAGCGACACTTTCTTCCGGCAACGTAATAACACTCGCTCTACACGTAGTTTCCTAGCGCCTGCTCCCTCCCCTGAGAGGGGCGGCGAGCGAGGAGGCAGTGCTGCGCGGGCGCAGTGGTCGGCGCGTGGGGGGCCGCCGCGGCCGGGCGGAATGCGGCCGCGCTTCCGGGGGTCGTCTTCCGGGCGCCGTCGCCACGAAGAACGAAAATGGCGATTGTTTTGCAGTGACCAATCTTTCTCGGAGTCCGGAATTGCGAGGAAATTTTCGAAATCCTTAAGAGTCCACACTATACACCGGAATGCAATTTATTTATATTATTATTATTATTATTATTATTATTACTATTATTACTATTATTATTATTATTGTTGTTGTCGTTGTTGTTCGTATTACTTTTTTATCAAATTAAGTCAAGAAACACACTTTAGGTTCTGTTAAATAAAAATAAACACCCGGTTCCAACAGTTTCTCATGGATCGGATGTAGTGACCGAGGTTACAAAACTGTGCAAAATATGGAATATTCTCAACAACGCGGTGTATTTCGCTTCCCTCTTCTTCGAATGACTGCGAATTAGGACAAGTCTCAGAGCGTTTAATTTTATTATAGGTGTAAATTAGTTTTTACACCGCATACCCTGAAGATATAGATTTCCAAACGCATGAAATTAACGTTTCTCTGTCTCCTTGGTTCCGACGTCGTGGTCTGAAATAATCGCCTATGATCCAGAAACACTCTGGCGGGTACCGCAATTACATTATTTGTTGATATATAGGGATATCCCCAGAATGAGAATGAAAATAATTCAAGACTGATTAGTAAATATTTATGATTTGCATTGATGAAAGTTCAGGAATACTTGGTTAAGTTTACGTCAAAAACTGGCGGTGAGATGAAGGAAAATTTGTTCTGCTTGAAATTATTCACTCATGTGTTTATCGACACGTGACCATTTTGTTATATTGTAAAAGTTTATTCGATTCTGAATTATATCGTCACCTTCGGCCCACCTCATATTTTACGTCCCATGCTTTGGCCATCTGGTTCCAACTAAAAAAAAAAAAACAATCCTGCCCGACTCCTTTGTCTTGTCAGAGTCCGTCGTTTGGATGATCTTGACAGTCGTGTGTTTGATGTGTGCTCTCCAGAGATTTAATCTGCAGCTGCGGCGCCGCGCCGTGTCGACTGCGCTCCTGGGCTTGCAGTTGTGGGCGTTGACTTTGACAGAAGAGCCACCTCCCCTCCCCCCCTCACCTTTCCTCAACCCCTACTATCATCATGAGGACCCAGCAATCTACTCTTGGTGCAGATAGGTAGCGAACAGTCTGACAATGCGCATATCCCAGCAATGCAGTTAATTAGCATTCGAAGTCTGCACGGCTCGTTGACAGCTTTAAGTGAGGGAAGTTGGTGATCAAAGAGACAGAACCGCATTATTAATTATGTCAAAATTGTGTCATTAAACCGAAGCTTCTGCGCATTATTTTGAAAAGATGTACTTAATATTCGTTAGGTCTGCTCCCACGAGTCTTCCTTTAATTGTGCTTTATTGGGAAATGGTCAACACTCACTTAATTTTTGTTACTTCAATGAATTTTTTTAACAGTGAAAGAAAAGTAACCAGTTTTAATTTAAAACTTGTAATTTTGGAGTGTATATTTTGCCCACATTTTCGGTGTAAAAAGTAGGAGGCAAATTTTCATGAATATAATATTAATGTATTTTAATTTAAAAACTGACCAAGTGCGCATGTTAAATAACCTGCCATTTATCATTATTTTTAATTATTTTCTCGTGTAAATTCCACGTTTTCTCTCATTTCTTTTTATCTTTGATACTTATCAAGTTCCGAGTCCTCCAGATTTACGTCCCCAAGCGTGTTGCCATCGATCGTCCCCAAATCCTTGTCCCTCGTACCCGCTCGTGCCCCGTGTCCGCTGCGGCGGGCGGCAGTGGATTAGCTCATCAATATGTTTGGGCTCATGTCACTGGCCCATTCACTTCCCGGCTGGGCCCGCCATGCCGTGCATTTTTATGGTAATGCTCTTATCCCGGGTGCGCGCATCGTGGGCGGTGCAGGCGGTGCTCGCTCGGCCCGGCCCGGCCGCTGACCCGGCCGACCGCCCCTCGACCCACCCCCGCCCCGCCCCCGCCCCTGCCGGACGTGAGCCCCGACGCACGTCCTCCGAATGCGAGCGGAGGCCACAGCCAGCTGGACCGCTAGGCCCGGAAGTTATGAGAAATTGCTTTCATCGGAAAAAAGTTCCATAATTGAAATAATTATTTAATGAGAAGTATCTTTGGCATCTTATTACAGTACGAGATTGGGGAGTTATCAAAAGATGCCCTTAGGCCGACTTTGGTTACTAATCATGTACTGTAATAAGATGTTACGATACGAATATCATACAACCGTTTATACACTTTGTAATACTTTCACTGAACTATAATTTTCGTTTAAATTTGATTATTCGTCCTGGAAAAGGTAACCAAGTTAATAGCAGTCAATGGATTAATACAACACTTGTGTTCTGATTATTTTCGTTACTAAACTTATGATAGTTGATGGGAGGTCATGGATTATTGCTTGAGTTGTAATAACTCTCATTTTTGATCTTGGTTTCTCCTTTGACTTCAGATAAAGTGGATGAAATGATTTCTGGAAATCAATAGTGAGCCTCTACATTGGTTAAATAGTTAATTAGCTGGATTCAGCTGTTTTTATTTTAGTTTCTTCGCACTTAACTGCCGTGTTCAAGGCTATTGTAACTGTTATTAGTTGGTTGTGTGACTGTTGTGTAGCCAACCGTCTTTTTTATGTATATTGAAAAGAACCTCCTCCACGTGCGGATAGCAATGCGAAGAATTTTTATACACTTGTAGAAAAATATAATAGTCGTGGGTCTTGTCGTGTGTGGGTATGGGTGGGTTGGTAGGTGTGAAAGAGAAAGAGAGAGGAGAGGATGATCCTTAGTATAATGTATTGCTCGTCTCACAAGTATACAAAGAGAGAGTGAATAGTTGTGTGCACGCTCGTGGATGTGTCCCATTCAGAGGCGGCTAAGGTGATGGACGAGCTCCAGGTTTTCACGGGTGCGAAGGTGCCCCTGAGGTTGGACCGGGAGCTGATGTGGATCGTCTTACGAGCGCTGACCCGCGCTCCCCCGCAGCCGACCGCAGGCAGGCAGCGGGCGGTGGCGGAGGCCGCAGCGAGGAAGACGAGTTGTGTCTAAGCCCATGCTCTCACATTCGGGCGTGCTACCCTGCCTGAACACAAAGTGTAGCAAATCGTATACAACATACACATCCGTAACATCATCCTGTGTACATCCGCGAACGATTTCTGAAGTAGAAGAGTGAGAAAGAATTGAATTGTTTTTATTTTTATTTTTTAAATTTTAAAACACAGAATGTTCGATTCACTACAACTTCACTACTTCCATACATCAAAATATATGTTTAGGTCTTTTTTGAGTATTTTTAACATATTCGGAACCAGCAACCGTTAAATTGTTTGGTAATGTGTTGCACTTCTACAAGTACGGGGAATGGTATTGTAGGTGTCGGACGTAAATGAAAACGGGGAAAGTGTTGAACATTTCTAAATATTCTCTAGATCCATACGTTTCATTCCTTTTCTATCAATATATTCGACGTCATGGGAGGATATCCCTTATTCTGTTATATTCCTTTCCCTTCATCTTCACGACCACTAGCAACGAAATCGGGTGCAACGATTGATATTTCACAACAAATCTTCATCAATAGTGACATCTATTTTTAAATATAAGGTTTTGTAGAATGTCTTCTCATTATCCACTGTAAAGATATTGCTTCACTTATTCCTTCCTCGTCAGACGTTTGTAAAAAGAAAGTATGGCAATAGCAAGAGCGAGAAGTCAGTAGTCAGAACCAACTTTTCTTACGAACGGAAATACATTTACCAAATTCAACATGTAAATACATTTAATGTGTGGCTGCAAATAAAATCAATTATTATATTGAATGTCATTAATATCCCTAGCGAATTTTTGTTTTCGATTTTTTCTATTCCGCTTGAACATTCTTTGGTATAATATTTGGAACCAAACGCTTTTTACCTGGCACATCCAAATATTAGATATTTTACTGGATTTATGAACTCCATTCCAAACTTTATTAAAGTATAATTTAGCAGTGTTTTCGAAATTCATTTTTTGTAATTATGATTTTAGAATAATTCCAGTTGAATAATAAAGAAGAACATAAATCCACAATATACAGATTGGTGAAATGTATCTTTTAATACACGAAATTGCACGTCTCTTGATGTCACTGTTCTCTCATTGGACTCGTTTGCGAAAATAAATGTGTTTCCATGATGGATTCGCAATGCCAGCAAAGTGGTAGTCTGGGAGATCAAACAGGGTATTGGCTGGCACCTGTCATCGGTGCTGTCAGTTCTATCGACACCCTTCCGTCGATCTGCTTTGGGGCAAAATGTCGCCCAAATATCCGAGTCGTTTTTGTATTAACGGAGGTCTAAACTATGTTTTAATTTTGTTCTCGTTTAATTTGCATCTTAAACTCGAACCTGTTTAATCACACTAATGATTACGTTAGGTTTTAAATAATAATTTACATAACATCGTACCAATTGGCATGCGTCCTTACTCCATATTCATAATTTTACTTAGAAAGGGGAAAATAGATTAAGTTTCCATACTTATTGAAACTATGAAGACTGGGGATGCTGGATTAGCTATTTATTATAATTCATTACTATTCTATTTAATTTTTTTTTCAAGTAGTAAAAGGAGTTAGGAAAGGAAAACTTGTGTAACGCGATTTACTAATTGTAGTGCCCATAAGTCGATGGTATACAAAGCATCGGAATTGGCGAGCGTTAAGAAAATCTCTTATGGTTCACGCATGCCAGTAATTGGGAGGTCGCAGATTCGACTTCAGCAAATTACCAGAAATGTTCTCGATGTTTGGTTGTTGGTTGTTAACTTCAGTGAGTTTGCGGTGCCTGCCAGAATCGAATTCGTTGGCCGAATGTGATTTCCCTGATCAAGTTGAAGCCGGTGCAGCTCACAATTACGGCCTCGGACGCGCGTGACCTACCCTTTCCTCATTCCCATCCTTAGAGCCGAGCGATTGGCCGATCACCCATCCTCGTACGGTCCTTTCCAATTGATTAAGAAAATCTCTGACAAGCGTCGGAGATCCGGAAAACAGTGACAAGCTACGAGTTCTCGGAGGCGCTCAGTGTCTCGTGGTAGGGGAAAAAAACGAACAACACGTACCTCATGCAAGCCTATCTCTAATGTTTTTGAAAATGCCAACGTTTAAATGAAAGTGACTTGTGGAAAAAGGGGGAAATGTCCTACAATCTTCATGAAAAGTTCCCACAAAAATTAAAAGAACCGTTTGCAATTCGAGGGGTCGCGTCATCACCACAAACAATCAAGGAATATCCATTTTGTTGAAATTGCTGAGTAAGATTTGGGTGCTAGGGTTGGACAGACGAATAGTCGAACAGATGGAGGGATGTTTCTAGAAAAAAAAGTTCGGTAAAGTGTATTTTGACTACGCTGCGTATACGAGTTGATAATATTCT
Source organism: Gryllus longicercus (assembly GCA_038098605.1). Taxonomy (NCBI): domain Eukaryota; kingdom Metazoa; phylum Arthropoda; class Insecta; order Orthoptera; family Gryllidae; genus Gryllus; species Gryllus longicercus. The sequence goes on along the minus strand of JAZDUA010000188.1, from coordinate 1,973,353 downwards.
GTGAATAGGAGAAACTACACTTTTTCAGTGTCAGGAGACTACAAAGCGCGTAATTTTATCAAAATATCGACACTTTTTATTCGTAAATCATTACATAATTTTTCTGTATATGAAGTATTCGAGAGAGAGTAAGAGTTTGCCTGTCGGGCGTATGAATGTTTCGGAAGACCGTACACGAAATCGCTCTCCACAGTTGCCAGGGCTAGATCTCCTATCTCGGCTGTCGCTCCGGTCGCTGCTCGTGCTGCTTTTGTTTCCGCGTCAGCTGAGCCGGCCCCAAACCGCCGCCGCCGCCCCGGCCGCAGCCCGACAGCCGACAGCCGCGGTAGCTCACCTTGTGTCTGGGTGAACGCTGCGCCCGCGGGGCTGGTGGAGGCGGCGGGCCCCGCTCTGTCGCATCTGGCAGCTCTCGTTCTCGATCGTATCTTGATCTCAAAAGATACTTAAGGAGTCGGATAGCGCTCTTTCATGTGCGTCTTTTTCTGCGGGAGGAACTTTGGTATTGATCTCATCGCCCAAAGCGAGCGCTGGCCCCCCCGGTGACGTAAGGCGTCTTTGGTTCACTCTCGGATGGGGAACTGAAGAAACACCAGGCAGAGTACTCTTGTGGAAGTATTATTATGCAAAATGTGTTTTCTAGTGGACAATGAACTTGTTGCGTGCCCTTATCTCTTGGTCTGTGGTTTGAATCTTGGACAATTCATGTGATCCTCTTTATTTGTTTCGTGTTTTCTTTCTCTTTGCCTGGACCTTTCCGTTAGGAACGAAACTGGCTGTGTGCATGTTTTCTCGCAGTCCCCCACTAACCTTCTTTCCTCCATGCTCTTTATGAAGCATACCTATCTCATTGTAGTAATTATAAAAATTAGTATTTTAAAAAAGTTGTCCTGCGTCTCTGAAATATTTGCCAATTCTTTAGTATACAAATTCGTTGAAGAAGGGATTTGAACTACGCATATTGAATTCGGCGCGTTTTCCCCTCCATTGTTCGTCAAACCAGTTTTCATTTATTTTAATTGTCTTTATCAACTTTCAGAACGCCACTCGTTTTGTAGGCCGTATTTATTTTTAACGATCTGTTAGTAGAAATAATTTCTAGCGGATTGTGAATGTGTTATATAACTGGCTTACTGGCCATGTTCAAGGTCAAGTGCTTACTAAAGGTAATTACTGGTCTTCTATGGACCTAATCTACATAAATGCGTAATCGCTGAGGAACGGAACTTTCAAGGGGCGGTCGAAATGTGCAGTTGCACTACTTTCTTTTGTTAAGACTCAAAGATTAAAGAACAGTTATTCTTACCGGAGACCTTCGCTACCAGGGGAATCAAGGCATATAGACATTTGATAAAAAGTTACAAAATATGTAAAATTACATTTCCAAATTAGGTTAATTAATTTTGAAATTTGAAGAGACTTTAAGATGGATAAAAAATAAGACATTACCTTGTTGCTGAAAGAGATTGAGTATAATTGATTCAACAAAACATACTTGTGACTGAACCTCAATATCTCACATTTGGAAGGAGGAGAGATGGAAAGCTGAAGTTAAACGGCATTCGATGTATGAAGGTTCAAAACATGAGAAGAAAAAACAGTTTCGGAATTTAGAAGTTAGGAAGTCCAATTTCACTGACTGAACCGTTATCTGCTGTTAACATGTAGTAACAGATGTGTGTTCTTTTAATTTAATTACTTCAACAGAGTAATAGGTACATAATATCCAAAGGACATTATTTTTATATTTTATCTCATAGTCCATAATGGTAAACGAAAATCAGCATTTGTTCCACAAATGAGGCGTATGTGATACTTTTCAAAAAATCAACTATTTTCCTCGAAGGTACTGCGATGACCAAATGGTTGCGAAACCAGTGACGTTTATCGAAGGCGTCTTCCATGCAATACAGTGCACCTTTGACCTCTCGTGAGAGTCAAGAAAGCACTTGTGCAGTTGCAGCGTTCCGGGTAATGAAGGTGGCCGTGTCCGAGAGGCAGAGGTTCCGCCCATCGTTGCCCCCCTCCCTAGGTGCACAATCCAACGCCTGGCCCGTCGAACCCCGACCTTTCGCCCCGCGCGCTCACCTCACTTCACCTCACCTCACCTCACCTCACCTCACCTCACCTCACCTCACCTCACCTCACCTCACCTCACCTCACCTCACCTCACCTCACCTCACCTCACCTCACCTCGCCACGCCCCCCACCCGCCACGCCCCGATCCTTCCCGCTTGCTTGACCGACGATACAAAGTGCAAGGTCAAGGATACCGGAGGGATTAAGTGATTGGGAATGGATTGTACAGATCCTCTCTTTCTGGATAGGCTCTCTTCCAGACATTTTATTTATTCAGATTAATTCTTATCTTTCTTACGTTCTTATTTTTCTCCCTCTCTTTCTTCTTCTTATTCCTTTATCGTTATTTATTCATCTCGCCGGCGCAGCGGTCCGTGTGCACCGCAGAGCGGGCTGGGAGGCGTCGTTGGCGAGTTGCGAGCTGCATTCCTGTGCACGAGTCTTCCACTGCTCCGCCGCCGCCCGCCGCCGCCCGCCGCCGGGCAACGAGCGATCGGCCGCTCCGGATAAGCGCCCGGGGACCTCGCGAGCTCATTGGCGAGCCACCCGCCGCGCCGGGGCCGTCGCCTCCCCCGCCGAGAGGGGTCCAGCGCCCCCCCCCCCCCAGGGGCTCCACTGCTTCGAGCCCAGCGCCGAGCGCTGCCCGGCCCCAACCTCTGCGTCCGCGCTCGAATACCGCCAAGGGACGGTTATGAGCCCAGCACCTGAGCCTGCTGTCGTGCAGAGAGAGATGGTACATTTCGTTAATTTTATCTCAGAAGTTAAATGTGTTGAGAGGAAATAATATTGTGGATTCAAACTTTTTCAAAATGTTACATAACTTATTCAAAATGTTGTGTTCTTCTTGAATAATAATTTAAATTCGAAGAATTATTTCTTTAAATTTTATATAAATAATAGAATTTTGAAGAAACAACACTATTGGCTCGGTAAATCGACATATGGCTCAATAGCAACATCCCACAATAGCAGCAGCCCAAAAATGTGGAGTTTGCACTCATTGCACAAGTTGCACACATTGTGGAGTTTTTGTCTTCATTCACAAGCGGATGTGTTACTAGGGTCAGGTTTCTTACGTCCGGAAGAAGGGTATTTTACTCGAAATATTTCATCTGTGTACGAGTAGACTCCAGGGACTGCCAGAGGTTAGAGCCTCTGGTGAGTACGAGCGAGCTGCCCAGCCTATTATATTGAGCGATTTTGCAAAATGTTTAGGCAGACGGTGAAGGTATATACCAATGAAATGTACAAACTATTTTTTTTATTTAAGGTCGCATCACCATCTAGGTCATTAGCGACCAATATTATATTTAACATTATGATAACTGTGAAGATGACATGATATGATAATGATAGGGGGTGAAAGAACGGACACACATTCAACCACGCCCGAGGTGGGTCTCGAACCTACTATCCTTTGGTTCAGGTCGCTACGGCACTGCTGCCTTAACGATCTCGGCCACCGGATCGGCTACTAAGAAATTTACTGTACCTAAAAACAAGCTTTCTACATGTAGTTCGCAAATGAAATGCGCTCCTAAAAGGTACTTTTCCAGTGTTGCGAAGCGTAAATGTACAAAACTAGTTCGTAATGTATTGCCCGTTCAAACACATTTAATAGTAATGCGCCATACAAAGTTTCTTATAATAAAGTGATTCTGACATAGCTGCCTACATATACCGTTCCTCGTTCTTGTTAAACAGGTTGGCACAAGTGTCCTTAACCTTACTGAACTTCCTACTTTCTTAGGTTCTCTCTTCATTCCAAAAATTGGCAATTTGGGAATGGAAATGAGTGCTTGTAAATGCAAATTTATGTCTCCAGTAATAGTTTCCTCGATTTGTAGACACTCCGATGCATCGATTTTGCAGGTTTGAATGTATGCGTATTTCTTTTTTCGTGTGTCCTTCAGGATCCTAAGAAACGAATTTCGCAAATACGAAAGTCGCCTTGCAGAGGTAAAGCGGTGCAGTATTTGCGAGTTCAGAGAGTAGTTGTGTGAAGAGGGGTGTTGAAAGGCGTAAACAATTGCAGGACTCCACTGAAAGATCATGATTTACCTGTGAGCTGTTCTTTCACTGACAACGTAAAAAAGAACACTTCTTTGCTCTATTCGCATGCTATTATTTCAAAGACCTTTGAATAAAGATGTTGCTGCAGTTTCGCTGTAAGTGCCTCTTAACGCATTTGTGATGTGAATGCCAGTGGTGACGAAATGATAATTATATACCACGTTCTGTGAAATTTCTCAGAGTCAGATATTTGCCTCGTGAAAAACAAACAATGGTCATCTTTCTTTATTTGCTATTTCTCTCCTCTTTCGTGTTTAGCAAGATGCAATACTGGCGATATCCTTCCCGCTCTTCAGTATTCGCAATACTGACGATGTCCTTCCCGATCGTAGTGCATGGCCCCATGGGGAGGGAGCATCGATGCACACTGACTTTTAAGAATGCATCAGAACAGGATGGGGAAGGAAGGATCGCGCAAGCTTGAAACCGTCGAGTTAAGAATCTACTCCGACACCAATTGGAAAAGATCAAAGGAAGCCTCGGAAAGCACCGATCAAATTGTATTCACAGAATTCTCACCCAAATAGTGGCATCCTTTCCTTCGCGTCAAACGCTACAATCGCTTTAGCTGATGCAGGATAGGCGGAAAGTAATTTTATTGTAAGATGTTTCAGAGTAATTGAAACGCACTTACTGATACTGAAACTGTTATGTCCGTCCATAGGAAACATATTTTTTCTGGATCAATGATCTTCAATTGATGGATGGCCTCTCTTGGTATTGTTTTTTTCTGGTTGTAGTTCTTTTGTTATAAGTATGTTCATAACAAAACTTAGATAACGAACGACTGGATGTACTAGACAATGGTTTAGATGATTGTATGGGCTACTTAGCACTTTGCTTTCTCCAAAATTACAAGGTGAGAACTTAAAAGTTTAACGCGTGAGTCGAACTAACACCCTTAGATTAAACCAACCTACCGAAGTCAACTACGCTATTTAAGAAGGAATTTAATTAGTTTAGTTATATTCGAATGTCGTGTGTAGAGATTTAGATTGTGAATAAAAGATCAGTACGGATAGAAAACGGAATTAATTCGTGTGTACCCGTTATCAGATGGTCTGGAAGTTCTGTCGAACTCTCCCTCCCCCTCGCTTTCTACTCATTCCTCTCTTCCCTATCTCGTTCTCTCTCTCTCTTCCTGTCCTCTGCCTCTCATTCTCTCTGTTCTCTTCACCTCTCGTTCTCACTCACCCTCGCTCTACCGTTCACCCTCTCTCTTTCGTCTCCTCTCTATCTCTCTCCTGTCCTCTCTGCTCTCTTATCTCTCTTCTCTCTCTTCCCTCTCTCCTCCTCTCATCTCTTTCTCGGTCTCTCTCTTTCTCCATATCTCTCCTTCTCCTCTCCTCTTTGTTTCCGTCTCTCTCCTTCTCCTCTCCTCTCTGTTTCCGTCTCTCTCTCCTTCTCCTCTCCTCTTTGTCTCCGTCTCTCTCCTCCTCCTCCTCCTCCTCTCCTGTCCTCTGTCATTCTCTCTTTCTTTCCCTCTCCGGTCGGCCTTCGGCGCGCGACGAAGAAAGGAAAGCAAGGTGGCGGGGCCTGGCGGGCAGGCGCTGCGCTTCCACGAAGTTGGACTTCTCCACCCACGCCACCGCTCACGCCTCGGCGGCGCTGCACCGCGTTCACCTGGCCGACGCGACGCCCAGGGCGAGACACTCCTACGGAGAGGGATTTTAGGGTACACTTACGCTATACGTATAGACAAATAATACACACTTTTTAAGCAAATTACGTTTTCACAATTCTGCTGTACTGTCACAATTCTGCCAAGTTCGAAGTATACAGGTAGTATTTTATGCTGGATAAATGTTTCATTTTGCAATATTAGACTGTATCTCAGAACCTGCCTCTACAGACCTTGGCCACGTTTTTCTGTACATAACTCAATGGTGACAGAAAGTGTGCTCATTCCTCTATGCCACCATTAGCCATGAACAGTATTGTTCCTAAACCAGCTCCATACATTTAAGACCATGTGTCTTAGAAAATTTTGCACTTGCAGAGGAGTGCGGTCAACAAATAAATGAACTGTCACGGAAGGTTTGTCGTTATAGTTATTAACGTCATTAAAGACATATAGAGCAAGCAAATCAGTTATTTGTGCTATCGGTCGTGTGGCGTTCAAAACATTCCGTAAGAAAAAAATATCCTGTAAGAGAAAAGTCGTATAGTAAACAAAACACCACTTTTTTTAAATAAGTGTGCCCATTCGTCATATTTAGTTGCAACTCATTTGCTTTGATTTTCTTACGGAAGGGCGGACTGAAAATTCCTTAACGGACGACGGCCGTTAGGAGAGGCTTTTCATTCCTCTGTGTGTTGCGTTATGAGATTGTCGTATTGTGTTGAAATAACAGAATAGTATGACGAAAACGAATTTTAAGGAGAACGACCTGGTATATAATCCTGCACTATCAAATTTAATGAGCATTGGAAGACGAAAATGCAAGGATTGTATGAAAATAGTATAATTTACTCGATACAGCCCATTACAGAAACTATGGCAGGATAGGGTATGATACTATCCAGTTTAACTTTGGTAAATACTCCTGTAGCACAAATATTTTTGGCTCAAATGATGTTTTATTAAATATTCAGTGCCAATAAAACTAGTGGTGCTGAAATAGCACGTACTTTCTCGCCCATATTTTCACGCAAAATTGCGCGAGAAGTATTCAAATTTTCAAAAACTTGTTCATGACCTTTTTTCAAAATGTATTTTTAAGGCACAGATTTCAGTAGGGGAAAAATCTGTATCTTCATAACTGTAGTATTAGGAAGCACATTTGAAGGAAAAAATCGGTTTTCAACGAACCTTAGACGTGCACCATTTCCTTAAATGTCCTTTACACTATTCAGAAACAAAATTTTATCAAAAATGATGAAGCTTTTTTTAAATTTTGAAAATGTCCCAAGAGCTTCATGTAAAGTACCCCCCCCCAAATTAAAATATCGGTTACAAATTCTAGGGACTGCTCTGCAATATAAGTCAGATCAATTGAGGAATATCAATTATGGATAAAATAGGCTGTGCGGTTTAGCCGCTAGCGTTGTTCACAGACGGACAGCCGTTTTGCCCTCAATCGATTTTTCGCTATCAAGGATCCACAAAATATGGATTCTGGCTACACCACGTGTTAGAGGATTTTTTTCCTAAATTTAGCAACTGTATTTATCCACTTTTTCAGGGCCCGGCAATGAGTTTTTCTGCCGAAAATTCGCTGCTTTTTTCGCGCAGCATTACATAACTTCGTTGCGAGAAAGTAAAAGTATTAAACATTTTTCTTGTAGTAATTAATTCTGTATGTTACGAGTACCTATCTGTTTGCCGTCAGTCCGTGTTGCACATTTTACGACCCAGACATGCCAACTGCACACTATGTACTCATAATATTTAGTCTTCTCTTCAAGGTTCCAAGCGCCGCCGTGCAAAACATCCTTTGCTTCGATGAGATGTTTCCGGAGTAGTGAGTGCAAGGAACGCATACATCTTAAGTTAATGGTTTTTCAACTCTCAACTATTTTAGAATTTGCCGCCGAAGTTTGTTTATGCAGTCGTTAAGAACAGTTGTCAATATGTACTATGAGACCTTGATTCACGAAGTTCTGTTCCCATCGAACCCCGTTGAAGGTCAGAAAGCAATATCGCTTCTGTTTCTTTAACATTTGCGATCGTAATAGACACGTTATTGTTCAAATTTGCTGTGTATAGAATACTTTAACTCGTATGTTCTAATGCCTACAGACACTGCAAATTTTAATAAATTGGACTTTTGAAATGCGTTCTCAGATAGGGAAGAGTTTTTAAATATTTCAATAAACTTTAATGAACAAAATAACCATTTAATACACTGGTTATCCTGGCTATATCTTCTACGAAGTCGAAGAATGAGAGTGGAGCGCTTAGTAGGAGGAAAGAACAAGGAATAACGATGACTGTAAGAGTTAAGTTGCGTATTTATCAGTTTTCTTTTCCAATTTGCTTGATTCGAAGTGCTTGATTCAAGCAATCATCCATGTTCTACGTGCGATTCTCACTCTCAACATTCCGTTCTGCTGAGAGTGGTTGCTGCCGTAATCGGCTGTGCCACGAAGTCCGACTTCAGAAGAGAATAGGACGGAAAGTAATTCCTTGGAGTTTAGACCGGCGCGCGCGGATGTTACCTCTCGCGCACCGCCAAAGAATAACAAATCGGCGGGCGGCCCCTGTGAAACCCAACGCGTGTGCCTGCGACAGCCGCCGCCCGCCGCCCGCCGCCCGCCGCCTGCGCCGCGGCGTCGAGTAGCCGGAAGCTCCCCCTCCCCTCCCCTACTCTCCTCTCCTCCCACGCTCTCGCGCGCCGCGACGGACAGGCGTCCTCAAAGGCTAAACAAGTTGACTGCAAACAGCGCGGCCGGCCTCAAGAAAAATGGACGCCCTCCCACCCCTCCCCTCCCACCCCTTCCTCTTCCCCTTCCCCTGACATCACGCGCAAACACAGCCCTCGCCAAGTCACGGTACACCACGGCAGGACACTGCAAGACACGGCCCGGCACGGTACCACACGGCACGGCACACTACACGGCACGACACGACACGGCACGACACGGCACGACGCGGCACGGCACGACGCGGCACGGCACGGCACGGCACGACACGGCACGACACGAATGGACCCGTCCGCCACACAGTACTCCGTGAAATTAATGCTCGGCGCAGACATGTTGCCCTCCAATGCACTAGGGAAGAAAAATGTCGGAGGCAATTCACAGTGACTCACCCCAGGGGGACGGGCTCATGGAGCCTCATTCCAGAAACCGATGATACGAATTCACAACTATAAATACGTTTTTTTCTGATTTTCTGTTATAAAAAAGTTGTCCAATATTCAATTGAATCGTTACATGTAACTATATTTTTTTCAGCATAATTGAAAGCTTCATTATAAGAAAACAAACTCGGAGTGACACTACCCCATTGAAAAATCCTAGTTCCGCCACTGTCCTTTAATCTCCTAAATTCTACCCACGGCATTACAGCGTGTTACGTCTCCCAAACTCTAATCACTTCTTACTGACTCGATTCAGGTGGTGTAAAATTACTTTCACTAATAAGCTAATAAAAAGGTCGTGAGGATTACTATAGCCAAATAGGTAGCGTGAAGTCTGTTATTTTTTTATTAAAGAGCACAAGTTTTGTTCTTCACTCAGTCCAAGTCCAACTGGAGGTTCGAATTCCAATGGAGTTTAGAATTGAACTTATGCCATAACTTTCGAACTCAAAACTACTGATACATACACTTCTCTTTCAAAAAGTACACAAGAAACAAAACCAATAACTTGTCTCTTGTTATTTTGAAAAGTTACGGTACCTTTCCGGAACGGTGAACTCTCAGCTTAGCGTATAAAAGATTATTTGTGTCACTACCTTTCTGAGATTCTCCTTCCTACTAGCAACCGTAGAACTTCATATACGTACGTTAAAATGCCTCTAAAGACTCAAACATCCAAAATAAATATTTCATTCCAACTGTACTCTTCTAAATTATTAAATATTAACTACATCTATACAAATACATCTAGGGCTCGTAACACAGACCAACATTGATATTCGGGTACTTGTAGAATTATCAGAGATCGTTAAAAGATCATTGAGAATGGGCTTTTAGAGGATGAGAGAACATTCCATCGCTCAACTCTTGACAGGTATGGGAATAGAAAGGAGGGCCGTAAGCTGATGTTTAAAGTTCTGCTGTGGCACTAGACTGGAATTAGTCAGAAGAAACCAAAGAGACGACCGATTAAAGCAACCAGATCCTACGATTTGTATCTAGGGAGAGACATCTTTTGAGTAAGAGACATCATTCAACTCAGCTGATGTCGAAAACCTACCTTTGTCGAGAGTAGATTCGATAACCATACAATGCTGCCAGCATAAAAATTATTTACGGTAAGAAAACATTGCATTCGAAATGTTGAAGGATGAAAAATCAACACTTTCATGTTCAGAAGCAAAGCGAAGTGCTGACTGAATATTCGTTCTTTAAATATGGGGAAACTGGAAGAAAACATCTGACTGCTTTAGGATTAGACGGGGAAGAGAGGGGGTGGCGATTCACACGCAGACTTAAAAGACGAGTTATAAACTAGCAAGTGGGTACAATTTATTATCTAAGAGTGTTACTGAAATTTATAGACTGCCACTGACGGCGTATTCGTTCCTACTGAGAGAACTATTGGTGTGGTTTTGGAATCCAGGGTGGAGTAATGGAGTACGAACTTGGTAATGTTTGTTTATGCTTCTCCATTAATCTTGCATTATGATTCTGTTATATATCATAATTCCCTTCTGCGTCGTGCAGTTTTGTGGTATTAATGGAAAACGGCTATAGAAGTGGTTTCTACCTTCCAGAATATAAACCAGTACCCGCCACGTTTAAGAGTATGGGTGAGACTAGGTATACCGAGAAGATTGAACAGATTACCTGGCAGAATGTACTGATGTCCTATGTTGCTCGAAATTATTATTAATAAGATGCAAATGTATTATGAATTACATTTTAATGAGATAGAAAAGGGTAAATGATTTATTATTATTAATATTATTATTACATTATTATTATTACATTATATTATTATTACATTATTATTATTATATTATTATATTAATATTATTACCGTTATTAAATTATTATGGAACTAATGTTAACTCATTATTAAAAATCATATATTCACATTTTCAAACATCGGTTTATAGGTTTTTTAATCAAATGACTTTCGTAAATTGGACTGCCGAAGCGCAATGATAGCTGACAGGCTTAAGAGTTCTTTTAATTCACATCTCTCATATACAGTGGAGTACAAAAATATGTTTACATTGGGTCAGCAGTTCAGCGGCAACGACATTCTTTAGCTCCTAATGGGGGTTACTTTGAGCACACGAAATCGTAAGAAAATGTAACAGAACATTCACCTGAAATAGCGAGAAATAATCACAGTCATATCAAAAGAATCACCCCGTTCCATTCCTCTGTCAAAGAGTGTATACATTTTTTGGACCCCTCTGTAGTGCCTCTAAAATTCATTATATAACATAAAATCCTAGGAAAATGAGACTTGGGAGGGGGATTTTAAGAAAGGCGAGGACATGTCTTCGGCCGTTCCTACGTGCGGGGCTGAGCCACAGGCGTCGTGTCGGCGGCGACCGTCCGCCGCGACGTATTTGGCGAAGATCTGCCCCCCAGCCCCCACTCTGGCGGGCGAGCGGCGCGATCCGGGTTCCGCGTTCGCCGGATTTCGGCCGTGAACCCGCAACCCCGGCCGCGGCCACTTTCTCGCGTGCGCTCGCGCTCGCACTCCTCGCGCAAGCGCAAAGGACACGCGGGTAACCGGCCGACGCTCAACACCTGCGCCGCCGTCGCCGCCGCCGCGGCACGGCGCCACCGCTGCATCTACGCAGGCGGCCAATGGGGCACTCCGCCGCGCCGGCTCCCACAAAGAAACTGGACTGCAACGACTTAGACGCGGCAAGAAAACAGTAAGTGCGCTTGTGGTGGCGACGAAATACTGATCGACCCACAAGGCAGTCTAAGAGCTGCAAGAAGCAGCATGTTGCAACTGGAAGTTGCTCTCTGCAATGATGCCTACCATTGCAAGAAAAAAACCTTGTGGTTTCAACAGCACATACCTTCTCATATTATTTGTAACGGTTACGTATTTTAAGAATTTTGTAATATATATCCTCTTTAAACTCCATTTCATTAAAAACTTTTAAAGAATCAGAGTGAGCGACTCCAATACTTGGGCTACATTTCATTTTTTAACTCATAAGTTTTAATGAAAACGGCACTTGAATCAAACAGTTCAAAGTATGTCCTCTACCCTTACAAAACGTGTAACGATAAAAATTGTAGTAGATCTCGATCTTTTAAAAAAATGTATTTGGGAAAAATTTGGATCGAGTTCACTCTATATTACGCGCGACCGAGCGAAGTGGCTCAGTGCGTAGCGCACTGACTTCGCAATCGGGAGGTCCGGGTTCGATTCCCGGGCCGGCCATCCTGACCGGGGTTTTCGTGGTTTCCCTCGGTCATAAAGGCGAATGCTGGGATGGTTCCAAAAGTCCACGATCATCTATCACCTCCTTTCACTCTTCTTTCATTCTTCCCTATTCCTCTTTCATAACCGCTACTCAAGGATAGGCACCCGTAGTCGATCGTCGCAGCTAGCTGTGCCACCGACCCTAGGATGTCTATCTGTAGCAGCAGGCGGGGTATGCAGCACAAGCCCCCCTGTTCTTCCTTCATGTGCAGTCACCAGTTACTATTGCGGTATTTAGGTAGCAATAGTAAACTGAGGGATCCTCGGCCGCGAGGTTGACCCGACGACGATATTACGCGCGAATGCTGCCTTTATTGTGAATGGGATGTACATGAAATGATTTAAGGGTCTAATTGTTATTAATGTTTCTATCCGATGACGGGTATCAATTACTCGCCATTCTCCAAATGGGCGTTGCTCTCAATTTAACACTTCATGTCTCCTTATGTCAACACAAGATGAGACATTCCGCAACACATGACATTCTAGAAAAACAAACTTCTTTGCTCGATTGAAAATCCGAACCCATGACAAGTTGACTGCACCAGTTTGATAATGGTATCGACATCTGTCAGAGGCTCAGAAAAGTGGTGTGTCATCTCCTTCTTGCACACTCGTTGTTTGTTTTTTGTTCTGAAAGTAAGGTAGACGACACGTTATTTCGTTCAGCATTAGAAATGAGACGAGTAAAGAAGAAATGAGGAGTGGTTAGCTTTTTGGCTGCTGTCATATGCGCGAACGCGGCATGTCGAATTACTGTTCGCTGGAGTAGCATACGAGATTCCGAACGGGACAGTCACTGCAAGAGCCATGCTCTCCTGAAACAGGCCTCTAGACGTCTGCGCTCTTCTGTTGTTATTGTCAGTGTGAATGCCATGATTTCTTACACGCGATTGTCTCAAATTATCTGCAGTTACTAAAATAGTGCGCACATTTGGATTGGTTTCAACTAGTGGAAGAAGCAAATGCATGCATAATATTTGCATCTTACTAATCTTTTCAATATCATGAGAAATATTATCTCTCGTTACTTGTATTGTTATAGGGATTGAAGAGAATACCTTACATTTTGAAATAAAAGGCCGAGACAACTAAAAAAATCTTGAATTCTTATCCTTACAAATAATTCAAAGCCGAGTACATACATCATTCTCTGGTCTTTTCAACTCAAAGAATTGTTAGTTTCGGTGTTTTCTAGAAGTATAGACATGCCAAGAAGATAAAAGTCCTGGAATACTATCGAGCAGAATGTTTCTTCCTGAAAATGTCCATCCGACGCATATACCAACTGCTGAGGAATACACTTCAGAAATATTTTTGGAAAGTAATTCTTCCTACAGCACATAATTATTTCCATGCGATTTTCCACTTTCTCCGTCTTGTGTGAAAAACACAAGATGTAATTGCTTGGGGAATCTTCGGGAATGGAAACGACCTTTATGTGTGTCTGCGAGATAATACTACGTTTTGCTGTTACTTTTGAGTGTATTTTCTAAATAAGTCTGTTAGACGCTTGGCCGTTTCCCCTTTTGTAAGATTCATGTTATTTGTATCCATTCATATTTTCCAGATGCTAGTACTTTCATCAGAATAATCGTATACAGTAGAATGCATATTTCGGAAGTTGAGATCAGATTTATAGTTTGTATTCATCCATTTATTATGGATTTTAACTCTTAATGTAATAATTATAATAATAATGATATAATAATAACAACAATAATAATAATATAATAGTACAATACCAAATAATAGCTCCTGTTATTACGTTTTCAAAATTAAACTATTGTGTTTTTATAATTATAGAGTATTCTGGAAACTTGACTGACATCACAATGCCCTGCACTTACAGCATACGTTGGGAAACATTTAGAGACAATCCAGATGTTGGCAGCTTGTGTTCAAGACTTGCTAACCAGATCTTCACCTTGCGGTTACTTTTCCATATAGGTTTGCGAGATTGAAAGCGCCGGTAATAGCAGCACGTCTTTCGAATGGGTAATGTCTCTTTAGTTTACATGCGGTTAGTAGAAATGATAACGAGGGGCAGTTTCAAACGCTTTATATGAGGTGAGTACACCGAGATCAAGTTATGGCGTCAATTCTCAAACAGTTTGTGGAAGGTTGCTTGCGGCCTGTCATAAAATGCTGTGAGCAAAAGTAAAACTAGTTCCCTTTCCCGTGAGTCATATTTTGTGCAAGGATTTCTTGAACTGCTCTAGGAGATATTTCACAAGAGAAGATTGAAAATTTATTCCGATGTATAATTTTAGCAGATACAAAACTTAATCAACTACGTATTTTATCTTTTCATTAAATCAACTACATTACATTACTTCTTGAAGGATATTGGAAAAATTACCGTAGAGTGTTGTATGTTAATAAATATATTTAATTTTTATGTCAAATGCAAGTTCCATAACACATTATTACATTATCATTCACTTCTAAATTCTAAAGTAATATATTCTCATTGGTCACATGCGCACTTATTATATCCCGAAAACACCCGCGCTGCCTCTAGAAAGCGGAGACATCAAATTATTTTCAGAGTCCGCGTCAGATAAGTGTTTGACAAAATTAATTTTAGTCAAAGAACCGTTTCGTAAATGGAGAATTGAACGAGTAATTTAAGAGATGTTATCGCTCTTCTGAGAATCCAGTTACGCTCTCCAGACAATGTCCGCCAGAAAATGAACAATTCAACGATGAGATGAACCGGTTTTAAATACCCTAACCGCAGCACGCAACATGAACGTGCAGGAAAGGAAATGAGAATCATCGACGGTTTTCTTGTCCACACTGGCTTTTCTTATTAGTCCTCATGTTTCTGCGAAGTTGTTTGAAATTTAGTCTCACCACAAAAGCATGAGTGGGGATGTTGCTCAAAATTTGTCTTTAATGCTTTGTTTTCTTTCCGTTTCGGCGACATGAATATTGTATTGTTTATTTACTTTAGTTGATACGTTTTTCGATTGTATTCATTAAAACATGCATACAGTGTTGGGGACGGAGATATTGCAATTCTGTTCATTTGCGAGCAATTTCTATCTTGTGTTGTGGACTTTCGAGTCGTGTTGGAACAAGATTTCTTACTTAAGAGATTCCGCTGTCGTATTGTCCATTACATTACAATGCTATTGCATGTTGTAGGCTCTGAGATTTCGTGACTGTTGTGTCACGAATGGCGCAAAAATAGGAAGAAAAAGTAATTGCTTCAACGACCTTCATATTTCCATCAATTAAACCGTCAAATAATTGCCGCTCTGTTCTTGTTTCTAAAGCAATTATTCTTGTTGTTTTCAGGTGAGTGCCAATTTATAGCAGTCTCTTGACTCCCGGCGAAGGTGGATTATTTTGTAAGTAGAATAATGGAAACCTGTAATGCTACCTCACTTTTTAATCACCTTTATTTCGTACTATATGAAATCACTACTCCCATTGCCTTCTATTACCGTGGGTACATTGCTGTATGTTCAATTTCCCTTCGATCTGTACAAGAGTATTTCATACTGGCGATCGTTCCTTTTTCTCTTGGCTGACTCGTTGAATATGGATTTAACCAATGATACCGTATTATAATTAACTGTATTATAACGAATTTACCTCCTGTATGCAGAAAGTATGCTCACTTGGTACGAGCATGAACTAATTTCCAATTATTTAAACATGATTTTATAATGCATATCTTGTTTGTTTTCTCAGTAACCATCATATTTCTGAAAGTTACTATTTGCTCAGAATATTTTGCGTGAAAATATGTAAAACATATAATTGAATAAATTCAATATTTAATTTTGTTGTGTATTTCTATACACAAATTTCATTGCAGCTAATATCAGTTTCCTGTAACTGATTTATGTATGAGATGCATCAGCAAAATAACGATCGTTTTGAACATTATGTGCTGTGGAGCCCATCTTGAAAATTGATACCGCTGATAAACTAACAGGGGAATTTCATGTGCCCGAAAAATTGTTATCTAACATGGTTCTAATGGTAAATTACCGGCACACATTCCATTGTGAATACTATTGCTACTTTATTAAACTTCATTGTGCGGTCTAGTAAGAGTATAGTGTTGGAATAATGTACTGTGTGTAAAAATTAAGAATTTAGGGCATATTTTAGTGCAAATTTTTGAGGTTTTTATTGCATAAATGCGTATATATTTCTTAGATTATTGGTGCATATAAATTGAGTCCCTAATTATAATACAACCAGGTGCGAAAGTGTCTGCTTCAGCAATTACGTGTGGTTGAATATCCCTGCCTTTTGGGCGAGCAATCTTTCCTCCTGACATTTTGTAGTGCATATTGCCTTTGCCCCTTCTCTGAAAATTGCAAGAACTGGACATCTTGCCTGCCAATTAACCTCAAGTATAATTTGATTAAATAACATTAACTGTACAGAGAAAACGTATTCAATTTTATGTATAAAATTTTATATTTTCTTTTTCAAGACATGTGAAAATGTGTAAATGTGATTTCCAAATTTCAGGAGAAATACAAAATTTTGCGAATATATTCTTCATTCCCGAATGATTTCTCGTTGGATTATCTGCATTCAATTTTTGCCTTCAATTCAAT
This sequence comes from Gryllus longicercus, assembly GCA_038098605.1. Lineage (NCBI taxonomy): Eukaryota > Metazoa > Arthropoda > Insecta > Orthoptera > Gryllidae > Gryllus > Gryllus longicercus. The sequence continues at coordinate 1,956,539 of JAZDUA010000188.1, read as the reverse complement.
GAAGGTGTATGTATTATTCTGCATCTCGTAGTTAATTGTAAGACACAAGAAGTGCATTAGATTAAACTAGACTTCAATGCAATATGATGTAATTTTATGAATACATTTCATATTTATCCATATTCGTACGTGCGGTACATCCATTGTGGGGAAACCGTGCATGTTATCTCCAAAAGCGGGTCATGTGTCTTGAGATGTCTTCTGTCTCCCCCCTCCCTGTCGTCAGTAGGACAACACAATAAGTTTTTTTTTAAAATCTTTCGTTACGTGCATTCCGAGAAACGAGTCCGTATTTTGTCAGGTGCGTGTATACGCGCGCGCGCGCGCGCGCGTGTGTGTGTGTGTTTTCCAGCCGCGGTTCTTCATTGTTTGGGCTGGCGCGGCGCGTCGCGGCGGGCGCGGCGGGGTGTTGCAAATGTCACCCTTGTGCCACTCTCGGACAGCGTGTCCACACGCGCCGCCGCCGCCGCCGCCGCCGCCGCCGCTGATTAGCGCGCGTGACACGGCGAAAGAGCGAGCTGCTACTCGGAGTCGTACTGGCGTGCACCAGAACCGTAGTACCGTAGAGGGTGTTGCATTGGACAGCAAGTTCCCTCACGGGTAGATTATGAAGTGTACACTTCTAAATGTATGTTTTCCTGAAATTGTCAAAACGAGAGCCTAGAATAACATACTTTTTTACCAGAAATTTATTTTTTAAATAACTTTTTTATTGAAATATTACTGTCCTCAAATTATCAAAATGAGTACCCGAACAAAATAAACAATTAAGAAAAGAAATAAGAGAATATAGTTGTGATTTATACCTCAAGCGTGTGTACAGGTAACGGCACGGTTTAGTGCGATAATTATTTTCGGAAATGAGCTTTTTTTTAATTAGATCGTGCACCAACATGAATAATTCACGACACACATGCTACCCAAGGAATATTTCGAAAGAGATGTAGCTCGTCATAGGAGAAATCGAAGACACCCCCCCCTCTACTGCACAATGACACTTGACACCTGTGAGAAGGAAACCCGTCTTATTCCTGGACTTGTGACAATACATGATAATGAAGATGAACACTGAGCAGATGGGATGAAGATAGAGGACCCGCTGCTTGATGATAATGATGATACACCAGACGAAAGAAAGCGAGCAAGATAGTCCGCTTAATGTAATGATGATGATGAAGATGATAATGATGATGATGATGATGATGAAAGAGGCGGATCATGTGAAATGGGATCCCCCGCTTTGTCTCGACTATTACCACACCCAGCGACAGAAGCGCGACCCGCTGACACAAATGCGGATTGCAAGCGCGGAGGTCGCTACGCCACATGGCCCTTTGTGTACCGCGTGTAGCGACGTGGGCGGGCCTTTGCCTTTGCCTTCGCGGCCGTTCGGGAGCCCAGCGAGCGCCTGGGGCTTCGGGAGGTGGCGAGGGCCTATGACGAAACGTGGCCACCGCCTCCCCCTCCTCGCCTGGCCCCGCCCACGCCGCACACACCTCGCGCAACGAGACCGCTCTCCGGCGCGAGTTGGGAAATTGTCCACTAGCACTCGGACACCGACCAAAGGGAAGAGAAACGCACACGTGCAGCCGCTGCAAATGAGGCTCAACACAGTCGCCTCCAACCGGGCTACGGCGGCGCTCTTGACTTCCGCGGGATGGATAAATCAAAAAAAGATAGAACGTTTTATTTTCAGGTCAATAAAACTAATTTGCTGCAACGAGTCTTAAATAATGGTACTTGCATACCTCCTATTTGAATAGTTTGAATTATCGAATATTTCGACGATAACTGATACTTAAAAAAAAATGCTAGAACGGGGACTAAATGTTTTAACAACCAGCAGATTATCAAATATAAAGTGCTGTAAATCAAACATACTGTGACTTATTTTCCTTCTTATTCTTATTCTTATCCTTCTACTTTTTTCTTTTTGGTTCACTGCCTAATTAAAGTTTACTAAAGTAATACATGTGTCTTATATATGACTCGTATTTTACACTAGAAAGGTTTTACAGCATAAGCAATATTTCTGATCAATTCAAACAATAAACTTACGACTAACATTCCCTTACGTTATTCTTTGTCGCCGAAAAAACTGTACATCAATCACGTAAATGACATAACATCTCAGGTTTTATTAAGGAAAAAGTGCTAAACGTTTGATGTATCGCAGGCAGATCAGCGTTTAAGTTATATCTTGATAAATTAATACTCGTAGTCGCGCTCATTTAACATACCACGCATGCAAGTAAATGCAATTTCTTTAGGACTTTCATTAAACATTGCATCAGTTTCAGCTTGATTAAAGAGTCCATAAAATGAAACTCAGTTATATAACATGAGAATTTATTTTCTTGTTTGTTGAAGACATTTCATACATTTAAAAAAAATGTATCTGCATCTTAGGCTTTGTGAGATGAATGATGCCGTACATTTGCACTCGTCACTCAAGAGGTCTTGGCTAACCGCAACGGGACGGTGAAGTTTCTCAATTTCATTACGTAATATTTTCGTCAACTAAAAGAAAGTTTGTAAAAAAAAATTTTTTTTTTAGTACACGACTTAATGGACTGTCTTTTAAAAGTTAGGAGCTAAATAGTTACTAGCTGCTCCCAAGATATATGCGATTGTACTCCCTCTAAATATATCATATTTGACTCGTCATTCACGGTTGTAATTGTATAAGTGACTCAATAAATATTATTATTATTATTATTATTATCATTATTATTATTATTATTTAGTTTCTAATGTTGATTGCTTTTTCGAGAATTGTAATAGATTTTCACAGATTAATGGTAATACTTAATACGTGTTATAAATGTATTTAGGATGTCAAATTAGAATGAAACATTGTGTAAGTTCGAATTTCTAGAATGAATGTTCTATTTCTTCACCAGTGAACGATTGTAGAATTGCGCAGAAATGTTTTCCTCGGGCGTTTCGAAATATCTGACATTTCATTAATGATAAATTATTTCCTCGAAATTAAACAGTATCGCAGTAAACCGTTCGTAGAAAAACTTGAGATAGCAGATCCTGTAACTTGACTTGTAACCTAGTAACCTTTATACTGAAGCCTTCGATGGTATTCTAACATTGCTTTAAAAACGCAAGTGAATATATAATCCATCGATGTATCTTTGTAATAAACCCAATTACGAGAATTTAAACTGCAAAACTGAATATACAATTTAAATCTAAATCTTATTTAGGTGTATTGGTATTTCGTTCAGATGCTTTTCAAAGTTTTCAAGGTTTTGTTTCCTATGAGTTACGACTACGATCCTTGCACTGATAAGGGACGATTTTGAAGCGGAGAGATCTGAAGTTGGCTCAAATTGGAACTCAGAACGACGCCCTTTGAGTGTCATCTGGCACCCAATTCTCTTTGGTTCAGTGATGTAACTGAAGTTTCGAAATTGAATTAGGAAGTGTTTGAAAAGTTTGAGTTATGTATTAAAAAATATTGTTACTGTTGTTAGAAAATACCGTTTTCCATTGTTCAGTGCTGTTTTTTTTCTTCTTTCTTCTGTTAGGACTGTGAGTAAAATCAGTACAGTCAGAACAATTCGTCAAAACATGTGATCATTTTTATTGGAGAAAAAAAAGATGTGTATGAGAAGGATATTCCGCTACTCTTCGTTTGCACCGCATGAAAGGCGAACTCTGCTTCTGAAGAAGAGGCGTCCCGTGCAGCGCCAGTGCGGGCCCGAATCTTCTGAGACACCGCGGCGCGGCGCAACGCGACGCGACTTGCAAGCGCAGTTCTCGCCGCGTACCCCCCCCCTCCCTCATCCCGCGGGCGGTGCTGTATATCTCCGCTGCAGTGGGAGCGCGAGGCGTGAGTCATGCACCGGCTTACGAACCGCCCTCCTCGCTCACACGGCCGCTGCTCGCCAGTTGTTTCGTGCGCCGGGCTCAGTGACCCTTGGCACTGCATCGAAATAAATATGGAGTTTTCAAAAATTGCTCCGCTGCTCTTTGTCGTCTGTATTTGTAATGGAAGTTTCTTCTCAAACTCTGTCACTTTCCGAAGCATTTTACCTTTTTTCCGAAAAGTAATTGTGGAACATTAATATTTCTTGGGATTTTGAATACGGTATGATTCAAATCTTTGCCTCCGCATCATTAGTTTTTCCTGCGAACTTTTGAAAGTTGAAATGTATTATATCTTTGTAGAGGAGTACAAAATTTGAAGCATGTGAGATGGGAACGAAATTTTCAACAATAAACGTCTGGGCTCCATTGCACAGTGGAACCTGTGGTAGCACCTGTGTGTTCTTTATGGTCCGAGTCCCGGAGTCCCGGAGTCCCGGAGTCCCGGAGTCCCGGAGTCCCGGAGTCCCGGAGTCCCGGAGTCCCGGAGTCCCGGAGTCCCGGAGTCCCGGAGTCCCGGAGTCCCGGAGTCCCGGAGTCCCGGAGTCCCGGAGTCCCGGAGTCCCGGAGTCCCGGAGTCCCGGAGTCCCGGAGTCCCGGAGTCCCGGAGTCCCGGAGTCCCGGAGTCCCGGAGTCCCGGAGTCCCGGAGTCCCGGAGTCCCGGAGTCCCGGAGTCCCGGAGTCCCGGAGTCCCGGAGTCCCGGAGTCCCGGAGTCCCGGAGTCCCGGAGTCCCGGAGTCCCGGAGTCCCGGAGTCCCTCGCGGTGCCCGGCGGCCCGCCTGAGGCAGGTGTCCACGCTCCGTCCGTATACTGGCGGAGTGCATTTTACGGCCGGGGAAAACCGGTCGTTGCCGGGCGGTGGATGCACGCGTCCGCCGCGGGCTCCGCTCCGCTATTGATCTGTTGAGGCGGACGCGGTTTTGCGGCGCGCGATTGTACGCGGCCCCAGCAGCAGAACGGGCGCTCGCTCGCTTTATCTATCGGCGCAGTTGCAAAGAAGCAGCGGCGCCTCGCGCGAAGGGGTGAGGCGGGGGAGAGGCGCGGTTGCTTTGGAATCCGGCCCAGTGGCTGCGCCACTCGCACTTCCGACGACGCGCCTGATAAAGTGGGCAGCGGAGCGGCGGCGTTGGCCGCCTCGGCGCCCGACTCCCTCGCTTGGGGATGTCGAGTGCAACCCACGCAATGGGTGACAGATTCTGACTCGCTACCTCTCTTCTCATTCTCTCTCGCTCCCTCTCTCCCCTCTTTCTTTCCCTTCCTCTTTCTGCCCCTTCCTCTTTCTGCCCCTTCCTCTTTCTGTCCCTCCCTCTGTCTGTCCCTCCCTCTTTCTGTCCCTCCCTCTTTCTGTCCCTCCTTCTTTCTGTCCCTCCCTCTTTCTGTCCCTCCTTCTTTCCGCCCCTCCCTCTTTCTTTCCCTTCCTCTTTCTTTCCCTTCCTCTTTCTTTCCCTTCCTCTTTCTTTCCCTTCCTCTTTCTTTCCCTCCCTCTTTCTTTCCCTCCCTCTTCCTTTCCCTCCCTCTTCCTTTCCCTCCCTCTTCCTTTCCCTCCCTCTTCCTTTCCCTCCCTCTTCCTTTCCCTCCCTCTTCCTTTCCCTCCCTCTTTCTTTCCCTCCCTTCCTCTCTCTTTCCCTCCCGCTCTCTTTTCCTCTCGTTCTTTCTCTTTTTCTCTCAATAGCAGCGGTTCTCGACCTACCATTTTTAATTGCATTGGTTTCACGGGATCCAGTGCTATCGTCAAGCACAGCTGGGGTTCTGCAGTATTTACTTGAAAACTTTGTTACAACGGGAAGTACCTTCTGAGAAGAAACGCGAATAGAATAAATCTCAGCAGTGGTTCAAGAGACAATTGAGGGATGTAGCGTCGGATACCATGGACACGAGTTTGTTGAGGGAGATTTAATCGAGTTGAGGGACGCCTGAATTAAGGCCGGTTATATATTAACGTGAAATTCTGGTTTTAAAACCCAATTAGTAGCGGCTTCAGGATATTGGGGAAGGTAACGTTTGTCCATTGATTCTGGATTTAGAATTTCAAAACAATACATTTTCTTGTGTTGAAACTTAGTGTTCATATTGGAATTACCGCAGGAGAGAGAGGCCGCCGGACAGCGACGTTTGGTGAGTGGCAATACAGCTACAACTGAATTTATTAGCGTTCGCACGAACTTGAGCATTCATGTGTGCATATGCTGTTGCGGGAACACGTGAGTGCAGTAGATTTGTAACAATCACCTGTGAGTAGTGCCTATTTTTTGCGTATAATTACACTCTATTTTGTTTTTAGTAACACGCCCACTGGTACGAGCGTTGTAAGAGTTGGTCGCCTGTGCTGCCTCATGCACAGATTTATTTATGATTTCCTGGACCTAAGCTTCACCTCATGCGAGGTTTTCAATGACATTAATATTTAATTATGATAAATAGAATAAAATGAAGGAGGATAGGTTCAGTGAGAGTCAAGAGAAGGGGAAAACCAGAGACAGCTTGCCGGGACCTTTTGAATTGCATGTGAATAGGAGGGAGATTGTGCGTAACAAATTAACAAGAAGCCTGAATGGTTCTCCAGGCAAATATAACTAGTAGGATTTATTTAAAGTTGCATTTGTAGTAAATCAGCGGTTTCATCCAATCGGGAGCTTATGTGTCACTACACTGAAATCACTGGGGTGACGTTCAAGCTCCCGATTGGACGTCAACAGCAGATTTAATTCAAACGCAGCTCCGAATAAATCCAAGTATAGCGTGATGTGTTAGCAACTTGGGTATGCACGTGTTGAAAGTTGTTTTCGAATCTTTCGATTCTCTTTTAACGCTTAACACTTTGAAGGTTTCAAGTAATCACACTACCCAGGTGTTGACTTTAAGAGCTGTTCAGATTCGAAATGCCGATTTACTCCTGTCGCTGAAATCAAATGGAATGCTTAGTTCCATCTCGTGCGATGCACATCGCGCCCGCTCCTCGCTTCATTCCGCCTCCTTCGCCTCACGCCTAAGTTGCCGCCTCATCGCAACCCATTACTGCAGACGGGTCTCACTCTCGTCCCTCCGTTACCGGCCCCCGCTCCCGTTGCTGCTAATGCCCGCCCCCGCTTCAGCCGTCCGCAAATCTGTCGTGCCCTCCCCGACAAATTGCAGGGCAAATGGAGAGAACGAGAACATTTTTCAGTGCCAGAGGAGCGGTGGGATGGCGATTGGAGCCCGTCCGACTACATTTTTGCACTTGTAATTGCCTGCGGTACAGGGGAAACAAAAACTCGAAGGAGATGCACTCGGCGAATCGTTTTGGATGTAAGATGAAAGCTAAACATCTTCAGAAGCTCAAGAGTTGTATTTTTGTCATGTTCTATGCTATTCTGTTTCATGTGTTAGATCAGGACCAAGGGTAGGATCAGGATAAGCACAGTGCCTCTGAACAATGGATAATGTGAGATGTATCCGAGAAATGTCTTAAATCTACTGTATCTCTAACTACATTCTATTTCCTATAACCCAAGTTCACTATAACCGAATCTTCTTATACTTATTTGTAATGTAGGTAAAACGGGACCAGTCACTCAAGTTCACTATAACCGAAGGTTCACTATATCCGAGTTCACTATATCCGAAGTCGACTGAATATAGTAACAAATTATCGTGTTGTGCTTTTTCACATCGGTATTTTTTAAAAGTACGAGTACGCTGTCTCTATAATCTCACGTCTCTTTAAAGTCTCTCTATTATACACTTAAATTCAGCATAGGCAGAATTTTTGTTAGTAATGTGCTTAGCCAGTGCTTTTCAAATTATACCCGTCAACGAAACTCATAACGCATTGCACCTAAACATATATCCGCCATGGAGTGGATGTTTCCAGCGATCCTCTTTGAATGTTGTATCAACCTCAGAATTGAGGTATCCGCTAGTGAATGGATAGAGGTCTTGCTCAGCGTGTTGTAAAATGATGTACAATTGAGAAATACTATGTGATCGGTATCGTTTGATGTGTTTAGAGAGTTTTTCATAACATTTTCGTTCGAAAACTACGGTTATGGAAGTAGTTTCAGATCATATAGCTCTATTCGCATTTATTTGATTCAAGCTGTACTCCTACATGATGTAGCATCACGAAAATATAAAGTTAGCAATACTTTCTGCTGCAACAGTTGATAATAAATTTCATTTATCGTGATTACGTGTCGGTATCGTACACGATACAACTCAGGAAGTAGCGTTTTCCGATGTACATCTATCGTGAGGTTTGCGTATCCACACACACTGAAAAGTAAGTGAAAAATTTCTCTCATGTCTGATGTGCTGTTTGGTGAGGATACTTGAGCGTATCCAGTCACATGTACAGTGCAGGCACGGGTAAATGCCGAGAGGATGCGACACATTGCTGTGCCTACTGCACGGAGGGCTGCGGATGAGCAATAACATTTTTTGCCGTTCGCGTCTCGGATTTACATAATAAAAAGAAGCGTGCTTCCTGATACCCAAAGTCCCCGGAGAAGGAACGCCCATCCAATATTTTCCATTGCTTCCAGAAGTTTTATCCTAATTTCATTTTTTTAAACTTTAAACACTTCCAGTAAAATAGATGATATTTTTTTTCTCGTTAATCGGCCGACTAGGACCACGCATGCAAGCATCCTGCATTTACCGTGGCTCAGTATTTATTTATTATCGCGGTGGCAGGTGCTTGCAACAACTTTTTGGGGGGGACCAGCATTTTTAGCTGGATCCGATTTTTATCCCCCACGGTTGTTAGCCCTGGGGGTATGGAAGATGAAATGATGATATGATGATAATGGGGGTGAAAGGACAACACATACAGACATACACAAACACAAATACACCCATGCCCGAGGCGGGACTCGAACCCGCGATCTTCTGGTCCGAAACCACTCCGGCACTACTGCCTTAGCGATCTCGGCCATCTGATCGGCATGATATTTTATTTATTATTATTATTTTTATTATTATTACTATTATTATTATTATTCTTATTTATTCATTAAATGACGTTCAGACTGAAACAAAAATAATTTTTGATATCCTTCATTAGTCAAAGAGGCAAAATGATTGGGAAAGGAATACGAGGTATGAAGGTGCTCCCTAATTGGCGGGTATCTGTAATCAACCCTTGCGAACCTGCATTTTCATATCAAATGAATAGTACCATCAGGCCCATCGCTTTTCACCACTTCTGCTCTATCAGTTGCCGCTGTCGCCTTCGTCTCCGAAGCGACCTTCGTTTTCTAAGTTTTTCAGAGTATTTCATTGAATTCTTGAATATCTTTGACCTAACGCGACTTTTCCTGACCTACCACGTGCTTCTCGTTAACTTCAATAAATCAATTAGAAAGTAGTCGTAGCTTAAGTTAAAATTTCGCGTGTGTGCCATCGTTTAACTCACTTCCTTTGAAGTCTTCTTCAAATTTTTTATGCCAGTGACTCCCTAGGTACTGAACCAAAAAAACGTCCGTTTCTCTCAGGAGTGGTTTTCGAATTGCCTTCGAAGGACATTCGTGGCTCTTAACAGTGAGACGCAGAAGCCACTGAAATTAGAGTAGCTAGGCACGAGTACTTCCAGGATCTGCTGCTTTGATCTGAAGATCTTCCTATTAAGAAGTTGGATTCAGGACATAAGGGGTGATCAGTATTTTACTACTTAATTCGATATTTTTTTGAACAGATTTCTTTTTAACTTATTAGAAGCATTATTATTACGAAGGATTGTATTTGTGAGTGTCAAAAGTGTGATTAGTACGTCGGCTAAATGTAGTTTCTCTATTTTCCAGAAATCTTTTCACGAATGTATTTGAATGTGGGATTTTTATTTATATCTATTGAAAGAATTTTATTCGATATTCATAGATATGCATTAGCAAATATAGTGAGAAAAAAAGGGGTAACGGATAACAGCTAAGAAAATTCTAAAATATAAAAATGTGTTTCTGTGTGCACGCATTTGTGTTCTAGAAAAGCGTTTGAAACCCAGGAGCAATTGCCTCCAAATTTTACACTTTTGAGCAGCCGTGAAGAGACCGAACTAGTGTGAGGTTCACGATCCCGAAATGTTATCCCAAATGTCTTTAAATCTCAAAGATTTTGTTACTGAAAGTGATGCAACAACCAATGCATTTATCAGGAAAGCTGTGCGGCAGGGCTGTAAATAAATACTCAGAGAACGCCAGATAATCGACAGGTCTACAATAAATCCCATTGTGCCTTCAAGGAGTCATCATCGACTATTTTTAATTCGTCGGTACACTTATACTTTGTATCACTTATATTCTTATTTTAGCTCTTTATAAGAGAAAACGCAGAGCACCAGTAACGGCGTACACGTGTTATAAAGTGATGTCACCCCCCACTAAATATTGCTTTGTTTCAACCCCACGAGACCTAAAAACTATTTCGTATGGTATTCAGGCGGTGGTGCAACCAGGATTTTCTTTGAGTTGCCTATGAGTGTAGTGTGCTGCCGATTTGATGTATTCTTATAAAGAAGTTTTCATTAAGAGGGGAAAATCTCCCGCAGTCGATGTATATGTTGGTGCCGGAACTCACCTTGGAGTAGGAGAGGAACACCGCCACATCCCGGAATATAACGTGCACTACACTGACGGGATTAATAAACATAGTATTTTACGCATATGAAAAAACAAAATATTCATTCGAACGATATTGAGATCACTGGTTAGCCGTGGACATCCAAGAGACTTTCAGAGGCCACGCGTGTCTCATCGTCCGAAACTGTACGCCCCTTGAAGGCGTCTCGAAGGCAGAGCGGGGGCGTTGCCCGCCCCACCAGCGGCGATAGAACAGCCCGCCGCCTCGCCCCGCCCCTCGCCGCCCCATCCCGCCCCGCCCCCGCCCCGCGCGGCCAATGAAAAAGTTATTAGCCGCGCATTATATAAACATCGGGGGCGCCACGTCAGGCAGACGTGCTTTTGCAAGGCGAAGATTGGAAGAAGAGAGCAAAAACGAACAGACGGCGAGCGCCAGACCGCAACGACTGCTCTTCCTGTGAAGAATTGGATTTGCACATGCGGTGCTCTCAGAGAGAGAGAGCCCATTGCATTGGAGATTTTCTTAGTAGATGAACTTTAAAGCAACGGAGTTCGATGGAAATGCGGTTACTATTCTGCGATGAATACTTGTAGGTTCTTGCGCCTGCCTCATGTCGAAGGGCTTTGGGGAAACGCCCAAGTAGGCGGTGCCGATGGCTGTCGTTTCGAGTGAGTGTTTTCAAGGTCTGCTTAACCGGCTTAGGTGACTCGGGGCATCAATTGATGACCCTTCAGTCCCTCTGCTCTAGGGTTCGAGTTCCGCCGGTGGCAAGATTTTCGACACTTGCTACTTAGGCAGGTTGTATGTATCCGCTCTGGAGAGAATTCTAGCGTCCGGCTGCTCTAATCGGAAATTTTCCGTGGCTTCTCCAATCAACGCCAGGCGAATGCCGGAGCAGTACTTGCACAAATGGGTCACGGACCGCGCGCGACCTTTTCTTCCTCTTACTTGACTTATCCTCAATTCTTACTAACACACACACACACACACACACACACACTTAAATGCACTACACAACCACGGACTAGAGGCTGGGGTGTTGCCCCGCAAGCCGACGGGAAAACCCAGCAAGCAGACGTGTAAGTCGGCGGTGGATCTCACCATCCATCAGGGTAAGGTCACCGCCTCCTCCTCAATTAAAATAAGCGCTACCCTTATGGGACTAATGACTTTAACAGCTAATGCGCCCGAAACACTAATCAATCAACCTTCTGCTTGTGACGTGAATGGTCTCTCATACCATGACAAAGAAGAGTTTTGCCATTATAATTATTAACCTCTCATCATCATTTACCACTCATGATCACTCCTACATTCACACAACCAGTAGAAGACGGTGGCAAACCACCATTGTGATTTTCTTAGGAAGAAGATCCTAGAAAAGAAACTCCTAGGCCTCTTGAGGCCTCCTCCCTGGCTCAGGCTCAGGCTCTGGGACAGAGTATATTTACGGCTCCACTCAATCGATACACCAACTGCATAGTACTGAATATAAATTGTTTTATTTGACGTAAATTCCAGGTTTTGCATCCATCTGACCATTCTTCACCATTGTCACGGAGGGTAGAAACCCAGTGGAGTTGAACCCCTAAAATATTTAATTTTTACTATGTTACGTCGTGAGGAACTTGACTTCAGGGCTTCGATCACAAGTCATGTTCAGTCTATTATATCATGTAATTGTGAATCCATAAGGACACACATTTCATTATGAAACGCATAACAACACTCAAAATAATAAGCATTTAACACTCCGTTATAGATGGGTAACTAAAGTAACTTATTTCAAAATATTGGAAGGAGGAGGCAGTGTCAATGTTTCATTGCACGAAAAGCCCCACAGCGAGTCCGTACTACGGACGTACTCATATACGTAAGTAAACAGACGTACTCCGATATTAAAAGTTCAGTTAGGCCTCCGCAGGTGCGTCTGGGACCTGGCGCGTTGTCGTGGGCGCTGCATGCGAAGTGCGTAACGAGGAGCGAATTGTAGCAGTGACGGGCGAAACGCCGCTTCGGTAACCTTCTCGCAGGCGACGTGTTAACGCGCGAGGCGCCGGGGCGTCGCTGGCGCGCATGGGAGCGACAGACGCGGTTCTAACGAGTGCGAACGCGCCGCGTCAGGGCCAGCCGGTTCCTATTCTCCGGCGCTACGATCAGTAGCGCAACCAAGATTCCTCTAGGGGGTAAGGGCTATGAGGTAAGTTCATTGCCGAATAAAGAATTTTACTTTCTCGCTCTAAAGAAGTTTTTTTTCTGAAGAACGAAAGGTTATGTAAAGCTGCGGGGAATTTTCGGCAAAAACTCTTATTGCCGGGCCCTGGTAACGAAAAAGGGAATAAATCCGATTGCTAAATTTAAGGGGAAACTGTTGTTTAACACGTGGTGTAGCTAGAATCCATTTTTGTGGGTCTTTGATACCGAAAAATCGAATAGCGGCTGAGACACACAGACAGGCAGACTGATAAACAGACAGACGTTATGCCGTCTGTGAACAACGCTAGCGGCTAAACCGTTCAGATGATTTTCTCCAAAATTGATATTCCTCAATCGATCTGACTGATATCGCGGGCCCTTGAATTTGAAACCGATATTGTAAATTGGGAAAGGGGGTACTTTATATGAAGCTCTTGGGACATTTTCAAAATTTTCAAAAAAATGGTTCCTTTGATTTTGATTAAATTTTGTTGCTGGATACTCTGAAGAACGTTCAAGAGAATAATGAGGTTTCATTTTCGTTGAAAAGATTGATTTTTTGAAAATTGCATTAATTCAATACTTTTTTATAATGAAATATGGTCTTTAAAACATCTGTAAATAATATCATGTTCAAATTTTCGAAAATATGAATGTTTCTTTTGTAATTTTGTGCCAAACAAAGGCAATTTTTATTTTCTTTAAAGAGGTTTTTAAAAACAGCACATTACCTTTCTTGTTTAAATTGAGACCTTTTAAAGCAAGAAGGACGCTTAAGTGCAGGCCTCGGCGTCTTCCTAGTTCCATGTTCGGCGTCTTCCTAGAACTACAGTTAGGAAGATATGTTTTTTTTTTTTTTTTATAAAACATGCTGATTAAAAACTTCTTCAAAAAGAGGATATTCAATTTTTCGAAAATATTAGTGTTTTTGCGGAAATTTGAAAAAATTCTAAATGGCGAATTCGAATTTTCCGCGCTTAGTTTGTGGGGGTTTCAATCTGTAAAAGTAATTTGCGAAGTGCATGGAGGAAGTTGGATTTTCAGAATGAAAACCCCCTTTTTACTGTTGAACTTAATACGAGTATTAACTTAATATTACGATCGTAAAATGAAAATTTATTTTATTACACTCATTATCTTGTATACGAAATCGTATGCTCTGTCAGCGTACTTCTACAAAAGTGTAATGGTGGTTGCAAAGGGGCCTGCTGCTGGCCTGGAGGAGCGCGGAGGCGCGGTGCTCTGCGCGGGCGGAAGTCGGCCGAGCCTCTGCTTACGAGCCCTCCTGCTCTGATAAGGAGCGACATCCAAACACCGGTATCTCGCGGCCCTTGCCCCCGCCCCCGCCCCGAGGGAAGTCGGTGCACTCGCTCCGCAGCGCATGCGCGACACGAGTGCGGTGCAGGCGGTATCTATTTGCCGAGGCGCATGACGACAAGTGTCTTCAAACAGCAGAGGCCTCGAAGGCGGAAAAAATGAAAGGCGGCGGACTTCTACTCAATGTTATCGGATTAACACACGTAAACACCCTAAAACAAAGACGTTCTCCCTGTACTTCTTGTTTCTCGCACTTCCGTCGCCTGGGTGACCTATCCCAAAATGCTTGTAAAAGAACGACGCATTTCAGTGTCATTGACAAATGTACTATAAAAAGAGCCTGATGCACCAATTACATAAAACAGTTGAAACAAAAAACATTTGAAGTAATTGAGGGAAATTTAAAAAAGGGAAGAATGTTGAAAAGTAAACTACTATTACTACTACTATAATTGTGACGATTTATGTAGACGACTGGCTTCTACATGTATTATTATTATTATTATTATTATTATTATTATTATTATTATTATTATTATTATTATTATTATTATTATTATTATTATTATTATTATTAATGATAATAATTAATAATGTCTTTATTTCTGGCGAGAATCGGACCATAAGACCAACTCATCCGCCTATCCGATTTAATAAATTTACTTTTTTATAGTTCGGACGTAACGATTGTCTTAACGAACATAACGGATACTAAAATCTACATTAAATGGGAAGTACATAAATAATAATTTATGTTTACCATTTGTTATCCATTAGAAACCTCTTGAAATATATAGAGAGAGCAACTGACAATTCTTAACATAAAAAATTCGATTTCGCTCAAAAAGTATGATCCAAACAGTTACATACCATTCCATTATATTTTCTTACTTCTTACTATGTATATTCAATTCCAGCTTAGCCGCCTGAGCTACACGAAAGTTACTCTTCATATTGGTTTACGGAAAAGATTCAAAGAACAAATCTGAGACAGTGAGGGAAAGATTTCCTGGAAAATGAATCTCAGCCGCCTAAAAGTATTGTTCCTCATATACCAACATTCATACATGAATATCCACATTACTAACATAATATACATTTTAACGCTTTCCATTGAACATTTGAAATATCTAAAACTGTCTACTTAGTGGTAAGATTTTGCTTCCCCAGCGATACAGCGAAGTATTTTGTCAGTATACGAGAATTATTGTACCAGCAGAATTGTTCCGTATTTAAAACTGAGCAAATTCATTACGTACCCCCTGGTTCACTCAATATTTCATGGTTGGTACCTCTAAGATTCCTGGAAGTCGCGAGTACATAAAGGTAAAAAAACGAAGTATCTTGTGGGTGTTAAGACAGTGTCACTCATGCAGAACATGAAAACTGTATACTGTCCACCATAATTACCTAGATGCTACCTAATTAAATGTGAACGTGGTGTTAAGTGTTGTAGTTTGTGAAGGCGTGCCGTTAAATAGGTAACCAAAAACATTTGATGATTCCGAATTTGTGTTCTTATTCCATTCTCTACATTTTAACACGTACTTGTTAGCAAATGCTGAGTATGGAATGGAAATCTCACATTGGTCCAGAATGGTACTAAGTTTTTTAACCTCTTAGGAAAATTCTGAATATCGTCTCCATACTCCATGCGTTTAGTTATGAAAGTGGAGGAAATCTTTACTTTGGACCTTGTGGAAAACTATTCCTAAATGAAATATTAAAGCTGAAAATAATTTATTGGCACGAAGAATGAATTCGTTCAACATAAGCAGTAAACTCAGTATTTATATTTTTTTATTGGTTTCTTTTACTTACCATAATAATGTATATTTTTAAGATTTTGACACAGTTATTTTTAGATATCAAGTCATCACAATTTTTCATCAAGGCAGGTCGCTTACAATAGTGGTTCAAAATTAAAAACTTAAATCGATAGACCTTGGCATCGTCGTTACTGGTTCTGGGCAAGTTCTACACACATACCTACCCACACACCTACACACACGCACACCTACACACACACCTACACACACACCTACACACACACCTACACACTCACCTACACACACACCTACACACACACACCTACACACACACTCCTACACACACACCTACACACACCAACACACACTCCTACACACACACCTACACACACACACCTACACACACACCTACACACACACCTACACACACACCTACACACACACCTACACACACACCTACACACACACCTACACACACACCTACACACACACCTATACACACCTGCACACACCTACACACATACACACACACCTACACACACACCTACACACACACCTACACACACACCTACACACACACCTATACACACCTGCACACACCTACACACATACACACACACCTACACACGCACACCTACACACGCACACCTACACACGCACACCTACACACGCACACCTACACACACACCTACACACACACCTACACCTACACACACACCTAACACACACCTACACACACACCTACACACACACCTAACACACACCTACACACACACCTACACACACCTACACACACACCTACACACACACCTACACACACACACCTACACACACACACCTACACACACCTACACACACACCTACACACACCTACACACACCTACACACACCTACACACACACCTACACACACACCTACACACACACCTACACACACACCTACACACACACCTACACACACACACCTACACACACACACCTACACACACACACCTACACACACACACCTACACACACACCTACACACACACACACCTACACACACACACCTACACACACACCTACACACACCTACACACACACCTACACACACACCTACACACACACCTACACACACACCTACACACACACCTACACACACACCTACACACACACCTACACACACACCTACACACACACCTACACACACACCTACACACACACCTACACACACACCTACACACACACCTACACACACACCTACACACACACACCTACACACACACACCTACACACACACACCTACACACATACCTACACACACACCTACACACACATACCTACACACACACATACCTACACACATACCTAACACACATACCTAACACACATACCTAACACACATACCTAACACACATACCTAACACACATACCTAACACACATACCTACACACACATACCTACACACACATACCTACGCACACACATACCTACGCGCACACATACCTACGCGCACACATACCTACCCACACATACCTACACACACATACCTACACACACATACCTACACACACATACCTACACACACACATACCTAGAGAACTGGAGCTGGAGACCTATTACTGGAGCTGGAGAGGTCGGCTGGCGGGAAGGTAGATGAATTGAGGGGCTCCATATCACACAAACTGGGAGATGCCGCAACAGTTACCGCACTGAGGGAGGAAACCACTGTGGAGCTGCGTGACCTCGATGAGCTCGCAACCAGGGAGGAGATCTGCGCCGCGCTGGAAAAGCAGCTAGAGACAAAGCTTGACCAGACAGCGGTGAAAGCACTACGGCCCAGCTTCAGAGGTACGCAGGTGGCGGTGGTCTGCCTACCAACGGCTCTGGCGAAGAGGGCTGCATCGATCGGGAAAATTCGAATTGGCTGGGTGATAAGTCATATTCGAATTAAGGCTACGCCGTTAAGATGCTACCGATGCTGGGACTTCGGTCACCGCGCCAGTTCCTGCAAGGGACCTGACCGAACCAAGCTTTGCCGCAAGTGTGGCGAAGAGGGTCATGTGGCGAAGACTTGCGAAAAGGACCCGCACTGCTTGTTATGCTCTGCGAAGTTTGAATCCAGCCACACTTCTGGCGGCCCGAAGTGCCCGGTTTATCAGAGGGCACTCCAGACGAAGAACCGGCAGGAAAAATGAGGTTACTCCAATTGAACCTCAACCACTGTGAGGCAGCACAGGACCTGCTGCAACAAATGGTGAGAGACCTTAAGATCGATGTGGCGATTCTTTGCGAGCAGTACACAAACATGGAGGACCCTACTTGGTTTTCAGACAGGTCAGGCCGAGCCGCGATATGGACTTACGGTTTGCGACAGGTCCGGGAGGTCATAACTGTACCATCGACCGGCTTTACCAGGGTTAAGGCAGATGGCATATACATTTACAGTCCCCCTAGTCTCTCAATACACGAATTCGAAGCGTTGCTGAACAGTCTGGTGGCCGATGCACGAGGACGGAGACCCCTTATCATCGCTGGCGATTTCAACGCATGGGCTACAGCGTGGGGCAGCAGGGTAACGAACCGAAGAGGAGAGGCCCTTCTAGACCATCTAGCCTCACTGGACGTCGTCCTAGCAAATACCGGGAACTCTCCAACCTTCTCCCGAAATGGCGTTAGCTCCATAGTTGACTTGACATTCGTGAGCGAGTGCATTGCTCGCTCGGGTCTAACCTGGGTTGTGAGCGACCAATACACGCATAGTGACCATCATGCTATTCTCATTGAGATGGGTAAACCCGAGAATCGTCGGACACTGCACCAGCCTAGTCGCAAGTGGAGCACGAAAAAACTGGACACGGAGGCCCTCGTCGCCATGATGGAAGATGTGACCATATCTGAAGGACCACCGGAAGAGCAGGCAGAGGAACTCATGACGCATGTTGTCAATGCATGCGATGCGTCTATGCCGAGGTGCTCACCAAGCGACCGCCGACCACCGGTTTACTGGTGGAACGAAGAAATTGCTCAACTGCGCAGGAAATGCATCAAGAGCAGACGTCTGTGCCAAAGAGCAAGGAGCCGGCCCGACTCTGAGAGGTTGCGCGAACAACACCGGAATGATCGGAACGCCTTGAAAAAGGCCATCAAAGCGAGCAAACGTCTCTGCTGGCGTGAGCTGTGTCGAGAGGTTGATGAGGACCCATGGGGCAGGCCGTACAAAATCGTTATGACCAAGCTGAATGGCGCGGTCAACATTTCCCCGACCTGTCCAAACCTATTGCAGAACATCGTGGCCACTCTCTTCCCGATCCAGACGGAGACGAACCACGCAGCTCCGATACATCGACCCACGGACGTGCCCCCAGTCAGCCCAGATGAACTTCGGAATGCTTGCCGCCGGATCCGGGACACTAAAGCTCCGGGTCCGGACGGAATACCAAATGCGGCTCTGAAGGTTGCCATCGAAGCTCGCCCAGACCTATTCTTGGGCGTTCTAGACAGATGTCTGAGGGAAGGTTCCTTCCCGCGCTGCTGGAAACGACAACGGCTAGTGCTCTTGCCTAAGGGCAAGAAACCACCATGCGATCCGTCATCTTACCGCCCGATTTGCCTGTTGGACACAGCAGGTAAAATCCTAGAGCGAATCGTTTGCAGCAGACTTGAGACCTTCGTCGAATGCAGCAGCGGTCTTTCCGATAATCAGTTCGGTTTCCGAAAGGCGCGCTCAACAGTGGAGGCAATTGGTAAAGTGGTGAGCACTGCTAGAGATGCCATATCAGGAGCACGCTGGAGAAGGGGCACTAAGAAGTACTGCGCCGTCGTGACCTTGGATATTAAAAACGCCTTCAACTCAGCGAGGTGGAGCTGCATTCTAAATGCCCTTCATCTCCTGGAAGTCCCAGTGTACATCAGGACAATCATCAGCGACTACTTCAAAGATCGAGTCCTGTTGTACTACACAGATGACGGTCCGAGGAGCTATGACGTGACGGGTGGTGTTCCACAGGGGTCGGTTCTGGGTCCCTTACTTTGGAACATCATGTACGATGCGGTACTGAGATTGGAGTTACCACATGGCGCGGAGACCATTGGCTTCGCTGACGACGTGACGCTCGTCGTAGTGGACAAGCACCTGGAGGACGTTACCCGCGTGGCCAACCGCTCCATCGCGATAATTCGCCGGTGGCTGTCTTTGGTCGGGCTGGTCCTGGCCGATCACAAAACTGAGGCAGTGCTGATTACCAGCAGGAAGACACGGGAGACCATCACCCTCAGAGTGGGGAGACACGAGATCCAGTCCGGGCCACACCTGCGGTACCTCGGCGTATGGATCGACGCGCGTCTTCATTTTGACGAACATCTTCGACTCGTTAGCCAGAAAGCGGATGGTGTGATCTCTGCCCTGTCGCGCATTATGCCGAACACCGGTGGCCCCAGGCAAAGCAGGCGGAAGCTCCTCGCGACCGTGGTTAGCTCGACCCTGCTGTATGCAGCGCCCATCTGGGCCAGCACCCTGGCAACAGCAGCATACGCCAGGAGGACCATATCCGTCTACCGTCGGAGTGCTCTGAGAGTGGTCTGTGCGTACCGCACGGTGTCATATGACGCCGTATGCGTAGTAGCAGGAATGACGCCTATAGAGCTTCTGGCGGACGAGCGCCGACGGATCTACTACCGGGGAAGACACGGCTCGCGAACAGAAGCCCTCGCTGCGCTGAAAGAAGGGAAGATGGAAACGATGAGACAGTGGCAAAACCGCTGGGACGCAACGCTGAACGGCAGGTGGACCCACCGTCTAATCCCACGGATCAGCGAGTGGGCGTCGAGGGTTCACGGAGAAGTGGACTTCTTCGTGACCCAGTTGCTGACGGGGCATGGATGCTTCAGAGCGTACCTGCACCGATTTAAGCTCGATGACGACCCGACGTGTCCAGCTTGCCCAGGACAGGAGGAGGATGTGGAGCACGTGATGTACAACTGCCCGCGATTTATAGGAGAACGGAACCAGCTGCAGGAAATCCTGCAACAGCGCCTGACACCGGAGAACACCATCCCATTGATGATGTCCACGGAAGATAGATGGGCCGCAATTGCGACGTACGCTGCCCGGGTCATGCGACGCCTCAGAACTGAAGAGCGTGCGAGAAGTGGAAGCCAATAAAGGCTTAAAGGAGGAGGGCTAGAATAGCCCCACCACCCCACCTAACGAAGTAATGCCTGACGGCGGTTCCGTAGGTGGGGCGAAGGAGGACGTAGGGTTTTAGTGGGTATTATCTACGGATGAGTCCCACACTCATCGGCCCGGATATGTGAGTCTGGGCCGATGGTGCGTAAATGCATTTCCCCCGTCGTTAAAAAAAAAAAAAAAAAAAAAAAACACACACATACCTACACACACATACCTACACACACATACCTACACACACATACCTTCACACACACATACCTACACACACACATACCTACACACACACATACCCACACACACACATACCCACACACACATACCCACACACACATACCTACACACACACGCCTACGTGTGTAAGCCTTACATCTCAGCATTGGAGATGGCCAAACTAGCAGGAAAGCAAATAATGGAACCGGGAGTAATGGATTAAAAATAAGGAACTATCAAGCATACGTATTGTAAGTTTATAAATAAAAATTAGTATGAAAAGTTGATCGCACAATGAAAAAAGGATTCGATTATTTATTTAAGAAATGTCCAAAACATATTGTAAGAGATTCGCGAAATGAATAATAGTAATAATAATAATAATAATAATAATAATAATAATAATAATAATAATAATAATAATAATAATAATAATTTAATTGTCTATATTAATGGCGAGCCTCAAGTCATTACGTTCGCTCTTCCACCTAATCGTGAGGCATTTCAATGTGGGTAGCGGGATAGAACTCTCTTTACATAGTGCTATCACCTACATTTTTCATTCATTTGA
This sequence comes from Gryllus longicercus, assembly GCA_038098605.1. Classification (NCBI taxonomy): domain Eukaryota; kingdom Metazoa; phylum Arthropoda; class Insecta; order Orthoptera; family Gryllidae; genus Gryllus; species Gryllus longicercus. The sequence continues at coordinate 1,934,873 of JAZDUA010000188.1, read as the reverse complement.
AAAAAAGGAAGCACAGATGTTTACTGTTGGATAAGATATATTTGGGTCATGGCAGCTCGTATCAGTGGGAGCGTGGATGAAGTGAGAGCCACTTGAGGAAGGGGCGTGGAAAAACGTGGGGAGATGTCTGTGGCTATTTATGAGAGGCGTGCAATATGTGAGGTAACAAGACCTGGTATTTGTATGCATGTATTCATACGTGGCTGCATATACAACCAGTTCTACAACTTGTCACATATTACTTGACCGCATAATCTCCACGCTTGTCCATTCGTTTGTTATGACTCTGCCTGGAGACATCTAACACGGCAATAGGGTTAACGGAATGCTCGCTCCTTTGAAGATTAAAAGAACACGGGATGCATTCAAAAATAAATTAAATCTGGACAGACTGGTTCATATATTAATATATATCTTGACGTCTGTATGAAGTGCACATTTTTCATAATTTCGGGAGCTCGAATAATTAGTTCCATCAAACTATTCATTTTTCTCATTAGTTACACATTATTTCTTTCAAATTTCTCTTAGTCGGAGATATTGTACTTGTTCTGGTATGTCGCATGAGAAACGAGGTTTACCTCGTGTAGAAAGAGAGCAGAATTTTTAGGATTTCCTGAATCCCCATCCAAATTTTGCTTTGACTAAATGTCTCGGGGCTAAGTATCCTCTTGACGTAGACCACGCGATTGTGATAAAGGCAGAGATATATATTTGGATTATGATGCTTCCTGTGCAAACTAAGACTAGACGGTTGTATTTTTCTTACAGGTGATGATGGTTGTAGGATCAAAAATTCTGGAAGGTATTCTTCACTCAGTGTATGTAATTCTGCCATTCATTCACGCATGAATACCTTCTTCAACGAGTATAAATATTTCATGATCAATACTTATCGCCGTATTTGATTGAAGCAGTATTTAATGTAGAAAGCTTTCGTATAACTCGTAGGATAAAAACTTATTTTTATCCCGACCATTATTTGACTGATTGTGCACGCTCAGACATTGCATTGTAGGCGACAGTAATGTTTTTGACAGTTTGTGGGAACACGAGTTCTCAAGCGCCTGAGTTTGTAGTCTTCTAAAGAAACAACCTCGGTACAGTAATTTGGGTTACGTATTATTATTATTATTATTATTATTATTATTATTATTATGTTAATCAGCAAGGTTTTAGAGGATCCTCTGTACCTAATATTTTCCTTGACTTGCAATAGCACTTGGCATCTCTTTAGTTTAGACATCGAATGCAAATTACTCGAGATTGTGCCTGATGGTCCAAGAGGACAATGTGTAGCATTATGTAATACAAAAGCGTCGCGCGCATCTCGCAGGTAACTTGGTGACTCGCGTAGACCGTGAGTGACAGGGAATTTTAAGAAAAGCAGTTTTCTTCTACTCTCTGATTTAAACACCTTTATACTCTGTTTATTTGCAAAGTTTGAATACCTATCTATTTGTAGATCAGCAGTCTAATTAGTTTACAAAAAAAACAAACACTCTAGAATAAATTTGGGGTATTTGTTAAAATATGAATTACATGGATATTCGTGATTTCTTACATCACCGGCCATTTCACTCATCTAATTATCGTTCACTGAAGGTAAAATATCGGCGTAGGTGGCTCAGGGCGTCAATTGATATCACTGCATTGCATCTGGCCGGGAGGTTCTTCGGTTCGAGTCCCTGGGTCTCGTTTGCGTGTTGTTAATAACCAGATAATTTCCGCAAGGGAGTTAATTTTTTATTCAACAAAAATTTTATACTGGTTTCAATTTGCGGGACTTTAAGTACAATATTTTTCAGCTTCACTCTGCTCTCCTCGAGTTCCTACAGACTCGCAATTTCAGTGCGACGCAGCGAGCAGTTCTTAAAAGGGAAAGAGGAGGGGGAGGGGGTGGCGTTGGCGTTGTCTTGGATATTTTCCGGGCCACAAAGCTCTGAATCAAGCTTCTTGGGCAGGCCTACTCTAGTGTTGGTAACGACGGACGGCGGGCGCGTGTCGCTGCAACAGGTCAAAGAGGAGGGGGAGGAAGAAGAGGCCACAGAGAAGTCCAGAGCGCGTCTCTGATCGCCCACACTCTGCAGCCACGTGCCGCCCGACCCGGCTCTGCCCCGTCCAGCCCCGCCCCGCCCTGCCTCGCCGAACTCCGCCCTGCCCTGCCCCGCCCCTCGCCGCCCCGCCCCGCGCCTCCTCGCCCACCGTCTCCCCGCCCGCACCTACTCTCAAGCGCCACCCTCACTCGCCCAACCCGGTCCCGCCTCTCCTTTGCTTCGTCCTCCTCTCGACAAGCCATCTGCCCTCCCTCCCCTCCCCATATTCTCGCCTCGCCAGCCGCCCCCTCTCACCCGCCTTTACCCCTCCCGGTCCTAACCCGGTCACACCGCCCAAACCCACCCCACCCGCCCCCACTCGTCTTGCCCACCCGGTCACGTGCGCCTCGTCTCGCCCTTTTCAGCCCAACGCCTGCCCGTGCGCCGCAATCTTCTATTTGTCACCTGCGCATCGACAGGGTGGGCCGGACCTGGAAGGTGGGTGGGGCGGGGCGCTCATGCATTTCACATCAGCCCTGCCGCTCGCCCACTCGGGTCGCCGCGCCGCGCCGCGCCGCGCCGCGCCGCGCCGCGCCGCACCGCGCCGTCGCGGTCGCCGAGCGAAGGGCCGTCCGTTCAAGGCTACGCTCACGGCCGATGCTCTCCATCTGGGACACCGCATCTCCTCTGTTGAGCTTGAGTAGAACCGACATTTCATTACATGCAGCATCTGTTCATTGCTCAGTATGTTTTCATGGACGATGAAGGTTTGGCGTGTACATTGGTGCAAACCATGATCTTGGTGCTTGCCGAAAACTATACGGTATTTGTCACTATTGTCAGGTTCTATAGCTATTCAGTATATTATTCATGGGGTTATAAAAGAGATAAAATGACGTAATGGCAAACGCGATGCATATGCAAAAATTTTACTATTGACACCTATCAGTCACACTATTTACTTAGTTATGACTCCAAGGGCATATGCTGTTGCAATACTGGAGAAAATAATAGAAAATAACTTGAAACTAACTTTCTGTGGTTTCCCCCTGTTACTTCAGAATAACTAAAACACATGCTTAAATGGAGCGCGTGTAGAAAGCGATGTGTAGTTGACAGTGATTCAAAAAGAGTGTTTGTCAAAAGTATCGTATTTTTTTCTCTTCGCCCTCACCATAATGTTACGTATTCTGACGTCGGGCCAACGCAAAAGTTCCGATGCATTTTACTCCGTAATGCGGAAACGGCTTACCTTGACATACTTACGGAAACTGCTAGTAAATTATTTCTACTTAATTGATTACACACGATTTCCATTTTCCGCTGTGGATATGCTCTACTTGCATTACGACGTGTCTACTAGCCACGAGATTTTGCTTTAACAAACGCTGAAACAAATGGATCAATGTTACACGTGTGGACTTTGCGTTGTAATGGCCGGTGACTACAAACGTTGTATGTGTTAAGATAATTGGGTTAAATTAGCCTAGGAAAAAAATGATAGGTTTCGCTCGTGCACTCTCAGGTCAACGGCGAGGCGCCGGTCTTCACTTCGTATACGATGTATACGAAGTACGTATACTTCGTATACGAAGTGAAGTAAAACGTGAACATAAAACTTCAAGGCCAGCCAACGCAATATTTCAAACCCATTTTATCTTTATTCGTCTCCCTCGCGTAACTATTACTAAAGTACATCTACTTAATTAAATATGTGCATTTTACACGTGTTTCATTCCCCGCTGCGGTTGAGCGCTACCTGCACGTGTTTGACGCCGTGTCCACTGGGCAGCTGTGCGCCCACCCGCGACGCGTCGTAACAAGAGCGGCGCACCATTTCCATAATGCCGCCGCGCCGCCCAGGAGGCGACCGACACCTGCGGCAGCCTAGCCCCCCCCCCCCCCCCTACCTCCGTGCCTGGCCGAGGAATACGGCGAAATTAATCGGAATCAAGTGAAAACTAATAGCGCTACAACAACACGTACTGTCTCGCATTACTCGTGAGTTTTGCAATTTTTTAATGTTGAGAGAGTTTAATGAAAATGAGGTCTGCGCCATTTTTAAAAGGGTTCTTTAATTCCATTCATTAACGTCCAAACGCGCCCGTGTTATCCGAAAATGTAGAGCTTTTTCGGAAAATTTTGAAAATGTTAATACTTCATGTAAAGTTAAAGTACTTCAATAAATCAAACTTTCAAATCCGGTTATAACATATTATGCAGTTTCTTTGCTTTACCCTCTAAACCTTTGTGTTATAATAGGTAAGCAGTGGAGAGGAAAAGGAGGTAAAAGAGGCGGACCGCCAGTGATGGAGATGGCGACTTAAGTAACGGAGGTAATGGCCGGTAGTGGCCAAACGATGGTGACAGTGAATGCGATGTCGATGTCGATGTTGAAGGCGATGGTGATGGTTAGTCTGTTGTCGAGAGTGATGACAGCGAGGGCGACGGCGATGAAGATGGAAATGAGCAAGGCGACGGCGACCATCGAAGTAGTGGCGGTTGTGATAACTGAATCGGGCGAAACTAACAGCTACAGCTACTGATAAAAAATGTTATGGTTAGGGTAATAGTAACTGTAACATTGACCGAGAGCGGTGGTGTTGGCAGTCCCTGTAACCACACCACTGGAGGAAAACTGTAGCTGTGGGTACAGTGGTTCTCCAGAGGTCGCGGGGGATCGAGGAAACTGGGAATGAGAACACGGAATCTGATCATTGAAGGATAGCAAATTTATCGACGGCAATAAGGATAGTTCAGGTGAGACACGTTGTGGAAAAACCAGAACGTTGTTGATAAGTGACGAAGTATTGATTATGGGCGTCATTAGTACCGGCTTGTTATAGCCCGGAGGTGGTGATGTTCCTTCCCGTCTGGAAGATAAGATCCACCGCCAACTTACATGTCGCCTTGCGGGCCTTTCCCTCTCCAGGTATCTCCCAACGCCTCCGGCGCTACAAGTTCGTAGCTCCCGTTACGCGTGGCGGTGTAGCGCCTGTGAGTGTAAAGACGCGTTGATCGCGGAGGAGGAAGGCGCGTAGGCGGAGGCGGGGGCGGTGGGCGTAGCGGGAGTCGGCGCCGAGGGCAGGCGGGGCGTCGCCGGCGTGGATGAGCGTGTCTGGCGCTGGGCTGGTTTCCCCCCCCCCTCTTCCCCTCCCGCCCACGCGCTGTCTCTGTCTGTCTGTCTCTCTCTCTCTCTCTCTCTCTCTCTCTCTCTCTCTCTCTCTCTCTCTCTCTCTCTCTCTCTCTCTCTCTCTGCGGCGGGCGCGGCGGAGGTCCCCGTTACGTCGGGTGCGGAGGGCGGTCGTGACGTGAAGCGATGGACCGTCTACGCGCGGCGATTACCAATGGTGCCCACTGAACATCTGTTGCGGATCCAATCGGTAGATAAATCAGTATCTCGTCTGAAGTTTCGTACTAAGCGTCTCAGCCCCTGACCAAGAGGCATCAGGTTATTTCTTCGTGTTCCGGCCTCCTGATTACTTCGGTTTGTTTGGTAACTGCTGTTTTTGTGCAGTTGCAGCATCGTGGGAAAGTCTGGCTAGCTGTTAAATCTAAGGATACAGATATTCACTCTGGAATTTCAGGTAATAGTGTTGATATACTCGTAAAAGATACAAATCGCAATACTCTCAGCAAAACCGGTGAAAGGCTTTCAGAATTCTCAGGAAAAATTCGAGACATTCCTGGAATTTGAGAACCTCTATAATTCAAATGAAGGTTTGAGAAAATTATAGAATTTCTAATCTCAGGTTATATTTTTACATAAGAATTGAAAAAAAAAATACTTTTAGTTTATTAACACAATTTCATCGTCGCAAGGCCGCAAGGCCTTTGAAATTATGATTCGTCTCCAGCAGAGGCAGACACAGAATGGTACCAGCCAGGGGTGCCACGCACTCCCTGAAAATTTTGAAAGGCCCGGTTAGCTTTACGTTATTAAAAATATAATTACCGTAAACATGTTTAATCCCTGATTTTTCTTAATTTAATTTGACATTTTAAGGAATTGTTATTCGGCATTAGGAGACGACGTTCTCCAAGACCTCTGGCACCCTACCTTATTTAATCATAAATGTATTTATTTATTTCACATGCTTTTATTAATTGTATCATTAAAGTTGTATATTCATTCTCCTTGTAACGTTTTATTTATTACTAGTAAGATACGCCATATGTAATAAAATAATATAGTAAATCAAAAATTAAAAAAGTAATTCCAGTAAATAAAAAAACATACTGGGAAAGGAAGCCCAAAAATGTAATTGCCCCCTTCATGTTTTAGGCTGCGCTCGCTTAAGGCCTCCGCTAATTTTCCTCCATACCTTGAGTTGCCTACCTCAGATTCCGCGGGCGGCTCATGACGTGACGGAGCCACGTCCGTGAATCTTGTCACATTCCGCCGCGCGGCCGGCCGGCGCGTCGCCTGCCCTCGCCTTTCAATAAATAACAACCGCCTCGCGAGGTGGCGGAGGCGCTTGGAGGCGCTCCAAATGAACCGGCCGAAATCGCGTGCGGCGAATGGAGTCGCAAGCGGCCGAACCAACTAACTGCTCCTTCGGGTCTTCCAAACCGATCGCGCTTCAATGTTCCCGACAGTATAGGCCTGTCGGCTCGCGTTTACTTCGTGTAGTTCGCGAAATAAGGTCTGTCAAGTTATGGGGGTGAATTTTAAAAATACACAAAGTAGTGTTTTGTGTTCTGGGTCGCCAACATGGAGTTCAAGAGCGCCCGACAGATTTCACATATAATGCATTTCAAATAGAGCAAAAGTCAAGAGAAATAAAATTATGAGTGACCAGATAACAAAACAATTTGTACGGTGAACAAACCTGACAATGAATATTTCCGAGAAATAAGTTTGATATCTCGCAGAACAAAAAGCTCCATTTTACTTCTATTTAGGAATGGTTCCTAGAAATAACTACATTTTCAGACTCAATTAACCTCTACGGAAAAAGCCTTGAAAATGAGAGAAAAGCTATCATCATTGAACACAATCCTAATGCCCCATAAATGTAATTTTATGCATGCATGATGACTTATTATACAAGTATTTGGTCTAAAGAAGCGGGGTAAGATATTATAATTTTAAAATCGATTTTCTGAGTCTTCAGAGCCAATTCAGCCGACACGTTCTGAATTCGGCTTTCGTGCGGCTGTGCATTACGCTGTGCAGCTGCTTTGCGAAGAGCAGGTAAAAAGAAAACTGGTTTTAACCGCCGTTCCAAATTCCTCATTTTACAATTATTAGTCCTCTTCTCATTTTTTCAAGTATTATAACTTTTTCACCTAATGATAAATGACTGTGTTTTACACGTTCCAAAGAGGCCAGAGAAAAACTACGAAAGACTCCAAAACGGTTTGTTCAGGAACGAGATTTTCATATACTGTCATCTTGTTTCTTTTCTCATAAATTGCATTTTTAATGCCATTAGTACAATTTGAGAATCTTTGAGAAATTTTTCAACCATTTTTAGAGTGATGAAATCATCATTTTGAAATGTCCCAATACATTCTCCCAGAATTCGAATCTTTAGTACTGATTTCCAATACTCGTAGAAATTGAAAGGAAACTGGCGCTTCCTACTATGTGAAAGGTCTCTATAGTTTTGATGGGTATCCAAAAGCGCAAGAAAAAATACAAAACGTATGAGAAAACGTTTAATTTTCACAGAAAATGTAAATAGTTGATTATGTTATTCCCCCTATTCTCCTAGTGCCCATACCGACTGAATTTTTATACACGGTGCATCTCAGCTTACGACACAAGTCACGAAATGCGACCGCAGGACTCCATAGAATAGGCCACTTTCTTTTCACGTGTTGCTATTTGGTAGCAGAACTTTTTTTAATATTCTTGGTAAGTAAATTGCTGCATTGTGTATCCGTATCCGCTGTAGCACGTTAGTCCAGGCCGTTAGTTAGTTCATAAATACTGTTTTTGTTCAAAAATATTTTATTGCTGTGTTAATTGCGAGTATTCTGTTTATTGTTTTTGTACAGGGTGCATGCTCCATTTTGGCAAAACCATTATATCTGGTTTTGTTCAGCTCAATTTTTTGCAGCTGCACGTCATTTGTTAAATATAAACATTCAATTCCGGATTTAAATGCGAATAAATATTTTTTGGGAAAAAATGTTTGCTTTATTTACTGTCGAAACTAAGCACCAGTCGCACTGCATTTGTTATACTTTCTCGTCGCCCGTGCGTAGGCTTTCTTGCCGCTGTGCGAGGCGCCGCCCGGTGGCCGCGGAGGCGGCAGCAGCGGCGTCTGCGCGGTGGGCGGGGCGACCCCGCCCTGGCGATTACAGTCTGCCCGCTGCCCCGTAATTTACACGCCTCCTGTCCACCCGCCCATTCCGGCGCTCGGGTCGTACTGCGCGCCCGCTGCCACGGACGCCTCGCGCCTCCGCCTCGCGTCTCTCCACACACTGCGTCGCGCTCCGCACGCTGCACGCCGCATTCTCCTCTTTCCATTCCATGTACACTGTACGCTCTGTTCTATACTCTCTGTCTCTCTCTGTCTCTCTCTCTCTGTCTCTCTCTTCTCTCTCTCTCTCACACACACACACACATACACACACTCTGCACAACCCCTCTACGTTCTGCACTCCGCACACGACACTCGACACTCTGCACTCGACACTCTGCACTCGACACTCTGCACTCGACACTCTGCTCTCGACACTCTGCTCTCGACACTCTGCTCTCGACACTCTGCACTCGACACTCTGCACTCGACACTCTGCACTCGACACTCTGCACTCGACACTCTGCACTCGACACTCTGCACTCGACACTCTGCACTCGACACTCTGCACTCGACACTCTGCACTCGACACTCTGCACTCGACACTCTGCACTCGACACTCTGCACTCGACACTCTGCACTCGACACTCTGCACTCGACACTCTGCACTCGACACTCTGCACTCGACAGTGCACTCTGCACTCGACACTCTGCACTCGACAGTGCACTCTGCACTCGACACTCTGCACTCGACAGTGCACTCTGCACTCGACACTCTGCACTCGACACTCTGCACTCGACACTCTGCACTCGACAGTGCACTCTGCACTCGACACTCTGCACTCGACAGTGCACTCTGCACTCGACACTCTGCACTCGACACTCTGCACTCTGCACTCGACACTCTGCACTCGACACTCTGCACTCTGCACTCGACACTCTGCACTCTGCACTCGACACTCTGCACTCTGCACTCGACACTCTGCACTCTGCACTCGACACTCGACACTCTGCACTCGACACTCTGCACTCTGCACTCTGCACTCGACACTCTGCACTCGACACTCTGCACTCTGCACTCTGCACTCTGCATTCAGCAATGCGCGGTGCGAATGACGCACGCACACCGCATTCTGCAATCTGCATTCCATTCAGCACACGCCCTACGTTGCAAGCAGCACGTCGCACTTTGTACACTCGGAATTAATGTATTTGTATGTGGTAGGTATCTCTCTTCTCGGCGAAGTATAAAGAGAATTATAATGAGTTATAGACTAAGTGTTAAAATAATTTGCACTTACGGTAAGTCGCACATCTTTCGCGAAAGTAATGGTTAAAAAGTCTTACAACATCCTAGATAGGAGATCCTGTTTTCTATCCAAAGACAATTTCAACAATATTAAGACAGATTGCGCTAACGTGAGGTCGGCAGCCTCTGAATAAAACATTTCTTCCACTCTATCAGTTCACAACCCAAGGACTGCGCCCCTTGTCACCCCAACTCGTTACGTCACCCACCACTATCAATAAAAGTCCAACCCTACTGACTCCCTCTCCATCATCATAATCGTCCTGTTCCTACCCTCGGTTGCCTTATAAGTCCTCCTAATCTCGTCAGCAACATCGCTCGCTGAAAGGTAACGGTGCTTAAACCAAAATCTCTGTTCGCATCTCTTAATTTATGTCAAAAGGAAGAAAAAATGGTCATTTCCTTAAGTGTTCCTCATGATTTATTTCCATACTTTGCAGTCTGAAAATATATATCCTAAATATACTTGGAATGAATCGATCTCTAGCATTAATTTTTCGAAATATACATCTTGGGTGTATTTTTCAATAGGCCTGTAAATTAGTGTTAATATTTGAATACAACTACTCATGAGCGAACATAATTTCTCTATTTTGTTCCTGCCCATTTTCGTTTAGGGAAAATTCCTTTTAATTCTCTCGTTTGTTCTCCAGTGCTCTTCTGCCTCATTTACTTCCTGTTGATTTTGGAATCGTTGGGGACTGGAGGGAATCACGCCTCAATATCAACGCTTATCAAGTAAATATTTAAAAAATCATATTAATTTCTTTTGTTTGTTTACGAGACCAGATGTTATTTTTTTCCTTTCGTTGTCACTTTAGTTTACATTTTTTCATATTACATTTCTTACTAATCAAACTCTAATTCATTGTTAGTCCCATCCGTAAAATACGCTTTCGTTCTTCCAGTGACAAGAACCAGAAACATGAACAAAAATCTCATTGTGTGGGGATCTGTGAAGGAGGCTATAAGTGCATGAAAGTAAGGAAAACTATTTTAGAAGGTTATATTGAAAGTTAATAATTTTTATCAATAAACCTCTATATATCATCTACTTCCAGGAAACTGGCACTTATAAAATAATCGAAGATCTATGAAAGTGATAAATATTAAATTGTATTATGTTTGAAATGTGTTAAGTTACGTAGAAAATAAAAATCTTTTCTAGTGCCTAGTGACGTTTCATTTATATACTCGTACGTTATTTTCTCGCTTTTGAATGTGTAATGTGAATGAATTTCAAAGTGTAACTTCATATTACCTCGTACGATGACATTTTGTAACTCCCGAAAGATGTAACTATGGGCATTTCACAGAGGATTCAGCGTTATATTTTGTTCATTGAGAGGCCCTCCTCCACCCGAAAGCCTTCTCCATACCTACGTGCCTGCACTGGCAAATTGACAGCCGGCTTTGCCGTTCAGCCACCAGAGCTCGATCGAGTGGCCCTCCAGCCCTCCGTCGTGCGTGAAGCGATGACGGCCCCCCTCGCCCCCTCCCCCTCGCTCCACGCCGTTCGTTTCGGGGCTGGATCGCTTCGGCCTCTTCAAACAGTCGCGGTGCGCCCGCCCGCCCGCCCGCCCGCCGACGCATATGTGGCCGCCAAAGGGCTCGGGCCGAGCAAACAAAGGAGGGCCGCCGCCCCTCCATGCCGCGCTGCTCTTCAGGTGGCATCCAGCGCGTTATTGGAAGTCGCCCTTCATCTAACCTCACGTAGCTTTCCATACGACCAAACCTCTTTTGTATAGATGTCCCGTACGTACTCTGACATAAACAGTCAGCTACGCAGTGAAAGCGATTCTCACGAGAGTACCGATAACAGTGCTCCAAAAATCCCCTAAATGTCAACACTCCCGCTAGATTGGATAAATTGAATGTGGACTCTTGTTGACGACGATAACTTCGCTCAAGGTTTGATTTCGAAATCAGTCGCACTGTTGCAGACGTAAGTTGTTAACGGTTAATCTACCATTGTACACGATTTCGATTTTACTTTCTGCCATGTTGAAATCTGACAATTGCAACTCTTAACTGGCCTCCTAAAAATTGTTCTGAAGAATAAAATAGCATACTTATGGTTTTTTAGTGACCGTAACATAATGCAATTCACGACTTAAAATACAACCTTGGATTTCGTTGCTCAAGCACTGCTGTGGCTACTGCCGAGATTCGGTTGGAGGAAATCATGGAATGCACTTGTGAAGAATAAAACCGACACTCCAGGAAGCATTATATTCAGTTCTTACTTCCATTCACGGAAACAAAATCTGCAGAATTGGGTGGTAGGTAGTGTATCCAATCAGCATGTCGTCGGGACAGTCCATGTCGCACACAAGGTGAGAAGGTGACAGTCCACACCGCACGTGCAGTGATGTGGCACTGAGCTCTGGACAATAGCTGCGACGATTGCATGCGGTGGGAAAACACGGTTGGGTCCGCCCAGGAGTTCAAGCGCAAACCCCAAGCACAAGCAACTTTTGCTAGAGAGCACCGGCCGCGCCGAACCCAGAATAAAAACTGACCTGAAGACACCTGTGACTAATTCCTTGAAATCGACAACGCTCGTGAAAATAATTGCTTTTCTTTACCTTTTTTCCTCCATCTCTCCCTCTCTTCATTCAACGGAGAATGTGTGTGTGATAGTGGAACAGAGAGAACATAATTGTGTGGAAAGTACTGAAAGTACGTAGTACGTAGTACTACTAGTACGTAGTTAAATTACATTTGTAAAACAAGCAAATCTACTAAAAACATTATGTTGTATGTATGAGAAAACCCGAATTCGTGTGACAGGAAAGTAATGTCATGCAATTTATTATGCTGTTGTTAACCTACTAATGATAATGTATTGGCATGATGCCCTCATAACCCCGTAATACATGCGGTTGAATATCTGGCATCGAGCCGACGCGAATTGGCAAACGTATGTAGTTTTTCTTATATGTGTTTAACAATATACTGTTATGCACAATTTTTTATATTAATTGAAATGCGATAGTAAGACGTGAACCGGGTATCTTCCACTAACAGAATACTTCCCCAGCTGGAATAAGCGCTAAGTTCCCGGCCGGTCTTCCGACATGAATGGTAATGTATTGGATGTGTAATAATGGGTTGGATAATGGATTGGAAATGTAAATGTGTTAAGTAAGGGTGAGGATATGACAAGGAAGAAGAAAAAAGATCGCGAGCGGTAATGGCTCATTTGTTAGGGTACTGCTCCGACATTCGCCTATTATTGATAGGAGAAGCCACGAAAAGCCACCGATCAGAGCAGCCCGCCGCTTGAATTCTCGCTCAGATCGCGGCTGACTTCGACCTCGCTCTCTGGGCAGGTCGGCCGTGAGGGGGAAGCAGGTGCGTGGGGCAGTGCCAGTGACCCAGAGCGGCGAAGCGAGCGGGCCGTGGACGCTGTGGACGCGAGTACACACACGCGCGCCCGCCCCGCCCCGCGCCCGCCGCCGTCATTAACTCGGAATGGCGTCCAACGGGATTCCTGCGGCTCCACGCTCTTCCGCTCTGGCCTCCTGCCCCTCTCCCCCCCTCCCGCTGCCGAAACAACAAGCACTCCTCCTAGTCACCTCCGCCCGCACTTTCTTGTCCCCTTCCTTCTGGAGGGCTGTCGACGGTCACCCTCGTAATTTTGAGGCCCGCTCCTGCTTTTAAGTGCTTTAAATCTGGGAAAAACTTACTTTGTGTTTCGGCTTCAACCAACTTTGAATCACATAACCGGACGTTTCCTCTTCTAGACGTTTGTTTTCTGCCATCTTTGCACCACGTATCGCGACGATTCCCCTTGGCGCTGACGGTCACACATATTTCCAAACACACATCGATAGGCTGTGTGCTATCCTCTCCGGCCGAAGCAGCTTCAATATGCCCCCTCCACCCACGCGTTCGTGCAACGCTTCTTTTCAGCATCTCCGCACTTCGCTCAATGCCTGTAGGCACTGATGCTAAAAGTGCTCGAAGTATTAGAAAAACACGTTTTTTTTCTATTTCGAACTTTGAATGTAATTCGGTTTGATACCCATGGCGATAAAGTTCTATCGTATTCCTCACAATAAGGCATGACGTGTACTTGAGTGCTTGTTCTTCCTGCCGAGGGAACTAACACGAGCTCCGCATCTCTTGCCTCCGCCCACAATCACGCTGTTATTCGAAGTAAAAATTAAGTTTCATTATAATGACGAAACGCGGTGCTAAATTACTACTCGAAACGTATACGCCAAGACTCTCTAAAACCGATTACTCTACGCTGAACCACTAAACACTACACTTAATATTCATTTACTCTATTTCCAGCGCTGAGGACATTGAGAGGTCAAGTGCGGAGGGGCTTTGCCTAAGAATGACTGTGCCAAAAAGCCACTGCAGCCTGGTTCTGTGGAGCCCCGCGGCTGCTGTGAAACGTCGATGCATCGCCCCCTCCCCTCCCCTTCCCTCTGGGCCGCATTCCTCAGGCGCCCGGGGGTTCGGGTGGGGGGGGGGGCGGGGGCTGCCATAAGATGCAGCGGTGCCAAGTTTTTAGGGGTTTAAATCCCTCTCCCGTTGTAATGTTGTTCTCTGCTGCTAAAGCTGCATTGTTATGTAAAGATAAATTTCAGCCTGGTTTAAATTATTGTTACTACTTGAATTGATCCAAATGATTTCAATACTATTATACGACCGCATTTACATCCCAAGATTGTAATTAATTATTCTCCCGGAGATTCTCGTTTATTGAATTAAAAACATATCTATTAAGATCCAGTGGTGTCTAACACGTTTTCATAGTCACCGTTCCTCTAGCCTGTAACTTTTGCTTCCCTATAGATTTATTAGCATTCGGTTCAGTTATTTTGCATGTCAAGACACAAATGGAGTCATGGGAGCCAAGTTTATACTCCCCGGTTAATAAGTAAGCTCGCGTAGATGCCTTTGATGATTACGTCAATTTCATTCACAGTATTTGATATAACGTTAGGCCCGCTGCACACGCCGCCGCAGAAGCGCTCGAACCCGCCGCAGAACACCCTCCGGCGACGACGGACAAAGGGGCCGCAGCAGGTACCTGCTTCGGTCCCTTTCTTCGTCGTCGCTCGAGGGTCTTCTGCGGCGGGTTCGAGCGCTTCTGCGGCGCCGTGTGAAGCGGGCCTTAGTTCGATTGCAACTGCTTATATTACTTTAATAATCTAAGTGTGTTAACAAACTACGGGTTTAAGTGTCAATAAATGTGCAGAATATAGAGTTGTTTATAAAAAAAGTTCATCTTTTGGAAACAATTTGATAAAAATTATTATGAGCAAATATTCCAACTCCCTTAGATAACGTTTGTTAACACAAAAAATACTGCAGCATCTTCGAGAAACTCATATATAAGATATTTCAATTAAATATTTCGACTCCCGTAAATAACGTTCCAGACGTACTGTAGCACCTTGGAGAATGTCGTGTTTTGAGTTGGACACACAAATGCTAGGTGGGCGATGGAAGCAATAAAAACAGTAGTTTGTGATTCAAATTAGCTCCTTTCGGCTTGCCCCTCTTTCATTCGGTCCTCGACCGGATGGTGGTAGGGAGAGGGCCGAGATGGAGCCAGCTGTTCGAAAGTCCGAACTGAGTCTGCATCTCCTTGCATGTGATTTTTGTACGTGTAAAAAAATGAAGTAATTTTAAAGAGCAAGATGTCCACGTTTACCAAATAGCAATTGACTTGCAGACAATTTCTTTATCGTGTAAGGAAGAAAATAGGTCATGAGATGTATTGAGAGTATAAACATGTTAGTCTCTGCAGACGCTCTGTCGTGGGGCGGTAATTGAGTGGAAGCAAATGAAGTTAGAGTTTCCAGCTTCTTAAACGATCACTGCTGTCGTGCTGTGCTGTGAGTCTTTTATGAGTTCCTGATCACTGTTCTTCGTTGCTTCATTCCGTTCTTGGTCTGCTTACAGAAGAGATGAATACTAATGGGAGTCTGATTAAAGGAATATGCTAATGGTTCGCTTGCGAAAATAATCTGAACGTGTCACAAACCCAAAGGAACTTTTATTGTGCCTGGTTTGGAAATTTTCCCAATTACCAATCTTCTTCCACACAATTTAAGAAAGATAAATTATCTGCTGGGGAACACTATTGCAAATATCACATACCATTCCGTTACTGCATGTAAGCAGCTTACATGTCGATGAGCAATAAATACACAGTCCAAATGAATTTCTTTATGCGAGAGTTAGTGTTGATGATTAATTATTTAAATAAAAGAGATTTCCTGTCGTGAATCCTCTGTCCCTTTCTGTGCTTCTCAGTCGCGTTTCGCCGGAGGGGACGCCAGGGGGATCATCCTATAGAAGAGATCTTTCCGCGGGCACTGGTTTCGTGCTTGTTGCCGCATTGGCGTCTCCGGGGCGGGCAGTGCTCCTCTTCCCGCTGGCCTCTCGCCAGACGCAGAGCGAACGCTCGTGCACTGTGGCTGCTCTCTGCGGCGCCGAGTCATTACTCATCTCTCCCTTCACTCACCATATTTAAGTTTTTATGCGTCACTTTGTCACTTAGAAAGATGGTCCAATCCCTCAACGTTTACTTGTCTAAATTTTTGTAAGTCCATTGTTTTTTATAAATTCGATGATGTGTGTTTCATGTATCCCTGCTATACTCACTTGATATCTTCAGCTGATGTCGGCTTTTCTTTAAGTCTTGACAAGGATGATTCTTGAATTGTGTATTTGACACTATAAAATTCTATTCGTTTTCTTTTTCGAAATCCATTTACGTGGGTTGCAGCAAATGACATTACTTTTTTCATAACGCAAATCAGGCAGGACCATTTAAAATATTGTAAGATAGTGCTGCCAAGTTACCTATGGCCAGAGCATCGAAAATGCTGAACAGGTGCTCACAAGTTGGGTGGGGTTTGCTCGTTTGTGTCTTGTGCTCAAGTTTGTATCAACCTTAATTAGTGACATTTGAACTATACAGATAAATATGCCTCTTTACAGAAAAAGACTAAACATCAGTTGTTCGTTACAAATGTCTTTATTCCTCAAATATAACATGTGAATCACTTATGTAAGTACCCATAGGCGAACATATTTTTTGTCAAATATATAATAAAACTTTAATCAAGAGTAATTCACCCAAATATATTTAACGGGCGGTTTAGTATTTACACTTCTAAGACCTTAAGATGCAATGAGAAATAAAGAAGTTACAAGGTTACCTTCCGGTAAATCATTAGCTTCTCTGGTGACTTTTCCGGGTAATTTTCGCCTTCAGTGGTGCTCTTTTGGGAGAGGAGGTCCGCGACCCTCAGCGGCCTCTCGTCGCCCAAGGGCGGGCGGAGGTGGTGGGGGAGGGGCGAGGGGCGCACAGACGTCCGGGGCGACGCCCGGGAATCCGCCTACCTGCCTCGCGGTGCGCAGTGGGCGGAAAGCTTCTCCGTCACGTCCCATTCCAGATTCCGCCCGCTCAACAGAATATCAGTAATAAAAATATGTTTTAGGGTGGAATTGGATCAAATATTAAATTACGTTATCGATGATTTTTGTGGTAAATAAAAATTGTGTGGGTGTTGTCATTGTGAATTCTACAGTATTTTGATTTTCCGATATATGATGCATTTAAATGAAGAACGGGATATAATTTAAAATAAATTATAACGACACTTCTATCTCCTCCTTATCATTTGATGGCCGTGTTCACTTTTCATTGTGCTTTTTCCAAGATATTAATGTATCATGATTCAATTGATCGCGTATGTGGATAGTGAAACATAGGCTATTTTCAGCTTGTCTACCTTCGTAGTTATTCATGTGATTTGCTCTCTAACGTTTAACCATTTAAAAGGTTGGTATGATTTAACCACCACCAAATAGTTATCTAACAACCACCACTTCATCCTCTTCATGGCTAGTGTTTTCTAAGTTTATGGTCCCGGGTGTACGTATTGTATTTCATGAATAGTTACGACATAAATTGACGTTTTATATTATACCGTGTACCCTTTGTTTACATCAATAATTCAATAATGAAATTTCCATGGAACTATTAGTATTTAAATCACTTCTGCAGAGTTACATAAAACTATTTATTTATACAAAGTACAAGGTTAGATCGTTTAAAGATACAATCGAGCTTGTCAAAGCCCGTAACCAAAATCAAGCTCATATATACCAAAACCATATATTTCAGAATACTAACCGGATTCATGGTAGCCAGGACACAACAGAACAACAACACGAACAAAAGACTAAGTGCGACACGAGTCTTCTGGCTGCTTCGAGTCGATCCGCCGTTTATTAATTGGGTGACAAAAGATAAACGATTCATTCTTTCACAAGAGCTTGCCTTGCTGTGAAGTAACTCGACTCTTGGCGCTCATCGTCCCGGTCGCGTATTTCACATTGCTACTGTGCAAGGCGAGACGTGCTTCTAACAGGCCAGTCACAACACCCTAATTGGTAACTGTTTCTATTGCGATGATCAAATATCT
The DNA here is from genome assembly GCA_038098605.1 of Gryllus longicercus. Lineage (NCBI taxonomy): Eukaryota > Metazoa > Arthropoda > Insecta > Orthoptera > Gryllidae > Gryllus > Gryllus longicercus. Next base: position 1,916,806 of record JAZDUA010000188.1, on the reverse strand, counting down.
CCCGAAGCACACAGAGTATGAATTTTCCAAATGTTACATTGATATCGCCGTAAGTTATCGAGTAACGTCCGTCTGTCCGTCTGTGCTAGCACCTGTCCGTCTGTCCGTCTGTGCTAGCGTCTGTCCGTCTGTGCTAGCGCCTGTCCGTCTGTCCGTCTGTGCTAGCGCCTGTCCGTCATGCCGACCCAATCGTTACGTGGCACAACACCAAAGGCTTCGCCTACTGTGCGCAGGCGGGGTGGTGCGGGGCGGGCCGGGGCGGGTCTGCTCTCCGCGGCGAAGGGCTGATGAACACCTCGTCAGGGGGCGGCGCCCTTTGTGGGCGGCGCCGCGGGAGCGGAGTTGCGCGCCGCACGATCTCCCCTCGCGCGTGTAGCAACTGTATCCCGCGGACAACTGTTCTTAAGCCGTTAACCTCCCGCAGCAAAAACGCATTGCCTAGCGCCATCACGTTCTGTTTACCTCCTTGGTATGAGAATTGACGCATACGTGTCTCGTGATATGCTTAGGACCACATTTATCGATTATAATTTATTCATTTCTGTCTGTTTTCAAGAAACATTTGCACCTCCTTTTAGAGTACTCCCAACGTTGAAAACCACAGTTATGTCTATGGAAACAAAACATGAAAAAACTTATCACGAATATCGTCTTACCTCGCTGATTTAACATATAATTACCAATATTCTATCAGGTTCACTTGTGTTTGAGAATTTGAATAGACTGGTACAAGAAAATCAATATGCTCTTCTTGTTAACTAAATTGTTTACTCCCTCCCAAACATCAGATGAACTAAATAGACTCCATATATACCTTCTCATGTAACGGAAAGTGAAAGAGGGATTAGCTGGGAAACGAAAGTGAGGGGAAAATGATCGCTGGAAGCAGTCGCGCGATTCCCCGCTCCTCGGGGGACAGGGCCGACTCTTCGGCGCTTTTGCTGTCTCACTTCGGTTTTGTTCTCTCTCTCTCTCTCTCTCTCTCTCTCTCTCTCTCTCTCACTCTCTCTCACTCTCTCTCACTCTCTCTCACTCTCTCTCACTCTCTGTCTCACTCTCTCTCTCACTCTCTGTCTCACTCTCTCTCTCACTCTCTGTCTCATTCTCTCTCTCACTCTCTCTCACTCTCTCTCACTCTCTGTCTCATTCTCTCTCTCATTCTCTCTCTCACTCTCTCTCATTCTCTCTCTCACTCTCTCTCATTCTCTCTCTCATTCTCTCTCTCACTCTCTCTCACTCACTCTCTCACTCACTCTCTCACTCTCTCTCACTCACTCTCTCACTCACTCTCTCACTCACTCTCTCTCACTCTCTCTCACTCTCGTGTTTTATTCTTTCTCTCAAGTACATCTGGTTAAAATCGAAAAAATTTTTGCACCTTACCAGGGTAAAACCCACATCTCGATCAAATGATCAAGTATGCTCGAGCTGAAATATTACACACTACACTCACAGCTACCGATGTAGGCGTGACTTTATTAAATAAATGCATAATATTCAGATTACCGTAAGGCCTAAACTTTCTCGGCACAACCATTTTATATACCACGCAAAAGAATTGTTTTAGTTTGCCGACTGCAAGCCCAAACGACACACCCAAGTAGGCTTTGACTGTCCGACCGCCTGTGTGTCTGTTTCAACGTTAGCGCCTGAACCGTTCAGTATTTTTTCAAAATTGATATTCCTCGTTCGATCTGCCCGAACTAGAATCCCTATGAGTTTGAAACATGTTTTAATTTTTTGAGTACTTGGCACGAAACATCAACATTTTCAAACTTGTCTCAAAAATTGCTCCAAATATTTTGGTTAAACCTTTTCCCCAGATAAAGTAAAGGACACTTAAAAATAGCACAGTTCTCATTTTCGTTCAACTCTCTTAATTTTCGAAAATTGCAAAAGTTACGAATGCGAGGAAGTATGTGCTGTTGTAGTACCTCTAGTATTTAAGATGCGTACCTTCCGTTCACTTCAACGCCCTATTATCGACGTCTGGCATCTCCAGGAGCGAATGTGGGAACGAGACGGTCAGGTGATTTGGGACCAAGGACTCGCAAACGTTATCTCGTTCCGTCCCTCTCTCGGCCCTGACTACGCACTGTCGCCTCGCAACACGCACCACGCTTTCTTCTGCGGTTGCGTAGGGCAGGGTAATGCTTTCAAGTTTCTGGGAATGTTTTTTCGTGAGCAAGCACGAGATACTGTAGAAGAATGTAATAAAACTACCACCATCATTTTACTAGTTTATTTCTTGTTGCACATTGTATTCTATCTGCCAAAATGTGTGTTTATTTAATTAGATCTTTATAAAATTGTTCATGGTTAATAAATGTTGATACATTATTGACTCTGAAGATAATCGCAACTGATATGGCGTGCCTGGGAATAAATAAATAAACGAAAAAAATCCGATAACACTGTTTATTTTGTTCATTATATCAAACGTATCAGCCTTTACTACCATTACACAAGTCTGTGTTTATCATTAAAAAATGCGGCTCCTAGATAAAGAGACTATATTGAATTTCAGAAGTTCATTTTCACTGTATTGAGTTTCCTCCTGCGGAATCGTGTTTTTGTAAGTGAAAATCAATATACTGAGTACTGCAAGATCCTTATCTTTCTGTAGATGTCTGAAGTTATTTATGAATGAAGTATTTTTTTCTTCGATAGTTATTTAGAGTGGTCTAGGGTGATGACCCTTAAATGATTGAATAGATATTAAATTCACCGCCATTGCATTCCCATTTTCAACCATCCAATCTTTTCCACTCACGAGAGTTTGGCGGTCAGGAACACAACATGACCAGAACACAGCATTTTTTTTATATTTTGAGGTTGTTTCGCAATATAGTGCGAATGAATAGTAGTATGCGCAGAGCTGAGGGTGGAGAACGCTTCTTCGTATAATGAGCCATGAATCCATGGATCAAGCCATCTTCTTCTTCTTCCGCGAATTTTATTATTCACGAACCGTTACTTTGGCCCAAAGCAACTTGAGATTCTTGTTAATGTGTTCTCACTCTTCGTCAGCCTGTTGTCCACCGCCACTCCACCTCAATAGAGTTCTTTCCCGTCAACATTTTTTCTCCGAATCTGCTTTCAACTTCAACGTATTTCTTCACACGATACACAGTCTTCTAAGCCGATTTTGCCTCGTCTTTTAGGGCTGCGAACTATCAGTTAAGGATTAATGGCAACGATGTTCCGGTTTTCCCAAATGTCTACATTATTCTTTCAATGTTTCAATTTATTGATGTTGAAATTGTATTTCAATACATGGCAAAAAATGCCTGGGTGGTAACAAATAATTCAATCAAAAATATTCCAAGTTCAAAGTAGTATTACATTGACTTAGTAGTATTACACTGAAATAGTATGGCCTTTTTATCATACAAATGTTTCATCTGGCTGGAGACTCTGGTGTTATATTCACGTCTGTCTATAGTAGGTGGTTTTCACGTCATGCCATATTTTTTCCCACATTTCATAGACTTAATCATTTTTTTAACATCCTTTTTCATCGCAACCTGGTGTAGAGTCCAAATTACTGATATATTTCGGTAATTACTTACTACACTATTTTTACACACCAGTTTTGGCCTTTCAGTGTTAAATTACAATATCTGTCTCTTTAAATTCCGTAAACTGTTCTCATAGGAGGCCCGGACTTAAATTTGCTACACTGCTTTTGCTCAGCCGCTTACACTACTTTTGCTCAGCAGGTAATGCTGAACTTCGTCCCCAAATCTTATCTCTCATTGACGAAATTCAGTTGAAAGAAATTCGAAGAATTTACAGAGAGTTACGATAGTAGTAATCAGAAAAAAAGGGGAAAAAGTATTTCTACCTTTGATAAATATTATCGGCCAAGTGCGTTGCCACTTCCTTCTGCCCTCTTGAAAGTTGATATTATTGTGAAATATTCTATCGGAGTTACACATTACAGTTGGAACCTCAGTATCAGAAACAAGCAAGAGTAACATGCGAAAGATTTGTCGCATAATGCATTTCTAAAGGTTATGACCTGGCCTGTCGGGTAGCTTGCTCGGTGACCTATATTATGCAAATTGTTACACGTGAGGTCACTGGTGCATTTCACTTCCCGTGAGATGAATACAAAAGCAAACGTTTTGACATGCCGTGTCAATTTGCCAGTTAAATTGTAAATACTGTTCTGTTTGAAGGCGGCTATTATGAAAATGAAGGTAAATGTCATATTAACATACAAATTACATACGTACAGGAGACATTCACGAAGCTCAGTTGAATAAATAACAAAAATTGTGGCGAAATAGTGTAAACGAACTATTTTTCTTCTTTTTTGAATTTGTTTTTGCCAAGCTAAATAATTGGAATTTGGAAATTCTGTAAACTAATCTAATTAAAGTACATGTGTAATACCTATATTCTGAATATAGCAGGTAGGGAAAATATTGTTTACTTTACAACTGAACCGTATACTAAAGTCCGTGTTTCGGATGTTTGTATTTTTCTCGAATTATTTGTAAACATATTTACAATGAAGTTAAATTGTATTAGGAGTCCGGTCCGAGCCGCCGAGGCGAACGCTTCGTAACCGAGGTAGCTCTGCCTTATCGCTTTCTGGCAGTGGTGAACCCGCAGCGATCAGTGCGATAACACTCAGTGCCAGTGTCGTTCGTGTGAGCGGTGCGAACCGTGCCACGTTCAGAAAAAGTGTTATTTTAGTTGTAGTAAAACCAATAAATCATTTTTAGACTAGTGAATGGCCACAAGTAGTTGCTCCGTTACGGGGCAACTAATTCGAAGCGCAATGGACGCTACCTATAGTGAAAATGGTGGTGAAAACTCGTTTAACAGTGAATCTGTGCAACCCATCCTAGATCAAGCAATACTTCAACAGCAAGAACTTCTTCAGCAACAACTACAACACCACCAACATCAGCAACAAATGATAAAAATACAACTCTCTCAACTTCTAACTCAATATCATGTGCCTCCACAACCGCCTCTGCAACTAGATCAACTACAGCAACTCCTGACGCAGCAACCACAGTTACCGCTATCAACAAGCAGTGCAGATACGGATTGTCAGAAGACCGATAGATTAGCACAACAAAGCAGTAATACAACAGACGTATCAACAATGTCATCTGTTGAAGGTACGTGCGATAACACTCTGGAGTGGCAAGAAGTCGTCCCGAGACGGCGGAAACGAAAAAATAGTGAACCTTCACAAAGAGCTCTAAAGAAAATGCCAGTTACAGAAAGTATTACAAATTACAACAAATTCGAACTTCTTTCTTCTACAGAACCAGAAAACAACACAATAGAAAAATCTGAATCCAACGAACGAACCAATTGTAATAAAATTCCTCCCATTTTTCTACCAGGAATAAAAGACGTGAATATCTTAAAAAATGCATTGAAGAAGTATTAAAAAAAGAGGAATACAGCTATAAATTACTGAACAGTGACAGTGTCAAAGTCATATTAAGTACAGTTGAAGCATATAGAAAGCTCATAAAACATTTTGAAAATAAAAAATTGCAATTTCATACATATCAGCTCAAAGACGAGCGTTCTTTTAGGGTTGTGCTTAAACAAATTCACGCAAATGCAGATGTTAAGGAACTGCAAGAGGAAATTGAAAGTTACGGCCACAAGGTTCGCCAAATTTATAATATCCAACACAGACAAACAAAAGCGCCACTCCCTCTCTTCTTCATAGATCTACAACCTAGCAAAAATAATAAAGATATTTATAACATAGATAGTTTACTGAACTGCAAAATCAAAATAGAAGCACCTCGAAAGAAGAAAGAAATCGTACAATGCAAAAGATGTCAAGAATATGGACATACAAGGACATACTGCCATCGAAAACATCGCTGTGTGAAATGTGGAGAAAATCATCCGACCGAAGTCTGTAAAAAGCGAAAAGAAGACCCACCTAAATGTGCTCTATGTGAGCAAAACCACCCAGCAAACTACAAGGGATGCGAAGTCTACCAAGAAATAAGACAAAGTAAATATCCCCAGAATACACAAAATTCGTATCCTTCTCACTCACACCATCGAAGCAACAAACTTTTAAATAGTAACGTACCTAGCGAAATGCAACACCGCACTTGGGCCTACGTAGCCAAGTACCCTCCATCACATCAAGTCATAAATGATAATAGTAATACTGAAATTGCACAACTAATATCAACTGTTCAAGAAACTTTTCAAAAATTTGAATCAATACTAACCAAGCAAAGTGAACAAATCTCCAACCTGATAAGCCTCATGACCAAAGTAATAAGCAAATTATGAAGACATTTTGTATTGGTGTATAGTAATTGCACTGTAACTAAGTAAAACAGCTTAAATTTATTTATATATGTATATGTGTGTATGTATGTGTGTATATATATACATATATATGTATATATGTATATATATATATATATATATATATATATATATATATATATATAAGCATAATTACGTTCATGATTGCCAGTGTATTTATATATTGTCTGTTGTTTTTCTGTCTTGATCATATTTGTCCTATGTTATATTTGTGATTTATACCATTTATTTGATCATTACTGAAAATGAATTCACGAAGGACTGAGAATGCCCAGTTCCTTCACATGCCATTGTAACTTTGTTAAAAGATTTGCCTATTGTTCAGATGAACAAATTGCAAATAAAAATAAATAAATAAAAAAAATTGTATTAGGTGCAAATGAGAAATGAAATCCGTTTTCGCAAGAAAAATTTTCAGGTTCAAAACAATGTACGTATTAAATATGTAAACAATGTAAATATGATTATTTTCTGTGTGTATTGTTGTTCAACCTATTTCATTATTTTTATTTGTTGCAGGTGAGCAATGCTTGATACTGAAGACAACTCCCCAGCGCCAGAGTACGAGTGAGTCTATCATAGTAATGACTTTCTTCCACTGACCACTTGAGCCCTTCCTTGCTTGTTACTGTACTTGAAAAATCTAGAATGACATTATTTCACTACACACAGGTATTCATTTACGTGTAGTTCACCGGATCTCTTTTACGTCAGAAGAGAATTTGTAAATAATGGCAAACAATTTTTTTCTGAAATTATCATACAATTTTGTTTATTATGTGTGAGTGATGCTAATTGAAATAATTCGTGTAAAACTTATTTCTTTTCTTCTTCTGATGCTGCACCGCAACTGGATTGTTACCTAACAAGTACAAAGAACTGAGATTTTCTTGGGCTATTACACAATGAGAATGTTATGATTCAGGTAATTATACGGGATACATGGCGTTTTTCATTTGTCTTTCGCATTACTTTTACAAAGTGAAAACAGTCATGCAGGATTCGAACCTGCAACCCTGTCGCATAATACATAACTCACTCCCAAACACCTCGTAGTATTGAGATCTTCATTCCGTATCCTTTTTACCCACACCTCGTATGAATGGTTTGTTGAATGGATGGTGATGATGTTGATGTTACTTAAATGATAACAGAGCAATGATGAGAAAAGAGGCAGGGAAAACGAAGCCTCTTTCTCCGAGAAAATCTGCCGCGATCGCGCATTGTCCACCACAGATTCAAATGGATCGCCGTGAATTTGAACCCCGGAGCCCAGAGATAGCCAGCTAGCGCCTGCACGCTGCGCTCTGGATCAGCCGAACCTCTGAGTTGGGTCGTCAGACACGCACTTGCAACCCTTCAACAGACGCAATGAGCTCAGCTTTCGAACGGTGTCTATTGAGCCGACCATTGCCTTCCTGCAGACCAATAAGGCAGGAGGAAATATTTCCTCTTTTAAGCGACTTCTTAATTACGCGGTAAGTCTCCAGGCAAAAGTGGTAAATTAACCTTTATTAAATGGCCACTACTACATGATAGTTTAGTGATGTTGAGCCATAGCCCAAAATAATAATTTGACTGTTGATTCATAGGGTTACATAGGTTTGTCAGATCACTTAGGCCAGAGATATTTGGAGTCGCAAATACGCAGGAGAATTATTTTCTGTTTCAGTTAACAGCATTCTACTTTCATTCATAGTCGACTGGGAAGACGCAGTCAGTGACGTGTATAAGAAAACGCCGACAAAAGAAGGGCATAGTAAGATTTAGTTTATGAGTTATTAAAGTGCGTAGGTGCAAAAAGTCTTCCGGTATTTTATATCTTAAATGAAAATAAAAGGGATTTACAAAATAATATAAATGACACCATATATACTAGTAACTTCACTGAAATAACAATTTACCTAAATTCGCTTCCAATACTCTCACAATCTTCATTATGTCAGCTGCACTAACGGTCCTTTTTTTATTCTGAACCAAAAGTGATCATCCACGACTGGTGTCATTGTACATTTCAATAATTATAATTCAACTTTCTCTTCAGTGAACACAAGCCCTAGAGAACGATTGTCGGCCTGTAAGGATGTAGGCTTTAGACACTTTAGTTGGAACTTCCGTCGTCGGGGGTAGCATTTGGGTGTTCGGATTTTGTTGTGGAGGGGCTGCGTCGGTTCTTGCGCCCCACGGAGCCCCGCGTGGCCCGCCGCGGGCGGGGCGCGTGGGAGCCAAAAATGCGTCGGGGCCGCGTGTGGGCCAACGGCGCAGGTGAGCGGGCTCATTGGCATGCGCGCCGGTGGGCGGGGCGGGCCGCCCCCTGACATCAGCGCGTGTGTCACCCGGCGCCACCGTCGTTGTCACCGTCGTACTTACCGTTCCAGTCGCCGTCGCCGCCGCTCGCCGCTCTCGACGCCGTCATAGACATCGGAGTCGCTACTGCCAGCCGCAGACCGGCTGAGTTGAGCTCACAGCCAGTATTGCTGCTGTCTCTGTAGCGACTCTCACCGGGAGGCCCTAGTGTTCTCGTGACGGGGAGATATTCGACGCTAGCTACGTAGCTGGGTCCAATCCAGCTCTGTCTGAAGGAGATTTTTAGTGGCTTGCTGCTCTGATCGGTGGTTTCTCCAATCAATGCCTGACGAAAACCGGAACTTTATCCTAACAAACTAGGCATGGACCGCGCCATCTCGCACCTTTGACCCCTTCCCCCATTCACACACACACACTTACATCATGCTCTACACTGTCACGCATGTCAGGACACGAAGCTTCTTTTGGCTGAGGCGGTTCCACACTGGGGGAGACACCTGGAGAGGAAAATCTCCCAGAAGCAGACTTTTAGGTCGACGCTAGATCTCATCATCCGGCGGGGAAGGAATCACCACCATGTCTCGAGATAAACTTTTACTACTCCAAAGGGACCAATAAATACAGTTAGCTTACTCGGAAAAATCAAGCAATCAACCCTTGCTTCTGCCTTCGCCGCCGCCGCCGTCTCCGCCTCCAACCGCTGCTTACCCAACATTTATTTAGCGGTGCGTCGATCTGCGTTGCAACGAGCTCTATCGACAGCAATAGCTCCACCACTTTTAAGCATCGACGCCTGCGCAGAAAGACAAGATGGCTGTACGCTTCGTTCTCCCTGAAGAACCCATCCCGCTCATCCAAGAATTGAAAGGGACCAAGGAAGGAGAGCTGCCAATGCAAAGTTGTAGCATTGGCGTCGGGCGTTCTCGAGAGCGTTTGCGTCGGGAATCTCTTTCTCGCGGGCAGGCAAGGGAAGGTAGTAATGGCCAAATCAGGTTTTCAGAGAAATTCTGAGAAGTACCGCCTGAACCAAATTTTGCGCTAAACGTAAGATCAAATGTGGCAGTCTATCGTTCAGCGAAGGCCGACAAACACAGAATAACACGATCAGATACCTAGAAAGCCAGACCCCGAACGTTAGAACTCATAAGAAGGAAAGTTAACTTCTTGCAGCAAAGGTTATTGGCTACGAGAATAAAGTCTTCTTTCTCTAAGTGTATTTTTTCTCAAGCGCGTTCTCGGTGCAAGGAGGTTTTCTTGGGCTACAGTTTCTTGTACAATGAGAGAGATAGAGAATACGCGGCAGTTATCTGCCTTTACCGCTACTTTTCTATTCGTTTTTGTTTTTCTTTTCTCTTTCTGATGGAGTTTTATTATTATTATTTGCTGTTTTATAGAAATTCCGGGAGTCTCCTACTGCGAGGGTTTCAAAGCAGCCGATCTTCTCTCTCTGTGATTTACCGGGCCTTGCTACATCCATTACTATCAAATTATGCATATTGATTGTATAGAACATCTGAAATTTTAGCTATTTCACTCGAGGTATCTCCACTTACGAAATGTAAAACTTTCGAAGGTATCTTTTAATCATGGAATTTTTAATAAATTGGGTTTATATGTTACTGATAATGTGGTTTAATAATCAATAACAGATCAATGTTGTTTATGCCACCTATCAAATAGATTCCGTGGATTCCGTTTACCACCCTATGAAGTAGATGCGAATGATCTTGGTTGATGACCGCGATGAGGTAAATGGTCGAAACGGTGGCATCACAGCCTTCGACGAGGCGGACAGACAAGATCATTCGCATATCTCTAGCTGTGGAAGACCTCGACATCACCACTAAGTAGATGATTGTAACTATTCCACTGGTGAAATTAAAACCAATAGTTTTCAACTATACATAAGAAATGCTCCAATCAGGGCGATGTATCTAAAAAAGTTTATCGCTTTTTATATTCGATTTTTCTTGCCGCTTCTACCGACTGGTCAATCATAAACTGTGACTCATCTATATTAGGAGGCGGTTTACATTTACATTTTAGCACACGCTTTCAGTTATTTTCAATATTTGACTCATTTTGGAACTGTGTTGTACATAATTTCAGTCGTGGAATAGTCCCATTAAATATCACTCGGACTTTGGAAATTGTCAGATAAATCCCCCCCGCGCTTCGCGAGTCGAGAATTTATCGACAATTTCCAAAGCACCACCCATGTATTACCCATGATAATCAAATACCGAAGCAGCACCGGTTTTTTAAGCTACTAGACCTATAAAATCCACGACTGTTGTAGAAATTTGCAGAAAAATTAACTCCTCGCTTCGCGACTCGTGCATTTACCAATAATTACCAACGCACTCGTGGTACGATAACATTGATATCTTGTTTATGAATACAGTACTCGTACGCAGTTGTAAGTTTCAAATATAAGAACACGAAAAAAAGAATAGTTGCAGTATACCAGATCTGGTGTACTGCAACTGTTATTTTTTTCCGTGAATGAGTGAATGTATGTGAAAAAATGGAAACCGGGCGAAAGTAGAAAAGAAATATTATTATTTGATCAACACGTTTAATAGCTAAACACAATCATTTTTTTCTCTCCAAAGCGTTGACGTCTTATTCACATACTGTGTATCGTACAATTTTTTTTCTTCTATATCGGAGTTTATTTTTCTTGTGAAACCAAAATTATCTACCACAGTCAATATGTTTGCAAGTTTTAAAGTGTGGACGCAGTGTTATATTTAACATTAAACATACACAGTCAACAAGTTGTAGAGATTCACCAGTATCCAGTTAATATTTAGCATGTTATCAAATGTCAATCAGGGGACCCACCTTAAACAGAAGCGGAATTTGAACCTTCCCGAGAATTTAGATTCCATTGTGGAACTAGTGACATCACACACGCTTTATTGAACACACGCACACGCAGTGCTTCCAGGAAACTCGCATCGAACTCTGATTTTAGACCCAGCGCATGATTCTAGTGAAGGAAATGGGACGGGGCGAAAGAATTATCATACAAGGTTCGTTGTTGAAACACTGTCTTCGCAACCACCTTGATGATACCAGAGATAATCATTTCTTTTTTTTAATTTATTTCTACCTGCTCGGCATTTCTGCCTTTCAGGGGTGTTCATTATACAATATTTTACACATTAACTTTTAGGGATGGACATCCGCATGCGTTACCTCCTCTCTCAGGGGTCTGATGAAAACGTTGTTCTATGAGAAGAAACTGTGGATAACAGTTTTTGGAGTTATATGTGATAATTTTGAGGAGAGGGTGACAGTGGGTGGAATTTTTGGAAAGTGGAAGATGGGTAGGTGATTTAAGGTGGACGAAGGGAGTCTTTAGGGAATCGTGATCTTATTCTTTTTGATGAACCATACGTTTTACCTAGCTTGAATATTGTACTGCGCGATTGGGGAAGGGATGAGAAGAATTTATGAGTCATAAGATTTATATGTTCGTTAATGGATGATATATTTAGTTCATTTGGGATTTGTATGTTGCTTATGAACCAAGGAGCTTTAATGATCTTTCTGAGAAATTTATTTTGTATTATTTCTATTTTATTTAGGTTTGTTTTTGCGGCGTTATTCCAGATCGGGCAGGCATATGTGAGGGTTGGTCTTATTATTGTTTTGTAGATGATTAAGCCGCAGTCAGTGCTAAGACCGGAATTTCTATTTATTATTGGATATAGTTTGGATATTTTTGCATAACTTTTATCTGCTATAGATTTCATATGTTGTTTCCAGTTTAGTTTGGTGTCAAGTAGTACTCCTAAGTATTTTGCTGGTGTATTTCCACTCATCCATTCTATATTTGTGTTTTGGAAGCTGAGGAGGGGTGGTTGAGGAAGTTTGCGGAGTGTGAATATTTTTGCTTGAGTTTTAGATGCGTTAATCTTTATTTTCCAGTTTGAAGCCCATTTAATGTAGTTATTTAGGTCAATCTGTATGTTGTCGAAGGCGCAGCTAATGTCTGAGTGAGAGGTAAAAAGTGCTGTGTCATCTGCGTAAAGAGCAATTTCTGTATAGTCTGACTGTGGTAAATCCGACATGTAAACAGTAAAGAGAAGTGGAGAGAGGCAAGAACCTTGAGGGACTCCTGCATTAATTTCAAATCTGTTTGAGAGACTTGAGTTAATACGGACAGAAAAATATCTATCTTTTAGAAAACTTCTGATTAGATGGAGTAGATACTTGGGAGTTCCTAGTTGACGAAGTTTGTATAAAAGACCTTCAGAGATAATCATTCGACGACCAACCTCTTAAGATTCTAATTGAATCCACAACTTTGAGTCATATGCCAATTGGTAGCAATTTAGTTTTAAAAATACTGTCATCATTAAGTCCTAAATACTGTACTTGTCGGCCCAAAAAGTTGCATCTGTTGTGAATGTTAAAACCTCCTTTGCCTAAGCAGACCGTTTGAAACTAAGAATTTTCAGAACAGTTTTCTGTTATTTCACTTAAAGATGTTATTGCCTTGGGGCGTTCTACTTCTTCTTTTACATTTGTCTTTCTGAGTCTGAAGACTTATGCACCGACATCGCTTACCTTTGTGGCTTTAACTTGTACCAATATTAGTTTGTCGTTATTGACGAAAACCATCCCAATTTTCGATTTTGTATGTGCTCGCATTTCTGCCGCAATTTGAGATTTTCTTGTTTTTCAAGATACTTTTCTGTAATGAGATGTTCGCGACCAAGTTGTCAAAACCAATACTAGGATTTCCTAGGCTTTTGTGTATTGATAAATAGTTGTATAATGATTTAGAGGTTTAGTCACTGAAAATATTTTCATTTAATGCCTTACGCAAAATTCTAACTGAGAATTCTAGACCAGTTGGATTTGCGTTGTTGGCAGCTGTCTGTACTATTTACGTCGTCAAGTGTCATAAGGACTGGCATTTATGGCGATCCTGAAGAAGTAGGTCACGCTATCGTTCTCTTTCGGAAACAGGATTGGGTGCGGTTCCGATGATAAGTCGTAGTGTGTTCTCCGAGATCAGCAATCGGGCGAAGCAAATATGTCCTTACTGCCCAAAATTGACTTCTTGGATTTACTGGTACTGCTCTGCAGATTTGTATACATTATTTATTTGCTGTTTGTTTAATTTGCAGAACAGTAAGCTAATTCTTCCCAGTTCTTAAGGACTTATGATGAAAAATGATAGTGGTAATTCTCCTTGACAATTTTGTGTGAATCTCTTCGACGGAAAGCCATTTGCAAGCGAAAACGAAACTTTGTGTTGTTAGAGGGATTTTCTTTTTCGAATTATTCGACATGCTGCTATATAGGGGAAACAAATCGTTGCACGAATATCACCGAAATATATACCTTAACCAACAAAACCAGATTGTCGTTAATTGAAAATGTGGCATATTTTTTTCACCGGAGTGGCCTTCATTTGGTAAAATGATTTTTTAACAATACGAATATATTTTAAAATGATATCCGAAGACATTTCTGTACGTTCAAGTTTTAATAGCATTTCATTCACATTGTGAAATACGTTTTAACTAAATGAATTACAAGCTGTGTAATGTATAACTCTTCAAACAATCTTTCGTGCGCAATCTTTACTTCTTCTTCCTTGTCCTATCTTCACACCTTACCTTACTTACACCCACTCACATTCACATGCACTACACTATCATACTTGTCGGGAGAACAGTCGGGAGCTAGAGCTTGCTCGCTGGGGCGGTGTCCCGCTGGTGGGAGATATCTGGTTGAGGAAATCCCGTTAGCCGACGGTGGGTCGGCGCTGGATCTCACCATCCAGTGGGGGAAAATCACCGCCATCTCTCGAGAAAAACACATGCATAATGCTTACGGGATTAATGACCTGAGCAGTTGACGCGCCCGGAATCACTACCCGATCAGTCAAGCCTTTTGGCAAGCGCGTTCAGCAAAGTTTCAATGGGAACGCAGATCGGAATGAGCGCGGACGAAATTACGCGAGCTGTTCCGAGTCGTAGATTGTTGTGTTGTCGGTCAAGGCTCGCAGGCAGCGTCTGGAGGCGGCGTGGCCGTCCGTCGCGTTGTGGCAAGCGGCGCGTGGCGGCTGGGCGGCACGTGGTGGCCACCCAGCAGCGCCGGAAGAGCCGCATCGGCTGGCGCGCCTCCCCGTCCCGCCCCGCCCCGCCCCGCCCCGCTGCTGTGCCGTTCGCCTGTGTAAATATTTGCCGAGGCGCTGGCGGAGATTTCGGCAACGGGCGGCCCATGGCGGGGACGGACGGTGGCTGCAGGATACTATTGATTTGAACAGTATGATGGATGTTATAACAGAGTATCTAATGAATCTTTTGATAGCTCAGAAAAATACGAGATTATGCTTAATATACGTGTTGAAGTTCATTGCTGATCAGCTAAGTATAAAGTCCTAGAATAGTTGAAATATGAGAGTTGTATTCTAGAAACCACGAAAATAAGTATTGGATAGGACTTGCTTTGAGTTGAGATTTCTTGTGATGTATGTCCAAGATACGTAACGTCCAAACCTATGTATAACTTGGTTATTTTTTGATATTTAAAAATTATACAATTTTAATTATGTGATTAGTATTCATGATTCATTTTATATATTATACAGATACTGTGATTCAATTTCGTACATAATAGTCATTATATGTTAAATAAAATGTAATATTTAGTATAGCACCTTCTTAATAATTATAAATAATTCTGTTGTAATTCCTAAATATTCTCCTACAATAGGGCGCTAGCAGCGGTGACGTGCGGGGTGACGGACGCACCAAAGGTGGGAAGGGAAGCGAGGGCGGGACGGACGAATGCGAATAGGACGGGCACGAATGGTGAAGTAAGAAGCATGGAGCGATTGATTAGATGATTCAGTCGATGGTTCCCGCGACTTCAGTCGTTTCTGTCGGTTGACTTCTATTGGTTTGTAATTCTTTAATTGACCATTTATGTGTGGCCACGCTGGTGAGTCACCATTAGAGCATTCACGCGAATATTCCAAGCCTCGTAGACTAGAAAAGATTCTGTATACTTCTATTTACACACACTCACACACACATACACACACACACACACACACACACACACACACACACACACATATATATATATATATATATATATATATATATATATATATATATATATATATATATATTTAAAGTTTCGTTGTGCATTAATATATTAAATGATATAATCATTCAAATTTGACAAAATAATATTTTCATAAAAATTAGTCATCCGAGTACCCAAATTCTGATGTTCCCATTGCTGTCACCATCACCCATGCAAACATATTCGAACGATGGATGAAATTGACAATCATATTTATATACCTATTGAACCATCCAGTGGTAGATCGGATGTCACCACTATTGTACAATATGTGATTCAGGAAAGAGACGGTGGAGATGTACCACAACTTGGTAAAGCTGGTGCACATGGGAATTGCAGTTTTTTGTCAATAATTCCGACGTGAAGTTGGCTTCTAAGAAACAGTCGTGAAATTTATAGAAAAGACTGGCGTGGATGTTGAATTCTGCCTTATCACGCCACAATCACTGGTAAAATATGTAATCTAAATGGGAGTATGTGGAACTCGGACCAACCTCCCTCCTTCACAGCTATTGTCAGTTGTGTATTGTCAGTTTTGTATTGTCAGTTGTCGTTTCCTTGGAAACATCAATTTATTGATAATTTAGTTTATCACGCATTAAAGAACATGAAGTTGTCACGAAAATATACACCAGATTTTTTTGTGACAAAGAATAAAGTATTCATCTTTACTTGTCTACCTTCGAAGCTTGAAACCTTAGGAACACGTTGACACGTTGTTTCATTTTCCTCTTCTAAATAAAGTCTTATTTTCGTTGAATTAAGTTCCATAAACAAGTCATACCGATTTAAAGATGCTAAAATATTTTTATTCGATGAAGCTATTTTAGAATAAAATAATCTTAATTTTCTTTGGATGTATGTTGAAGTTAAAATCGAGCATGACAACCCCAATCGTGTGTAATGCAATGTATTTTGTTAAAAAATGTAGAACATATTTACTACTTAGTTCTTGAATTTTACGCTCTTAGTGAAACCCCAATTATTTTATTTTAGGTCGAAAAGTATCGGCAGGTAAGAGAAAAAACCAAAAACAAAGAAATTGAGAAACTTAAGGAAATTGACATTTGACAAAATAAATTAAACGTATGTAGCATATCGTAACCGCATAGGGTGATGAAAAAATATAACGCCGTATCACCAATGAAAAGTGAATTTTTTGCATAAAATATAAATCAGTTTAAAATTGAAATTTAAGATAAAATTATTATAACATCCACGGGAATGAATATTAAACTAGGCTTAATATTTCAAACACTTTTTTAATAATTTTAGTTGATTAGTTTAAACGATTGTAAAATTACTTACTCAAAAGACTTCTATAACTATAATGTGTGCTTGAAAGTAAGGTTACACCAGTCGCTCGAAAAGCTGGATATGCCACTCACAACAGCACTCTTAAAGTTTTCTGCCCCGGCTCTGTCTGTGAATTTTAATCCCTATATCAACATACGGACTTTTGTCATGTATTGAAAGATTACAAACCACCTCGGGTGTTGGACCCGCCCACTGCATTCTTGGATGCAAGGGGCGCCCGGCCACAAAGCAGTGGGTTTCCGATGGCACCGCTCTCTGCGAATCGAAGACTCCCGCGCCGCCGCCATAACGAACACAAACATCTGCCCACTTCGCTGCGAACATAAACGAAGGAGCCCCGTGGTGGGTTTCGTCATCGGAGTCTGCCCTCCCCGAGAAGTTTCTCGCTATCCATTCGCGTCATAGTCGGTGCGCCTTCCACTTACGGCGGATGTTTGACGGAGCCTTTTTTTCTCAAGTTATGTAAATGATTGCGTTTTTTCTGGAAAGACCTTGCAGTCCTGGAAGTAAGGATTAGAAAACACTTTGGAACTGTGTACTTACAATGCGCAAATGTTGGTTCACTTGTAAAGATATGTGATTAAAGCATTGCTCGTTATCAAAACGATTGCTGCAATAGAAGCGATAAGACTTCTATGTGTGCGTGTATGAGAGTGCGCGTCTGTTCGGCTATGTGCGTGTGTTCGCAATTGCGTACTAATTTCAGTCCATTTTTTGCAGACGTTTTGAATATTGAAAAATTTTAATTATATTTTCAAAATGAAATGGTTTGTAATTCGAAATATTGAGTAAATATGGTTAATTCACTAAAGGAAAATACACGATATTGCAAGCGCAGAATGTACTTCCATAACATTTTCTCTCTGATTTCAGTCAGCCTCCTTTCATTTAGAAGTTCGGACATGGCAATAAATCGTCACCGAAGGGCATCCTATCACATATAGGGCAATTCAAAATTTATGAAGTATCAAGGCACACATACTATGGAAAGAAAAAATCCAACACAGAAAATTTGATATTGAGAATCTATCTAATGCACGGAATTCGAGAAATTCGAAGGTCTTGCTCTGCAAGACCTTGTATCATACCTCCGAACGTCCGCGTGTTTCAGCGAGACGAATTTGAGCAGACAATGGAACGCACAGAAAAAGTTCTAAAGGGTTTTGAAGTGAAGGAAGGCGTAGAGCCAATTTTCTTCTAGAATCAGTGGCCACCTATTTGTGCAGGAAGAGCTTATGAAGAGAGCATAGTGTTTTGAATGAGTAAGTGTGAGTACTTCGTATTTGTTATTTGTATGTTCTCTAAGTGGTACGCGGAAGTTTCTGTCTGCACTCGATCTATATTGACCCTTAAATCCTTGCGAACGCACATGTGATACTCGACACGTGTTTACGAAGTGTAGTGACATAGATGCAACTGTCTGCATTTCCTGTGTGCCTTATGCGCGCTTTGACACTCGCACTCTTATTCTCGAGCGTAAGCGAAGATAAAAGCGTCGATCGGTTCCTCTAAATAAAAGTAACAAGGTGAAATCGAATCTGGCTTGCAAAATACATCGGGCTGTGGAGTAACGACATTGGTTTCAGGAAATGATACAGCCGTGGCAATGTGTTGAACCAAACGTTTTCATTCACAGTTGGTGTATTTAATCAAATACATTTGTTTCACTGTATTGTTAAATACGATTTTTTTAAATATAAAAAAGAAAATGCATTTAATTAATTCATTGAAGTTTATCAGTACATTGATCAATGCCTTTGATTGAAATGAATAGTTCAAATGAAGTGATTGCAATTTAACATTTTTTGGTTGAAGTTGATTCGTTGAAGAGCTAAGTTCGTGAGCAGCGATCGAGGACTGACCGGGCGGTCAGGGCATTCTCGATTCGCCGGGATGCGCGAGCTCCCCTTGCTTGCTTGCTTGCTTATTTCGTTGTTCCGGCCTCGTCTGTTTTATCAAGGTAGGTGGCGGGGATCTTCCCCCGGTGGATGGCGAGATTCGGCGCCGACCTACACGTGTGCTTATTGTATTTTCCCAAGCAGGTATCTCCCACCAACGGGGCACTGCCCAAGCCGGGGAAAGCTCTAAGCCCTCGACTGAGGGGCAGTGTAGTGCATGGAAGTATAAGTGTGTGGGGGGATAAGGATAGAAAAAGGAAGAGGAAAGAAAAATCCCGCGGTCCGTGGCCCGTTTGTTAAGCGATTGCTACGGCATTCACCTAGTTTTCATCAGAGAAACTTCGGAAAACTACCGATCAGAGCAGCCGCTCGCTTTAAATCTCTTCCAGACAACAGCTGAAATCGACTCAGCTATTACTGAAAATCCTACTACCGTCGGGAATCGGACCCAAGGGCCTCTCCGTCAGAGGCACCGGTGATAGCAGATCATGTCCTGAGCCATCTAAGCCGGTGCGAGCTTTTGCTCGAAGATCATCCTAACCCGATGCAGAACAACCGCGCATACCTCTACAAATAAAATCGCAAACACAGGAGCCTCGGAAATCGGATGTTTGCACGCGTTACCAGTGGATGCCCCTTCGCCCATGACAACGCAATCCCCCCCGCTCCACCCTCCCCTGCTTCACCTCGCCCTAACCCATCCTACCCCATCCCATCCCCCAGTCACGCTGCTCCTGTCACTCCGCACGAGGCCACCGTATATAACACGCCTCACCCCCACTCAGCCCGATCATTCCTCTAACACATTGCCCTACATGTTTTATTATATTTATAACTTATTAATAGAGTTAAATTGTGCTGTATAGTTCGCGCTTGGTAAAAACAACTAATTTTCTTCACGGTAGAACAATTGAGACTCGCGAAGTACAATGCCACGTGTTAATTACATCAATGGAGTTACTTTTCAAAACTAATCCAGTACTTAACATCTCGAAGCATCTATTATTTTATTATGAGTACTTTGAGCGTCCCGGGGTTGTTAATTCGATTTGAGGCTGGTGCATTGCCTCTTTAATTCATCTACCGTTTGTCGCTTTTCATCATTTCTTCGCTCTCAGACGTCCTTCCGACTCGAAGCGATCTTTTGTTCAACAGCTCATTGGAGAGTCGTCCAGACCAATTAATATCGAAATGAATGGAGCCTGCGTTATTCCTGACAGCTTGAATGGCGGTAGCAAGGCGCTAACCCTACCGACGAGGGGTAATTCATTGCTCCTTCCCATCTCAATTTAACTGACATAGTGATCTCATCGAGGAGCAGACGTGTGATTTGGAACGCATCACCTCATTATTATCCCGACATCGTAAAAGTTATGATTCTTTATTAGGTGATCTTAACAAGTGCAACGACCTCTCTGTTACGCAACAGGTTTCCTTTTTTTATTTCTTGTGACCTTCAGATTGCGTTGCCTGTCGTTTGATCGGTGCAAATGCACTGTTGAGTGGGGGTAATCAAACGAACTTTTCTTGTGCGCTGGGCGAGGTAGGCGTCAATGCAACCCGCTGTTCCAAATGCTTAAAACCTTCTCCGGCGGTGCTTGGACGGGCAATAATGCGTTTGGTCCTTAGATGAGTGGATTTGAGGTTGATCAAGCTTATGAAGTCGCCATTTTCCTTGGAGTCTTCTGTGAGCAGATTCGAGAGATTTATAGTTGTTGGATGAAATAATTACGTAGGCAAAGATAATGGTTGCCAAAGTACTCCATACAGCAGCATAGCTCGTTATTAGGGGTGGAGAGGTTCCCTTATTATTAGCAGCAAGTTCCAATCCCGCCTCGGGCTTCTCAAGCTCCAACCACGCAACTTCCTCCGCTTCCCAATACTGTAATAACTTGATCTTTGTCGAAGCACGACCTCTAACTCAGCGGTACCACAATATAGAGTCGTCAAACATTTCCAATCACATAGGTATTCGGTTTCCCTAAGCTTTAACATTTTGCCACACACCTGGAAAAAGTAGCATTTTCTATTAATGGAAATGTGGATTCATAGTGTTTCTTTAAAGAAATCCGCAATATTATTTGTTTCTTTTAACCTCAATACGATTCCTTACCTGCTCCGCTCCACCTTTTCGAAATTCATATTGTAAACAAGAAATATCTATAGCAGAATTGTACATTGTTTTATAATGTCATTCGTAATCATAAACAATTATCAGAATTGTTTGTTTACTGATAGGCTATGCATGTCTTCTTTCATTCCCAAAAATTTGAAATGTTTTATTATAACTCTCATACTTTTATACTTCCATTGAGAGAAATACAACTATGAGGTTGAGATTCATTGTTAAGAGAATTGTATTAAGATTCAGAGATTTTTATTTTATCGGGCATTTTATTATATTCCGGGAACTAATAATCATTCAGGGTAGAAGATGATGCAAACTATTTATGATAGATTCGTGTATTTTTGTACAACGTGAAATCAATGTTTTCTGTCTGTGGACTTTTGTAGTATACGTTTGTGCATATATTGTAGTGTAAACATAAGATTAACTAAGTGTTTGAAACATTTGACGAGCAGATGAATGAGGGGTAATCTGATGCTGAATGAAGAGTGCGGGGTACTTTGAACAAAATTTAATGAAGAAGTGCTGCGTCTGTAGTCTAGCCACACGGGAAAGGCTGGAGTAATGGAGAAAATATGTGTGGGCTGTGGACCAATGTTTGTTCCGATCAGATCGAATGGGCTGCAGAGAGCGCTCTCCCATCCATTTCTGCCTCTGCACTGCCGAGAGCGTTCCTTGCCTAAAGCACCGAGTCCCGTTGAGCGAACCGCTGGAGGCGACGGTCGCACTGCACACGAAAGTTTTGTCGGCCTCTGCCAGCCGACTGACTGCATGCGAAATCGCCCAAATGTCCCTATCGACACGCCGAACGCAATTCTCATAATTGAGCGACTTGCTAACAGATAAAATTCGGCCAGTCGTATCGCGTACATGTTGCTAGAATATGCAATAAATTTATTACATTAATATGAACAATAATTTTGTTTATACAGGCATGCAATTTCGTTGTTCCAAAAATTGTATCATATGTATGAAATTTATAAATCAATGTATTAAAATGTAACGTATTCGCCTGTGAAGACGATGCAATTATTTTATAAAATATTAAAATTATTTAGTGTATTACATAACGTATATTACGGGACGGTGCTAGAGTCAAATTGAAATCCTGTATAAATTACGTTGAAATTGATGTTGGATTTCAAATTATTTTTCGACGATATCCAATTGAGTATTTTTTCACAAAAGTATTAATTGTTAATTCAAAAATTAGCATAGAATTATCTTATCCTCGAAAACGATATTTTGGATCTCCATTTCTTGACCAAAATTCATACGTGGAAAACTATGTAGGCACAGTTTAAATGAACAAATATTTGCAAATAATATATAATTGTTTACTCAAAAAACCTCGAGAATCAACATAGGCTTGTAACAATTGTGTGACAATTGTGTGACATATGTGACATTTGTTTCTTATACTTAATTGAATTTTTTGTATGATATGGTTTCATTGATGGCGGGGGTGGTGACGCTAGCTGTCGGAGATGATGGGGGAATGCTGTCGTCGGAGGCAGTGACGCTGATGTTGGCTGATACGATGATGTCAGCAGAGGTGATGATGTGTGTGATGTCTGCAGAAGCGGTGACGCTATCGCTGCAGATGGAGCTGATTGTAGAATAGGCCCTGAAAAGAAGTCGCTTACGGAGCAGGGGTGTGTGGGTTGAGCTTTGGTCGATAGTCTGCGGTCGCCTCTCTATTCGCCTCCCTCTCTCCAGACACCCTCCCCGAGCTCCGTTCTTTCCACAAAGAGCGGATGGAGCTTCGTGAGTAATTGACGAGATCCTTTCGTTTTCGTGTGGAGTTACACAAAAGGTTTCATATATCCGTGCAGTTTTTACGTTCGTTCACTTTTACTAGTGGATTTCTTTTAGAATGAAATGTCATACAGTTCTTTCATTTATTGCTCAGTCCAAATATCATACATTTTCAAGCTCTCTAAAAGTATATTACTTCCTACAACACCGTCATAATTGGACTCGGAGAGATGTTTTTTTCAATTTTCCTACGTACCCGTTCTCACGTCAGAACCTAGCTCATAACATTGGGAAGCACAATTCTAGAATTTTCGGAATTTTTTTCGTTGATACAAAATCGGTGTGCCACTGTCAGAGATACCTGAAGAGGGAAATTCCGCAAGCCGAGTGTAGGTCGACACCAGATGTCAAATTCACGCGGTAGTGAAACACCGCTGCTTTCTGGGAATTCAACATGCAACAACGCATACTAAACCAATGATCTCATTAGTCAACACACCCGGAATCAATAAATACTCCCTGCTAATGATAAAATAGTATAGTATATCTCTGTATCATAATCACCCTGCACATCGTCCTGGGAAAAATTCTGGTTCAAATCTGGTTTTATTCTTTTGCTAATAAAACACCATGAGACCGTTATCGTTCAGATCTTCTGAAACTTGTCCAAGCACCATGCGCGGAACTGGGACCACTCTTTGTTTCTGGCAGCGATATGCATCTGCATGTTGACGTGTCATTTCCAAGTCACTGTTGACGTGTCGCCGTCGATTTTGTTTTGCAAGCGCTGGAGCGAGCTATTTATGCTCTTTTCAGCGCCGCCGGAGTTATTTCAAGATAAGCAGCTCTTCTCGAGCGCGGGGCGCGGCGACTCCGCATGACGTGGCGGCTCGATTGACCCGTGGCCGGCGACTGCGTTGACCGCAAGAGCGCGGCTTCTGCCATATGCGCGCAGCGGAGGCTGGTGGTCTGACGCACGCTTTCATGTTCCCTATTCTAAGCTGCAGAAAAGCCGCTGTTCGTGTTTCGGTTCTTGGCTACAAATGCGAATTCGCACTTGTGTTATGGCATAGGGCGTAATGAATGTTATCGTTAATTTCTTTCTTTCAACCTTTCCATCTGCAAAACGTACTGTCTCATATTCAGTGTTTGATTGTCAGTGTTCGAAGTCTTCGTATTTGTTTCAACTTAATTCTTACATTTTGTAGCATGTGTGATAAGATTATATTTCACATCAACGTGCTTAAACCCAATTTGTGATTAAGGGTATTGTTACGCACATTATTCTTCACATTTGGTCATATATGACCAGTGTGTGTGTGTGTGTGTGTGTGATTTAAACATAGTAGATTATTTGTTTTGACTAGAAAAAAATTGTATGGTTATATTTTCTGACTTTCTATCACACCAGTTTTCCTCAAGGTGCCTAATATTTCGATGAATCCTCGGATGAACACAAGTTATATTTACTACTGCTTAAGGGCACGAATTTTCTGTATTTATTTTCTTACAATATTCCGATACAAAACAGTTAACGTGTGTGTAATGAGGAGACTGGTTCATGTGTACGAATCTTGAAAATGCTGAAGTGCTGCTGTTTCGGAATCGAGTCACCACTCTTTAAGCGCGATTCTTCCGACCTCCTTGAACAAAGGGGTCAGTAGGGGTCAGCGGTTACCATAGCGACGTCAGAGTCTGCGGCTGCGATCAACAGGTGGGGGGCAGTGACCGACCGCCTCCCGAAATACTTCGCTGCCTTTCACCAAACACTCTCTCATGCCAAAGCGAACCTTGTATACATTATCCTCTTCTGGAGAACACAACCCTCGAAGGCGAAATGAAAATGAAAAGGAAATAAGCGTCGAAAACGCACAGACCATTCATGTTTTTTAACTTTGTGATGATGTTGAGAATGAGGACGCCAGAATCCGAAACACAAACGAGACGAATTTATTTATTTGTAATTGTCAAAAATCTGTAACTGTTTGTGGCGAATGGGAAGAAGTATAATTTGCAAAGATTTCTTGGATCTTCAGAATTACTACGTCACCTGTTTACTACCTGCACTTGAAGCAAAACAAGTGGGAATCTCAGAATTTGTCTAAAGGATCAAACTGGAAACTGAGGAAAAACGTGATTCAGATTGGGGTCATTGACCCAGATGCTAAAGTATAACACTCATTAGAATCACATTCAATATTTTAGAATTATATAGATCAAATAGAAAGTAATGGAGAGACTTAATGAGGGAATTTTTAACGTTATTATCCTAATTTCGTCGATCAACCTCAGCCTTGTGTTCAAAACCTAAAACTTCCTGAATGGTCCGAAGGCAGGCTCGTAATAATAGTACTTTGGGAAGCACGACACCATATACAAGACGACTATCTTTCTCTTCTCCTAAACAAACTCTTTTGTAGTCAATAAGCACAGCGAGGTAGGTAATTTGTAGTGTCACGTCAGATTGTTATTACTATGACCGTAGGAAGCAAATTTTGTACTCGATGAACCTGTGGTTGTCACACTTAATATTCTTTAACATCGTTCATCACATATGTCATGTGAAGTGGTGAACTATCAAAGCAAGAATATGTGCGAAAACTACGGCAAGAGTGTTCCTACTTGTACCCTACTTGTATTATCACAGATGGTAATATACCTGTTAACTGCAATTAAATTATCCATTTCTTTCAGAGGCAAATCGTTTTGCGAGGTCCGCTGTGTTAATTGCGTGTTTTCGCGAAGTGGAAAATGCTATTTGCTGCTTAGTCCATTAAAATTTATGGGTTGCAGACGGTCCGCACTGGAGCAGATCGCGTTACAGACAGCTGGGCGTCTGAGCGAAGCTGCTTTGGTCACCCGACACTTCCGCCGCCACCCGTCGCCTCACCAGGGACCCTACCCTCCATCTCTCCCCGTCACGCCCTCGTTCTCGCCCCGTCATGCACTGTTTCTCACCCCGCCCCGCCCTCATGTCGGTACCCTTCCCCTGCCCCGCCCCCTCCCAGCTTCCCCTCCCAGCTTCCCCTCCCAGCTTCGACCCATCCCCTCCTACGACCCCGCATCACCTGCATATCAGTCCTACCTACGACCCCACTCACACGTCCGTTCCCCTCACCACCTTCTTCCCCGTCCTCACCCCACCTACGTCCCCGCACCGCCTACGTCCCCATCCCCTCCTCCGCCCCTGCCTTTTCTCCGGTACCCGCTCTCACGTACGTCTCCACGTACCTCCCCCATCAACGTTCCCAATGCCACCTACTGTGGATTAGGACTGGACCTACTACCCCACGGCTCCCCAGTCAGGTTGGGAGAAATGATGCGATGATAATGATGGGAGAGGAATGAGAAGGAAATATCGCAAACGGTCCGTGGCCCATTGAGGGTGCTGCTCCGACAGTCTCCTGGAAGTAATCAGGTCACCACTGATCTGGGGAGTCGTGGTATGAAATCGAATCCGGCTACAGCGCCACAAATTTATTGATGATTCTGGTTCACACATAAAGTAGAATGATCAGATGTTCCGTTTTTAACGGTGTTGTCCATTTTTACGAAAAAGCGTCCAGTGTCCCGAGAAAAGTGCAACCGGGACGTAATATTTCTCTTTTGTTAGAAAAAGATCTATTTTTCCCAGTTTTTTATTCGTAGTTATGAATAATGATGAAGATGAACTAGAAATGAACTAGAAAGATTGAGACCTGGACGAAATGTGGAGTAAAATCTATACTGAAACATTTAAATATATGAAAAATGAAGACTTAGTTATGGGAATATATTAAAAATTGTGACTTACTTTAGAAACGCCTAGCAGTAATACTTCAACGGAAATTATGTGTTTTTTTAAATAAGTGCGGTTTGGTATGATGAGAGGACACAGTTCTCTATTAGAACTATAAAAGCAATAATATTCACTAACACGTGCTTGATTTCTTGACCGCCTTGATTCCTTTGCCGCCTCATAGTCTATACTATGAGAGAGGCTAAGGAGAGGACTTGTAAGGATGAGGCGATTGCAGAGCCAAGGTGGCATGGTATATGAAAGGAACGTGCCGAAATGGAAATAAGAGAGTGCAGGAAGGAACATGTGGGAAGGAATAGTTATGAGAAGGGTGGATATGTCTGAAAGATCCGGAGTAAAAAATGCCCCAATGAAGGCTTAATAAAAGCCAAACGTTGGGAATTTAAATGTTTTTGTAATGACCAAAACTCAAGAACATTCCATTACATCATTAACTAAGTTTCATTTTAAATGTTTCATTTTTTCCATATATGGTTTGGTCTTCTACAATCTTTTGAAGGAAAGACCAACCGTTCTACAAGAAATTCTGTCAATCAATAAATATGATTCTCAATAAGCAATCAATGCCCTTAATGCTGACTCCTGTTAATGTCGAAAGGTAATTTAAAATTAAAATTTGAATAAGGTTGAATTAAACTGAATAACTTGAAAAAAAATAGTGACCTTCTTCCTCAGTGGAATGCATAATGACACAACAATGACTATACCCAGGAGGAATGACAAGTTTTGTCAATTTGCTAAGTGTTCCGTTCCTTTTATTTTCTATACTTCGTCATCCTAACATAAAGTAAATTTCTGTCACCTTGACGGGATAGAACACTGGTACACTCGAGCCGTACGATATGTGCCACTGGTATTGTTAAAGCTCACGTAATGTCATTCGATAAAATTCCAGTACACTGATTTAATTACCGTATATTTTCAATATAGAAAAACTGTGACTTGCGATAATTATGAAGCGTCCGCTGCTTTCGGCGCCGTCCCATTCATCTGCGCGCTCTAGCCGCGCCGCGCCGCGCCTCCCCGCTTCCCGTTACATTTCCCGTCTCTCGCCTCGGACCGCCAGCCAATTAGCCGCCGCCAAGGCAGCGCCTGTGTACGCGCCGCCCTCAGTTTGTCACGAGAAGAAACCCGATCCCCTCCCCCTCCCCTCCCCTCTCCACCCTCCTCCCTATCCTTTTCCCCGCCCCCCTCCACCCGCACGACGCGCAATGCGTCACCCTCTTGTACACAGGATCGCGGCAAGGAAGAACGAGTTATCGTCGATTTGTGTTAATAATATTCAATTGCCTGTGATTTCAACTATGCTTTTACACGTTCTTTTATGGTTATTTATACGACACAAAAACCCATTCAACTGTTATTACAATGTCTGCCTGCCTGATCATTCGGGTAAAATTCTGCAATGATTGAACCAACTTCAATAGGAGTTTACACTGAAAGGTAGAAAAAGTGTTGAAGTGTTTGTTTGTTACAAACCTAGTTATTTCGAAATTTTGTACACGAACCTTGAAAAATATAGAAAAGGTATTGTCTACATGAGACATCGTAAAACCTTCCCCTATCTTCCTTGCCTAATCCTTGAAGCAGAATTTGAGTGCGCACCCTTTCAGCGTTCTGCTAATGTTTTGAAAGTGGGGAAGAAATTCAACGAAATGTGTCAAACGCTTTCAGAAAGACATACAATTTCCTAATAAATGCATTCCGATAATGCAAATAGGCACTGAAGCTTTGGAAAAAATTGTTTCTGAAAGTGTGCCTGAAACACACATCAATGCATTGGTTTAGAAGTTCTTCGTAACAAGGATTGTGGTAGCAAGGCGGGGCAGGGCTGGGGAGAAGAAGCAAAGTAAATATAAGCGAGTTGGTGCGGGGCAAGACAAGACGGGTACATACTATTTATAGAGTTTCTTTTTCTGTACAATAAATGATTGTGGTAAATAAATTCCCGTGCAACGCGAGGTACATTTCAGCCAAATAGAATAGCATGTTTGTTGTCGGTATCACTTAACGGTCCTACTTAACGATTACGAAGTCCACTTTGTCATAACGTTTTGTCAGAAAGTTCTAAGAAGAAACATATGCTCTCTTTATCAATCATAATTAACGGCGCAATTAATTGTAAAAAAGACGTAGATGCAATAATCATTATTTTATTCGTGAATAGTTTCCCGTATGGCACATAATTCTACCTACAAGAGTTAGGTCAGAGATACAAATCTCAAAAAACCTTTCATAGATTGCACTTCTCTCCACAGTACGTCATAGTTGTTTTACTGTTTTTAACGTTAAATAAATAAAGAAAGAAACAAACTATCATAATTTAGTTCAAGTGGGGCAGTGAGAAGTTAGTGTCATTCAGTGGGGTCGGTATAGATCCCCTAGTGATCGATGAAATTTTGAAGGGTGTCCGTGACGATTAAGGGGTGGATTGGAGGTCAATGGCGAATATGAATCGACGCCTGATCAGGATAATCAAAATTTCATTGATTACCAAAAAAATAATGAACTTATTTAACTTTTTCTTTTATAAAGCAACAAAACGTATGATAATGAAGTACAAATTTGCTCATTTCCTTTCGTTCGTTCCCGTCGTTCTTCCTTAGCAATTAGAATGTTTAGAATATTCAAAAAAATAAATATCTGCATTATCAACGATACTCTTTTGTGTAAGAAAGTGCTTTCCGCAGTACGCACTAGTGAAATGTAATGGTCAGTTCTTAGAAAAAACACTCAACAACGTTTTGTTACCGTTTCAATGAAGATTAGAAATTTAGCTAGTCAACATTGGAAGAGTCTTCGATGTGTAATTCTTTGTGTTATGATTATGGATACTGTGTATTATAGAGAAACGTAAAAGGGTGGATGCAGCAAACAATTTAAACGTTTAAAACGTTAAAAATTTAATGCAAACAGTTTAAAAACGATCGATGAAAGAATAAGGTGTGAGATCGCTGATTTAGTTTGTTGTTGAAGTGGTCTTGTTACTTAACCCCTCAAGTGCTGTTGAGGTGGTTCAATACTTCGTGTATTCTGTCCGGGTCCCCGTGCCGCAGCGGCACACGCATTGCGCGTCTGGGTCGTAGCTGGGACGAAGGGCGTCTGCGCATTTCTTTGGGAGCGGCATTTCCGGATCCGCATTAGCAGCTGCGCCTCCCTCCCCCTCCCCCTCCCCATCCTACGTCGCCCTACGGCGCATGCGCGGGGGCGCCGACCTCTTGTTTTTGCCCTCATCCCACCGCCCCGCCCTTCGCTGCGCACTGGGTCACCGCCGCAGCTGCGACGCCCGCGGCTCAGGGCCGTCGTAATTGAAGATTATTTTTTTAAGGGCGCGATATCCGGTTTTATAGATCTGTATCTCAGCATTGAGTTGGCTGCTGTGGTGCAGGGGTTTGGCGCAGCGTTGCCCGTGGCTGCGGATTCGAGACTCCTGCCCGACGGTGGCAGGATTTTCGACACTAGCTAGATAGCTAGGTGGAGTTCAGACGATATCTGAAGGAGAATTCTAACGACAGGCTGCTCCGATCGTTATTTTTTTGTGATTTCTCCGATCAATACCAGGCGAATGCCGGAACAGTATCTCAACAAAGGGGCCACGGAACACGCGCGATTTTTCCTTCCCTTTCCTTGCATCCTCATCCCTTTCGTACACATGCACACACACACACACATACATCCCCCAATACACACACATACATGCACTAACTACCGCACGTGTCGGAATCTTAAACCTTGTCTCCGCTGGGGCGATGACTCGCTGGTGGGAGATACCTTGTTGAGAGGAACCGTTATCAGACCTGTCGATCGGCGCCGGATCTCGTCATCCAGTTGAAGATCATCGCCACCTCCCGTGATAAAAACATACACAACAGTTATAGGACTATTGACCTTATCTGTAGTCGCGCCCGGAAACGTTAATTAATCAATTCTCCTGCCGCGGATGTGTTTTCATGATGTAGTGTAGGTTTACTTCTCGTATCACCATGGATCACATCTGATCCACTGTTACATTCATAACCATTAATCTCTCATCATCATTCATCTCTCGTGATTATCTTATCATCTTTCTTACGATGGAAAGCAACGGCAAACCAACACGTCATCTGTGTGGAAAAAAGGCCATAAAATCCTAAGACTCACCCCGAGCATTCACTCAGTAATGAGTACTAGCGTAGTGTGGCGTCTCCAACGGTACTATCAGGTTTACTCATGTTCACAAAAAGACTTTTAAACACATTATATTGTTGCCTGCCATGTATTTTCTCGGGTTACACAGAGAGTAAAGGGTAGAAGTACTTTTTTCAAAATAAATATATGTAATATTGCATAATTGGGTTTAACTATCTATCATCAATCTTATCCATAAAGCATATTCTAAGGATTCACGTTAATCAGGAAAGCCAGCAAAGTCATTCACTGCGGTTCACTACTGTAGGTGCCTTGGACCCCCCTCTCCTTCACTTTTGTCTCGATTTCTTCTTGAATATTCTAAAATAATTCGACCAAAAATGGGGCCAATCGATTAACGATGTTGCGATGATAAAATAAGATATTAATCACCTCTGCAAGTTCCTTAAAACTTCCAATATGTGTCTTAGTGTTAAAGAAACAAATTACCTCTCATTTGCAGCCATGAGCGACGGATGTACGCGGATTACCCAATGCCTGTACACAGAATGACCATTTTCATCATCATCATCATTATCATCATCCTCTCAGCAGTTAAAGTGCAAGTGGTACTTATCAGAGGTAGAGACATACCCGGGTCACACAGATGGTCATTACCAATTCTCAATGAAATAAGTTAAATTTTATTTTTTAGTCCGCCACTAAATCACGTTAGGTTGCATTTTCGACATTGTCACTTTGGAACATTAGAAAGCGGCCTCGTAATGTTCACTGGATGGGTCCGAACAAACAGTGAAAGGAAGCATCTGAGTGGATTTGATACAGAAATAATCCTTTGAATGTATGTTCGAAAATACGTTTTCTGAAAAGCCCATTACCACAAATTAAGATGTTTCGCGTGGCCGCTTCCTTTGATAGCGCCATCTGCCGAACGGGCGGCGAGCGCTGGAAGTCATTAATAAAAGAAGGGCGCCGGCGCTTCCGAGAAGCCGGGCTCGCGTGCGCGCCGGCAGGCGCTGCGGGCGCCGCAACTGTCATCTCCGTCCACACGAGCGCCCGCCACCTTCCCCGTCTCCCTGACATACTCGAAAGACTAGTCGAAAACACTCTAGGAAGAAGGAAATCCTTAAAGCCTAGTACACCACTACACCACTCCTAGTGACAAAGCCGCGGAACACGTGTATTGCGACAAGCCTCATGGATGTATTGTGAGATTTTTTTTCCGTGATTGGAACTGGCGCTATACAAAAACTTAATGTCGCAGGTGTCTCATTCGAAATGGAATACATGATAGAAATGTTGCGCAACATGATGTAGTCTGGTTGTGTCGCGAGGCATAGCCCCGGGACACCCCGATCTGCAGATAGCCGCCACGTGGTGTTGTTTTGTTTTCTGTTGTTTTAACGACGGAAACTCCTCGCAAAATTATTGAGGATTTACACACCCTCTTGTCTTTGGGATGTTTAGCCCACTCAGTATAAAAACTGAGACAAAAGGAAAAAAGCAATGGAGTCTGTGGCTAAAATACATTATATTCATTCACGAGATGGAGAAAGATCCACAACATTAAACCACAATTTCGGTGAAAGCACTAAAAACGTACGGAATCCAAAAAAGTCTCTCTTGCCCCAAAAGTCAAACTGGTTTGGTTACAAGCATTTAATGTTCTTACTGCAAGGGATGGAATTGAGAGTAAGTGAAGTAGCTTTCTAGGTGTGGACGCGGGGCATTGTATCGCAACAGTATAGGGACAATGTCTTGCAACTGACCCCATACAAAGTCCAGCGATTTTGTTGCTAAGTGGGTATTATAAAGCCTTAGGCTGAACACTGGCTTATCAATGTCAAACCGGTACCCGAAGATTAAAAATGGTTGGGACTGAAAGAGTGGGGCATCAACGCCACACCCCAGAATAAATTCTAACGTAAATGAAAGAACATTACATACATTCAAGAACCAATGCTACACATGCAAATACGACAACCATCAACCCGCGATCCTTTGGTCCAAGACCGCCACTGCACTACTGCCTTATCGATCTCTACCATCTGATCGGGACTTATTATTATTATTATTATTATTATTATTATTATTATTATTATTATTATTATTATTCACGAAAAGTCTTCTTCTAATTATAAGATTATGGCTGGTTTTTGAATAATAATAGCAAAATAATATTAAAAATCAATAATAATGGTTGATTGATTGATTAATTGTTAGTGGTTCCGGGAGCGTCAACTGCTGAGGTCATTATTCCCGTATGTGTAGTGCATGTTTTCCCCTTATGAGGTGGTGGTGGTGGTGATCTCCCACTGGAGGGCGAGATCCAGTACCAACCTACCGTTGGCAGGCGAGGTTTTACTCAACAAGGTTTTTCCCACTAGCCTCTCGCCTCCCGCCTCCCCAGGCGGGAGAAGCTCTAAGCGTGTGAGTGTGTGTGTGTAATTAAGGGGTGAAGATAGGAGAAGGAAGAGGAAGGAAATATCACGTGCAGTCCAAGAGACTCCTCCAGCATTCACCTTGTGTTGATCGGAGAAACCATGGAAAACTACCGATCAGAGCAGCCAGTCGCTAGATTTCTCCTCCTGATAGCGGCTGAACTCGACCGTGCTGACCTAGTGTTGAAAATCCTGTCAATCTCCCGGTAAGAGGCACTGCTGTTTCATCAGTTGATGCCCTGAGCCACCTCTCCCGGCGCGAGGTACTGGGTATGGCTTCATATCTTGGCGGTAAATTCTTCGCTACAATTCTAAGGTTTTCAGAGTGCGAATTAACATTTTAACCAGATTGTTCAACACAAGAAGTGGAACAATGGAAGGATGCCGTATTTGTTCGTGAATGTCTGTTACGGTCTAATCACGGCCGTGAAACAAAATTAAATCAACCTATAAATATTGTTCTTGAAATTCTTTGAGGAGTTTTTCGAAAATCGTAATTAGAGTATTAAAGACAAACACTATTGTGTGGGCCGACCATGCTCGCTTTGTGCGATGCTTGTACTTCTCGAGGCGTACATAACAATGCTTACAGTATGCCGACTGTCAACGTAGGTTTTTCAAATGGGTCATGTTAGCGTTTCAACGGAAACAATCGTTATTTTGGAACTCTCACAGAACGACTTCATGCACATTGCGGCGTAGCACATTGAACTAGCAAATTCTCCGTGTGAATCTCATGCCGTCCCACTTTCACATGTGAAAGACGTGTACTGCACCAACGTGAGGAATCTCAACCGTAGGCGCTACTTCAGAGAATAGAATACTGCTTTTAAAAGCGCCTCCTTTCCTTGGCAATGTTCAGTCTCTTGGGTGCTTACCGCTCTTGAATCCACAGACTTTCTATATAAAGTGTCATGTCATTCAAGGCTTTGTCAATTTGACTACCATTCTGCGAAATATTGACACCTTGGTCTCCATTCTAACTTTCATTCGCGTTCTGCTCACGTTGAATTCTACCTTCGCAATAACCCCGGGCTTTATATTCTGTTTGTTTGTCTTCTGTAAGTTTGTGTTGACGTAATTAATTGCCATGTAGGTGCTGGACCTCTGCTCAGCAAACATAAGCGCAAACATTTCTTACGGTTTTTGTTTCTGTGTAAATTTTGGAGTTCTAACATGACATTAAATACATAATAATTGTATTACATTTCTGTACACCTTCTTTTACGTGCTACAGCGTGTTTGCACTTTGTAAAAGCATGCTTATGCTCTATCAGTAAATGAAAATGAGAATGTAATTGCCGAAATTACATTACCTATCTGTGGCTGTACTATATTTCCTCATTCTCCTTACGCAGATTGTTTTAGCACCTAAAACAAAACTTGTGTCCTAATTATAACATAAAAGATTTCGAACACACTTATTTGAACATTTAAGGGAAACAAATCTAACAAATTTAAAGGGAACATCCATAAAAAACGATAGGTTTGTTGTAAAGTCTTTATCCCGCTTGCTTGCTTTTGTGAATTTCTCTTGGCCTGTCTCATAAATTTTCATGGTCATGACTTTAGTGGATCATTAAAAAGTGTCTGCCCCTTCTTTGTACCTAAAAAATATTATCGTTACTCAGAACGAGGCTACTGAAACTTCCATCAGTCGATTATGCGAATGGGATCTCATTTGACATCTGAGAATTTACAAGATTATACTCTCAGGACTTTTTTCTCTACCTCCCAAGTGAGAACCTGCATTGCTTGTCTTGTAACACTGGTTCGTTCAGAAAAAAGGAAAATTCAAAGGAGGCTCCGGGTTTGAGAAATAATGTTTATTACTTGAAACCAGATTCGTTACCTCACATTCTGAAAAGTGGAGTCCTATCTATGATAACGAATTATGATAGTACGCTAAATGTTTGGTAGGGTTGGTCTGGCCTGAATTTGTTGTGCAATTCCTAAGAAGAAACATAACGTGTGGGAGGTTTTTGTTCATCAGAATTTGGCGAACAATTTACTTTGGAACAGTTTGCAATTGAAGTGTGTGCTTTGATGTTCGGTGTGTGATGTTTAGAAACGGGCTTTTACGTTTACTGTTCCAATGGAAGTATCCTATCATAATTTATTGGAAGGAGTTCTCTAGTAATCCCATATGGTGACGAGAAACTACTTTTTTGCGAAGCCGTAATGGTACCTGCAATCACTAGTATGAAGTCTTGGTATCGATTATACAACGTTTATGATAAAACGTTGGAGGTATCTCCTATCTTTCCACCTCTGGATACCCGGGTTCAAATCTTTAACAGAATAAGGCAGATTCTCCACCCTTGGTATCGCGTTCATTACGTACTTCAGTCATGTTCATTACCTCCATCTCCAGTAATCGGAGTTTTCGTTATCATACCTTAAC
This sequence comes from Gryllus longicercus, assembly GCA_038098605.1. Classification (NCBI taxonomy): domain Eukaryota; kingdom Metazoa; phylum Arthropoda; class Insecta; order Orthoptera; family Gryllidae; genus Gryllus; species Gryllus longicercus. The sequence continues at coordinate 1,881,168 of JAZDUA010000188.1, read as the reverse complement.
AGCGCCGTGTCCATTGTAAGTAGCGTCTGTAAGCAGAGAATCGATGACCCTCTGGCTTCGGAATTACGGCAATTATATCGTCCCTCTGCTATTCAGACAATAATGTAAGTACATAGTAGAAAATAATGTGAGGTGCGTGATTTTCTCATCAATAGAAAATATGACGGTCATCATTAGGTGTTATTAATTTAAAAAGCAAAGTAACAAATTCATATTTGTATTATGTTACTTCTTCACGCATTGTGAAAGAGTTTTACCATGTATTAAGGAAAATGCCAAACGGAAGAGTATAAACGACCATTTTTTGGGAACCTAAACGTAAAATAATGTGTGCCAAACTCATTAATTTACCTTTTTATCATTGCCCTCAATAACTTAAAATAAATTTCTACACTTCGCGCACAACTCGATTACTGCGTCCTGGTCTTATGAAATCCCAAAACCCCCATGGGGTATGTGTTAAGCCGAATTCTACAAAAATGTTATCTCGCGCATTGGTTCGTGCAACGCAACTTTCCGCCAATTTGATTTATTTGAGCGTAGGACCCCCTGGGAGGCGCACGCCGCCACTGAAGCCGAAAGCCGTCACGTGTGTGAACTTTTCCCACGAATCGCGGACCTAGAGGTCGGGTGCCGCCTTGCGGGCTACAATATTTTTATTTTGAACAAACTGCTAATATGTTTTACTGGCAGGTGCAAGGCGAGGGAAGTGAGTGAAGATAAACCGCACCTGTATTTTGGCGTAACAATCTTCGTAAATTTTAGGTTGGGTGGAATCAAGGCTTTTTTATGTTAATTACGGAGGCTGAAACCGAAACGTCGCCGTTGATTTGGAAATGCGCGAGCGAAGTTAGATAAAGTGGCCTTATCAATGGTGTGCTATTTTCTGACATACTAACAGATAATTATCTTTACACCTTTAAAAATGCCACCGCTAGCAATACATCGCATTCCACAGGTGATTCTTAAATCCATTTGAATTGAATTAATGCCTAATTTTACGTGGCGAGACTCGGGCCATCAGGCCCGCTCTTCCGTCTGACGACGCAAATTTCGCTACGCTCCTTTCACCAACTACCGGAGAAACGAGGTATTTCTTGGGCGAGAAACAGTCGATTTGAATTTAGCTCAGAGGCGTCATTTACGCTTGAGAATCTTTTGCCTGCAAGTAAATCTACGAACATGGGACAGCTTTACTTCCCCTCCGAAGGAAGATGTACGAAGGATTTTCTCGCCCTTAAAAATCCACGGCTTCGATCGGGTTTGAACCCGCCAACTTGGGTATAACAGTCCGATACGCTAACCATTACACCATCACCGCCGCCGCCGCCGCCAGTTGTTTCAGCGTTTGTCAACAAAAACATCAAAAAAAGACTCGCGCCCTGCGGAGCTGCTTCGGAAATCACTCATCGCCCACGAGGCGCGGCGGAATAGGCGGAGGCAGCAGGAGGGGCGGGCTATTTATATAAATCACGCCGAAAGCCGCCTATCATAACCATCGGGCGGCGGGGCCGTAAAGGCCTGATTTTTGTTTTTCTTTTTTGATTTTTTTTTCTCGAGCGTTGCGAGCAGCGCGGTGGTAATTCGGGGAACCTGTCGGGCCGGTGCGCGGCTACGACTGCATTTCCTCCTCCTCCTCCTCGTCCTCCCCCTCGTCCGCGGGGAGATGTGCGGGCGAGATACTTATTCCTCGGGGCAGTCCCGGCCGGCTGAACTTTCCCAGGGAGGAAAGATGTGTCCTCAGGCGCGCTGAGCAATTCGCACTTCAGTGACGACGTCGCCTGCCGCCGCTCGTGGGCGTTGAGGCGATGCACGTGGAGACGTGTACATAACACTGAGACATCTCCTAGCAGTGCAGCTAGGATCGCAAACTTCGGATCGCTCGACTCCAAGTGTGAGAAACTAGGATGAATGCACGAGAGAGTAGTTTTATAAATGTAACATTGAAGTACAAATTTATCGGCATTATGTACAATAGGCTTGGTGCGGTTTTCTGTGTGCACGGTTTGTTTCTTATGGGATACATAATTCTCCGTCATTACGCTCAGCTTCGCAAAGAGATGTGCGTTCATACACATCCGTCATCTTGTTCTAGTAACGGATGATGTTTCTGAGTTTTAGTGAATGAAGAAGAAACTGGCTCATCTGTATAAGTCAGGAGCAATCACGCTTTTGCTTTGTGGTGCGCGAGCCGATTGCTTTTAAGTCTCTTGCCCAACCTTAAACGCGCTGCGATCTGAGAGGCGTTATTAATCCTTATTTTCTCCCTGTCCCTGTCGGTTTTACTTTTTTGTATCTTTCAACACCTTGGGGGAGGGGTAGTAACATTTCCAAAATGTCTCTTTTGACCGGCAGAGTTCGGCTCAGAGACAGTATTGCAGCTGCGGCGATCAATCTCTTTTGATGGCGGGCTCTCCCCCCTCCCTCTTCACTGTGAGGAACGTCGTCGCTCATGCCTTCTTCGCTCTTGCGGAGTGCCTTACTGCGAAAGACTACTTTGCTCTCGCTGCAGCATTCTGTTCAGACCTAGAAAGAACACCGACCAATCTTTGTATCACGGGGAATCTGCCGTGCGTTGAGAAGAGCGGGGTTTTCGTGTCTATTGCGGTTCACTGTCAGAAATTTCCTCATTACTTCAATGAAAAGTAAATATCATGATCACACATTAAATTTAATGTACACATTTACAAAGGAGGGCGCTGCTAGACCATCTATATGCAAATTCAATCACTTCTTATTGATACTGTTCTACTCATCCACTGATTTTGAAGGGTTTTCCGACCATTCCTTCTTGGTGTTGTAATTTTCACAAACACCAGTGTAATTCACAAATTCTTACTCTGTCCTCTTCTTTTTCTTTCTTTCTTTCTTTCTTTCCTCTTCTTCTTTTTCTTCTTAATTATCTTCTTGTTGTTTATGTTCTTGTTTTTCTTCTCCTTCTCCTTTCAGTTAAGTCACAAGAGAACTGATGTGGACACTGCAGAATGAAAGTGTGTAAATGCATACACGTAATGTGGGTTGCCTAATAAAACAATGGACGGACGACAAGGATTCGTGGTGCTGAGCTACTAGGTATATTTCGATTGTACGCATTAATTGACAGAAAACAATGCAGCATCCGATCACGTGAGAGGCATCTATGGTTTCGTTAGATACCCATAAACTCGGGGAAAATTCGAAAGCCAATGAAACACTTACGATGTTGGCTGAAAAATGCAAATTTCCGCCTATTCCGCCTATTTCCGCACTTAATGCTTTCAACACAGCAGACGTCATGGAACATTAAGGCGCCAAGGAAGAGGCGGGCCGAAATTAAATATTTGCTATTGGCGTGTTGTATTATGCAATAACAAGTTTTTTGATATTTTTGTTTGTAAAGAACTGTTCTTCATATACGTGTACACTATACTATATTATTGCTGTATTCGTAAAATTTGTTTCTATTTATATATTTAATTTGTGCTGTTTTATACGCAAGGATTTTATTCGTTGTACTTGAGCAGTGTGCGTGCTACTTCTTGGAAAACCATTTTCTGATTTTTGGTACAGAAGCACATTCAATACTCCAGACCACTAGTTATTAACCGATTTATTTATAGTGGGGTTCAGTCTGCATTAACTGCTGTGGTTTGTCCCACCACGTCAGTTGTATGGAACCGCCACCAAAATATCCCACGAACCTGACCGCCGTGTTCAATTCACCTTTGCCCTATGAGCTCATAACCCCCTCGCCAGCCGAATGTCTCCGCGCGGTGGTTTCCGTCGTTCCTCTCCCCGCGAGTGGCCCCGGCGCGATTCGGGCGGGCGGCGCGGCGCGGCGCGGAGCGGAGCGGAGGCCGGGCCGCAGCCGCGGCTGTGGGTGAGCGCCCTCGCTGGAACGCCCCGGCCGGTTCGCCCGCTCGCCGACCAGTTCCCCTGAAATGTTTATATAGAGGATGCATCACTTCGATTCCTTTTTTTCGGTGCGTTTATTTGATGCGACGAGAACAGTCCTCTTTGAATTATGACAGCTTTCTGCAGAACTGCCTGATAGCGTAACGTCTGAAGGAAGTGCTGAAGAAGCTGCATTGTTACAGAAATGGGTCAAAATGTTTGTTGACTGCTTTATATCATTACTCATCACAACAGTGGAATTCATTTGTCGGTAAATGAAATAATTATTGATTACTTCAAAATTTGTCCATTATCTTGTGGGGTTTATCTCGTGAATGATAATTTATCTGATATGGCTTCTCAATTGGATTAACCGAATTTTTGAACCTGGAATTTTTCGGTATCTTAACACGCGACCTTAAGTTATACTTTGACATAATACGCGAGTCGAATTTTTTTTCGTGTGTGTTTTCGCTATCTTCTGTTTGTAATGCACTATTCTGAATAATATGATACAAAATTACCATTGATAATAATACTACAGTATACAAAATAAAAATAATTTTTACCCCGTAAAATAGTCAACGGGGTAAATATAAATTATATAGTAAATATTAATCAAAAGTGTTCCGTGTACTGACAAAGTAAACTAAAAATCATTCTAACATCACGAACATCATATAAATCCAATCATTTTCTCCAAATATAATACGTACTTCACGATCAAACAAATATTTTGATAAACTGACACCAAAATATCCATCTCGTGCAGCGGACTTTAATTTTCCGTGCGGAAACAAATGTCCGGAATTACTGGAGTAAAATTGGCACCCCTGTAGTACGTCACACGACACCGCTCACGCACGTTTTTTTAGAAGGCTCTACCACCTTCGACGTGACGACGTAGTAAACATCTCCATGCTGGCCTCTCGCATCGACAAATATGGCAGCGAATCCAATACCTTGTCGCATCAGCGTACCGTCCGTGTGGCTCTGTCTCTCATTAACGTCTTACTGCTGTGTTTTTGCAGCGTATGGAGATGTAGACGGGGTGAAAAGTGTTCTCAGGTGCTGAAAAGTGAGTGATGAGGTGCTGCCTGGGAGTGATGAGTGTCAGGGCAACTCTCTTTGGTGCCACTAACCACCCGGTTCGCGCGCTGGCCTGATTTCCGCGTACTCGCAGCAGACGCTTTCGGGGATGCAGCTACGGCAGAACTACAACTGACTCACTGCAGCAGTACACAAAAAAATATGGCTCATAATTTTAGGTTCGAGTACGTCCTCCGCTTTATTTTAAACCTGGTTGAACATTCATTTATGAGAAAACTAAAGGAGCCTACAATTTCGGGATAGAGCATTAATTAACCTAAAATTAGCCGGAAACTGTATAAGTTGTTTTCTTTTTATTTTTTTATTTATTCGTATTATGGTGTAGTGAGTCATCCAGCTTTGTCCAACACTCGATGGGCGATGATCATGATGGATCATGAACGATGGGGAATATTAGGAGGTGTATAGTGTCCAAACAACTTCAAGTCAACTCGGAGCTTTAGTCGCGATTCAGAAAATTGACAGTTATTTTCACCAATACGAAAGTTAATGTTCATGTGTCTTGCCTTGGCCAAAAAATTGCTAGCGTGAAGGTAATCTTTTCTCAGTAATGTATTCGACGTACTTCGTTTAACCAACAGACCCATTTTATTTATTAGCAGTTCTACTGGAGAACAATATCCAACTTATTCAAAAGAATTCTGTATCCAACTTACTAACTCACTTTAACTAGTAACTTTCGAGCTCAAACTATGCGCGCACTACCATCCAAATAGTACACAGATCACAAATGTAATAATATTTCTCAAGTTATTCTGAAAAGTTTCTGGACCTCTCCGTATTGGTGACTCTCCGTTCAGCGCATTCAAATCTTCTTCTCACATCTAACAACCATCTTTACGAACATAAGTCAAATCTCTCCTAGATTAACAAAATTGGTACAAAATAATTATTGTTACACAATTCTAAGTAATCAAAATAGTATTAACTAAACTTACTCTAATGGATAGTGAATGTCTAAGGGTACTAAAAGAGAAATGTACTGATCTTCATACTCCTATGCACCTATACTTTTCGCCATTTCTGAGATGAATGATTTTGATATACGGGTGATAATGATGATGATGATGATGTAGGTGCGATATAATGAGGGAACGATATTGGAATGGGATAAACTCGAGAATCTTGCCACGAATCCACATTGTCAATCACAAATTCCACGAGCTCTACCGGCATTTGAACATTCTACCTAGAAGTGGAGGGTGAGCGTCACTCATCACTTCACCGTGGGTAACCCAATAAGTATGTGGAAGAAAATGGATAGATGGTTTAAAGAAGGGGCTCCAGCATAACACTTCGTAACTTAGGTACGTACATAATAAAAGGAGAAGAAACTGTTTCTAATGAGGAAACATTTCCTTTATTTGTTCGTTTTTTGTTTATTCATTTATTACACTGCTGTTTATTAATTTCTCATGACTTCGCTCGTTGATAAGTTGAAATGCGCCTCCACGTGACATGTGGAATGTGAACTTGACCACTGCCGAGCGTCGCGCGTACAAGGCTAACAAAAAAGAAGAACGTCGCTAGTAATTCGCGTTATCACACGTAGTCGACGCTGCACGGCGTGGCGCGGCGCCCTTATCGACACCAGATGCTGTCTCTCTGTCCCTCGCCTCCCTGGCGTCCTCTTAGAGAGCCGGCAATAACGCTTGCGCGCCTGCAGGGATGGCCCGAGGTGTAGCTCGCTTTCCACCGCTGGCCCCGGGGTTCAAGATCCGATCGATCCATGCGGAATTTATGGTGCACAAAGCGAGTAAGTGGCAGATTTTCTCGGGGTTCTCCGATTTCTCTGCCTCTAATTCCGCCAGATACATCTCCACTTGTTCACCAGTCCATTGAGATCATTCATTCATTTCAGGTAGGGCCATAAAGCTTCGGTGATTGTATCCTGAAAAAGGTTTTGCTACTGTGTGTGACCGGTGATGTAGTGATGAGGCTTCTCGACGTCAACCGCAAGGACTGGTGTTCAAATCCAGGTCGATGCGTGTGAAAATTGTGGTGTCCAGCGCGTGTTCGTGGAAGGGCTTAGTTTTCCTTGGGGTCTAGTTTCCCTTGCCTCTTGTTCCACAATTACTTCATCATTTAAGTCACATCTTCAAAATCGCCTTTTCATCAAATCATTCACCCATTGCAGGTACGGCCATGTGGCTTCGGCAATGGCATCATGTTAATGAATGCCGGTGTCATGACACTGCACGAAGGATCTGAAGAGAAGAGGGAGAAAGCAACTGGCCTATCCGCACCTTCTATTTATTTCTCGTGCCTCTTCTGCCTTTCATGGTCCATTCTCTTATTCCTCCGTTTTCATTTATCTGTTTGATCTCCTCCAACCTCCCACCTTTAGTCTCCTTCATCCAACCTCCTTCATCCTTGCATCATCACCCTACCTCCCTTCATCGTACCATTCATTACTCCTCCCTATTGCCAGAGCCGTTATACTGCCCGTCTATCCCGTGTCACTCGGAGACCGTTTCTTTGCTATACAGCGCTCGTCTTCCTTTTGCTGGGCGCCCTCGGCCGAAGACATTACGACTCTGCCGCGCCGCCGTGGCTCCGTTTTATCTCGGCCTCCTTTTACGGCGGGCAGGGTCCCGGGCAGAGGCCGTATTCTCATTGGGGTTTTATTTGGGTGCCCTGACGCCGTCTGCGCGCACCGCCCGTGTTAATTATAAGCCCATTAGCGGACACAGGCGGCTCAGGCTGCCCTCGACCCCTCGGAGGCGGAGGACGGACTGCCGGCTGGAAGGATTTGGGCGTTGGGAAAAAAACTGGCTTTAAACGTGTCCCATAGTTCTGATTCAAATTACATCCTGCATCTATTAATCAGGTTACAAATTAATTTTGTGTTAATCCGTTTACACGGTTGCCAGATGGCTTGAAGAGCCTCGTCCCAAATATGAAACAATTTCCAAAATTGTCAGGTTCAAAAGGGAAACATCAGGGATTGAACATATATAAGGATATAAAATGTTTTGTTACGGAAGGCTACGGACTCCTTTTTAGAATTTTCACGGTGCCATGGTGATCCTCCCACTCCCCTGTGCACGCCGTTCCACATCTTTCGATGTACCGTTCGGGGAGAGTGAAGTGTTTTTCGACGCGTGTCTCCCTACTGGTAAAAATGTGATAGGTTTTCGAAATTTTCCAGGGTGTTATAAGACAATTTTCGAAAATAGTTTTATTTTGGGGGGACACATAAAGTGTTTAAGATTTTAAAAGTATTTCTATCGATGACTTCACATCGGAAAACTACCGATCAGAGCAGTCGGACGCTAGAATTCTCTAGACAGCTGCTGAATTCGACCTAACTATAAAGTGTCGAAACCGCTGCCACCGTAGGGACTGGAATTCCAAGATCTCCCAGTCAGGGACAATGTAGTGACATCAATTGATGCCATGAGCCAACTGAACCAGTAATTAATTTACAAATGTTCTAATAATCAATGATTTCCTTTAAAGTTTGGTATAAAGGCTGACACTCTATGGGACTGGATGGGATGGGGTCATCAGGATACAACGTTATTGCAACGACGAAGGGGAAGACACCTCTGCCGGGAAAGAAAAAAAAAAACAAGCTACCTTATGCTGTGTGTGAAAGTCATAGTGACACGACTGTGACGTGATAGGCGTGAAAGTGGATTTCGGCGATAGAGACGTCCAGAGTGAAAGTGTGATAGTGTGGAAGCGCTAGTGTAAATATTAATTCTAATCACGATGTAAGACGCAAGTGTAAGTACTTGAGTCTATCACCTTCTACATGATAGGTCAAATTTATACGAAAATTATACATTGGGATGTTAACAAGATGAGTAAAACTTTTAATATCGTAACAACGTATAACAAAACATTTCTCAGTTTGTTTCCAATGATCGTACTCGTCTTAATGGCATCGTATCGTAATATTTTAATACAGTGTTACCCTACTTACTTTATAAATAGCTATTAAACATATGTAAACCAATATAAAATTTTGTTCGAAATATTATTGGGTGCCATAAGCAAGTGCGCGAGTATTAATCCACCCCTGGCTGCAGCCGTGGCATTTATGTCAATTAATAAGCTTGTCCACTATTACTGTTGAAAAGTTTGTGAAAAATGCATTTAAATTTGTAACACTTATGTTAATGTTAGCTAAGTCATGCACTAACTGTAATGTACGTAGTTCTGTTTTTAAGGAAAATTTGAAGCTCCTATGCTTTCATTGCTCAATTTTCATTGAATCAGTAAACAGATATGAAAATAATTGATTTCGATTGTTCTTCGCGTCTCTGCGGATTAAATGTGCTTCTCAATTTCTGATATTAGTAAGAAATTCCAGTGATCGTTCTTCCAGTGTTTTTGAAAACGTTCTTGGTCGTTTTCTTCTTTGCACCATGCGAAAGTTGTGAATGAAGAGTCCGGTTTCAGAAACAAGTTTTTGCACGTTTTTCTTTCCATTGCGTCGCGGGGTTGGCCATCCGTCTAAATCCGACGCTGCAGGTTTTTCAGTCCATCGATCTGTCGACTGCTGACTAACAGCTAACTGGTGTTCCATAAATTTTGTCGTAAGCTTGTCCAACAGATTCAGTGACAGTTTTTTTGTTGTTTTTTCTTGGATAAATTGTATATTTTTCTGACGACGTTTTGTAGAGTACTGATTTTTTTTTCAATTGAAAAGAATCACGTATAAAACCTCTGTAAGAAATGAAGTTACGTCATGCATTCGTATTACAGAGATTATATTAACGAGAAATCGATCGTTGAAAATTCAAATTCTTCTTTATCGAATTCTAAAAAAGTGGTTAAGAGAAACAAATCTTTTTTCTCGACTCTTGCCAGAGAATGCGAATTCTATCACAATCATTCACGTGTTCAAGTGGTATTTCATTTAAGAGTATTTTTTGTCCATTGCTCATTTCAAAACAATAGATTCTTTCTGTACATAACCTCTATTAAATAAATGACATGCATTGATAAATATAGCATTGTGTATGATTTTACTTTATTATTTCAGTCTTGACGCACTTATTTTTTGTCACTTTGTCAATGTGTGCAACTTGAAGGTTAAAATATGCTCAAGTGCTTGTTTATGTTCGCAGGTACGTGAGTGATGTCGGCAGCGCTGCTTCACGCAGCTGGGATCTGTCCTGCGCAGAACCCACCCCTTTCCCATGCATCTGCAGTGCTGCCCGAGGTGGGGTCTCGCTTTAATTGTTTTGTGTCTAGATATTAAGTTCATTAGTTTATCATGGATTCTTCCTTCTTCATCATTTTGTTTGCGTAGTAATAATAATTTAATGGAATATTATGTGGCGTCTTTGCCGGGGCAATAAATTACAGACGTGAACGGCTTGTAAATATTTAGTATTTATTAGAATAAAAATACTTCTACACCATAATACTATATACAATATTTACAAATAAATTTGAGCGTTACAAGAAGGAACTTTCCCTGGTTACCACCACCGCTGGCCCGATAATTAATTACCATATTCGGTGTGATGCACCAGTACCCTACGCGAGCATACCAGCGAGTATGCCGCACCTACCGTCTCGACGTAGCACGCCGGCTTCGTTTCCCCGCCTCGGTAGCCTATGCATTACAATGCAACGCCGCGCACAACCCACACGACGTCCTACCGACGAGCTCAAGAATCAGAAGAATCAGAAGAACGAGCTAGGTCGGGGTCCGTTTATATACCTTCAGGGCAGGCTGACGGAACGGCGTCACCCGCTGTGTCCACCGACGCGTTTCCGCCGCCTCCGGGGCTTCCAAGTTTGCACCCACGACACGGCACCCCTTCCCTTCCGCTCCCTAGCCTTTGTGCAGCCCAGCGTCTCTTCCGCCAGCACTGTCCACGTTGCTGATATTTGGTACGTTTGTACTGGCGACAGATATGACGCCACAATTATAGAAGTCAACTTTAAATACATATTTTCGTTAAATTTATATATACGGTCAGTAGAAAATTGTTAAGTAATAATTGTTTAAATTACAAGTGGCTAAAATGGATTATTATTTGCGACTAATATTAAACGAGTGCTTTAGCTTGAGGCGGGAAAGGCGGTGGTCCGCTGCGAACAGGTTGGAGCGCCTCCACCAGCAAGGACTAACGTAGTTTGAAGTTGTGCACATGCGCAAACGCTGACATTACGATAGAGATATTTCGGATACCGATACATTATCAGATCTGTTGGGTGTAATCACGACAAATTAAATTTTTGTTCATATCTGTTGCTGCAGCGTGTGATTTTAATTCTGTATTCCCAGGATACAACAACATAATAGTGGGCAGCTCTGTTCGAACAAATGCAAATCTCATGGACGAATTACGGCAATTTAGCATTATCAGCACGCTCAGAACTGTCAGGGATTCAATCAATAAACCGGAGACATTTTTTACATGGCGATGCTCAGGCCATAAGGCCTTCTCTTCTACCTTACCGCGCAAATTTCCCTACGCTTCTTTCGCCTTCTAGCAGAGAAAGAAGGTATCACTCGGGGGACGAAACACGCTGTTGAATTTAATTTTTATAGGCGTCTTTTAGTATTTAAATCTACTATAAAACAGTAGACTGTATTTCCACTTTGAAGAAAGGCGTACGAAGGATTTTTTTATCCCTTAAAAATTCACATCTTCGATAGGTTTCTACGCGTTACCTGAGGTATAAAAATATACTGACCGTAACACCTACAAAGGAATTGGAAGCCTTGAAGCGACACAGGTCGCATGGTCTCTCTCACATCGTTTTACGATAAGCTGTGCAAACACTCCTGTTTTCCTTCCGCCCCTCAATGTGTTGGGTCGCGCACCCGTTAGTGCAACCATTGCACCGCTCTCCGCGCTTGCAACAAGCTGCGGGCGTTGTTGGCGCCAGGCGGAGGAGGTGCAGAAAAATTTATGGCTGCATTTACGGCGACTGTGGTAAAGCTCTCGACAGGAAGTGCCGCCTCCCAACTTTTCTCGCTGGCATCCGCGCCCCCTCCCCACCTTCGGGCTCCCTGGGCAACAAGGCGGACTCCCTGACGCTGGGCGCTAACGCCTAATGCGCTCACCATCTACTACATCACGCCAATAAGGCTAAAACGCGCTTTACACGAGGCCAGATATCTGGACTGTCAGTTCTTTAGACAGCGACTGGGTGTCGTGTAAACCTCCGCGGAGAGCACAAGATAGTTCGTAGGACAGCGGGGTGTTCTGTCTCTCTCGTCGGGAACGTTTCACGTTTTGAGACAGAGCAGTAGACAGAACATACCGAGGACAATTCTCTTACCGAGGAACTGTGCAGAAGAAAGACGTGTTTTTTTTTTTTTTCAGAGGATGGACTGTCGTGCGACGTTGGGAACATGTTTTTTTCACAATGCCTTGCCTTACTGATATTTCGTTAAATGCGTCACAAACGACGCAGAACTTTAATTCCTTTCATAACAGTGGTATTTTGTCTACGCACACGTCAAAATTTTGTTTTATGTTGCGAAACCTTTCTCTCTCGTAGTTTGTCCTCATCTCCAATGGTTCCACGACCCCCTTCTTATAAAACAGTAATGCAATATGATTTTGAAAGAATCTTAGCTCCTACAACGCTGCGATGTGTTATTTTCTTTTTAACTCATGATAGCTCAAAAATAATACATTTATGAATGATTTTACGTTCTTGGTTGATAAATAGAAACCGTTTTATATAGAAGCAGTGATAAGATCAAAGACACCAGTACGTAGTTCACTACTACTCACTTCACAAAGCTTTTTTTATTCAGCTGATCAATATTATTAAGTCATTCAATTCAGTAGCGTAATTCAGGGGTTAAAACAGCGTCGTTTCAGAAAATAATGCTTTTTCATGTTTACAGGACTTTCCTCTTACTCAGTTATATATACATTTAACAATGAAGATATTTGGAAGAATACGCTCCCTTTATTCAATCACCTCGCTCTGTGTTTCAGTGGTATAAATGTAATACAATACATTAGGACGGAAAATTCATTCGCCTTCAGTGCATCTCATTTTGTGTGATACGAACGAGTATTTACTGTCAAGACCGGCATTTGATATGCGTTTCATAAAATCTTTGTTGCTTGAGAAAAAGCGAGCAGCAAACATTCATAGAAGGCATTTAAGGAAGAGGAAACGTGCTGACATCAGCTGGGACTGAATATACATGTTACTTACCCCTAGCTCACGTTTATTTGAGTTTGTGGTAAAGTACAGCTGTATTGCAAATATAGCTTCTCACCGGAACTATCTGTGCAAGATGGTAGAAATATGAGGTACTCATAAAGACTGTATTACGTATAAACATTATACGAGCGTATGACATTCACGAAACAAACACGGAAGCTGCTGTCGTCATTCCAACGTACTCTTTATGTGAGTTTTGTTGCTCGCTGCTGCGAGAATTTAACTGATGCTTGCTAGAATTACATTTTATTATAAAAGTTGTATTAAAGACGATTCATAGATTATGTGTAAAAATATCGTTTAGATATTATATTATTTTTCTTCCTTGCTATTGGTATTCGTACTCCATTTATTTTTCCAACTTTTTTCAGTTCATTAGTACTTTGGCATCTCCTTTTCTGTAAACTTGTTTCTCTCTTTTCGCCATATCGTTTTTATTCCGCCTTTGAAACGTTAAAATCTGCCGCTCTTTAGACCAACTCTCTTTTATGTACCTTTTGTCTTCATTGCTGACCAGTTTTGTAATGATCAACACACTGCCTCCTTATTTTTCAGCTTTTTTTTTATCATTTACCTTTCAAATTGATTTGTTTTATTTTCTTCATTCAAGTTTATGTCATTCAATTTACGAATATCTCTCAGGGTTTCCTACACAATGCATTTTTTCCTTCAAAAGAACTGAAGAATTCTGTTAAATGTCGCTACCTGTTATTACACCATTGGGTGGCGCGTCTGTTCGGTTATCCTCCTCACCACTACCCTCACCTGAACCACCTTCAGCAGCTCCTTTCTGAACACCCACTTCCCCTTGCGTTACTTGTCTTCCATTTGCGTGCTCAATGTACTACTTTTTTATTTATCAGACACCCAGCAGTAGCCTCTCGAAGTCGAACGTACTCCGCCCCCTACCGACTTTTTAAAGCTCAGCTTTCCCCCATCAACACCAGGTGAATGCCGGACCAGTAGCCTAACAAACCGCGAGCGATCTTTCCTTCCTCTTTCTTGTGCTCTCCTCACCCCTTACCCTCCCCACACACATACACGCACACCACGCTGCACGCAGGGTGCTAGTCGGGAGCTTAGAGCTTGCCCGGCCTGGGGCGGAGGCCCGCTGGTGGAAGCTACCTCGCTGAGTAAAAACCGCTAGCTGTCGGAGAGATCGGCGCCGAATCTCGCTATCCAGCGGGGGAAGATCACCGACCCCTCCCGCGATAAAATCTTGCACTACGCTCTCGGAAGACTTAAGCTGTTGACGCGTCCGCAATCACTATTCTTATCAATCAATCCAAAGCACATCTTTCTGTCCCTGACTTCCCTACTCTCAGTACCAAATGCCACTTCCCTGGAGCGCGCAGCGGCCAGCAACTACCACTAAACCACTTTCTTGTACTGTTCACAGCCGACAATTGGCGCACACACACCATGACCGTACAGCAGCGTCCACAGACACGCTATACTTCGGTTTAATACATAGGGTCTCTTGACGTAAATTGGCTGTTACGGTGTCATCCAATCGGGAGCTTGGATAACATCTACAGAAGTGACATTTAAGCTCCCGATTCAATGACACCGTAACAGGTGATCAAACGACAAGACTGTAAATAATTTGAAGCATAAGCTCGAACCCATTTTACAAACAACTTGGTCTACAAACAGCCTGTACGCACCATTCTTTTCCGCTTTTAAGTACGACCCACTCTTACCCACTGCCCATCTAGTGTGGTCCGGAATCCACTCCTACAGCCTACATTATTCGTACACTCACCACCCGAACATAGTTTGGATCCGCACTTCTTTTGTTTTACGAATTGTTGAAGACGTCCTCGCACAAATGAATTCTTTTGTTCTCCACATTCGCATTTGCCTAGTCCGCGTATAAACACGTAAAAAGTATAGTATTCCCTTATTTGTTCATTTCGTTTGTTTAACAATTCAAAGTTATGATTTGTTTTGTTTAATAAATAATCCACCATTGACTAGAACTAGTTGGACCGACGCGAACATTCCATTTAAAAAAAATCATTGAATTAAAAGTGAAATAAGCTTCGTAATTGAACCCAACATCCAACGGTAAGAATCCGAACTCTTAACTGTGCTTTGCATCATAGCAGCCGGACACTCGGGGATTTTGGAAATTAAATTGAACACAATATCACAATATCACAATTTCACTTTAACTTCACATAGATTTCCAAATTCAGATTACTGACTACAAATGCTTATAATATAAAGTTCTTGGAAAATAATGTAAAAACGGGATACTGGTTGGTTGGAATGCTTTGGAGAACATTGAAACGGCTTTGGTAAGGATTCATCACTTGAAAGGGGGTAAAGAACGAAGGGTTCGTGCGTAGCTCACAGCTCTGTACTTAGACCTTAACTTTCATTAGTACCCAACATTTGTTTGTTCCTCCCTTCTCAGTGGTATTTCTTTCCTGCGCCATGACGTACCTTTAAATCTTCCCCTTTCTTGATTGTCTTTTATTTTATTCTTCCCTCCTTTTTCTCGCTCTCTAATAAAGTTCCTTTCTTTCCCCTTTCCTCATATCTCTTTCTTTGGTCTTCTCTAGTAGTCACACAAATTTATTCTGAAAGTTCCAATAAAATTTAAGTAATAACTTGATAACAAAACTACAGAATACGAATTTAAAAGGTAGATTCATAATTGGGAAGTTATTTAAAGTGCCTTGTAAAATTAGAGATGGGGCATGCTATGATTTACGATCGCAAATATAGAACCATCCCAAGTAACTGAAATATATCGGTTCCCAAACTAATAAAAATCTCAACGATATTAAAGGGGTGATATAATGGCGTTAGGCTGTGATGTCGAGTAGCTATAAAAACTCCCGGATGAAGCCAGAGAACACATAAATCAAGCAAAGGCGTGAACTTTCGACGTTGGAACAAAGACAAGCGAATGTTCGCCAAGAGGGTGACTGGGACCTGGAGTGGCGGGCCGGCGGGGGGGCGTGGAGGGTCAGAGACGCGAGTGTTGATGTCGTCATGGGAGCTCCCGCTCCAGTCGCTTCAAAACAGCGAAGTCTGTAAAATCCCGTGGCTGCTGTGGCCTTTCCTGCCCGTCGGCGTCGTAAAGCGACAGAATGACTTTTACGAGGCGCCGTGCCGCCCTTAGCCGATTCTCTCCACGGATCCCTTCTCGCCGCCAGTCATCAACCTCCCTTCTTCTCTCTTTCCACCTGCCAGCCTTCCCCTACTCCGTCTTCTCTCTTCTTCTCCCCACGCCTTCTCCTTTCCTTCTTCTCTCTTCTTCTCCCCAAGCCCTCTCCTTTCCTTCTTCATTTTTCGCTTCCCTGTTTCTTCTTCTCTTCTCCCCTCTTTTCCTAGTCATCTTTTATCTTCTCTCCTCCTTGCCTAGTCTTCTTTTATCTTCTCTCCTCCTTGCCTAGTCTTCTTTTATCTTCTCTCCTGTCTCCCTTCGCTTCTGTTTCTTCTCTCGTCTCCTCTTCCTTCCTCCATTTTGTCTCCTCTCTTGTCCTCTCCCATCCTCCCTCTTCTGTACTCGCTCTGCTTCTATTACACGCTCCATCTTCTGCTCCTTCGTTTTATTTGCGAGAATATTAGTCCGCACTCATGGATGGTGACTGGACCCTGCGTTCTTCAGTGTGACTGCATAAGAAGGGAAAGCAGCGAAATAATCCTTACAAAATGACCCTCAACATTAGAGCACGAGTAATCTGTTATTGCATTCAGCTGTTCCACTGCCTGTTTATGTGTATGGGATATTTTCTCTACTTTAAACTTACCCTACAGTTGTTTATTGCTGATTCTGGTATGTCCAGCAACCATCGTGGGACGGTATGGTCAACAAGGGCAGTATGGTGTGCAGCAGTGTTGCGTCTAACTCCGCCGTTTTCCGCTGTGCTCGTACCAATTGAGCAGAACTCGGTATCTGTGTTACATATTTTATATTGTTTCCATGTAATGCAAGTAATAACCCGCTGCGTTTGATGTCTGACCACTAAAAATAATTTTCGTCGTGTCGATTTAATATTTTAAAACGATACTCAACTCGGAGCTCGCGGAAGTAATGACAATCAAAACGAACGTTGGAGAAAAAAAAAAGAATTGTATGGATTGTGGGACCTGATAGTATTACAGGAAACAACAGGGGAAAAGCAGCTTTTCTAGATGAAATGTTCTATGCACTAAGTTGATATATATATATATATATATATATATATATATATATATATATATATATATATATATTTTCTTTTACAAAATCAAAAATTCAACGATGCTCTGGTTATTTTTCTAAAATTACTATTTGAAATGCCTAATCTTCTAGCAACAAATTTTCTGAAAAGAAACAACAATATGTGAACAAATGATAATTTGAATTTCATTAATATGTATGACTATATAAATAAATAGATTTGACACATATCCCAACAGGGATGATGACTACATTAAACATTACCTAATATTGTTGATTGATATTGTTGGTTGTTCATGAATATCGGGTGTATAATAACAGGGATCAAAATGTATAAACACATGTGTGTGCACTCACAATTCTTAATTTGTGAAAGGGGCTGGAAGCGTAACGTATAATTAAAATCTGTAAAGAAGGAATGAAATTGGGGCATATTTCGCTCTTACATACTCACTTATTTTAGAATATATTTTACTCGAGAATTTTTGAGTTAGAGGCTCGAATGAAACATTCGTAGTCGACAAAAAAACTTAATTCTTAATAAGAGATAGTGGGGTGACATTTCTGAATTTTGTGATTCCTTTATCTCATGGTTCTTGTTCTATAATAAATTCCAGGTATTTTATGTTCTTTTGTCTGAGAAATTAACGTCGGTTACTGGAATCTCAGTACATCAAATCTTCAGGTAGAAATAGGTCTTTGGTGCAGGGCTAACTGAAGTCTTGTACTTTTCAATACTGAAAGTATAGTATTAAGAATTGAGGATGAATTCTAAATTGCATAAAATAGTTATATTTTGTTTGACAACTCTGGTGCTGTTGAAATTTATTTCCTCACGATACTATGTACTGACGTAGTAAAGACAAAGTATTTTATTGCTATTACGGAAAGTTGCGATTTTTTGTCAGAAAAACTCTATTTTGAGGCCCTAAAAATATCGCCTGTCTCATTTTCAACTCTCTAAATTTCTCAAAAACCCCAAAAGTTGCAAAGAAAGTGCTTTTCTAGTCTCACGAATCTATTATTGAGAAACAGGCATTTGAATTACGATATTGAATGAAATTAACTGCAAAAGTTTAAAATAGCAAAACAACAATATTGATGATAGAAATTGAATGCAGTTCTTTTTCATTGAAAAAAGCAAGTAATTAAACCAATATCTTCAATATTCCGTATTGAAGGTTAATGTTTATATTAATTTCAGCAAGATTTGTTGATTATAATTTGGTTTCAAAACATAGTTTGAGTTAACCTCTAAACGTATGTGCATCTTTCTTTGAAACTCCTGACAAGATCGCTTATGATGTGTGAAGGTCTAAATAAATATATGAAATAAATAATTGTAACTAAATTCTCAACATATTGCATTAACATTTAATTGACATACTCTTTGTTTCCAGATAATTAATGACATTACTGTTGACAATAATTTAGTGTTTCTGTGCACCAACCATGTCCCGGCGCAATAACGAGCTCTTGGTAATCAGACATATATCACAATTACTACTGGAAGAAAAACAAATAAACCTCGAATTACGACTTGATTTGTTAGTATTTGACGACCTCTTGAACGTGTGGTTTGTATGTCTGGGAGCAATCGCTGCCTGCGGTTCCCTGTGATTCAAAGGCCTCTCCGTCGCTTAGCGTCGTGAATCGCGTAGGGAGCGGTGGCCTTTGAGCTTCCTGAAAGTGGTCGCCTCGCGGGGCGGCGCCGCGCGGCCACCGGGTGGGTGTCCAGGGCGGAGGGGCGAGGGGAGTCAGTTTAGGCGCGGGCTAATCCCAGCCATTAGCTCAGCCGGAGGCGCCATGTTTAATGCATGACGAGCAGGCACGGGACCTGAGCGGCAAGCCACGCCGGTAATCGGCCAGTAACTCATGCGTCGCCATGCTCCGCCCGCGCTTCAGTCGCCGACGCCGCCTCCTGCGCGGCCATCATCCCCGCTTCCACCACGCCACGCCTCTGCCGCCACTGCGGGCACTGCCTGCGCCACCGCTCCCTTCTCCGTGCTACTCCGACCTCGCGTCACTGCTTCCATCGCCATTAGTGGCGCCCACTGGTTTCTTGCCCAGGTTTCCGCCTCCCCCTGTCTCTGTCACCGCCCCCTGTCTCTGTCACCGCCCCCTGTCTCTGTCACCGCCCCCCTGTCTCTGTCACCGCCCCCTGTCTCTGTCACCGCCCCCTGTCTGTCACCGCCCCCTGTCTCTGTCACCGCCCCCTGCCTCTGTCACCGCCACCTGTCTCTGTCACCGCCCTCTGTCTCTGTCACGGCGCCCTGTCTTTAACACCACCCCCTGTCTCTGCCTGTCACATTCCCTGACTCTGTCACAGACCCCTGCATCTGTTCTCTGGCTCAGCCCCTGTTTTGTCCCAGGTCCCTTTCGCCACCTGTCTTTGACACCGCCCCTTGCCTGTGACGCCGTCTCCTACCTGACACTGTTCCCCTGTTTCGCCGCCCCCACCTCTGCCACCGCCAGGGCGCCGTCAGCATCTACCACTGCCTCGTGTCGCCTTCAGTCACAGTCTCTTGCACCTGCCATTACCTGTTCCCTTTTCCTCCGCCTCCTGCATCCGTGAACGTCGGTGCCGCCACCCGCACACCACCTCCTCCCTATCACCGCCACCGCCTCCGATCACCGCCTTCGGCGCCCGCGACCGCTCTGCTTGAATGCGCACTCGAACGCCTACACGCCCCACGAATGCATACAAGTCGCCAAATCTTTTCGAGCCTCTCGTTCGATTCTGAGAAGCTCTCTCCCGTCGTTCCTTGCTCTGCCCAGCCCTCATGTATTGCGTGTAGTTTTCTGTATGCTAGAATGCGTATATCCTCAAAAGGCGATCCTTCGTTTCAATAACTAGTCATTTGCACTCATTGCTCCTCGCATCATGTCATTATCGTAATAAGACGCCTATTACGTCTCGAGGAGATTCATCGACGGCCGCGATGAGACTGATATGACTACAAGACAAGCTCGTTGTGCCGTCGCCAATTGGGCCGTACGGTTAATAATATTATTATTATTATTATTATTATTATTATTATTATTATTATTATTATTATTATTATACTTTTCGCGAATTCACTATCATAGTGCCACGCGATACGTTCAACCCACTGGGTCTCAAGCTAGATTATCGGGATAGGTGCACGTTATTTTTCTATAGGGCTTTTATTCCCCAGGGTTGTTAGCCATGGGGGATGGGATGAAATTATGATGATGAGTGGTGAAATACACGCGAACATACAGAGACACACACACAACACAAGAATGACCGAGGCAGGACTCGAACCCGTGATCCTTTTGTCCAAGACTGCCACTACACTACTGCCTTATCGATTTAGATCATCGGATCGGAATTATTAGTATAATTATAATAATATTAATTATTATTATTAGTGACAATAACATTATAACAAAAATAATAGTATCTACCCATGAAGAGAGGAAATGTAATATTCCTCCAATGATTTAATTTTCTCTTAATTCCCAGTTGCAACTTTAGTAATTTTTTTTCCTGTAATTGTTTTGTGCGTAAGTCGCCTCGAAGCGAGTCCATGATATAAAAAGAAGTGTCGTAAGGCGCTGCACCGCCTGGCGCATTGTCCCCAGCCGAGGCCTCTTGTTCTGGCGCCTGCCGCCCGCCGCCCGGTCCCTGCGCCGGCGCCGTATTCGGCAGCGGCCTTCCTTCCACCCGCTCACGCCCGCGCCCGCGCCCACGCGCCCACGCGCCCTGCGGGGCAGGCGGGCCGCGCCTGCACCGAAGCGATGCGGACGGCGACGCGACTTACCGGCCTAGGTGGCACAGGGCACCAACTGATATCACTGCAATGCCCCTGCCCGGGAGGGCCCAGGGTTCGAGTCCCGACAGTGGCGGGTTTTCGACACTAACTAGACAGTTACAGGTCGAGTGCAAACGCCCCGAATTTGTCGGTGTAGGTCGGCGCTGGATCTCGCTAGTCTGCGGGGAAGATCACCGCCCCCTCCGGCGATAAAGCATGTACTACACGTACGGCGTCCGGTTCATTGGTCGAATCCCGGCCGATGGTTGACACTGCATCCGAAGCGCGGGGGGGGGGGGGGGGGGCACCCAGCTGCCCGATTAAGGTGTGGTAAACTCATCCCAATTTTTTAACTTCTACACCCCCATAAAACTAAAGAACATCACACTCTACAGGTTGAGATTTACCACACTCTTTGAGCCTGAGAGATGAGGCAAAAACGTGCCTGCACCGAAGCGATGCGGACGGCGCACAATATATGCATGAAGTCTGTGCTTTAAAAAATGTTCATACCGTTGGTTTGCTATTTGCGCTAGGGGCCTTAAAACCTTGCATAGTGGAATTATTTTTTATTGTTGTTACGCGTGAAACTTTGTGTACATATTGTGTATTCATTTCAAGTATCCAAATGAGCTTGTTCTGCGGCGCAGGTGCATTGCAAGTCTCCCGGGTGTAATTACGTCAAAATAAAATATTTTTAAGTAATGTCGATATTCAGCAGACCAATTGCAAAATTAGATTTGGCCTAAACAAAGTAAGAAAAATACTCTTTTACTTGCTCATTCAAACGTGGTGCTCAGTCCACATCAGAATATTTACAAAAGCATGATCATGGGGGGGGGGGGGGGTTGCCAATGACGCCTTGGGGAACTAAACACGTTGTTGTATTTTATGGGTTCTTGGTGAAGCACAGTAAAACTTTATTTTTAAAAAAATTTATCACGTCCCTCAATTTGCTGCCCACACAACAGTTGGTTATTCTTGCGTAAAACACTAGCCCGAGGCCGTTTTGCGTGAATGCACAGTCAATCGCCTACACGCTCCGCGAATACATTAGTGGCCAAATCGTGGCGGGCTTCGCATTCTTAGTTCTGATGCTCTTCCACGTCACTCCCACCGGCAAAGGTAGCTCAGGGCACCAACTGTCATCACTCTAGTGCTTTTGACCAGGAGATTCTAGAGGACGAGTCACAACGGTGGCAGGATTTTAGTCACTAGCTACACAGCTAGGTCAGCCGCGGTTCAGCCGCGGTTTAGAGGATAATTCTAGCGGCGAGCAGCTCTGATGGTTATTTTTTTTGTAGCTTCGATCAATACAAGTTGAACTCCGGAGCCCAGGTGAATGCTGGACCCTGAAAAATAGGCCAGGGACCGCGTGCGATCTTTCCTACCTCTTTCTTGTCCTATCATCGACCCTTACTTACATATAATAACACTCACATGCACTACACACTACCACACTGTCGGGAGACCAGGTGGGAACACATAGCTTCCCTGGCAGTTGCTGTAGGGAGATACCTGGTTAAAGAAAATCCTCGCAACCCCACGTAGGTCGCCTATCTCGCCATCTAGCGGGGAAGATCAGCGCCGCCTCCCGCGATAACAACATGCACTGCACTTACCGAACGAATGACCTTGGCATTTGACACACCCGGAATCTCCATTCAATCAATCAAATAATTGTTGCTCTGCCAAGTCACAGTCTCTGCGCCTCAATAATTTGCAATCGTACTCTTCTCCTCGATGAATTAATGAAACCACACACGTGTAGAAGAAATTGAAATCGGAAAAGTTCATTTTATTGTTTAGATCGGTTATGTACGAAATCCGAAACTTCTGCATATTCAGTTGTTGATACACCAAAATGTTTTACTACTGTGCGGCTTTAGATTATGCCATAAGAAGCTCATAAATTGAAAATGCACTCTGGCTGTGTTGCCCAGTGAATTTCGGCCTCCTGGAACGTAATTTAATTGAGTTGGGCAGTGCCGGGCTGACTGCTCGCCTACGCAGAGACTTCGAAATGAGCCCCGCCTCCGTACGGCACCGGTGCGGACAACGTGTTTGCCCCACAAAATTTGGACTATGTATCTTACAATATGACTCACTTAAAATGCATGAAAATCTGAGACTTTAAAAACAATTTGCAGCAAGAGATTAACCTTTTTTAATTCACACTGTCCCAGGTATCACGTAAAAATTACCTGTTCATACTAATCTTAGGAAAACAATGAGAGGGTATTTTTAGAATTCAAAATTTTCTCATAGCTACATTATATTAACGAAACCATTTGTTATACAATTCCTGTTAGTGTTCGCCCTGCTTTACTATTTAAGTTTTCACTTATAAGCAAGTCTCAAATCTTGCATCACAAAAGGGAACACACGATAGTGACATTTAATTAACATATGCGATATGTGTTTTGTACTGCACGGCAGAAATTTATACACTTGTTTGTATGCATTGAATCCATATCCTCTGCTATGTGCAACGTTTTACTATGTGTGCATTGTATCGATTTCCTCTACTGGAAAAATCTCGGTTTGACACTTGTCAGAGAATAATTTTTCACAAGAGCTTTATACCTGCTGAATTAACCACCAGTATGAATGCTCGTGGATGGCTGCTCTATCTGGTAATGCTAGTTTTCAATAATTTCCAGGCGGATGTCGGAACTCAGAGCTGCACAAAGCACATGATCCTATCTTAAAGTTCTTTTCGCATTGCAATGATTTAGTCTAGTACGTTGGGCCTCCCAACAGTTTCATAAGATCCTATTCACTCTAAACAAACGTTTTTAACTGTGCAAGAGAGAAAAAAGCGACTGCAGCAGGCATAAATTTTGAGAATGAAAAGCTTGGAAGGAATAGGTCACGCAGGGCGATCTCACGTATGATTGCATCTAATAACATAAAAATACATATCAACTGACATAGTAGATATTTTAATTTTTACACATTGTAAAAGACGATTTGTGCTGTTTTTGTTCAAATTGCTTAGCATACCACGTAGTTTAATCATTAATTTACAAAACTAAAAATTCTAGAATAAGTTTTCAATGAATCTTCAACTACTGCCCTTTTTACAACTTTCCTGTATTAAAGTTTTAGGGACTCCTCTTAATTCACTTTCGTGAAATTCCTGCTCCAACAACCGCCTTTGATCTCCAGTGAGGTTCCCTCGTAACTCAAAAGTCCTGTTTAGTTTTTCCTCGCGAATTTTAGGGCCCCTTCCCACGTGAAGCGGGTGGCGCGCCACGCAGCAGCGGGCCGCGTAGCAGAGCATTGGTTTGAATGGAGGCCTTCCCACGTGCAGCGGGTGGCGGCTGCTGCGGCAGCAGACGCCGAACTCCGGCCACCAGAAGCGCAGGAGTGGCCGCGCGCCACCGCTAGCAGAACACAGCTTTAAATGGGAGCCTTCTCACTGTGCCGCCGGTCGCGGCGTTCTACCTGCTCGGGTCCCTTTGTTCGTCGTCGCCGGAGGGTCGGCGAAACCTACCCCTCCAGACCCCACCCCCTTCCACGGCGGGCGGCGGTGCGGCCGTGACTCCGGCGGTGGCTCCGGCGGTGGCTGCGTCGGAAGAGCTATGCTCCTTGAACGAAGCGCGCGGCTGCCGCGCCGTGTGAAGCGGGCCTTAGGGCCCCTTCCCACGAGAAGCGGGTGGCGCGCCACGCAGCAGCGGGCCGCGTAGCAGAGCATTGGTTTGAATGGAGGCCTTCCCACGTGCAGCGGGTGGCGGCTGCTGCGGCAGCAGACGCCGAACTCCGGCCACCAGAAGCGCAGGAGTGGCCGCGCGCCACCGCTAGCAGAACACAGCTTTAAATGGGAGCCTTCTCACTGTGCCGCCGGTCGCGGCGTTCTACCTGCTCGGGTCCCTTTGTTCGTCGTCGCCGGAGGGTCGGCGAAACCTACCCCTCCAGACCCCACCCCCTTCCACGGCGGGCGGCGGTGCGGCCGTGACTCCGGCGGTGGCTCCGGCGGTGGCTCCGGCGGTGGCTGCTTCGGAAGAGCTATGCTCCTTGAACGAAGCGCGCGGCGGCCGCGCCGTGTGAAGCGGGCCTGAGTTCTTGTTTCAATGGCCAAATAGTTGGGTTTTTTTCTGAATGCATCTTGCGGGAGGCCTGAAAGCCTACGGCTGGATGGGCGTGTACAGCGTGGAACAAAAGGCCGATGCAGTGCGGTGGAGTAGTGCGGCGTGGCGTGGCGTCGAGTGGAGTGGCGGAGTGGAGATCGGTGTTTCGGGAGCGCGAGTGGGCCGAACGTAACCCACGGCGCCGCATGCAGTGGGTCCTGTGCCTTGGTCTGACGGGCCGAATCAACGAATCACTCTGGCATTGGCATTTCACTGGGAAGAAGCAAATGGAAATGGAAATGGCGCAAGAATGTACTGTCATAAGTAAAGAGACATATTTTTTATAAAATTCTTCTTCTTCTCTTTCTTCTCTTCTCCTCCTCCTCCTCCTCCTCCTCCTCTTTCATCTCTTCTCTCCCTCCTCTTTCTTCTCTCCTCCTCCTCCTCTTCCTCCTCCTCCTCTTTCTTCTTCTCATTCTCTTTCTTCTCTTCTTTCTGCCTTTTCCTTCTATTCCTAAGTACTACCTAAGACTAAAGAGGTATCATTTCTCTATGGTGCTACATCCCTATTGGAGTTTTGACATCCAAATAGAGAGAGCTGGGCAATTGGGGGAAATTGTGAAATTTTAATGTATATGACAATACATGCGATGTGTATTGGTAACAAGGTTGAAACGCCCAAGCGTCTTAAAAGGTGGGATGTGAAAACCTTGTCCTAGTGCAGAGCGGATGCCGCCACCACCTTCTGTGCCTTTCAAAATGTTTTTAACTCGTCAAACAGAATACACTTTCATGTAAAAGACATAAATTGCTCCACGATTGCTCCTGAGAACGTCATATTCAATGGACATTCTGAACTATTCTCGAGGTTAAAAGTTTCTTTTCAAAATAAACTAAATTATCAAGGTGCCCAATATTATATTCTTCCTCCTTCTTGCCTTTTCTTCCCTTCTTTATTTTCCCCTGTTGACTTCCACCTCTCATCTCCCTTATTTTAATCAATAATAAAGATTCCCGTCAATACACACGGCGTATGGATGAATACGCTAATGTTCTTGACACCCTGGTGTGTCAATAAGTGTTTAATCTTCATTGAAAACGGGTTATTTACTTTCCTTCCCGGCGCCTTTGAGCAGACTCGGCGATAGCATCGCGGCGATCCGAGCAGCGATCCAGTGAGCACGACTCCCGCGCGCCCTGGCTCCCACAGTGCGGGGGCTGCGCCGCGCAACACTTTCTCTGGGGAACGAAGCAGAGGACGCCGACGCCGTTCGCTGTTGCGTCAGTCCCTCCCGACCTACGCCTCACAGCGCCCCAGAGTGCTCCTACGCTTCTCCTGAAATTTTGCTACGTAATGTGTGTTTTATCCGTTTAGGCGAATAGAGGTCATCAACTCGATACACACTTCGAAGTTTTAACATGGAATTGAATTTCACTACCAATATTTACTATCTTGTTTAAGAGCAGTATGGCGGTGGCAGCATGATTGCCATGGCATCTTTTCCTCACACCCAAAATACAAAATCTGCAGAGGGCCCTGCAAGAGTCCCCTGCAATGCTGGAGAAGTCGGAAATAAAGTTCTATATCCTCCTCAGATCCTAAGCAGATGCCATTTTTCTGCAGTACTTGTGATGCACAAAGGTAAACAAAAATGGTTTGAACAGATCAGTACATTGGAAATACCTATGTTTGTAGAGCCTGCGCCATGTAACTAATGAAATAAACAAATAAATAAATAAATAAATATATTTTGTGGCCGCGCAGTTTGCAGTGCGACCCACAGCGCGCGGAGGCGGCGGCGGTGGAGCCAGCTCGTAAATCGTGGCGGGCAGTGGGCGACGGGCAGGGCCCCGCCCGCGCCCGCGCCCCCGCCCGCCGACCTACCTGCGCGCGCCCGCCCGCCCGGGACTGCGGGGGCGGGCGACAGCCTTGGAGCACCCACGGCGCCTCCCCTCCCTCCCCGCCCGTTAGTTGTAAAGGAAGAAATTTCGCTCAGCGGAATGGACTGCGGAAGAAAGCCACGGGACTAATAAAGAGGGGGCAATGGGGCATTGGAGGGTGCGTGATATAGTAGAAATCGCTTATATAAAGCAAAGTCAAAAACGTTTCTATTATCACCCCAAGTTTTTTTATTATAGTAAGATGGTTCTCGAATACATAGAGGATTGTGGGTTGTTATCTGAAAATTGCGTTTTGTTTCGTTTGTGTGCTCCGAATGATTTAGTTTACTTGTGTATTCACATGGTTCTTCGACATTCAGAAAAGCATTTAAGTTGGTATTTGCTAAGGAATTTAACTGTTTATACAGGCTGGGGTTATGTGGCTGTTGTACGTGACTGTGGTTATACGTTCGGGTTCTTAGAAGTGTGGTACAATAAAAGAATGTCGAGAACAAGTTTTTTTCTTGATGTCTTATTAAATCTTTCTAATGTTCTTTTCTTTCCACTGGAGATGGACGTACGAAGTAAGAGTCGACGAAGCGGCATTTGTTTTGATGCGGTAGTCAGGTCAGCAGGTTGTTAAAGACGAGTCCAAAATTGATTCCAGTTATTTCATTTAGTTTAAGTTTAGAGTTTACGTGGCGGGGTGTCAAATTCCTTAGCATCTGTGGCTTTGTTTTCCTCTCGCTCTTAACCAACATTGCTGTCCTATGGGACACCCTCGAAGACTGCAAAATGAGAAGCTAGGTCCGATACTCGAATTATTTGCGTTTTAGCAGTTCTATATCAGGCACCACTTTCAACGATATTTTCCAGCAAGAATGATATGCCATTTAAAATTATTCACTGTTTAATGAATTGATAAGAACGTTTGTGATGAATCAGATACACTCATTTCTGTTTCAATTAGAAACATCCGTCCAAAAAACGTTCTTTTAAGCCAATTCTGACCTTGCAAAACTCCGACATATATAATATTAATTTCCGATGCCCACTGAAATTGAAAGAAAACTCTGCAGTCACCAAATATGTCTGGTGTTTCGTCGGATACCCAAGAACTCGGAAAAAAATCCGGAAACAGTGAAACTGATTTTGGATGACGGTGATATGGACTGAAAAAGTGCAAATATTTGATTTTGTCGTTCCGCCTATTCTAATACAGTGTGTACTAACTGAATTTTCATACTCAGTATGGTACTGCGTACTTAAACAGCTGACATCAGGTAACAGAAAGGCTCTAAGGAATAGCCTAACCACTGTTGAATATTGCCTTCATTACTCTTGGTTTCTAAAGAACTGGTGTGCTGTGTATTGATTGACTGATTACTAGTGATTCCGCGTGCGTTAGCTACTAAGGTCATTAGTCCCGTAAGTGTAGGTATGTTTCTGCTTGGTAGGTGGCGGTGATCTCGCTCCGCTCGCTGAGGAAATATGGCGCCGACCTACTGTCGACTAATGGGTTTTTTTCAAACACGTATTTCCCACCAGCGGGGCACAGCCCCAGCTCCTGACTCCTGACATGTCTCCCCAGCATGTGTGGTAGTGTAGTGCATTGAAGTGTAAGTGCGTGTAAGGGGTACGAAAGGTCAAGGAATGAGAAGGAAAGATCGCGCGCGTTCCGTAGCCAGTTTGCCAGTTTCGTACGGTACTGCTCTGACATGCGCCTGGTATTAATCGTAGAAACACAGCTAGAATTCTCCCCCAGGCAACCAAAACTCGACCTCGCCATCTGGCTAGCGTTGAAAATCCTGTTACTGTCGGGACTCGAACACTTTCTGAGTTTGAAAGTCTTTACCAGAAAAAACACAGTATCATCCATGCTAGCTTGCTGTTGCTAAATAGTACTAAGAATGTACCTGATGTCTATCAAATATACAAAATACCAATATAAAGTATCTTCAATGGAAATTTCTAAATAATGCTACCAAGTTGAGGTAAAAATATATTTCAATCTTACTAATAACTTACAGTTACACATCTACACGATATCTGAACATTTTCTAGTTATTTTCATGGTCAGTTCTACAAAAAAAAAAAAAAAACAAAAAAAAAACACCACCACCACCACCACCAACAACAACAACAACATTGAATGACAGTAATTTCCTCTGTGTAACAGACAAAAGGTTTCCACTTGTTACCCAATGAATGTCTACATTACCGTCGGAGGGGCAAGGTGATGTCACCCCTCTTAATGGTGTCGCATTTCTCCCCCACCCGGCCTCCCTTACATGACGTCACCGGTGCAACCGCCAGGAGCGAGGGCAGAGCCTCACGACTTCCCGACGAAAGCTGCCGAAACCATCGCGAGGCCATATATCTCTCCGTGCGGAGCAGCGCTGCAGGGTTCGGACGCAGCCGCACGCGGCGCGCGCCAGATGGTGGCCAGCTGCCGGCTCATTAGCCGCGCCGAACTCCGCGCTGCGCTGCGCCGCGCGCGTTGCAGCTAACGAGCTGCCTTCGGCCGGCGCGGCGGCGCGGCGGCGGCGGTTGTGGTGACTGCGGTGGCTTCTGCGGTCACCGCGTTGCGGCGGCGGGGACGCGCGGTGGTGGCGGCGGCGGGCGTATAACGATTGCATCGTGCTCTCCACTTTTCTTAAGATCGAGAGAAATGGCTCAGAGCATCAATTGATGGCACTGCTGTGCCTCTGACCTTCTAGGTTCGAGTCCCGACGGTGGCAGAATTATCGACACTAGCTACAAGATGGGTAGATGGGGCTTGTAGATGGGTAGGACGGATTCAGCCGCTAACTGGCGGAGAATTCTTGGGCCGGTTACTCCGATCGGTAGTTTTCCGTGGTTTCTCGGGTCAATACCAGGCGAATGTCAAAACAAGTCCCTAACAAACGGGCCGCGGACCGCGCGCGATATTTCCCTCCTCTTCCTTGTTCTGTCCTCACCCCGTATTTACACATACTTACACTTACATGCACTACACTACCCCACATGCCGTGAGACCGGTCGGGGGCTTAGAGCTTGACCCGGCTGGGGCGGTGCCAAACTGATGGGAGATATCTGGTTGGGGTGAAAACCATTTAGCCGGCGATAGATCGGCGCCGGATCTCACCATACATGTGGGGGAAGCCACTTCTCGAGACCAAAAGAACACGATACACTTACGGGACTAATGACCTTAACTGTTGACGCGTCCGAAATCGCTAATCAATCAATCAATTTATGTGCTAAGATGTTTACCTACTCGCCGAAAACGCACAGCCCAACTGCATCCCGTTGTTTTCCTCTTAGTGTAAGGATTGATTTCTACGTTTACCGTTGTCTTCTTCGTATTCAATTGATAGATTGTAATTTAATAATAGTTGTTAACTTGACCAACCATACTTAAAAGTTTGTGGAAACAAAACTTGGAATCTTCTATCATAAGAATCTTCGTACCCCGTTGACTTAGCACACGAGTCCAAAGATTTTGCTATGATTACCTATATTCGAAATTTTCTGGACTAATGCGAGAACATTTAGGGCCCCTTCCCACGTGAAGCGGGTGGCGCGCCACGCAGCAGCGGGCCGCGTAGCAGAGCATTGGTTTGAATGGAGGCCTTCCCACGTGCAGCGGGTGGCGGGTGCTGCGGCAGCAGACGCCGAACTCCGGCCACCAGAAGCGCAGGAGTGGCCGCGCGCCACCGCTAGCAGAACACAGCTTTAAATGGGAGCCTTCTCACTGTGCCGCCGGTCGCGGCGTTCTACCTGCTCGGGTCCCTTTGTTTGTCGTCGCCGGAGGGTCGGCGAAACCTACCCCTCCAGACCCCACCCCCTTCCACGGCGGGCGGCGGTGCGGCCGTGACTCCGGCGGTGGCTCCGGCGGTGGCTGCGTCGGAAGAGCTATGCTCCTTGAACGAAGCGCGCGGCGGCCGCGCCGTGTGAAGCGGGCCTTATTTGCATTCCTTGTAAATAGAAACTTTAAAAACAAAATTACATCTTCCGAAATACCGGATGAACGAAACGGAATGCAGTGTGGCTATGCCTTCTCACGTAACTAAAAGATGATTGAAAGATTGAAAGGGGACTTGCTGGAAGGCAGGGGAGGGGGAAAACTGACTAAGGGCCCCTTCCCACGTGCAGCGGGTGGCGCGCCACGCAGCAGCGGGCCGCGTAGCAGAGCATTGGTTTGAATGGAGGCCTTCCCACGTGCAGCGGGTGGCGGCTGCTGCGGCAGCCGACGCCGAACTCCAGCCACCAGACGCCGAGGAGGGGCCACGCGCCACCGCTAGCAGAACACAGCTTTAAATGGGCGCGTTCCCACTGCGCCGCGGCCGCACCGTTCTACCTGCTCCGGTCCCTTTGTTCGTCGTCGCCGGAGGGCCGGCGAAACCTACCCCTCCAGACCCCACCCCCTTCCACGGCGGGCGGCGGTGCGGCCGTGACTCCGGCGGTGGCTCCGCGCGGCGGTGGCTGCGTCGGAAGAGCTATGCTCCTTGAACGAAGCGCGCGGCGGCCGCGCCGTGGGAAGCGGGCCTAAGGGATGCAGATTCCTGCGGTGATGTCTGGATTTAATGCGGTGGTTCCTGTGGTTACAGCGTTGCGATGGCATGGCGGTACGACGATGCACGAACGGTGGCTTAAGCCTTCTTCACAGTAAACTTAATCGTAACGCAAATGGAAAAAAAAATGGTACCGTGTTGTTCTGTTGAAATGTTCAGAATGATAAACGTACGTAAATGTGAATATAATCAATCCTATAAGATGTAACCGTGAAAGTTCGGAAGCTCATAGCTTTCACGTTCATCTTAACGTGATTAGAAAGCAACTCGTGTCCCGCACAAAAAATCCAAAGAACTTTTATTAATTTCTGACGAAAACATTACAGTTGGTTGAAGCATTACTCATCATATGATAACTCATCATCATCATCATCATCATCATCATTATCATCTCTCATACAACGCTTCATACAATCATTCGTTGCGCTCATGGTACGAAATAATAATCACATTAGCGTTATCGCGTCCATTTTACTTAATGTCGCTCGATTTCTGTACCGAGAATGTATGGTACCGGAAGGGATATCTTTTACGTTTATGTTCACGGTTGTTATGAATGTTACGTCCATGATTGTTAGATGTACATGTTTATGTCCTCTTGTCTGCGTTAACATTTTCTTTGTGAACGACACTTTACGATGTCACGGGGGAAGTCCTAGAGGGGGTTGCCTGCACTCCGCGGCTCCTGCGTCCCCAGGCTCGCGAATCGTGGATAGCGACAGCCATTGGATGAGACTCCAGGACTTCTCGTGGAAGAATTGCATTACATCCTCTTAATATTTTGCAAAAAATCGTTGTAAAAATAAAACTTGAAAAATAAAACAATGTGTCATGTATAATAATTATTTACGCACCAATAGTCTACGCATGAGTCTTATCGCTGCTCAATCACCATTGGCCCATCACCCAACGCCCGAAGTAGGTTACTTATAAGATTTTATCTATAAGATTGTAAGATTATACACCTAATTTTAATTATTCAATTGTACATTTACACTAATTATTTATTCACTTTTTCAAAGTTTGGTATTCAATTCCTTAAATGTGTATTAACGCCTAGGGGAATAGCTATTTATTTTCGTGAGAGAAGCCTTTGCCGCGATATGAAATATCCCAATAATCAAGACGGAAAGATCGGCCAGTCCTTATTTACCCAAGCCTTATCATGTGTGGATGTATCGATCTCTGCTTCTTTCCCGTGGGTTGTCTGTGCGAGTGCCTGAAGGTTTTACCGATGGCTGGAGACTTGAACGAGCGAACTCCGCCGACATGGGCGTTGTGGACCTTTTCATTTACCGCCACCAGTACTCCAAGCGAGGTGGTCATTGATCGTCATATGTGGTTTATTCGAGTCATAGCTCATTTACTTACGTGGTACAAAGGAGACCGTACTTTTACTTAATCTATTGTAGCAGAGGGCGCTTTAGCTACTTAAAATGTTCTAAAATTGTGTTTATAAGAGGCCTGCAGGAGCAAAAATGTGCTCAACAAAACCACACAAAATGGTTTACCAAAAAGTAGATTGCACACTGTTCTAGAACACCTACAATCTCTTGTATACAACTGTAGTAAATGAAATACGTATTTTCACAAAAACAATCTCCACAATTACTGCAATACTATAGTGCATTATTAATTTAGTACAATAGTTTTTTACATACGTACCTAAACTATCAAAAAAAGTTGCCATTATATAATGCAACACGTGAATACTAAATATTTATGGCGGGTAGCCTCTTCATTGGAGCCTTGCTGTCAGACGACGTCAGCTGCGTCTGACACTACTCGCATACAACCGGAGGTTGCATGGATGTCTTTCAATTACTGCGCGCGTTGTAAATTAGTAATATAGTTTTTGTATTATTCCCGAGTTCCTGGGTACCCAACAAAACCATAGATACCTTTCACATTTCCAGAGAGTGCATAGTTTTCTTTCGATTTCTGCGACCATTGAATGTTGGTTATTAGGAATTTTTAACCGAGGATTCGGATTCCTACACCTTGCAGGTCCGCCACCGCCAGCCTCCACCCGCGCTTTCTCTCCCAATTCAGTCGCTGAGGGTCTGGGATTAGAACGCACCATACAAAACGACGTCGTTGCTGCTTCCAGTTAACGGTTTTCATGCGGAGTGCCATACGTTGACAGTATTATTTAGTTGACGTGTTCTTCGTTTTGTCCATATTTATGTAAACATCATTGAAAATGATTGTCGTGTGGATGTGATGAGTACAACGTGACTGACGTCAAATGAAAAATTTAATGTCAATTTTTCTCGAAGTGAAGATTTCACTTCCATCTTAAGCCGTCCACATCGTGACAGATATGAGGAAAATATAACTATTGTAGAAGTAAAAATGATACTGAACAAGTAGGATACACACAAAATGGTTTTCCAAAAATTAGCACGCAAACTGCTCAAGAACAACAAATAAAATGACCTCGTATTACTCTACAAGAAATAAAATATTTTAACAAAAACAGTCTTAATGAACATTAGTAATACTGTATACTAGTATATTCGGATACACAGTACGCCCGTTCTTTATATACGGAGATCAAAAAAATTGCTGGTACATAACACGTGTATAGCAAATACTTATGGCGGACGGCCTCTCTTGGAGACTTACTGCCAAGTGAAATCTGTTGTGTCGTAAGTACTAGTGTCGCATAGTATGAAAATTCAGTCTGTACGCGCAGTAGGAAAATAGACGGAACAACACAATCAAATATTTGCAGTTTTCAGTCAAAATCGAAACTGTTTTTGGTTTTTCCCCTAATTCTTGGGTATCTAACGAAACCATAGTCACCTCTCAAATGGCGGTCTGCATAGTTTTCTTTCAATTTCAACGCGCATGGAAAATTAGTCATGTATAGGTTTTCCCGAGTTTCGGGTATCTCCCGAAAACTTAGACCCTTCTTACGTAGCCAGAGGTCGCGTACTTTTCTTTCAATATCTGCGCCTTCTTGACGAAGAAGTTGAAAAAGAAGCCAAAGACGGCGATGCCGCCAGTTGTTTCGTGGCCCCACCCCTCCCACGCGCGTGGGCAGCGCCGAGGGCGGCCGTGCGCGACGCGACGTCCGCCCAGCCGAGATGCTATCGCCCCCGAGATACAACCGCCCCGGCCCCGCCCCGCCCCGCCCCGCCCCGCCCCGCTCCGCCCCGCTCCGCCCCGCTCCGCCCCGCTCCGCCCCGCTCCGCCCCGCTCCGCCCCGCACCAATTCACATCGCCCCACTCCATTCCGCCCCGCCCCGTCTGCGGCCATTCTCCGCCCCTGCTCCGCCCAACCCCACCCCGCCGTGTGCGCGACACAACTATCGCGCCACCGCCATCGACTGCGGAGAAGCTGCCGTCGCCCGCTGGGGAGATGCGCGCAACCATCGATCGATCCACGGCGCTGGCGATGCTGGAGATTAGTCTCGAATTCTAATGAGCAGAGGTGTTGCAACGAAACCTGCTTGCGCCTCCTACTCCACTTCCCGAGGCCTTTCCTCTCACCTTCCTGCGAGTACTCGCGCGTTGTAGTTTCTATGGCTGGCGGTGAGATTTTTAACGAAAGGTTGTTCCTAAGCCAAAATCATGTTTCTAAGAATTTCGTACGTGCAGGCTTATTGTCATTCCAATCGATATTTTTACTTGATTTGATTGATTCAATTCCATAATCTTTGGTTACTCTTTCCTATTTGCCTACCTGTCTGTCTCTGGGATATCATTCACCTTATCTGCAAAGCCAATAACATGATAATGAACATAATTAGATATGTGTGCCAAGATTCAAATATTTGGTCCTGCTTAAATGTTTTTGAAGGATTTCGGGATAATGATGGAAAATTGAAAGTTATACATTTTCATCACAACTAGTGACGATGTGTAACTTGTTCATTACGGTTAGGGTTAGAATAGTTTGGAATACTAGTTATTAATTGTTTGACTAATTAAATTATTCAGTTTCTAAGGACACAATAATTGATGAATGGCACACAACATTGATGCTGCAAAAAAAAAAAAAAAATACCTCGAGATGTTAACGAGATAAAAGTTTTGAACAATTGGACCAACCTTTGGAACAATTAAACTTTCTAATAGCTCTTGGTTAACAGTTGAACGTAATTTGTTGACAATCTTGTTTTTGACGAAACACAGTTGCTGATGTTTTTTCGTAATGTATGAATGTATTTGGCATTTAGAGTCGGATTAATCCGGCTTGTGCCAGCTAGCAGTGTTCCTATGCCTGGCTCCTGCTCTTATTAATTATCCACACTCGAGGGTAAGAGAGACATGTGGCGAGCATGATCTATTCTCATCATTGCATCTGCCTTATTTAGATTGCCTTTTCGTCACACAGCTATAGAAAATAAGAGAATTGTATTAGAGAGATACAGCTTCATTGTTTGCCTCGTCTGGGAATCGAATCCGGGACCGCCTCACAGAAAGCTAGCAGGCCATGAGACACCCGAGGGGCCGTTTTCTCTTAATGGCATTATAATTTGATCTTTTTTCTTTAATTAAATTTCTTTTCCCTCACAAAAAGGATGTAATCCCATGTAATCGTTCAACAGCGCGGTGCTTCATCCCAGCTCTAATATTACACTGGTATCCTTCTTGACGTTGGTATTACGCCGATTTCTAGAGTAAGAAAAAAGGTAAATAGAGAAACAAATAATTAAATTAATTGTGCAACTGTAATTGTGTAGAGTAATAATGGTGTCATAATATAGCGCTGGCATTTTTCTATAATAATTGCATTCAACTGGTATCAAAATACTATACAGAGCGTATTTTAAATTTCATACTTTTCCTCGCTTATGTTAGTTTGTCACACTATTACCTTAATGCTTTTGAAAAATAGCTTTATTTATTTAAATTAGTCTCCTTGATCGTTAGTTATTGAAGTAAGCCCAGTTTCCCAACAACACGTGCTTCAATCTCGATGATACAATTACGTCACCAGACCTGGCACTTTCTGACTTACAAACTGAACTATTGATTACAGAGCAATTTATTTCGGCGTGTCGCCTCTCTGCCGCCTCTACTCGGTTGTCAGACTGCATATTATTCCTTTTCCTATACGCAGGTGCGAAAGTTGGACGACTGCTAGAAGTGTGCAGAATAGAGAAAACATCAGGCTACCCCAGAGGGATTTCTGAAGCCACCTACGTTTGCTGGTGTAGATTTGTCCGTGGTATGTTTCAACATTCAAGATAAAAGTAATAAATCCTAATATCTATTTTTTGCTTTAATATTTGTCTATTTTTATATTGCCACAATCAAGAACGGCAGCTTACTCATCATGCTATTGGTAAAACATTTCTTTTTCGCGGTCTCGTTTCGACATTTTTCTCTTTGACTGTTCATTTATCTTTTTCACGCTCTTTGGTTTTCACTTTCCATTGTGTAGGGATTCTTGTAAATTCTCTTTCGTTGGATGGGATAGTTCGATAACCGCTCACACGCTTGCAGTAACCCTGCACGACTAGTTCCACTCCGCTGGGCGTCCGTGTGTTGTAAAGAGGGCTATTCTGGACAATATACAAAGCGTGTGGGGCGGGGTTCACCCACGTTTTGCTCATACAATGCCCACCATCGCGCGGTATCTGAGCCTTGAATTATGAAAGCGATCGCCCGCCTTTTCTGAAGCCGTGGCGCCCGGGGCGAAGTGAGGGGCGGGGCGGGGTGCAATGGCGGGCGCCCACCCAGCGTGTAAGCCACTCCCCGGCTCCGCTCTTTCCACCTGCCACTGTTCTCCCTCATCTCGTCTTCATTCTCTGAAATGAAGAGAATTCGAATAATAATTTTCTCCTGTCGCATTTATTTTATGCTTCGTTATTTATTTTGTTCTCCTTTCTTACCACCTTTTGAATTGAAACATATACTACTAGTAGGTTAGGTTTTTGTCAACGTTGGTATGAACTGCAAACTCGTCCTCTGTCCAGACGCGGGTGCCTCGACCAACCCTCCCCTCTCCTGCCCGGCCATTTTTCCCTTTCGCCCTCCTGACTTATCCCCCTCACGCCTATCCTCGTATTAGTTTTTTCGAGTCTCGTACCTATAAGAGGAAATATTCCACGCCTTGAACCAGTGGTGGTCGAATCGATTCAATCAGGAATGTATCATTCACAGGATGTGGCAACAGAAGAAACTAGATAGTTACCCCCTCCCCTCCAATATTTTCACTTTTATTATTTAATTTTCTCTAGCCACAAGCCCGCAACGATGAACTCGATCTTCTTTTATTTAATATATTTAAGGTCGCTTTTCAAGTAGCAAGGTCATATATGACTACTGTAATTAACATTAGTTGTGTAATTTTGGGGGAGGGGGTAACGGTAGCAGAACTTGCATACACATTCGTTTTGAAACTCTGGGGACAACTGTAGCCGAACCCACATACAGACACACACACAAAGATACATGTTCCGAGCAGGATACGGCCCCGTGATCCTTCAAGCAAGAGGCAGCTACGGCCTTTCGGCCTTAGCGACCTGGGTTATCCGGGCCGGCGAACTCGTTTACCCGTCAACACGACAGCAAACTACAGAGCCGCCAACTTAGCAAAACTCTTTCCAGTATTTACGCGTCCATGTGACTCACGGATCTCCCCCCCCCCCCAGTCGACTCATCTCCAGTCCAAACTCCCTGCCCCCTGGCTGCCGCTCCGGGACCGGGGGCGGGGGCGGGGGCGGGGCTGGGCGGAAGCGCGTCGTCTGCCCGAATGAGCGCCGGCGCTGACTGCCCTCCCCGCGACGAGCGTCTGGCGAAACACGAGACGTTCAACATCCCGGGCCCGCCAATCGCCTCGCCCCGCTCCTTCCCGCCCCGCCACCTCCGCCCCGCCCCGCCCCTCCCCGCCCCGCCCCGCCTGACCAGCCCTGACCCGCCCCGCCACGTCCCGCCCCACCCTGACCCGCCCCGCCCCGCCCCGCCCGCTCTGTTCAAAGCGAACGGCTGTTCGCCGCTGCCGACACGCACGATCCCCACTCAGCGTCTTTCTCGCTGACTGAGAGATTCGCGGAAGCTCTGCGTTTTGCGGTGCCTCGCCTGAATCAATCTCGACTTTCTCTTCCGATTTGTCATGTGTCGAACCTCTGCGACTCGACGAGTTTCGTGGAAATCATATATCATTTGAAGTTTATTCGCCCTTGTCTCTCATATGATTCGAGCTGTAACATGCACCGTCAAAATGATACACTCGGACAACTCATGTGATTAATTATTTTGACACTCATTCATGCCAATGTAAATAGGGGGCGCGGTCGGACCTATAGAAATGATTCGCTTTCATTTTATGAACGTTAACAAACTTACGCTGGGAACTGTGATACTCCCTGGTGAGTTCTACAGACAATTGGAAAATGTTCGCAAAAAAACAACAACAAACATTTATGTTGCTAGAATTCAAGGAAATGCACTTCGAAAGATGTTTAAAGACGTAGTGTTTACATTGATTATTCTTTGATTAAAAGTTGGCCTGTGGCGAGTTTAATTGAATATCTGATGAATGTAAACAGGGTACTCCTGCTATTTGGTAATTGAGTTGCCCATTTACCTACGGAATCCTTCCCCTCACTCTTTCTTTTTCTACCAGTGAATTTATTTTACTATTCTCAGGTGCTTTTCGACATGATTTGCATCTATTCTTATAATTCTGCTTGTACACTTTTCTCTTTAGTGACGGCTTTGAAACAAACTACATCTCTCGCGAAAACTATCCCTAACTTGGAACTGAACTCTTCTGAACACTTCCGGGACATCAGCTGACGGAAAAATACATTTCGTGGGGTAATTCAGCCATCAGCGATGCTCAAGTGTTTCAGAAACTGTCACAAATATCTTCGTGGCCTGGATGGATCACAACAGCACCATGTACGAAAATGCTGACGTAGAATCGCCAAACAGCACCGTCTGCTTCCGATTGTGTGTAGTTTAGCAACGTCAAGTGACCCCTAACACTGAGACGCTACTACCAAGAGGTCCCACCTCACCGAAGGAGATGAACCGCCACCCTACGCCCTAATTCATTCGTTCCCGTCAGCGAGTCTTTTGCCTCTTCCACAGATATTGAATGTTGAATGGAAAATGTATTACACTCGTCGCTTCTTGAAAGGTTTCACAATTTAATTTTCCATCTTCTTTTTCTCAATTAACATTACTGTTACCTCGCTGCTAGAACTTCAAAGAATCCATGCGTGACCAGGATCTACTTTGTTCTTGAGAGTAATGATGAGGGCCCGCCAATATTTCATAATGCGCATTTGTTGTAATGTTTCAAAATTGAGTGAATTCTCCTTACTGGCTGATAACTGAAAGAGCGGCTCTGTCTTCACTATGATGCCAGTTCTTCGACTTGCCAACAAATTAAGATTTTGATGGGTTGGTTATTGTGGGGCAATGGCATGAATGGTGGAATGAGAGCAAGGCAAAAAGGGGAAAATCCAGCTTTGTCTTCCATATATTTCTCATGACGTTGACCGGGGTTCTTCGGATCTCCCAATTGAGGAGCTGCTGAAGCATGAGCGATGGCCCAGCCGTCTTGGGTTGCTTTTCGAGTGTTTATTGATTCGAAGCGCGTTAACTACTTAGATTATTAGTCCCTTAAGTGAAGTACCTGTTACATCCAAGGAAGTGGCGCCGATCCTACCCGCTGGACCGTGAAATCCTGCAACGGCATGTACGACGGCGGAGAATCACCTTCCAGGTATTTCCCCCAGAGGGGAATCGCTCCCGCCGGGCGCCCCTCTCCACCTCCCCCCGCTCGAGCTCTAATCTCTAGAATTGTTATTCGTCATGTTTGGTAATGTGGTTCTTATGGATGTGTGTGTGTAAGGGGAGAGAAGTGGTCAAAGATAAAAAAAGGAAAGATCACGCACGGTTCGTAGCCCGTTTGCTAAAGAACAGCTCCGACCTTATCCTGGTAATAATTTGAGAAACCATGGAAAACTACACTAATCTAAGCAACCGGCCGCTAGAATTCTCG
Source organism: Gryllus longicercus (assembly GCA_038098605.1). Lineage (NCBI taxonomy): Eukaryota > Metazoa > Arthropoda > Insecta > Orthoptera > Gryllidae > Gryllus > Gryllus longicercus. The sequence continues at coordinate 1,840,579 of JAZDUA010000188.1, read as the reverse complement.
TGCAGATTGTGGTGGGATTCGACCCAACCATGTAACTTGTGCCGAAAGTCCGCAACAGTCGATGTTCGAACTCTAGATCTACTCGATTAACGATGCTGCAGAGGCAACGGTGTTGTCGCTAAGCCATAGCTTTCCGATGTGCGGTTGTCGCTCCGCCCCGCGAGAGCTCCGCAGCTGCGTCCAGGCCTTTACTCAGAGGACTCTCCACCTGCTACAGCGCGCCGCCGCCGCCGCCGCCCCCGCCGCCGCCGCCACCGCCGCCGCCACCGCCACCGCCGCCGTGGCCCTCTGGCCCGGAATGCAGCGGTGCGTGCGTGAGACGGCGTGCAAACACGCGCACTGCCCAGTCAGAGACAGACGGTCACAAGCGGCGGTCTCGTCTCGCCTCCCTCTCTCGCCACCTCCGCTTCAGCTCCCTCGTTCCCAAGCGGTCCTCGCCTTCTTCTCGACCACGTCCCCTTCAATACCCTCACGCCCCATCTCGCCTCCTTCATCACCTCCATCCTCGTGTCTCGCTCACTCCGCTTCACCCTCATCCTTTACATCTCCATTGCCACTTTTATCTTTCAGTGGTTCCCTCCTCTTACATGTTCCCCGCATTCCTTCCCTCCCTCGACTTACTCATTCCGTCTCCGCGTTCTTTCCTTACCACTCGCTTATTGCATTTTGATGTGCGCAGGGTGCGAATTGGAAATTTTCCCCTGAGGGGGACATTCAAAAAGTTCAGGGGAAAAAAAAGGCAAATCGAATAATTGATCAGAGGAACCTTCGCTTACGCAACGCAATCTCAATGAATCTTAAGAACGATTTCGGAAATATTTTATTGTCAATTTTCTTTATTTGATTCTGCATTTGAATGTTAAATGTTGAATGTTAAATGTTAAATGTTAAATATATAAATGAACTCGTATGGATTAATTGTATCTCGGGCAAGGAGAAATTGAAACTTTTGCTTTTAAGGACATCAAGCCCCTTGGAAAAGGACACAATATCTGTCATTCGCCCTGGCCTATGAGTGTTATTCTCATTTCCGAACGAAGGCGAGGGAGGACCCTTGCGCTTTGGTGTTCTCACGTTTTGTGGGCTGGTGAAGTGGGGGATTGTCATGATATTACACCGAACGGTAGTCGGATAATAATGAGGGACGAATAATGATAGGTTATGAATGGAATGACATTTCCCCGGGATATGTGGTGATATAAGCAAATCAAACCACCACCACCACCACCACCACCATTACCACATAGGGCGCTGTCTTGTTTTCCCCAATTCTTGGACACTTATACGAATATATTATTCCTTTGAAAACCTGAAAAATAATGCAAAATGCCCCTAAGTTCTAAAAAGACAAAGTATGCCATAAAATATTTCCCTATTTTCAGGAGATTTTTGTAAAATACTCGTACCTTTTTATATACTTAAAAAACATACTGTTTCCTTTGGCCTGTATATATTATTCTTGTTGAAAATGCGATTACATTTCAAACATTTCAACGCTTTGTTATTTAGCTTAAGTACAGAAAAATTAAAATAACAAACAGCGATGTGGAGTGATTTTTCATACCGACGTCGGTCCGTGACCTGAATTTCCACCACAAACCTTTTCTCTCTGTAACCGTCCGAACGAAATGAAACTGCAGAATTTCATATTAAGGGACTTTTGCCGGGCCGAAACTCATTCGAGAACAATGGTTTCAGGTAGCGCCGTTGATAGTTTTTCTAGACTGTGTTCTGGTTCATGGTTTGGAATAAAACTCATCTCTGCCTGCTAGCCGCTGCATTTCGAAGGCTGACGAGATGTTTGTAGTTTACATAATTGTGATTGAGATTGTCACTTAAGATAAAGAATTTATTCCTAAATATATTACATTAAACACCTATCGTTGACTTAATCCCTTTTTTAATAATGTTACGTCTTTTTTGTCGTCTTCGAAATGAAATTCGTCGTGTTTGCTGGAGTGAGTTCTTGCGAGATATAGCTTCGCTCGCCTCTCGCGATCACGCGAGGTCTTCCAGGGTCGTTTTCTTCCCTTTTTAGTCGTCGAAAGAAATCAATCGCCGCTCACAGGACTCGTTTTGCGATTTCATCTCTCTCCGTCTCCCTCACTCCCTCCGCCGAGGGCTGTTGCTCCATTTTAGTTGGCGGGCTGAGTTTTTTCTCTCGTTTCAATTATGGCCTGTGATAGCATCTCCTACGACACTGCATCCTTGTATCCAGATTAAGCTCACTGACATCTTAACCACTATGCTTCTGGTATAGGACCTATACAATTGAAGAGCGTACTATAGTGTTGTAAAACCATTTTCAAAATGTCATGTAATTTTTTGCATGGTTATTAAAAATCATGATGTTTTAAAATAAATAAATCGATTTTATATTTATATTGATTTTTATTTAAGTCAGATTTTTATTTACATTTTAAATATTAATAATAAGAAAGTTTTTAGATATTTGAAAAAAAAGCCAAAAAAAGTAAGAGCTTAGTAGGACAATGGGGCTACCCCACATTAACCCACTTCTGAGAATATTAATGGTTTTACTAGAACTTTCATAAAATAACTCAGAAACCATGGATCCTTTAAATACCATCTCTTGCAAGAAAAAGATTTAATTAGTCCCAATAAATATGCATTTTAATATTATAATTATCCTGTTTATAGAAATTACAAATTGCATAATCTTTTTCATCATTCAAAAATGATGCAAGTGTATGCCATTCTCTTTTGCAAGGGTTAATGTCAACTCGCACTTTGACTGGCACAAACCGTTGTTTTTTTAATATATTATTCTATTCCTCGCCTTCCTTCCAATATTTTCTTTCTAGTTTTCTGGGTTTGTTTTCTTTCTATTTGACCTTAAAATTTTTAATCATTCTTTGTAAAATTTACAATAAATTACATTTTTTATTTAAATCGATGATTTTTTGGTCAATCATTGCATTAATATCAATAGTAGTATTGCAACGTAACGGATTATTCGTGTTTTCCGCATCATCTGCATGTTCTCAACTGAATAGCGTTGGGTTGTTCTCAGAAACCACCCCGACCAGTATCTGCGCCCTTTCTTAATGACTAGACTTTCCTAGCCCGCGGCCACCGGCCAAGCGAGGTACTCCCGAAACCATCAGTCGCTTTCGCGATGCCACGATTTCTGTCAGTGTCAGTACGGTATTCATGGTTCAGCGAGCACCATCAATCTTCTTTATAATTAGAGCGAAATTCCCTCATTCATTTTTAGTCGCAGAAGACGAGCTTTCCAGACATTACTTATTTATGGTTCACACAACTACATCTTCTGTATTATGATCAGAGTCATGCTCCCAAACAACTCGATATAGAGTAAGAAGAAGGGAATTAAAAGTACAAAATATGCTTTGTTAATCCTTTTGGGTTTCATCTTCGGCACTGTAAGATCCAATTCACCCGTTTCCATGTGAGGAATGATTCCGGAGTTTTTGCGAACGTGCACATGTGCAGTGTGCCTTCTGGTACACCACACATGCTAGAACTCCGCAATTGTTCTTCACAAGGTAGCGTGTATGTCGGATATTTGTAAGAACGTAAACGAACAGAAGTGCTTCTGTTGTAAGATGTTAGGACGTATCGAACGTGTTGTCTGTGAACGTGCATTGAACGACGGACCGCATTGATGCCAAATTCGTTTATTCCTCTCTACCCGCACCCGTTCCACGCCGCCTAGTTGTGTATCCACTTCAGGTGAGACGATAGTCCGAATGTTGAAACAAGCAACTTTGTGACCCATTTTCTCAGGAACTGCTGAATAAATTTTATTGAATTTTGAACTACTTATCAGATGATGCATGAAGAGGTTACTGATTCTCAATTAAATTTTTATATCTATTCTATCATTCTGTATATATTCTGAAGCTAATTAAATTTGTTCAAAGAATTGGTTGCCCCGACTGGGACTCGAACCTGGGCCTTTTAGGTTTGAGCCCAGCTGCTCTAACCACTAAGCTACCGAGACAACCAATCCTTCCAGTAGTTGTCCCGATCGGGGCAACCAATTCTTTGAACAAATTTAATTATTAAAATGCATTGTTACTCAGAAACACAGTGGTCACAATTTAGATTTCTTTATGATTGCGGAATATATTCTCCGAGCGTAATTGCGTCCAACAAGGTGACGGGATGGTGACAATTATATATATTTTCTGAAACTATTTATCATTGTTTCCAAAAAAATCATTAAAAAAATGTGTATCTGATATTCGAAAATATTTTCGAATCCGCGATTGAGTAGCGACGTCTACGAACGCATTTGTTCAAATAGTGTTGTTACATTCTAGTGTTGTTATTTTCATCCTCGTGAGCTTTCCCTGTATGTCTCGTGTGTTTGTGTATTGCAGGCGGGGACGACGGGGCCCTTCCCGACGCTGCTGGTGCACGAGGCGGTGTACGTGCAGCAGGGGCGCGACCGCACGCGCACGACGCGGACGGCGGACGCCCTGGCGCTGCACGCCTTCAACGAGCGCGCCAGCGACCGCCTGCGCAGCGACCGCCCGCTGCCCGACACCAGGCACCACAGGTGCGCCCGCCCGCCCGTAGCCAAGGGCTCAGTCGCCCTTCAGTGGCACACCCCACCCCCACCCCCACCTTGCCCCTCCCCCCTGCCCCCCTACCCCCTGGCCCCGCTAGCCCACCTGCCCCTGCCCCTGCCCCTGCACCTGCCCCTGCCCCCGAAAAACGCCTGACCTGTACGCCACCGGCACTCTAAAGCACCCTGCCCGCTCCCGACACGCGCCCCACATATGCCCGACCAGCACCCGACTCCGACCCCTCCCAATAAATCAAATATTATAGACTTATTCAGCAAGTAAAACGTGAAATTCCAGCTTATGTAAGAGATGTATTAGAGTATGAGATTTCAATATATTTTAAAATCTGAAATTAACAAATATTGTCGAAACGTAAAACAGTCACTTACATTACAAAAATTAGATGAAAATGCAAAGTATAACCTAAAATCAACCCTATTTAAATTCAATTTTTGATACCCTACATTTCTGTACATTTAGGTAACATTGTTTTCGACAAGATAATATTGTACTTGTGTTAAAATTCTATTATATTTTAATAATTTTATCTTTTGTTTTTCAACTTAATTGTACTGAAAAGGAATATTACAAGCAGCAATGTCGACCGACGATTTCGGTTTGTGAACCGAAAGTACAATTACCAAAAGGCCACATTTCTCTGTAGAACCAAAATGAAACAATGGGGAATTCCAGGATTAGAAGCTTCTTCCCTTACTGAAATTGCTGCGAGTAAAACTGCCCGAGGTAGCAGCCTGCACTGTTTTGCTAGGTGTGGTTTCGGTCTGGAGGCCGGAACCGAAACTCAAATCGATCAATTTCCCTGCTGAAAATCGTTTTGAAATTTAACTTGTAAAAACCCTTCTGTGAACAAAATGTTAAAGATGCAAATATGTAAATCATGCTGTAAATAAGCTCGAACGTTATATGAAAAAGGTTTAGCGAGAATGATGGTTTGACATGTCTGAGCTATTTTAGTATTTGTATTACGGTGTCTACCCACACAGTGCATCTGAGTGTTGTAGGTGAATCACGTCGATACGCCGCGTCGCGCAGGCGGTGTGCTGTTTTGGCATAGGCATCCACGTACGCACCATTGCCGGGAGGGTTGCCTAGGTAGCAGGCGTTATCCGCGTAACATTTCTGGCTCCTTCCGTAGCAGCGCCGCCATCCAACGAGTAGCTTCCTATCTAAAATGCGTCTGTGCAATTCTTCTACTATCATTCTTATCTGAGTAAATTAACTTTCTCTGCAAACTTTCTCCTCAGAGTTGTGGTAGAAGAAGTATCTCCAGCTGTAAGTCAGATCCAACTACTTCTTGTTTGTACTGATACTACTTACAGCCATTGAAAGAACCTTTCGCATAACTGAAATGGAATACAAACGAGGGAAGAGTGTAATAAACTATTTCAAACAATTTTTATAACATTCATTATGTTATTAATATAAACATAAATCAACGTTCAACCAAAAAAATATATTTTCTTTAATCTGAACAGTTGTACTTACATTATATTTTAATATTTTTTTAATGAAGGTACTTTTGTTTAAGAAGGAGGTAGAATAGTGTTACTAAAGAGGGGATTAAGAATCAAACGTTTGCGAACGTATTTTTCATGTCTCCTTACGATAAGAAAATAATTAATTTCTAAGATTCTTGGCAAACAATTCCCATTAGTTTAGATACGTTATTAAACACAGACCTCGAGATTCAATAATAAATACAGCAAAGCACACTCATGATGCAAGCAGAAAAGTAAGGACAAAAGGCCATTCAATAATTATGTAAAAATGCGGGGAGATTTACAGCGTGTCTCATAAAAAAAGTAACAAACTTCTATGGCACGAAAAGATTTGATGATCCTTTTTCCAACGAACATGTGTTGAAACTTTTATAAACCCATGTTACGTACGTGGCATGCCCCGACGTGATTGACAACAACGTATCATGCACAAATGTTTGTCATGTCATGTCGGACGCCAAGTGATTTCTTGTTCCCGCCAAACATCATTGCATGATAAGTTGTCTATCAGTCAGGGGCAATATCTTACGCGTAACTTCACTATATGAACCTTCTCACCAAATTTTCGATGGCAAAACGTTATAATCTCACCAAATGTTTGTTGGCAAAACGTTATAATCTTAAACACCATGTACATGCCCCAGAAGTTGTATCATTTATTCTGAGACACTCAGTGTAATAAAGTAGGGATGATCCCTACAGAGTCGGGACGGGTGGTAGCCCCGATGCGAGAGATGTGCTGGTGCTGCCTGCAGGTGCCGGACGGCGGAGTACGCGGTGCCCGACTACCAGGCGGTGAGCGTCGTCATCACCTTCCACAACGAGGCGCGCTCTGCGTTGCTGCGCACCGTCGTCAGGTACGGCCCCCGCACCCCGCTCGCTGCCCTTTCTCTTCCCCTCAACGAAGCATCCGTTCTGCTCTATCTTCACACGTACAACTTTTAAATCGTTACCCTTTATTCAACTCCTTCCATGCATTTTTTATGCTTATGCACTTGTTAATTTATTTACCCATTTCCTTTAGCGGTTTGTAAAAGCATACTCCGACACACCTTACTTTCATCACTTCCTCATTTTCTCAATCACTCTCCTTAACCACTCATTTCCCCACCCATTCAATTTCTCTGATCCTTCTCAGCGGCTCGAACACGTTTCTAAAGGTTATCTTACTCGGTACAGTTTTCGTGCAGATTCTCATACAGAAACTGTTCTGAAACTTCAAGATCCCAAACTGGAAGTACAAGATGCCAATGGTCGTGTTTACCCGGTCTGCATGTTTTCTGTACGAGTTGCCACAAGATGCCGCCAGGGGCATCAAGGCAAGACTCAAACCCGCGACCCTTCGGACCGAAGAGCTGAGTCGGTTCACGCTCTTTCCCAACTCGGCCAATAGCCACCTCTTCCAATACTTCTTTCATGTATTAATAAAACACGGAGAGAAAAAATAAAGGCCGTCATCATTGCTGCTTCTAACATGCTTGTGGCTACAAAGACGTTAGTGGGCGCGCAAAACAAAACAAAACAAAACAAAGAAAACACGCTCCAAATTTAAATCTTGGCTGGAGAAGCCGCTCTTACTTGAACGTGACAGTAATATACAATCTCCGCAAACATCCGGTAGTGAACGATTAAGCCGTTTGAGGCGCTAGAGTCAAATTGTATTTTTTCTGTATGAATAACAATCGAACATGTTTAAAAGCTGCTTAAAAACAGGTTTAAAACTTTTCATGCTAAAAAATGCAGACTAAACTGCACGATTTCTGTAAATCCAGTGTGCATGAAAACTCTACCGTGTAAAAGGGCCTTAAGTCCCCCCCCCCTTAGTCCTTCTCAATAGCTCGTAAAACTTTTTTCAATCATTCTTTTTTAAATTTATTTTACCAGTTCAGAGGAATTACCACTTTACAGGTGAGTATTATCTTTAATTAAAATCAATAGTGGCTCGAAGTTACAAGTAATTGTAAATTAAAATTAATTGTAAGCTATCATACCCTGTTTCTGAACAAGGACATCCCCACTGGGTACCTATATGATGATTTTTTGGTAATTTTCTGAAATTTAATCTATCAAGAAAGTAAGCAAGGCTTAGAGAGAGAGAAGCGACACAAAAATTTCTCTAACGTATGATTTTCTATCATTGAATATCTGATTCCCTTTATTTGTATCTCCCACTCATTTCTCATACCTAGAAACGTTCATATATTGATGTCCTCTTCACAACTGCAATTCGCCACTTCAAGATGCATTTTTAAGGTTAATAATACGAGGGTAAGTCAATAACTATCTGCACTCAGTGTTTATAATTGATTATAAAACAGTACAAAATTTACCATACAATCGTTTTTCAACGTAGGTACTAAGCTTTTCAATGTACTTAGTTCATCTTAACATAAGCTTTCTTCCCAAAAAGGATTTTCAATTGAGCAGCAGTCCATGTATGCACTGTTTCGCCAAGTGTAAATTGGAGGCAAATCTTTGGCCAAGCATCTTTCCAGTCAACATTGTCACTCGTCGATTATTCAGAATCAGGACACGAAATTGCTCAATATGGGATGAGGCTGGACATCTTGTTCTCTTTTCATCCTTGCACGCTTGTTTGACTGTTTTTGAATGGTCACAGATAAAACCTTCGCTGTGGAAAAATATTGCATCCATATTCTGCTGATAGTCTTTAGATACACATTCAAAAAGAACTATTACGAAAGCCTATTCTTTTTTAATTTTTTTGTGCTCACAATGGCGCTGCCGTATTTTAGACACATCAGCTCAAACAAACATTAGGTGAATACGTTGAAACTTACCATATGCATAGTGATCTGTGTCATCTTACGGCTAGTAAGCGCACAAAGCTGTACAGTCGGTCTACAGACAATTATGCTGTTACTAACCAAAATGCTGATACTTTTGAGTTATCCTCGTACTTATGCTATGAAGGGAGTTCAGAATAAATGTTTCTAGACTGAAAACTGAAAACTTGTAAACCAGGGATGTCCAACTGACGGCCCGCGGTGTCATTTATTGTGGCCCGCAAAAACTTATTGGTCAAAAGCGAAAATCCCGTTCATTCATGTCGGGCGAGAACATTCTGCGCATAACACACGCACCCTGCCAGGGTTAATCCCCTCAATGTAAGAATAGGTTAAATTTAGATTTAAGGATTTTTTTCTGAAATTTTAAAAATTCAAAGTCATCCCAATGTGTTTCGGTGCATTACACAAAAACAGCATACTTATATCGCGCATTGTTTCATTCCTCCTCCCTCGTTTCACAGCAGCCGATCAGAGTGCTCAGATTAACAATAAGGGGAAACCAGGTGTGGTTCACTCCCGAGAAATGAAAATATGGTTCTCGGCCATATTAAAGGTTTTAGTTGTGGCCCCTAAGGCCTCGCAATTTCGACACCCCTGTTCTAGGCTTTGAAGGGAGCGAAGATGATCACTTTTTGCTGATGAGTAGGCAACTCATCCATCCCTAGTGCTTGTTAGGTGCGGCTCGCTGACAATGCCTTGGCGATATTGAGTATTTTGAATTTATGGTGCCGCTTTTTCACAACGAAAATTGATCGAAGTGGCGGCCATGAAGTCCGATGCATGTGTGGTAACTGCAATACACGTTTCGGCCAAACAGCATGTCTCTATACTCCTACATGTACATATACCATTATATATTATACATCTACAATGACCGTTGAACAGAAAGAACAACTCGACTGGTAGACAGGGTGTTACCGAAAGAATTATGTGCAATGCTGACCGCAGCGTCGAGGTAGTCGCGTTACAATTCTGGTGACTCATGACGTGGTTTCGGGAGAGGAGAGGGGGATGAGCGATGCAAGGCGGTAGCAGGGGTGAAGACGCACACCCGCCAAGCTTCAGGGCTCTGTGGGTTGCCTACGATAAGGCGCACCATGTCAGAAATGTCGCGTCTATGACACAGTAAAAGAAAATTTCTCACCATAAGCTTATTGGCAAAAAGTTATTACTTTTAACCTCTTTAATGCTCTAGAAGTTTTTAACATTAATGCTGAAAGTCTGTGTATGACGCGTTTCAATAGGTAAAGAGTCATTATTCATAATTAAGGTTTATTATGTTGATATTTTTTTAGAAATTGTGTACATATGATTAAAAGGCTACTTCTTATTTTTAACTGGATTAAATTCATAGCGGAATTTAATCATTAATCAAAACTGTATTCTAACATGTCAGAGGAACGTAGGCATTTGTCGTTTTCTGATTGTTGACATGATCTCTGTTACAGTGTGTTAAACAGGACTCCTGATGACCTGTTATTTGAGGTGATTCTAGTCGACGACTTCAGCGTCAACGGTACGAATCAAAACTTATAAAAACATTTCGCTGGCATATGAACATGTGATCTTTCTTTTTAATTCATTTCAATATAAAAAGAAGTGGAAATATATCCTGAATCTATCTGAGCCTGGGCCTTCCCATTTCTTGTATATAATTAACTAAATAGCTGAATACTCGGAATATATTTGCCATATAATCGTAATTAAAACGTTTCATTTACTTAGTGAAGAGATAAACTAATTGTCTTCAAGTTACACAATTTCAATATATTTTATCGCTTTGCTTATGTTCATTGCAACACAAAAAGTTAATATTTCACAATTTAGTCAGAAAGTGACAGATTTATTAAAATTAAAATGCACATTTCTTTGTTGTTATTGTCATTGAATTAAATGAATACTTTACAACTTGTAGTTAGTAATAAATGACGAAGAATGTGGTCAAGAGGGAGAAATAGTATGTACAAAAAAACGTATTTCTTCATTTAATGTCAATGAACACTATTAAAAAAAATTGTGATGTGTGAGGGAGAAGTTCAACTTGCACTCGTTTTCTTGAGATCCATAATTAATATTGGCGTTCTTTTACTATACTGAATCGAATTATTTATAAAGTTAGCAGCGAACGTTTGTGACATAATTCATATTATTAAGAAATATTGACTCCGGTGTAATATATACTGTTTGCATCCCTAAACGAACTACAGGTTTTGACTCTTCCGTCCTCCACGTAAAGGAATCGGTCCTCTAGCGCGAGATCACGCACAGTGATTTATTTGATGAAATTAATACCCAAGAGAGCTCAAGAAAATGTATGCCTAGAAAAAAAGCAGGGGAATATCTCAGTCAGCGTTGCCTCGAATGAAGGGAAACTAGTCGAAAAACCGATAGATGAAAAACTCAAATTATCTGACGTATTCACTGGCCAGAGAACGAGTCCGCTCTGTGCAAGTGATTCTACCGCTCGTAACGCACGGGATGCCAAATATATTCCCAACTACATAGCCCATGAAGAGGGTAATCGGATGGATGTGTTTCAAAGAGTCGGGAAAAATAATTTCTGTGTGAATTTTTAAGTGACTTTACCCTTTGTCCAGCGTGAACTAACTCAACATTCCTGTTCTTTTGATGTCGGTGCTCGCAGAGCAGGACGGCGGGCTCCTGGCGGCGCTGCCCAAGGTGAAGGTGATTCGCAACGAGCGGCGCGAAGGTAAGCCCAGCCCTGCGCTCCCCGCAGGTGCTCCGTCGCTGTAATGCGCCTTTAAATCTAGCCTTTCCCATTAAATAAGGATATTGAGCCCAAATTGAAAAAAAAATCCCTCGAATGTTTGCTGTACTTGCTGTAGTACATCACACATGGGAATTTAAGTTGCTTATTTATGAAGTTTGATTCGTGATACAATAATAAGTCTAATTACTCAAACTGTTATAAGCTACGATAATAAAGTAATTATTATTTAACTTTATGTATTTTGATTATTAAAATAGGCAAACGATAAAACTGTGGTTATAGTTACTAATGCCATTTGTCCGATAAAGAGGAAATAATGGTTGAAGTTTGTAAAAAAAGCGAAAACCTAGGTTTATAACCAAATCCTTTATTTGTTATATCGGCCGTGTGTCGTTCAATAGTTGGTATTTTCTTAAGAAAAATGAAAACTTGACGTCATCGCGTTAAAAAAAGTTCGCTGCAAGTTGGGAAACGAAGATGTTGTTCCAAAAGCTATTAATATTAGAGGTGAAACAAATATCTATTCACAAGTGTTCTTTTCTTTTGAAATCTCTCAGAATCGTTTAAATTGATCCAAAAAAAATAACAGTTCCCCACCAGGACATCGCAACGCGACGAATGACACCGCACTTGCAGCGATTGGTGGACTGGAATGGGGCCTGTGTATCCGTGAGTATCGGTGTGACGGGCTAGGTTTTCTCTGTTAATAAAAAGAGGATCTTCTACGCTAACAGGTTGCGTGCCTATATGTATGTGTACTGCAGTATTGCAAGTTAAAAGATAGTTTTAACCGGAGAACATAAGTAAAACGAGTGCTTCTTTGAAGGGAGAGTGGGAGCGCGATGCCAGCGCGATGTCTGTGTGCACGCAGGGCTGATCCGGTCGCGGGTGCGCGGGGCGTCGGTGGCCCAGGGGGACTTCCTCGTCTTTCTCGACAGCCACTGCGAGGTGAACGTCGGCTGGCTGGAGCCTCTGCTGGACAGAGTCGCCCAGGTACGTCCGCGCGGAGCCGCGTCGTTTGTTGGCGGCGTGGGCACCTTCTGGAAGGAAAACAAACCTTTTTGCTAACATTTTATCACAAACTTAAGTTGGCGGTTTGTCTTCCGCATAATGGCAATGTTGTAAATTTGAGGTCATTATTTTTAGTATATATCATAGCAATTGAGAGCTTTCAATAGGGTACGATTTTATGAAAGCTGTTGGAAAGACTTAAGAATTCAAAAGAACATAATCCCTTACGTAATATGCAAAAGCTAATTAATGCACATGCGTGCGCTATTCTATTATTTTTATTATTATAGTTATTATTATTATTATTATTATTATTATTATTATTATTATTATTATTATTATTATTGTGTACTAATGACATAATAACTTTTTTTTTTAGAATCCCTATCTCGTAGCTAGTCCAGTTATCGATGTCATCGACATGGACAGCTTTCAGTACCGCTCTTCCTCGGCTCAGCTCAAAGGAGGTAAAAGAGATTTTCAGTAATGGGACGTTCACTTCTTCACTAAACAATACATTACTCGCAAATAGACTATTTCAACTTCAATGCAGCTACGCACACCAAATCATGCTTAAAGATCTAGTTTGATCTTCTGATACTTTTGTGAGTTTCATTTTTCTTCAAAATTCTTTGTATTCTGAATTAATAGAATTTTTTAAAAAACATAACAAATCGTGTTTACATTTTTCACTTTTCTTAATACAACGTAATGGATGCATCTAGAATGTTCAGATCCAAGGAACACTCGTAGCATAGCAACGAACTACAAACATTTAGGCGCCTTGCTGGATGCTAGACGAGAATTGTATTGTCGAGATACGGCACGGCCTAGTGTCATTAACATGAACTTGATTAGGGGAGGGCGTAGAAAATTTATCTTTAGCAAAAAGAAACGAATTCTCACTCTCACGGAAGATTGTAAGAACCTCATGCAAGATTATCACCCTCACGTGGTATGAACATTATGAAATTGTAATTTTGCGATAATAGATTTATGTTGCGGGTAAATGTTTGATTGGTTAATCCATAATAGTGTAGGCTAAGCAGTTTTGTTTATTTGAATTTTAAGTAGGTAATTAGTGTCATTGCTTTAATAATAGTCACATTTGTTGTCGTGTATGAATGTTGCTTTTAAAAAATTTAGACTTAGTGTTCGTAGATTTATATGAGGTTACTTCCGTAGTGGGAATTATAAATTATTAATTTTAAGGAAATAGTAGTCGCGAATAGAGGTTTCACCCGAAGCCTAGTGACAGAAATCTATATAATATTAGAGCGAGCGATAATATTAGAGCAGATGTAGTGATTTTCCGAATAGCGGACTGTATAATTTGCAATAGTTGGGTAACATTCAAAGTTTTCATGGACAGTAGGCTCATAAACAACATCACAGAAGGACTTAGGACATCACCTTTGGAGCAGACGGCGGCATCATATCAACCGAGAATACATTCCGTAAACTTAAGAACTTTATCGAAGCCTTATGGTTGAATAATGTTTAAAGTCCATGAAATCATGTATTAATAATGAGCTCGAGACATGTTACTAGAATGTTACATGTTATTTTTTGTTCGAAAAGAAAAGTCTGATATTTCGTTCAATTGCCATCAATTCAGTTGGTAGTAAATTCCACAGAAGTTCCAGAAATTGTGATTTCTCTACAATCCCACATCCATGTGCATCAGGGAAGATGTATTTTGTACGTCGAACTCATGCAAGATCTTAATAGAAAAATACAGCTAGCCATATTATGAATTATTAGAGCAATTGAACCATGAGCATAGCAGGGCAAATTAAATTTAAAAAAATATAAAACGTTACAAATGGTTACCCAGTTCGGGGAATGATAAAATTAGTTGAGATAAAGTGAGTTGATGAATTGGAAAGATATAAGGCTCATTGCAAATTGGCATGCCCATCGCGGGGCAGGCTCATTTCGATTACAATATATTTTAAGTACGTATATCTAACTTCATTGCAAAGAGCTTAATTAGATCTTTGTCCATTTATATCCATTTCCTTTATGCCCGTTTCCCAAACGTCGTTAAGACATGTCCAACGGCCATTTTCCCCTGGAAACAATGATGACCGCTTTAGATAGGTTTCACTGTATTTGTTTTTTAACCGCTTGAAAGTATTTGTGCAAAATTTGGAAGCTATTGTTCCAGTGATTCAAAAGTTTTTATAGAATATACACATAGACCTATATAATTACATTCACTTTTTCATAATAAACATTCCCTAGAATCATATTACAAAATAACACTTTTGGAGAATGTCAAGTTAAATGTTATGGTAGAGGATTAAGTCTATTATATTCTCCTTAATACATTTTGTTTAAATCAATGTGATTATTATAGGATTTGACTGGAGCCTTCATTTTAAATGGATACCTTTAAGTTCCAGTGAAAAAGCAAAGAGAAGTGATCCTACTGAACCTTTCTTGTAAGTTTATTCTAATTATATTGTTGATGAATTTATAATTAAAATTATAATATAAAAAGTATGTTAAAATTCTTTGCAGAAGTCCTGTTATGGCTGGAGGATTATTTTTAATACAGCGTGAATGGTTTCAACAGTTGGGAATGTTTGATCAGGGATTAGAAATTTGGGGAGCTGAGAATCTAGGTAAGCACCCACAGTAGTGATGACATTATAGTGGTAACATTATTTCATGAATTTTTAATAGAAACATACTCTGTAATTACGATGTTAAAGAAAACCATTTAACATTTTTTATCTGTATGTATTAATTCCATCTCAACAGAGGTTTCCATTAAGGTGTGGTTGTGTGGTGGGAGGTTGGAAGTGGTGCCATGTAGTCGTGTAGGTCATGTCTTTCGTAAAAAGCATCCTTATTCTTTTCCTGAAGGTAATGCCAACACATACCTCAGGTAAGTAATTCTGGAATGTTGTTTCAAATAGATGAAATTATAGATGAATGTATCTGTTGTAATACATGTTCATTAACAGAAACACAAAAAGAATTGCTGAAGTATGGCTTGATGATCACAAGAGATTCTTTTATGAAGCAAGACCCAGTGCCACCGAAATTGATGTTGGCAGGTTAGTGCAAAAAAAACTCTAGAAAATATTGGAGATAACATAACTTGTTATAGGTAATTTAATTTTAATTTCAGTTTAGACAATCAACTGAAAATAAAAGAACAGTTGAACTGCAAACCATTCCAGTGGTATTTGGAAAATGTTTTCCCAGAACTCAAGTGAGTAATAATGTTAATTTCAAATTATATTCAGAGAATATTTTGTATGCAAGTACAACATTGCTGCTTACTTTCTTGTAACTTACATTGCAATGTTTCAGGCTACCTAACGAAGAGAATTCAGCATTTGGGCAGCTCAAGCAAGGTTCCTTGTGCCTGCAGGCAGAAGAAGGAGGGGGAGGCAAAGTCAAAATGGCCCAATGTACTGACTCAGTAGGTTCTCAAAGCTCTTGGGCATTTAGTGCCCATACCTCTGCTATTCACCTCAACAAGTTATGTCTCACAGTTCCTAGATCAAGCAAAGTTCCAGTGCTTCAGACTTGTCGACAGCACAGCCAGCAGGTAAGTTGTTAGAGACAGATAGGCCAGTAGTAACCATTTGCAAGTTTTATATTTAAAAAATTAAATAGAGTTCATTGCTTCTAATATTTTCACTCATCTTACCATTCTGGACAGAGAAGTAATAGGAAACTGACTAAGATTTCAAAAATTATTCCTACCAGATGAAAGAATGTAATTATTAAATATGCCCTTAAAAAGTCTTAAAAATAAGCTGAAAACATGAATATATGTGCTATTTCATCATCATGACGTTATAAAGTTAAAAACAGAGAAATTAAGGAACTAGTGACATTTCACATGAACTATGCCAAACAAGAATAGGGTATATTTTCCATAAACTTCTCTGAAATCATTGCAAAGTAAATATTTCATTTCACTTTTCTTAACATAATTAGTCACTCTTGTGTTCTAATGATACTTGTTCTATTCCCTTCCAGCAAAAGTGGAGTCGACATGGAAGAGCTCTTGTTTTGCTGTCAAATGGATTCTGTCTGGAGAGTGGTTTGGGTAGTGAAGTTCTGATGGCAGAATGCAGACGCAGTGCATTGTCTCAACAGTGGGACTTCACAGTGGAACTGCAGACTCAGGACGATTTACCTATTAACATAACATGACACAGGGAGAAGAGCAGTAGAAAAAGAAATAAATTTTCTTACCAATTTTGTTTTATGATTCCTACTGCTCTTTCTCTAGCAATGATTTCAAAAGCTGTGATTTAATGGGTATTTTGATACTCATTACTTTTAATACAATTGTATGTTGTAAATATTGATCAAATGTTTGTTCTGAAAGAGAATTGTAATGATTTTAAAGTGAGAATGTAACTCTGAGTGAATTGAGTAGATTATTTATTGTCCTGTGGTTAAGATATTTGATAAATTTGTGAAAATGTAGTGTTAAAACCTAACATGTGATAATATTTCATAATATTTGTTGTAATTTGTTGAAGGTTGTGACTCATTTGCGGATTTTCTTGTGAAAACCGTCCATTAAATCAGTGACAAGAAAAATAATTGAACTAATATTTGATGTTTGTAATGATTGTTGTCAAAGGCTTTGACTGCAAAGACTGTGAATATCTGTGAGCCACAATCATGTCATTTACATTAAAATATGTGATATTCCCAGTTGTGAATTTCTAAAATACATTATAAGAAATTAAAAATAGATGAATTAAGTTTGTAAATTTAAAAATAAATGTTCCTATTTATGATCTTACATCTGATTATTCTAACATTATTAATACCTCCTCCATTAATATTTTTTAATAATTGTTTTTAGGAGAGCTTTTGATAAAGAAGATTAGGATTAGACAATAACACAATATAAAATATATTCCTTGTTATGAAAATCTGAAAAAAAAATTTAAAAAAATTAAAGTTGTAAAAAGGGCATTCATCATAAAATAATTATTTTTTTCTTTTACACAAAATGTTTGTTTGTTTGTTTCTTTCTTTCTTTCTCTACTTTGCAACCATAAATATTAAAAATACATTTGACATGTTCTTAGGTAATTAATTCATAAAGTCATACTTTCACGAACACATTCACACTTTTTCTGCCTAGGTTTAAACTAGAAAACACATTTTATTTACTAAAAGGAATCTATTAAACATTTTCTTAAAGGATTATAAGAAGATGAAAGAAAACACTGAGATGGAAATCATTGACCCTAAAATTCTTTACGATATTTTCAACAGACCTAATTATTTAATATAGAATTAAATAACATTTCACCTTAACTGAAAAAAAAAACTGCAATTGAATTTGAGGTAATGTAACACATGTAAATTTTCTTCTAATGCATTTTTCTGGTCAAAAGTGAAGTCCATAAAATGAAATATTTGATTTATAGGTGGGTATGAGGAATGAAAATTGCAGTTAGTTTCCTTATGCTTTTAAAGAGATTTCTTAAGGTACAATATGCAAAGTGGAATTGAAGAATAAAGATGTTCAAAAAAGTTCAGTTATTGAGAAAACACAAAATATTACATTAGTTTACCACATCCTGATGTCTGTAGCAAAATCCAAACCTATACTAAATCCATCAACCAACTTTTAACTCTAATCAAATCTGTATAAAACAGTTGGGCATCAGTTGGAATTCAATATAAAATTGACTTGATCTCAATTCACTTTCTGTAATGAAATTGGTTTCCTTTATGTACAGAGGGTTCCAGGTTTAATGTGAAGAATTATAACGTTCTTGTGTTTATTGGTGATAGACATTGTAAGCTAAGTTTCACTATGACTACTTTGTAGGGGCATCATTATGGGTTGTTGGCAGGCATATTTTGAAAGGTTCACTTTGAGTACTTCTTGTGACTTCAATTTAAATTATTATTAACACTAAATGAACGAAATTAATAATTTTCTGTAAAAATACCTATACACAGGGCTTGATTTCTGGCGTAACGCGATGGAACGGCGTTCTGGTACGACGGGAACAATATTATTAAATTAAAAATCAATTTGGGCCGGTTACGGCAACTTTTATAAATCAAGTACTGCCTATACATGTGATAAAATTATAAGGAAACATTTCTTTGACTTAAATGCCTTTTTAAGAATATTTTAAATGCATTAAAACATCAGAAAACAAAGAATTAACCCATTAAAATAAAATATCATAGTCATAAAATAGAACATTGTTATAATTAAAGGATCTTCACATTTTGTAGCGAGTTCCATATTTTAAAATATGAAATTGTTATTTCAGTCAATGTATTCAGGCTTTTGTTTGTAAATAAGTCAGAATGACCCTATACATTTTTTCATGACCGAACATCAAACCAGGACTTTAGAAAGGTGCTAACTCGAATTTTTATAAAATGTCAGTCGGTATAATTTTCATAAGTCCATATGATAATTCATAATGCGTCAAAAATCGAACCTTGGGGAACATTGTAATAATACGAATTTTGGGAGAATAGTAAACAAGAGGATTTCTTATGCCAGAAAGGTATTTTTATTTTTTGCGAATTTCTGGAAAGTTTCATTTACCCGCTAATGGATATTGACAAACGCATTGCCGTTTTTACAGTGATCTTCGAGACAGCAAGCACAGGCGTGTGCACAGCGGGACCAAGGTCTGTGCCTACTGAGGGTTTCGAAAGGAGTCAATAGACTTATAAAATAGTTAAAATTTAGTTAATCTTTACATACGTTTAATTCTTGTTTTCCCCTTTTAACCAGACAATTTGCGAAATCGCTTTACGACATTTTGAGAAGATGCTCTCCAAGACATCTGACTGCCATGCAAATGGTTTAACATAAAATCAATTGGGTCATTTAGTGAGCGAAGGTGCTAACCCACTAAGTTCAATATTTGATTTTTTAATACATTCGATTATGAACATTTTGAATTTAGGAATTGAAGGAATGATGATGAGGTGTTATTAACGTAATAAAATGATGAAGTAACTGAAATCATCGTCAACTTACTAGATTTATTTAGATAGCCGACTATCGACGGCTTCGCCATCACTGTCTGTAGAGAAGAGAGAGTTCATCAGGAGCGCTCAACAGCTAGAATATACTATATTCTAGCTCGTTGGGTGCGCTAGATGAGCGGATCCACAGGAAGGGAAATAGGGAAATTTCCCCCGCTAAATTTTTTCAGTAACTATTAATTTTGACTTGTTACGAAACTTTCAAGCAAAAATATTTTCGGATAGGCGTAATCGATAAAACGAATAAAATAAGTGTCGCAGCATGAGCTGCGTGTAGCCTGCGTCATTTTACAAAATCTGTAATATGACACATTCGACCCAAACATTTTGAATTTCCCCTCCCATAATTCGCCTCTGGATCCGTCCCTGATTGACGGCATGCGGATGAGGCGTTGTTGTCGTATTTAAATAGGGAAATAACTGAATCCATCTTCGTCAACTTAGTAGATTTATTCAGATAGCCGGCTTTCGATAGCTTCGCCGTCGTCGGTTTTAGACAAGAGAGTTCATCAGGTGCGCTCAACGAGCTAGAATATACTGTATTCTAGTTCGTTGGGTGCTCTAGATTTGCGTTCATGAATTGACAGAATGCTGATGAGGCATTGTTGACGTAATTAAATAACTGAAGACATCTTCAATTTGCCAATAAATCTGTGTTTTAAATTTTGTGGGTTTCCTTACTGTCTGACTGAATGCCTCAATTGTATTTATTTATTGTATCATTAAAATTATAACTTCATTTTCTTTGTGGTATGTTTTATTGATTTATTAAGTTAAATACGTTGTACGTAAATAAAGGTCAAAAGAAAAGGGTATCAGAAATGTAGCACCCCCTCTCGTTTCAGGATGCCCACGGCTATGTCTGCTAAAAACTATTATTCTTCACGTTAGCTTTCTGTTCCACACATGTTTCCTCAAGACTGATAATTGCAGATACATTCATTATTGTATTTCATTGTACAACTATTCGATACAACTATTTTCATTGCCCTGGTAAAAGAAAAAAAAACAATTGATAACAGAAACTTCTACTGACTTCTAACACTCAAACTCTACAATACTTCATTTGCCAATAAAAATACTCACTCGCCGTCTCACGGCCGACTCTATACTTCATTTTTTTTAAAGTGGCAGATGACATTAGTCATTGTTACATCTATTGCATTATAAAACGAATCTCTTTAATTTATCGGCGAACGTCCTTCTCAACAGGACTCATGGCCTCAGAAATGTGCTTACCACTGTTAAAAAGATTCAGTTAATAAGGCAGGAGGTGAAACAATGATTAATGACATTTGCCACTTTCAAAAAATCGAAGAAGAATAGAGTACAAAAATTGGCTGAGCGCCGACTGCTCCGCTTGCTGGAATTTATGAAGGCACGGCTGGCCAATGAGGGGCCTGCCGGGCGACTTGCTTCTTTGGGCAGCCAGTAAATGCTGCGCCCTTTTGTTGGCTGCCTGGAATGCTAGCGCGCGCAGTTTAATTGTCCGGCGCGTACATCACAGTTCGACCCGTTCTACTCCTGCATTGATATTTACATTTCTGAAATAAGAAAACTATTTTAAGACCAGTGGTACTTCTACAGTACACACGTTTTTGAATTATTGGTAACGCTTGGGTAATAAATATAATTATAATAGCACTGGGAAGGAAAATAAAAATTATAATAGAACTGGGATGTAATAACCATTATTATAATAGCACTGGGATAGATTATAACAAGAATAATAACACTGGGACAGATTCAAATACTGCTAGGGCCCCCATCCGAAAAAATCTCCGGATTGACTAAAAACAATAATTTTTAGTAGTTTTAAATACCAACTTTTTAGTGGACAATGTTCAGATGACTTTACCGTTAGCAGTTTTTACAGGCATATTTTTGTGGCACTTTTATCGAATATTTCATGATTTTTTTCGGTGGCGCAGGGCTTCCGTGGATAAGGGCCCCTATTTTGCTTTGATATAAATCCAACCTGATATTACCTCTTCTGCCCTTCCAACATTTCAGCTAACACTTGAAACATTCGAACGATACATCTCAAAACTATTCAACAATTACTCTTATCTTGGAAAAATTCAAATATTCACGCAACTGTGGCCCACCGGTCGTATGAAAGTGGTCTAGTCATGACAATGTTTATTTAGTGGGTCCGATAGGTCGTGAATACAGGATCTCGGCGGTGAAGTATTTACGTACGCCATTGCTTACCTTGTTCTTCATGGGATTAAGGATACTCCTTGATGTTACACATGAATAATAATAGTAATAATAATAATAATAATAACAATAATAATAATAATATTTTGTGGAAGAACAGATAATGGTGTATTCTATAAGAAACATATACGCATACAAAGTCCTAATTCTAAACAAATATCAGCATGACATTATCACTGGATTCCTCATGGTTACTTGTATTATATGATGCTTTTGTCTTTCCTCTCTTAATGCATGTATAACCACCTACCTCACTGAATATTACATTAAATCTTATTTTTAGGACAGAATTTGGTCTTCCTACACAAGTGAAATTAAACAAAATGTTCCCCATTGATTTACTTCTTTTTCGTAGAATGGCTGCATTTTTTTTACCATCGTCCCTGGTTTGTTCCATTCCTATTTAGTTGTGTTCGTCTACACCAATTAGTCCACATTCTATACACTCATTTATATTTTCATATTAACTCCGGACTTTTCCTAACAAATACTTATCATAACGTCTTTACAAATTCATTACTTTATTACCACGTTCCAAACTAGCGCATGAAAATTATATCTTACGTCCGCTTGTAACTTTGCAACATCGGAATTCTCGTCCTTGTATCCGATCGCTACCGGGTCCAAGTATCGTTTGCCCCGTTTGTTTATTCTACGCGCCCTTCATTTGTCCCAGCGACCTGCGCGAACTAGATAATCAAACGCTTCTCTTCTTCCTTTTTCGGCGCATGTCAGTCGATCACTGTAACATTATACATTTTCTGATTGGTCATGTAATCATTTTCACCAATCGACTTCCCCCCATATACATGGAATTTGCTCACGTGTCCTTACGTTATATCACTTATCAAAACATTTTCAATTTTTCTCGCTTTTGTTTATGTTCATATTCCCTTGCATTATCTTTACATGTTTCACTCCTTTGTTTATTTTCTGTCCTCCATTGTTAGTTACTATTAAAATTTTAATTTATGTCTTGTATTTAATTTTTAGAAATATCTGTATTGTGAATTGTATGATTATATACATAATCTGACTTGTTATGTATGGCATATGCTGTATTTATGTGACAATTATTATTATTATTATTATTATTATTATTATTATTATTATTATTATTATTATTATTATTATTATTATTATGTTCATATTTACTTTTATCATGTATCATTCTGCTCACATTCCTTTTCCTTTGTGATAACCTATCACAGTATTATACATTTCCAGATGAATAATACACCATATTAATATTGTAAGAGTCATTTAATTTATTATTATTATGAAATGTATTAAACTAGTTCATATTCTTCAGGGTAGGCAGTGCCTAACTTGCCTATCCCAAGGAGCCGCCACTGCATTTCGTCAAATATCTTAGTTACCCTAGAAATAAAACCAACAATAACTACACTACTACTGTTTAAGTTGGTCTTGCTTGAAATACAGTGGAAACAATGTTATTTTCCACCAAAGGATAGTCATTGTACTACAACATTGTGCAGTGCCTTTGCGGTCGTCGCTTCAAAAACTAATTCGAAAGTTCAGTGTTGCCAACACCAAAAATATATTCCCTTCTGACGCCTAGTTTGAAATGTTTACAAGGAGTTGGTTTGTGCGTTTGCGAATACAATTATTGTGCAAAATTGAAACCAACATGTAAATTGTGGTAAAATTAATTATTCCGAAAATAAGAAATTTTCTTCCGTGTACTTAAGTAATTCCATCGTAAAAGAAATATTCTGGATAAAGGGAAATGCATTAGAAGCTGATCAGAGGGAACAGTTGACAACTGCATTAATGAAATTGGTAAACAAATGCATTCAGTGAACCAGTTTTGAAAACTTTTAACAAGAAGAATTGGTGGTGTCTGAGTAGGTGGTTATAGGTTGTTGCGTGTGCCGATGCACGTGCATAGGTATTTCATGTAATGTGCAAGGTTGTGTTTTACGTCACTTCGCGTTCTTAATATGTGTTCATTGTGTCCTCGCAGCTATTTCAGGATGATAGTCTCGTTAAATAAATAAATATTTGTGAATTACTGGAGTTTTAATACAGACGTCAGTTTTATTTATTTCTCTGTAGTGTTTCACTGTTGGAATCATCATGAATGAGGTTATGGTAAAGTGTTTGCTATCTTTTTAGAAGTGTATTATTATCCACGGAAATAAAAAAAGGTACCATTAAAATTTGTTTTATTTTAGATAAGATTGCAAAACATCTTTGGTCTTCCATTATGTAGCCGTTGCGAAGAAATTCGACGGCTTATTGCAGAGTGCAGTCAAAAAGAACTACAGTCAATGTTCCCAATTCTGCTGGAAAATATATTTGGAATTAATAACCAACAAGGATGGAATCTGTGCTCTTTAAGTTCTGTGATTTACCCTACAGATTACGAATATGTATTACATTTTCTGAGTTCTCAGGGCCCAATGTTTAATTTGATCTACCGTCTCATGTCAGATTGTTACCTAAAATATGAATTCTCATTAAGTTTATTCCCGGTAAGTGTCAATACATTATTGATCAATCAACACCAATTATACACATATACATGGAATGGAACCATTGAGAAACCTAGATGAGATTAGAGCATAATTGAAATTCTAGTATATTAATCATACCATTTTTTCATAATTAGTATTTTTAACCCTCCAAATTCATACTATACTTGCTCGGAAGGCCTCTGATTGATGACTTCTGGAATAAAATTAAAATAATTTGAAAAAACTGTTTAATTACAAAATAGTTTTTGAATTCAAAATCTTGAATTTATTTTCATTTGGCTTAATTTATTTACATGTTTATAATCATTTATTTAGTCCTTCCAGAAATTCTGATAAATGATAAAAATCTGATTTATGTTTAGTGGAAAAATATCTATTTTCTGTATACTTGACCTCCAGCAAATTTCCTAGTATGGTCAAGGTACATCTCTTATTGCAACTTATTTATGATTTCTCGAACTGGAAACACAGAAACATTACTTGTGTTAACAAAGTGCATCAAATTTACTTAACTAATTTTTTGTCTCTTTTATGCAGCCAAATGTGAAGAAACTGTTTGAAGAGGATATCCCTCAGTATTATCTTGATAAAATTCAAATTGATCAACATACAAAAATGGTTACATCATTGGCACTGAGTATCCTTTTTATCATCACTTGTGAATTGTTTGATTTGCTACCAAAATTCAACTTTCAAAGGCTGTGCTAGCTTTAATCATAAAATACTTGCAAACAAAAATTATGCTTCCTTCTAGAAATGTTTTGAAATTGCTTTTTTATATAATCAGTAACGTAAATTTTCCAATATGTTTTTATATTTTTGTTAGCATATTCTGGGTTTTTTGCTTTGTCTTGGTCTTCATCTGCAAGATTCTTTTTATACCTTGCTTTAACATGATTCCACTTTAGGGGTTGAAGGGTTCTTTTTAATCAACCCTTTTGTAAAAATAATACATAGTTTTATGTATCTCTGGATATTTCAACACATTTTCCATATCAATGATATTTAGATCCTTTTGAATATTACATTTTTCATTTTGCGAGTTATTTGGTGAGTCCATTTATAAAATCTACAACTTCCCAACCAACAGATTCTGTATATGTCTCGCTGTGTGAAGATTATCTTCTGTGCTTCCTCCCATGCACTAGATCAGAGGTTTTACCTCCTGTTGATCACCAAATTGTGAAGTCCCCTGTACCTCGTCCACAAGTTGTGACAACGTAAGTGTAAGTTAATTAATAGAGTTAGATTTTAAGTAAAAATTTATAGATGGAGAAGAAGCCACCTTGAAGGACAATGAATTCTGCAAAATTACTTTCAAATTAGAAAATATTAATTATTCACATTAAAGGTATATTTTCAGTTTTCATTTGACTTTTATTTCTGAAAACAATGAACAGTAGTAGTCTGAACACAGCTGAATCTTTATAGTGACTACATGTTTTCATTTTTGTAACAATAAAAATAAGAGGGTGATACAAGAAGGTGGAAAACCACCAACCAAAAATAAAAGGTTGTGATAAATATAAGTTGAAGCGCTGATGATATTTCGTAATATTGCTGAAGAAAAATAATTTTTTTAAATTCAAATTATGAAAAATGCAAATTTGAGAATTGACAGAATTGCAGTACGACAACCCTGCAATTGCACCGACCTTCAAAGCCAATCAACGAAACTTACAGAGCACTTGCTGTTCACAAATGATGAAAATTACCCTTAAGATTGGAAATGTGTTCAGTGTCCTGGTGACATACAGGCTGAGACAAAATAAATATCAAGAACACTTTCGAAGGGGAATCTATGATTCTAGGGCTGAAATCTTTAAAGAATTATTAGTGTTACTATTGCTACCTGAACTTTTGTTTTATGTTTCTTGAAGTAAGATTTCTAGAATATCAGTTATATAGTAGCTTTACTTCAGTGTTCAATTTTATTCTAAATTATTAAAAAAAAAATTTAGAGTAATTTAATTGTTAAAAGTTAGGATGCATTAAGTATTTCAAATTTGATCCCTGAAAGAATAGGTACTATATCTGAAATGTTTGGTATGATTAATTATTACACTTCAGTGCTTTATGGCATTTACTTTTGTTTGTTGGTGAAATGTATGTATGTATGTATGTATTGCAATCGGGTAAAGCTTGTAGAGCTGATTAAGGTAAAATATTTGTAGTATTTTAATGTCAGTAGAAGTAGGTAGATACAGCTCAAAGTTTTACAACAAAACATTGTCATTTTATTATTATGTAATCATAACATGAAAATTTGGCAGGCCCGTGAAGACTCCAACCATATTCCGTCAATCGATACTTAGCAAGACAAATCCACCTGCATCTTTCCATTCTTCTCCAAATGCGCAAACCACTCCACACATGGAAGTTTGGAGAACAGAAACAGTGATTCAGGCATTTTTGGACTTGTGGTTGACATATGGATGTATTGAGGTGAACAGTTTTGCCCGAATCAGAGTAAGTTAGTTATTTTTGTTATTATTTTGTATAAACTATAATTGTTATTTCTTTGTATAATAGATGGAGAAGTAATAATGATTTCATATTTTGTGTTAGGATTTGCCTGGTGGTGACAGAATTCGCATCGCTCGCTTGCTGGTTAAGCACTTCCATTATTTTGCTAACGTTGGCGAAAGTGACTTGACTCCCATGGGTGAGATCAGGAGGTCTCTTAGACAAGTGACACGTCTAAAAATTTATACATTTTTGCGTCGAACTATTCAAGATTGGCCATTAGACAGTTCATTTCGAGGTGTTCTAGAAACTTGGTTGAGCTACATTCAGCCTTGGCGTTACCTAAATTTTGACAAACGTAATCGCAGCCAAGCAATGGGTGTTAAAGATCCAGATGAAAATTTCTACGGGGTAGAGCGACATATGTGGACAACTTTTATTGTTGAAAATCTTTTTGCATATACAATTATATTTCAACAACTCATTCCTCGGTTTTCAAGACTAGATCTAACTACTCCAAGGAATGCGCATATGTTACATCGAGTATCGAAGGTAATGTTGGTTCTTCCAAGTTCATGAAAAGATAGCTGTTTAGAATATTGTATGCATATTACTAAAGTGATAATAGTTATTCTTCACTTCTTTTCCTTACCTTAATATTTCACTGTAAAATGAAATTGCATATGCAATGTTGTAGAAGTTTCATATAAAAGAGGTTACTTTTTATTATATATTTCTAAAAATTATATTTGTTTTAAATAATGGTTTTATAATTACTAGTTTCTTTTAATATCATTCACTATAAATGTAATTCTCAAAGCAATAATTTATGTTCTTCTATTGTTCAGTAATGAAAAAAGAGATAAACTGTTTAATATAACAACAAACTGACAGTTTAAAAAGTAATCCATTAATTGCATCATTTTGAGATGAAAATCGATTGAACTTGTTGATAGAGCTAACCGTGGATATTGTTTTAATGATGGCAAAATCTCTGTTGTGTATATTCCATCTGTTTCTGAAAAGGTGGAAGATCATTTTGAATAGCTATAGAGTTTTGGTTAAAGTATTTTGTTTCCTATTTCAGTTGTGAATCGGTTCAGAACATATTTTTGTAGTATTTTATTAAAACATTAGTATCGTACTTTTTAAAGATTTATGAAAAGTCCTAGAAAATTTAGACAATTGTTTTCTTAGGAGTCTTCTTGAAATGTGAACACAGCATAACAAGATGCACAAAATAATAAAGATCATTAAAAACTAAAATATTTGGCAGGTGTTTGCTCAGCCGCACTTAAATGTGTTGTTGGCTGAAGCAGAAGCTTGTCTAAATGAAGAAGCAAGATGGGCTGCATCTAGGTCTCGTGGCTTCAATTCAGAGCTCCGTGGCTTACCTGAGACAATGCCTGAATTAATTACTGGCTCTCCTACTATTGCAACATTTGGACATAAGTGGAATGCAGTATTGAAACAGCTTCTCCAAGAACTTGAAGGACCCCATTATGAATATACCTTCTTGTTTGATTATGCTTCTGGAAAGGTATTTCTCTTACTTTTTCATTTTTGAATATCCTTGGTGAACATTGTTACAAAGGTTGAAGTTCATAACATTTTGGCTTCTAGATAGAAGATTTATTAAAGATGGTTCTTGAAGCAACAATTGCTGCACACATACTTTTGAAATACGAAGAGAAACTTAAGAGAGGCCAAACTCGAACTTTTATGTCAAAATTAAAAGAATTTTTTTGTACATCACTTGAATCAAGTGAGTTTTCTATTGAGGAAAGGAAGAAAGTTGTTCTCTATTTAGAAACATCATTAAAAAATTTTGCAGTTTTCTTCAAGGTAAATTTTCATTAACAGATGTGTGTATGACGTATCATGTGTGTATGAACATTTGTTATTCCTCCAGTTTCTGTCACTTCTGTGCAGGTCCCACCCCCTGCACTTCCAGATCTAACTGAAATGACATTACAGGATGTGAGCTCATTATTGAGACCAGAATACAGCTCCTTGTATCAGGTACATGAATATATATCATTCACTCTAAATATACAAATATATCAATATGAACTTTAAAACAAGATTTCTTTTTAGTTTACCAACAACAATGTACTTGGTGTGGAAAATCAGTCACCAAGATCTCTCCAGACTTTAAGATTTAGGAAAGCTGCCATCACGTATGAAGGCGATCCTGATCTTCAACCTGTTCGGAGTAATGAGTGTGCTATTTTGGTTCATCTGTTTTTTATGATTACATCCAATTTGAATTTTAAGGTATGTATTTGAAGTATTAAAACAGTTACTGATAAAACGTGTAGATATTAGTACACATTTCATTGTTTTGTTTTTAATTATTTAAAATATGATATAAATGTCAGATTTTAAATTTTGGAAAATTATAGTAAGTACTTCTTTAAAAATTGATATTGCTACACTAGTTTGCATTTATTTTTTATTAAATCTAATCTTTCATTAATTTATTGTAATTGAAAATATTGAATTAGTTTATCAACTATTAATTTCAACAAATTTTTATCCCTATATTTATGAAGATGAGAAAAAGATTTAATGGCTGAAAATTCATTTCAAATTATTTAACTCAAAATGTGGGAAATATTCACCATGAAAGTATGTCCAACAGTAGCAGAAATCTTTTTGAACTCAAAGAAAGTGCATATTTGTTTTGACAGTGATGTTCATATTTCAGTTCAAAGATGAAATGGCCCTGCTGTATTATCGAGACGACATCGTTGGAAAAATTGCACGGCAAATTATGTGGTGTCCATTGGTAATTCGAACTTATGATAAATCTGCACATACACGTTTTGCTCAGTTAACAGAAAATTTGTTGCCTCCACGCCTTTCTTTGCGAGGTTTCGCAAGTTTACAGTTTTTGAGCTATTGTAGTGTAATAGTCTTGGTGTTTTGGTTTTGGGGTTATCATCCTCTCTTTTTGATGATGTGTGCTTTTCTATTTTGGGCATTATATATTTTTATGAGAGCTTTATGTGAACCTTTGTTTGTACATGCAGAAAGAGAGAGTCCACCACAGTCTCTAAATGTATCTGATGTCAGTGATAGAGACCTGTCTGTGTCATTTTGAATGTTTCAACAATGTTATTTGTATTGTGTACTCTTGTGTTACTTATTTGAAATTGATGTTTGTTTTGTAGCTTGTGGATTAACTCATTCATTGTATACATCCTGTGACACTAGGGGATAAATTATGTAAAATAAAATTTTGTAGCTTTTATAATTTTTTTATTACAAATGTAGTGTCTCTGCATTAAAATACAGTGACCTTGTTTACAATCACGCTTCTTCTTTAATGTTGCCTAAAATTGCATGTTTTTTAATGGGTATCTTTGTATCTTTTTCACCAGCACTTGGTTCATCCTGGAAGTTGTACAAACATTTGATTTAAAAACATTTGCAAATCTATTATTAAAAAAAATTAAACATTGATACTTAATTGATGTGACATTTGTTTTTTAAGACAAACTTTGACATAGGTTGTAATCAAACACAACTCAAGAAAACAAGGTATGAATAAGTCAATGAAAACTGAATATATAAAAATTGAGTATTAGAACTTCAGGACTTACAGAAACGAGTAAGTCTTCGCATTCGCTTTCCTCTTCTTCTGAACTTGCTGCTTTTTGTAAAAATAGTTTTACTTTCCTTAAGCTTTTTAGTGACGACAAACTTGAAGTTCTTACAGGTTTAGAAAATCCTGTGAAGATGTCCTCTGGGACAGGAGGTAAATTCACAACATTATGTAGATCTATCAAAGATTCTCTGGACCAGCTCTCTGGATATTTTTCATCAACATCAGATTTAAAACTCCGAGCACTATTTGATGCTGGGACAAAGGCACTGTCTGATACCTTTGTCCTAGCTTCTAAATTTTTTATTTTTTCCATAATAGATGCTAAATTCATGTTGTTTATATCATTAGCTAAAACATTTTCAGTTGTTTCAATGTCTTCCATATCTGCAAGTTCTTTGTCCAGAATTGTCAGTAACTTTTCAAATTCATTTCGTAGACTGAAAAATATTGTGTCATTACCACAGTTGGCATCCATCCCTTTTATTGCGGACGCTGATAATTTGTGTGCTAGAAGAATAAATGATCGCCCACTGTGCTGCATTGCTGTTATTACTCGAGCTGCTCGAACCGCTAAACTTCTCAAGTAGCATACATATTTTTCACCAGACGCTGCTCGTTCCTTCAAGTCCATTGCCATTTCAGTAATGACAACAGCATTATAAAGCATTTGCTCTGTCAGTGCTTTCAAGGAGATGAACCTAGCAGGGGGAGTTTCCATTATTAGGCTTTTGCAGGATACATGCAATTTGGCTATTACACTATACATCTAAAGTGAGCGTTTCCAAGGAAGCACAAACAATGCTGAATTTGTTTGAAAAACAATTGGAAAAAATAAGAGCATTCTTTATTGTCCATGCACATAAATTTATTTCAAAGTATTTCTGTTTAAAATGCAGGCATTACTTTTCAATTTGTTAAAATTTTAAGAATAGAGAAAAGAATTCCTTATTTATACATTTTTTTTATTGTAATCGCTTATAATAAGCCCATAAGTATTTCTTTTTGTCTCTGTATTTTGAATTAAGTTGTGCCTCAGTATGAATTGTCAAAATTCTCATTGCGGTAGGTTTGCCCATTATAAAGAAAATGTGAAAAAAACAATATTTCCTAGTTCATTATTTTCCTTTTGTGAAATTTTGTCAATTTCGCAATTTGAAGTTATGTTTATTGAATTTTGTTTGATGTCATTAAAAGACAAAGGAATTGATATTAGAGGGGGAGGGGGGCAATGAAAATGAATTTTGATGCATTGACTTCTAGAAACTTTTTTATTGTTCATGTGGATAATGACATTTCTTTAAAAACTCGCTTTCTAACATGTACATCACAGAGACATCAGAGAAGGAAATACTTCAAATTATAAATAAAATGCTAAATAAACAATCCATTGGGATTGACAACATTCCAGACTTCTTAACAAAAAAGGGTGCTCTTTATATCATCTAACCATTAACATATTTATACAACCAATCACTATGGCTCCTTCCCGAACATATTTAAAATGCTGTAATTAACCCTATATACACAAAAAAGGTAACAGACAAGATGAATTATAGGCCAATTTTCACTCTTGTCAGGTTTTTCTAAAATATTAGAAAAACTGTTCTATGAAAGATTAAAAAACTACTTGATACACTGTAACATTATCACTGACTCACAACATGGATTCAGGGAAAATCGTTCAACTGAAACTGCTCTATTCACCTTTGTGAATGAAATCCTCATGAGATTAGAGCAAAAAGAAATTCCTGTAGGTCTTTTTCTCAACCTGTCAAAATCCTTTGACATGACAGATCACAGAATTCATCAAAATTAGAATCTCATGGAATACGAGGTATTACTTACAATTGGATAAAATCATACCTATCAGACAGAAAACAAATTGTATTATTACCTTACCAAAAAGAGAACAAAATAAATAATCATCACTCGGAGCCAAGGGATGTGATTTATGGGGTCCCGCAATGATCCGTTCTAGGTCTTATTTTATTTCTTATATTTGTAAATGACCTGCCATCAATAATGGAAAACAACAAAACTTTTTGTTGATGACACTAATATAATATTCAAAGAAAACAACCAAAGCTTTGCAAGACAAAGTCAATTCAGCCATCGACAAGCTAGTACAATGGATCCACCATAACAAACTAATCCTAAACCAACACAAAACAATCACAATACCCTTCCACAACTCCCACTCAACACAACATTATTCACCAAATTTAACATTAGAAGGAAACAGCATCACACAAGCACAGAAAACAAAATTTCTTGGAATCACCATACAATCCAACCTCAAATGGAGCTCTCTCCTAAGAAGATATTAATTCAAAATTGAGGAAACTTAATTATGCTCTTAGAATAATAGTAAGAAACAGCACCATTGAGACAGCATGAATAGTGTACTTTACAAATGTGCACTCTATTCTCAAATATGGGATAATAATATGGAGCCAAGCACCAGAGGCTAAACAAACGTTCAAAATACAAAAGAGAATCTTTCGAACAATAACAAATACAAAAAGAACAGAGTCCTGCAGACCTGATTTC
Source organism: Gryllus longicercus (assembly GCA_038098605.1). NCBI lineage: Eukaryota > Metazoa > Arthropoda > Insecta > Orthoptera > Gryllidae > Gryllus > Gryllus longicercus. The sequence continues at coordinate 1,807,575 of JAZDUA010000188.1, read as the reverse complement.
AAAAAATTTAACATACTTCCACTGTCTTGTATTTTTATTTATAAAGTTATCATGTTTGAAAGAAAAATGTAATAAACAATGACACACTTTACAAATTTAACTCAAGTTTACACCCCTATAACACAAGGCAAGCATGTAACCAATGTGTACAAGCACATACCAAAAGAGTACGTTCTCTTCAGGTATACAATTCTTCAACAAATAACCAATACATCTGAGAAACATGACAGGCATATACAACTTCAAGAAAAAACTCAAACCTTCCTTGGGGAAAAACTTTTTTATAGCATTCAGAAATACCTCAATGACTAACACATGCAATGTGATTTCAGGTGCTGCAGTAGGACTAGGTGTAGAAATAGGAAAAAATCTGGCCATAACCTGCCTCTTTCTCACCATTACAAGATTTAATCAAGGAATATGCTAATACTGTTAAATCATATGTGGGTGTTACCATAATTGTTATCATGTACTTTTAGTATTATTATTTTATAGTAATGTTATCTATTACATATTATTATTATTATTATTATTATTATTATTAATATAATAAGTAGTGGCAGAAAAATCACTATACCAAGAAAATTATATTTTGAAAAATGAAACAGTACAAATCTTGAAATGTTAAAGTATTTTAAATTAAATTAAAGAATGTTAAATGTTCAACTATTAGCTACTAAAAATAATTATCTAATATATAATACCTTAATATATCTGTAAGAAGTATTGTAGTATAATCTCTAGGCCAATGACCCCATCTTGACCAGGATTTTTGTCCAGTTTCCCTGCTCCTTTGAGTAAATGTTGAGATGGCCCCTTGTTTTGCTTTTAGACAATAAAAATAAATGTAACTTCACTCGCTGCTCCCAAGAAGATGTATGTGATTGAACTCTCTCTTTATCATATTTGACTCGTCAGACTTGATTGTAATTGTATATGTAACTCAATAAATATTATTATATTATTATTATTATTGTTATTATTGTTGTTAAAGAGTCGTATGCATGTGGTTTCATTATTTTAAACACACTATTTATACTGATCCTGAAAAACTGCTAACAATTGAAATGTTGAATATTGTGAAAGTTTGTTACCTCACCTCAAATTAATTTGGAAAAGTCCATATTGACAAATTTTGATTAATTAAATTATTGGGCCATTTTTATCAATCCCGGTAACAACTGCATTTTTTTAATGTTCAAATCAGGAACTTTTTTCACAAAGGATGTTGTAACATGACTCTTGACCTCAGTGACAGAACCAGGGGGGCATTCCTCGCCACAGGCTTAGAGTTTTTGTTTGTTACGTCCCATTATTTGGCAACATTTGTTGGAATTATGTAATTATTTAAAAAATATTGTATATTATATATATACAATATTTTATATATATATATATATATATATATATATATATATATATATATATATATATATATATATATATATATATATATATATATATATATATATATAATGCACAATATAATTACAAATATGTTTATTATTTAAGAAAAATGTATACCTTCCCTGGCCGCCAATGATTGGCAGGATCCTAGATAATTAATGAATAATTGAGCTTACTACATAAAAGCGTGTGTGATATTAGCAGAATATACTGTAGTGCCAATTATATTAACTGACAATGTGTATAAAAGAATAAGTAAATTAACTTATTGTAATAAATGACAACACTTTACATTACTATGTTATGATTATATACATCTACTCATATTTGACAAAAAAATGTAACAGGTTTTAAAATTAAATTAAAATATTGATGGGAGAAAATCAATATTTTTTTCATAAACAGAGAAAAAATTTGAATAATTATTTTGCTTAAATGAGTGCACATGTATATTATCAACTTGTTAAAAACATCTAAAATAAAAATTTAAGCGATGGGTTCTAAAGCCCCTCCCTCTTTGTATGGAATGGAACCTTTAATACAATGGTATTCTAAAGGTTAGTACAGAACATCATTGTATCTGTCTAACACATAAATACCAACTCGTTTTGTTCTTAAGTTGTGTGTTTTTATTTTTGAATACTTTTAAGTCACGCATCACTAGGCCTGTCGAAGTTCATTATGAGGATCCGGCTTCCAGGTTACCTATTTAACATCAAACATCCGTGAGCCTGGCGAAAGACTTGGAGAAAATTCTCTTTTATTCAATTATGAAATTGTTAAAAAGCGCAATTCTTATTTTAACTACGATACTGAAGGTCATCATTCCCGTCACTAATTGTTTGCTTTCGTTCACCGATCTCGTTATGCTTGGAGTCCATTCCTTACAATAGAGGATAAGACCACCGCCACTGATTTCTTATACAGGCTTCGCCGAGAAACGTGGAACATCGAAATGGGAGACATATCGACCCCCACACACATGTATTATCCACATACGTTTTCTTGAGTCCTCATTTCGCTAGATGCGAGAGGAGTGGGGGGTTTGATTATTTTATTGACAGGAGTATTATATGAAACTGTATCTCGTTTTTCGATGCAGAATATTTTCTATTAGGCAGGAGCAAACACATCTGGTTATCAGAGTTTGTCAACAAAATTGTTGCTATCATATATTCTGAATTCAACTAATATTAGTAAAGGAGTGGGGGCAGGTATGTCAGGGCTGAAGAAAACGTGCGCGTATAATACCAGTGGGGGCTCGTGCGTAAGTTGCACAATTCCCAGATAATCGAAAAAGTTTTTTTTATAATGTATTAGGAATATACATTTTCGTTTTAAAGACATTCAATACTCAAGATATTGCAGCAATATCGAAGTAAATAAAATAATTTAGAAACCAACGAGCTCTCTCTTCGGCATCTGGCGCTCTCCCAGACCTTGTACCTATGTCACGATCTATTACTGCGTTTGGTGCAATCGCTCTTTAGCTCTACGCTTCAAAATAGGGCCTTCGGTGCGGCAAAGGCTTCTTCCATGGGTGGGGGTTCTGGTCACCGAGCGCACTGTGGAGATTGAGGGGAATACTAATTTTCTGCCTGACACTAACTGTAACTTCATTTTATTGATTGAAATTGAATTGTTATTGAAAGTACACAAGTTCCGTCAATTATTGTCGGTATTGAATGTATTTATTATATTTGGAGAATTTATTTTCTTTTGATATTAGGTTTGTTGATTCAAAATGTATATTTGATGAGTTCTTTGTGTAAAGTTGGCCCTTCTGTAAGGAAGTCCCTTTCTGTCTCAAGGTGGCTGCGTATTTTCGGTTGCAGTTACAGTCTGCGAAAGTTGTGAATGCGAGTGTGTATGGAAGAACTTTCATTATTACAATACATATTACTCGGACAACTTTTCTTGAACGATGGATTGACGATTTCGGGTGGAGTGGGGGTATTAGTTACAAAGTCGGCCACTAGAGTATTTTAAGTAATGCCAACGTCTGTGAAATGAAAGTCAAAACTGCATATTGTGCTTAACTTTTTCGGGAGTTTTAGTTGACTCCCTTGAAGAACCTGGACCTTACTCAGCCATTTCTTTCGATTTTGACAATAAATCTGAACAGGGGTTCTGCACTATGAAAGCAACTGGCTTTGACTAGCTTCTGTTTCGCGCCAACGAAATTTCAATGCTTGGAAGGTTGTCATTAGTGCCCGCTGCGAGCTTTTGCCTTCATCTGTTTACTGCACAAGGGAGGGGGATCAAGGTCATCGTTCAAGAAAAGTTGCACGAATTTTACCAGGGTAGTGAAATTTAGTAAATAAATTAGATTTATTTGTGTAAAACGTGTCCAAACAATAGTGGTTGTTGCCAAGTACTGGAGTGCGATCACCGTATTTTCGAAACCAAGTTCTTTTTTTTTTTTTTTTGTATGAATACCATCAATTGTCTCAATTCATAAGTAATACAAATACTTGGTTGTCCTCTGGATACCAAAGCCAGAACCACGTACACGGGAGGTGAATATACTTTACACGGAAACTACGCATAAAATCATGCAAGAAATGTTTCAATACAGACGTATTAAACGTACTTTTAATTCATTTATACGGATGCTTACATTATATATTAGTTAACTGAATTTCGGCAACCTGCGGTTTGTTGGGGCACCACTGATATCTTCATTATTTTACAACACGCCGCCAGGTGGCATTAAATCATTGCAACACACAAGTTTAAGTGACTAGTAATTTCTTCTCTGCTGCATAATTGTTTCTATGCAATTGAAGACTAAACTGAGCATCAGAAAGGAAAATAATATTGGTTTTAATAATGGTGTATTAATTTTCACTTAGATTGTATTCTTAAACGCTAAATGTGCATGTAACAAGTACTGCAGCTTCTGGGTCGATGGCTCCTTCTCGATCGTGTTTTTCGTCCAGTTCCTCACAAAAAATTATGGCCATCAGATTTAATAACCGACTTGAAATTGGAATAACAAAATTCCAGGATGCAGTCTTGTATTTCTTATGTAAATAACATTGTGAGTTCTAATAGTAATGTTTGGCAGCGATTCGAGGAGATAAAATGTTGGTCCATTTCATTAGGCTACAGCAAGTATAAATTACGTAACATTTTAGCAACAATGAAACTATAAAAATAAATCGTTAAAGATGTATACAGTATTACCCTTTCTTTAAAAGGCTGTACATTAAATAAAAATATACAAACTAGCATATTCAAGACTGGTCTGTGAACCAATTCATTCTTTTAACATGAATGTTATGAGAATTCAGTTTCGTGATATATTTCTATATGTGGAGAAAAATGTTAATGATAAGTTGCATATTCAATGTTCTGAACCGTGCAAACTAAGCAGGAACCACCACAGAACAAGAGCAGTCAATGAAACTACAAATGGAACTCGTATCAAATCTACAACCATCTCTGCAGTCAAGGCACTCGCCTTGTAGGGCTTGTGGCATTTCGAAACATCAAATGACATACTTGTAGTGTGCGGGTGCAGCACGCACCCTATGTGGGCAACTATCCCACACAGTTTCTTGTTCTACCGGGGGGATTACCCCCCAGGATGGACACCTCAGCTCTGGACTTTTATCCGTTCGCCCTTCCAGCACACAAGTACTCCGTCAGGCTGGAATCCAGATTCCACCCGAACGCAGTAAACCCTTCAAGGGAACCTACCCAATTAAGTCTGGGTCAGGCCACTCTGCAAGTTCAGAATTTCTACCTTTCCAGGCTAGCACCGGAGTCGAATTAAGCATCACTCGCTATACGCCGGGACAAATTCGTTCTTTATTACCCAAGAGTATTGAGCATTGCAACGATGAAACCAAGAGCCCATCTGAGAGCCGCGTGGGCCGAGGCCCCAACCTGTCTTCTCACTGCCTCGACCTTGAAGCCGCCGACGTGAGTACCACAGTACTCTAGGCAAACTGTCAGGGGATTCGTGTTCCCCGTCGGACAAATATATGTGGATTTGGGACAAGTCCCGCTCCCAATTCTGCACATAGGTCGGTGACGCACGGCCTTCTCACTGCCTCCACTTTAAATCTAACGACGTGAGTAGCGACGAGTTTCTTGGGTCCGTGATGATTTTATTTACTTTGATACTGCTGCAATATCTTGAATTGAATGTCATCTCAGGAACAGAAATCCTCACATGATTCTGTTGCTCGCTCCACATCATAGGAATGCCAAATCGTAAAGCTTTTAGCTTACCATTTACGAAGATCTGCGACGTACCGCTTACATACACCACGAGGAGCCCAAACTTTGTCCTGGTCACCAAGTTTTAATTTAAAATAAACCAGTGGTGAGTTCTCAACTCGAAGTCTAATATTGGCGGATCATTTTCATGCTTCTAATTATTGTTTCATGGCACTCAGCTGTTTTTATTATTACCACTTACCATTTTTTGTAGATTATTACAAATGTTCAATTATTTTCTAAAACTTTGAAAATGCATTATTTTTATAATTATAGTATATTTTTATAATATTGTTAGGGCCCCGGACGCCTCGCCGCTGATTCCTTCAATTTTTAGTAATAGTGATATTGGCATGCATATTAAATGTTCTGTGCGGTCGTTCTAAAAAGTACCTAGCATAGTGTGAACATTTATTTATATTTTGATTTTTTGAAGTCATCAAATATAATAGGGAGTAAAAAACAATAGGATAAGTTCGCCAATGTTTGTGAAATGAATGTGAATAATTTCTGCACGTTACTCACCAACAACTACGCCCATCAATTTAATTTGGCATGAAGGGGCCATCCATAAATTGTAATAACGCAAATTTTGGGTATTTTGAATACTCCATTCCCCTACCGTAACACACCTGTAAAGCACACTTGAAACCCCATAAACAATTACGTAACGGTTGCGAAAACACTTCTCCCTATTTACAAGAAGTAAAAATAAATTACATCAAAGGAAAAAAACTATATTATTTATATTTGTGTTATATTTTATAATGTATGACAATTAAAGTCTGAATTAATTCGCGATGCTGACTTCACCTAACAATAAGATTGGAAACTAGTATTGTGTGAAGCAATGGCGCACAATCGTGAACATTTCTTACAAGCCGCGCACACGTCGGGGATAAAGCAGGAGCGACAATCTACTGCCTCAAATTTATTTAGGTTCTAGAATATACGATAGAACAGTTTTTAATATTTTCTTCGTAATCTTACAGATTCAATAAAAATATAAAAAAAATTACATTTATTGTAACAAATTACTCACAATAACTTTGATTTATTTAAGTTTTTAAGTCACTAATTAATATTTTGTTTTGGTATAAGACAAAAAAAATTGTTTCACCTGATGTAGACAAAATTAAAAATAATTCACTGTTACGTTACACTAAGCTAACATCCCCTATCTCCAAGTAACGCAGCGTAACAATGTCTCAAATCCCCTTCCCATTCTCTTTAGTGTTACGTAATGTGACTCCCTAATGAGGGTCAAATAAACCGCTCACATAACAACAAACAATACTCTTAGTATGAAGTGCGAACACTGCGCTCTGTATGTGTAAAACCGAACTGATTCCGTGATTCTGATATTGACTAAAAGATAGCACAATATTCCTTGGCCGTAGAACGAATGGGGTGTGCTGTGCAATAGCGAGGCGGCTGTGGCTGAAGTAGTTGGATGGATGGGCGAGTGGTGGTGAGGGGCGGGGCGGTAAGGTTTTTAAGGGGGTTGGAGGGGATGTGATGTGGGCGACCAACACGGTGTTCTGAGTTGCGCTGCCTGTCTTGTGCTGCTGCACTTTGACAGTTCTAAAAATGGTCTGAAATGTCGTGATTACTTCTCTACAATGACGAAACGATTGTGGAGAACAGGATGTTTTAGGTTTTTGTGAAATGAAAATATGGAACAATGATACTTATTCTCTCAGAAATAAATACAAAACAGTGCTCATCGTTCTTCACAATAATGTAAGAAATGCTACTTCTTCAGAGAACCTGTGCAGAAATTGTACTTAATTTCTCAATGAATGATATTACTTATATAATTTTATTGTTGGTGGTAAAGAGATCTGTTTGTTTTAGTGTGCATCCACTTGCTTTCAAGAAGCCAGATTGTATTCTCTAGTATTTATAATTTGAAAACAGCATTTTAAAATGCCTAGCTCTCTATTATTTGCTATCAATAATGAGGGTCGTGTATATGGCCTGTCTACTACTGGCACAAGATGGAGAGAATTTGTGTACTTAGGTTTGGAATTCAAACATCTTTCAGCAGTTCCTCATTTCATGTGGGCTGTTGGAGGGGATAGGCAGATTTATGTTCACGTCCATGGTTTGGATATTCCCATCAGAATTAAAGAAGAATCATATGAAAATGAGGTACTAACCCATTTGTAGAGGAAAAGTTCTTATGTTAGTTATGAAACACAACCTTTTTCAGTAAAAGTGTAATGTGCATTTTATTTAATAGCGTTGGCTGCCAGTAGAAGGTTTCTCAAGTCGGCTGCTGCCTACAGATCGCTATCATTATTCTAGTCAAGATGGCACACGTGACAGGAGTTTTGATAAAGTGACATTACCTTCTATGGCATGGCAATGGGAGGGAGAGTGGCATCGTGAAACAACCCTCGATGGCCAACCGTTGGACCATGATGTAACTTAACTTATTTTTGCTTTAGTAGTTATTTTAACTTCAATTGCATAAAATCCATTTTCCAAAGCTATGTAAAATATAGAAGTGGATTACTAATCAAACTTTAAAGAGGCAGTAATTAAATCAAAGTTCTTTTAAATTAACTAATAATTAAGAATGATATATTATTGTTATACAACCAAAATAAATTACAAATAGTAAGCAGAGACATCTTCATACAGCTTCTAACTTAAAGAGGAAATGTGAATTAGATGTAGATAAATACTTAATGTAATAATATAAGCTAATTTTCTGTAAAAGAGTAGTGGTACTCTTGGTGATCTTTTGCTAAAGTGTAATATATTGAAATAGACCCATCAACATACAACTAAAAATACTCCAGATGTAGATACAATCATAACTTTTGGATGAATAAAATCATTGATTTCTCATTTTTTCCCTTTCAATATAACTAGAATGTGTTTTTTCTCCAGAGTATTAAAAAAGGTAAAGGATATGTGTCCTCGAGCACCTCACATAATTAAACATTAGAGATTTTGAAGTACAATAATGTTTATTAACATTATGATATCTCACAGCTAAGCATGAAGATAATAATAGAAATATGAATATACGAAACTCAGACCTCAGGCCTTTCTTCCAGCAGTACTTGATGATGATGATGATGATGATAGTAACTATTTTGATGTGATTTTACTCATCCCTTGTTAATAGTTTTTATTTTCTAACATTTAGGGTTGGACTTACGCTGTTGATTTTCCTGCTACATTTCATGCCAAGAAGCAATGGAAATCTTGTGTCAGGCGGAGAAAATGGATAAGATATCGTCGATACGTTGCAATGAATTCTTGGTGTGCAGTAGCTCCCCTCCACAAAGATCCCACTCAGGTATTTGTGGAACCTTTGATGATTTTATTTTCTCAGGGTTGCCAGATTTTCTGTAAGTCAATCAAAGGACACTTAATGGACATAAGCCACTCGAGTTCAAACGTAATATTTTAATACCCTTAAGATGAAATAAATTTGCTTTAATGTATGAGTTGAAATGAAAAACTTCAATATATTGTAATTTAGAATAGTAACATTGGTTATATAAATTTGGAAAACTTATAATTTCATCTCAATTTCAAGGAAAAAGTGTGTGGATCAAGACGAAAATTATGAATGGAGAATCTGATATATGAGCACCTTTGTTATTTCTATGTAAGAGATTACAAATATATGATATTTAGAGTCGGTTTCCAATAAATTTCAAAAACCTGATAAAAATTAATGATTGTCCTTTGAAAAAAGAAAAGATTTCTGTTGACCCTCTTCAGTTATTTTATAAAGGTTCTCAGGAAGCTTTCTTTCCTCTTCTTTTTACTATCTTTCTTACTGCAGGAGGTTACAAATTTCCTTGTTGTGCAGGAACCATTCATTGATGTTGCAATAGGGGGACAAAACATACCTGGAGGGAATCCAGGTACTTTACTTGTTTGGGCCATTACAGCTCATGGCCGGGTAAGTTAAATTTTGAATAATTATTCAGTTGGATTTATGTGTGTTTTCAAATGGAGAAACATGTTTAACGTTAAATGTTAAATCTTTTTCTGTGTAATGTTGATGTGTTTAAATGGAAATTTTCTTAGTTTTCTCTATGTTTAGGTGATGTTTCGAACCGGTGTGAGCACTACAGCTCCAGAGGGATTGCGATGGCAAGTAATGAATGTACCACAAGGGTGTGAAGTTAACCAAATAAGTGTAGGGGCCACAGGTCTAGTGTGGGCTGTGCTTTGGAATGGCAGGGCCCTTGTTAGAACTGGAGTAACAAGAGATAGTCCCACTGGTAATACTGTAATGCATACATATTTTGAATGTTGCAGACCTCATCTGTGGTTTCAGTTTAATCTTATTAGGTTGTAGAAAAACAAAGCATGTTTTGTACACCATTTAATTTCATAGAGATATGATTTTTCCATGTCCTTTTTGGCCTTGAGGGATGCATACAGGGCCAGTAGACAAAGGGCAAAGGTTAGCTGATAAAACTTGAGAAAAAGCTTAGAAAGGTTGGTGGTAAAACGTGGATGTTGCTGTAAATTGGAAATTTAATACATACATATATATATATATATATATATATATATATATATATATATATATATATATATATATATATATATATATATATATATAAACCATATCTCATTTCATCATAAGTAAATGAATGAACATCTCAATGTGGGATGCCTTCTATGCACAAGATGTCATTTCACTTTAATTGTGGGTAAGGGGTTTTCCCTTCTGATAGGATGCTGTGTAGGCATTGAGGATCAGCTGAGCAAAGCATCCATCATATTACCTCTTGCCGAGATAACTCACTGAGCCACTTTCCAGTTACATGCATTGGAATGATATTGCATCCAACCAAAGTTACTCATTGAAGAGTTAACATTATTAATCAAGAATATTTGTGAGAGAATTTATATGGTTTTCCATGTAGAATTAGTATTGTTCATTTGTATTAGAAGAAATTGGTCTTGGCTTATGTAAATCATGCCCTTGGTGAAGTATGTAATGTTATAAATGTCTCATTGTCCAGGTGAGGCTTGGATTGAAGTTCTACCTCCTGATGAATCTTTGAAGTTAATTCAGGTGTCGGTTGGAACAAATGCAGTATGGGCTGTTACTCAGGACCATCGTGTGTGGTTTCGGAAAGGGATTAGAGGGGAAGGTTCTGGAATGAATGAAGAACTGGCAAGAGGTTCTGGTTGGGTGGAAATGGTTGGCAATATGTCTCTGGTGTCCGTTGCTGCAAATGATCAGGTGCGGTGAAAACAAAATGCATTTTTTGCAATACAAAATGAATTTTGTCAACAGCAAAGCAATTTTATAGGTGTGGGCAGTTGGAAGTGAAGACCGTTGCCTTTACTTCCGAACTAGTGTTCTGCCATCTGAACTCACAGGCAAGAAATGGAGAGCCATCCAGGCACCCACCCAGCTAAGCCGCACAAGCAGCAATGCCAGCCTTTGGTCAGTGAGGCACAGAGAGAGCTTGAGTGGCACACCTCGGCAGCAGCGGGTACGCAGTTGGACATCTTTACCTCGAAATAGCAGTTCTGGAGATGCCCCTGGTCCCCTCAAAGATTGGGAGGCATTTGGTGAAACATCACGCTCTGCACCCACCCCCACTTCTCTCCGCTTGTGGCAGAAGAGTACAGATGGTACCTCGGCCACTTCCAGCAAAGCGAACTGCTCAGAGGAGTCTATTACTGAGAGCAACAGTACATCCCAGCAGGACGTGAGGTAAAGCATTGTTCCATTTAATAATGTATTCCAATGACAATTTCTCAGGGAATCAAAGGCAGGGACACCTTCCTCACATTTTCTTCTTCAGGATGTAATTACGAAATAAAATATTAACTTTTATGGTTTGATGAAAAATGTAAGATTTTTGAGTTGATAACATTGATAAAAATTAATTTTGATACATGCTTTTAAGATATAAGAAATCAATTGAAAAATCTGTGAGGAGAAAAACTCTGTTTTTCCTCCTCTAATATGTTAATCATCCATATCTCAAAGTACCAGCTCCCAGAAGAGGAAATGTCTTTAAAGCAGCCAGAAGGCAGCAGGGGAAGAATCTCCTCCATTGAACTGCCATCTATTAGCTTCTTTTTGATCCAGACAAATAATTCATGGGCAGTGAAATGTCATACTCTTGACAGGCAAGGGTCAGAGCAGCAGGCTGGTGAAGTGGGCTGACAGAAGCCTTGGGAATTCCAAACCGATATATCTTTCTCACTTTTCTTATTGCAAGTCGATGCATGTAATCTAATTTGTTCCCTGGCGTAACGTTCGGGCTTGCAAGGCTCACAATGAGGACATGCCCAGATAAAAGAGGGCCTATTTTTAGGGATATTTTTCTTATTTAAGGTTAACAGTTAAGTAGTTCATGTAATTTACTTCATTTATCATCTTAAAAAACATGCACAAGCTGATGCCAATGTTTTCCATTGTTTCCGAACTGATCTAAGAATTTTATCTACTCTGAAAAGTTCATTGGAATTGTGTGTCAGTCTAATTTAAATGCGAGTTAAAATGTTTGAAAATTATTTACAGATAAAGATAAATGCTACTTAAATTAGCCTTGCCTTTTTTTTGTTGGATGCTGAATCATCTACTGACTTGGCTTGTGACTTTATACATATAAAACTAAAACTGACCTATGTTTATTGTGAAGTCACAAAATTTTGGCAGATGCATTAAGTAGAAGTTACGTATGGTTTATGAATATTGTTTTCTTTTGAATGGTTATTCAAAATAGTCTTGTATATTTGCTGTCATCAGTGATTCAAAAGAAATTCCTTTAATTATTAATCAGTCATATCTTCTCACAGAGGTGACGAAGAATCAAATTCTGCACATGGGAGTTCAGGAGCAATCAATTCAATATCAGCCATCCAAGAACACACTGAAGATGGTGTAAAGCTGCACTCAAAAATAGGACCAGATGGTATAAAGAAAAATCCTACTGTGTGGAGTCCAGTTAGAAGTGCTGGTTCAATGGTCGGCATGGAGGCTCACCCAGAATCGGATAGAAGTGTTTTTGACCCAGATACGTCTGGTGACTCTGGCGTATTTGGAGAAGATGATGATGCCAATGGAGAAATGTTTTGGGCAGAATTTGACATTGTATGGTGCACAGTAGCTGCTGGTGCGGTTTTAATTGATCCTACGTGTCCTCCAAACTGGTGAGTATTTTGATATTGTTTCTCTACGTTAATTGGTTATATAATGATACTTTGTTTATGGTCTTTTTCTCTTATGTTCGTGGATATATAATGTATTTTGTTTTTGATCCTCTGCTCTTATGTTCATATGTCTGAAGCACCACTTTCTCATGTAATATTTGAATAGATTTTATTTCTTTGGCTCTATTGCTGCACTTATTCAAAAAGTCAGTTACATTTAATCTTTCCATATGAGTAGGCTTGTATATTAATACGAGATGCATATATCATTGTTAATCTAGAAACTTAACCTAATCTAGAAACCCTTTACTTACCATTTGTAATTGTTCTTTATTATTTCAGAAATTAACTATGTGTATCAATTACTACAAATATATTTTATTGATAATATTTATATACACATACTTTCTAATGTTATATAACATTATACTATATAATGTTATATATAGAATCTTAATGCTTATATTGGTTGTTGCATATTCAGTATATTACTACTGTTTTCTCAAAAGGTTTATTGAGAACCCATTATCAGGAGATGCGGAACTTACTCGACCCTGGCGTGTACAAATATTGCAGGAACTACAAAGACGAGATAAACATTTAATTGGTTTTGAAAATTATGAAAAAGCAATAGAAATGTAAGTGCAAAAGCTGCAAAAAGGTTGGTTAAAAATTAGTCTTCATTGTACTGAATTGTCTTACGTTTCTTTGTCTTTAGGTCTTCTTGGGTGAAAACAGGAGATGCTCGTTGTATATTAAAAGACTCTTTAAATCATTTGGAAGACTGTGTACTTGAATTGGAATGGGTTGGTAGCAACAAAGGTAGCTTAGACTCTGGAACTTTGACTATTTTGAGTCCAGAAAGAACACAGACAAAGGTTATTTGGATCCCAAATTTTTCTTGCTATATATATGCTGCTGTCAGCTGAAATGCATCACTTTTATCGAGTTTGTTGTTGTCTTCAGGTCCAGTTCAGTCTGTCGGAAATAACATGTATCGTTTGCTGCAGCGAACCTTCCCATCCTCGAATAGCAATTCACACTCCATCTCTTACGAATCAAACGTCTTGTGTTAAGTTGCAGTTCACAGGAGATACAGAAATGGAAGATTGGATGGCAAATCTGACTTCAGGTGATCCAGATCTTAGGTTTTGTTGTATAGAAGAAGAAAGAAAAAAAATGAACTTACTTAATTTCATTTAAATATTTATTTAAAACCGTACTTGTTATACGGTACTTTCATGACAGTGATTCATGTCCAGCTGTGCTCTTGAGAGGTTTCTTCTTTAAATTCAGTGACCTTGCAATAAATTAGGAAGGATTCCTATGAAATTAGCTTGCCAATTTACGGTTAACTGACAGATAAGTTGTTTTTCATGGTCCTTCAAAAATTGCTTTCAAGGGACAGCAGCTGTGAATACTGGCTTGTGACAGAAGATGATTGTAGTACATGTGACAGAAATTTGTTTTAAGTTCAAACCTAAAGAAATGTACATATTCAGAGATAATAATTGTGATACCTTTTGAAGATAATACAACATAATAATTTACCCTTTTTACAAGGGAGAATGGAAATAATGTCAAATTACATAAAAATATCTTGGTTAAAAGTTTTTGTTTTGACTGTGGGAATCTATCGTTAGTGAAACTAAATACAATATATATTAGAAGTTAATTATAAAGATGATAGTTGAGATGTTGGAAAGATGATAGTTGAGATGTTGGAAAGATGATAAGAGTGTTGACAATGGTAAATACAGGGCATTCCATATAAAGTTGAACATAGTGTCCATGGCTTCTGTTCATAGAAAGGCAAAATGTGTTGGATGACCCACCACCACAGATTTTCCCAAAAAGAGTGGTTACTGCAAAGCATAGGTATCTTGTGGAGAGGTCCAGAATTCTTCCTGATAATCTGCTTTATTAGCCATTCTACACAAATTCATGTGCATTTTCCTCTGGAAATTACACAGGTCTCTCATAGTTTACAGAAATCTCTTCCATGAGTGATTGTTCATTACTTACTTTACTTGTTACTAGTAATCACTTGTGTTACTAGTAATTTGAAACATTAGACAAAAAATGATATGCAAAATATTTGTTCAAAGAAAGCAAAATTCTGTTCTTTTTCTACTTTTCTTTTATCATGATTTGCACAAAAGTGCTTGTGCAAGTTTTATGAAATAATTTTTTTTTTCAATGCATCTCTTTTCATTTCAGTATTTTAAGTGTTGCAGACATGGTAGTTTGTTGGATTTGTGCAGTAATTTTGAAGTTTTTCCTGTAACCCTTGAATAATTAATTTTTATATATGAATGTGTTGGAAAAAGTTTTACCACTTACTACATTGTCTTTGCCCAGAGTGATGGCGCTAGAGAATATAAGGGATTTTCATTCTCTCTCCTAGCCTCTCCTTCCCTTCCTCTGGTAAAATGGAGAATTATGTGGCAATCATAACTGTTGCTGTGCTATTAACAAACATCTTTACACCACATTGCTGTTCACTGCTCCTTCCTTGCAGCCAATGATATGCAATGGCTTGGCATTTGGTAACTCCTCCTTTCAGTTCTCTGAGTTGCTATACTTCCAAGAGGTCTCTGGACACTATTCTATTGTAAATAGAGACCCTGTATGATCATGTTTTTAACACTGTCCTTACACATTTGTTAACAGTTTGTTGTCAGATGAATAATGTTCATGGGTCACCCAATCCAGCTTCTATGTGGTGTACAACTGCCCTTGGAGATGTATTTGTATTTGATCCAACAGTATTTGAAGTAAGTTCATTCTTTATGTCATTTAAGAAATTTAAATTTATCCTTTAAATAGTTGAGCTACACTAGAAAATCTTTTCACATTACTAGGCTAATTTTATATGAAGAGATTAAATAAGAAATCATTAAAATTAAAACATTCATCTTCAATGGGAATAGAAAAGAAAATATGTATGATGCACCTACTCTACATTAAAGAAAACAATTTATGGTATAAGAGAGTAAAATAAGGTTTTATTCATAAGTAAACAAGTTGAATCCATGAGGTGGATTGCTTTTATTCATACAATCTTTTTATTTTTATGTGACATACAGTATTTTATCAGTTACTACTCCATGATCATAAGCAAAAAAGTTGAATGTACATATTGTATATATTCTGGTTCTTAACATGTCTTTTATTGTTTTAATAATATGGTTATCAAGAATATGAACAGGGATATTAAAATTAATAATTCGGAGCAGTGAACACACTATAGAATAATATTATTTATATTGCCAAGAAAATAATTGTAATGTGAACAAAGTCGGACCCTCCTAGAGGGGCGCAATTGGTCAGAGGTTTGCCACAGAACATTATGTATATATTTGTTGTCTTACAGAGTTCCCAAATGAAAGGAGAATTCTATGAACAAGAGACAGATTTGGCAGGCACTTCTGCACCATATGAAGTGAGTCTACATAATGGTTTTCCACCAGGAACTGTAATGACTGTGATTGGAGCTCCTCATGATGATGTAGAAAGGTTTGATTAAGATAAAATTCTCTTCTTTGATAAATATATGTGCAGTAGTAAATGATTTATTTGTGTTATAGGTTTGCCATCAATTTGCAGTGTCTGTCTTTAACGAAAAACAAACCTGACAAGAATGCTAATGATGTAGCTCTTCATTTCAACCCTCGTTTCAAAGACAATGCCATAGTGAGAAATTCCATGGCAGCTGGCTGTTGGGGAGAAGAGGAAACAGAAGGACCTTTGCTCTTGAAACCAGGAGTGGAGTTCACTATTACAATTGAGTGTGAAACAGATGGATATAAGGTGAGGACAAATTGAAGACTGGAGGGTGATGGTGGGACAGTGGGGTCTTCTATCCAGATACAGGGTTGCTATTCGGTGAAAGCTTTGATATTCTTTCCTCAGATGCGCAACTTGTTCTTGGTTAAAGTTAGTTATTCCTTTGTGTAGGGCAGTAGTTCCAAATCATTTTTTGCAAACTTTATAAACCCAGGAGTTTGCAAGCTTTATAAATGGGGTACTGGCCTGGTTTTAGTTTTCGACTTGGGATTGTAAGTCCGATATAATAATCACTATTTCATTAGAGCAAAAAGAGATTTGGAAAAGGAAATAATCTTTTCTTGCATGCTGAATTTAGTTTGACACCAATAGACCTCCCACACATTCCTTTGATGATCCACGTTAATCATTTTTTCAGATTCTTATTGACAACAAAATATTCACCTATTTTGAGCATCGACAGAAACCACATAATGTCACTCATGTTTATATATATGGAGAAGTAACAGTTACAAAAGTCATCTACAAATCAAAAATGGTAAAAATCTTTTCTCTTGAGTTTTTTTCAGTTTTTGGTCATTTGTCTAATGATTTGCAATGTACAGGTAATTGTACCTCCAGTTGAAATGTTCTGGAGGCAAATGGGAGGTCATCTTCGGCGTGTAGAAACATGTGCTGTAGGTGTTACATGGGGAATCGGGTATGATAATACAGCTTGGGTATACACAGGTGGTTGGGGAGGATCATTTTTAAAAGGTATTTGAATTTTCTTCTCAGATTATCAATCTTTTCAAAATACCTTTGAATCTATAACTGTGTCATTTTCTGTTTTTGTTGCAGGTTTGGAAACCAGCAGCACTGGTATTAATCCTATGGCAGACACTCATTGCTTCTATGTTTATGAGAACCAACGATGGAATCCTCTAACTGGATATACTTCTCATGGTTTACCCACTGATCGGTACATGTGGAGTGATGTCACAGGGAGACATAAAAGGACAAGAGAGAAAACGAAATTGCTCTCAATGCATTGGCAATGGGTAAATAAATTTTCTAGTACATGGAACATAGATGGCGATGAATAAAATGACATTATCTCAAAAGAACAGGTTTCCCAGGTTAAAACGATAAAATTAACAAAATCAAATACATATTTCAGTTAAGATGCAATTTGCATTGCTTAATACGTATTAATTATATGAGTTTTTTGCAAGTAACATTGTCTGTAAACAAGTGTCATTTAAAATAATAATTTTTGCAAATATTATTTTCTATTGTGATTTTAATTTTTTTTCGTATTCCTTAGATTGAAATAGAATGTAGTCATGATAAATGAATCACCTTCGCAGTAGCTCAAAAATAATCAGTGTCAGCTTTTTATTGAAGTCTGGTTCATATATTATATAGTTTTATTTTAACATTCTTGTTTATATAATGTAGTATATCTGTATATCTGTAGTACAGAATGAGGGTTTGTAAGCACACTATTGGCTATGGATGGCCTATTTTATTTATAAAGTGGGTTTTACTAAATACTAGAAAATAGATATGGTGTTCTCTGTTTCAAGCTGTTTGATGAAGATAGTTTTGGACTACATTTCTGAAATATTAGGAGTTCATAAAGTATACAATATAATGTATATCATTGTACAGAATCATCAAAAATAATTCGAGAGTATTTGTGCTACATTGCAGCACCTCTAGTTCTTTAATAAATTGAATCATGTTAAATGAATGGACAATTTCTTTCAAGTTGAGTTCTTGATAATTCATTATATCAAGCTTTTTATTTACTATTGTCTTTTAAATATTTGATTATTAGATGATTTATTGTTCATAACAGGTAACTGAGTGGACTGTGGATTTCCATACGCCAGGAGGAGTCGATAAAGAAGGATGGCAGTATGCAATGGACTTTCCTGCTACCTATCACGCACAAAAACACTTCACAGACTATGTTAGGCGGAGACGCTGGGTACGCAAGTGCCGACTTACAACTAGTGGGCCTTGGCAAGAGTTGGGCAATACCAAACTAGTCGATGTCTCTTTACATGTAAGAATTTTGTGGCCTAAGTATCATCAGCAAAAAATTTCCCTTATTTTAAAAAATACTCATTTTTCTCTGAGAATAAGGGAGAAAAAAGAGGAATGCGACTTAAATCCAAATTCAAGTTTTTAATTAATGCATTAGAATAGTATTAAAGCACATAAAGAATTGTCTGGTCAGTTAGTTTAATGTTTTTCTGCAATGTGAGTAAAATAGTCTAATGTTGACATTTCAGTTCATGGCTTAATACACTATTCATAACTTAAATACAGTTTTCAAATGACAAATCTCATATTAAACACTTTCAAGCATTTTTTAGATTTTTATTAAAGGTGATTATTGCAAGTTAGAAAAAATATTTGAAATTAACAATAAACACATTGTTCAAAAAAAAAATACTATAGAGAAAAATGTGCAATTAATAATGTGCTTCCAGTCCATGAACCAAAATAAATAGAAATGTCTTAGGTTTTCTAGAAACATTTACCATTTTTCATTTCAGGTGAACAATCCATCTGAACTTGACAGTCCGGTATCAGTTTGGGCTGTTGCTGCAAATGGAGATGTTGTTTTTAGAAGAGGCGTTAGCCAATCTTGTCCTACTGTATGTACCTATTAGACTGTCTACTGAATACTAATAAATAGAAACTGGAACTTTTAGACACAATAAATCTTTATCTATTAGACACAATAAATCTATAAAAAGATAGGCAAAAAGGCACTTAATACTTCAAAAAAAAAAAGGGGGGGGGGGAAACTGGAGGAAATTGGAGGGTTAGCTCCCTCCCTCTCTCATCCTCTGCCTCAATCGATTTCAATGAAACAAAAATCTTTGGTGAAAAATCAATTTTGTGACAAAATATTTGAATTTCAAAATATTGTGGCTACCTAAAAGAAGTAAGTGTTTTCTTAAGTTTTTGTGCTTAATTGTGTCTGTCAGATAAAACATCCTTCAATTGAAAGAACTCATCATTAACTGAAGTTTGTCATCATCATCCTCAACATAAGTAAGGTTTAGGTTCCATGACCTATTCCTTGTTTTCAGAATTCCCCTTCTCTAGTTAAGGTGTTCCTGGTCCTCCCACTGTTTCCTTGGTCTGCTGGGTCCTCTATTTCCTTTTGATCTGTTGTTCATTACAATCTTGGGAAATCTACTTGGTTGCATTCTTTTTATATGTTCTTACCGTTTTGCATGCTGTTTCGATAATGCTTACTGGAGTAAATCATAAATACAATGGGTCGGAAGGATCCATTTCTGCAACAACCGAATTGTTGTCCTCTAGAATTTTTTAAATATCTCTAAGTTTTTTTAATCAGAATTTTAAACATGATTCTACTTTTTCTGGCACCATTATCTCTAAAAATGGCTGGCAAATGACCGGCAATGGCTGGCCATCCCGGGCACTTTCTTAAGTGGATGTTCAGCATCATCCACGAGATTCAATAGTTTCACTAAATGCTGCCCCCCTTCTTCCAGTTGAGTGATGATATCTAGCAAAATAAACAAACAACACAATGGGCCATAATAAAAATTATGTCATTTTTTTTCTACATAATCAAGAAGTCCCTTAGTTAGGTCAAAATGTACATAAAATTAACTAAATTCATGGTTTGAAAGATTCTATTTCTGCCTTCTCAACCTGACCTGGCGAGAACCATGAATTTCAGCAGCTGTTTACTCCTCCAATTTTTTAGAAAATCAGAAAAATCAGAAAATCAGAAAAATAGAAAATCAAAAAAATGAATCCTCAAAAATGTCATTTGTTGAGATTCATTTGAAAAATCTAGCTAACTTATATGATAAAAAAAAGGCAGTTTGCCTAAATATGTTTTAGCCATGCATTAAAAGCAAATTAGAAGAGTTTTCAGAATTAAATATTTTTTAAATTGTTGAGGGATCTAATTATAAATTCATATATGTTGTTCAAGGGTACAGCATGGGAACATGTACCTAGTGATCAACCTCTTGCAAGTATAAGCTGTGGTCCTGACAATCAAGTTTGGGCTGTTGGTAGAAATGGATCAGCTTATTGGAGATTCGGAATTACTGATTTCAAGCCAACAGGTTATATTTCAGTTTAATAAATTGTTTTGATATTCAAGAAAATTTAAAATATCTTTAGATTAAAAATTAATTAATTATTTATTCATTTGTTTTATTGTAGGAGAAGTCTGGGAGACTGTGGAACCACCAAGTGGCAAAACTTTAAAACAGATTTCTGTTGGGAAGTGTGGAATTTGGATCCTAGATTCTCAAGGGCAACTTTCTGTTCGGAGAGAAGTAATACCTGCCTTCCCTGAAGGGACTCACTGGCAAACATTACCAACAAGTCCAAATGATGCTGCTAATCAAGGTACATGTATAAAAAAATGAAATGGAATCATAAATATATTTCATCATTTTGACTCAGAGTATTGGAAAAAGAACTTCAATTTTGAGTCAAATTGATCAAAATGGGCAGATCTAAGATGTGTAAAGAAGTGAGTCTTATTTGAATGACACAGATAAACACATCTGATTAACTTATACCCCTACTCATAATATAATACAATCTTTATTATTGCGTTGTCAACTCACAAACATGAAAAACAGAATTTTTACTTTTGTTAAGAGATTCAATTGGTGTGGAGATTACCTGCAAAGATGTTTTAAGGGCTACTCAGGCCTGGATTTGGAAGTTAATGGGTCTGATTCTAAATATTTCTTTTATTTTTGATATCATGGTATAACATTTTATGACTTGCTTACAGTTTTTTTTGTTTTTGTTTTTTTTAATTATATAATTCACATTTCTTGCATTTGCATTTGCATTTGCATTCACATTCACAACTTAAAGAGTTTTTTCAAAGTTTCTTATACTTCTTCAAATGCCCAAGCATAGTGAGTTGAGTAAAATATCAATGTAATTAAATAGTGGGGACCTCAACAATTATTTTGCTATATTAACCCAGGAGTGCCCGCAATAGATCTGTGAGATCCAACCCACCACAATTTTATGTTCGTGAATTATTGTGATGCATTATTCATCTGATATTTCATGTATTACTTCATTGTGTTTTGCTGAGAATGCCTGGCTTTCTATTATTATCCTTTCGCTGAAAAATTTCCGGTAAGCATGTTGAAACTTGATCGCTGCGCTGCACAATATCTGTCAGATATGTTGCGTGAACAGGCGCTTGTGAATTTTGAGCTCTTGGCCAAAAAAGTCCATATCATGGCATTATTTTCAGCTGTGTCTGTGACAAATGCCTATTCAGAAAATGTAATTATATGTCTTATCTAGGATCAACTGTCACAATTTCATCCCAAAGGGAAAGATATGTAAGAGATGTCTATAGGGAAATGAAAAAAATACAAAACTTGCAAAATAGTAAATGACCAAGACTTTCGAAATATTATTGTGAAAATTTTAAAATAAGGTTATTTAGTATATGCAAAAATAAATTTGTGGAAATTGTATTTAATTCTATTTAATAAGATAATAAGATTTTTATTGATTTTTGTGGGTACTTGGTCAATTTTTACCTTTCTTACTAAACGTATTCAGACAAGGTTTCTGCTGTGTAGGATTCATTAACAACTGGATTGGGGGACATGTACAAACTAAATCAAATACATATATCAATAAATAGAGCTTTAGATAATTTGCATTAAAAAAAGTTGCAGCTATATCCGATAGATACATTGTGGGCACTGATGTGAGTCTACCTATTGTAGGCACTTTCAGGTTAAAGAAAGGCAATATTTTAGAATACCTTCAGATCATTGCAAGATCTACATTACTTTGTAATTAATTTACAAACAAAAAAGCTTAATATTTATTTTATGAGAGGAAAATGAAATAATGTTTTACAGTAATTGCAAGAGTTTTCACAAAAATGTTCACCTGATTTTTAATTCAAAATTTTCAAATTGGATTTAATAATTTATTTTTTTAGAAGGTCTGAGTTTTGGATGGTTCTGATTGGAAATTGAGTGATTGAGATACAAAAACTTAATGTTCATTGCTGGGTTCTGATCCAAATGGTTGTTGATACACTTAGGGGATATCCATAAATTACATGAGGCCTTTAGGAGGGGAGAGGGTCAAGGCGAATCTCATCTAATTTTACGTGGGAAAAAGAGGGGAGGACTCGGCAAATATCATGTTGTTGTTGGTTTTTTTTTGCTAAAAACTGCAAAAAAAAATGA
Source organism: Gryllus longicercus (assembly GCA_038098605.1). Taxonomy (NCBI): domain Eukaryota; kingdom Metazoa; phylum Arthropoda; class Insecta; order Orthoptera; family Gryllidae; genus Gryllus; species Gryllus longicercus. Next base: position 1,784,749 of record JAZDUA010000188.1, on the reverse strand, counting down.
GACAAGGTAAGTAAAATAGGTTTCTATTCTAAAATATGGCAAAAACTTGCACAATAATTTTTATCATGGTGTGCTAAAAGTTGGAATATAATGTTAGTTTACTGTGAGTAAAAACTCAATTAGTCACCACCGGCTAGCCAAATGCACGACTCAACAAACACTGCAGCATATAAGTTGGCCCGCAGTGAACAAGTCGCAAACTGCTCGGTTTACTTACAGTCCTATGGACCGAATTACATTAATTATTGCACTGATTTTAGAAGTGCCTCAATATTAATTTTAATTCAGTCACTCTATTTTCTAAGTACTGGTTATATCTAGTCTTAAATGATATAAACAAATTACATTTTGAAATAAATCCCAATGCAATCAATCACAAATTAACGTGTTTACATTAAAAATATGCATTTTGAAAAATCCCATGTGAGATTAGGAGGGGGAAGGGGCGAGTCAAATCTCACAACATCTCACCAAGGGGGAAGGGGGAGTTGAAAAATTGCCAAAATAGCCTCATGTAATTTATGAATAGCCTCTTAGCATCTTCAACTCAACCACTAGCATGATTTCTTTCTAGCATGGTCACAGCTCCACCAAATGCAAACATGTCTAGAGAATAGTTCCTGCAATATAATCATTTGAATTATTACATGCCCTTAACAAAAATAATATTTATTACGAAACAGGACAAATCACAATTATAGTTTGAAAGAAATAACTGTTAAAACTTAGGCAAAAGGAAAAATTTTAATTTTTTGAACTGTTGATTTACTGAAAGTTCAAACTTTTTAAAGTGAAATTATTGTGCATGCTTAACTCACAGATGGTGGAAACTGGAAAAACTGATGGGAGACCTGAAAATAATTTCAAAAAACTATAATTTTTAATGTTTTGGATTTGTTATGAAGGGAATAATGAAAAACAACTGCCATTCTGCAATTCTGGATGTCTTGAGATAGACTCTTAATTCAAAAGTATATGAATATGACTGTCCAAATTTGTATTTGTATGTATGAAATATTATGTAAATGTCTAAGATTTGCATTTGTATGTATGAATTAGTATATGAATATCTAGATTTAGCGAATGTGCCATTGTCAATGTAATCGCCTGTTTTGCATCATAATATTTAATTAAAATTTTCCAGATAGAGCTAGTTCTGTGGTAGTTCCAGCCACATCAACTGGGTTCCGCTGCATTTCAGCGGGAGCTGTAAATGGAGAGGTTTGGGCAGTAACAGCATCAGGTATTGTGTCCCGGCGTCATGGAGTCACTGCTGAAAACCCAGCTGGAACTGGATGGATCCATGGTGTAGGAGTAAGTACGAATGACATGAAGGCATATTAAGGGGATATAATATAAATAAGGAATATATTTTAACTTTGAAATTGTTTTGCAGGGAAACTGGCAACATGTTAGTGCCCGAGGATACAACACTAAATTTCAAACTAACACTTGATGACATGTTTAAAGTAAGATAAACTAATTACATCAATTTTATTTTAGATTAATTTACTTCTTAGAAATTCTATACATTTTTGTACTTGCAGAATATTTTCCAACACCCGAAAATCACTGTTTTTACATGAAACCCATTCTATTTCAGAAATTTTACTTTGATAAGAAACTACATTGACAATATTTTGTGAATTTTCACAATTAAAGAATTTTTTGAAACATGAGAACTGAAAATGTTAATAATACACCTTTATTGGTTTTTAATTTGTTTCAAGATTTTAGATCTTATTTCCATTTTTCTCCCAGTGTGATTTAATCAGGAGCAAATAAGATTTTTGTAGATATTTTGAAAATTCAGAGCTGAAGTGACAACTGTTAAAGACAATTCAATTCGAATAGTTTTATTTGATATTTATTTATTTATTTATTAACCTGACAATAAGGCTATTGTCTTTAGGTACCAATGTTGATCCATCATGATAAATTTATTTTTGTGGGTTAGACAGAACTGTCTGAACAGATTTCCGGGAATGGAAACTTGTGTATGAGATATTTACTTTGTTTTATTTGGGATTCGGGAATTTTCCTTATGGTTACCAGATAAATAACAATATCTGCTTGAAAGTCAAATAAAAATATCTGTTCTGCTGTAAACATAAATATAAAGAAAGTACATGACATTTATATACAACTTAACATTTACAATAGGAACTCTGCTGTTATCTAATATTTTTCCTGTACTCCTTCCCTTGCATGCATGTATATCCATTACTCTTTTTAATCTTAATTAAGAATTTATTAATCTTATTTCAAAACTTGGTCTTCATACATTTATCAAATTTATGATATCCCCTTTAGTAACTTTCTTGTTGCAGTCCTCTCTACCTTCTTTACTGTTGCTCCCACATTCACTCAAAGTTCCATTGCAGTTTAGTCCAGTCCCAATTGTGACATCTTCTTCTTTTCCACGCACATTTTATATTTTGTACGACTTATAACATTTTCTCCGAATTAATAACTCAAACCATGCTCATCCAATCGTCATAGAATCTGGATCCGTTCTGTACTCTGTTCACCATCAAATCTCAATGCTTTCTGCCCTGTTTGTTCATATATCCATTCCCTATTTTATTTACCACTAATTCCTCTATTTTTCCTCTATTAATTACTCTACTCTTTCCTGCATTTTCCTTATTTATCATTTTCTCAAATACTACTTGTATGGTCTCCTTTATGTTGTCCCTGGTTGATGTTGTTATGTTTATATTCTTTCCGAATTTGTGTACTTTTATATACACCTTGGGGTAAATTATCACAATATTTTATAATGTAAAATTGTTATAAGAAAACATAAAGTCAGTTGGACCCTATATCTGAAACCCTGCATCCCCACCTGACAAACATTTTGGGTGCACCTCTGCACTTATTAAAAGAACATATGTTAGAACAAACTCTTTGTGTACTTACAAAGCATATTCTTGATTTGTTTTGATGTATATTATTACTAATTTTCAAGTCTGGCTAATTCATAAATTTAGTTATTAATGTTCCCATTATTAAAGATGAGTGCATAAAACTGAAGTAGAAACAGCTTTGAAGGATACATCAGACTTCAACTGAATGAAGTGCACAATAGTGAATAAGGAATAAAATACATTTGTGGTATGAGGCATTGCAGTTATAAATAGCAACTAGACTTCTGGTGAGATGTTTTTAAAGCTTGCGACAGACAAGTAGTGTACAGTTTCTCTGTATGAATCGTAAAGGCAAGAGGGAATAAGAAATTAAAAATGCCACTAAACTTTTTAAACCAGCATATGTAGCTTATATTTAGGATGTACAAAAATTTAACATTTTCCAATTGACCCTTATCTTCTCTCCATGCCATATTGTACATTTCTAATTCTCCCTTCATACCATAAAAAAGTTTTAATAGGTGGAAAAGATGAGAATGGCTTTGTAAATACTTAATAATAACACAAAATTTTTAAAATTAATTTTGACGGGTAATTTGAATTTTTCACTTAAACCTGAAAAAATCACAAATTGTTTTTTTTTTCTTTTTTTCTTTTTTTTTTTCTCATAAACTTTGTCGTGCTACTACAAAAAACTATATTTTTTGTATTTGAACGTCATATATTTAAATTTGTAAAGACTTTTTTGAGGAGTAAAACGTATTAAAAAAATGTTATAACATCTGCACAGAGTGAAAATATGGCATTATGTAGAGTAATTATTCATGGTTCCAGTGTGCTCTGCTTGACTGAATGAAAATAATTATTATGTGACATTTTAAATAATGGTATAATACTGCACTTGAAGAATTCAGAACTTCATTTAAAATTTACGTAACAATTCATTAAATTGAAAGTCAGCACTTTTGCTATTAAGACTAGATGCATGCCTTATAATCTGTGTTTTATAATCATAGTGTCCTAATTAGAAAAATTTCTTTTTCAATAGATTGCGGCTGAAAAAAATGTCTATCTACAAACCTGTATGAACAGGTATATTATTTATGAAAAAAATGCTAGTATAGTGTTGGGCAGATGACAACAGGATGAACATTATGTTGGTGTTCTGGAGCAGCGTTTGCTATTAGACCAAGTTGTTTCCCCACTCCTGTATCAGCCAAGCATATATATATGCTTTACATGTAGGCTTTGAGAATGTTATTGTTAAATAGCACTGCACATAAGGTATTCACAAATTTTTATTTGTCACCCAAATTTTGCGAGTAGACTTTTTTCTGTGATATAATTACTGTGATTTATTAGTAGGTATATAGATGAAGAAAAAAAATTTGATACATTGAGTGTTGTTTGCTTAATGTAATCCCAAATGAACACATTCCTTAGTTGGTCATTATACCAATTTCAGATAATGTTTTGTGTGCAACATTTTCCTCTCACCATACTCTGTACAATACAGCTTGGTAAATTTCTCTTTTTTTTTCTTCTTTATTATTAAGGACCAAATATGCAAGAAATGTGTGTTATGGCAATTAATATTTGAATAGAATTCATTATTCTGAATCTTAAGAAAATATGTGACAATTCTCAGGTTTTTTGTAAGGAACAAGTATTGAAATGGAAAATAATTTTGTTGCAACATCAAACATGTTTAAAAATTATTCAGAATTCCTGTGATGCCTATTAATATTTTGTACAAATATGCTTTGAAATAAAGAATTGTGTATGCACTTCAAAGAACTTTCTTTTTTTCTTCTCTGAATTATTTTACCATTCTTTGCTCACCCATATTTTAGATATAAAGTACATAAGATAAATTGTATGTTACCTATGAAATACCCATTCCCAGTACATGCATTCAAAAGACTACAGAATGACCTAATGCAACAGGGCCACAACTCCAAAATCACTCATTTCACAGGAGAGCCTTTGGATTTTTCCTGAGGGCATATAAAACATGAATTGGATTCAAATTGAATTGCTACTACTTGGCTATTAATGAAACTAAAAAAAATGACATTGTTTGCATATCACATAATGGAAAACAAGGAATCTAACAATAGATGTATCTCAATTTTCAATTTTTTGGAGATGTGGCCCTCTTGCATAAGGGATATGACATGTAATTCATGAGACAGTATGCTCAAATGTGATTGGAGGTGCAAATATGAAGAGTTAATTCATGATATGATATTACCTAACAAGAAGAAATGGTAAGGATTGAGGTATTACAGAAAGACAACCCATGTAATTTCAATTGATGCATCATGTAAGGTATGGTGAGGTATGATGATTATTGCCGGGCCTTGTCACATTTGTAAAGATAAAATCTGACAGGGTGTCACAATAAACAGCACAATTAATTTATGTTACAAATGAATATATTGGTATTATTGGTTCTAAATCCCATCACAAATCCCATTGATCAACACAGGAGAAAATGGAAAAATGTTACCTGTGATACTTAAATAAAAGTCTTTCAAGAACAAAGTTACGTACTGGTGTAAATATGCTGAGTGCTTTGCCATCACCCTACTTGATGCAGCTTGCTTGACGTGTGTCTATGCATTTCATGTTACATGTTGGAGCAACCCATACAAACATGCAAGGGCAGACATCTGCTTACACAAACCAGTAGGCAGCAGGCATAACATAATATTAATATTAAAACAATGCATATCAATTCTGTTACCAACTACATAACATTTAACAATATTTGTACATTCTGTATTTAAAACTTGAAATGCTGAGGAGCAGACAAGTTTTGACCAATTTTTTTTCTTCTTTCAAATTGAACTTCTTGTCCTACTGCAGCACTTAATGTGTCTAGCGAATCCAGAGAGAAACAGAATTTTGTTTTTTTGTCAGGCATTTTCCTTCTTTTTCGCAGGATGCGATATGCCAGTTCTTTTTTCTTTGCTTCAGCTCGGAACAGTTAACATGAAACAGAAAGTCAAATGGGATAAGAAATTCTTATTTATTTATATTTTGTAAGGGAAATATTGTTGTAATTTGAATATTCCTTTACACTGTAGAACACGTTGTTAAGCAGGAAAGCTTTCAATTTACTTTTAAATGTATGAATGGTGTTTATGTCTTTAATATCATTGCCTAGTTTGTTGTAAAGTGTAATAACCTCAATTAGAGTACTTTTTTGATAAAGTGTAGTTTCAGAGTGGGGAACATGTAGGTTATCCTTTTGACAGGTGTTGTAGTTGTGTACATTGGAATTTAAAGTAAAAGTATCTTGGTTTTCCATGAGAATTTTCTTTGTGAAGACCATTATTTCAAATATATACATCAAATATATAAATGTGCGAGTGCTTTCAGGGGCATTTCCCCAGAATATTATTCCATATTTTAGGTGTGAGTGCACATTTGCAAAATACATTGTTTGAAGTGTCTCAGTGTTGGAGCTTGACCTGAGGGTGTATAGGGCATAGCAAGATTTGCTGAGCTTCTTGTTAAGATTTGAGATGTGAGCATTCCATTTTAGATTTTCTTGAATTGTTAGACTGAGGAAGGTAGTTTCATGAGATATTGTTACAGGGTTATTGTTTATGAGCAAATTCTGTGATTGTTTTTCTTTAGATCAGGGATTCATGAAATTTAGAGAGATTGTCTTGCTGGTGTTTATGATGAGTTTGTTGTCTTTAAACCATTTTACTAGTGCTTGCAAAGTTTTGTGAGTTTATTTTTCTAATGATTGTTGTGTTTTTGCTGTGATGATTATGTTTGTGTCATCTGCAAACAAAATTATCTTGTTATTCCTTAAAGCCAAAGGCATATCATTTATGTATATAAGGAATAATTTTGGCCCAAGGATGGATCCTTGGGGACTCCAAAATTTATCATTTGAGGGCAGGAGTAGTATGAGGAGATTTTGTTTTCTTTAGTGTGCTGGAGGGCATCTATTTGGCTACGGTTTGATAAATATGATTTGATCCATTGACTTGCAATTCCTGTAATCCCTAGCATTTCTAGTTTTCTTAAAAGTATGTGATGGTCAATAATGTCAAAGGCTTTTGACAAATCTAAGAAAAGGGAATGGGAATGGGAATTTCCTTCTGGTTTAGTGCAACAAGTATGTCATTTATAAAGGAGAAGATGGCTGTGTCTATGGATTTAATACTCCTGAAGCTTTGTTGTGCATTTGTAAGGACCTTATTTGCATTGAGAAACTGTTTGCATTATAAAACAATTATATAATTAATAATAATAACAATGATCATCATCATATAATAGTAATAGTGGGAGCAGGAGGAGAGGGAGCAGGATTTGTTATTAATACTTGGATTATGCTAGGATTTATTTAGAGCTACCTCTATCGTAAATCAGCTGTTAAGGTGTCATCCAATCGGAAGGTTGAACGTCACCGTAGTGACGTGTGCTCTCGATTGGATGGCACCGTATTAGCTGATGACCCGTCAGAGGCAGCTGTAAATAAATCGCATTATAGTGATAGACAAAAAACATGGGAACACCTCCATTGAATGGTGGAAATACATTAGTCAGTTCCTCCGGCGCACCGATTTTTGCTCGTTCTGCGCAACACCAGTTGACGTCACGTGACCATAGCATGGGCACTTCGTTTGAAAAGCCCAATGATCTCAACATTTTTAATTAGAGCTCACTGGAAAAGCCACACCTGCTACCTTGGTATATATTGCAATAATGAAAGATATTCTACACACTTGTATTCACAACAACCCTCGCCAACGGCTGGCAAACTATCTGCCGCCACGCCGCGAAGAAGCACACACCGTGAGACACAAAGGGACTTTCTTCCAGAACGGTCAACTTTACACAAAGTACTCATCAAATGTTCGTTTGGACTCAACAAAACTAATATTAAATGAAAACATTCTCTAAATATAAATAACGCATTCAATACTGTCAATAATTGGCTGGACTTATGTACTTGCAATAACATGCGAAATACATAAAATAAGGTTGTAGCTCTCGACGGCAAATCTCCCCACCCAATTGGTTGCGCCACCGAAGCACAGTATACTGTGACCGAAGATTCTATTTTGAAGCGTAATGCTAAAGAGTAAATGCAGTAATAGAACCAAGAGCGTGACATGTTGCAAAACCTGGGAGAGCACCACACGGCGGAGAGAGCGCTAGTTGGGCGTCCTTTGGTTTCAAAATGATTTCATGTACATCGATATTTCTGTAATAGAATATTGAATTCATTGAAGGAAAACTGTATATTCCTAACCAATTTTATGTTTTTTCCATTATCTGGGTGTTATGCAACTATGCAATCTAATAACGAGTCGCCACTGCTGTAATTATCTACAGGATCTCCATCACTGCGCAACTACACTGCAGGAAATTAATGGAAAAGTGCGGACCGCTCTTACCAAATATTGTAGGTGCCATCCCAACAGGTTATTATGAAGTCTATACTTTCCTTGAAACGTAGGGTGTGAGGTCTTTTAGATTTTGAAACCTTGTGTGCAGAACTAATCAACAGTCTTCGCAATTTCTTTCTGCGCAAACGATTGTCCAATAAGCAATGTGTGCAATGAACACGGATTTTATGCGTCTGAACCTCAAATAAGCTCTTTTTGAGAGTCCATGCACCGCCCAAGAAGATATGTAGGCTGAGTGAATGGGTGCACAAGCATTTGCACAACAGGTTTCCAGCCTGGATGAAAGTCAACGCTGTGAACATAGTTTTGAAAGTCTCCGAGCTAACAAAACCCGCTGGGACAGATGTCTTCGTCATTTCCATCCAGAACAAAATTACTCCCACTCGCAATTACCTTCGACGTGTGATTGAGGAAATGAGAGTAGAGAATCGATGCCACTTTCCACTCACTAAAGCAAAAGAGTTCAACATCTAATGTGTTCTGAATTAGCACGAACAGAATACCTGACCCGGGAAATAGACGTTGTTGCAATAGTCCATTAGTCGGAGAGCTGCAAAGTTAGAGATAATAGAAAAAAAAGTTCCATATTACAAGTTTAAAACAAACTTAGTACCGGGAACGAAAGCGGCGACGATGGTGTAACGGTTAGCGTAGCGTTGTACCCAAGTTCGCGGGGTCAAACCCGATCGAAGCCGTTGATTTTTAAGGGCGAAAAAATCCTTCGTACGCCTTCCTTCGGAGGGGAAGTAAAGCCGGCTGTCCCATGTTAGTAGATTTACTTACATGTAAAAGATCCTCAAGCCTAAATGACGCCTCTGAGCTAAATTCAAATCGCCTGTTTCTCGCCCAAGAAATACCTCCTTTCTCCGCTAGTTGGTGAAAGGAGCGTAGCGAAATTTGCGTGGTCAGACGGAAGAGCGGGCCTGATGGCCCGAGTCTCGCCACGTAAAATAAGGCAAATTCAATTCAATTCAATTCAAACGAAACGTAAGCTCGCGTGAAACGTTGCAGTCACCGCAGATCGCATGGTCCAAGGCAAAAAACAGCTTAGAAATTATTTAATTTAATTAGTTAGATTAATTAATTTAAATTAATTAGAAATTATTTAATCAACAATGAATCCATGTCGGCCGTCTGTGCACAAGATCACGGCTATACACCTCTTAAGCTGCTCCAAGAAGACCCCAAGTTCTCCGAAATCTGAGGACCGAATTGACGAGGCGGAAGTATTTGTGCTGGCCATTCAAGATCATGTAGTAACCACTAATAACTCCGGGCGTTATATTATGAAAGAATCAGTGACAAGTGTCGCCTGTGTAAGAAGGCCACCGAATCTATTCAACACATTTGCAGTGGATGTTCTTAGTTGGCACAAACAGATTATTTACAACGTCAAATAATGTTGCCAAAATCATTCACATAGCAAAAGATCGGAATTGATAAAGGAAAGCTTGCCTTTTTACAAATATCTACTAGAACAAGTTCTGTCTAATGAGAGCACAAACATCTTGTGGGATATTTCCATTGTTACAGATGACTCTGGAAGCAAATAAGCCTTATATTGTCGTATTCGACAATACTACTCGCAAGGCAATAATAATAGATATCGCAGTCCCATTAGATAATAATCTGCTGTCAACAATTACAGAAAAGAAAAGGAAATATCAGCCACTCAATTGAACTGAAAAACCTATACAAGTTAATAGAGGTAGATATTGTACGCAGGGGCGGATTAATATTTTTGCCGCCTGTAGGCACATCAAATTTGCCGCCCCCTGTTTAAAATTAATGTTACGTTTCAAATTGTAACGTTTCAGTAACAATTCCTCATTAATTTAAACGTTTTAACTTTAAAAATAACATTATATTTTGCACATTGTTTTCATAAATTAAATATTTTTTTTGGATTAGCTAATTTTGGATATAAACTGTATCTTCATAGCAAGTAACGTTCAACATTATTAACGTTTCAGCACTGAAACGTTAACATTAAAAGGAAACTAAAACATGACAACTAGTATTGCAACATGTTTTCTTTCGTCAACGGGCCTTAGTTTCAGATTCATATACTTCTGAAATCATAAGGTATACTCTAATGAAGTAGACAAATAAATAGCTTATATTAAATATTAATATGATATTTTTAAAATAAAAATATGATTTATGCTGTTATAGTTTTTAGAGAACCTAAATTTGTTTTAGAAAATATCAAGAAAATTTTGCGCCTTTGAAAATTTGCCGCCCTTGAAAATTTGCCGCCGTAGGCACGTGCCTACTGTGCCTATGCGTAAATCCACCTCTGATTGTACGTAGCCGTTGTTATTTCAACCAATGGGCTTGTTGATGAAGATTGGAAGATTGTGAAAGAGAAACTCCGCCTAAATGAATGGCATTTCAGAACCATGCAAAAGGCGATGTTGCTGGCAAGTAGCAATATTATGCATAAGGTTCTCTCTCTTAGTCATTGAAGAGGAGCCTGAGTGCACTGGAGCATGGACTTCTCACCATTTGTCTCACCATACATGTTAACGATCGGTCCTGGGGCTGTATCTGAAAACTCCGGACGAGCGAGAAATTTTGAAAAAACATATAATAATAATAATAATAATAATAATAATAATAATAATAATAATAATAATAATAATAATAATAATAATAATAATAATAATAATAATAATAATAATAATAATAATAATAATAATGGACAAAGGGAAACTACAGAGAGCGATCCGGGATGGTCTGGAGTCTATCCCCCAACTGCCGGTAGGACCGCCGGACAAGGCACAAACAGATACCCTCGTAGAGGCAACCATGAACCTCATTACCAAAGCATGCAACGCCTCTATGCCCATTAAAAGAAGAGGAAACGGAAAACGCCCGGTCTATTGGTGGACCAATGAAATAGCAGAATTACGGGCAAATTGTCTCAAACTCCGCAGAAAAGCACAACGAGCACACAGAACCAACCCCGCGAAGCTAGCAGAGCTTACAGCGGAGCACAAGGTTGCGAGGAAGACACTGCGAAACGCCATCAAGAGCAGCAAAACCGAGTGCTGGAAAAAACTGTGCGCGGAAGTCGACACTGACCCCTGGGGACTGGGGTACAAAATTGTCACCCAGAAACTAGGGGCCCTTGGACCCACGGTCTCCCCTAGCCCAGAAGAAACGACGAACATAGTGGAGGCTCTCTTTCCAACGCACCCAATTAGAAGCGAAGGAAACGATGAACCGGGGAGTATCGACGTACATACCTTCAGCAAAGAAGAGCTAGTAGCGGCGGTAAGCTCCCTAAAAGCCAAGAAGGCACCTGGACCGGATGGCATACAGGCGGAAGTCTATAAAGCGATGGTGGAAACAACCCCACAACTGCTATTAGACATGTACAACACTTGTCTCAAAGCAGGTATATTTAGCACTCGCTGGAAAACCGCGCGACTGGCCCTCATAAGCAAGGGCAAAGGCGACATGCATACGCCAACAGCGTACAGACCTCTCTGCATGTTAGATGTAGCGGGGAAAATCCTGGAAAAGCTCCTGAAACCGCGGTTGTTGGCGGCCACCGAAGCTGCAGGAAATCTGTCCGACCAACAGCACGGGTTCAGACGAGGGCGCTCCACGATAGGAGCCATACGGGAGGTTATCAGAACCGTCGACAGAGCGAACGAGGCATGCCACGCGGCCCGCCCAATCGTCCTTCTTGTGACCCTCGACGTCAAGAATGCGTTTAACTCGGCAAGATGGGCTGACATCCTGGACGCGCTGGAAAACACCTTCAAAGTCCCCAAATACCTTACCAGTATGGTAAGGGACTACCTTAAGGACCATTACATCCTATACGAGACAAAAAACGGGCTGAAATCCAAGCCAGTCACCGCCGGTGTTGCACAGGGCTCGATACTAGGACCAGATTTCTGGAACGCAGTATATGACAATCTACTAAGGGCAGAGATGCCGGAAGGCACTCTTCTGGTCGGATACGCAGACGACACAGCGGCCGTCATAGAAGCCCGTAGCGTTGAGCTAGCCCAACTAAGGCTAAACCAGGTGATGAGGCGAGTCAGTGACTGGATGGAAGGCTACGGTCTGCAGTTGGCACCCGCAAAAACGGAAATCGTGGTACTCACCAGGAAAAGAATCCCCACCATCTTACCCTTACAAGCGGGAAGAGAAAGGGTACTAACGAAACCGTTCACAAAGTATCTGGGTGTAACCCTGGACACGAAGCTGACCTTCTGGCCCCACATTAAGAAGGCCGCCGACAAAGCTGCAACCACAACCGCAGCTCTGTACAGGTTGATGGCCAATGTAGACGGACCACGGCCGAACAAAAGGAGACTGCTGATGTCGACAGTACAGTCAATGCTACTGTACGGAGCTGAAGTGTGGGCCGAAGCGATGACTGTGAAAAAATACAGAACACGGATCACAGCTGTTCAGCGTAGGGGAGCACTGAGGGTGGCATGCTCTTACCGAACAGTCTCCGCAGACGCCATCCTTGTGATCGCCGGAGCAATACCGATCGACCTGCTCGCGCTGGAGCGCAAGCGAACTTATGACAGGAGCGCAGGCGACGGCAGAGCGAAAGCGGCACAAGAGGAGTGGAAAGAGACAATGGAGCGCTGGCAGGAACGCTGGAACGACGGGACCAAAGGGAGGTGGACGCACCGACTTATTAAGAAGTTGCTGCCATGGGTGCAACGCGAGTTTGGGGAAGTGAACTTCTACCTTTCCCAGTTCCTGACAGGACACGGCTACTTCAGAGACTATCTCTACTGCATGGGGAGGGTTCAAACACCCCACTGTAAGCACTGTGGAAATCAATTGGACACCGCCGAGCACACCTTTTTCCAGTGTACAAACCGGAAAGAAAAACTCTATAAACTAGAGGAAACGACAGGTAGTCTCACGCCAGAGAACATTGTCGACACAATGCTAAGAAATGAGAAGTCCTGGAACGCAATTTCCCACTTCATAGAAAGCGTTCTGCGGGCAAAGAAGGAAGAAGGCTGTCTAAGCGATAGCGTATAAGGACGGAACAAATGAAGAGGCATCCATCAGGAAAGGCCCCAGCCTGAAGTAATGCGAAAGCGGTCCCAGGCTGAGGTCAGATGAAGAAACAGGTGGTTATTTTTAGTGAGGTCGCCTAGCAAGAGGTAATCCCACACTGTTGAGCAACTGGTCCCGCTCTTCGCCTTTTGAAGTTTTTTTTCCACCTGGCGCAAAAAAAGAAAATAATAATAATAATAATAATAATAATAATAATAATAATAATAATAATAATAATAATAATAATAATAATAATAATAATAATAATAATAATAATAATAATAATAATAATAATAATAATAATAATAATAATAATAATAATAATAATAATAATAATAATAATAATAATAATAATAATAATGATGATGATAATGTCATGTTATGATATTGGATTATCGACACCAACATTTAAATAGTTAGTGGGCTCTTGTGGGACCGTACGGCAATTTTTGCAACTCTAACGCCTAGCAGGTATCAGGTGTTGGCGGTTTCATCCAATCGAGAGCTTAAACGTCAACATACGTTTTCACGTCACTATGGTGACGTTCACGCTCTCGATTGGATGAAACCGTCTACAGCTGATACCTGTCAGAGGCAGAATAACATAAATCGAAGTGTAGTTCTTGTTCACGAATACAGAGAGATATTTTTAAAAAATCAATAGTACCATTGCTTTTCAAATAACAAAAAAATTGCCAATATTTTTGGTAAAAGGAGTAATATTTGATTTCACAATAATTTATGAATTAGTCGCAAAATTGGACGTGAACACAGATTTATAAAAACTATTTGTAACATTTCGTAGCACTTATTTTCATGATCCCAACCGCTATATTAAGTGTGTAATGTTGGTCATGCTGTGATTTGTGTAGTTTTCTTTTTTCTACTGTGGGCCAAATGTGGGTTTGTTTAAACAACATGCAACAGCGCTCCAAGTGAAATAGCTTGATTAGCTTGTGCGAGTCGGTACGAGTGTTCAACCGTGTTTTAAAAGGGAATACAAACGTTGGTACTGTTTTACTTTCAGCGCGGTGTTCTGTTACTGTCTTTGGGGACAAGAAGCAAATATTATTTGAAATAAAAATACCTTATATCATGACAACACCCACTGGTATACCTGATAAACTTTGGCAGCCGTCCTATACAGTGTTAGAAACGACGTAAGTAAGGTTATATTCGTGTAATGATGAAAAAGTATAATATTTGTGAATATCATGCCACTAATTTATTTTTCACAGTTTTTGTCGCGATTTCTTTCCCAGGTATTCGCGATTGGTGGTTTAACTATAATTGAGGGGTAGTATAATTGTAAAGTGATTCTTAACCCTCTGACGGGCACATTCCTATTTTATATTTGTGTTTCCACACATTATCAGCAAAATATTGAGTGTTAATATATTTCTTTATTCGTGGATGAATACATTCATAAGTAGTCAGATGTCTAGTGCTGTTTGTACATTACCGTAGATGGAGAAAAATGTTGATAAAACCTGAGTGAAGTTTTATAAAATTTACGTTCTTTATGCACTATTCTTTTAGATGCATTTTTATATTCACTTTATTTCCTCTTCGTGTGTGGTATGTTAGTTTCTTTTTTATCCTTAAGTAGACGTTTTTTATTGTTTTTTTACGTTTTTAACATATAAAAACGTTTAAAACGTATTTATACGTTTTTTTTGTGTTTTGTTTCAGAATGGGAGAAATAGTCATTGAACTGTATTGGAAGCATGCTGCAAAAACATGTAGGAACTTTGCAGAGTTGGCAAGACGTGGATATTATAATGGCACAAAGTTTCATAGAATAATAAGAGATTTTATGATCCAAGGTTCTAAAAATTTGAGAACATTTCTATAGCATGAAACTAAATGTTACTTGCAAGAGTTTAAGAAATAATTCTATGGTTCATTAATTTGCAGGTGGTGATCCTACAGGTACAGGGAAGGGTGGAGCCTCTATTTATGGCAGAAATTTTGATGATGAAATTCATGAAGAACTAAAACATACAGGTAATTACCCTTATGTGAAAAATATTACTTTGTCAATCATCAGTGACGCCTAGGCCACTTGCATGCTGTTCTGCCCAACCTTGCAAATTTCACTATGCTGCTTTTGTCATCTAGCTGAGAAAAAGGTATCACTGGGGTGAAGAAAAAGGTGTTTAAAATTTAGCTTTGTGGCTTCTTTTAGGCTTCAGGATCTTTAACATGCAAGGTTAATCTTAGTTAATCTACATGGGACAGACAGATTTACTTCTCTTAAGCAAGGCCTTCCAAGACTTCGATCAGGTTTGATCCTGTGAACTTCCAATGTGCCAACCATTACATTATCAAAGCAACTCCTCATTTCATGTATGTTTACTGTGTAAATGTCATTTATTTGAAAATATTCTGAGCTTTGTTACAAGTTTCTTCTGGAGGTTTATCCTTTTTATGATGTCATCTAAAATTTGCTCTATACGATGAGTCAGTGTAGAGAAGTCATGATCAGTGAAAGACTTCAAAATGACTTGCTTATTGAATTAATCAGGAGGTTAATGATCAATAGTTTAGTAATTTTTTGAGTTAATTTATTCAATTACTGTATTTTCACAAGAGTACTGAAATTTTGTGCTTGAAAATGTGAAATGTTAAAAATGCTATACTTAATAACAGGTTTCTCTAAGAATATTCTTATAGATTCATAAAATTAGTAAAAATTTATTTGTTTCATCTATGATTTGTGAAGACAATTAGCGCTATCCTTTTATTTGTTTTCCTTATAACTTGCATCAAGCATACATATTTTTTTGAAAGTGAAGAATGACAAAGGGTAATAAAGAATTTATGAATTAAAGGACTTCTTTCTTGATATCATCTTCATCTTGCATAAATAGTAGATATTAGAAATATCCAATTTGTCCGCACTAGTTGGCAGCTGTTGAAGATCCTAGTTCATAGTTTTTTCTTGTATCACGTTTAATCATGGTCTTTTGTTTGAAATGTAATATAATTTTTTTAATTAAAATTATTGTAGGTGCTGGAATCCTTTCAATGGCAAATTCAGGCCCCAACACAAATGGCTCCCAGTTCTTTATTACTCTTGCGCCCACTCAGTGGTTGGATGGGAAACATACGATATTTGGTATGTTGTAAACAGTGATATATTCTTTTTTTTTTAATTCCTTTGGCCTTTTAAAAGTTTATTGTTGTGTGTTTTATGATTTGCAGGACGAGTGCATTCAGGAATGAATGTTGTCAAAAGAATTGGCTTGGTAGAAACTGATAAAAATGACCGACCAGTAGATGATGTGAAAATCATCAGAGGATTTGTGAGATCACATTAATTTTTTAAAATTTGTTTGTAAATATTTTTTTATATTTAATATACTGTAATTTCATCAGAGGAAGGATGAGTGAAATAGGATATCTATCTAAATTCTGTCATTAGGGAATTAATGGAAAGTGAGGGTCGAAGAAACACCACTTTTTGTAACAATTGTACTGAAATTTTATAATTTTTTTTTAAACAGAATTGAACAAGTGTTCTTAAAAGTGTGAAATTATATCATGGCAATGACTTGTCAGTGAAAAGCTTTTTATTATTTACAAAGATTGTTTTGGTGAACTCCTAATCATATGTTAAGTCCTTGCAAATTTAACAAATATCTCCCTAACATGTTCCTATTCCCTTTTCACTTCATGAGGAAATGAAAAAAATTGCTTTGAAAACAGGCTTTTTCATGATTGCTGAATTCATACAGTCTCTCAGGATAATACAGTGCGATTATTGAAGAATTCTGTGTAGTCTAAAGTACAGTAGTGATAAATTGCTTTGTTCCTTGTGACTAGACAAATCGATTAGCACTATTTTTTGCTGGATTCTTTTGGTAGAATTCTTGAAGAAATGTGTTTTTGTTTGTTTTGAGGCCATTAGAGATGAATTGCAGTAAATTACCTTTCTGGCATGACACAAATCTTTAGGAATTGATTCATCAGCTTTCTTGAGAAAGTCAATTATTATACCTAGTTTAAAAAGTATTTCAATTATTACTTTTTCATGTAAGTTCTTGAGGATGGATGAGCCAGATGACTCTTAGGTTTAACATTTCTTTTTATTACGATCTTGGGGTAAAAAATAATTACATATTTATTAATGTGAAAATACTGGCCACAGGTGCTGCACAGTGTTATATGAGCTGTGTTCAACATTAGTGTTATTACAAGAATGAATTGCTAAATATACATTTAACTGAAATTATAGTTATCTGGAGTGTGACTTTTGGATGAGCTTATCTTGTGTTCTCATGTTTATGAAACATCCAAAATAATCAAAAATGATAATTTGGCACACAATAACATTAATTTCTTTAATTTTACACAATGAACAGTGCTTTTGAAGTCATTAAGAAAACGAAAACAACTCTAACCCTACTCAAAGACATTTCAGCTTTTCAATTATGTGAATTCATACTGTTTATGCATCATAGCTTTATATACAAACATCTAGAGTATTGCTAAAAAAATCTTGAATACAATTCAAAATTTCATCATTAGATACAAATAAAGTAGACTCTAGTATGCCTCATGCAGTAAAGCTAGATGGTACGTGAGTTTTCATGACATATTGACATGTGTAATAGAGGATGAGGATACACTCCTGGCACAGATGTTAGACTGGTTAATTGAAGAAAGTGTAAGGGTAGTCATACATGCCCATAAACAGATCCCAACTTGCAAAACAATGTTTCCGGTACAAATGAGGGACTCAAAATAATAATGGTAGATCCCAACCGAAGGTGGGGCTGTTTTGAGAGAAATGACTTTTTTTGTTTTCATTCACCTTAGACAAATTTTTGAAGGTGGAATTTGACAGTTTTGCATATTCCAATTTATTTGATATTTCAGCATATGATAGTTTACCATCATACATCTAACTGGAAATGCGAGGTACATTCTGCTTTTATAATCCTGAGCCCCTCAATGCAATGCAGTTATCTTGCACAGCCCATCACAAACTGCATATTTTTTACTTTTATTAACATGACACTGGCTAGATCTGTGACTGATTTTAATAAATTGTGTTTTTTTTATTTAGTCTACTAAATTAACACATTTGAATCAGATAATAACTAGGGAATGGCTTAACAGGAAAATACAAAACGTATCCAGGTAAATGCTCTAAAATAAGTTCTATAAAGTGTATTAAGACCTATAATAATTTTTATGAACAATAATTCTTCAGGCAAGTTTATTCTTACCATCCTAATAACATTTCAATTTGTAGGTTTTCACGAAGAATGTCCGAGATTATACATTTAACAATTAGCAATACATCTCAATTATCACATTTACAATGAAAATTAAAAGTAGTTTTAAATAAGAATGTGCATAACATTTAGCCATTTGCATTCAAACAAATCATGTTTAATAGCTTCATGTTTAAATTGGGTGTTTTCTGGATGTTGGATGTTTTGGGCATGTACAAAGTGAGTATACTTTCTGTCTATAAGAGAAAATATTTTGCATTTCCGCTGAAATCCAGTCCAAAATAATATACAATGTGATTAACTTTTATTTTATTTATATTATTGTCCTTTATCATTTACCCTTTTGCAATTATTATTATTATTATTATTTAGGTTGTACCAGTTGTTTTTTACCATAACACCTGGGCTTTTCTTTTACTAAACAATCCTCTTACTTTAATAACCATGTTAAAAGCTCTGTCAAAATTACAATCAAACGTCACAATTCAGAATAGACACCATAAACAATACTTAGTAGCAAAACTATAAAATTACAATTTTCTTTGTGGAATAAGTATGTTTTTGTCAAATTTATAGAAAATGAAAACAGTAGAACAAAACTTCAGAGCAATAATTTATTTATTTTGTAATTAATACATAACAAAATTTATTTTGTCTTCACATCAATCCCTAATCGGGATAAAACCTCAGGTAGTTGCAGGAGAAGTTCTTCTACTGTAGGAGTGAAGTCTTTTTCAATCCAATACTCTTTCAGTTGTTGCAGCACTAACCCAAGAGTTTTACCAGAAGGTACACCTCTCTCTTTAAGCTGGTTTCCAGTAACTGGAAAACGAGGAACTTTCCACTCGCTGAACTCCTCTAACAATAGTTGGTCTCCTCTGTATCTTAATACTTCAAGAACAAATTCAAAGATGTCAGATGTTTTCATCTTACTGCTCACAACTATTCGTTGATATGGTCGTACTGCTATGTCTGAAATCTTATCTTCACGATGTTCAACGAGAAAGAGTGCTAAATCTCTCTCAAAGGCTGACAGTTTACAACGAGCATGAAAGGTCATTACTTCTTCTGGTTTCTTTAAGAGTGCACTAATAACAGAAATACCTCGGAGACCCTCCAATTTTCTGGAGCATACTTTGGTTAATTCTTCAATATTGGGGTTTTCAGGTAACCCAATAAAAGGCCCAATATGAAGTTCTAACATAATCTTCAGCAAAGACTCTGCAAAATTTCCTTCTAAAATTTTTCTCAATTCACTCCATATTCGTTCTCCTGATATTCTTTGTAGCCCTTCTGCATTATTTTTTATTGCTTCAAGTGTCTTGGCATCATGACTGTTTGGATCTTTAGCAATTCTTCCATAGAACCTAAAATACCGCAAAATTCTAAGATAATCTTCTTGAATTCGTGTATTGGGATCACCAACAAAAACAACTTTCTTGTTCAATAGATCATCATACCCAGAAAAATAATCATAAACTGTTCCATCTAAACCAAGGAACATAGAATTTATAGTGAGGTCTCTGCGATTGGCATCTAATTGCCAGTCTGTAGTAAATTCAACTTCAGCATGTCGGCCATCAGTAAGTACGTCAATACGCAAAGTTGTGACTTCAAAATTCTCTTTATCATTGATCCTAGGTGTGATTGTTCCATGCTTTTCTCCTTGCATATTAATCATTCTAATATTTTCTTCAGTAAACATTTCCTTCATTTCATTTGGAGTGGCTGTGGTTGCAAAATCCAAATCATGAGGAGTTTTATTCATTAGAAGATCTCTGACAGCTCCTCCTGCAATTCGTAATTCAAATCCATGTTTTTGAAACAAATCACCCAAAACTTGAAGTTCAGGTGTAAATATTGACTTAAATTCGGGTGTGTCAAGTTTCATAATTGTGGGAACTTCTTTGTTTAATATCTTAACTGGAGCAAAACAATAATATCTTCCAATTTTTTGAACAATGAATTTCCCAGTCAGAAAGTGTTCTACTTTTAACGCACACCTTAAAACTGGTGCTGTTAAACTCGTAATAAATGAAATTACCATGGCTTGATTGCCCTACTCATCAAACTTCGCATGATAAAGAATCAATAGAACGTCCACTTCCATCCAGACACATTTGTACTCCAAAGTCCAATGGAATTACATCCCCATCCACTTAGCTTTTCTTTACACGGGTTAAACTTCGATTCACAAAATACGTAACCGATTTTCAGAGGTTATGATTAGCGTCACGTTAAGCGGCATTCTGCTGGTTATTCATATACACTCTTTGGGTTATTCCATCTATCGTGTTTTGTACCGCGATCAACAATAATGCCAACCCCATCATTCATACAAGAGAGTTCATCTGCTGCACAATGATGTAAGTAACATTCTTACATCAGACACCACACGAACTGTCAGTCTCAGACAGCTCCTCTTGATCCGGTATTGCGCGGCTGTGCTGTGAGGAACGTGAATACAATGTTTTCGAATATGTTAGGAGATCTTGACTTACCGTTAATGTAGTTCTAGTGAGAATTTACTCCCCACTATGAAGATGGCACAAATCACAGTTTCAGGAAATTCACACACTTAAAAAGCAAGAGTAATAAAACCAATGAATAGCGGAAAAAGCGTAGTTGCATTACGAATGAATTAAATAACTATTTATTTTCTAGTGAAGTGAATTTTAGTAGTGTCTTCTGTGCCATATTTGCAGTGTTTTTAATAGTGCACAATTAGCGATATTGCCGTTTGCCATGTGCGTTTGGCGTTCTCTTTGCTGATTCGATCGCGTACCTGTCAGAGACGCTGAGTGTATTTGAAAATCAATGTGCGCATACATTTGATCTAAGAACTGAGTGGTCTTGTAAAAAAAGAACCATGTCAATAGAAATTCATCCTTTGACGAAGAATCCAAGTGTAGCATGGCAAGAACTGTCAAAGCAACAGAAAGTTATTAAAGTAAATGTTCAGCACCCAAAATCCCCAGTGGCTGATGATAAGGTCTGTTGGTCAATTTTTGAAATGTTATGAACGTTTTAAATTGGAAATTAAAAATTCTTATGGGTTCTTTAATTACAGATACGAATAGTATGCATGAGTGATACTCATTCCCGCACATCCCAACTCCCTTTTGACATACCACATGGAGATATTTTCATCCATGCTGGAGATTTTACAAAAGTTGGTTTGAAAACAGAAGTGAAAGATTTTAATGACTGGCTTGGTAAGTTCACTAAATATTTTTGAAGTGCATGAAGTGTAGTTTTGATTATTTGGATGTTAAATATATTTTATTTTTGTAGGTGGTTTGCCACATAAGCATAAAATAGTTATAGCAGGAAACCATGAATTGAGTTTTGATGATTCATTAACTTCTCAATTAAGTCCTGGTGCTATTGACAAATCTACTCATACTGGATATAGTCTTGTTGATCATATCCCTACTTTGGGCTTGCCAAAGGAAAATATAACAGAGGCATTGAAAACAGCAAACATCAAAAGTTGTTTGACTAATTGTATATACTTACAAGATACAGAAGTAATTCTCTATGGAATCAAATTCTATGGAAGCCCATGGTTAGTTTGACAAAGAAACAATACATACAGTTTTACTTACATATACTTTGACAGTGACAATAATTTCTTTTTAATTTTACATTTAGGCAACCAGAATATTGTAAATGGGCTTTTGGTCTCCCTCGAGGAAATGAACTACTGAAGAAATGGAACCAAATACCAGATGACACTGATATCTTAATTACCCACACCCCACCAATTGGACATGGGGATTTGTGCTGCACTGGAGTGAGAGCAGGTTGTGTTGAATTGTTGTCTACTGTCCAGCAGAGGGTGCGTCCAAAGTACCATGTCTTTGGGCATATTCATGAAGGTAATATTTACCATAATTATAAATTTTATAATAATAAAATTATATTTTAGTGTATGATTTTATGAAATGGTACATCAATGTGATACTAATAGAGGGGAAGATTTTTCACTTGGGGAGAGCAAGGTATCTTCCCATGCCAGATTTACTTATTTGGGGACTTTCACCTTTTTATGTGTTGTGCCTCTTAATGTTTTCTGTTAATTAAGAATGGAGAAAGAGGAGTAAAGTAAAACAGCATTCAGATGAAACCCTTGAAGGGGTTGAGGCAATGTAATGATAACCATTTCTCACATCCAAAATAAAGATAATGAAATTTCACTTTGCAAATGTTATGATTTAAAATCTATAGTATTCATAGACTTACCACATGTGTTTAGAAATTAGTAGGAAACAAACTTGAGAAATGCCTGGATTTAAGTACTACTTCAATTTTGCTACATCTTAAAATCTCAAAACTTTTTAATTTATAATTTCAAAGGCAAAAAGCAAATGAAATTTTGTATTAAGCTAATAATACTAACAAATTGGAAAAGTTTTTCTGTTTTTTGAAATAGTTTAAAAATAAAAACTTCAAAAGCTAGTTAAATAATTACTATCTCTTATACTAGGTATGTACAGACAATATCTGTTGTATAGAGAAAGTTTTGTAATGCTGCCAAAAACTGCTGTTGAGATTTTGACAGAAAGACATGTGGGAGGAGGGGGGGGGGGGCGTAATAGAGAAAAAATATGAATTTGAAATAGATCTTATATTTTTCAATAGACTCCTAGGATATTTTCAATATTTTCTCACCAGTAACTAATTTTTTGTGTGGAATAGGGCAATGTAATCTTATAAAATAAACATAGTATAGGTCTGATTTTCATTAAAATCTGAGAATTTATTAAAATTGCAAATGTTTACTTTATAACCCTGTCTTACAATTACATTATTGAGGGAGATTGATTTATTTTTCGTAACAATTAGATCTTTAAATAATGTATATAATTAAAAAAAAAATTGGAGTAATTTGTGAACAACTGAGTTGAAATGGTGACAATATTCCCAAAGGTTGGTGGTATCAATGGAGTACGAGTGGGTTGAGTCACTGAGGGTATCCCCAAGTGAAGAGGAAGGAATTGCTGTCGTTGGCCTTGAAAAGATATGCAATAGAGTTCAAAAGAGCAAAATGTAATAAAAGTAAGAAAATGCAGTGCTTTGAGTTTGTAAATACTTAATTTAAAAACATTAACCATAGTAAATGCAATAGAGGTAGATGCATGATTTGTTCCATTGAAGTGAATGCACTTCTGTATTTTAAAATTGGTGGTTCTATATCATATTTAGTGATACTTCCCTGTTTGTCATATAACTGTTTACAGAGCATTCTAAGTGAATGAATTCTGAACTACATTTAATTTACAATACAAAAAATTTAAAACAGGTAGTCATTTGTGAATTTCTTAATATCTTTTTTAGACTGCGGAACAAATTTTAAAAAAGCCTCTTGAAAGCGGCCGTTTCCAAAGGAGGACCCTAAGCAAGTGCTCGCATTGTGTACCAATGATTTCCATATCTGATAGCATCAAACGGCATAAAGTGAAAGTTTATAAAAGAAGATAAATCATAGTAATTGTGTTTGAACAATTGAAGAAATGAACTGAATTGTTTCTACTTTGAGCTGTTGTTTATTAGAACTTGTAAAAGAAGAATTTGTTCCGACATAGAAATGTTGACAGAAGAGGGAAATATCTGCTATTGTGAGCCATTTGTGTGTGTGTGTGTCTATATATATTCAAAACCTAAGGGGAAAGATCCTAGAGGAAGCTTCATTCTACCGGCCTATATGCATGGTTGTCACAGTTGGTGAAAGAGTTGTAGCGATTGATTTGCAGTCGAATGGAACAAGCGACGGAGAGCGTAGGACTTGCAGAAAACCAATATGGGTTTAGAAAGGATAGGTCTACATTAATGCCAGTCAATATGTAGTTGACGTAGCTTGGAACCCAATACAAGGCAAGAGATGGAGAAAGGGTAGGAAAAAGTATTGCAATATTGTCACCCTGGATGTCGAGAACGCCTTCTAGTCGATGAGATGGAACTGCATTCTAAGAGCAGCATATGAGAGTGTCACAGTATCTGGTTAAGATAGTCGTCGGATACTTTACAGGAAACACGCCGTTGTACCACATGGAGGATGGTCAACGGCCCCATAGAGTTACCGTAGGCGTTCCATTCCTACTGTGAAACATAATATACGACGGCGTTCTCAGAATAGAGATGCCGCACGGTGCTGAGACCATTGGTTTTGCGGACGTCGTGGCACTCACGGTAGTGGTCAAACATAGAGGGAGTGGTTGAAATCCCCAATAAAGCCGTATTCTTAGTCCGCGGATGGTTAACCTCTGTTGACTTGCAACTAGAGGTCTATAAAACAGACAATTCTCGTCACGAGCAGAGCGGTAAGAGAATCCATCACTAGTGGGAGACATCCACACCCACTCGGGTCTATATCTCAAGTACTTGAATATTATGATTGTTGCGTGGCTACGGTTTAGCTATCACCTCCTGTACATCAGTGATAAGGCGGCAATAGCGACGATGGCCTTGCGGAGACTAATGCCGAATGACAGAGACAGGAGCGGAGATGACTGCTGTCAAATGTCAGTTCTTCGATCCGGCTATATGCAGCTCCAGTATGGGCAGCTAGAATAAATACGTTGCCGAATAGGTGGAAGATAGTCTCTGTGTGTAGGAGAAGCGCACATGCAGTGGCCCGCGCTTATCACACGGCCTCGTATGATGCAGTGTGGCAGTCATGCCTCCAATCGAATGCCTAGTGACAGAACGGCACAGGCTACACCGAGGCAGATAGAAGGGAAAGGAAAACCTGTCAGGCCACGCAGAAGAGAGACGCGAGTCCAGAATGATTCAGAAGCAGAGACTACGGGTCAGCTCGCAAAAGAGGAGATGGGCACATCGACTCATCCCAGATGTAGAGGTATGGGGGGGGGGGGTGAAGCTATTGCGAGGTGCAGTTCCATCTAACGCAAAATAAGGCAAATTCAATTCAATTCAACTGCTGACTGGACACCGCTCTTTCCGAGGATATCCCTTCCGCTTTCACCGGGCTGAAGAACGAGTGAGCCCTCACTGCTCCTCATTAGTGGAGGGACGAAATACCTATTGGACTATTTTTAGATCTTTCAAAAGCTTTTGACGTCATTGATCATAAAATTTTACTTTCAAAATAACCTTCGTTTGGAATTCGTGGTATTGCTCTAGATTGGTTATGTTCGTACCTTAAACAACTCTGAGAGTAGGAACACTTACTGGAATAATGGAACATTATGTACACACCTTTTCGATTCTTTGCCAATTGCATGTGGAGTCCCGTAGGAATCGATTTTAGGCCCTATTCTCTTACTACTTTACGTACACAATACGCCCTCGACGATTAGAAACGGAAGAACAGTTCTCTTTGAGGATGATAGAATATTATTTGCAATAAAGAAACCGTAAATAGTACAATATATATTTCAAATTGGTTCCGTAATAACAAATTAATAGTAAATGAAAAGAAAACTGTTTCATTTCAGTTTTGCAAAAAAACAAAACAACATCAGCTCAGCATTTCACTGAAAATGAACGGTGCCATTGACTGATGTTAAGGTAACAAAATTTTTAAGTCTTGCAATTCAGTCAGACCTTAAATGGAACGTCCATTTAAATGAATTCCACATTAAATTAAGTTATTTATGCTACGCTTTCAGAATTCTTTCAAATTCAGTAAGCCTACACACTGCTCGTTGTGTATATTTCGCGAATGTTCATTCCCGCCTGAGATATGGCATAATATTCTGGGGAAATATACATTGGCGGCTGCGGCAGGGAGGCGCTAGGGACACTGCCCCCCTACTGAGATCAGTATTTCTCCCCTTGCGCTGTCTAAAATAACCTCTGTGGGTCTGTATATATATCGTGACTGTATCTTTTGAGGAGCGAGCTCCAGGTGGATGTCTTGTCCTTTGGATCTTATCTCACCTCTTCCAGTGGTGCAGTACCACTTTCCGATCAACTCCGGAAAACGCCGGGACGCAGCAATAGCTTTCCCAATTAATGCCTGGGTTGGGCCGCGATGCTCCAGCTGACATCCCTGCTGACTCTAAGTCAGGCCGAGTTCTTTATAAGGTGCCTCCAGTGCACCCGGGACGAATCCCTAGCCATTTACCCGTCGGCTACTGGGCCACTGCCATAACGAATCCGAAAGCCCGACAGAGGACCACCCGGGGTGAACCGGGGGGCTCCGGGCCCTCTTCCCGTTTGCTCACTGCCTTCACCTTAGGCTTACGACCTGAGTTGGGCCGAGATCCAGACTACAGCCGGGTGTTCTGGGTCCCGGTTCGGACTTTAAAGTGGGTTTGGAGCTCACCCGCTAGGGGCTTATCCTCTTCCCGATCTTCGTCTGCTGTGTTCTGCGCGAGCGCCTAGTGAACAGGTCCCGAACGGGATTTCAACCCCGTATAGCCTTCGGCTTTCGCTTCCAGCTCGACCCTCGGTCGGATGGTTCCCCATGTATTAATCGTCCTCTATGCCGTGAGAGGATAGGCTCTCCTTGGCTTTGTTGTGTCTCAATGTGTTGGTCTCTTACTTCTAGCTTACATCTAAGTGCGTTATCTGCAGGCTGTACCCTCGATCGTACCCCGCGTGGCCTCGGCCTCCTAACTATAGCGGTCCTTAGTAGATCCTTCCCCAGATCGTGTGTATCGTATATTGTCGTTGTTTAACGTCGTTTCATTACCATCCTGCCCTTTGAGCAAACACTCTCTGCGACATGGGCGTGCCGGAAAACTGGGGTCGGGTGCGCGTTTTCAGTCAACACCAGGGCATTTCCCCCCTTGCGTTTGGTTGCCGGCCGGCTAGCCATGAGCTCGAAAGCCCTGTCGACGAGGCTGCGCCGAGGTCCGGATTGAAGTGGATGGTTCCTTGTCCACCAGGGTTGCCCCCTCCTGCACTTGCGGTGACTGCCGCCACCTAGCCATGCTTATTGCTTATCGGCAAGGCTGTGCCACGTGACGTGTTCGTGTGCGTCCTACACTACTAGCGTCCTTCACCTAAGCTCTGACGGTGAGATAGAGTACTAAGACAGTTCCCAGTCAGCCTACTGGCTTTTCTAACGCTGAAAAGCTACTCGACTTTCTGCTGACTGGTGGTCGCTTTTCCCCTTGTCCCTGTCTCGGACAGTAGGCGGGGAGACTGGGGCATAGCCGGACGGACATCTCCAGTTTTCCGTCTAGAAGCGCTTACGAAATCCTGTTTCTGGTTCCCGCCTTCGGCCGACAGTCGCGCCTTTCGGCGGCTGCCTACCCGGGCTTACCCGAATCGCCCTGCGGCGGGGGTACGCCGTGACTGGGGACGGGTGGATGTTAACTCCCACCGGAAGCTTGCAGGACTTCCCCTTGCGTTCGACGGTCTAGTGCCACCGTCTAACCGTGCCTTACAGGCTTGTCGGCGAGGCTACGCCACGTGACGTCTTCGCTGTTTCACTACTAGCGTCCTTCACCTAGGCAGCGACGTGGGAGCGGAGAGTACTGGGAGAACTCCTTGTCAGCTTACTAACTGTTCAAACGCTCAATAGCTACTAGGCTTTCCGCTGACAAATCTCTATCTTTTCCTCTCATCCCTGTCTTGGACCTAGGAGGGGAGACTGGGGCATTACCGGGCGATCGTCTCCAGTGTTCGCCTAGGGGCGCTTATGAGGCCGCGGTTCTCTGGCCCCCGCCCTCGGTCGACGGGACGTGTCCCGCCTTGGAAACTGGGGTCGGGTGGATGTTTACTTCACCAGGGGTGGCATGGCCCCTCCTTGCGTTCGGTCTTCCGACCTAGCCGTGCCCGAAGGCTATCGACAAGGTTCTGCCGCAAAACTCAGGGTCCGGGTGGTCGTTTTGAAGGCTCACCAGAGACCGAACCAACCTCCGTCAGTCCGGTCCCCCCTGCGGGGCTGGGGGTCTGTAGGGTTGTTTTCGAATCAACCACTTCTTTAGCTTTCAAACTCCCGTTCTTGTTCCGTAGAACGATTTTCATTGGCTGCGGACACTCGCCTCTGTGTCCTAAACGCAGTGTTGTTACGGAACTTACAGACATAGAAATCACTGCCAATGAGTGTTGAAATGGCAACATGGGTTCGGCAAATGGCGTCTTATGAAGGCCGCCGCCCAGCAGCCTGACAGGGGAGGTAGCAACCTCGTTGTCCGGCGCTATCTATTGATCGATTTTTAAACTTACAATATTCCTTTCGCTTGATTTACGTGCAGGAAAGTGCTATCTGCTGGTGTTCTGTTTAACTGATCTCCCCTATCACAAGCATTCAGCGCAGTAGTGTACAATTAGCATCATCTTTCCGATCCGTAGACAAACTATGTGAATGCTGTATTCCGATCTTTGCATCCAGTTCGTATTGTGCATTGAGATTGAGAATGGTTTCCAATTCTGTAAAATGCCTGAAAGCAGTCAATGTGATTATGAAACAAGGCTGTGCATGAAGAGAATTGGGCCACCTCGGCCTGATATAACAAAAATTACAATCTGATAGAAATGGCAATCGTTCTTTTGTACGGAAATTTCAAAAGGGTAAATGGCCATCGTAATTTTAGGGGGGATTTTGCCTTGTGTTCTCTTTGATTGTAAAACGTTCCAATAATATTAAGATGATTTCCTCCTACAACAGGTTGATCGCGTTTCACAGTACTCTCCGTTCGTGAGCTAACAAACTGAAATCTGAGCTGAATATGCTATATAAAAGAATCCGAGAGAGCTTTTTCACTTTGAAAATATTACAGACATTTTTAAGAAATACCATATCGGAAGAGAGATTGAATGGACTTTGTCTGTTTTCATTATAAAGACTTTTGTTACGAGACTCATTTAATTTTGAAGAATTAGTAATAGATTTGCAGAATGTAACAACAGAAGACTCAATTTAATTTATAGATTATGTGTTTAGCCTATCTTCCGGGGTGATAATTCGTTTGTAAATATTACTTATGTGACGTACAATCCAAATATAACAATTTTTCAAATGCCTAACATTGTTTGATCCTGTAACTTTGTGTGCCTTCCCTGTTGCCTAATCCCAGAGCCGCCACTGGAAATATATCATATAGCTCCCAGACTTTTAGATTACAAAAAAGAATTACACGAATAATAAGCAAATCCCACCCACGCAATTCTTGTGAGCCTCTCTTTATTAATCTAGGTATTTTACCATTGCCTTGTTTCTTCGTATATGAATCAGTGGCTTTTGTCAAAAATGACTTAAGGGCAGGAATATATTTTCAGCAAACGCCGCTGTCTATAGCTACAACATTTGACGTAGTAACCATATTCATCAGGTGACAGTATCAGTAGCTCACTACAAAAAATTCACATATAATACATGTACATTATACCTTGCCCGATGACAAAACGATTAAATTCGATACAAAAGTTTTAAGTTACAAATAAAATATTTTCTGCTGCACAACTGTTTCTATACAATTAGATACTATATCGAGCATACAAAAGGAAAGTAATATTAATTTTAACAGTGTCATTTAATGTATTATATACCATTGTAGAACGTCTTCCCTCTCTTTACGAACAATTTACAAGTTGTTGTAGAAAGGTTGATAATACTTCGGGATGAACTTATTGTGCACCAAATCCATCATGTCCCTTTCTCTCGGAGATCCCTGGCTTAGCATTACATCATTGTTAGATCCCTTTTTTTCCTTTTAATGAAAGCTTCCTGGAAAGTAGCATCTGAATAAGATATCTTGTAGACCATTGAGTTGGGTGATTCCTTCAGAACTTAGATGACTTTTACGTCCGAAATTTTTACACCACCCATGTTAATAGGGTAATATCCATCTGTAACTGCTTGATGTCATAGAAATCATCGTAGCACATCTCATGTACGTGGAGTGGTTCTCCAACGTTCTAATTGCGGAGATAAATATTTCTGGGGTGTACACAGGCCCACTTTTCAATAGACGTTTTACCTTTCTTTCTATGGGAAAGGGCTGAATCACCTTCGTTTTGTGTATGACCTGTAACGAGGTATTTGGACGTAACACTTTTTACATTTAGGAACTGGCTTCGTAGAGATACATGGTAGTCATAAATTAATTTTTTGTTGCCCTGCGCAATTGTCGGAATAAAATATGAAGGATTTTTCATTGTTTTCGTTAGCTTTCTCTCTCATGTATCCAAGTACACAAGTTGCAAGTTCATTCACACCTCTATGTCCATTGCTTTCATCCCAAACATAACACTCACAGGAATTATGGAGCAAATTGTAG
The DNA here is from genome assembly GCA_038098605.1 of Gryllus longicercus. Classification (NCBI taxonomy): domain Eukaryota; kingdom Metazoa; phylum Arthropoda; class Insecta; order Orthoptera; family Gryllidae; genus Gryllus; species Gryllus longicercus. Next base: position 1,753,949 of record JAZDUA010000188.1, on the reverse strand, counting down.
ATGGTAAAGTTCAATACATTTAATTTGGATTTATAATAGACTGATAAGTTTCCTTTCGGCAGTTGTATCACTGCTTACAAATCGTAAACTGCCCCAATGCTGTATTCTGTCGCATCTTCTTTATCAGATCTCTTTTCAGCACGACAGAGTTCAGTGTTTCAGCTAAGTGTTTATTGTACTTTTCTTCTCCTTCAGTATTGCCGTATGCTGTCCAGAGACTACATTGATCTTTTTTTGACACAAAAAATTAAATGTTAAACTGAGTAGTAAACAAACGATAAAACAATGTATAGTTCCCGTATTCAACATTATTTTCTCGACAGTGTGTCATGTAATCTTTATGAATTTCTGAAATGGTCTTACTCCCATCGATGAGGTATCTGGATGAACTTGCTCCGGTATAGTGGCTCTCAATCTTTGGTATAGAATGAATGAATTTTCTAATTCCTTCTTTTATACTTTCGTCAATCATTGTCTGTTTACCATGCTTCCCACGCCTATCTCCTTCCATAAGAACATTCACAACCTTATTTTGTTTCTCCACCACCGTACGTATAGGACGACTATTTATGCATAAAGTATTCATAAAGAATAGCTTGCAGACCCTCACAAGTTTGTCATTTTGATTAAAATAAAACGCCGTAATATTTCTTCGTTGAGGTCTCTTGCCGCCAACACACACATACCGATATTGTAAACGAGCGGGGGGGAGGGCGCCAGGTTCAGCTCCTGAAATATGACTGGATGGAAGTGTTGGGAGGTCATGAATTATAGCACAGAGTCATTTATAATAAACAACAGTTTATTCCTGGCACCATGGGCTGCCAGGGAAGTTACATGTCGCAAAGGGCGACGCAAGTTTCATGCTAACTCTACTCTGTGAGCTTATTGTCCTTATTACTAATTGCTAATTCCCTTAAGGCTAATACATTAGGTTTACTCTTTGATGAAACGTGCAATTCACCATTTAAGATTTGCTAGGCCTGAGCGCGGCCACTAACAATTTCTCGCCGTTAAAATTGTCCTGCGAGACGGCTCCGCCTCGTAGCTTTTCACCGGTGGTTATGCTGTCTCCTCGAGCGGGCCGGGCAGCAGTCCTCGGAGACAGGGGCGGCGGCAGTCCCGGGTCGCTGACCTTCTGCGGCGCGTCCCCTCTCAGCTGGCAGCGGCAATCTCGGGTCGCCGACTCGAGCAGGCTCAGTCGGGCGAGTGGCCACGGGCGCCGACGTAATGCGGTGGGCTCTCAATGGGCCCGACGCGGTAGGCGGCAAAGGCCGACGGGCCGATGCGGAAATAGCGCGGGATCCAGTGATCTCCCGCCCGAGTTTCCTCCGCGACAAGTCCACTAGTCGCGTTCGAACTAATTAGACTCTGGGAAAGTCTTTCCCAACTCGCGTCCCGATCATAAGTAACTGAGTAGGAATAATGTAAGTAACGTTCCGGTCAAAAGTACTTCTCCTCTCTGGGAGTGTTCCTCCCCCGTCGCGCTCCGATCTCAAGAGTGTAAGTTTCTCTCTGCATCTTGTTTTTAAAAAGAACTCCCTTTCCCCTTCCCAAAATGTTTCTAACTCTGGATTTATCCCTTCCCTCATGGCGAAGCTTCCCATTGGCTGAGGGTAACTGCGTCGCAGGATTCTGATTTACCAATCATGTGGCAATTTTCCTGTAATTTTTCGTAGATCGTTCTCTGTCCAACACGGCTCCTCTCTCTCTCTCTTCCCTTTGTCAGATGTTCCAGAAGCTCCTCGCAGCTATCTGGACACGTGCGCATGCAGGAACGCATTTTCACGGGTCATCTCGGCCGGCAAAAGGCTTATCGGCAGCCTGCTGTATAATTTGTAAATAGCCCCCGTGGGGTTCGGGTGCCTTACTCCAGGCGTGTGCCCGAACGGGGGCGGGCTTTGTTCGAAAGGGGGATCGGTTGACTCGCTGAGAAAGGTCTCGATCACGACGTGTTGTAAATGTGTCTTCCGTGCAAACTCCTTCGGGGCTTGGAATTCCTTCCCAGGGTGGTGGCAAAAGAGGGGGCGCGAGGGCGTGCATTGTCCGACCGGGCTTCGGCCTGGGCCATTATGTCTTTTATGAGGGCAATAAACGGGTCGCCTCTGAAAAGGGCCTGAATGCGGTCGGTGCGAGCCCTGCTGCGTAACGAAAGGGACCGTCGCGGCGAAGGCAGTGTCCCTCGACCCACTTCTGCCTCGACGGGAGCTATCATTAGATGTAATAATTATTTTATTATTGGCGACGCCACAATAAAATTATACTAATTAATTGGTGACGCCACAATATGCTGGCTTGATCTCCTTCATACTGGTGTTGAATTGTCGCTGTTTGTCAATGTTGCCCAATGGCCAGTATTCAGAAAACAGATTCAAACGGTCTTCACTTAACTTTGATGAGCATTTTAGCCTACATTTCTCTGAACACGAAGGCTTCATTTTTCTCTCTTCCCTTACTCTTTTATCTTTTGTTCGCCTTTCGTATTTCTTGCCAGAGTTTCTGGCATCTTTCAATACGTTCCTGCGCCATTTTTCTACATTACGTTTGCGTTTCAGACCCTTCTTTAGTGGACTCGTCAAAATTTGCGTTTCCTCGACGATGTTTATTTATTTACGTCAAAAACAGTTATAAACTGTGTGTGACGTGCTATGGGGAGAAGGTAATTTGAAGTTACATTTATGGTATGGTAGATGCGGAAGTAGCCGCACTCTCTGAAGCTGTGATATAGGCAATTGATGCAGGTCTAAGTAATATCTATATTATCAGCACCAGGATCTTGGACTTGTTCGCTTACATTACTATCCGACTCGCTTTCTTCTTGCGGTATGTACGTGGTATCACAAATTGAATCGTCAGTCTTCAGAAGAGGATTCACTGCAGCTGTTACTACTGCAAGAGGATGAAGCACTGGATGCTGATAAGGTGGAATTGACACTGTTAGCCACAAGCAGGTTGTTACTTCCAGAAAAAGAACGTTCTGTGCTGCTATCATGGATAAAGCCATCATTCACTATCTGGACGAAATTTGCACTACTTCTGGGACAGACCTCTGTACATTCAACAAAATGTTGGAATTATTAAAATCTCATTGTACTTTTCCTTTATTAATACAGTCCCACTCCCTGAAAACGTGTGGTAAGAGCGATAGTTTGTCACCGTACGGGATAAACATACCCACAAATGTAAATAACTCGCCAGTTACGGGATACCGCAAAGGGACAGCAGAATAGTGAACAACTTCAACCCCTCTCGCCGACCTGTTGATCCTTCATAATACTCTGACGCGAGTTCCGTGCCTTGCTTGAAATGAGACGAGAGAACACGTATCACGCGCTTTGAAATGGTAAGAATTTATTTAAGAAGTCGAACAGCGGATTTGGGAAATGTAGCAAGAGAAACTACAAGATTCTAATAACAAACCCCGTCCTGCAGGGTGGGCATTGTGCCGATTTTCACATAAGAGTAATTTTGGAAGAAATGTGGAAGAACAATTCGATGAATCGGAGAAAGAAAAGTCTTACCAGTATGACGATACAATTATATTAGCGTAGGTACTCGTGCATACCCTTAGGTTCACATCACTAATATCTAGATTATTCCCAATTCAAAAGCACTTCAAATAACAAGTAGGGTCAGGGCGGCGATCCCTCCGAGCGTGCAATACTTTACAGAGGCACGCGAATAGAACTTACGCCATATTATTTAAACGAACTTCTCTTTTCCAGGGGAAAAATAGATTATAGAAAGAAAAATAATGTCATGACTTCACTCAAAATTACGCAAGGATAATTAGTTTTCCAAAAATTGTACGCATTATTTAAATATTAAATTTCGAAGAATTACCTCCAAAGTACTTGGAGGTAAAATATTACCTTTAATAATTTGACAATTGAGACATTTTCCTGAAAATTGGACCTCTGCCTTTTTTCAGAAACATTTTTTTCTAATGGAGAAATTTTTGAAAGAATTTCAAAAATGTCGCAGGTGCTGTCTGTGAAGTAGTCCCAAAAATTAAGCCCCCCCCCCCCCTTCAACATCAGGCACATTCCGTTATCTTATACAGGATTTTACACTTCAATTTGTTATAACGTGGCGCGCCAGTACCTGTCTTCGCGATGGAATATATCACGGCATTTCGCATCTTTCTCGGATGTGCCGCAAATGGCGAACCGTATCTAGCAGTGCGACTTAGAAAGATGCGAAATGCCATGAGATATTCCACCGTGAAGACAGGCTTTGGCGCGCAATGTTATAAAAACCAAATACAGGCATTGGTGTTATTTGACGTGAGGCTGTAATGTAGGGAAATCTTAATATTTACTCGCAGTGGATAACAAAACAAAGAAACAACAAGGTTAACACTGGTCTTGAAACAAAATCACTTTGTAATATTTCCAGATGCCAGTAAAATAGTGTACTAAAATTCATAATTTTCTTGCTCTCATGTAATGAAATTACTCTACTCAAGTGGCTCTGGAGAAAACATCAGACAATTATATGCCATTTTCTTTTTAGGATATGGGGTATCATCAGATGGACAAATAATATATATAAATGCATCCACATGCAATATTAATTACTTGCCAAGAAATCCACCAGTGGTTTTTGATGTGTCTCTACCAGCTGGTACTAAGAAGACATAAATAAATTATTTCTTTCAAGGACTTATTGGCAGAAACACCAGGTCGTGCAATACAAGATATGTATAAAAAAAAAGTTTATTTCGAATAACAATACTATATGGAGTAAATTCTAGTGAGCAAATATTCTATCAGTACAAATAAGATTTTCTGACAAAATGGTAAGTGTAAAAAACCAAATACTGCAGGCATACTAGCTGAGCAGCAACTTACAGTATTGTGCATGCAATAAACCAAGCCCAGAATAAAGGCTATGAAAAATACTCTGTACTTATAATAGAAACTTATTTTACTATATTATTCCTTTAATAAACAAGCATTGTTAAACTTTTTGTACTACTAATGACAGAACAAATTGTGCAAAAACAATGCACTGAAGGATCCAGTCAATATAATATCACTGATTATTCAGAAAATTCATTTCTGTTCTAACAGGTTTAAATGACATGCACTCAACAATGCCTGATATAGAGGTTACAATGTAAGTAGACACATGGCAGCTGCCAGTTTCCTTATGAGCAACATGAAGATGGAGGTATGCAACAGGTTTTCAGTTTTGCAATACATCCCTCAAACAAGTACAGTAAAACCTGTCTAAGCCAGGATGGCATCCCAGGAGACACACAGGGAATAACATTCAGAAATGGAACAAAGTCAAATTAAACAAAACTCCATAAAGAAGTAAATTGATTTAGGCTTCGGCTATTTTCCTAGGTCCTTTGTGGCAACCACAAAAAATTCCTTTTCGCCTTTAGTTTTTGACTTTTGGTCATACTTTTTTTCCTAACTTTAATTTTCTTTATCAAAACCTTCTCAGAAGTGTTGCTTTGTTCTTGTTTTTCAATTTGTCTAATTTACTCAACAGTTAATATATCCAATAAGTGGAAGTATTTTTCTTTGCACCCATTCACACAGGCATGTGAAGGTCAGTACTATTACAAATATACATGTATCTGCTTTTGGATGAGGGTAGCTCTGAGTGACACTAAGAGTCAATGATTCATTTTAAAGCAATATTTGTTTTTTCCTTGTTCTTTGCATAGGAAAATAGCCCATTCTGGATTTTTTTTTCTCTGAGCCAAAGCAGGTTTCTGCCTCACCCAGGCTTTACTGTATTATTAATTTTATCATGGCAGAAGAGATTCAGTTGCAAGCCCCCACTTGCGTACATGTATGACAAATAACTAGAACACTGCATACATACATTGCAAATATAGGCATGTGTACATTTAATTATATTGGAAAGATACAAAATAAGATCTTAATATGGTACATTAGAAAATAAGTAAGAAACAGATTCTCCATTGTGGGTGCGCCTCACTGCCTCCGCAAACATCATTGATACATCAATGCACTGGAAACGCGAGAAGTAAATTAGCATGGTTAGTTTTCAATTAATTACTAAAAAAAAGAAGCACCAAGCAAAATTTTACCTGAATCTTGGGGCAATCTTTCATGTGTTGTTCTTGAGGGATCGTATTTGTTACCACAACAGCTTCAAAACATGCATAATTGATTCTTGAAATTGCTGGGCCAGAGAAAATGCCATGAGTCAAGATTGCATACACTTTTGTGGCGCCAGCTTCTAATAACCTTTAAAAACAAAAAATATTAATTATTTGCAGGATTCATAGAGAATTAAGATTAGTACATGACCCTCGAAGACAAAATTATGCAAGTTTTTACTAACAATCAACGATTAGAGAACTTGCCACTACCACATTCTGGATTAATACATTGCACTAAAATTTCATTTACACCAGGCCTACTCAAGTCAGTGGCTTGCTTCTCACGAGTTTAAAAATTCATTCACCAACTATACTGACTATACTAATTAAAACATTTGTCAGTTGTCTCAAGAAACCACGACAGTGAAATTCAAGCTCCAAATTTGATGACAGCTAATAACTGACCAAGTATCAGCGGACTTGATGCATACACGCATCATGCATAATCAAAGTTGGGGAAGGGATGGCAACCAAATAAGTTTCGGAGGGAACTTGGAACAGGTTCACACACAGCCATAAGTTCCTGAGTGCTCTCTGTCAAAACTCCCTTTGCCACTCAGGTTCTTCTGAGAGCAGGATAGTTGGGCAGGCCTGGTGTACACAATGCTTTCATGAGATTCTTTTGTGAAATGGAGGAGGAAACTAACTTCTCAGCAGCATGACATATTGTGCCACATGTGTCGGCCATATCATCTACTAAAATTGCCACTCGATCCTTAACATCACCAACTAAGACCATTGCAGCAACTTCATTGGCCTTCTTCCGCTCCTTGTGGATGAGAGCAAACTCAACGTTCAGACGATCAGCAATAGAAGTCACTCTGAAAACATCAGAAAATAATTATTTCAAATGAATTTAATTTTATCTCTGCTGTACAATTTAATTTATTTAAAATGTACCTTTTCGCACCACCAGCATCTGGCGATACTATTATACTGTTACGCCATTCTGGAATGTTCTCTTTGATCCACTTCAATACTGCTGGCTCTGCATACAAGTTATCAACGGGTATATCAAAAAAACCCTGAATTTGGGATGCATGAAGATCCATTGTGATTATGTGGTCTGCTCCAGCCACAGACAACATATTTGCAACCAACTTCGCAGATATAGGTGCCCGACTCTGTCAAAAGGACACACGAGATGACGTGATGTTATATTATGTTTTGTGAAGGTCCATTTGCAACGCTAGACTTGCATATAACAAATTGAAAAAGTATCCATAAGATGTTTCAGACCGGCCCTTCCCTGCAGAGTGATTCAGAAATCAGCGGAGGGTCTAGGACCTAACAAACACTGATAGATATATTTGGGGAACAATTTTATCTGTAAGGAATGACAAAACATTGCCACAAAAGTAAAATAGCAGCCAGAGAGAATCCACAAAGATGACACGGATGTAAAAAGTGCATCAGTGTAGTGTTGCAAATGCACCCCAGTTAGTCGATCGTGTAAGTGTAAGCAGAAATAATAAAAAATAAAAAAATAAAAAAGAGGGAAACAGAACAAAAAACCTACAACAGGCAACAAGCATCCTCATGACAAGTCTCCAAAACTTCAAACATAAATCTTGAACTAAGAATTCATCAAGTACCACAAATGCCTTTAAATTTAAATTTATACTTTCATGACTTGCATGATAAGAGTATCCATAACAAGCAGATTTCTTCCTTGGTTGTTTAAAAACATTATTCAGCACAATGATGTTCTTACAATCAACATAAGCACACAGAACATGCTAATTTTAGTTCTTTGCACATAGACCACAAATATAAAATTCAACATCAGTGTCTTCTTTCAATCATGTTAGCCCAAACAGTACATGCAGAACGCTCAACACTACTGACATGAAACATTCCGCCTTATGGTGATGCCAGTAAGTTAATGTCCACACATTATTGTGATTGGCTCAGTCAGGAATATTAAAATACTGGAAAAAAGGCACAAAAGTTAGTACATTACAGAATAAGTAGCAATCATGATATAAAATGCACTAAGTTTACTGATTGATAAATACTGCAGGGATGACTTCAAAGATTGTACTCTTATTATCACACTGGGATCATCAGATACTCACTGCAGTTAGAACAGGAGCAAAATCCTGAAAATTCATCACAAAAATAAATGGACTGCCCAGAGCTGCAAAAGTTAAAGTAATAACCACTTTATGTTTATTTTTGCCATTAATGAGGGAGTGAACAAACTGTAACTAAAGAACAATACATATTTGATTAAGGGATAAGAAGCTAACCCAATAATAAAATCAAAATTTAGCTTGAAATGTGAATGTAAATGCTATAAAGCAAATCTCATTACTTAATAAGCTGTTACAACTTTTGAGAAAGATTAAATTCATTGCCTAAGAAAAGTGTCATGACCTATGGCCTCACTCTGATGGCATATCTACAATGTACACGCCCAAACAAAAAACTTATATTTATATAATGTCTACATCTCAGCAACATTGAATTTTACCATATTATTTGACAGCTAAATTAGCAACAAACAGTAGACATTTCCCCAAAACAATCTCCAAGCAAACCGACACTCCATTGCATGCTGTTGTCAAGCACCCCACAATTACGCGACTTTGACCCAACAGGCAACCAACATTGTGATACCCTTTGGACCTTTAAGCTGATGAGATAAACTTCTAGAAATGTGACGTCAAGAGGAGAGATGAAAAGAATAAAAACAAGATCAAAATAACTGGCCACAAATTGCCGCAATTATAACTTGCGTAAGTGGAAATTAGATTTCCAGTCTGAAAATTTTGTGTAGTTACTGGCTGTCTTATGCCTCCTCTTAAAAGAGTTCGATTTGATTTTTGCCTTTGCATGCATACTTAAGCCTATGCATAAGGATGTCTCCGAGAAATTAAAAGTGAAATATAATTAAATACCTCCCTGGAGGATTAATAGATTCTTGTGAAAATTCTAATAATTTTTTCAGTGAAATTCCCAACTAGGCCAACACAATGAGAACTGAAGAGTTCATCCATACACATTTACTACAGATAATACAAATCGAACTCTGCTTCTGCTGTGTCTATCCATGTAAGTCCTGTGGAAACCAGGATAAAAATGAAACAAATTAGCAGTTAAAATTACCCGAAATTTCCACTCGTTGGACTTCAGGATAGGGGTGGGAGCCCCGCCTTTGTCAGCTCCAGTCTGTGAGGTCACAAAGTTAATGTCTGCATTAACAACAAACTGCTAAGAAATATAAGTTCTGGACACTCCATCTCTAACAACTGTCTTGCAAAAAAAGAAGTCAATGATGGATTGAGTTTAGATGAACATTGATGTCTGCTTGAAAGTGCACAAAGAAAATATTTAGGTAATACTTTTAATAGTAAAACACACCATACAATGGATATTTAAACATCACATTTTAGAGAATACACTTGCAAAGTTCACCTACAAATTAGTTATTTAGTGACAGTTGTACAAGCAATCCATCCTTATCAATTACCCTTATTCCTAATGGTTGTTATGGCCACTGTTACAATTACCTTAACACTTTCATAGGGTGTAGTTAGGGAAATACTTGTAGCAGAAACACGAGAATTCAGAAATGAAGAGTTCAAATCATTTTGCGTAAAAATGGGAATTAAAGCAGCCCCCCCCCCCTTAAAAAAACAGCACACCCTTGCACATTGGGATGCAATGATTATGATGCTGTTACACCCCGATCATGAGAAAATTCAGATTTCACAAAATATGCTGTTTTTTTCTTTTTTCGTGGTTCCACCACACCTGAATTAACTAACTCTTTACAATGCTTCAAATACTAAACAACGAAGCCTCTTTGGTACAAAGAGAAAATTAACATTAAAAATTATTTCTTAGATCTACTTTTTAGTAAGATTGCATGTCTGAACAATGGTAAACATTTAAAAGGGTTAAAGCAGTAAGAAAAATATCACAAATAATTGTTTGAACTTGACCATTTCATTTCTTCACACTTCCTTAGACCCTCACAGGGAGATGCAATTATGAAGAGGTGGGCCTGTTATATTTATAGAAATAAAATGAATTTGCCAGGTACAGAACAAGTACATAATTAAGTGGTACAGCACACAAGAATAATATAACCAATCCGTTTTCAAGTTTGAAAGGTTTGCTTTTGTTAATAAATAGCTTGGGGTGTAGGTGTGCATTTTTTTCCTTTCTGAAAAAGAAAATATCTATAAGTTGGGCCAGAAATTACTTACCACACGACAAAATTTAATTTAATTATCTAAATCTTAAATGCAACACAAGAATGTAAATATCCATCTGACTGATCAAATTGTGGCTCTATTCTATGTGCCAACTTTATTATATCACATGAAAATTCACTTGAATCATTTTATTTGGGTGGCTATTTTCTGGCAACATCGCCAAAAATTCAAGACAAGTTTCATTCAGCTTAAAATGAAACCTGCCTTTCAACGAAACAGTTTGAAATACTTGTAGTTAACCCAACAGAAGAATGGTAGATGAAATAGCTGCATAAACTACACACAAAACAGTGATTAGATTTACTCTTTGAAATAATGTTGTCATTATCTATAATACAAAACAATGTGTTGTCTAGCATCAGACCTATGTGCAACATGCTTCACTTTAGCAAGGAAAAATTCTGCATGTCAGAATCACTGAATTATCGTACACCACATAAAAATAAATTGACACATACTGCAATTTCCTCTTTCTAAATGTTAAATGCAATGGCAGTGAATTGTACTAAAAAAATGTGTAAGCTGCATAATCTCTAAACTAATATAATTAGCATCTTTTCTTCAAATTAAATAATATTTCAGGGCTCTCTTCTCCTCTGCCCTTTTTTGAACTGATATGTCTGAAATAATTTGAAGATTTCGAGAAATACTCCTATATATTACAAATGTAGAAAACGAAATTTTACTATTACATATTAAATTTTTTAAAAATATCTATTACATATTAATATTTTCACATACTAATCGAAATATATCCTCAGTACAAAAGAAAGTATTAACAGCAATGAAACAGGATAAGTGACATCCATTTTAATGTATGTGACCATCGGGAGCTGGATTTTTACGGGTCCATTAATGTCATTTGATGCTGCATTCCACCCACCATGAAATTCTAATCAACCCAAATAAAGATGATAATTTTCAACTGGATTCACACATTCGAATAAAAAATTATTGAAATCGATATACATATTAAAATAATGATGAGAAGAGTAAGTGGATCAAAATCTACAAATCCAGGCCCTACTGATCATACAGCTAAAACTTATTTTTTTAACAAAAAAAAACACACACACACACTAAATACTTAATTGTACACTCAAAAATACTCAATTGTATAGACAATTCGAAACCCACACTATACTAATTTTCTTCTACTGTAGATTATGCAACTTCTATCTGTAAAACATTCATTATTAAACAGCATATCTATATCTATGATACTATTATACAACAAAATGACATGTTTACATAACTATGATATCAAGAAATAACCAATTTAAAAATTGAAGTTTAAAATAATAGTAGATTATTCAAATTCCAGAAAGTGTTTAACATCTGTAATACTTTACAGATGTTACAGAAGAATAACATACAATATTCTATCACATAAATGACAGCAAGACTTCTTTCAATAGGTAATACCCAAATGAAAAACTACTCACCTTATCTTTTTTGTCCTGCCTAGCATATGGAAAACAAGGTATAACTGCAGTCACTCGAGAAGCTGATGCGATTTTGCAGGCATTTATCATAATAAGAAGTTCCATCAAATTATCATTTACTTCTCCACTGCCACTTTGCACAATATAAACATCTTCCCCACGAACACTCTCTCCAATTTCCACACTAAAAAATTATAGTTATCTTTTAGATCCGAAGAAGAAGTTGAAAAAACAAATTAACAAAAATAAAGCAAGTCAATAGTCTCCTTGGCCATAAAAAAAATATAGTTTAAAGCTAAGGAAAAACAGCAACGCCGTCAAAACGATCGCTAAATTAAATATATTACAAATACATTTATGAAAAAAATAAAGTACAAACGAGATGTTTCTCACCCGGCGTCCAAATAAAATGTAAAGAAATGTTAACTCAATAGTTGAATCCTGATTGAAAACATTTATGAAATGTATAAAAAAAGGAAGGAAACTCGAACATATATCGCAACCCAAATTGGAGAAGAAACAAAACATCTACAAATGGAAATAAATCAAACTTACCAGGTCTCCAAGTTGCTGAACTTTTTTGTTACAACCTTTCCAAGATCTATTCCCAATCTATCAACAATTCTTTGCGCGAGGTCGGGATGAGAAGTCCCGCTAAAAACTTTTATGTTTGGCATTCTGCTGCGAAGATGAACGCTTGGCCTTTCTAAGTTCGCTCGGATCAAACTCTTGGCACGTACTGGATCCGACAAGACGGGCATTACTGTAAGCAAGCACGTGACCAATCACTGTTTAGCGGAATGAGATTTACATCACTTCCTTTCTCAGAGATCCCATTCTCGTTCTCCACCCATGATGTGGGTAGGCAGCCTGATCGTGGTAACTTGAACTGGTCAAACTAGATTGACTAATCTTTGCTATTTCAAAAATAATTATATTTCTACCATAAAAGTTAAACTTAAATATTATGTTATTTTATCACCAGCTTTTTATTTTAAAATAGGTTTTACTTTACATTTTGATCGTAGCTTGCTTCATTCCCGGTTAATTCTACATCCATTTGATCAGACAGAAACGATTCAGGAAGCGGTGTTGTATTGTGCAGCTGTGAAATGCTGTGTAAGAAAAGTTAAATTCGTGTTGGGAAACCCGTGAACTGAATGGGAAGCGTGCCTAAAATTGTTTGTGTTTTAACATTAAATTTAAGATATGTGTTAAAGAAGACCATAAAGTGCAGCCATGGCAAACATAGCAGCTCAAAGAATCAAACGAGAATTTAAGGAGGTTATCAAAAGCGAAGAGGTATCCACTTTTTCGAAAAAATACCATGAAAAATATTCGAATCCAGATGATCTCTATGAAGTATATTAGAGTTTGCTGCCCGACAATTGTATTTAGTTTATAGTCAGCCTGCTACCAAAGTAGCAAATATCAACGGTGTGCATGCGGCTTCCATGCTTCAAAATAGATCTGCTCACGGAAACGCATCATACGTTGTAAAGCATTCGACCCGTATTTATTTTTCTTAATTTCTAGATTTTAAGATAAACGAGGAAAGCACACTTATAATTTGAAACAAAAATTAAGGTTCAAGTAAAATTGAATTATTATTATAAAAATTGTATCTGATTTATTTTGACATGTTCTCTTGTTTTTTTACTCTAGTCGTCTGTCAAAATTCGGTGATTTTATTAAGATTTTTGTGTTGTAAATATGTTAATTATTTATTAGTCCAATACAAAATGAAAACAATTTGTTAATATTTAAAGCAGAACTTTATATAATTATTAACAACCTGTAAGAATTTTTCAGTTTGGTGCATTGGTTAATAAGAGATGATTTTGAGAAGTCAGTCAGGAGAATGTTAAATTGTCAGTCAAGATAAAAATTAAGATTATACATACCCTGTTCATCCATACTTCAAGAATAAGAGATGTAGCCAATTTATAGATCTTTGATATTTTTTTATGAAATACTTTTTGTAAGAACTGACATAATATGTGATGCTTTGCTGAAGAAGGGGTTTAAGGTCACTGATAACATGGTGTGTTACTAAAGAATTATGAAACTATGATGTCAATTCATGTCTGACGCATTCATATGCCATTTACATCATTTTGGCATTAATGTGGGCTGTTACTATGAAGAACCTTTCCTGGTTCATAAAAGATATTGTTAATTAAATATTGTAAATTGAATGAAATTATTTTCTTCAGAAATTCTTAATATTAATTTACTCCTTTTATGATCATGATACATTAGACCATTTATTGAACTGAATTTAACCTTTGGAAACTTTATTTATTAAATTACCCATTGAGATTTTTCTCTTTAACAAAATATTTTTGTCTCATTTTCCCAATCAATTTTTATTTGGCAATTTTGATATTCTTAAGATATACATTGTAAATTCTGAATTCATCAGTGTTCAGCAACATTTCAGAGAAAATAATATTTCAATAATAGATTTTTATTTGGAGTGCTTAAAATAAACTGATCCATGTAAACATTCATAGGTTTTTCCTTAGTTTTTAAACAATAATGTATAGAAGAAAGATAAATCAAGAAGTTTTAATGTTTGTTGTAGGTAGCAAAATGTGCTATAAAAGTTGAACTAGTTAATGATAATTACACAGAACTTAAGGGAGAGATTGCTGGCCCTCCGGAAACACCATATGAAGGTGGAACCTTTGTATTGGAAATAAAAGTTCCTGAAACTTATCCTTTCAATCCACCAAAGGTAATCTATCATTTTTGTTGCTCTTTCAGCAATGGCGAGATTTCAACTCTTTTATTGAAATGTGCAAATTTGATTACTATCAGAGTGCATTTTTAATTTTATATTAGAAAAACAAATTAATAATAAGAAAATTAAAATCATTTATTAAATTTTTAAAAATATGACAGAACCAGAGTATTATACATTTTAATTTAAAAATATAGAGTTAACTGAAAAATTTCTTAGTTTTCTGAACATGAAGGAAAAGCTGCCTCTGTCTTTCAGTCACAATTTATTCATGTTCTTATTTTATTTTTTGCCTTAATCATTATGCTGTTGTGCTTTGCCAATATAAATCTCTAGAAAATATCTTTCTTCTAGGTTCGATTTATTACTAAAATTTGGCATCCAAATATTTCATCTGTAACAGGTGCAATATGTTTGGACATTTTAAAGGATCAGTGGTGAGTATTTCTAAGTTTTAGTTCATGGAAGAAAATATTTTGTATATCTTAGGAAAAGAAGAATAAAGTGTTGTTTGTTTTTTTTTCCAATTTAATTGTCATTGATTTTGAAAGTGCTGGTTGTTTTTAACATCTGTGGAAATTCTTTCAAAAATAAACTGTGTTAACATATGTATAGTTAAAGATTATTTGTTGAAATAATTGAGATAGTTATCGTTTAGTTTACATGCAAAGATTTTCCAGGCATTATAAAACAATATAGAGAAATAAAATTTAACTAGCATTTATATAATCACTATTAACAAGATTAATTTTTTGCTTTTGCACTTTCCTTGAGTACTGAATAACAGAAAATTATCCCTTCTTTATTGTTTATCATGGTTTTAAATATTTTTATTCTAAAAACTGTTGAGCCAAAGCCAACTTCAGGAAGTATGGTATTTGCTAGAACAGTAATGGCAAGTACTATCTTGTGTATTGGAGTCATGAAGTTATATAAGACAAAGTGCTGAATTATCTAAAACTTTGATCATATTCTAAATAAACGGGTTGTCTATATACCATTTTAGAGGGATTGCTGCAACTGTTTTTTCTGTGAAAGTCTTTGCAGATGTTTCTTTAATGATTTTACATGTACATGTTGATAAGAAATTTCACATCTTTACTGAGAAATAACTCTGTGCCATTGACAGAATTCAAAAACATTAAATATTAAAATTAGAAATAAAAGGTATTTTTAACTTTTGTAATGGCACAGTTTAAGGTCATATTTAATGGTTAATAGTAGAATTGACATCAAATAAATCTGGCATTACAGAAAACTAGGTTTGTTACTCAGATCCTACTAAGTTTACATTGTTTCTCTGCATACATTTTCTTGAATACCCCACTTCCAATTTAACATGTGTTATTACTTTATTTTGGTGAATTTTAATAGGTAAGTTGTTATTGCTGTCTGTTTTTATTTTATAGCACAAATTTATTACTGAACTAAAAGCAAATAATATACATTTCTTATCGCTCAATCATTTTTTGAAAACTTAAATATAAACAAAATTAACCATTCTCTTTGTATTCATGATAGTTTATTTTCAGAAATGTGAGAAATTATTGTTTGTAGGCTTAAAGTACATTTAAAAATGAAAAATTTTGTTAAAATAAAAAAAAAATTGTTTATTAATGCTAGGTTTAGTTGTAGGTATACGAAATGAAAGTGATTATATAACATGAAGTTCTGGTCCTGTCCTTGATCAAGGAAGGTAGACTTCTTTGTTTTTTCTGTGATCTATTTCATCTTTGATTCTGTAATCAATTAATGTTATTTTCGTGGCATTTTAGGGCAGCTGCGATGACGTTGCGAACAGTACTTCTGTCATTGCAAGCCCTTTTGGCAGCTGCTGAGCCAGATGACCCACAGGATGCGGTAGTTGCCAAACAATTTAAAGAAAATCAAGATATGTTCAAGCAAACAGCACGCCATTGGACATCTATATATGCAGGAGGTAAGTCAGTTCAATTAAAGAGATATAGTATATTTTCCAAGCAAGAGATGTTGAATATGTGTAAATGGCAAGACTCAGGCCATAAGGATTACCTCACAAATATATTATTCTACAAAAAATAGGAGAGCGAAAATTTACGTTTAATTCCTGGGAGTGCAAACTTTTACTGGGTTAGGTTTGCATTTTTAATAGGATAGGAGTTGTCCATAAAATGTTCTTATGAATATTATAATATCTCTTTTTGGAAAAAACTTTTTTTCCAAACAGAATGCTTTTAATTCAGTTTTCAATGAAAAGAAATATACTGTGGTTTCCACTTTCTTGTGTATGTAAGCGAATACGGAGTATTATACCTGATACAGAGAAAGTTATGTAATGCTGCGAAAAATCTGTTTCAAAAGAAATACACTTATGGGGCCCCCAAGATAACAAAATGTGGTTTATTTCAAAACTTCCGTCTGTCTGTAACCAATACTAGTGCCTAAACAACTCCTAGGATTTTTGTAACGATGAATATTTCCCAATTGATTTGACTTAGTCTGTGAAGAATTCTTTAAATTTTGGAGGTAATTTACATCCCCCCTCCCCAACACGCTCGAAATTTGAAACAAGAATTTCTTGCACAAAGATTGACATATATTTAAGATGGCGTAAGTTCCACTTTTACTATTAATTCTGAATTTTTGAAAATTGAAGTAGTTTGAAAATTATTTGCCCTCCTCGCACAACTACATTATTGATTTTTTTATGTAGTGATTTTTGTTCTCTGCAAGTAGTACTTGAATTATTATCAAAAACCTTTTCTTTTTACATAATTTTTGAGAATTTTGAAAATGTCTGGGGGGTGGGGGAGGACCTCTTCTCCTGCTCTTTTTCTCAAAAAACGCTCCAAATTTTTCCTAAAAATGTTTGTATAGATAGTACTAAATGCACTGTATATTATGTCATAAGTGCTGTTTTAAGGTATTTTTTGATTTTTCAATAATTACCTAAGGAAATTCTTTTCAACAAATCTTTATGTGAAGTATCCCCAAAATTTAAAGAATTCTTTTGATTATATCATTAATGTCAAGTTTTGTTGTTGAAAATATTAGTAATTTTGCACAGTTTTGATTGAAATACAGTCAATATTAAAAAGGTGATTTTCCTCAAAACCTTTATTTTCATCTTTTTCGGCTCTAAAACTTTAAATGAATGTCTTGGCCTGCTCAACTATCCTTTTCCATTTTCTCCTATTCTTTGAGTGCTTGATCCAATTTTCAATCTTCATTTTCCTGATGTATTTGACATCATCTTTCCATTTATTTTTAGGCTGTTCTCTTTTCCTGATCTTTTTCTCAAAAACTGCTCCAACTTTTTCCTTTAAACGTTTTGTATAGATAATACTAAATGCACTGTATATCATGCCATAAGTGCCTTTTTGATGTATTGTTTTAATCTTTCAAAAATTACCTAAAGGAATTTTTTAAAATATATATCGTCTTAATAATATTAATGGATATTTTTGTACATTATTGTATTTGTGAATACAGGTGGTTCAAATGCAGTTCTAGAAATATTGAAACTTTTCTGTGAATATGAACTCTAAATTGCATATTTTCAGAAATGCTCAAGTGGCATTTTCTCAAAAATGGCTCCAAATTTATTCTTTAAACTTTTTGAAGGGTTATTTCTTGCAGGATCTCCACATGGTGCTTCATGAGTTCCTTTGTGTTCCACCACATTCTCTCAATGTGTTTCCCACATGTACAGTACCTTCACACATTTTCTGTGTAGGGGTTTCCCCACATATTCCTCATAAGATCTCCTCCATGCTTTCTCACATGTTCCACTACACATTCTTCCACCTGTTCCTCCTCACAGTTCACTGTGTGTTATTATAGAAATTAAACTTTAAACTGTACATTCAAAAATATATTTTATTTATTTATTATATATTTATTTACAAAATACTTTTATAAACATCATGGGGATGGATAGTCAGTGCCAAATGAAATGGAAAAATTCTGAATAGTTAGAGTAGTACCCACCCCGCAAGAGCAAGCTGTAACCTGTAAATAGTAATTGAAATGCAAAAAGATTTTTTGCAAAAACTTATCTCCAAACATCACTTTTAAATCATTGTCTTAAAAGGGAAAATAGCTTCACCCAGCATCCCAGTGTTCCTGGCAATTGTCATGGAGTGGGGGAACCTTCCAATAACCTAAGAGAATATCAAAAAAGGTCTAATTTTGTAGATGACAGCATAACTCAACTAAAACATGGCTTTAAGTTCCTAGGACATGTAATTTGAGAGTTTTGCGCAATGATAAAATGTGTTGCAGAACTTTGATTGCAGATTTCCCAATTATTATCCTACTCTACAAACTTTTTCTTTGTTTTTAATCTCTTTGTTGTAGAACTGGAGGTAATTTCCTGTTCAGTAGTAATACACTTACGGGGTTGTGTGCAATATAGAGAGAGGAATTTTACTTATCAGTAGGGGATGGATTTGGATGAACTAAAACATCCATAAATGTTCAATAAAATGCTCTTAAAATGTTTGCAAAATGCCCTAAAATTAAAGAAAAATTATGTAAAAAATGTGGTGAAAATTGGTTAGGATGAGCAGCTGAAGCTGTTGGAAACGTTACTGATGTAATCGAGGCTGCTTCTAATTTGTTCAAGTGAACTCAGCTGTAAAATTTTAGTTTAGACAGTTCTTTACCGGGAAATCTCTGTCTTTAGTTATCCCGAAATCTGCTGAACCGATAATGGTGCTGATAGGCGTCACAGAAACCTTAGATTATGTACTCAAATTGCTGGTATTAGAATTGCTGAGCGAAGAAATTGTATAAGCTTCTCAGGAATTCTTTGGAGAACATTTGTTGCATCTCGTAAATGTTATTTGAAGTATCATTAAAATGATATTAAAATCTATAAAACCAGTGAAAAATGCATTAAAAATTACTTATTAATAGAAATTGACGAAAAATGCAAAAAGAGACCTATAAAAATCAGTCATTTTCTATTGTCATAACATAAAATTAATTTATATACTAAATGGCATTATTTTAAAGTGAAAAAAAAAAATCCATTTAATTAAAATTCGCCCCCTACTTATTAGAATTGATGTTACTCAAAATTAAGTTATTTTGTAAAATTATATATTAGTATGTTTAATTTTTTTTTGTGAAATTTGTCATCTAGCGGACATATCCTAGACCCAACATTGACCTCTTAATACTTTCCCTTTGATATGTGTAATTTCAAAATATATTTCACTTGACACTTATTTTATTTTATAATATAGATAATAAACCTTTGTCGAAGAGAAATAATATGAAAACAATTAAGGTTTGGGATAAGTATCACTCAAGTTGGTGTACTGAAATCAGTACATATACTGTCAACATGACGTTTGGCTCTAAATGCATTAATTATGAAGTCTGCATATGAAACCAGGTTGTCCCTTAGTTTCATACAGCATGTAATTCTATTAACAGCTATTCCTTCAATTTCCCTACATGATTTTCCAGTCTTCTTCTTGGTCTTCCTGCAACTCATCCCTGCAGGTTCCATTCTAAAGCTTGTCTTTATATTGCCCCTGTAGGTTTTCTCAATGTGTGTCCTATACATTGCCCTGTGGCATCTGCCTTTCACAAAGCTAAATTGTCTGTCAGATATAAAAAGCACCACATTTAAGCATGACTTTTTGGCTATCTGTGTCATTGGCTGAGAGGCAGGCCTTGCATCTGTCATGTCGCGATGCTTCCTCAGGAAGCCTGTGATGTCACAGGCGAAACGTTGGCCTCTCAGTCAATGATAGTGTTACCCAGACAGCCAAAAAGTCATGAACTCGAACCATGGAAGCTTATGTTTACACATTTAAGCATATTTCCTCCTCAGAACTCATGTTCTGGTTTTTGTATTGATGTTCCAAATCTTTTTTATAATAAGTTTTGAGTTCATAAATCACTTATATGATAAGTTCAAGCAAGCTTGAAATATGAAATGTTAAATCTATACATTAAGTAACTTCGTAGTTTCCTTTGCAAACTGTCATGAAAACGTGAAACTGATTCGGTTTCACTGAATATTTCCGAAGTTCTATTTTTTTTAAGCAACTTTCTAAAAACATACTTATTGAAATTGTAGTGCATTTGTTTGTCTCCATTTTTCTTAGATACATTCTTCACTTTCTTGAGTCTTGTCTAGATCTCAAAAATGCATGTGCCGAAATTAATAAATTTATAAAAATTTTAGGCTGTTTGATTGATTAACCCATCTAGAAATTAAACCCAAATCTCTCAGTATTTGCCTAGTTACTTTACCTATATCTTTTACGTTTCAGCAAAGTAGTTCTAGTATGAAGTAATATGGCTGGCAATGGAAATACAGGAAACGTTCATGTATTTTTGTTCAAGCTAACCTCAACAATTCTTCTAGGCAGCCGACATAATTTGCTTGTGTAGTTATTTAATTCTCTCAATTAAAGATACCTCTTTCCTCTGTCCTTTCCCTTAAAAAAGCTGTAGACAGAATAGTATATTGTAAGTTTGGTAAAGTGTTAATAACGTGTGAGAATTCATATTTAGTGAGAAATTGTGTGCATGAAGGGATTCCGAGGAACTGTTATTAATTGGAAAAAAATAATTGTGATACTTTATGCTAGTTTTTATATTCAAGACTTCAAAAAGCGTTTGTGTGTTCGGTCTGCTCGAAGATCATTAACATGGTAAACAAGTAGAATGAACTGGTTTATATAGATTGTGATATATGCAAAAATAGAGTTCATTGACTGTAGACAGCGTTCTGAAAATGTTGGCCTTTTCAATGTGCCAGAGTACTATGGATTGTCAACACAACAGCACCTGCTTGATGATGAGCAATTGGTGATGGCTGTACTTGGTGATATTGGCACAGGACCAGACGGTTTATGCCCAGAATGGGCAGAAAGAATATGACTAAAACTTCTCCCAGACCTTTGAAAATAAAATTTTCCAAGTGATTTACTGTTCTTGAGAAATAATAAGTACAAAGCACCTATCTGTATTAGCCCAGATTGGACTGTTCGCCAACATGAGCATTTTTAAAATTCAATGGCTAAAATGCAAAGGGAAAGAATGCTGGTAATGATATGAGAATCAATGTTTCAATAGTTCCTTCTCTTAATAATAATAATAATCTGTCAATACATCAAGATTCGAGAAATCTAGTAGACCAGGAGTACAAGTGAAATGGCAACCTTGTACTTTCACAGCCTATACCAAAATATCTGTGGATTGAGGACAAAACTCTGTATTTGATGTCGTTTCTGCCCACTTCTATTGGATGCCATTCTATTCAGCAAGACCTGCTTTAACGGCACCATATCGAGTGAGGAACTCAACATTCCACACCATATCATCTTTGAAACGAATAGGAGTTCAGCCACGAGTCATCTAAACAAAGGTTACGGTGTTTTGATAGGTAAACATAAAAAATGACGTCCTATTCCAAACAAACAGAGAATACATTCATTGAGGAATTGTGACGGTGAAACATAACTTGCTTGCATTAATTATAGTATGTGCTATAAATTTCCTCTTAAATCACCACTCATTCAGGGGCAGATCCAGCCGATCATTTTGGAGAGAGGCCATCATAGATTTTTGTTAAATTAATGTTTGTTATTACATTGTATATTATTTTTATAGTGTATGTACAATACAATATATATTATTTTTAAATAAGTACATAATTCTAACATAAATGTTTAAATCAATTTTGCCAATTAAAGGTAAGAAACAAAAATTCTAGGCCTTGGGGGGAGGGCATGCCCCCCCCCCCTCTGGGTTGGTCACTGCACTCAATGCATATATTCATTTTACAGAAAATTTAGAACAATAATTTGAATGTAATTTTGATGTTAAATTTTTTTTGTAATGAGAGAGACTGTACAACTTTACTCTCTGACGGGCCCGGAATGATTTAATAATGTGGGTTGTAGATTTTCGAATACTTTGTGTGCTGAACAAGATTCAAGTTTGTTAATTTATGAAATTCCATAAATAATATTATTTTTTTATAAATTAATAAAATTTATAATAATTACGGAAAATCCTGGACCTTGTATTTGCTGATTCGGAGTGTTCTGTACGAGGAGCTGTAAACTCTTAGTTGGTGTGATGTTTACCATCCTTCCTTGGATGTAGCTATGACAAATTCACTCAGCTTGGTTTTCATGAAGTCTAGTACAGTTTTGACATGACTCGCTACATAGATTTAAATAATCTATCTTTTATACAATGGTTTCTGTACATCTCAACTTCCTTGAGTTATCACTTATTTTTTTATTTATTTGATGATTTCGTAGGTTGATATTACAAAATTACCCCACCAAACGTGACGGGAGATGTGGCTCAGGACATCAACTGATATTACTACATTGCCTCTGATCGGGAGGCCGTAGGTTCGATTCCCGGCGGTGGCAGGATTTTCGATACCCGGTTGACAGCTAGGTCGAATTCAATTGCTGTCTGGAGGAGAATTCTAGTGGCCGGCTACTCTGGTAGGTTGTTTTCCGCGGTTTCTCCGATCAACATCAGGTGAATCGCGCGCGATTTTTCCTACCTCTTCCTATCCTTACCTCTTACCTACATACTAACGTGCACACATACCAGGATACCGGTTGATAGCTTAAGAGCTTGTCACGGCTGGAGTGGTGACCCTCTAGAGGAAGATGCTTGGTGTGGAAAACTCCGCTAGCCGATGGTAGGTCGGCGCCAGATCTCGCCGTGACCATTTACAGGTCTAATGATAGCCGTAGATGCGCGCGGAATCACCAACAAACAATATTTCCGTTTATGATTTACTTTCTTTAAAGAAAAAGTATTTGTTTCTAAAGAGAAAGAATTGTAATGCTGCGGGATGGTTCGTTCTTAGTGAATCCGGGCGCGTCAACTGAGGTCATTAGTTCCGTAAGTGTAGTGCATGATTTTTTCGTCGGAAGGTGATCTCCCGCTGGATGGCGAGATCCGGAGCCGACCTACCTTCGGCTAGCGGGGTTTCCTCCATCCAGAAAAATACTGCGGGAGAAATCAGCGATTTGTCGAAGAAAAATTCGCTTTGTGTTGCCATGATTACGAGAAAGTGGATAAATCTGGTTCATGTATGTGGAAAATTGTTCTCCAGAATATATTTCCTCTATACTTGCGTGTCTTTAGCTGCTCTTCTAATTCGTACTCCCAATAATTCTCTTGCGTCCCTAGCCACGGCATGATTCAACCTAGTCGTTGCATCATAGGCTGTAAGTGCACCACCTGTCTCAAGTTGCAAATCTGTGGGTCTCACGAAATACTTGTTGCATTACAATATTTCCCCTCGAACCAGAACTGATTCACAACCTTAAGACAATCGCTCAGGTCTCAACACCTAGTCCATTTACACGATTTTCGTGTTTCGCTCGGGCAAGTCTTCGTGTTCTTTACGTAGATGCCAGGGCCCATATCCGAAGCCACCGGGTTTTTCCACTCAGAGGAGTCGGGCCCCGACATTGTATCCAAAGTAAACACCTCCGCAACGTTTTCGATGACATGTCCTACGCTAACGCAGCTAGCGTCAACCTTGCGTGGTTGCCCTGGACGTCCCGTTCGGGTGATTCTTGGACGCCCGCGACGTTGAGCCAGCATGTTCGCCTTGGTCGTCACCTCGGACCTCATTCTCGACAGGCAATGATAGGAATCTCAAAACGGGTTCTTCTTCGACGCTCCACTCGGGCAGGGCCAGGTCTTCGGCGGGCGATCTGACGAGTTCCTCGTCGAACCAGTCTCGCTCAACATTACTCACAGTTGGCACAGGGTCGTTTTCGATGACTCTTACGTCGTTGGGCATCACTACTTTTCTTGACTGGCAGCCAAATTCGATACGCCTTAGGTTGCTCGGCGTACCCCACGAAAATTCCTTCCTTTGCCGTCATCCAGCTGCTGCTAATTTGTCATCTCGTTCAGAATAAAAGCCCTGCATCCGAAGTCTCGAAAATAGCTGACGTTAGGGACTTTCTCGTTCCAAAGCTCGTTTTTCTTTGCTGGACATGGATTTCTGATGTGCCTCGCCATGGAAACTGCGTCAGACGTGAACAGCAACGAGACATTTCAATTAAGGTTCTGTTCATCTTTTCCGCCACCCCTGCTACGGTATGTATTGATCCGTGAGTCGATGTTTAATGCCCTCAGACTTTAGAAAATAGTCGAGTTCTCATTCACATACTTGTGTCCGCTATTAGACTAATCTCTTTGATTCTGAAACCAAGCTTGTTCCTGACAAAAGCCTTGAAATTCTTGAATTTGTCGAAAGCTTGAGATTTGTTCAAGAATGAAACAACTTTGGTCCATCTTGAAAAGTTATCGATGAATGTCATTTCGATCTCCTGTTGAAAACTACTCTCATTGGATCGCACAAGTCTGTAAGAGTCCTTCGATCAGTTTCTTTCGGAAATGATGGCCTCGCCATATTCCCCTTGAGGCAAATGTCATAGTCTGCATCTTCGCGTCCGGTTGGAAGTGCCACGCCTCGAATGGCTCCGGTCTTCGATGCGTGGACGAGATCCGGAAAGTTAAGGTATCCCATCCTTCTGGGCCAGGTTTGGAGAGGGTTCTTCTATTCAACCTCCTTCATTTCCGCAGAAAATTCACTTTGACAACTTACAGAAGATTCGCCTTTAACGTAATAAAGTTTGTCGACTCGTTTCTCGATCACTACGGTATAGTCCTGTTCGTCGAATATTTCAGCTTGAAATTTATCGAACTCTACCGGGTATCCCTTGTCTGTGATTTTCGCGACTGATAAGAGGTTATGTATCAAGTTAGGGACGTGCAACGTATCAAGCACCTTCACGTCGCATGAATTACCTTGCGTTCTTGATCACGGCCGTGCCTTTTTCCTTGATTTCGGCAAAGTCGTCGTTTGTGATTTCACCTGGCCACCTGCACGGTTTTCGATCTTCTTGAATACACTTAAATCTCGACACAGGTTTGAAGTGCAACCGCTGTCGAGGCACCAGTCATTCACGGCTATGCTACGCACGTTTTGACACGTTTCGATATTTATTTCACCTGACAGGAGAGCCGTATTAGCTGAACCGTAGTTGCTCTTCCTTTAAAGCGGACATTCCGAAGACGTGTCCCTGTTTGTGACACTTGAAACATCTGTAATTGAATTCGATTGCTGCTCTTTCTGGCCGTACATGGCACATTGATTCGAACTCGAAATATTTGAGTTCTTTCTCGGAGATCTTGGTCCTCAAATTGTCAGACGTTGGCAATGTATCCTCAGGCATCGTTCTTGACTAATAGTGCCTTCATTTGTATTTTCCAGGTGTAGTTATCGCGCCTTGATGCGTGTAGTACCGTTCACGTTCGTGGCCAATAACATACGTGCAATCAACACGGATACACGACTGCGAATTTACGAATTGTCAAACTTTCTTGCGCTTTGCGAACGTAGTTCATGCTATCGCGCATGCCCCGTTGAACAGCCAGTCACAGCCCACATGTGCCAAGATGGCGGCTTCTCGTTCATATCTCCCCTCGACGACTAAACGATAATACAGTGGCGGCTTCCCTTTTTTGCGGCACTCAGAACGGAAATACCGAGTTATTGCGCGCGCTCGAAGCATCAAACACTTCACATTTACCTGGGTTACCGTCCACACCAGTTCACACGTGTTCCGTCTCTTCCCAGGGTTTTCTCGCATACGATTCTTCCTCCCTGTTAGGCCTTATTCACAACGCAAACTTAAACATAACATAGCCGCCAAACCTAAAAATGAGTTTTTGACCATGACTATTCACAATGTCTTGCCGTGACCGTAGACGTAAATCCGTAAACTTCAGTTCACAAGCACCAAACTGAAGTTTACGTCGGAATTCTACCGAAGACCAGTCAGTCATGAAAGAAACAAACACGGTGGATTTCAGATTGTTTTCAGGTAGTTTATGGTTATGTCATTTCATTACTGTTGTGTTCTGAACTGATTTGCGAAGGGTTGTAATGCGACTAGTCGGATGGTTTCAAAAGTGACGAGTAGTCTGTTGGTCGCATCGGTAGTTAGAAATTGCGAAACGGGAAACGCTTTCCTTCATAATTGTTAAAAGCCTATAGCTGTGACCGAGCGGTGAAAAGCAAAATAAATAGTTTCATGTAGCAACACTGTTAATTGAAACGTTTTTAAACTTTTAGTAGAAATTGTTATATTTTTTTGCTTTTAAACTTGAAGGAGATTAAAAACTTTGTACTGAGGACCCAGCAAATTTAACTTTAACCAAAAATGTTTTCATGCAAATGCTATGTAAAAATGCTCATGTTTATTTTTCGTGTCTCGTTGGTGTTGGTTCATTCTATGCCGAAATTATCCTCATATCGTTACTTTTAATAAAATCAACATATGAGTAAAACACTTACTTTCTCGTAGTAAAAGCAGTCTTCTAAAAAGAGGTAAACATGCCAAGTACAGCCGATCAGCCCTATTTGCCATGTTGAGAACCGTGGATGTTTTACGTACTAATAGTATATTGTGAAGAAATCGGAGGGAAATGGCTTCGTCTGTCGAAATTATTCTTCTCAATAGTGAATCTGAACTATGCTATTGGATATCAGTGTCAGTCAATATGCAGTTCTGGAGCAATACATGTGTCAATCAACTTAAATGTGGTTAGAACGACATAGAGATATATTTAGGAGTGGAAGCAGATATTCCGGGGCTTAAGAAAACCTGCGGATATAATACTACGTATACTGTGGTTCAACCAGAGACTGTTACCACAGTCTAATATTACATATACCACCCTTCAACGAAAATGGATCCTACGCAATTTTTATAAGCGTTCTTCGCAATATAGGAGAAAAAATCTAACCAAAAATTTAGGGCCATTTTTGCGAAAAGTTTGAAAATATCGTTGAGACTTCACGTAAAAAAATCTATTCACGTGTTCCAAATTGAAGGGGCTGTGACAGTCAGATAGTGGCAAATGTCATTTTCATTGAAAATCCTGCCTATTGCTTCAGTTGAACAGTCAAGTAGTTCAGGTACCGACGAAGGAATGGACAGACGTTTGGCCTTTAAACCGTGAGTTCCGTCTTCCGTGGGCATATGTTATTTACTACAAATTAGAACCAGGATTATCCTCTTTTCGTTACCAGCCCCGGACCCACGAAACGAGTTTTTCCGACGAAAAATCGCCGATTTTTTCAGCTGCATTGCAATTTTTTCTCTATACCGCGTATGTGAGGAAGTATTTTTTATTTTTATTTTAGAAAAGTTCATCGTAATTTGAGTTATAGTTTGTTAATGTGTAATAGAAAGTATCTTTTAACATCTAACGTATGTAATCCAATGTTAAACAACTGGATAATTTGCAAATTTATTTAAACATTTAAAAAATAAACGCAGCTTGACAGGATTATACTTCTGATATGTTTCAAATTATTTACAATTGTTTTAAATTTCTATGTTATATTTTTCTTTTTTGACAGGGCCCCATCGAAATACTGAATTTGACCTCAAGATTCGACGACTTACTGATATGGGCATTGAAGACCATCAAGCAAGAGTAGCTTTATCATCATATAATTGGGATCTAGAAAGAGCAACTGAACAGTTGTTCAGTTAGTTATTTTAAAGACATTAATATTTCTGATCAGGGAATGGTACATTATCACATATTGTGCCCTGTTACTTTGCTTTAAAAGTTACATTTTTTTATACATGGTGTAATTTTGAATATGTGATTAGAAATGACACCCTAAACTGTGCTGTGGGCAAGAGGAAGAGGAATAAAGGATTCAGGATGGTTGCAACTTTTTAACTACCCTTTATTCCATTGTTATATTTCAGCCAGCTTTAGTTTGCATTTGTTCCTTCCTTATATTTTAGAAATCAATTAACGCAGTGTGCAGAAGCATAAATAATACACCTGAAACACCACTGTATTTATTCATTATGAACGAACATTTAAAGTGTTTGCTTCTTTTTTGTTACTTTTTCTAGCCATTGGAATGCTCTGGATGTTTGGTGTGTGTGGTGCTTAAAATTTTTATTGTCTCAATGCCATTGCAGGTTACACCTTGTAATTAAAGCCCAGAACAGTAATTCATTCATAATAATAATTGAAATTCATTAAACCAGGTAATATTATGAGCAGGATTTGTGAAATTGTTGCTCATACAAAGTAATTATTTTGTTGTGTTAATTTGATAGCTTTTGAGGGGAAAATAAATCAAAAATTCTGAAGATTTGTGACTATTGCACACCTGATTCCAGTGTGTGTCTCCTGAAATATGACAGAATAGTTTCTCTACAAGAATGTTTCAACCAGCACATGAACCAAATCTCCAGTGTTAACATCCTTAAAAATTTTGTTATATTTGTATGTGTCACAGAGTTGTACATATATTGTAATTTTTTAGACAATTGTGTGTCGTCAAGTAATTGTATAAAATTAAGTCAAAAAGTAATATAATGATGTGAAAACGTTTATCCACTGTGCTGCACTTAATTAAATGAGAAGTTTTATGCAAATGATGTAGGCAGTTCAGGCATCTTAAAATATTGAAACCTTCAAAAGAAGGTGCACTCCTGTTGTGTAATTCTTTAACGTTTCTTGTAGGTGATTGTATAGAACATAAGATCATCCTGGCTTATTTATTTGTATTTTCAAAGTTTCAATTGAAATATTTGATATGTTGTTAAGTTGCACATGGAATCCTGGAAGAGGAGGTTGTGTACATTTGTGTATTATTGTTATGGTCTAGGATATTTTTTTTTTTATTTTAAAAAAAAATTAATTTTAGTTTTGTCTTTACTTATAAGAATATTCATATCCCTTGAAGCTACTTGCATAGTTGATTAAAGTCTCTTAAAAAATAAAATGTTATGTTTATTTTGATTCTACAAATATTCCTTATCAGGAGGGGGGGGGTCAGTTTATTCTTTAACATATTTTAGTTTCATGAATGTGGAAAGAATGAATTTGTGAATCAAATAAACCCAGTTTTTTTTGGGTGGGTGGGGGGGGGGGGGTGGGGTGGGGGCTAGACTACCTGTAAAAGTTACAAATAACAAACCACCTTGAACTGAATACCTATGCAAGCATTTGAGTGCAGAAATTCTTTATTTCACTAATCACATCTATGCATATCTTGTATATTCACTGGTATAAAGAAATTCAAGAGCATTCAAAAAGTAATTCCAGTTTGATAGAAGCACAAATCTCTGCAAATGAACTTTTCAGCCATTCTCTTGGTACAAATCTGTTTCAGTTTCACCCATGATTTTCATTTGATAAATTAAAATATTTTACTTCAATAATTTTGCTATATAGTTATTTAAAATTAATAAACTGCAAAAATTTTAACTATTACGTAATCTGGTCCCTACATATCACGATCTACTAAGAATACAATAGAATCCACTGGGTTGCATCACAGTGTTAGCTCTAAGAAATAATTCATGGAAAAGAAAAATTATATCATTTACAAAATACACAATTGAAACAAGTTTTATTACAAACTATATTTACAGTGGAGTAGACAAGTTCCAATCAACCGTCACATAAAAATCATAAATGCAATTTACAAAAATGGTTATCACTGTCAATTTTCTTCCAAAATTGCTGTACAAATTAAACATTTTCCAATAGGGGGTATAATGTGACATGCATAATCTAAGCACACACACACAAAAAAAAAGGTTTAAAGTATAGAAAAATCTTATGCATGTCAGAAAAAGTGTATGGTTTAGCACAAGTTTCATGCATTTTTCAAAGTTCATCACTTTTTAGTCCTACCTACAATTGATTTCAACACATCCAAATTCATTAAAGTCATTCAAAATTAAAATACATTTCATGCAAACTTTCAGCAATCTAATTGCTTCAAAAATGTTAAGTATGCAAAATTAATCAAAAGCATCAAGGTTCATACATACAAAAAAAAAAAAAAGGATAATCCTTACATATACTAAATAACAGTAAAATAATATAAATTAATATTCTTAGAATTATTAAGTCATGCTATATATCCTCAAAGTTTTTTCAGATAATGCAGCAAGCCATAACTTATCATTGCACACTACAGCACAAATGTCTTTCACAGGATCATATGCTTTTACTGTGGCAACTATCTGTCCAGATGTCACATTCCATACGTTTATACTGCTCCGACTTTCTATGTACGCAGATACAAACATATCATTCTGAACTTTTGTCAGGCAGGGCCGAGATAACTGCATCTGAGCAGTCCCTGCCAAAAAACTGTGGACTACATTGCAGGTAATAGCACTACCTTCCTGTTCAAGTTGGCATACCATGTGGCAAGTGTTAGGATTTCGTGCATTTGGCCTTTTTGATATCAAGATATGATCCGTTTCTTTTTCATGGCACAAAGACGTGAAGGGACCCTCTAAAGGCAATTGCTGTCCATGGTACTGATCCCCAACACTGTTTTGCGAGAATGCCCAACAAGAAACAAGTTTAGAAACAAGAATACCACCTTGCGGCATAACCCTCCCAGCACAATAAGGTAGTGAAACTACAGATGTGACGGGAGACAAATCCCCAGGAAATGCAAGGAGCTGAAGAGGGGAATTAGGTTGTCGTGAATCAAACTGAAACACATTTCCATTCTGGCTGCCCACAAAAAACCTGTTCAGATTGTTGCAGTCCCAACAGCAACTCCACAATGGATTGTTAACATTGAATTTGTTCACCACACTATTGTTGGATAAATCCATTAGTTTAGCAGTTTTGTCTAAAGACACACTCAACAGCAAGTCTTTACTTTGGGGACGAACAGCAAGATCACGAATTGCTTTTGTATGAAGGAAGACACACTGTCCAAACACAGGTCTACCATCTTGTAGACTTACCTTTCTCACACTAAAGCCAGGAAATAAATTATTAGTTGAGCTATGAGAAATATATAATTCATGCATCAGTGAATTCCAGGTTAAAACACGGCATCCACCAGCATTACTTATTTCAAGAGTGCTTTCTAGAACCATACGAGAAACTGTTGACTGAGATATGGGTTGTGAGCTCTGAGTTGTTTGAGAAGTTAGAGATTTCTCTAAACTTTGCACTTTGTTCAAAGCTTTCTTAAGTTCTTCTTGTTGCAATTTGTTATTCAAGTTAACTCTAGCAATTTCAGTTTCTAAACGTGCTTTTTCTTGTTTAAGGATGTTAAGTTCTTCTTGTAACTTCTCATATTCTGATGTATCAAGTGCTTGCAGGTTATGGGCATATAATGTCCTAATGTCTTTCTTGTGAGCTTTTTTGTTGCATTGGGGGCATCGTCGCTGACCAGATGGGCACCCAATTTCTAACCATCTAATGATGCAGCTATTTCCAAACAAATGCCCACATTTAAGACAAACTAAGCGGTGATCACCAGCATTTGTCCATTTATCCATGCATATTGGACACACATTTTTAGAGGCATCATCATCATCGTCATCATCAGAGTCTGTATCACGACTCCGTTTGCCAGCTATAAATAAAACAAAAGTTTCATTACAACTTGAAAACAGCCTTTCATAAAATAACAAAAAAACAAAAGTAATCATACATTTACTCTGTGATGGTTGAATGACTTCACTTTTTTCTTCTGGCACATTTTGATTCTCTTCAACAGGAGCCTACATTTAGAAATTATTTCAAATTTAGAAGTATTCTTTTTCATAAGAGAATTACAATACTTAATTACACTTTACCTGTTCAAGGGCATCATCATTGGGTTCAGCATTTTCATTATTGGGAACCTCATTTTGAAAGATTTCATTTGGATTATCAGCAGCTTCAGCAGATCTCTCGTCAACATTTTGAGCGAGGTCAGCGTGCAATATGTTTGATTGATTAGGGTGTTCAATAGGAATTACTTCAATTTCATCAGAATCAGAACCAAATCCTGCACATTTAATCGTTAGAACCATTTTCATAAAAAAAAAATACAAAAAAATTGTAATTAGGGATGTTGTTACCTTCAATGGTAGAGTCTGAATAACTACCTTCAAACACATCAATTTCCATTGTATTATTAATTTCAGAAAACGATACACTTTTGAATGATGATGTAAGGACACTAAAGCGGTAAGGTAAACGTTTTAGGAAACACTTTCGCGAATTTTAAGACACTTAGGCGAATGGTGCAACTACATTTCTCATTTTTTATGCGTTGTGATATCACTAATGCTCGTTGTAATAAGTTGCGCAAATCATATTTATGTCAACTCGAGATTCCCGCAGAATTAACCTTGAATTGCCATGAATCTTTCGTCTCTTTTATGTCTTCCTTGAAAAATATCATATCAACCCGCGAACACAGAATTCAGACCAGAGTGAATACACGAAATAAACATTCATAAATATTCTCTGGTTTGCGGTAAAGGGCCTGACAGTTGGCCAACCAACAACATTCCCTATTCTAGAATGAAATATCCCAACTTGAGTAAAAACAAAAGTAATTTTGTAAATTGATTAAAATATAATAGCTTAACAATTGAGGTGAAAAACAATATATCTTTCAGTTTCTTTGACTATTCCGAATTATCATTAATCTGGAAAATATAACGAAAAGTGTAGTGGCATGTTGATGTAAAACGATTGTGGTTGTCTAAAACTATAGACGAGTTTTAATAAAATAAGGTTCCATGTTATCGTTTTCAATGCGTCTTGTATATTTATATTTCATTCTTATTTGCTATGAAATAACAATTTAGGTTGTGCCTTTTAGGCGTGAAAGACCGACTTTTTGCTCTGTTGCTTCCTAATAATATTCTTCGTACTGTTAAAATGGCGAGGTGGTATTTCGGCTTCCGGGTTCGCTATCACATGTGACGAGATTGTATTATTGCCGAGTGCATTTGCGGCTGCTGTAAGTTGTTCCAGAGAGAATTGCATTAATCGTGATTGCGACGTACTTGAAGCGTCCAATTATTGTGTTTGTGGAATGAATACGCACTTTTTAATGGTTGATTCGCTAATGAATCGTATGACGTAAACACCTGACATGGACGTTTAGGAGGCAATGGGGTGATGCACTTCGCTAGATTTGTTATTTAGAGAGGATTATGTTCTCGAATGTTGTGCAGGCGCAGTTGTTCCATTTTGTAAAAAAATATGTTTCGTGTCCGCTGTATTTAACATACGTGCCACACCCTCGTATTTTAGGTTACATCGCACCATTTATTCTCTATCGTTAACATTATCCATTACTCAATTATTTAATACATCTTTTCAGTTAATGTATTGGTCGAATTGCTTTTCTTTTAATTTCGTTTACCCGTTTATGTATTTAATTTGAACATGAAATATTTCGCCTATTTTGTGATTGTTATCAGACGTGGAGTTTATTCGTTTGTGTTGTAGCTAATTTCGTGCGTGGGAGGTCATATGTTTTGACGAGGGGGTTTGACTTATAAAAGTAGGTCAGTTTCTTTTGCTTTTTCAACATTTTAATTTTTAATTTTTTCTCTACAGAAAATAGGATTTGCATTTCTACTGAGAAGGAGGACTTGCACGATTCATTGACAGGTATGTGTTATGTTTATTTAAATGTAATACTGTAGTATTTTTAGTTGCACGAAAGTGTATGTAATTTATAACAAAGCTCTTACATTTTTTACTTTGTTTTACACCAAATGGAGAAACAGAGACGGAGGGTTGAAGTAGCTTCATGCAGTTTGTTCATAATGTTTTGGGTAGTGTTGTTTATTGTAATATTCATTTAAAATAATATTTTGCTCCCCTTTATGGTAACTGCTGTTTGCTTTTGTGGTAGGACAGCCAATTTTAATGGGGTTAAGAAAATATGGTGTTTTTATGTTTGGTTTTATGCATGTGTTTTCTGTTAATACGTTTGTTAATTCATTTAAGTTTGTTATAATAGTGATTTGTTGAAATTTACATTTGCTTGCCATTATTCTACTTCAGAGGAGTGCAAGAAGACTTGGGTTGTTTTTGTTAGAATTCTCTGAACCTATTGTTGCTATTAAAACTATTATTATAATTATTGAAGATTGCAAATATTCATGCTTATACTTTTATTTCAAATGCTAAAGGCATAAACCCATGAATTTTCATCCTATTACTATTGTTACCTGTTTTACGGTAATTCTGTGTTTCGGTAAATTTGGCCCTTCTAAATATAACCTGGGTGACTTCCAAACCTTCCACAAACTGCCGTCTTCTGGGCAGACTGAAAACTAGTTGGCAGAGTGCCAGAAGGAAGAGTTTTTAACATGCAGTGTGTTTCACCGGTCTTTTTATTTGAGATATAATACTGTTGCAACTTGCGGATCTATTGTCTGCTTATTTGAAGTATTTAATCAAGAAAAATTTTTTAACTCACAATTAATTGTAAGACTTTTTGAATTCTTTGTCAGGGTTTTGTAGATTTTGTATATAACTGAAGACTATTTGAAGAAATTTGTATTTTATGGATTTTAGCTTCAAGTAAATTGGACTGAAATGCATTTCCATTTCTGTGTAGTTGTGTTATTTTTAGTTTGGCCTGGAATATGTAGCAACTTATAAATAGTGATGTGTGGGAGTGTGTGTAATTCAAGTAACATAACAGTTCTCTGCTCAAGAAAAGGAGTGTTTAATTTCATATAGTGTTTTCATTGAAAACTTCAAGAAATTTTGATTTGAATATTCTTCATTAATTCTGGTGATGTGTCTTCAGGGGATGGTGTGCGTTTCAGAAGAAGGAAGTGCATTGTGCATTGTCCATGATGTGACATCATCTGGACTCAGAACTGGCACCCAGAAGAAAATCACTCTTTCATTACCACCCTCTACAACAGTCCAGGAACTTTTTCAAGAAGTGTGTTTGAAATGGCAATATGACCCAGATACTTTTGAACTTGTTCTACAACGATCTTCAAGTGGGGAAACAGTATGTAGTGTTATATTTGTTTTTGCCTCCACTAAATCTTACTTTTTTCTTTCTAATAATTCATAATTATATCTTATTTTTTTAACTGACATTACTTTGATCTGATACTGAAATGTGAATCAGTTAAGAATAGTTTTCTGCATGTACGGTAATATTGCTGTACACCAGTGTACATAGCATTAGTGTGAATGGGTAAAAGAAAGAGCTTGTTTTTGAGACAACTGGACATTAAAATTAAATAATTATTTTATAAGTTCGTTCTTGTTCAAATTTATTCAGAGAATCTCTACTTAATATACATTTGTTTTTTCTTTTACTGGCATAAGATAATTTATTATTTCTACATCTTGTTAAAAATCTACAAGCATGTAGCTACTAGTATGTCACATTTCCTATTGTTTCTGCAGTATTTGGCAATATGCCACAAAAAAAAAGGACTTCTCTTAGACATCAGGAAGTGTGCAGGTTGTTCACCTTGTAGAAAGAGGAGGAGTTGTCTGTAGCCAATTGATGTATTACTAATTATAGTTAAAGCAAAGCTGCTGTTTTTAGTTTAGAATTTGCTGATTTTTCTCTAAGTTTGGAGGACAATGTACTTATTTCTAGAAGAAGTTATATTGTTCATTGTTATGAAATAAGTAGTCTTCTTTGTTTTGTTTCAGGTTGCTCTCAATAATTTGAAAGAACAAACTATCCAAGACGTGGGAGTTACATTTGAACCTGGCAGTCGTAATATGCTACATGTGTTTGACATGCACTGCCAACCAGTACGTAGACAGACAGCTTCCACGGTGACTGGAGATACTCCTGATGATGATATGTTGTTGGGGACATCAGCAAGCCCCACTGCAGGTGGTGATTACACGCACCCACCCCCAGCACCACCTCCACCCCCACCGATTGTCAGTACAGGGGACTACACATACACACCTGCACTCATTAAACATGACAGAGGTAAGTTATTGGTATATTTTTAAGTTTTGTTCTCAGTTTGGCATTGCTGCCTGTTACAGGTGTTGGCTTATACATGGTACTTGACTTGGACTTTCTGAACTATTGCCTTGTGTCTAATATCTTGTGTGTAGGGGTAGGGATTAAGGTTTTTCATTTTGCTTCTTCTCTCTTTCTCTCATTATTTTACGTTACTCCTTATGTTTTTACTTTATCTCCTTAAATTACTTTATTTTGGAGTGGAATGTTTTGATACTTTCATGACAATTGATCCACTGCCATCTGTTGGGAAGTGCAGCTGATATGTTAAGAAAATATTTGTCCACTATCACATCTATTAAAGGATAACATCTAGGAATGTACTTAATTCCTTTGATTTTTTTCTTATGTGTGTGGCGAGTGTTTCAGAAATTGAAGTATGTATGAAAAGTCTATGTTTTTCATTCAAATTTTTTTTCAATAACATACATGATAAAATGTTATTTTAGTATTCTAGGATAAATGTCGTGTGTAAGCGACTCTTGACAATTTTCAGTGCTGTGGTATGTCATGTGATCTGTTCTGAAGCGATCAGTTTGCGAGGATTTTTTTACCTTCTTACAGCCAGGGTTCAATGTTGCCACTCATCTGACTGGCAAGAAGTTGTGATGGCGTTAAAGGTTTGGCTTTGGTGAAAGTTATGAACGTGGTTTCAAGACAGTTCATAGCCTGTCAGTAATGTTTTCAGTTGTAATTTATCTGTGATGTAGGGGGTGCCTTGTGCATAGTAATGTGTGGCAACAGTCCATTGAACTGTCAGAGTTGCTTACAAGCTGCCAGTACTGTAGTGACAGTGTTCTGATAATTTGTGGGGTAACAAAAAGTATTTTAATTGAGCTGCGAATATGATATTCACGTATCATGTGTTTGGTTTAATTTCAGAACTGATTTATCAGTAAATCTGAATCTATCATCATAAAACATTTTTAAGTTATTTACTTGTGTTTTGTGTTTTTTGTAACGTGTACGAAAGTATATTCAATAAACCAAATGATATCCATGTTTAAAACTTAAAAGGCCATACTGCTCTTAAGAAAAGTATGCACTTGAATAAGAAATCCATATTTATATTTGGAAAGTAATAATGGGAAAATTGGCATCATTACGGAAGATGTACTACTTCACATAAATTATTTTCAGAGGCATTTAGTTCAATCATTATAAAATCTGAAGTAATGTGGTAAGAATTTACTTTCATTTTCTGAAAGTAAGGCTTGCTCTGTACCTGATCGTATGATGTAAATTAATTTGGATGTTTCAAGAGTTCTGCTCTTGATTATGATGTCAATATTTGTGTGTTGATTTTTGTTTCAAATCTAGTTATGTACTGAAAATGTATTTTTTTTTCTGACATGAAGATTAACATAAGTAAGATTTGATTTTGTTTTTGCAGTTGATTATGTTGGTTTAGTGAATCAAGCAATGACTTGCTACTTGAATAGCTTGTTGCAAGCTTTGTATATGACACCAGAATTTAGAAATGCCCTCTATAAGTGGGAATATTCTGGCTCGGACAAAGATGAAGTGAAATCAATTCCGTATCAGCTGCAAAAATTGTTCCTCAATTTACAGGTATTTACAACATCCTACAATTTACAGATATAGTGAATATTGAAGTTCTATGTTAATTATATAGTTTTGTTATTATGCTGTTCAATTTTTTTAAACTGCTTTAGTAGTAGTTTGTGTGTAGGGTATATTTCTTGTGCTCCAAATATTTCTGTATTATTAATAAATCCTCCTTCAAGTTACAAATAGCTTCTTTAATTTTTATAGCATTTTCTCTCTTGAAGTAGGGGAATTTAAATGGTGAACGAGATGAAACTTTATTGGTTGGGTCTTTTTCAGTTATATTCATTTTTTATTCAAGCGATATTTATTTTTTTTCTTCCAGACATCATCAAAATCGGCTGTAGAAACAACTGATTTAACACGCAGTTTTGGTTGGGACTCAAGTGAAGCTTGGCAGCAACATGATATTCAGGAGTTGTGCAGAGTGATGTTTGATGCTTTGGAACAAACTTTTAAGGATACCGAACAAGCTGATCTAATTTCCAGACTTTATGAAGGTAACATAGAATTATAGATCTGGTATTATTGTACGGTAAATTTTTATGTGTTTTGCAAGAATGTTTGAATCCTACAGGAAAAATGATTGATTATGTAAAATGTTTGGATTGTGGAACTGAGAAGTCTCGAGAAGATACATTTCTTGACATTCCACTGCCTGTACGCCCATTTGGAAGTACTGTTGCATATGGAAGTGTAGTAAGTAATATATAATGTGATAAAATTAAATTAACTATTAACTTTATTATTTTTAAATTTTTATTATTTGATACTAATTAAATATTGAATTAGTGTTAAAAAAAAAAAAAAAAAAAAATTGGGGGCAAGTTTGATGCGTGTGTCTGTACTTGGGAAGTAAAAGGACCTAATTCTGAAAGAAGTACAGGGAGAGAAGTTATTGTCAAAAGTTGTGTTCATTCCATCTGTGGATACAATAATTGTATGTTGAAGAAGATAATACAGTACAAATGAAGGAAGTTGTGTTCTCACTACTCTGGTATGAAGGAAATTGATGGTGAAAGGCTCAAGGGGAAGTTCAGGGGTTTCCAGAGGAATTTTTTGATGCTCAGGGTAGTGTTGTATCTGCCATGTTCTGTACATTTATTGAGTAGCATTATGGAAATTTTAAACAGGTGTTTATTCAGTGAAATGTAGCAAATCAATAAGATGGATGTAATGGGATTTCATGGAAGTGATGGGAGAGAGTGCTTTCCTGAAGCCAATGAATTGCCACAAAATGACTTAATGACTTGTTTTCCTATAATAATTTTCACATAAAACAGAATTGGTAATTATGAGTTGCACAGATTCGGAGGGCTAATCGCAAGGACTGAAGGCCTGAGTAGGGTCCTAAACTTGGAAATACATGGTAAAGTATTAACTAGGTTGTTTCTGTGATTTGGCATAAGTGCAAGGGAAATTGTGTGTG
Organism: Gryllus longicercus; assembly: GCA_038098605.1. Classification (NCBI taxonomy): domain Eukaryota; kingdom Metazoa; phylum Arthropoda; class Insecta; order Orthoptera; family Gryllidae; genus Gryllus; species Gryllus longicercus. The sequence continues at coordinate 1,714,545 of JAZDUA010000188.1, read as the reverse complement.
AAGTGAGCCAAAATATATGCCATTTTTTAGAAATCCCCATCCCATCTCTCAATACCCCTTTCCTCCATCATCCCTAATCACACTTTTGTTAGAGGAGATTGATCATTATACTGTATCCAAATTGTATATCATCGAAGATTTGTTTTTTGTTTTTTTTCTGAAATCTCTCGTACTAGTAGAAATGGACAAATACCTTTTTTCTTCCCTTGTTCAGATATTATAAACAACTCAACTAGTCTGCAACATTTACCATTCTTGAATGAACTTACACTAATCTAAGTATCTTTTTTCTTACTAGAACAAAAATTAGTTAATATCAATGCCCTTGCTTTTCTTGAATATTTGCAGGAAGAAGCATTAAGGGCCTTTGTTCAACCAGAGACCCTTGATGGTAACAACCAGTACTTCTGTGAAAAGTGCAATAAGAAATGTGATGCCCATAAAGGATTGAAATTCTCAAAGTTTCCATATCTTCTCACCTTACATCTCAAACGATTTGACTTTGATTACACCACCTTGCACAGAATTAAACTGAATGACAAGTGAGTTTCTTTTGATGATAATTAATTTATTTAACTGTGCTATTTGAAGGTAAATTATCTGTTGCTTAATTTTCCAGGGTTACATTTCCAGAAATTTTAAATTTAAATAGCTTTGTAGTACAGCCAGGATCTAAAGATGAAAATGAACCTGTTCAGGAAGAAACGGTTATGAAATGTGATGACAGTAGCACCACTGATAGTGGATCTGCCCTGGATGATGAGAGTTGCCATGGAACTGAAACTGCTCTTAGTACTCAAGAGACTGACTGCCAGGTTGGTGAGGGAGGGGTGGGAGGGGTTTAGAGAGATTTTGTGCTAGTGGTCAATGGAAATTCCCAAATGCATTTGAGGGAGCATTGCTTGGTAATGATTTTATAGTGAATGAAGTTTACTAAGCATTTGATTTTTTAGATTCTTCTATTCCGCTCCTCTGCTTGGTTGGACATTGTAGAAATTTATTAAATTTTTGAAAATAATAGTCTTAATCATCTAGAAATAGTACATTGTTTAAAATTCTTCTTATAATTAGAGAAATTAATATTTTATTTTAAATCGTGATATATGAAGTTACATTTTGTGATCTGTTTTAAGTAGTAAAATTCTAAATGATGGATAAATTTTAACTACAGATTTATCTACAAAATTCTGTTTTGTGATGTCACATGAAAGATAGCTTGATCTTCTAACTAATTCCAATGACACATATCAAAGAAATTAACTGGAAATTTGTTAAAATGATGGAAATTCGTCACATTTTCATTAGCTTATAATGGAAAGTTTGCAATATTTGAGTATTATGTTGATATTGTTTTAAAATTTGATATGATAAATTCGATTGTAAGGTAAAATTTTGATATTGTTTTGACAGTGAGTAATATTCTTAAATTGTACCCAGGATAAAGGATGGTATAAAGCGAAATAAATCTTTGATGGATTTTGATGTGTTTCTGTAACAGCAATAACTAATAATTTTTTCATAATTAAAATTATTTTGTTTGTACTGTTCCCTTGTATGTACAAAATTAATGAAGATAACAGTAAATATGAAAATATTGGTCACAACTATGTATGAATAAATTAAATTAAAATTTTTTGGATTACTACAATATTGGTTAGGTGTAGAGTTAAAAGAAACCTTCAGTTATGCGATATTCGTGTGCCTCTTCCAGCCTCCCCCTTTTCTTTTTGTTTTCTTTCTTTTTCTTCCCCCTTCCTTTCTTTTCCTTTTTGTCCTTTTTCTCTCTTTTTCTTTTTTTTCCTGTTGCTCTTTCTCTTTCTTGTCTTTCTTTTTTCTTCCTTTCTTTCCTTTTTCTTTTTCTCCCCTCCAGTGAATGCACTATTTTGTTTAATTTTTCAGGAGGATGATGAAGGAATTGATATGAGTAATCATGAAAATGAGAAAAATAGAAGGCACACAATGGATAAGGGTCCTTACACATACGAACTCTTCTCAATCATGATTCATTCAGGGAGTGCATCTGGTGGACACTATTATGCTTATATTAAAGATTTTCGAAGAGGAGAATGGTTTTGTTTCAATGACCAATCTGTCAGTCGGGTAAGTGTTCTGGGGGTGTAATGAATGGTAGGTAGTTAAAATGTTTGAGTTATTGGTTGTTTTTTAAATGAAATACTGAATATTTAATTAATGTTTTTCAGATCACCAATGATGATATAATGAAAACATATGGTGGAGGTACTGTTAGAGGTTATTACTCAGGTGCCTACAGTTCGAGTACAAATGCCTATATGCTAATGTATAGGCAAGTAGATAAGCAGAGGAACTGTGAAGCTATGACTGGGGAAGAATTTCCATCTCACATTAAGGTATTGTGATTTACTTGACTTATTGTACCTGATGATTATCACAAAATCTTTCACGTTTAATTTTTCTTAGCTCATTTTTTGCCAATGTATTTTTTGGGATAGTCAGCTTTAATGATAATTTTGTAGTAGAATGGTTTTAGATGTCATTTATTCATTATAAATAAACTGTGGATTTTTGCCTGTTTGCCAATTTTTTCCTTCAATGGAAAACACAATCTTTTGTATGCTCAGAATGCGATTATCCTTAACCAAAAACTTTAAAAAAGTGAATTTTTGTTTTTATCTTCAAAGTACAGAGAAATCGATCTATCAATAAATCTGCGTTCTGTTTTACAGCCATGACAGTGCAGGTCCACCAGTATTATGAAATATGTGCAAAATCACTGGTAGTGGTTATTTTTTGCTTCAAATTTAAATAAATAAAATTCCTTTAAAACTGCTTCAAATTTTTCCTTAAATTTTTTTCTTCATATTTATCAAAGGACAGTATAAAAATTCAAACCGGTCCTATTTTTTGTGAATTCTCTGTATGTTTGAAAATTTCAAAAAGGTAACATCGCAACAATTACGGAATGCAGTAATTTTTGTTTTAAATTAAATCTATTTTATTAAGTCAGATATAAAAAAGGTTATAATTTTTTTAAAACTTTTTTAAATTCGAATTTCTGCTTGAAATATTCATATTTATTATTATTGTTATTATTATTATTATTATTATTATTATTATTATTATTATTGTTATTATTTTAAAGAAATAATGTGAGGAGTGGTGGCATGGTGATTGAAAAAATCATACAATATTTTCAATTACGTTTAAATTAATGGAGAGAAAAAAATCATATGTGCAGCATTTAAGTATCAGCTTGCATTTAATGAAAAGCTGAAAGGTAGTTACTGAGATGCAACCTTTTTTTGTTCTTGAAACGTGCTAACCAAGTACATGAATAAGGACAAGAAAAATTTATAGCACCAATTTAAATATCTATTTTATGTTTTTAAATGCCTATTTTGCCTGCCTGTTTCTTCAGTTTTTTGTGCCTGTAAATCCGCAGCTTAATTATAATATAATTATTTTGTGCTAATCTCAAGTAGTTTTGAATGATGATATTTCAAAAGGAATTGTATGAAATGCAGATATATATTTGATAGTGATATGTTTTGAATTATTAGTATATTATTTTTTAGAAACTACTCCAAAAGATTCAAGAAAGAGAAGAAACAGACAGAATGTTGCGTGAGAAGGAAATGGATATGGTGAAAATAAAAATTTACTGTCATCATCCTTCACAAAATACTATTTCTGAAGTAAAGTTAACATTTCACAATTTGGATACTCTTAAAAGTACCACAGAAAGTGCATATAAGGTAATTTTAGTTCCATTTTATCTTATTTTTACTTGTATATCCAAAACAAAATTCAGGAAGATGTTTAATTACCATATGTTGAATTTCTTTGTATTTAGGCTTTAAAATTGGAAGGTGTGGTTCCTTTGGAGAGATGTCGCCTCGTGAAATATGATCGTGTACAAGACAATATCGAAAGAAGCTTTGAAGGCCAAGATGATGATCCAATAGGGGAAATTGTTTCAAGTGATAGAATTGGAGAAATTGTTTCCAATGGTAAACTGGATATGCTTTTAGAAATTAGAAGAGAAGATGCAGAGTTTGAAGTGTATGTCCCAGGAGGTATGGAAATCAAATTCGTGTGGTTCTTCTGTATTTTGGTTTTGAATTAGTTCTGCTAAAGTATGAAATGTTCCAGGAGTTCCGACAAAAGTTTTTGTAGTTGATGTGGAAACAGAAGAGGTGGAAGGTCCCTTTGATGTGAGAGGAAATCTTTCTCAGACTGTTCGAGAATTCAAACTCACATTGGGAAAAGCCCTTAAACTTGATCCAGAGAAAATCAAAGTTGTAATTGAAAAATACAGCAATGAACCAAAATTGTTAGAAGACTGTGAAAGAACATTGAAAATGGAGGGCTTCTATGCACAAATTAAGGTAGAAAAAATTGTTTTTGAATATCCATTTCCCATCATGTAAATAAAATGTTGTGGACTGTTATTGAATGTTTCATCTTCAACCAAACATAACTGGTTAAAGAAGTCTGTCTAATTAAATACAATTTGCTTACATTGAATTTAGAGATAGACTTGGATTTTAATTGTCTCTAGATAAACAATCGTGAAGGATACCATTATTCAGAAATTCAAAATTTAGCATTGTTTTGTTGATTAGTTCTTTACTATGTTCATAGGAACAAAATTCCTATTATCTAAATTTTGAATCAATAAGTACTGTGATGCTTCTGTATTTGATAACCATTTGCATATTTTTAAATAATATGAAGGGGCAAAGGAAACTAATTATTTTATAATGTGCTCTCACATCTGACTTTCCATTTTGATTTTGTGACTATCTGCTGTGAAATTATGGCTCCTTTTTAGAAAGAAAAAAAATTTAATATATAAATTGAATTATAAAAGAGTTCAATAATGTGTATGTTAATAATCCAGTATAAATTGGATTCTTCCATGTTTGTAAATATTAACTAGTGACTAACAGGTGACATTAAAGAAATTATATTAAGGGAGACTTGGAAAAAAAACTGGGTTTAAGCAATTTTTTTTGAGGGGGGAGGGATGAATATTATTTTTTAAATTGGATTGTTTAGTGAAAGTGCTTCAGATTATTTTTAATGAAGTTTCAAGAAACATACAAGTTTTTTGTGAATATGAACTCAAGACTGCACATTTTGGGATACAATCAAACATAATTTTCTCCAAAAATGAAATGAAAATTTTCATCTAGGCTCAGGTTTAACTCTTTGGTATTATTTAAGGCATGTTTCAAGTCAGTTCTTAAAGATCTGAAAAATTGAGAAAATGTGAAAAAATGTTCTGAGGATGGAACATAATAAAAAAGATTCTCCAGATTAAAGATATTAGAATACTAACTGGAATGAGAGAGTCTGTACCTTTCTGTAGCACCACTAGTTTATAATAGTTCAAAAATTTGCATTATTTTAATATTGTTACTTTATTTTTCTTAGGTGTTTGTGGCTACAAAAATAGATGAAGATCCAGAAAAGCTTTTTATAGTATCTAAATTACACAAAATAATAGACAGATTTGAGCATATCATTACTCTACATATTATTCTTCCAGATACTGATAAAGGTGAGGTATTTTAACAGAAGAGTATTGATGTGTTTAGGAGTTAAAGTATTTTTAAATACTGTACGTTTTCTAACTTTTTTTTTACTTTTGAGAGAAAGAAGGCAAGTGCACTGTTCTGGTCTTAGAAGGACTTGCCAGGTTAGATTACGTTTCTGAACATACCCTATTTACCCGATTATAAGATAACCCGTATTTTATTACTATAAAGTAGTTTCCAGCAAATGCAATGAGGAAAAAGAATTACATCTATTTTTGTATTATCTCTCAGTCAATACAAGGTTTGATACTTCAGATACATGCAGAATTTCAAACTGCACTAGTAGATTTTTCTTCATTTGTGTAAAGAATCCCTGATTTTTGAGTATTTTGGAACAAAATAGGATCATATTGTGGGTAAATATGGTATGTCCAGTTTTAAAATATTGATGCAGACCTGTTTGAGTGAGGAATTCTATACAGCTGCTTACAATTTAAAAAAAAAAAATACTATTTAAATAAATTATTTGAAAACAAAAATAACAACAAAGAAGGTAATTCATTGTGCAGAAAGTAAAACATATGTCTAGACATCAGGTCCTTTTTCTAAAGAAAGTAGATAGAACCATTCGTGATTGTTTAACCATAACTGGAATTCCTAAATATATGATAATGCTACACTTTTATTATAAATAAAAAAAATCAATTAAGAATTTGTGATTTAAATTTCTGTTCCTGAAATTTTATTGTTGACTTAAGAAAATGCATGAAGAAAATTTGAAATTTTGATTAGACCAAATTCAGTAACAATTTCAACTACATCGTACAATCTAAAACTACAAATTCAACTATAATTAAGAAAGTGTGCACAATTTTTTTATGGTTACAGAGATACTTAAAAAATTAGGCATTCCCGCCTTATCTGTTGATGTGAACCACAATACAAGTGGAGTGTGTTGCAAGACTTTGGAGGAGACACCTGCAGATGATGTTACTCTGTTGAGCAGCGCTCTTTCTGCTGCAACGTGTTCCATGTCTGTGTCAGTGCCGTCTCCACAAGGACCTCCTGCACGAGACAATTCCCCTCAACCCCCCACTGACCCAGAAGATGAAGGAATTGGCGCTACAGGACACAGTGACCAAAGTGCAAGTGAGGACAGCAGTTTAACAGACAGTGACAGGTAAGATGAACATATTGGAAATTTCTACAACAGTAATTTTTAAATTGGAAAACTGTTGATGTATGAAGGACAAAATGAATAGTAACCACAAAGTTCTCAAAAGGATGTAATTGATTGTCCTGCTTGTGCCATTTTGGAGAGAAATAAATTCTCTTTAAAATGTAGCTTTAGTTACCTTTCCTTTAATTACTACACTTGGTTGATTCATTTTTTGTAACACTTATGAAAGGTGTTAAAAATTTGATTCTCATGTTATCAGAAATGTGAGATGTGCAGATGGTAAATCATATATGAAATTGAATGTTCTTTTTCTTTTTTGTGACAGAACTTTGGTTGGTGATGTACCAGATGAATGCCTTGCCCAAGTGTCAAGTCCAAGTAATTCACCTCCTGGTTCTGATCAACAAAACATTTCATCACCAGAAGAAGGAACAACAAATACATACCACTCATTCCAAACAGTGAGTACAATTGTGAAATTAATTTCATATTTTTGTATTTTATCATAAGTGCAAAGTTTAATTAAGTTTGGTTATTAAAACAATATGATTGTGTAGAATCAAATTCAATGAAAACGACATGAAGTTTTTGAGACAACCAAACAGCTGTTTCTCTTAGTTTTTTTGTTTTTTTTTATTGCTTCAAAAACCATTGGGTACTGTTTTCAGTGAAAACGTAGTATTCATGACTTCATATAGGATGTAAAACAAGCACCTTAACAAGAGAAAAAGGCTTGAAGTGAATAAGGGTTTGAAAAAATCGAACTACTTTTATTTTGAGATAAGCATTTTGAAAATACTTGCCTTAGTTGACAGTAATAATGGATAAGATCTGCAAAATTCAAATGTTTTACATGACTTCAAAATAATTGAATCAACTGCCATTTAGATCAACACAGCTTAGTTCAGATAGACCAGCAGATAAAGTTAACATTAGGTAGTCTGGCAGACCCAGTTAAAATTAGGTAGTCTGGCAGACCCAGTTAAAATTAGGTAGTCTGGCAGACCCAGTTAAAATTAGGTAGTCTGGCAGACCCAGTTAAAATTAGGTAGTCTGGCAGACCCAGTTAAAATTAGGTAGTCTGGCAGACCCAGTTAAAATTAGGTAGTCTGGCAGACTCAGTTAAAATTAGGTAGTCTGGCAGACCCAGTTAAAATTAGGTAGTCTGGCAGACCCAGTTAAAATTAGGTAGTCTGGCAGACCCAGTTAAAATTAGGTAGTCTGGCAGACCCAGTTAAAATTAGGTAGTCTGGCAGACCCAGTTAAAATTAGGTAGTCTGGCAGACCCAGTTAAAATTAGGTAGTCTGGCAGACCCAGTTAAAATTAGGTAGTCTGGCAGACCCAGTTAAAATTAGATAGTCTGGCAGACCCAGTTAAAATTAGGTAGTCTGGCAGACCCAGTTAAAATTAGGTAGTCTGGCAGACCCAGTTAAAATTAGGTAGTCTGGCAGACCCAGTTAAAATTAGGTAGTCTGGCAGACCCAGTTAAAATTAGGTAGTCTGGCAGACCCAGTTAAAATTAAACATATACAAATTTGATTACATACATGGACTTGCGATGGGGTATTAGAGAAAAATTTATCAGTTCAGTTTGCCTGTTCAGTCTGCAGCCCAGGTTGTGAGATTACATTGTACACCACCTACTCTGCTCAAGATCTGGCATGGTCTTGTTTTATCTGCTCTTGCAAGCATGTGGCACTACCATGTTCCTTGGTGCATTGATGTTGATGAATGATATGCCTGTTTGGCAGTTTCAGTGAGGATGACTTCCTTCCATAGGCAATATTTTCTCTTGCTTCCCCAGGAGTGTCATGAGATAAGGACAATTATCACATGAAAAGAGAAAAGGCAAATATACGCTCCTTAGTGTGATTAAGATAATTATCACACTTTTATAAATGCACAATTTTTAAAATCATTGCAAGTAATTTTTTTCAAGCTTTCGCCTTGAAGATTACATATTTTTCCTCAAACTCCAAAACTAATATTTTATAATGTTGGAAACATGGAGTCTTCCCTCCCTTCCCTCCTAAGAATCCATTATTCAATATTCTTTTATTAGTATACAATTAACGATCTCAAATTCACTGAATGGGAAACTGTTAGTACACATGAGAAACATATTAAGGGTTTTATAACACAATTCTCTACAAGAAGACTATAAACATGAACAAATTTTCTTTCTTACGTATGTCAGTTCTCCTGAAGAGTCTCCATGTCACAAAGGCTACTTTCTCAACAACAGAGACTATTGAATGCTTACAGTCAGTACTGAAACATTCCAACAGTGTTTGAATCTTGTTTTTTTAATCCTTCATATTTTTTAAAATGTGTATTGGTTGTGCATATGACCTCAATAATGTCAATGCTAGTTTGTTTATTTATGTCAAATAACACTTAAAAACTGTGTGTGCCGAGCTATGGAGAGAAGTTAATTTGAAGTTACATTTATTTGCATTACAATTTTGTGTATTATATCATGTTAGAAAGGTTTAGGTGCTTCACGATACAAGAGATCCTTTCAGAGGCCACTTGCAAAACATAAGTCAAGGGTTGCGAATTCCAGGTTATGTCATTCTTGGGGAACTTAGTGTCTTAAGTATTTGTTACAGGCCTGGCCAAATCTGTCTGGTATGTTCCAATTCCAGAGCCTGATATGCTTTAAGATTACTGTTTTTTTTTTTTTTTTCCCCAAAAGTACCATTAAACAGGCAACTTTCATGATATTTTGATTCACAATGAATGATATAAAAGTAAAACATACTCATATTATGTCCTATTTTTCAATTGAGATAATTTGTGTTACTATAATTCTTTAGTAATTATTTACATTTTTTCTTTCTTTTCTTTTTTCTTTTTTTCAGGAACAATCAGAAAATTGGGATGATGAAGTTGATACAAATGAAGCTACAACCAGAGCTTTGAATCATTACTTTAAGGCAGTGCCATATTTGGAAAATGGCACTCAGAAAAGTAATTTTTTCCCTTAGAGTTCTATATTTATTAGTTACATTCATTGGTATAACAGAGATTTGTTTGATTTCTGCAATAACATAGTGTACTGTTTATTACGTGTTTAATATTTTATTATTATTTTATTTTACCTTGAACTTCTTGTGCAGTATTTGTTCAGTGTAGTGATAATACATTAGTCTCTTGTCTTTACATCCAGTGCTGAAGGTATTGGTGGATAAAAGAATGTTACTAGGAACACTCAAAAATGATTTGGAACCATATGTTGGTGTTCCCCAAGAATACTTCAAAATATTCCGTATGTATCCTATGCAACAAGAATATGAGTGTGCACGTCTCAAGGATAGTCTGAGTTCTTATCGTGATGAGGAGAAGCTTACTGTAAAATTGGGGAGAGTACTGAGAAAGGGAGAACACAGAGGAAAAGTATCACAACTTCTTCCCAACTCTCCTGAGGTGGGTCCAAGTGATTTGTCTTGGTTATAAGTTTGATCTGAATTTACACAGATTACTTATTATGCATAAAATGTTTTATGAGCATTCATTAAAATGTTTCAGCCTTGTAAATTCCTCTTTGAATGGATTCTTAGTAAAGGAATGACGGTAGCAGAAGCCAAGAGAGACATTCTTGAAGAAGTTAAAAGAAAGTACAACATTGACATCCCCTTCGAAAGGTTTGTTGCAGTTTATGTTTGATTTTCAAATTCCTGTGTTATTGTCTTATTGTTAGGTGGAAATGTTTTTAGTGCTGATTAAGTTATGCTTAAGAATATGATGCTCATGTGACTAATTTTTTTAAGTGTTTGATCTGTCAATTTCAGATGTAGATTACGAAAGAAGAGTTGGAAAAATCCAACGAAAGTGTATTTAGATTCCCAGCGCTTTGAAGAAGACGATATCACACTTTTTCCTAATTGGGAAATGTTTCTACAAGAGTTACCTGGACCTGAACCTGTCACGGTTGGTTCACAGTTAGTCCTTTTTGTTCGTCGTTGGTGTCCTTCCACTTTTGAAGTGAAACCTTTTGAAGAAGTTCTGTTGGATGGATATACAGTGAAAGAATTCAAAGAGAAGGTAGGGAAAGTCTTCATACTTACTGCTTGGAACAAAATTGTTAAACTTAAAATGAAATTTTAGTCAGAGAAATGGAATGAATGTTCTTGAATCTTTCCCTCTGAATTATTTGGGAAATTCTCAGACCTTGCTATCATTAGGATAAAATGTTTGTTGGCATTGATCGAAAAAGTTCAGTTGGGTTTGATTGGTGGTATTGATTTAGTTTTGTTCCATGGAATGGTTCCATCAATTGGATCTTGTACAAATGTAGAGGGATAATATTGTGCTGTCTCTTTCAGTTGGCAGCTCTCAGTGATATTCCAGAAGCAAATTTGGAATTTGCAAAAGGGCAGAGTTCGTTCCCCTGTGACATGTCTGTTCTTAGTATCCATTCAGATTTAGAATGGAATCCTCCCACTGACAAATTGGATGTTTGGCCTCTCAACATTTATGAAGATGGTCATGTTTTCTTCTACAGGTACATTTCTTAATTATGTCTTTTCTGTAAATGTAGAATAATTGAAAGGGTATAGAGAGACTGCTGATATAACAGTTGTTTACAAATTACACATCTCTTTTTTTGCCTATATTTATTTTTTACAATTGGCAAATATGAGCTAATATATTACGAATATTCGGTATATGATAAAAATGATTGCCTATTTATTTAAATATTAAATTATACCCAAATTTATTGTATAGTGTTTCAAAGAGTTAAAATGTATACTTTGTGGATGAATAATGATGTAAGTTACAATTGGGGTGTTTGGCGCAAGTGGGGGCAACCCATTTGAGTAAATGTTGGGAATGTGAGGAAAAGCATTTCAAATGGTCTACCTTATTCATTACTGCAGCGCATAGAGTTGATATTTGGAGCTGTCTCCTTTTGGCTCCAATATATGGAAGCTTTTATTGTGTTGCAAAGAAAATGTTACACGAGGTTGGTTGAAATTTCTTATTATTGCAAAAAATAGGAATATGGTGAGCATTTTTTCAATAATAACTCTGCGAATATGATCTTTTATTTCAGTTAGAAGAATAAACATTAATATTGACCTCAAAAATATTCCTACAACTTGTGAATCCCCTCCTCATGCTAAACTGAGGCATCACTATGTCAGTATCCTCTTGCCATCTGTCATGTCGTTCGATTGTTGAAGCATTATAGAACCACATTCTGTGGTCCCTCATCTTTCAATTTGGCACTCTTAAAACAATATGGCTTTTGAATAGCAAATACTACAGTTAATCACAATTGGTTTTGAATCTCCAAATTTACTTTGTTTATTTCCTAAGGAATTCTCTTAAATATGGGCCTAAATCTCTGCAAAATTGCAGATGATAAATTCATATGTTTTCTTCAACTACTCAAAACTGTCTGTTCTTTTTTCTTTATTATAGTTGTTTGACTGATAGATAAAACCAAAACTACTGCTCTGAGCTGCCTCATTAGTATACACCAGACAAAAGTATTTTTTTCTCATGCCACATTGTATGTTTCTTCTAACTCAATAGTCACATTCAAACAAATTAAGGCTTCTGTAATTTCCGCAAATATTGTCACTTCCAGAGAAAAAATAGAAGGAACAGTTGCAAATTATAGAATGTGAACTACAGATTTAAGTAGCACGATCAGAGTGATCTATCATGTTTCCTTCCTTTTGTTTTGTACATGGAAAGTCAGCTTTCTTGTTTAGTAATGTCACTGTAACAGAAAAAATAAATTTGGAAGTAAATGAAGTTCATCAAAATGAACATCTGTATATTTTTTTAAAACATTGCCTTCGTGGTTTGAGTTACAATTATGAGTTAAATTATGTGAAGAATCTTCTATGATTTTTGTTTTTGTATAAAATGGGTAACCTATTTTCATGGTCAATGAATACGTTGTGTAATTTGATCTCTGATGTTGTATTATATAGTTTATGTAATGTAATGTATTGTCTTGATCACTGTCAGGAGTGTAATGAAATGAGTGCAAGTCTTTTATCTTACATAAGTAGTACAAGTACCTTAAATAATAAAATTAGGCCCTCTTTTATCCGGGCTCACCTGTATTGTAGGCCTTGCGGGCCCAAACGTTAAGCCACTGATCTGTTGCATCTGTAAATGGTGACTGGAATAGTCTTCAAATTTATAAGTTCAGAAGAGTATTCCACAATATTTCCATTGAAACCTCGGATTTAAAAAAAAATGTTTCACAAATATGATTTACTAATAATATAATATAATATAATATAATATAATACACAATATTCTTCAAATACTCAGTTCCTGTGTGATTAGTACATGTATATGCATACTACAATTTCGTGGAAGATAACTTACTTTTCACCTCCACTTCGAATGTTGTGTATTTTTTTTCTTAATAGTAGTGAGAAATACTGATGTTTGATATGTAAAAATTGAATAATATAATGGAAAGAAGAAAGTAGGAATTGCAGCTTTCCACTTATCCCTATGTGGTAGCTTCTCTTTAAGTTAACCATTCACCTTTTTATCTTAATTCTTACATTTATTTTTTTTATTTTGGTAATTTGTATGCAAAAATTAGTTTATTTGAGCATTCAATTTTTATTTTGGACATAGCTTTTGCCAGTTAACGATTGAGTAACTTGTGAGAGTCAGACAATGAAAATAGCTGATGTCGATGATCTTTATTTTGTTTTGGTGATTTATCCTTGTGCTCTTGAGTCAGCAAGGAGCAGGGGCATGGAGGAGGGGACTTGCTTACTTCATAGTCTCAGAGAGTTCATAGAGAAAATAGCAACTGCGAAATAAAAATGTGGTGCTTAATTTCAAAGGCAAATTGTTTCTGTTACTTCAATGCAACTTTCATATGACAAGAATCGCTCTTTTCCATGTTATTGTTAGTTATTACAGCTGTTGTTACAGGGTCTTTCAAGCTCAAGACATGTATTTATGGCACAATTTTGCTTTGCTTGTTTAATTTTGTCTTTCTATGCTGCCTGTTCTGCAGTTCTTGTCCCAGACATATATTGAACTTTCTGTGATTGACAGGTTTTTCTCTTGTGAGGAATTGAGACCTTAGAATTCACTTTCTAGATAAAATATGTTGATGGCTAAAGATATTAAATGTTGTGGTTTGTGGATTCAAATTTGCGTACTTTTCTCATGTTAATAAAAGCTTTATTCTATATTTGATATGCTTTATGTTTCAGAGACAACAGAGAACAATTGAAGCAGCTAACACCTGAAGAAAGGAAGGAAATAGCAAATAAAGAAGGTTCCCGTGTTAATAAACTTAGTACAGTGTCGACATATTCTCCTCGGAAGGAAAGGGCACTTAAAATATACTTGGATCCAGCACCAAGAAAATGTGAGGAACCTGATCTTGATTGAAATTTGGTCATATTTTCACACATTGAATTGACTCTTTGTAAAATGAATATTGTATACTGTAATTCTATAGAGCTGATGTTCTGTATGAGAGGAATTCTGTTGTGTACACGCTAGTGAGTTGGTAGATGACTAAAAGTGGACAGATTCACGTGGTGAAGTCGCTAACCTTCACACATGCTGTGTTAAAAATTGTGTGACTTCTTGTTTTGGTATAAAAAGTGAAGGATCCTCTCGACCTGCTTGCCTAATGAGTTTAAATGGACGATTTGATTTCAGTAGTTTCCAGCAATATGTGAATTTGCATTGGATTACTTGTTTTGTGTTGTCTTAAATTTTTGTGAAATTGAAATTACATTTGTAGATATTTTTTATTTCAGAGGAATTGGTAAGATTATTGTACAAATGTTATCTACTGATCTTGGCATATGTGACACTCAGATGTCCACTTTGTATGACATGAAAGCGAGCCTTTATTTATCAGCTGTTGTGCAGCATGGCCAGAAGGTGCTAGATTTGAGACATCCTCAGAGTAATATTGTCTGTTTTACAATTTGCTTCTCTGCTGCTCACCTTTATTTGTGTTCCTCGAGGAGTTTGCCGATGACCATTCGGTTTGTTTCCTGTGACTGTTGGACCTCAGTGCATGGCTAATCATCGCCAGTCTTATAACTTAGAAGCAAAATGCAAGAAATAACGAACTTGTGCTATCTGTCAGGATATTTATTGTGAATAAAAAAATGAAGTAAATTTCCGAAGAATGGTTGTCTTTGTCCTAGTCATAAATCTCAGTACCTTTGTAATGTACTGTTTTTTGCATTCAACTAAGCTGTGTGTATGATAACTCAGGTGTCCCCATCTTGGTGACTTTTGCATGGTTTTTATCAGCTTGCAGAATTTTAATGCTTTCTGCAGAGATGTATGCAAATGTGGGTGTAATGTAAATGGTTTTCACCCTGCATGCAATTATTCTATAAAAAGATAAAATAAATGCACAGGTTTTGTTGTTTTATTCATTTTTGTACATATTAAATTTATACAGTATCACTGATCTCTGAACAAAGCTTTGAAGAATAGTGATGTTTCCCTTCACATCGTACTGAATGTTTACTGAATAAAATAAGTTTTTCAATTAATAACCAGGTGTTTCCCTGACCAGAAACTTTTAAAACATAGATGTATGAATGAAATTGCAATCTTCCTTGTGTAACCAACAACTGGTCATGTGCTTGGGCAAATATACCAGGTAAACTTTAACTCTACACTCTTGTTGCCTAATTGAAGTGATACTCCAGACATAAAATTTGTTTGGGAAGCTAACTACTATATAAGCAAAATTATGTACAAATGCATTTCTCATTCTTAAACATGACTAGTAAATGGGTATTTACAAACAATGAACATAATGTCCAAAATCGCGTCTTTAAAATCTCGAGATAAGCACCAAACTTGTAAACTTTGAAATGTTTGTTTACACTAATTGCACAGACCATAGGAGAGCACTGGTCATAATAGTCAGTCTTGCTGCAATCACTTATTTCACATGAATATCGAACTTTTAACAATTCTGATTGTTTCTACGCATGGAATACCGGCCGATTCCGTGCGTTTCATACGTAGTCGGAAGGTACAGTAATAGTTTCTGTAATTGCTGCTAGACGAGGGATAGGATGCCGTCTTAAAGCGACGTCCCCCGTCTCCCAACTTGTACCTGTATTTGTATTCACTGCCACCCCTACCGCTTCATAAGTTCTGTCTGGAGCAGTTGCGCATGAGAGATCGGAGTAGTACGCGCTGCTTGGAGCAGACGATGGCGGGGCATCGGGGTCGGTGTCTGACCCGTTGTACGCCGTGTTTTGGTAGGCTGGGCTGCTACTAGATTCGCGATCCAGTTCTGCATACAAAGCTTCCCCTACAGTGGTATAAGCTTCGTCCAACGTGTAGTGGTTCTCCGCCGGCGTAGTCGGCGCCTGAGAGCTGAGTTGGGGCGGTCCCGACGGCGTTCTCCGGTTTGTGAGCCAAGTCCAAACGCGTCCTCCACCGTCGCGATTTTCGAAGGTTGCCGTCACATTCTTGTCGCCTTCATGGTGCCTGGCTCGCTCCTGAGCGTTGGTTGCAGGGGAGGCAGCTGGATTTGGCGACCTGATGCATAGGGAGCAGAGACCTGTAGAGGAAGATGATTTTGTATTGAGCAGGGACAAATCGACGAAGAAAGTTTTATGTGAATGTGCCCTATGCAAGAATTCTTGCATCATGAAGTGCCTTGGTGTGAATTTCTGAAAAGATTTGCCCAGTCATTACACATGTAGTATTGCATAGGTATTGCATCTTATTATTACTGGCGAATTCAGGGAAAGGGGCATTAGGACCATGTTTTAAGTTTATTTTACTTATCCCAAAGGTTTTTCTCGATTTATATAAAATAATTGTCATTTAATGAACCACATTAGACAATGAATCTCATGGGCGGGAGGAATTTCAAGGACGTTATTTTTCGGGAAAAATTTCATGAACTGAAATAGGACGGAGAACTGAAATAGTGCGACCCGCCCCTCAATACTTCATGGACCCACCTCTGCTCATTACATACAGTTTTCCGTTGTTAGAAACTAACAATGTCCCCGGGTATTTTCATACCAATTTTGCCATTAAAGAAATCTGGTAATGAGTAAGAACGTGTGTGCTTGGCGCCCTAGGCAGACGGCACAGACATTTGTTAGTATGTTATTTTGGTGAAGTTGCTTTGAGCCCAGTGAAAATTTATTGCATTTTTATTGTATCTATAGGTTTTAAGAACGACATTCGATATCCCCGGCTAATATATCCCCTACGCAAACCTGTAGAGTCGACGCCGCCGCAGCCATACTGAAGTATTGTTAAGCTTTTGAAACAGCTTATGATTATTTAACGTGACACTGATCAGTCGATACCTCCGAAATAAGACGAATTGCAGGTGCTGCCACCATATTTGGTGTATCCAACACTAAGCAACATGAGAATTTTGATACATGTACCTCAAGTTTTACAATATTGACGCTTTGCACCTCCCACCCCCTCCCTCCGGGCAGTTTGATTTTCCGACGACGACCTAGGGGCAAGACGTGTACGTGGCGTGTATTTTCAACAAACTGTGGTAGGCGTTCTGAGATTTTCGAGGTAACCAGACAAACAAATGATAAGCGAACACAACCATTCTTGTGTGGTGCTGGGGATCGTGTGCTCAAAATTGTTCAAGTGATATTTATGAAGAATAAGAAATAATTCCACAGGTAAGCTGCCTCCTTTTTATTTTCATATGTGTAATATATTTTGTTGCTATTTTGAGGATATTGGGTATTTGTGTTGGATAGAATACGTTTGGCTTGACTAAAATAAAATGCATGGCTTAGCGGTGATTTGTGACTAAATTGAAATATTGTAAACATGTACACCCGAGCTAACAGTACCTATTGTTAATTTTTTGGTTTAGTTTGTTTTTGTGAGTCGAAAAGTACTTCACTACTCCAAGCATCGTTATGTAACGTATGTTCACGTATGACAATTTGAAAAGAAAAAAAAAGTGAGGTTAATTGGAATTATACGGTCCAATGGATATTATAACTAATATATTCTCGAAGAATTATCATGTAACTGATTATTGTACAAACATTGTATTTTTGAGAACAAGATGCATAATTTAATTGCGAGAAAAGAACGAGTTCGAAAAGTTGACAGGACGGAAATACGTTCATGGCATTTAACCAGTTTTTGAAAATTCGAATTGGCTTTTTGAATAAAAATTAAGTGTGGAGTAGGGGAAAAACAAAATGCTCATTTACCCATTGAGCTGATATTCTACGTCAAGCAAATTTTAAGTTTACATTTTTTTTCGGGAATACATTGTCGGGATGAATGCGATTAAGCTCAGTCGAACATGACTTCAGCGGACAATTTCCATGCAGACCTACTGGAAGTCCGGATTTACATTTGGGTCTGGATCCAGGGCGCCGTTATTTGAGATGTTGCGAAATGAAATTACGTGTGCCGACTTTTGCCTTCGCCGCCAAAATCTAACGATCACTAGCCGTAAATCTTTTGAAGTCAGTCAGTCAGGTGAAGTTTTCTGTCATTTAAAAGGCGGTGAGGTAGACCCCGCACTGGGGACCTTACCTGTCTCCGTTGTGATGAACCGTGTGTCCTTTACAGCAACAAAAATAGTTTGTATTGCGTACAAGCTTGTGTGTGCCTCATTGGCTAGTGATTATTATGACGACTGTGAATACAGTAAAATAAATTGTACTGCCTTCATTTAAAAGTATGTAAGTAGTGGTAGACATATGTTCTGCAAGAATGGAGGCGCACTTAACTGTGTCGTTACTGTAATTCCTCTGGTACTCAAATGTTACTTTAATCCCTTAATCCCGGCAATAAAAACCTTAAAAGGAAAAGTATAATTAAAATCGCTCTCGCTAAATTTGTCATTGAAATGTATTATTTTATTAAGATATTCTTTATCCATTAAAACACCTCTTTACATACATTTCATAAAAATCATTTTACCCTTATTCTTAAATGAAATTGCTAATACTTCGTTAATGTCTTTAATTCCTCAAACACGAATGTATATTAATGTGAAACTTATTTGTTCAAAAATTTTAATTAAAAATCATTGGCGTGGGTTGTGTGTAACCCACCTCCCTCGTGTTCGTTAGGTTTGTAGCTTTTTTTGAATTTTTGTTTCCCGGCTTACACTTACGTTGTAGTCCGTGTACAGCAACTGACACGTCAAGTTACCAACTCAACTTGCAAACATCACAGGGCAGGTGTCAGATTTGGTCGGGAGGCCAAGATGGGAAAGTAAAAACAGGGTGTACGGTGAACACTGGTTTTGATTGTAAAGAACATAGTCATACTAAATTGTGCTTGAGAAGTAGTATGAATAAGTCTATTGAAGGACATACCAGAAGTGCAATAAAGGTTTAATATTGTAATATCTGGGGGGGAAAAAAATTCAAATGGGTTTAGGCCGGTGCGGATCCATGGTGAGGGAAATAAGGGAAATTCACTCCCCCTCCCTAACTTTTTTTCAGTAACTATAAATTTAACTTGTCACGAAATTTCCAAGCAGAAATATTTTCGGATAATCATTACAACGAATAAAACCGAATCGCAGCATGAGCTGAGTGTAGCCTGCAAAATTTTACAAAATCTATAATATGACACATTGAATCAAAACATTTTGAATTTCCTTTCCCAAAATTCGTCTCTGGATCCGTCTATGGTTTATGGGTGTCACGATTCCTATAAACACCGCAGCGCGC
Organism: Gryllus longicercus; assembly: GCA_038098605.1. Taxonomy (NCBI): domain Eukaryota; kingdom Metazoa; phylum Arthropoda; class Insecta; order Orthoptera; family Gryllidae; genus Gryllus; species Gryllus longicercus. Next base: position 1,695,153 of record JAZDUA010000188.1, on the reverse strand, counting down.
TGCCCGGCCTGCCTCGTTAAAAACAATCGAAGGCACCCTCATTAATTTATTTTGAATAGCCATCAATTACATATTTCATCTTTATTATGCATTTCAATCCCTCAATTCGTGGCGTTTATTGATATTTTCCTGCTCAAGCAGCCCGCTCCGTGAAAAGCAGCACACGACGCAACGCGCGGTGAGCAGCGGTGCCGATGCGTATCACTTCATTTGACATCGAATGGCGCATTTTCAAAAAGTTCACTAGGCTTTATAAACGTGTGTATATATATATATATATTGTGGCGTCACCGATTAATTAAATATAATTTTATTATGGCGTCGCCAATAACAAACCGATAATTCCTGCAGCTGGGAATAGCTCGCGCCGCGGCACAGAAATAAGTGGGTCAACGGGACGCGTCTACCGCCGCGGAGGGTTCTTTCGTCATGCCGCCCACCCCCCGACCGCGCATCGGGCCAGCCCCGAACGCACCCAGCCCCCCCCTGTCTTCAGAGGCGGAATGTTTATTAGCCCCCCATAAAAATACTTGCTGCCCTTCGCCGGCCCTCCCGCCGAACAAAGCGCCACCCTCGCGCCCTTCCTTCAGCCGCGCGATCGAGGAATTCGGGCTCCGATGGGTTGGGCCGGGTGTCAATTAGGCGAAGAAGACGACGCATTTACGACATGTCGTAAGCGAGAACCTTTTTCGAACAATGCTAACCTCTCACATTCGTTCTGCCACGCGCCTCGGCACACGCCTGGGTAGGCACCCGAATCCCTGCACGGGCCATTACAGTAAGGCAGTCGATTAGCCCCTGTCGGCCGTCGGGAATCCGTGAAATGCGCTTTCTTCGCGCGCACGTGTCTACACAGCTGCGATCAGCTCCCGGAGCAACTAACAAAAGGGAGGAGCGAGCGAGAGAAAGAATCCAGTATTAGACTGAGAACATCGACGGAAAGATACGGGAAAGTTGCCACATGATTGGCTAATCAAAATTTTGCGACGCAGCCACCCTTAGCCAATGGGAAGCTTCACCAGGGGGGAAGGGATAACCCAGAGCTAGGAACATTTTGGGGAAGGGGAAAGGGAATCTCTCATAAAACGTGATGCACAGTAGAAATCAGGAGAGACAGTGAAAGATTTTTAGAACTAAGGCACTTAAGTATTTTTGAGAGACTAGATTGGGAGACGAGAGCACGGGGGGACTTGAGCACTAGAGCACTTGAGAGGACTTCTCAAGCTTACTTCACTTACTTCTGAGAGACTTCGGTCACGTCAGTCACTTCAACTACTTCAGTTATTTACGATCGGGACGCGAGTTTGAGAAAGACTTTCCCAGAATCGGAATAATTAGGACAAGACTGCGGACTTGTCGCGGAGAAAATTCGGGCGGAAGACTACTTGATCCCGCGCTGTTTCCGCATCGGCCCAGTAGCCTTTGCCGCCTCACGCGCCGAGTCCAGTGACTGCTCACCGCGTTACATCAACGCCCGTGGCCATTCAACCCGCTGAGCCTGTTCGATCCGGCGACCTGCAGAGAGACGCGCCGCTGAAGTTCAGCGACCTGGTACAGCCGACGCCTCCGCCCGAGGTCGCCACCCCGGCCCGCACTTGGGACGGCCTACGCCTCCGCCCGTGGCTGCCACCCCGGCCTGCCCGTGAGGACAGCACAACCACTGGTGAAAGAACTATGAGACGAATCCGTCTCGCCGAACGACCGTAACGACGAGAAATTATAAGTGGCCGCGCTCAGGCCCTGCAAACTTCAAGTGATGAATAGCACGCTTCATCAAAAAGTATGCATGATGTGTTAACTGTAAAAGAATTAGCAACTAGTAATTAGGACAATCAGTCCACAAAGTAAATTTAATTGAAAATTGCGTCGCCCATTGCGACATATAAGTTCCCTGGCAGCTTTTGGTGCCAGGAATAAATTATTATTTTTCACAAATGACTCTGTGCTGATTCATTGACCTCCCAACTCTTCCATCCAGTTATATTTCAGGAGCTGAACCTGGCGCCCTCCCCCGAGCAGTCTTATGATTATTACATTTGGCTGGTCCCAACGTGGGGCTAGTTGAGTGCAATCTTATGATTATTACAATATATATATATATATATATATATATATATATATATATAAAGAACATTTCATTAAGGAAAATATCTACAATATTTTGGTTGTAGAAAGTCACCTAAAAAAATTGAACTTTACAATTTTCGAAAAAAATCAGTGATTTTAACGAAAATGAGACCTGTTCCATTCTCATATAGAATTGTTACGTTATTTCACTTTACTTTGGTAGATTATTTAAATTCAATTCAATTATGTTCATTTGCACACTTTATATGTGCAAACTGCATTATTTTTTTCCGCGGGCTTTACGCTATCCGACAACAAAATTGAATAAAAAAATGGTGCAATTTTTTTGAAAATGTTCCAATGTTCGTGTAAAGTACCCTCCAAAATTAAAATATCGGTTTTAAATTCAAGGGGAATCGGACAGATCGATTGGGGAATACCAATGTTGGTGAAACTTGTGCTTACGGTTTAGTCGCTAGCGTTGTTCACGGACGGACGTTTTGTCGCAAATTTTCGGTATCGAGGACTCGCAGAGCATGAATTCTGACTACATCATGTGTTGAAGGATTTTTTAAATATATTAAGCATCTGGATTTATCCACTTTTTCGTTACTAGAGTCCGGAAATAAAAGTTTTCTGCCGAAAATTCGCCTTTTTTTCGTGCAGAATTACATAAATTTCTCTCTACTTTAAGCAGTAACGAGAAAGTCAAAATGTCACTGAAGAAAATAATATGGACGTATTGTATTGTGCAAAAGGTTATTAAAAAACGTTGTGTTATGAATTTCTATTTTCTGTTAGTTTTGGGCTAGCTTTAATGGAGACGTGGCAGTCTGGCTTTTTATAATTTTTGAACTCCATGACAATATTTATCATGGAATCGCATATGTGAGTGCTGTTATCTCGTAAGGAATTATATTTTGAGTGGGCATAGCCAAGGGGTGTACAGATGGGAACATGATATTAAAAATTTGTTTATTCAATTATATTTAAAAAACTTTAGTTTGTAAAAAAATAATATTGTAACAAATAGTAATTTTTTGATTCTTTACGTATTAATGATTCTTTCATTTAAAGACATAGTTTTATATGGAAGAAAATTTTGATTCTTAGAAAAAAATTTCAATGTTATCAATTTGTAATGATTTATTCATTTTATTGATATAAATGTATATTGTTGGTGTATGTATTGGTTGTATTATTTTATGTCATTTGTAATTTATTAATAATATTTTTAATTTCTCTTTTGACACACACACACATCCCCTCTTCCCGATTAAAATTCTGGCTACTGATTTTCTTTTGACTGTATGTTTGTGCATGTTGATCGGTATTTCTGTAAGCGATAGTCGCAGGTTCCTCAGAGATTTAGAATACCTAGAATATATAGCGCCTTCTGCTAGCCAGAAATGGAAATCATAGAGCATCATTAATACGGCCGCTTGGTCACAACTGAGCGTACAAGTTGTCTTTAGTAAAAAATAAAAATTCACGGCAATGTCTCATGTGCCACGACTTGGTTCTGCGTCTTAGTCTGTTATATTAAGGTTTTTTCATTCGAAAACAATTTTGAGAACATTTGAGGAAGCGTTAATTTTCTTTGTTGACTCCTGCAAACATATTTGCCTTTATAGATATTACTGATGACGACATAACGTTACCAAACTCATTTGCTGTTGCCTTCGTTCATTCTGTTAATTATTAACAGTTCATTCGTGATGACTTAGCACCAATCCCCTCCGCGACGTTGTGCAAAGGATCCCCCAAAAGGAGGTAAATGTGAAGAAATGTTACGTATGTACGTAAAAAAATGTAAGTTAAAATGAAAGATAACGTATGTATTGTAGTCCTATGTACAAACTGACCAACCGCGATAAGAGTTTGAAGGAATCACAGGTTATGATCTGCAGACAGAACTAAATTGCAAATGCTTGTACCAAAACGTGTGTTTCTGTTACAAGATGCTTCCGAAGATGTATTTCTACAGAAATATTCAAAACAAAAATTTGACTCATTCTAATACTTTCCCATATTACATAATATTCATATTGCGAAGAAATAATACTGATTAATTATATTTATTTGCATGCAAAATATATTTGTGAAATGAAAAACATTTGATACTCGATTAATGGCAGTGGCGGTTCGGGCCGAATGTAGCATGTTTGCGCTACAAATTAAAAAAAAAATCGCCTTATTTTTACATACATATAAGGATATACATATATGTCATTCATTTTTACTTTCACAAGTCATAAACGCACCACAATTGTCTTGCAATAACTGCAAATCAGATACAAGAAATTAATCCGCACGTTTACTGCGACCCTCAGCGGCTACACAGCCATGCTACACTTTCGACTTCAAAGCTGGAATATAGACGAAGACAAACCAGTATGACGATTCAGAGACGATGAGGTGAGGCTTCGCGGGGGGTTGTCTTCATGATGTTGGTCAACGCTGCGACATGGTTCTGAGCACGCCCGACAGATAGCTACAGCCTTCAGCGAGTTTAAAATATTGTAGTTCCAGTCTCTCCGTAACGGGTCTCGGAATCTTTCCTGCATATACTATTGTGTTAATATTACATCAATTGAAAATTGTACTTAAGTTTACTTGTAAGTTTGAATGTTTTATATTTATAATTTTAAATAATGATAATTGATGTGGAAACGGATGTCTCGAAGAAACACGTGAAATTTTAGGTACAATGTATTTCTGAAACGTACATATGAATTCATTGTATACAAGTCTCAGCATTCGAATCCTCCCACCCTCACCCCTTAATGCAATTACTCGTTCAACCCACCAACTTTTGAGGGCACGAGCCGCCACTGATTAATGAGTTTAAAATCACAATATTTTTTTTTAATTTCCACATTTTTTTTGAAATCATTTTTTGTTGTGCTTACCTGCAGAACCGACGTTTTTTAATCTGCTGCAAACAAAACAAAACATTCTTTTAGATCTGTGCCACAAAACCTTTTTATGAGTCAATTTTAAAATTAACAACAATTGTTTCGAATTGTAAGATTAATATAGACGAATGAGGTAATATTGCATGCCGGAAATTTGATAAAACTTCTTTTTTTCTTATCCCATTACTTTTAGTTTTTGTAAAAAATATCCAATTTTATTAGAGACATATTTTTGCTTACGTAAGGTCGCAATGTCGGACTCACCAAACTAGCAATTTCTTGAAACTCCGCGTCTCAATGAAGATCCTAGATTTTTTGTTACCTTCTTATGAAGTATTAATGAGGATGCACAAGAGCGTGTAATAAAACTGTTTCTGAATTTTGTTTGTCTTGATATTGCCTATTAATAATTTTATGAATTAAATATTAATCTATGAAATGGTAAAAGGGATGCTTTCTAAATTTAACAATGGCTTTATTAATAGTAGATAGTAGTTGTAGAAATAGTAGCAGTCCGAATAGTCATCGTAGCAGTATTAGTTATAATAGTTATAGTACTCGGAGAGGTTTTGCTGTTGTTGCAGAAGCAGCAGTAGTTATGTAGTCATAGTAGTTAGTAGCCGTCATGGTAGTCGTTCAAGTCTCAGTATTGGTGTTGTTTATACTTTCTCGCCGCACTTCGTATTTTCGTAGTAAAGAGAAAGTGTTGTAATGCTGCCGAGGAATGTGGCGATATTTCGTCAGAAAAAACGCGTAGTTTGGATCCTGATATCGAAAAAGTTGATAAATTGTGTTTCTGTATGTTGTAAATTATTTCCTCTAAAACGTGCGTTGTCAAAATCCACATTTTGTGGGTCCTTGGTAATACAAAAATTGGTTTATGGCAAAACATCTGTCTGCCCGAATAACACCAACGGCTAAACAATAGGCCGGATTTTCTCCACAGTTGATATTCCCCAATCTATTTTGCTGCACTCGAAACAATGTGAATTTGAATCGAATTTTGACTAGGACTTTATGGAGTTTCAACATCTTCAAAATGTTCTAAAAAATGACTCAACATTTTTTATTAATGTTTTTTTCTCGGATAGAACAAATAACGCTTAAACAAGACGTAGGTCTGAAATGCCGAAAATTGCAAAAGTTGAAATGTTTTTTTTGTCTTTCTACAACAACAATATTTAAGATGAAGATTTTTTCCTTAATGGAATCTGTCTCTCAAAAATAGATCTTTACATAATGCCATGTAAAATTTGTCCACGTTATGTGTGTTTTCGCGTAATTTTCGTGATTCACGTAATATCGCGTAATTTCGTGAAATATAGGCAATTTTAATAAGAACATTTTCTCAAAAGCAACTCTACATGTTTTCTTTAATTTGTTGGATAGAGCTAAGTACGCTTATAAAATGGTGCAGGTTCCATTTTCGGTGATCTCTCTCAATTTTCGAAAATTGTAAAATAATAATATGTCAAAGCTACAATAGTGATATTTTTTCTTCAACGAAATATATTCTAAAAATGTATCTTCAAATAAGGTCATGTTGAATTTTCTGAAAATATAAGTAGTTTTTGCCCAATCTTTTTGAAGTACAGACAACTTCTTAAAAAATCTCAAAATCGACACTAGTTTTTTTCTTTAATTATGTTTCTCTAATAGAGCAAACGGTGCATGTAACAATATCGCAGATCCCATTTTCATTGAACTCTTATTATTTTTGAAAATTGTGTAAGTTTAAATGGTGTTTGGCGTTTAATAGAAGTTTGAGAAATTTTTGCTAAAAAAGAAGTTTAAAACTATATCTTGAAATGCTATCTATGAAAATCTCTACATTTTTAAAAATTGCAAATGCAACTGTTCAACGTTGTTTTTAAAGCATCGAGAAGGTTATGCTTGACTGTCAGGTTGGTGGTGTAGGGGTAACGTGAATGGTGTGCCGAACATAAGAACTTGTGTTCGAACTCCAGCATGGAAGAAATGCTGGTTGGGAACACTTTTGCAGGATATAGAATTATTATAATATTGTTTGGCCTTTAAAAATAATGTGAAGAAAGAAAAAATGTACTATTGTAGCACCATTAGTTCAAAGTATTTGTCGTAGTAAGTCATTAGTACAGCAGTATACGTTGTTTTAGTAGTAGGTACCCTTCGTAGAAACAAAAGCAATAGTCCTCGTCATTGAAGTAATCGCTGAAGGAAGACTGAAATGGTCAATAGTGGTCACGGTGGTGGTGGTGGGAGTACTGGAAGTACAATGCAACTATTTTATTAGTGTGACGCGATCATGGAAAATTCTGTTCGGGCGACGAGCCGTCACTCGCCGGAGAACGGTGCGCTCCACCCCCCTGCGGACGGCAATGCCCTGCAAAGGGCATGCTTTCCAGTCTTGTTGAATAGTCGGTTTGAGATGCCTCGCTCGAAGTTCGTTTAAACAAAGTGTTTGTGTATGACAAGAACGTAAAATGTGCCAAGCCGCTATGTGCAACAAATCCTAGATCCTTTCTTCTTAATGTCAAAAAATGAGCGTAATTACGATCATTTTCAACAGTATTCCGCAACCGTACACACTGCTTTGTTTCCTTAAGGGTTTGCGTGCTGGAGACAGAATTATCACACGTGGTTTGTGATCTACACGCTCTCCTGATCTGACTCCGTGTGATTTCTTTCTTTGTGACTTTCTGAAAGTTCGCATATAAGGGACAAATCCCTACACGAAAGAAATTGACACAGTATACAGGAACAGATCTCTGCAATATCACAGGACATTTTTTTCCGAGTAAAGCAGAACTTATGTAGATATCAATAATGCATGAAAGCCGCGGTAAGCAGTTGCAGTATCTTCTATTACGTGAGTCCCATTTAAACTTTCCGGTAGCGAAAAACCACCTTCCCTCTTCGGCGATTCTACCGGCAGCCCTGTCTCCATTATTTTCATTTGTGTCAACAGCGTTATAAACTGGGTGTCATAATTCCTTCAGCAAGTAGTCCATGAATAATTTTATGTTAACTAATTGGTGAATGCTCTGCGCATGCGTGTATAATTTGTGTCAGTGTTCATGTTATTAGTAATTGTAAGAATTTGTGCATCATGGCCACTGTAACCAGATTAGTAATTTTTATTTCATGTCTAGTTCTGATTTTGTGAATTATAATTTGATCTATTGCTTTTTGTGATGTAAATGTATTCGATTTCCGCGGCATCCGTGGCCTCGTTCGCCAAGGCCAAATCCCCGCGCTATCGGCACATTTATAAAATGGCTGCACTGTGTAGTGGAAGTACGGTGGTTGCAATGAAGTGGTTGAAGTGATCATAGTGGAGATAGTAGGTAGTATGTTGGGAGTAATGGTAGTGCTAGTTGTAATATTTGCAGTAGTAGTAAACTGATTTTTATTTAACTTGCATGGAGGCTTTCTATATCGATGAGCACGAGTCTCAGCTAAAGGTCAGTCCGACAGCGTTTCAGCAACAATACGTGTATGTTAATAATTCAAGAGTCGCGTCTTCTTACCTTCGGCATTGCAGAACAGTGACCATTATTACAGCTCCAATGGCTGCAGATAAAATGGATACAATGGCCAACGTTAACGCCCATCCTATTTTCCCTGGTCGATCTGAAATCAAAAGTGAAATATAAGTTCATTGGATTGGAATTTAAAAACTAAAGTTAATGTAACTCTTGTTGTTCACGGAAATATTTTCTGTACACTTGTTTTACAAAACATTTCATAAAAAACACTGTTTATATAATCTATTTTTTGCATAGTAAAATTAGAGGTTTTATTAAAAAAATTATGAGATAGAACATGTTCTATTAAATAATTTTAGCAATATCCACTGAGCATTTGCGAATGCTGTCGAGAGCAACGGAACTGGTGAGAGTACCGCGAAGCTCAAGCGACTACAAACTGTGCCATATTTGCAACCGGGCGTAGGCTAAGTTAATTTCCTCGGAAGAAGATAGACTAAACGAGCATCGAACGAATGGTGTCGTCTGTGAGTGAAGGAGGAAATCAAAAGACAAGGTACCCATATGAATAGCAGAAGTACCCTCATTTGTATATTGTCAACAACCTTTTGTATTATAATCGTAACGCAAAACGATCGGTTGAACAGTAACGTTTGTACTCAGTATTCCCCACAGAGAGCAAGCCAAACAGTTTTACGAAAAATTTGACCGTGTACATCACACTTATATAATGGAACGTTTTATAAAACATTTTATGTACGTTTCATAAGTCTCGTTTTATAAAAAACCTGATCGTGAACAAAAGGCATAACATCTATTTGTTTTATCCTTTGAAAGGTTTTGAAAATCACGCTGGACTATTTATCTACAAACTTATCTATATAGTATCTACATAGTTCCTTTCTATCTGTACATCTATACAGAAGTAGTAGGTATATAATCTACAAATCTATTTATCTACAAAACCTATCTATATTATCTATATAATTCCTATGTATCTGTATATCTAAACAGAAGTAGTAGTATATCACCTTATAAGTGGCTACTTGTTATAAGCATCGATACTTAAAAATCATGAGTTCAAGAAACATTTTGATATTGTACGAGAAACGCCTATTTCAGCGTAAGTGAGTAAAATTATCAATTCGTCAATATACGAGAGATTTCTTCCATCTTGTACTCCGTTAATTTCTGCTTTACACCGACCTCTCCTTACGACGTAACCAATATAAAGCAACTAAATACGACGAGTAAAGTTATCAATTCCAATTTTTATTTTCATGTTCGAATCTGAAATTTTTTTCTTTAAGGTATTTTCACATTTCTCCGCAAAATATCATGGGAAGTCAGATTCACTGTTCAATTGATGTCGTTAGGGATAATGAAGTTTCTTGGAAACGTGTCTAAGATTTCCGCTCTATAAATATTAGCTCTTCTTATCTCTGTCGCAATTGTTTCAATGTAACTTAAGCTTACTCGGAAAGGTTCTTTTCGAAGATGAACGCTTGAGCAGGGTGTCAAAAAAGTTGATTAACCTTACCGTGTCAGTAATTTATATCACCAGTGTTGTAGGTGATTGCTAAGATTCTTAGGGCAATTAAACAAAAAAATACGGAAAAATAGTTAAAATATGAATTCCTTTTTACCGATTAATTTGTTCAATAAACACTGAAGAAACACTTGTAAGTGACTTCTTTGTCACTTAGAAGGAAGTTGTGAAAATATCACTGTTTAAATTGTGCAATTTAAGTGACTTCAATATTGTGTTTCTCCATTCTATAAAAAAATAATAACGCATTTTTGAAGAAAATAAAGTTTGTTCAACATGTCAACTAACTATCACTTAATCTTTTTAGTCTCGTTTAAAACTATTTTAGATGTCAAAACGGTAGTTTTTTATATTAAATATCCACGTTTTATATAATAGTTTTTGCTGATGAATTCAAGGTTTTTATATTGAAACAATTTGGTTGTCTTCGAGTCTAAAGTGATTGAATGCTTTATAGAAGTGTCAGTCATGACCATTTGTAGTTGATGTTTTATGTTATGTATCCATCATTCTTTGGTTTCTAAACATCTGAAACAATTTCATTCAAAATGGGTATTTGGATTTTTCGTTTTGATCTTTATGAAATCGACATTGCGCATGACTACGTTGGTCGTCGTTTGCCAGTCACGTATGTGTTCTTGCATGTTTACACAAGGAATTTTTAATTTTGGTTCAATTGTGAATTCAAATTATTTATTCAGACATTATTAACATTCATTCACTTCGCATGATAGGAAGAAAGGAAGGGAGGAATCCAAATGTATGCTAAGAAGCAAGCAAGCAAAGAAGGAAGAAGAAAAGCAAGTAAGGGAGCTAGCGAGAAAGGAAGTTAGGAAGCAGAAAGGAAGAAATAAAGTAAGGAAACTGGCCAGCAAGGAATGATGCAAGAAAGGAAGTAAGTGCGGAAGCTTGTAGGAGGGAAGAGGCGTAGAGGCTTAGGGGCAACCGGACTCACCGGCGTCGTGTGGGCCAGCGGCGCCGGACCGGCCGCGCCACGCCCACGTGCAGAGGTCGCAGGTGGTGAGGCCGTCGGGCTGCGCGGCGTGCTCGTCGAGGAAGGCCGGGCGCGGCGGCGGCGGCACGAAGGCGCTTGCCCACAGCCCGCCCTCGCCGTCCAGCGGCAGCGAGCGCACGGCGTCCTCCTCGGCCGCGCCCGCCCACCATTCCAGCGCCGCCGGCTCCTCCTCCGAGGACGCGTTGCCCTCCTCGGGACCCGCGCCCGCGCTCGCGCCCGCGCCCCCGCTAGCACCTCCGCCGCTGGCGGTCCCCGCCCCCGCCCCCGCCGCCGCCGCCGCCAGCGTCAGCAACAGCACCACCACTGCCCGCATCGCCTGCAACACACACACTTTGTCAGACGAAGAGCAAGCCTCCTTTCAAATGCAACATTTTACTTATTTAATTACAATTCATACGTTTTCATCACATCACTGTTTAAAAAATCGCACTATGAATACATTTTTTAAAATTTCAAACTAATAGTTTTTAATTTTTCAATTAATTATGTTTTGTGGATCCGCCTCTGCGTGGCATCGTGGTGTAAGTCCAAGTCCTTGTCGGAAAAGTTTCAGCCAACGTTTCGGGCCTTGCACGCGGAGCCTTCTTCAGGTCGCAATTCTTGGGTGAGAAATCACGATATATGTCGGTTTCTCTCGCGGAAGGTCCGGAGTGCACACTTTGCCACCCACATTCTTGTTAAACACATTAAATGCCTCCAATCTGGTGTATTATAAATTATTATTGAATTTTCATTGCATGTAATTGCCGTCAATTCGCAGAACAATATTTCTTTTAAATGTGGAATTATAGGGGTGTAAGTTACATTTAAAATTGTGTTTATACATGATTTATTACTGAACGATGTTATTGGTACATTACATTTAAATTTTTAATTCTCTGTTTAGATTATTTTTAAATTAAAGTAGATATAAAACATATGTGACATTACGAATAACGCAATGACATAGGGACGTATCATATGAAAGTAATGATGTCGCACATAAAATGACGGCATGCACTGATTACACATGTGACAAATTTACTCGATAAGGAGTTTTTGCTACTTATCGCTCTATTCCTAACGCTCAATTCATATTTCTCTTTTGTGGAGTTTTTGCACAATTAAATTATTTATTTGAAATATATATATATATATATATATATATATATATATATATATATTTATTGTGGCGAAATGGGATTATACAACCCCATAACACCACAGTTTCGCCGGCATAAACGTTTACAAGCAGCGAGAAGAGCGGCCGAAAAACCAGAGTAGCAAAACGCGCAGCCTGGTATCCGTTGCTCGTACTAGTCGCCGCGAACTATCAAGCCACGTTTTTGCTGGTGGAAGGCACAAGTAGGAGAAATAATCCCCACCACGCCGAATTTCCCCAGGCGAACGCCAATAAATACGCAAACGCGGAAGCGGGAGCTCTCTTTTGTCGCCATCTCGCCTGGAGTCAACATCTCTCTTCTGCTAGCACGCGTCGGGTCAGCAGTTCTTCATGTAAGGCACCGCTTGGCAAGTGTGCAGATTTTATCAGAGCGTCAGATTAGTTAGAAATTGCCGCAACGACGGTTTAGATAGGAGTGTACGGCGTTGCAAAAGCGTCTAGCTAGTCGACCGCGCAGTAGTCAGGAATTAGAGAAATATTCTTCTATTAACTAGTGCGGGAAGTAAAAGTGTGCCCGTTGTCAGGAAAGCTCTGAAAGTTCTTGATTAACAGAATAAAGTTAGGAACGAGCGAAGTACTTGCGCTGGCAGTTAGGGAAGTGCAAGGGACATTTTCTGCAAATTGGGCGTAATCGAAGGCGGTAGCAGCCGTGGGAGGAGAAGAAACCGATTAGTGGAATATAAGAATACGCGGGTCGACCCGGAGAAGACGACGACCGAGGAAAGGACGCAAGAGGACATCGAAGGCAACGCAGAACTTCGGAATCGAGCAACGCGGTGCGGAACGCAGCACGCTGTTTCAAGGTTGAAAGACGGACAGTTTCGAGGTAACCCGTAGAACTGAAATTAGGTCAAGTTCACGTCGGCAGGGAAAGAATAGTTTCAGAAGTGTTAAAATTGAGGACACGGGTGTTAATAATTTGTAGCTTGGTAGTGGGAGATTTAATGCGTTATTGCTTGCCTTTAACCATTCTATTGTAGCAGCCATTATTCTGTTACCAGCACTTATAATTCAAAGATAAATTGAGAGTAGTGCGCTTGCCCACAGGTTAATTATTGTATGTAAGATTTTGAAAAGGCAAGAGATTGTAAATTAGGTTTAGTTTCACATGCAATTGTAATTAGAATAATTTAAATTCAGACGTAGTGAATTTTCAAAGGGAATTCCCAGTACTGGTCAAAGAAATTGCTTCAGAAAATTAGTTCTGAACAAAATTAAGTGTTCATTTGTTGAATAGGCTGTCAAAGTTGTTTATTTGTGTTTATTTAATCATTTTTGGAAGTGTAATTCTATGTGTGATTTGTTTTTCGTTGTTATCAATTCATGCCACAGAATTTTGAGTGAATTATATGCTCGTTTATGTGTGATTTGTGTGACTTTTATTGTGTCAAGGGTTCAGACCTTTCTCGTACCCCAAAGATCCTGCTTCCTGAGATTCTAAGCTCGCTTCACGAGCATAATATCTTAACGACTTGCTTAAAGTGCATGCTGAGTGTGCAGAGAAGGTACTAGGTGTGTACGATAGGTAAGCCGGTTAGAATATATATATATATATATATATATATATATATATATATATATATATATATATATATATATACCGCTGATAAATTTTCTAACAATTAACAACTAAGAACTTCTTTCATAAACTTGAATTTTTCTGAATATTAAGTGACAATTATTATCTCTGGAACTGAATATTGGTTATTTTATTTTTTTACTTTCCTTGGATATACATTGTGTTGAGTACCATTTTCATTAGTAGATATATTGCATAGTGGTGTGAAGCGAATGACGCGCCCTCAACGGGCGATAGTTCAAACCCCGGTCACGTAGGTTAAGCGGGAAAGTCTTCAATTAATGCAGCGCGAGCAAGTGAAGTAATCTTATCTGCAGTCGAATTTAAATACAATTTAAACTTTTAATTGCGAAATATTAATTTATTATTTTTATTTTCAAAACTGAGTCAATGGTTAGCAGAACGGAAGCTACTTCCAGCTAGATTTTTTTTTTACACCTACAGATGGTGCTGATCGCGGTATGCAATATTTCTATAATGCTTTGTGATTTTTTGACAAAGACGCTTTGCCTCGCAACATTCTCTTGAAATTATTTTTTGTCAATATTCAAAGATAGCCTTTCCTTGAATGTCACTCGTGCATTTGTAAATATAATACTATTCTAAAAGCTGCTACCTTTTGGGGATACAGAACGTGCTTAAAGTTCAATTTTAGTACAAGCACTAAAAATGAGATAATGCTCAAATGTTAAGACAAAACAGAGTAACTGCAACAAAGAAAACCAAATACTTTCGTGTGACTGCATCAGCTATTACTGGCATTATCGTAATGTAGTTCAAAATTGATTCGTATTCCTGAGAAGAGATAAAAAAAATATTGTATGGCACTCATGGTAAAAGTGATTTTATTTTGCTCGTAGGATTGCGCCACTTGAACGATCGGTCTCGTGTCGCAAACTTCCCTACTTACAAAACAAAATGCCACTTCTACCACTCATATGATAAATAACGTTCTCCTACCATAATGAAAAAGTCGTATGCTATTTTAACTTTGAATTTATTGCCACAATATTCATACAATTTCTTATGGTGACGTACAAGCGTCAGTCGACAGATTTCTTTGTGAATGGAGACAATAAAATTTGAATAATTTTTTGTAAGGTAACATCACAGAATAGGCTACTTCCAATCTCGGCAAAGTACCATAGAGTTCTGATGATGTATTTTCTCATGTGCTAAGAATACATTAGATATCCCGGAACAAATATGATGATGACCTTGTTAAAATACCTACAATTAATAAATGGAAAAAACTGCCACAATGTTTTGCAACTTATTTACTTCGTCCAATTTAAAAGTTACACTGAAACATCTTTACTCTTTAAGACAGGCAAGAAATAAATAAGATATATGTTTTTAGCGGTATAGTATTTCCATTTCAAATAGTTCCAGCATTGTATGTCGTTGTGCTCACTTTTTTTAGACCGACCGAAGTTATGGTGTTTCCACTTTAATCTGACGACACTCCATTTCAGAATAGTTGAGAAAGTATTTGTACGTAAATGATATACTAGGTTCCGTCTTTACAAATATTAAGCTGTTCTGTATTAGACAAAAGGTGTAAACCTGATCCGGATTAAGAACGCTAGCCGGTTTAGATGTTTCACATTAGTAATAAACTAATTTCCCGTTGTCTTATAACATTGGAAAAAACAGAACGCTCACCTTTTGACGATATCAGTGCTTGGTGACTGAATTAATAAGAATTGCCTCCTTTGGGAGCGCACACGATACGAGTACCTCCAGTACGATCGCGCTTGCTTGCTTTGAGATAAGGCCAAACATGTCCTGACTCGTCCCCGCTGTGTGCATGTGCAAACATGCGACAAGTAGTTTCGCGAGTCTCTCTTCTCAGATATAGATGAGTAAGTAAAAAGAGGAAGTAAGGCTACATATAAAATATGATTGAGCTCATCGTCCAGGTTAAACTAGATTTCTGTTATAGATTTGCGGTAATGAACCTGTGCATTACTTGGTGAACGACATTGTTACCAATTTTTCTGTGCAATGTTCTACATAAAACTAGAATAACAATGAGAGAAAATTGGAAGTATGCTGGTTGAATGCAGAAAATTTTGAAATTCAATATAATGAATACTGCATTAGATACAAAATATTATCAATGCAAACTTATTACAATATATCTCAATTTTTTGCCGTCAATTTTCTACTCGAAAAGGTATAAATTTGGATAAAATTGTTGGAAATGCCTTTTCACACAATATTCTGATTTTAGTTGGGGTGATTAAATAATAAGTAATTTGTTAAATCAATAGAATCATTTTGGACTTCTTAAAATTACGTCTTAAATTTGTTGTTTGTAATTCTTAAAAGGCGTTCACTAATTTGTAATTATCAATGAAATGTATATGAACTCATGAAATACGTTTAGTGGAATAGACATTTATTGTGTATTAGTAGCGGAAACTATATTTTTCTTGCATTGAATCCTATGCGTCGGGTACTGTTTAAAAAAATTACGAAAGTAAGATTTCCCAAAAGTAATGCTAGATTTTACTGTTGCGCGTCCAAATGAGAAGGCCGTGATGGTCGGCTGAAATATGGAAATTATTTTTGGAAAGAAAATGTGGAACTGGAGCCAAGTTTTTGATCAGAAACTTGTGATACTCTAAAACAAGCCAGGAAATGGTACTTCAATGCTCCACTTGGATTAATTCCTATTAGAAAAGTACTCAGAGGTTTTGTGTCTACTAAAAAGTGCACACAGCGTATTATTCATTAGAGAGTAAAATTGTGAGTAGCAAATTTGGAGTAACTTTTTAGACAGGTATCTTTTCTTTGGAGAAATGGCGATAGGCGCTTTTTATATTTTAATATTTAAGAATTCTAGTATTTTTAGTAGACCCATTGTGTATTTTGCACAAGTAGACCAATTGAGATTTTTTAAAGCCGGCTACTGTTTGCACTGCCCGCTCTGAATTTTCGAAAATTGTAAAAGTAAGACATATGCTAGCTCTGCTGTTGTCGACCACTAGTTACTTTTTCGCATACCTCTTACGTACTATGGAGACAGTATTGTAATGCTGAAGCAAAAGCGGTGATTTTCCGTCAGAAAAACTTGTTTTATGGGTCCCTTCTTACAGAAAAAAATGAATAATTCTTGTTTCTTTAGGTAGTAAATTTCTTTTTTTAACAAATTGCGTAGCCAAAATCCTCGTTTTTTGTGACCTTGATACCGAAAAAATGGTTTGCGGCAAAAAATCGGCCCATCCGTCGTTGAATTTGAATTTAGTGTTTTGATTTTTGGGAATACTTTACATCAAGCTTTAACAACATTTTCAAAATTTTCTCACAAATGAATCCGATGCTTTTCTTTATTTTTTCTTAGAGCAAAGTACGCTTATAAAATTGGTGCACGTTCGATTTTCGTTACACTCTCTGAATTCTCGAAAATTGCAGAAGTTAAAAAAATAGTTTTCCTTCAACTACATATTGAATATAGATATTTTTCTTAATGAATTCTGTTCTGTAAAATTAGATCTGTAAATGAAAGCAAGAATAAAAAAGTATTTTTCGCTTAATTTTGCGAGATATGTAAGCAAATTTAAAAACATTTCTTCAAAAACGGCTCTAAATTTTTTCTTTAATCTTTTCTCGGATAGTGCGTAGTACACGTGTAAAAATGAGGCAGGTCCGAGTTGGTAGCTCTGAATTTTGCAATATTGCAAAAGATGTAGGTAGCACGAGGAAGTAATAGCTATTGTAGTAGCACCACTAGTTACTTCTTTATTACCATTGTTGTAGCCAGAGAGTATATATAGCGATCTCGCGATTCGCTTTTTCAGACAGCTACCGTGTATGTATTATTTAATCTTGAACTTCTGTGCGGTATCACGTGTCTAATTAAAGGCAAATTGGCTAGGTCACAAAATTTGGTAACTCTTTAGAGCAAACTTTTTTATAATATGTACCTAACAGAGGTTGAAATGATTAACTAAAATGAAAATAGATGTTCCAAGAGATATGTAGTATGTTAAACTACGTACCAAATTATACTTAAACTAGCTCGGAAGGGAAATTGGAGTTTTACATAGGCAGCGACAGTCTGTTTTGTTTATGTGCATGTGATAGCGACCAGTCCTAACGTTGAAAATAAAACCTTTGCAGTGTCACTTCTCTTTTCTTCTGTGCTCGACAATTTCTACTGTTTGAGATCGGCATAGTAAACCACTGTTGCTATCAATAATACATGAGATGCCCAAGTTCAAACATTTGTGGAATATTTTGGTGCATGGCTTTTAGAGACTTTCCCCCAGAATTTGCTCCGCTTGAGATCAGAGTGTTTAAGGACTCCGTAATAAACAAACATTAAAATAAATGATATATTAGATGCACGAATTAAGACACTTACTAAACGATATGAATTAAAAAGAGCTTGGATGGAGAAGGGGATTTTTATATGCACTTGGCGGACGTAGGGACCGTGCGAAATAAGTGAATGCGTTGAATCCTCCCTTGTGGGCGGGGTGCGTTGGGGGGGCTTGCGGCGAGCGCTCGCGGGCGCGGCGTGGCCGCGTTGACGCGCCGCATGTGCTAATGAGGCGCTCTCGTTAGGGCGCGGGCGAGGCGGGCGAGGCGAGGGGCGTCTGGCGGGCGACCGCGCCTGGCGGGCGCCTTGGCTAATAACGAGGTGTAATAAGAGGCGCGCGGGGCCACAGCTCGCCCGCCGCCCGGCCGCCCGGCCGCCCAGCCGGTCCGGGGCCGCGCCACGGCCGGCCCTCGCCTTGCCTCAAGAGCCGGGGGGGGGGGGGGGCGTGGGGACGCCGCCCGCGTGGCCGGCCGCCGCCGCGGTGCCCATTATTTTAGGCAGTTGAGGGAAGGAGGCGGGGGAGGGGGCGCAGGAGGAGGAGCCTAACCTGGCCGGCCTTGAGCTGCCAACACGATGCAGACATCTTCATCGACCAAAACGCCGCCGCCGCCGCCGCCGCGCTCCCTCCGAGCCGAGAGTTGGTGGAGGAGGAAAAAAAAAACGAAGACAAAAAGCGTGCCTCGTTGTTAGGGAGATTGCCATTCCCGACGCAGGGAAAGAGCAAGAAGTGTACACGAACCGAAGGAGCCAGCGGTCATTACGCGTTCGCTGAACTCGCCGCCTGCAGCGCGGCCGGCGCACCGCGGGACCCCGCGACGCCGCGCGGCTTATGACATCTCCCCGGATTGCTAGCCCCGCAGCCTCGGAATCGGCGGAAAGTCACCCACAAAGCCCCAACGGCCGGCCGGCCGGCGAAGAAGCGGTGTGGGAGGTATAAAAGTGGGGGAGGCGAGGGAGATGCTGTTGTGAAAGAGGTGAGGGTGTCCGGGTCAGAGATGTGATCTGAAGGCGACCCGCAAAGTTTCAGAGGACTGTTACTACCTTTTTATGAATTCTGGAGCGAGAAAAATGTGTAACTAAAAATCTTATGTACTTCATGAACAATTATTTAGGATATTATTTCATTAATGAAATCATTCAATGGTGTAGGTCAGACAATGAAAAACAAACTGAATGCAGCAAAGAGCACTTTTACAATGAAGACTGGGGCAATACAAAGGCAAAATAGTGATGCTACAACAATACATACGTTCTGGTATTTCTTGTAATTTTTGCAATTTTACAAAATTCAGCGTGTTAAAGAAAATGAGTTCTGCAGCATTTTTAAGCGTCCATTGCTCTATCCGGTAGGAAAAATACTACAAAAATGTTTGCAAATGGTTTTGAGGTTTATTAAAACAAAAAACTCACTCAAAAAAGAATGAAAATATCCGATTCAAAATCGCAGGGTTTCGAGTTAGGCCAGATTGATCGGGGAGTACCAATTTTTGTCTTCTCTGAACGGTTTAGGCGCTAGCTTTGACCACTGAGGGACGGAGTTTTGCTCTTAACCATTCTTTCGATATCAAAGACCCACAAAACGTAGGTTTTGACTACTCAATGTGCTAGAGGAAGTGATTTACTATAAATAAGAACAAGATTCATCCACGTTTTCGGTATCGGTGCTTCTCAATTGTGTATTGTTTCATCAATGCCACTCTACATTACGGTAGCGACCTACAATTTGTTTCAAGAAATGTGTTCTTGATTCCCAATCTTCCCAGAAATATAACAGGATTACTGATTATTTAAAAAATGAATGCAGTATCAGTGATGTCACCGTGTATTGTTATTAAAAACGAATGCAAAGGGAGTTGATGAAATTATTGTAAGAAAATCCCTGATACCTCAGCTTTATGAGATGAGATGTTGATATACAATAATTATATTTATTGGCAGGGGCGAATCCAGAGACAAATTTTGGGAGGGGAAATTCAAAATATTTTGGTCGAATGTGTTATATTACCGATTTTGTAAAATGTCGCAGGCTACACTGAGCTCATGTTATGAAACGATGTTCTTTGTTTTAATGATTATCCGAAAATATTTTTTCTTGAGTTTCCTGACAATTTAAAATTAATAGTTACTGAAAAATTTTAGGGGGGGGGCAAATTTCCCTCATTTTCTCCCCGTGGATCCGCGCCTGCCATTGGATAAAATCACTGCTCTGTTGCGCTGGTTCCTCATATTTATCAAACTTTTACAGTAATTCTTCACAAAGTCGAATAGTCACAACTACAATTAAGTTTGATGGGTATGGAATGGAATAGGCAGGAATGTAGTAAATGGTCTTGAGAAACCAGCTTCGAATGGCGATTCCCAGTCGTGATACGGTCCGTTGCGGTCATGATCCACACCGGCAAGGGTTGCTCCTTCGATTGGAAGGAACCGTTAGGAACCACAGAACAACATGGCGCGACTAAATGGTGTACGGTTCTTGCGTTTTTCCTAAGCCAGAAATATGCTATCATAAGAACACTTTAATCGAGGTTCATTAATGGTTTAAGTGAAGTGGTATTTGTCCCCATTGCGATATGATTGTTTTCTAGTTGCAAAACGATTCTACACATTTGGGAATGAAGACTGGGTGTTCAGGAAGCATGATCATGCACTTCTTTTGAGATGCACGGCTCTCATAAATTGCGAGGCATGAAGTGCAAAACAATCTAAATAAAATCGTTAATGAAAGTTTAATGACTAAAATTGTATTATGAAGGATGAATAATTTCAAAAATATAATAAAATCCCGCATACTACATACAAAGGTTTCAGAACAATTTACAGAAAACGCTGCTACTTTTATTGATGATAAGCTTCTTTTGGGAGACCAAAATTATCATTCTAGTTGTTGCGACTTTTACGGTCAGGAGTCTCGTATTGCGGTGCTATAATTGCGAGGTTGTGGATTGTCTTACACAGCAATATGAATTGATCATTTGTTTCTTGGCAAAGTAAGCCACTCACTGCTCCTGTACAAATTAAGGTTAAGATTTTCAAACCTGCATTAGTCATATTCAACGATTACGGATTTACCTTGAGTGAGACTTACTACGAGACGATAGTTTTGAAAAATAGAAGCGTGTTGGCTTCGTATCTTTCGTGTTTCTCTTGTCTTCAGACGTACATCTCTTTAATGTAAACGTTGTCTTTTAATTCTATTTACGTGCATTTTGTGTACATTTCAGATGGTATTATGAGATGTTATTTGTATGCATGAATAGGTTTCCCCGTGCACCTGAACACGGAGTTCTCGGAACCCGCTTTGTACTCTCAAGATGCCACTGCTCTATCTCGCCAGATATGTTTTGTCGCAGGAACAACACGAAACTCTTCAGATTTGATTAGATTTCTGAGACATCACGCCAGTGTTATTAAGTTTCCTTCTGACGTGGTAAAGCCCTCTTGCGTCGCGCTCTGAAGCCCTCATCTTTTCCACTATCATGGAGAGTAAACAAGCAGGTTCGGCCTCAAAACCCAGAAGGATGTAGACCCCCGGCTAGACAGTATTACCACCTCTACCGTCATGTACCGCCACCATCTCCGCCACTGCCACTGCCACCGCCATCGCCACCGCTACCGCCGCCGCACTGCCACCGCACCGCCACCGCACCGCCACCGCACCGCCACCACCACCGCATCGCCAACGCCACCGCTACCATCGTCACTGCTACCACCGCCACCCACCGCCACCGCCTCCCTCACCTCTACCGCTATCGCCGCCAATGCCATTACCCTATCCTCCACCACCTCCTCCACCGCCACCGCCATAATGCCCCGTCCTCTCCGCCACCGCCACCGCCGCGCTTTTGTGGGGCGCGGAAATAAGCCCCCTCGAACGCTTCCGCTGTTACAAGTACTAATCAAGGGCACCGCGCCGCCCCACGCGGCTCCGGGAACCCCGTCCGAAATTCGGGTCGGCTTTGTCCCGCGCAGCTGCTGGGGCTGCTCCGAGGCAAGATGCCCCGGCATTTTTATGAGAGGACGATATTATGTAAACGCTCGGTCGAGAAGGTTTCACTTCTATTTCAGAGGAGTACTGGTCGAGATTGAGCCCTAGAGAAGCCCCAACACATGAACTAGGACATCGGAGTGCATGTTTAATTTCTTGTGGTTGTGTGTGTGTGTGTATGTGTGTGTAGTGCGTGTATACAGCGCTTAGGACTGCTGTAACGGGAACGGGAACGATCGTACATTGCAGTGATTGTCTTTCTTAGGTAATATCTGGATAAGCAAAGAAGAATGTTGCACTAAAATTTGAAATTTCGTGTTTAAGAAAATTAATCAATTAATATAAATACATCGAAATATAATCAATACAATATCAGGAATATAAAAACTTCAGCAAGGATATGAAAGTATTGTGTACACGACACAATTTACATATGGCATACGTTCAGATGAGCAAATATGATTTTTTTATGAAGGTATTTTCTAAATATACTTTTCATTGAAATTCAGTTGTCAGAGGCCAGAATAAGCACACCATTCACATTCTTGATCATGCTTGATCTACCGCCAAATGCAGAGACAATATTAGCGCATACCTTCGGTTCTGGCAGACGTCTATTCATTCCGCATTGCCCAAACCCGATAGCAGTTCAAGATAACGAGGACGAAAGTCGTCTATAATTTGCACAAGCTCAAGCTGAAAAACATGCGATTACATTTTTTTATTTTAAAACATTCTGAACTTCATATCAATGATTGATTGATGATTAGTCATTCCGGACTCGAACCCTAGGGCCTTTCGATCAGAGATACTACAGTCTCATGCTTTGATGGCCTGAGCCACTTAAACAGGTAAATTCATATAAAATATCATAAATTTATGAAGATATTTATGAATGACACGAAAATATTTGAATCCGGGTTGCTATTGGAATTTTGTCACAAGACAAACATGTGAAAGAACACGATTATGCACTGTCGTAATAATCATTATCGTCGTCTTCATCGTCATTATCACTATTGATATTAGAGGATAGTCTTCTTGCACAGTTTCGTCTAGTTGCTTCCATCTCTTTTTTGGGCCTGCCGAATGATCTTTTTCAATTTGTTTTAAGTTCAATCGTCATTTTAAAGTACTCTTAAGAAATTTTAGATCGTTACATCGGTGTCCAGTATTGGATAGTGTCGTGCACTATAAAATTAATTTTCATTTCATTTTGATCCCCTTACGTGAAACTAATCAGATTTCAGAAATTATATTCCTGGTGCTGTTCTAATATCAAATAGTCTTGAGTAAGAGTCCAGATCGTGAACTTTAGAGGAAAGAAGCCACGGAAGCAGTAGACTGAATAACCCTAGAACTGAATAGACCTAATAACATACTATTATCTCGAATTTTGCCTCGTGGCAAAGTTCGGCAATACGAAGAATCCAGGCGATATAATATTCTAGTGTTATAAAGAAAATCGTCGAACTGTGACGATTCGTGATGTGTGACGTCTATTGCTAGATAGCCATTTTCCGTTGAAATTGTAACTACTCTAGGCAGGGAGTTAGTCCTGCCTCCACTAGACCACGGACTCCTTACTGATTGGCTTATTGATTTTAGCAAAAGGTGTTGTAGCAATTACGGTGTTTTAAACCTTCAGACTGATGAAGTAGTGGTGCTGCAACACGAGATAATTTCTCGCATTATTTGTGACTTTTACAATTTTCGAAAACTCAGAGAGTTTTATAAGCACTATCTGAGACAAAAATTGGGAGCTGGTTTTGAGAAAGTCATGTTTTTAAATTTGGTTTTATTCTATGCCAAATTACTCGTTAACTAATCATATTTTGAAAAAATTAAATATGATCGTATTTGAAGGCCTATTTTGCTTTCTCGCATAATCCATTCAAAGAATATCCAATCTGCTCCATTTTCATAAACGAACTTTGCTCCATTCGAGAAAAATATGTTAAAGAACGTTTGAAGTTATTGTTTTAAAATTTGAAAATAATGAGGCAGAGTATCTCCAAAATCAAATTACAATTTCAAACTCAAGGAGCCACGACATCCAGATCAGCCAGATCGATTAAGGAAAATCGATTTCCATGAAAACTTACGATTTAGACCCTAGCGTTGTTCACAGACGGATGGGCGGACATACGTTTGTCTAAACTAATTTTTTCGATATCACGGACCCATAAAACATGGAATCCGACTACGTTTTAGAAGAAATTATCTATTATATATAGGAGCAAATAAGGAGGAGCAAAATAGGAGCATTAATTTTCAGTATTAAGGAATATTAATACAATATAATAATCTACAAATGTAACAATATAATAATAAAACTATTATTTTCTGTCAAAACCCGCTGTTTTCCGCTTCAACATTACAATAGATTCACTATTCTACTTAAGTTCTACGCGGGAAAGTAAAAAAAATGCTTGCCCTATCTTATTATGTAACTTAAAATCATCTACCCATACTCCTACGATCTCAGTTTACAATTGGAGCGGAAGTTATAATCTTATACTTCATTTGCGTGCAATATGTATGATACAGTACAATTAAAAAAAAATAATGCGTTGCAAAAAATTTGAACATAGGATTACTCACAACAGTAATAAATTTTGTTAGAGGGCTGATGTAGATCTAGATGATGTAGAGGGCTGATGTAGATGTAGTTGATCTTTTATATGTTCTCTAAAAAGATAATATATTACTCTTGGATGTGGGAATGAAGTGAGGAAATGAATTGCAGAAAGTAAGTGATGAAAGAGAAAAGGAAGAAAAAAAGGGCAAAAATAATTGCAGGAACATGCGGTGATGATGCACACATCTCGTTTAGAAGCTACAAAGCACATGTGGGGAGTCGGAAATTCCTTTGAATAAAAATAATGAAGCATCCGCCTCCTCTGTACAATGAATCATAATTACGAGTAATGATACGTTGATTTTGTCTTCGGATATGTTTCTGATTGCTCTTTTATTTCTGTGAGAGAGTAAGAGGTCTTAATACGAGGTGTATATTTCATATATTCGTGAGTATTCACTCAGAACAATCTCTTTTGGAGTGTTGTTAACTTTTGTGGTAACGAAAGAAATATAAAAATGCTATTGGTTTAGGTTCTGATAATAGAAATATGTTCTCGTGCTCCGCTACTTGGAAGTAAATGCAGTCGTTTTATAGAAAGAAACCAGATGCCACAACCAACTCATGTAGACATTAAACCGAAATTAGATAGTGGTGCCTGCGTGTCACGCTTGGAAATGGACTTTAGCGCCTGCGGTTTTACGCTTCTCGCGCTAGCTCGATCACTTCGTCTCCCTCACGCTCCAGGTTTCTTCCTAAGGGGACTCTTATGGGAGCCGATGGGTTGCGGCGTCCGACACTTACCTCTTGACACAAATATTGGATTGCAATGAGGCGAACGAATTTGCGGCTGGTCTGCCCAGAAGCCCTGATGAAAAGACGTCGGTGAGCTGGTCCGGCGCACCGATGTGTGTTCGTTTTGCGCAGCACCTGATACGTCACGAACCACGGGACCATAACACGGGAACTTCGTTTGAAAAAACAGATCAGACGGTTTCCGCTAAGCTGCAAGCGAGAAGTGTTAAGAAACGTTTGAAAGTGGCCTTAAGTGACAATTTTCAACGGTGACCACCCACAAATAACACGATGGAGTTTAGTTGAAATAAAATGTGCACTACTTAAAAAATAGCTTCCTATATCTTTTTTAATGACTTATATCAAGGTGATAATTTTGATATCTGCCTCTATTTGAAACTCCCGATAATATTGTGGTACAAACTGGTGCATGACGGCAATTGGCTGAAGATAGAAAGGCTGCGCAATAGTTCACCCATGTCTTTTCGTCATGGCAGAACCGAAGTCATAATTGGTCCCAGTACTAAAATGGCGGGTTGAGACGAACATGAGCATTTTGAAAATGAATGACTTTAATGGAGTATTATGGCGTTTATTAGAAAGACCAATAATGACAAGAGTACGTATTTTATATAGGGTCCAAAAATTTGTTCTTGAACAATACAATTTTAAACCATATAAAATACCATCTCTGACCACTTTTAACGTTCTGGTTCATGGCAAACAACGTGTCATGTGAGCCTCGAGTGCTTATTCGCTTCTCAGTGAATACCCGTCACCATCATGGGAACCTCCCTCTTGGGACCACCGCAGTACCTCATCGCTCTCAGTGATCTTTAGGAACTATCGAAAAGAGATTCGCGACAACAAGGTTCTTTCGCAAATACAGACATTCACCAACAGAGAACTTTTGAAATTGGTTGCACTGCTGGGAATGTTATTCCCTTTTCCTTGCATCCTGATGTGCCCCCCGCCGCGGTCCGCGACCATAAGGCGGTGCTTCGCCACTACCGCCGGAGGCGGCGGTTTCATCCTGTTGTTCGCTTTGCGCTCGCGGCGAGCGGTCGGACGATAGGCGGAGGTCGGAGGACGGTGGGCGATGGGCGGTGGGGGTGGGGCACCGCCGCCCAGTCGTGTGGAACGCCCAGAACAAGTAGGCCTCTGATGAAAGCGGAGGGTCGCGTTGCTCTTCTTGCGTTGGCCAGCCCGCGCGCGCGATTGCAGCGGGAATTGCAGCGAGTTCCTCTCCCGCCCTCCCCCTCCCCCACCCCTCCCCTCCCCTCCCACCGTTCCCGATCCCGGGCCTTTGACGCGCCCCGATTCGGCAGTCCGTTTTCTATTAGGGCGATAATGAGTTTTTAAACTCGCCCCGCTCGCTTCCCGGGCCGGAGCCCAGCCCGAGGCCAGGCTGGGTCATTCCCAGGCTCCACCACGCCCGCGAACCGACTCTTCCTTTCCACACCCTTTCTATTTCGGATCACTTTCCGAACATTTCCGTCCTAAGATTTGTTGCTGACTGCGTTAGGCAAAGGGAATTTATATTATTTAGTGGACATAGAAATTTGGCAGTTAAAATTAAAAAAAAGGCGCATTAAATCGTGATAAAAATTTAATAACTACCGGGTAATATGCGCTTCCAAACTAAAAAAAAATCACAATAGTTCAAAATACATTGAAGGGCTGTTAAATAATGCCTGAAAATACACACAGCATATGTGTAGGTCGAATTGTGAACCTATTGTTTTAAAATAGGTTACGAGAAAAAAAGCTACATATCGACGTACTTCGTCGTTGTAATCGATCGTTGAAATCAAGTAATCACTCCAGGCTCATTCGTTACAGGCTATAAGATAATTCACTGTGTTCTCCTGTAGAAGTATCGCAAAAAATAATCTAGACTTTTTCCAGTATAGAATTTAGATTCATACATCTATGTTATTTTTTGGTAAAATATTTGATTGAAACAATATATTTAAAATATTCTAAAAAAATCAGTGTTAGAAATTTGTAAATTTTAAATCATGTGGCAATACCTATTCGATTTTTGAATTCCGATATTTTTTGTTACAGTCGATACTAAGTGATGATTAGCTGATATCACAATGATGTCAGGTATCGTAAGGTCTTTAGACCACACATTACCGTAGAAAACATCCGTATAATTGTCCCTGGAGATACTGTGTCTTCCTCTCGCGTGAGGAAAGGTGTGACAGTGGCACATCAAGGGAAAGAGGCAGGAGACCGCGCCTCTTTGTCCCAAAATCTGACATTTTCCCGTAATTTTACCGAATATATTAAAAAAGAATCGCGTATTAATTATAGCAAATTCCAACGGAGTATTTCTTTGCGAATACCCTTTGTTATTTCAAGCTAACAATTTGAAAATAATACGATTTGGGGGTGGGCGAGGGATGAGACTTGCAATATTTTCTGGGTCGGGCCGTGCCGCGTAAAGATAGACGCACGACCGCACCCGGACGCCCGGGGGCGCGACGCCGGGCGACGACTTAATCAGGAAAACACACGCGCCTTTGTGGAGCTCGTTAACGCGTTCCCGCCGCGGGCGCCCTGGAATTTCGCCCGCCGTTGGAGGCGGCGCGGGAAGCGGGGCGGGGCGGGGCGGCGCGGGGCGTAATTAGTTTCCAATGAGGAAGTGCGCGGCAGCGGCGGCGTCGTCACCCTGGCTCGTTTCATCTGTCACTAATCGCGCGTTTAACATAAATCGCCGCGGCGCCGGCGGCGCTCCCGCATTCTTCCTGCGGGCGGTCACGGAAAACGGACTGCGTGATTGGACGCACTGCTTGTGGCACACAATGCATCCGGAAAAACACAAACATTCAAATAACACAGTGTGTAACAAATTATTCTCTGTAGATTCATTCCTTAAAGCTGCCTTTAAAAGCGGTATTGTTATTCATCTGAAAAGTCAGCTTTCTCTAAGCCAGTACGGGAACGTGTTAGGTAAAAATACGCAGATGTGATGAGCAACAATAGGTAGAACACGGTGAATTCTTGAAAAACTGACTGTGCCCAGTGACCAATGAATATGATTAACAATTATTATAGCACTAACAACGTTTACATTTCGTATACAAAATTATTATTATGGATATTCTGAGAAATAAAGTTTTGTAGTTTCTTTATTAGAGTATAAAAATCGTTACTTCAAGAGGTAAGTGAAAAAAAAACAACCTCCTGGATCGAAATATGTTTTTGGACTAGGTTATTAACCAGCTATGGTACGCAGTTCATTCAAAATCCTTTACATTTTGGTCTTGATTCATCAAATGCATTTTTTTGTTTTGCGAATCAGCCTTCATGGGGCCACGCGATACGTGCATCCCACGGGGGCTCAGTCATGATTATCGGGGTTGGTACACGTTACTTTTCTATTGGAGGATCAACATTTAATGCTGATTTCATTTCTACACCCCAAGGTTGGAAGCCGTGGGGGGGTATGGGGTGAAATTATGATAATCAAATGACGAAATAAACACAAAAAATGCTATTTTATTATGCTATAATAATTATTTTATCCGTGTTGAATAAACTGAGAGGGAAATACTCTTTGAAAGATGTGTAGAGTTCATCCACCTATGTCTTCTTTCCCAATTTGATTATGTTTTGACGGAAAAATTGAAAAAAACTAAGACATTAGACTTTTGTATTTGTGTTTATTAATTGTCTTTTATGCGAATCGTAATGGTACACCACTAAACTGTTTCACTCACCGATTAGATTCACTCCAAATTGGTAACATTACGTGGAGACAGAACAGTTGTAGGATTGGTACTTAAGGTAATTCAGTTCGATGCGTGTATTGTTTATTTATTTAGCGTCAAAAACAATAAAAATGTATGTGGTATAAAACATATTGTGAATGGGGACTCTGTGAGTGAGTTTGACACCCCTGCAATGGAGATTAAAGAATGGGGGTCTCTCCTACATTGTGTGGGGACAATGCAGACGTCTGAATAGACATGCGGGGGCAGCATCGACTCTTGCACTGACCAGCGCTGGAAGCAATCCGTGTTGGCTTTCGGGCAAGCGCCTGGCCTCCTTGTTACCTCCTAATGAGTCGGAGGCGTACAGTCGTTTATTTTACGACTGGTACACTGTATAATTGATGTTCTCGAAATCGGGTCATCGTCCTCATGACAGGCGGCCGGATTCAGGGTTTTTAGATAATGGTACAACTTTGATCGTTTATTCTCTTCTGAAAGTAAATTGTTGGTCTGCTAAGGCAATTGACAGTCTTAGCGAACTATCACGATAATGTATATTACACTGCCATTACTTCAATGAGAAGCACGATTTCATAAAGTGAGCGGTATTATGACTTCATTGTGTTGTTGGTCCAAATATATTTTTTGGCCACGTTTGTTTCACGTTTGGTTTATTACAATATTTCTCTGTTTTTCTTTCTGCGAAAATTTCTATTTCTGATAATAAACTATATTCCATTACTTGGTTAATATTTAAGGAGGAAAATTTACTCAATAAAATAGTGAATATTATCAATTTAGTAATTGTACCATCACACAAAAAAATGGGTTGAATTCTGATTGTACATTAAAAACTAAAAGTATTTCGTTTATTTTATGACAATCAAAAGACAATCATTCGTGAAGATTATTTATTATATTCTCATAATTTGTTTTACTTAATGTCCTATAATTATGAATGTACATTTAAGAAAAATACATAATATGAATGCAATATATATTTACAAATCTATTGTCCTGATTGTCTTAAAAACGTCTTATTCCTTTTTATACACAAAACAAATTCTTTCATAGAGAATGAATAAATGCTTTGACCTTCAAAACGGAAAATATTCATTTTGATTTTTTCTTTCCATCCTTTAGTACTTTCAAAATTATATTTTATCTGTGGAGAATTCGTGATGGAGTTTTACTTGAACCCATTAATGAATAAGCAATTTCGTTTTTATAGTATCATTGCCTTTTGTTCTACCTCACTTTCCCCATTGATGTAGTTAAATTGTACCATGTCAGAATTACCATGCGATATTATAAGAAGTGGAAGAATTCCAAATTCCAGGGAAATAGAATCCTCACACTCTTTCTCACTTTTTTGTTTACGCAGCATACAGGTTTAGTCGTCTTTCTTGCGTGGGAGAAAGACAAATTACTTAAGTGTGAGAAATTATGTAATTTCCTGGCCTAGTAAATTGAGACATTATCTTAATTATATTGTCAAAGTTTTAACAAGAAACATTAAACTCGTTAAAGTGACAAGAGAAGATAAAAAGTTATTCGTCAGGTGTTTCTAAATCATTTTATACAGAAAGTGATCGCTTTGACTTATAGAACTGCTAAGACAATTCTTGCAGCGAAATTAAAGGAATACCAAATGAAAAGCGTTTACTCAAATAGACTTTTCAGAATGAAAGGTGCTTTGTGATCATTATTGCTTTTATTGTCAGATACAGAGTTCTGTCAATACGTCGCTGTGACGATTCAAATCCTGATGGCTACTAAGCCGCGATATTTTGTTTTCGGACCACACCCACCTGATTTATACGCTTCATTTTGGAAAACGATTGAGGAGTTTTAGAGAACGCACTTAGGTGCGTAGTGGCTTTTAGAAGTCCAGAAGCCACGCTGCGTAAGCGCGCGTTCGCTAAAATCCGGGAGTCGTTTGTCAAAAGAAAGCGTGTAAATCAGGTCTTATTTGAAAAGCTTGATAAATGAAATAAATGAAGCCGGGAAGGTGCAAATAACACATTGCAAATAATAACCCGTTCAATTAAGTTCATAAAATACATATTTTAAAATCAATAAAATAAGAAGTGTGATCTGTAGGGGATTTTTGAGTTATTATTTCCTGAGTCCGCAATAGTTGTTTGCCTGATAAGACTCGAGAATCCCGTTTTATGATTTTTAACTTTCTACTGAAAGTTGTACTGAAAGTACTAAAAGTTTTCCCACGGAGGAGTTATCAAATCTGCTAACAGCTTAAAGCTTCACATGAAACGGCGAAATGCTTCCCTCTATACAGAAGCGCACTGTTATTTGGGGGCAATTGGCTCGCAAAGTGTTAACGGGATGTAGACTGCACCAGTTAAGCGAGTCTTCACAGTCTATTGAGTGTGTTATTTGCACCTCAGCCGAGGGAAATCAGGGCTTACTTGCCGCACAGATCCCGCGTGCACTGCCCCGCAAGGCATCTTGTGTGCCTTGTCCGCACATTTTTCTCACTTCGCTCTTCCAAACACTTTAAATTCCTCCGTCACATGTTCCAGGAAACCTTGAAGAGTCCTGTCGTACGCTCTCCTAAGAGTTTCCTTTCTCGCTCCTTTATTCGAGCTTATTATATAGATTTTCATGTGCCCACTGCTATATTGCATTTTTTCAAATATTGTTTTTACTTTTTATTCAGCTCAAATGCTTTATTTAGTGGGTGGTTTACGTTATGGTTATACTCGGTAAAGAAATGTTGATATTTCTCCGATTACTAGTAGATAAACTGTTTACAATTCTTGTATATTGGACTTATTCATGTATTATTTTTCAGTATTAATGTTTACAGAGATCTGTTATATTTCCGATTTCACAGAATTCTAATTTATATTTAAGAATTTACATAATCTTCGGGATGATTTGGTCACATATTGACCGATTTTAGAATAAATTGAAATGTAAAATGTAATGTCTTTTAAAAACTAGAGGAGTTCAAATTTCTTAACGTGTACAAGTATTGACATGAAAGTTATTTTATAGATCGAACATATAACGTACTGTTTATATTGTGGGTATACGTCCTGTGCTCGCAGAGAGATGTTCCATAAAACATGTTACCAAAACATGTCATATTAATTGCTTTTCTGACGTTGGCACGGACTTATTCATTGATTGAGGAAAAGCTCATTTCGTAAGACTACTGAATCGACATTAATATTTTGTGTTATGCGCTTGCAGTACTGTACGAGTGTGGCTCGGGGTTAAGAGGATAGATTCCAATAAGAAGGGTCAGTTTTCTTTGGTCCGCATCGGACCAGGTTACGTCATCAGTCACATAACTAAATAGCGGTTTGACACGAACTAACAGTTTAAACTGATTACTATTCTAGGAGAAACAGTTTAATGATGGAATATAATCTCCCATATAAGAAAATACGACTACTCTTGGAATAACATAAAATAAAGTCTCAAGATTTGAAAATATGTGTCTGTGTGTGTGAGCGGGGATTTGAGGCGTAATGACGCAATCACCTTAGAACTCAGAGACTTGAGTTCGATACCCAGCTAATTCATATGGAATTCGTGGTGGGGGAAGCGATCTGTTTTCGAAGCGAGCGGTTTTCTCGGTGTTCTTTTGTTTCTCTCGGATTCTCATTTCACCATATCTGCATCAGCATTCATCTATTCTTTATTATAGGTATCATCGACTTCCTTGATATCTCTCAGGGGCTTTAATGAAATTAATACATTTGTACATCAACGTCAGAGGAATATCGAAATTTTTAAAACTTTCTCACGTGGTCTACGGCGAGTCTTGTGGACCTGCAATGCTCATTGCTATACCCTTCTCTTCTCCGCCCCTCTACAAACTCTGACCCGAACGCAAACGGCGAGAGTCTCTGGCGGCTCCGGCGAAGCGTTCCTCGCATGCGTCTTCCTTTGCTGTGTTGGTTCTTTTGTTTTGTTCCTTCTTTCGCCTTCGCGCCGTCAAAGAATGCAGAATAACCGAAGAACGCAGAATTCGTTTGCAGTTGCCTTTTGGAGCGGTGAGACCTGTAACCTGCCGGTCGGTCTTGGCAAGCTGCCCTGCTCCTTCGTGGGAGTTATGAGAGGCAGAGGTTTTATTTCTGTCAGTCGATATTATCTTCTATGTCGGTCCTGTCTTCCTTCGTGGTTTCTCCATATGTAAACAAGATTTAGCTCCTTTATTAGACATGTTTTCGAAACGGATATATGCCGTTTTGAGTAAGATTTGAATGGAATATTAAATCGTTTTCATTCCACGAAGTAACGTTAATAGAAGTGCCAAGATTGAATGTATCTTGCGATGATAAAGTACAGCTCATGATATCGGTTTTCATTAGCTTTTTATTTGTAGACTAAATGATAAATCCGAAAAATGGTAAAATGTTAAGCATTATCTTGTTTTGAACAACTATTATTTTATTAATTAATGTATTATTAATTATATTAATCCATTAGTGCCCGAATTCATGTCGCTGCACGGCGCGGGCGCACTTTGTCGTGACGATCCCAAATCAATAATACGCCTAGGTCAAGATCGCACTATTTTTAGCGATCTCAAATAAATCATCATCGAGCATTCTGAAATTTCAGGAATGATTTAAATATCATACGATAAGACATGATGGTTTAACATTAAAAATTTCTAGCTGAATGCTGGTGCAGTACCCTCACAAACGGGCCACGGACCGCGCGCGATCATTCTCTTCTCTTCATTGTTCAATCCTCACCCCTTAATTACATACTTGCCTGTTGGATAGTGTACAGTGGACAGCAGTCGGGAGCTTAGAGCTTATCCCGGCTGGGGTGGCGCTCACGGGTGGGAGACACCTGGTTGGGGAAAACCCCACAAGGCGACGGGTAAAGTTGGGACAGGATCTCGGGAAATTATCACTGCCACCTCCCGCGATGAAACATGTACTACATTTACGAGACTAATGACCTTAGCAGCTGATGCGCCCGTAATCACTTATCAATCAATTAACAATAAAAATTCTTAATTTCACCCATAAGAAGTCTTTTGAGAATATCCACATCAAGTGTTGCCAAGGTGATAATGATTAAGGTTAGGTGATAATGATTAAGGATTAATATAATGATTGAGGTTAGTATAAATTGTCTAAATACGATGTCATACATGGCGGTTTGTCGTTGTGACAATGAAATTACCCAACCCCTCAGTTGAGCGCATTCATGTGGATTCATGTGGAGCGCGCTTGCCGTCCAGACGATCGGCCGCGCTCGCAACCGGGCGGCGCGGCCCGGCCCGGCGGGGCGTGGCGCGGCGCGGGGTGGCAGGTGCGGGTCCGTGGGCGCGGAGGTGAGAGCGGGAGCGGGAGCAGGAGCGGGAGCGAGAACAATGGGCGCCTGTGCCAGGGGATCGGGGCCAAGGCGACCGGCGTTCGGCCCCGCCCCGCCCCGCAACGCAACGCGAGCACCGACGCGACGCGACGCGACCCGGCGGCGGCGTAGGGGTCTCGTGGCCGGAACCAACCGCCAGCGAGCGCAGGCCGTTCCTCTCTCGCCACGCGTGCGATTAGCCGCTTCCAGCCAGAAAGCCTGTGTCACGGTAGCTTTTCTGAGTTTCAGGGTTGGGTTCTCGTAAGGAGCAATGCGTTGCTTCGCTCTTTTCTAAGATTTCATCTTGCTGACCAGCGTGGCATTTTAGTGTGTCAATGAGGAGGTTTTTTGGTTTGTGAGGGACGATCAGGTTAAAAAACTAAAAATAAAATAATCCGTGTTTTTTTCGGCACATACAATTGTATAGTAATAATGTGTTATTCTGACACTTCTGAAAAGCATGCGCGAAGATTTGAGGAAATGGTTCTTTGTCATCAGTATATTATATCCATCGTACTCTTACTACGAGTATGTTTCTGTTAAAACAGATGGTTTCTTCGACCAACACTAATACAATGCAAGCAAAACCCTAAGAAACGGGCCACGGACCGCGCACGATCTCTGCTTGCTCTTCCTTGTCCTATCCCTACCCCTTACTTACACACTTACATGCACTACACTAGTACATAAGTCAGAAGGTCCGTCGGGAGCTTAGTTTGTCCCGGCTGGGACGGTGCCCCGCTGGTGATAGTACCTAGTTGTACTAGTTGTAATAGTACCTAGCGAACTGTAGGGTAACGCCAGATCTCGCTATCCATCGGGGAAAGATCACCACCACCTTCCGCGATGAAACACGCGCTACACTGACGAGGCTAATGAGCAGTAGACGGCCTAGCAGTAGACGCGCCCGAAAATACTAATCACCGAATCAATTGAAAATATATCTATAATGTCTAATATTGAAGTAAAACATAGCTCAGTTCTGACCTCGTGCACAGAAAGCAAATAAAATATGAGTTAATACATTTTTACTAATAATACAATAAGGGATGTACGATAAATGGGCATTCCAAATCGGGAAGTTGAAATTCAGTGATGTGTTTTCAAATATTATTGCATGACCATATTTCCTTTGAGGACTTTCCGGATGCTGAAACCCTTCTCTACTCTTCGCTGGTATTACAACCGCGCACTGATATCTCGCTCTAATTACAACCCTTCCAACCCCCGTTCCTTCCGCCGAGTCCTTGCGCCGGGGGGGGGGAGAAGGGGAGGGAGGGGGCGCGGGTCGCGTTACCGCGTCTTTCCGCCCGCCCCGCCCGGAAACGGCCCGTCGCGCCGCGTCGCGCGCCGCCCTCCGCGATGGCTTGTGACACCTTTCGCGGGCGCGGCCGTCAGGCGCGGGATTAGTGCCTCCCGTCTCCGGAGAGCGCACGTCCAAACACACTTGGCGCGCCGGGGGCTGAGCCCCTCTTAAACGCCGGCCCCAATGATGTTGACGCCGAGATACGGGGGCTCTGGCCCGCCCCTGCCCCCCCCCGTCCCCCTTCGCTTCTCGAGTTTCTGTCCACGACGCTTCCCACGCGGGATTGTCGTCAGTCCCTTTTGCTTCACGGGCGGGGGAAGCGGAAAGCGTTGAGCTTTTAATGAACCGATATGAGGCGTGTTCGCTTCTCGTCCTGATGATGCCAGGCCGTGTCGATTCGTTGCGTCTGCCCACTCCGCGCAGGGGCGGATCTACAATTCAAGTTCGGGGTCGGGGGGGAGTGGGCGGTGTCATCGTGGCGCAGGGTAATCGTATTAGATCATTTTTCATACGTGAAGGAAAATTCTGGGCACTGTACGGTTAAGTAAAATATTTCTAGGATAGCACGCACTCTGTTACCTTAAAAGTAAGCCTAATAGACAATGTAACTAGACTAATAAACATTCCGTTATTTACCAGTTCAAGTTTTCTTTTCTATTTTTTTAAATACGAATTTGTTTGTTTGATTTCAAAGCGTAAATTTATTAACAATGCATTTTGAAATGTACTGTGTTTCCGGCTGTCCCTAATTAATACTTTTTCAGCAGGAGATATCAAACTCTCTATACTAATGCTAGATGTCGCATGATCGCGACCGATCGAGTAGTGTTGGTGATCATGCGACATCCAGCGGCACGACGAGGAAGACGCAAAATACCGTGAGTTCATCCGTCGTGAAGACAAGGCCTCGTGTGCCTCGTGCTATAAAAACCCAAGTATAGGAGGTGGGGCCGTTTTCTTGCATTATTTCGTCAATGCGCACCCGTGCGCGCGCCATTAGGAATTACCCTTGGTGTTTTTCACGTAATTCTTATTCACATGTATATTTATTCCAAGATGATGTCGAAAATTTCATTATTTTTTAATTCCTTTTCCTCCCTTTGCTGTAGTACAGGGAAAAAAAGAATTGGAATAACCTCAACAATACGATCACGTTTTTTATGGAGCATGACTTGTGTAAAGACATATGGTTCCGCCATTACATTCCAATGGCCGCTGCCGTCGATTCGCTTCATATTCTCACTCCGCCCGAGAGACAGACCGTTTCTCTACCGATGAGTTTTACGCATCTCTTTTCGCCCGTTTTGTTCGGAGGGCGCGAGGTGGCGGCAAAGGGTTTATAGAGCCTAGCGCGCATCTGCGCCGCCCCCGTCGCCGCCGCCGCCGCCGCCATTGCGGTCGGGCTGGCAGGCCTTGGGCGCAGGCGCGATATTTTTACGAGCCGAATTCTAATTGGAACAAAAGCGTAAAACGGAAACAAAGGGAGGCTGCTAGGCTGCGCGCGCTGCCCGCGGGTCAATTGCTTGGGCCGTAAAAGCTCGCGCCACCTCCGCCTCCGTCCCGCCCTTGACGGTTGGCGGCGGTAGCAGTGGAGGCGGAGCTAGGCAGGTGGCGGCGAAACTGGCACCAGCGGGGAACCGCCCCAGCCGGGACAAGCTCTAAGCTCCCGCCTCTTCTCCCGACATTTAGTAGTGTGGTCATGTCGGTGTAAATGTGTACAAGAAGTGAGGAGAGGACAAAGGAGAGGAAGGAAATATCGCGCGCAGCCCACTGTACTGCTCTGGCATTTGCCTGGTATTACTAGAGAAACAGAAAACTGCCGATCAGAGCAGCCATCGCTACAATTCTCCTCCAGACAGCGGCTGAAGTCGATCTAGCTATCTAGATAGCGTCGAAAATCCTGCCACCATCGACACTTGAACCCTAGGAATGTATGTAAGCGTAGTGCTAGTAAGTATGAATGTGTGTTTGAACTTCGAGCGAATATCGAGTACTGCTGGATATAATCGAGTAGTGCTGGATGTTTTATAGATCTTGGGTCTAAATGAGGATGATAAGTTCATAAAAAAAAGTGTTTGGATAGAATGGGGAAGAATGTATTGCACGCGGTCCGTGGACCAACGCAATGATTCATCATCCGACTGGAAGTAATCAGAAGACCCAGAAATCTCTGATTAGAGTAGTCGACCTCAAGAATCATCGTTCAGACAGTAGCATGGTCCGACCCAGCAAGTGTCAAAATTGCGTCCCCATCGTAATTCGTACCTAAAACCTCTCGGTCTCCGAAGCTACTATTGTAGACTCGCATCCGGTACCTCCGTCGCCCTGAAGACATTGTAAGTGTTCCCACAAAAGGAGAGAGGATTTGGAGGCATCAGGATAAGTATCTAGGCGATGGAACCGCATGTTGCAACATTGCGTTTGACAGGCCTGTTTCGACTACTATGTTGTTTCTTAACGCTGTGGCAACAACATGAGAAATCACCATGTAGCAACGGAGCAAGTGGCAACCTTCGTCGCATACCGTAGGGTGGAGTAGGTGAGAAGGAACCTTATTCATTTGTTATGAATGAAGGTTTAACTAGAGAACAGTTTGACCTGTTTTGACATCATGTGTAACCAAAATCAACATTTTATGGTTTCGTCCCGTGTTAACTTTGCTTTCTGTAAGTTCTGCTCTTCATACCAAAGAAGTATTCTAATAAATGAGGAATTGAGTAAGATGCAGGCGTAATTAAGCTTTTAACAGAATTTTTTTTATTATTATTATTATTATTATTATTATTATTATTATTATTATTATAGCCCGTTACAATCCTGTAGAGGGCAAGTGCCTCCAGTTGTCGGGTGGGTTACACAATGGTGGAATTTCCGAGTACCCAATTAGGGAAATTCCTTGTGAATATATTGTGCCTTAATTTTGTTTTATATCACTTCTTTAACTGTCAAAATATTATTTTTTAATGTAACCAGGGAAATGTGAAATAAATATTAGAAATAAGGATAAATTAGCGCTAATAAAACATAACTCTGTTCTTAGTCCTACGTAAAAGAGCCTTGCAAAGTCGTCTGTAATAAACATTCTTACTGAAAATATTCATTCCCACATTGACCTTGCTTCTCCGGAGCATGAATGCCTCTGTGTTTCTTCCGCTATCTTATGTTTTGCCTCGCGTTTATAGTTTCTTAATTGAACAGCGGAAGCAGGTTGTTCATCTCTATCGACTGCCACTACCACCACCGTTGTGGGTATCGCATCTCTCATCGAAGAGGCGTGACTCCGCCAGCCATCGAACTGCTTGTGTCGGATACTCGTTGGCCCCTAGGACGCCGAACGGAACGTTCATAATTCTTGTCTCCTTTTTCGCCTCTTGATACCAGGATTCAACTCTCGGCCTCTCCATGTGGCTAGCCCGCCACACTTTTCCTGAAGATTCTCGTTTCCTTTGCCTCTAATTGTACTTCTGTGTTCTCATTTATTCCGACATTGTCATCCTTTCATGCAATCATTTTTGGTGAGGTCCTCATTCATCGGAACTGGAAACAAATATATTTCAGAGACCCTGAAATTTTGTTTCAATTTTTTTAACTTTAAAAATCTTCAATGTTCTGCAAATATTGCAAGGAAGACTTTATTTATAAAATATATTCGTTAAGCTGTTACAACAATATTTAGGCATGATAATCTTGCTAAAGGTTCTCTGTGTATTCCTTTTAAGAACTTGAGTACAACTACCCAATATTGTTAGTTATTTTAATCGCTCATTCTGTGCTGATGAAAGGTGAAAGACAATGGAAAATGCAATTATGAGCTTACGTTTCTCTCGGTATTGTCGAATTTTATTTGTGCCTCTGTCGCTGAATCGACGAGGTACAAGCACGTGATGATTGTGTCGGTAGCATGCGAGGGATTACCCCAACTCATGCGAGGAAAGCCGCGAGCGGGGAATTCTTGCGTGAAGTATTTGCTTACCTGGAGAGCGGCTTCAGAAAGAGTTTAAAAGCGGTATAATGGCATTTCTCTGTACGCCGTGTTCTGTTTCAATTCCCCGACAATTCCGAGCCCGTCGCGCGTGGGACAGCGCGGACGCGGCGGAGCGCCGGAGCAGCGGAAACGAATTCCACGGCGGAGCCTCCGCGCCCGAGCTTCAAGGCGAATGACTCGATTCATTGAGCGCGCACTGGAGAGAGCGCTCAGCGGCGGTGGCTGCCCCTTCTTGGAAGCCTCAGGAGTCTCAGGAGCCGCCACTGCCCCCCCCCCCCCCCGGTGGCGTTCCGCCTCGCCGACGCCTCGCGCCAGCTGCGCTCCTCGCCTTCGGGGCGGATCTGCACAAGAGGCTGCGAGGAGCGGCGGAAGGGAATTTTGAATAATTAAGCCAACTCCACTTCTGACCAAATCTATAACTCAACGTAATGAACGTTAATTGATACAAATTAAACTATTTATTTAATTATAAGAAACTTAATATGCTCTGAAATTGCATCGTCCCTTGCAAAAGACTTTTGGAATCCTATCTTCCAAACAGGGGATCTATAACAGATCGTAATGAACATTGTTTCAAATTAAACTATTTATTTATTTATTTGAAAATTTAATATGTTCTGAAATATTGTATCGGCCCTTGGGAAGAAGCTTCTCCTACGTCCTATCTCCTACAGTGGTTCAGATTTTGTAAACTTGCAATGTAATCTGTCATTTTCGAAAAGTATCGCAGTGAGGAAAGAAATCAGATAGGCCACCGTTGAGGCCAGAAGTCAAATTGTCAGACAATACAATTTTTCCTTTATATCTTTTAAATATTGACTTGACCAGTTAAATCTTGACAGCAAGTTGTCAATAAAAAAATTGAACATAGTGAATTGTGAAAACTGTACCTTTTTAATAAGAAAGTCTAATATTTTATCATTTCACGAGTGAAAATACGTTATATCTCCTGTAAAGAAATCCGGTAGCGTGTATCTTTCCAAGCTTAAAGGTGTTGTCGTCCATTATGCTAACGAAGAGCTAAAGTATGTATACTAAAATAGATTTGCATATTGAATAAAAGAGGGTAAATTGAGTTTTGAATTGTAAAGAGAATTTGTTAGTTCCATTTATGCACATCTCTGGAATGCCGAACAAGATTCGAGGACTAAAAACTCGTTCTTTTTTAAATATACTTGTTTATTTTAATAATCGCTTTATTTTGTGTGAGAATGTATAACGATTCTTGTATAATTGTGAAGAAATGAATAATGGAATAATGATCGTTGGGTGTGAACAAAAATTGAACACTTTTTATGAACTGAACATTATTTAAAAAAACCTAAATATATTGAAAGAAGGTCCTTTCATACAAGAGTTACTCTTTATCATCGGTTTTCATACAAGGATTTCTCCATATTTTAGCGATTTACAGTAATTCGTGTATGAAACGTGTTTTCTAATAAAATGAAGTGAGGAAAGCGTCGAAGTTTTGCGGATCTTCATCGCCTTGGTCTTCATACAGCACAATATGCAAAAATAAGAGTATTATGCACTGAAAAAATCTGAAGTAAAACCATCGAAATAAGAATACTGTCCATGATAAGCCTCAAAACTAAAACGTTAGTAATTTTAGTATTTAAGGATCAATAATGTCAAGGTCCCGAATCAGTTCAATGATCCCATACCCCGCCCTGCGATGTTTCCAATAAAAACAGTTTCGGTTAAAACGAGTTAAAAAGTCGCTTCTGAACGAAAACACTTTGCAGGAGCCTGAACACGGGCCACTTGAATCGCTCACGCGGCCCGCGAGGCACTCGAAGCCACGTTCTCCGCCGCACGATCAGGCACAGGCCCTCGGCCCGCAGCGCCGCGCCGTCGAACCGGTCCGGGCCGCGGCCCTATCTGGAAAGCTCTCGCCGACGCCGAACGCTTGCGCGGGCGGCGGAAGCAGGCCTGAGAGGGGCTACGAGTGACACTTGATGCACACTTCATTGTGGAAGCAGGGAGGAGCGACGAAGACGTGAAAAAAGAAGTTTAGTGGAATGAGGCTGTCATTAACTTGCGCTTCAGTCCCAAAATGTTTCCTGAGTTACGTATATGAAAATTTTTAGAAAGCAGTAAGTTCTTTTCAGTGACAGGAAAATATTTCTTATTTCCCTCCATTTCATTTCTATGAGATGTTGCGACACATCCAGAAGTGAGAAGTGACACTTGATGGACACTTCATTGTGGAAATGAGAAGGAACGATGAAGACGCGAGGGGAAATGACGCTAAAAAAGAAGTTTGGTGGAATGAGGATTAATTTACAACTTGAGATTTATTAGTTTATCCACTAAAACTCACTTTTTCTAAAGTTTCTAATGTAACCAACTGAAAATTGTTGGAAAACAGTTCGTGGTTGCATTTTTAGAAAAAAGTATAGTCCAGAAATACGTTTTACTTTGAGGATGAAAATAACAATACTTGCCACATAACGCACGTCCGGTTTCAATTCTATGAGACGTTGCTACGCATCAAAAGCTGAGTCTCTGCGTGCTACTTTATGAATACTTCATTGTTAAAGTATGGAGGAGCTATGAAGACGCCAGAGGAAGAAACGTGAAATATGAAATTGAATTTAATAGGAATGATAACTCTCGACAACTTGTGCTTCAGTATCAGACTCGTTTCCAAAGTTACATATTTAAAAATTGTTGGAAAGTAACACATTCTGTTGCATTGTTTGACAACAATAAATCTGCGCGAATACGTGTTCGACTTTGCGGATGAAGATATTTAAATTTTATCACATAAACAGGTTATGTTGTAATTCTGTAGAATGCTGCAATGGACGCAAAGGCGGACGGTCGGTCTAAGTGGCTCTACATGAACATACTTGAACATTGTGAATGTGGGAGAAGCGATGAAGACTTTCAGGAAAGAAAACTGAAAAAAGAAGATCATGAGACTAAAGAATTGCTATCGGTAATGCACGCTTCACAACATGAACCTATTCAAGTAAAAATTAGCTTGGGTGAAAACTGCACTTAAGTATAAGATTTATCCACTTTTTCATTACTGGGGCCCGGCAAAATGTATTTCTGTTGAAAAATCGATGATTTCTAGCGCATTATTACAATACTTCATCTTATTACGTAATATGTTTTCGTGTCATAGGATTGAGTACCGTAAACTTCCAATTTAACGAATATTTGTTTTTGTGAGGGTACTTAAACCAAACCTCCTTGAGCCCAAAGCGGCTGTTAGTTCAGAGCCAGTAAAACTGTTGTCTGTGCAGTGACAGACCGCGAGGTCCCTGGGTTGTGACGCTGTCGAATTTTTGACTCTAGCTACATTACTAGGTCGATTCAGCCGCTATCTGGAGAAGAATTCTGGCGACCGGCTGCTCTGATCGGTAGTTCTCCGTGGTTTCTTCGATCAATACCAGACTAACAACGAGCCACGGACCGCACGCTATTTTTCTTTTCTCTTCCTTGTCCTTTCCTTACACACGCACACATTTAACATGCACTACACCTCCACACATAGTGGGACCAGCCGTCTCAGTGAAATATCTAGAGGGGGAAACGCCCTCCGCATGTCGTCGGGCCGTCGGCGTCGGATCCTACCATCGAGCGTCGTCATCTTCCGGAATACAACATTCCCTACACTTCCGGGACTAATAATCCTAGTAGTTGCTATGCCCGTAAATACCGATATAAACTAATCAATGAAGCTCCAAATGCAACTAGACAGCCAAAAGTGATGGCTCCGGACGCCAGTGGGCGGCAGCGAGGCGCCAACCGGGAGCTGGTGGCGCCGTGCGCGCCACCCGGCCGCGAGCCAGAGCCCGAGGAGCCCGATGGCTGCTGCGCCCCCGCGGGAGGGGTCGGGGGCGGGGGCGGGGGCGGGCGGCGCGGGCGGCCAGGACAAAGGCGCGCTGTCGGAGCATGACTGCCCTTGCAGCCGCGCCCACTCGACCGCGAAGCCGTCCGGCCGGGAGGAGGCTACGACCAGGTCGACCGGCGCGGGGCGGTGCGGCGCGGGGTAGACGCGCAGTGGGCGGGCGCGACCAACGACGTTCCACGACGCACCGTCAGCGCCGCGGCGGATTTGGCAAAGACAACGCATACATAAATATAAATGTGATCATGCAGATGATCATTGAAGATGTTCATCGAATTTCGAAGAATTCAAAACAACTTATTGAAAAGAACAATATCTTTTGTCATAAAACGAGTTCGACAATTCATGAAGGCGGACTGGTTTTCAAAAGTAAAGGGTA
The DNA here is from genome assembly GCA_038098605.1 of Gryllus longicercus. Lineage (NCBI taxonomy): Eukaryota > Metazoa > Arthropoda > Insecta > Orthoptera > Gryllidae > Gryllus > Gryllus longicercus. Next base: position 1,651,093 of record JAZDUA010000188.1, on the reverse strand, counting down.
CGATTACGTTATATCAAAGAAACGCTAAAAACTGAATTGTTTTAAACATTAATGCATTATTACTGGCTTTGCTAAACATAACTTTTGACGTCATTAGAAAAGAATGGGTAACGCATGAAGATAATCACGAATATTGGAGAGCATGTGAAATTAGAACGCATTACAGATAGAGTATATTAGTATTATATTGATCAGTTAAATGGATTTGTGTCTGTCTGAGAGCTAACGTGCAAAGGAGTAACATTTGAGGACCATCGTCTCAAAATTAAATTGTCTTAAATAATTAAAGCATCAGTAGTACATTCGATAATTAGTTGAAAAAAAATCGTCTTTCGAGGAGTAGGCTACACATCTGAATAATTAGAAAATATTCAGAATATTGGAACGTCTTAAAAAAATTGTAAAATTTTTGAACACTGAATTTATCAATCCTGGAATATTTGTCTCCTTTTCCTGTTTCATATTTCTAGGAACTGAACGTCTGAATGTTTCTCATTTACTATATGTCTACATTTACATCAAGAAATTACCTCATTTATTTTTTCTGTAGTATCACCTTATCGTACAGACGACCTGGTGACTTTGCAAACACGATCAATCTGTTTTTATTTTTTATAGGTATTTTCTTTTTTATTGGCGTCAGGGGAGGATTCCTGACGCCCGGGATCCTAAAGTTTGCGCTGTTGTTTAGAGTTGTTGCCAAGAGAGATGTTCAGGGCCACTGTGCTCCTGCAGTCTCGCTTCTACGCCACTGGGCGGCAAAGAATCGTTGTGAGAGGAGGTTCCCCTGCTCCTCCAATTGGCACCTGATCGCTAGGCCTCTCTCGCTCCGCAGGGTGAGATGGACTTGGGAACGAGCCTTTGTCGTAGTTTCCCCTCCTCTCTTTAGCTGCAAAGAGACTCGGAGACGTGAAATTCTTAGCCGCCTGGGATTGCAAATGTCGTGTTCAATCGTAATGTGAAGGCACCAGGGGACCACGATTTAGTTAGGCCCGCATTTAGCCACATGTCTAGTGTTTGTCGGTACCTCGAAGACCTGAGATGTAGACATCAAGGTTTACTTCTTAATTATAAATTTCAAAGATCAGCGAGAATGTATGCAATACGGGTTTACGCTCACAACCGCTCAGAATACTGCAATCACGATTCCATATTCTGAAATATATCTGAAGCTCACGGGTTTTGGTCGTCGCAATCAAAGGGTGGGCTGCGACCAAATATTCTTGTGTTTTTTCGGTCGTGCAAAACGGCACAGGCAAAACTGTATCATAGTCCAAATGGAAAGGGGAGGGAGTAAGAAATAATTATTTCCAATATAGCTGATCTGGTCAGAATTAGTACGTCGTTTAGTGCAGTACAGAACTCCATGTTCTAGGTATAGTAAATTTTCAATCTATGAATCAATTTTTCATATTGTTGAATATTGTTACGACCTAGTTTCATACTCCACCATGCGAAATGTGTATTAATCTACAAATAATGAACGAACGAATAAACAGACAATAAACGAACATGAAGTGAATTATTCATTCCACAAGTATTGATTCTCCTAAGTTTAAAGATTTTAGGTTAACTAAAACACAATACGAAAATAATAGATTTTAAAATTTGAAAGTATTATTTACATGACGTATGGTACAAATATAAAGCAAAATAAATATTTGGAGTTAATTTAAAAAATAAGGCAGATTGTTTAGGAAGTTTTTTTCAGTCGGCGTCAACTTTTTTTATCACTTGACCTACCTGCATTTTATCCTATCAAGTTTCAACTCATGAGATGAACGTGGAGAATAATGGAAATATATGAGTTATCGGTTGTCGAGGGGGCTTGTGGAATATTCGAGAAGGACGCGTTTACTTAGGATTGTATGCACAAGAGGATAAGGTGGATGTCTTTCCTGACTGGTGTATTTGCTTAGCGTTTGGTCTATCTCCCTGGCTCTCTCTGGAATTTTTCTTTTGATGGTAGGTCTCTATTCAGCGTTAAGGTAGATAAGATACTATAGAGAACTAGAAAAAATTGTAATTAGGGCAAACTTAAAATATTTCAAATGATTACAATGTTTTTAAAAAGTAGTTCTGAGGAAAAATTTCTTTTGAAAGGCTTCACTTTCTTATGAACTATTAAGTATTGTTTCACAAATATAATGGGACATTCCCTTATCTACTGTTGTTAATCCCCGAGCATCTTAAGTTTATTATAATATATTACTAACATTACTACATCGTGTTGAGGAAAACTGACATTTATTTTACAACTTTTAATGGTTTTGTTAAAATTGCTCACATTCGTATCCTCCAGGTTAGAATAGATTTTGAAATATTTGTTTCTAACATTAGACCTCTATGGTCTAATTACAACTATTCTTTTCAATATTTTTCTGTTATAATAATTTATATAATATTCTTATCAATTGATCAATCGCAAGTGATATTTCAAATATTGTATACTTTTACTAGATCGTTTAAGGTGTGCCAGCAAATTTGGTGATTTGCAAGGAATATTATCTTCTTTCTCTGCGGCAAAGGCTCCAATTTGCTCGCTCGTTATTCAAATCGGTCGTCACGAGAAAGATAAACACACGGTAATTGAATGCGGTACCACTAGGCGAAGCCCTGGAAATGCGCTCCGCGCCGTGCCCTGCTCTCAATTACGCCCTCTCCCAGGGCGAGCGGCCCGCGCTAAGAGGCGCGTTATTTAATTTACGCTCCCCACAATTGCGGTGAGCCGCGAGAGCACAACCGCGTTAATTAGTAAGGCGTCAGCGGCGTTATTTATTCGCTTCCGTGCGCGGCCCTCGCCGCCCTCGCCGCCCTCACCGCCCGCGCCGCCCTCGCCGCCCGCACCGCCCGCCGTTCCCCACGCATCCGAGGCGGGGCCCGAGCCGCGACCTCGGGAAGGAAAGCGGAGGTGTGTACAGGGCCAGCCCGCGCAGTGGCCCACTAGCAGACTTTTCATGCGGGAAATAATAATAATAATTTCTTTGATAAAACAAGGCTAGCGCACATGATAGAGACATGCAATAGGAAAATCACGTAACGCACGGAACTGACTCAAGAAATCGAGTCTTGATGGAAACATACAAGTATGAAAATTGTTCCAATGATTTTTACGTCAACCGCTGCAGAATTTTTAAAAGACTATTACTCATCTGGATCATCTCAGTATTAAACATTGTTGACATTTAAAGACCAGCCATTTCAAATAAGCCTCATATCGCGCTTTGACAGATCAGCAACGACACTTCGATTTGTATTTAAAAAAAATCGTTATACTTACTTTCATTCGTAAAATTAAAGAGTGAGAATTAAAGAAACAGATAGAAATAAATGATAATATCGTTTCTGTCTTTCTAATTCTAGCGAAGTCCAAACCCATGAAAAAATACGATAGGGTATGTTGTTATGTGGCATATCTGTAATGCCCTCGAGGATCAAAACATATGCTCTAAATTAAAACACAAAAATCAAAATACAATCATCTTTACCTGTGACTTCTGTGGGGGTGTATAAAATATTGAATATCCAACAAATTAGAACAAATCAGTTGGGTAAAGAATTAGAGAATCATCTTAAATGAAAGAGTTTAAAAATCGAGATCAGCCGATGGTGGGAAGGTAAAACGTAGGTCGAACCGATTGTTGTCAGAGCTTTGAGATTTAGTCTGCAAAATCTATGTTCCAACTTGTCCAAACTGTCAGGTTTGCCTATAGTCACAACATCTGCTTTTTAGGACGCTGGTTGCAACTGTAGTCGATTTTATATTTAATAAACACGTAAGTACTAAATTCAGTACATAATAATAATAATAATAATAATAATAATAATAATAATAATAATAGATTAATTCAATGGGCAATTGAAACTGCATCTGACGTTTGGAGAGGTAACGCTACGATTAGAGTCAAGAAGGAATAAAAAGTCATCTTTAGTATTCGTAACAATTTCGGAATGTGAAATCAATGAAATTATAAAGAATACAGATTTGATGAATGACGTAGCACATTCACCTTAAAATTTTAAATTGCTGAAATACTCATGCGTAAGCAAGTTACCAAGGAAAATTTGTGAAAAAATATACAGTTACTTATTTGTGTTAATAAAGGCTATAATGGTGATGAGTTTCTCTTTCTTCTACGGTGAACTCTGAAGACAGTCTTCAATCCTTCTTCACTAATCTCTATTTTGGGCGCACTCTATCCGCTGCTAACGTAATTTCTTCTAAAACTCATCGCTTCTTTTGGTGACAATTTATACAATTTTGTTACCAGCCTTTGCTGCAAGGCTCTCGTTTTGGTATCAAACCAGTTTCGGCCTTGTGATTTTATGACATTTTGGGCCACGTTAAATAAATAAGAATCTTTTCAAGGATTCAGATTCGTTTACTTTGAAGACAATTAAATGTGAAGGGAAGACAACGTGACGAAAAACAACTCGTACTCTGGTATTTCTGCCTCGCGAAGGGGAACTAATTGGAGGCTGAGAAGCGCTGTGCGCCTCGCCCGCCTCGAATCGCACTCGCAGCCACTGTGAGGCGTCGGGGCGTCCGTTCACTCCATCACTCCTCGCGCCAGCCAGCCAGCTCCGACAGGTGTAATTTATGTCGTATTGTGACTCGGTGAAATGCAGGTGTGAATTTAAAACAAGTTTTGGGCGATTTATCAAGGGAGAGGAGGGCGCGGGGGCTTGAAGGAAAGCGCGGAGACCGCGACGCGCGAATGAGCGAGGAACTCAGCCTCGCGCCTCGAAATGCTCGCGCCGCCTTTTTCTTTGGCGCGTTCCTCGAGCTGGCCGCAACTGCGTGCATTGTGGTGCATTTTCGTGTCACGTTACATTGCTGTGTTGTACAGTTTTAGTCGAGTGATTAACGAACGTGTTTTTCTTTCTTCTCCTTTAAAATTGCATCATTTCCGACTTTAATTCTATTCAGTGCCTATCTTTTATAGGTATGTCATACTGTTCATGTAAAAAAGGCATATTTCGATTTAAATTGAGTCTGTAAAATATGAAGAAGGTATGAATTTGTTGGTTACAAAAAAACATCGTCTTGGTAAAACACATCTCTGTTAACATATGAAACAATTTGAATAATATATGACTATGTCTCGTACGTCACTGTGCCGCTGCGTATAACGCCTTGCGTTGGGGTACATTTTGTTGCCTCATTACCCTTAATGTTCATTTGCTTGCTTCGTTTCGCAATTGTAGACAAATAGTTCAGGAATTTGTTCATGTTTCTTTAAACTTTGTCAACAAAGTTTACAAATATGTGTCATGTTAGGTTAGAATAATTCGAGAAAAAGTTTTCAGGCCTCATGCGCTTGATTTACAACGATAGATATTTCCATGCATAAATCGCAGAAAACATAAACTACCCGTACATTCTATTAGAAGAAGACTGAAAGTATTTTAAAAATATTCTTTCGTAAAAATAGTATTGCAAAATATTTTACCTATACTGCACATTTTGGCTATTATAAAAAGGTAGGGTGATGCGTTACACTGTGCTGTTTAGTTTAAACAAAATTTTATTCTTGTGGAAAAGGATCAAAGGCCATGTTTTAAATTTTGTGTACGGGGACAGCAAAACGATGGGCTTGTATCTGCACCGTAAGAAATCCTTCCTGTTTGGCGCCGCTCTCTATAGAAATGCAACATTCAGTTGTGCTCCGAGGAAGCCTAGATTCGACTAGACTGGACGTGGTATAGAAGGTTACGCAATTAAAAAATCATAAAAATGTATTTAAAAGTAACTGTGCACAAACAGAGAATGCGACGCGAAAGGACCAAAATCAATTTAGTTACCGCGCCGTGTCCTGCCTGCATCCTTGATGATGATACAACAGGAGATTCGAGAATATTTTGAAAATGTCCTATGAGCTCCATGTAAAGTACTACCTCCCACAAAAAGTTAAGAGTTCCGTTTCAAATCTGGATGCCGTGACATCCACGAGATCGATCAGAGAATATAAGTTATTGTGAAAATACTGTGTACAGTTTAGTTATGTTTTTCTCGATTAGACAAACAGATGGACTGACAGGAACAGAGAAAAAAAACCTCTTCTTTGAAACCAACAACCCGAATACGTGTATTTTGACTGTACTTTGTATAGGAGAAAGTAGTACACTGCATTTGAGAGTTTGAAAATTGTTCGATAACAGGGACCCATAAAATGTGTTATCCTGTCAAAATATCGACACTTTTCCCTAAAGCACTATATAACTTTTCCTTCAATACTCTATAGCACGGAGTATAAGATAAAGTAAAATCGATCGTGGATATTTTGTTTGCCCTCTCGTTACGAAAATAATAGTGAAGAGTTTTTGCGAATTAAGTTAATCACTGTGTGGTGCTTCAGGTGACCAACCCTTGCCACGACACTATTTTCAGACACGTACCAAATGGGCTGAATGCGCCCCAGCGCTACTCGTGGGCTCTCCTTGGCGCGCCGGACGCCTCCAAAGCACTACTGGAGGAAGCGAACACGTGTGAGCGCGTTGCGCCCGCGCGCTAATCTACGGAGCTCGTAAAGTCACCGGGTAACTTTATCGTCCGGTTATGGAAATTTTTTGAGGTTTCGTGGCCGGGAACGAGTCCGTCGTGATATTTCCCCCCTCCCGGATTCTAATTAGCTGCAGGCGCGCGAGTGTCTCCGCCGCGGCGGCGCGCTGTACGTCATGCGTTACGCGTTGTGCGTTACCCGGTTAAGGAGCGGGTACGCGGGAGACGAGGGAAAACTTACCGTATATTTTCGAATAATAGGCGCAGTCTAAAGTAAAATAGGTAAAAAGAGACAAAAAATGGAATTTTATGTTCACCTCAAAATTGGAATGTAGAAAGTGATAGAACTTATGAGCAGATTGTGAAAATATGTTAAGTATACCATAACTACATTTATTGTGTTGACTTCTACATGCTGTCTGTTGAGCACGTATACAATCATACGGAATATCAAATTGCAAAGTTAACGCGATGAAATTCATAAATTTATTACTATTTAGTAATTAAGCAGACCATAATGATGACGATGATGATAATGCTAATTACATTGGTATGTGTATGGTACATCACTTTGAAAATACTCAATACATCTAAGGCAAATGGTTATAGGAGCCAGAAAATGGATAAAAACTGTCCATTATGTGAATAAATATTCGGATCGCTAATGGCGATGCCGTGTCCGCAGTGTACCAGTGCTGTTGGTAAATACGTAGGGGATACAAATTAAAACCCGCGGGGGTGTAATGAATAAGCAAGGACGCGCGCCGGCGCTAACAAATGAACAATAAGTAAAAATTAAATGGGAACCAATAAATGAATATTTGTGGGAGGAGCGAGTGCGTCCGTAGCGAGGGCTGAGTGCACAACCTCCGCTCGTGCAGAGTGTCACCCAGAGGACGTCCGGGTCGCAGGCGAGTGCGGGAGGCGGGGGCGTGCGTCCTCGCTGTCGCGTCGCGAAAGGCGGGGCGCGTCCTCGAGCCAGCCCGCGCCGCGCCGCAGGTAAATATTTAGGGGGTCCGCTACAAACTCGAGCCAGCGTGGGCCGAACGAATGAGCCCGGGCGCACGTCGCGGCTAATGAATACTAACGAGGATTACGCTAGAAACAAATTGCGGCCATTATGGCGTGGACAGCGTTTTCCCCGAGCGGGCGGCCGGCCTGTGCGCCGCGCGCGCGCGCCTGAAAGAGGATCTTTGGGAGCTGTCAGGGCGCGCCCGCCGCGTGATGTACCGGCGCGCGGGGCCCTGCGCCGCGGGGGCTCCGCGCCAGGCCCCCGCCGGCCCCCCGCCGGCCCCCCGCCAGCCCCCGCAGCCCTCGGACGAGGAGGCGTACGCCGTGCCCGCCGCGTTGTTCGCGGGGGAACCGGAGAGGGCGGAGACACCCGAGCTAGTAGTAGGACTGGGCGTGGGTTGGGATTCGTTGTGAGTTAGAACGAGATTGCTTGGACGGGTGGTGGAGGGCTGGATATAATGAGGATTCGTCGTGAATGAGAACGGGCTTGCGTGGAATGGGTGCTGGAGAACTCGGAAGAGTAAGGATTCACTGTCAATTAGAACGAAACTGAGCGAATTATGCGGTGAGCTACAGTTTTATGATCCGTTGTCAATTAGATCGCGATTGCATGTACTGCGTAATGAAGAAATAATTGTTGGAATTCGTTATAAATTAGTGCTGGATTGAAAAGGTTGCAAGATAGATAAATATATTGTGTAGTTGGGGTACATTGTGAACTAGAACGTGGCTGTGGTGTGTGCGGATAGTGGGGGACTAGACACACAAGTAATGTGGCCTGTCCGATAATCAGCATGGGATCGCTAGGGAGTAGATGTCAATGGGATTCGTTATGAATTAATAAGTGATTGTGTGGACTGTGTTGTTGGAATAAAGTGGTTGTAACTTTTCACTTGGTAACGTAGTATGGAAGCAAGCATGTTACAATCTGCAACACCTAGGGAAAAAAATAACATGAATGGAGGGCTGAAGACGAAATTTGTTGAAATTTGAGCTCTGCATGTAATGGTGGACCGACTACCCAGGTGATGCCGTATTCTTGTCGTAAGTGATACTTCGAACAGTCTTTGTAGTCCTATCAAGTAGATTGCCGGAACTGATGCCAAGGACGAGTCTCCGAAAGGGCTTCTCGCCGCTATCCCATACCGGTGTCCGTCCCCTGTGGGTGACATGCGAAGCCTTTTGCTCTTGCCGAGACCTCGGCTCCGATGCCGTGAACGAAAGCAACGGCGAGGAGGACCGTACTCATCGAATAAGAAGCTGGAAGGGATAGCGTGAGGGAGGGATATGGGAGGTCGAGGCATAGTGTGAATGCTTACAAAATAGTCCTTATTTAATAGTATTATGGGCGTTATGATACAAAAAGGATATAACATTACACATTTCACAGCAGTGCAAACAATAAACACCCAGAGTTTGTACGACAAACAACGTGCTCGGGATTCTAAATCCGAAGAAATTATAAAACTGATCAATGTATTCGATTATGCTGTAATAGTATCCCTGAAGTAAAGATATTGGAATATGATTCCAAGTATGGGTATTTATTAAAATTCATTTATTTTTTCGACAAGTCACAGTATATGACTGTTTCATTCATCCAATTGTTCGCTAAAAATGTAACGTTCATATCAAGTCGCTATTTTAGTGATGAGTCTGATGTGTTTGGTCCTGCACGGCCGTCGAACATTCCCGAGCGTATTAGAGCCATGTTCATGTGTCAGTGGTCCGGAGGGGTGGGGGGTGGGGGTCCGCATGAATCCTATTCGAAGAGCGGTTGCGCGGAATGTTCGGCGGCGGCGTGGCCTTGTCGTGCTTTAGTAGCGGCCGTGTTCTGGGCTGCGGAGCGCCAGGGCTTCTGCAGGGGCACGGGGCGAGTTGGGCGCGGCGGGAGGTCGTGGGCGAGCGGCGCCCCCTGGTGGCAACGGCGACTGCGAGGGGCGGCCTTCGCCCGGCCGCGGGGGCGCAAGCGAGGGAGGGGGTGGTCACACCGGAGGGAGCGGACGCCGTCCAACTCCCTTTGGGGGTGTTGATGGACGCTGAAATTGCTAATCCGTCACCTGTAAGTCTAGGAGAATGGTCGGAACGCAAAAATGTCGGATTTTCGGAAGAAAATACTGTATTATGTTCAAGGCGCATTTAAAATATTTATTACACACAAACAAGAGTCTAAAATAAACTACAGAAACAAATTTTGAGTAAAACGTGTAGTGAAAAAAAATCGGTAAAGTTTTGTTCGTTTGGAAGACGACAATATTGATTTAACTGCAATGTCCATCCCCAAGATATCCATGTGTCTTACGAGCTTTCGTTGTCCAATGTATTGTAGAGTAACATCAAACGCTATCTTGACTCGTGTGTCTGATACACATACGTAAGAAAACAGCCGGCTAGTCAACAATGATACGTCAATTATGTCTGGCCGATGATCATGTTGATGTGTGCTTAGTTTCAAACAAGCGAGATCGGATCAACTGGACCGTCTGATTTACCGAGGGCGGATTAGAGTAGTTCTACTGCATCTATACCAGAAGTCACCCTGCACTTACCTGCCTTTGCTAAACTCTGGCAAAGTTCGTCAAAACGAAGCGTGTAAATCGAGTCGAAGATTGTTTTGGTCTCGACTTTCCGAGCGACTCTATTAGTAGTCCAGGCACGTCTAACTAGGACTTTCCAGGCACGTCAAACGGCGCCCGCACGGGCTACTTGCCCGCCTGGAAAGCGCGGCGCTCTTGTGAGCACGGGTGACTTCCTCTAACTTCGCTCTCGTTTCTCCTCTAAATCCACAAAGGAGTGTACCCGAGCGAGGTGTAGCGGGGGTGGTAAGTGTGAAGGGTGCTCGAAATATCACGGTGAATGGTTGCTTCATATCCGGTAATATATTTGCCGGGCGTTTACAATTTTCGTTGTCTATTTCCTCTGGTCCTCTAAGATTTTTATGTCACTCTAAAGGGCGGACAATTTTTTTAACAGATAACAGTTTTGTTCATAACCTCAATTTAATGAAGTTAATGCAATTATGCACAGTTGAGATATTTCTGATGTATTTCACTTATAAGGGTAATTTATTTTCTTTAGTGCAGGAAATTAAAATTAATATCGCTAAACATGGGGTAATAACTGCCAACTAAATTCTCCGAAAATTTGGCATGGACCAGGGATCCAGTGATGTACTGCTGCACGTTTATAAATCCCTTACTTTTAAACCCTCCTGTTTTTCTGGAAGCAGTACCTGCGAATTTAGTTACCTTGCCCGCAAAAATACTTATCTGGTGTAGGCTGTTTTGCCAATGACGCGGCCATCATACAAAAAGTGTTGAGAAAATAGATTGTATAGAAGATTTAAGGGGAGATTGTAGGGTAGAGCTATGTATTTTCACTAACGAAAGTCTGCTTTGGCGGGTTGCCCTGCCCGTGAGAAGGTTCGACAGTTGGGATCAGCGAACAGTTTCTTTATTATAAAACTAGTATATGCTTTTGAGGCGTTATCTGATATGGCTGACAAACTCGTTGCTGGGTAACCAAGCCAAAGGGAGAACCTTGAGAAAATCTGCTGCGAACCCACTTTGTCCATTACAAATACCTCAAGGAATAGTCAGTCTCGATTGTCAGAGGTGTATTTCGTAGACCATGCTTTCTATTAGTCTACATTTTACAAACAAGTCCTCGGAACGAACAGCGAACGAACTAAATGGTTTGGTGAAGCTCGTATCCGATTGTTACAAAGATCGGTGAGCTACCCGTCTTCACTCTAGGCGTCAGAAGCTGAAAGTCGGAAAGACTCGCGGAAAGCACGTAGAGTTTCGTTGCCCCCTGCTGCCATCGTCCCCCCAGTCAGTCCCCTTCGCTCCCGTTGCGCCCCCCTTCCTCAGCGGCGTCCGCCCCCCGCCGTTCGCTGCCTGCTCCGACGGTGGCGACTTCATCGAGGGTGAAGACCCCACGAGGAAAGCAAACGAGGGGTCGAAAAGTTACTTGCAGAAATAATGACCTAGACGCCCTGGGCAAGAGGAAGGCTAACAGAAAAAGAAACGGTAGACAGGCATTCACGGATATGATCAGCAAACTGCGGAAAGTGTTCTAAAGAGCTTACGTTGCTAGGGAATTTTATTCTTTTCTCTCTGATACTCAAGTGAATAGTATTTTCTCAATTCTTATGTACGATACAACAATACATTTTGTTCTGATAATTCTCTCTTTCGCGCATTTCACACGTAGTACGTGTTACTTTAATGTTGTTATTTTAATTGAATTACTTGAACTAAATACATAGGTCTTAGATCGCAACGTCTCATACGTAAATAGGAAACGTAAAATCCAAGTTTCAGAGATTGTGCCAAGACTACTGTTGTTCTAATATGAAGTAAAATACGAACAATGTATAATTTTAATTTTTCCAAAATTAGGAGTATCCTACACCATAGTAGTTAGCGAAAAATAGAAGTCGTAAAAATAATGAAATAGGTTTATCACTATTCCTATAAGTAATTATTGTTCTCTTGATTTTTGAAATGTCCAATTTGCTGTATGTAGAAAACAAGATAAGACAGACTTTTGTATAATTATTTTAGCAATACAACATACATATGACCCAAAATAAATACACATTAATAATTGAATAAAGATAAAATGCCGTTGCTAGCATTTTTACATTCAACCATTTGTTACATCTTTTGGAAATGTTGTCAATGATAGTACCTCACCTAACGCACGATTCCTGTGGCTAAGAACTTTCCGCGCAGAGGCTGCGAGGCAGGGCGCGGGTGAGATAGAGCCGGTGGCCTGCGGTATTTGTTTGATAGAACATTTTCATTCTCCGAAATAGGTATAGAAATTAATATTTGTTAGTGTGTAGGAAAAGCTTAACACATCAAGTATTAGTGAAATATATAATTTATTTCGTTTGCTTAGTGCACAAACATTCTAGAACCAGTCTCATTAATTTTTGAATTAATATCATTTTTGATATATCTCTTTTATGTCTACCTAGTGTACAAAGATTGTATGTTCATATAAGAGGGATCACGAAAGCCCACAGCAATCCAGAAAGCAAACATTGTCGTTTCGAAAGTAAATGCACCTTTACAAACTTTTAAGCTTAGTTTTCTCAAACTTTGGAATTTTTAACATAGAATATGTGTGCACTAAGTCATCGATTTGATAATTTGTAATTTTCTTCAAGTATTTGCAGCTATGATGACGGTATTTTACGTGAAAAATAAATATATGCGGGTAGGCTTTTCCGTAAAGCCGCAATGCGACACAACACATTAAAAAAGAAGCTTATCATTTTTACGCCTAAGCATTTGTTGCATCCTTTTGTAACGCTGTCTACGATGGTATCTCCCCGCAGAGGTACGGTTCGTGTGGCCGAGGAACATCGCGGGTGCGGGCGTGCGGGGGTGGTGGCGGGGGCAGGGGCGGGGACGGTGGGGGCGCGGACGGGCTGTCGCCGCCGCCCGCGCTTGTACCTGTCCCCCGCGCGCTTTGTCAGATAAACGGCGCGGGGCCAGCGGGGGCCCACACCGCTTTTTTCCACTTTGAAAAGTTATCCGCATTGACAAAACGGCCCAATTATGGCGACCGCTTTGGGAAGAGAGACGGCCCTTGTCGCCTTTTTCTTCGTGGCGCGTTATTCTTGATCTTCGTCTTGCGTCGTGGACCTCTTTTGTGTGTCTCCGCCTTTCGCCGCGTGCTCCTTAGCGTCCGCAAGGAGCCTTCATTTCTCATCATTCTATTTTCGAGGCTACTCGTATTAGACGGTATTGTACAAACTACTATCTTTTAATGATTTGTTCTAATATAAATACACGTAAAAATATATGGGACATGTAGAGACGTATACTTCGGGGTGTTAAATGTTTTCTTTACCTATTTGAATTAAATCCCAACTCATCGAGAGGAACATTTCTATTTCATTTATTGAAAAAATGTACCATCAATATACACATAGCGTTTATTTTTTAAATTGCTGAGATGGTAAAATACAGTAGGAATTAATGTAATGAGGAACGAAACTACTATATTCAAGTTGGCATGAAGTCAATTGAAACTTCTTTGTTAAATTTCAGGTTGGTCTAAACAACAACGATTTTAGTCACGTTCCCTTTGAGCGTGCGATTGTTCATGTTTGGAATAATGCATAAAGTCAAGGTAAAGTTCCAGGCAATAACACTGGGACATAACAAAGAGCACAAATATGCCTACAGTTATTCATAGTCATTTCTATTGTTCTACAAACTTATGTTTGTGTTCACCGAACAAAGTCATTTGAGGGTAAATCAGTAAACCCCGGAAGAAATCGGTTCGGAAATGGATTGTAAGAGTATTTATTCACACTTAATCACATTTATATAGTGCGGTTTATTAAAACTGCAGGACTTCTCAAGTAAAATTATTAACAAAAATAAAATAATTAAATTCTTTGTGGGTTTGAAACGTTCATCTATACTATTTCCGAGCGCTTACCTCACAACTACAAATCGTTTTATTAAATGTCAGCCAGAAAAAATCCTGTTCTGGTTGAAAACAGAATAAACTTTCCTATTTTCCCTTGCTTTTTAAAATGTGTTTAAATCAACATTCACAGAAAAGAGAAAAAATCAATGTGGAGATATGAGAAAGTTGCCAACATCTACTGAGTCATTTCAGAAGATGCCGCCTCTTTGAGTTTCATGATCTAAAAACTATACTAGGTTAAAAGCACCAGTGATGGTCATAGTTAAGAACATTTATGTAGTTTTGTTAAAATTATTGGGCCACAATAATGTCCGTTATGCGAATCCGTTACGCGAAACTTAATAGGAGATTATCCTACTTCTTTCTGAGTAGATTGGCGTATTTTCAATTTGTTGTATTGTTATTCATTTACTTCCGAACAACAATTTGGATACCATAGAAGTCACTTGGAATTGACAAAAATATTTCTAATTGTTTCGACTCATTAATGGCCACTCAATATTCTACCCCCTGAACTGGTTTGGGACCTTTAAGTTAAAAAAAAGTACCAATTAATGTTATAGTATTACAGTGCCAATATTAATAAGATGGTTTCAACTTTCCAACTCTGCAAACTTGGAGCAAGTGGAATGTGCCTAATTCCTAGTTTTCAAATTACGTGTTTGAAATAGCTTCTATTGAGTCAATGGCCACTTCAGGTGGATTTATTAAATATTTAAAAGCAGGAATCAACAGAAACATCGTCGAATCTGAATACCTAGTTCTTGGGAACCTCTTGGGGCACAATAAACTTACGTGGCAGTAATGTTCCATATAGCCGGTATAAGCAAAACAAGTTTCTTAAAGAAGAATATAATTTGAAAGAAATGAGACACGAAATATGAACTTGCTGTGCATGAGAAAATAATTTTTATTCAGTTTTGTAGAGTACGCAGCAGAGCAAGCAATTTGAATCGTAAATGTAAATAAATTAGATTGCTGGTCTTAAAAATGGAGAAAAACGGCAGAAGACGTGAAAAAATTGTTAAAATGCTAGAAGATTGTCGTAAAGAAAAAAAAATGGTTATGGAACAGACGAAAGCCTATTCTCATGTGGCCATGCTACATGTATGACAATTTCTAAGCAATATTGTATTGGCTGCGAGCAAAAAGTCAGAAAGGAAGATGTAGAAGTGGATAGAAGCAAGGAGTGCAATTGGGCATGACGGCAATAGAGATGTGAGATAATACGCGGACAAACAGAAATGTCTGACGACTGCAAGTGGAAGACCACGGTAGTTGTGGAGCAACTCCATTATTATAAATAGCACACGTCAGATCTGCTATTGCCTGTCGGCAGTTACATTTTACTGGGAAAGCACATCAATAGGAGTGCTTTACGCACAAAACAGCGACATGTGTTGGGCACGGATTTCTGGACCGTTGAGTCGAAAGAGAACATGTGTCCAATTTTAGAAGTCGCACGCCCTGCTGGGAGCCTGTCCCGCTGTGCGTCTTCACTCGCACTCCATCGGTTGGGTCTATTCTTGCGAGTCCTGTCAATGCACCCGGACGACAGTGTCCCCAACCTCCCCCCTTCCGCCCCGCTGCTTCCAGCTGCGCTCTCTAATTGTGAAAATATTTACCCCCCGCGCGCGCCCACGCAGGGCTTTTGTGCAGGCATTAGGCCTCATTTTATCGCACTAAGCCCCGTATAAATAACGGCGGCCCCGCCCGCCAACCGCCCAACCGCCCACTCGCCCACCCGCCCGCCCGACAGCTCCTCTGCGGATTACATCGAGGGCCGTCGCCCGCGCAGCGCCTCGCACGCTGCGAAACTGCCTCCGCCCGGGCGGGCGCGGACGGTTGGTCCGGTTGGGGCCACGCGATTTCAAACACTTCTGCAGAAACAAACTGTTCTGTATTCCTATTCGGCTGAAAAGGTTCCGAAACGTCTTGTAGTTTGCGCGCAGATATGAAGCAACATGAAGAAGGACTCATTTTAGAAATATTTATTATATTATGTCATATATGTCAGCATTTCTTCAAAAGTTAAAAAATGTAAATGGGCACATTTTTGGCCAATAAAAAAAAAGGAGTTGAGTCAGTAATTATTTATTAGAGGTAGCAGTAATTTGATTATGCCTATTTCGTAGTACATGCGTAGTTATGTACAGTATGTGTACTACGAAACATGTGTTAAAATATGAACGGATGTATGTTTATATATAAGAGCGGTAAACTCCGACACAGTGTTATCGATCTCCATGAAAGTTGGCACATCTATTTGTTTTTGATTTAAAGGTTTATGTAATGTGAATTTTGTTGTAATTCCACCAGATGGCTTTGCAGAACAATATTTCACTCAAATTCATTTTAATTCAATTTCCATTGAAACTGCGCTCCAACTGGGCTTCATTGTTGCTTAGCGTTACCGTGTGACGTAGGGCGAGGTAGGTCAGGATAGTGACACGGAGAGGTGGAGAAAGGGAGGGACAGGGACACAGAGACGGAGACAGACAGGGAGAGGGTCAGAGAGAGACAGGTTCAGTCTAAGACACACAGTGCGAGAGACGGAGAGAGAGAGTGAGAGAGAGAGACGGAGAGAGACAAAGAGAAAAACAGATGGTGAGAGAAAGGGAGAGGGAAGGAGGAAGAGGGAGCTGAAGGGCAGAACAACGTCTGGCGGGTTCCGCTAGTAGCGATATAAATTCTACTTTATAAATTCGTACATTGGCCAAAAATTTCTAAGCTAGCAACTAATTTGTTTGTACCAAATATAAATTGACGACAATATGTATCTCGAAAATAAAGGGACGTGAAACAAAGATGCCAATATTATTTAATTGTTCGAGATCGGCGAGGGAGATTTTGAAGTACGTCATAGTTCCTCCCGGACATCTGTATTTCGCTCGTGCTGTAAGGAAGCGTGTCCTCCTTCGTAGACCTTTGGCGTGATGATATATTGACGGAGTCTTCAAATGTTCTCTGGCGCGACTCTCATACCAACTTCTAGTGGCTTCATCGCGACAGCAGTTTTTGCCACTAGTGATTTTTTGATTTGAGAGCGATAAGTTCAGAATAGAATGTAAAATTTGATAATATTAGTAAGTTTGTAAAATGTTTCACTAATTCGGTAACAGAGAAGTTTATTAAACTTCTTTTATTAATTTTATATTCATTATGAACTTTTATAGATTTTATAATCATATTCATCCAAATATTGATTAACTTCCTAAATTGGAACGGAAATAAATTTGGGAGTAATGCCAAATTAGCATACAAATCTTAATAGAAAACACTGGAAAATTCTTTTTATTCTATCCTCGAAGATATTATTTCAGGTTTATTGCGAATATAGTTTTTTCTGGACTGATTCTGACAGTTGTTTAATTTTTACTTTCACAGATGCACAGAAAACGAAAGTCCTTCAACATTGATGATATTATATTAAACTATAGAAGTAAATAACAGAATTAATCGAATACATTTTAGATTTTTACTAGGTATTTAAAACGTTTAACATTTTACGAAGGATACATTTTGTGATATAAATGTATATCAATATAAGTGAAATTGTAATCGCAAAAACGCCACTCGCATGTAAGGAGAATAAAAACAAAGTATTGACATGAATTTTTTGCCTAGAACATTGGAGTCTGTGAAAACAATAATACTTATAATCAGGTACCTTGTAAATACATATTTAATTTGTCTCTCATTGAATGTGATCAGTAAACATAAGAAATAGAAGGAGTATTTTGTACAAGGCAACGGTAGAAAATGTAAAATTACGAGAAGCATTGAAGATTATAGTAAAGAACATTAGAGTACTGATAATGTTTATTTACTCTCTATTTGTATGCAATGGAAACAAATATATGTGAAAAATCTTTCCAAATAATAATATTTTGGCTTAGACATTGTCTGTGGCATTAAGAAATCATGAGATGCGGTACAGCGAAGGAGTAAATTTGATCATAGTAATCTTCGGTAACAAAATTATTAAAGTGAATGATTCTATTAAAGGATGCATGGAAAAGACCCATTGATACGATCATGGCAACACACGAGGCGTGGGAAAAACACCAGAAGTATGTTGGAGAGGCAGAATGCTATTATCGATGAAAGCGTTGTGAAGGAGCTGGGAAGAGGATTTCTGGAGAGACAGAATCGTGAACGTCGAGAAGCGAGTTCTACTGTGCTAAAAATGTGCAAAACTTTAAGAGAGGAGACGCTATAACGAAATTAACCCTTTAATATACACTGACTTCACATGGATAGATCATTTCGGCAAGGTGTTGTTTACAAGGATCTTTGTTATACGTGTCAAGTTGAGAATTTATTTTTGGCCTCGTCCATTCGTCTTCCTCAATCGTTTTATATTCCACAATTCAACTTCCCAACTCCACAGATTACAGTCATTATTATAATGACAGAAGAGGACCCTAGAATGCGTTTGACCCTTTACCACGAGAATTTTCAATGCAAAATTTGAACAGGGTAATACTGTTATTTTCGTACCACTGTGCTTCACGTAGAGGAAACATTAGCACGTGAATTATTGAAATTCCACGTTTGTTTACGGGCTAGGAGCGACGCCTGAAGCGGCGCGGCGTCGTTCGGGCGTCTGTCGTTCGCTCACCGAAATCAGCGTTCCCGACCGTCGCGCGGCGGCCAATGCGAGCCCCGCCAGCCGGTGCCTGCTGCCCTCACACAAATCCTCACAAGCCGTAGACGCTTTTTTCGTTCAGCGGATCTCGACAAGTGGAGTTTTGACACAAGGGTATTCAAGCAGATCTTGAATTCTTTGACCATGATGTTTTGTGAAATGCGATTACGAAATTTGGACACGAAAACATCAACGAGTAGAGAAAAAACGTTTATTTCATATATTTTTTTATTTTCATAGTTTTTCGTAATTCTGTGTCGCTTATCAACATAATGCAACTAAACGGAGGAACAAAAAACACACTTAACGTCGTGCATCCATTAACGAATTTCACAAACCGCCGTCCGTTAACAACAATCGAAGCAGATAAATTTTAGTTGACGATGACCTGTGAGTATTCCTATTCAAAGAAAATATATTTCTTATTTCTATGAATTTTTCATATCAAAAGGTAAGATTACAAAAAAGTATTGAACTCCACACGACCGATATCGCGAGTAACCGACTTGGTTTGCTCTGTATGACCCTAATGACGATAATAAGTATTACATTTACAGAATAGGCTACAGAAACCTTTATTTGAGGTATTTTTAATTTATAAATCTAATATGATTTCACTTTGTGTTCTCTGTTTCGTGGAAGCTTGAGAAACGAACTTTTAAATAGTGATCATTCGAGATTAACTTTTTACGCACAGGTCTCTTACGAAATTTGGGGACTTTTCTTCTCAACTTGAAGCGAACATGTTACAAATTAATTACGGTATTTATCTACACTGTAAATGTAAAACTAAAACCTTTAGCAACTGACACATGTCAAGTTTCAAACGACATAACCATGAAATAACTGATCGGGCGTTAGAAGGTTTTTTATTTATTTATTTTTTTTTAATTTCGGGAGGGGTTTTAGCTGGCCGCGTGCCTACCTTCAACTCACAAGCGCGCTGTCTTCTCATTCTGGACCCCCCCCCCCCTCTCGTCCCGGTCCCTCCCATGCCGCCGCGCGCCTGCTGACACGTATTCCCTCGCCCGTTGAGTGTGTCGCGGACATGTAAATTGGATCTCGTGGGGGTTCATTCCTGCGCGCCTTTTTCTGGTGTAAAACCTGTCCAGAGGATGGAACCCGACGGGTTTGTGCGCGGAATGAGGCGTAAATTGGAGTAAGCAAAAAGTGCTAGGTGGATCTGAAGTGATGTGTTCATAGACGAGGAGCTATTAGTTATGTTCGAGATTTAGTTACATTTAACAAGTTTTAGACAAGCGACATTGAACAGTGCCAGGCCATATGTGAAACTGTGAAAGTAACACGTGTGAGCAAAATATGCCAAATCTTGCGTTCTTTCATTTTTAGACGAGGAATTCTTTTAAAAATATTTGAGCAGCTATGTAAAATAATTATTTTGCTTCATTTGCGATATTATTTTCTCTTCAACATTTCACAACTTCAACATTTATAAATAAAATATAATCAGAAGCAGCCATTACTCTCAGCCGTCGTGTAAAATATATTTCTTTCAAATCGTACCAATAGAAAACATCGATTTGTGAAAATCGTTGTGTATACATACTTTCTGCGCTGATTTTGGCGGAAAAGAATTACCTTGTGTTCACGCAATATTGTCCCATGGGATGTATCGAAATACTGTCAATTATGTACTGAGTAGATTTCAGAATGCTAGAAGTGAGCCGTCTGTCTAATATTTTTGTTGCTGTTCCATTCGCTTCTACAGGCTTCGGGTGTCCAATGAATTCGATGGATCTTATACCAGTAATGGTCATAACCGAGAAAAACACGTATTTTGGTTAAATAATAAAGAACATATATAGGAATTTTAAGGCAAAAAATATAATACTTGGAACGTCTGATCTGAAAAATAACTGAGATTGTATTTCTCATAACATGGAAGGCACCGAAACGCACACACGATATTTAATAAGGTTGTGCTACGTAGAGCGAATGAAATTGTTTACTTATACATGAGTTATTACCTTTGAAAACTGCGTTATAATTCACAAATAATAAGTCACGGATGATTCCAAAATACTCGTCTGGTGACATAAGAGCAGAAGAATCATCGCCGAACTGACATTCGAGATGTATGGTCTTCGCGCAGATACCCAATGTTTTGGAACAAATTACTTCTACTCATTCGGAAGGAGGTTCTTTGTACTTATAGAGAAGAAACGTTTCGGACCCTGGTTGTAGTAGCCGCACGGAGTATTTGCCGTTTCATTGAAGAAGTGGCTTTGTACACTCACACAACTTGGAATGTCACCGGAACACTCGCACGGTGCCAGAAAGGGTGGAGAATCCACATGCTTGCATTACTAAAGAAAATGTGAGAATTTTGCAGTTAATGTCGGATTTTCGGAAGTAATCACTGTTCCTCATTTAAAAAGCGGTAGTGAGTATGGAGGAGGAAAAATGGCAAGCAGGAGAGGGTTGCTTTGAATCTCAGTGATGAAGAACACTTTGCATTGTAACACCACATGCGAAGTTACCGCTAAACTCGCAAAGTCGGAAGGGATTGGGAACACTAATCGAGTAATAAAGTAGTATTCTGCAGTAGTTGACTGTGGTTCCGAGCTAATTACCTTTACCCGAGTGGAAACTTGTGGATACGGTCAAGGAAAGTGTAGCGAAGAACAGAGTAATGTCCGCAGTCGACTTGAAGAACAACGCTTTGTATTATTACACCACATGAGAAGTCACCGCAACACTTTCCCGAAAAGATGGATAAGGGGAAATAAGAGATCGCTTGTGAACTATTGACAGATCGAAATATGAAGATTTTTGGCTTACTGTCGGTTTACGGAGATATCATTTCCCTGTTTAGAAAAGGGTCGTGAGTATGGAGCAGGGAAGTGACGCGAAGAAGATGAGAATTGTGTTCACAGACGCTTTGAAGATTGCTTTGCAATATCAAAACACACGGGACGTCACCGCA
This sequence comes from Gryllus longicercus, assembly GCA_038098605.1. Lineage (NCBI taxonomy): Eukaryota > Metazoa > Arthropoda > Insecta > Orthoptera > Gryllidae > Gryllus > Gryllus longicercus. The sequence goes on along the minus strand of JAZDUA010000188.1, from coordinate 1,629,526 downwards.
ACACTGTCCCGAAGAGAGAAGGGATAGAGAATCCTTATGTTCGATATGCAAATAAAATTGAAGGATTTTGCCGTTAAGTGACGATGTTTCGGAGCTAAAGACGCTTCCCCGCCAGGAAAGGGGTCGTGGATGCGGAGTAGGAAAGTGCGCTTGAAGGAGCGGGCGCCGTGCGGCGCGGCGGGGCGCGGTGCGGCGAGCGCGTGGGTGGGCGTGCGCTGGGCGCAGAGCGCGGCGCAGTGCGCTACTGGGTTAAGTGGCTGCGGCGCTAGGCCACCCACGTTCCACCTGCCCGGGCGCGCACGGCGGGGCGGGGGCGAGGCGGGGCGCGTCGGGGCGCGTCGGGGCGAGGCGAGCCAGTTCTTGCGGCGGGGCCGGAGCCGGGCCGGGGCGTTGAGCTCACCTCTAGCGCGCGTCCGGCGGCCGACTCGGCCGCCCGGGCCGGCTGGGCCGCCTCGGCTCCGCTGGCTGTCCCGCGCCCGCTGCCGCCGCCGTCGCCGTCGGCTCCTCTCGCTGCCGGCGCTGCCCCGGTCACCTGGCGGTCGCTCGCGCGCCGGCAAGCACTGCGCATGCCACACTCCTCCTCCACGCCCACACGCTCTCCATCCACCGGTTGCGAACGCACTGCACGCCGGGCGCGCGGGGGCCACTGGGAGTGCGCGGGCGACGACGCGACGGCACCGACTGGCGGCCCGCCGCCGGCCCCGGCCCCGGCCGCGGCCCCGCGCCCGTGACGTCACCAACAGGTTGCGCCTCAGAGGTGGCCGCGCGGCTGTGGGGGGTATTCTGCCCCCTCCCCGCGCCGCCCCCGCTCGCGCGGGCTCAGACCCCACCGGCGCGCGGGGCGGGGGGAGCGCGCTTCGGAGGTGGACCTGCCGCGGCGGCGGCGGCGAGGAGGTGGAAGACGGAGACGGGCAACGTGAGAGAGAAACGGCGAACGCGGAGCGAGAGTGGGGGCAGCGGCAACAGGACGATGCAGAAGGAAGAATGTATATATGTATATATAGCCATAAAAAACTAGGACTGCCCCGAGCGGAGCGTGTCCGCCCCCTCCCCTCTCTCGCCTCCTCCTCCCCGCTTCTCCCTCCGCCACTTCCCATTGAAGCCAACACAACGACGAAAACTGAAAAAAGGGCCCGAAAATTGTTACACAAGATCGCGATAAATTAAGTGGCAAGGATCCGGGGAGAGGGGAGATTAAGAAATAATAATTAACAAGTTTTCATTTACGGATGACTAAATGTTAAAATAAAGTCATTATCACGGTTTAATCTGCATACCAATAAGACTGTCATAATAGTGTTGTTTTTAGTGCTATTCTCCTCCTCGCCCTTCACTGCGCGAGCGGAGTGGCGGGTCCGGGTTCGAAGCCCGACGGCGTCCTTATGCAAGCGCCTAGAGACGTTTTCGATATGTCACCAAGTGACCACGAGTTATAAGGTGACCATTAGGCTCGTGTAAAAACGTCCATGAGGGCGTAAAGTATGCCAAAAACGTTTTGTTTCAAACCCACTTAGTAAACAACGTAACATAATTGCCACATGTTTGACTCTCGATTGAGGATGAATTAAATTTTGCGATCTTCTTTCACCTGTTCGTTCACTGTCAAAGGAGTTGTTGACAGGTTCGGTCGGTCTATCACATGTGGTGCAGTTTGAAGACTGTTTCGCAGTGACACAGCATGGAAATGTTTCGCTTCTTCTGGCCAGAGGAACGGAGTCTTACGAGTTGATTATCACATTGTTGTTGTAAACGCAAACAAGTTGTCAGCCCAAACAAAAATTTTAAGGTACTGTTCTATTCGGATAAAAGAAAATCGACAATTTTTGTGACAACACGCTCACATGGCATGCGAATAGAATGAAGCGCAAGTTTGGATAGCGCCTAGCACACTAAATTCTGGGCACGGCTTTCCTGCGTTAGCAATCGGCAAGTAGGGGCAGTGAAGTGTCGTGAAGCCAATGGTACGTAAAGGAAAACGTCAAATCAGATGGCGTTGCTAACACAGTGATAAAACAACAAGTTGTTGATAAATGTTTTCGTTTCAAAACGTGCTGCTGTTTCCGAAATATGTGAAATTACAAAACAACAAAGGTTAATTAACACGACGAAATACCACAGAATACAAAAACGCATTTTAACATCGTAGAAACTACGGTTCTACGTGCCTCTTGTATGTACATTCATATTTCAATGAATGCCGTGGGATATATTCGTATGATACATCAGACTGACTTTGAATTCTAAGGAAAATAAATCATTGCTATTACTGTAAGTAGGCTGTAACAAACTTTACTGTTAGCTGTACTATATTTATTACTGTTCTACTATTTCTACTACTTACAGAAATGCAATCTTGAAGATTCAGAGCTGAGTAGGTGGTAAGATCCCAATTTTGGACGTTTGAATATCTAATCGTAAGACCTCCATTATAAAATCTCTAGATGTCTCGATTTTTGGTAGACATGACAAAAAAGACTCGACTTCAAGCGTCTTCGATTTCGAAGCACGTTGTTCCACATTGCTGCCATCTAAGTTATCTGTCACTTTCGAGGACCGCAACCGACGCTCCTTGTAGTGCTGCCGCGATCGCTTAGCGCCAACACCACCGACATCAATAACTGGAAGATCCTGAGGTAAGAGTCCCGTGGGCGCGGTGGTCGATTTTAGACACTAACTGGATAGCTGGGTCGAATTCAGCCGCTGTCTTGAGGAAAATTCTAGCGGACGATTGCTCTCAATGGTAGTTTGTGCGGTTTCACCGATAAACGCCAGGCGAAGCCCCTAACAAATGGTCCACGAAACGCGTGCGATCTTTCCGTCCTCATCCTTGAACCCTTCGCTCTTCTTTCTCTCTCTCACGCCCATGCAGTAATACACATGTCGGGGAACCTGTCTGGAGCTTACAGCTTGTTCCGGCTAGAGCGATGCCACACTGGAGAAGACGTGGAAAAGCAAAACACGTGAATGCCCAACATTTATTAGCTCGACGCCAGATCGCTCGCAGGGGAGGAACACCGCCAGTATTCGAGTCATAGCCTACACTACTCTCACGGGACTAAAGACCTGAGTAGTCAACGCACCCGGAATCAATCCTGACTCACTGCCTTCCAGTATCGGCAGAATGAGCCTGCAGGCGGGCGGGCGCTTCGACTCGCCTCCCGCGCGCATTGACATGCAGCCGAATCCGAAGCGGAGCGCGGCGCGGAGCGGCGCTGGGCAGTGCGGAGCGGAGCGGGGCGGGCGCCTAATGGCTTGATGACGGGGCGCGACGCAGCGCCGCCGCCGCCGCCGCTGCCCCGCGCTCGCAGCGCTCCGGAGTAATGATGTGTGAAAATTGTGCTCTTGTTTGGGAGTTTTACGACGCGCGGGGCTTCTTTTTTTCGGGGGCGGGAGGGAGAGGGGAGGGGAGGGGGAAGCGGGGATTCTCGGCCCGGTCGGCCAGCCAGCGGCGCCGTCGGCGTCAAAGACTGCCCAAGCGGCGCAGGGCATCTCGCAGGGGGCGGACGCCCTAGAAGCCGTCGGCTTCCGTTGAAGGCGATGGAACAATGCCCTCGTAAAGCGCCGCCGCCGCGAGGCTTTCTACAAATTAGTTTGCGTTTAATTGGATCGTCACCTGTCTTGTTTTTAGATCGAACATTTCCGTCCAATTCGTACTGCATTTTGATGTCAATAAGTTCATTGCATCTCTTTTCTTAAAAAGTAAGCGAATGTTTCTCTAAAATTGTTCTTCCAATTTGAATATTTGTCTCTTGTTAATTATCTATGAAACTAATTTAAACAATCTTTTGTAGCGTCAGTTGGCATTGCAGATGCGTTATCAAATTGACTTTGTTTTAAAATTGTAATATTTAAATTTTATTAAAGTAAAGTAATGGATAGAATACTATTGGACAATCGGATAAGCAAGATGTTATCGGACAACAGTTCTACTTATTTACGTGATTGATTTCGTATTATATGAATATAAAATCATGAATTTGATATTTCGTATCATTTGAATTTATTTCTAAGCTTTTTGAGATTTTATGAAGAATTCTCTCATAGTCTTTAGCTAACAGCTCCACTGTAATGCAACGCATGTGGTACACGCTCAGTAATAGCAATCAAAACAATTATGACGTTCACGTGTGACACATTGATGTAATGACGTGTGAGAAGAAGCTGGTGGTAAGTTGATAATGAATTGCTTTTTTTCTTCTTAATTTTAAGGGATGGTACTCATCTCGTAAAATTAACATCTAAACTACCTTCCTGGTTTGGAAATTAGGATATTTCAAGAAAAATTTATTCACAACATATGTGCTTTGCTGGATAAATTTTCATCCCGTAAATTTTCTGAGAGAGCATTTTTTACTCTGTGGAGTTAATTCGAAAACACTCCCTCCTCTACCGAGGTGGAACTTACACGAGGCCAATACGGCAACCGCAAAGTCATCGGGCACTGTGTTCGATTAGAATAAGTGATTGACATTTGTAGAAAACACCCAATCGTAGCACCAAACGGCAGCCTTCACGCTGATTTGAGCACTGTGATTGGCTGTTTCATATGGAAATTCCACGGTGTCAATCACATACGCAGTGTAATCGGACCGTAGACTCTGGACTATTCTCTTGATTCTGATGGGACATTGTAATTGCACGGTCCTACAGTGGCGTAATCTGACGGACGAGAGAGACCGGTTGAAGGAGGCGTGTGTGTGTGTGAGCGTGTGAATGTGTGTGTGTGTTTATGTGTGTCGGTGGGCGTTTGGCGCCTGCCAGCGAGTGGCAGATCCGTTTGTCGGGGTCCTGCCTGCCCCTCGCTGCGCCTGGGCTGCGGCGGTGACAAGCGGTTGGCAGGGGCAGAGCGACTTCGCTAGCGACGGTGGTGTCTCCATTCCAGCAGCCGGTTCCCATTTCCAATCCCCAGGACGGGAGTGGAAGCTTACGCTGCTGTCACGTCTCGCTTACCAAATTATCCAGAAACTGAATCTTTCTACGGCAAACACTCCGTCGGTTTTATTCAAGCACAGTACAAGTGTTAAACTTGGAGGTTTTTCTGTTTTAGAGAATATAAAGGAAAACTTTCACACTAAATTAGTTCAGTTTTTAATATACTGTTTCCTCTTCAATTTTATTCCAGTAATTTATTAATTTTTTTATGGAAAGGTTTGGGTGTGTTGATTAAATATTTGTAATATTAGTCAAAATAACTATCGAACATTACGTGTTAAAACATCGAACACTGTTGTATCAAAATAAAGTTAATATTATTACATTAAGCAATTTATTCAATTGGAAGTATTTAAGGCCTGCGAGGATAATCGGTCTCTCAAGTACTGTGGTACGTTTTTATATCTCTGTAGGTGAAACGGGTAGCAACACCTTCTACTGCGCATTCACTAAATTTTATTGACTGTTACCATCGGTTGACGCTAGGTAACTTCCCCCCGTCCTTCAATGCGATGTCGCCACTAATTCGATTTGAGTGACACTATTAATCACGATTACCTCACGCAGTCACCAAATTTTGATGTCCCAAATCGAATTTCGTTTATAACACCCAACGAAACTTTTGATTGAATACAAATCTGCTTAACAAATAATTACCATGTCATGACAGAATTACTGCAAACATCTTAAAGAATATGCCCAGACAAGGTCTCGCTTACCTAAACAATATATTTAACTCTGCATTACAATTAGGATATTATCATAATTCTTCAAAACACGTTCTAATTATTTCTATTCCGAAGCCTGAAAAAATTTAAATCTTCAAATTATAGAACAATTAGTTTCATTCCAATTTTGTCAAAAGTATACGAAAAAATTAAATTAAAAAACTAAAAATAACATTCTCGATACCAACGTGTTTCCTTCTTTCCAATTTGGATTCAGAGAAAACCACTAATCAGTTATTAAGATTAACATAACCAATTCACTTTTCATTTCAATCTGGTTTTCACCTACTTGCAATTTTTCTAGAGATCGCCCTGGTGTTTGATCGAGTGTGGCATGATGGATTAAAATTCAAATTAAGGGAAAATGGAATAACATTATATCTCTATTATATTATATCAAGTTTTATACTGAATCGCAATCCGTCTGTGCGTCTTAACTCTTTAAGTTCTTCACTTAGGGCTATTCTTGCTGGTGTTCCACAATTATGTCCTTTCTTATTTAATTTGTACGTCACAGACATTATTAATAGTAATACAGTCTCTTTGCAGATGATACTTTACTCTTTTATGCAAACCGAAACTTAAATACCACATGTCGTATAGTTCAGTGTCACCTAAAAACACAGAAAATTATGGAAATCAAAATTAACTCCAATAAATCAATTGCCACAGCATTTAAAATATTCTCTCTTTCTTCGGTCCTTATCTCTGGACTCTTCTATCATTCCCTGGTCTCGTCTAAGCTCATCTATTCGTATCTTGATGTTCTCATGGACACAAGATTATATTGGCACAGTTACTAGTACACCTCATCCAAAATAATTGAAGCCAATAGATTCTCGATTCACGACCGAAACTCTTCTTTTAAAAAATCATTCCTCTTTAACTATTTCCAAATTTATTCTTCGTCCGTTAATAACTTTCGCATGCTCTGTGTGGATATCAGGTTCCCCCAACCACATTAAATAAGTTACAACTATTTCAAAACAAAATCTTAAGAATAACAGTAAATGTCCCGCGGTTTGTCAGCGACACACGCGCCACGCGCATGGGGCACCAATTGCGTGGCATGCGTTGACCGTTGCTTGTTTGCAAGAAGCTCAGTCCGAAGAGAGACATTCCCGCATGGCGCGAGACACAAGCCACGCCTTCACGGTCGATTCTCGATTCTACGTATCGATATTACTTCGGTGATATCGATACATTTTACGTCATTTTCATACAACCAATATTAACAAACGAAGTGACAAAAGGAGAAAGATTTAATGAATACGTGACGAATTGAATTTTCGATTTGTAAACATTAAGAAATCTATAAGCGGCAGTTACGAATGTAATCCTGCAATACAGGTCCTGCTTAAAAGTGTTTCTTGACATCGAACGTGCATAACACGAAAACAGTGAGTCCTATGGGCTTAAAATCTCACACGCGGACGTAAGTAATTTCTTAACACTGTAGCGTCTTAAAAGTCAGTACATCAATGCGTCCCTGCATGACGACGCAATGAGCGTGAGCCGGTGGTGGCGGGCAATGGTTAGGGTGGGCGAATGATTAGTTAGTGTTTTCGGGCGTATCAACTACTTAGGTCACCAGTCTCGTAAGTGTAGTGCATCTTATATCCCTAGAGGTTTGTCCTCTCTGATGCGTGAGATGCGGTGCTGAACTACACGTCGGCTTGCGGGGTTTTCCCCATTCATGAATCTCCCACCAACGCAGCACCGCTCCAGGCGGGACAAGCTCTAAGCTCCCGGTTCGTTTCCCGACAAGTGTAGTGGTGTAATGCATGTAAGTGTAAATGTGTATGTCTAAGGAGAGAGGATAGGACAAAGAGGAAGGAAAGATCGCCCGCGATCTTGGCCCATTTGTTAAGGTAGTGATCCGGCATTCACCTGACATTGATTGGGAAATACACGGAAATCTACCAATCAGAACAGCCGGCCACTACAACAGTTCTCCAACCAGCAGCTAAATACGACTTAGCTAATGTCGAAAATCCTGTCCCGTCGGGACTCGAACTAATAGGGCCTCGCGGCCAGAGGCACTGCCGCTCCCCTCGAAATGCGTGGTATTGTAGTTCATGTAAGTGTAGGTGTGTGAGACAGTAGCAACGACGTCGGTGTCTGCGGGGACTGGTTGGGGGTTGGGTGACGCCCGCAGCGTCGGAGCGAATTGATCGGCGCAGCGCCACTTGGCGCGGTGGCCGTGCGTCGCGACGCCCGCGTCGCCGCTTGATTGAGAGAGCGCTCGCCCCCGGCCCTTGCCTCCGCCTCCGCCGCGCGTGCGCACTGGAGCGTGGCGGCGATTATCTCCTCCGCCGCCCGCCCACTCGCTGCACGCTCGCTAAGGGGTGGTATTAAGCATGTAGCACAAGGAACCGATGAAGCCGGCCTCGGAAATTCGGGCACATCGGGCTGGCCGACTACCCGCGGGCGCTTTAGCACTGGAAGTTTCGGACATCTCGGGTAGACCGGGGCGGTAAAATAAGAGGGACAAAAGAGATGAAATGAGAGAGAGAGAGAGAGAGAGAGAGAGAGAGAGAGAGAGAGAGAGAGAGAGAGAGAGAGAAAGAAGGAGAGAGAAAAAGAGTTCTTACGAGCGAGTCCATCAGTTGGGTTGGATCGGGTGATTAGTCTTTCGAGTTCTCGAGCAATGACGGACATCTGAATCTGTTCAATCACGTGGGCCTAGCCTGGCTCCTGGGTTTGCATATTTGAAAAAACTGTTTTTTGGTCGAGCGTTTTACCGAGCCCAGTCCCAGTCTTTTCCACAGATACGTATCTTTCCATCGAAAATATATTAGCTGTCTTCTCCCACTCCAAAAAAATGTAATTAGTGAGCACTCGTTACAAAGAAGGGCACATGGACATTTTACCTTTTTCCTCCCCTTCTCCTTCGACCTTCTCACCCTCTATGCGCGAATGTGGCAGTGATATCTGCCATTCCTGCCCCTGCTGAACTCTTCTACTTCAATTCAACGGAGGAAATGGAGAAAGGTTCCAGGCTTAATGCGCAAATGTGTCACAAGGAGCGTGGTTGAAATTAACTGAAAGGGCAAATTATTGAGGAATTCATTCAAGTATTGCAGATGCTTTCTATTCTTATTTATATTTGAAAGGATCACGAATATGTTGCATCTTTGAGTTCCCTAATTTTAATATAATCTTCAGTCAGAGAAATCGAAAGGTTTCCATACCACTTCAATGATTAATGCATGCATTATAGAAATATAGAGTTTCATTGTAATACTTATAGTAGTTATGACTCTTAAATTATGAGAGATATTTTCACAGTGTCGCCGATTCTGAACAAAAATTAACGCACTGTCTGAAGGCTATTTTTAAGAATCTGCTCCACCATTCATCTCAAAATCATCCAAAGAAATACAAACGAATTCATCGTTCAAAGTATAGTAGAGAGTGAGAACTCTGGCGTTTGAATTCTCCTAACTGAAACGTTTCCTCTGACTACTGACTCTCAACGGTACTGTCGACATGTTTAGTTGATGCGTTATTTCTTAGTGATGGCAGATCCATAATTTATTTGTGTTGTCTTGTTGCCATAACTTTGCCGTTGAGGAATTTCATTCATTCTAAGAATGTTAGTTATGTACCATTAATCCAGGACATTAAGTAGACAAAATAAATTAGTTGACGTCGTGTTACGAGTTGTAAACATGCACGAAGAGTTGCTCGCAAAAAGTAGCGACGACTCTTTTGTCACCGAGCTCCAAGTCACTCGGAGGATTGTAGCTGGCCATTTTCTCATTCCGTTTGTTTTGTGCGAGAGGCTGATATGGCAGAAGTGAGGTGTTTGGAACATAGGGCCAAAACGGCTGAGGAGCAGACAATAGTGGCTTCTGACGCAAAAGACTGGCTGATATGATTTAGTCGGTCGGTTTTAAGCTAGGAGTAGAATAAACATATATAGTTTTGAATAATTTCCATTGTAAAATATAAATTATTGTATAAATTTTAATAACTTAACACAGTCTCAACCATTTATTACAATAAATAAACGTATAAATAAATTGTTTCGTTAAATTAATTAGTTTTCAATATATTCTTCATATATATTCTCATTTCATTAATATGTATTCTTCCATTTCAAGCGTCAACTTATTAGGATCATTAGGTCACCAGGTAGGCTGGCATAAACGTTACTTATGGAGTGCATGCATATACATAGAATTTATAATCAGAATAATATGAGAGAAGTTGTTTATTGGATTTTGTGAAATGTTACGTACCTAAACGTAGTTTTGAATGAACTTAACGTCAAATGTTCACATGTGTAGCTCCCTTCCCTCCCACCAAAAAACAGAGTCCACCGTTATTATTTTTTACCCAAGACTCTTCTTTTTAACGCTTCTGAAACATTGAATATTTACAAAATTCATGGAACTTCTAAATTGTAAGTCGAGTTATCTCTAAAGAAATTATAGATCTACAACTATTATATTATTTTTTGTTGCTATTTTAAAATTGCTTTGTTAATTTTTTTGTCATTGTAGCTAACACTGACAAATATAGATCGATTGATATTTGGAATCAAGATGATGAAACTGCGAAGACTAAAATTCTGTGATGAAATTTGTTTCTTCTTGAGAATAAATGAAGCTTTAGGCTCTTTCATTGCGTCATTTACTTTTTGAGGTATTTGAATTTATTGGAAGTATTTCAGTAATTTATTTAGAAAAAAAAAAAAACAGTAAAAACTGTATGGGACGTATGGGGACGAAGATAATGTGCGCACATTTTCTTCAGTTCCAGAATCCCTTTCCATCATCTTAACTATAAATAGTTGAAAGATGAGTAACAGTTAAAGATAAATAAATTAATAAAAATTACATTTGAAAAAGCGCGAGATTAGCAACATTTGAAAAACTAGACATAGTTCCCGAGTTATAGAAAAACTTATTTGCAACGGTAAACGAACTGCAGATTTGATTTTTCTGCATTTCTAACAAAATAGTAACTTGCCCTTACCTATATTCCTACCACTAAAAGCAAAAGGAAAGCTCAACAGCGCATAGTGAAGCAACATTTACGTCCAAAGCAAAACAACAGGGCATCTCAGCATTTGCTCAATGTATCAGGGAAACTGGATAAAAACCTGATCGAGATGGGGGACATTGATCCGGATGTTGAAGTACATTATTTTTACAAGCATATTAAGTCTTTTTAAAAAAATATGTACAATAAAAATGTAAACTAAGTCAATATATCTCTGTTTTGTTAAAATAAACATTATTTTCCTTTTTGATTCTCAGTGTAGTCTAATTGTATAGAAAAAGTTTTACTTTTGACTTAAATTTGTGTACCGACTTCAGTTGTTTAATGTCATTTGGCAATGCGTTGTAAAATAACGTACATGCATTGTGTGCGGATTTCTGGTAGTGGGCTGTTGATACAGATATTTGATTAACGTGATTTCTACAACGTGTGTTGTAATTATAAATATCAGTATTGCATGAAAATATGTTCCCACCGTTAAGTAAGTCAGTTTTGACAAATATTACAAAATCATAAATAAATAGGCAAGGCAATGGTAAGATTCCAAGCTCAATGAAGGCTTGCAGGGACCACGCGGATGGATTTTTTCATTATTCGAATAATTTTCTTTTGCAATATAAAGGTCTGGATACTACATGATGAGTTTCCCCACAGTATTATGTCATTTCTCAGGCGGGAATGCACATTTGCAAAACACACGCAACGAGCTGCATGAAGGCTAACAGAATTTGAAAGAATTCTGAATGCGTAGCGTAGTGAACTTAATTTAGTGTTTAATTCTGTTTTATGCACATTCTATTTGAGGTTTGACAATTGAGAGACCTAGAAATTTTGTTACCTTAACATCAGCTAATTGTATACTGTTCATTTTCATTAGAGCATGCGATTGCAGATTTAAAATGCAAACATGAATTGAAACTGTTTTTCCTTCGTTAACTATTAATTTATTATTACAAACCAATTTGAAACTTCTGAAATCGTACTATTTATTGTTTCTTTTTTGCAAAGAACATTCGTGTCATCGGCAAACAGAACCGTTCTTCAGTTTTTAATAGACGAAGGCTAATCGTTTATGTATATCAGGACATAAAGATCGAACCTTGCGGTACCCCATATTCAATTGGTAAAATATTGAAAAGATAAGTAAACAATGTCCTTTGGTGGCAACACGCTATTTCTCCTCTTTGAGAAGGTACGAAGTTATCCAATCTAGGGCGATACTACAAATTCCATAAGTAGGTAATTTTGATAGCAATATGTTATGGTCAATAACGTCAAAAGCTTTTGAAAGCTTGTTCTATACAGTTACAATCCTTACAATTCTTATAAATTTCTAACGTATGCTTTCTTTGTCAAGAAGTCCGACAATAACTGCGCAGTGGTGGCAATTGTCAAACTGGCAATTGAAAAGACTTGTGTTAAATGTTTACTTCTCGATCTCCCCTGGAAGACTATTCTCTCCGCTTCTTTGAGTGGGAGAGAAGGAGCCTGAGTCCAGCGTGTCCGCGTCTGGGCACGCTGGCTGGCAAGTGGTTTTCAAACGTTGTCTGCACTGGCCGTCCGCCCGGCTGCGCCCGCTCTGCCCACCGCGCCGCCGAGGAGATTATTGGAGGCTGCACCGGCGGTGGCGGCTGGACCGCAGGCGGGGCGCGGGGCACGGGGCGCGGGGCATTGTTTTCCCCCGGAGCGAGCCCAAACAAGAACAACACGCGCTCTAACAATAATGTGAAACTGTTAAGCGAAGTGGAGGAGGCGGCAGTCGGCGAGCAGGGGGGAGAGGGGACGGGACAGGAGAGGAGGTATTGGATAAGCTATTGCAGACAGGTCCCAGAAAGCCAGGTGATTATTTTATGTTTGCTCTTTTTTTTATTTCCCCCGCGTGCGTCCTTGGCACCGCCCCCTCCTCCTTCATCCCCGGTGTTGGGCGTAACGACGTTCGGAGAGGGCCGGGCTGGGCCGGGCCGGGCGCTCGCGGACCCGAGCACGTTGCCGTAGCGCCTTCGCCCGCGTAGCCGCGCGTAATGTGCGAGGCGAAGATGCTTAACGAAACAGCGCGTCATTACTCGCACGTCTCAATCAGGGCGCTGTCACTGGAGGCGGCCGCCTTTCGTGTACACCGTACAGTCTCAGCTCGCCCCGCGCCTCCGCCAAGCTTATCCCCGGAATGGCAGACTGGAATGAGTCATGTTGTCGTTAATTAAGTAGTTTCCTTTCCGACTGTCACGTAGGAAATTATCAAAATATTTTGAAAACGGGCGAAATTTAACGGTGAGAAGTTATTGAGAAAAATCCTGTGACCAGCTATACGTTATACACTAACATACAAATACAACATACACGTCATGCGTAACATACAAAAACTTATTCCGGAATAAAAGTGAGATCAGGCTATTGTCAATATCCTTTCCTTATGTAAGCATATACACAGCACAGAATCATTCAAAATTGAGAAAATAACCCTTTTTAAACCTCTCTGGTATATTACAGGGAGGTTAACTCATATTTTCACCCATCCCCTGTAAGTGATTGAATTATGATTCCGGACGCTTCAACTTGTTAGGTCATTAATCCCATAAACGTAGTGCACTCCGACAGTCTGCATGACGACGCTCAGGTCAAGTAGCCGTTGCCTCCATAGTCTCGCGTAATCTGCAGGATGAAGTTGGTCTAACGTAATTTGCTTAACGAAACACCGCGTAATTACTCGCACGTCTCAATCACGGCGTTGTCAGTAGAGGCGCTTGGAGGCGCGACCGCTCTGAGAATAGCGTCTATTCGCACCGTGCAGTTCGCCCCCGGTGTGGCAAAGCGGAATGACAATGCTAGCCGTAATTAAGCTGTTATCTTTCTTGCTATTTAATCGGAAATTACACCAATTTAATCCTCCTGATACCCTCAGAAAAAATCCAAATTATGAGTTGTAAACGACTTTTGCATTTCGAGTGTTTAGAAATATTTGATATTTAGCGGATTTGTCCATTCAATAGTTAATGCCGAAATGAAAATAAATTATATCTTATTTCCAGCAATGTATTTAGTCAATAGTTCTGTGCATTATTTCTTTCCTTGTAGATTTCGAGATTCTACACTTATTCTAGAATCATATTGGAAGTGAAAGATTTAAAATAGATGATATTTATACACTTCTTCAGAAATGACGCTTTCCTTTACCTTTCTTGCCAACTCAGAGCACATTTCATCATTATGCATCAACATGTGTGACACTACCAAGCAAGATGACTTACTTTGTGACCCACCTTTGATGACAGCTGCTTTTGGTATAGAATGAGTCTTATTCATTTTGAGAAAAAAAACATATGTATTCTTAATACTATTTGAGAAAGTTTGGAGCGTTTTATTTCCCACCAAAAATCATTTCCGAGACAACTCGGCCTTTCTTCTTCCGGACGGGCAATTCAAATGCCTTGCGCTGAACCGAGACACGTGCTGCAGATTCCCTGCATTGAGGGGAAGAAGAGAGGGGTGAGATGGCAACAAGAAGTATCGTCGAGGCAGTCCCGATATCTAGAGGAGGGTGGAACCGGGAGACTCGAAGCTGGAAAATCGTACCGACGCTCCGGTGGGCTTACCGTGGCCGACCTCACCCTCTCCAACTCCTGAATTGGACCCCCGGATGTAGCTATAAAGCCAAGTTTTCTCAAAAATAAACGTTTTCGACGTGAAACCGATTGCTTCAAACTTTTTCAAATTTCTAGAACTAAATATTTTATTGTAGAAATAATTAAAATGTATCCGTACATTACTGGCGATCCTAATCCGTATCCACTGCTGTTCATCCACCCTCTTTATACAATCTCCATGATTTTACTCTTTTTCCACCTCCTGCAAAATCTCAGCTGCCGTCCTTGCCAGTCTTGCCTCCTCCACCTACGTTTTGCACATTGGCCTCTGTCGCCCACGCGACCGACTCCACTGTCTGGTTCCCGCTGCGTTGTTCGTGACCAACCTTTGTGACAGATTCTATTTATACAATATTAATACTTGATCCGTACCCGATTGACACTGCTGTTCATTCACCACCTTCATGCGAGCTCCAAAATTTCCCCTTTATTCTCTTCTCTGCAGAATTCCACCAGGACTGTTGGAAATGCTGCTGTCAATGCCGACTTTCTGCACATCGACCTGAGTAGTCAATGCGACCGACTCCGCTACCTCGCCCCCTTTGTGTTCTTCGAGCATCGAGTCTGCGATTTCTCCTGTTTAAGCAGGGTTCTTTAACAATTCCGACAAAAAATTTGCAGCTTCTTATCGTGGTTTGAGGACGTTTGGTGCAATCGGTTTCCAGTCGAATATGTTCGTTTTCGTAAAAATTCGTTATCTCTGCTGCATTTGGACTTGCAGTTGAAACTCGACAGGAAACCGATTGCACCAAACTTTTGAAATAAGAGTCTACATCCTTTTTTTGTCAGAATAATTAAAGGCAACATTTATATTAATACTCGTTCCCTGCTCGATAGTTGTTGTTATTTAACCCCTTTATTCCAATTACATTCCTCTATTATTTCACTTTTGGCCACCAGGTGTCAGGAGTTTGACTCCCCCAAGTCTACACGCCATTTTGTGTATGAGACGGGATAGTTCGCCCAATTCAGCTGCCGTCGTTCCCAACTCTGCTTCCACCTCAGGTTTGCTCATCGACTTCATTTGCCGACATAATTCGCTGTTCGGCTAGCGCTATGATGTATACGTCCCGCCTTTCTGAACTCTACTGTTTATACATAATGCTCCTTAAATACATTTCCAACTTATTCCAATTCCTACAGAATTATGGCTGTCGTTTCCAGTCTCCAGGTGGCTGACACTAAAGTGTTGCTTTGCTGCAGCGCTTTACTCTTTAATAACAAAAATTAATACTGAATTTGTGTTTAATTACAGACAAAACCGCTGCTTAAGTGCATATTAATTGCAGAGATCGGCTTTTACTTGTTTAACTTGAGCGTTTATACACCTATGCGTGGAGCGATCTGGGGGTCTACGTTCTGTTTTGAACGAGAAAACTCCCTTACGCCACACAGAACGCGAGAATTCGTGTTGTGCGCAATATTGTCCATTTAAGCTCTTGAAATCTGCGATATTCACAGCACCAAGTACGGCCGTGCTTCGCAGATCTGCCTTCTAACGATCAGTTTCACATAAGAGAATATGTAAATGTTAATAAATGCCGCTGATATTAACAGTTGTAAAATGGCGGTAAAATTGGACATGAACATGTAAATTTTTAAACACACATTTTTACAATTGACCAAATAAATTAACCACAGTCCTTATGCTAACCAGATTAGTTGAAGAACAAAAATAATGAACACCGACATACCAATAAAATTCTTATCATATGCAGTATACATTATTTTATAAGTACGATTTTTGATATACTTATTAATTCTATATGGATGTATTTTAAACTGGGAATAATCATTCGAATAGACTTGTATTCAATTTTAGTGTATAACCAATTTGAAAACTTCCTCAGTCCATCTATAATATGTGCTCGGGAGGGGAGTTAAAAAGATTTCTATTGCGCCGTGCACTGGAAAACCGTGGCCTATCTCCGCTAGCAGCACACAGCTGGTTCTCAGCTTCGGCCGCCTCTGCCAGTCTTGTCTCTACTACCTACGTTCGCACATCGGCCATAGTCGCCAACGCGACCGACTCCGTCGCTCGCGCCTCGCCTCTGTGGCGACTGTTGCGGCGGCGCAGGCGTCGTCGTCGTCGTCTGTCGGGCGGCCTTGCCCCGGGCCTCGTCCTTTGGCGGCGCACGACGCCATTGGACGATCGACTCAATAGCCGCGACGGCGATTGCGCCCCGCGGGGCCTCCGGGCGGGGAGCGCGCGTTTGTTTTTCAGGAGCCACTTCTTCGCGGGCGTGCGTTCTCAAGAACCCATTGTTTGACGCTGTTTGGGCACGCTGTTGTCTCTGTCCGTCGTTTCACATCTGGACTTGTGGCGGTGTCCTTTAAAGTAATTGTATATGTTTCGTCTGAAATGATTGAGACCAAGTTAAATTGTCCTCCGCGAAATTACTGTTCTTTATTGAACGTCGTCGTAGATTTTATGTTTGAATCACATTGAGCAACATCGGGCGTCATGCGTGAAGACCAACATTTGTCCTTCGCTTATGGTTTTGCGATGTCAAAGTATACGTTTTTGAAGATGAATTGATATTTCTGTAGATATAATTATGGCATTTAGCTTCGAAGCTAAATTGAGAGAATGTTCATTAAAAAAACTGAAATTGGGTCATCTGAATTCAGTTCGTACAGCTGGTGCTGCTTTTTCTATTAGACTCGTTTCTGTACCTTTTTAATATGTGAACCATAATTTGATTAATATTAAATAACTCATAATAAACAAACTTTTAGATGTAGTTCTTTAGATGCTACCTTTAAGCAGTTTTATGTTGCGTGAATATTAACATTTAAATAATAAGTGTCACATTACAATGTAATTTTCATTTTGGATCTTCCAAAATTTCCTCCATTATTATGCATTATTTGGAAAATCATATGAATTTGACATTTCTATGCGTTGATTCAAAGAAAAATAAACAATTTATGAGAGATTTATCTCAAATTTGATGCAAACTATTTCACTTCAATGGGAGACTTGAATTCATTAAATTTGAAATTGTTTCGGTTCATGAATTGAGATAAAAATCCACGACTTTTTAAGAGAATTAACTCGAACTCCACAAAAGCCAATTCTTCCCTATGAGCAAATCGAGCATTCAAGCTATCTTCCATCAATATTCTGAATATCTTGTTACAAAATACAAGAATAAAATATATTGCTCCTTATTGGATATAACATTTTCTATTGAGTAATTTTTCCTATTATTAAATAAACATACTATTAATTCATGGTGCTTTTTCGTTTAATTAACGTTGTAAAGTTTTTACTAATTGTTCTGAATGGAAAATATTATATGTGAAAATTGTTTAAAAATCTGAGTCCCTCGTGTCGACATTAGAACGTTTGCTGTTCGGAGCGTGTGCTGTCCGGAGAACTCAGCTGTGTCGAACTGCCCACAACTTGCTACTGCGCGCCTCATGCTCAAGAGACTGGAACCAGTTCGTGTGAGATAATCTTCAGAGTCATTTGCTGGGAAGCTGCTTTGGCTAGTTAGTACTTGTGCGGGCGATACCGTTGAAACAAGCTCCATTAAGATCACTCGCCATCATGAATTCTTTTTGATAGGATCCTCTTTTGTGCACGAGAATTGTTCTACTTAGAGCTGAAATATAGTGTAATTGCGTTGGAAGCACCTACCGTTCTCCCCACTGGTAATGCAGTCCCCGTGAAATCGTGCGAGCATTCTTCCGCCGTATTTTTTACACGGGAGTGGAGGCTTTAGTGGTAATAAGTAGAAAAAATCTTATCTCTGGAATGACATCTTACTAAGGAAAAATGAAGTCTTTGATCATAGTTAAGGTAAAGTGTATAGATTCGAAAATATACGAAATGAACCAAATATTGACCAATTTTAGCATTTGTGGTTACCACTTCGTTTTTAGAGAGTTTTCTGATGCAGAGTAAACAATAATACGCCTAATTAAATAATTAGTTATTGATATATTCTTTAACTCCGTTTTTGTATAAATTCGAAAAATGTTGAAGTAGTGATGTAGTAACTTTAGAAAATATAATGTTAATATCCAGTTGAAAATATTTTAATTTTAAAATGATTACTGTCCATATTTAAATCCTAGCTGGTGTTTTTAAACCAGTTACTTCACTTTGTAGATTGAACAGAGAAGATTGGAAAACATATCGTGTTGTAGAAAGTAGTAAACTGTTGTAGAAAATAACTATAAAGACAGAAATATTGTTGCAATTAATAGTAAAGTTAGAGAAGAGGTAACTTTGGTTGATTGTATGAATGTTTATTTGTAAGAGTGAATGTTCATACACGCTGCTACCTATTGTCAGTTGCATTCTACTTAACTAAGTATAAAATTTTGGTTTTGATACAAATTCCCATCAAGTAAACTAGGAACGTGTCTTTAACTGAGGCATACCTTTATTTTTTTTTAACTCGCATCGACATTTATGAACATTAGCGACTGCATAGAAAAGACATTACATATCATTTCCATTAGTTATAAAGACATACCTAAACCAAATAATACAAAAAATAAATTCAGACATACACAAACACATATTTATTGATGATGACGCATCGACCATTATAGAATAATCATTATCTATGGAAACCATCATTTCATTAGAACATAGTTCTCTGGACATATCTTTCCCTTCACATTCTTCACATCACATTCATATTCGCTTCATGTACTAAACTGCTCTTAAAGTGTATCTTTTTTGGCGTTTCTCTTGGCGTTTATGTATGGACATTATGTAGAGGTCAGTCCATCAGTCCACAGAAGTCGGAAACTGACCATTCGTACCAGAATGTGCTACAATAGGAAACACATTATCTGAACTTAGGATATCGAAGCGATCAAACTTCGCTGCCGGTAACAAAACATACTCATGCGTCGTCTCCTATAGCACTACAAGTTAGCACATAAGCTAGCACCTACAAGTCAGAGAGGAGAGGAAGAGATACTACATTGCTTGGCGTGTAGGTAAACGATACTGCCTGGGCGCTCTGTCGTCCCTGAGCTCTCGACCAAGTGTAAAGTGACTCCCAGAGAGGCACAGCTGGTCTTCTCGCTCTTTGTCATCAGGCAAATTAGGCTGTATAACTCAAATATTTAGAAGAATGCAAAATAATACTTCGAAATAAGCTTCTTGATTCAACAATTCGGTTTGAAAATATAACTTTTTACTTCTCCGTCGAAACAAATAAAATATGCATAAATATAAACTGAAGTCATAGTTATTCACCTGTCCCGACAAATCCGCTACCATCTGTAACCTCGCATCTGAACTTTGGACCTCCGCTCAACGAAGCGATGGTAACTTTTCCGCAGCCGGTCCCAAAACACCTATCCTCATAGTGCTCCTAAGCAGCACGTGTGTATGCAAGACGGGAGGCAGAGAGAGGCTACATTGCCGGCCGTGTAAGTAAACGATGCCGTCCGGGGGCTATGTCGTCCCCGAGCTCTCCAAGTGCGCGGAGTGGCTCCCGAGAGACGTTGCGGCGCGGCATGGCGGGGTGTGGCGCGGCGTGGCGCGGTGTGGCGCGCGTCCGCGCGTGTGAAGCCGGCCAGCGCGCTCTCGAGGTGACGCCGAGGGGCGCGCGAGCCCTGCTCAAACACCTCCGAGTGCCCGGCGGCGGCCGTTTGCTTGCCCGCGGAGAAGGTGAGCAAGCAGAGGAGGAGCCGGGCGCCGAACGGGAACGTCTGCACGCCCCTCCCTCCCCCTCCCCTCGCGGCGATGGTGAGGGGGAGGGGGAATAGGAAGGTAGCACGTGCGTCCGACGCTACCTTCAGGCGTGAGCTTGTGCTCCGGGTCTTTGCCTTTCCTCTCTCTTCAGCTCGAACAACGAGCCCAATTGGGACCTCGTGGTCGGAATATACAAGTTTATTTTATTTGGTTTAGAGATGGGGTGCCTGTGAATTCAATGAATAGTAGTCGCTAGCATGTGTGTGTGTGTGTGTGTGTGTGTGTGTGTGTGTGTGTGTGTGTGTGTGTGTGTGGTCTGACATTCTCCTCCCATCGTGACACTAGTGAAGATGTTGCTTACGCCGGAAAGGACACAATATACTAGCGCAGACCAACTGCTCATTCCTTGAATGCCACAGACCTGCGCTCACTACAGCTCTTGACGTGACGGCGAGCTCTCAGGCTCAAAGCATGTGTTTAATGCGCGTTCAATTTGCCCCCGCTTCTTGTCTTTTTCATCCAATCTCTACAGTTCTTACGCCAATTTAAATTGAAGACCCATTTACAGAATCTATTAGCTGATCATTTTATTTTGTTTTTAGAATGAAATGACTGAGAACTCAGTGAGTATGAATCACGTGTGTTTGTGTGTGAACTTCTGTGTGTGTTGGGAAGGAGCAACATTGCCATCCCGTCGCGGCACTGTGACGATGTCGTTTGTGCCGAGAGTGGCAGAGTAATTAGCGTCGCCGACATCTGCTCATTCCTTGAACGACACGGCCGTGCATTCATTCCCACGTCTCATTTTATTTACTTGAAAATCGAGGTGAACGTAAATTTTGTAAATACTTCGCGGCTGTGTGTGTGTGGAATAAAGAGAGGGAGGGAGAGACAAGTGGAGTGCAACATACGACTGTTCATTCCTTGAATACCATCCCCCTCTCTCACTTCCACTCCTGTTTACGGAATGTCGAGAACCGAAGTAAGAAGCAGTGTTTTCTTGCCCGTTTTGCTTGCTTGCTTGTGAGGCGGTGCAATACTGTAGCTATCGTGCACTTCTCAACGACTCGATGAAAGTTTCCCCGCTTTTTAATTAGCCCGTGCAGACTCAAGCACGGCGTACTCTGCTTTCAGGTCCGTTCCCTTCCGATCCTCTCTGACCAGACCGTGCGATCGACTACGTGTTGGTAATGCCCACCACCCACCAGTCCGCTCGGGTCCGACCTATTATGTCTGGCATCCGCCCGGTCCGGTGAGAATTTGCTGCTGAGCCAATTTTGAAAGGAGAACTGGACGGGTCCAGAGATCCAAGGGCTCACAAAAGAAGAAGGATTAATTCAAATCGTACCGTGTTAACACTTTAGAACAAACCTGTGTAAACATTTTACGCGTACATTCCCGTAATAGTTACGAAATACATTTTTGGCATTAAATAAGTATGTCGATTACGTCAGTATCACGGACAAGCACTTCTCATGAGATACTGTCTCTTTCAAGTTCGTTTTCTTCGTTTGTGCATTTTATTCAAGATAACTTCTCTACGGACATTCTAAAATATTTGAAAAATGTATCGTCATAAGGTCATAAGACAAGTAGTAATATTTTAGTTCATTTATTGCTTGTCATGCAGAGGTTTATTTCAATGGAGACGAGACATTAGGAGAAACGTGTAAAAGTGCGCCACACACCAGCATTTCTTCGTGATCGGCATGGGAAAGATTTGAGAGTCATCTCTAGAATTTAGTTCGGTCACGTATGTTCATGAAATTAGATGTGAATAGTTTGATCACTAATTGATTCCTCTGTGACTGAAAAGACAAAATTACCACTGGATCCTACGATTTTAACTAAATCTGGACGGAAATCACCGTGGTGAGTCACGTAAAGAAAGCAAGATCACCATGAAGAGTTTGAGACCTAATTGATGCCAGTGTGTCTGGTGTCACTACCTAATTTTGATTATGATTTTGATGCAATGGAAAAAATTGATTTTAATTAATAGTTTGGATACGCAATGTACGTCAAGTACATTTTCATACTGTGAGTGGAGTGTAAAAAAAACAACTAATTGTAAATAGTTTGATGCCTGTGTAATAGCGGAGTCATGGGTACTGAAAGAGTGGGGGAAGCTGGTAAGTCTGATATCCGATAAATGTGATATCCAATAAAATGAGGCTCATTGTGTACATACTCGCGGCGAGCTGAGAGCGAAAGCAAAGTAGACTTCTACACTTTCCTTTTGATTTGACGTCTACCTGAAGATTCACCAGCACCCTCGGAACATTAATATTGAAACCATGAACATACATACAACAGTGAAAGGACTCAGAGACATAGTAGAATACAGAAGAAAATACTTTGAGATTCTGCCGGCTGACAATTATTTAGGTGGGGGAACAACAAACGTATTTTTAATGCTCGCTGGAGTGCAAATATTAAAAAAGTAGAATAAGTCAAGTCGTTGATACAATTAGCGGCGCGTATATTTTGATGCGGTGTATGGGCGTGCATTTTAATGATATAAGACTGTGAAAAAACATCCGACGAGAATTTTTTGCGAATATACCGGTTGACGTTCACTTCTCTGGGAGGCAACCAACGTATTTTTTTTATTATTCCTCGGAGTGCGAATATCGTTAGTGTGGAAGTTCTTACGTTGTTGACTGGTTAGATGAACCGTGCAGTTTAATTAAGTGAGCCGATGCAGAAGAAAATTAGATGCAAATTCCCTGATAATCTGCAGGTTGACGTTCACTTCTCTGGGGAGCAACAAACGTAAATATTTTTTCTTATTTACTGAGTGCGAATGTTGGAAGTATGGAAGATCTCACATTGGTAACCTGATTGGCGGCGTGTGTAGTTTGGTGAGCTGAACTGATGCAGAAGAAACTTAGACGCGAATTCTTTGAAAACCTGCCGCCAACGTAAATCTTCACTAATACTCACTGAGTATTGAAAGAACTCAAGTTGGAGACCCGGTGGGCGACGCGTGTATTTCGGCGCGCTGAGTCGCGTGCAGAAACATTCGAGCGAGCGGGGACGGGGGTGGGGGCGGGGCGGGGCGGGGGCGGGCGGCCGCTGGCGGAGGGCGCGGCGCGTGCTGTCCCGCGCCGCCGATAACCGCGCCGCATAAATCGGCTCGCGCCGGGGCCGCGGCGCGCCGCTCGGGCCGCGACACGGGAAATATTTCACGGGGAGGGGCTCCGGGTGATAAGGCTGGCCGCTTCGGGAATGCCCTCTCGCCCGCCCGCCCGAACGCCCCAACGCCCAACCGCCCCCGTCCGCCCCGCTCGCTGCTCCCTTGGGTGCCGTTATCGCCCGCCGCCGCCGGGTCAACGCCCTCGCGCCGGAGAAGAGCGGGGAGGAGAAGAGAGGAGCGGAGCGGAGTCCGGAGTCTGCGGGAGGCGTCGAAGGCCCACGTTCGGCTCAAAGGCTGCGAGAGGCACCTGCGGGCCACCGCGCGCACGAATCGTGCCTTCCTTGCACCATACTCTCACACCTAGGGGCTGCAGACATCTCTCTAACGGATGTCGGGACAAACGGGCGAAATTTGAAGTCTCATTTTAAATTTAAAATGTCGAGTTTTCTGTAATGTAGGGGTTATTTCAAATTTTCTGGTATTTTACACTATCTAATTTAATAATGTGACACCTTTAGACACCTCACACGTCATCCAACCCTAGAGTCGGGTTTTAGAACAACCAGCTTTGTCGGACGGATGTGCTGCCCTTTTTGACCATAATACTGATCTGTGACGGTGTGATTCTTCTTCATTTTACGTTTCAAAAAATTCAAGTTTAACTTGAAAAAATTGAGATGAACAAACTTTGAAGTAACCGACATATATTTTGTAACAAGTTTTGAAATTGCAGATTTCTGCAAAATGAACAACAGATGAAACACAAAGCATTTAATATGTATGTTAAAGAATACGCCAAACACCTGTCCATTTCTTGATGAGCTCCAACGTCTTACTCCGAAGTTGGTACACTTCGGTATCCTTACTACAAGAGTGAATGAAGGGTCTATGGGCACCCTATGTTTATATTTGGTTACTAACTTCTCTTCAACAATTTTGTCGCTATTTTTAGCTGCATCCAAGGAGCCGTTAGTTCAATAACTGTTTAGAGTGTAATTTTAAATTCGGGATCTGAGATTAATTTGAAAATTTATGAAATTTGAATTATTCGAATATCATCTTGCTCTCTTCTTTTTCCGTTCTTTTTCCTCCTTATTTTTCTAATTATTTTTACTCGTACATTGAGATCTGAAATATTCTTTTCATGTCTTTCGTCTGCCTTAGTTTCATTTTCTTTATCACTGACTTCAGATATTGGATTCAAATCATTCGCATATTATTTTCTGATATTCCCAGCCAATGATACATTTAATTGTTATCTATATTACTATTTTCCAATGCGCGCAGAAACTCAAATAAAATTATGCAGCCCCTCTTTCCAGAAGGGGTCGGTTTTTCGTAAGGTACCCAAAAACGTGGGAAAATTTCAAATGATCTGCGTTACTAATTTTCATTGCGTGCACAAATCGGTATTAACTATTTTTTTTACTAGGCTGTCCGAGTGACGCCGCGTCCATGGCGAAGGTGCTGACGTTTCGGTCGGCAATACGCCCTGAGGAAGGTCGCAGAATGGCGACCGAAACGTCGGCACCTTCGCCATGGACGCGGCGTCACCCGGACAGCCTAGTAAATACTGATTCCGGCCGCGGAAGCCTACGCTCTCATCTGTATTAACTAATTTGCAATACGTGCAGAAATTGAAAGAGAACTATGCAGCCTCTGGTGATGTGAGAGTGGTTTGAACAGTGTTGATTTGGACTGAAAAAAATAATTTGTTATTCCGTCGATTCCCCTAACTGCGCGAACTGAGTTATCATACTCATTGTGTTGCGTAATGGAGTGCAACTTCCTTGATATTATTGGTGTGTAACAATAATTGTTGTACTGTGTATCCGTATGTACTATACATTGTTACTGCTGTATTTGCAAAGACTGGTTTTGTTAAAATATTTAATTTATTGCAGCGTTTTAGGAGAATATTTTATGTTGTGCATTCTAAGTTTTGGGAAACCACTTTGTGTGGTTTTGTTTAGCAGTATTTTATCTCCCGCAGGCCGCTAGTTGTAATTATTATTATTATTATTATTATTATTATTATTATTATTATTATTATTATTAAACTACTACCATCGATTCTTCTCCACCACCTACCCCTTCACCCCACCCTCTTTCTCCTCCACCCTCCTCTGGGACCAACTTGTGTCACGAGGTAGAAATTGCTCAGCCTCGGATGTAACTCACTATCCAGTCTATCACAACTCACTATCTCACCCTCACTATCAAGACAGACGATCAAGCCTACATGTTCAAAGATTTCTTTCAAGGGGGTCAGTGAACATTACAGAATGAATCAAGAAAATGCATGTCGCCTTCTAGAATTATGAATTCAAGCACGTAAAATGTCAACATTTCTCGATCTTGAATATTCAGGAATGGATGGATATTCCGGAATGGAGCAATGTATTAATAATGAATGATTTGTGAGCAACATGGATTATTTTTATTTATTTGCCAACCTTGAGAAGTTGATTCCTTTGTCGAATGACGCATTAACTGTTCTTAGAGCGAAGTAGTTGAAAATTGCTTCATATGCTGCAGTCTGTAGAAATCTCTCGTACGTTTTACATTCTATTCCGTGACACGTCCAAGTATAGAGATTTCAGTAGGGAGAAATGCAACAGTCCCAAGCTTTGAAGTACACTGAAATATTTTGCAACACGAATGCTTAGTAAAATGTGAAAATATGAGAGTTAAGAAACATATTGACTGTTGTAAATTGTACTTAATTTTCGTTTTACAATAGGCTTACATGTTAGTGCAATCGAAACAACGTGCTTAATTCTCAATCCCTCCACCGCACAAAGAGCCCAGGGAAAGCAAGAGGACACATTTGACCCTCTGTGAACCTTCTCACTGGGTTACAAAATCCCGTAATAAATTATGCATTCCTGTGGGCACTGTTCGATGTAGCATCACGAAAGTGTGAGGAGGTGCATTTTTTCGTTGGCAGAGGCTTTATCTTGTAGTGTATAGAGAGTCGTGTTTTAGGGAGGAGCGTCGCGACACGGCGCTACGAAGTATGCCGCCTGGGATGGGTAGAGAATGGGTGACTCGGAGACGAGAAACGGCAGAGACGCTGTGGATAATAGCGATTTACGATTCTCTCACGAAATTCTTAGTGAGAAAATGTTTATTAGTGCCTAAATTCATCATTATCGGATGCGCCTTTCTACAAACCTTTTCGAAGCAGTCCGGTCTCTCCCAAAGTAATTAAATACAATTCTTTGAGCATTAAGAAAATATAAACGATTTCTTTCGATTTTTGCATAGTTTGAAGTCTAGTTAAAAATTTAAACATTTCAGAATGTAGAGTGAGAGAGAGAGTGTGTGCAGAAGTTCTAAGTGAGTGTGAAAAAACAAATCTCTAGGTAATCTAGAAAGACTAAACGGTTCCGAATTATTGTTTTGTCAGTGCGCTGTATCTTTTTTCATAAATTAGTATGGTTATCAAAACCTATACTTTTAATGGATGAACTCTCATCGCCTTGCACCCGAGGGGCATTACATGAATCTTCTGTATCAGCGCCTTTGTGAGTAGTAGAAATGCAATAAACTGGAAGAGAAAAACAATTCGTTCGAGGTGAAACCCTTCAGAAATTGAATGGGATTAAACTTGACTTAAAATTTACTTCGTTTAACTTTGAGTTGACAGGTCTTCACATCGATCTTTTAGTCCGTGATTCCATATGAATTTCCACAGGACACTGAATTACCACGAACATTTCCTAAGAGTACTGATGAGTAAACGTAAAAATAAAAAAAATCAATTTTCTTATGGGTGTACGTTATATCTAGAGTTTGTCGAAAATGTATGAGTTTACAAATGTTTCAATATATTGGGGCCTGGGTTCGAAGGAAGTGAGAAAACCTTTAATTTCAAGAAATATGTATCATCATTTTAATGATCAGCCCCAAAGACTGTTGATACTTTTGGATAATATAATTACCTATATCCGTATTCATACAAATTATAATTCGTTCTCAGAGAACAGTAATAAACATAATTTTTCTATTTTAATTACCGAATAGAAAAGGTAGGGTTTTTCCCTTTACGATTTTCTTATATGTCTATGCAAATAAGTCTGATCGTTGACTTCTTAATCGAATTCGGAGACGATACAAATATATGCAAGTCATTCAACTACAAAGTAGCCAGTCGTCTACGTCGGTAGATGTATATTTTTTTAAGAGCGTTAGACTCCTCGCGGTCTGCCGGTAGCCCGTGGCGAAGGCGCGCTGGCGAGGGGCGGGGGCGGGGGCGGGGGCGATGGAGCCCGTCGGGCCGGTCGGCGAAGCGGCGGCGGCGGTGGCGGACGCTATCTGGGTGTCAATCTGCTCGCCGACCGCCGCCTCCTTCCCCGCCCCTCCCCACCTCTTCACTGCCGACTCCGCCCGCCTTATCGCCGCTAATTATTAATTCCACTGGGAGCCCACCCCGTGCCCGCCCGCGGCCCCGCTCTCCCAACCATCCGCCCGCCTGCTCGTCGACGTCGTTACAATATGGACGCTGCGGTATTTCAACATCATGTCAACAGCTCCACCAGCTCGATTCTGTTTCCACGCCGGCTCAAGGCTGATAAGGCCCTGGCGGGGGTTTCTGTCCGATCGCGCGTCGAAGTCACCGCCGGCCGCTGTCTCCGGGCGGCGCGCCGGCATAATTGTGCTGCTGACTTGAATACGATATTTTGAAGTACTTTACTTCAACATCTCACGAGTGCCGAAGCGGGCGACGGACGTAATCTTGATCTCTTGGGGAGAATCGACGGTCGACCGTCCTTCGTCTGGAGGCTCTTCAGCGTTGAGGCTGACGGCTGCCACGACGCCTCCGCCCTTCTCGATGTCGCCCGCTTCCATTCACATGTAATAAAATTGTCATATATTATTTTCGTACCGATTCCACACAATAAAATACTTTTTTCATCCTACTCTAACATTACACCTAAACCTAGACTTGTACTAACTCGTAGAACTCGTGAAGTTTTTTCTAGATCTTGAGGGATTAACCTCCTGCCCAGATGTAGCTTTACTGGAAAAGGAAGAATCCAGCGCGGTCAGTGGGCTGTTGTACTGCCGTACGGTCAGAGTCCCTTGTATCCATGTGGATTGATCCGATTCCACCAACAGAAATTGATTAGAGTAAACTGTACAGAAAAACAGAGGCAGCCGGCTTCAAGAACTCTCATTCAGGCCGTGACATTACCCACTCAGTAACTTGGCTGGTATCGAAAATCTACCATTCTCTTGGTGCAATGTACGTCCTTTTATAAAACTTCTGTTATGAATTAATGTACCCAATATTACCCAATTTCCATCGTTATTACAAAAAGCAAACCCAAAAAACTAATTCAATACTGGTACCAGCATTTTTGTACTCGACACAAATCGACTGGTGCAGTACTTGCATTAAAACCGCAGCTTCTTGTACCCTGCGCTCGCTCCAATGACTCCCCACAGGCCCGCCTCGTGAACGTGTCTCGGTCGCGACCCTCTCCGGTTCCGCATGGCTCTTCGCGGCGTTCCCCCAGGTCTGGCTGGAGGTGACAAGCTCTCCTGAGCAGGGGCACAGGGCGTCAGGTAGCCGTCGCTTTGTCGCGCGAGATTCGCCACGGCGCGGGGCGTGGCGGAGCGGGGCGGGGCGGGGCAGGGCGGGGGCGGGGCGGAGCGAGAAGTTGCGGAGGACGGGGTGGGGTGGGATGGGGGCGACAAAGCGCCGGCCACAAAGCGCGCGCCGCTTTTGTGCGCGGGCGATCGGCCCGCCCACCCCACGGTGCAGCACGGGGGCCCGCAAGTCACACGCAAATTTAGCTATCATTATCACTGGACCCGTGATTAGGCACTAAAAAATCAGAGTATACAGGAAAAAAGGCGCTAAATATTTTGAAAACTGTCTCTGAAGTAAGTGGAATCAATAGATTTTGTATTAATAGTTTTGAAATAAGTATCTACATTACGCGGCAACACAGACCTTCTAAGAATGTAGTAAGTGTATTTAAATAATTTTGTACCTACCTTACCTAAAACATTTTCTCGCCAGTTTTATTAAACTTCTGACATTCAAGAACTGTATGAAGCAATTTTTGTATTGGAACGTTTTCTCAATAATTCTGAATTTGTCCTTCTCTTCAGTATCCATGTTGAGGCGGGAATTTGTTTTATAAGTGGGTACATTAAGCTATTGCCTTAACACTTAAGCAGCTAGAGGGGAACTTTGTCTTAATCACTAACTAGAAAATTAATTTGTTGTTAAAAATATGAATTGTTGTTTAATTACTGTGGAGTTTTTCTTTTTTGATTGGTTTATTATGAATGATATCATAATTTTTCAAATATTTTTATCTCCATGGAGCACATCAAAGTAAGCTTAATAATGACGAACTAATGAATTTCTTAATTTGCAGTAAGTAAAAAATGAAACACGAAGCTCGTTGGAATATCGGGGAATTAAAATGTTAAAACAGCAAATGAGATAAATATGCATTTGTTTGCATTACTGAATATTACAGATATGTACTACCAAATATATCTTTGCAATACACAACAAGAAAACAGCGTATCTTGATATGATCTCACTTTATCACACAATTACTTTTTTACGATCTGAAACAATTACGTATAAGCACTTTTAATAACATCTGGACTTTGGTTATATTATTGCATACCCGGAGGAACAGAGCTTGGGGTAGAGTCGAAGGCAGAAGGCAAAGAAATCGAGCAGAAGGCAGGGATATTGTCCCTATTGAATGCGGCGTGGATGGCCTCTCATTCCGTCTTGTATTCTATTGGAACCATCATCCCATCAGTCTTGTCTGATAAGCTAGCGCCCCTCTTTATCATTCCTATCTTTATTTATGATCCATCAAGTGGAAGACAATAGCACCACCACCTACGTCGAAAAGAGATATCATTAAGGCTCTTGCTTTCTCCCTTATTTGCATGCACACTCACCAATCTTCGAATTTGCGAAGAACTTCACACGATTTATATTCTGTTTTAAGAGAATTACATTTAAATGCCACAAAAAGTAGACATTTCAATAAGAACATTTTATTTGTAAACAAATAGGTACCAAGTGTAATTCTAGCAAATGTTGGGGTACTGGGATGAAGTTGATACCAAGGGCAGCAAATCTTGTTTAAACGTCCCTATTCATAAAATATATACGAAACAAATTTTGTTCAATTTAAGAAAGAAAATCACTTCCGAAGGATGATGCCTTGCTGTCAAGACATCCTTTGAAGACAAAAGATGACTTGTGTTAGAAAATGTGCCTGAAGGAAAGTAAATAATAGCTGAATTAAAATTTTAGTGCAACTGAAAAGAGACAATGGATGATATATTTTTTGTTAAGTTATTTGCTCTTGGAAAACAATCCTTGTATATTATGTTGCTAATTATATTATGAATAGCGTGACATTTGGACACATATCTTACGTACCTTTTCTTCTGAGCAATTTATTCGAAAAAAGCCCTTTGTCACATTTTTTGTGATTCATCGACAAGTCATTCCGCACATCAGCAAATCTCCTGCTTTAGAAGTATTAAACGATGACTACAGCGCGCCCTGCGATGCGCGAATTGTGAGGAAAATAAGAGGCTTAGGAGCAAGCGGCAGGCGTAATCCAGCGATCACGACGTTGGGCGCAGCTGGTGGTCGACGCGGAGCCCATCTCGCGCCTGCAAACTCGCTTTGTACTGCCGAGGGCGACGCGCAGATAAATCTACCAAATGTCGTCTTTTAACGAACGGAAATTGATACAAGAATTAACCGCGAGTGTTATTTAGGTACAAATGCTTTGGGAAAGAAAATGAAGCGTGATTTAGCAAGTGCTAAACTAGAAACGTTCTTACTGTATCACATCTTTGCCATGTACTCAGTGAGTGCGATTTTCGTGTATGGGCCTTACTGTGGTGCATTCAATAAGAATAGGCGCTTTTATTCCCAAATGACCATACCTCGTTTTTACTCTTTCACATTTTCTTTGTTTATGTAGAACATGAAGAGAAGTGGCCTAATTGCATTACATAAACTAAATACAAATTATATCAGATGCGGGAATAACCAATTTACCACCCGTTCGCCCCAAAAGTATTTGGACAGGAACGTTAGATAAAATTCTTCTTAACGAGATAGGAACCTATATATAAGGCGATTTAGTGGGAACAGA
Source organism: Gryllus longicercus (assembly GCA_038098605.1). Classification (NCBI taxonomy): domain Eukaryota; kingdom Metazoa; phylum Arthropoda; class Insecta; order Orthoptera; family Gryllidae; genus Gryllus; species Gryllus longicercus. Next base: position 1,598,240 of record JAZDUA010000188.1, on the reverse strand, counting down.
GGATATGTAGTAACGAGTGTAATCTATAGGAGTATTCTAATACATATTTCGTACACTTTTCATTACCTTTAAATTTTTTGTTAATTAATAATAATAATAATAATAATAATAATAATAATAAATAATAATAATAAAGAGCTATTTTTTTGTTTTCATTGTAAATGTTCCCTACAATCGGCAACATACTATTTAGCAAGCGGCACCATAGAAAATAGCAAGATAGAATATATTTCTCTACTACTATATTCTTTACTACGATACTAGAAAGATTTGCATTAACGGCAATAAAAGGAAGCCACCTTTTCCGTTGACTGACACCATGGTAGAGAGCACATCACTTAGTTTCTGCTAAAGCTCTATATTTCATTGAATAATTGATAGTAAGGTGCCGGTTAACGAAAGTATCAATTTAAAGACGTTATCGTGTACTTGAATTTTTCATCTAACATACTATAATTAATTTACCACAATAGTTTATAAGATAATTTAATTTATTTGTTCCAGAGACCAAACATGTACGTTTCTTATCACTTTTATTTATATATAATAATAATATTAATAATAGCATTACGAATAAAATGTTGCATATTAAAAAATATATTTGTAAGGCATACAATAAATTTGTTCAATGCATGTTTCGTTTTTTCTTGTTGAGATATTTTCGGAAGGTATAAATTGTGTATTCAACATCTAAAACATCTTTCTAAAAACCGTTCGTAAATGACGGTAATGTTCTAGTGTAAAAATCTTACAAACTGCGTGGCTTTTGCGTGTGTTTTGCGAGGTGTTCGTTAACCGAAAATAATTCATTAGTGTCCCTCTTTGTGCCCATCGCCCACTACAACAGGGTGCTCGGAGTGGTGGTGAGGAGTCTGGGGAACACCCTGTTGGCCCGTGGTGCTGGTGCGAGGGGCGGGGTGGGGAGTGGGGGCGGGGCTGAGCGGCAACCGCTCCGGATGTCCGCGTTAGCCATGCGTCGCCGCCCAAAGGCCCAAAGGCCGTGCCGTCTCGCCGCCGCGACGCGTCGCGCCGGTGCCCGGAGCCCGGGGGCGTGGCGGCGCACCTGGCCTCGCGTCCCTGCACGTGGCTCCTGCGCGGCCGTCCTCGGCGCGTGTGCTTAGAAACCGTATTTTTATGGTCCAGCCTTTTCACCTCACGTGTACCGGGGATATTTTGAAATACGTACTTGCTCCCGGACGAACATGTCTCATTTTTAAATTAATTGCTTTAAAAGCAAAAATAATGGAATTGAAATTACAATATTTCTGGTAATCCGTACTACGCAGTAGGGGTTTCTTTCAAAAAAATTATGAAACTTTCAAAAGGTCTCAGGTACTTGAAATCCTGTTTTAAATGGCTAGATCGTATTGTTTCCATTTTATGCACGATGCATCGATATGGAACACCATGGAAATGTGTGTTGCGACGTAACGTGTAGTGCGGATTACATTTGCTTCTGGTTGCCTCTCTTTATCATCATCTCCAAACTTCCAATCTTTTTAGCCATACATTTGTTTGATACTGACCTGACAGGTATTTCCCTTACCAGGAGTAGAATGCTTACGTGATTTTGTGTCGGTGGTCTTTTATAAATAGCACAAAAGTTCATTTAGGAAAGTTTTCTTAGCATACTACATATAGAGGAAATGCTATTCGGAACCCTGGTGGCGTTAAGACCGAGACTTCTGAATATTAAAGTGCAAAAGTCACTTATAACATATCTCTTTGTAATACATTCACTTCTATTTGAACTTATGTACAAACTCTCGCGTTCTTTTGACAGTGACAAACAAGTTGTCTCAATAGTCTAATCCAAATATGTGACAGCTGCTTTTGGTGAACCATTGAGAGTCTACTTACATATTCTCAAGTGTTTTGTACGTGACTGGTATATCCACTCGCTTCAACTTCTTTGTTCTTAAAATGCGCTTCAAGAATCCTTTGGGGTCGTCATCGCTATTCATTGCCCTGCAATAGATACTGCCATCTAGTTGAAGCTCCAAATGCAATCTAACTCACTCATGATGCAAATTATAGGCAATATTGTAAATATTTTTAGCGTATTCGTAGCACCTTCTCTATTATTCAGCAATGTCATGGAGGTTTATAAACAATGCACAATTAATAATAATAATAATTATAATGCGCAATTAATAATACACAATTCAGCTTTTAAAAAAGTGTTTAGCCTACTCGTACAGCAGGGATAGCCAACATTTTCCTTACATCGGCCCCCTTTTAAATTGCTTCGTCGACCCCTTTGACTTTAGTTTTTCTATCATATACAGCATGCAAAATTATTATAACACAAATAATTGCCCATAAATGCCTTGAAAAGAATTACACAGACAATGAATATGATAAAAAGTTGTGAAAAAATGCTTTATTAGGTTTGATTGCTTTTGTACTATTATTATTTTCAAATTTTATAAACTAATATAACTAAATGTTCTAAACATTTATAATCGTATAATGAAAAATTGTAACTTCATTTATATTATTTTGTATTCAATAGGTTCTTGATAACACAGATCAGTTGTGGGTGCATATTCGGCTATCGACCCCCGATAGATCCCTTGATCATTAGTGACCTCCCTTCAAAATTTCGTCGGCCCTCAGAGGTCGATACCGACCCCGTTGAGAAATAGTAGCCTACAGTTTCATCCACCTCTCAACCTTTGATGTTTCTGGGCCGCGATGCGCTGGAGTCAGAGAACGCGCCCTACCGCCACCCCCCTCATTCCTCCCCTGCTCGGCCCGCACCCCGCCGCAGGCACCCCCGCTCCGCGCCAGGTATTCGATGTAATGGATGACAGCGCGCCAATGTGTCGCGGTGGTGGCCAACAGAGAGACGCGGGGCTTCTCCGTTGTCGCGCAGACCCTTGCGGCGAGCGACCGCCTCGCTCCAGCTGCGTTCTCCCTGGGGCCTCGAGAAGCTCCAAAGACTCGCATGCGGGCGTCTCGAATCGCTTCGTCGGTTGACGAACCTTTGTTGAAATTCAAACTGTACTATAGTGGGTGACATCGTTCTCCACAAAAAGCGTTGAGGCAGCGGTCCCACGAAATACATTTACGGGGATGTGAGTAAATCGAAGAATTTTTGAGACGCTTTTTTGTCAACAAAGTTACTCCGGAGTTTGCATAAGTATATCAGCGTGCACTCATGATAATGCAATTATGGAGAAAATGTAATGTACGCATGTAGTGAAGTGGGTAAGCCTAATGTGCATGTTCTCGTATCTCATAAGATGCCAAAGAAGAACCTAAAGTTCCTACGCTAGATGGCACAAGTTCGGTTTTCTGCAACTGATATACACATCAGAGCGTAAGATTTCAGGTGTTTGATCAAATCTCAGGTTTTTATTGGTACAAACCTTTATCTCCGTTCGCAATTTTTCCCAAGTGTCTTCCCAGGAAACTGCGATATTTCGCTATTTTTTGATTCCCGTAATATTAGCTATAGAATATGCTTGATTGGCCACTCACATCTGCGTTTTTTCTCCGTTGGTGAGATCTGAACTATTACAAACCAATGTAGATTGTCCGGAACTTAATAAGTTATCATAAGACGCGATAATATGTTTCTGGGGTAACCACACTTAATGACATTAGAACGTAATTATCGACATGAATAATGTTTACAATGTTTATTCTTAGATCTCGGAATAAAATTCATTGCTTCTATCAATTCATTGCGTCATCTGCTCTGTGGTTGATTTTATTCATTCATTTCATATCAAAATATTTCTTTCAAACTCTTCTGTAACATATTCATAAATGACGTTCTCTTCTATTGAGCCGAAAATTTCTTACGTCTTACGATTCTTAAAGTCGAAAATTTGAAACGCCAATGAAGGAATATATTACCTTTTTTGGGGGATTTCATAGCCACAGCCATATATGCGATATACAATACGCTCTACCGAGGCATTATACGATCTAGTCATATGTACGATCTACCTAGAAATACCAAATTCATTATAAAACACATATAACTGCAAAGTAATTTTACATTCATACATGTTTGTTCAAGATTATTTTATTCAAATGTGTTATATGAATGCTGTCTAAAAATCAGTTTTATTTATTACAGGATGAAAGTAAACTTTTCAGTTATCTTCCCCCGCACCCAGTTTTTTCGCAATGTTGCTAGTGAGGAGTTGCAAATGTGTGAAACATAACTTGTTGTGAAGTTCGTATGCATGACAGCCTACGATTCATTCATCAGTGAATTCGCCATCACTGACCCCTGCGTCTGCCAGCCGTGAATGCCCTGGCACCTTAGAAGTGGTTTCCAAGGCGAACAAGGAGGGAGGGGCCAGTTAGTCCCCCAGGAAAGTGTAGAGGGATCAGAACTTATGTTTTACCAAATGCGAGGTACACTGGAAGAGAAGGTTAATGAAATACTGCTGATATATACATGGAGTGGCGAAGTCGTGGGTTTGAAAGCTAGAAATATGTGATCTGCGTTACGTTATCAATGAAACTTCTTTGTCCAAAATACGTTATATGAGTTATTCCCGTTCCATAGAAGTTTAAAAGCACTGACAAAGTTTATCCTTAATGACCAAGCTGGAATAAATTAAAAAAATTAAAAAAAATAAAATAAAAAAAGTTTATCCTAGCGACTAAATAAGAAATATCTAACAAAATAAGTTTTGCGATTGTCTTAATACTCGTATTATTTGATCTAGTAGACATTTGGTCCACGACAATGGAAGGGGAGAACGAAATTTTCTATAAGTGGATTTGATAGACTATTTAATTTGATATATATGTGGATTTCGAAAAGAATAATAATAATTATAAATATACGAATGTATTAACTTTATTATAATGAAAAATAAATAATTTTTGAACAGATCGTTAATTTGGTTGTATCAGCTCAATTAAGGTAATAAAAGGGACTGCGTGATTTATCGCGAGGCAGCGCGTTGAGGTTCATTTGTGGCAGTGGTCTTCTTCCTCCCCCCTCTCCCTCGCAGAGGCGCGCAGATAAACCGGCCGCGCGCCGCCGCCCGCCTGTGCTGTCACCCCGCCCCGCTGAAATAGGGGGTACACGCGAAACGTAGGAATAATTTTTCCTCCCTTATAACTTAGCCGCCGTCGACGGATAAATAGGGAGTGTGGGAGAGGTTTACGAGCGAACGCCACGCCCCTGGCGGCGGCTGCGAGCAGCCGCGCAGCGCCCAACTGCGCCCAATTAAGATGTTTTCGACGGCATAAATCACGGAATAATTGTAGCGATAGATTAGGCGGCGCACAGTCCATGGCGGCGCCCCACGGCCGGACGCGATCGTCCTCCTCCTCGTCCTCGCCCTGGCGTCCTCAGCGGCGCCTTCGAAGCGCCGCGCGCTCTGCAGACCCGAGTTCGTGGTATCGGTCTGTTCTGAAACCAACTCATTCGAGACGAACCGAAGAGGGCGATCCACTGTGTGGGTTTTTACACCTAGAAGAAACTTGCTACGTTTTATGAAGTCTTTATTGCTCGCGAACGTGCACGAATACATGCAAATACTGTGTTGATTTAGCTAATTGAGTTCTTGTATGGCGTGAAACTATATAGATTGCCCACTAAGCTATGAGTTATGCTCTTCTAGAGTCTTTAGGTTCTGAGAGGAGCGCATTCCTTTGCTCTATTCAGTTGTCGCAACGATTCCGCTATTCAGTTGTCAGAAGAGTTCGAATGTGCATTATAGTGTATTTTGGGAGATGAAAATCAATATTAATACGATGGAAAATGTTCATCATGCCTCCAATAATATAATTTGTCATTTACTGGATTCGGCTCGTTGGGGTTAGCCGGTTGAGAGGATATTAAATAGCGACGGTTGCGTTACGATCTGCATCTAGGGTCACTAGACTCATCTGTGCAGAAGCGACTTCTACTGTTACGTTATGGAAATATCGCAATATATTTCACGAAAGTTCTTTATCGTTAGCGATTGATCACGCTAGTGGAAGTTTAGTATTAACGCTGAAGGAAATTTAGTATTAACGCTGAACTAGTTCCGCACGTGTACCCAACTACACATCTGCATGCAAACAATTACAAACGACTAGGACATGCATACAAACACGATACGTTATTCTGGAAATTAAGCGATACTATTCCCAGAATATATAATTTAATTGTATCTTTTGAAGGAATACATGAAACGTGTTCTCAGTTGATTAAACTTTAAATATTCACGTGGTTGCCTTCTTGCGGTCTACATTATCTAGTTTCACACCAAAACTGTTTTATTGGTGAGATTGCAAATTCACCTGTGCGATTGGCGGAATGTTGAATTCCATAGTATTACAATGGGAATGGCGTGGATTGTAATTGGATGCCTGTGCGTGGCAGGAGCGGCGCGTGACCCGGCCTCAGGATGCTGCGCAAGGCGCTGATGACGACGCAGGCGGAGCCTGTGGACGTCTCCCAGGCCAAGGTGACGGTGGTAGGCGTGGGTGCCGTGGGCATGGCCTGCGCCTTCTCCGTCATGGTCGAGGTAAGGCATCCTCTTCATTCTTCTCTTTCTTTTCCTTCATTCTTTCTCCCTTTCTCTTTCTCCCTTTCTTTCTCCCTTTCTCATTCTCCCCTTTTCTTTCTTTCTTTCTCCTTTTCTTTCTTTCTCCTTTTCACTCTTTCTCTCTTTTTGTTTTTCCTTTCTTTCTCTTTTTGGTCTTTTCTTACTTTCTCTCTTTCTTTTTTTCTCTGACATCCAGACTAAATTATGTGACATACACTGTAGGTCCTTAAAGACAGCTTGTTTTGGAACTAAGTTTAATAAGGGAATCCATCTAAGATATAGAACAAGGAACATGCGATGAGATTTTCATTACGTGATAATTCGTACCAGTGTGAAAGTTTCTTTTACAATTACATATTGTATTTAAGAGATGTTTTTTGTGACATACATGAGAAAATTCTTTCTCTCTCTATTTCTCTCATCTTTTATCTCTCTTTTGCTAAAGTGTTATGTCACTGACCCTGCCTTTACTGGCGGTGCAACGGATTTCATTTCTAATAAAAGTTCTTCCATGCAATTTGGGGTAGGGCCAAATAGATACAAAGAGGGACGAGAGAGATTTTCTTGTTCTCCAAATGGCTAAACTGTGTATCTGTGGGGGATGTAACAATTTAGGAATGATTCATGATGTCAGATGAAATTGCGAAGTATTTAAAGGGTACTTTGGGCTCGACCTAGTTTGCAAAGTGACCGTAGTTATGAACGTTTCATTGATTATGAAATCTAAAATTAATTTTTTTAGTATTTTCTTTTAATTTCTTAAAACGTAAAACACAATGTCGTCAGAGTTGTAAATTTATAGCTTGTGTAATGATGAAAAGCAATCAGATTATAATATTCTGTTGCTGCTGCAAAAAATGAGTTTAATCTCCTCAAGTAGGGATCAGGAACCTTTTCATACATCTTTTCATACACGTTATGGGCAGTTTAACTACGTTACGGGCTAACATAGCTACATAGTCTAGCGGACTACATATATGTCCTACCTAGTTTTTGTTCAAGTAAAAAATTTAGTTTCAATTCAATAATTGTATGTCATTAATACTCTTGAAAACAAGCTTGGGATGTTCAGGTATAATATTTCAATGAAGAAACACATCAGGGGTTTTAACACATAATTTTATTTAAGAAAACCTTAACGCAAGAAAATCAGACGTACACACTTGTGTATATATAAAAATGTACATTGACAGTAATGTATAAATACTTGAGAAAAAATACCATAGGCAAATTGAATTTTGAAGCTTTTGTTAGTAGGCAAAAGAGTAATTACACCGTTTGCGGGACGCTTGAGGTGGCTTCACTGGCTGCATGTGGCCTCCGGCCCACGGGTTGCCGTTATAAAAGAAATCTATTCAAGAATACAACACGGGCGGAGCAGGGACCATACCATACAAATATGTAATTCTTTTTTCACCGGTAGAATATCATAGCTGTTGAAACGCTCCAGAGAGCACAACGTGTGCTCCGCTAATTGTTTTTGTACTTTGAATACACAAAATTGAATCTATGCATTTCATTATTTTCATATTCACCTGTTTGAATGACATACCAAATAACGTGACAGTTTTGTATGTATGTGATAAGTATTTTGTAAGTGTTAATAAGTATATAGATTGGTATTTAAGTTTTATAATTCCATGCAGAGGGCTAAATTTATGTTAGCATATTTCATTTCTATGAGTTATTTATTTTCAAAAATGGGTATGTAGACTAGGAGAAGAAAAATAATTTTATTTGGGAATTTTGTTGTTATTTATTAATTGTTAAGTTTTCAGAGGACTGTTGCATTTTTTACCAAAGATACGGCAGGTCAAAAATATTTGGGAGCTAATAGAAATTATATTGATCAACTAATATTTTTGTTATTTTTATTTTTTCTACACTTACTATCATATTTCTACCTACTTTCTATTAATTGTTAGAAAAATTTGTTCGGAAGTTAACAGATAGTTTGTTATGAAGACGAAATATTCATGATGCACTTATATTTGCGACCAATGTCCAGTACGCATGTACGAGTATAATAATTCCAAACGAAAATAATTGTTTCAAGTAGTGCAACGAAATCTTGAAAGTAATGTGCATGTGTTTGCAAACCTAAAATTCTTCCTTTTTTGACAAATATTGTTAACTCAAGTGGAAAAATATTTAATGCGTTTAACCTTTTATTAATTTCCAATTCAAATCTTATTTATATGTTGCTCTCGCACACTCAAAAATCGACTCGAGGGTTTATTTTGGAACAGTCTTGGTATGACGTTTGATCTATCATATCCTTTAGTGTATGGCCAAAAGAGTATATTCATGGAATATGATTATTCGTAATGGATTTGTAAACGTACCTTTTTGTACTACGTGTGTTTTCACACTTTCTTAATGTTTAGCAGTTGCATGCTGACTAGTGATGTCTTCCTTGAGTCACTAGAGCGCTTCTCTCAGTGAATCACTGCGCAAACAATCAATTTCACCGTATTCATTAGCATACCCAACTAAAGCATAACGGAGCTCGACAATACAAGCAACTTGAAAGACTCTTCAATAGCCACGTTACAGCGTGTGTCATCCAGGCACCACACCTCAACCGCACACAGTAAACATGGGGCAAAGAATGGCAGTTTGCTATGAAATATCTTTCTAACTCTCAGCTTTGTACCTTCTTGCAGTAAGTCAAGAAAATGGGAAAAGAAATAGTGGAATATGAAGGGATGAAGTACACTTAAGAATTTGAAAAGTTAAAAGTTAAAAAAAAACACCCTTCAAAAGTCGGTTTTACCTTTATGTCGGCCGTTTTTGTAACCTGAAAAAGAAAGTTTATCTTTTTAAAAAGTGTTGTAGATTTTTCCATATCACTTGCCTTTCATATCGCAATGAATTTTAATTTTCCAATCTGTTTCTTGAGAATTAAATAAATAAAAAAACGTTTGAATTCGATTGGAATTTTTTATCGAATGGATTGTTTTTGGATCGCCTTCAATATTTAAAATGCTAAAAAGATAAAATATTCAATATTTTACAGAATAATGTTTACTGTGGTTTGTGGAATATGCAAAATTGAGTTACTTATTCCTGTACGTGCTGATGTAACTCCTAACAAATTGTTTTTCTTCACTTTCTAAGAACCAGTCATGCAAAAAGACTGGCTTCATGTTTTCCATTATTTCAACAATTAATATTTTCTGTTAAATATTATCTCATATTGTGAGTAAAGAAACAGAAATATAACGCAAAAAAGAAATAACCAGAAAGATAAAATTGAAAATATTAATAAAGGAACAAATCACATTATGTGTAGATCATGTTTTATAATTTTATGAGAAAACATTTGTCTTTCCTTAAACAGGACGTTAATGATTTGCTTATGATTTGTGCAGTTACCTACAAATATTCACTGATAGAAAGTTTGTAGAAAATAAAAAGTGATCAATCAAAATAAAGTAAAATTTAGATCCATAGCTTACGTTTGTGGAAGTAATATGTATAGCGCAGAAGCTACTTTATGGATTTTTCTCTTCTGTTGTGTTCGCCGGCATTAGAGATGGTAGGTGGCTGGAGACGCTTGATGGGAAATTACCGGCCACGAGCTTATTTAGACGGTCCTTAATAACTTCTTGAATTAATTACGTTCTTGGAGCAATGAGGTCGTTTCAGTAATTAGTAATTTACGTTCCTCGACGAACCCAAGTTCAATCTACCGATTCGTTTGCATCCAGAAATAATTCGAGACGATGGCGAACGTTGCCGTTAAAGCAGTTCAACCTTCCTTCGCGAACTCCCAGCGCATGAGGTTGCACATTCCGAGCACCCAGTCGGTCGGCTGTCGACAAAAGACTGGCATCGCGAGCGGCTAAGATGCGTTTGCCTGAGGTGCAGCACAGGATTTATATGAATACAAGTAGGGCAGGACATACACTTGGGATCAGTTAGTTAATAGACTACACCAGCTACAACTTAGACCCCTCCCCAAAAAAAGAGAACTTCCCCTATTTCTTTAGTAAAAGCAATATTTTATTTATTACACGTCTTTCACGGTGTTGTTTTTAATTTTTCAGAAACTTTCTAGGTTTTGGAAAACTTTTGATACGCATTTACAAAGAAGTAACTACATATAACCGTCGGAAATATTCGTGAAATGCTATTCTATGATTTACTAATCATGTTCTGAATATTTAATCTTACGGGATAATTATATAATATCTTACGGTGTTCATGAAATCATGATGTTCTAATCATGAAAGAAGGCGGGATACGAAACTAAATAAAACAAAGAAACAGTGAAAAAACTAGAATTATAAAAAACGACAGCCAATTATTTTTTGTTTCTTTTGCAAATACTCACTTTATTTTCAATGTTCTGAGCCTACAAAGTGTATTTTTTCATACTATGGTCGGTGCATTGTAATTCTTTTTGCAAACTGTGTAATAAATGACGTCGAGTTAATAGAAACATTCTTTGTAATTAAGATAATTATAGAAGGGTTCTTTGTGTTTTCGAATTATTAAATAATTATATAAGCAATAAAAAAGGCGAAAAGTTTATAGTACCCAGGAGATGTTGCCGATTGAATTCTGCAGATGCAATGCCATAAACAGAATGATCTTTAGCTGGGAGTTCGAAAGTTTACAGAATAAGATATTTCAAGACCAAACGGAGATCCTTTTACTAAACGTCACAAAACCCAGATATGAAATTTTGTAACGATTTCATCTCAACGAGGTATGAAATTCGTGGATTTATTATATATTTTAGACTTCAAAAGTAAAATTATTTCACCTAAAAATGCAAGTGCCAAAACAAAACCGTGATTGATAGCAGAACATTAAGTTAATTCATCTTTCATCGAAGTAATATGATACTTTTTAATCACGAGGTCTTATCTTTGGTTCCTTATTTTCCTATTTCTAGCTAAATGTCTGTATTCGCTTAGTTGAAATCGACAGTATGTTTTCTTTCGAGGGGAATTCGAGAAGTTCACAACTTTAGGGACATGAACAATCGAGGTAATATGATACGTTTAAACCAAACATCATGTAAAACTGGTATGGAATTCACATGAAATATGTCAAAAAGTAATATCGATATTAATTTCCACCGACGAATTACATAATTACAATCGAATTCGACAATCCAATGCCCAGTTTGCTGATCCAGTTGAAGTCAGCTAAACTGGAAGGCCTGCAGGTAGGAGACTGCGCGTCACAGCGCCGCCGGTGCGCGCAGGAGGTTCCCATCGCGCGCAGAAGCCCACGCACGCAGCGCGAGAGAAATGGCGGCCATCCGTCAGGCGCCCTAATGGCCGGCAACGGCGCTCCCCCAGGCGTCCGCGCAGCCACGTTCACGACGCCGCACCTCCGGGGGCGACGCACCCGACAATGAGGCAGGACAGGCAATGCGCTGTTGGAAAAGAAGTGAGGCTCGTTACGCTTATAAACGCTAACAGTGGCCTGCAGTCGCAAAAATGCTGCTGAACAAAACCACACAAAATGGTTTTCCGAAAAGTGTGAGAATGAAGTCAGTTCGCCCAATACGGCGCATGTAAATTGGGGACCAGAAGAAAAATAAGTGTTTGACCCACATAAAATTGAGTGAGGACCGCTCAGAGAAGGACATACGTAAATTCAGGACCGACTACCTCATCCCTTCCAGGTAAGACTGGAAGGTGACACTTTATTTTCGAAGAATATTTTCATAGCCATTATTTTTAAAACACAATTCCCTTCTTACACCACTTCGCCTTTTTCAGACTTCGGTCTGGCGTGTTTCTTTCGAAATATGGTTAGGTTAAGGTTGCTTTTCATTCAATTGTATCATTGATTTATTGAATGAATAATGCTTATTTTGCATAATTCGTGAACATGAAATTAGGACACTGTAGTGCTTTCTTTGCGTTTCATTTTGATATAAGAGCGAGTCTGGAAGATTTTGAATAAGGCACAAGGATAAACTGGGCAGCAGCGTGGCGGCGGCCCCCTTAACGCTCTTATTTGATCAATGTGTCCTTTTCCTGACCTGGGTTGGTTTGGTCCGCAATTTACATGTAAACGTAAATTTTAAGTTTCGCAAGAAATGATGAAGGAATTGTTTAGTCTCCGATTTAATGCGCAATATGAGAATAGGCGGTGTACCATAATGAAATATTTTCATTTTCAGTCAAACTCGAAGCTGTTTCAATGTTGGGATAATTCTGGGGTTTCAATTTAACAAACCCACAGTCAACACTCAAAGGACGGAAGCTGTATCGTCTCTTTCAATTTATGCGCGCATTGGAAACTAGTAATATAAATACGTGTTTTTGTACTTTTCCCGAGATCCTGGGATCATCTCACATGGCAGAAGACTGCTTAGTTTTTCTTTCAATTAGAGCGAATTGAAAATAGTAAATATAAATATGACTCGTACATATTAAGTGCGAATCAGTCGGAGAATGTGTACGTTGTGCGAAACACGTGAATGAAGTCCGAAGAAAGAACGTTCGAAACGTACTTCGGGCTTTAGAAGTTAACATTAGCCAACACAAACGGTTACAAAATGAGAAATACGTTTTAGTGACAAGAAATAGCACGTACATTAAAAATACGGATCACTCCGATAGTGGGAAATTTCTAATGCCAGTGAGAGCTAAAGCATGTAGTTGCGAGATCCTGTGTCAATCGTAAATTTATTTGTACACGCTACAATCAAACGAAACATCACTGTACTGCCTCTGACGCTAAGGTACATATTTCACGATTTAAATAAAAACAAGCTTGGGGCTGTGCAACGTACAATTTCCAACGCACTTCTGTTCCAAAATATTTCTCACACTTGGGTTCTCACGATGTCTCACACTCTCACGATGTCTCACACTCGGGCGGTCATATTTAGCGTAGGTAATACCAATATTAACTGGATGAAATCCTGAGATGATTCGTTCATCGTCATTCAAACAGCGTGATCGTCATTCATGACTGGGATATCTGCGCTCTATAAGGGCACTCCTAACTTTAGCCGTTTATCACTATTTAAGAGCAACATTTATATTTTGATAACGATGCTAATTTCTATACTTAGTGCTACACTTTCAGTGAACGAATGCTTTTGATGGATTGATGATTTTGATAGTATGATATGGACGATGAAATGAGATGCGGAAGAAATTGGAGAACATTGCTAAAACATTTTACGAACTCGCTTTGTCCTTCACAAATTCCACCTGGATTGACCGAAGTTTGAACCCCAGTATCCAGAGGTGGCAGTTCGAGAAGTCTGACCACACCACGGGTGTTCCCATTTACGCTTTCGTAGCGGAAAATATCATGAGAGCAGCATTTCATTCGTTTTGATTGTGATATTCGTTTCTCAGATGAAGATGAATTGGATTTAGTCAACCTATGTATCCAAAACAAACACAAATCCGAAGTGGAATACGGTATTCTTTGGAAGTGCACAAATGCTTATGTATGCCTATCGGGCGTAAATATGTCCTTGACTATTGATAGCAGAGGCTCGAGGTGGGATGGAAGAAAATACTGGGAAGAGAGACTGAACTCACGAACCTCCTTTCAGATACTCAGATGAGTTTATTGTGACATACGGCTGGGAAAGGTCACTCACGGTTTATATGTATACAAATGCCATCGAACTCAATACTGAGTCTGGGACTTTATTCCTCTAGTTCTATTGGTTATCTTAAAAGTCACTCTGATCAACTACCTTAATCACTTGTTATTGCAGTGTCTAAACTACGGCTTGGACGTTCAGAAATGCGAGTACAAGAGTTACTTATTCTTTTGAATATGCGATGAGAGCTGTCTTTATAATTAAATGATACTTAGCAGTTCATTCTAAGACAGCGAAGTAGTTAATAAGAAAAAAATGCGACTTTTATAATTCAGAAATATGAATTGTAGTCTAGTTTTTAAAGCAGTTTTGAAACCGATTACTTTCATATCCCATGTCATTATCATCTTTCAGGAAAGCAGCGTTTGGTAATAAGTATCGGAATGATGCGCGATTTGTCTTGTGTTATTTCTGAATTATGTACTTTGATTGAACATTGGTCTGGCAACTATACGAAGACAGTTCATTAAAACAAGAGATGCTTCTCAATAATAAGGATAAAGAGTTTCCGTAAAGGGAGGCAGGTAGGGCGGAGCCTGTGACACGGTTCGCGGTGCGTAACCAGAGAATGTGTAATTGAATTCAGAACTGAAAGAGTTGAAATCGCCGATTCGCAAATCTTGTGCATTGTGCTGATAAGATTCGCATCTAATTACCGAGGAAGGTGGTTCAATACAGTTGTGAATCGCGTTTTAAAACCAATTTCTGTCATCTGATATATCGTCGGATACTTTCGTTTAAACGAAACTTCACAGAGATTTGGTAATTATCACAGCTGAATTGATTCTCTTTTTCCCATATTTTCTTCCTTTTACTCTTAGTCATTTTCCGTGGGTCTGACAGTGTACCCGAGTGCATTGAAACACGAGAGAGTTCTCGGTAATATAGTGACTACGCGTGGTGCTTCCGTTACAGGAGTCTGTAGCCTCATTCACCCTATGTTACATCGCTGTAAGGCAAGCAGGCCAGAGACAGGAGGAGATGGTCGAGTATCGACAGGCGTCAGTGGGGGGGGGGGGGGGGCGAAGTCTGACTGAAGGTGGAGTTACTGGCAGTGACAGTGGGGGCGGCGGGGACGGTGGGGTCAGGGAGGGCGCTAAGGGGGACGGAGATGGTTTTCAGAGTGTGGGTGAGGGTGAGAAGACGGTGGTGTTGGCGGGGGCGGCAAGTGCGGAGAGAAGGCGGAGGTGGAGTTCAAGGCGAGGACGGCAGCGACGTCGGTGATGTGGGGGCGGTCGGGGGCGGTGGTGGTGGTCAGCACTCGTGTGGGGGAGGGGCGAGGGCGGGGGCAGGGGCGGCGTGTTCGCGCCGTGTAGCCGCGTCAGGTGGTGGCGGGGCGCGCGCCGTAAACACGTCCGGCAGCTCGATTACATCGGCTTTATGGAGCCCGCGGCGCCGGCAGACACGGCCTGCCGCTGCTGGCTACCGGCCACGGCGACACCCGCCCCGCCCCGCCCCGCCCCGTCTCGCCCCTCTCCGCCCTTTACAGCTCGCGAGTACGTACGCTCCCGCCACGCCGGTCGGTACATACGTTGCCACTGACAGGCTACATCTCTGCCCGCCGCTCCCCGAGCACTTTACCTCGCGGAGTGGTGTAAAAAGCGCAGCGCGTCGGCTCGCGCCCCGCCCCTCCCCGCCCTGCTTCCGCGCCGCAAGGTGCAGCCTTCGACACCACGGGCTGGAAAAACGCGTCTCGTTCTACATCAATTCCCGCAACAGTCGCAACTGCTGAACGGGCTGCTAACAAAAGTGGTTGTTCATACACCCGTGCTCGCAACTTTGTATTGGTGTTTAAGTGTAATGAGTATTTTGCAGTCTAGTTTACAACGTCTGTGTATGAAAGTTTACACCTCACGAAAAAAGAGATTCGATGACATTTTATATAGTCCAAATGGTATCAAATTCAAGCATGCCGAAAAAAGGAAAAGCAGCTGCAATATCATAAGTTTGCATTTGCCAAATGTATCTAGATTCGATAGTCCGAAATGAAAATAGCACCTACAAGTTATATTAGAGTTTTTAACACTAATAAAGTAAATCGAGAGAAAAATATAGCGTAGATCCAAGGTAGTTTTTGAGACTGAAGAAATGCATAACTATAGATGGAAAAATCCGAAATATTTTTTGTAGGATGGGATTTTTGTATATACTGGTGATGATGGACCAAAAGAGTAGTCCTACAAGTATTAGCATGTACGAAAGTTACTTAAAAAGCTATTGCAGTTATTTTTCTCGCGATATTACGTGTCTGACATGAAATTTTGAAATATGTATTGAAAATTACAGATATATGCCAAACTTTAATGCGTACGTTTGCCAGAACTTAGATATATATACCTAGTAACGTAAGGAACATCTATCATTGTTGGGGAGTAGTTTATGGTAGTGCGCGTATGACAACAACATACAACCCTCAATGTTATACAAAATACAATATAGTCACGATAATCCGAGGTAATTGGGGTTGATGGTACCTCAGGTTAGAAAAAACTATTTGCAGATACTAATAAAGTTACATATACATACATCCATTATGTTTCAAATTACAGCAGGCGTTCTGTAGTAACGCACTGTACAATGAACAAAACAAAAGAGCGCGAACCGGTCACAACTATGTAGCAGACTGACACAGGCACCGACCGCTGCAAACTTGATCTTCAACGCAGTGTTGCCAACCCGTCAAGAGCCAGCTCTACAATTTCGCCGCTCGTTTGCTTGTTTGGGTGACGTGGCGCACATCAGGCCTTTCCCCTCTCGGATTGCACGGAATCTCGAATTGGCGAGGCTCGAATTACCGCGACTCTACTGTATATTCATCAAGGATTAGTATACATCAAGACCATAAAATTGAAAGGTCGAGCGCAACAGCGGTCTAACCCTCCTTCATTAGAATCTGAGATATTGTACGTCAAAGTTGACATTCTCTAGTTTTTAACATTTTTCTTTTACATTCATTTTATTTTATTCAGTACTTTCTCTGAACATAAGTATTCTTTGCCATACAAGAAAAACTGTCAAAAGATTAAATGAAAAGGGTAAAATTAATTAAATTATATTTCTTGACACATCATAAAATGTGTTGCTCAGAACTCCAACACTGATAGCGAAAAACCATTTTTTATTTTAGAACAACACAAAAATAATCCTCGAAATTTACAGAAATGTACATTTTTTACAACTTTATTATTAGAGAAATTAAAAAATATTATATTTGTAGGAAATTATTGAAAATAAATGTTATAAAAAATTATTGTTTGAACATAAGCAGTTTGATGCAATCAAACTGCTTATGGTCATGATGATTGATACATCATGACCATATTAGTATATATAAGAAATAAAATATTAAGAAAAAAGAATTACCATTACATTGTCATTATACGTAATCAGGTATGTCAAAGAAATAATCATCTTCGTGCTCATGATCTTCCTTCATTAGTTTCGGAAGAGAGACTGTTGAAGAAATGATGATATACGGTTGGAACATATTTTTTTAAGTTCTTTGATATCTTTCAATTTATTGGCTTTGATTGACTGTGGAGATTTGTATTTTACAGGAAGAATAATTTGTGCGAGATCAATAGTGTGCTTCTCTCTACGAGTTTTGCCCTTAGTGGCATTTACTTGTTGTGATAGTGAATATAGAAATATTTCCATGGATGATCTTTAGTAAGTTTCAGATATGAAATTTTACTAAAATTCACGGCAAACTTATCTCCTTCAGTGAATTGGTTATATGTGCACGTGACTTTATAAGCCAATTCTAATTGGTCAAATTGGGTTGGACTACTGTTGCACTAGAAGTTATTTACAATTACTTTGGGAACAAAAACTGGCAGTGCTACAAATACCCAAATACTTATTTTATTCAATATTTATTGTCTCTGCTGCGTAGTTCATGGTTAATGAAAACAAATTGCGCAGTTAATTCAATTTTAACATCAGAGAGTGTTAGACCTCTGTTGCGCTCAGCCTTTCAATTATATGTGAAGAAATCCGTCTTCAAATTATTTCGTATTTGCGACACGGACAAAAAAACCTGTTGCGTTAGTGAGATTAGGTTCATATTTTGCAGGAAGTATCAGCAACAGGTGTCACAATTTCTTCTAAAAACATGAGTATTATAATTTACTGCTGATGTGCCTGTTTTACCTTGAATCGGATCTTCCGAAATCGGAGAACTTCCACAAGATTCCTCATTCATAAACGACGAAATAAGTCTACGTACGTCCGTTGAAGATTGGCTGAGTAAATCAAGTTCATTTAATTCTTATTTATTAATCGTATGGGTTCTTTTGTGAGGACACTGGCCATAGTTCCGCGCCTGTGTATTCGACCCAGCTTCTTTTGAAGTTTCCCCGGTGCGGGTCTAGGAGACCTTCGGGCAGGCACTCCCTGTAGGCGTCCCTTTAATCGACTGGATCTCAACTAAATCCGAGCTGTCTGTTAGGGAGAGCGTGAGATATCGTTAGGAAATGCTGGAGAACGTGAAATTGCCGAAAGGATTTTAATTTTGCCGGGCACGTGTTCGGGCGGGTGTTCTTTTACGTACAACGAGTATCTCATGGTCACAGTGGAATTTTCCGCCCTTCGAAAATCCACGCATCTCATCCGGGAGCGAACTCACGCCCTGGAGGTTCAGAAGCCCGTGAGCTAACCACTCTCCCACCGAGACACGCATTTGTCGCTATTTTGCTGACTTATAAATTGCAGTGCAGTGCAATTTGCAGATGCAGTTCCACCGGGGCTGCGTTTTAGGAAGTAAATGGGAATTCAGTTGCTGATGGATCCACTCTGACCGTTTGCCTGAGGTTGAAGATGGAGACATCTGCACTACGCGCTGTCCGTGTGTTCTGTAACCTTTCCGAGCGAGGCCCGTCTCGTTCGCACTGTTTTGCCTTCTGCCGTCCCGCAGTTCCGCTCGTCCTTCGTTGCCCCGCCATAATTCCGTCCCATATTTTCGCCGTTTTATCGTCCAGCCGGGAACCCTTCCCACTGCCCCGCGGTGTAACTGTCTGACGAACAAGTCTCTGAACTCTTTGGAGATATGGAATACTCCGCGTTTTAGGCAGAGATGACAAAATTGTGGTCGACATACTTCGGGGGTAAGTGGCTAAATGTTGATTCAAAATATTGGGGTATTTAGTCGTAAGAAAAGAGAACTTACTGACAACCTAAACGTGGCCAAACCTTTATAGGACGCGGCGTTACCCAAACGGAAAAAAAACTTCTGTTACAGGTAGTTAGGCTGCGCTGTCTGTCTTGGATTCTGGAAAAAACAGAGATCTTAAAGCCATGTCAGCACTCCACTCTCTTCGAACTGTTGTGGATTTTTTCGGCATTCAGCCATTGAACGGAATATCTTTTCTTTCAGTTTTTATGGTCTTTGCAAATTTTTTGGGGAATACTGAGTTGATCTTTTAGTCGTCCACGTTACTAAAACCCAATTATTGGAAGTATGCTTTAAATATACGTTTGATACATTTTTCAACTGTCGAAATATTGCAATATTCGGTAGTGAGAATTGCTTTAAATGCTTCTGGTTTAATTTTTCTGATCTACTTTGTGTCAAAAAATGTTTTTTTTGTTTTTGTACAATCTAAATTGTATATCCAAAGTTTGCTTTCTAAGTTATCTTAATGCTTTTAGAAGCTACTAATCTTGTATGAAGTGGGTAAATTGAACCCGTCGTGCTTTAAAAGAATTTCGAAATACATGTCTGCATTATGCGCTGGCCATTGTGAATGCGCATACATGTCTGCATTATGCGCTGGTCGTCATGAATGTGCATCTTTTTCTAGCTTCATTAGCCATAGTGTCGTCATATAATGCGAAATAACTGTTAGGTGCAGGAATAATGAGAGTTGACTTGCAAATTATATTCATATATGTGTATGAATATAATTCATACGGTAGTAAAAAATTTAATTCTTTACTACCTCTCTACACAACCGTGTAAATTAGAAAATAAATACTGTAATTCACCGAACTCAGAGGTACTTGCGCAAAATGTGGACTGTTCACAAAAACGCGATGCTTTGCACTTCCCACACTTTTAAATGATCTGGGAGATTGGACAAACTACATAGATTTTGCGGAACGACGACTTATGTTTTTACGCCCTCTATTCGACAATTTTAGATTTCCACACTCTTGTTTTTAAGACTACCTCTTTGGTTACGATGTTCGTATCCCATGACACAGCTACACCTACAAGTAGACACGAAAATTTTCCCAAAATCCAAATAACAATATCCGGTTTATTTGCCACTAACATTCGGTGAGTTTAAATTTAATTGTACAGTATTGTACACAGCCACAGTACATAGCCCCACAACCAGTCTTAGGTTCACACTGCTTGGAGTATGTGTTTGGAACTTTGAGAGCGTTTAAGATTTCCCCATGGAGATAACTACAGATCCCATTGCTCCTTTTCGTATCATCGCACTTTGCTAGAATTGGACAAGCTGAGATATGATCAATAGTTTCTGCCTGTTACTGACAAAAACAACATTTATCGACCACATAAGTTTTGAAAGCCGCTTTATCATTGTGTCCTCAATCTTGGACAACCATTTTTCACATTTTTCAACTGCATCATTGTGGCTACATTCTTCGCCTTTAAGTCACATAAACGTTGATCTACATCTTTGTAGATATGCATCATGTTTATTCTTTTTAGATGGTTTGAATGGTTTGTCTCTCCGCGGTTTATGTAATACATTTACACATTGTCATATTTAATAGAGTTATAATAATACTAATAATAATAATAATAATAATAATAATAATAATAATAATAATAATAATAATAATAATAATAATAATACCTCTTCTGAGGACCAGTCGTATTCTATCCTGGAGAGAGATGAACGCGCAATTATGGGGATCTGCTTCTTACGGCTGTATTCCTTGATAAGACAAGGTTATTACGCCTTGAATTATTAATAATGAGGTGATGAGGGGTGAAGGGACAATCACAAATACGACCATGCACACGCAGGACTCGAACCTGCAGCCTCCTCAGCGCAGACGACGGCTGCCGCAACCGTCTGCGCCACGGGGTTAGAATTGTTGTTGTTGTTATTATTATTATTATTATTATTATTATTATTATTATTATTATTATTATTATTATTATTATTATTATTATTATTATTATTGTTACTATTACATATTTTTAGAAGTTGCTTTCGCAGTATCTGCTGCACTTCGCTGAATTTGAAAAAGCTCTAGGCAGACGATAATTTACAAAACCTCCGGATTTCCTTGTTCCCAACTCTCCATGGCTTGTGTTCACGTTTGCACAGGGGCTGTGCACCGAGTTGGCGCTGGTGGACATGGCGGGGGAGAAGGTGCAGGGCGAAGTGCTGGACCTGCAGCACGGCACCACCTTCATCCGGCGCGTCAAGGTCTACGGCAGCAAGGGTGAGAGCATAATTCGTTTGTATGGTGCGGTAATGTTTATTTCAAGTCAGAAACCTTTGGCGAATATTTAACCGATAGCTTGCGCTAGAGTTCCGTGACGATCCCCGTTATTACACGTGTTAACGCACAATCACTTACGCTTCTTGATATTTCAATGGATACATCAGTGGATAATATGTTGGCCTGTGTAGTTGTCCTGTGGGAAACATGTATTGAATTTGGATAAGTAGAATTTACTTCGGATACCAACATTAGACGACAAAAAGTTGAAGAGCTTTTATGACAATTATTTTGAACAGATTGGTGTAAAGTTAACCTTACAGCCCGCCGCTGTAATGTGAATCTAAGGTCATACCTTACGCGTATGTTGCGTCGTTAAATTTCTAACGTATGTCGCGTGACTCGTGGTGTACAAGATCGAGAGGTTACAAGAGGTTACAATAGGTTACAATACTCCCTTATAGAGGTAGGGTAGCTCAGAAGATTGTGCCGCTTGGGTGGTGCACCGACTAAGGTCGGAGTTCGGGGAACGGAATCATCGGTAAGTGGTCGCATTGGTGGTACTAATTCGACTCTTGTCAGCCCATGTTAAGCTGGAGTATTTTCGTAGTGCTAAATGTACGAGGAGAAAATTACTGCAGACCCTGAAGAGGAGGTCTTCATGTGGTGACATGAAAATAGCCGTCGAATTTCGCGCCCGGTTATGTGATTGTTAAGTGTGTTTTTTGGCTCTATAAAAATGTTACGCAAATGTGCAAAACCCTTGTGGTCGTACAATTCGAAAACATACCTTTATTCTTGGTTGTGCGCAACATATTACCTGTGAGCATTAAAGGTATCAGAGAAGCTATTGAAAGACATCTTTTCCGAATGCTTTCACAAAACCACCCCAGCGAACGATTTATTTCGAAACCGAAGAATGTCACCTGCGTTCATAATTCTTGCCTCCCCCCCCCCCCGCGCCCTGGGGCCTGGAGACAAGCGGTCGGGTCTCGGGGCGTCGCCGTTGGATCTTCGCCGCGGCGACCTCCCTTGTGAGGACGATGAGCAGGTGGGAGCGTCCCGCCGGATCCCAAACCTCCCCTCCACTTGGGATATTTGCTACAACAATTACCTCAGTCACATTTATCCATCTTTGGGTTCTTCTCTGATTGAGCGATTTTAAGGTTTGATAAGGATGGCTTTTAGAATTTAATTTTTCCATAATTATGTAAGGGCGTAACAACATACTACGTATTGACCAAATCATCATTAATTTTAACTCATTTCCAAAAATTACATTGATTTTGATTTTCTGTTAAAAGTAAACAAAAAGGTATTTAATATTTTGTTATGTTAGTATATTATGAAATACCTATTTTCTTAGTGCAGAATAATTTATCCTACGAAAAAATTATTAAAATATATTTATAAATTTATTCGAACATATTTGTTTTGAAATTTTTGTCCTCAGATGCAACATGCAGCACATGCTTTCAGAGTAAAACTGCATTTCATTCTTCAACCGTATAAAATGATTCGAGTAATAAATATTTTGAAATATCTGTATTTTTCTAAATAGAAGGAGATTCTAAAATTTAAGGTAGAAAAATAAAGTGTGTTGGCGGTCTATATTGAAGAGTAGGACTTGAGTACCACGAGCATTCCGTGCACTTACAGACAAATGAGTTTACGCGTCTGGGTCATAGAGTTTTTTGGACGCGTTTTCCAGCGCGTGACACCGTGGAGCTACTCCCCCACCCGGAGGACCCGGCGTTTTTCGGTCTGGACATTAGAGATAGTGATTACTTCGTGCGACGCGGTGCTCGTGTAGCTGAACTGAGAGTCTGTAATTTATTTTAAATTATTGTCCATTTTAGCTGCAAGCGGGAGGAATGCATCGGTTATTTCCGAATTGACGTCAATTAGACACGTAATAATTTCTTGCGAGTTGAAAGTAAGCAATATCTCGTTTTCGCTTGTAGCGTTTAATCTTTTAAGTTCACTCCTCGCCAGTGTTATCGAATCTAGGGCGGATGCAAGTAGACCAAATGACTTGGGAAACAACTCGACCTGCCATTCTCAAAAGATCGATCGATGCTTTTCTACACTATGGCTCTTATTGCTGAAGTATTTCTTTAAAACAAACCCGAAGTTCAGAAATAAAGAAACATTTATGTGCGAGAATCTTTTTTTCGTAATACTTCCTAGAAGTCTTAAAAAGTTCTGAACATTGAAAAAAATTAATTTTACGAAGCCGTGGGTGAATAATCTGTGCTCTTCAAGATTACCTCTACGATGAAGAAGCTTGAGCTTCAGTAAAATCTCATCGAGTATATTTGTGGGTATTAAGTTTTAATTATCATTCACGTAAACCAAAAATAAGATTGTTGATATGTCAGTTAAAACTGAGAAAATTAGACGAACACGTATTCACCGACGAAAGGCGACATTTTGCGTCGAGAAAGGGTTTGGTGGATCAAAGCTGTAGGGCATATACGATCTGAAAGTAGGGCAAATACGATCTGAAAATGTGCCACACGTTATGTCATAAGTATGTGTTAGATTCATTTCGCTTTATACACAAATGCTTGTCATACTTTTGAGGTAATTTAACTTTTTATGTTGAACTCCTATAAAACCAGCACTTCTTTCCCGTGGGCGTCGTTTGAAATGATGTGGGCGCACTCGCACTTTAGAGGTGGCGTTGTTTTTCCCGCCGTGACGGCGCGTCACGCCACAGGACAGCGGGGGTGGGGGAGGAGTGACGAGGGGGGCTGTCCGCCCAAACGTCTCTGTTTGTGGAGGCGGGAACCGGGGCGGCGGCGGCGGCGGTGGCGGCGGTGGGGCTGTCGACGGAAGTCCAGGCGCTCATTACCCGCACGCCCTCCCCGCCGCCCCGCCCCCACTCGCCCCGCGCAGGGACATCTGGGCTTGAGGGCAGCGAGGCGAGACTATCCCGCGCCGCCATCGGCTTCTCCCTCCCACCCCCGCGCCGAAGAGCAGGTTCCCCTTCCCCTCGCAGCCACAAAGTTTAAATTGTAGGGTTCGGAATGTTTTCATCGTGATGTATTCCTTCTTTGTATATTGTTTCGAGTTCTTTATTGCGTATTGAAATGGAGTTTCCGAGAGTTCGAGGATACTGCCGCGCCTGGAGATTAGGATCGCGGGGAGGCGGAGGGCGACCGCCAAGGAATGCGGCCCCCGCTGCCCCAGATGCGGCGGCGCAGGCCCCTCCCCTTCCCACCCCTTCCCCATCCTCTGCCCCACCCTGCGCATGCAGTTGCAAACTCCTCCCCGCCCACTTCATCGCCCCGCTATTCTCTTAATTCTCCTCTGCCCTTGGCGCTTGTGCTGCTGCTCGTCTTCCTGGTTACATACTTCCCCTCATGCGAACTTTTTTCGTTCGGGGCCTTGCTCCAGCTAGAGAGAGGAAAGCTGTTCTGGTGAAGTCCAATTTTCTTTGCGTAGTGGATACAAGGTAAAGTATCTAAAAGAGAAAAAAATCGTAGAATGCCATAATACAATCAGATTGCACACTGTGAATTGTCAATTTTCTCCTCCATATCAGTAATGTCAACACACAAGAATAGAGGCACTTCTAAAACATTTTCTTATTTCAAGTGAATGGCGTTAATGTGGGCGGGGTCGTTGAATACGCATCTGGGCGAAGAATAACATATTTTACTCGTACCTCGACTGCGTTGTGAAACATCCTTTACGGAATTTGTACTAGTAAAAACATGCAGCCTTTTTTAACTAATTACAAAATAAAGATTTTTGAGATCGGTCACTTTTCTTCTGCATCAACGATATATCATCACATAATTAAAATCATTGAATAATGACACTATGTACGATGGAATAATGTGGATTCAGCTTGATACACAGTATTTCCATCCTTTTAAGAGAAATAATTTATTTCTTCAATGTTCTGCGATTGAGTGCTAAAAATTAAGTTGGCTTCACTGTTTTTCGCACTCCTTTGGGACAAATGGAAACTCCTTTGGGAAACTAATTGGAATAAGTGAACTAGTTTTCTGACTCCACAGCTGAATTAGTAATGTAAGGTCTTGTGCGTTCCGAGTCACTGGTCGAGTTTTTTTTTCATCATTTGATTAATTAGTCTTATTATTACGCATTAATTACATTGCATCGTACATTTCCAACAAATTTATACATTTTTAAATGATTTTATTACCAGAAACACGTTTTCAGTTAACGATATAACATTACAATTACCCCAGTTTGCTCTCTTCATCCTACAACTAGTGATACTGTTAATAGAGTTTACCCTCACGAAATATAAAAATTGAAACGTTGTTATGTTGTGTCCGACTATTCGAAATTAACTTGGCTGTGTGATAATGGATATTCTTTCGTGATAGTGGTATAATGCCGAGTATCACATAGTACATTATTGAAATCTTAATTAGAAAATTTTCCTATTTCTGTTCGGACGGCAACGTTAAACTCTTTTGAGTCATGGGTAGATTTGATAAATCATATTTGAGCGTAATGTGTTTTCTACAATTTTAGAAAGGATATCTTGAAAGGTTTAAGAAAAGATAGCGAGTTTCCGAAGTTGTCAATGAATCGCATATCGGTGAATACTTTGGGAGTCCCTAAAATATTGTGTTGTAGGCAATGTGAGCTCCTGGACGACCGTAACTTATTTTTTCATTTGTTGTTTTTTTCAATATTGTCGTCGTCGTTATCAAATTATTAGATAAAAACAAATTATTTGTGTTTATTATCTTAGGAATGGAGTTAGCATCATGCAAACAATTAAAAATTCCGAAAACTACTAATGTTTTGCGTGATGAAAGTCTATTATGACTGCGAAACAAGTATATTTTTTATCTTAACCTCACAATAGGATAATCAAGTCATAAAATATCCCCTTCGTCATTCATTGTACATGAGGAAATTTATAAGGTCGTGTCAAGTACAACCGGAGACTTTTTTTTTTCTGTTAACAATTGGTGAGAGTGGCCGAACGAAAATATTGTAAAAGCAAACGTGCAAAACCAATATACAAAATTTATTTCACTCAATTTTTCTGCTAACTTCACCCAAGGGCTTGCGCGGAACCTACGTTCATGCACCGGAAACGAGCGGAGCGAGGCGCGGCGTGGCACGGGGCACGTGACATTCCGAGGATGCCGAACACGCGGCGCCAGACGGAGATTTTTTTCTCAGACGTTTTAACAATAAGACTGATGGTCTGTCTGTGAAAACAAAGGGCGCATCTCGGGCACGCCCTCGCCGCTCGATACCGAGTCGTAGCCGGAGCTCGAGGGAGAGGCGGGGCGGGGGTGGGGACGGGAGGTCAAGCGGGGGCAGCCGCGGCCGGAGATGCTCCTTCACCTAATTAAATCTCCACCCGCAAGTATTGTTCTCCGAGCCCCGACGCCCGGCTCGCCTGGGCTGCCCACTTGTCGCCCGCGAGCCGCCGGGCTGGGCGGGTTCCACGTATCCGGTCTGTCTCGCAGTTGGGATTTCAGATAGACACATAGACTTATTAAAAGTTTGCTTTGAGCTAACGCTCTGTGGTAAACAAAACTACAATTCGTATTCAAGGATTTAATTCAAATTTATTTTTAAATATCGCTATTCATATTGTATTGCTTAACCATACTTAACATTTGTTGTACGTAACACTTCACTTCTCTTTACGTGATTTAAAACGTAAAAACCAAATTGATGATGTTTGCAATCTTTAACGGTGTTTGATAATTCTATATTTTTTTCAGTATATTATAGTACGATTTAATTGAGAGATTTAGAATTTCGCGGACAATTTGTTTCCTAAGAGAAAACTAGGCTACTATATTTGTACATCCTCACTCTCATGGTTTGAGGAAATTGAACGAAACATCTATGGGAGACATCACGAAAATTCATGTTTTCGCAGTCTCTGGGTGGAGTTCCCGACGACTGCCGCGCATTTGTTCTGACGGGATGTGCTTAAGGTCAATGATGAGGAGTTCGGTATTTTGCAGAGCATTCGTTTACTCGGGAAATAATACGTTTTTTACTTCTAAATTTTTAACTTTATCGTTTACGTAGTTCTAATCCATTGTTTTTGTAAGGGGAACACATTTTCGAGGCTCTCATTAATCGCATTGCACCAGGAAACGTTTCTTTTGGAACTAATTAATTCTGGTACCAAAGAAGACGACACTTTGTGAAGCATTACCTTTTCTTCTGGCCACGACCCTTAGTCCACACATTCAGTGTTTGAAAGTACAGGCTGAATGGTATCTTGTGCTACCGTGGTAGTGACGGGTGGGCAGCGAGTGGATACTTTCACAACGTACACAATGCATCACGGGCATTTAACACGGGATCAGCTGAGTTCATGAATAAAACATACCCATAGAACAACGTTAATATGTACACACAGTCCATTGCCTCGGTAAAGACGAAAGCTGAGAGTTGAACAAACAATTTTATATAACACAACTTGTTTGTCTGAGGTTATTCATGCCAGTGGATATAAAAAAAGAAAATTAGTGATTTTTTTATCTAAATCATATTTTCATCTACTACACGTAGCGCCTGTGAAGCTAAATAATAAAAGGTAACCACAACAACAAACGCCACAAACACAGGACAATAAAGCGGGTTAGGTAGGTAAATTTCATTTTACTATGGAGAAGGAAACCATAGACCACAATATATCCCTATACAGTACAGAAAAATAGGTATAGTTAAACGTTTAGTACTAGCATTTACTCTTTACGAACAGGCAAATGTAATGAAATATATAAATGCAATGCAATTTGGGCTTATTTTACAAAATCTAGCGGCTACTTCTAAAAAAACTACCAGCTGTAATTCAGAAATTGCCCTCCAATATTTTTGTTTCCTTTTGTACAGGGGGCATAGGATTGAGTTTTTCACTGTGGACTTTCCAGGTTTCTTCCTGTCATATAACATTTCATCCTGTCAATGAACATTGATGACCGAATAACCAAACGACATATTTTTAGAGTGGGAATGGTAAAGTCTCAAATATAATATAACTAGTGGTCCTCAGTTCAAGGTTGAAAAAAAACAACAGTTTTTTAATAAAACCAAGCGGAAGTGGTTTTTTGTTTAAATCAGGTATTTTTTATTTAAATAATGTTCTATGATTTATCTTTTTGTTTAAATATTTTATTTCATTGTTTGAAATAGGTTTTCTTGGTTTTGGCCAGGTTTTTTAGTTTAATAAAGTATTTTATTTAAATCAAGTTTCTTCGGATTTAATGTTATTTAGTACCTAACTTTTTATAGATTTGTTTGAATAACAGAGATAATAGACATAAGTGTCACCTGGCAGTCCTGTTTGGGTATAATAAAATAATATTTAAAACAATTTATTGCGGACAATAATGAAAACAACTCTTTGCCGACATAAATGTGATAAAAGACAGTCGTATGAGAAAGTAGAAATGTAGAATATTAAAACATGTTGCGATATACTGAACATTTTCGTTAAATTATTGGCATAAGACATAGTTTAATGGGAATAATTATATATAAAACAAAATTAAATACAATAATTTTAATACAAACATTGGTACCAAAGTCATTGAATTGCTAAAAATAAGTCAATATTATTATGATTCACTCTTCCTGTTGTTATTGTTCCTCACTGTCATTGTTATAGAGTTTAAAGAGAAAAAACAGTTCCGATACCTTATCTACCCCTAGTCTATTCCGTAGTTTGTACTGCACTAACCGAAAAAAACGCGCGCTACATTTCTGAAAATGGGTTGAGGCGTGATCAGCTTAAACACTTCGCCGAGGTATCGTTAAGTTTTGTTAATTTTATTTAAATCGTCCTCTTGACTTTTCCGTTATTCAGAGATGGAAACATTGGATGTCACAATTTTCTCGAATAATTTGAAGAGTTAGAAACCATGCTAGGAACTTTATTAGTACTGGAAGGAATCGTGATCCGAGGTATTTTTCTGTAACAAAATTTAAGGCAGCCTTTTTTTCTTCCGTTAATTGAAAATCTGGGACAATCTGCTTTGGATCAAACATGTTCGCTAGCACATTGTCAGGGGAAATTGTGCCATTTTTAGATGTCTCTTGGTGAGACCTTTTTCCTTTCTGACTTGTGTCAGTTTCCAGCTTCTTCCAAACACGCACAGACCCCGATATGGAACATTTTTTTCTGAGCTTTATCGAGGTGCAATCGAAGCTGCGTCAAGAGTGTAAGCAGATTCTCCTCTTTTCGTCAAATTCCTATGTTTGAAACTTGCGACAATTGGCTTATCAATAAAATCTCGATTTTCCTAAGGGTACTAAGAGAACTCCAACGGAGAACCGACAACAATTTTGTAATGTGCAATACATAAAAAACAAGACTTAAATAATATACAGAAATATTACGCAGTGAATATTTACTAAAATAAATGAAAAATAATAAATCACCTAGTTCTGGAGGTATACCCGCGGAGCCACAAAAAATCACAAGATGCAGATGTAGAATATCTTACAGAAATGCATAATAAATGCCTGACCGTAGACCTGATGTCGGGAGAGTGGAAACTTTAATATATAAGTGCCATTTATAAAAAAAGGAAATAAGAAATAATGCACAGATTACAGGGGAATTGGTGTTACATCTACAACGGGTAGACTGTATGGACGCGTTTTACGAAAGAAAATTGTAGAACAGATAAAATAAACAGGAAAACAACAGCAGAACGTTTCTATGTATATTATTATTATTATTATTATTATTATTATTATTATGTTATCCAAATCTATTAATGGAAAAGACCTTAGCTTATGTCAGTGAGTTCCAACTTCTTTTTGTACATTTAAAAGAAGTGTGCTAGTGAACAAATTGTGAGAGACAATGGCTAAAACTGACACTCGCCCAACGTGTGTAAGTGCTCGCTTTTATGAGGGAAATATGAGATGCGAATAAAAGCGGGAAAACTTTTTTTAATACTTACCTTGAATAAAGGGTTACTGCTTGTCACCCACTTTATGCAAAATGTATTTCAAGACAGCCGTAAGAAATTGGCCAAAAAAGTGCAGACAAATGGAAGTCCAAAACGCATCAGTAAATATTTTCAATGTTCTGTTTGCTGACAACCAAGTTGTGCTTGAGGACGATGAGAAAGATATTACTTAACAAGAAAGCTCGTGAGGAGAATAAAGAATTGGGTCTAGAAATTGACATAGAAAAACCTGAATATATGGCTGTAGGATGTGATGACAAGATCTAAATATTCATGGGAACATCCTAAAGAATACCATAAATACAAATGTTTGGAATGATATTAATACAAGAAAATAGAGTTATTGTGATATCATAGAAAAAAATAAGAGGCCGAACTATGGTTCCTAAATCATTTTCTGTATTATGGAACGAAAACAAGAATAGAAACGAAGTGCACACGAAGAAGCCCGAAGAAGAACTAGACGGCATAAGCCGTAAAGTGTCGCTAATATATATAAGGATGTTCTATAGTATTTAGGAATATAATTGAAAACCGTAAAGATAAATTCATTCGATCAAGTAGTAATGCACATTTTTAGAGAAAAAGGACAGTCATCTTCTGTCTAGGTCAAACTTTTTTTTGTAATAATATTTTATTTTGCAATTTGTTTGGGTATAAACATTTGGCAAAATTACATACAATTTTAATAACATGAGAGGAGTAAGGTCCATTGACCGTACTCCTAATATTACCTTTTTTATTTTTTTTAGGTTAAACATAATCATGTTTCTCTCGTGTAATTCGGGGTGTGTGTGGCAGACTACTCCGTGACGGCCAAGTCGCGCATCGCCATCGTGACGGCGGGCGTGCGGCAGCAGAAGGACGAGACGCGGCTGTCGCTGGTGCAGCGGAACGCCGACGTCATGAAGAGCATCATCCCGCAGCTCGTCAAGTACAGCCCCGACTGCGTGCTGCTCATCGTCTCCAACCCGGGTGAGTGCGCCCGCGGCTTCCACATTACACATACGGAATTGCATTTAACATTCAATGGCGGCTCCTAGGGGTAGGCAAGGAATTGCAGTGCCTGCATTAAAGGATGTGAACAACTTTAATACATTTCAAATGACTCACGGTTTAGGTTAGTGGAGGACGGGCCATTTCAGGTGTAAAAATACAGGAGTGTTCCTAAAAAAAATAGTAATGATGTTTTTACCGCTTAGGCCCCAAAACCTTGGATTTACGTAGAAAGTGTTGTTTCATTTTTTGTAATTTCTCGTTTTCTCACATTCTGTATATCACCGCAACATTATGTGCGGTGTAACAAGACGTGGTAGACTTGGCAGGTCATTAGCGTCATTTGTGAAGAGCGAGTACACTGCAATTCTGATGGCCGGGTGGCTGGCTAATGTACTGATAGTGTAAACTCTGGCGCGATACAGGACTGACGTAATTTGCACCATAATTCCGTCAAATTACAAATTTAAGACAAAATTTTAATTTACAAATTGCCGTTAAATTACAAATGTACAAATTCATAAATTGCGCATACATACATTCGTGGAAGTCTTATTAAATGTCACTATGCATTAGAAATTTCCAGATAGATTTGCGGGTCGCGAGTTTATCGGAAGCTACAATAGTTGTGCTTTTCGTCTGCCACGAAATGAACACATGGCGCGATCCCTGGAGGTGGCGGACGCGTGTTGCAGTGGACATCATGACGTACGTGGCGTGGAAGCTGAGCGGGCTGCCGCGGAACCGCGTCATCGGCTCGGGCACGTGCCTGGACTCGTCGCGGTTCCGCGTCTTCATCGCCGAGCGCCTCAACGTGGCGCCGGACAGCGTGCACGGCTGGATCATCGGCGAGCACGGCGACAGCAGCGGTAAGCGCGCGCGCTTCCTCACTTCAGACAACTTCGAATGCCTTCAAGTATCTTGCCAGATGTGGCTTACATGGCGCTCAACACTTTGGGGTACAAGTGAAACTCACCAAGTCCATTTTTTATGATTTAAAGTTGTTTACGTTGCTAAGTCACATTTTCTCTATTGAATTATAGGAACCAAATCAAACAGTTTATTCTTCTTAAAATATTTACGTTTTGAACCCTATATATTTACATTCTTTTTTAGGTATATGTTTTTTCACGAGTTCCCATTTTTCATCACTTTTGTCAAGATTAACAAATGAAAATCTTGGATGAGAAGTTTCACCCAGACATATGTACCTGAAGAAGAAACCAAATATATATTGATCCAAACGTAAAATATTTAAGAAGAATAAACTGACTATTAATAATTAGTTCTTATTATTCTAATTCCTTTATCAAGAAATCATTTCAACTTCTAATTGTCATTTATCTTTTCCAATCCATAACAAGTTCAATAGTCGACAGTTCATTTGCAGCCATATGTGGAATATATTCTATACTATGTTCATTAACTGATTCTACCATAATGTGTCTGTTGATAGACATATTAAATTAAAACTTCCTGCACTTCATGTAGAGTATCATTCACGTTGTCAATCATTAATGGATTCATTTCGACGAAATTATTGGAAAATATATATATTAGTAGAACATGGCTGCTGAATGACTAGTCTAGTTTGAATAAATAAAACCTTACATCGTTTAAGGTCGGATTTAATGATTCTCTCATATCTACGATTATACTCGCGATTATTTCTTCATGAAATTGACGGATAAAATGTATTCGTAGGCTTCCGCGGCCGGAGTCATTGGATACTTGGCTGTCGGGTGTGAACCGCGTCTCAGTCGATCGAGCTGACGTTTCGGCCACCGTGTTGTAGCCTTCATCAGAGCTATACTGCAGTATAGCTGTAAAGAAGGCCACAACACGATGACCGAAACGTCAGCTCGTTCGACTGAGACGCGGCTCACCCCAGACAGCTAAGTATTCGTTGCCGGAGAAAAGATTTGGAAAGATTACAGATCGATAAATTCTACAATTCTTTTATAAACATGACTTACGTTTTTATTTCGATTTAATGAAAATAATTAATACACATTTCTTCTCCCGGTTTCTTCTTCCGTATTGTTGATAATAAAGATTGCGGATGGCGTACGTGCACGGAGATTTGAAAGAAAAAATGTTGATGCGAATGGCTATTCTCCGGTCAATAGGGCGAGAATACAAACTCTGTGTCCCCTGTTCTTTAAAAACCGTAAATGCCATAGTTTTCATATCTTTTTCATATGAAAAAGTTCAGAGTTGTACGCAGTTGTAAGAAAGACGGCGCGCAACTTTGAACTCATTGTTGGAAGTCAACAACGATCACCCTCTAAGTATTTAGAATACCTCACAAGTACTTGTACGTTTTTAGAGAACACTCTTGTTATTCGCAGACACCCCGAGAAGGACCCTATTTCGAAAATTTTTCTTTTTCCACCCCATTGGCGGCGCGATGGCCCAAGGACAACCGCAGGGGTAGTACCAGCACCTGAATACGCGTGAAAAACATGTGTTAAACGGCGCCGCAGGTAGAAAGAGGGCAGCTACCCTGTCACTCCTGAAGGGTTGTCGTGTCCGGCCGGTCTGCCGACCTATGCCGTGGTCGCGGACAGCGTTAAAAGCCCTGAATGCGCTAGTGTAGAAATGTGGCGAGTGAATGGGCTGAATGCTGCGTTCTTCCGCATGAACAGCCTCCGACTGCCCCGGGGCCCCGCGCACAAGGCGCCGCGGCCGCCGTTTGATGTTCGCTGGCCGCCGCGCCGCCCTAGGACGGGGAGAGGGTGGGCACAGAGGCCCGGAAGGCGCGATTTCAAAGTGCACATTTCAGCAGTCGTCTCGAATAATTTGCTTGTATTTTTGTGCTACGGTTATAATAAATTTTTGCTATAGTAATTAATAGATGAACTCCCTTTGAATATTTTTAATCGTCAAGTCACAGGACTGCCAACTACGACACTATCTGAATTTGTTTTCTTAATATACCGTCCCCAAAACTGAATTTTAGGAGGAAAACTGTTCAGTTCTGCGAGGAACCGTTTATTTCAGACACTACCAATACCGTGTGTTGTTGCAACATCGGTTGTCGTGCGGGCTACCTTTTTTGAATGTATTAACTCAAATAAATTAAAACGGATTTTTTAAAATCATTTTGCCCACTTGAAACGAAGATTACGCTAAAACGAAATAATATTGGTAGTGTACTACTCGAGACTGTCTTTTAAAATTTGTTCCGGTACACCATGTAAAGGAAGAGCTAGAACATTTTTGTAGTCTTTTGTTTACTTTGAATACCTTGACGTTTTTCAGATCTAAAGATATCAGTGCTAAACAGTTTATGTTAATATATTATTTAAAAAAAGGTTTTATATTTTGTGAGTGGAAAGTTAACTAAGAATTACAATTGTTTGTTGATGATATTTTCATTAAATGGTGATACATCATGGACTGCCGTTGAGCAACTACTTTATTTCTTATTTTTTTCGTCTCATAAAATATCCATTGTTTATTACCTACCTTATTTATATTGATTCACAGATACTTTCAGATAACATTGTTTCTGTAAAATGTTTTTTGTGCATAAATGTAGGTATATATTATGTCTTGAATCGTATCTACTTATTCATATTATGGGAAATATCTAGGAAACCTTGGCTCTATTCATTCCTGAGCGTGATGACTGTGTTATTGCACCAAGTGGGCTTCTTTGGCCGTGGGGAGACAATGGCGGAAGGGAAAAAGTGGGAGGAGTCTAAGTGGTTCCAAGAGGAGGATATCATGTCTGGTCTTCGCCCGAGAAGAGCATTTTGATGAAGGACTACTGGCCTCCCCGTTGTACCTACCTGGCCATCTGCCGTCGGGAAAACAGTTCCCCCTCTCTAGAGGAGTGTTAGAGCAGCTAATAAACTCGTTGGCAGGGATTATATCTCAATGAGGCATTCAGTTGATACTCACTCAATTTGTAAGATTTCAGCTTTACTAATGCGTGCACTTTTTCATATCGACATAAAAAACATGCATATTAAAAAATCACGTTGGGAATGCCATCCTTCATTACATTATCATTTTAAATCGGTAAATTTATCGTTTAAATAGTGTCATTGTGCTTATATCTCTGATATTGTTTTCTGAAATGTTTCGATATGTTTTGTAATATTCTTTTCATAATTTAATCATGCTAGTTTTACAAACATCTAAATTAGTAAGCTCAATTAGATATGTTTATCATTGGGAGCACAAGAGTACTTTTGTAATGTGTTAGAATTACCGTAAGTACTTGGCATTTTTATTAAAATTAAACAACAGTGAACACATTGTCTCTAAGAAAATACAAAATGCCGCCAGATGTGAAAATTAGTAAAACAGGTTCAGATTATGGGTAGATAGAATGCCCACTGTCTCCGTCTGCTTTCGAATTCCAGTGATGTGCACAATGATGCATCGGCGTTCCTGTCACTGATCCATTGACATTCTTTATAAAGAAATGGATTTTTATGATTTTGGCAATATGTGAGTGAAAGTCTAATACAAAATAGTGGTAGACATCTGAAGTTGAATGAAGTTTTCTATCGAACGGTGTGCAAGCTGATGGATCTTGTAATCCTCCTACCTTTCTTTTCCGTTTCACGCCTATTGGTATGCGTAAGCATAAACGATTTTCAGCCGGAATCGCCGGTTCATCCTTGGAATTGACAGGCGAGTGCGAATTAAGGAGTTATCCTGCAGCGAATAACGATTTTCGAGGAAACCCCTATTATATTGATCAAAGCGACGTGCCCACGAGTGTGGAGGTGTGGGAACTATCATCATGTCGTTTGAAGCGACTATTAGCACTTCGTCACGGCTTTCGCCTGCCGCAAATTGAGACATTAGGCCCCTCAGAGGCACAAGGGCGGGGGGCGGCGGGAGGAGAGGGGCACCCACGCCCGGCGGCACGTGATGCGTCACACCCACCGCGTCACTCGCGGCCCACTCAGCGCGCGACGCCGGTGGCCCTGCGGACTCCGGAAGTCGGTCGCTCGTTCGAGGCGCCGTTGAATTGGCTCGGGTCTGCACGTCACGATCACATGCAAGCAATAACTGGACTAATTCAAAAATCTTAAGAATCACGCACGTAAATCGAATTTGGAAAGCAGAGTAGTAGTAGAACGTGTGCGAAGTACTGCATTCAATATTCCTACACACATATATTCTTACTTATATTGTTCCTCACGCTCCGAGTTGGCAGTTTTGTTAAGGGAAACGAATTGACGACTTGACCAGTGAAATGAAGACTGTCTTGACGCAGCGCAAATTGAATATATTTTAAGAATGCTCTTTGAACAGCTTTCTCTTCCAGTTTCCTAATTTTGAACATATAAAAGGGCGGCAATCATAAACGAAGCACCGACATATGAATTGTATCTCTAGCAGGGACATAAAAGTAAATTTCCAGAGGAGGACATCAACCTCTCTGGGTGTGAATACCAGCACCTTGTTCTCACTGGGGGGTGTCGAGTCTGCGAGGTTTATCGATTGCCTAGCACAGATTCATATTCAGGGAACGCTACTGATACTACCATTACTACAAAGCTACTACTATAGTAAAATAATAATGATAATAATGAAGATAATAATAATAAATAATTTCCGTAGAAATGCACTACATTCTTGACTTACGTGGCCGAGCGGAACCCCAAAACCCAATCGTTCGTGTGGTGCGCGAATGCAACGATCACATACAAAGCATTAACTAAATGATTCAATATTTTAAAACTAAGCAATTATGAATGTATATCGACTTTTGTGGTCTTTGATTTTACTACTAATTAATAATAATACTCTACGATAATTTTACGATTTTTCGTAGTAAAACACATTGTCCACCAGTGTTCGTAACATTATCTACGCCCTCGACTTATGTTTGTTCGCGGACACCGTATTAGTTGCCATAATGAAGACGTTGCAGTTTTGGATTGTCAATTTGCAAAGTAAGTGATAAACAGTTAACACAAAAAAAAAATTTTGACTGTGTCTCACTTTTAAGTTTGCGTATTTTAGTAGGCGATAGATTGAAATCCTAATACTCGTTACCAGCCAAACGTCTCTTTCAGAAAATAGCAACTTAAAAATACTTGTTGGGTAGTGTAATTTTCTCCCAACCTGCAGAAAAATTTAACTTATTTAACGAGCCGGTTGATGAACATTTCATTAATCACATAATTTTCAGACCTTTTAAAAGTTTTTGTAGGTTAAATATTAAAAGAAAATAAATTACACACTTAAAACGTCAGTTTATTTGTAAGTTTAAAGAATTATCTTCGAGAAGCAGTTAGTGCAAATTTCTTGTATTTAATTTTTAATTAGATAATATTATTTTTTATATTATTAAGTACATTTACAAATATTGCAATGTTAATATGAATAAGAGATGAATATGAAATATTTTTCTTACTTGTAAAATTGTAATTAGTTTGTAAGCAACAAAAATTTATAGCATAACATGTATACAAAATATACCAAGAAGTGCATTTTCAAGTTTGTTGTTTGTTGTCACTGGTTGTTTGAATTTTAACGCTATTTTAGTCGAAACAAAAACGTTTCTCTCGTACAGTAAAAAGATTAGCAGTAGTCGATGAGTAATTCTTTTTTTATTTAATGAGAGGGAAATTAAATGCTCGACATGATTTGGGTAACATTGAAACTGAATTAGGAGGCCGGTAGCGAGTGGGTTTGAGGAGAAGCACTGAATTAAATTACTTAGAATCCGATCCTCTCCGCCAGCGTAGGCTTCCGCGGCTTCTCTCTGAGGGAACTCAAAGAGTAATTCTGGAATGAAGAAATATGACAACTTGATGATAATATTATCGAAAGACGAAAACATTATCATAAAATATTTCATAATAGGTGAATAATTCACAAAAATCATTGACAATTGATCTTTTCTATTATTGAAATAAACGAAAGAAATAACTACAAAGTTAAAATATAACAAATTATATTTTTTCTTTAAAAAGTACTCAGAACAATAGGAGTACAATTTACAATTTACAACTTACAATTTACTTTGCTCTCGCAGTCTTGAATTACTACTTAGTCTTTCAATTCATGCTCTAGATAGAAGACTATTTTTTTCTCAATATTACCTTTAGGCCTTGAGCTGTGGAGAAGAGGGCGCCGTTGTTCCCGCTGAAAATTTTGAAAGGGGTCTTGTAGCCTAACGTAACAAAATATTATTTTTCCGTAAATATGTGCAATTCCTGATTAAAAATTACGTACTTTACATAAAGATACATTTCAAAATTTATAATGATGATGGCAATCTATATATTGTTACTGTATATATTTGAGTAAATATTATTAGCCTACAGTCTAAGGTTATACATTTTCAATAAATTCGACTTTTTACTTATTTATAAATGTCAGCCGTGTTGGATAATAGTCATTAATTCTTTGACTCCCTATTTTCCAGTAATTAAAATTAATTGTTACTCTAATTTATGACCTTTTTGTAAAAAGTATTACAGATATATCAAAAATTACAAACTAATTTCACATTTAAAATATATTTTATGTTTTCGTTCATTTGAATGTTACTTTTGAAATGGCGATTCTTGAAAATGTATCTGGACATTGGTAATTTGCTAGCATAGAATCAAAAAGTTATTTGGGCTTCTCAAAAAGAACGGACCTGATACATTGTATGCGATTTCTCTACATGCCATTTTATACATTTTATGAAATCATATTAAATGATTTACATAAAAACTATGAATACAATGTGTGGAAAAGTCTTAAATTTCCGCGAAACTATGAAAAATTGTAAATTGTGCATTGTGTACTAAAATATTGCATGCAACGAATGAATTCCGGGCAAAACTCGAAGAAACTTTCGAATCTACCTTTGAAAGGATGTTCACCTGATCCTCCCTTAGATATCACTTAAAATATGTGAAAAACAATATGTAGTATACAAAATTGGCCGAAAAAAGTAAAAATGTAAAAGAAAACAACAACAAGACTATTCCGAAACAATGCCAAGACGGAGCCGATCTATCCTACAAACGCCCCAAAATATACTGAAAATTGTTGTATAAATGAAATGTCAAAGGTAAATAAAAAGTTTAATTGATAAGGGGGCTAGCTCGCTCTTGTTTTAGGCTGCGCAAGCCTATGTTCTTACCATTGGACCGTACATTGTTTACAGAAACAAAAGGCTGGATTAACGGAACTATATTCCAGTTAACTGCGGCAACACCGCTCGCTCGACACTTCGCAGCCCCTTTCCCTGAGGAAATTGGTGAAATTGGAAAAGCAGGAAGCAGCTCAAGGGGGCCCGGCTAATAATCGTTGGAGCGCAGGGGAACCTCACGGGAAACGCATGAAGAAAACGGCTCTCATCGGGCAGAGAGACATAGGGGAGGAAGTCGTTTCTTCTGCGGGGAAATTAAACGTTCTAACAACCCTTAGAGCAGTTGTTCCGGGGCCTTTAGGCGATTTATGCAAACGATATCGTGCAACGAC
This sequence comes from Gryllus longicercus, assembly GCA_038098605.1. Lineage (NCBI taxonomy): Eukaryota > Metazoa > Arthropoda > Insecta > Orthoptera > Gryllidae > Gryllus > Gryllus longicercus. The sequence goes on along the minus strand of JAZDUA010000188.1, from coordinate 1,558,293 downwards.
TCCCAACTGTTGAAATAGCAACTGTAAGCATAGCCGCATGATAATGCATCTATCATATTTAAATATTTGTATTCTACCGTTGGACATTATCCGGAATCCTTAAATAATGTGATATGCTGAATAAAAAATATTTGTCATGTAAATATGTATTATAACGAAATACATGATTCTTAACATTCATTGGAAGTTGAGCGATCCACAAAATTCGACATGCAAATAGAAGGATATTAACGCATCAGTGGTATGTGTTCTTGACAGAAGCTATGTCTGGTCCCTACTAGTAGTGTGTGTTTGTTACAAGAAAAGTGCTTTTTTACTTTCCGTATACGTACGTATATACACAGTATAGGGAAAGTTATGTAATGGTGCGGAAACTCTATTACGAGATTTCAACGGAAATACACGTTTGGGGATCCCCAGATACCGAAAAGTGTTTTGTTTTTTTAAACGTACGATTGTCCGTCAGTCCACCCGTCTGTCTGTCCCTCCGTCTCCCTGTCCGTCTAGTGTTTGTGAACACTACTAGCTCCTAAACCATACGTAAATTTTTTTTCCAAATTCAAGAAGCCCCTGTCCATCTGACTCGAGTCAAAATTTTGAGATTTTGAAAAACAATCTTCAAAATTCAAGAATGCTTGTATTTAAAGTTTTTATTTAGGATACTCATTAAATGTTTTTATTAGGATGGTTGTGTAGAGTCATATCTTTTTAAAATATTTTTTCCAACCAAGAACTTATAAGCCGCACCAAATGTGTTTTCCCAAAAGCCGAAGTAGCTAAAGAGCAACAAATAAAATACTATCCTATAATAATGCAATACATTAAATATTTTAACAAAAAATAGTCTTCACGAATAACGCAGTAATATAGTAGTATATTATTCCTTTTATTGTATTATTACATGTACGAGATGAACAATAAAGTACAATACAGTACAGTACTGTATAAAAAATTGATACTATTTCATTATTTCTGAATTTTACTGAGTTCCTGGGTATCTAATGAAAACATAGATAGATACCTCTCACTCAGCCGAAGGCTGTGTAGTTAATGTCAATTTTTGATAGCATTGAAATTTAGAATCATAGAAACGCATTACTACTGTCACGAAACGCAATACTATGATGAAGCAATACCTATGTAGTCGAAATAAATGTGTCAAATGTTTAACGCAAATTTTGGCCGGACTTCAATTTCCGGTACAGAAAATATATTTTAACTCAAAAGTTACAGTGGGATATTTTCCCATATTTAGTAAATGATGTAATAACAATATTTTTGCGATTTTAATAGCAATCGATTGTTTGTTATTACGTTACGTGTTTATTAATATTAACATGATTGCTCTTGAGATATACACGAAACAAATTTTGGAGTTCTTTATAAGTTTTATGATTGTTATTTCTCACATTCCGCATAATGATGGTCACAAGAATCTATCGTGTGTAGTATGTTTATTTGATTAATTTTTTGTTCCGAATTTCTGATCAGTTTTTGGCCCTACCTAAGGGCTACTTGAAACCATAAATATAGTAGAAGGTACAGAATGAATAGCTCTACAAGTAGTATTTTTTATCTACTATACGCATTATCACGTGATGATACTGATGGAATATTTTACCTATTTTAAATTTCATACTGATTTATTTAACTCACATAGCTCCAGAAAGATGCCACTTAAATTAGTACATCTCTGATCTTTATTATTCAAAAAGAACATCCCTAGTGACTTAATTTATTCGTAAATCGCGAAATCCAGGTCTGCTTTATTGTTGAGATGTAAAGTTAAAGAGTAAAATTATCTAAAAGTTATCGCTAAGACGGCTAAAGGAGGGGCTCGTCTGAGAGGGGCTCGAACACTTTTTTTTCGGAAGCGAACGCGATGGCACCAACTGCCAACTCAGAAGCCAGAGCCCCGAGGCCGACCACGACTGCCAGAAGCCGCCTCCGCATCTGCCTCTCCAGTCAGTTCGGGGAAGCACAATCATCCGCGCGTTATGAGCGGACGGGAAGGAGACCTTCATTAGCGGTGCCCGGCGGCGGTGAACACATGTTCTCGCAGGCCACATTCATAAGACACATAAAAGAAGCCAAGAATTACTTTTAAAACTTAGGCGAGCGCAGTAGAGTAGTGCCCATGACAGGAGGGAGTGAAAATGAGTATGGGGGAAGGCACGGAAGTGAAACGTGGTTTTGAGGAAGCGTCTGTGAGGAGTGGGAAGGGGTGGGAGTGTGGGTGGGGCCAGGGCGGGGCGGTGAGAAGGGTCTGGGGGAAGGGGTGGAAAGGGATGTCGTGAGCGCCACTGCGTTTCCCAGAAGCCTTCGCTTCGTCCAATGAGCGAAGGCGCCGCTAATGAGACTTAATGAGGAACAAATTGGCCCGACACCCTCGCCGCGCTTCGCCTCCAGCCGCGCGTCTCTATTGTGTTCTTGCCTCTTTCTTCCTGGACCACAACTATCACAAACCGCTACCACCGTCACCACCATCACCATTATTACTACAACCACCACCATCATAAACAGCATCATCGACATTACCATCCATTTCTGCCACCACTACCACCATCATCATTCATCCTTAACAATGCCATGAAAACCTCACCACCACGAGAGGGTTAGTGGCGTAATAACTAGTGCATTACGCCTTCCTCTGTTAAGGACTGAGTTGGATCTCTGTCCGTTCCGTTGGATCTCCGTCCGTCCGTTGGATCTCTGTCCGTCCGTCCGTTGGAAATCATGATGGAGAAAGCAAACGTTTAGCAGATTTTCTCACCGTGGCCTCCCGTTTTCCCTGCCTTTCATTCTACGATTTCTCCATCACCAATCACATTATTATCGCTATCATCTAGGAATTATATTTTCATGAGCTTAAATAATCTTAGCAGTTAAGACACCTCTAAAACTCGATAAAAAACCATCAACGTTTCTCACACCGCCAGCAACACCTAAACCATTACAAATACCACCACCAATACCATAACCTTCACCACCACCAAGAAATTACCACCTTCTCCACGAAATCACCACCACCAACAACAACAAAAATAACGAGAGCGGCAATAACAAAGTAGTGCCCATCACAAGCCCAATCCCCAGTTCCCCGAATCCCACCACCGTCAGCGCGTCTTCCTCTTCTTGGAGTCCAGCCTCCACCGGAGCTTTCCGCTCTGCAGCCGCCCTTCGTCGGGCGAAGCGAAGCGAGACGCCGCCACCGCCGGCGCGCGGAACCATTTGTCATCGCGCGCGTGTTTCACACGCCCCCCCCCCCACGCGCCTTCATTCACGCGCGATGGCTCAATCCCCAGCTCTCGCCCGGGGCGGTCGCCGGCCCTCCTCCGCTGGCCGCTGGGGCGAGCTTCTTCTTCTTCTTCTTGGCGGCGTCACCCTGGGCGGGCATTGGACACCGGGTACCGGACAACCGGGACATGCCTTTCTTAAGCAGTTGTTTAATTAATAAATGATGCTTTGTGTGTTCGCTTGACTCACACGCGTGAAACATCCATGTCCTTCTCCAGATTCGAACATTTAACTGTTCTTTGTTCTTCGGGGGGAGATATTTCGCTTTGTGATATCCTTGGCCAGACGCAGGCTACCAGATGTCAGAAACCAGCTCCTTGGCTTTTTAACATTTGTTGATGAAGGAAGGATGTTCTATGTGATACTTTAGAGCGGTGAGACGTATACTTTGGTAATACAATCACACACTTAAAGCTCACATGCCGCATTCTAACCAAATACACACATCTGCTTGTCGTAGAATCCAGAGCTGAACGTAGATCAGCTTGAAACGTTACTTTACTAGTCAGAACATTCCAAATTGAATTTTATCGATTTTACAACTTTTTCCATTGAACATGAGGTACATCGAGCAAAGGGGTAGCTAAAACATTTCTCAATTTGTTTGAAGTAAAAATGTTGATTTAGAGTAACTTGAGAAGTGTATAAAATACAGATTGAGTTTTTACTTAATATCAACTCAAAAAAGGAACTCATTTCGTAACAGAACTAGTTGAAATTTAATGAACTGTGTTTCTTAGAGTATTATGAATGGAGCCTATATTACAATGATAAAAAGAAAAATATCATTTAATTTTCTTACTAGGTGATCTTTTACTTTAGACTGAAGATGTGTACTCTAGAATATATATTTTAAACATTATTTAAGGATATTTAATGTTAATATTATTTTAAAAAATTGTTTGAATTCAAAATGTTTTTGAAAACGTGTTTTACTTTTACATTAACTTTGGTAAACAATAAAATAAGTTAATGTACCTATCTTGGTCTTCTTTTATGATCAAGAAATGTAAGAAAATAATATTCCGCTCATTCTTTGAAAATATACGATGGCATCTCACAAAATGTGTACTATCTCAACAAAGAAGATATTCCATTTCCGAAGATTCGCTTTTACTGAGGCTCCGGTTTTCATTTACATGAAAATCGGAAATCCAATTTGAAAGGTCCCGCTTTCTCGGGACGCCCTCCGGATGATGGAAGCGCTCCGCGGGAGCGGCGGGAGGGGCCGAAGAGCGTGTCCGAAGCCTCTTTACGACGCGGACGTCTCGGAGCGCGGCTCCTTTCCGAGGAGCAGGAAGGGGGCGTGGCGGGATGGGGAGGGGATGCACGTCGCCCCCCCCTGCCAGGAATACTAAGCCGAGAAAGAGAGACCGGTGCGTGACCTGTTCACACAGAGGTTCGCTGCTTGCTCGGCACACGCGTTGAAATCTCCAGCTGCGGAATTAATAAAGCGCGTCTTCGAATTTTCTCCCGATGTATTTGCACAATGTAACTTTGTTGATGATGTGGTGTTGGGAAAGGATGACGTTGAGAATGGATGCCCTCCAAATCGTACGTGGGATGAGCAATGATATTGTTCTAAGAAATGTCGTTATGTTAATTTATTTTCACTCAAATATTAGCCCTGTATTTTGAATGACTATGTCCGGGTAACAGAAACTTCGCCACTTTTTGGCCTCGGCTACGAATCGAAGAACAACATTCCACAAGTGTGACGCTAAATAATCACTTGACGCTACGGTTAGTAGATTGGTTGAGCAATACAGACTCATGTTCCTGCGAACCGCAACCTCACATCGTTTATTCCGGTACGAAACTGCCATAGAGTCTATTATAACTTTCTAATTACCAGCCCCACGTAGTGTTTCCGACCTGTTACATCGGGGAACGGGACGGGAGCAATTTCGTTCAACTCGGATGATGTTGCGGGCAACGGTGATTTGAAGGCGTGAGGCGGAGAGGGACGGGGTGGGGCGGGGCGCGGCGGCGAGGTGAAGCGATTCTTTTGAACCGAGCGCGCTCAGCATCGGACTCCTTCGGAATGCGGCAGTTCCGAACCTCCTATGCTGCTAGACGATCTTCGGACTCATCTCTCCCCGGCTCTTCTCACAGGTACCGCGGGAAGAGGTACCGTGGAAATTGTCCATGTTACTAAAAAAATTAATTCAGTTTAATGGAATTCCACGCTTGAAATTGATGAAAATTTTATAAACTTGCAAGTCGTTATTACCAAACAGTATCAGATATTGAAAATTTTCTAGATATTCTCATATGGAGAATCCTCGTGGAAACACCTCTTCTGCGACCCTTGTATTTCTGTTTACTGTGACTTTTTTATTCGTATCTTATCTGACAGTCCCTCATATTATTTGATAAGTTTATCTTTTAGTTTTCCTAATTTATTTTTTAGTTATTTATTCTGTCTCTCTTTCCTTACAATGTGTCTTATGTTTTAAATTTGTCAATACATTCAATGCTCTGCACTATAGAAGGAAGATAAGTATAGGAATTACCTCATCAGTACGATCTCGAATTTTCATGTTTAATGACATGGTCTTTTGTGTTGTGTAACTTCTCCACACATCAGGATTGAGGAATACTAGGTCTGTCCCCAAGATGGATAAGATTAATGCAGATGCCAAGAAGATAAACGAAGTTTTGAACCCCCAAATCGGAATATGGTATGGATAGCTAAATGAAAGTATGTGACATGCACAACTCTGTTAGATTAGAAGATTTTGAACTGGAACTTATTACGTCAGGAGTACGTTCTAGTTGGGCCGGTCTGAAGACCATTAAGGTATTGTCATTTTTGGCATACTGTACATGAAGCCCCTATAATATTTTCGAAATTTTCTAGAAAATTCCTCAATTTTTTCTTCGCTGTTTTGCTGGAATAGATGAACGTGCCTTCGGTATAGTTTTGATTTTCATAAAAACCTCTAAAATTTTGCGAAGTGAAAATATTTTTCGGAGATGTTATACATCTCGAATATTATGATTCTTATATCTTGATTTCTATTTCAGTTGAATTTATTTCTCAGTTTTATGATCTACAAATGATTTCATGTATTTAAAAAATGTAAGTTGTGGTTGAATAATAAATAGTGGCAGTAAGAGGAGAAAAAGTTTCGGTATGCTGCGCATTCCCTCTCGTTTTATTTTTTATAAATATCCTTCTCGCGCCCTCCGTACTTTATTTCCCTGTCCTCGTTCCTCCGAGCCTTCCGCTCGCGCCTTGTTCTCATCGTGAGACGCCGCTGCCGCCGCCGCCTGTCGGATCCGCTCGGACAGCTTCATTAGGGCTCCGCGCCGCGCCCGCGGCGGGGCGTCTCCTCCCCGTTGCCCCCTCTCCCTTCCGCCGCCACCACCCCGCGTCGCAGTCGCCCTCGCCGCCGCCGTCGCCTTCCTCGCGCTTCGTTTCTGAGCACGTCCCTCGTCCCGCGACCGGCGCGCTCGTGTACGTTTGCCGCTCCTCTCCGCTGACACGCCCGCTTTGTCGCAATCGCCCTCGACGTCGTCTACTTCCACGCCGCTTTTTCATTCGCTCGCTACCTGCAAACGATGCGATTGTCCTCCTCTTTCTCTTCTTGCCCACCTCTTTCTCTTCTTGCCCTCCTCTTCCGATCTGTCCCCCCAACTGCACGCCCTCTTTGCGGCGATCATCCTCCGTACCTAAGTATGTCTTCCCCGTCGCTCATTTTCTTTTGTCATTCCCTACCGTCGACCGACAGGATCGCTGTTTCCCTTTGTCGTTCTCTCTACATCCTTCATTTCGTATCCATCTGCTCCTACTCATCATCTCCTCGCCGCCTCGAACTCTCTAACAAAATCGCCCTCATCGCTTTTGTTTTCCCCCGTTCTTGTTCTTCCGGCCGTCGTTGACGTCCCTTATTTTCTCCTTCTTTCTCCTTCTCCGATGCCTGGCCGTCACAATCGCCCTCAACACCGGCGCAGTCTTTGTAGCTCTTTTCTTCCACCGTCAATTACCAGGACTCTGGATCCAATTTCTCTCTCTCCTTGGCTAACTTTCCTGCTGCCACCTCTGCCCTTTCCTGCCATCAACCCCAATCAATGCGTCTTTCCAGCTACTTATTTTATTGCGTCAACCTTTCCACTTGTTTCCGACACGACTTCCATCTTCTTCCATTCGCATCTTTGTCTCATACGTCTCCCCTTTACCTCCCATTGCCAAACCGTTCCGCTATCTTTTTCACAATCGTCCTCACGGTCGCCCTTCGCATCACTTCTGTTCTTTCGTAGTCCCTCAAGCAACTCAGGACTTTTCTTCACAGCCGTCTTGTCCTCTCCTTGCCTTATACCCACCACTCTCCCGCCTCCGTCACAAACGCCCTGAACGCCATCTTCCTCGCTGATTATTTTCTTCCGTCGCTCTCCTACGTTTGAGTCTGACTCCTCCCTGTTCTTTGCCACATTTATCCTGCTGCAACGTAATGGGCAGATCCATTTTCTTCCGTGTCCTATCTCCTCTTGTTTCTGTCCTTCCTTACCTCCATATCTCCCTTTCTGACTACCCTCCTTCGCAACACAATCGCTCTCAGCCCAGCCGCTTTTCCTGTCGTTCCATGACTCTCGCTGCTCTTCTCCAGAAGAACGTTGGGGTCTCCTGCTACTCCAACTTTTTCCCTTCTTCCTTCTACTCTCATTATCTGCTGTCGTATCTACAATCAACCTCAGCGCTGTCGCCTTCCCCGAAAGTTCGTTTCTTGTTCCCTTGTTCCATTCTGTGTTCTTCTGTTATGCAAATCTCAGGCATTTCCATTTCCACCACTTCCACATCCACCTTCCCCTGTTACCCGGCCTCTGTCAATTAATTTATCCATAGCTCCTTTTATTTATTTATTTCCTCATACGACGACACGGACACCTTCATTTTCTCCCACCTCCTCCTGCTTTCCCTCTTTCTACTCCTCATTCTCCTCTCCCGCGGTCGCCGTCCTACCAGCTCCATTTCTTCTTCGGCCTCCGTCCCTGTCTCCTCTTCCTTTGAATGCCACAATCAACCTCAGCGCTGTTACCTTACGTAAAGCTACGATTCTTAAGTTTCCTCTCCATTCGTCGGTCTTATGCTCCTCCGTTTCCTCCTTCGCAGTCCACCCGTCCTCTCCGCCCCGCGCCGCCCTCCATCCGCCCGCCGCGCCGCCGATCGCGCGCTTTTCCACGCCGCGCCGCGCCGCGCCGCGCCGCCCAGGCGTTGAATTATTTAACAGAAGTGAGCTAATTTATGGAACGCACGCTTATAGCGCCCATTAACGGACATGATTTGAGGATTTGGCTTAATTAAAACTCGTCCGAATGAATATGCACAGGCCGCGTCACTGACCTGGCGGGGGCGTGGTCGCGCCGAGGTCACGGAGGGGGACACTCGCGTCTTAGGTCCATTCCGGGGCATGGTGGTCTTCGAACGGAGTACCACAATTTCGGGTTGATATTTCATTGATATCCATTGATTTTTTAGGCGTTCGGGCATAAATAATGGTTTCTGACGTTTTGGGCGAAATGATCATTCGCTTTTATAAACTGTAGCTCTCAATCAGTATTCGAAGAATTCACGAAAGACAAGGAAGGACATATTTACTCCTTTCGAGTAATCACTAATATCGCATATCATTATCTATTTAAAAAATATTTGCTTTCAGGTGTACAGCATCTTTTGCAAAGGTTTTGAATACATTCGATTCAGAGTTATTGAGTTGAGTTACATTTAGAAGTCATTATTGTCTTAGAATTATATGGAGGATTTGCATGAGCGAGGGGTTTAGGGTTGGTCAACATTTTAAAATTGTCGAGAAGATTAACTCGGCCAATTAATACTTTTTATAAGATGTGTAAAGTTTAGTGACGTCTGCAAAGAAGTCAATTTCTGATTTAAAAAAGGATATCGGAAATAAAAATATTGAATAGGATAGGAAAAAGAGGAATGTATTGAGGTACTTCAACAAGAATATGTTTAGAAGATGAACTATAGTTTTATTAATTTAACAACTTCTGTTAGTTTAAATAATATGTTGGACATAGAGAGGCCAAATTGCCTCAATTAAGCATTTGTGTCAAACGTTTATATTATGTACAGAACTTCTGAGAGGGGAGTTGTATTTAATTCTTTCTGGGGCAGTTAAGTACGAATCTATTTGTTGATTGATTTCATGGTAAAAACAGGTATTTGATGTATTGTTTCTAGTGAAAAGTGTTTCAAAATAATTAGCTAAAAGCTCTACTTTTTCTGAATTGGTATTAACTGTAAAATTGACCGTTTTAATTGTAATATATTGTTTTTTCCCTTAGTAAATTATTTTAATGTTTACCAGTGTATAAGAAGTTGAATTTGTGCTGTAAATTTATCAAAATGATTTTGTACTTTATAAAGTTCTAATTGATTAACTTATTTAATTATTGAATTTCATTTAGTTTTTAGGAAAGGATCGCGAGAAATTTACCACGATCTTCGAAACCTATGTTTGAAGGCAATTACATTTAAAATATTATTTATTAGTGAATGTATAGTTATTTTATTATTATTATTACTATTATTGTTATTTCTATTATTATTATTATTGATATTGAATTATATGTATTGTTTGGGTTAGTTAAATTAGAGAGGAATGTAGTTATAATACCGGCATAGGATAATGAAATAATTTCCAATGTATTATGTTTTTACGAAAGGACTACGAATGGAAGAAAGATGCATTTTGAGATCAGAAAAATAAGGAATGTGTGAAAGCATATGTCTACTTGTTTGATACAAATTGTATGATAACTACTCCTGCTCCAGGGTGAATTGAGTGTCTATTTTTGCGATAAATTTTATATCCTGATATATTTAGTTAAATATTTGGATTAAGACATGTTTCTATAATTCAAATTACGTCTACTTTGTAATTATCAAACATTTTTTTGAAGTCTTCTAATTGACGAAGTCCATTGGAATTCAAGATTTTGAATGACGAAAAAAGTTAGTATTATTTTTACGCCAAAACAGTCGGTTGCAAAAACCATTTACGAAAAGTGATTTTTCCAATTAGATTTACAAAACAAATTGTTATTAAAACAGGTCTTGAACCCTTACTGAGATTTAGCTTTGCTCAAGTGCTCGTACAATTGCAGATGTTTGTCGTACATTTATTTCTCAAGGGATAATAACTCTTACACTGTCTTGCTTTGTTTTTGGGCATTTAAGCTATATTACAAGTGAAAGCCAAGGCCCACAAAGAGTTGTAGTGCTAATAGAAGAAGCTGTATTACATTCCACAGTTCACAAAGTAATGCCTTTAGTGATGTTTCATTACCCTGCGCATGTATAAGAGGATAAAATTACTGTGAAAGGAACAGTAAGAATAAATTCGAAACGAAAATAGTATTGCAACTACAACCACTTTTAAAAATTACTGCACTCCATCTCACGAAATAGCACATCTCACTGACAGACGTTGCAAGGAGTGAAGCACTTGCAAGGCGATTAACTCGAGACCCTTCGCCTCATCGCTTTGTCATTTCAGTCAGTCTGCTTGTTGGAGGGAAAACAGTCATGTGCACCGAGCTCACTGCGCACTTTTATACAGTGATTCTCACTTGATAATACCAAAGGTAGTATGGAGTTACTTCGGATAAAAATATTAATTTTTCTAATGCATATAATATTTTATTTACATAACTCATACATCAAAACAGGAATGACTCGAGTCTGAAGGGGAAAAGAAACAATTCAAGGTTTCGAATACTGAAATATACTCGCTAAACATCTGCGAGAAATAATGAAAGATCCAAGTTTCATCCTATCTGTGTTTCACTTATGCAACCGATTTCTATCATAAGCTTTCAGTATAAATGCGAAAACATTATTTACGGCAGATTTGTTTGATAGAAAAATGATTCTTTACGTCTGTAGCTCAGTAGAACTCTGTAGTAATTATTGGCGTGTTCTTTCACCGAGTTTGAAACATTCTTATTTACATATCACATTACAGATCTCTTTCGATTGGAAGCATCTGACTTATTTTCCATGTCCTATTCTTAGAATATGGTAACGGAAAAACAATAACGTGTATTTGCCATGATCCATCCAATATAGTATACGTAAAATATTTATTGTTTTATCCATGTACTATTATGTACTGCGTCCCCGCATCACACAAAGTGATTGTTTGACTTCTGCTTTTTGAAGATTTCTCACAAAGGTGTAAAAGGAAATCACTTTATATTCTTGTAATGGGTGGATGAAGAATATACTTAGGTGGCTGACAACTTTGGTTCCGAGCTTCTATAATAAAGAGGCCAGGCCGGTTACCGAGGTTGTAAAGGCAATAATTCAATAGTGTGCTCGGTTTGGGAGGCACAGTTTTTTACCTATGTGTTGTACCATGTGGGGCCATGAATCACCATTCTCAAGACTTCCCTTCGTTCCTGGCCCTATTGGATGGCGTAGGAACAAGTGCGTGTGCGCAAAGGTAGGTACGTGTGCGTTAAACAGAATCTTCCCTTCCGCCGGTAATAGTGTGGGGCTGGCCACACCCTGTGACATTCGTACATCAGAGACAAAGCGAGGCGCTGCATAGGCGCGGCCATGGTCTTTCCACAAGCTAATTAATTACTGTCTGGCTCATATGGGCTCACGGGTGACGCTAGTGCGGAATTACCGAAAATATGGGCTTGTGGGCCACTTGGGTGCCAGTAGGGGAATATTGGTAAGGGCCGTTCATAAATTTCACGGGCTCCTGGAGATACTTTTGTGACTCCTTCCCCCTCACCCCATAGGATTTTTTAAATTATTAAAAATATTGATCCTTATTGGACTTTAACAACAAAAATTACAATTGAATCAAAAAGAAAAATATAAAGAGCGTTTTTTCCATGCTCCCCTTCTCCTAAAACCCTGGGCCCTCTTTGTCTTACGGTGCCATCCTGATCGCGTCTGGAAGTTAGCCAGTCTCAGTCGGTGGGAGGAAGTTGATAGAACCAACTAGGCAGTGATTCCTCAAAAAACGTGAAAGAGTCGAAGAGGTTAAAAGGCTCTGATAGCCATAATTTTGAAATGACAAAAGAAACTAAAAATTGTTAGCACGAAAAATAAAGAAGGGAATACTTTCTTAGAATGTGATTAGATTGAGTAGCATGACAATGAAACGTTGCATTGAGGAGGGAGGTCTGCCACGTGTCCGTCTGACCGTCGTGGCGCGGCTGTTGCAGTGGCGGTGTGGTCGGGCGTGAACGTGGCTGGCGTGCGCCTTCGCGACCTCAACCCAAACATCGGCACCGAGAACGACCCGGAGAAGTGGACCGACCTGCACACGCGGGTCATCAGAAGGTGAGCCCAAGCAATTGATCTTTAAACTACAGTATGTAAACCGGTATTTGCATCCTACCAGGCAAGTAGTGGAATTATTGTCGACCTCAACTTTGACAGGCCTTGATCTGTAAGGAAAAGTATTACATATTAGAAGATGTGGGAGTAAATTAAATGAAAATCATGAATAAATGATAGTAAATAAGAAATTAATGAACGTGTCTGTTACTGAGTTATCTCCACATTTTATTTCTCTCTTCTGTTATTTTATGTGATAAATAGTCAAGCAATCCTTAGTTTCGTAAAACAATTGGTTTACAAACATTTGAATTTGAACTTTAAAATGAAAAACAAATACATTTTCAGTAAATCACTGAACCCTGTGGGATTGCTGGAAAAGAAACAGCTGGTAATTTAGGAAAAAGAAACACAAATTATATTAACAAACAAATTACACGAATTCAGTATGCATTAAATCTTCAGTACAGCCAAGAAGTTCTTTGCTCATATTGAAGCATAATATTCCCATCAGCCTCGAGGAAATCTGTTAATTACACATTGAACACGAGAGTTTATGTACAATGTCACTTATGTACAATATGTTCATCTCTGTTGAAAGCAAATAAAAACTTACATACAACGTGTGACAAACACAATGGTTTTTACAGAATAAAAGGTGGAATTTTAAAATTTAAAATGCTTTCGTCATCTGTAATTAAAAAGATAGTGGATTTTAACTTTCATGCAATATTGGTACATTCATTTTAAAATAGTAGTCACAGGCTAGTTGAACTGAATAATTGGTAAATGTATTTTTACATCAAAAAGCACGTAAATACACCTCAAAATCTGTTGAATGTACTGACCGGACATTTACTGTTTGACGCGAGTTTCAACTTCCTTTTTCGTTATCTAGAAACCTTACCCAATGTTTTGCAAACTGAAAATGTAAGAGTGTTCTGTCGACATCTGAAAGGGAAGTATTCTGTACTGAAGAGCAATTTAGTGTTATTCTTCAAGATAAAGCTTTGGACATCAATAATACGGACAATAAACTCTTTTTTCTTTCCTTAGTGAAATTACTATTGTAAAGAACTCATTTGTTACTTTTAATTTTAGTATGTGTTCGTACAAGTATATTGTACTTGTATATTCATTGTTCAGTATAGCAATTAAATAGTTAACTCTATGAATTTACTCCAATGTTGAACAAAGTTAATAAACCTCCTGCCATAATCTTCAACCTACCATCAAACTCATCGCGAATTGGTACAACATTACTAGTTATTCTTGTTTTGTAACGAAGTTTTAAAATGCCTACAGAACTCGTGTGAGATCCAGATCATATTCCCAACTCGTGGCGAAAGTGATAGTGACATATGCCGAATATAAGACCAATTTCGCAATATTAATGTGTTTTGAAACAGTGCGACTTAGCTGCAGTATATCTCTTAACGCACTCCGAAATTAATGTGTGAACAACTCCTTAAATATACAGGTGTTCCACCCCCGTAACTCCTAAACGGTTCGCGATATCGAAATGCAAATTTCGTTGAACAATGCGGAAGCATGGGGAAAGTAACATGTCGTAGGGAAATGGTCTATAATATTTTGTTTTCGACACATTTAATCATCTTTGATTTAAATGAAACGATAGGTTTTTTCTTACCAGCAATGGGTAGATAATGAAAAGAGGAATAAAGTGATGTATTAAGATGATGAATAAAATGATGTTTGTATTTTGATAGTAATTTGAGTATAAAATTAGATTTTCTGACATGTGATTTTTAAGTAAACGGACAGATCCTGAAGCAGCCCTTGAACAATCCCCGTTAGGGAAGCGTGAAGGTGGCCTTCCCGGTGTCGATACTGTTTCGTGTAGATAGAAGTCTGAGTGGGGTGGCCGTGAAGGATAACTACAGCAATCCATGATCTTGACAGGAAGAACATATCAATGAACATGAATATTAACGATCAGAATAAGAGATTTTTCCCTTTTGTTCTTCTCTTTTATTTAAATTTAATAAATTTAAATTTATTAAATATGCTTTTCTTCTACCGAAATTCCAAGCAACAATAATAGAAAAGAACAACAATAAAAATATTGTATGGGAAGGATAATAATAATGAAGGACGTTTACAAACTTACAAGAATCAAGCTCATTATGTTAAAACAGAAACAAGCCATCATTTTAAAACATGACAAGAGAATGAATGTTTAAAGATTTTCATTGAAATATGTCGATTAATTCATTAAATAGCAGATAGGTAAACTATTTCTCTTATTACTTACAGTTAATAAACTGTCTATTTAAACATGTATCAAAAGTACGAATTAATAAAAATTTTGGAATACTCTTGTCAGTTCAGTAAGTGTAAATTTACCAAACTTTAACAAAAATGCGCATCTGCAGTCGCGACTTCTAATACGGATTGGAGAGTTGCTCACTTCATAGCGCCACGTGCTGCCACAAACTTGAAAATTCACAGCAGTAGTCGAATGTTTCCGAAGTGAAGGAGTGATCATCGTAATTAAAAATTAAATTTACCAGCGAAGGTAGTTGGATTCTTGTCAAGTTTGAAAATGATATTTATTATTATCATCTTCCTTACGCTATCAATTTTTGTATTGTTCTTTAGAATGATCGATTTTTGAAATTTCAGAAGAAGAACAGTGAAATACAGATGAATCAATGAAAAAAAAATCTCTCATTCTGATCGTTAAAATTGGTGTTTCTGAGTGTGACCTCGTTGTCAAGACCCATGAATTGCTGTAGTTGTGCCTCTTATCCCTCACTTCCACCCTTCTCAGTCTCTCCTCTTCCCACCAGTCTTGACGCCGTGAAGGCTACCTTCCCCTAAGGCGTGAGTTGCAAGGGCCGCTGCAAGAAATATTGTCCGTTTAATTCAAAATCACATATTAAAAAATCTAATTTTATATTCAAATTACTATCAAAACACCAATACAAGATACATTATTTTATTAATCTTTTCATGTTTTACCCATTGCTGGTGAGACAAATATATAGTTCTATTTAAAAACTCAAAGATTAAATTTCTTGGAAACAAAAAAATATTGTATACAATTTCTCTGCGGCATGCTACTTGCCCCATGATTCCGCATTGTTCAGCGAAAACTGCATTTCGATATCCTGAACCGTCTAGAAGTTATGAGGGTGGTCCATAATTCGTAGGACACCTGTAGATTTCGAAGGTTTTCCGTTCTGCTGGCCATTTAGCTGCAAAGTAATGCGATAAGCTAAAATAAACCGAAAAGTTCAGTTCAGTTCAATACGGTGACTGAAACGTTGTGCACATTTTACTACTTACGTAGTATAGAGAAAGTTATGTAATGATGCAGCGAAAACGGAGATTTTTCGACTTATTTTGCCAGGTTCCAGTTTTTGCCAGGTTTTGCCAGCCATTTTTCGACTCTCTTTTTGCCTGGTTTCGTAACGAGAAATTGGATAAATCTTGTTTTTATTTGTAGGAAATTACATCACACAATTATATCATGTTGTGTAACCAAAATCAATCTTTTGTACCTGGAATTTCAATATTGTATAACAATTAACAATGTTAAAAAAATTGGTAAAAATATTTGAGATTTGTATTTGTATTATTTTATTATTAATGCTGCAACAAAGTTTATTTTAAATTAATTTTCAAATTTTCTTTTATTTGACTTTAATTATTTCAAAAAAATATTGCGAATACATAGCGTCACTTTGATGGTCAAGCCAAACTTACTTCCAATTAATCAATTAATTGTTACATTGCGCCAGATTAATCAATTAATTGACAAATATGTTTCTTAACATTGCACTAAATTGATTATAATTAAATGAAAGCGTTTTGCGATTACTACGCATAGTGACTTTAAATGCCGGGGTGGCGGTCGTGCACCGACGACACTGCCGTTCCACACATAATCAAGAGGCGAAAGGCCAGCGGTCGAAATGCCCATTAAACAGGGAAATATTTCCAATTGAGGAAATTTGATCCAATTGAGGTCACACCTCAAGTGAAGTGTCGGCACTGAGTCTAGCAGTACTCGACCGGTTGGTTTCCTCCAAATGCACAGCTCTAATGCGGATATTACATAGTATACTAGTTATATAGAATTAAATATCCTTGAGTAGGGAAAGTGTTTTGATTGGAGCGCCTTCGAAGGCCCTGACCCTGCTGAATCATAACGTTTCGCCTGAAAGCTGAAAGTGTTTCATTTCTTGAATTGTTCAATTGTTGATGCGTTTTTCAGTGATATTTCTTCTAGTGAAGTCTCGAAAAACATCATTTTCCAGTGCGGTGAGTGTTGCGTGTAAGAATATCTATGCGTAACTAATAGTTCTTACACCGTCCCTATTATCAATTATTCGATTCTTTCGCATATTCCCTTCTTATAGTTCAGTTATTTTTATTATTTGCACTTTTGCAGTTTTCATTTGATTCTCTTACATACTTTGGCAGAGTTTCTAGAAAGTCTAATCATTAATCTTTTTTAACTGCACTGCCATCCATCGAGTTAATGATCGTCTCCAACGCCAGATCTTTTTTTACTTTCTTGTATACGTACATAAGTAGGGAGAGTATACGAGAACACGTAGTACAGAAAAAGCATGTAATGCTGCAGAATATCGATGTTGTGATTTCAACTGAAATACACGTTTTGGGATTCGTCTGGCACCGAAAAAGGGTTGTTTTCTTTTCAAAACGACCCTCTGCCCGCCCGTCAATACGTCTGTAAACAATACTAGTGCCAAATCTATCTAGGATTTTTGCCAAAATGAATATTCCTAATTGATCGGGCCCAACTGGAAATGCCAAAGTTTTGAAAAATATTCATTGAACTTTGAGGGTACTTTAAATGAAACCTATGGGAAATTTTCTCAAAAATTGATCCAACTTTTTTCTTTAATGTTCTTGTAAGAATATAGTGAAACTTATTAAGTTGATAGTTATGAGTAGTTTTTGCTTAATTTTTCGCAAAAAACTGGCAATTTTAAACTACGATAGTAGTCATAAATATGACATTACGTCTCAAACTACCCACATACTCTTAAAGTTAGTATTACAATTCGGGTATCCAACGGAGACGAGCCCTACGAGGTATAAGTTAAGATATTTGCTAAATTTGATTTTCTTTTTATTGTAATGGAATATGAAATAATGTCACGTAAAATACAATAAAATGAAGAGAAAAGGCTCAAATTTTCAATGCAATATGTTGAATAACATTTTTACTAAAGAAATCATAACTCAAGTTTTAAAAATAACAGAAAACTGTAAACTAGTACTGTACTTAAGTATGTATCTTTGATTAATAAATAGGACATATAAGCCTGTTTGAATTGCATATTTATCTTGAAGGTGAGGAGTCCTAAATAATTTTATAGACAGACAATGCGTAGTCGGTCACGTATTGTCTGCCTATAAAATTATTTGAGACTCATCACCTTTAAGATACATAATCTGCATCTTTGGTGTTGCTCTGAGACATTTTACTAATGTTTTCTAGAAAAAATATATTTGATCTACGAAAAGATAGAGCGAATTTTCAATAATGTTGGCGGTAATTAATAGTCTTCTAAGCAAGGTCGGAACCTGACTTAAACCAACAATATACCAAAGAGAAACGGTGAAGCGAATCCGGATTCTTGAAACTGAGAGTTAAGAGGGGAAACGATGCGGTCGAAATGGCTTTTGCACTCTAAATGAGATACCAGACTGGCAAGGGCGGAAGAAATACATAAGCCAAACCGATGCATAAGAATGAAAAAAATTGCTGCCAGCTCGCCGGTGAGTTATATCTCCATTTCGCCACCCGAATACTGGATGCCGTTCAGATGATCCTTTTGACATTGAAAAATTCCGGGTATTAATAAAAAAATAATAGTTACTTCTGCACTGCAGCAAAGGAGGGTTCAATTATTAAAGCCGCCGATGAATATCTCCGGGATAGTTAACTTCTGCCAGGTGCATGAGAACTTCCGAGGTCTAATTTCAGGTGGAATACATAACGCTCTATCATTTTTCACCCAATTAAAACGTTCCGGAACGGACTTCAAATGACACGCGTGGAGATTACGTGGAACTCTAAAGGTGGCGCATAGAGTGGAGTTTTTACGAGCGGTGCCAGCCCTGCGGGGCACCTGTCTCTTCTCACCCCCCCCCCCCGAAACCGGCTCTCAGTGGGGCCAGGATTAGTTGGACCCCTTCTGTAACCTCACCTTCCTACGAATCGGTCAATGGCGGATCCAAGTAAGTAAAGGGAGTTCTGCCCCCCCCCCCCAAATCCGGTTTTTTGTTAATTCACTAAATTAATTCTCATAAAAGAACTCGTAATCGTATCATACTCCAGAGGAAGCATTATAGATACATTATAGATATTATATTTCCATTATAGATACATACTTTTAAATAAAATCTAGTTATTAATTTAATTTTTTGTTATTTCAAAAATATTTTCGTGGAGGGAGCAGTGTCTGATCTTAAATGATCTCTCTCTCTCTCTCTTCAAGTGTTTTTGAACCCACCCCGAGATTCGTCGATTGATTCCAGAGGTGGATTCAAACAAAAAGGTTGCGAGAGTCATGACTCTCTTCCCCCAAACGTATTAAAAACTCTGATATTATTTCCAGGTCGAAAAGCAAAATACAATACATATAAATTATAAACAGACGATTGCATCAAGAAAAAATCGTGAGGGCGAACCACTTATGTGTTTTAACATTAACCCATAAGCAAATAAATTACTATCAACACATTTAAAATGCATCATCAGCCTTTTAAATTAAGTGAATTGATGTAATATATTCGAAATAGTGAGTACATCCGTAAATGAAACAAACATACATCACGAAATCTTCTTTCTTGCTGCGGAAATTAATTTTATAGACTAATAAGAAGAACGTAATATAATTTCACTGTACCAAGGCAAGGCCGTGAAAGCTCTCCTTAAACTAAAATTCAAAATCTGCACCAGTCTGCAACCGACTTCAGTGTACGTTTGTGTAGAGGTCGTACGAATGCTTATCTGCAAAGTCTCACGCACAGACGTCTCGTGAAAAAAGGATTAGGAATACGGGTGATTACGAAATACCAATCCTTAATCTTCGTCAATATCTCAACATATTCAACATTATTTTGAAATTTTATTCGTTCATTTATTTATTCCATCATTTATTGTGTTACATTCTGTTTCTTCTCTTTTCAACACTTATATTGAGTATTTACATTAATATTCTGCAAACAGGGCATATTTTTTTATACCAATTCGAGGTAAGACATAAACGTTTTGGCACTATCGGCAAATAGTATAGTTTTATATGTAGGAATTTGAACTAATATTGACTGCATAATATTGAATGTTATATTAATCAATAAATATGATTTTTTCCCCTCTCAGATTCCTGCAAAGGAATGTCACAGAGAAAATGCGTGCAAAATAAAGAACACAGAAATTGATAGCATTACTTATTTTTATGCACATATATTTTCCTCCGAATAACGCAACGATTTTACTACTTTTCGGACCACTGGTGCACCGCTCCTACAAAGACGTAGTTCTCTTTTTTTCCTTTCTTGAAGAATTCATTGAGTTACATTAACAATTGGAACTCCTCTCTCGTATGCGACGCGTTCTCAGAACGTTTCCCCGGAATGCGTACCAGAAATTAATTGGGTAGGAAATCTTTCAAGTCGACTTCACTACGCATTCCACATTCGTTTCTTTAACAAAATACGTTGTATTCTCTGTCAAAGTGAGTCACACGGAGCTCAAGGAACAAAGCGGGTGGCTGTTTGTAGAACACCGAGATTCTCCACCGCCAGGTGTTCACGTTAAAACAAATAAATTTTGTCCAATCAATATTCATCGTAAAAATGCACCGGGGCAACAAAAAACGTCCTTGACATTTTCGGCAGCTATCATTACTAATTTTGTCTCTCGACAATGCACATTCAAGGAATGTCGAAATTGTATTGTATTGGTAACAAGTGACTATAGTGACTCGTACTTTCTCACATCAATTGCAACTATTCCAATTTGAAAAAAATCAGAGTGTTTAATGAAAATCAAGTTGCGCAATTTGTATAAGCATACTTCGCTCAGTTCAAGAAGAAAAATAAAGTAATTTTGAGCCGTTTTTGAGAAAAAAATACAAATTGCCTGTACAAGAAAAATTAAGAAAAATATATCTATTATCAATAAGGATTTGCAATGTTATTTTTTGCAATAGTAGAAAATATAGAGTTCGCCGCAAAAGGGCCCTGCGCCATTTTATGGTATTTTGTAAGGTTTATTCGTGAAAAAATGTAAAGAAACAGTTTGGTGCTATTGAATTTCATGTTACCAACATTCATACATCATTGGTGGACAAGAAAAGTGACACATACCCCAAAAATGCCATTTTCAGTTTTAATTTGAGTGGATCCATGTATTTCGCGGTCAAAGAAAAGGGTTCTCTACAGTATTCTCTTTATGAAATTTGTACTTGTAAAAATAAACTATTTTATAAATATAATTCATCACTTAAGTGAAAATGTGACAATTTTTTAGATTTTCCACTTTTCTTGAACACGAATGATTTACTATACCTCTGGTTAACATCAGTTTTTCTAAACACTTGCAACACGTACAGCAATGAATGGATGGTATCAAACGAAAGTATTTTGAGCGGTCTTCTGACAGAGGACACTCACGTTTTGTTAAAACTCTTAATTTTTTTAAAAGATTCAGTTAAATGTTCTCCGGTCTGTTCGATCTTTCTCTTCTCCCTCGTACTCGATCATGAATTTCTCGAAAACTCAGTGCGTTCTAGCTCTAATAACTCTTTTGCGGCTTCTGTTTCTTAGAAATGCACTTACAACCTTTACCTTTCTATTTCAGGTTTAAAGATAGGGGCTTTGGTACCCTCACTTCGTGATACGGGTGTCAGACAGATCCTATATAACTATGAAGAATAACATTGACTTATTAATTTTATTTGTTATTCAATCACACAGGCTTTTGAATAAACACTTCAGTTACGTTTACTCCTATATACATGAATAGAGACTTGTTAACGTAACTTGTCAATTGGACTAGTTCCGGTACATTTTGTCCCACTTTTTATCCGCCTGATGTAGGTACACATGTCGTGCGACATTTTGCATTCGACGATTTAATTGTATACTTGACACGTCACAGAATTGTAGCTTGCGTATTTTTATTTATTTATTTATTTATTTTTGCTCTTCAGGACGCCATGTTCGTTGACATATTGTGATCAGCGTGTGCTTTTTGTTCGTGTTCAGATGATTTCGTTGTACGTATTGGAATTGAAGTAGTACAATTGATACAAAGTATCAATTGTAGTATTAATTAATTTATTTCATCTCCCTTCATAAATCGTTAATATGTTAATTTATTCGATCTAGTAGTCGTCGTTGTTAGATTAGATTATCCTTGCATTTGTAGTTTTAAGATTTACATGTTTTGAACAGTAGATGAAAGTGTGGGTTACAATCATTTTCATATAAGCATTTAAAACCTTGCGGAAACGTTTTTAAAAAGTAAACAACAAATCGGTAGTTCATGTTGCAATCACAAAGTAGTTAATATCAACAGTGAGCTGATTCAGCATAGCATAGGCGTTTATCTCGGTTTGAAGAATTCTCGTTGCCACCATGTGCGCTTCATTCTATTTCTGGTTCTTCTCTTGAAAGAGAGCCAAGCCACTGCAAAATAAATAGCAAAATTATCTTCTAACCTTCTCACCCGCATGTTAAATACAGGTTTTAATTATTTTTGACGTAATAAATTCTCCCGAACTTCCAACATTTTGCTGAATGTCAAGAATAAAAGAAATTAGAGGAACGTCTCTAGATAGAAATCGTGGAATATTTTCACGTGCGCGAATAACTATAACTGGTTATTATTATATCCAGAAATCATTTTCTAGATTCATTATTCCCCCAGCAGACCTGTGGGCGCCGATAAACTCATTATCCCCTTCCTTAATAAACGTTTTGTCTCTTGCAGTGCGTACGAGGTGATCAACCTGAAGGGCTACACGTCGTGGGCTATCGGGCTGTCGACTGCGCACATCGTGAAGGCCATCCTCGGTAATACGCTGCAAGTGCTCCCGGTGTCCACCTACATCAAGGGCTGCAAGCATGGCATGGACAAGGAGGTGTTCCTGTCGCTGCCCTGTGTGCTGGGAGAGAACGGCGTCACGCACATCATCAAGCAGCCGCTCACCGACGAGGAGAAGGCCCTGCTGCACAAGTCAGCCAACCTCATGCACGAGATCCAGATGGGGATCAAGTTCTAGTGGCCGCCAGGTAACACAACGAACAATTTTTTAAAATTCGTTAGTTTGTCATTGTGCATTCAAGATATACAGTAAATATTTTCCGCTCCAAGTCGCATTATCAAATACAATATCACGGATGCCTTGAAAATTGCTTATACATTGACGGACTCTAGACAGTATCAAGAGAAGTCCCAGCAGTTGCAGTAAACAAAATTTACGTGTCATGTTAATATCGTAAATGTTCATATCACGGTATTTGTCTCATGTGTCTTGATTCTGCCCCAAGCCCCTCATAAATGTGAATAAGATAATAGAGTAAGTAACAAGATAATCCACAATTTCACAAAAATCGAGAAATTAATATTTTCAAATAGCGAGAGGCTTGTCGTGGTTGACGTGGCTTGTCTTGTTACTGCACCAAGATTTTCAGTTCATGAGACGCGGAGCGTTTCTTGAATATATCTGAAATTTTTTAGATCACTTGGAAAACTATTTGCCAACTTTATACCTATAATACGAGAGTATACCTATACGAATTTATACCTATAATACTTTATACCTATATTCGTACACATTAATGATTATCAGCATTACGCAATGTAAATGGAACACAAATACTGGAGAAGGTGTGGGCAATGAAACGAAATCGGTGAAAACAAACACATACAAATACGTCCGCAATTTGGAGCAGATATGAATAGATGTCGGAGGAAACATCCCTAAACCTTGTTGATGTATAATTTACAAGAGAAATAGCCAGCCCAAATGACAGATACTAGTAGAAAATCGCGCAGCTTTCATTGATTCCTGTCTGTAGTAAATGAGCGAATTACTTACTATCATAGATCGTCTGCGGACACGACCGGTGAATTCTTTTCATAGAGCAGCGATTACTTCACAGACATTGTTGAAAACGTTCCGGAAAGAAATATCGCCCTCACCACTTTCTCGCAAAAGCCATATTAACTATGTGAAATATATTTAAAACGCAAATGTGCGCAAAAAAATTGGAACGACCAATAAATCGTTAGCTGTCGTATTTTTTGTGCTGATTGATTTTGTGAAATTGGTAGCAAGCACGTGCTGGGTATTGCTTATATTTTAATTTCTCCCAGAAGTTTCCCTGGCTAGACGGTAAATTATTTGCTTTAGGGGCAATACAGATGTACGCGCTCCGCAGCATGACTAGCCTATAGCGTCAGGGCGAGGGAATATTTACCACCGAGAAAGAGATAATCTTAGAAGTAATTTAGTAATAGCAAGTTTTCAACTTTTAGCAGGCGCTTACAGCATTCTGTGCTGCTTTATTAGTTCAAACTACTTTTCGTATGAAAAGTGGGGTAAAAGTTAAGATACTTTAGTGTGTTTTGGCTTTTATTTGAAAGCATTTATCAGAATGAAAACGTAAAACAAAATGCGGAACATGGTGAAATGAGCGAAATGATGACCTGAACCTACTCTCAACCACTTTCAACTTGGTTTTTGAACGAACAATTCTAATATGTAGTTTACGACAATCGTCGAACGGAAAATTCTAATGTGCCGTTTAACGGAATATCGACTCTTACTATTTCGTCTTGACGGACTTAAGGGATCAACGAAAAGGAGACAGTCATAAGAAATCTGAAACTGAATATATGAAAATTACGAAATCAATATTCAATGTACGGCAACATATTTTGCAGGGTGTACATGTCTCCTTTAAAGTAATATGTTATGTAGTATCAAAGTAAACTATAAAAGTATCCTGAGGTATGTGAGTAGAATATATAAATATTATATTTGTTATACTTTAAAAACATACGTATAACAAATTTATTTATTTAGTATGTATACTGTCTTTGACAGTTGAAATATTGTAGCAAATTTGTAAAAAACTTATACGATAGCTCATGTAGGACATGAGTACAGCCTGGAACGTAGTTCCCCGAAAAAAATTTTTTTTTACGACTAACCACTCATAAGATGGATAACGTCATCTTTTAGCCAATACCATAAACTACGGTCATCTAGAAATACAGAACATCAATTGCAATGAAACTTTTAAGATTTAGTCTAAAACTGCAGCACTAAGTTTATGTAGAATATATATAAAATTGTTTATTTTTATTCATTTTCAACTTATTTGGCTGTAAAGTATTACGAGCGGCTGGCACATGTTCTTGAGTATTGCTCCTACTCTTGTACCAGTTTCACTTAATATTCAGTATGTAATTTTAATAAAAGAATCATGTAACAAACTAAGTGTCATACATTTCCCCCCTACAGAAACTCAAATGTTCATGCACAATACTTACTTCTCTCTATAAAGAATGGCGTTTGTCCGATTCCCTAGGTCTATCTCGATTCCTTCATCATGAAACAGTCGTGTTGGGTGTTGCAGCAGCCGCGCCTCAATCCTGTTCCTCCCAGCGAAGATCGCCTCGCCACCCCCGCCGGGACATTCGCCGCGGGGCCCCGCGGGAGGCGCCGCCCGTCCCCCGAAGCCCCGATTCCCTCCGCGCCGGCCGCCCGCACCGGCTCCAGCTCCGTCTCTTCCATCAGCACGGCGACGCGCGAACACCACCTGACATTCGAGTGAAGGCAATTTTAAAGTCATTTGCCTCCTTCACTGCGCCATTATCGCGGGAGAGGGACACAAAGCGTTTGGAGGCGGAGAAAAAGGATAAAAAAAGAGAAGCAATAACTTATTTTAGAGACATCTGTTGGTAGTAAAATTGCACCTAGCGCTCTTAAATGCTTTTAATATCGGTGATAATCAAAGTGCCTTCCGCCGCGCGTGACTAGGGATGACTTCGGGGGCCGTTTGGAGCAGCACTGGCGGCGCGGGTGACGCGAAGTTCCAGCCAGCGTCGCACAGCACACGATCTCGAAATTCATTGTATCGCATCCTGGAAGCAACGATCCCTGAAATATATAACATTTACGTACTCTGGTGATGTTTTATTGCGTGGAGCTGAATGTAAAGCGCTGGAATTGAAGTTTTTCTGTGTCGGTAAGAAGTTTGCTGTATTTGTTGTTTTTTTTACTTTCAAGCTTTACTACGTAAGAAGAGAGTACTGTAATCGTGCGTTAGAAATTGGCAATTTTTCGACACGAAATATCTTACTGTCTGGCCAAGGTAACAAAAAAGTGGATAAATCTTGTTCCTGCGTGAAGTAAATTACTTCCTCTAACACTTTGTGGAGTCAGAATCCATATCTTGTGAGTCCTTGATAACGAAAAATTTATTGAAGGCAAAATGTCTTGTCTAACTGCTGTTTGACCTCCGTCTGTCTGTAGATCTGCGGTCAACGTTAGCACCTGAACGGAGAGGATTTTCTCCAAATTTGATATTGCGCATTCGATATTACCAAACTCGAGGCCCTGCGAATTTGAAATGTATATTTTAATATGGGGGATATTTTACATGGACCCTCGACATTTTCAATTTTTTCCTACAATGTCTCCAATTTTTTTATTAAACTTTTTTTTCGGTTAGAGTAAAGGACGCTTAAAATAATGGCACTGATCTCATATTTGTTGAATGGATTTCGTACGTATCACAGGCCGGAAAACAAATTGGCGGTAGTACCATTTTTGCTGAACTCTGTATTTTCGAAAATTGCAAGCAATTAACATTGCAAAAGTTCAATTTTGAAGATAGAAAGAGATTTGTCTTGGATGAAATCTGTTCTAAAATATCCGATTTTTAAAAAGGTAATGTACAAGTTTTTGAAAGAATGAGTATTAGTTTTTACGAAGTTAAGTGAAGTTTGAAGTTATTGTAATATATAAAACGGGACCAAATATTTTCTCTAAATCTTTAATAAGGATAGATCAAAGGACTCTTAAAAGATGGCGTAGGTCTCAATTTCGTTGAACTCTCTGAATCTTTGAAAATTGCAAAAATTAGAAGTAAAGCGAGAAAGTACATGTTGATGTAGCACAACTAGTTTCCTAGCGAAAATTATTTTTGAAGAAATGCGAGAACCCCGTGATGCTTCTTTGTCTATTTTCTATCTCTTTTTTTCGTCAGAACTTCGAAGACGAACTCTTTTTACCTATGCAAAAATCACTCATCCTCTTTTTGCTATCATTCTTAAAACTGTGACAGTCCGTTCGGACGCGTCGCTATGATTACTAAAAGGATGCAATAAGATAACTAAATTGACGTATTTAAAACAAAGAGAAACAGTTGAAGGTGTAAGGGTGGAAGAAGAAAGTGTTAATTTCCAAAAAATCCAAGGACTTATGCTGGTAGCAGACCTGGAAAGAATAAATAAATAAACAAAGAACCGTTTAGGAAGGATACACTGTCACTCGAACTCTGGTTTATTATATAATAATGAAAATATTTTATTAAATGAATGAATGTTAGTATGTTTAGGAAAGACAAGTGAAGGATATAAGAAATGGGCGATATCACAAATGTTTAGACAATAAAATATTAGGAATTTGTAATAGCAAGAATGCACATGATTTTGTTGTCTATTTCTAACTTTGTTATTAATGAATTTTGGACATTTGACAAGAGAGCCAAGAAGAGCAATGCAATGAAAGCTAATGTGTTAAAATATCCCCAAACAATGGGCATATTTGTGCGCTTTCCTCCAGTGCGGCGTCCTGATTGAATTCAGCACTGTACAGACGATGCTCATGTGGATGTCGGAGGGTGTTTTCAGAGCGGGGCGCTGCGGGAACTCAGGCGGGGCTCGACGTGGCCATGTGCGAAACAGAAACCGAATCAAAGCAACGCAGCCTTGACTCAGCGATGCTTAAATAGAGCGCACACTCGCCCCTCCCCCCGCTCATACGCGCCTCTCAAGGCGCCTTCGCAAGGCCACAGAACGTTTTAAGAGGAAATTAATGTCATTTGTAGATTATTTTTGAAATTCAAAACCATTTCAATATAATTTCGGAATCAATCTAGGGTAACATGTTTGAATACGAATGTACGATATTTCTTAAAAGGTAAAAAATTAGGTAAATGGTGTTGTGGCTAAAACAAATATCGTATTGTTGGAGGCCTTTGTCCTTGTATAATGACATAACCGTGAATAGAAAAGTGAATGTGATAATAACAGTTGTCGTTTTTACGTATTTCATACAAGAATTTAAAATTTGAAATTCGTCTTCTGAAAAACAATATTTGCTTTGCTATTTAATTTGGGTTGCTGCAAATTATTGTGTGTTGTCCATTTCATGGATACAAAGTAATGTTGTGCATTACATTATTAGTGAAAACCTAATCAACTTTCTGTTTGCACGTTGGTTTCAAAAACATTTTTTTCTGTACGTATCGTAATTGCTGTGCCCTCGTATATGAAAAAAAACACAGTGATTTTCAGCACGTAATGTATCATGTTAATTTAATTTCTAGTCAAATTAACTGATGTCTGTGGAATATTAAATAGGATTTAAATTAGTTTCCTTTTCAAAGCAATATGGAAAACATACCAAAATATTTTATCATTGATTTTTGTTGTGATTTTTCAAACAATAATTCCTAAAAATCAGTTTGTGTAATTGTTAAAAAGAAAAATTAAACATTCCAAAATAAAAGACGTAGTGAAGTTCTTTTTTAACTGCCACTTGAGCTTCTCAGTTCGTGATCTTTCGTTGTGTGGTTTCTTTGATGGAGTGCACGACCGAGTACTTAAATGACGCGCATTTGTTCACAACTCCACAATAATATTTACTTCCCTTATTGTAAGAAATGCAAACAGTAGTCTCTATTGAATCACGTATAAAGCTCGCGGTGTGTTGGACGAACAAAATACAGCCCTTGGTATGCAGGTATGGATAGAATAGGATGATCATGCTACCAGCATACCGTAGTGTATTTACCATGCAAATATCTTTTGTTAGAACGATATCCGTATCCTTTGAGCGTTAAATGACGGAGTAATCGAATTAAAGCGAAGAACCTGGAATGCGCCTATTCTTACCGCAGTAATATGTGCGCTTGATTCTAATTTCATGGCTTTCAGGTTGTTGTTTTGTTCTCTTGTTCTTAAGATATGTATATAACAAACGCAGTACTTTTATGATCGTGTTCATGAATGTAATGAACTATACAATTAAAATACATGCAGTCAAAACTATTAATGTGTTTATATTGCACATAGTACCTACATCTGTGATTATGTTTCTTTATTGAAGTGACGTCATGCATCTATATAAATACATTTTGAATGTCTCTTGTACTTTCGAAATGACTTTGTATAATCTCGTATAATCTCGTTTTTTTTTAAAAAAAATATTGTTAATCCATTCAATTGTTTATATGATTTTTGCCTGTCTCTCCGGGCAAATTTCTGAAACAGCAAAACAAGATTTTTCTCTGAGAGGCTATTTTTTCTAATTATTATTTTCTGTATGTAAAGAAGAATGTTCTTTTAAACACACCTATACTTTTATGCCGATCTTAATGAAAGTTTGTAAACGCAAACTTCAATCAAAAGAAAATCACTGTTTCATGAGATTTCGTAAAAACTCTCTTTCCAACACCTTTTCAGATCCCTAAAACAAGATTTAAATCTGCACTTTTTCCATTTTTTGAGAATATTTAAAAAACAATGAGGAAATATACTAAAAGTACGAGTAATTAAATATTTCTAAAAGCTCATAAACTATTCAACTCAATGCATTTTGATACATTTCGCTAGCACAATTAGATTTTGAGTAATTGAAGTTCAAAATAATTACTAGACTTTTGCCAAGAGTATGAAACAATTCATATCTTTACAGATGCCTATAAAAACGATAGTGGTATCATCAAAGATTGTAGCAATCCAGGCGAGGCAAAGTAGGGTGAGGTGGGATAGGGTGGATCTGAGGAATGGAAATGGGCAGCGAGAAAGCGGGTGGGGCGGAGTAGGGTCCGTACTAGGGAGGGCAGGCCAGGGGGGGTCAAGTAGTGGGAGATTAGAATGAAAAGGTTTTTGTACGTAGAATTCACTCTTTTTTCCTGTCTAAGAGGATTGCAATTAATAAATACGTGGGGAACGCGGGTACTTTCCTTAGTATATATTTCTTCTGAGGCTCTCATATCTAACATTTCTTAATAAGGCATTGAAAGAGATGTTTCTAGTGTTACATAGATGTTTCTTGTGTTGAAAGTTAGATTTATATAATTTTCACACAAATTTGCTAGATCATGTTTTCTTGTGTGAGAGTTCGCGCGTGAGTATGTCAGTTCAATCGAAAGGGTATAACCGAATAAGGGGGTGAATAGTGTCCCAAACCAAACCGATAATGGTGATGCTCATATGAAAGAGAA
Source organism: Gryllus longicercus (assembly GCA_038098605.1). Lineage (NCBI taxonomy): Eukaryota > Metazoa > Arthropoda > Insecta > Orthoptera > Gryllidae > Gryllus > Gryllus longicercus. The sequence continues at coordinate 1,528,127 of JAZDUA010000188.1, read as the reverse complement.
TAATAAATGCGATTGATTTCAAAGCAGCGGAATCTGTTGCAGAAATCCAATAATAAACGTGTTTTTCATGTTTTATTTTTCCACCAGCTTGAATGGCAGTTTTGAGTTTTAACGTCAAATTCAAATAGAAAATAATTAAATTTTTGAAAGTAATATTCGACGAATGCAGCGTCATATGAGTACAACGGTTATTGATTTGGTTGGGGCCCTTTTCACCCCCTTATTCGGATAAACCCTTTGATTTATAGTCTATTTTCAAGAATTAAAAAAATAAACATATGAGTATAATGCCGTAGTCTCCAAAATTTTCATTTAATTAAAGATTTAATATAACAGGGTACCTTTTTTCTATGGTTATAAAAACCATAATAATACACTCAGTTGTTGTGGTTACAGAAGAACTTGTTATCCACTAGAATATTTTCTTGACTTATTCGGTTTCTACAGAAGTTTCAGGATGAAAAAGTATTGTTGTCAATATGGCTCCTATTGAAATTTAATATATTCAAGATCGTTGATTAGTGGAGGTTTAATTTACTGACGAATGAGACAACTTTACGTATGACTATTTATTATTTTGTGGTTTGATTCTACTTTGTGTAATAGTGGGTATGGTATTGTATTGTCTCCCTGGTATATTGTACATATCTCAATAGTTTATTTCGTCCAAAATTTGCCTATCTTTAAAGAAGTAAGTACTTAATATTATATGGTTAAGGGAAACAATTGTGGGGGCATAGAACCCTAAATTTTCAGAAAGACAAAAAGCGTTGAAAGAAATCTGGAACAAACCAACATTTTTACATTGTTTCTTACGCATATTTTAAGTTTTTTTCCCGCCAACTGTAGGGATCTGTCTTAAGTACATTATTAAACCTTCCGTGGTCTGTTTACTGGCATAATGTCATTGTATTATTGGCAAAACACCCTGGTTAAAAAGCAGAATTTAGCTCCCTCAAAAAATTTCCACCTGGTCGATCCCATATCTTAAGTGTTCAACACCTTCAATCAAGAGAAAGATAACACAAAAAATGACATTCGTTCGTAGAAGCAGTATCGACTCTCCTCTATACGCCCGCCCTCTGCCAGTAGGATCTGGTACGCGTGGACATGAACCATCAGCCAATTCCTTTCGGCGATCATCCGATCGATGGCGAAACGATTCGTTTCGCCGGGGAACCACGCGACCTCTGGCGTATGTGGTCGGACAGGGAAAATTCCGTGCCGTACCAGAATACCTTCTAATCTTTGTATCGCGCTTGGCCCGGCCGGCCGGCCGGCCGGCGGCCGCAGGCGGTGCGCGGCGGCACGACGTCGATTTCTTTCTTGTTATTTTTGCTTTTGGCCACCAGGTGTCGGGAGTATGACCTCCCAGGTCTACACGCCCTTTTGCGAATGAGACGGGCAAGATAGTTCGCTCAGTTCGAGGAGGCGGGTTCTACGCAGACTCACTCCCAGCGTGCAACCCGGGTCAGTAGGTACTATTCGACAGCATTCTATTTAATACTCTACTCATCTCTCTCTCTCTCTCTCTCTCTCTCTCTCTCTCTCTCTCTCTCTCCCCTCTCTTCCTATTTGCATCTCTCCGTCTATCACCCTCTTTACGTCTGTCTCCCTCCCGGCCTCTGCGCCCCTTTCTCCGTCTGAGTCTCCCTCTTTCTGCCTTTATCTCCGTTTCTCCGTCTCCGTCTTTTTCTGTCTGACACTATGTTGCTATCGGTCTCCCTGTCTCCGTCTTCTCTCTGTTTCCACGTCTATATTTTTCAGACTCTCGTTATCTCTTTTTTATACCTCTCTTTCTCTCTGTGTCTCTTTGGTTTCCTCTCTCTCTTTGTACGTCGCAGTTACAGAATAGGCTAGGCTCTGACTTATCCGCGAACCAACACCAATATCGATTTATTTCTTGATCATAAAAGTTGGGCTTCATTGGAATTGGATCCCGTTCCCTTGCCTTGATGACAGGAGTAAAACAGGCAGGGGATCAAACGATTGGGCGCAGGCAACTATCATTCAGCAAACGTGGAAAAGTTCCCTAATTTCATTTCAGCAGATTTATTAAACATAACGACTATGCAAGTATACTTATAAGATACACCTTCCATCCTTATATCTCTCAGTGCCTCCACCGGTTCTAAGCGATATTTTACCACAGACAAATGGTAAATACTTTCATGATTTCTTGTGGATATCATGTGGTTTAGAAATAAAATTATAGATAAATTGCATCCAATTTTAAGTCAATCTTTTGACAAAAAACGCATCTATTCAAAGTTCTATATCTTGAATATGAAAGTAAAATGTTAGAGTTGAATTGTATTTCGAAATATTGGGGTTTCAAAACAACACATTAACAAATGTTTGATTTTCTCATTTTGAAAAATGAATGTGGTGTGGCTCAATATTTAAGAAGCAATAGGAAGTATGATCAAATAAATCAAAAAACATTTTTTGAAGCGATAGGAAACGATAAATGAGATTGGAATATTTTCGTGCCACAACTTCCGACACAAAATGTTCTCTCCCCATTCGCACCTTCGAACTGATGAAGCGTATCTTGCATGCGAAGGGATTTCAATAGGAAAAGTCGTGAATGGACGTCAGTCAGGCCCCGGCTCGGCCGCTGTTCCAATTGCCACCTCTCTCCACCGCTCCCGCCTTCGCCGCCGCCTCCGCCAGCGTCACCGCTCCCTCTTCGGCGCTCCGATCCCGCTGGCGACTATTATCGCCACATCACCTCGTGCAAGAAGTACCACCACTCTTTAACAGACTACAATACTCCGCCATTAAATTGTTTTACTGTGCGGAATGATGTTCGAAGGAACACTTTACGTTCGTAAGAAGCCTTCATTTTAGTCATTGAATTGGAGACGCGTCTACACGGGCAATCGAAAATGTAGGGAACGTATTAGAATTCCCTGGTGGGAGTCTTAGGCGGCGGCCACAGTAGAGCCGATTTTGGAGGAACGTTTGGCTGGGAGACACCGGATGTTTTTGTCCCATGTCTCGGGTACATTGAAATATGTGCTGATAAACGGAAATGATGATAGAGAACTCGAAGACCTTTTCCGACGGCGTCCGAAAACATTGGACGAAGATCTTTTTCATGTGGTTCAATCGGTTCCATGTGCTGAAATCAGCTGGAGAGTCAAGACCATCTGCAATAACAAGACCAACTGCAATTCATGTAGACATATGCAATTGTTGCAAATGTTTAAAAAAAACATAGCTTGTGGAATTATGGGGATATTCGGATGATTTCGAATGTAATATTCAGGTGCTTTTCGAATGAAACAAGTTTGACGATTTCGCTCACAGTCCGGTAGAAAACGACCGAAATGTCGGCTGCATTGTGACCGTAGCCTTAGCATATGCAGTTGCGTCAGAAATAGTTGCGAATGCGGAGCACGTTTGATCAGAGAATGCACCGAGCAGTTAGACATTGGTCGAACTTTTCTACGCTAGCGTACGTTACCGCGGGACTGCATCAATAGTTATGTATGTGGAGTGGTTTTAGGATCGACCTGAGACGTGTAGTTCTGTACGGAATGGTCTAAAATTTGTCAATTTATTATAATTTCCACCTGAGTGTGCCCTCGTTTATCTTACCCTTCTGATAGTGAAGGAAGGGTCAGATGATTTCGAGGAAAGTGGACAAAAGGGGGATTGTCTTGACGTGTATTCAAGAAGTTAGATTTGCAATATTGGAAATTTCTTAGCTTTGTAGAGAACAAGAATTCTTCAGTGTAGAAACCCTGGATGCAAAAAGATGATATATGAATGTATTGTAAATAATATATTTTTTAAATTTTATTACTCAAAAGTAAATATTATATTCATAAATTATACTAATGATACACTTCAAATAATAATTGTTGAGAAAAATAACTTAAACATTTTTCATGGTGAAAGACAGTTTCATGGTCCAGGTGAAGGATATTTGTGTGCCTTTAAGAAGTTTTGTTTCAGAGTAAAAATGAAATTTTTATGTAAAACAGTATACATTGATTCAACTATCTTAGTAACAATTAAAATAGAGTCTGAAAAAATTATTTTTATATGTATAATAATAATTGTAATTGCTTAGTAAAATATTTTGAGGACTTGTTTGTTAAACATTATTTCAAATTTGCATTTAAACTTAACATCAAGAATTTATGCATGAAAGAAATTAAAATGCCACAAAATAACACCCAGTTCCATATCAATTTAAACTAGGGTTTACGGGATGAATCATCAGTTATGCTGTACTCATCTATAAAAAAATGATTATGTAAATTTGGATATTCATTTGGCTAATATGTGCAAATTAAATAGTTTATAATTGATATCTCGAGTCTCTAAAGGCTTTCGTATGTTTCATGCTATAACACACAGACCAGGGACTATATCAAACTATTTTCACAATTATAACATTTACAAAGTGCGGAATATCCAACAAGTCTAGGGATATTCAACATCACTTCGAGTTCGCAGATGTTAGACCCGGGAGGGCATTGGGCTGTGGCGCCGGAGAACCTCGCATGCAGAGCTCTTTCAATTGGGAAAAGAGCGATGAATGGACGTCAGTCAACGCCGGCCGGTGCTCCAATTGCCACATCTCCGCTCCGCTCCTCCCCGCCCCGCTCCGCCACTTCCACCACCGGCGAGAACGCTCTCGCTGCCGCGTCACCGCCGCTTCAGCCTCCGCCTCCGCTCTCGCCGCCCCGCCTCACCCCACCCCTCCCCGCCCCGCCCGCTCCGCTGCCACGCCGCGCCGGTGCCGCGGGCGACTATTATCGCCACATCACCTCGGACCGAGAAGCACCACAACTCGCGCTGCCGCCGCTCCCGAAACACGCCTGCGGAGCCATCACGGCCCGGCCCGCCACCGCCGCCGCCACACGCTGGGGGAAAGTCAAGGAAAGATGGCCAAAAGTCTTTAGATGGCGCAGGGCAACTTGTCGCTGCAGTGTCTCTATCAGGGATGTTCTAGCGATGGAGTCTCGAATTTTCGTCGCATGACAGCTAGGGAGAGGTGGCTCAGGGCATCAACCGTTGTCACTGTAGTGCCTTTGGCCGGGAGACGCTAGGTCCGAGTTCCGACAGTGGCAGGATTTTCGACACTAGCTTGTCAGCTAGGTGGAATTAAGCCGCTGTCTGTAGGAGGATTCTAGCAGCCCGCTTCTCGCAGACGGCAGTTTTCCCTGCTTTCTCCGATCAACACCAGGGAATGCAGCTGGAGTGCCCTAAAAAATAGGCCACGAACCTCCATCTTTCCTTCCTCTTGCTTTTGCTGACCTAAACCCTACTTACACACACTTACACGAGCATGCACTACACTATCATACATGCCGAGAGACAGGTCGGGAGCTTAGAGCTTGCCCGGGTGGAGGGAGACACTTGGTTGGGGAAAAAACCCGCTAGCCGACGGTAGGTCGGCGCCAGATCTACACCGTCTAGTGGGATAAGATCCCTGCACGTCCTGAAGAAAAACATGCACTACTCTAACGGGACTTATGACAGCAGTTGACGCACCCGGAATTACTAATCAATCAATCGAACTCGAATCGAATTGAATGGAGGTGAATTCTAGCGGCCGGCAACTCTGGTAGTTTTCTCTTGTTTCTCTGATTACTACCAGGCAAATGACGGGGCAGTAAACGGGTCACGGAATATGAGCGAGACATTGCATTCCTTGTCCTTGTCCCCTCTGCGCTTTATACGCATATTCTTGCATGCACTACACTATTGGAGACCAGTTGGGAGCTCAGAGCTTGTCTCGGCTGGTGTGGTGTCCCTCTGGTGGAGACGTAGGAGAGGGGAAACCTCGCAAGTCGACGTAGAGATCTCACAATCCAGCGGGAGAGGTTTACCTCCACCTCCAGTGATATTACTCTTACTATATTTCAGGGACAAATGGTCATAGTAGATGACGCACCCGGAAACACAAAATGATCAATCAAGCTGACCAAGAAAAGAATAAGATGCCTTATACCTTACGTTCAAAATATTAAGGAGTTTTCAAAGTCTTCTCATTTCGAATTCGATGCGTTTTCTATAATAGTAGAAACCCATCCAGGAATATTATAAAGTTTCCATGTTTCTTGAAAAGTTCGGTGACTATTACCCTCAGAGGTATTAAGAGTGGCACTAGTTTGTCACATTTTAACATTGAAGGCAGTTACACATTTCAACGTTCAAGGCAAAGCACATTATTGTCACATTTTAGAATTTCGCGGTATCCCACGCTGAATTTGATATTTTAAATCCCAAACAGTAGAGTTATATGGAGTGCAACACTCGAATGATGTATTAGCACATACCACGTACAAGATTAAGTGTTAAGTAAGAATCATTTTATTTTTTACTTTTATGTGGCAATGACCAGGAAACTATGTGATCGCATGCAATGGCTGTACGTATTATAAAATCACTCGCATGTCTGCAACTATCGACATTTTTAGACTTTTGACCTTTTGGAGTTCATGCCTTTATATGACTTCATGTCGATGCCCTAACGTAATGACCAGCGTGAATAGATGCTTTGATGGATAGGTGATTATGAGGATATGATACGAATGACGATGAAGCAATGAAATGAAAGGCAGGAAAAGAACGGGAGACAACCGAGAAAACCATCCGAATTTCTGCTTCGTCCACCATAAATAACACATGAATCTATTAAAATTGAACCCCGGTCCCAAGGGGGAAGGCGAGCGGTCTGGCCGCTACACCACGATTCGTGATGGCTTTTTGCACTCTTAAACTTCTGGTCAGGAATTTTGACCCCTCAGCCAGGTTTTCGGTTGCTTTCCCTCCCGTGCACCTCCGCCGTCCGCGCCAGCGCCCCGGCCACAGCGCAACGGCGACCGCAACCACAAGCGCCATCAGCAACCGACCGCGCCGTCGCCCTCCGCCGCCTCCGCCTTCGCCTCAACAAGCTATTCATTCGGGGGAGCAGAATGCGACTGGCTATCTGCGCGGGCGACAGCCGCTCCTTATGTGATAATAAGCGAACGCGGGGCGGCGGCTGCTGCTGCTGCCGCTGCCGCCGCGCCGCCCGCGGCCGGCCCTTGTTCCCGCCCCTGCCCTCCCCGCACCCCCGGCCCCGCCCCCTCCGCCCCAATGTTTTATTCGTTTTAATCGAACGAGGAATTTCTCTTTTGAGCGCCGCAGCCACACAAAAGGAGGCGGAGGGCGGCGGGCCGGGGGTGAGGAAGAGCTGTACGGCGCGGAGGCGGAGGCGAAGGCGGAGGCGGGCGCATCGCCGACCAGGAGGTGCCCACTCATGGTGCACACGATTCCAGACTGACCTTGGCGGAGGTCAAGCAACCGGCGCGGGGCACCGCGAAAAGTGCGCGCGCGCGCCCACGCACGTGGACGCACCGAGAGGGGCGAGCCCCGCGCCCGCGATCTGGCGGCCCACGGGAAGCGACTCGCGCGCCAACTGGAGGGATAGTGCAAACTAGCTTTATACAGTTTTATACAGTTTTTTTCGTGTTCCTTTACTGTTATATGGTCTTAATGTAACCAAAGGAACGGAAAGCTACCCTTAACGGCCAGCGTACTTTAAGGATTTTAATAGTCCACCCTCTATTAAGAACAATAGACACTAATGAGTTGTAGCTGGAGACGACGTATGAGTACTCTTAATCATAGAAATGGTATATTTTATTTACATTATTTTTATAATAATGTGAAGTATTCCAAAAAGTTTTGAAATACATAAGATCGATTTCAAAACAACGGACTTGATTGGTTATAGATCTCGGCGATGCCCAGATTTATAAATAACAACCATGTCCATTAGTTTCTCTAATGTCATGACTAGAGCCACTTCTGCATTTATTTGATAATTTAAAAATGAAATGAGAAGGGTACGAAAAAATGGCCAGGTCCCCATCAGTGGACCGAGGCGTGTCGAATGAGAAGCATTTTGCCCCAAACGGTGGACCAGGAGTAACGAAAGGTCAGATAGACGGTTGCACGCACGTTATCCGATTATTTCATACAGGATTTGACCTCCTATGTAACTTAGATCGAAACTTTGCCAAGCGGTTTCTTCAGATTCTGAGCATTAGATGACCCTGGGGCGAATATTACTGTGCCTTATCGCGTTTCCTCGAGAAGCTCCGTTCTCAATTCTCTTGCTAGAATTGTCTAGATTGATGATTAACTGGTAAGTTAAAATAATAAAATCAATTGTTTCGTATTTGTTGATTTAGTAGTTTAACCGAACTTATTAACGGATTTATTTCCTAAATACTCATATTTAATACAACTTGTACATTTGATTTCATTGTTATCAAGAATTTCTAATGCACTCGTGTTTTTGCTTATGAACACATTTTATTCAGGCAGAATTCCTGCGCGAATATTCTCACGCTCTCTTCCTCTCCTGGCTTCGTCAACGTTTCTTCTCCTCGAGAAAATGGATTGTGGGGAGCTGGCGTGGATAATAAAACCTTTTCTCTTTTGTTATTTTTGTGACGCGTTACACTTGCGCCGCGCGGCTAAAATGCGCCGCTGCAGTGGCTGGAGGCGTCTTGAATGTGCGCCAGGCTGCTAGACGAGGCGCTGCGTTAAGCTTGGACTACTCGTACTTTTTTTTTTGTACAATTTCACGCATGCGTCGATCGTGTGAAACCAGTGCACACTGACTGTCCCTTGGCAACAATGCTGTGAAAAGAAACGAAACTAAACATACACTAATAACGTATTCATTATGTATTGAATCTAATTAAAATGTTATTTTCTATTTCGTTTCGAAAAATTGCTGTTTATATGTATTTTTTTCGTAAAAACGTTTTAGTTAATTTCGTTTCAATTTCTAACTTGGAAAGGAAGAACGTTAGCAATAGCGCGTGACTCGTTACGCCTGTTCCCTAAGGATCAAATGGAGCTTACTGATGATAGCATATAACGTGATGTTCTAGCGCTAGCAAACTAGACTTACCTTTGAAGAAAAGGTTGTGCGTTAAGATTGAATGTGTTGAAACTTCAAAGAATGCGTTGTTATACAGTATCCTGAACCAGTACCTCGATCCTGTTTCCGACCCATATCAACATGCCCTCTGCAGTCTGTGTCACCCATTCTTTTTCCCTTATTGGCTGTCATTTCCCTTCTCGTTCCCCCACTTCCGTTTCGCACTCTTCTGCCTCCGATCCCGTAGCCCACTCGTCCTACCGTCGGGCAACAACTGTTGACACTGCAGCGTCTCTGACCGGGAGAACCTAGGGTTCGAATTTCCATGGCGGAGGAATAATTGACTTGTTGCACAAGCTAGATTGCTAGATCGAAATAGGCCGCTTTCTGGACGGCAATTTCAGAGACTGCTGCTGTGATCGGTAGTTATCAGTATTTTTTCCGATTAATACCAGGTGAATGCCGGAGCAGTACACTAAGAAACGGGTGACGGACAACACGCGATCATTCCGTGCTCTTCCTCGTCTTATCGTCTTCCCTTATTCATACATGCTTACACGCAAAACGCTACACAGGTAACGTAAGACTAGTCGAGAGCTTAGAGCTTGTCTATGTTGGGGCGGTGGCCTGGTGGTGGTCGGGAGATACCTGAAGAATAAGAAAACCCCGCAAACCAACGTGTAGGTCGGCGCCGCATCTCACGTTCTAGCGAGGGAGGAACATCGCCATCCCCTGGGACACAATAATATACACTATGTACCAGGCTTGGTGGTCACAGCAGTTGACGCTTCTGCAAACACAAAATAATGAGACAATAGTTCTGTTCAGTAAGGCCCCGAACCGCGCTTTTATTATTTCTCTGTTTGACCACATCTTACCTGCCTCATTGCTGCTGTTGGCGTCCTTTCGCCGCCGCCGCCGCCCGCAGCCCCACACGCGCACCGGGATCGGCGCAGTCGCCTCACGTCGCCCGCAAGAACACGGCCGCGGCGGTGGCGGCGGCGGGGGCGGGGCTGGGGAAGGGGCCGGGCGGCGGTGTTTTGCGGCGCAGTCGGAGGCTTCCGCGGCCGGAGTCCATGATTTCGTCCACGCTGTCAGGCCTTTCGGCCGGCATCTCGCGGACAGCGCAGACAAAATCAGGGTGTTTTGCGACGACGACGCGCCTCCCGGCATCTTCCGCCACCGGCTGCGCCCGCGTTGGTATGCGGGCGGCCGCGCTCCGCTCCGGATGGAAAGCGGCCTTAGGGTTGAAGAGAGGTATTCTGAAAGCTGAAAGGATGCAGCTGCCATCATATCCTTCTCCTTCGTCTCCTCCTCTTTTTCTCCTTTTCTCCTTCTTCTTCTCCTCCTTCTCTTCCTCCTTCTTCTCTTTCTTCTCCTTCTTCTCCTTCTCTTTGTTCTCATTCTCCTCCTCCTCCTTCTCTTTCTTCTCCTTCTTCTTCTTCTTCTTCTTCTTCTTCTTCTTCTTCTTCTCTTTATTCTTATTCTCCTACTCCTCCTTCTGCTTCTGCTTCTCCTCCTTCTCCTTCCCCTTCTCCTTCTCCTTTTTCTTCCGCTTTTCATTCTCCGTCGCTTTCTCAGCAAAGATTTCGGCCGAAAATTAGATATGTGTGAAATATCGTTGTAAGAAGCTACAAGGAAAATAGAAGATGCAAAAACATTATTTCATGTCGTTCAGTATTAAATTTCAAAGTCTAATGAAGGGGAGGTTTACATATTCTGAAACAATACAATCACTATAGACTCGAAAACTAAGATGAGCATGTTTTAGAAAATGTAATGGAAATGTTTTCTATACAACTCATGTCATTATAAACACTGGTTGTTTTGCGAAAGTACACGTGCTGGAAATTGCGTTGCGTCATCAGTAATCTTTTCATTTCAAAGCACTAGAGCTTGCCGAAGTTAAGACTGAATGAAACAGTAAATGAAGTGGGTTACTAGTTATTTGAACACACCTTTTTCATTCAATGTGTGCGAAGTAAAAAGAATAACTTTAAATTATATATCACAATAGTAATTAACTGAACTAAATAATTCAAGACAATATACCATATTTACATATGTAAGAACATAAATTTAGATTTTATAATCAATGTGAAGAGTTATTATAACATAATAATTTAGAATATGATTTGTCCACATGAAATGATAGGGTATACTTCGGTAAATGTAATATAACTACAACCTATTTCCACTACTATCCCTTTCAGCGTTGAGGTCGCACTCGGGGAAAATGTACAAGAGCTCGTGCCTGGGATATCCGAGAGGAACGGTCTGAATTAATTTCGATATGTGATCTGAATCCTGATGGCCGAGAGATTGTAAGATAGTCAGAAGTATTAACTGTGATTGATACTTACGGGAAGAGAACACGCAACAGAGGCGATCTATCATCTGCCCTGCCTCGGGTGTCTACCCTCACTATCACCTGTAATCAGGTGACCCAATGATCACGCGTTGATCATTCTCTGCTTTGGCAGGTCATTGAAGTAAACCACTCCTCTCAGCCCGCTGTCGCCAATCCCTTTTCGACTTTGCTTCTTCCATCCCACCCCGTCAGCTCTCCTGGACCTCTATCCCATCCGGAAGATAGGTGCGACTTCTCGGGGAGAGTTATTTACAGAGTAATTTTTCGTTTTACTAAGAAAAGCCATAAACGCTAAAATGAATTTCGTGTTTTTTGGTGATTTAAATTGTAGGAGCGCAAAATTTATTTTTTCGTGAATAAAAAGCTTTTAAAGCGACTTTGGCGTATTTTTGCGATAAACTAGAAATTCTCTGGATATTCATTATATATAATTTTTAAATGATATCTTTATGATTCTATCCGAAGAACGAAGGAAAGACAATCTGATGACTTTTCAGATGGTTGTAAATTATTGCATCGGAAATAGTACGTTAATAGAATCTCGGCCATTTTCTTCTTTCTGATAACTACTCCACATATTGTTGCTGTAATAAAAGCTTATTGTCATTTATTTGCATTTGATATCTATCCTTTGTACTTTTTTTAAAGTTTAAAATATAATTAAAAATTATATGCTGCTTATCACCTATTTGCAAAAATAAAGCAAAATTCACACAAAACCGTTGACTTCTTTTCGGAAATTAAACAATTATTTACACGAACAAATGATGGCTCTAGTTGTTTGGGAGGCGCAAGGGGAGTAGAGCGCCGGGGCGTGCGCGTCGACGGCGTCGACAGAGCGGAGAAACGGATGGGCAGATGGGGACGGAGGCTGGAGAAGCGGCGGGAGGGGGAGCGGAAGTCACTCGTAAGTACTCGCTCACTAGATGAGCAGTGCTGATGGAGATGGCAAGTCTCGACAATTAGTTATTATTATTATTATTATTATTATTATTATTATTATTTTGAACATTATTTGCAGGTGTTCCCATATCTTGGTTTTCAGGCGAAGATTATAGATATATTTTCACGATTCATCCTGCACCTCCCTGCAGAAATAATAAATCTATCTATCTCAGCTCTTACGTTTCGATTACCTCAATGTACCTTTCATACGCCATTTTATTAGCAGATTATCGCTACAATGAGCTCTGTGTAATGAAATCGTTTGCTTTAGATATAATGTCTGAACGTGTAGTTGAAATTATATAGCCGCATGTGTAATAAATCTTTGAGAGAAGCGTTCGCTTGACATCCGGCTTAATAGTTTCTTACAAATACGAAATGTTCCTTCCACCGATCACGTCTATAAATCATTCCTTCATCGCATTCTGAATAGACCCAACGTTTGTAACGACATTCTCTTCCCAGCAGAAACGTATTGCTTGAAACATTTGAAACGTCCGTGTTTTATTATTCTATTTTGTTTGAGAAGCTGTAGAAGCTGCACGGTAGTATATTGAAGCCTCCTAATGTCCTCCAGGAGACAATGGGCGCGGACCTTCCAACAGGTTTCCCACAGCCGGTGTTCCCAGCCGCGCCTTCTGCTCTGGCGACGCTGTAGCTACTCGAACTGTTCTCCCGGCTGCACCCACTCCCCGCCTCTTGTCACCCATCTCACACTGCGGCCGCGGATGAGCTGCATCCACTATGGATCTCAGCTCGACGTCGATTTGCACTGGAGCTCGGATCAGTATTCGAAATCTGCTCATGCCTTAGAGTTGACTATTTGATGTGTCTGTCATTGAGATGAGTTATGACTAAGCGCTTTATGGCTCATATGCTTATTGGCTCGCCGAGTTACTCTGTCATCGAGGTTTTCGTGGCTTTTCAACCCAACCCAGGTTTCGCCGCAAGACGCACAGGCATGGACTGCTGCTATCAGGCATGCCCACTGAACCCAAAACTGGACCTAATTGCTTTCACCAACATGGCTCCCACTAATACTTTCCACCTACCCGTGGCGATTTGCTCCCATCGGCACCGACGCTTTAGTCCACAGATATAATATATGCAATCTTCCGCTTATATTTGAATGCTTGTAGCAATTGCATCCAATCCGAGTCAGCTACCGCTGCAGTCTCCACCGCCGCCCTGAGTACTCGATGTGCCCACTAGAGGCTTTGCCCGTTCGCTGTCTTTTATACGTGGTGTCTGCGTTAAGTATCTCCACCGTCGCTCCCTCATCCTAGTACAAGAACTCTTTCACTTCCATCCTTGAGCCTTCGTATGCGCTGCCTTCCCCAAGGCTCTTCGTGTCGTATATTGGGTCCCTTCCATTGCAATTAACGCCTGCAGCGTCTTCGCAACCGTTTGCTTCACTCTCTTCTTTCTTCGCATTTTCCCTTTTCATCTCCTAACCCGCCGTGTTCCGGTGACTATGAAATCCATTACCGTTCTTGATTTCAATATCCATACCACCATTGCCCCCGATTGGAAGTATTTATCATATCTTCTCCTTAAGTGGCGAAACTCAGAACATCACAACTGCTATTCCGCGCATTAGCCTAATTAGAAAGTCGCTTAGAAAGATGAAAATGACTAATTTTCTTCCGACGGCAGTTTTAGAATTAATTTACACACGCTGGCAGACCATATCAGAATGCCTGTTCTATTTTTATAACAAAGTTAATCCGAAGATTCTCAACCAGGTATGGATAGAGGGCCTATCACAGAGAAGCGCTTAAGCAACAATACTTTTTTATGAAAAAAATTCATTTGTGTTTTTTTAAATTTCTCTTGCAATATAAAGTAACAAGGTTTTATGAAATAATTATTTATTATTTGAAACTGTTATCTATTTCGTGAATATTGAAAGCGAAGACACGGTGGAATTTTGCCGTTGCCTACCTAGGGTTTTTGACAGGGAAGTCCCAGGATTTTTGCACCGTGGAGGATATTTTACCGTGTCTGGAAGAAATTTCTAGCGGTGACTTGCTCTGATCGGTCATTTCTCCTGGTTTCTGCAATCATTATAAATGAAGTCATAAAGTAAATAGTGATATAAAAATACATTACAGCATCAGCGCTGTAATGAAACTTATTATATATCTTCCATTAGTACGTTAATCATTAACATTATCGCATCGTCAAAGATGAAATAAAATATTCAATTATGACATTTTTACACGCTAAACAATGATGTCTGCATCCAGCCTTTCCGTAACACCAAGACGATTCCTTCTGATTCCAGTGGTGATCTCCTGGCGCGTCTACCGTAAAGGGAAGCGGCGCAACGAAGGAGAGGAACATCAGTCCTGTTCATCTCAACAACCATGAAACCGCTCGCAACCGCCGGAGACGGCTGCGCTGTAATGAAACTTATTATATATCTTCCATTAGTACGTTAATCATTAACATTATCGCATCGTCAAAGATAAAATGAAATAAACAATTATGACATTTTTACACGCTAAACAATGATGTCTGCTAGCCTTTCTGTAACACCAAGATGATTCCTTCTGATTCCAGTGGTGATCCCCTGGCGCGTCTACCGTAAAGGGAAGCGGCGCAACGAAGGAGAGGAACATCAGTCCTGTTCATCTCAACAGCCATGAAACCGCTCGCAACCGCCGGAGACGGCTGCGCCGCGCCGGCCGCGATCGGCGGAGGTGGCGTGCGCTGGCGCGGCTACCTGGTGCGAGGGCGCGCGCCGCCGCCGCCGCCGCCGCCACTTGTCAGGAGCCATCCGTCTTGCGCTGTCAGCCTCGATCCCCACCTCTCCGCTCCGCTCCGCTCCGCTCCGCGCCGCGCCGCGCGCGACTCCGCGACGAGTCTATTCCCGCGCGGGCAGCGGGAGGGCGAGCGGAGGCTGGGGAAACAGGAAGGGCTCGCCGTCACGTCACTATCTGGCTTAAATGCACTGCCTCCAAAGGTGGCGGCCGTAGGGCAACGATGCATTTCAAAGACTACGATTACTGATACGATGGATTTAAGGGAGTGGTTTAGCGGCACCCTACTCAGGTCTTCCCCTTCCCTTTAATCTACAAATGATTCAGTATCCGCATTCGTCTTCGATTATGGATTAATAGATTACATCTAGCGTCAACTGCTGGAGTAATTAGTCGCTGTAAGTGAAGTAAGCGTTATATCTCGGGAGGTGGTGGTGTTTCTGGAAGCGCTTGAAGACGAGGCGAGGCGCAGACATACATTTCAGTTTGCTGGGTTTCCCATACAGGTATCTCCTAGCGAGGCATCGCCCCAAACCAAGGCAAGCTCTAAGCTCCGGACATGTGTGTATAGTAAATGTAAGTGAATTGAATGTTGTGAGGGGATAGGAAGTAAAGATTGTTTCTTGAAAGGTCCAGTTAAAATGCTGCTCCGGCATTTACTTGGTACTGATTGCAGAAACCAGGAGAAATGACCGATCAGAGCAAGTCACCGCTAGAAATTTCTTCCAGACACGGTAAAATATCCTCCACGGTGCAAAAATCCTGGGACTTCCCTGTCAAAAACCCTAGGTAGGCAACGGCAAAATTCCACCGTGTCTTCGCTTTCAATATTCACGAAATAGATAACAGTTTCAAATAATAAATAATTATTTCATAAAACCTTGTTACTTTATATTGCAAGAGAAATTTAAAAAAACACAAATGAATTTTTTTCATAAAAAAGTATTGTTGCTTAAGCGCTTCTCTGTGATAGGCCCTCTATCCATACCTGGTTGAGAATCTTCGGATTAACTTTGTTATAAAAATAGAACAGGCATTCTGATATGGTCTGCCAGCGTGTGTAAATTAATTCTAAAACTGCCGTCGGAAGAAAATTAGTCATTTTCATCTTTCTAAGCGACTTTCTAATTAGGCTAATGCGCGGAATAGCAGTTGTGATGTTCTGAGTTTCGCCACTTAAGGAGAAGATATGATAAATACTTCCAATCGGGGGCAATGGTGGTATGGATATTGAAATCAAGAACGGTAATGGATTTCATAGTCACCGGAACACGGCGGGTTAGGAGATGAAAAGGGAAAATGCGAAGAAAGAAGAGAGTGAAGCAAACGGTTGCGAAGACGCTGCAGGCGTTAATTGCAATGGAAGGGACCCAATATACGACACGAAGAGCCTTGGGGAAGGCAGCGCATACGAAGGCTCAAGGATGGAAGTGAAAGAGTTCTTGTACTAGGATGAGGGAGCGACGGTGGAGATACTTAACGCAGACACCACGTATAAAAGACAGCGAACGGGCAAAGCCTCTAGTGGGCACATCGAGTACTCAGGGCGGCGGTGGAGACTGCAGCGGTAGCTGACTCGGATTGGATGCAATTGCTACAAGCATTCAAATATAAGCGGAAGATTGCATATATTATATCTGTGGACTAAAGCGTCGGTGCCGATGGGAGCAAATCGCCACGGGTAGGTGGAAAGTATTAGTGGGAGCCATGTTGGTGAAAGCAATTAGGTCCAGTTTTGGGTTCAGTGGGCATGCCTGATAGCAGCAGTCCATGCCTGTGCGTCTTGCGGCGAAACCTGGGTTGGGTTGAAAAGCCACGAAAACCTCGATGACAGAGTAACTCGGCGAGCCAATAAGCATATGAGCCATAAAGCGCTTAGTCATAACTCATCTCAATGACAGACACATCAAATAGTCAACTCTAAGGCATGAGCAGATTTCGAATACTGATCCGAGCTCCAGTGCAAATCGACGTCGAGCTGAGATCCATAGTGGATGCAGCTCATCCGCGGCCGCAGTGTGAGATGGGTGACAAGAGGCGGGGAGTGGGTGCAGCCGGGAGAACAGTTCGAGTAGCTACAGCGTCGCCAGAGCAGAAGGCGCGGCTGGGAACACCGGCTGTGGGAAACCTGTTGGAAGGTCCGCGCCCATTGTCTCCTGGAGGACATTAGGAGGCTTCAATATACTACCGTGCAGCTTCTACAGCTTCTCAAACAAAATAGAATAATAAAACACGGACGTTTCAAATGTTTCAAGCAATACGTTTCTGCTGGGAAGAGAATGTCGTTACAAACGTTGGGTCTATTCAGAATGCGATGAAGGAATGATTTATAGACGTGATCGGTGGAAGGAACATTTCGTATTTGTAAGAAACTATTAAGCCGGATGTCAAGCGAACGCTTCTCTCAAAGATTTATTACACATGCGGCTATATAATTTCAACTACACGTTCAGACATTATATCTAAAGCAAACGATTTCATTACACAGAGCTCATTGTAGCGATAATCTGCTAATAAAATGGCGTATGAAAGGTACATTGAGGTAATCGAAACGTAAGAGCTGAGATAGATAGATTTATTATTTCTGCAGGGAGGTGCAGGATGAATCGTGAAAATATATCTATAATCTTCGCCTGAAAACCAAGATATGGGAACACCTGCAAATAATGTTCAAAATAATAATAATAATAATAATAATAATAATAATAATAATAATAATAATAATAATAATAACTAATTGTCGAGACTTGCCATCTCCATCAGCACTGCTCATCTAGTGAGCGAGTACTTACGAGTGACTTCCGCTCCCCCAAGGAATTCAAATCTTCCATCCACCAAGGAATTCAAATCTGGAAAGCACCACAAACCCACCGACGTATAATAGTGAATTTGTGAGTGTCACGCAATGAACTTCAAGCCCAACACTTTCGCTTTGACGTACTCCGTTCCCCGCTCGTCACTTTCGTCGTCAAACGTCTTCGCATTGGTGTAGAAATGATTCCTCCATTTCAAGGCCAAACTGAGTTCTTTTTATCTTCAAACTGTGGTTGCTCATATCGGAGGCTTTGTTCAGGGAGCACGTCATTTATTTACGCTGGCGGGAGCACGCTTAAGATTTCGCAAGAACATGACATCACATAATACTACGTATCAGATCATTGACGCAGCAGACTTCAAAGTCAGCAGTCTGACCCTGAAGATAATTCTGGATCCGTCAGAAAATGCAATAACGTAAATATTGTCACGTCTTCTTGCCTCCCTGGTAACTGTTTCCCAAATATTTGCAATAAATGACACCATTAAGCGAAATTAGCATCACCATTGGTTTGGCTACACGCCAAGAGCAAGACATGTGGTAGTGTAAATATTGTCAAAACGTGGTAACGCCTAAGACCCAATTACGTGCAGTAGCGCACCCGATAAATGCCTCCACTGACTGAATCCACCGCCCTGTCCGGGCACAAGCCGAGAGGAGGGGTTGTGTGGAGACCGAAGTTTCCGATATGTGTAGTTATGTGCACCTGTATATGTAAATATTGTCATCGCCTGGTCACGCCTAAGACCCAATTACGTGCAGTAGCGCACCTGATAAATGCCTCCACCGACTGAATCCCCGCGCTGTCGGGCCGGGCGCGTCGGCGGGGCGAGGGGGTGCGTGGAGGGCGCGAGGCAAGGCTTTGTGTGCAGATGCGGCGCCCCGCGCGCGCGCGCGTCTGCGCAGAGCCTTTGTTCGCAGATTCTGGTCCGAAGGCAGCGAGACGATATCGCGGCATCGCACCGCACCGCGGCGCGGCGCGGCGCGGCGCGGCGCGGCGCGGCGCGGCGCGGCGCGGCGCGGCGCGGCGCGGTGTGGCGTGGTGTGGTGTGGCGCGCGAGCGATGCGCCCGAGAGCGGGGAAATACGTGGCTCTGCACCGGGCTGCAGCTGCCGTCCGCTCAATTATGGACCTAGGGGCTGGCAAGCGACAGCGCGCGGGAGAATTCCAATCGCGCTTGGTCTAAGATGAATGTCCTAAGGCGCTGAAAGTCGAGATACGGGGCAACCTTTAGGGGTATAAAGGAAAGGGTGTCCAAAGTCACGCGTATCGAGTTACATCAAAATATAAGTTGGCGAAATGCGAGAAAAAATCTTATAATATAGTATCAAGATCACAATCTTAAAATAGTTTAACGGCAAGGTGAAATTTATGGACGCGTCCGTTAACGTGGGTCGAAAGGGATCGGAATCAGTTTTTATTTACATTTTTCAAACGACTAACGTGACTGAGAAACCAATGTATGCATAAATATATATTTATTTTAAAATCCATAATTATATGTTTATAATAAGAAATAGACAAAAATTACAGACACACATTTTGCGTGAATTGCCACGCTTTCTTTCCAGATGAAACATTTCTAAATATGTAGAATCGTTATAACAAAATGAGGATGTATGATACATGTGTGTGGTATATGTTTGTGACCAAGAAAAATAAAATAAAATCGATTTTCAGACCCAATTATTTCCCTCTTCCCCACACTTTTTCAAAATAAAAAACGTGTTTTAACACTTTATACTTTTACAGACTCTAAAATTCTCCTTGAACACGAGATTAACCTAAACACCATTATAGTGCGAAAACACTTTTGGTATCATCCACCTACCATCATGATAAGTATTCGAAAGGTATTTCGATCGAACGCCCGGCTCCTTGGTTATGAACTATAAACGTTTGCGGTCGACATCGATGTTATATCCCAAGCACGTAGGCAAGTAATGGGACACCGCCAACAAAACATCGATGTCTCTACACATCGATGTTCAAAATTAAAACATCAGCGTTCATCAAACATCGCCCCCAAACATGAATGTTTTCTAACATCCAGGTTTTTAAAACTGTATTAGTACCCATTAATGTTCACGTGGAGGTGATTTATTTTGAAGAATGTCGTATGAATGATTTTTAATTGGGATTTAATTGTCAAACCCGAGTGAAACTAGTAGTGTTAAAACAGTAAGTACTTTATCGCCTTTGGTAATGGATATGTAATTCTATTTATACCACAATTTCTCTCCGAATTAACACATCTCAGTCATCATTTTCTGTAAAACTTCTGAAATCGTAGAAAAATTTTGAAAATATCCCAGGAGCTTCATGTAATGTACCCCCCAAAATTAAAATATCGGTTTCAACTTCAAGGGGCCGCGACATCAGCCAGATCATTTGAGGAATATCAATTTTGGAGAAAATCGGCGGAACTGTTTAACAGCTGTCGTTGTTCACAGACAGAGAGACGGACAGACAGACGGACCCACGGACGGATATACAGACGTTTTACCGTTAATCCGATTTTTCGGTATCAAGGACCCACAAAACAAGAATTCTGTCAACCCCATGAGGTAGAGGATTTTGCCCCCTTAATTTAGAAATTGGATTTATCAACTTTTACCAGGGTCCTCTAATAAGAGTTTTCTGCCAAAAATTCACAGCAGCATTACATAACTTTCTCTCTACTTCTTAGCAAGGAAGTAAAAATTATATATACCTTATTAATCAAAAATGAAAACTCGATTTTGATTATTTTCTCTCTTGATCACATTGATCTGAAGAATGTTCAATTTATGAATACCTGAAAATTATTGGAGGTTTTTATTTAGTTAGTACCTTTTTCATTCAAAAATAAAATAATATTATATTCAACAACGTATCGAACACAAATCATTTATGTTAAAAACATCAAAATAAAAATCGATTTTGCAGATGATTAGATAGATGATTTTATAAACACATTTATGTTTTCAAAGCATCGACAGCAATGTCGCATCTCTCATGCAGGCGCAGACGGGATCGAGGACCCGAATCCGCATGCGCGGGAACCGGGGCGCAGGAACCTCGCGCCGCCGCTCACAGATGTCGCTGGCCTCCCACACTCAGCCTCGGGCGTCGCGTCGCTCCGGGCGGGCGGCCGACCCGCGCCCGGCTGCACGTCCGTGTGAGTGGACGAGAGTGTGTGGGTGGGCGACCGATTTTATTTCGCGCGCGCGTGGGTGGACGCGTGGCCCCCACACGGCGCGGCGTCGCCGCCCGAAATACCCCGGGGCTGGCTCAGCGCTCCGAGCCAATGCGCCGTTTCGCGATGCGCTTGTGCATGCAGCCGCTGCGCCGCTCTCGCTGCACGAAAAGAAGACGCGGCGGATGCCCTATATCAGGCGTCATGGAAGTTTACACAGACTACGTTCATCTTGGCTTTTCGGAAGGCTACTGCTATATAAATATATATAACCTATATTAATCTACAAATATAACCTGCATTAACAAAAAGATTTCTTGTGGACTTCCACAAAGAAACTCTGTGAAATTAATATAAAATTAAATTTAGTACAACCAGCAAAGCATCACTTTAAAAAAAAATAATTCCTTCATTCTTCAAATTCCATTTGCATAAAGCTACGTTGTTATTTTCTTGATGTTTCAATATACACAGGACAATGATGAATGTTAATAATTAATTAAATAAAATAAATTCCTGCGAATTGCTTTCTTTCCGAAATCAAAAGGAAGGCCTTGATTAAAAAAACAGTAACATTTCTATCTTAATCAAGATGTTAAAATACAATAATCACATAAATAAATAAGAAAGCGGTCTCACTGTTCGTCTTCCATAACTACTGAATCGTCGAAATGATTCTCGTTTGATATGACGTCGTAATATTTTCTACATCAAACTAGTTTCATTAATAACTAATAAAGAATTAAATGAGTGTGTGAGATGAGCTCTACAAAGATTGCTCTCAAATTTGGATGAATAGTCAAGTTTTGAGTAGCCAAGAAAGAAAACACAGGCTGTTTGCGATTGAAGATGTTATTCCAAGATGTTTTTTTGTATGAGACCTTAATATAATCCGCTATGCATCGAGGCGGCGTATTGGCTTGAAGTCAGCGGGCGACGCGAGGTGGGAAGGGTGTGTGTGGGGTTCAGAAAGATGGCGGAAGTCGTTTCAGAAATGCCCAAATGTCTATTTACCAGGTAATTTATTTATTATATCTTTAACTCAGTTAAATAAACGAAAACATTCACTTGCCCGCGACTGGATGGAGAGAGCTGAAAGCCTCTATTTTCTGCGTCCCAATGAAACAAGGAGTGTTTCGCATTTTCATTTGATTTAATACTTCGAGCCACATTTTTTTTTGAAACTAGTTTTCTCTATGCCAGTGAATACCGATTAGATAAACAAGAAAACAATCACTTTGAAATACCATAATGTAACAGACACGTTCTAGTCTTTGTCAAACATAAAAAAATCATGCGTTCCTTAATAGCGGATTCCAAACTTGCCAAGAAACTGGAGAGTCGACTTACAAATATAAAGGTACACTTAGGACAGCATAATATTTTGCAAATACATGAAATAAAAGAGGTAACACCACTTTTTATATCATGAACAATTGTATTTATGCATTTTCTTGATGACATTTCGCAGGAATTTATTTTATTTAATTAATTATTAACATTCATCATTGTCCTGTGTATATTGAAACATCAAGAAAATAACAACGTAGCTTTATGCAAATGGAATTTGAAGAATGAAGGAATTATTTTTTTTTAAAGTGATGCTTTGCTGGTTGTACTAAATTTAATTTTATATTAATTTCACAGAGTTTCTTTGTGGAAGTCCACAAGAAATCTTTTTGTTAATGCAGGTTATATTTGTAGATTAATATAGGTTATATATATTTATATAGCAGTAGCCTTCCGAAAAGCCAAGATGAACGTAGTCTGTGTAAACTTCCATGACGCCTGATATAGGGCATCCGCCGCGTCTTCTTTTCGTGCAGCGAGAGCGGCGCAGCGGCTGCATGCACAAGCGCATCGCGAAACGGCGCATTGGCTCGGAGCGCTGAGCCAGCCCCGGGGTATTTCGGGCGGCGACGCCGCGCCGTGTGGGGGCCACGCGTCCACCCACGCGCGCGCGAAATAAAATCGGTCGCCCACCCACACACTCTCGTCCACTCACACGGACGTGCAGCCGGGCGCGGGTCGGCCGCCCGCCCGGAGCGACGCGACGCCCGAGGCTGAGTGTGGGAGGCCAGCGACATCTGTGAGCGGCGGCGCGAGGTTCCTGCGCCCCGGTTCCCGCGCATGCGGATTCGGGTCCTCGATCCCGTCTGCGCCTGCATGAGAGATGCGACATTGCTGTCGATGCTTTGAAAACATAAATGTGTTTATAAAATCATCTATCTAATCATCTGCAAAATCGATTTTTATTTTGATGTTTTTAACATAAATGATTTGTGTTCGATACGTTGTTGAATATAATATTATTTTATTTTTGAATGAAAAAGGTACTAACTAAATAAAAACCTCCAATAATTTTCAGGTATTCATAAATTGAACATTCTTCAGATCAATGTGATCAAGAGAGAAAATAATCAAAATCGAGTTTTCATTTTTGATTAATAAGGTATATATAATTTTTACTTCCTTGCTAAGAAGTAGAGAGAAAGTTATGTAATGCTGCTGTGAATTTTTGGCAGAAAACTCTTATTAGAGGACCCTGGTAAAAGTTGATAAATCCAATTTCTAAATTAAGGGGGCAAAATCCTCTACCTCATGGGGTTGACAGAATTCTTGTTTTGTGGGTCCTTGATACCGAAAAATCGGATTAACGGTAAAACGTCTGTATATCCGTCCGTGGGTCCGTCTGTCTGTCCGTCTCTCTGTCTGTGAACAACGACAGCTGTTAAACAGTTCCGCCGATTTTCTCCAAAATTGATATTCCTCAAATGATCTGGCTGATGTCGCGGCCCCTTGAAGTTGAAACCGATATTTTAATTTTGGGGGGTACATTACATGAAGCTCCTGGGATATTTTCAAAATTTTTCTACGATTTCAGAAGTTTTACAGAAAATGATGACTGAGATGTGTTAATTCGGAGAGAAATTGTGGTATAAATAGAATTACATATCCATTACCAAAAGCGATAAAGTACTTACTGTTTTAACACTACTAGTTTCACTCGGGTTTGACAATTAAATCCCAATTAAAAATCATTCATACGACATTCTTCAAAATAAATCACCTCCACGTGAACATTAATGGGTACTAATACAGTTTTAAAAACCTGGATGTTAGAAAACATTCATGTTTGGGGGCGATGTTTGATGAACGCTGATGTTTTAATTTTGAACATCGATGTGTAGAGACATCGATGTTTTGTTGGCGGTGTCCCATTACTTGCCTACGTGCTTGGGATATAACATCGATGTCGACCGCAAACGTTTATAGTTCATAACCAAGGAGCCGGGCGTTCGATCGAAATACCTTTCGAATACTTATCATGATGGTAGGTGGATGATACCAAAAGTGTTTTCGCACTATAATGGTGTTTAGGTTAATCTCGTGTTCAAGGAGAATTTTAGAGTCTGTAAAAGTATAAAGTGTTAAAACACGTTTTTTATTTTGAAAAAGTGTGGGGAAGAGGGAAATAATTGGGTCTGAAAATCGATTTTATTTTATTTTTCTTGGTCACAAACATATACCACACACATGTATCATACATCCTCATTTTGTTATAACGATTCTACATATTTAGAAATGTTTCATCTGGAAAGAAAGCGTGGCAATTCACGCAAAATGTGTGTCTGTAATTTTTGTCTATTTCTTATTATAAACATATAATTATGGATTTTAAAATAAATATATATTTATGCATACATTGGTTTCTCAGTCACGTTAGTCGTTTGAAAAATGTAAATAAAAACTGATTCCGATCCCTTTCGACCCACGTTAACGGACGCGTCCATAAATTTCACCTTGCCGTTAAACTATTTTAAGATTGTGATCTTGATACTATATTATAAGATTTTTTCTCGCATTTCGCCAACTTATATTTTGATGTAACTCGATACGCGTGACTTTGGACACCCTTTCCTTTATACCCCTAAAGGTTGCCCCGTATCTCGACTTTCAGCGCCTTAGGACATTCATCTTAGACCAAGCGCGATTGGAATTCTCCCGCGCGCTGTCGCTTGCCAGCCCCTAGGTCCATAATTGAGCGGACGGCAGCTGCAGCCCGGTGCAGAGCCACGTATTTCCCCGCTCTCGGGCGCATCGCTCGCGCGCCACACCACACCACGCCACACCGCGCCGCGCCGCGCCGCGCCGCGCCGCGCCGCGCCGCGCCGCGCCGCGCCGCGCCGCGCCGCGCCGCGCCGCGCCGCGCCGCGCCGCGCCGCGGTGCGGTGCGATGCCGCGATATCGTCTCGCTGCCTTCGGACCAGAATCTGCGAACAAAGGCTCTGCGCAGACGCGCGCGCGCGCGGGGCGCCGCATCTGCACACAAAGCCTTGCCTCGCGCCCTCCACGCACCCCCTCGCCCCGCCGACGCGCCCGGCCCGACAGCGCGGGGATTCAGTCGGTGGAGGCATTTATCAGGTGCGCTACTGCACGTAATTGGGTCTTAGGCGTGACCAGGCGATGACAATATTTACATATACAGGTGCACATAACTACACATATCGGAAACTTCGGTCTCCACACAACCCCTCCTCTCGGCTTGTGCCCGGACAGGGCGGTGGATTCAGTCAGTGGAGGCATTTATCGGGTGCGCTACTGCACGTAATTGGGTCTTAGGCGTTACCACGTTTTGACAATATTTACACTACCACATGTCTTGCTCTTGGCGTGTAGCCAAACCAATGGTGATGCTAATTTCGCTTAATGGTGTCATTTATTGCAAATATTTGGGAAACAGTTACCAGGGAGGCAAGAAGACGTGACAATATTTACGTTATTGCATTTTCTGACGGATCCAGAATTATCTTCAGGGTCAGACTGCTGACTTTGAAGTCTGCTGCGTCAATGATCTGATACGTAGTATTATGTGATGTCATGTTCTTGCGAAATCTTAAGCGTGCTCCCGCCAGCGTAAATAAATGACGTGCTCCCTGAACAAAGCCTCCGATATGAGCAACCACAGTTTGAAGATAAAAAGAACTCAGTTTGGCCTTGAAATGGAGGAATCATTTCTACACCAATGCGAAGACGTTTGACGACGAAAGTGACGAGCGGGGAACGGAGTACGTCAAAGCGAAAGTGTTGGGCTTGAAGTTCATTGCGTGACACTCACAAATTCACTATTATACGTCGGTGGGTTTGTGGTGCTTTCCAGATTTGAATTCCTTGGTCGACTGCTGTGATTAGTGTGGATTGGGGTGTCGTCGGGACGCCTATCCAAATTTACCCTGTTGTAACAGACAAACGCCAGCGAGGAGGTATATAATAATGGTAGAAAATAGAAAATTGTCTATAAAATGTCGAACTTTAAATACGACTTAATCCAGCATGAGCCGTAGATGAGGCTCACTTCCCCTAAAACAAGAAACGTAAAATTTATTGACAGAAAGTCGAGCTTTCAAAATTCTTAAATTACTGCAGAAATCGTTGCAACTTTTATTTTTCTATTATTGTAACCTCTTATATCTTGAACTTGTTTCATTTATTTTCTCCCTTTTCAAATGAGACTTTCGGGGATTTTGAAGTATGTATGTTGCGTTACATTGAATTTACTTGGACTCATCCTCAGACGAATGCGGTCTCAGTGCATCCCTTCTTTAGTTCAGCAATTTAATAATTTTTCCTTGACTCTTGCAATCCGTGAATTATGGTTCCAGAGACCGTTCCCTACTTTAAAAGAGATAACCCAGCGCATCTGCCCGCGTCCGTCGTCCATTACGAGGCCGTTCCGACGAGCACTTGCCGCCGAGTGTGTCCAGCGTAGGAGCTCATGCGCCAAGCAGCTTGAGAGCATTAGGAACCGCCCGGAGGTGCTAATCCACGAAACAAGAAACGAAAAATTTATTGACAGAAAGACAAGCTTTCAAAATTCTTAAATTACTGCAGAAATCGTTGCAAATTTTATTTTTTTTTATTATTGTAACCTCTTATACTTCGAATTTGTTTAATTTATTTTCTCCCTTTTCAAATGAGACTTTCGGGGATTTTGAAGTATATATGTTGTGTTACAATGAATTTACTCGGATTCATCTTTAGACGAATGCGGTCTCAATACATCCCTTCTTTAGTTCTGTAATTTAATAATTTTTCCTTGACTCTTGCAATCTGTGAACTATGGTTCAAGAGATCGTTCCCTACTTTAAAAGAGATAACCCAGCGCATCTGCCCGCGTCCGTCGTCCATTACGAGGCCGTTCCGACGAGCACATGCCGCCGAGTGTGTCCAGCGCAGGAGCTCATGCGCCAAGCAGCTTGAGAGCATTAGGAACCGCCCGGAGGTGCTAATCCACATAACGAGCGTCCTCTGATGGAGATGTCAATCTCAAACGAGGTGGTGCGAGGGGCGGGGGCTTATTGGAGTCCCCACCTCCACGCGCGGTCGGCGTGCGCCTTCTGTTTTTCCGTTGTCCGCCGGCGGCTGCTCAACCCCCACCCCCTCCACCCGTCGAGGCACGGTGGGCATGAGGGCCACACGGCAGATGTGAGTTCAAAATTCTCTCATCCGCTAAAACATGAATATAAATATCTTGATTTTAATATAAATACTTGAAGTGAACTTCTATAATGAAATGTAGGGGCTGATTCGCTGAATAGGCGATTAGGGAAATTTATTTTAAATGACGATGCCATTTTCCTGAAATTAGACAATTTTGAAAAGAATGTTAGCCATTAAAGGTGATGTCACAAAAAGCATACGTCAATAAATTAATTTCCCTGATCGATAAAAAGCTCTTAGTATTATTAAAACTCGATTAAAGTGCAATATTTTTGAATCAATGACTTAGTTACGAGGAAAAAATACTCTATCTGTGGCTTGTTTTGATATAGTTTTATAGAAAGAAATATATTTAATGTTCGTAATAAATTTATTATGATTTTAAAATTTTGTATTCTCTATTTTTTAACATTTCAAGATATTAAATCACCCCAGGATATGTGTAATAGATTTTCTGTATTTTTAAAGTATGCATCATGTTAAGAATAATGTGTTTCCTTTTGCATTGTTCACGGTATGGTCTCACGATATTGAATTCAATTTTTCCTCAAACGAAAGCTTTGTTTGTTCATTAGAAATTGAAAGTGCTAATATAAGTAGAGCATTGATATTTGAAGTGTATTTAACCTTAAATATCTACAGCGTCTCTGACCGGAAGGTCCTAGGGTTCCGAGACCCGCGTGAGGATACGCCTAGAGGTATACATTTCTTCAAACAAACACACACTTACACTTGCATCCCCTACAGTACCACACTTCGGTAGTTTAAGAGTTTGTACTGACGTAGGGGTGCCCCGTGGGTGGAGTTGCATGGAGGGGAAAATCTCGCATGCCAATGTGTAGAATGGCTTCAGTTCTCACATTCCAACAGGGGAGGATCGTCTCCTGGCTCTATATTCAGTGACCAATGACCCAAGTAGTTGAGGAGCCCAGAAACCTTAAATATTCACTTACCATGAACATCAACTTGCTTCAATTTTCAAATACGTAATTGAGTAAATTGGTCTAAAAAGTCTTCCAAACATATATTTATTAAGTGAAACATGTTTAAGAATTTTTTAACTCTAGTTTTCATTTAAGAGACCAAGCAAGTATGGTCACATTGCTTTATTACTGACCCCCTCCAAATCAGTAACTCATTAATTATGTGGAGTCCATCCCATCAAAACATCAAATACTTAGGATAAAATCTTGATGCGAAGCAACAAAGTAAAAACCATAGAAATGCAAAAACTCATCACGCAAAAGTAAAGATCCTGCAACTAAAACCTCTTTTTCTTTAAAAAAACATATTATCCACCTATTATGATTTATGCATGCCTGGTCTGGTTACATGCTTCGAGATCTAACTGAAACAAAATACAAATCATTCAAAATAAATACCTCAGAACAATTACAAAGGCCCCATGGTTCAAATTTACAGTTGCACAAAGAATTAAATATCCCATGCATAATTTCATTTATTCCCAAGATCTCCAACAAATTCTACTCATGCATTAACCAAATCGAACACCTATCCCAATTTAACCTTGCCCAAATCACAGATTCCCGGACAAGAATAAAAAAGAGGTTCCCGATTCAAGCATTGTGGAACACGCTGCCCACGTTGGAGTGTAAGTAAGGCGCATTATGAGCCTCCTTACCCCTCAGAAGTTAGATTTAGAATGTAGTTAAATTAAATTTAAACGGTTAATTTCAGTCATAAAATATTTACATATGCAAAAGTAAATATGTAGGACTGATCTACTTACCTTGTTATTCCAATAAATAGAAAATTAAAATAAAACCTACTTACTAAAATGGAAATTCACAACTTCAGCCAAATGGTTTAAGTAATACTCTAGGGCAGTCAAAACTTAACGCGTCTCCCACGAGCCTGTCGCAACCCATTGTGGAACATTGGAGGGAGGTAGTAACAGCGACAGATTTCAAACAGGCGCGAAGCAGATTCGTCCCGAGAGACGTGTCCGAAGAGCCTGAGTTTAACCACGGAATTAGTGGTGCATGAAAGTTAATCTCGGCCCACTGCGAGTCCGAGGCAGAGGGCTACCGGCGGCGACTCCCGTCCTGGGAGCGCGGCGAGGGAGCTAATCATCATAATCATCTGCGCCGTCATGACGGGTTCCGTCATTTTGGAGCTTCTTCCCCTCTTCTCCCCCTCCCCCTTCGTAGGGGGAGGACGGACCCCGTGAGGAAACAAGGGCCCGGGGCAATCAACGCGTCGTTACGATTTCATCGGCCGAAACCCTCCGCGTAATACGCGCTTCCGTCTTGATGTTTCCATCGTCTGCGGCCCGCCCTTTCTTTCCGACCTTTTTATGCTCTGTCAGATTCTGACGACTTTTCCCGGGAAGTGTCTCACATGTTTTTGTAATTTTCGTATTATTTCAAAAAATGCATTTAGAGATATTATAGCTCTAATGTAAGACAGGAATATTAATTAATTTCATTTCTTTAGCGACGTAGTAGAATATAACATGAAATGCATTGGAATATAGCAAGAATATCAATATTATTATTCTGCTTTATTTGATTCATCTTATAAAGTTTTTCATTGTTGTCATCGTCAACGTTATTCATTCAATTCAAGGTTGCTTCCGAAGTATATTAACTTTTCTGCCTTATAATGCCACTCACTAAAAGCATGTGAAGGGCATGAGAAACTAACACATTTATCTGATTATTCGATTAAATCTTTCCATTTCGGTTGCAAAAGAAGGCTCTTCAGAATTGTTAAAAATATTTTTTTTCCTGTTAGATACGTTATAGGGAAATAGTGTTTACTAGATAGAAAACAGGATAAATGCTCTCGGTAGGCACACAGTAATTGTTATTTTGAGACTCAGAGACAAATCTGGCCGAATACTAACATATAGCGATAAAATTCTTTCTACATCGGAAATACATAGACATTTATTTTCAGTGAGTGAGATAGCAATGTATATTTAGTTTACTATTGATAGTGAACTTACAGTCGTATAACGGTTTTCTCTTGATGTTTGGACAACAGCGTATTCGCGAGCACCTATGTGAGTAGATTTGTAATATTATAGACCCTTGATTTGTTACCACAATCAATGCAGGATAGCACGATATTTCATATTCTTCCGGTAGAATGGGACATTCTTTGCCGTGTAGATGTGCCGATGCACAACTCGAAGTATCCGCGCTGAAATGGCGACTCATGAATAGAAACTACATCAAGAGATCGTAATCAGTGATCAGATGTTGCGTCCTAAGTAGATATCAATAGTTCATTCACACGTCGGTTAGGTGTACATAATAGATCTGAGAAATGAAGTCGATTTTTCATCGAAAATCTCAAATTGTAAATGGGCAATTTAAAAAAATTAAGTTTGAGATAAAATCAAATAACAGTGCTATTTGGAATATCCGTTGTCGACCAAGATGTTACAAGGTAAACAATGACTAAAGTAGTTATATTTTATTACATATATTTTACTATATTCTTAGATTGATAAAGTGCAGTGGCAATAGTTAAGGATAAATTCAAGTTCGGCGAAATAAAAAGATGTTGGGAAGGGTCATGTGACCAAAAATGTTTGGGAACTTCACTAAGTGACGGTGCTGGCCGCTCCTAGCAGATTAGCTTGTTGAAAATACGATCTTGATGAAGAACTAGCTGATTTGCACGACTGAAAGAATTGTGAATAGTAGTATTGCTTATGTTCTATTTTTATTGCTTTTCTTTCGTGAATAACAGACGTTTCATGTTCGTCAACCGATCACATTCGCAATCCAATAACAATGCAAACTTCTGCTATTTATGAAAGAAAAGCAATAAATATATAACCTAAGATATACCACGAATACAATCCTTTTAACCCTACCTAACAAATAGTTCATCAGTATCGTCACGAAGGATTCAGGACCCACTCTACGAGAAGACGATCGACGAATGAACCCGATCGAACGTCTCATCTGAAAACTCACCACCCGAACCACGTTTGAACCCTCAGATACGTCGGCGCAGGTGGCAACCCTGGCGCAGCGCCGTCCTCCGCGCGTCCTCCCCCTCCTCCATCGTGGCGCGGCGCGTCCTCGCCGCTGCAGCGGCCGCCGCCGCCGCCGCCGCTGTCGCGTCCGCTTTTTGCGGCGCGGGGACATAAATAATGGCCGCCTATTCTTTTCCGATGCGCCTTTTCCTTTTCTCTTTGCAGCCGCGTGTAGACACATTTCCGAACATAGCCGGGGACCTGAATGCGCGTCGCGCCATTAGGAGTCGGAGCGCAGCGCCGGCGGGTGGGCGCGGGCTGGGGAATGGGGGTGGGGGAGGAAGGTGAATGCGGGTCGGACGCGCCGCCCACCATCCCACTCTGTACCCACTGTGTCCACGGTACCAACTAGTGACACCGCGCTCGCTAACTCCTCTGAGCCTACGGATCTCACTGGTAGTTGACTCCACACACAGTGACCACTGAAATCATTGAACCCACTGACTCAATAGTACCTTCTGTCTCCATTGTGTCCAGGGCACAGTAGTGAACCAACAGATGTCACTAATTTATCTGCGCTCATTGACTTCACTGTTCGCTGACTCCCCTGTGCCCAATAATTCAACTATGCCCACCTTCCTCTTAGCCCATGGACCTCACTGTTTGCTTCACTCCGCCCACTGATTCCTCTGTACCCACATACTGCACTGTTTACTGACTTCACTGTGCCCACATACTCCATTGCGGCTATCAACCCCTCTATGCCTACTGATCTCATTGTTTTTTGACTCTACAATAGTCCATGAAATAATAGAACCCTCTTATCACATCCTGCTGTGGGCCTCAACTTGCACTTCCGTGCTCACTAATTTTACTGATGCCACTGCGCTCCATGATTGTGTCTTCCGACTCTATTGTGTCCACCAACTACACAGAACCAACTTTTCGTCTTGACTCCACATTGCTCTGTGAGTCCATTTTGTAAGCATTATCCACTGATCTCAATGACGCTGATGCCAGTGCACCCTATGAGTGTACCCTTTGCGTATATTGTGCCCAGTGACTACACTCTCCCTAATGGTTCTATTGTGTTCTGTACTTTCATTGTGCCCATTGACTTTTCTGCGCTCACTGATTCCTCTTTACGAACTGACTCCACCACATCCACTGTGCCCCATCCCCAGGCAGAGCTTGGCTGCGGTCGCGGTAAGCAATTGAATCGTCTGATTAAACCACCAATTCGGTTCGAACCTGATTAACTCGATCGTGAAGACTAGAGACAGAAGGGAACACTAAATTGTTATAATGGGTTCATTTATGTCGCGGAGTGGTCGTTCTTTAAATGTCCGGTTGAAGAGCTGAATACTGCGTGGACACGAAGAATGTTGCTGCACATGAAGACAGTGTGCAATACAACGTCATACACTATGTAAGAAGGCAAGATAGAAAGTACGTTAAATAAGCGCAGATAAAAAAATACAGATACCAATTTTATATTCATGTACTCTCTCTTTATATTTCAATAGGCAACATAACAATATTTGTAACAGTGTAAAAAAATGTTTTCAAAGGGTTATTGAGCATTTCTCTCTTCTCGTTAATACAATCATACTTTTCCATCGTTGTAATATCAACGTCACTCTTAAGTTATGGATTAAGATATAACTCCATATTTTATTCAGTTACTATTGTTTTTTGCAGTCGTTTTTAAGCTCTGGTAGTTAAATCATTGTGACTGTCTTGCTTCTGGTTGCTGCTATTTTTTAACCTTCTTTCGCAAAGAACATAAACGCAATCTAGAAAAAACAACATGAGAAAAAGTTATTTGAAAACCACATAAACTATCTCATGCATTTGCTTTTGTATGTCTAGGGCGCGTTAAAATATTATAAAAACGTATTTATGTTTTCTGGTGTAATTTTTATATAGTAACGTCTCTTTAAGATCCCGGATATTAATGAATGCAGTATAAACGGCCTTTTTGAAACCCTGCCAAAAGCATTTGTATTAAAGGAGACCTACATGTTCTTTGCTGCCAACGTATTTCTGTCTTCCCTTTAACCCATTTTCTCTTGAAATGCAACAAAAGTCAGGCAGTGATAAAAATAACTCTTTTATTTAGGTTATTACGCAGAATACGTAGTTATTTCAGGCCAGGAGAAAGATCCTAACCACGGAGTCTATACGAATACGTTGACGTAGAGACAGGTTTAAGTCTTCAACAAAAATTTATTAAGTAGTAGCATGTAGTGTAGGTATAGTGTAGTGGATAAATGTAATAATATTTTATTAATATTCATAGTCGCAAACGAAATAAATCATTTATTATTACTATTGATGACTGGTATGAAGTTTGAGGAAAACGTGTAACTTTGATAAGAATGATTTGGTTTGCTAATACATTGAACAGTACAATTCTACAAATTTTTACTTATCTTCATTTTATTGACTCTGTTTTATCTAAAATTAAATGTGTTGGTACGAGAAATGTCAACCCAGACTACTTCATGAGTAAGAAGATTAATTTTCAATATTAGAGTAAAAGTGCTTAGTGACAATTCATACACACACAAACAGGTGTTCTTATCAATTCAAATCTTACTGAAATAAAATTTATTTTAAATATTTCCAAACATTTTCAAACGCTCGAGAAACACAGCCAGAGGATGTTTAGTTTTCTTTGTACACACTCAAAGTTAGTACTACAGAATTAAAGGTGGGCGGCCTTTCGTTGGAGCCTCGCTGACATATCACGTCAGCTGTTATACAAGCAGTGTCGCAGTTAATACGAGAGTTCAGCCGGAACGCGCTGTATAGGCGTAAAAAACACATTCAAATATTTGCATATTTCAGTGACATTCGAAACTGGATATCTAACGAAACCATAAGCGTCTCTTATAGAACGATTTTCTTAAGAATGGGATAAAGTGACAGTTCGCGAAACAAGTAAACATCACGTGTACTTCAGATTTTAAAACAAACATAATACCTATCACATAAAAACTAAATTCAATGTAATTGTTATAAAAAGAAAGAATTTTTACAGAAAAGCACAAAGCTCTGCACTTCCTAATTTCAATTATTTCTCGTGGCGCACTATATTTTCGTCGGACGAGGACCTCACAGCCAGGGAGCGTCGTAACTATTTACAAGTTAGCCAACTGCAAACGAACGAATGGAGGAAGGAGAGTCTAATAAGTTCAGGAACACAACGACCACAGAATCGTCAGTTGTGTTGCCAGCACTAGCTGTCAAATCATCCCATTCTAAAGAAAATCGGACAATAATGGTCGGAGGCTGTATAATTAGCATTCAATTTCTGCGCGCATTAGAAATGAGTAATATTAAATTGAAAAGGTAGGCAAGGCTCGGAGCTAGCCGCACAGTGTCAACGCGCGCGAGGCGGCGGCGGCGGCTGCGGCGGCGCTTGGCAACCCCGCTGCGCAGGCTCCGCGGGAGCGCAGCGTCGTGCGCAGAACAATACCCGCTTGCAACGCGCAGCCGCTCCCAGCCCATTAATTGGCCACGGCGCGGCCCCTGCTGCGCCTCCGCCGCCACCGCGTGCTGCGCCAGCACTGCGCCTCTGAGACGAGGCGGTGAATGAGAGCTCATTCTAGGCGCGTCAACTGAATGGGTTGATCGATTGATTAGCGATCCCGGGCACGTTAACTGGTCGGGACATTAGTCTCCTAAGTGTAGTGCATGTTTTTTTCGGGAGATGGCGGTGATTTTCCATGGATGGCGAGAACCGCCGCCGACCTCCCGTCGGCTTGCGAGGTTTCCCGCTTCCAGGTATCTCCGCCCAGCGGAGCACCGCCCCAGCCGGAACAAGCTTTAAGCTCCCGACTAGTCTCCTGACAAGTGTGGTAGTGTAGTGCATGTGATTATGTGTATAAGTAACGGTTGAGGTTAGGACAAGGAAGGGGAAGGAAAGATCGCGCGCGGTCCGAGGCCCCTACCTTAGATTACTGACCCGATATTCGCCTGGTTTGAATGGAGAAATCACGGAATACTACCAATCAGAGCAGCCTGCCCTAGATTTCCCCTCCAGACAGTAGATGAAATCGGCCTAGCTATGTAGCAAGCATCGAAAATCCTGTCACCGTCGGGACTCTATCCACAGGACTTCCGGTCAGAAGCATTGATGCCCTGAGCCTCCTAAGCCGGTACTACATAGGTGGTTATTCACGTAAGTGTAGTGTATGTTATACACTGGGATGATGCAAATACCTCCCCCGCTAGCACTTGTGATTCGCACCGACCCACATACCTGCTGCGAGGTTTTCCTTTCCAG
This sequence comes from Gryllus longicercus, assembly GCA_038098605.1. Classification (NCBI taxonomy): domain Eukaryota; kingdom Metazoa; phylum Arthropoda; class Insecta; order Orthoptera; family Gryllidae; genus Gryllus; species Gryllus longicercus. Next base: position 1,492,398 of record JAZDUA010000188.1, on the reverse strand, counting down.
AAATCTCTCCCCTGCGGGGCATAGCCCGAGCTCTAAGCGCACGTCTTGCCTCCCGATATGTGGGATAGTGAAGTGCGTAGAAATGTGTTCGTGTGTAAGGCAGAGGAGGCCGCAAGGGTAAAGAAGGAAAGATCGTGGGTGTTTGTTAGGTTACTAACCCGCCATAGCAATTGATCGCAGAAACGACAGTACACCAAACCACAGAACCACACTACCGATCAGAGAAGCTGGTCATTAGAATTCTCCTCCAGAGAATGGTTAAATTCAACAAAAATATGTAGCTTCAGGCCGATAATGGGTTACTGTGGAAGCTCGAAGCTGGAGAGGCAACAGTGTTATCGCTGCGCTATCACAACCTGCTTCCATTACGTCATTCACCATATTGTACATGCGGAGTTTCATGCGACTCCATGAAAAGGTGTCATTGGAAATGCCTAGAGTCAAAATTAGAAGAACTTTTGATTAATTATTAGAGGAAGCGTTTAGAATAGAAAAAAAAAAAAGTTCAGAAGTCACTGTCGGCCTTTTGGTGGGTTCACTCAGTCCAGTCTTGTGATAGATTATTGTGATTCTCGGATATGCCAAATGAAATAAAAGTGATAACGGTCGGTGACATGTACAAATGATTCGCTTACATTTCGGGAATATTGGCACGTTTGCGCTGGGGTCAGTCGTAATTCCTATTGTTTTGTCATTCCGCCAATGGGAAAAATTTGACATGAATCTATTTATGATCCTAGAATTAAAGAAAAGTGCACTTCAACACTTCTTTTTAAATAATAATAAAATACATTATTATTTTTATTATTATTATTATTATTATTATTATTATTATTATTATTATTATTATTATTGCCGACAAGGATGGCAGAGGAGGCTAGAACGTTTGCGTACTCAACGCTTCGGTCGGAAGGGCCGTGGGTTCGGGGATTATAAAACGCATAGTTTTGAAGATGTAGGCGAAAAACTAAAAGCTGGTCGAATTATTAGTTTTCTTTCGTACTTTTCTCTGTGAAGTCGACCTTTTTTGAAGTGGCAAACATCAAATTCGAATTAAGCACCCTCAAACACATATAGAACCATTGAGGAAAAAAAAAACTTCTGGAATTTTTCCCTGGGTCGGATACCTTTTGACTGAACTACGTGTGTTGTCGTGAAGGCCTTGTGAGTCTGCTGAACACAGCCCGAGTATTCCGCAAGTGTGCCAGTGACTAGTAAAAAGTGTTCATATGTGTCCTCATGAGGGGCATAGTGGATACGCGGCGCGAATAGCCGAACTCGGCATCCCCGGAAACTAAAATAAAGCTCCGCGAGAAAAAAGTTATTATTGTATTATTATTAAGAATGATCACATTTATGGTTTTGAAGAAGATCTGGTTATGAAATAACAACGTGCTTTTCGCCAAGTAAGTTATTTGCTATTAGTTTGAATAAATATCTGACTGTAGAAAGTTTCGGACAATGCGGTAAGTATTGACGATAACACACTTCAACATCAATTTGAAGTTCCTTGAAGAGATGCCAATTTTATGAAGATTTTCTCTGTCGTGTTTTTATATGAGACCGGTACTGAAGATTATTATTACTATTAATATTATTAATATATAGAAAGAGTTGAAAATGCGTTGAAAGTTAGTGCGGGTTCTTTTAAATTCACACGCTTGTAAATTATTGTACAGGTTTGTGTCAATCCTTATAATATTCTTTAAAGTGAACAATCATGGTTGGGCAAAATACTTTAAATTTAGTATTTAAATACTTCGCAAAAATTCTTCATAAATAAGTATTTAACTTCATACACAAATCTGTACACAATAGCTTTATACAAATCTGACTAATATAGTTTTATTGATACAATTTATTTTAGCTGATGTACCTGAAGTAGCAGACATATTGGTCTATGAAATCCATTTTATAACACTTATTGTAAATAAAAATTGTATTGAGTTATTGTAAATGCAAATTTTAAAAAGCATATTATGTCCATCTTTGACTCTCTAATCCAATTAAAGAATACAATAACCCAATCTAAGTGAAGAATACAATTTAGATAGACGGGCACAAGAAAACCCTTGATTGATTTACCCATTACGGGTGCGTCAACTGCAAACTAATTAGTCCCGTTGGCTGTGGACTTCCCCCGCCGGATGGTAAGACCCGACATACACGTCGACGTGCGGGGTTTTCTCCAACCAAGTATCTCCCACCAGCAGGGCACTGTCCCAGCCAGGACAAGCTCTAAGCTCCTGACTGGTCTTCGAATATGTGTGATAGAGTAGTGCGTGTAACATCAGACACAAATTACACGAAATCTACTCGTTTTTTTCGAAAAAAGATTGTACTTGATCTTTTTTAAAAGCTTATTTTTTAAAACAGATATTCTTTAAGACAAAAATTGCTTTCTTCAATTGTGTAGTTTTGAAATGTTAACTTTTTGCAATTTTCTAAAATATTGAGACTTTCCCGACAATGAGGCTATCCTTGTATTTTTTACCGTCCTTTGATCCATACGAGGAAAATATTTAAAGAAAAACATTGGCGCCGTTTCTGAGAAATAATGTTTTAAAAATCTAAAAAACTGTATTCTGTGCAAAATTACAAGAATAGTAATCATATTTTCGAAAAGTTGAACATGACCGTATTTGAAAATTTCTTTAAAGAACAGATTTCTTTAAGGGTAAAAATTATCTCCAATATTATAGTTGTAGAACGGCGCCCAAAATAATTTCACTTTTACAATTTTAAAAAATCGAGAATTTCAATTAACATGAGACCTGGACTTTTCTTTTAAGCGTCTTTTGCGCCATCCGGAAACAACTTTTAATTAAAAGCATTGGAGCCATTTTTGAGAAAGTGTTGAAAATGTTTTTGAGACTTCATGCAAAGTACCCTAAAAAAAATCAAAACATCCGTTAGAAACGAAATCCTCAAGTTCGTTCAAAACGATCGGTGAATATTTATTTTGAGAAGATGTATCCACATTTTTGTTACCAAGACCCGGCAAGAGTTTTTCTGTCGAAAATTCTCGTTTCCCGGCGCACCAGCGCATAATTACATTACTTTCTCTTCTTACATTTGTAAGGGCGAGAATATTTAAAAACAAGAGTTTTTAAAACATCGATATTTTTCATCTCTTTACTATTTGCAATCTTTCGCAAACGTTGCCAGGTTAGTGCATTTAATTTGGAGATTTATTCACTTTTAGAGGTAAATATGAGGGGGGATTTGTTTACGGGTATTTTTGGAGTTTTGTTCAATAGTCTCGGTTTATTATAATTTTAACAAAATATTTATATTTATTTATTTAAAATATTAAATCTTATTTATTGATTGATTAGTGATTTCGGGCGCATCAACTGCAAAGTCATTAGTCCCATTAGTGTGGTGCACGTTCTTTTTATTCGGGAAGTGGCTATGATCTTGTCCCGCTGGATGGCGTGCTTTGGGCCCCGACCTATGTCGACTTGCGGGTATTTTCCCCAACCAGTTGTCTTCCTTCAGCGGGGCACCACAACAGCCGGATCAAGCTCTAAGCTCCCGACTGATAGGACGAGAAAGAAATCGGAATGATCGCGCGCGGTCCGTTGCCCGTTTGTTAGGGTTCTGCTTCGGCATTCGCCTGGTGTTGATCGGAGAATCCATGGATAACTACCATTCAGAGTGCCGGCCGCTAGAATTCTCCTGCAGACAGCGGCTAGATGACAAGCTAGTGCCGAAAATCCTGTCACAGCCAGAACTCGAACCCTAGGACCTACGGGTCAGAGGCACTGCATTTCTTGCGAAAAGAAAATAATTTACAAAACTGAATTATCCCGTTCAATATGTTTTGTAGGTACATTAACATGATTGGAAGAGCAGACCTTGCAAGAAATTAAGACATAATAATAATAATAATAATAATAATAATAATAATAATAATAATAATAATAATAATAATAATAATAGAGGTAAAGACGAAACTATTTGTTTAAAATAAAATAAATCACATCTGATTCATTGAAAAGAGAAATTTTCAGTTGTAATGTCGAGTGTTTTCTGCGTGCATAAGATCATCATAGGGTGCCTGATGCTCACCGAAAGTGTGAACTTAGATTAATGACTTAAGTACTAAGGAACTGAAAGAGAGAACATGTAAATATATCGTGACTTTCATATATAATCATTTATTAATGAAAGAAAGTGTTTAAACGTAGAAATTTCAAATTAGGTTTTTTGTTTAAGCATTTTGTAAATTATCCACAAGTGAAAATGTTAACTTCCACAATTATTAATTTAATTGTGAAAGAGTGTATGTAACTCAATAATTGGGTCATGAATGAACTTCAAATTTCTGTTACCTAAAAATATCATCCTGTACCATACATCCTATCCTAATCAACGTCTATTTTTTTATTTAATAACAACCACTCAGAGTGCTCCTTTACCATCCCTTCAGTCAAAAGACTTCAGGTGAACGATCATCGTTATTGATAGTGTAGCGGATCACCACACTATCAAAAGCCTCACGCTCAGGTAAAGGTGCTTCAAATCCTCATCGTGGTTGCGGTTCTTCTGGGTTTAGGGCCTAGAAGCGAGAATACATACTACAGAAATGATCCTGTGAAGTACGATTCTAAAGTTTCCATCGATAGACACCTAATAGTATTCTAGCATCCACCATATGAACACTGCGGGGCGTACAGTATGCAAGGCATTGAAACATTATATTTATAAACTGATTGTCATAAACTTCATTTACGTCTTTTAGTTATATTAAATTACACCAAAAAAATATTACGCTATGTATACTTTATCGTCGCAAAACGATTAAAATCCCAGAAAGTGTCTGTCATCTGGTACGGTAGATGTGCGATCTAGCGGTGGAAAACAGGACTTTCGGCGAGGTGAGTGGGTGGGGAGACGGCGGTGCGTCACCGGGTCTCAGGAGTGGGAGCAACGCGGGAATACAAAAGCTTAGCACTGAAGATCAGCGGAAACTGTTTCGAATCGGTATATCAAAGAGTATTTTGCCCAATATCCTTTATGGAATAGTATTTTAGGAAACAAATTAAATATATCCCAAATTATTACTAATATTTCAGACATTCTTTGCGATAAAGGAATTTGGCCTGTTAACATACATAAAACTTGACGGAAGTAATGACTGGCTATCACATAATTGTTAACAGTATTTATTTATTTATTTATTATAAATTTTTATTATTAAAAATTTATTATTTATTATAAATTGTATTTACAACGTGCGTGTATTTCGTGATTTGTAAAATCTGTATAAACTTCTTTTTTAATTTTTTTTAACGTCACAACAACAGCTAGGTCATTAGCGATCATATGTATAAACTTCTTGTTCAGCGTATTCACGGGTACTTCTACCTCTATACAACAGGGGCGCTGCATGCGCTCTAAATCGATAGACTCAAGAAGCGGAGTCGACCTCTAACTTTGGTTCTGTTCTCCTCGAAAGTCAATTCGTTTTGTGACCACATCTGCGCCCATTATCATTCCCTGTTTGTGCTTCCAAAAATGGTGCGTTCTCCGACCGATCCAACCACGTTGAGTTTCCCGCCAACTGCATTGAATGGTGGCGGTTATGGGTAAGTCGTGCAATTAAACATTTTCACTAAAATTAGTGACTTGTGGTAATACAATTCCCGCGTATAAAACTCCAGAAAAAAAATCTCTCTCGAATATAATGTGCTCCATATTAACAACATCGTTGGTTTAAAAAAATTATGTAACTCAAAAACCGTCATTTTCAGGTAAAATATAAATATAAATTTATCTACTCTTATCCAGTAAACATTTTATAATTTCATGACATGGGCATTTAGAGGGAAACACTGTGGCCGCAAAGTAACAGATTCCCCTTGCGCTAAAACTGTTCCCTTACCAAAAGATAATGTTAAATATATCACTTTTCTTAACCACTAGCAATATCTGCCGACCCTGTATGTTGGGCGAAAAATTCTTGGCGTTGACACGTGCCGGGCGCTCAACTGACTACAATCCAAAGACGAGTCATAAGCTGGCTAAGTTATTATTGCAGGAAGTTTACTAAAAGATAAACTCATAATTAATGTTATAAAATTATTCAGCTGGATGATATTTCAAGTTATTTAGAAGGGGAAATGGAAGGAGTGACAGACAAAGGATAGCAAGATATTGGTTAGGGAATGAAACTAGAGCGAGTAGATATTGTCTAAATAGTGAGGAAAAATTTAGGATCTGTGAGATCTAGAAGAGAAAGAATGGGAACGTGTATTAGAGAGAGGTCGGGGTTTGGGGAAAGGAAGAATGAGGAAAATATGGAATGTTCAGGAAAAGGTGATGATAGAGGACAAATGTGAAAGGATCAGTGCTGTAGAGAGATACAGGAAAGTGCATAGTACATAGCCTATAATTGTACGACCCTACCTGTATTGTATTATTTACAGCTTGTAATATATCTTCAAACTAATTAGCATACCTCATTACTCCATGTTGGACAGTTTCGCAATGTAAAGAATAAACATATTCGGGAAGCAGACCCTTTAGACGCTTTGTTGTTGAACTTAACTGGCGAACTCAACTATGTAATGTGCTCGATTTGTTATTTACTTTTATTTCTCTTCTTTCATAATTATATTTTATCATGAAGTAAACAGAAGATAGAGGAGGAAATATGGAGTTACGAGGCTTGCTAATTAGCATGACGAAATGTATTAAGCGAATTCGACTTTCGTTTAATTACAAAGTTGTAAAAATAAATTTAATCATAAGCAGGATAAGCGTGTTCTCTGGCCTCCAAGAATAGTTGAAAAACATTTTTTACATTTTTATTATTTTATCAGTCACACGCGTTTTTAAACCCAGTTAACACGCAACTCTACCGGGGTGTTAAGTGCACGTGTTCCCACCTGTATGTTAAGAAATTCCGTAGCAACGTAAATAAATAATCGATTCATCGCAAGTCAACTGTTTATTAAAGTATTGCATCGCAAAACAAATCAGAATAAAAGCAATTGTTAGTACAAATAAGAAAAAAATAGAATACCATCTGTATATTCCCGTAATTCCTGTCATTCCTTCAAAAGAAACTCTTTTTCGATGATCCTATTCAGGGGAAGTGGGGGTAATGGGGATCACGGGGTAATGGGAGTTAGCAGTAAATTATTGGTAAATATTGTAAACCAACCATATTGAAAGGAACTGGTCCACAGCAACCCAACGTGTCCATTCCTCAAAGGCAGCGGCAAGAGGTTGCCGCGAGAAGTAATATAGTTAGCAACGGCTTTGCCATGAGTGATTCTTCACCAAATTTTACTTCCACACTTTCATTTCCTTGCACGTATTTTTACCGTAGACCACCACAAGTAACATTTGCTATGGGCGAAATAATACGGCAAGTACGTGTCGGTCGAAGGTTTTAATTCATTGTTAACCAACCGCTTTATAGCGAAAGAGGGGCTTAATGATCTGAGCCTAGTTATTAATAAAATACAATTTATTATTACTCATCATTATTTATTATACTATTATTATATTATTTTATAATAAAGACTGATTAGACGATTATGTAAGCAAAAATGTTCAGTGCAGGCCTTCCACTATATTTATTGTGAATTTTGCCGTTGGTTATTTCGTATTCCTGCGAAATTTTACATTTAACTTAGGTTTTCTCTCGATGCCAAGAATCCTTTAGCCACTGCTTGGTCCATTGCGAACAGAGAATGCTGTGAAGAGCCAGTCACACATTTAACGGGGGGAGGGGCAACGCTTTATCGAGGTCTGGTCAAGGCGGTGGCAAGGGCAGGGACTACCTGTTGCGCCGGCTGCAACCCGGGAGCGGCGATGGTTACTGCTCTATTGTTCGCAAGAGAGGGGAATGGCGGTAAAAGCTGTCGTGGAGAGAACAGATAGACGCAAACTTACGGGTCTCCAACGATATTACTGCGCCATGGTTGACTATGTAGAATAGATAGCGGAGATTGAAAAAGTACTAACGTACATGTTTCAGTAATTGCGAGCATTCGTAGCATGGTCGGCGACGGCTTTTGGGAGGGGAGGTGGAAGGCACTGGTGGAGACAAGATGTGGGAGGAAGACGTAGGTGGGCGCTGGCGTGAGGCGGCGTCGGTGCCCGAGGGCGGAGAGGGAGTCGCCTCCGCATACCATTGCATCCTCTCACTCCTCTCTGTATCGAATGCGAGGTCCGTGGTGGTTACCGCTCCCGACCTCGCCAGTTCTACCACCCACTTTCAAATCGCCATCGGCCACAGTCTCATACCGCAACCATCGTTACAGACTCCGTCGCCGCTGGTGACGACAACGACGACGAGGACTCCACATCAACTACCACCACCACCTCCGCCCCCATCACAGCCACTACCTTGACCGTCGACGCCCCCCCCCCCCCAAACACCACTACCACCGATGTCGTTCCCGCCCCAGCTTCCGCTGCCATTGCGCCTTTCCGGGGCCCCGCCCTCGACGCCTCTCTTAGAGTCATCTCACCTGCCGCCACCATCGCATGTCCCTCTCCTGCTTTCAGCAGCGCTCAACCCGCCTCGGATTCCTGCGTCAGCGCGTCCCGACTACCATTTCCCTCGCTCCTCGCTCCTCGCCCCTCGCGTCGGCCGTCGCCTCCGGGCGCCCGCCCCTCCCCGCCCTCCGCCCCTCGCCCGGCTCGTTTTCATGTCCCCGACACTTACTCCCGTGATGAATAACTTAATTAAAGGGCTGGCGCTCGCTGGTAATCACAGGGTCTATGGCTCCGCGCGCTATCAGATGTCCGGGCGAGCGAGCGTGCGTGCGCGCGCCAGCGGGGCTGGTTGGCTGGCGGAGGCCACGGGAGAGGATACCCTGTGATTTGCACCTCCGTCTCGCCTTCAGCCGCCATGATGAAGAGGAGAAGCGGCTGACACCTCGTCTGCTTAGCGGCGCCGACGCCGAGCCCTCTCCCCTCACGGCTCGCCCTCAGGCCTGCGCTCCCTCCTCCTCATGACCCTCTCACTCCGGCCTCCTCACCCTCAAGTCCGCGCCTCTCCCCTCCCCTCCCGCCTTCTCACCCTCACGTCTCCTCACACTCCGGTCTCCTCCATTCCCTCTCCCTGCCTCCTTACATCCAGGCCTCATCCTCTCTCCCCCACACCTCCTCCTCTTCAGGTCTCCCCCTTTTCCTCAAATCCCTTCCCCACTCTCTCGACGAACACGATTTTCCTTTTATGAAATTTATTTCTAAGATTTGTCTGGATTTCAAAGGCTAGTGTTCGTTAGTGGGGTGATGGGAACTCGCACAGCCTCTGGAAGGATCGGAAATCTCCGTGAGGGAGTGTGTTTGAATCTCATTCTGGGTATAGATCAGGGTTTCCGTATTTCGATTTTCATGTGTGTCGTAGAGGGTGGGCCTATTGTTTTGTTTGATTCTTGATGGAAGGATTCCGCAGGAATGTTAATGTGAAATGTATACTTTGAGAAAGGTAAGAACCTTCAAATAATCTACTATCAAAAAAAGTGCTATTTTGTCTTCTTTTTGAGCACAAAAAAGAATTATTTTTTATTACTAAAACGAAATTGAAAAGAAACATCTCACTTGGTCTTGGCATGTACAGCGAATGGACGAGAAAATTCCTCCCAAAGATCATTAGACGGGGAAAGACGAGAAGAAGAAAACGAGGAATACCAAGACCTGACTGGAACCATATCAGAACGACACCATCGAGAAGTGGATGTAACCTCCTGATTCATCGAAGAACACAGAAGATTGGAGAAGAAGATAAGGCGCCTGAAGACCAAAGTAGCGGTTGAGAAACCGGTAAGAAGAAGAAGGAAATAAAATTCAAATTACTGGAAAAGGAATAAATTGTTGCATGTTAAGTTATTTCTTTTTGGAATTTTTTCCACAATTTTGTTCTGGCCAAATTCACACATTTTTGTTCCAGTAAAAAAAGTGAGACTTTTCAAATTATCCTAGTAAAAAAGAGTAGAAATGGGACACATTCTAAAAAGTAGACTTCGGAACGGAGTTCATTGCTGCCATGAGTTGTAAGCCCGTTCTAATGATACTTTTACTTTGCAAGTAATTATTCATGCTTCCCGATGCGAACATAATTCTTTACAATTGTTTAACCCTAGCACAAGATGAAGGCAACATTAATAAATACGAAACACTAACAGCATGCACGATTCACAGAATGGAGAATGAGCGAATGGATGCTGCTAATTTATTGTCGTTTAGAATCATTTTCACCGAATCATCGCTCTTTTATACGACACCTGCCGATGTTTCAGCCTTTCTAATTCATTCAACGTGAACTGCCTAGATTCGTTCTTATTTTTTGGCAGTAAAAAATTCCACAATTACAACGGATGCCTGTTTTTGCGAACTTGATATTGAAAGGTGCAAGTGTGCAGAAATATGCCGATTAATAAACACCGAAATATTAAGTACGAGGAAATCTCTTGAAGAGTAACTATAAAATGTTTTCTCTGCACATTGGTATGCATTCCACTGACTAGTAATAATAATAATAATAATAATAATAATAATAATAATAATAATAATAATAATAATAATAATATTTTATAATAGGATATAACTTGAATAAAAACAATATTTTCGTTAGTGCCTTTTCTTTTTTACTTATATTAGCACAACCTTATTTTTACATCCATTTTTGTAAGGGTGTATCTTAACTTTTTTACTTATGGTATGTTTATAATTTAGAATTAATTTTCCATAACTTGGAAAACAATCTCAAACTTTTTTTCGTTCTAACGAACAAAATCCTCAGATTTTACCAGAGAGAGGAAAAATTATTCTATTTCAGTGACTTACTCGAGATCCAAATGGTTGACAACATTTCGAAAGACTCGTGAACGTTGGTGAACTTGCTCTTCGGTTTCTCTGAGTACTCTTTTCAGAATTAGCTGTGCAATTGCTCCAAATGAACGTTTGTTTGCCCGGTAAACTTTTACTGTTCAAATAACTGTGTAATTGAATTCCAACGTTGTGAAGAGAAGATGGAGTGGAGTGTTTACGAGATAAGGTTAAATGATTCCTCCAGATTCTCACCCTATCGCTAGAATGGGCTGCCTCTTGCATTGTTGTAATTTGACCTTCCTCGAAATGTAACTTCGGTCGTTTGAGCACTCCTCCTTCTGGGCCCTTCGCTGATATGAGATCATCGCAAATTTTGTAAATGGGACATCATTTTGCATTAAGGGTTCGCCATGAGGATATATTATGGAGCAGCCTTTCTGCGCGTGTTTTTAAGTTCTGTATTTTAAGGATTGGAGACTTTCATCACAAAAACGAATCTAACATCTGCATTCGCCTCTTCTAGCAAACGTGCACATGTAAATACTCTCTCATATTCACATACAAACATCATTTTCATTTTATTGAAGAATGAAATTAAAATCAAACCAATTACAGATTTTGTACCAATGTATGAATGTGTCCTCCAAAAACATTGACTTGCTTAAGATATAAAATACCTAAAAAGAAACCAACAACTTTCATTGGTATTAGATTCGTATTATAGATTACCGCTTCCCCTGAATAAAAACTGTAATTCGTAAATTTTTCTCAGATTTTTAAATAACTGACATAAAATATGATTCATATTATCGAAGATATAGATTAAATTTAAGAATGTTGATATTATGTCAAGTTTCAATATTCCTGTAGTAACTGATTCGTCTATTCTATGTGCTCACATGAGTTCCACTAATTTTAGTGTTCATGCAAACAAGTAGGTGTGGCTTCTTGAGATAATGAGAGTGAATGAATCCTAAGAAAAGAAAGTGGAGGTGGAACGGAACGCCGTCGCGTGCCAGGCGAGGAACGGCGCGTGCCAGTCTTGGCACTGGTGATCTAAAGAAGCGAGAGGAGTTTAAACTGCTACTAATGAGCAACTGATTGGCAGTTAACGCCACAAACCGAACATTACGGCTCTCGTCACTTAGAAGAGTTCGCGACGAGCCTTTCTTTGCTGTTATTGTAATGAAAATGACACGGCTACAGACTAAAAGAATCACGGTAAGCGGATCATTTTGAATTTCATTTGGCCACAGGGCGCTGACAAATGAACGGTAACTGTCAGAGTGTGAGGCGTATTCTGTGCTCGCGAGAAGTATTTTGACATAATCATGCGTTGCATATTCTGAAGATTGTTTTAAGTAAATATCGAAGGCCGAAGGTCAAAGCCTTGACTAAACTTTTCGGAAACGGGTAACGTAGCTTCCACTCAGGTATATATAGTGTGTGTGTGTGTGTGGGGGGGGGGGGTAATAAATAGAAATGCTTCCATAGTGGAATTCGAAAATACACAAGTTTCCTCTCTGCAGGTTTTGAACTCACCAGCGGCAGTCTGGCACTTGTTTGTCATGTAGTATTTGCTATTTCTCGTAGAAGTAACGTTCCTAATTTGTCCTATTTACCTCGTGTTGTCTTAAGGCAACTATACAGGGCCGAAGTATACTTCGAAGCTATTCCTACTTTGTATTTAATCCATTGTTTTCGAGCAGTGTGAACATTAACCGGATAGTATGGAATTAGCCGGATTTGCATTTTATCCATGTCATGTAAAATGTTCACTCTTGAATTTCAAAATAAAGTGAAATTGAAATGAAAATTATCCAGAATACAAATTTACCACACACGTTTTTTTGTCAATAATATAAATTAAAATTAATTTATCATACTTGCGTAATAAATAAACCGTGGATCTAACAACGGTCGTGTTATGTAAACTATTTTAGAATTTGATCAGATGTCGCGTCGAAGAATTATATTTTCAATTCTTTAGAAATCATATTCTCTAGAAGGAAGAAAGTTAATAACATGTTATCACATAATATATTAGATGTATAAATTAGTTCCTAGATACACCAATGATTTCCGAATTCCATTTATAGTAAATGGGTTAATATAGCAATTTTATTTATTTTGGTTAGTAAATTAGAAAGATGTATTATAATACACGAGCAAAACTTGTTAATTTATTCCTCAAAATAATGATTAATTATCTTTAATTCCTTCTGTAATAAATATCTTTGAAACGTAAGACATTGAAATGTTAATATTCCTTAATTACAGATGGTATAAAATGTGAAGACACATTATACCAATTTAATGTTTTTAGTTCAATAATTAAATTAGTCTTCCACCGGTAATGAATATATCATTATTGAAAATGACAGCGATTGATCGATAGCCTTCGATATGGAAAAGTGATCGGACCCTATTTTTAGCAACCATCGCATATTAATCCATCGAGTTATTTCCAGCAGTACCCGAGAATGGTTCACTCTTAGGAAAACATAATTCAATTTTCTCTCTCAATGTAATTCACAATTATAGTATATTAATCGAATACCTCTTGCAAAAATGAGTTTGATCTTTCTTTATTCACGCAAAGAGCATTTTGAAAGTTCTCGAATTGTTTTAATTTTATTAATGGAAATAGAACGGAAAGACCTATGCATGGGAGAACGTTTCAAACATATTCTTCGTACGGGAAACAAAATGTAACAAAACTTTCACTTACGCTACGAAACGTGCGTTAATAATTAGTCTATGAGGGTTTGGAAGTTTCTAATGAAACTTGTGGTAATAATATTTAGTGGGCTAAAGACTGTCCATGACTTAAGTACTAAAGCTTATGAAATGAAGGAATATGAAAGCTAGTGATGGTACATCATACTTTCTCGCATTACCTGTGACGGCTTCGAAATCTCCTACTACTGCACGAACCTGCAAAAGGGTTTCAAACTAATTTTGGTTCCGTTCTTGTCCCCATCCAGTCTCCTGCCGTTCTCTTTAGAGTTACGCCGCACAGTCCCTCTACTGTACTCACTTGGGCTGATTCATAAAAATATAATTGTCTCCATTATTTTCAACCAGCAATTTTCAAAAATTTACAGAATTAAACAAAAAGTAGTCCTGGGCCATTATTTAAGCGTCCCTTGTTTTATTCGTAGAAAGTCAAATAAAAATTTTTGAGCGGTTTGTAAGAAAATATTTTTTATACATTGCATTAATTTCTAGCGGAAATTATTAAGAAAATACTTGTTTTTTCCCAAAAAAATGAACACCACTATTTTTAAAAATCTTACATTTTAGAACAAATTTTTCTTAAGAAAAAACTATCTGCATTTTTTACAGTTTTCGGAAGTACCAAGTGATAGACGGAAATTAGACAAGCACCAACTTTATACAGTTCTTAGATACACACGAGAAGAAAATCTAAAGAAAAATGTTGAGTGGTTTTTGAAAAAGAAAATTGTTTAAAATTTTCAAAAATTTCACGTAAAATTAATCGAAAACTACTTATTTTTGAAAAATTGTACACGACGGTATTTCAAGTTATCTTTAAAACAAAACTTTATTAAGGAAAAAATCTCTAGCATCAATATTGCAGTTGAGGGAAGTCGCCGAAAAAAATTGAACTCTTGAAATTTTCTAAAGTTTGAGATTTGAACGAAAATGAGACGTGCACCATTCGTTTAAGCGGCATTTACAGTAAAGGAGAACAAAGGTTAATCAACATATTTGGAGCCACTTTCGACAAAATTTTGAAATGATTTTTGTGGTTTCATGTAAAGTACCTCCAAAATCGAAGTACTCGTTTCAAACTCGCAGAAGTAATAATTTACTACTGAAAAACTTGCTTAATTCGGAACGTGTATGATGCGAAAATCTGTCCAATATGGACAGAAACTCAGGCCCTGACAAACTTATCAATGACTTGTACCGTGTTGTATTGTTTAATGCGGATTCTGTCCAACGTGGAAACGGGTATCTTATGTATTTTGTCAAAAAGAAAGTTTTTAAAGCGAAATCACGCATCAATATTTCTGTTATTGTCCTCGTTCATTGTTGTACAGCTTGCAGGCGCCCGGCGCGCGAGCTCAGGTAAGGGTGAAGGGATTCCGCGCAGGCGACACCAGGGATTTCTGGAATTTTCCTTGTTCATTTTCGGACTGTTTCAAGAAAAAGATATTGACGTGTTGGGTTTTGTTGAGAAGGGCAGAGGAGATCATCGTCACTGGAAGAGGGGAAAACGTTCGTCAATAGGAATTGAGGAGGCGAAGGGTAAAGATGGCTGAATCGCATGTGTCGTTCTCGCTAAACGAAAAAACTAAAATATTTGAAGCTAAAAAATGAGACAATCTGTCAGAGCGGGAAATAATGTCAAAGTTCAAAAGTGACAAAACGCAAATTCATAATACACTGAATAGGAGACAAGGAGAGAATAATGAGATAGTGAATGCAAGGAAATGGTAAAATGAAGAGAACAGCGAAGAAAACCGGCATTGAAGAAGTAAACGAAATAGTTTGGGAGTGAAAGGTAAAAAATATGCCTATTTCGAGACCAGTGCTTCAAAGTCCAGCTCTAGAATGTGGCGAAATTCTAGGAAATGAACCTTTTAAGGCATCTTCAGATCGGTTAGAGACTTGAGAGAAGATTGTGTGGAACGAAATTTGTGAGAAATCTAGTGAAGTAAATGAATGGACACCACAATTGCTTCACATGATTTTGTGTTTTGAACGCAAAAATATTTTTAATGCATATTAAACGGGAATTACCATCAAAATCACTAGTTGTTGAAGTTGAAAAGTGTGCCGGTGGAAAACTATAAAGAGAGCCTGACAGTACTGCTGGGTGGCAGTATAGCAGGATATGTTGAAAAACGTTTAGTGATCGGAAAATCGGTGAAGCCAAGATGTTTGAAAATCTAAACATGAAGTAACAACAGTAAAGCGTGGATGACAATTGCAATAACTTATGAAGACTGTCTTAAAGATATTGAATAGAAAAATGAAGAAAGAAAATTGACATGTGATGTTATTTCTCAACAACGCCACATGTAATCTAAAGATGTCTCATTCGAACCTAAAAGTCGCCTGGTTTCCACCTAATTCGAGAGTATACTGCAACCCAAAGACATGAACGTTAATTACAATCTTAAAACCACTACAGACGTATGATAACGCAATCTTCGGTTGCAAAGTTAGAACTCCGAGAATGTGTATGCTTTGGCGAGATCTTTTCGGTCTCGGATGTAAACTGGACAGGACTATCAATAAAGAAAATAAAGACGCTATCTTCAAATGCTTTCGAAAATTGATTTTTGGGAAAGATGATGGATGTGTCGTAATGAAGGAAGTACATGAAAGCATTACGGCAATACCAGAAATTTGTCAGGCTAATAACCATGTAGGCGTCACTGCAAAACATTAGTTGAAAGTGATAAAAGCCAATGTCGCGATATGGCTTTCCGGCCCTCGCGACACGCTGCCGTCGGCAAGTGACCAGTTGTCATTTGCTGACGTCAGCGTTCCGAGGCTATAAAATGGCGAGGACTTCGCACCTCGCCCCTCTTATTACGCGTTCACCTGCCGAAGCCAGCCGTCGCCACGCCACCCGCTCCCAGGTAGTAGGGTCTACTACGCGGGTAAGTGAATAAACTTATTTAAAATGTACTCTCTTTTCTTCCTGCACGAGTTGGTGGGGTCCTCCCTCTCCCCCGCAACTCGCGACACCAACACATTATGATTTTGAATCGTCTGCTGATTTATTGGCAGTGCGGAATACTAGAAGGAAGAAAGTGAAGTGGGCGAAATGGAGAGAGCGAAAGAAGGAAAGGAAGCTGAAGTGGAAACTAGTCTAAATTAAGCACACATGGAAAAGTTCTACAATGAATAAGTGTTGACATGCATTTTGCTGTGAACAGACACACTCAACCCTAATTTTCTGCAGTTATTGTACAGTGTTAAATAATGTATTGAGTGATTTCGCCAAAAAATTCAAACTATATTGTTAGACACGTGGAGAAAGAGGTAAGAGGAGATGATTTTACATACAAGTACTGTAGAATGTGTATTCTCAATTAGTTTTGTAATACAGTAATACTTGCTCAATGCAGAACTTCAAGGGACCAGTATTTTTTTGGTATTAGAGAAGTTCCCGCATTATGCAATACAGTAGAACTTGATGGGACTATTATTCATATTCACATTCGAAATTTTCGCATTGAGCAAGATTTACTGTAGTATGTACACCATTCACAATAAACCCACAGTACAAATGTATCAACATGGTGTGAGAGTTAGCTGTCATCTCCAAGGTGAGTAAATAGATAATTTATTTTATACAGCATGTATTTTTGAGTTGTATTCTTAGACAAAGTTTGCTTCATTATATAATGCGGAGTCTTGTCTAATACAGAAAACAAATGTGATTTCTTGAATTTATTCATTGGACAAGTATTACTGTATAGTTTATAAGAACAAAGTTTATTCACTTTTTCGTTACCAAGGCCCAGCAATAAGAGATTTCCTATCGAAAATTCGCAGTTTTTCGTCGCACGATTACAATACTTTCTCCTATGAAGAGCGAGGAAGTAAAACGAAGTAAAAGTGGATGCAGATTTGATGTCCTCGTACAGTGCTGCCAAAACTGGCAACACAGAAAATGGTTAAATTTATGAACTTCAGAATGTCAACTATGATCTCTGCATTTTGCCCCGGTCGGCGATCGTTACTGTTACATTTACGTTCTGTGTAGAAAACTCTCGAACACACGAGCATTTTACTGAACACGTGAAAACTAAGGAGTGACGGCTCTGGTTCTAATGTAAGATGGTAAGATGGCTTCTCGATAGCAGAACTAGAAATAACAGGAGATTGTAATATTTTCTTCAATGATCCATCAAATGTATAATAGTTTTGAACGACTCAAATAATTTTATACGTTGTATGAGTGCAGGACTTGGGTCTTAAATTATGTACATTTAATTTTGCAAACGTCTTGAATTATGACATTCTTAGTAGTTCTTAACGTAAGATAATTTAGAATTTAGTCAACTAAATGGATAATATAATACTATCAGTGGCTTCTACATTTACAGTTATTGATGAATAAAATGATATAAATGAAGTTGCAAACTTGAGGATTCTAGGCGCCGGCTGCTCAGATAGGTAGTTTAACGTGGTTTCTTCGATCAACCCCAGGTGAATGCCGAAGCCATACCGTAACAATTACAAACCGCGCGCGATCTTTCTCTTCCTTGTCCTATCCTAGCCCTTTACTTACATACATACTTTGATACATTACATTACCAGTTGTCGGCAGACCAATAAGGAGCTTAGAGCTTGTCCCGGCTGGGGCTGTGCCCCGCTGCTGGGTAATACCTCGTTGGGAAACCTCTCAAGCCGACCTGTAGGTCGGCGCCGAATCTCACCATCCAGCGCGGGAAGAACACCTCTGCCTCCCGTGATTTAAACATACTCTACACTTACAGTGCCGATGACCCTGAAGTTGACCTGTCCGGCAGCAGAAGTAATCAATTAATAAAAACGGTTGAGGTCCAAACTCATTACGCTAGCGTATGAGAACCGGGAAGGACGAAGCGACCACCAGAATCAGGACGCGGAAACTACGAAGAGCGCAACATGTGCGCTGCTAAAATGCGCTGAGCAATCTGAACGCCCTATCGCTCGCGTTTTCCTTCTTCCTCGCGGGGAAATAGGGAGGACGGGCTATCCGCGACGTGGGAGAGGGAATCCCGATCTGAAAATGACAACCGCTTTGTTTCCTCCTCGTGTAATCGGGTGGAGCGGCAAGAGGCTCATTGCACTATAGTTCGGGATTGGACCAAGATGGTCTTCCGAGGGATCCGGCTGCTGCGTATATCGTCCGCCTACGAGGTCCTGCTGCCCAAGTTTTCGGTGCCCGTGGTCGCCAGGAGTCGGCCGCTCGCCCAGTAAGCTAAATACAAATTAAGGTGTTATAATGCATCAAAACATTGTATGGCACAACCCAGTTGAGTCGCTTTCTTCTGTTTCTAAGCCCTTCCTCCAAACCCTTTCTTTTGCCAGAATGTGCCACGTGGAAATGTACTCGCTTGGTTATTGCATGTGATAAAGTCAATTTGACGGAATGTTGGACCGATCGATATTCTGAATACAAATTAAATGAGATAATATAAACATTTTTAGAACAGTTTTCATTAGATTTTGTTTCTGGAAGGCAGATGCACAGTTGGAAATGGATGACAAACAGACAATGACAATGAGTAATCTGGGCGTAAAAAAATATCAAGTCCTTCTTATCTTAAAACACGAAGTATATATGAAGGCGTGGAGCAGTAACAAGAAAAGCCGCACTAGTCACAGCAAGTCTGGCGCTATTCGTAATTGTTAATATTTTGATTTTGTTGACAGTGTTGCTTGTCTTGTTACTCTTATTTATAAAAATGAAAGATTTGGGGGCTGTAAGAAGCTGAGTTATGGATACATATTTACAAATACGTGTGGCTTATCTTGTTACCGTTCCAAACCTTTAATAATTTATTCTTTCAAGAATCTTCATAGTGCACTGGAACAGTGTCAGATAAAAAATAAAGAACAGTTACATTGTAATTGGAGTGTAATATAATTCTTGACGTTATTCATTGTTAAATAACGTGTTAATGATAAGAGATTGAGCTTTGGTTCTGAAATGTAAGATATGACAAGTATTCGGGTTTTTTGTGAGAAGTATTTATTTTCGAGTTGAAAATAATTCCTTGCTAAAGCAAGTTTAGCAACTTTGCAAAAAAATTCCACAAGAAATAGGGCAGAAACTAAAGAACAATAATGCGATAAAAATGAAGTTACAGAAACATACCTGGAGCAAAATTTCACCTTTGTTTCATTATGATCTTCTGCGAGTTCTGAGAACAATTGCATTTTTGGAAATGCTCTCGATAGGCTTTACAAGCATCGCCTATTCTCGGGTACGCACGCGAAGAGGAGAGTGCAATGGGAGGAGGCGAGGGCCTGGGCGAGGCTGCCCGCTCCGATTCGAACTGCGCGCATCAGGAGGATGGGGTGTTGACCAATTGCGACCCCGCGAGGCCTTGGAAAGTGAAATGGCCCATCAAATTGGCAAAGATAACTGAGCTCGATTACCTTACGTGTACTGCGACATTTAAAGCTCCATCTACTAAAAAGTGGTTTCCTCACACATTCCGTTTGTGGTAGATGTTTGCCAGCCAAATTATTTTGTTCTCATCACGTTCATATTTGCGTCTTGCCGACTCTCGAGACTTCGTTCTCGCTACAACTTTTTATAGTACTTATGATTTTTATACGTTTGTGAACAGCAGGCTTTGATGTTTCACAATACTCAATTAACTGTCGAAATAATAAGTATAATGTATTTAAATTTACCTTGAATATATTTATATTTGGATTGATATTTTCCCTATATTAATATTAGTTTTTCTTTTTACCACAAAAACCCTATTCCATTGCCACAATAAATAGTGATATTCTAACAGTGTGCACAATTTTTTCTAATTACAATTCTATACATCAAAGGTTCAATGAAGGTATAATTGAATGTCCTTAATGTTGACTTTTAAAATTGTTTCTACACTCCAGATCCACGAATATTCATTGGATGCACTGCCTACAGATGCGCGGAGATCAAGCTTTCTACGCCAGCTTTTCACGCCAGCCACGTCGGGTTAAAAATCCTTGGAAATAAAGTAGATTGAGAACGCTGCTGTAGCAGAATAATTTGAAGGTAGAGCCCGCCGCCATTGTAGTGAAAACGTGCGCACTTCGTGGATTTGTACAGTTGTTTCGACTGCGATAGGAGCGAGTCAGTTGTTTAGAATAGAGATAGGATCCTCGCAATGTGTGTATTCATTCACTGGAAGAAAATACACTTGAAATATAATGATAAAGTGTTGTGATCACAAAATGCACTAAGTTTATATCAGTTCACAGTCTATATGAGTTCATAGTTTGACTCTTCCTAAGGGCGTATTAAGACAATATCTTGGCAAGATTGACGTTTCTTAATCGACAATTTATTTGGAATGTTAAAAGTCTAAAAGGCCTGTTTATTAAATAAAAAATAAATTTATTTTTAATTGATATTGTTTTTTCGTTACACCCTCCATTTTAGAAGTATTTTTAAAATGTTAGAAGAGTGTTATTTTTGATAATATAAATAATAATATTAGATAATGGTTAGGTGTGATAGCTGTTCAGTTCTATTACGAACTCTACGATAGCATAATAGTTGCATTGAATATCAATTGAAGCCAATCCCTTTACACAAAGGTAATGATGCAAAGGAGTAGAAATGCAGTGTCAGATTTAAAACCCGTGCGGAAATCATTCACTACATTGGCGCCCACCGCTCTTTTCAATTTATACGCCTCCCCCCGCCCTGAACATTTTCAAAAGGTTTCCGTAGACCCTAGTAATAAAAACATTTTCTTTTCGTGAACATGAAAAACACTTACCCTCCATTTTTTAAGTTGACACTTCGGGGAATTGATACAGGGGGGAATTGATACCTTTGGGGGAAGAAGCTCTCCAATTTTTTTCCCCTGCATGTGCTTGTGCATAAAATTAATTGTAATTATTAATTGTGTTATTAAAGTTGTAATGAATTTTCCTCGTGGTATGTTTTATTTATTTACTACTACTATTGCAACATATATTTAATTACAAAAGTTCACGTGAGAAAGGGGCTAATAGGGGCACAAAAGTGTGTTTATCCTACCTTCTTTTTGTAGGCTGTGCGCGTACCGTGATACCGTGTAATGAAATAATACGATTTTTCGAAACAATAACATTCAATGAATACAACCATATAATTTTCTTCTTACGTCCCTGATTGCACTTAAAGCACCACGTCAGACGGAGAATTTTGCAATGAATATAATGCCCATATGAAGGCTACTGAGCTTGTTGCTTTGTCTCTCTCGCTCTTTGTCTCTCTCGCTCGTTGTCTCTCTCGCTCTTCGTCGCGCCTTTTCCTCGTTTTGGCGCTTTGCTAGGGTGGCGCCAAGTCCCGAGAAGTGCCACGAGATCGCAGCATGTTCTCGGGCGAGCTATCGTGCGGTATATCTTCGCGGGGCTCGCCGGCAGCTGCAGCAGCGACGTCTGGTGCACATCCGGGACAAGTGCTGCAGTTGAGCTGTTGTGCAGAGATAAATGCACTTGCCGCAGGACGTCTCGGCAGGAAGACGTGGAGAATCTGAATCAATTATTGTGATAATAGGGCAGAGATAAGTGAAATAAATTTTATTCCAAGTATTCAAGCACAGTCTAAAACACGAGAGGAGACAACTAAATTTCTGACTCCCTTTGCCATTGAACTTTTGTCATTTATGTATGAAATTTTTATAAGTAAATGAATAAAACATACAAGGAGAATAAAATTAGAATTTTATCGATACAATTAATAAATACATTTGATTTTTGTATTGAACCATTTTCCAAAGTTACCTGATAGCTTGCTCAGACTCGCATTCAAACGTTGTAAAATCGTTTTCCAAATTGCCAGGTTAAATAAGGAAATTGCATACGGTTTCGGGAGCGCAATTCTCCTGCGCCCCTTATGCGTACGTATGCAAGTAGCTTTGAAACTGTAACAAATTGACTAACGAAACTGAAGGGAGCGAGATAGACTTGTTAAAGTGTAATAAATAATAATGAAAATAAGTTTACATGGGAGCTTTACGATGCGTGCTAACAAGCTAGATATTTATAGGAAATTCAAAGAAATCTCTAGAACACAAACTTCAAATATGATAAGAGTTCTAAAAGTCAGTGTCTCTATTATTCCATGTGCAACATATGGCCATAGCGGGTTGGAGGTAGCTTTGCTTTTACTTTCTGCGTATACTCCCTTGCTTTTAATTTCATTAATCTCATTCATATTTTCTTTGCCATACACACATTACGTTGCTTTTGGCTTCTAATTAAACGAAAAACTGTAATATAAGAAATCGTCTAAACCTATCGATGAGTCAAATGAAACATTTTTACAGTCACGTAAATATAAGAAAACGTTGTTTTTTTGGGGGGGGAGGGGAAATAACAAAAGGAATGATAACTTATATAATTATGATTGATAAAGAAAAGTAATCGTAAACAAGCCCAAAATTGGAAACAACGTTGAGGTAAGGGGCGAGAAAGACGTTTCTTTAAAGGAGACCTTTCTCTCGAAGACAGCGAATGTAAATTCGTTAGAAGTGTGTCGCTTTAGTAAGCGTTTGGAGCTTCAGATCCACACACGAAAGTAAACTGCGTCACGTAGGTAGGCATTTTTAAAGTGTTTAAACTAAAAGCTACCGGTGATGCAGTCTTGACTAATGGCGATAGCAATTCCACCCAACGCAGACGGAGGTTAGAGTTAACAAACTGTCTTAATCCAGCCTATATTGAAAAAATGTTCATCTTCTGCACTAGCTGAAATCTCAGATAGCCATTCCTAACAATTCCAGAAAGCCACAAATACCAGTAACTTGTCAAACATTAAAAAACTTGATTTGAAAAAACTGAGAATTGATTAAATATCGTAAATGTGTGAATAAAATTAAATTTTTGTTTAGAGTATAAATAGCACACCAAAGTGCATACGTAATCCTCAAAAATATTATAAGGTAATGGTTAAATATTATAATGTCGATATAGTTACAACAATGGATAAGCTCGGAAACTTTTCTATTAACGGAAATGTGTTCTTAAATGATAGTTTCTGTTGCATTGTTCCATGCCTGTGAGCCAATGCTATTGCTATTTTTTTTTAATATCAGGATTCTTCATGAACTGACATAGGAAAAATATATCGATGCTAGTTTTATGATGTATGTTATTGAATATTTTCTATATAGTATAATTCCATACGAGGCAATTCACTCTTTCCCTTTAAAATATTATGACATTCATAGCTAGAATCAAATCTGAAACGTGATTTGGAAATGCTCAATCTGCAAAGATTGTGTTAAAGACAAAATACAGTCAAATGAAAGGAAGGCTTTGTTCAACACTGTGTCTGAATTTAAAGGAAGATGGATGCAAGGGCGCTTGATGCAACGGCCACCAGGTCAATTGAGCAGCCTGGAGATAATGGGCCTGTCCTAATAAGCTAATAGGTACAAATGAAGACGTTGGCCTAGTGCTTAGAATGACTTAACTGATCTCGTTCTCTTAGAACAGAGGATGCCCAGAATGTGTCTTTTTTGATTGAACTATGTAAATTCTCTGAATTAGTGCAAAAAGATGAGATCTTCATTGATGGTTTTCTGTATACAAATTCGGTTGGAGTACGGAGGAGGAGTTCGGTTGGAGTCGGTTGGAGCTGTAAAGGGCAGATAACGACTAGCTTTATTGTCCAATAAATTTCTATTAACTGAAATACTTCCTCATGTTGTCTTCGGTGAAATTTATAAGTACCTTACATATACCTTAAGTACTTTATATATACCTTAATTTCTTTCAAATCTATTCTTGTTGATATTATGGTTTGGTTATTTGACTCGTCGTAGGGGCGTTTTGTAGTTTAACCTTTGAAAGTAGCCCTTGTCGTAGTATCATAAAACGAGTATAAAACATTTCATTCTGTCTTCGAATTTAACATACTATTTTCACCTAAATGCTGGTATCGCATAACATTTATTGTCATGTTCATTGGTAACCAGTACTCGTTAGTGATCTTAAAGTATTGATCCGTGTTCTGGGTATTATACTGCTCGTCACGTCTGCGTATTTTTACTGAACAGTTAAAAAAAAAAAGTTTTTAAAGACCTTATCCGAGAACCCCAACTTTACGGGCGACTAACAGTACAGGAGAAGCTGCTTTGAGGGATGAGTTTGACAAAAAATATGTAGCGTTCACATCGGACATGAAGTGAGGTTTTTGAGCTCGGAGTATTATCAACTTGGGTTCCGTTACATGTCGTCTCGGTTGCAAAACCACCTCGATCGAAAAAGTGCCACTCCGCGACCTTGATACATAAACTTCCATTAAGAGCTCTGCAATCGAAACACGCACGTTTCTCGGAGTTCATGGTGGGAGGATGCATACGCCGCTGCCAAGCGACGCGACGTGCTTTGCAGTCGGCTATCGGCGCAGCAACTTAACGCCTACGGCCACCAACACGGCAGAAATAACGATGCTTACGATTTCACTCCACTATACTTCGGAACAAACTAATTGGAGTTTGGAGAGTCAAGGTTCTCGGACCACACGTAAGCTTTATTAAATTCGACGTACTTGGAGTTTGATATTTTTGAGCATTACTAATGTAAAGGATGCCTTACCCGTTTCTGATACTCAGTGTCTCTGAATCCTTTGCGCGTTGTTATAATCTGTTGGCATCAGACAATTCGTGGACGAGTTGTTTATTGATAAATCATAGGCGAATTAAATGTTAAACTATTTCAAGATAATTTGTTATAGGTTTATTCAAATTCCATATCTTGAAAAATCAGTGCTTATATAAATAACAGGAAAAATCAGTGGGGTGTGAATAAAAGTGAGAAAATGCTCTAATTATAGAAAGTTGTAATGAACCGTGTATTATTAAGCAGCTAACTAAAATAATAGTTTGTTGGGTTTTTTCGTTTCGCCTAATAACACACGAGAATTGAGCCGTGATGAAAATGTTTTTAAAACCTCGTTTTCTTTAATTGAAAGCCTTGGAGCAGTTAGAAGATACCTCACACCAGTCACACAAAGATTTCGTAAATATAATATCCAGATTTTGGTGAAAGTGCCTCATATTGTTACTACCTTAAGCCCTTCAAAAATATGAACAAGACACATAGTACCAAAATACTCAAAAATCTCACTCTCTCCGAAATCGAGACGGAAACAATTACGAATAGTGGGAGGCTTGCGGTGGGAGGTGTGACGTATCTTGAGACTGTTCTGAGCCTTTCAATTAATATTTCGGAATGCACCTACTGACTTTTATTTTCGTAGTTTTGTAGTGTTTTAAAAGTAATAATTAGAAACTATTGTTGATATTAAATCTATTATTTAGTATACCCTTTATTAAAAAAGCGCTCTTATCACATTAATATGCACAAGAGTGTACACAGCAAGAAAGGGTTCGGAAGCAAGTACACTCACACTTATACTAATACATTAGAATGTATTTATATCGCTTATATTTTTTTAGCGGAGTGTCGATTTGTAGGGTAGCCCGAAGTCCCTTGGCCAAGACACCTGGATGGGGGAGTCGAGCAAAGTGGACTGGTTTGTGAAATAATGAAACTTCGACTCCTCCCAAACATTCCAACCATAGCCCATTAATTAGATTAATTAGATTAATTGACTTCGAAGGACCACCCAGACTCCTGTGAAGAGAAAACAGGTTATAACCACCGTTTGCAGGTCTGGGACTGCAAGGATGGGGAGTTGATAGGGTGCTTGTTACCATAAGACAATAGAATACAAAACATATAAGCGTATATTATAAATTAAAGATACAACTTAACCTATGATAAAGATACAACTTAACCTATGAACCAAGTTACATATTTGACATGAAATTAATGCATATTGAGACCAATTTGTACACGTGGCGTTGTGCATTAGCTTGTAAGTAGTAACTAAATGCACGTGGCATGGAAATAACATGTAATGAGACCAATTAGCACACGTGGCATGAGTGCATTAGTTTGTAGGCAATAACTGAATACACGTAACATGGAAATAACACATAATGAGATTAATTAGCACACGTGGCATTGTGCATTAGCTTGTAAGTAGTAGCTGAATACACGTAGCATGGAAATAACACATATGAAAATAATTAGCGCACGTGGCATTGTGCATTAGCTTGTAAGTAGTAACTAAATACACGTAGCATGGAAATAACACATATGAAAGTAATTAGCGCACGTGGCATTGTGCATTAGCTTGTAAGTAGTAGCTGAATACACGTAGCATGGAAATAACACATATGAAAGTAATTAGCGCACGTGGCATTGTGCATTAGCTTGTAGGCAATAACTGAATACACGTAACATGGAAATAACACATAATGAGATTAATTAGCACACGTGGCATTGTGCATTAGCTTGTAAGTAGTAGCTGAATACTCGTAGCATGGAAATAACACATATGAAAATAATTAGCGCACGTGGCATTGTGCATTAGCTTGTAAGTAGTAGCTGAATACACGTAGCATGGAAATAACACATATGAACATGGTTACAATGCACTGTTTGCCCACATGGCGTGAGCGTTAGTAAGTTGCACTAATGTTACCAGCACGGGCACTGAACGTGTGCGGCAGGCGCCAGTTACACGTATAGACGGCGAAGCACCATTGTAGAAAGGCGTCCATACCCATGGGTGCCTTATGCACGTCGCGGAGCAACGCGCAACGTGTCCGTTTAACTTGGACATTACACAAAAGGAAGAGTTACAAGTGCGCGACATGTCCGCCCGACTTGGGTGGAGAGCGGCGTGAAACACGTCTGCCCATCTTAGCGGCAGAGCAAATACTGACTACACGCCGCGAGGAGCGCGGCGCGGAGCACATCCGACCGGCATGAAGACCAGAGGAGAACAGAATTGTTCGCGCCGCTAGCAGAGCAGCGCGGAGACCCGTCCGTACAGTTAGGCGATCGGACGAGAACTGACTTGGCGGTTGGGCGACTCTTGCGAGCGTGGAGCTCAGTGTTGCGTCATGTGACGCAAGTGGGAATTTTCTAGGAATGCCAGCTGCACGGTTGCTGCCGTGCGGTGGTGGGGGAAGCCTTGGCTGCGTGGCGGCCGAAGGTTCTGGAATGCCCACACAAAAAGAAACGGGTCGCCGGCGCGAGCGCAGCTTGCAGGCAGCAGTGGGGGCAGCCCCCACCCTCCGGCGACACGCCTCCGGGGGGGGGGGGCGCTGGCGCGGCGGCCAGCGGGCGGCGCAGCGCTGGGAGCTGGTGCGCTCTGGTGGCAGGAGAAGGGATTAATACGAGACATCGGCGGGGGGGCGGCGGAGGCCGACCGTTGGCATGTAGCGTCTTGCAAGAGAGTATTGCGCCATCTGACGCAAGCAGAGATTTCCAGTAGGCACAGCTGCACGGCGAGTCGGTTGCATCGATGTGGCGTGAGGGAATTACTAAGAACTGAGGCTCCACCGCACGTGGCATTCTGAAAGCTTAGTTGGTGATACAGATTCTGAGAAGTGGGCCGCTGCCGTGCAGAGACCTCAGAGCTATGCGTCTTGAATAAAATATAAAAAATATGATTATGAAATAAAAAATAGCTTGCTCTGACATACACCCCCACAGGACGATTAGGTCGTCCGACAAAAAAGATGTTAGGGCAAGCTAGGTAGTTAGGCATAAGATGGGAGTGGTAGGGTGTATGGAGATCTGTGGCAAGGATAGTGAATGTAGCCGTTGGTATTGGTGAATGTAGCATTAGAAGGGCATAATTGACCTTGGCCAAGTAAGCACCTTGAAAAGGTGGCAAAAAAAATGACGTCGACAACTAAATGGCAACGGGTGCCTTGCGAGGTGGCAAACGCGGAAGTGCAGTAGATAGCAAATCTGAACACAGTTAAGAATACATAATAATACAATGGTTTTGGATTAGCACTAAATAACTGTGACTCAGTAAACTCAAATGAGGAGACTGTCCTTGAGTGAGCTTTTAGAGGGAGCATCTCGATTAGGTAGCAATGCAACAATGCAAAGTCTTAACATGGTAAAGTTGGTAAGATGTCTCGAATCAGATGGGGCGCCTCGGAGGGTGGCAAATGCAATGTAAACAAATCTTGACATAACAAGATTGATAAGGCATGTCTCGCGTGAGATGGTGCACTTCGGGGAGTTGGCGAGTGCACCAATGCACAAATTTTAATAAATGCATAACCTGAACATATCTTAACATAATCTTAATTACTAACATATTTACAATATAACAGAATGAATCTTATAGCTAACAAATAGACACAGTGAATCAAATAAACACTAAATAACCATAAATTATCTATGGTTGAATTAAGGCAAACACCCTTAACATGGGACAGATCTTGTATGAGATGGTGTACCTCGTAGAAATGGCAGGTGCGATAATGCAAGATGTTGCCATAGCAAAGCTAATAAGGCATATCTTGGATGAGATGGTGCACCTCGAGGAGGTTGCAAATGCAATAGTGCGAGAAATCATAACACAGTAAGACATCGTAAGTGGCATAGTAAGTTCTCGGAGAGGCGCAAGTGCAACAATGCAAAAAATCTTAATATAATACAGAATCCTAACTACTAACAAATTTACAATATAATACAGCGAATCTTACAGCTAACAAAATAATAAACAACTAACTATAAATAACTAACACTAAATAACCTTAAATAACCTATGCTTAAATTTGAATTGTCATGTAATAGTCCACCCCCACAATGCCGAAGGTGGGAGACATAGTGTCATCTTTGTACCTCACATTAGAGGGCATTGCCTTGGATTTGGCACAAGGCATTGTTACGGTGTAAGTACCGTGTTCACTTGGAGAGTGCACATAGCTTGCTGCTCCGTAGGGTGTCAGGCTGTTGTCAGAAGAGCCATGAAATACGATTAATAAGCATGCACGTGGCAAAATGCATCGTGGCACATTAATTGTAGGTATGTCAATTAGTGACTTGAACACTTCTTGCCATTTAAGGGCGATATCAGGTGGGAGTGATTGATCCCAATTGAGGAAATAGTCCCACAGTTCTTGAAATGACAATTTACATGCAATTATGCAAGTGGCCAATGGGCGGAGTGGATCAATTAAAGAACATATTACAGATAACATATATTGTTTTGTGAACCTTGTAATGTTGAAATTGATTTTGTCTGACAATACTAAGGCGGACATGTCAGTCACAGTATTCCAGGAAATACCTAAAGCGGATACTGCTTCGGAGGTCTTTGGTTCAAACATTTTGTGACCTGACTTGGCCAGCAGGTGATCTGAAAGATCTGACAAAACAGATTTGTCATTTGAAACCCATTCGCGTAGGAGGAAACCACCCTTTGACAATGGACCAATTAATTCAGAAGTGAATTGTTTGGCAGCATGCAGGTTAGGAGATGAATGTAAAAATTCATCGTCATAAAGATTGGACATTGGCACATGTGAGCCTATAAGGATGCCAGTGCATTCGTCTGTAGTTTGCTGATGCAAGGTGCAAACAGCAAGAAAGGTGGCTGGTTTTAAACCATACGTCACCGTAGTTAAGACGAAATCCTGAATAGGTTGAGAGGGAGAGTCCCTCCATAAGACGCGTTGTAGATTCCAGTCAGATGGGTCTACATTAACTTGGCGAAACATCATTTTGAGGTCAGCAGCAATGCCAATTTTGTGAATTCTAAATTTAAGTAAGAGATCAAAGAGATCGTCTTGAATTTTGCTACCATTTAATAGCGCATCATTAAGGGAAATACCAGTAGTGGTTTTAGCTGAAGCGTCAAATACAACTCTAGTTTTAGCAGTAGAGCTGGAAGGTTTGAATACTGGATGATGAGGAATGTAATAATTGATAAGACTGTCACAGCTGGGTGCTGGTTGCATATGTCCTAATTGAATATACTCGTTAATAAACTCATGGTAATCTTGCTTTAATTCGGGATCCCTTTCAAGCCTTTTTTCAATTGCCAGGAAGCGTTTAATTGCCTGAGGTTTGGAGTCGCCTAATGAATTTAATTTGGAATTAACAGGGAGCTTGACCGAGTATCTGCCAGAGGCGTCCCTCGAGTGAGTAGCTACGAAGTGAGATTCTGCTATTTCTTCCTCATGTAAAATTGGGTGCAGGGGGGAAACTTCCTCTACCTCCCAAAAGTGTTTAATCTGATCAGGTAACTCAAAGGGCGTCTGAATCAGATTACAAAGGGCTTGCGAGGGGGAAGTGGAGAGTGGGGTACGACCCGCAACAATCCAACCTAATTTAGTGTGCTGTAGCACAGGGTAAACACCATCGTATCTGGTTAGCTTGTCTGGCAGTAAGATTTCAAAGAAAACATCCGCACCAAGCAAGAGGTCGATGGGTTTAACATTATCAAAGTGAGGATCTGCATAGACTAGATTTGTAGGCAAATTCCAATTGTCGCAATTAAAACTATGTGAGAGAGGGCTAGGAATGCTATGCACAATTGAACAATTTACTTTACAAGACCAGCCATCAGGAGCATTACAAGGTTTAATTATTAAAGTAGTGCTGTGAGTACTCGTTAAGGTTTCCGGACCAATACCAGAAATGATCACAGGCACCTTCGTTGTGGGTAACTTAAGGGAATTTACCGTGCTCCAAGTGATTAAATTGATACCACTTCCAGTGTCAAGAAGAGCAACAAAGGGTTTAGATCTGCCATTATTAGAAGAACAGCTTACTAAAGCTGTTGGAATGAGAATTGAAGTGGTTGCTTTGGCAGCACTGGTCACAACAGGTGATGCAGCTCGTTCGTTAGTAGATTTGTCACCAAAGTGCAAAAGCTTGTGGTGATTCTTTTTACAAATAGCACATTTTGCAATACAAGCATGACCATGGGTCTTCGGGTGAAAACATCTAGAACATCTACCTTGTTTAACAATGAAGTCGTAACGAGCCTTAGGTGACAATTGTAAAAATGAAGGACAGTCCTTAATCAAATGCTCAGAATTGCATTTTGGACAAATTGGTAACTTGCTTCTTTCCGTGTTGTTGACGTTGCCTGCCCTGGCGATGTGAGGCTTGTCATTAACGTGAGAATTGGAAGCATATACAGTAGGATTGTCAAAAACTCTTAAGCTTCGTTGATGCAGTTCTAAATATTGTAGCAAGGAGTTGAAAGTGGGGAGCTCACTGCTATTCAAGGACAGCTCCCATTGCTTGAGAATGTCAGTGGGAAGACTTTTGGAAATTAGCGCAACGAGCAACAAATCTGACAAGTCAGTATCAACCTTGATGCTCCTAATTGCATTCACATGTAATCTAAAGTAGTCGATTAAATTTTGCAAAGAGGAAGAGGAGCCTTCTGCGAGCGCGGGGGGATTTAAAATCGAATTTAAGTGAATGCTAACGATAGATCTGGGAGAGTCATAACGTTGCTTCAATAATTCCCATGCAACTGTAAAGTTGTCATCGGTGATGGGCAAGTTGTGCAGCAAATCCTTGGCTTGTCCCACAAGTGAA
The DNA here is from genome assembly GCA_038098605.1 of Gryllus longicercus. Lineage (NCBI taxonomy): Eukaryota > Metazoa > Arthropoda > Insecta > Orthoptera > Gryllidae > Gryllus > Gryllus longicercus. Next base: position 1,460,454 of record JAZDUA010000188.1, on the reverse strand, counting down.
CCTGATAAGTAATAAAATTTATTAGAATTAGGCATGTCATCTTGACATATAAGGCCTTCGAAAATGTTTTTAAATGTAAGCCAATTAGTTTGATTACCATCAAAGGTGGGCAATTTAATTTCAGGTAATTTAATGTTGCACTTAGAACTTCTACAGGTGCAGTCAGAAGGGCTTGATCTGTTGAAAACAGAATCATTGTCAGCGAGAGTTGAATTGTAATTAGACACTGCCACATTAACTGCAGCGAGAACATCATAATATCCATTGAGAATGTCATCTATTTGAGAAGAAGTCTCATCAGATCGATCAACATTGTCAGTGAGATCGTTAAGTTTATCAAAAATTTTAATGAGCGATTCCTTTCTTAAAATTAATTGTTCACACGTGAGCACGGTGAGTGGCTCATTTTCTGTGAGAAAATTTGAAATGGAGGTACAACCATCCGTTAACTTGGCCATTAAATTAAGAACCTTTTTTGGAAGCGTTTGTGATGCCATCTTGGATGCTCAATTGGCAATTGATGGACGCAGGATAGAACAGGAATGTTGAGGGATCAGAAGGAGGCCCTGACCTAATAACAATTAACACTGAACCTTCCCCCAAAATACATAAACACTAAACAAAGCACACTGTATGTACATGTGACACATAAAAGAAGCAAGTAATAACACTGATGTGTATACATGAGACATTTAAAAATTGCAATAAAGGCACAAATGTGTGTGTATGTGACACAATAAACACTTGAGTGGACATAAAGTTAAGGAGGCACATAAATGTAAATACACAAATGTATACATGTAACACTTGGAAGTGAATAAGTAGTGTGTACAAATTAAAGAGATACACACATGAAGTATAAATACAAGTGTGTACATATGAAATTAAAAGACCACATACATAATGTGAGTCCACAAATGTACATGTAACACTTGTGAATGGAAGTAAGACACTGTGTATATATGCGCAATCAAAGAAGTACATTCATGAAATGTAAATGCACAAATGTATACACATGAAGTTAAAGTAGCACACAACTTACGTGCTGTAACAAATGAGATTGATAATTGAGTTGGAATTAATAAAAGATCAGTAATTGTAATATCTTTGCAAGCAAGCAAGTAAGCTAATACCCTGAGTAGACGCACATCTATGAGGTTACTACACTTACAAATTTGTTGAAAAACAGCTGAGTAGAACAGCAGGCAGCATCAGTCAATAGCACGGCATACAGCCTCGTTACACGATACAGGAACATACAGCCTCGTTACACGATACAGGACAGTATGGTACATGTAACATTTTGAATCGGGCATAAGTATGTTGCATAGAAAAACAAGTACATTGACAAGGTAAATGCAATTAACACAAGTATGTTACATAAAAAACAAGTACATTGATAAAATGAATACAATTAACACTTGATTTATATATATAGTAACAAGCACACTCAAGAGACAAAATGTGATGGCTCGGAAAGCACATACAAAGTGAATGCTGATGTAAGTATCAGCTTTAATGCCTGGTAGACATTGACAATGGAAGTACAAAAAAGAATAAGTGCTGATGTGAATATCAGCTTGGTACCTGGAAGGCATTGAAAATAGAAATTAGGCATAGATAAATTTGCAAGTTCAAAATCCAAGGCTCGAAGGATCAAAATGGTCCGAAGAGCATATGCAGAATACATGAAATAACATATGAAAATATACATAGGTTTTCTGGTTCAAAATCCGAAGCTCGAAGGAACAAAATGGTCCGGAGAGCAAAAACAGTACATAAAAGCATAGATGTAAGTATCCATAGGTCTGCTAGTTCAAAATCCAAGGCTCGAAGGATCAAAATGGATGGGGGAGTCGAGCAAAGTGGACTGGTTTGTGAAATAATGAAACTTCGACTCCTCCCAAACATTCCAACCATAGCCCATTAATTAGATTAATTAGATTAATTGACTTCGAAGGACCACCCAGACTCCTGTGAAGAGAAAACAGGTTATAACCACCGTTTGCAGGTCTGGGACTGCAAGGATGGGGAGTTGATAGGGTGCTTGTTACCATAAGACAATAGAATACAAAACATATAAGCGTATATTATAAATTAATGATACAACTTAACCTATGATAAAGATACAACTTAACCTATGAACCAAGTTACATATTTGACATGAAATTAATGCATATTGAGACCAATTTGTACACGTGGCGTTGTGCATTAGCTTGTAAGTAGTAACTAAATGCACGTGGCATGGAAATAACATGTAATGAGACCAATTAGCACACGTGGCATGAGTGCATTAGTTTGTAGGCAATAACTGAATACACGTAACATGGAAATAACACATAATGAGATTAATTAGCACACGTGGCATTGTGCATTAGCTTGTAAGTAGTAGCTGAATACACGTAGCATGGAAATAACACATATGAAAATAATTAGCGCACGTGGCATTGTGCATTAGCTTGTAAGTAGTAACTAAATACACGTAGCATGGAAATAACACATATGAAAGTAATTAGCGCACGTGGCATTGTGCATTAGCTTGTAAGTAGTAGCTGAATACACGTAGCATGGAAATAACACATATGAAAGTAATTAGCGCACGTGGCATTGTGCATTAGCTTGTAGGCAATAACTGAATACACGTAACATGGAAATAACACATAATGAGATTAATTAGCACACGTGGCATTGTGCATTAGCTTGTAAGTAGTAGCTGAATACTCGTAGCATGGAAATAACACATATGAAAATAATTAGCGCACGTGGCATTGTGCATTAGCTTGTAAGTAGTAGCTGAATACACGTAGCATGGAAATAACACATATGAACATGGTTACAATGCACTGTTTGCCCACATGGCGTGAGCGTTAGTAAGTTGCACTAATGTTACCAGCACGGGCACTGAACGTGTGCGGCAGGCGCCAGTTACACGTATAGACGGCGAAGCACCATTGTAGAAAGGCGTCCATACCCATGGGTGCCTTATGCACGTCGCGGAGCAACGCGCAACGTGTCCGTTTAACTTGGACATTACACAAAAGGAAGAGTTACAAGTGCGCGACATGTCCGCCCGACTTGGGTGGAGAGCGGCGTGAAACACGTCTGCCCATCTTAGCGGCAGAGCAAATACTGACTACACGCCGCGAGGAGCGCGGCGCGGAGCACATCCGACCGGCATGAAGACCAGAGGAGAACAGAATTGTTCGCGCCGCTAGCAGAGCAGCGCGGAGACCCGTCCGTACAGTTAGGCGATCGGACGAGAACTGACTTGGCGGTTGGGCGACTCTTGCGAGCGTGGAGCTCAGTGTTGCGTCATGTGACGCAAGTGGGAATTTTCTAGGAATGCCAGCTGCACGGTTGCTGCCGTGCGGTGGTGGGGGAAGCCTTGGCTGCGTGGCGGCCGAAGGTTCTGGAATGCCCACACAAAAAGAAACGGGTCGCCGGCGCGAGCGCAGCTTGCAGGCAGCAGTGGGGGCAGCCCCCACCCTCCGGCGACACGCCTCCGGGGGGGGGGGGGCGCTGGCGCGGCGGCCAGCGGGCGGCGCAGCGCTGGGAGCTGGTGCGCTCTGGTGGCAGGAGAAGGGATTAATACGAGACATCGGCGGAGGGGCGGCGGAGGCCGACCGTTGGCATGTAGCGTCTTGCAAGAGAGTATTGCGCCATCTGACGCAAGCAGAGATTTCCAGTAGGCACAGCTGCACGGCGAGTCGGTTGCATCGATGTGGCGTGAGGGAATTACTAAGAACTGAGGCTCCACCGCACGTGGCATTCTGAAAGCTTAGTTGGTGATACAGATTCTGAGAAGTGGGCCGCTGCCGTGCAGAGACCTCAGAGCTATGCGTCTTGAATAAAATATAAAAAATATGATTATGAAATAAAAAATAGCTTGCTCTGACAACACCTGTGGCTTCCGCTCGGCTGGGCGAGCTGTCGCGGGCGACGGGCGCAGGCGCTGGCGTCGGCGTCGGCGTCCGGGGCGGCGGGGGCGATAGGGGGCCGATCGAAGCCCGGGGCGCACGTGTCGCGCGCGAGAGGGGGTCGTCGGCCGGCCAAGGGGGCACGCACCGCACGTGTCGCCCCTCCCCCACCTCCCGTCCCCTCAGGTCACACTCTCTCCCCATCTGTAGGGCACGAATTTTCTTCATATACTAGGTTTACTGGAGGAAACTGCTCTTGACTATTGTTCTCACCGGAATCTGGCATTTTAGTTCTGGCGATGGAAAACGCAGATGAATCGTATCGAAAGTTTTCTAAAATTTTAGCTGCGGACAGCAAAAGGATTGAATATGCCTAATTCACATTTCAAGCCTTTTTTTTCTTTTTAGGGTGAATTTATTTATTTACTTACTGTTTTAAGATTCAGCGGTTAGTAAAAGAAGCAAAGTTTAAAATATTGTGGAAACGTAAGTATTAATTTCTAATGTATATAATTATCAATCATCATTGTAGAAATAACGAACATTGAGGAATAATAAAATTAGTTCACTGGATTGGTCAATATGGGTAAAGAAACAATTAGTTATGCCAACGTTTCGAAATATTTAATTTCTTCATCAGGGCTAGAGTACAAAAACAAATCAACAATGCATGAGGACGACATACAAACTTAAATAAATTAATTCATTAACACTACACAAACAAAACGTTATAATCTAAGACAAATAAGACGCCAAAATATGGAAAGAACATTAAGGTCTCTCTTCATTCCCAGCCACCAAACCCAACTCCACATGGAGTTGCTAAAGAACAAGTCTGAATCGGGCCACGGTTCGAAACGCAAATGAATGAGAACTGGTTGTATTGAATGAACAACGCGTTACAGACACTCCTTGCCACGCGTTGTGTGACTATGTGTTTTCGGTCAGGTACATGAGTTAGCAATATAATCAGACATCATTCTGTGGTTCATCATGCAAATGTATTAAAACTATATGTATTAACCAAATTAGTTATTTGTTATTAGTATTATTTTAGGTTATCAAAACTTAAGAGAAATTAAAAATAATATACCATGGCGTACTTTCCGGTTAATTTTTGAACTAATTTTATTATCAATCATTATAATTTTCTCATGTCCGTATCTCCACCACACGATTGTTGTTGAATGTATAGAGATGAAACCGTAATGCCATCTATTTTCTGAAAGAATAGTTAATGGCATGGATGTACAAAAGTAATACAACCACCACTTACGGCGACCGACGATGCAATTCTTGTTGAAAATAAATTGGATATTGCTATCTTTTGTTTACTTTATTCTTATTTCAGCTACATATGTGTACTTTCTAAATGTGCACCGTAATGGTCTGGGAATGCAGGAAGACATAATTTCTCCGCCTGCTGAAGACTTTGAAACTTCCGAAGTGCCGGAAGTGTAGGATGACTGTGCGTGCCCAGGACTCGAACGCAGTTCCTCGGAGGGCGTTGACATTCAGAACAGCCCTCTGCGCGTCGCCGCTCAGAAACTGCCGCTCGCTTGGACTGCGCTCACTGCAGCCACGCACACGCACACACACACACACGCACACACGCCACCTCCTCCGCCTCCGCCCAATGCGCAGATGTTTGTTGTTAGACGGTCGAAAGTACATACATTCGGTCACAAGTGTTTGAGATGAGTTTTTTTGGTTCAGTGAAAAAATCCATTGCCTCAGCAGCGTCGCTGACTAGAAGGTTCCAGGGTTCAGGGCCGGATGGTGGTGAATTTTTGACACCGAATATGTAGCTGGGTCAAATTCAACCAGTGATGGAAGGAGAAATCTAACGGCCGGCTGCTTCGTCGGTCCGTTGTTTATCGAGGTTTCTCCGATCTATCAGTAACAAGCAATACCGGAAAAAGTACCCTAACAAAAGGGATACAAACTGTGCGCGATCTTTCCTTTCAAGTCCTTTTCCTCTCCTCCCATTATTCTCACACGCTTGCAGTTACTTGCACTTGGATGCAATCTACCACGCTTGTTGGGAGCTTAGAGCCTATCCCGGCTAGGGCGATGTTCAGGTGGGGGGAGATACTAGGGGGGGGGCAGGTTGACGTGTAGTTCGGCGGCGGCGGATCTCGCGTACCAGCGTGGCCGCCACTTCCTGGAATGTCGCTTGCACTGCACTTATGGTACAAACGACCTACAAAGTTGACGCGACCGGAAGAAATACTTATTCAACTCTTACAATATTATAAACTGGGAATACCACCTCTTGCCACAACTAAAGGCTACCGGCTCTGAAGTTGGTTATGCATAAGATACACTGCTTGCTTCTGGCTCGAGTCGAAACCCTCTTCAATCGAATCAAATACTAATTTTCATCAATTCGCTTGACATTTCTTCACGTCACTTTCATGTAGAGATAAACCAACCCTACATTCCCTTAAAACTGCGTCCGCTAGGTGTGTGCGTCGGCCCACAGGGCACCTCCGGGGCTTCCGCGCCCCTCGCAGACGAGGGTTAGGTGGTGCAGCACACGTCTCCTGTTACTCGGAGGCAGTTGCGGCTGCGGGGCCCCCGCCTGTCGTTGGCTAGCCTTGACTCGACCACGTCGAATGGAACACGTTCAGCACCGAGCGCGGGCTCATTGGGACTGAAACGCCGCCCGAAGGGAAGCCATGGAGCGAATGCTAGAAGGAAGTCGTTTGCTCAGTTTCGAATAATTTGACGGTGCCGTCGTATTTATAGTTTTCCCAAGTTCTTAGTACACATCAGTGGTTTATAATGTGTACACTTATTTTGTTGCTGATTGATGTCTGACATTTCAATTGAAGTATTCCATATATATATTTCTTAAGAAAATGGTAACAAACTTATAGAAAATCAAATTTACTCGTACTTCAGTATTTCTTCTTTAATGTTAAAGATTTTTAATTTTATCTGAACTTCAGACCAAGCATGTCAAGGATGCGGGCAAGGTAATGAGCTTAGAGTTGGCGAGCAGTGCGTCCGCAACAACTGAAGCGAAGTTTAAAAGTGAAGGTTGCACGCATTGCTCCGGAGTGGCGGGTACATAAATGGATACTTGATCCAGTGTCAGTTGACAATTATTGCTCCAAATTTAGCTATATTAATAACAACTTCCTCTTCTAAAGCAAAGAAATGATCCTATAAAATGTGGTAATACGTCAGTTGGAATTGAAATTTTTAATTACGAGTAAAATGCAATATTTTGAATAGAAAATGTCGTGGTTTTGTGGTCGGATAAAAGAGTGCAATATATGCATTTGTTTCTGCATTCAGGTTAGGGGGTTTAACGGACAAAGATTCTTATTTGTTAAATTGCTGAATATTTTTAACGTGAATCATATTTCGTTGCTGAGAATCTCTCGGGCGTTTATTAGCTACGGTCATTCTTGCGTAGATTAGATTTAGAACATCTGCGGAAGATTTGCGAAATTTGCTTTCCTGGCTCACGTTTCAAAAAATGTGTAATTGCTGTGGATCTGTTGACCGATCTTACTAACAAATAATAAATATGACATCCTTATGACGCATACAATACGATCATGTGCAACAAACACGTTCTTTGTAAAACTGATGAGAATATTTAATTTTCATAGAAAAAGAAATTTTACAATTTTGTTACCAAAATAGGAATATTTGTTCGTTTGGTTTTTTAATTACAAATCACAGCTGAATTGTAATAAAATATTTTTGAATGGCGAATGAAATAGTGTTCTCTCCATGAGAATTTGATACGAAGGCAGGAAGAACACCCTACCACTAAAATGAATAGAGATCTCGCTGCCTTCATGGTAGTCATGAACAATGGCATATATCCTTTCTGCAAACCCTGAGCAGGGTAGCCAACGTCAAAACGTTCTCCGGCCCATAAGGCAGCACCGACGTTCTCGGAGGTCTTGCGAGGTGTGCGGTGTCCTTGAAAATTTATCTTAAACCTAATATCAGGCTTACTGAAATAGTGGAATTTTGAAATGTTATGTCACGAGTACCTTGAACATTTTCCGAGAATTTCCAAAGCACGATTGGTATTTATTGCGTCCATTTGCAGAATAAACACAATAGTAAACTTGAGTAAGTGTAAAAAAAAATTGCCGTATTCGTCTTACATAACTTTAACAACCAGTAGTTATGCTACGTTAGTTAAGGACGTAGATTTGTTTGATTGCAAAACAAACAAGAATGGAAGTCCTCATGTTAACAGCAATTAAACAACACGTTTTTCCGATAAACTTTGGTGAGAATTTGGTGAGAGATAAGTCGATATGTTGTCCTTTGGTCTACTACCACAAAAGTCAGAAGATTTTGGAGATTATAACACAAACACATTACGTCCTCTCAGCTGCTGATGAAACTTGCCGCTCGGCAGATGCCAATATGAAGTGTACTTTCTGTTATCTAATCCCGAGAATTTCACAGAAAATTTCCTACGTTTTCTCTTACTAAAATTAATGGAAAAACGTGCGTGCGGTCTCATACTTTGCCCGCAGGCCTGTCTGCCTGTTCAACCACAGGCGCCCTGTCTCCTATTCGTCCGCGCCTTCTGAGCGCTGAGTACTCACTGAGTGCTGTGTAATCGCGGAGGAAGCCGACGCAACAACAGTGTGTTCGATAGGGCTTATATCTAATCGCGCCCGTATCTCCTTTCACTTTATTTTGGTTTCACGCGAACCTGGGGACAGGGTGCTTTTTCCACTGAACCACAGAAAGTGTTTACCACATGTATAATAGCTTATTTATTTGCAATATTTTTTCCGAATTATTTCCTGAATGACTTTATACCCAGTGAACGCAACGAAACAGAGGAAGGAAAAGCCACTCTTACGGCTGGCATCCGATAAGTATATTTGTTCTTCTCCATTTAAGATGAATCGAAACAAATGAAGTTGTAGCAAACAATGGAGGATGAGTACTCTTACTTCACAAACAGATGTGTATTTACGCATAGGCACAGTAGGCACGTGCCTAAGGCGGCAAAGTTTCAAGGGCGGCAAATTTTCAAAGGCGCAAAATTTTCTTGATATTTTCTAAAACAAATTTAGGTTCTCTAAAAACTATAACAGTATAAGTCATATTTTTATTTTAAAAATGATTTAAACGAGACTAAAGCCGCCCCCTCAACCTTTGATTTATAAATTAAGTTTGAATTTCAAATAGGGCATTTTCAATGTTACAGAATACATGAGAAGGATTCGCCAACGACTTGATTGAGCAGAAAGAATTACATTCTTAGAGTAAGGAGTTTGAAAAAACCAAAAGGCACGTTGCAAAATTGTACATCAATAGACAAATTAGCTATAATTAATAAAACGTTATTTCAACTGTATAAAAAAACCCATCCAAAACGTTGAATGTTATATTCCTTGTTTATAATGGTAAATCGAAAATTATAAAAACTGTTACAACGTCGTAATATTCTAATCGCTCAGTTGTTGTAAATAAAAATCTCTCATATTAATATTTAATACAAGCTATTTATTTGTCTACTTCATTAGAGTATACCTTATGATTTCAGAAGTATATGAATCTGAAAGTAAGGCCCGTTCACGAAAGAAAACATGTTGCCATTCTAGTTGTCATGTTTTAGTTTCCTTTTAATGGTAACGTTTCAGTATTGAAACGTTAATAATATTGAACGTTACTTGCTATGGAGATTCAGTTTATATCCAAAATTAGCTAATCCAAAAAATGTATTTAATTTATGAAAACAATAAGCAAAATGTAATGTTACTTTTAAAGTTAAAACGTTCAAATTAATGAGGAATTGTTACTGAAACGTTACAATTTGAAATGTAACATTAATTTTAAACAGGGGGCGGCAAATTTGAAGTGCCTACAGGCGGCAAAAATATTAATCCGCCTCTGTTCACAAAGTGTGTGTGCGTGTTTTCTTATAAAAAGGTGGTATTATGAAAAGTATTCAATCAAACAAGGTCGTTATCAGAAGTAATGGAGTCGGTTATTGTAGTAAACCGCGGCTAAATATCTTGAGTTACTAACTTCAAGAGTGTCGGTTATTTGCTCCATACAAGCCTAATTATGTTAATAAAACACCCTTCCATTACATACATGTGCTTAGTGTGGTTTCTTTAGCTTTGAAGTTCCGATTGTTCTCTATAAAAGTACGATTCTATTTACATACATTACCTTCTCATATATAAATGAATACATCATTCCAAATTTACATCATTAATTCTTTGCAAAGAGTATGGTTATATTTATCCTTAATCGCACATGCAATTCAATATTCAATTGTTTTTATTTTGTGAAAGAAAATTCTGCTGTGCCGCCACGGTGAATGTGGCAGCTGCCGCTCCTTGTCACACGAATTACGGTCGTCGTGTTGCTCTTGTGCACCGAAGGCGCGAGATTATGCATGCGGCGGACGCACGTCGCGACTGATGGATAATTTCCATTCTCCATTTCGCTCCTCCTCCTCTTCCTCGCCAGCCGACTTGGCGACTCGCGAGTTTGATGGGGGTCATGGCGGGGTCCCTGTGGAACGCCAGGCCCCCGGCGTCTGCGGTGGATGCGGAAGCCGTTAACCGGCCATGCTTCGGCCAGCGCGCCGGTTGCCAGGGGCCGGCAGCCCGAGAATTAAGGACCAGCAGGGGTGGATCGATTATAATTAGTCGATTAATCAAAAAGAATCGATTTTTCTTATATGACCAGTTTATTAGAGATTACATTAAGGTTTGGGTAGAAATTGACTTGTTTTATATGCATTTTATTGCCGGTACATGCAATTATTGTACACCGCTAAATAATTTTGCGAGCTTAGAATAATAAACTGCTTGAGAATATTAAAAATATTTTCTGATCAGCACTGTGGGAATGTGTTTTTACGATAATTTATTTCTATACAACCTTTTTTTCAGAGTTGCTCAGAACTAAAAAGAAATAGTTATGACGGTACTTGTGCTTTCTGAGACTGTGGTGGTGATGATGATGGTGAAGAGACTGCTACGATGAAGACGACGTTGACTTTAGCGTTGAAGATGACGTCCAGGGAGGTACGAGTGACGTTACTGACGCGATTCAAATCGTAAGTCAGAGGTATTCAAATTCTCCCAGCTGTGCTACGGCAGCGCTGGGTCGAAGATTGTTTTTCTAATGTGTCGGCCATAATAGCGACGCCTTACACAGAACTAAAAATCTCATTCGCATTAGATGGCTGAAAAATGAGCAAAACAGCCTACGACGCGGCATCGCGCGGAAAGCCTAGAGCATACTGTAAACCCGAATTACGATACTCTTTCTTTTAACAAATAATTTCGGAATTTTACCAAATAAGCGCATGCGCAATCTGGCTTGAGGATCCCAAGGAGCGCCACTGCGCATGCGGACGTTCGCGAAAATTCCGCAGTCGTTCGTCAAAAGGAAGCATCTAAATCGTATCTAAGGGATGAAAGAAGAGTAGCAATATGACCACTTCTCCCCTTCAGTAGAGGCGATGGAGGCACGTCTTCGGCGACGGCGGCGACGACGGTGGGGAGTGGGTGGGTGTACGGGTGGGCGACACGGCGGTGGTCACGGCGGCAGAGGCGGCGACCGTGCCTCCTCGGAGACAGCCCGCCGGACCACTTCAATTTGGCCCCCTGTAATTTAAAGGACTTAAATTTCACCTTGATCAGAATTGCAAATTGAACATTATTGAGCTGCCATGTGGTAGCGGGCATACTAAATAACAGCGCTTAAAAACATGTAATACTCGACCGGCGTCTAGCGATGCGTACGGCATAAGTCATGCAAATGAATTACAATGTATATATAAGATTTTCGGATAAATATGTCAGCGGAATGAAATAACAAGATGATGATAGGGAATTTATGCGGCGCTGGCTTTGCTAGGCGCCGAGGGTTGTGAGCAAGACGGTTCCGGGGAGGAATTCGCTGGCATCCGTTTTATGCGGATGGCGTGTCATCTAATATCCCTTTTCAGGTTCCTTCTTTATCGAAAATGTTTTAAAAGGCTGAAACCCAAATACCACTGCTATCTGCTGCTTCTTCATATTTATGCGTGACTACCGTCTTTTGGTTAGAGGTTCTCTTGCACAAGTATTGTAACTTATAAGTTTACGAGTGGGTATGTAAATGAATGTACGTGCCAAGTGGCACGTGTTAAGGCATATGATGCATGAGCGTATGTAATGTGTGTTCCATGTATTTACCTGACAGTACAAATACGTGAGTGAACTTGTATATTTTGTACAGAATGTCACGTAAAGATTGTGCACAACAAAATATTATGCAATCTTTAATAACTGTGAATTATCTTCAGAACATTTTGCATTTCAATGTCTGTCTGCAGAAGTGACCTTAACTATGAAGATTGAAGTACTAGAATCGTTATTGATGAATATTCAATATACTAGACTTGGCTAATATCCGAAGCACCAAGAATCTGATATTTCCATTTTCATGTAATGATACATAAAAAGGAAGACAAACGTATTTTACAATTAATTTCAACATAAATTTCTCATCTGTGTAGAGAAATTTAAGAATCGGCAAATTCAATCCCGTAAGTGGAGGGAGTTTTTTTAATCATAGGACGAGATTTGCATAATGTCAGTAAAACATACTCCTAAATTTATACTACATACTATATATTAGTGACAATATTAGAAGAAAATAATTTGTTGTTACGAACCTTTTAGGTTAGAGACAACAAAATGGCAGCAGTAGATTATATGGATTTTCCAACCACTAGAATTTACTGTTAGTGGAGTGGAGTGCAAGAGAAAAGTGCATAATTAGTTCTCATAGACGATTGTCAATATTACGGAGACTGCATGTGTCGTGACTGTTTTCGAGCAGTGGAATTACGTTTCGTGAATTTGTCACTTCGTAGAAAAACTGGAAAAATATGAACAATCCCATATCAACAAAAGTAAGAGTGCGGGGATGTAATAACTAACTACCAAAATATTTTCCTCGGCAAATTTCAGCCAGAATCTCAGACGACACGAACATCGAAATCTGCTGCCCTGAAAAAGAAAAACGTTCAAAAGATACGCTGCATTTCTATGCTAAAGTAAATAATATTATAAGAGGAGATAGAAATTGATTGGTTAACAAAGGAATAATGTTGCTGCATAAAAAACCGCTAATTAGCTATATTAGCACTTCGTTATTTCTCGCGCCTCCTGTTCCGTCGGTCCCCTTCTCGTCTTGCCCCGTTCTCCTCTTCTTACCTCGTTCTCCTCTTCTTGCATCGTTCTTACCCATCCGTCCCGCCCAGTCCACCTCGACCCTCGTACCCCCGTCCAGCGCTCCATCCTGGCCCGTTGCACCCCCCCTGGAATCCCGACCCCTTATCTGAACATCTCCTCGCTGCTTCTCGGAAACTATCCGTCACCCGCCTCACACTTGAATAGTGGAATTACCGATTGTGTATAGCCGTGAATGAAGTCATTAAGGCGTGTAAAACTACAAGTCACCTAGTTTTTTCTCAGCTTCTTTTTTTTCCCGTTCCCAGCGCCGCCTCCGACGCTATCGCGTGCGTTTAGAATAACATTAAGGATATTGATTTATGTATTCAATTAAAACTTTCTTATTAGGTGATGTGGCGAGAATGCGTCTGATATGTAATTTATTACGCGCCGGGTCGGTGCGGGTCCACGATTGGTAAAATTTATGATACTGCGTATTCATCTCCAAGTCAGCGCTGGCTCCGGAACTCGGATTTTCTCACGCGGCCGCGGCGAGCAGCACCGGCGCCCAGGGACAGCGTGTGCGTGTGGGTGCGTGCGCACGTGTGTGCGCGCGCGTGCGTCTTCTTATTCCTTCGCGCCTTATTTATGGTGGTCTTCCGTGATCACCGGCCATTGAAGCGAGCAGCGAGACGCGGCTGCGGAGGCTGTGAGGTGGAGCTGTATACTTCGGTGTCCCCTCGGGAGGGTCGGTAGATTGTGTTCTGCCGACGAGACGTAGCTGCGCGCAGCGTCTTTTTTTCGTGATTCACTGCGACGTTGCGCATGCCTGTGTAATAGAAGATTGCCGCTGACACTGTCAAAGAAGCCAACGAGTAGTTGAATGGGATGTTCCGGGACCATGTCACAACTTCACGGTGGGAAGTTACTCATACCGTGATCTCTTAACATAGTAAACATAGATTTTGAACTGTGTGAACACTTCTAGTTGTTTAGTTTATTGCAAGTTGTTCTCGTTATCTGTGAAAATCTGAGGAAACTTCCTGAGGACGTTTTGTAGACAAATATGTCGATAATGAAACCATAAGCGATAGCTCGAATAACTCATGTCATTCATTTTTTCTTCAAAACGAACATATAAACTTTGGGGAATATTCACACTCTACATCAAATATTGTTTGATACATCTGTATTTACGTGTCTTAGGATTGCAGATTCAAATTTTAATAAGCTGTTGTTATCGTAAAAGAGATTTCACTCAATAATGTTAAAATACTATCATCTTGCTATGTTGAAATATCAAACTTATTTGAATGTAAAAGATTAAATTAAAAATTCATGAATACACGAATTTACAAAGTGCTTCTGCTAATTATTCTTAATTTTTTAGGCTTTTTTGCTACAGTTAGCCTCGTCCATCATGGCATGATTAAACTACTGCTATGTATTATCATTATTATTGTTATGAGTAATAATATAACAGTAGTAATAATATAATAACATTATTACTATTATTATTTTTATTATTACTACTATTATTACTATTATTATTACTATTATTATTATTACTATTATTATTATTACTATTATTATTATTACTATTATTATTATTACTATTATTATTATTACTATTATTATTATTATTATTATTATTATTATTATTATTGAACACTATTACACATAGGACCTTCTTCACAAGAACAAAACGTTCACAAAGCATTCAAGAAACTCATTTGCGAGCGTTCGGCGGGAGACGACGAGTTTTGTTTCCTCCAATGGCCTGGGTCGGGCGGGCGGGCCGTCATAAAGTTCCTCGCAGCACCCATATATCTGCCCAAGATCAAAGCATTTTCTGTCGCAATCCCGCACTTCGATTGCCCAGTTTATTACCGGCATTATTCAGCGGGCACTGACGCAACGCCGAGACCCGTCCTGCTCGGCGGAACGGTCCACCTGATGCTCCCTGCAAAGCGGTGGCGGATTGCGCAATGGGCGCCGCGCCGCTGCACATGACGCGGCCGCCGACGCCGCCGACGCGACGCCGCACAATGTGCCCGAATGACGGAAACGTGGACAAAATCTAAAAAAAAAATCAATGTTTAATTTGGGAAAATTCCAAAATCTCTGTTCCTTGGGGATGGTATGGTATATTCTGTAAATGTTGTCATTGCCTAATCCATGCGCCTACTGTGCGCAGAAGCAATGTGCAGTTGGGCATTGGGCGTGCGCGATCGGTGCACGATGAGTGTATGAGGGGGGGGGGGGAGGTCTGGGTAGTGGCGTCTGAGGAGGAAACTTGATTTCGCGTTTTCAAAAAATAATGAACTGGGAAATTTTTGCTGATTTATTTTTCAGTAATAGAAACTCTTTAAAAAATGCTTACTTTATGGTAAAGCATCAAACATTTCACATTAATCGTAATGTAGGTTTTGCAATCTTGCATGAAATGTAATAAAGTAAAAGTTTAAACCGGCTTGTACTTTTGAATAATACCACGAAATGCCTTAAATATCCATATCAACTTTTACGTTAATTATTGTCTTTTAAATAAAAAAAATTAAGTTGTAGATAGCTGCAAAGTAGTATTTTCAGTCTTTTTTTAACCATCAGTATTTTTATCAGAAATTTTAAGAACATACATAAGGGATTGTACCGAACGAACTAGTTAATTTTATAAAGTAATCTTTTTGTAATAATAAAATAATTTCTTTATAAAACTTTTTCCTAAAATATTTTCTCAACGTGATAGAAGTTTACTTTCCCGATACATAAACAGCTTTACTCATTCGGTCGCAACACTTGATCCGTCGCGTACTTTTTCGTAAGTTTAATATAAAATTTTAATTAAAGTATATTTAATATCAGAGGGCTTGCTGTGAGGACCTTATTGTACGACTTAATAAGACATACATGTATTGTTCAAAATACACGAATCTTTCATGATACTCCTCCTCCTACTTTTCATACTCTTCTCATCCTCCTCCAGTTTTTTGGCGTTGCAGTTTACATTAATGAGACGGGTTTTTGACTAGCTACATAGCGGAGTCGCATGGTATCGGGAGGAGTATTCTAGCGGCCATCTGCTCTGATGAGTCGTTTTTCGTCGTTTCTCCGACCAATAGCAGGCGAATGTCGAAGCTCTAGCAGCGATAGCAGGCGAATGTCTATATAAACGGGTCACGGACAACGTGCGATCTTTTCTTCACCTTCCTTTCCTATCATCTCCCCTTACTTACACACACTTACATGCCCTATACTGTCACACATGTCGGGAGATCAGTCGGGAGCTTACAGCTTACCCCCGCTGGGGCAGTGCCTCGATGGGAGAGACACCTGGAAGGAAAACCCGCATCCCGAAGGACCTGTATGTTGGCGCCGGATTTTACCATCAACCGAGGAAGAACATCGCCACGTCCAGCTATAAAATGTTCATTACACTAACGAGAATAATGACTATAGCAGTTAACGTGCCCGGACATATCAACCAATCAATGAATCAATCAATAGGGCGCATTTAGGGGTCACAATCTAATTGACAGACGACAGCGATTCGTGGTACCGAACTGATATTATTGACCTCAATAATTAAATCGGAAATGAATTTCCATTTTGACCGCTTCTTCGTCATTTGGTCCCAAAGTGCGCCGCCTGGAGACGAATGCTATTCACTGCGCAGTCGCTGTGCAGGCGAGGGGCGGTGAGCGCGCTACGAAAGCGGCGGCGCCGGATTCAATGGCCGCTTCCTCTCACGAGAAGAAAAAGAAAAAGGAAAAATACGCGCAGGCGCTCTGCGTTCGTTTCGCGTTGCCTCACCTGTGTGTACTCGCGTTCGAAGTTAGTGTGACGGAATACTGGTTCTGTTGCGAGTCCAAATGCACTGGTGTTACTGAAGATTACACAATGCATGAATGATAATTGCGTCACCGTTTTTATTCGATTATTTTTATTCGATTATTACCTATAAATACGAATAAACTTTAAATCGTAATGTAAAATAAACTCGTAGTGTAACTTTTTGATTCTTTGTGTACTTAATATTGACATTTGTATCTTTATCTACTGCAGAATCGTTGAATTAAATTGCTATGCAAGTGGAAATGTTATCAGGAGAATACGTTTCCGGGTAGTATGAAGATGCTTTTGATTTTCTTCAACCGATGTCGACTGTCTGATCTCGCATGTTATCTTCTTTGCACACGCTTTTGTGGCCTACATTGAATACGCAATATATATCTTAAACTTGTCTTGTAAATGCCATTGCTTTAAGAAAATATACATATTTTCATTCTTCAGTTTTCCGTGACAATTCATTTGAACCTTTCCTAATCACGAATGTTTTGTTCGTTGTTTCTTCCCACGTTTTACAAAACATCTTAAAAAATCCACAAGGTCATTTATTTTGAAGGGCAATGAATCGTTTTGTAGAATTATGACGGGCAGATATTGAATAAACGCGCTAAATTATGCCAAGTGTGACAATTGATATATAGAGGCAACCCATTTACCAGCGTTTGGCAGACTGACTCGGAAAACTGGTTCACGGGCCAATGCGTGTTGAAATTTTGAAATAGGTCGACCAGCACAACATCCTGTCAAAATACGGAACGTTTCTAATTTCTGCTTGAGATGACCTCTTAATACCCCTTGTTATAGTTCTGAACACTTTACTTCGCATATAAAGAAAATGACTTATAGCTAGGGAGGGTTAGACGTAATCCAATTACCACTTTTAATTAATAATGTCGCTTCTGAACGCTTTTTATAGTACTGGCTTCTGAAATACTTCATTCGTTAATCCAGTTAATCATTTATTTCACCTATTTACAACAAACTAAAATAATTCATTTTTCTCATTTATTATATATCAGTGGTCTGAATTTTTTCAAAGAAAATAAGCCTCTATTAAATGTAAACATGAAAAAATAAAAATATAACTACTATTCGAACGTGAAGCCCTATCGACCACAATGTGAATCCGTATAAGTTTTTTACGCAACATGGCATAGTTGCGAAAGAAAATTAAACTTTTACTTATGAAAAAAAGTTATCCATATACTAACAGACACTATTTTCTGGTAAAAATAGCAACTGTACAGTGAGAATTATAATTAAGGACTTCCAAGCGAAACAACCTCGCCATGCTTTCATGATCTAGTGTTTTCATTTATGCAATCTGGAAAATGGAAATACGATTTTTTTTTCCGAGACCTGGATCACTTTTTTCAAATTAATGATATAATAAGTATTAAATAGTCATTGGCTTTGATTTGTTAAAAAGATAAATCTGTGATAAATATTTTGAAAGTAAGATTCAGTATTAGTGTCTTGTTATTTTTGTCAGTAACGTGGCAGTAGGTAATATTATTTAACACAACAGAAACCAGACGATGGTTCTCGAAAAAATCTGGATATTTGCATTTTTAGACTATGAATAATAAAGTTGAAAATCCATAATAAAAAACAGAATCAATTATTACAAATATTGTTTAGTGATATTGGAATAAACTTAAATGACTTGTAGAATATTTTTTGTAAACAATTGTAGATCATGGACCAAAGAGACTCACAATTAAGTGATAAAGATATTAAAGATCGCATATTATTGTAAATATTTTTGTAGACCTTTTTGTTCACCAACAAATATTGCTGTACAGCCTTAGGCACAGAAATGACGTTGGATGTACAGTAAGCACTTTTTGGTTAACTGATGTAAAAAATTAAAATAATAATAAAGATTTATGGGGTATGACTCTTAATACCGGTATTTGAATGTCTGCTTTTGATCAATGTTCAATTAAATTACTGTGTAATAATTAAAATAAAAATAATAATTTAATTACGATTAAATAATATTTTTCACTTTTGTTATGAAGTATGCATCTAAGATTTTGCAGAGTGCACGTTAGAATGTTTAAATTCAATATTTCCAAAAGATGTAATTTATTTTAATGGAATTCAAGTTCTGAGCTTTATTGTATATTTAAAATCAAATGTGTTCCGCGGAGTATTAAATCATGAATTGAGCGGTCCGAGGGGTCCAGGAGATTAGCAATTGCTAATTTGAGTAAAGCCGGCGGAGTATCTTCATTTGAATACATTTACGTCGGTCTTTTAGATTATGCATTTAGGCTTGTTTGACAATGCATATATGGCGGTCTTTGACGCGAGCATATTCATGACATGGGACAGTTCGTCTTGTAAATCCTCACTTAGCAGCGACGTACCTGTGATGAGGTGGGAGCGAGAGGCCGGTGTAAAGCAACCGGTAGTTGGCCCTCACCGAAGTTGAGGGGCGTATGTAGCTCAGATCAATTCTTCTTTCATACTACTTTCCAAAGAAAAGTTGCTGTTTAAACCAACGCTTTGGAGCTCTCTAACAGTATAATTTAGCCACATAATTTGAAATAAAAGTTGTAAACGTTTGCTACCAGTAAAAGAAACAGATGCTACCAGTAATTTGAAATAAAGGTTGCAAACAGTGCGTGTGACCTGCAGCAACATTAATTCGGGAGCAAATGGGTTAAGATAAGGCAGCGCAGCTTCTCCATTTGTATGCGTTCGTTTTCGTCTTCGACGCGAGCGCATGACTCCCGCTCCGACGAGACGAATTGGGATTCCGCTGGACTGCCCGAGGGGGGAGAGGGGGGCGCATGCGCGATGCGCGGCGCGTTTGACCTCAGTTGACCTCCGGTGCGCATCCGCAGCGCCCAGCTTCCGTGTTGAGAATAGCACACCGCCCGCCTGCGCCGAAACCCGGCCCCCGCCCCTCCCCTCGCCCTCCCTCCTTCTGCTCGCCTTCGCTCATTTAAATTGCGTTCTATGATGCCGAATCATTCCAGATGCATGCGCAGGGTTCACGAGAGCTCCAGCCAAATATGGTCAACAAAAAAGTGCCTAAAAATGCAAACATATTTCAGCATACTAAACATAAATAAAATTTTCAATAAATTGATATAGAGATCAGTCAAGTTTGTTGTGAGAATCCGAGTTAAACAAAGACAGCGCAAATGCAAAAAATGCGAAATATTGTAATGGACAAAAACGTTACAAGTAAAATTTGCAAGGAAACGAAATATCCGTGCTCAATCACGTTTGTGGTTTTTATTAATTTTTTAAAATTTTATTAATTTTTGTAAATTTAAAATTAAATATTTTGCAACTTTAATATGTTAAAGAAGTGGTAGATAATCATAAAATGTTACCGAAGTAACTGGTATGAAGATACATGTGCATTCGTCGATTCTCTTATCAATTAATAGGATTGATCTCGCTGATTAACATTGCACTGATATTTAAACTGGAATTTTATCTGTGTTAAGCCTGCTGCCGGATTAGTTAATGAAACGTTGATTTAAAATGGATATTTTCCGCTTAGAAAAATTCGTTACCTCACTATCTTGCTGTTTATTTCCACGACTAGAGTCCGTGAGGGCAACCGTGGCCCAGCTGCAATCTGTTGCGAGAAAAAGTGACCTATCTACAATGCTAATACTCGTAGATGAGGGTTTACATAAGACTGCAAATAAGTCACTGTACCCCTTGCTGTTACTTATAATAACTAGAATTTCAATATTTAATTTATAATTTATCTCTCAATTTATATTTATAAAACAGAAACATACGAGACGAAATAAGCAAAATAATTACGTGATATGCAGCATAAAACATTAAAACTGATTTACGCATGTTGCACATTTTTGTCGAACTTTAAGGTCGCTTTTTAACAACAAAGATCAGCGAACACAATTAAGTAAACATCAATGGGTTACATTACAGATTGTATCACATGACAATTTATAACATATCACATATTACTCCCCATGTCTATTACATTAACATCAAATTTTATACTATATTATTTTACTTAGTTAACATTTTCTAGCACCTTCAATTCTTTAGCACACCTGTCCTCAGAGCTGAACAATTTATAAAAGTTTTGTTTGTGAGTACATACGCTTCAAATCATTACTGAAGAAGGTTTTCGGAAACTCGTAAGTTTCTGTGAAAATGAGCTTGAAATTCCGCATTGTCAGAATCTCTTAAAGCCATTTTCTCAAAACTATTCCAATTTTTTTCTTTATTTTTAAAAATCTCTAATTGCAAGTACAATCACTTCAAATTCTTTGCCATAAAGTTCATCGAAAACTGAAAATATTTTTGTGAAAATAAACTCAAAATTTCAGAATAGCTCAAACGACATATTTTCAAAAACGACTCCAATTTTTTCAACGAAAATTTCCATACCAGATTTTTCTTTTTCATAACACACATTGTCATATTGCAATTTTACCATTAGAGGACCGAACAATTGGAAAAAAAGAACAGAAATTTTAACGTCCTTTTTAACTTTAAACGTCCTTTTAACGCTAATAAATGCTTCCTGAGAAGATGTGACAAAACCGAAAATATAACTCTGAATAAAAAGCTGAGGAAACTAACTAGTGTGAGAAAATCTGTGACTTTTTGTATCACCAGGAGTTATTTGTGTCAAGATTATGTATGCTGCATATTATAGATAAAATGTAAGGGTTTCAATTGTTCCATTGTTCGGTAAAGCAAACAGTTTTTTTTCAAAGAGGTCGATACAAGAATAAGGTTGGAAAACCTGTTTTACAGAATACGTGTTGTGATATTCTAAATCCATTCTTCTTATCGGTAATATAGATTGCAGAAACTTTCTAAATAGTACGTTGATGGTTCTCCATGTATTATAATTGTGTCGCGCATGTTCTTTCATCGAAGTCATTTTGTTAGATTCACATTGTTTGATTAAGCAATGACCAAGGATATTTAGACTAAAACATCCATCTTTTAATACGTCTATAATATGCTCATTTAAAACTAAGCTGTGTAAAATGCGAAATGTGAATTTATTTGAATATACCGAATTTTAAATAATTTATTGAAATTTGAACAAGATATCTACTCACTTTTATCTTCAAAAAAAAAATTCAATATTTTTTTGAGTAAATATACCTTGAAAAATAAAAAAATAAAAACTGGGAAATTGCTCTCCATTTCATTTAAAGAAAACGAAAATACTAATTTGAGTTGAGAAATGTTTGAAATTGAATTCAAAGTCTGTTCTAGGTGTTAGGGATCATCGTGTTCCGAGGTGAAGTCTCTTATTCGCTCAATCTGAATTTAATAATCTTTCATCAGTTTTTTGACCAGTCATGATTATCACGCAAATGTATAAAAGGTGGGGATTCTATGCAGTTTTCCTTATCCACCAGTTGAGGTTGTCTTGAAGCGGAGTCACGCTGGATAAACAAATGTCTATTTCGTGAGGTGTCATCATCCTGAATTCCATTACAATGTCGAGGGTGTTATTACAGCGTATGTGCATTGAACGGTATTAAATGTCTTTGTATGTTTCAATCTATACTACATCTACAATTGTAGTGCAGCATGAAATTGGTAATAAGAGATTTTGTTAGTAGTATTTTACAGTGTGTGTTTGCCAATGCAAGTATATACTAATTTTAGTAACGAAATTAATATTTTAATTTTTTCTGCTTTTTATTTCTTTTTGTGTACAAATTGTTGTTTTTATAACATTATAAATGTTATTTCAATCAAACACTGTTTTTTATTATAATACTCAAGGCGGATTTGCATAATATGTTCAAAATATAAAATTGTTGTACTTGAACACGTTCTCGTAAATCCGTGTGGGCAGGTCAGTGATACGTTTTTTTTAAAACTAAGAGGACCTAACCATGAATATCCCAAAGATCTCCTTAAAATATGTAAAATATTGAACATTATTCAAAATTAAATTTAAAATAAGATCAGAGGTTTGCATTTCTTAAAAAAAAATATTAAGTTTCCTTTTTGTATTTATCAATCAATATAACTTCGTGTGAAAAACTATGGGGGCGCCACTTTACAGTGCCTTAACACGTGCTTATGTTAATCCGCCCCTAGGGCGATGATCTGATTGGCATGGTCGCCCCGCCCGAGGCTCCGAGTTCGACGCCACCTTTCCCGGGTCGACGTGCTAACACGCACGGCGCGGCGCGGAAACCGCTGACGCAACGGCGTCCCGCGCGATGAAATTCCCGGTCCGAGGGGGGCGTGCCCCTTTCTCCGAACCGCAGACGCGCGTGGTCCCGCGCACGCCGACACGTCACTCGGCCATGCGCTTCTCTCCTCCGCCCCGCCACTCCGCTCCGCTCCACGCCGCGCCGAGCCGCGCCTCTTCGCGCACCACGCTAGTCGACTGAGCGACTCTGCTCGCACGCTCGGCGGTCCCGCCGCACCCACCACGCCCCCCTCCGCTCCGCCCTTCCCCCCGCGCCGCGTCATGGCGACACTGTCGAGGCACGCGCTATCGAGCGCCCGCCGGAAGTGGGTGCCGTGTCCGCCGGAAGCGCCCGCGAGCGCGGTGGCTGGCTTGGACTGCGCGGTGCCCGCGGGTCACCTTGAAAGAGCAGCTGTTCCCATTCGCTGGGCATAAAGGCGCCGGCGTTGGAACTGGGAGGCTGGACACCGGGCGATCCTAGCTCTTCTCATCGTGTTGTCGTATCATAATTACTGTGAGTACCCGCCTACTAGTTGCGTTCTTTATCATGAGGCAACCATCTGCCCATTTTTTTGTACTTTTCTTTCATGATTTTGACATTTTTGTAACATGCACTTACCTGTGACCTACTTATTGTTATTCATTTATTGTATGTAAATTTTTCTTCAAAACGTTAAACAATACTCTAGTGATTGAAGATATAGCAATTGAGCCATTGAATTATTTTTTAGAGCTTAGTTTATGCCAAAGATTTTTTTAATGAGATACCTGTTCAGATGACAGGTGATATTGCTGGACAGTTATCATTAAAACTTTCACGTTTCAGTATGCAGGAAATATTTCGTATGACTCAATAAAGGCATTTTCTTTTAAAGAATATTATTCATAGAAATAAAAGGTGCAATTATTGCATTGACCTATTTCAGCATACGATTATAATTTATGCATCTACAGAAATTGTTCATGTGCATTATTAGGATTTGTTTCAAACACTGCTCAATCATAAGTGATATGTGTTCGTGGAGTGTGATATGTTTATGGAATAATGTATGTTGTAGAGAAACGTAAACATTTTTGAACGAAAGTGGTTTTAAAAGAATTGTGAAATTGAATTTTACGCTACTACTGCAAATAATGTTACTAATGAATTCGAACAATAGTGCAGTAAAGTGAATCGCAATTTGCATTATTTTGTGTAACATAGCATTTGAATTGTTTTCCGAAAGATGACGACACTCCATTCACAAGTTATGAGATTTGTTGAGCATGATGCAAGTAATGCTTCTTGCATCATAGCACCGAGTGCGAGCAGGTGGCTTCCGGACCCTCCGAAGCCCCGCGGACCGTTGCCGAGGGGAGGGACCGGGAGCTTTGAAGGGATTGTAATCCGCCCCTGTGGAAAAGAATTCGGCGTCTCCCTGCTCCGGAGTGGGGCGACTCTCCTATTGTGGTTAGCGGCTCCAGGTGTTGGTAACCTTGGCACCGGGATGCAGGTAGACGCTGCAAGGGCTCTCCAGAACCCGGAGAAAGCCGTTCCAAAAACATACGGTACCTGCTCATCAGAAAAGTGGGTCGTTCGTTCTCGGTACCTATTTGATCTGTTTGCAATGGTCTATAATATTTTGGATGTAACGAGTAATAATTGGGAATATTTTCAGTGTTTCAGCGTTATTTATACTAATAAAATATGTTTGAATAAACTCTTCTCGTGTGAACACTTCTGATACTCTTCGATAACATACGAACGTCTTCAGAGTATAAATTTCATTTGAATATGCAAATCGACTTGTTTTTAAACAATTCCAAATAAAAATGTATCCAATTTCAAAATTTGACCAATTTAAGCTGGTATATGGATTGCTACAACCTTAGACAACGAATGAAATTTTACGGTTCAAGATCATTGTTTTGGTAAAATGCAGTCGGTTTACACACATTTGAGAAGGTATTTTAAATCCATGAAAAGTCAGTACGTTTAATATATTTCTCGTTGTTCATACATACCTTTAAGGTCATATCCAAATATTTTAGAGGATACAGATATTTAATAAATAGGGGGCAGTGTAGACATAATTTTGCAAGGATTAGCGTAAATGGAAATACATTTTATGCGCGTGTATTCGGCAAGAAGGTTATGAAAGTGTTTTTTATTGCTAAACAAACATTCAGTAATTAGTGCAAAACACATTATCAGGTCGATATTTCATTATCATAACAAAATTCACAATGCCACCATTGACCAGAAATAAAATGAAACTAGGGGTTGAAATTTAAAAATAATTCCTTTAAAAACGGGTTGAGAAACTATTTTCTATGCTGGGAATTTGATAACCAAAAGTTTCTGATGCTCATGATCGATAATAAAATTGCATTTTATTTGTAGATTACGGTAGACAATTGTATGAAAAAAAAAAGAACAGTTTCTTCAAACTCTGAATAGTCGATTGGATTTGTTTTAAAATTATGCATAATAAATTGTGTATTTAATTTCCAACAGAAATTCAAAGTCAAGTTCTTTTATTAAAAATACACGTGGCTAAGCTATCACCACACAAATTTTCGGGTTGGAGGATCACCGTTTGACCTTGTAGCTGGGACCTGGGAAGGTCAATTGAAGGTGAATACTTCCCTTTCTCAGAAAATGTTCCAGATTAAAAATTACTAAGGGTTACAGTTCACAAATGTATTGACTTTACGCAAATTGTAACTACGGTGATGCTTCCGTGAAATTAGGTTAAATTTTTCGATGACGAAGGAGCGTCGTCATTTATAGTGCAACTGAAGAAGTTTTGATGACAAGCGTTGCGTCATCGGCGAAAGAGTTGGCAAAGAATGAAGTGCATAGTTGGCAGAAGCCGTCGATTTCGAGAGTGTGGGATCAAGTTCGGCCACTGCCCTCTGTTTGACTGTCCTGTTGTACGGGTTGCCTACTGTGACGTCATCTACAGGCGTTACCACCCTCTTCTCCCGCAGATAGGGGGATAATTATTATGTTATATTAACAACACTCCCCCTCCCCAAAAACTGAAGTTAGCAGCATGTAAGTTGTATCCAAAAATAGTTTTTCAAAAATATCCAAATTATTAGCTTACCTTCATCATGCTAAGAATGATGGATTCTCACACTGTGTGAAATTTTATTTAACTACTGGGATGAACGATTTAGTACTCGAATAAGAAACACCAAGAGAGGGAAGTAGTGTTGTTACCATTTTGTGCATGACATCATTTATAGATTCCTTTCCGAAGAGGTACGATGAGCTACTAGCAAACAGCTTAGCAACCTCTTCTCGGTAATAGAAATGTATTATCAACTTCATTACAGAACCCATATTTTTTATGCTTCTTAAATATATTTTGAAATGTACTAAATTTTCTGATGCTTAATTTTAACTTTAAGAATTGTTTAAATGTCAGTTTTGAAAATGTTTTATGGGTGGCTGATTCAGAACCCTGCGCATACCACTTGCTATGCGTCCTACAAGTCTTGGTAAGTCTCCTTGTCACCGACTCGGAGGACACTTTAGGGCAAAGCCAGATTAAATGAAGCATCGTACTGAGGGAGCAGAGAATCTGTCGGCTCTGAATTGTATAA
This sequence comes from Gryllus longicercus, assembly GCA_038098605.1. NCBI lineage: Eukaryota > Metazoa > Arthropoda > Insecta > Orthoptera > Gryllidae > Gryllus > Gryllus longicercus. Next base: position 1,433,734 of record JAZDUA010000188.1, on the reverse strand, counting down.
TTTCAATCAGTTAATTTTCGGAACTGCTTAAATAGCTGCAGTTAGCTGGTTTCAAATGAATGGTGCATTTCATCATCAGAAAATGAGCTAATTTCTAGGAAGTTAATGGTTCGTCCCTGAAGTGAATTTCTTTTCTCATCCCCTTACTTTGTCTAATCTGCATCTCTTATGCAAATGGCACAACATATTTAGGAACAATTCTTAGTAGTGCTGCCAAGTTATACTATTTAAACAACTAATTAATTTTGTTGACGATACACAAATACATTGATATTTCTTAAAGGTATGTTAGTTTTTAGTCCACTTGAATTGATACTTCTTTTGGTACATCTGGTAGTTGATACCACATGACAAGTACGATTTCAGTTCGTCCACAGCCTATCAGTTCCGTAAGCAATTTCAACATTGTCGTTGGCCGTCAAAACGTACATGTCTTTCACGTAAATCAGGTATAACGAGTTTATATAAAGATCAAAATTAATAATGTTTGTAATCTTTGAAGGGAAAACATTCTACATGACTCCTACTGGGAGGTCCTAGTGTACGACGCAAGATTTTCTACTCGTTCTCTGTAGCTAGGGCGATTCACCCGGTATCTGGAGGAAAATTGTAAGGGCCGCTGCTCTGATCGGTAGTTTTTCGTGGCTTTTTCTTACTATACCTGGCTAAGGCCGGATTAACCTAGCCCTGACAAACGAGCGACGGAGCACGTGCGATCATTCCTTCCTCTTCCTTGTCCACTTCTCACCCATTACTTACACACACACACACACACTTACAAGGACATCACTGCTACACACGCCAGAATACCAGTCGAGAGCTTAGAGTCCGGCTGGAGCGATGCCACGCTGGTGGGAGATACCTGGTTGGGGAAAACCCCTCAATCCTGCTTGGAGTTCGTCGCCGCAATCCAGAGGGTGAAGATCACAACAACCTCCTCCCGTGTCAAAAACATGTACCACACTTACGGGTTTGTGACTACCGTCATAGACGCTCCCGGAATCGCTAATCGATGACCGAAGGGAAGCATCGCATTAACTCTTTTGGTGCGTGTGTTGCAGGGCGGAGATGTCTCTGAAGGAGCAGCTGCTGGGGCGCGTGGCGGAGGCGCCCGCGCACTCGGGCAACAAGGTGACGGTGGTGGGCGTGGGGCAGGTGGGCATGGCCTGCGCCTTCTCCATCCTCACGCAGGTCAGTTGGCGCCGGGCACCCCGGCGGTTCCCTTCCGCTTGGAAATAGCCGAAGGGAGCCCAAATGAGACGGGAAAGAATGAAAGTGCAGATTGTGTAATTAAGGAGGAAAATGTGATGTTGAGGATTAAAAGGAAAGTACATAATTCAAAGATAATTCCTTATCAAGGATTTTATATATATTGTGCCGAGACGGGATTATACAACCCCGTCACACCACAGTTTCGTCGGCGTCAACGCTCACAGACGGCGAGAAGAGCAGTCGAATACCTGAGTAGCAAAACGCGCAGCCTGGTATCCGTTGCTCGCACTAGCAGCCACAAACTTTCGAGTCACGTTTTTCCTGAAAGGAGTGAAGTAGGAGAAATTACCCCCCCTTCTCAGTATCTGCTCAGAATTTCCCCAGCGCGGCGCTAATAAATAGGCTGACGCGCATACGGAAAACCTCTTTTGTCGCCATCTCGCCTGGAGTCAACATCTCTTCTGCTAGCACGCGTCAGGTCTGCAGTTCTTCACGTAAGGCACCGCTTGGCAAGTGTGCAGATTGTATCAGAGCGATAGATTAGTTAGAAATTGCCGCAACGACTGTTTAGAATAGGAGTGTACGGCGTTGCAGAAAAACGTCTAGCTAGTCATCCGCGCAGTAGTCAGGAATTAGAGAAATATTCTTCTATTAACTAATGCGGGAAGTAAAAGTGTGCCCGTTCTCAGGAAAGCTCTGAAAGTTCTTAATTAACAGAATAAAGTTAGGAACGAGCGAAGTACTTGCACTGGCAGTTAGGGAAGTGCAAGGGACATTTTCTGCAAATTGGGCGTAATCGAAGGCGATAGCAGCCGTGGAGGAGAAGAAATCGGTTAGTGGAGACGGAAGAATACGCGAGGCGACCGAGAAGACGACGACTGAGCAAAGAGGACGGCGAGAGCAGCGCAGAACTTCGGAGTCGAGCAACGCGTTGCGGAGCGCAGCACGCTGTTTCAAGGTTGAAAGGCGGGCAGTGTCGAGGTAATCCGTAGAACTGAATTTAGGTCAAGTTCACGTCGGCAGGAAAGAGAACAGTTTTAGAAGTGTTAAAAATTGAGGACACGGATATTAATGATTTGTAGCTTGGGAGTGGGAGATTTAATGCGTAATTGCTTGCCTTTAGCCATTCTATTGTAGCAGCCATTATTCTGTTACTAGCACTTAGAATTTAAAGGTAATTTGAGAGTAGTGCGCTTGCCCACAAGTTAATTATTGTATGTAAAATTTTGAAAAGGCAAGAAATTGTAAATTAGGATTAGTTTCACGTACAATTGTAATTAGAATAAGTTAAATTTAGACGTAGTGAGTTTTCAAAGGGAATTCCCAGTATTGATTAAAGAAATTGATTCAGAAAGTCAGTTCTAAACAAAATTAAATGTTCCTTTGTTGAATAGGTTATCAAAGTTACTTATTTGTGTTCATTCAATCATTTTTGGAAGTGCAATTCTATGTGTGATTTGTTTTTTTTTCGTTATTATCAATTCATGCCAAAGAATTTTGAGTGAATTATATGCTCGTTTATGTGTGATTTGTGTGACTTTTATTGTGACAAGGGTTCAGACATTTCTCGTACCCCAAAGATCCTGCTTCCTGAGATTCTAAGCTCGCTTCACGAGCATAATATCTTAACGACTTGCTTACGGTGCATGCTGAGTGTGTCTGCAGAAGGTACGAGGGTGTACGATAGGTAAGACGGTTAGATATTTTGGCGCCCATAACGTGGGGCAGCGATCGATTGAAATCGTCGAATGGTGCAGGTGAGGGCCGGTTAGATATTTTGGCGCCCATTACGTGCGGCAGCGATCGATTGAAATCGAGCAAGCAAAGGTGAACCCTAGACACAATAAACGAGCATTTTGTGGTATTTAGTAGGCTGTGTACTGTGTTTTCTTTTCAGCAAGTGTTTTCTGTGTACAGTGAAGTGTTATATAGTGTATTGTATTGTGATTTTGGAAGGGAAGTGCATTTTGTATTGTTAGAAAGGTAAAAGGCAAACGCAAAGCATTAGAATGGCAGGCAGTCAGGAATATAGGGAACCTAAGCAGATCAGGAGTGACGAGGACAGTGAGGGCGACGCGGGGAACGAGGTACTTCGTAGGATGGAAAATCTAGGGTTGCACGAGGCAGATGAAGTACGTGAGCCGACCGCGGATCGCACCGAATCAGCCGAAACTACGCCAGAACAACCGTCGCAACGCCCGGAAGAAGATACGATGCGGACATTAATGCAGGCGTTGTTAGGGAATTTCGCGCGAACCATCTCTCTACAAGTAGAAAATCAAGGGAAAAAATTATCCGAGAAAATAGAGAAATCTGACGAGCGAATGCAAAAATTATCCGAGGAAACTAAAGAACAGTCGCAAAATCTAGCAGCTGAAATTAAGGAACAATCGCGAAAGTTAGAGGATCAGGGGCGAAAATCAGAAGAACAGTCGCGAAAATCAGAGGAGCTAGTGCAAAAATTAGCAGTAGAAACCAAAGAACAGTCGCAAAAACTAGCCGAGAAAATTGACGAACAGACCAAGGTTTTTAACGAAAAATTCGAGCATTTTCAACAATCCATAATGTCTGAAGTAGTCGTTAAATGTGACGAGCTTCGGGGAGAGATCGCGGTGCAAGTAGCAACATGCACTCAATTAATTGAGGAAAAGCACGCGGAAGTCGGAGCGAGAATTGATTCGATGTCCACGGAAATCGAAAAGAAAGATGAGGAAAATAGGGCACGTTTCGGGCAAATACAAGAGGAAGTCCAAGAAGTTCGCGGCAAGATTACTGAAAGCAGTGCAGATACGAAGCGACAATTAGAAGAGCAAGAACGTAAGATTCAGGAACTGCGGGAAATAGCGGAGAGTAAAGTAGAAGGAGGGGGAGCATGCCGAGGAAGCAATATTAATATACCAGCATCGCTTAGATTCTCAGGTCATCCAAACGAGAATCCGAATGCTTTCATTAAATCATTGCAGAGCTTTTTCGTTCTTTCGAATGTCCGCGAAGCACACAAAACTTTACTATTGCATCAAGCGCTAGAAGGCAATGCAAAGGCGTGGCTAGAAACGTTATGCCCGTTGCCAAGTTCATTTAACGAATTTGTAGTGAGGTTCCTAGACCGTTACTGGGGAAAGGAACAGCAGATGAATTTCAAAATTTCGTTAATGAGTGGGTATTACCGTACGTCTAGCGGAACCATGCGAGACTACGCGGCACGAAAAATAGCAGCATTGAAAATGTGCTCTCCTCCCGTAGCGGATGAAGAAATAATTTGCATTCTCACAAGACATTTCCCGCTAAGCATCCAGAATTTGTTACGCAGCGTTGATGTAAAGGATGTAGAAAAATTTCAAATTTTGTTAGGCAATTATGATTTGACTTTTGAAAACATGAACCAAACTCCGAAGACGACGAAATCAAATATCAACGCGATACAAGTTGTTCAAGACACGATAGTTTCTTCGTCGAAGAAAGGAGGAAGCAAGAATAAAGGTGAATCTCGACAACATGGGCAGGACGCGAGGCCGCGGAACGAAGGGACGGCGAGCGGAGAGCTGCGCGGTCAAGGTTACGGCGACGAGCAACCATGTACGAGCAGGAACGCGCACAGCTTTCAGCGGGCAAGGTCACGGAGTCCGCGAAATGAAATTAGTACAAGAGATCGAACGGGACCGGGAAACACGCCAAGTTCGAGTTGAAAAGGGGTCCCAAATCGAACAAAATTTACGACAAACACGCGATCCCTATAACTGCAAACCGTATTACGAATAATGGAGAAAATTTATGGGAGAACTGGAAGCCGAGAAAAGGGGAGAAATGTCCCGTAATTGAAATTAGTTGCGCTGGTGTGCATAGTAGAGCATTGGTAGACACTGGATCAATTAAATCTGTGATATCGGAAGAATTATATGAAGAGTTAGTAAGCAAGAAAATAAACGTCTTGGAATTACCAACCAATAATACTCGAATGATAGATGCATGGGGGCGGAAATCTCATCCAGTAAGAAAACAAGTAATGGTGGAAGTAAAAATTAGAGGAAGAATGTTTGATATAATTTGTTTGGTGGTGAAGAAATTAATTTACCCATTAATTATCGGAGTGGATTTTTTGGCGGAACATGGCGCTGTTATCGACATCGGAGAAAAGCAAGTTTTGATCAACGGAGAAAATGTTTGGGAGGAAGATGAAAGTGAAGAGGCGCGAAATACACATGAAGATGAGGGAGACGAATCGGAAGAATTCGCAGAAATCGAAATGTGTCGCGTAGAAATGGAGGAAGATGAAAATAAAAAGGCGCAAAATGCACAGGTAGACGAGAGAGTCGAATCAGAAGAATTCGCAGAAGTCGAAATGTGTAGCGTGCAAATGGAGGAGAATGAAATAAAGGAAGAAATAAGGAAGAAAATAATTGAGCAAAATAAATTGAGGGTTGATCAGAAAAATGCATTGTACGAAATGTTGATAAGCGTCAAAGATCTCTTCAAAAATCACAACGAACCGATAAAGGGGTATGAGCTTCAGATCAAGTTAACGGACTTGCGACCATTTAAAGCGAAGAATTATCCTATCCCCATAGCCTACCATGACGAAGTGAGAGAAGTAATGAACGAGATGATCCGAGAAGGAATAATTTGGAAAGCGATTACGGTGCACATCAACCCAATTCTTGTAGAAGAAGTAATAAAAGTAGAAGTAATAGGGAAAGCGGTAGAAGCAAGGAAAACGGTAAAAGAAGCAAGGAAAATGGCAGAAGTAGTAAGGAAAGTGGCAGCAGGAGTAAGGAAAGTGGCAGCAGGAGTAAGGAAAACGGTAGAAGCAAGAAAAGCCGTAGAAGAAGTAGAGAAAGCGGTAGAAGCAAGGAAAGCGGTAGAAGCAAGGAATGCGGTAAAAGAAGTAAGGAAAACGGCAGAAGAAGTAATAAAAGCGGAAGTAGTAACGAAAGCGGAAGAAGTAGGGAAAGCAGCAGAAGTAAGGAAAGCGGCTGAAGCAACTTAAGATTTTATTTCGACGACGAAAAAAAATCTTAAGAAGAAAAGGAGGGGGCAATGTGCCGAGACGGGATTATACAACCCCGTCACACCACAGTTTCGTCGGCGTCAACGCTCACAGACGGCGAGAAGAGCAGTCGAATACCTGAGTAGCAAAACGCGCAGCCTGGTATCCGTTGCTCGCACTAGCAGCCACAAACTTTCGAGTCACGTTTTTCCTGAAAGGAGTGAAGTAGGAGAAATTACCCCCCCTTCTCAGTATCTGCTCAGAATTTCCCCAGCGCGGCGCTAATAAATAGGCTGACGCGCATACGGAAAACCTCTTTTGTCGCCATCTCGCCTGGAGTCAACATCTCTTCTGCTAGCACGCGTCAGGTCTGCAGTTCTTCACGTAAGGCACCGCTTGGCAAGTGTGCAGATTGTATCAGAGCGATAGATTAGTTAGAAATTGCCGCAACGACTGTTTAGAATAGGAGTGTACGGCGTTGCAGAAAAACGTCTAGCTAGTCATCCGCGCAGTAGTCAGGAATTAGAGAAATATTCTTCTATTAACTAATGCGGGAAGTAAAAGTGTGCCCGTTCTCAGGAAAGCTCTGAAAGTTCTTAATTAACAGAATAAAGTTAGGAACGAGCGAAGTACTTGCACTGGCAGTTAGGGAAGTGCAAGGGACATTTTCTGCAAATTGGGCGTAATCGAAGGCGATAGCAGCCGTGGAGGAGAAGAAATCGGTTAGTGGAGACGGAAGAATACGCGAGGCGACCGAGAAGACGACGACTGAGCAAAGAGGACGGCGAGAGCAGCGCAGAACTTCGGAGTCGAGCAACGCGTTGCGGAGCGCAGCACGCTGTTTCAAGGTTGAAAGGCGGGCAGTGTCGAGGTAATCCGTAGAACTGAATTTAGGTCAAGTTCACGTCGGCAGGAAAGAGAACAGTTTTAGAAGTGTTAAAAATTGAGGACACGGATATTAATGATTTGTAGCTTGGGAGTGGGAGATTTAATGCGTAATTGCTTGCCTTTAGCCATTCTATTGTAGCAGCCATTATTCTGTTACTAGCACTTAGAATTTAAAGGTAATTTGAGAGTAGTGCGCTTGCCCACAAGTTAATTATTGTATGTAAAATTTTGAAAAGGCAAGAAATTGTAAATTAGGATTAGTTTCACGTACAATTGTAATTAGAATAAGTTAAATTTAGACGTAGTGAGTTTTCAAAGGGAATTCCCAGTATTGATTAAAGAAATTGATTCAGAAAGTCAGTTCTAAACAAAATTAAATGTTCCTTTGTTGAATAGGTTATCAAAGTTACTTATTTGTGTTCATTCAATCATTTTTGGAAGTGCAATTCTATGTGTGATTTGTTTTTTTTTCGTTATTATCAATTCATGCCAAAGAATTTTGAGTGAATTATATGCTCGTTTATGTGTGATTTGTGTGACTTTTATTGTGTCAAGGGTTCAGACCTTTCTCGTACCCCAAAGATCCTGCTTCCTGAGATTCTAAGCTCGCTTCACGAGCATAATATCTTAACGACTTGCTTACGGTGCATGCTGAGTGTGTCTGCAGAAGGTACGAGGGTGTACGATAGGTAAGACGGTTAGAATATATATATATATATATATATATATATATATATATATATATATATATATATAATCTTTTTCGTGAAATTATGTTTGAGTTACTTTGTCGGATTTGTCAAAAATGCGTTATTTGTGGTGGTTTTGCTGGTATTATATAATTAGTTTCAAAACGGTATTCAATGGATGAAAATGCATTGGCATGCTTTATAATTTTTTTCATGAATGTCATTGTTTTTCATTTATCTTTTTAGATATATTTGTTCTTAATACTTGTTCTTTTAATATTTCTTTCTGTCTTCTAATTTGGGCTAAATGTAGTATGTTGAAATTTTGCCATAAATATTGCCATAAATTGAGTACAAAACTACGCATATTGTTGTGCCAATAAAGTTCTTAATAATTTGAAATTTGATGTAACTATTAATTGACTCGGTTATTTTGAAATGGCCTTGTCTCCAACAGCGTCGATTCCCCTACGTTCTTTTTAACAGCCACATTTCTGGAGAAATAGCTTTGACGATCACATGCATTAGCAAGTCGTGGAATTCCGATTATTAACAATCATCGGATTCGAAGCATTTTTATACAATAAAACTGACAGCATATTCTCAAACAAATGGTTGATTCTAACGCGTTTACGCGAAGATTGAGGATATGGCCTTTCGGAAATAACGACTGGATGAGGTGGCTCAGGGTACCAACTGATATCAGACCGCGAGGAACTAGGGTTCCATTCCCGACGATGGCAGGATTTTCCACACTAGCTAATCGGCCAGTTGCCTGAGGGAGCATTCTAGCGCCCGGCTGCTCCGATCAGGTGTTGAACGTGCTTTCTCCGATGAACACCAGACAAATGCAGGAATAGTACCCCAACAAACGGGCTACGGACCGCGCGCGGTATTCCCTTCCGCTTCGATATCCTATCTTCACCAATTACTTACACATACACACACACACACACGTACACCACTACACTATCACACATGCCGGGAGGCCAGTCGGCAGCTTAGAGCATGTCACGATCTTCTAGAGATCTAGAGGATTTCACAATCGAGCTAGAAAAGGACACTGCCACCTTCCGTGATAAAAAATACACTACCCTTACGGGATGAGTGACCGTAGCAGTTGAAGCGCACGGGAACTCGAAATTATAAATAAATTAACCAAATTATGGACACACTTCATGTCCATCGTAAAGGAAAGACATTAGCAGACATTAAAGTTTTGCAAAAATAAATTCGAATATAGCGCAAATTTACGGTGGAAGAGAACCAATTGCAGATTTCGTTCACTTTGTAATGTTCGCTTCCGGAAAGCTGACTGCGGGTAAAGGAAAGAGCGCGGCGATCCGGCGAGCTGTAGCAGTGCGCGCTGGCTTCCCGGAAAGGAAAAGAGAAGGGACTCCCTGGCGCGCCTACGGCCGAGCTCCTCCCGTGCGCGGTATGTGCCTGGCACAGTTACGAAGCTGAACGGTAAACGAAGACATGCTTTGACTACTAGCTGGCCATGAATTCTTGTGGTTATACGAGTGATAACGAGTACATAGTTGCAGAAATCAGGTTCAATCTGGAGCATAGTTTGTGCGTAAAGATACGATATATACAATCCTTTAAGTGAGAAATAGATTCTGTTCCAGTGAGGAACCTATATTTGCATACAATGTGTACAGTGTTGCTGTTGCAAAATCTGGATATTAATGAATAAATAAACGTCTGAAAATTTAATTTCTTATATTATTTTTAACAACTGCAAATAGTATGTAAACCATTGTAAGTTTTTGTTATAAGCCTTTTTTCTCTTAGCCATCCTAATATCTACGTTATTTAATTACGAGTTATTAAACTAAGCTGCTTCCTCTAGTAATATTTTCCTATGATTATGGGGTTACGCGCCTGGAGATAATGAGATGTTAGCTAGTAGAAACGCTGGCAAATCGCTAAAAGGAGGTCGCTTTCATCTTCTCACAGATTCTTTAAAGATTTCACTCGAGTCAGCTTGTACAAGCTGCACATTTAGATTTTACATGAAGGGAAAAAACCGCCGTATTGCTAGAGAAATGAAAACAACTTTCCTAATGTATCAGTTCCATTGCTTTTCATATTGCACTGTTATTTTTTAGTATCTTGCCTTATCTGTATGTGACATAACTGGTAAATAACAAAAACAAACAGTAGTTGTATTTCATTTCTTGAAACAAACCTTATAACAAACATGATTACAAATAGTAGTTGAAGGAGGCAAACGAAGATCCATTCTTTTTACACTATACGTATATTATTTAAAAAATAATCTTGATCTTTCACGGCACTACTCCCATAGGTATATTCTCACTGGATTACCCATTAATACACTCTAATAGATTGGTAGTTTCCAAGAATTTAAAATTAGGCCGGGACCCTGCTGGAAGGCCTTAGCTCGTAAAGAGCTTTTGTGCCAAAGTATATACATACAATAACTTAATTTTTGAGCGCTGATTAGTGAAACGACGTAAAAAGGTCAAACGTTTCTAATTTATTCTTTTCAGCTTCCCCATTGTACCTGTTCGTGAAGAATTCTTCCTTTGTTACCTATTATACTAAGTTAAATGTTCGTTCTGACCTATATTGTTCTGTAGTAATTTTGCTATTTTAAGTAGTCATTTTGATCATAATCTTTACATGTAGTGAAAACTACGTGATTTGTCTTCCATAAATACTATATTTACTCTACAGTTTTATTTAATAAATTTCTCTCTTAATGCTTTTTTCGTAGAATTCTCGACGAGCGTTTGCAGAAATCTAGTTCAGTTACTATCAATTTTAGTTACATGTGTGATTGAATGTGTAAACTTGGTTATAATAATTATTGAATTGATTGCATTAATTTGACTATTCCATTCATGAAACTGACGCAAATAGCGTTTTACAGAACATCTGGTACGCTCTAATCAGGGCGGTATACCAAAAAAAATCACTTCAGTTATCCGATTTTTCTCGCTTATTCTCTCTAATATCATCATCTATCATAAGCATAGCATTGAAAGCGAGTGGCATTAATATACTTCATATGTTTCGCTTCATGCAACTATATTGAACATAATTTTATTAATGGAATAGTCTTGTTCAATACCACTTTCATTGGACCTTTCTCTCGGGAATCCATATGAAATGTCCATTGCACGCGGGGCATTGGCTGTGACAATTGTGCGAGTGCCTTTTGAGAACGCCGAGCGCGCGTGCGCAGAACGTGGCGAGCGAGGTGGCGCTGGTGGATGTGGTCGCGGACAAGCTGAAGGGGGAGATGCTGGACCTGCAGCACGGCTCCGTCTTCATGCGCAACGCGCGCGTCCTCGCCAGCACAGGTGAGTCGCATTGCACAGAACTGCCTCGGGTGAATACCAGAATTCAAAAGGTTACAATGCCCAAGGATGTAATTCCTTAACGGGGTTCGCCCTAGTCCCACAATTTTAGATAATGTAATTTACGTATGTAATACTGACTTACTACATAAAAATGACATTATCCCAAAACTATCTATGAATACTATAATATGAATTCAATGTTCAATCTTTAATTTAATATTACCACTTGTGTATTAATGGAAAAATGATGGAAATCTGTCGAACACGGATGCGTGAGCGTGCGTGAACACACACGCACATACACACACACATACATACATACATACAATCACATACTAAGAAAAGTGGAATAAATTGTTCAGTGCAAATATTACTGTAGTGTGGTGCACTCACGATGTAGATTCTATGATACAATACTTGAAAAGCGTGTATGTTGGGCTGATATTAATAAATTTAAGAAAAGGTGAGCCATTCGTGCTCCTCGGAAAAGGAAATCGCAGAAGGAAGTTTTGATCTGCCCAAAATGCTTTATACAACGAACGAAAATTTAGAACAACGAACGATATTTAGAAGTAAGATTTATGGTCAGAATGCTTTATGGTATTAACGGGAATGATTCTACTACTTTAAAAACCTTTTTATTGGGAATAGAAAACGATGGAAGAAGAAAAATATTCGAGAATTCATTGTGATTTCTAAACAATTAAGGTAATGTAAATAGAAGGGTTATTAAACACGTCTTTTGAATATTCTAAGATAAGTTAGAGGGAAGCTTGTCAAACAGACAAGTTTCAACCTAAATTGTTAAAACCATATCTGAAAGATCGAGAGACCAACACGGTAATGTGACTCGGAAAATAATTTCTGACTTGTTATCACCCTGTACAAAGATATCGTTTGGCAGTTATGTCAGCAATGCTTGTTACTTAGGAATCTAGGTAGGTACTTCAACGCCGTGTAGTGACTTGTGTGGGTTCAGCACCAGCTGTTGCGTATGCGTGATGTTCCTGGTGTGCTTTCTGCTAAAGTGCCACGCGCGGAAACAGATAAGGTGATGTTTGCTCGTGAAGGGATGTACAAACCAGAATCTCATTCCCCTCATACACTTCCACAAGTTTTGAATCGCTACTCTTCCTTAGCCTATGGATATTTGAATTGAGGTTTTTATGCTATGGTTGTGGCACTTTTAGTGAACTGCTTTGTGCAGCCACTATATTTAGTAGAAGAAATAACGACAACTCCATAGACATTTCCACGATACGTAATTTTACAGCAGGTCCGTAATGGTTCCTCCATGTTTACAGACGATATGAAGCAAGTATTGTAGATAAGATTAGGAGTCGTTCACAGTAGTAGAGCAATATATATCCAGAAGGATTTCAATTCTTTATTTAGACAAGATAAAGACTTTTCTAGGGCCTTATCGGACACGAATATCTATTGACCATGAACCAATCGTTTACCGGATATTGCGTGAGTCAGATTGTTGTGTTCATGAATTTTATTGAACAAATTTCAAACACATCCTTTAATTATGCAAGCATCATTTGAATGTGGAAACAGTGGTGCTAAAATAAAACATTCTTTATCATATAATTAACAAGAGTTACGGAATGTAATTATCAACTTGTATTCTAGTTCTAATTTTTCCATTGCATGCAATTTTTGATACATCAGATATTTTACCACATTTATAAGTACACTTGTTCTATTGGAGCAAAAAAATGTGTAGTACAAAGAAGTGGAGCTAAAACATAACGTACTTGTTTGTATTTCTTGAAACGACAACCTACGTAGTATTATAATACTTGCAGAATTTTCGCACATTTGAACTCTCTTGCATGTCGCCAACATATGCCAAAAACACAATTTTTTAGAGAAGGGCAATTGAAACTTTGAAGTCTATGAAAAATTACACATTTTAAAATTGTCAATATTTTTTGTTTCTATGTGATATTAGTAGTTAGTAATAAGGCACCGAAATTCAAATACTTTTAAAATTTGTAAGTTTTCGTGCTCTTTAAAGTTGCAATTGTCTTTTCTCTAAAATGAGTATTCGTGGTTTTTGCATACGAGGAAGGGGGGCGATATTCAATTGATCACTTTCATATTCGCCTGACAACGCACTTCGTTGGCCCCAGACTACGCGGTGAGCGCCAATTCGCGGCTGTGCATCGTGACGGCGGGCGCGCGCCAGAAGGACGGTGAGTCGCGGCTGGATCTGGTGCAGCGCAACACCGACATCTTCAAGGGCATCATCCCGCAGCTGGTGAAGCACAGCCCCGACTGCATCCTGCTCATCGTTTCTAACCCAGGTACCACTTTCCAACAGAACCCATCGAAAATATCATGTAGCTTCTCGGTAAATATATCTGATGGTACTTTGGTTTTGTTTTTCACATTAGTCTGTTTTATTCTAAGCACAACGCGCAAAAACCATTCAGTATAATAATTAGGCAAATGGTACTTTTTCTAGAGGTATTAAACTAATTTAATGTATTATATTGACGATTTTTTGTATCCATTCGGGTTGCTTCACGCTTAGATTTTTTCAGTGCAAAAATGAAAGGTAAAGTATCACGACCAGTGATACAACAAAGAAACGTGCGCTTTTTAAACAGAACTTGCATTCTCAAAACCTTCGATTCAGTTGTGGTAACTTAGAAATTCAAGATTTCTATATTTTTGTGAATTATCGTAATTTTGGCTTTGAATCGTACAAGTGCAAAGGCAAAACGCCGAATTAAATGTAAGTTTTAAATACTGTTTTGAATGTCAACAAACGTTTCTCTGAAATACCCCACTTAGGAATTAACCGTTATCTAAATGTATGCATTCCGTGTTCATTTTGAACCTAATCTGCAGTGGACGTGATGACGTACGTGGCGTGGAAGCTGAGCGGCTTCCCCAAGCACCGCGTCATCGGCTCCGGCACCAACCTGGACTCGTCGCGCTTCCGGGTGCTCATGTCGCAGCGCCTCAACGTGGCGCCGTCCAGCGTGCACGGCTGGATCATCGGCGAGCACGGCGACAGCAGCGGTGAGCATCCGCTGTCGAGGCCGCCCACATCATCACTGTCACGACCGCCTCCACTTCTCAGCCCATCATCACCACACCGCCTCACCCACTTCGCAGCACCTACTCCGCCCTTCTCGTCCCACCCACTTTTCACTCTACCGCATCATCCGTGCCATCCAGCGATATTAACCGACTCAATCACCCGCGAAGTTGATTGTCCGCCCAACCCATCACACGGGTAACCGCTGACTCCCCGCGTGAGCGGAAAGCGAGAGTTAGTTGGCGGCTCAAACTTATAAGCAAGTATGATGGAAATTGACAGAAGGAACCGAAAGAAACAAACTTCCTGTTATGATAAAAATGATGAAAAGTTTAGATCCCAAATACTTTCTCTGAATAGATTTTAATTTTGATTTCATTTCGTTGTGATAATAATTCCGTTTACAAGAAAAAATGTAAGGAAGCGGACTGGGACTTGCAAACCGGGACAAAAAGAGCAATTTAAAATTTAAAAAGGGTAAAACTTACCACTTGCATGTATTAGTATGGTTTCGACAATTTGTATCATTTTGGCTACTGACGCTATTCAATATTTTTCGTTCATTTAATGACTGCAGATAAACTTAGAGAACGACGCCATGTATAGTCTGTTTCAAACTAATCAAAACGTTCTGAGCGCCATGGCAAGCGAGGGCGTCCTGCCCGTTGCTTGACTGTATTACAAGTTTCGGATGTTTCGGATGACCACTTAATACTCTCCTCACTCTGACGTTATCTGCAATAGTGGCTCATTGGCATGCTTTGGGTGTCGCGCAGTGCCCGTGTGGTCCGGCGTGAATGTGGCTGGCGTGCGTCTCCGGGAGCTGAACCCATCGCTGGGCGCTGCAGAGGACAAAGAGAACTGGGCGGAGGTGCACAAGCAGGTGGTACAGAGGTGAGTCTACAAACTAGGCTACACTCAAAATGATCTCTTAGACCTAAAATGAAATTGTATAAGTTACATTTCACAAACCTCAAGAAATATATTTTGATAGAGTTTCTACAACGTCTCGTGTCTCGAAACAAGCTTTTTTATTTAAGGTTTTAACGTTTTAACTAATGGTTTTATACTCGTATATTGTGACTGATATGTATTGTAACATATCACTTGAAAAGCGGTTGCTCATAACATCCGAAACTTCGTGGTGAAATTAACTCACATGGGAAAACAAATTACCATCAAACATTAGTTAGTATATAATCTCACAAGACCTTGAAGGTATTGAATCAAAGAAATTAAATTGCAAATTTGACAGGAAAGGTAAATAAGGTATTGCATCATATACATTGTGTCATATAATAAACGTACTGTATTGCAGAATTGTATAATATAATTTAAGAAAAAAACAATCTTTTATTAAAGGATAGTTAGACTTAAGTTGGGCAGTAAAATCTAAAATTATCGTTGAAATATTCACATAGCAAATAAACAATTTTTACTAATTATTACTCAAAAACTGAACTGTTTAATGCAGTTTACGTCTTGACCAAATGCTAACCATAGACATGGAAGGTTTCTCATAAACTAGCTTTAGCCTCTTCAGCACAATATCTCGTAAGTTCCCCTGTAGATCTATTTCGTTGCGACTGGGTGTGACTTACAAGAAATGTGTTGTGGGCGCTTGCCGAGCGGAGTGAGTGCAGAATATTGTGTGTGTGCGCAGCGCGTACGAGGTGATCAGGCTGAAGGGCTACACGTCGTGGGCCATCGGGCTGAGCGTGGCCACGCTGACGGAGGCCGTTCTGCGCAACGGCGGCCAGGTGCACGCTGTCTCCACCGTCGTCCAGGTAAGCGCGCCCGACGACTCTTCTCAAACACCAACTTCCAATTCATTTATCCAACAGATTATAAAACATTTACTAATTACAAAATATTATATAGAACCCATTCTTACGCACCGGCTGAGGTAGCTTAGGGCATCAACTGATGTCATTGCAGTGTCTCTGACTGAAAGGTCCTGTATTCGAGTCCCGATAGTGGCAGAATTTTCAACATTAGCTTGATAGGTCGAGTTTATCTGCTGTTGGGAGGAGAATTCTAGCGGCCGGCTGCTCTGGTTAGTAGTTTTTCATGGTTTCTACTATCAATACCATATGAATGCTGGATCAGTACCGAAACAAATGGGCTTCGGACCGCGCGTGATTTTTCCTTCCTTTTCCTTGGCCTTACTTACACACCCCTATTTACGCACACTTGCATGCTGTACACTACCACACACGTCGGGAGCTTAGAGCTTGTCTAGGTTCATGGTGCCCCTCTGGTGAAAGAAACCTGGATGATGGGAAAAACCAGCAGACCGACGTGTAGGTGGGCGCCGGATCTCACCAGGCAATGAGGAAATGACACTGACTCCTCAATGATAAAACGTGCACTACACTTACGGGACTACTGGACATTGCTGTTTACGCGCTTGGTAACATGAAATATTTAATCAGTCATTCTTCCACAAGAGTATGTACGAGTATTTATTGTCCGTATTTACGGCTAAGTTTTCAGTATGTACGTACAATACATATGTTCATTCATGTAGGCACCTGTAGTAATTGCGTACCTTAATGAGATAAATATTCCATATACTTACTTCGTTTTCGTTAAATGAATGCTCATGTAGAGGAAATTTTTATGTTTCAAACTACGCGTACTAGAAAGAAGACGCTCCTTCGTATAATATTGTGAATAAGGACAACTTTGGCAATGTTTCGTTGCGCAACAAGGAACAGGATATTTGATAGTGCCTCTTTCCTTGAAAGAACCACAGCCGTTTTTAGTGTCCCACCGGCTGTCATATCCGCCTTTACATAACATTATTGTTTTCCTAGGACTTCAGAAATTCTTTATGAGGAAAACCAACAATTTGTATGGATGTCACTAACAAGTTACTACCAAAAAATTGATTATTAGCTATGTCAATTGTTAAATTTCAACAACAATGTGTGCTGT
This sequence comes from Gryllus longicercus, assembly GCA_038098605.1. NCBI lineage: Eukaryota > Metazoa > Arthropoda > Insecta > Orthoptera > Gryllidae > Gryllus > Gryllus longicercus. The sequence continues at coordinate 1,416,628 of JAZDUA010000188.1, read as the reverse complement.
GTATATTAAGATAATTTTTAGATTTGGGAAGACGAGTATGTTTCTTCATATAAAATATTAGAAACAGACCTCGATTGAGTAAGAATTTGTTTGAATTCAAACCAGTCGGAAGCTTTTCTTCCAATATGAATACCTTCCTTACCAGTTCTGCAAGTTATGCAGTTAAGCACGTTTGTGAGTTATTTCTCTTCCGCCCCAATTTTACGTAAAATTTTGTAAGTAATATTTGAAGTAACATATAAAATGTTCTTTAGAAAAACATGCGTAGGTACTAACTTGATGGAAATAATTGACCGATATGTGGGTTTCCCTCGATCTGTATATATTATCCTTTGCATAAAGTGTGCTCATTTATCACTGCCTCTATTTCACATGACTATTTTTGCCTATTAATTGAGATTGATGCAAACTGACCTTGGTATAACTGTATTCCTAGATTCCTAATCATTTTGAACTTCTATCCATTCCAACTCGATTATAAGGATATCACCTATCGACAAAGTGGTGTTTCTAGGTTTCTCTGCATTCTCCACATGGATGTATCAAAACTGGGAACTTGTAAAGGCTTATTATCAATCAAGGTGCTTTTTTTTTGGAATGCCTCTCCTCCAATATTCCTACCATTCTGTTCGCGCTTACAAATGTTCTACTGTTTTTACCGTCAGTAAGTTACGTTAGAAACACGCCATAGAATAAACGAATTTGAAAAGTTGAGTGTGAACATCTCGCGTTACGGTTTGTGTTTAGTTTCAGGCATTATTCGTAAGCAGAGGATATACTAGATTCTAATTCTCACAATTATAGATCCTGGAAACCTAAATACCCAGTAAGTACATCTTTCCCTAATGCTAGTACGCAAAAGTGTAAAAGGAAAAAATACTTTTTTACAAATATTATTTAAAACTGCCGACCTGGATGGCTGAGAGCGTACACCGACTCAGGGCTTCGTTCCGAAGGGTTGCGGGTTTGAGTCCCGCCTTGGGAATGGTCTCTTTTCTCTCAGATCCGTGTTGTGGCAGTCAACCTCGCGTTCTGCTATCCCAAGATCAGAGGAGTTCGCAAGTGTGTAGGTGTCTAGTGTAAGGTCGAAAATGCGTCCCATCAGGACATAAATGCTAACCGGCTGTCTGCTGGATAAAAGACCTAGAGAGGAAAATTAATACCAAAAGCTAGTTTATTTTATTTGAATTTTAAATAGAATATCTAATACCAAATAAAGATCGGAAATCGGAGGAGGGGGGTATTTAGTTGTGACGAAAATGTTGTTAACTCGCTCCGCCTGTGGCTTGCAGGGCTACCACGGCATCGACAAGGAGGTGTTCCTGTCGCTGCCCTGCGTGCTGAGCGAGAGCGGCGTGTCCCACATCGTCAAGCAGCCGCTCACCGACGAGGAGACGGCGCAACTGAAGCGCTCGGCCGACATCATGCACGAGGTGCAGACGCGCCTCAAGATGTGAAAGACTCTTCGAGCGTGTTGCAAAACGCGTCATTTTTTTCTGTGTCTTATAGTATTCAGAATGCCTGCAGTATTTGTGTGTAGTTGCTGAAAGTAGAAGGAAATACGACCTCTTGGGGTAATCTCTTGATGGGAAACGAACATACAGGCACACGAGTTGGAAATAAACATGATAAACTAAAAAAAAATGATTGAAATGAAAAATAATTTATAGGAATGAGAACTTCTAAATTTATTAGAAATCTTTTGTTTCATAATGAAGGATAATTCCTCGAATTACTAATCGTATCTATCCAAATTATTCTAAAGCTAAAGATTTCTATGAAAAAGTGTGGTATGTCGTTATGAATTAAAGAAAGTTGTTATAAAAATGATATACTTTAATTATTTTCTAATTTGAACAAATGTAAACCTCATAACAAGCACACACGTTAGTTTAAATGGAGTAATCGAAACCAGTAATACATGCTATTTAAAATTAAATTATTTTTGTGATGAATCTAAATATTTTAAGTTTGTAATAGTTAAACTCTTATATAAAACACACGCATACCAACATTTTCCATCAAATGCATATTAAGAAATGTAAACTGAAACACAAGTTGCCCACTTAAGTTCGTGAATTGTTTGAATTTAGTTCAGTTTTGCTTAAGATTTTTTCTGCTTTCCACATAATCACTTTCCTGCTGAGCAACGTGTAAAAACAAACACATCAACAGAATTTCATTTTATTGATGTCATTCTGTAATTTCAGGTATTTTTGAATTGTAATGATAGAGGATTATTAACTGTTATCAATAATTTCTCAAATTGTGTCAATATTTCTTTAAATACATTTGAAAAAATCAATTTCTTTGTGAAAGTATTGTGTACAGTATTGAATGTTTCATGTTAGAGTTAATTTATTTATTTTAAATATTGTTTTAGACTGATAGTTACTAAATGATATTGTTAACTGAACTTTGCTGGTAATATGTCAAAAGTATTGTAATGCTTTATTGCAGATACTTCATATATAAAAGCTTTTACATACTTATTATTTTATGTTAATATTACAAATATTTTTAAGAGACCATGTGTAGAAAATTAGTATTTTACAAGTAAATTATTAGTGCTGAAAGTATGCATCTCTAGAAACATATTAATTTAACACCATTTTGTGAATGATTGTTATTAAGCGTTTGCTATTATTATTAATAAACAGGACAGTATTTGATGTAATTACTTATTATTAGGCCAGTTGTTGAACAGTATCTCTTTATTAACATTTACACTTTTTGTACACTATCTGCCATACATTAGGCTTACAAATGATGTGTTTTAAAGTATGCAACATTGTTTCCAGATAATTAGTAATGTTACAGAATAAAACTTGCAATTATTGCCGGTACCAATTTGTTTATTATTATATTGTTTAATTAACATTTTCTCATTATGCTCTAACAATTCACACTTTATCAAAAAATAATTACATTGCTCATCTTTAAGATTATTGTAATGTTTTCCCTATTTACATTTTAAGTACTATAATTATCATGCTGCAAAATATATTTTTTTTATTTCCTGCTATCAGTTGTTGATGTTTATAATTTTCTTACGTACACCCATTACAAGGTTCCAATAACTGCGAAAATGCTTTAAAAATAAGTGTAAAACTAGGATACAAAAAATATTTTTTGAACAGCCACTACTAAAAACGATTCTTTCAGGGCATGCAGAGCATGCTAAAAGTTCAGCTTTTAGCGCAAGTGCTAAAAAAGTATTGTAATGCTTTTTTGCTGATACTTGATATATAATAGCTTTCACATAGTTATTTGCATATATATATATATATATATATATATATATATATATATATATATATATATATATACTATATATGCTATTGTACTGCACATGCTTGAGGATTCTGATAAATATGTGAATGCAACAAAGAAAATAAATTATTTTCATCTGCCGGCATCATCTAGTACTACTAATCTTAATGTATCATTACGGGATTTGTATACTTGAATTAAAATAAAATGAAATTCAGTAATACTAACTAAAAATAGTGTAGTAAGACGTGTCGTAAGTGATTTTATTTTGCTCGGCCCATCGGTCTCGCATTACGTTTCCTACTCGTAATATAAAATGTTACTTAAACCGCTTTAATAACTATTATTTAAGGCATATTTTTTATTATATGTAAAAATCGTAGAAAAAACTTCATTATGCATGCACCAAATATTTGTTCCATGGCTTTAATCTCACCATAGCAATCGGTAGCCGCAGGCAACATCGCCTTCGTCGCTCAACGCCTAGGCGCTCGATACCTGTGACTAGGATTGCCAGCCGTCCTCCATTTGGGAGGACAGCTTTTTATTGATGTTAATTGTTCTCTCGTCCTCCTTTGTATTTTAAATGACCTCCTTTTAGTAATTTTATAACATTTGTTGTCATTTATGTTATCGCATGATCGCAAGTCTTTTAGGTTGTACTTTTGTTTCATTTAGAATAGAAAACATGAATATATTTTTTCTGAATGCTGAGACACGCTGCATGCGACTGTCCAGCGACTATAATAAAAAAGAGATCCTCAAACCATGTTCAACTGAATTTTGTGAACTAATATTTTCACTCGAATCGCAAATGTGGAGAAGAAAGAAACAAAAATTGATGTTAGTTTAAATTAAATATTTATAAAAAGAAATGATGTGTTTTTTTGTTGCTTATCTAGTGTTCTTCCTTTTTTTGTGAACGTTGTTGGCAACCCTACCTGTGACCATGTTTAGACTTCTTCGGACAGAGTCTGAGTGACAGTCTCGAAGTCAGTGATGCTAACCACCGTTTATCGTTATAAGGGATCATATAGTTTACTTATACACTCAAGCACTGACCACTTTAGCGTACTTCAGCCCAGAAAAAGTCCATGAAATGATGGTAACTTTATCACGGGCTTCGACGCGGGGTCATCTGTCAACAATTCACGCGGTAACTGTGATTTTTGATTTACCTGATTGTTGCCGACCTGAAGTAACGCAACTGTAGATCGGCTTTGGCACTGACGGCATTCCAGACCGCGCGCCCACTTGTAAGATGCAAGGAGTTGTATACCCACGTGATATGTCTTGGGTGGCGGGGAATGTGGCGCTTGGTTTGAAATGACGTTAAGGTCCTGAAACCAAGTTACTAGCGGTACTACAAGTCGGAATAAGAACTATGGTTATATTTTTCTGCTTTTTCGCAGCCGATTTTGAACAAAATTACACGCTTAATAGTTCAATTACTGACCTTTAGATTAGCTACAGTCAATTTCCTAGGGGTACTACAGGTCAACATTGCTGCTAATGTGCCAATATAAATTATTACTCCAACGCAACGCGATTGCCCACCCTGCTGCTTTTCGCAAATGGCACATATTGTCTTTATAAAGAATTACAAGATGGATATCCATCAGTATCGCTTTTTCTGAAAGGTAGCACAGCCCTTAGCAGTTTAAGAGGTTCCTTTTGGCCTATCAGATGTTAACATTTTTCTTTCAAGTACTAAATGAATGGTAACAGGAAAGTGGCAATTATGTACGTTCACAAGGAATAAAAGTGTCAAATTTTCAGTTAATTTCAAGCACGGCATATTATAACCACTAGATGTACTTGTATTTTTAAACGGTTGCAGCACAGTATATAAATGTGGTAATAATTGTCTATGTTAAATTATTTGAATATTGTAGTAAGGTTTGTCGAGTAAAATACACACTCATTATTTTCTTCCTAAAGGAGAGTCTTGTCGTTGCAGCTTCGACATTCTAGTCTCCGCTCTTTTTCATTTCCATCTTACTCTTGGCACACTTCATATGGATTTATTTTAATTAATGAAATTAATTAGTCACATTAACAACAAGCTAAGATTCAAAGGCCATTGTACAACAGTCATCAAAAATTTGCAGAATCATCAGGAGAAATTCGTCTGCCTAGTATTATGTGATGGCTCTGGTACGTAACATCTGAATCAGAAGTTCATTTTTATGTAGAGTGGCGCCGGTGCCTACGTGGACGTGACGACGCCGGCGGGGCGCCTCGGCTGCGCAGACTAAGCACTGCGGCTGCTGCACTTATTAAATTTGAGGAACTTCAAGTGAATACGGAGGAAACCAGACTCGGATAAGTTGCTAGAGAATGAAAGCTCATTTACATGAACATACGTTGAATTGAATTAATGCCTTATTTAACGAGGCGAGACTCGGGCCATTAGGCCCGCTCTTCCGTGTGACCACGCAAATTTCGCTACGCTCCTTTCACCAACTAGCAGAGGAAGGAGGTATTTCTTGGGCGAGAAACAGGCGATTTTGAATTTAGCTCATAGGCGTCATTTAGGCTTGAGGATCTTTTACATGCAAGTAAATACGTTCGCTTTACATGCAAGTAGCACGTTCGACTTCTCACATTTACGTTCGTAAGCGTGCAAATACCGATTTTCAAGTGAATATGACTAACAACTTATTGGTTAATCTTGGGTTTACGGTGTCCCTCAGTCATGACCACTTTCGCCTAATTTTTATTAAACTTAACTAAACAGCATATTGACAAACATAAAACACAATTGCCTTTGAATGTTTATTTAAATTTGTCTAAGAAACTATTAATAGAATCAGAAGTAGAAGTTAACACAAAAGAGACTGGTTCTGTGGAATTGTAATGTCTTAAAAAATTAGGGGGATAATATGGAAGTGTTAAACAAATCTGGGGGAAAATCGAATGTAATTGTAGAAGATTTTGCAACAGAATTTTTGGAACTAATTGAGAGCGATTTATTAGAACATAAATCTGAAGAATACCTTATTGTTGATATTGTATGTAATTTTTGTGCGTATTAACAAAATAGCGTTGCTACAGAAGTTTTAGTTGAAAAATCTTTAGCCGTTCTTAACAAAATATCTATTAAGCGTTACTTCAAATGCAAAATTTAAAGCTCTTTTTCACAGAAACTTTTGAGTTTTTGAAAAGTTTAATTGCAAGTCATTTGAAACACTTCCACTTACAAATGCAATAATATATTCCAATCAATGGAATTGCGCATATTTGCTACGCGAAAGATATTAAAAAATACATTTGCGTAATTTTAGAAAAAACAAAAGAATACTGCAATACTCATCTTATACAATCCATTTAGCGCTATCCGTACAAAAAGTTTTAAAAAATTGAGAGCTGTTTGAGCGTTTCTGAAAATTCGGAATTGTCAGTGGAATTTGACTTTTCGAGAAACCGTATCAGATATAATTTAAAGCACATGAACTCATAAATATAATAATGCATGCAAGTCCCCACTAATTATTTTAACAGATATTAACGATGCGAGAAAGATGTCAAAAAAAAATACAATTGTATAATTTCTGTTTTAACTTTTTTATATTGCACATATTTCACTCAATATTGAGCGAAAACTATTAAAATTTTAAGAAATGCGCCTTAATAAAAAAACTAAATATATAGAACAAATTTTATTTAAGAAAAAGTCTCTATCTTCAATTGTGTAGTTGTAGCAAGATGTGCCTACAAAATCAGAGTTAACAGTGAAAATTGGGACTAAGCCACACTTGTAAGTGAATTATACTGTATTCTTACAAGCAATTTGTAGGAAAAAAATGGAACCAGTTTTGAGAAAAGTTTGCAAATGATGAACATTTTGAAAAATTAACTTTTGAGTTTTCGAAAAAAACTTCATTGCAAGTCATTTGCAACACTCCCACTCACAAAATTCAGTAATGTATATTGTAGAACATGGGCGGGCGTCGTAGATGACTTTGCGACCGGCCGCATACTCATAACCCGCGCAACGAGAAAAAATAAATGCTGATGCGACAAGCCACGGAGAGATGGCGCCCCGATAAGTTGCGAGTTATCAGCAAGGGCGCTAGTGTCGAGGGGGGAGGTGACGAGACGGAGGGTGAAAATTAGACAGAAACCGAGAGGCTAGGGGTACGCTTCGTGATGTCGGAACGAGTGTCGAGTAGTGATACGCAGAGCGATCGTTACGGGACAAGCAATGAACAGAAGTTAAAGAGAGGTAGGTGTGAACTGCTGGGCTAGCCAAACGCCCATCCGGTGCGTAATGATAACGTAGGAAAAGCTATTCCAAAAGATCGAATAGCGAGCGTAGAAGTTAGTTTGTGGAAAAGAACTGGGCGGAAGGTGCACGTGTGCATGACGGACGGCAGTGGTACAGGAGCCGAAGAATCGTTGGCCACCAGAGCGGCGGCGCCGGCATCAAGCTCCATTATAAGCTCTAGTGCCGAGGTCGGAGGGGCTTGCAGGATCGTAAGTGTAGCGCATGTTTATGGGTCTTACGGACACATGTAGTTGATGTACCTCTTTTCGAGAATTGTAATATGGAAATTCTAATGGAGATAAGTGCTTTTTTGTCAAAAATAGCATTCGTCTTGCAAACGAATATTTGTCCCGACACATTGCGAAAAGAGTTATGTTCCCAAGATGCGACTTGATTCTTCTGCTCGTCAAATGCTGATACCGGTATGAACCAGCTGCGTGACAGTGATAAAGGAACTATGTCAGTTGCAGTTGTTCTGATCGGCAATATTAGTGGTTTTAAGTTGTGTTAGATGTAAAATGAGACTCTCATACTAAAAAAGCTGTCCTGTAGCATAGCACCATTCTGATGTCCCCTTGCCATATTAAATGTCTGTAAATGGGAAAGAGAGGGATGGAGAGAGGGAAAGAGGGATGGAGAGAGGGAAAGAAGGATGGAGAGAGGGAAAGAGGGATGGAGAGAGGGAGAGAGATTTCAGTGGTAAATCAGTTTTGAGGGTCCCTGTGGCAGAAATATAATTTTACCATGGTATGTGTATAGATGGATAGAAGAATGTGTGTCACGCCTAACTCGGGCATATTTATGCATTTTATATAAAAAATTGCAATAATTGTTAACAGATTACCACTTAAGCCTAAAATACGAAAGTAAATCCAGGAGGAAAAGGTGTAATGCCGGACCCCCAACACATTTTCTGTTCTCAGTCCCGCCACACATACACCTGCTCTCCATCCCATCGAACATCAAGGTCATTCGATTTACTTGGGTGCCGTAGGAGGATTATATATGCTACTTTTTAAAATAAGCACAAAAAATCGTTGAATTATCCACTTTTATTTAACCTGGTGATTCCGTGCGCGCCACCTGCTAAGATCATTGGTCCCGTAAGTGTAGTGGGCACCGCTCCAGCCGGGACAAGCTCTAAGATCCCAACACGTGTGGTAATGTAGTACATGTACGTGTACGTGTGAGTAAGTAAGGGCTGAGAATAGGACAAGGAAGAGGTGAAAAAGATCGCGCGCTGCCCAGGGCACGTTTGTTAGAGTACTGCTCCGGCATTCACCTGGTTATTGATCGGAGAAATCACGGAAAACTACCGATCAGAGCATCCGGCCGCTAGAACTCTCCTTCAATATATTGGTATCCCATTATATTTTTTCTAATCATTGCAATATTCAAATTTTGCATTTCACAATACGAAGTAGAGGAAACGTTTTGGTCACACAACCTCTCGTGTATTTTGGAATTTATTGACAGAAAAGAGTCGTCAACAGTCCACGCACAAAAAATTTCTCGAACATATTTTGAGAGAAATTTCTGAAATAGACAGGATAATCGATGAGTACATGTTTTGTCGACGTCATTGTGTAGAAGGCGGAGGCCATTGACATCTCGTTTTATGCAACTTGTGTTGAAACATTTGGTTTCATTAAACTTTATACTATTCGTAGTGTATTAACAGTTTATTAATAATATCGGATAGGATTGATTGGTATGTCCCTCGAAACTTTCTAACATCACAAAACAAGCATACGTTTCTTTCCCAGAGTAACTATGGGGAAGAGTGCTAACATTCCTTTCGCCAAAAATAAGAACATCATTCACATTTCGTATTTATGTTTGTAAGAGTCCTTGGTAACGAAATGTCTAACGAGAGTTCTGCTGATTGAGAACGTAAGTCATGCGCGTCTTCGATTTCACATTAAGCTACATCGTGTAGCGTGTACTTCAGTTACAGTTGCTTTATTTCTTTAGTTTATTTATATCATAGTTATTATTCAATAGAATTCAGTAGCAAAGTACTTTTGCCAGCAATAATAGTTCAAAGATTATATTGTTTTATCTGAAGTTATAACCTTGGAATACGTAGTGGCCATCACTGGTGAAGTGCAAAGAAGACATTTTGTAACGTGTAATAATACAGCTACTCTTTGAAGCGTCGAAGATAATTTAGAGATGTTTGGAAATAGGATAACCAAATTTAAATTCAAATTCGAAATAATTTCATTTTCATCAATAGTCCTTTCATTTAAGTTTTTTCCACAAACTTTGAATATATAATTAGCAAATATTAAAAGTACCTTATGTTAATGACGCACATAAATATTAGAATTTTGCTTTACATTTATTTCAAAAGCACGAAAATTTCCATATTAACAATCATGTATAATTTACCAGTTTCTGTGGTCGGGAAGTTTGGAAAACCTTATATTCAACTTCTCTTTATATCTACACTACAATATGCAAAATTATATTCCTGAAATCCGACGAAGTTTAATTTTAAAGTACTCTTTGTCAGCCAGGGACAGTTTCTGATCAAACATTAAGTAATCTTTGGAAGAACTTTTATTAAATCACTCAACTGACATTACTTAGTGGATTAAGATGCTCATAAAAGCTTTCATAGTCCACCCGTTTAATACGCTGCTGCTCATTTTTATTTTGTAAACTGAGGCCGATAATAAAAATAGGTCATTATATTTGCGTTTTGTATTTATCTCGATCTCTAATTTTTCATTATTACATGAAGCAGTACTAGTTGAAGTACAGCGTTTCTTAAATGTGTTCAAGAAAAATATACGTCGTATTGGATAAACCAACATTTTTAGAGCAGGCATGTCAAAACACGCCCTGCAAGCCACTTAGCCGAAACTCGAAGGTCTTACGAGCACAGGCAACCACTGATTCTGCCCTCATTTCCCCTCCAAATCCCTAAAGGGGGTTTGTGCGCGAGCTGCAGTGGGGAAGGTAATGATAGTTGATCCGTCTAATAAGCGCAAAAGGCACTGAAAGTATCGCGACGAATGGTTGCTTCATGTAAAAACGCATTTTCTATCAAACAACCGAGGTTTTAATAATCTTTACTGTATTACGTATTACTTTACTTCATTTTTCTTTTCTTTTTAACTTCTGCCTTGCATTCTCATTTTGGAAAGGAGCAGAAATATGTTTGAATGGTAGTTTCTTTGACTGATTTGGATTTATATATACTTTTAATAAATAATTCTGTTATTTGCTGAATATAACAATAATTTGAAATAAATTAACAAGTTTCAATACATTTATAATCCTCACTTACGGGTGAACAGCTCGTTTAGCCGGAAAAAATCTTTGTTAAAGCTTCCAACTGGAACGTAGCAAGTTAATAAAAATATTGCTCTCTTTGGGTAAACGAGATGATGAAATCAATAACCTTTAGATTCAAAATGTTAAATTTTTCTGTCAATTGACAATTTTAAATCTGATGCCTTGCTTTATTTTAATGGATAATTTCCTTGCTTTATTACATAAAGGGTTATTACCTAGGTTTTCGGGGGAAATGACTGTTATCTGACTTCTCGTAAACAATGTCATGGGCCAGGTCCAGTGACTTACCGCGACTCCCTACCAATTTCCACAACTCTCTTAAATCATGCGGCAAGTGCTCTGGGCGAAGTGTTCGCAAACTCTAAGTGAGCTAGTTACCAAGTCCTATTCTGTTGCGTTCTTGTTCTAGAGCAACATATTATCTTACCACAGTAAGATAATTTGTGGGCATACCCACAAATTGTTTACCTAGATACCTCAGTGGAGTTACCAGATACAGTACTTTACTGTTCAGGAGTTGGGTGAATAGTTTTGTTTTGCTATAATACGTGGAATATGTAACGAAATAAAATAGAGAAACTTTTTCGAAGTTAACCAAGAAGCAAAGTCTACATTTTAACATTATCAAATACAGGGAGAATTTCTATGATTGGTGTAGTTTATCCTTTGTCTGACCCAAGCATTAACATATTAATAGTTCTGAAATCCGTTTTTTTGGAACAGAGTTTTTTCCAGATAATTCAGTATTGAAAAATTGCCTTAACTCTTTAAATAATCTGACAATGAAAATAAAATCTTTCCTTTTTGCAGTTTTGACGTACGTCAAGATGAATAACATCAGAGGAATCTGTGCTGTCTCTAACTCGTTGCTAAAATGTTGGAGAAGCTCGTCAGTAACTAGCAGGCGATGTTTGCAAACCAGCAATATTTACAGGTATCCAGAAGCATTGATAATAATGATAATAATAATAATGATAATAATAATAATAATAATAATAATAAAATCTAATCCCTTACGTAATCAGAGGAGAATCTGACATCGTCTCTGGATTAAAACCGGCGAGTGTCAATACAGACTTGTTGCACAATGAAATTGATGAATGTTATGAGATTTCTTTATAGCAGAGCTGAAATGGAATTATGAAATTCCTGTTATCAACTTATTATTCATTAAATGTTACTTTCTCGTCTCTACTACGCAGTAAGAGAAAGTTACGTTAAGCTGCAGGGATTTTTTTTACAGAAGAGAAACCTTTTGAGGAATCCTGAACTGAAAATGAGAATGTCCTCTTTTCTAAATATAAAAATAATTATATCGTGCGTCATATAATGTAGTCAGAATCCACATTTCGGAGATAATTAACAGCGGAAAAAAGGTTTTTTTTCTCAAAATGTCTGACCATTTATGAACATAATTTGCGCCCTAGTTGTGCACAGGTTATTCACCAAAATTTCCTGATCAATCTGCGGTAAGTTTTGCAAGAGATGGATACAATAATACAGGGTGCGGCAGAACCGACTAAGCAGTTTCTATTGATTACCAAGGGAGCTGTGGTGGGGGTAGGCAGCTGCACGTGGTCTGCCTTTGTTCAGTAGTTAACCCCATTTCAGTAGCCAACATGGTGTGGACCGGTGCACATCGTGGTTTTGCCATTCGCGCTTATTATGAAAACATCAGATCTGTGATCGCTACACAACGAGCTTTTCGGCGACAGTTCAACATTCCTCGAAACAATGCCGTTCCTAATGCAAACACAATTTGGTCCTGGGACGGCAGTTCGAAGAAACTGGTAGCACACTAAGAATAGATACACATGGTCGACGCATATCCATCAGAACGCCAGAAAATGTGCAGCGGGTGAGAACAGCAGTTCAACAATCGCCGCAACGTTCTGCTCGACGACATGCTGTTGCATTGGGGATTTGAGACCGCAGTTTGAGAAGGATTCTGCGATTCGATTTGAAGTTCCATCCTTTCAAAATAATGATTGCTCAAGAATTACGCCCAGCAGACTACGCCAACCGTCAAAATCTGTGTGAGCAAATGCTTGCTCAGATCCCTCCGACAGCAGCTTTCTTCAGTAGAGACGAGGCACATTTTCATCTTTGTGGGTGCGTGAATAAGCCAAACTTTCGTTACTGGGCTGAAAATAACCCCCGAATTATTCATGAAAGGCCGCAACATTCCTCTAAAGTGACAGTGTGGTGTGCCATTGCAAAATTTGGCGTGGTTGTCCCTTACTTTTTTGAGGAGGAAGAAGTGACCGTGACAGTGAATTCCACACGTTATGTTTCAATGTTGAGAAATTTTCTGCAACCCAAATTGGACGAGATTGTTGAAGAACATGGACTGGGGGACTTGGGGTTCCATCAGGATGGAGCTACTGCTCACACAGCTCGAGTTTCACTTGATGTTTTGAGAGAAATGTTTCCGGAACGCCTCGTCTCTTTGAGGGGTGATGTCGGGTGGCCTGCGCGGTCACCAGATCTGAGCATTTGTGACTACTTTCTTTGGGGATATCTGAAGGAAAAGGTTTTCAAAAGCCGCCCTCACACCCTAGCAGGGTTAAAAATGCGGATATTTGACGAAGTTAATGCCATACCCGACGATATGTGTGCAAGAGCTGCTCGAAACTTCAGGGATCGTCTACAGCAATATATTGATGCTAAGGGCCGCCACCTTCCGGGCATTATTTTCAAAACTAAATGAATATAAAATGGCATATTGTACTAATTTAGAAAATAAAAACATTTTCTCTCAATATGTTCAGATTTACTTTTTATTGCTCCTTAAAACTGCTTAGTCGGTTCTGCCGCACCCTGTAGTAGTATAAGTTGCAGCGAACGGACACAAAAACGACGTTTGGGTAAAAATGTTGTTGTCTGTGGTGGATCAAAGGAGGGGGTCATGGTCGCCACGCCCCCCCCAAAAAGCTTAGAGATTTCGATTGTGACCATCCTTTATTTGGCAAAAATGTTTTAAATATACAAAATATTAACAAATATGTTCATTATTTATCACAAATCTCCTCCCCTCAATATTCGGCTGGATCCGCCCCTAGTCGTAACTAACCCTGCCTGGTGCTGCTTAACCGCGTCTTTTGACGTCTCCCAGACGTCACGATACTTACCGCCTTTGATGTCTCGCAGACGCGAGTGTTTTGGGTCCGTGCAGATTACTTGAGTGACTGAAAATGGAGTTCTACGAGGAATAAATGCAACACATTTCTATTTACGGCTTATTCTGGGGTGTATCCTGACATTGTGTTGATGTTTGGTGATCTCATTCCTATTCATTCCTTAGTTTTGAATTGAAATACTGCTGTATGAAGGTACGCAGAGGCTTTTAAAACTGAGGGGAAGGTACGGGAAGTGGGGGAAAAGTGAGTCGAATGGCTTCAGTGGCCAGTGGGAGGCGCTCCGTTGCTGGGTGTGCGCAGGAGCGAAGGCTGTTCCCGCGCGAGCGTGCAGGATCAACTGCTCTGCCAGGTGGCGGAGCCGAAGGGAAGCAAGGACAAGGTGACGGTGGTGGGCGTGGGGCAGGTGGGCATGGCGTGCGTCGTCGGCATCCTCATGCAGGTCAGTGCTGCCCAGCTCCCGTTCCAACCCCAACCCCCGCCCCTGTCCCTAATCCTATGCTCTCTTGACCCGGTGCTCCGACTTTCAACTCACACCGCGAGAAGTGGCTTAGGGAATCGACTGATGTCACTGCAGTGCCTCTGACCAGGAGGCCCCAGAGTTCGAGCCCTGACGGTGGCAGAATTTTCGACACTATCTACATAGCTGTCTACATAGCTACATAGCAGCGAATTCAGTCGCTGTCTGGAGAATTCTAGCAGCCAGATGCTCTGATCGGTTGTTTTGCGAGGTTTTTCCTATCAATGGCAGGCGAATACCAGAGAAGTACCCGAACAAACGCATACCTAATAATATTTTACAAATGTACTCCTTTTCTTTGTTATAGCCAATATTTTGTAATCATTAGATTAATATTTTGTAATCATGTAATAATTTTGTAATTAACTTCGAATTTTGTAATCATGTAATAATTTTGTAATTAACTTCGAATTTTGTTATCATAAGCTCAAGATTTTGTAACAAGTACTCAAGAAGAAATATTAGAAACTCGGCTACTCGTAGGTCGATTCGCCTCCGATTAACGGAAATAACGATGTTTTCGAAATATTGGTATATGAAAATGTTATCTTTGCATCTGTATGTAATAAAAATATATTATTTCACTTGCAGGCTTTACACATTTCTTAATCGTATTTGTAAAAGAAGTCAGAATTTTAATGACAAAATATTTATTTCTTCATTTGTTAAATCTAGCACTTTAGAAAAGCTAATTGTATTTTAAAATGTTTAAACTGTCTTGTGGTGTGAGTCACTGGCCGTGTATGGCAAATGCTCTATTGACCACTTGATCTGTGCGCAGAAAATTTCCAATAACCTGGCGATGGTGGATATGAATGAGAAGTTTCTCCAGGGTGAGTTGCTGGACCTACGCCACAGCTCCGTTTATCTGAACGACGCCATCATCTGCGGCGGTAAAGGTGGGGGTCTGCACATTGAGCAGGAATAACATGTACGAGTACCTCTTTATTCTATCTTATATTGAATTGAATTGATGCCTTATTTTACGTGGCGAGACTCAGGCAATGAGGCGTGCTCTTCCGTCTGATCACGCAAATTTAGCCTCGCTTTTTTCACCAAATAGCGGAGAAGGGAGGTATTTCTTGGGCGACAGAACAGGCGATTAGCTCAAAGACTTCATTTAGGCTTGAGGGTGTTTCAGAAGCAGTAAATCTACTAACATGTGATAGCCGGCTTTACTTCCCTTCCGAAGGAAGACGTTCGAAGGGTTTTTCGCCCTTAAAAAATCCACGACTTCCATCGGTGTTTGAACTCGCGAACTTCGCTATAATAGTCAGATTTGTTCTGGATCCGGAAACTTTTTAAATTATTCAACATAAAGTCAGGTAAATTTATTAATTGTATCATTTATGTTGTAATTTCATTTCCTTGGTGCGCGTTTTGTTTATACTGTACTACAATGTCGTATGTTAATAAAGTTTAATTGTAGTGGGGCCAGAAATGTAGTTACTCCCTCTTTTGTTTTAGGCTTTGTCCATCTATGCGGGATACTAATTAGATATGTATTAAATTTGTGAAAAAGTTGAATGACATATTATTTGTATATATAAAGTATTTCTACCTTGACACGAAAAAAAGGCACACCTACAAATTTTCAGTCAAGGACTTTGATATTTATGTACTATTTATTTCATCTACTACGCCATTGTTATTGGTGTTAATTTAAAAATTACTCTGATACAGAATGAGGAAAATATTATTTCTTCTCGTAATCTTTTCAGTGCATGTATTCACCACTTATCAAATAATACTTATTTAAAAACATAAGGGGAGAAATTCAGTACTTGCCACGGGGTTAGTTTATTTACACACGTCTGTGGTTGTCGTTTACCGTATGTTTCACTGCCACTCGATCGGTCTTTGTAATTGCACTGTTTCTCTCGCTCTCTCGCTCTTTCGCTCTTTCGCTCTCCCCCCTTTTCCACTCGTCCTCTTCTCCCTTCCTCCCCGTCCATTTCTCCTCTCACAATATCTTCATCTCCCTTTATCTCCCCCCTACCTCCCTCTCTTCCTTCCTTCCTCTCTCCCTCTCTCCCTCCCTCCTTCCCTCCCTCCCTCCTTCCCTCCCTCCCTCCTTCCCTCCCTCCCTCCCTCCTTCCCTCCCTCCCTCCCTCCTTCCCTCCCTCCCTCTCTCCCTCCCTCTCTCCCTCTCTCCCTCCCTCTCTCCCTCCCTCCCTCCCTCTCTCCCTCCCTCCCTCCCTCTCTCCCTCCCTCCTTCCCTCCCTCCCTCCCTCCTTCTCCCCCTCGCTCTGCCTGTTACATTTAGTAGTCTAGAGAGTCGCACTGAGACTAGCTCTTCGACATCCCATAATTCATCCCCCGAGATTGTTAGTGGGATAGCGACTAGCTTGCAATTGTTGCGCTTATTTCAACATACGAGGAAGATGAAGTTCATCTCTATGCATCTAAAATTCTTAATCAGTTTATTAGTAAATTTAAACTATTTGATGTGACGATGAAAATAAATATATAATTTTTCAGTTGGTTTAATCGAATTTAAATGATGAAAGTTGGCTAAAAAATAACTTAAAAATTTCGATGGTTTTTCTATTAGCTCTTCATTGTATTCATTGTATGAGAAATTTTCATACGTATGCCAATTTTTGAATTCTTTCATAGGTTACGAATTTTATTATTCCCAATAGAACTTCAGTCCTTTACAAATTTCTATTTCATTTACTGCTATTCCTCTTGCATCAGACGTCACATTTCATGAGCCTGTGCCAACAGATTACTCCGTGAGCGCCAACTCCAAGGTGATCATCGTTACGGCGGGAGCTCGCCAGCAGAAGGGCGAGTCGAGGCTCAACTTGGTTCAGAAGAACGTGGAGATCTTTAAATGTCTTATTCCTGAACTGGTGAAGCACAGTCCGGACTGTATCTTGCTGATCATCACTAACCCAGGTGTGCACCGATGAAATCACTATTCTTAGAATGCAACCTGCTGCTGCAGGCAAGATTTTCTGGGGTAGTAGAACAAATTACTTTTCCCAACGAAAGATATCCCACGGAAAACAACATATATAGAACAAACTGCTTTCTGACATAATGCTGTTTTATTCAGGATATGTTAGGCGGACTATACCCCATAATAATCTGATAATAAAACATATTTTTTACTTAAAAAAGGCGTCTGTGTCGCCAAAATTCTCTGCGCATCATAGGATGCGGAGTTGGGAGAGCTAATAAACTATCACGTATTTAAACAACTTCTGGAACCTTCTAGAACAATTAGTGGTTAGGTTCGGTTAAGAACGCTTGCAACGGCATGGCAAGTTCGAAATTAGCAGAATTCTGGGAAGCCACGTCGCTCACCGGCTCGGTGATTTATCAGACTGCGTGAGAAAGGCAGTTTCTGTCCAGTTAAGCACATGAAATAGATGTAATTTTCTGTTTTTTATGTTGGGCCTGAACAAAATGAACTGTGGAATTGTAGAAATATTCGGACGATTTAGCGCGCAACATTCGGGTGTTTTTCGAATGAAATAATTTCAACGCAAAATCGTCCGGTAGCAAAGTCTAAAACTACTAAGGTTACGTACATACATTCAAAATATCGATCTTTCTCTACCGGACGATTGCAAGCGAATTTGCTTAACTTATTTCATCCCAAAATAGTACGAATATTCTCTTAATTCTACAGCTCACATTTTTGAAATATTTGCGAGAAGGACGCTTAACTTAACGCCATAAACGTGTAGTATAGATGGCAAAGGCTCTCCAGCTCATGTAGGGCGAGCGGAACCGACGGAAAAGAAGTATCTTCGGTCGACAGCCGATGTTTTTGGACGCCGTCGGAACCGGTGGCTAAACTGTTTTCGTTTGACAGCACTGAACAAATCCCCATACTAATCAAAAACGTCCAGCAACGGCCAATCAAAATTTTGGCCAAAATCAGCTCCACTGTCTAATGAACGCTCCACAATACCCGGTGAACGCGAAACGTAAAGAAAGTAGGAAGGTGAACACATAAGGCAGGCGTTTACATCACGACGGGAAGCGAATGGATGCGAAGCTTGATGGGAACGGGACGGATGGTCAACCCCTATCTTGGCCTGCGGACGGGAAGCCTCTCGACCAATGAAGTGCAGCAAATGAAGTTTTCCAGTTGATCCCCCTGCGCGCGAAGCTGGTGCGGAGCGGTGTTGAGAGTAGTGCAAAATTGGAATTAGTGTGGATTTGCGAGGTTAGGTTTTGTTAGTCATTAATCTTTTTTAGCTCCTTTTAGTAGTTACAGTATAATTTTTTCTATTCTTATAAATACTTACAATTAAAATTGTTCACAAAAATGTTTACATGTTTTGTTAAAGTACACTGTAGTTGTTTGACAAAATTTTTAATTAGTTGTATTTTCCGTAAGTTCGTACTAGTTTTTGTATTTTTAATTCTTACGGTTTTGTTGTTTCTAATTAATATTCTTGCGTTAAATTGCGTTATTCATAGCTGTACACAGGAACACAACAGACGGATCTCAAAACAAAGAGAGAACAGAGTATCACAGCTAGAAGTGCTTTGGTTTCAGCAAGTTTCTTGAAGTTTCCTTTCTTGCCGCTACAGATACATAGCGCTATTCTTCCTGTTGGGGGTTATAGTGAAGTGTACGCACTTCCCGTCCCCATCCCGATCCCGATCCTGTTCGCGGGTTTTTGTAAAGTCCTTGATAACTAGTCACCTGCTTGCCCAGTGGACGTGATGACGTACGTGGCGTGGAAGCTGAGCGGACTGCCGTGCCACCGGGTGATCGGCACGGGGTGCGCGCTGGACTCGGCGCGGTTCCGCTTCTTCATCGGCGATCGGCTCAACGTGCGGCCCAGCAACGTGCACTCGTGGGTGATCGGGGAGCATGGCGACAGCAGCGGTGAGTACATCCGCCTTCGCCCTGGCCCGTGCACCAAGTCAGATGTAGAGAAGGCAGGCTCGGGTAGGACCGAAACGACTGACTGGGTGTTGCACAGAGGAAGGAGACGGCTACTCAAAATGCCGTATTAAATCATCGACTTTCTAATTTTTCAATGCGGCTTAAATTACTCTACTGCGCATGCAAGTGTACCCTTTCTCGTGTGTCTCGCTCGGATTTAAACGGTCGTCTAGTGAAGAGATGTCTCGTGCGAACTCTACTGCTGGAATACAAAAGATCCTCTCCGTGAGTCTGTTGATGATGGTAGTTGCCAAATCTTGTTCATTTCAATGCGGCATCCTGGTTGTGAACGCATCGCTCTATTACAATGTAATGCTTCACGAGATATAATTTAAAGTAGCAAGTGCCGTGTTATTTGTACTTCTTTAAAAATGTTTTTTTATAAACTGATTACACGTTATTTTGGAGATAAGTATAATACACATTTTCGGAACGACTCTGGAATGAGAAATGCGTACGTTCACTAAGTGAGAGTGACCAATGTTGCCTTTGCGGGAGGCATCAGCGAACATGTAAATGATATACGGGGGGTGTCTGAAAAGCTTAGTTATCCTATCTCTGTTATCTTATCGATATTGGAAGAATGAAGTAATGTAACCATTGACAATCTACACAACATTAATACATTAATATAAATATTAATGATTATGGTTTTTCGGTTATTACTAAGCATTATGGCGCAGTGTGAGCTAAGACTGGCTCTCCCGGTGCAGTGCCCGTGTGGTCGGGCGTGGACGTGGCGGGCTTGCGGCTTCGGGAGATAAACCCCGACGTGGGCACCGAGGACGACAAGGAGAAGTTTTCCGAGTTGCACACGAAGGTTGTCCGCAGGTCAGGCACCGATGGGCTACGCAATAAATTAAGGCCTCACCGTAAATAAATTACTCTCACGAAAGGCAACGTACCTATGAAAGAAAGGCGAACAATTATTTCAATGCTAAAAATTACTAGTTGATAATTAAAATGAGTGAAAACTGCTTTAAATAAGTTATGTAGCAGATTATAATTTAAAAATCTTAGAATGTCGAATTCTAAAGTGAAAAAGTTTGGCGTCTATTGAAAGTCAGCCCAACACATTTAAACACATATGTTGTAATTTTCTAATGAAAAAATATTTAATAAACAAAATTTATTACAGTATTTTCTGGAACTATTTGCCGAATTATGGAGAAAAGTCAGCGAGAAGATCTCACTAAAATGGAATGCTCTCGTCTTTTGTGTAATGCGTAACGAAGTGATGCCAAATCTTTAATACATTGCTATGAAAATATGCAAGATGAAATTAGTGCTGCTACAGAAGGACACAGACTTTCTCGTATTAGTTCTCTATTTTTGTTTTAGTCTGGGCTAGATATTCTGACTGTCCCCATCCTCTTGTCAGCTTCCATCTATTACCGCCCAAAGTACATTTTTTAAAAATTTTCTCAATTTTTCAGTTTTCTAACAGAACCAAATTATTACTTTAAAAACATTAAAAAAGAGTAAAATCTCGTCCAAATTCGCAATTTTCATTGAAAAATGTTTAAGCATATGGTGTTTAAGCGTTATTTTGAATGCGAAATTTGAACCTCTTTACACAGAAAACTATTGAGTTTTCGAAAAACGTCACATGAAATAATTTAAAGCACTTCCAGTCGCAAATGCAATAGTGTTTACAAATTGCTGAAAATGTGAATATTAAAGGCGTAAAAGATATTTTAAGATATACGTTTGTGTAATATTTGAAAAAAACAAAAAAACAACAAAGAATACAGCAAAATTAGTTTTATGTAATCTTAAACAGTGCAATTACACTATACGTTGTAAAAGTTTGAAGCAAAAATGTGGAGCCACTTTTGTGAAAGTGGTGTTTGAATGTTCCTGAAAATACGGAATTTTGAGTTCATTTTAACATAAGGGCTGCGTTATCCAGAAATTTATGACATTATTTAAAGCACATGTACCCATAAGTACAGTAATGTGACCAAATCGCCGCTAAAGTAAATTTTAACGACGTGAGTGACAAGTCAAATAATTACAGTTTTGTATATTTTGCAAAAAAATAATAGAGCAATATGGCATTAGCGTCATATTATAGAGTGCATTTACCACTATCTCTACCAAACGTTTAAAGATAAGATTTGCAGCAGTTTTTGAGAAAATCTTGTATTTGTAATGTTTTAAAATTGCAAATATTGCATGCAACAGGGCGCGAAAACTAACAAAAGTTTCACAAAAAATGTACCTGATCTTAATCAAAGAACTAATTATGGGCAACAAATTTTTTTTTTCAAGGAAAATTCCTTATTTTCAATATTGTAGTTGCAGGAAGACTCCCAAAAAATCATACTTTTGCGATTTTCGACAATTCATGATTAACCGCGAAAATGGGACCTTCAACAAATTTATAAATGAATTTTACTCTATTCTTGCAAGACATTTAAAGAAACACTTTGGAGCAAATTTTAAGAAACTGTTCGTCGGGCTTCATGTATAAAGTACCCAAAAAATTAATGAATATTTTTCAAAATCTCAGAGCTTTGACTCAGGTCAAGGTTTATTCAGTTCTGAAAATTTCGTACGGCAAGTTTAGGCGCTAGTGTTGTTCATATATCCCATACAGACGGACGGACGTTTTGCTGTTAAATGATTTGTCGGTATCAAGGACCCATAAAACAGGAATTCTGGCTACACCATGTATTAGAGGAATTTTTTTCTTAATATAGCAACTGGATTTTTCAAATTTTTCATTACCAGGGGCCATAGCTTTTCATATACTACATATATTACTCCGTATATATAGGTATGTATACGGGAAAGTAAAAATTATATTCCTGAAAAATATGGAAGACAATAGAGCGACAAAGAAACTTATTTTCAGACTTAAACGTCGTATATCGGTCGTAAACATTATTAAATCAAGAAATCAGTTCAAAATATGCTCCAAAAATCTCACTGAATAACTTTAAAGTAGACGAAAATGGTCAACGGTTCAATTATGGACAATTAACCTGATGAAAACGAAGGCTTGTACGGCCGCAGTCAGTATCTACCAGGCCGTCCTACCGGACTCCGGTAGATGCCCGGTCCCAGTCACATATGCCATCGTTTCGGTCGTACTGCGGAACGTCGCATGCATTTCGCCCTGAGGAAGGCCGCAGCATGGCTGCACAAACGTTGGTATATCTCCCGAAAAGCCAAGTGTATTCTAATTTATATAACGAATTAAAAAATACTAGCTGGCAATAGCTATTACCGGCATCATAGGTCACGTTGCCTACCGTAAGGGTTAAATGTGTTTAAAAATGTTGGTTCTTATCCTACGTATCGGTACCAACACCGCACACATCATATGACATGTCTTGTGGTCAACACGATTTAAATTGGCGAACGCTCTTTCCGTGTGTTGCGCAGTGCGTACGATGTGATCCAGCTGAAGGGCTATACGTCGTGGGCCATCGGCCTGACAGGGGCCTCTGTCACGCGCTCCTTCCTGCGCAACACAGGAGAGATCAACGCCGTCTCCATCTTCGCCAAGGTGGGCGGCCTCCCCAGCAAGCGAATGGTTTTCATTACGAACCGGCTGAGATGTCTCAGGGCAATATTATTCTGCATGCTGAAACAACCACTGCGGTGACTCTGTGCACAAGCTCCTAAGATGCGAGTCCAGGCAGTGTCGGTCGAATTCACCTGCTGTCTGGAAGACAATTACAGTGGTCGTCTGCTCTGGTTGATATTTTTCCGTCGTATCTCTGATCAGTACCAGGAGAACACCCCCCCAAAAAGAAACTTAAATAATCTCTGCCACGCATGATTTTTATGCCCTCATCTTTCTGCCTTTCCTCTCCCCTTAGATACACACACACACACACACACACAATTCCTTGCACTACATTATCAAACATGTTGGTATATCAGTCGGAAGCTTAGAGATTGCACCGGCTTTGGCAATGCCCCGCTGGCGGAGATACTTAGAGAAAGGGAATACCTGGAGAGGGAACCCTCTGCATGCCTACGTAGGTCGGATCCCACGTCGCCAGATCTCACGTTCAGGCGGAGTAGGAACACCGCCGCCACCCGCGATATATTCATTACACATAAGGGATTAGTTACCCGTGACGGTGACTCGCTTGGCAAGACCAATCAATAGGACATAAAGTGATTACAACGGATACCTGATTTTTGAAATTTGTTACCCTTGCCTGACGCGGCCTGTATTGTTGAGCATTCTTTACTTTGGCATTACATACTTTGGTAGATTTGGACTATTTTTGGACTCTGATGGTCACTGACAGGAACCGACAGTGTTATTCACGTTTATCGTATTGCAGTCAAGTGTTTTATTCGGTTTTCTTATGATGTAAATATTAGAGGCTATAATAAGGCGGTAGGAGAATTTTCGTCTGGTCCGCAAAGGACCAAAAACGTCGTAACTGACTGATTAGAAGGTAGCCTCATATTGTCTTAACAACCACACTGAACGAACAGCTCGATGATTAAAATAATTTAATAATATTAAATATGCAATTTAAAAATAAATATTATGTAGGTTGCTTGGAACGCAGCCCGTTTGGGTAAAGTGTTTGTCTCTGAAAAAAAAAGCGAGAAAGACTACGCGGAAACTCATTTGACCAAATTTACATTTAAATCAATTTTATTGGCAAAAATATCCATTTTAATCTCTAGTGTCATGGATCATAAACTTGTGATTTTAAGTTTTTAATAATTAACTCCTTTCCTGTTTCACCCCACACTTGAGCGAGTCAAAATTTGAAAACTAATAACAATCTATTACGTTAAACAAAGTTTACGCTCCTACAGTACAAATATATAAATTTTATGTGAATTCGCAATGTCACCCATGTACAGGAAATCAAATTATTATCATATTGATTTGGGAACCTGGCTCTCTGTTCTTTCTTCTATCATTGGGTTTATATTACTTGCTAATAAATACACACAAATTTTAACAATGCCTACATTTTAACAACAATCAATATGAGCAGCAATTATTTATTGACAAACATCAGATTTCAAAATTTCAAGTTTTTTGAAGACAAAACATACGAGGGGCGGTGTAATCTCTGTGTAACCATCCGTAACCAGTGTTCGTAACCCCCACCAAACATAATGCTAGAATACTTTGTGTTTACAGAGTGCGCTGCTTTCACTACAAAAAACATGGCTTCAATTTGCTTCAACAATGGAGGGGCTTCAGCCACTCCATGTAGTATATTTTAGCTCGTTGATTAATACCCATTTCATAGAGTTTCATATGGTATTTTTTCTACGACTTATGGTAACTTTTACAAAAATAAAATTTTACATTGCATCGTTTCGTGGTAGTTGACATGCAGGATTCAGCCAAGACCACATTGCTCAGCTCCCATCGGAACCTACCGCAGGTGGCTTTGGTTTACCAGTCCGCCTGCGAAGTAATTTTGTTTGTTTTTTCGGCTATAATTCCGACGTTACCATTTTAGCCAATTCTCTTATTTCTAGAAAAGTCAACTCCACCTCTGATTTTCTAGACATTTTAAACTAAAGAATTGGTCGGTTTTTAAAGGCTAACACACGGCAGCAACACATAACACAAAATGGTTTGTCTTCTGAACTAAACATCGGTCAAATGTACTAGTCACTGCGCTAGCCAAACAGGGTTACACGAATTTACGATCCTATTTATTTTTAATAATATTTCATTAAAACCATTACTACTAACAAAATAAATTAAAAGTGACAATAATATAATATTAAATACAATTTTAATAAACACACAATCGAACGAAACATTTACTAGAATGATTCTCAATGATTAAGTATCAATACTTGGTTTCTAAACTTCTCTGTGATTTGTCAAGTACCTGTATCGTAATGAAATGTATATCGTAAAGAGTATCATTATAAAACACTCAGCAGCCATCAAATGTCAGAATTATACAAAGGGAGTAGTAAAATAAACATATCTTTTACCTTAAACTTCACCGTATGGGGAAAGGGTGTAGTGCAGTACACTTCGGGCCCATCATGCCTTGAGCATGCGAGTGTTGAGCATTATGAGATCTTGTTGGCTGCGCTGCTAAGTGCTTGAGGGCTTGGAATGCTCGAGGTTCCAGCGTTGGCTTGTGTCTCGCAGGGATACCACGGCATCGACAAGAACGTGTCGTACCTCCGTAAGAGATACGCTAAACCAAAAAATAAAATAAAATGATGAAAACAAGGTACCGAATGAGATGGGTTACGGCATCAACTGATGTCACCGCGGTCCCTCTGACCGGGAGGTCCTGGGTTCGAGTCCCGACGATGGCAGAATTTTCGACACTAGTTTGTTTCCGAGGTCAAATTCAGTTGCTGCCTGGAGGAGAGCCAGCTGCTCTGATCGGTAATTTTTCATGGTTTCTCCAATCAATACCACCCGAAATCTGGAGCAGTACCATAACAAACGGGTCACGGACCGCGCGCGATCTCACCTTCCTCTTCCTTGTCCTATACTCACTCCTTACACACACGCACACACACACACTTACACTAACACTCACTACACTACCACATATGCCGGGAAGTCAGTCAGGAGCTAAGAGCTTGTCCCGGCTGCGGCAGTGCCCCGCTGGTGGGAGATACCTGGTTGGGGAAAACCCCGCTAGCCAACGGTAGGTTGGAGCAGGATTTCGCCATACAGCGGGGGAAACGTCATCGCCACCTCCCGAGCAAAACACATGCATTACACTTTTGGGACTAATGAACCTGGTAGTTGACGGGCTCGGAAACACTAATCAATTAAAACAACAATGTAATGATAGGGAAGTATGATTAATTGGTCTTATTCACTGCCCAGCTACGTAGAGGGGGTTCGCAAGATTTAAGTTCCAATTTGAGAATTGCGGGTCGCATGGGTACGTCTCCTCCGTAAGAGATACGCTAAACAAAATAAGTGGTTGAGGGGTTCGAACGTTCCAACGTTGTCCCGTGTGTCGCAGGGGTACTTCGGCATCGACAAGGACGTGTACCTGTCGCTGCCGTGCGTGCTGGGGCGGGGCGGCGTGTCACACGTACTGCGCATGCGCCTCACGGAGGAGGAGGCGTGCCGCCTGCGCAAGTCAGCCGACGTCGTCCACGAGGTGGTGTGCAGCGTCAAACTTTGAACACCGCCTGTGGAATATGCTACGAATGGATTTTATATGTGTATAGGTTCTTGAAAAACCCTTATGGCATGTTTTCGAATACTATTGAACATGTATAATATTATGTAAAAATGTAGGTTCCTTGACCTTTTACAAATATATTGTTTTTAAATGTAATATTTGCGTGTGTACATTTGATAGACAATAAGTCGTAAAATACTGCAATGATTTTAGGTCGGACAGACATCGAGTAGCAGTTGCGCTTAAAGCTCTGAAAGCGAAACATTATATGGTACTTCCTATTAGAAAGAAATCGTAGTATTTTTACCTTTTTCAAAAACGTGTTTTCCGGGAGTAATTTTCAGTAAAATCACAGAGAGCTATTCATCAAGAAAAATTATTGTACCCATGTATTCTATATTCGCAATGCACCGAAGAGATGTCGATTGTATGAAGTCTTTAATTTCGAACACTTGGCAGTTTGAATATTCAATTTTCTGGCAGTAATATTAAAATATGGCCTTAATGGATGTTTCGGAATACATAGTCTGATGGATTTCACATCCTCTTCTTCTTGTTTTTCATGTTTTTCCAATATTCATATCACATAACAGAATTTCTTTAATAAACTTTTCACGTAATCTCAAATTACAATTTTTGTTTCTTTAAATGCTAATGTTTTATATTGCAATGATTTTGCGTCACCTAATTCAACAAGAAGTATAAATTTTTGCCGAGATAGATGACTAGATAATAGTCATACATTCGAAAATTATTGAGAGAATTAAAAGGTGTCCAGAAAACAGTGGTCTCTCTTACAAAATTAACTTGTTTTTTCCTTAGGTTATTAAAATACCACAGAGGGATAAAATAATCAATAAAAAGATGTGATCATTTAATTAAGCTTTATTAAAAGCAACGACGTAGACATTAAGACGTTGAAAGCAAAACTTGACATGATTTTGAGATGAAGTCATTGATATAGGAGACATGGACATGAAGTCCCTGATTTTAAGACATTTGCACATCAAGACTTTTGAAATAAGTTGGTGAAGGCAGCCCAGCAGCCGCATGGCCCGTGGTCATCTCCTCCTCTTCCGCGCTCGCGCCGCCCGCGCCAGAAGAGGCGGCGGGTGCTGGAAGTGCGAGCGAACCGGCCAGCGGCAGGGCTGTAGTGGCGGAGCGGGCGAGATGCGTCCTCGCCAACGTCAACGGGGGCTTCTTTCTTACCCTCCTGCACATCCTCGCCATCCTCGCCCTCTTGCTCTTCCTTCTCCTGAGAACGCCAGCACTCCTTCATCCAGCATGATGCGCAGTAGCCGCTGTCACTTTCAAAATAGGCAGTTTCCCCCGCGGCGTCTGTTACTGCTCGCAGATTAGTTTCACGGACGCGTTTCTGAGTCTCATCCCTATTCTTCACCTTCCTTGCCACTTTCTTGCAGTAGCCATTATCCCCAGCTGCGTCATCGGCTGCATGGAGCTGTTTAACCTCAAAGCTCTGGCTCCGATTCTCGGAATCTTCCAAACTATCTGCGTTGCAACCAAGATCGATGTCGGTGTCGGAGGACGCGCAGAGGAAACGTAAGTCCAGTGGAGGTACTGGTTTAAGCGTCTCCCAGGAAAAGAACATCTTCCCTTTCCTGTTACGCAAGTCAGCGGGCAAAACACTGGGCAGGCTGCACCAACGAATCATGTAGTACTTGTTGCAAACATCGCAGCACTCCTCTATTCTTCCCAGAATGTCGTAGATCTCGTTCGTGGAGTGGCAGAGGCGATCCCAATCGTTAACGCGATGCCGTTTGTAGCGAAAGAAGCCATGTCGATGGTTTAATATGCCTCCCGCTGTGAAAGGCATGCCGGGACTCGAGAAGAGGCCTTCCTGCGTGAGTTGCTTCGTTCACTGCCCGCTTTGCACGCGACCGTACCTACACTGGCTACCCAGAGCGCTTCTCCTTTTCGGCGGTTGCCCCGGGTATGTCGAGCGGCTCTTCCTCTGTTGCTTGAACAATACTTATGTTCTTCTTTCTTGTCTGCGGCAATGTTTTCGTTTGTTGCATGAACACAGAGAAATTGAAAAACTACTGGATGCAAAGATGTGTGTGCGTGAAGATTTGTGAAAAAAAATGCATTAACATCATAAATCAGAATTCGGTGATGGCACTGAGATTATTAATTAACTCAATCAACATTTGTTGTAGCCTCCTAACTGTGACTGATCGTTAACTTATCGTTGTAACTGATGATGTGACTTTTATTTTCTGAAAGATGACAATCCCCTACTCTGTCTTGATGGCAACGCCGATATTAAAACGTGTCACCATTGGTTGAACATTCCCGTTCTTTATTTTATGACACGTTATAATAAAAACATATTTTTAAATCAGCCACGTCTGAAATCATAAATGTGTTTAATTTATATTTCGAGTATCCAATATCCAATATGTACTATCTATTGCACCTTCGAACACTCATGAGTTTTGGAATTTGAGATGTAATATTCGTATTTTATTTTCGTCACGTCCATTATAACTACCAATGTCCTGTTTTGTAAATGCATTATACCACTCGTATAGTGTCATTTCCGGGTCCCGGGGTCCTCAAGTAAGTTATTAAATACGTAACAAATTTTCTCTTGTGTATT
The DNA here is from genome assembly GCA_038098605.1 of Gryllus longicercus. Taxonomy (NCBI): domain Eukaryota; kingdom Metazoa; phylum Arthropoda; class Insecta; order Orthoptera; family Gryllidae; genus Gryllus; species Gryllus longicercus. The sequence continues at coordinate 1,387,463 of JAZDUA010000188.1, read as the reverse complement.
TTATATATCTCAATTCTTTTAACAGTATTGGATTTTTATGGTTGTGTCCCTTACTTCTAAGACGATGTGTGGGCGTTTTCCCTTTTCCATTCATTACTTTTGTATTTGTATGCCCTCGTCATTCCATTTCATGAATAGCACTCAGCGCTTAGTTTCCTTGAGTGTACTTGTGGTTGGACACGTTAGTTTATAATATTTAAAGGTAATGTAAATTTTCCATGTTATTGAATTTAACAATATAAATTTGCGTTGATTTTGGTTGAAGATTTATTGAATTAGGACAGTGGATGTTTGGGTGTCATGTCGGCAGTTTCGAATGCTTTATCAGCTTTATGACTTTTTAGTTTTTAGAATTTGGGCAATGGTATCAATAGTGTGTTAATGTATCCCAGTAAGTCTTCTAAATGATGGCTTTCACAATCCAGATTTCTAGTTGTTTGTTGCTTCATACCAACGTTGTTGGTTGTAGCTGAACTAATGCAGATTGTTTTGAGGTTTCTCTCTATTGTTTTACATTTTTTAACTTGGACTCTTAAAGTCGTCATTTCTTGTTCAACTTTAATTTATGAATTCAAAGTATTATTTGCAACTATTTATATGAAATGTATCTCCCAAATATGAAATGTTTCCAAGTCAATTTAACAGTCCGTTTTTTGATTTCTCACGTTCATCAGATGTAATTCCTTCACTTAAGATCAGAATTACTTTTGCTTTGAATTATGTTAAGATGTTTAATAAAAAATTGAAATATAAGTAATATTTATTTAAGAAAAGAAACTGAAATTAGTAAAACGCGTGACTCTGTATATATGGCAAGTAGTGGCAGAAATTAAATGGTTTCATGGCAACAAATACAATTTAAAACGCCCTCGTAGGTTACCATTTTACTAAAGCAATATAGGCTTTCACGACTGGATTTACAATTCGAATTTCTATCCGGGCTGGACGGCTGCAGAGAAAATCCCATTTCCCTACGTTTCGTCTCCATCTTCGACAGGCATCCTTAGTGGCGAAGTGGTCGTAGATGAAGTGTCCTCCCAGATAGCTCGCTTGTGACTGACAAACATTTGTTATTGGCGCTGAGGCGCTGGTGATTGCCGGCTGGGGCGCTGGTGTCGGCTGTTGATTGTCTCACCCCGCACGACGTGATCTGACGCTAGGTGTGCTCTCATGACCAGATAGTCGGGTGCAAACATGACTCACGTCTCGTGATTGACTTTGGGACGGTTTTCTCTTCAGCTGACGGAGTGTGGGTATCCATTTCGAGTGGATTTACATTCCTGCTTGTTTCATATTAAAATTCATTGAATGCTTATGAATATCAAGGGCTTCACAGTGTAGACGGGCATGGTAGTGTTCTGCACGGGATAAAATCTCAACGTCCTTAAAAATTTGATGCGTTCAGTCAGAAAAAACGGGTTCGATCACTGCCGACTTCTCAGTGTGGCCAGTTCCTTTTGTGTTCGGAAAGACGGGTGTTAATGCCCCGTTGAGTGGTCCCGATGTAAACAGCACCGCAAGAACAGGAATGCAGGTGCTGATGAAAGTCTGGAAATAGTATTTCCTCTAGACCACGGCCGTCGAACCTGGGAGGTAATTCGAATTGTTATTTTATTGTATTTTGTGTTCCTTCAGAAGTTACAGTGTGAGGGCGATAGATCATGGCGAAGAAACTATTTCACGTCATCTGTATTTGCATTTCTGAGTCCATAGTAACGAAATTCGTACCAAAGCACGTTTTTGTTATAAACAAGTAAGTATTAGATATCGTATTCAACTTTCTAGCATATTGTATATTTTAGATTCAAGGGTCATTTGACAGTTCTGTTGTTAATTTACGTGAAACAACATGAAATGCCTTTAATTGACGTTGCAGTCGAAAAGCGTGATTCTTTTGATGGTGACACACGATGTTTCAGTTACCTCTGATTATTAGTTGAGACATGACAATTTCAATTCAGTGCTATGTGAATTCGTGAATTTGGAGAAGAACAGAGTTCGTGCTGCAATGAAGCATTTTTAATTCATTGTTGAACTACTGAGTAGATTATATCACAGCTCTATAGGAGTCTTTGGACATAATGTGAAAGAAGTGTTTGTTTCCATATGTTTAGTGGTCATTGTAGATAAAGGTACGGATTGCCGATTGAAGTCTTCACGACGGAAATCATAGAAAAAAATTCATATCTTCAACATTGAAGACCACAAACTGCAAATGCGAGAAATACGACTTTCACGTAATCTGTATAGCTACAGCACCCTGAACAAACAAAGGTTGATGAGAAAGACGTGTGCTCCAGATGTTATTACTGTCCGTGAAACATAAAAGCTTTCGAATGAACATTTCCATCCTGTATTTAGCGATGTGCTCTCATGGCTATCCGAGGGATTTTGTAATGATGGGAAAACAGTATGTATGAATGACTGGACGAGGAGAAAAAAGTATGCCAAATCTTGCATAAACTTATGAGAACCCGATGTAAACGATTGTTCCGATTAAAACAGTGAGCGGGTATTGGAATTGGTTCGTACTCAATACAATAATAAAAGTTAGTTGAAGAATCTCTAGGAAAATAATTGTGAGAATATCGAACATAGACTAGTGTGTTTTAAATGTTATGAATCAAAATACGCTATGAAGAAGTAGTTATGAGACACTTACTGCTGAATTTTAATTGAGGCAATGAACGTTTGCATTTAATACATTCTGTTATTACATTCTTCAGGAACTGGAAATTTGAATTTTAACATTCAAACTAAAATAAAATATATTTAGTTATAATACACATTACCAGTTATTTCATTTTTAATAGCTACCATCAGGAGGAAAACATGTTCATCTATTTTCAAATCAAGGTAATTTTCAAGTTAGCACTACTTCATAATTGCTTGTTGTTCTTTCAAAATGGAATATTCTAGCTTGAAGTCAATCACTTAATTGGTGCAACGAAACCGTAATGTGAATTATAAGGATATGACTTTAGCTGAGTTAGATATTTTCCTCAAGCGACCCAAAAGAGTATATATTTTCTTAGAAATATCACCAGTAATAAAACTGGCAAACGATCCCACAATAATTGCTTTCTCCAATTTGTACTATATGCCGGAGGGGAAAATAATATTGCCTTTTGCAGATTCTACAACATTTAAAATGTGTAACTACTTCAGAGGAATCTATACAGTTTTTGATTTGTTGCTGCCACGTTGGAAGTGTCAGACGGAGAATGTAAAACGACGCTTGCAAATCAGCTATCCATATGACAGGTATATGAACAAACTGTACGAGTGCTCAATATATGTAATAAAGTATCGCCGATTAATACATATGATTCGATGAACCAGCAAATCCCCAAAAGATTATTAGCTATTTTTGAATGTTCTCTGAACATGCGGACAAGAAAAGAAAGCATAACGTTTGAACAAAGAGATAGGAGATCAAAAGAATTATGAGACATGGGAAATTTTGTTTGTTTTTTGGGAAATAAGCGTAACAAAATTAATTTGTATGAAACATGTATTGAACATAATTTCATTATGCATATTTTGCTTTAGGGTTTTTACGACATGAAACTTCCAATTGAAGGCGCGTTCCGCTTCCTTATCAATATTTACTTGGCTGCCCGAGAGACCCTGCGTTCTACTCGTAGGCACAGATGACAGCTATTCGGCCGACATGCTGCGGCCTTTCTCAGGACGAAATGCTGTTTTGCTCTGAGGACACTCGCAGCATGACAAGTGTTTCTAAGATGCGGAGTCTCCTGGTCAGCCATGAAACTACCAACTTCACTTCGATTCCAGAAGACATCCCACTAATGTCTTTGCCTTGAAAATTCCACCGTTTTCCATCCAACTTTCCAAATTTTATTCATGATTTTTGTGATTGAATATTTGGAACGTGTATCACAGTAATAGGGTAACCGGATTGTGTCCTTGAGTCCCTTTGATACAGAAGTGCAAATCGAGCTCCATTATTTATTCCCCTTATAAATATTCAGGAAGAATTATAAATAAAGTGTTTTTAAAGTTTTTAATGTATCTACAATGGTTAAAATTTACCAAATATTGCACTACCTTTCCTTCAATAACATTTTTTGTAAACGTTATTTTGTAATTAAACATTATTAAGGATAATTTCTTTTTCATACAACTTTCTATGCCTGGGGATGGACAAGCTAGACGACTATAATATGCTTAAAACTCCTTTTTATTTCGAACTTGCTTAAATCAAAATATTAATTACGAAAACATGCGCCGAATATAACAAACTGCGTTAGTTACAATGTTCTCATTCATACAATACTCATTCATCCCTCTTTCGATATCAGAAAGGCTTCAGTATTCGAAAGAATGAAGAGTACCATGTTGTCTGCACAGATCCGAAGAATGCGGCGAAAAGAGTCCAACTGTGAGAGAGCTGCTCCTGTGCCAGGTAGCTGAAAACCCAATTCGCACATCGCACAAGGTGACGGTTGTAGGCGTCGGGCAAGTGGGCATGGCGTCTGCTGTGAGCTTCCTCATGCAGGTCAGTGCTGACAAGGGCCTGTTATTTATTTAGTTAATAACTGACCATCGACCAGTTATTAACCAAAAAATTGTAGAGAAACCATACGGGTGACAGGAATATTTAATAAAGCGGCAAATTCATATGCATGTGAAAAAATGGAGCAGTTTTAAAGAAAAATTTGTTTACAATTTTTTTAATAGCCTTCAAAATTAACCAAAAACTATTCTCATTTTCAAAAGAGTACATGGCTTTTTAAAAATTAAATTTTAAAGACCCCATTTAATTAAGAAAAAGTTCCATCTTCAAAAATGTAGTTCGTTGAGGGAGACAAAATACTTAAGTCATTTTTGACAATTCAGAACATTCAGTGCATTCGGACTTGTGATATTTGTTATGCATCATTAATGTATTTGAACAAAAATTTTTAAAAAATTGAGCCACTTTTGAGAAAATTTCGAAAATGTCGTTGAGACGTTATGTAAAATACTTTGAAAACAATTAAAAATTTAGTAAATAAATATAATAAATACAAAATAATAAATAAATTTAAAAAATCGTTTGGAATTCGACAGTCTGCTACATCAACCAGATTGATAGGAAAATATCGTTGTAAATTTTGTGTATCTGTTACGCATTAGAGGTGTTCACAGACGTATAGCCGAAAACCACTTTTTCGTTATTAAGAACTCGCAGCACGTGAATTCTATTACAATCGTCGCCTATATTATTTGAATAGTATAAATATATTTTGCGGCTCTCACACGCAACGCAACCGTTCTTTATAAACGAGGTCTGAGCGATCTGAACGATCTGAAGAAAGAATGCAGCACTATGTCTACTACATCGTTAAATAACTCTTAATCGAAGTGTTCTAGGGCCTTAAAAACTAAAATATTGAGGCAGAAGGCCTCAAATAACCGTTCCTCATACCTTAATCTATAGGACAAGATATTCGTGGACATTCTATTAAATTTTTGCTGGTTAGGCACGTATCGGCACACACCGTGGTTTGCACAGACTGGCGAGGTTTATTTGCATAATTATTAATTCAAGATTCGCTCTCGCAGCAACAACTAGAAGTACTATTAATAGTTGTTTGATACAGATGAAGATAGTTTCTTTTGCGTGTAGTGAAAACGTGCATTTAATCTTTTGTGAGGTCTTAAAGTGCAGTGTACCTAATTGTGGAGGAAAGTGGGTGTTCAGTGAAGAGTGAAGAAGTGTATTGTAAGGTTTGGTTTGTGTTTTACCTGTACCAGTATTTTTGTAATGAGCAGTGATTCGGTAAAACTTTCAAGTCGTGGTCAGTCACGTAGCATTCTCAAGAGTAAAAAGCTTTTTTAATACTTTTGTGACTATCACGAAAAGCAAACAGTCAAAGAATATTGAATAATTACTTCAAATATTTTAAGGCAGTGTTGTGAATTGTTCCAAGAAATCTGTCAATAATCGTAAATAAATCTTTAGTGGACATTTCTTTTGCATATCAATTGCATTTTTTAAATTTGATAGTGTTAATACAATGGAAGTTACATTTACAAATTGTTAAACAAATAAATACGTTTCGTTAACAACTTTCCCTCTTAGAATGGAAATAGAAGAATAGGGAAGAGTGTGGAGTTGGACATGCGAGAGTTATGCGTGTATTACTTATATATACGCGCACAGGTACGCGTATGTATTGACTTATGACTTTCACTGACTTATGTTTCTTAAATAAAACACTCAAATAGAAACAGGGTCCTGGCCTGTGAACTCTGTTAGCTGGAGAATTAATCCTAACCTGAAATGCCAAATAACATGCATACATACATAAGATTAATTTCCTGTTGAATTGTTTGAATATTCTTTTGTCTGTTTCCAGAACGTGACAAAACAGCTGGTACTGATCGGGCGGAAGAAGGAAAAGGTCAAAGGCGAGAAGCTGGACCTACGACACGGTTCTGTCTTCATGCAGAACGCGCTTATCTTTGCGGGCACAGGTGAATACGACGCTGCTGGGTGAGTGGGCGATATTTGGAGTGATGGTTAAAAATATTAGGATTACACATGTGGTAATGAATTGTCACATGGCAACCATCCCCGAGTGTGTCACATAATTTAGAAATGTTCACTTTATAAGTAACCGATGAATTTTGTACAACTCTTCTCTGACTATTCTCAATGTTTTGTGGTACCATCGAAAAAAATATAGTGTTCCATTGAGAGCTCGACAATTGCGTAGATATCAACAACCAAGGAAACTCCTCTGTTGGCGTAGACTTATCGGTGAGCGCCGATTCGCAGTTGGTGGTGGTCACAGCGGGCGCGCGGCAGAAGAAAGACGAGTCAAGGTTGGCGCTGGTGCAAAGGAACGCAGACATCTTCAAGGCCTTGATCCCTGAATTAGTGAAGCACAGCCCGAACTGCATCTTGTTGGTCGTTTCGAACCCAGGTACGAAAAAATATCTTTCTTTAGAACCACTATTGGCTTAGGTGGCTCAGGGCATCAATTAATGTCACTGCAAGGGCTCAGACCGGAAAACTCTAGGGTCTGAGTCCCGACGGAAGCATGGTTTTCGACACCAGCTAGAGAGCAAGGTTGTCTTTAACCGCTGTCTCGATGAGAATTCTTGTGGCGAGCTGCTCCAATCGGTGATTTTTTTTCTAGTTTCTTCGGTCAATACCAGGTGACTGCCCTAGCAGCGTTCTTTTCTTCCTCTTCCTTGTCATATCCTCACCCCATTTGCACTAACATGCACTACACTACCGCACGTGTTGGGACACCAGTCGGGACACCAGTCGGGACACCAGTCGGGACACCAGTCGGGACACCAGTCGGGACACCAGTCGGGACACCAGTCGGGACACCAGTCGGGACACCAGTCGGGACACCAGTCGGGACACCAGTCGGGACACCAGTCGGGACACCAGTCGGGACACCAGTCGGGACACCAGTCGGGACACCAGTCGGGACACCAGTCGGGACACCAGTCGGGACACCAGTCGGGACACCAGTCGGGACACCAGTCGGGACACCAGTCGGGACACCAGTCGGGACACCAGTCGGGACACCAGTCGGGACACCAGACGGGACACCAGACGGGACACCAGTCGGGACACCAGTCGGGACACCAGTCGGGACACCAGTCGGGACACCAGTCGGGACACCAGTCGGGACACCAGTCGGGACACCAGTCGGGACACCAGTCGGGACACCAGTCGGGACACCAGTCGGGACACCAGTCGGGACACCAGTCGGGACACCAGTCGGGACACCAGTCGGGACACCAGTCGGGACACCAGTCGGGACACCAGTCGGGACACCAGTCGGGACACCAGTCGGGACACCAGTCGGGACACCAGTCGGGACACCAGTCGGGACACCAGTCGGGACACCAGTCGGGACACCAGTCGGGACACCAGTCGGGACACCAGTCGGGACACCAGTCGGGACACCAGTCGGGACACCAGAGCTTGTTGCGGATAGAGCAATGCCGCGCAAGCCGACGGGAGGGGGGAAAACAACCAGCTAGCCCACGTGTAGGTCGGCGCCAGATCTCGCCATCGCCACATATAGTGATCAAATTATGCACCAAACTTTCGGAACTAATTGCCATCGCCACTGACGCGCTCACCAAATAATCAATCAACACCGTGTGCACAGTGGACGTGATGACGTACGTGGCGTGGAAGCTGAGTGGACTGCCGTGCCACCGGGTGATCGGCTCAGGGTGCGCGCTGGATTCAGCGCGGTTCCGCTTCTTCATTGCGAGACGTCTGGGTGTGCGGCCTAGCAGCGTTCACAGTTGGATCATCGGGGAGCACGGCGACAGCAGCGGTGAGCTTTGGCCATAAACGCCATCCGCATTGCCGCCACAAAAACAACTGACTGACTTATGGGGTGCGGGTTGGTGACAACTGATTCAACTCACTTATGGTGGGGATTGGTGCGGGTGTGACGCAGTGCCCGTGTGGTCCTGCGTGAACGTGGCTGGCGTACGCCTTCGAGAGCTGAATCCTGCGCTGGGCTCTTCAGACGACAAGGAGAACTGGGCCGAGGTGCACAAGAAGGTGGTAAAGAGGTGAGCAGTGGACGTTTCTTACGTTTCAACCGGTAGAATATTGCCGTGATGACCTATGCAAAAATGCGAAAGGATGTTTTAGTTATTAATGATTGTATTATTGCAGTATATAAAAGATCTTAAGCAGAGTTTTTCTCCGAATCTTCGTTTTTAGACATTACTCTTATTAAAAACTATTCATAACACTTTTATCAAACAGAACTGAAAGATGAATTGAATTATGAAACAACTGAAAATTTGCAATCGATCATGTATTATTCTGAAATTTTCACTGTATTTCTAATCTGAAATTGTTCCACATATTCTTGAGATTTGTTTAATTCCCAGAACTTTGCTATTTGTGGATTGGAAGAAATCACTGTGTGTCAATATTATTTGCCAATAATCTGGCTATTTGTCTCGTTTGGTAGTTTAACTAGGAAAATTAAAGGAATGAAAATTCAGTTGATGTCTGTAAGATGGAATTTCTGAGAAATATGAATGTTTACTCTTCCATGATTGAAAATAAAACTGACGTACGGACCGATTTGTTAAAATTTGATTTTAGATATTCAAAATGGATTAAGTGTTGTTATATATTCGTACCGTAACATCTTGTTACAGTATTCTATAGATCATTAAACTCGGACTAACGGTCTCTGTTGATAATTCTCCAATCTAGAATTGAAATAAGATGTCTTACAGTACTTGTCTAATACATATCTTAAATACCTACCAGCAATTGGCAAATGTACGTACCGTTACCGACAGACCACACATCATGTGTCCGTCCTATGCGGTTAATGCGCTCTGTTGGTGTGCTGCGCAGTGCGTACGAGGTGATCAGCCTGAAGGGCTACACGTCGTGGGCCATCGCCCTCACTGTGGCAGCCCTCGGGCGCGCTGTCATCCGCAACACCGAGGAGATCAACGCCCCCTCCGTCTTCGCAAAGGTGGGCGTTCCCTACAGCACGCGCCAAGTCGTTCTTTACTCCGTTTGGGGCAAAATCGTAGAAACTTGCCCTTGAGACAACCTCTGGCTGACACGGGCTGCATTATAGCGCATTTTCTCCTTATCTCCTATAGTACACGTGGGATGCGTTTTGGAATCACCTCAACAATCACATGTCGAATTTTTGGACGTAAAATCATGGTCTTTAGGTCCAATTCGTTAGAGCCGTAACTTCGCCTACTTGCCAAAATTAAGTTTTGTTAGTGTTTTCACACGGATGGTCAAGATTAGTGCGGATGGTGAGGAATATTACAGTTTTTGTGCCCGAAAATCGGGATGCGTGATTAAATTGATGGATGAAAGCGTGTGTCACGCCTGACTTTGCGAGATTTAAAGCGTTTGAGCCGAAACTTAGAAAATATGAGAGGAGTATGATTAGTTGTCCCGTTCCGGAGATGTCATGCACTTTTTTAAAATGTAGAAGTAGTTGTTGAGTACATACCTAGTGACACTGAGAGGGAGAAAAGTTTAGGTATTGGGCAATGTTACTGGTTTCGTTTGGCACCTAATGAGCGCACTGTCAAATATTTTTGGAGAATGGGGAAGAGAATGTTTCTTGCCATACCCGTAGCCCTCATTTTCTCTCTTACACGTAGCGCCTTGCAGTTCAACCGCCTCTTGGACCCGAAACCCCGTTTTCCATACACCCCCTCGCTCTCCTTCCCCGCCTCCCTCCCGGACGACACGGTCGCACCTTTGCTCGACTTTGGCGACAGCTCCTCCCACCGCTCTTGAGCGCCGGAGGGTCGTGGGGGCGGCATTGCTGATATAGCTTCACGCGGCGCAGCGGTAGTCGCTTGGAACTTTCCGCGAGAGAGAATACGGCAGTATCAATTTTTTTTTATTTTTTACAAATGTTACGTACACATGTCCGTGACGTCATCAGGCATGTTAGTAGGCGGATCCATACGTCCGTATGAGATACTCTAAACCAACAACAACAAAAACGGTTAAAACAGTGTTACGTATATAGTGAACTTCCGTCCCGCAACAGTGTATGCTCCCGTAAGCGCCCGCTATCTTGGGTATTTACGATAATTTCAGCTGCCGCTGCTTTTAAGTTATCCAACGTAGCGGTCCGTTCATCTCAGTCTTGGGGTAATGTCAAGTAAAACACTTAAAGTTCCAACAAAAAGGAAAATACGTTGTTCGTAAGTTCTGGATTTCTAATCAATCGGAAAACTGTTACCTGCTCTGCTGTCGCGGATATTTTGGTTTTGTATCCTTGAAAAACCCATAAATTATATCAACTACTACAAGGTTTCGTCAATCTTCTAAACTCTTAAAGATAATACTATTATATAACTCTACTAATTGGGTAATTTACAAGAATTTCCCTGTAAATATCACGACTTAATCGTCAGGCGTTCATCATCTTACGAAATCTAGCCAGCTCCTCCCTAACAAACCCGTCTCTATAGCAACCCCCTACGCACCTCAATTGATGTATTTCTTTAAGTGTGAATAAGCTCGTATTAAGTTCTATATTTACATTTCGTGACGTAGTGTAATGTTAGGGAAGTACGATTACGAGGTCTTGTTGGCTGCACTTCAAGGTCGTTGGGGGGGGGGGGGGGGAGGGGTCGAATGCTCGAAGTTGTAATTGTGAGGATTGTGTGTCGCAGGAGTCATCGACAAGCACGTGTACGTCTCTTACATTCGTAAGACATACGCTAACCCCCCAAAACGATTAAAACAGTGTAATGATAAGGAAGTATGATTAAGTGAACATATTGGCTGCCCTGCTTTAGCTGTACCGCTCGCAAAAAAAACATCATGGTGGACGTACCGTTCGTAGTCTCGGAAGCTTCTCCCACCCTGTTGCAGCTGCGATTTCCCTTCTCTGCAACAAGGAGGCGCGAAGGCAATTGCGAAATCGCAGCTATCGCACGACCGTCACTCATCACCCTCATCTTCAGAAAGGGAATTCGCACTCCCAGGAGTCCCAAGAAGTGACGAATTCATCAATATACTTGTCCATAACATTCTCACATTACTGAAACCCTTCTTCAAAATACGGCTTTTTTCTGTTGATAATTTGGACAACTAGTACTGTAGAAACACGTAAGTTACCTTTCGTCTGATCACTCATCAGTTTCACTAAACTCGCAGTATTGAATTACCGCGCGACCCAGGAGAGAAAGACTGGGAGAGAGAGGGAGAGAAAGACTGGGAGAGAGAGGGAGAGAAAGACTGGGAGAGAGAGGGAGAGAAAGACTGGGAGAGAGAGGGAGAGAAAGACTGGGAGAGAGAGGGAGAGAAAGACTGGGAGAGAGAGGGAGAGAAAGACTGGGAGAGAGAGGGAGAGAAAGACTGGGAGAGAGAGGGAGAGAAAGACTGGGAGAGAGAGGGAGAGAAAGACTGGGAGAGAGGGAGAGAAAGACTGGGAGAGAGGGAGAGAAAGACTGGGAGAGAGGGAGAGAAAGACTGGGAGAGGGAGGGAGAGAAAGGCTGGGAGAGGGAGGGAGAGAAAGGCTGGGAGAGGGAGGGAGGGAGAGAAAGGCTGGGAGAGGGAGGGAGAGAGAGAAAGGCTGGGAGAGGGAGGGAGAGAGAGAAAGGCTGGGAGAGGGAGGGGGAGAGAGAAAGGCTGGGAGAGGGAGGGGGAGAGAGAAAGGCTGGGAGAGGGAGGGGGAGAGAGAAAGGCTGGGAGAGGGAGGGGGAGAGAGAAAGGCTGGGAGAGGGAGGGGGAGAGAGAAAGGCTGGGAGAGGGAGGGGGAGAGAGAAAGGCTGGGAGAGGGAGGGAGAGAGAGAAAGGCTGGGAGAGGGAGGGAGAGAGAGAAAGGCTGGGAGAGGGAGGGAGAGAGAGAAAGGCTGGGAGAGGGAGGGAGAGAGAGAAAGGCTGGGAGAGGGAGGGAGAGAGAGAAAGGCTGGGAGAGGGAGGGAGAGAGAGAGAAAGGCTGGGAGAGGGAGGGAGAGAGAGAAAGGCTGGGAGAGGGAGGGAGAGAGAGAAAGGCTGGGAGAGGGAGGGAGAGAGAGAAAGGCTGGGAGAGGGAGGGAGAGAGAGAAAGGCTGGGAGAGGGAGGGAGAGAGAGAAAGGCTGGGAGAGGGAGGGAGAGAGAGAAAGGCTGGGAGAGGGAGGGAGAGAGAGAAAGGCTGGGAGAGGGAGGGAGAGAGAGAAAGGCTGGGAGAGGGAGGGAGAGAGAGAAAGGCTGGGAGAGGGAGGGAGAGAGAGAAAGGCTGGGAGAGGGAGGGAGAGAGAGAAAGGCTGGGAGAGGGAGGGAGAGAGAGAAAGGCTGGGAGAGGGAGGGAGAGAGAGAAAGGCTGGGAGAGGGAGGGAGAGAGAGAAAGGCTGGGAGAGGGAGGGAGAGAGAGAAAGGCTGGGAGAGGGAGGGGGAGAGAGAAAGGCTGGGAGAGGGAGGGGGAGAGAGAAAGGCTGGGAGAGGGAGGGGGAGAGAGAAAGGCTGGGAGAGGGAGGGAGAGAGAGAAAGGCTGGGAGAGGGAGGGAGAGAGAGAAAGGCTGGGAGAGGGAGGGAGAGAGAGAAAGGCTGGGAGAGGGAGGGAGAGAGAGAAAGGCTGGGAGAGGGAGGGAGAGAGAGAAAGGCTGGGAGAGGGAGGGAGAGAGAGAAAGGCTGGGAGAGGGAGGGAGAGAGAGAAAGGCTGGGAGAGGGAGGGAGAGAGAGAAAGGCTGGGAGAGGGAGGGGGAGAGAGAAAGGCTGGGAGAGGGAGGGGGAGAGAGAAAGGCTGGGAGAGGGAGGGAGAGAGAGGGAGAGAAAGACTGGGAGAGAAATATTTGTTGCTTTGGAGGGGGAAGTTACGTTCGGGCATGCCCAGTGGAAGTTTTTTGACTATAGAATAGGTGGTAGAGGGGTTCGAACGTTCCAACGTTGGCCCGTGTGTCGCAGGGGTACTTCGGCATCGACAAGGACGTGTACCTGTCGCTGCCGTGCGTGCTGGGGCGGGGCGGCGTGTCACACGTACTGCGCATGCGCCTCACGGAGGAGGAGGGGTGCCGCCTACGCAGGTCGGCCGACGTCGTCCACGAGGTGGTGTGCAGCGTCAAACTTTGAACACCGCCTGTGGAATATGCTACGAATGGATTATTGTGTTTTATGTGTACAGTTAAAGCACTTAAAAAGTGTACGTGGCTTCTTATACAAAGCCATTAAACTTGTATATTATATAGGAGTTAATTATACCATAATCCTTTTTAAATACCTTGTTATTAAGTGTTATTTTAAAGGACACGATTACAGTTTGAACACTCTCATACTAGACAAGAAGTACTTTCTTGTATGATATATTATTTGATATGTTATCTGCCAAAATATGAAGATAGTTTAAATTTGAATTTGAAGCATACGGAACTGTGTTCCTAATTGTTCATGCGGCACTACTCAAAGATATTAACAGCTTCTTTTATGGTTAAATATTTTTGAATATTTTCTGTACTAATGCTAATGTTAATACGCTGTTCTAATTCAACTTTAGCACAGTTTTCTTCATTCCGTTATGTACATTTTAACTTTTCATCATAAAGTACAACTGTCAACTGCCGTATATGCAACTTTCCATTAATGAATTAGAAATATTATTATCCGATTCAATTTTCAATGAAATATAATACCCAATGACGTATTCTTTACCATAATTAATCAGCATGCCGTTTAGTTTCTCACTTTCCTCAAATAGAATTCCTGACATAAGTTCAGAATTATTTTTTTACCAGAGGACATTAAGAATTTAAATTAAAGAGACAACTATAAATATTTTTCTCAACAAAAAATCTGTCATAAGTAAAAAGTAGTCAATGTAGTAGAGTTTGGGATATTTTTTTGTAACGGGAGTTGTATAATAGTTGTTGCAATATTTCTCTCCGCGTAGGACAAATTGAAAGGTCATTGTAATAAGTGTGATTTAAACGTTGTAAATTCTCATTTTTTCACCCTTTAGAGGTTTATGGGGAACCGGCGTCAATGATTGTTTGGAGTGAAGCATTGGACAGGTTTTGAAACTTTCGGAGTGGGCTGTGTTCATGTCAATAGATTCTTATGGTACTTTGTCGGACCTTATATTATAGCAAATATTTTGAAAATTATTTTTTTAACTTATATATGTTCTATGAAATGGAAAACACAATAAAGTCATTTATCTGTTTGGATGTTGTCTAACTCCAGGAAAGATCGTGGGTTTGTGCGGTAAGTGCTAAACTTACCGGTGTACTAGATTTAAATAAAAAATATGATAAATGGAAGAAACAATTAACACTTTGGAATCTATGATGATGCGCCCAAAAAAGGGAAAAAATTCATCACCTACCTCTCCTCAACCGAGAGATAGACATCTACCGAGAGCTGCTCCATGGTCGAAGTCGAAAAGAAAGTGGCGCCAACTTAATCGCAATATAGCCTTTAAATACAGAAAATATAAAAATAGAACACAGTTCATATATTGCTCACGAAATTGCAAAATATCGTAACTCATATACTTTTTGAAATTGAGATTTCAATACATTTTCTAAGAATACACCTTACAAAATAATATAATCCAAAAATAATATTTTCCTGCTCATTTAATGAAAACAAAATGTTATACACCAATTATGATATCCAAATGTTATATAATTTGTAATATTCAATCAAAATCAAAATGTTGTATGCTACATACGTAGGTTAAAATAATTAAAAATTATCAAATACTTTTCACTGCAATGAGAAAGTGAGAAAATAGCGAAATAGAATAAGTTCAAATTCAAGGTCTAACTTGAGACCGATAGCTAACACACTGTTTTGACTCTGTCACATTTAGTTCTTGTTGGTTACGACATTTTGCATTTTTTGATTTTCTTGAATGAAGTCGTATGCTTCCACAGTCAGTGTTCTTGGCTCTTACGTTCATCTGAAACCCTTTGCCTTTGTCAACAAAAGCCCTGACGGCACGTTTACATCATTTGTAACATTCATCATAAACACTTTGCATCATAAACATTTCATCAACAATTCTTCATAAACATTTTGCATGTTGCAAAAATCGACGAGCCTATGTTTAACATTTAACATGCGGAGACGCACAATCTCTACTCCGTAGAAAGAAAGTATAAATACGAATTTAATGTTATGTCATTCATTTTGAAATATTTTATAATTGTTATTATTACCAGAACTTATATGAAGCACTTTAATAATGCTTACTCCTTAATGCACCTGTAATTCAACCATTACTTAAAAATTTAAAAGTTTATCTCCAAAATTCATTTTTTGAGTTGTGTCAATATTGCAGCCTGTAAACGATATTAATGAACCAATATTTTAGCAGCAAAACGCGGTTTACATAAATTACGTCATAATGATAAGGAAAGAAACTTCAGGGAGCTCTCATTTATAGTATGTGACTCTAAAGCACGGGATATTATTCACACTGAAGATAAGCAAAAAAAGTATTCTAGGAATTTTGTTAATTTCCGTTTGGCTTGGTTCGTATTCAGCGTTCATTGTTACGCCGATAATAGATTAAATAAATAGTACACGTAAAACATTTGCTGCCGTTAAAATACCTTAGTGCTCGGTTTGCCATTTACCTCGCTTGACAGTTTCACCGAAAAAGAAAAGAAACGCAGTCTCGCTCACTCTGTCGGCAGACGCCGTGCTGTGTCGCGGCAGCAGGTGTGAATTTCACGCCTGGAAGAAACCTTTTAAAATAAATTTTATCGAGGACAATTTTCTTTCGGGAAAACTGGACCTGCCATTCTTTATGAACGTCAAAGTAGAATTTGGGGTATTTTTTTGTAACGGGAGCTTCAGGCCACCCAGTACGAGTTACAAAGAGGCGTTGTAGAGTGAAAAAGGATTCATTTTTTGGGCGAAAATCATTCAATGGCAGTACATTTTGCGGCAAGCAATTAATTTCATCGGCAATTATTTTTTTCACAATTATCAGTAAATGAACCATCGTTCAATTTTCCAATCGAAATACCGCGAACCAGTCTCTTCGAAAAGTTCTAGAATGCTGCACCCTTCGGTAGCTCACCTAGTCCTTGAGAGATATCATTGAGAGTGAATCTTCTGCTTCTCGCTTTCTGTTGTTGACATTTGTTTACTTTTAGAAATTTCTAATCATGGTAACGGAACTGAAATATATCGATTTTTAATTTCAACCTGAGAGGAATTTTGTAAAGAAAATTACTTCGTATGTAGTATACGAAAAAATAATATCATTACAGTATTGTGTTGACATATGTATATTTACAGTAATTTTTAAGTGAAGGAATGGGAACTTACATAAATAATTAAATAAATATCAAATTGCAATTTTGCATATTTAAAATATGTTTTAAAACAAAATTATTCAATATTCATAAAGATATCTAAATCGCAATCTTTATCCATTGGAACATGACACCCCAATGCTTTTTAAAACTACCCTCACATTTCAAGTTGGTTGTTTGAGGTCATGGACGCTTGAGTTCTTACAAACGTACCCCAAATTCCTAAACGCCAAGAAGGTCATCTAATGAAAACGCATAAACTCTGAACGTATGAAAGAGTCATTTCAACAACGAGGCGACCACCATATAATAGTCATAATATCTACAATTTTGTTAGTAATATTGAATTTGAAATAACTGCTTGGATAATTTGGGGTTTAATTAAAAATATACTCCTCTGAATTTGATGCAAAGAAAAGTAAACATTTCGAGGATTCCTATACGAGACGTCCTTGTTCATTTGCTCAGTGTACTGCGATCACTTTCATTAATCATAAGTCATTTTATGTTGGGTTTCTAATGTCAAACTATTATAAATGAAATAACACTCCAACAGCATTGTGAAGGACAGGCATTCATTCATTCATGAAATTGGTGTTATATTATTTGCTTGGAGCCTACTCTGTGGTGCGTGAAAATGTATATATTTATATATAATTTTTATTTTCTAGATACTGTAAGTATATTCGAAATAACATAGGCAGTATTTACAAAAGTATATAATGCTATGGTTAATCGATTTCGATATTAGAACGGAAAACGTGTTCCGGTCTTCTATTACCAAGAGTGTTTTTTTTGTTTTGTTTTGTTTTTTTGTTTTTCAAAACCGTTCGTCCGTTCGTCCGTCCGTGAACAACACTGGTACCTAAACGATTCGCAGAATTTTTGCCAATATGAATTTTTCATTGCCGATCTGGAGCGACTCGAGACTCTACAATCTTGAAAATAATTCTTTAACTTTTTGGAGCAATATAGTTGAAGTGTCTGTAGGGCATTTTCAAACTTCTTTCAAAATCGGCTTCATTTTTTTTTAAAAAAAATGTGTGAGGAGTCCACAAGACAGGGATGTTTTAAATGGTGTTCGTGATATTTGGGACATTTTGAGAACGTCCTGTATTATATTACACACTACATTTTTCACTAATTTTTGTTTGTTTGCCAGACAACTGTGTTAATTAAGGAAGTGGAAATCCTACACCCAGAATAGTCACAGGAGATAGGAAACCAACTAGAACGAGAAAGTGTGTGCTATACTGCTGCACTAAACCTAATGCAAATATTATTTTTCTCTTGTTTCGAAGATCGCTGTACAGAATTTCATAAAGATCGAAATAAATCATAAAATTGTATAAAACACTTTACTTAAAATAATTTGAAAAGAATGTAGTCGAAGAGATGTCCAACAAAAATGTTTATTATAGTGAAATGACCATTTATTTGTGTTCCTTATCTTGGGCTTATTGCAATTCAATAGATTTTAGATTTTTCTGAGACCCGGACATTTTTTCTTTAACGAATACAATATACAACCGATATCCATTGACCTTTTGAATGATCACAATTTCTCATTAGTGAAAACAAAAGTAAGTAACTTCTCTTCATATTTCGCATTTATTAATTAATATTAATTAATATCATATTCACAGTAAAGTATAACATAGATAATTCTGCTTGATTTAACGCGCCAATTTATTTTCAGATTTGCTCACGTTAAAATTCTTTGCATTCAGAAGTCTTTGGGCGGGAGTTCACGAGGGAAGGCCTAGACTCGCTCTTTCAGCTGGCCATCAGGGCAGCGGCCAAGTCGCTAACTGAAGCTCAGTCTGCGTTTCGTACTGCAGGTGACGGGTCGTGGGCGGGGAGGGGCGATTCTGGAACATTGTTTTGTGGACAAGTGCTCGTGTTCTCGGAATGTCTGAAAGGTAAGCCCCATCTTCAAATTGTATTTGTGTTCATTTGACTCCAAGTTGCATGAAATTTGAATTTCGTAACTTCAGAAAGTTGGAAGCCTTTTAGTGATTCCTTAAGGTTGATGATCTTTTCTATACCGATAAAGAAGATTGACTTCATAAAACTAATGGTTTACATGAAAAATACTGAAAAATGGGATCTAAGATACTTGACTACGAATATTAAATTTAAAACTCGTTACTTTGAGCAAATTTTATTGATGGAAAAATCTTCGCCAAAATATTAGATATACTCGTGACCTCGCCACATAAAACATCATTTTCAATTCGCATGCGCTAGATATTCTGCTAGTCTTCATCGCTGAACTTTAATCATATACGCACTGGGCTGTTGCCTGCCATCACCTTGACTAAAAAGATAAATATTGTCGTTACAATATTGTAGTATCAATAGTGCGATACTTCTACTAGCAAGATATCTGCTCAATAAAAACCCTATGAAAACAGCTAACCAATCCTGCGTAGTAAAGAACTGTAAAAAAGGCAAAAGGGATTTAATTAATGGGAGCTTGTTAATGCACAGGCTGAGTGATGAGAGAATAAATGCAACCGACTATGACTAAAGGTATAATTCATCCTCGTTTAAAAGAATAAATACTTGGGTTGAAGTAGGAAACGCCCTCAGAGAAGCGTGGCGGAAGAGGGGGGGAAGGAGTCTCCTTGAGCCCTCCCTCAAATTACGCTAAGCGCTCTGATAGAATTGAATAAAACTTAGGGATAGGCGATTTTCATGGCTCGCTTTTCATACGTTTTGTCCCCGACGCATTGTAATGCCAATTTACTTTCAATGACAAGTTTTCTCGCTTCGCTCGCCCGGATCCAAGAACGGCGAGGCTCGGTCGGCCTTCGGTCCTCGCGTTCACTATAAACATCCTTGTCTATCCACTGCATGATTACCAATTCACTTTTATAAAAAAGCACTCTTCACGAAAGCCTCCAGAATTCAAACTGAGCAATTGCCGCCGGAGCAGGCAAAGTGCCTGTTTAAATGACTTTCGTAAGTTGTACTGTATACTAGACTTCAGAGAATACTTGTCTTATTTATCCGCAGACAAGATAAATATTAAAATTTAATCTTTAAATACCGCGATTCGTTCTGAAATTTTAATTATTACATTTTAATCTTCACGAATTTTTAATCATTGTACATTTTAAAAATTGATTCCATTCTAATCATAGGAGTCGGAGAATGTATCTTTATCGTAAATATAATATAAATAGTTATTTTCCTTCAATATTATTAGGCTACTTTAATACCGAATTAGTGATTTGCAGCAGGCAAAAACTGTCCAACAAAACTACCCAAAAATGTTTTCCAAAAAGTAAAACGTACACTACTAGAGAGCAAATAAAATACACTCACATAACAATACAATATATTAAATCGAAATAATTATTTTCTATATTCTCTTCTTCTCTTACAAAACGGGAGAAATTGATATGTAAATTAGGTTTCTGAAGAATGACACGACGATAGTTGTGCAGATGTGAAAGACAAAAAAATTCATAATATACCATTTAAACCACAATTAAATTCTTATATTCAATGTTGGTATTTATTTCAGGCGAATTCTGCCCCCCCCCCTTCTGAGCGCATTAAGCCACTCTCCTCCCCTACAGACCCTGCTGGGAGTGTACAAACGGACCACGTGGTTATACCGTGTGGTAAGCGACGGAGCTTGTGCAGTTCTTCTAGCTGGTTTTCAGCGTACGACCCAGCAAGCAGATCGCAGGGGACGAACGGGTGAACACCTCCACGATTAGGGGCAACACTGCGGAGAGACCTTGGGAGGGATGAAAATGTAGACGTAGTTTCTTGGGTTAGGTTCTGTTTAACTTCTTGTGAGAGGAATTATACGCGAGTTCTGGGTTGGGAAAAGTCTTGAGCAGTTTGGTGAATGGGGACAATTGGTTTAGCGGGAAAGATGTGGGCTTGCTTAGAAGCTTGTATGGTTTATTATGGTTTATTTGGTTGAATGTACAGGTGCTTTTGAGGATTGTTTTATTGTACTGATGGTTGTTGAGTGGGATCGTTGATTCGTGTGGGTAGAACGTGTCTTGCAAGTTTTCTTCGGCTGGCTAGTCTACTAAAATATTCCATATATAGTTTTAGAGTAGGGGTGACAAAGATTTGTAGAAGGCAAGAATAAATATACATGTAAAAATATCTTGCGTACGTATATGAAATGTACTGTGTATGCAAAGAAATGGGCAAAAAAAGTCCTGTACCTCGGAAAATGTAGTGTATGACGCATGCAAAGCATTAATTCGTAAGTAAACGTCGTACGAAGAACACAAGGAGTTCGGCGTAGGGCAGAGAGTGCGCCGTGGTGCACATTCGACTCCGTGCAACCGGCTGGAGGTTTACGTTTAGGGGACACAGCCTAGGCCGCCCCACGTCCCTCCTGTCCCGCAGAAATGGTGGCTGCAGGAAGTGGAACCAGGAATTGCACCCGGAGCGAGAGGGGCTGTAGCCACCTGGAACTTCTTTTTGTGTGAGGCCGTAGCTTAGGTAGTATGTCGGCCATTTGCCGGTTGTGTCAGCATTCGCCACTCGGTCGCCGCTTAAGACTGATCTTTCTGTTCTTTCCCGACTACTCGGTAAGGACTAATTGGAAAGCTGGAAGCAATACGCGCGGATAATGGCGTTTCAGCATATAGCAAGGAAAATTGTCGGATAAGGATGAGAGAGCTACAACGGTCGACGTCGAGTCATCTTGAGTCACCTATTGGGGTTCCAATGATCTTTCTGGCGTTGGTATAGACCCGTGGAAATTGAGGTGAATCGATGTTTCAAGGGATACGACGTGTATTAGAAACGCCTAGATCCACTTTGAATGCGTTCAAAAAATAAGGTTTCCGGCGACTGGGATAAATGTATGTATTTAGGTGTGTTGACGGGTGTGTTGACGGGTGTGTTGACGGGGGTGTTGACGGGGGTGTTGACGGGGGTGTTGACGGGTGTGTTGACGGGTGTGTTGACGGGTGTGTTGACGGGTGTGTTGACGGGTGTGTTGACGGGGGTGTTGACGGGGGCGTTGACGGGGGCGTTGACGGGGGCGTTGACGGGGGCGTTGACGGGGGTGTTGACGGTCAGCCATGTCGCTGATCTCAACACTTCCCAACCTGATGAAGCAGTGTAGCAAAAGATGACGTAGGCGTAAGCCAAAGAATATGTTTTCTAGTGTTTGCCAAAGGGTATCTTATTTAAAACACCTTGACCAATGGGTCCCAAATACCACTCAGAAATTTTGAGTTTAGGTAGGGTTGACAAGGTCTTGGGATAAACTTTGATCCCAAATGGGCGGGCACTGCGAAATGGGATAATGAAAGACCCAGTTTTGCTAGACGTTTTCGAACTATTCGGTTCTCTTCAGCATGGGCGGTCATCTTTTGCTATACTGTTTCAAATGGGATAATGGCGGCCACCTTTGCTATACTGTTTCGACTTTAATTCGTCTCATCAGCTTGGGAAGTGTTGAGATCAGCGAAATGGGTGACCGCATACCCAAGGACAGTAGTGGGGAGATTCTGGAAACGTTTAGGGTCGAACTTTGTACTTAACGAAGCAAACGCCTTTTGCCTTTTGGCTCACGCCTTTTGGCTTTTGGCTGCAACATGCACTTCCAGTTGGTGGTAAGTGATATTGTTAACAGGAGTATAGAACATTTGTAACAATGAGAAACATTACATAGTTCATATTCTATCCGCACGCAATACAATTACATTTCAAACAAAAAAGACAGGAAAGAGTTGCGCAATTGATACTTAGTCGTCGACAACCAACAGCAATTATAAACTTAAAGGCTTCCTTCCTGCAATGCAAGCCCTAAGACCAGTGAAACTTAGTGAAAGTCGACAAATCCCCAATCGTTAGACGGGATATGAAGGATGGATATGGTGGTGGGGATTAGGGGCGTTGCTTAGATGAATGAATTGTTTCATTAAACGGACAATTAGGTAATTATGTATGTCGATTTGTTGCTGTCTATTTGTTGGGCGTGTGAGTGTGAAATAGCATTGGGGTGATTGTAAAGCTGGTGGCTATATAATTTGGATGATGGCTTCAAAGTGTGGCTGTGTTGGTTAGATGGTCACAATTTAGTTGTGTAGCTGTCAACAAACAATTAAGCATTTGAAAAGAATTGGCGAATACTTCAATAAAAGGTCATACGTTATGCACTTCGCCTAATAGTATACAAAGTTCTGTTAACAAGTCTCAAGCAAAGGTGAATAGTATTGACAACTTACCATGTAAATATTATATTGTTTGGAAAAAAATATACAATTTCAAATACTTTAGAAGCGATTAAAATAAACGCAATGTTAATTTTTACAGGTGATTTTACCAAGGATGAAATTTTGCAATTTCGCTGTTTTGCTTGCCATGTTCTTGCAACCATCCCCGAAACAAATGAAGGACACGGCAAGAGGCGCTGACCACACCTCCAGCTTGGGCGCCATGGGTAGTTTCAAGAATGAACATTATAAACGTGCCCTGTGCCATCATCCATTCTGCACGGACGGATGCGCCATGGATTTCCTTAATAGTTTCTGGTAATTTTGTTCTAAGATTGTAGTGAGCATTTCATGGACGTTATATTTACGTTTTTCTATTTAATAAATTTTCAGAAAACATAATGCTGATTTGAATGTGTACCGATGTTGATAAGCTGTATGCAATCCATTTCCTTTTACGTGATGATTGAACAGTTTCTGTACCAGGGCAGATATACTTTCACTTTTTTCAAGTTCATATTTTTTCAAATAAATGTATCTATTTAATTAGTTGTTGTGCATTTCATTTAAAGTTTTGTATGTTTATATTTTCTTAATTTGGTCTTATCATACTTGAATATTTTTTTGTAAATTGTTACTGGCTGATATAATTATGAACAATTTGGTTATTTGTTTTGCAATTATTTTTTCTCTAAATTTCCATTTTTGAGTTTTAATGCTAATAACAGAATAATCCTTTCAGCAACGATGAAGTACACTACATGTTAACATTGGTCACTTTTTAAGTTATTTTAATATTGTACGTTTAGAAAGGACATGTGCTAGATTTTTGTTATACAAGTCTATAATATACAAAGGAATCGCAAAATGTGTTGGTAAGCGCATAACTCAACAACGCCTGGACCAATTTGGCCAATTCTTTTTGTTTAATGTTCGTTGAAGTTCAAGGATGGTTTTTACGTCGAGAAAAATTCGAATAATTGCCGGAAAAATCCTAAAAACATCCCTTTTATTTTTCCCCATACAAACGTTTTCTAACTAAAACGTAGTCAATTTGAGCTTTATAGCTATTGTATAAAGCACTCATTGTTGTTTAAACAATGTAGATATGTTCCTAACGTCAAAGAGTCAATTTGCACTTTATTACCGTTATACAAAATTCAAATTCAATCATATCTATCAAAACAGTGTGCGTTGGAGCACAGAATACATCGTTGGAGGATTTAATGTTGCGTTCCAAAAAACTATTAACAAAATAAGCTATAATATAGATATGCCTCCTATTAGACGAAGCAATTTAGGTAGAAGAATGCTACAAACCAAGCTAATTACCGATCTAATCACGCTGCACAAGAACGTGACGACCGAAATGAACATGAAAGAATTCGGATATCACAAACGCGTGAAGCGCGAGCGCTACATTCTACTAATAATCGCGCAAGTTTGAATCGAGCTGCTTTCAGTTACAATGTGTCAATTGACTACAGTAACTACCAATGTGTTGTTATTGGTTCTATGAACTCGGTTTGCACATATTGTAAGGCATTGAAATATGAAAACGAAGCTAATGGATTGTGTTGCGCAAATAGTAAAGTGAAATTGATACCATTGAACCACCACCAGAGCCATTGTACTCATTGGTTTCAGGAATAGGAACAGATTCCATACACTTTTTGACAAATATCCAACAATATAACAATTGCTTTCAAATGACTTCATTTGGGTCAACAAATGTAGTTCGGGAAAATTTTATGCCAACTTTCAAGGTATGTATTATAGCAGTTAATCATAATTATTTTATGTTCTGTCACCTAAGTTAAGATGTGTCACTAATCTTAAATTTCTTAATCATTAAGATCATAATCATCACTTAGTCATCATATTATTTGGTGAATCAGTTTTAGCGACACTTTTATTATTTTGAAACCCAATATAATTATTTGATAATAGATATTAGTTACAACTAATTAGGAGACAGATATAATTTTTAAGAACAAATATTATTTAAGTTTGATCACTGACAATCCATAAATTTATACCCCACATTGCTTATTTATTTTATTTTATAGTGTTTGGTACAAACATAATATTTTTTTTAATTTACAGATACAAGACCAAATATATCACAGAGCAGGTTAACTGTTACCAGTGTCAGATAGCAACTACAAAATCCTGCAAATTTATTTTATGGGCAATTCACCACAAGTAATTAATCTGCGTTGTGCACATAAAAATTTAGTAAAGAGGTCTATTGTAGAACAATTACAAACTTTATTTCATGAACACAATCAATTGATTATATTGTTTAAAACTGCCCTGGATCTGATGCCATCAGATAATCACAAAATTGTAATCAGAGCTGATAAAACACCTGCGGGTCAACATTCAAGACGTTTTAATGAACCAACTATTGATGAAGTTGCTATCGTAGTTGGAGAAAACTTGGAATCCCGTGATGTTTTACATCGTCGAATGATCAATTACAACGTATAAAGGAAACACACCGCTCATATGATGCACTGCAATATCCAATTATATTTTGGCAAGGTGAAGATGGCTATGATTTCTCAATAAAAATGATAAATCCCATTATAGGTAATTAAAATATTAGTTTAGCTATGGCGATAATATCTCAGTCCCTATATTATGTATTTTAATTTTATATTTCAATGTTATTAAAACAAAATCTATTTACAGGTTCCGAAATTACAAAAAAGTTCAGTTGAATGAACTATTATTCATACCGCCCAATGATTCGGGGAAACAAAGACAATCACATATTGAAATGTCGGCGATTATATCACAAATATATTGTTGACATGTGTGTTAAAATTGAAACGGAGAGATTAACATTCATCAGGTTGAATCAGACCAAACTCCGATCTGAAGAGTATATTCACCTTCGAGATGAGATTAATACTGATGGAAATGCACAGAATGTTGGTCGGATGACTATTCTTCCAGCAACACATATCGGAAGCCCTCGACATATGCACGAATATGCTCAAGATGCCATGTCGTGTGTTCGTCATTATGGTACAGCAGATTTGTTCATCACATTTACATGCAATCCGCACTGGATAGAAATCGAGCAGGAATTATTCCCTGGGCAATCACCCATTGATCGTAATGATATTACAGCCAAAGTCTTTAGACAAAAATTGAAATCTTCAATGGATTTCATCGTAAAACATGGTGTTTGGTGAGACACGATGCTGGATGTATTCTGTGGAGTGGCAGAAACGAGGATTGCCACATGCACACATTTTGATTTGGTTGGTTGATAAGATAAGGCCAAATGAAGTTGATGCAGTGATATCAGCTGAAATCCCTAATGTACAAGTAGATCCTGGATTGCATGATGTAGTTATAAAAAAATATGATACATGGTCCCTGTGGAACTCTTAATCAAAATTCACCATATATGATGGATAGTACATGTTCAAAACGATATCCATGGACATTAATATAAGAAACAATTACTGGTAATGACGGTTATCCACTGTATCGTCGACGATCGACAGCAGAAAATGGAAGATCAAAAATTGCCAAATTAAATCAACAAGATATTGAAATAGATAATCGTTGGATTGTTCCATATTCACCCATTTTATCAAAGACCTTCAAAGCACACGTCAACCTTGAATCTTGACATTCAGTGAAATCTATTAAATATATTTGCAAATATGTAACTAAAGGGAGTGATATGGCTGTGATTGAAATTGGTGCAGATAATTCCAATGATGAAGTTACCCAATACCAATTGGGCCGCTATGTTAGTAATAATGAAGCAGTATGACGAATATTTTGTTTTCCTATTCATGAGAGACACCCTTCTGTTGTTCACTTAGCTGTGCATTTAGAAAATGGACAAAGAGTGTATTTTACAGCACAGAACGCTGTACAAAGAGCTGCTCAGCCACAATCTACTACATTAACCAGTTTTTTTGAGACATGCCAAAACGATGATTTTGCACAAACATTGCTATATTCTGAAATGCCAAAATATTATACTTGGAATCAATCCTCAAAGAGATGTATTCGACGGAAAAAAGGAAAACAAGTTCCAGGATACCCAGATGTGTATTCCACCCATGCCATTGGTCGAATTTATTCAGTACATCCAAGCAATGATGAATGTTTTTATTTACGACTGCTATTAGTCAATGTACGTGGCCCAACATCATTCCAACATTTACGAACTGTTGATGGTGAATTGTGTGGATCTTACAGAGAAGCCTGTCAACGTTTGCAATTGCTAGAAAATGACGCTCATTGGGATCAAACTCTCAATGACGCTGTAATACCATCAAACGCTCATCAATTACGAACATTGTTTTCTATAATCATATCTACATGCTTCCCATCAAACCCAATTGATTTGTGGATCAAGTACAAAGATTATATTGTGATGATATTTTGTATAAAATACGAAATAGAATGGGAAATCCAAATCTACAAATCAATGAAGAAATTTGCAACGAAGCATTGATTTCAATTGAGGACATGTCCTTGATGATGTCACACAAACTATTAATTCAATTAGGCCTGGCAGCACCCAATCGTCCAATGCATGATGCTTTTAACCAAGAGTTGAAACCGAGAAAAAACTGTATGAACTCAACACTTTGAAAGAATTAATTCAAACAAATCTTCCACAGTTGAATGAACAACAGTATTATCTATTTAATACTCTTATGAAAGTAACAAATGATGAAACTGGAGGGATTTACTCCTTAGATGCACCTGGTGGTACAGGAAAAACTTTTTTGATTCAATTAATATTAACAACGATTCGCTCACAAAATAAAATTGCACTTGCACTCGCTTCGTCGGGAATCGCAGCAACTTTGCTTGAAGGGTCGAACAGCCCATTCAGCATTAAATTTCCATTAAATATGCAAAGCAATGAAACTACGACTTGCAACATTTCGAAGAGCTCTGCAATGGCAAAGGTTTTGCAGCAATGTAAATTATTTGGGATGAATGCACGATGGCACATAAAAAAATCTTTGGAGGCTGTAGACAGAACCTTAAAAGATCTACGGAGTAATCATAACCAATTTGGTGGTGCAATGAGTTTATTAGCAGGACATTTTCGTCAAACATTGCCAGTGATTCCACGATCAACACCAGCTGATGAACTCAATGCATGTCTAAAGTCATCCAATTTGTGGAAACATGTCAAAGTACTTCATTTAAGCAAGAATATTCTTGTCGACTTGCAAAATGACCAGTCTGGAAACAAATTCTCTAAACAACTTACTGATATTGGTAATGGCAAATTTCCTATAGACATGTTAACCGGCTGCATTAACTTTCCTCAAAGTTTTTGTCAGTTAACTCGATCAAAAGATGAACTTATTAAGAAGGTTTTTTCAGATGTTTCTCAAAATTACAGAAACCATGATTGGTTGAGCGAACGAGCTATATTGGCTGCAAAACGCATAGATGTAAATGAATTAAATTTTAAAATTCAAGAACAAATTACAGGCGAATCGAGGATATATAAATCAGTTGATTTGGCTACTAACAAAATGATGTGAACTATCCACCAGATTTTTTAAACTCGCTGGATTTGCCAGGATTGCCACCCCACAATCTTCAATTAAAGGTTGGATCGGTAGTTATAATGTTGCGAAATGTCAACCAACCACGTCTTTGAAACAGCACACGGTTAGCGATAAAAAATTACTAAACAACGTGATAGAAGCAACTATACTGAAAGGAAAGTATAAAGGAGAAGACGTTCTCATACCGCGCATCCCAATGATTCCGACTGATGTGCCGTTTGACTTTAAACGTCTACAGTTTCCAGTTCGGCTTGCTTTTGCTATGACCATAAATAAGTCCCAGGGGCAATCATTGTTTGTGGTATTAATCTGAAAAACCCATGTTTCTCACATGGTCAATTGTATGTTGCCTGTTCCCGTGTTGGAAAACCATCAGATTTGTTTGTCAATGCGCCAGGTAATCAAACAAAAAACATCGTATATCACAAAGCACTACAATGAAAATAAAACTGATTATTGTTAATAATTATGATTCACATGATTAACAATAAAGTGATTACTTACTTTTAAATGCTTATATAGGTTTTAATTAATTATATTTGTTATTCACAACGCCCTATCACCAGAGTGACGGTTCTGTTCAGGAGTTCTTTCCCCAGACTATGTAGGAACATGGAACACAGACTATGTAGGAAATATGTAGGAACAAAAAAGTCACATTACAAATTTTTCTGACAGGGCGAAGTCTGTCGGGTCCGCTAGTTATATAATAGAAAATGTTATGTTCCAGGTATAAAGTACAAAGGGAATCACATATACCACAAACCAATAGAAAAAAGCAAGCATGGATTCTGCATCATCTTCGTGGCTCTTGTTCAGTTGTCTTTAAATATCTTAAGAAGTTAGCCTTGAATGTTGGTGAATGATATAATTGTTTGGATTAAATGTGTACATTAAAATGACTTTGTGAAAGTGTTTATGTAAGATATGTTCAGTGTTTAATAGCAATTGGTGCAAATTAAAAATATAAGAAAATTTAAATACGCCGAGAAAAATGTTGAAAGTATTGTAAAATAAAAATCTCATCTTGTAAATTAACGGAAATTGAATCTCGTGTTCATTTCCTGTGAAAGGTGAAATTCACTAGTGTGACACATAAATTTTTTAATTGACTGAATTTTGTCAAGTAAAATTCTCAGCCAGAAGCACTAACCTCCCTTATGATTCACAAACCATTCGGAATACTAATGTATTTTATCACTGACAATATCACTAGTAAGAACACTCTGGTTAGGGTTAAAATATTAGATACACTTGTTAAAATCGGCATTACAACTACATGTGTAGTAGCCAATTTCATAAAATCAATACTTAAGAAATTCTGGCAAATATCGCACAAAATTGTTTGAAAAGTCTGTGCCTTGTGTAAAATTCTTGCCGCTGAAATAACAATAAATGCCTACTCGCCAGCAGCAGCCGACCAATGCCAATCTGCAGACTCGATTGAAACTTGAATAAAGCTTTGCAACATTCTAGAATTTTCACCAGTAACTTTAAATAAAGCCTTACCCTCTTATCCTTGACACAATGTGGGTTAGTTTGGCCACACTAGACTTTTCTACATTATGCCACCTGGGTAAGCTACACGTAGAGAATTCTGCTGGACCACGGACACCATAGTAAGTGAATTGGCATAGTTTTAAATTGTAATAAAAAAGCTCATTGGGCTTGTGGCACAAGTCCATTTCGGCGTAAGACAGGTCATGGCAGGTCAGGGTATGCCAGATATTCGCTCATTTCAGCGCTTCGCCGTTTAATGTTTGGATTCAATATGAAGCCACTTTCCCTTTAAAGTCTTCAAAATAAAGTTCTATCATGGAATATGACAGTTTTGAAGGGTAATAAGTGTGCAGATTACGAAATCGAGTCATCTGAGAGATAACTTATTTTTTCAAGGGTGCCAGGAAAGTAATATTCGTAACATAAATGTACAAAACATCAATTTTATAATGCCATTTTTGTTTATAACATTTAACAGCCAATGGATAGCACAAGAGTGAAGAGGAGGAAAGTGGGGTGTTAAGAATTCCAGTCGGACCTCCGTTTGTCAAAATTATCTAAAAAATCTATTAATTTTTGTCTCTTGAAAATTCCATTTAAAAAAATGGTCACTATATCAAAAATTATTTCTATATATCGAATTCGTTTTCTGACTTAATATTTTTCTATGTAATAAAAATATACAATACGCACACTAAATTATGTTCAACAGTTTCGGATCGAGAGAAAAGGTTCCAGGCAAAATGTTTGTGGGCTAACACGTGTAAACATCGTTTCTCCTTTTCACTCATTCGTGCAATTAACTGGCAGTTTAATGATAGAATGAAAATTTTTGACTTTATGGTGTGTATCATATTGTTCAAGACTTCGAAAATTATTTATTTAACTTTCAATTCAATTATCAATAAAGTCATAAGTCATGATTAACGAAGTCAATTGAATGGTTAAGGCAGGTACGTATGCAATACCAATCTCATATTTCTATTCATATATATGTGGTAAGAATGATTAAAATATTTGTTCATTATATTTTGTTAACTTTTCAATTTTACCTAATTTTTCCGAAACTGTTTAAAAGAACTTGTTTTAAATAAGCAATTTAAAAAATTGTAATTATTTCTATATATCAAGGTTTCTGTTCACCAAATATCGAAGGAAAGTCTGATTCGATATACGCAGTTACGAATGAAATAAAGGTTTGAGAAATGAGATTAACAATACATAAGTGTAATGCCTCATAGTTCTAAAGTAACGTCCCAGAGTGTACAAGAAGAATAACTTAAACAAGAATGGAGATATAAGAACGAATTGTTGAATGTAATGTAGACGAGGTTTGATAGAACATTTCGTGTTCTTCTTTATCCAAGTTTTAAAAATTCAAATAATTCATAAGTATTATTGAATAATAGATAATTGTGTTATTAGTAACTTATAAAAATCGGCAACTAAATAAACCATTAAAATGTGTACTAAGAATTGATAATGACATTGATGACAAAATACAAATTTTCTGCGTGTGTGTGAAAATACTATGAATCTGAATAATGCGATAAACCATATCGTTTTATATTCTGCCTAAAAAAGTCCTCTTACTCGTCAAATAAGGATTGAGAACACCGCTCATGGCAAAAATGATGCATGACGTGAAAACAATAAATTGCGTGATGTAAAAGATGGCTGCATTTTCAGCCCTCGCGGAGCTATTTCATTGACATGAACGCCAAAAGGTAAAGAAAAAAAATAGTTTGCAATGTTACACGTCACAAAGTGCCAAGATCCAACTTGACCAGTAAAGTTAGTTTGTGGACACACTTGGAAGTGAGAACACCACGTTGCCCCACAGTTTTTTCAAAGTCAAAAGGTATGTTACATATATGATGAGGAAGAACGTTCTAACGAAAGTCGTTGCTCCCTGCGTTAGTTTTGGCTTAAAGAGTGAAGGTTGCGGGTTCGATTTCTTGAAAATGACATTTTATTTTACCAAACTACATGAACGAAGAATACGTAATGTAGAATAATTTGGCGGCGATCTGGTGCGTGTCACGATGGGGCCGTGCATGCATTGCCGCTTGCGGAAGAGGAGGTCGCGGGTTCGAATCCCGCCCTTTTCGGGGGATTTTCGAAGGAGTGTCGTAATGAATCTTAATGTAATAAAATATTACAAGTTTCATTACGATATTCCCGGACGAGTCTCGTAACATATAAGTGTTTAAAACTTATAAGTTTCGTTACGTGGCTCTTCTACAGGAAATCCCCCGGAGAGGGAATCCTCCGCCGGGAGTCGTCGCGCGTCTGAATCTTCTTCGAAAAGCAAAAGCATGAGGCCCCATCGGGGGGCGTTTTGCAAAAACCTTTGCTGATTATTATAGCAAAAATTCATCAAAATGCCCTTCGCATGGCATCACACTGGGACCTCCCAAAGCAGAGCAGACGGGGGCGGGCTGGGCGGAGGCGTCCCGGAGCACGGGCCAGCCTCGAACCCGAATCCTCCGCTTTGTTAGGTCTCACTGCTAGCCATGCGCCACCAGGGCACGAAAGCAATGCTAGTAAATCTTCCATATGAAGTCAACAACCAGTTAGATACTTGTTCACATGGTAAAAATACCGCACCCGATTCCCTTCAAGATACGAACACGCAAGCTTCTGCGCCTAAGGCAGAGACTTTGTCACTGTGCAACTACTGATCACGGAGGACCATTCCATTCTTAAGAAGTTTAATTACTTTCTATGTTAACAGTGTCTTCGGCTCTCACATGCAATCTCTACATATATCAAACTGTTTTGCGCATAAACATAATGACAACACATAATGACAATGTAAATTGAGCCAGGAAGTACTGACACTTTTTATCATGACAGTAGGCAACACATTTAGTTTTAATAAAAAGGGCGAATAAAAAGCATTTATTCTGCGTAATATACGAGTGAAAAAAGTTATGAGAGCTAAAAAAGCATCTTGTAAAATAAATATTTAAGAAAAATCAGTTTAAAAATGTTTACATTTTAATCTTTTCTAAAATTTACATTAGCACTAATATAAATATTTTCTTTGCAATCTTCATACCACATGACGATAATTTTTTTGGCATTCAGCTATAAGATATTAGTTTTCAGATTCAGTGCTAAAATTAATGTTATTGGCTTAATTTATGCTAAATTTAACTAAAAATAATACATTTCTGTATCGTAAGTACGATATCTTTCAACCGACACGCATTCTCTACGAAATGCTATTTTGCACTCTTTTGAAACTTGAAATGGCGCAGTAAAATTCTTTTTCTTGTTATCAATCTTACAACTGATCCCAATGTGCGCAATACCGCTTTTATAAAGAGTGCACATGTTTGTGAGAAGAAATAGAAAAACGTAACAGAGGAACTCCGAGTGTCACATTGAGATCGCGTAAGCATTACCGTTACGGAAGACTCATCCGTTGTACAGTCACGAAAAGTCTACGCAATGTGTAAAAATACAGTATCGAAGCTTATGAAGCAATGTGTAATCCTTTAGATTCTAAGGGTAACCAAAAAGCAGTAACTTAGTACTTGTTAAAACAAGGAGCTCTGCAGATGGTCCCATAGCTCAGTGGTTAAGGGGTCTGTCTTGTGTTTGGAGTTCCTGGGTTCGATCCTGGTCATCGTCGTTTGGTTTTTTCCACAGTATCGTCTTCAGATTCGAAGAATAACTAAAGAACAGTAAGATAAGGAGCGACCGGCGCGTGTCACGATGGGGCCGTGCATGCATTGCCGCTTGCGGAAGAGGAGGTCGCGGGTTCGAATCCCGCCCTTTTCGAGGGATTCCCGTGGAGCCTCGTAACGAAATTAAAGTAATATAATATTACAAGTTTCGTTACGTTGCTCTCGGAAAAGTCTCGTAATGTTATAAGTACTATTTAAAACTTATAAGTTGCATTACGGGGCCTTTCCACCGGGAATCACTCGGAGAGGGTCTCCTCCGCCGGGAGTCGGCGCGCGTCTGAATCTTCTTCGAAAAGCAATAGCATGAGGTCCCATCGGGGGGCGTTTTGCAAAAAGTTATGCTGAATGTTATGGAAAAATTCATTAAAATGCCCTACACATGGCATCACACTGGGGCCTCCCAAAGCAGAGCAGACGGGGGCGGGCTGGGCGGAGGCGTCCCGGAGCACGGGCCAGCCTCGAACCCGAATCCTCCGCTTTGTTAGGTGTCAATGCTAGCCATGCGCCACCAGGGCACGAAGGCAACGCTAGTAAATCTTCCATATGAAGTCAACAACCAGTTAGATACTTGTTCACATGGTAAAAATGCTGTGATTGTTTCTCCCCAAGATACGAACCCGCCACCTTAAGGGTGACAGGCTATCACTTTACCACTACGCTACAGAGAGTACTGAAGATCAACGTTTTCCACTTCTCCGCAATTTAACATGATAAGTGGAAAACGTTGATCTTCAGTACTCTCTGTAGCGTAGTGGTAAAGTGATAGCCTGTCACCCTTAAGGTGGCGGGTTCGTATCTTGGGGAGAAACAATCACAGCATTTTTACCATGTGAACAAGTATCTAACTGGTTGTTGACTTCATATGGAAGATTTACTAGCGTTGCCTTCGTGCCCTGGTGGCGCATGGCTAGCATTGAGACCTAACAAAGCGGAGGATTCGGGTTCGAGGCTGGCCCGTGCTCCGGGACGCCTCCGCCCAGCCCGCCCCCCGTCTGCTCTGCTTTGGGAGGTCCCAGTGTGATGCCATGTGCAGGGCATTTTAATGAATTTTTCCATAACATTCAGCATAACTTTTTGCAAAACGCCCCCCGATGGGACCTCATGCTATTGCTTTTCGAAGAAGATTCAGACGCGCGCCGACTCCCGGCGGAGGAGACCCTCTCCGAGTGATTCCCGGTGGAAAGGCCCCGTAATGCAACTTATAAGTTTTAAATAGTACTTATAACATTACGAGACTTTTCCGAGAGCAACGTAACGAAACTTGTAATATTATATTACTTTAATTTCGTTACGAGGCTCCACGGGAATCCCTCGAAAAGGGCGGGATTCGAACCCGCGACCTCCTCTTCCGCAAGCGGCAATGCATGCACGGCCCCATCGTGACACGCGCCGGTCGCTCCTTATCTTACTGTTCTTTAGTTATTCTTCGAATCTGAAGACGATACTGTGGAAAAAACCAAACGACGATGACCAGGATCGAACCCAGGAACTCCAAACACAAGACAGACCCCTTAACCACTGAGCTATGGGACCATCTGCAGAGCTCCTTGTTTTAACAAGTACTAAGTTACTGCTTTTTGGTTACCCTTAGAATCTAAAGGATTACACATTGCTTCATAAGCTTCGATACTGTATTTTTACACATTGCGTAGACTTTTCGTGACTGTACAACGGATGAGTCTTCCGTAACGGTAATGCTTACGCGATCTCAATGTGACACTCGGAGTTCCTCTGTTACGTTTTTCTATTTCTCCTCACAAACATGTGCACTCTTTATAAAAGCGGTATTGCGCACATTGGGATCAGTTGTAAGATTGATAACAAGAAAAAGAATTTTACTGCGCCATTTCAAGTTTCAAAAGAGTGCAAAATAGCATTTCGTAGAGAATGCGTGTCGGTTGAAAGATATCGTACTTACGATACAGAAATGTATTATTTTTAGTTAAATTTAGCATAAATTAAGCCAATAACATTAATTTTAGCACTGAATCTGAAAACTAATATCTTATAGCTGAATGCCAAAAAAATTATCGTCATGTGGTATGAAGATTGCAAAGAAAATATTTATATTAGTGCTAATGTAAATTTTAGAAAAGATTAAAATGTAAACATTTTTAAACTGATTTTTCTTAAATATTTATTTTACAAGATGCTTTTTTAGCTCTCATAACTTTTTTCACTCGTATATTACGCAGAATAAATGCTTTTTATTCGCCCTTTTTATTAAAACTAAATGTGTTGCCTACTGTCATGATAAAAAGTGTCAGTACTTCCTGGCTCAATTTACATTGTCATTATGTGTTGTCATTATGTTTATGCGCAAAACAGTTTGATATATGTAGAGATTGTATGTGAGAGCCGAAGACACTGTTAACATAGAAAGTAATTAAACTTCTTAAGAATGGAATGGTCCTCCGTGATCAGTAGTTGCACAGTGAGAAAGTCTCTGCCTTAGGCGCAGAAGCTTGCGTGTTCGTATCTTGAAGGGAATCGGGTGCGGTATTTTTACCATGTGAACAAGTATCTAACTGGTTGTTGACTTCATATGGAAGATTTACTAGCATTGCTTTCGTGCCCTGGTGGCGCATGGCTAGCATTGAGACCTAACAAAGCGGAGGATTCGGGTTCGAGGCTGGCCCGTGCTCCGGGACGCCTCCGCCCAGCCCGCCCCCCGTCTGCTCTGCTTTGGGAGGTCCCAGTGTGATGCCATGCGAAGGGCATTTTGATGAATTTTTGCTATAATAATCAGCAAAGGTTTTTGCAAAACGCCCCCCGATGGGGCCTCATGCTTTTGCTTTTCGAAGAAGATTCAGACGCGCGACGACTCCCGGCGGAGGATTCCCTCTCCGGGGGATTTCCTGTAGAAGAGCCACGTAACGAAACTTATAAGTTTTAAACACTTATATGTTACGAGACTCGTCCGGGAATATCGTAATGAAACTTGTAATATTTTATTACATTAAGATTCATTACGACACTCCTTCGAAAATCCCCCGAAAAGGGCGGGATTCGAACCCGCGACCTCCTCTTCCGCAAGCGGCAATGCATGCACGGCCCCATCGTGACACGCACCAGATCGCCGCCAAATTATTCTACATTACGTATTCTTCGTTCATGTAGTTTGGTAAAATAAAATGTCATTTTCAAGAAATCGAACCCGCAACCTTCACTCTTTAAGCCAAAACTAACGCAGGGAGCAACGACTTTCGTTAGAACGTTCTTCCTCATCATATATGTAACATACCTTTTGACTTTGAAAAAACTGTGGGGCAACGTGGTGTTCTCACTTCCAAGTGTGTCCACAAACTAACTTTACTGGTCAAGTTGGATCTTGGCACTTTGTGACGTGTAACATTGCAAACTATTTTTTTCTTTATCTTTTGGCGTTCATGTCAATGAAATAGCTCCGCGAGGGCTGAAAATGCAGCCATCTTTTACATCACGCAATTTATTGTTTTCACGTCATGCATCATTTTTGCCATGAGCGGTGTTCTCAATCCTTATTTGACGAGTAAGATGACTTTTTTAGGCAGAATATAAAACGATATGGTTTATCGCATTATTCAGATTCATAGTATTTTCACACACACGCAGAAAATTTGTATTTTGTCATCAATGTCATTATCAATTCTTAGTACACATTTTAATGGTTTATTTAGTTGCCGATTTTTATAAGTTACTAATAACACAATTATCTATTATTCAATAATACTTATGAATTATTTGAATTTTTAAAACTTGGATAAAGAAGAACACGAAATGTTCTATCAAACCTCGTCTACATTACATTCAACAATTCGTTCTTATATCTCCATTCTTGTTTAAGTTATTCTTCTTGTACACTCTGGGACGTTACTTTAGAACTATGAGGCATTACACTTATGTATTGTTAATCTCATTTCTCAAACCTTTATTTCATTCGTAACTGCGTATATCGAATCAGACTTTCCTTCGATATTTGGTGAACAGAAACCTTGATATATAGAAATAATTACAATTTTTTAAATTGCTTATTTAAAACAAGTTCTTTTAAACAGTTTCGGAAAAATTAGGTAAAATTGAAAAGTTAACAAAATATAATGAACAAATATTTTAATCATTCTTACCACATATATATGAATAGAAATATGAGATTGGTATTGCATACGTACCTGCCTTAACCATTCAATTGACTTCGTTAATCATGACTTATGACTTTATTGATAATTGAATTGAAAGTTAAATAAATAATTTTCGAAGTCTTGAACAATATGATACACACCATAAAGTCAAAAATTTTCATTCTATCATTAAACTGCCAGTTAATTGCACGAATGAGTGAAAAGGAGAAACGATGTTTACACGTGTTAGCCCACAAACATTTTGCCTGGAACCTTTTCTCTCGATCCGAAACTGTTGAACATAATTTAGTGTGCGTATTGTATATTTTTATTACATAGAAAAATATTAAGTCAGAAAACGAATTCGATATATAGAAATAATTTTTGATATAGTGACCATTTTTTTAAATGGAATTTTCAAGAGACAAAAATTAATAGATTTTTTAGATAATTTTGACAAACGGAGGTCCGACTGGAATTCTTAACACCCCACTTTCCTCCTCTTCACTCTTGTGCTATCCATTGGCTGTTAAATGTTATAAACAAAAATGGCATTATAAAATTGATGTTTTGTACATTTATGTTACGAATATTACTTTCCTGGCACCCTTGAAAAAATAAGTTATCTCTCAGATGACTCGATTTCGTAATCTGCACACTTATTACCCTTCAAAACTGTCATATTCCATGATAGAACTTTATTTTGAAGACTTTAAAGGGAAAGTGGCTTCATATTGAATCCAAACATTAAACGGCGAAGCGCTGAAATGAGCGAATATCTGGCATACCCTGACCTGCCATGACCTGTCTTACGCCGAAATGGACTTGTGCCACAAGCCCAATGAGCTTTTTTATTACAATTTAAAACTATGCCAATTCACTTACTATGGTGTCCGTGGACCAGCAGAATTCTCTACGTGTAGCTTACCCAGGTGGCATAATGTGGAAAAGTCTAGTGTGGCCAAACTAACCCACATTGTGTCAAGGATAAGAGGGTAAGGCTTTATTTAAAGTTACTGGTGAAACTTCTAGAATATTGCAAAGCTTTATTCAAGTTTCAATCGAGTCTGCAGATTGGCATTGGTCGGCTGCTGCTGGCGAGTAGGCATTTATTGTTATTTCAGCGGCAAGAATTTTACACAAGGCACAGACTTTTCAAACAATTTTGTGCGATATTTGCCAGAATTTCTTAAGTATTGATTTTATGAAATTGGCTACTACACATGTAGTTGTAATGCCGATTTTAACAAGTGTATCTAATATTTTAACCCTAACCAGAGTGTTCTTACTAGTGATATTGTCAGTGATAAAATACATCAGTATTCCGAATGGTTTGTGAATCATAAGGGAGGTTAGTACTTCTGGCTGAGAATTTTACTTGACAAAATTCAGTCAATTAAAAAATTTATGTGTCACACTAGTGAATTTCACCTTTCATAGGAAATGAGCACGAGATTCAATTTCCATTAATTTACAAGATGAGATTTGTATTTTACAATGCTTTCAACATTTTTCTCGGCGTATTTAAATATTCTTATATTTTTAATTTGCACCAATTGCTATTAAACACTGAACATATCTTACATAAACACTTTCACAAAGTCATTTTAATGTACACATTTAATCCAAACAATTATATCATTCACCAACATTCAAGGCTAACTTCTTAAGATATTTAAAGACAACTGAACAAGAGCCACGAAGATGATGTAGAATCCATGCTTGCTTTCTTCTATTGGTTTGTGGCATATGTGATTCCCTTTGTACTTTATACCTGGAACATAACATTATCGATTATATAATATTGCTATTTTTTTGCACATAGTGGAATTGGCAGTTTTATCAAATTATTTAAATTCAAATGAATGTCTTAAGGGATTCTTTTGAAATAGGGGATATAGGGATTCTTTTGAAAGGGGGATCATCTTGATAATGTTATTGGTTGGTTATTTGACAATCCTTGATTTTGTTAGTAATACAAAAAGAATTCATTACATGGTAAAACATAATAAACATTTGAACATGATATGAACATCTCATATGACCCAAAGCTTGGTTAATTTAAATTGGTTTTGTCATACCTCTAATAATAAGGGAACATCATCATATCGCTATTAATCACCTTGTTTATATTAACATTTATCATTATGTAGACGTAAGCTTCCGCGGCTCGAATCCATAAATTCTCGGCTATCCGGGCGACTCCGCGTTGTCCGTCCGACTACGGGGAAGTCTGGCGCGGGGTCCACGTTGGCCCAGACCGCCAGCCAACCTGGGTGACCTCTCCGCCAATCACTGCGCACCTGCCCTTCCCGAGCGCCCAGGCAGGATAGTGTAAATCACCGGGCGCGTAGCGCTGCAGTGTCACTGCCCTGAGGAAGCCTGCGACATGTCAGGCGAAACGTCGGCCTCCCTGCCAACGGCGCGGCGTCTCCCGGATAGCCGAGAATTTATAAACATTCATCATTGTTTTGTATACATCTACTGAGATATCGCTACTGTACACCATGGCTATATATCACCTTTACATGACTTTGTAATTAATGAAAACGTACTCTTTTAGAAACCAAAATATAGCTACATAACGCGGCAAATATTCTTATCTTCCCACCCACATCACATGTAACATTCCCCTCGCTCCGAACCCTAGTTATGATTGTGACCACTCCAAAAATTGAAATATAAACAAAAATCTGACTGAATACCCTTACAGTAGCAGTTTCCTAACAGTCGCATCATCCATCCGCGCTGCGATGCGTCGAACGTGATCGGCCGTTGTGCAAACAGTTGCCGGGTGGCCTTGAAGCGCCGCTACCGTTCGTATCTGCCCGTCCCTCCGTCGCTGCCTCCTTCCTCCCTACCAAATGCAGGCCACCTCGTACCTCGTTCCCTTTGTTCAAGCACGAGCTCGTATGTCAGCCAGTATTCACACACAATGTTCTTTCCTTCCTACACACATATCTATCTCCCGTATTATTATTTCACTGACTACACGTCACTTCATCGTATTCATCATTCATTATCACAGTCTTGTCCTAATTGCCAGTTTCTACAATTGTCTTCAGTTTTCGTAACGCCACTTTACACGATGTTAACCGATTATTCGTACTTCGCTTCAGAATGCACGTCCGCCACCGTATTGTCACCGTTGCCTTCTAGCACTCTCCTTCTCCCCTCCGCTCGCATGGTTACCTTGATTCCCCTTCTCGTGGTGGATTCCTTCTTTCCGTAGTTAGTCTTGACCGCGCCGAATATGAATGCGTTTTCTCGGACCAATGACCATAGGGTCAGAATGTGTATGTAGTTGTGTGTGAGTGTGTGTATGTAGAGAGTGTGTGTGTGTGTGTGTGGATGTAGAGTGTGTGTGTGTGTGTGTGGATGTAGAGTGTGTGTGTGTGTGTGTGGATGTAGAGTGTGTGTGTGTGTGTGGATGTAGAGTGTGTGTGTGTGTGTGAATGTAGAGTGTGTGTGTGTGTGTGTGGATGTAGAGTGTGTGTGTGTGTGTGGATGTAGAGTGTGTGTGTGTGTGGATGTAGAGTGTGTGTGTGTGTGGATGTAGAGTGTGTGTGTGTGTGTGGATGTAGAGTGTGTGTGTGTGTGTGGATGTAGAGTGTGTGTGTGTATGTAGATGTAGAGTGTGTGTGTGTGTGGATGTAGAGTGTGTGTGTGTGTGGATGTAGAGTGTGTGTGTGTGTGGATGTAGAGTGTGTGTGTGTATGTAGAGTGTGTGTGTGTGTGTATGTAGAGTGTGTGTGTGTGTGTATGTAGAGTGTGTGTGTGTATGTATGTAGAGTGTGTGGATGTAGAGTGTGTGTGTGTGTGTGTGGATGTAGAGAGTGTGTGGATGTACAGTGTGTGTGTGTGTGTGGATGTACAGTGTGTGTGTGTGGATGTACAGTGTGTGTGTGTGTGTGGATGTACAGTGTGTGTGTGTGTGTGTGTGTGGATGTAGAGTGTGTGTGTGTGTGTGTGTGTGTGGATGTAGAGAGTGTGTGTGTGTGTGGATGTAGAGAGTGTGTGTGTGTGTGGATGTAGAGAGTGTGTGTGTGTGTGGATGTAGAGAGTGTGTGTGTGTGTGGATGTAGAGAGTGTGTGTGTGTGTGGATGTAGAGAGTGTGTGTGTGTGTGGATGTAGAGAGTGTGTGTGTGTGTGGATGTAGAGAGTGTGTGTGTGTGTGGATGTAGAGTGTGTGTGTGTGTGTGGATGTAGAGTGTGTGTGTGTGTGTGGATGTAGAGTGTGTGTGTGTATGTAGATGTAGAGTGTGTGTGTGTGTATGTAGATGTAGTGTGTGTGTGTGTATGTAGAGTGTGTGTGTGTGTATGTAGAGTGTGTGTATGTAGAGTGTGTGTGTGTGTGTATGTAGAGTGTGTGTGTGTATGTAGAGTGTGTGTGTGTATGTAGAGTGTGTGTGTGTATGTAGAGTGTGTGTGTGTATGTAGAGTGTGTGTGTGTGTATGTAGAGTGTGTGTGTGTGTGTGGATGTAGAGTGTGTGTGTATGTAGAGTGTGTGTGTGTGTATGTAGAGTGTGTGTGTGTGTGGATGTAGAGAGTGTGTGTGTGTGGATGTAGAGAGTGTGTGTGTGTGTGTGGATGTAGAGAGTGTGTGTGTGTGTGTGGATGTAGAGAGTGTGTGTGTGTGTGGATGTAGAGAGTGTGTGTGTGTGTGGATGTAGAGAGTGTGTGTGTGTGTGGATGTAGAGAGTGTGTGTGTGTGTGGATGTAGAGAGTGTGTGTGTGTGTGGATGTAGAGAGTGTGTGTGTGTGTGGATGTAGAGAGTGTGTGTGTGTGTGGATGTAGAGAGTGTGTGTGTGTGTGTGGATGTAGAGAGTGTGTGTGTGTGTGGATGTAGAGAGTGTGTGTGTGTGGATGTAGAGAGTGTGTGTGTGTGTGGATGTAGAGAGTGTGTGTGTGTGTGTGGATGTAGAGAGTGTGTGTGTGTGTGGATGTAGAGAGTGTGTGTGTGTGTGTGTGGATGTAGAGAGTGTGTGTGTGTGTGTGTGGATGTAGAGAGTGTGTGTGTGTGTGTGTGGATGTAGAGAGTGTGTGTGTGTGTGTGTGGATGTAGAGAGTGTGTGTGTGTGTGTGGATGTAGAGAGTGTGTGTGTGTGTATGTAGAGTGTGTGTGTATGTATGTAGAGTCTGTGTGTATGTATGTAGAGAGAGTGTGTGTGTGTATGTAGAGAGAGTGTGTGTGTGTATGTAGAGAGAGTGTGTGTGTGTATGTAGAGAGAGTGTGTGTGTGTATGTAGAGAGAGTGTGTGTGTGTATGTAGAGAGAGTGTGTGTGTGTATGTAGAGAGAGTGTGTGTGTGTATGTAGAGAGAGTGTGTGTGTGTATGTAGAGAGAGTGTGTGTGTGTATGTAGAGAGAGTGTGTGTGTGTATGTAGAGAGAGTGTGTGTGTGTATGTAGAGAGAGTGTGTGTGTGTATGTAGAGAGAGTGTGTGTGTGTATGTAGAGAGAGTGTGTGTGTGTATGTAGAGAGAGTGTGTGTGTGTATGTAGAGAGAGTGTGTGTGTGTATGTAGAGAGAGTGTGTGTGTGTATGTAGAGAGAGTGTGTGTGTGTATGTAGAGAGAGTGTGTGTGTGTATGTAGAGAGAGTGTGTGTGTGTATGTAGAGAGAGTGTGTGTGTGTATGTAGAGAGAGTGTGTGTGTGTATGTAGAGAGAGTGTGTGTGTGTATGTAGAGAGAGTGTGTGGATGTAGAGTGTGTGTGTGTGGATGTAGAGTGTGTGTGTGTGTGGATGTAGAGTGTGTGTGTGTGGATGTAGAGTGTGTGTGTGTGGATGTAGAGTGTGTGTGTGTGGATGTAGAGTGTGTGTGTGTGGATGTAGAGTGTGTGTGTGGATGTAGAGTGTGTGTGTGGATGTAGAGTGTGTGTGGATGTAGAGTGTGTGTGTGGATGTAGAGTGTGTGTGTGGATGTAGTGTGTGTGGATGTAGTTGTGTGTGTGTGGATGTAGTGTGTGTGTGTGGATGTAGTGTGTGTGTGTGGATGTATGTAGTGTGTGTGTGTGGATGTAGTGTGTGTGTGGATGTAGTGTGTGTGTGTGTGGATGTAGTGTGTGTGTGTGTGGATGTAGTGTGTGTGTGTGTGGATGTAGTGTGTGTGTGTGGATGTAGTGTGTGTGTGTGGATGTAGTGTGTGTGTGTGTGGATGTAGTGTGTGTGTGGATGTAGTGTGTGTGTGTGTGGATGTAGTGTGTGTGTGTGTGGATGTAGTGTGTGTGTGTGTGGATGTAGTGTGTGTGTGTGGATGTAGTGTGTGTGTGTGGATGTAGTGTGTGTGTGTGGATGTAGTGTGTGTGTGTGTGGATGTAGTGTGTGTGTGGATGTAGTGTGTGTGTGGATGTAGTGTGTGTGTGTGTGGATGTAGTGTGTGTGTGTGTGGATGTAGTGTGTGTGTGTGTGGATGTAGTGTGTGTGTGTGTGTGGATGTAGTGTGTGTGTGTGGATGTAGTGTGTGTGTGTGTGGATGTAGTGTGTGTGTGTGTGGATGTAGTGTGTGTGTGTGGATGTAGTGTGTGTGTGGATGTAGTGTGTGTGTGTGGATGTAGTGTGTGTGTGTGTGGATGTAGTGTGTGTGTGTGTGGATGTAGTGTGTGTGTGTGTGGATGTAGTGTGTGTGTGTGTGGATGTAGTGTGTGTGTGTGGATGTAGTGTGTGTGTGTGGATGTAGTGTGTGTGTGTGGATGTAGTGTGTGTGTGTGGATGTAGTGTGTGTGTGTGGATGTAGTGTGTGTGTGTGGATGTAGTGTGTGTGTGTGGATGTAGTGTGTGTGTGTGGATGTAGTGTGTGTGTGCGTGTGTGTGATATCTGAATCTTACAGATTTAGATTTTTGCAGAACTACTCCCATCGAGTTTTATTGTACTTTAACAAATTGAAGATTGTAGTTAATGTAGAAACTCCTGGAAAATTTACGTGATGAAATCATTGGTATTAATTGGTACTGGAAACAAAAAAACAATTAGCGCATCCCTATGAATAGAGTAAGTTCGGAAGCCCCACCATCCTACGTCGAAGGGATTGATTGCCAGCTACAATTGAACTATAACACACTAGACAGACACCACTTCTATGGTTGTAGAACCCTCTGTATTAACTCTTCGAGGTAAGTTTTTCCAAATCTTACTGC
This sequence comes from Gryllus longicercus, assembly GCA_038098605.1. NCBI lineage: Eukaryota > Metazoa > Arthropoda > Insecta > Orthoptera > Gryllidae > Gryllus > Gryllus longicercus. The sequence goes on along the minus strand of JAZDUA010000188.1, from coordinate 1,342,485 downwards.
TTATTATCGGATTCAATAGCTTTAATATCAGAAATCAGTTTCTGGAAACGCACATAAAAAATCGCATTATACCCAGTAGCGAATATAAAGATATGTCATTGAAAAATAACATACAAAAACATCCTCTTACTCATAACAATTCTTACTATTACTCACTGAAATCATGAAGTACTTGAAGTGACCTAGCGGATAGGCATAACTCTCTAAAGTATAGTTACAGATCTCTCTTTTCGCAGTAGATCTTCTGAGGCTATTGCTGGTGAGAATGTAGAGAAAGAAAAATAGATAGTACAATGCCAGAAAACCTAAGATTAAAGGTACAAATAATACCACGGACACACAGAATAAAAAAAAGGTGGTGACGCAATTCTGGCTATGAATTCGAGTCCAGCGCATTGACAAGCATAGAGAGTAGTATCATGTCCTTGGTTCTGACCATTTTCTACTTTCTCGCGCTTATTAATATAATAAAAAGTATTGTAATCTTGCGCCAGAAAGGGCGAATTTTCGAACAAACATTCTTATTCCCGGCCCCTGCTAAATAAAAAGGGGAAAAATCCAGTTGCTAAATCTAGAAAAAAATTCTCTAACAAGTGGTGCAGCTAGAATCCATGTTTTGTGGGTCTTTGATGCCGAAAATCTATTGATGGCAAAAATAGATTGTCAACTAAGTTCACAACTTTCCTTCTTAATAAAAAAGATAGGGAAAGGGTGGGGATTAACATGCCAGAGTTCCCGCACGGACGCAAGTATTCTACTGATTACTTTCACAAACCCACCATTACCAAAATGTGATGCAATATCTGCTGTGATCCTAGACGACAAAAACCATATCTCCCGATTGCAATAAAAAATGTAAAATGACAATTATTGGCGTTTTATAAAAAGTACTTTCTTAAAAAGTTCAAAAAATTATGAAAGAAAAATGCTAGGTTTAACGTCCTTTAAGTATACCTTAAAGTGTTACAAGTATATGAAATTAATAACTTCTAATGAAATGAGAATACGTCATTATGCGGAAAATTTATAATGTAACTAATATTGCACATACACAATAAAAATGACAAATTCCTAATTACATGTAAACGCCTCTAGACAATGAACTCTTAAAATACCTATAGAAACTGAAAGGACACCTGTGCTACAACAATGGTCACTGCAATTTCAAGACCATCAGACTAATGTTGTGAAAACAGTTATGAAGTAAATGAGAGGCTTCCTTCTGTTATTTATTTCTTGATTGACCACAAGACCTTTCAAGAGTTTGAATACAATTATTTTAATAGTCTAATAGGTTTTGGCACCATGGCCAATTGTGAACTCTTAATGTATCATTAATTTTGGTAATTTAAAACAGATTTTTAATTTGAAATCTATTTAATTTTAATTAAATTGTTTCTCTGGATATCAATAGTAATAATTAAGGTGAACGCAATTTATGTTTTGGAAATTTTGATTTTATTTTGCCGGAGATCGCATCATTACGACCTGCATTAAATTTTTGAGTTGGAGAAAAGTTAAGGAAGAGAAAAAATTGTGATTTATCCCCTGTATGATTTTGTGAATCGTGAAATTTCTCTATTGTTGTAGATGCAGTATTGATCCAAGTTGGACACGCATTATTTAAAGGTAGTAAAATTATAGATTTGAATAATAACATATGAAATTCAATTTTTAAGGAAGATTTTCTATTACTAAATGGGTATAGTTTAATGATTTTCTCGTATGTATTAATTTTTGTTGCCAAAATGTGCGGTTTTACGTTTTATCTAAAAGTACGCATAAATATTTGACAGGTTCATTATTCCGTATAATGGTGTTATGTTATTTATACGTGGGGTTATCTTTGACATTTGAAGTGTTAATGTCTTGGCTTGACTTTCGGCTGGATTTAATTTGATTCTCGTTTACGAGTCCAAATTAAAATTTGTTTAATATAATTTTGTATCTTATTACGAACTATTAACACATTTTCGTGTGATGTAAATAACGCTGCAAAATGTACTATTTACTGTGGATCATTTCAGGAATATCTGAAATATAAATAATAAAAAGTGTAGATATTACAGAACTCTGAGGTACTCCAGCAGTAATATTTCGCTGTGTTGATAAGGTATCGTTTATTTTTACAAAGAAGTCTTTCTTGAAGGAAGCCATAAATCAATTTTTGGATATAATCAGGAACTCCCAAAATTCTAGTTTATACGCAAAACCTGCATGCCAGACTTTCATATGCCTGAGCAGTATCTAAAATGTTGCTTGTGTGCTGCTTGTTTTGAAAACCAACAGCTATATTTTCAGTTACCTTTAAAAGCTGTTGAGTACACGAATGGGTTAATCTAAATCCAAATGGTCATCAGGAACCATAACTAATTTTATCACATCCTGCGGATTTCCTTGGTTTTAAACCCTTGATAATTTTCATAACTTCTGAGAGAGAGGTAAATTCTATTTTTGACAAAGAAATATTCAGGTTTACTGATAAAAGGCTAAATCCTACAAATAAAAATTGATGACTGACATTTTAACAGATCTACTGCGTATTTGTAGAACAAAAAACACACCAATAGAAAATTGTTTTAATTTGCTAAAAATGCAAATAAAACATCCTGGGTAATAAATTATTAACTATCACGCACAAATCCTCTGAAATGCAAAAGACTAGATGAAACATTTTTAATTTACAAACATTAGTGAAAAGTGATTAATACTTATTAATACGTAAGTGTACATTAAATCTCATTTTCAATGAAAAGGTGAAAGTATGTACAATCTTGTAGAAAGTTTACTTTATAAAAAGTTGTTACACATCATTGGGTCACCAAATTTTGTAATTATTAGCTTTCATAACAGATTTCATGAATATATTTAAAATGTACTTTTGAAATTAACTGACGACTTCGTTGGCAAAAATACCTATATTTGGGTTGTTTAATTTTTATTAATTTTTGGAAAAGAAATCTGGCGATGTATGCTAGGGTACAGCCTATTCAAATAAAAAAAATAATTTTTACTCTTCTCTTTAAAATTATACAAAATTATCCTCTAAACTAGTATTTAACAATAAATTAAAAATGATTTCAAAATTTAATATTTAGAAGACAGGCAAATATTTGATCTCTAAATTACGAAAAAATAAGCTAATATCAAAAAATTACGACAAATTAATAAAAAATCATGGAATGTGCAATACATAACATCTTTGTGGGGAGGTAGAGAAACAAGTAAAATAAAACTTCTACAAAAATATATTCGACAATATAAGTCAGTATAAGCCCTTTCTAAACTTACTATATTACCGTAACTTAAAATTTCACCAACATTAATATCTAGCGTAGTACGTTACAGGTGGAAGAGTTGCAATTGTACTATTAGTACTTAAACTATAAAATTATAATTTACTAAAAGCAGTGGAAAACATTATTGCAAATCAAAGCCCCAATAAGTAATTATATTACACCCTAATATGTTACAGAAAATCATTGAAATATGAAGGAAAGAAATTACATTAACAAATGAACATACAAGTCATTTAAAAAAAGACCCAAAAATGTGTTTTCGCTATAAATGCCCATTAAATATACATTGATTCAAAAACGGTCGACACTTTAAAGAAAGGACCTACAATCATAGTAGGTACCATGAAATGGTGAAACTGTTTCAACGCCACATTAAAAGTACGTAATAGGCTAGATATAATATTTCAATAATAGCAAAGATTCAAATCAACATAATTTACTTTTCTGAAAACTGATAATCTGATGAACAAGAAAATGACAAAACAACATTACAACACTAAAGCACTAAATTACTAATCGGAAAGTCGCCACGCACTCTTTAAACCAATATCGCACATTCATACCAACATGAATGAAACATTTTCTCATTCACGCTACACTAAAGAAAACAACCTAAGCTCCCAAGAAACTCCACAAACACACTCTCGTAACTTCACCTCCCATGCTCATTCAAACCCACAAAAATTCTGTTCGTGGCCCGACCTCTGTGGTTCCTTGGTAGGACGCAGGATGACCTAGCATTTTCATTCTGTTCACACTCGAACCGCTCCTGGCTTCCACGCAAGGTGCGTGGTGATCTCCTGTTGCTGTGGTCTTTTTATTAATGAAAAAAAGAGGTATTATGGAATTAACAACCTATGGAAAAGTATACTAAACATTTTATTCATTCTAAACATATTCCACATTTTCTTACACACACATGAATGTACATATACTACAAAGACGACGATAACTTAAATAGATGAAATACAATTTTTATCATCCAATTTTTATCGGTAACCGATTGCCTAAAGAATTATTTGACCCATTCTCACCTTGGGAGATTATCTTCGAAAACAGTAATAGTCCTGATACCCCAATAGATAAGTAAAACTTCACAAAAAATCTGAAATAGAGATCATTCAGTGAACATTTTTGGATTGCCCGATTTCTGAATGGTATTTTCTTCAGTCTTTTTATAGTCTATAGACTAGTAAGTCAATCGAATAAAGGAAGCTTCGCATGTCTTAGGGACATTTTCGAAAATTGCTGCCGAACATTCAAGCTGACGGTCCGTATAATCCGCACATTACGACATCAGGAATCTTTTGTATTTATATATTTTAGCGGTCAGATATTATAAATGCAAAAGAAAATAACATGTTTAAGTCTCAAATATCTAAATAAAACGATTATAGAGTTAAAATGATAAAAAAAGGATGTTTGGGGCTACTTGACGTCACTGAGCACATATCTACGTGGTAATATTTGTACTATAAGTAAGTTATGTAATGCTCGACGAAAAACAACGGCTATTGGCCAGAAGAAAATTCATTGCCGGCCCCTAATAACAAAAAAGGGGATAGTCCGTCCGCCCGTCCAATTTTCAAAAAATTACAAAAACAATTTTTTCTTGAAAACTGCTGCAATTTTTTCCTTTCAACTTTTGATACGGATAGTCCTGAATGTATTCTATGAGACGACTAACACCAAATTGCTCTATTTCGATTTTCAAAAATACAAAAATGTAATTTTTTTACTCATGTCGATCATATTTTTATTAGTGACGATTTGTTCTCGTATTTATAAGTATATGGGCTTTAATGTCAGATTAAATTTCTCTAAAACCTAGTGTGAAAACTAGCACAAAATTTCGCATTTTCGGAAATGAACAATCGCCATTATGTCTAAAACTGTTCAAAATTGTCTTGAAACTTTTTAAAGAGATAGTGCTAATGGCGCTGTTTAATAAGACGTTAAGTTCATTTTGGGGTAGATTTTTGTTTTTTCTAAAGTTATACAAACGTAATTTGTTGGAAGATCTCTCACGCCAGAAATATGCACATTATCTCTAATTTGTATAAACTTATGTATCTCAGCATTTTCATAAATGCTCAAACGGAATTTTCTCCAAATCTACTCCAAATTTTCACATCAACCATTTGGAACGCATAGTACTAATTGCTCACTAGCATGAGAAATTCATTTTTGAGAATTTTTGCGGTTTTAAAAATTAAAGTAAATTATTTTAAAGATATCTCACGCCGTTAATATGCACATTTCTTGTAATTTGTTAAAACTTCCTGTGAACAGAGCTTTTAATTTCGAATTTACAGTAGCCTTAAGCATTATTTTCTTAAAAACGGCTCCAAATTTTTCAAACAAAAATTAAAAATTTATGACGAAGTTTGACTCATCTTTAATATTCATAAAATCATATTTCCATTAGATTATTCGGAAACCGAAAAATTCAGAAAATTAAAAAAAGTACCTTGGGCGGCGATAGATGGCTGCTGCCAAGAGTACGTGGGAAGTTCGTATAACTAGCCAAGACCAAAAGAAATAGAAAATTAATACGAAGAAGTCTGTTGACACATTCACTAGTTGACACACACGTGCTCACAGAAAATCTGACAAAATGGGGAAGGCGTTCTAATGAAGTTATCATAGCCGTGCTATTAACAAATATATGATTACCAAAATCTAAACTGATCCCTTGTTCTACTATCTTGAAATATAGTGTAGCGATAAGTTTGCAGGGCGCCTATTCGGCCAATTTTGACTCCAGACAAAGTGCTGTAACCTACAGGTGTACCTCCGAAGTATGCTAAGCGCGTTTAATGCTGCACTCTCTTGCCATTTCACGGAAGCAACTGCAAACTAACTGATCAATGCAATGTATAAGCGACTACAACCGCGTAACATTTTTTCGCGTGGGTCTAACTAGTTCCCTGATCTAATTATCTCTTTATGACGGTTCTTCTTGATGTTGTGCATCTTTACGACTATATTTAGTTATTCATTGATGTATCTTGACTCATGTTTTCACCAACATTTTGAAATTTTCTGATCCGTCACAAATGCACAGTTTACTTTCAGTTTCACTCTTATGTTGTCTGTTGCTGCAAAATGTCGTCTAATTTTATTGTATGTCTAACTTTAAAAAATTGTCAAAATTAGAATTTTCAACGTTTTATCATTTGTTGAGTGAAAATATGTTTCTTAATGCCTTTATTGTCTGATTTTTCAATGGACGTCAAATGATATTCAATGTGAAAAATTGTGTCTGCGTCACCGCTTTGTTGGGCTCACGTTTTTCTTACAATTTTTTTTCTAGGCAGGGGTTTCTCCCATTGTATTTGAACTCTTTATCTCTTCTACACTCATTTTGAAGTCACTTTAACTATCCGAAGAACTTAAATTGTTCTTTGATTTCTACTATTTTTATTATATTTACTAGATGTTCCGCTACTTCGTTAATGCCATCGGAGTCTTATCTCGACGCATTCTGCACTAACAAAAACTTTCTCGACATGAATCACAAATTCGCAAATCTAACGACTCATCTAAATTACGTTTAACTAGTAAATAGTGATTCACGCGTCTTAGAGGTTCTCTCTTCTTAAAATCGTGGTCAGAAAGATTAAATAAACTGGTACATCTGACGTAAACTGGAACATCTGATCGCCAGTCATGTTGCACAGAGCACAACGATTCTCAGAACAAACTCTAGCAAGATGAGTATTCCGACTGATGTTCAAAACATTTTACTCGTATCCCTTGACAAGTGGTCTCTTATATTTTACGACAAAGGTCAGGAGGGCGCCCCATCCCTAGAGCACAAAGGGACCCAGCAGTAGAATTCGCTCCGCTGACCTGAGGAGAAGCATTAGTGGAGTTCGTTTCGCTGTCATCCATCCCTCTACAGTCAGAGTGAACACTTGAGATAAAATTATTTCTTGAAACCGTATTCAGGCAGACGGTCGTTGTTTTTATTGTTCAGCACTTTGATCAAGGACCGAACACAATTTGTTACAGCAATAAGTGTGCGCCCGCATACGTACAATATATTTATTTAAAATATGTAAACAATGTCCACTTTTTTCTTGCTTGCGTTTTCTATAAAATTGAACAATAAATGTGTATATAATTTTTATCTAATTAAGATTATAGAAATTTTTTTAACAATTACAATTTTTTAAATGAAATATTTATTTTTGAAAAGTAATTTACACATGCATAAAGAAAGCATTTCAAAGTAAGAAATGAAACAAACCAGGAATTTTAATATTACGTACATTTGGAGCATCAATCAAATTTTGCGAGTACGCGTAAATTCCAAAATTTTACTTAGCCATAACTACACAAATTTCAAGTAAATAAAGACTTTTATATTTTCATAAATTTAATAAAAAAATACATTAAAAATCATGTCAATTCTCGTGCGATTTGGTGTGGAATGGCTCATCTCTGTGCGATTTGGTGTGGAATGGAATATCATGTGTGTATAATAAATGGAAAATACCCCCTTTTTTTAGTTAATTTGAGTGTTATGAGAACTTATGCCTCATGGTTTTAGGCAAGAAACGGTTGAATTTCTAAGTAAAGAACATTTAAAAGCAAAATATTATTGAAAGGATTTATTGATACGGGATATTCACAGTAATGCTGAACATTATCCCGCGCGTTTTGTAATATTGAACTAATAAGGTCGCCAATTTATCAATGTATGTTATTAGCTTAACTTAATAAAATTATTGTTCCCTTAATTTTTTTTTTAATTTCTCAAAATGCAGAAAAAAGCAAATCTTTTATAATTTGAAGATCGGCGTAATGAAATGTCTAAATATATATTTTTTAATTTGTCTCAACATTTGGGAGGGGGGGCGGCGGCAGGTGCGCCCCCCCCCCCCCCGTATCCCACCTCTGCTTCCCATACACTTTTGTCCCAGCTTCAATTTCATCGTTCCAATTTGCTAACAGTGCAATTCAAAACCAGTCATGGTTGAATTTTATCAATTTGATAAAAAATCAAAGGCAGGCAGATCAAAAGGATCAGTATCATCTCTGACAAGCACCCGCTGGGGAGCTGTTTTTTGCAGGAGGGAAGAAAAAATTATCAAAGAAGGTGAATGACAAAGCTTATAATGAAATGGATACCGAAAGTTGATGTAGAGTATTTTAAAACAATTATTCTATTATAAGAACCTTCTGGATCTGAATTGTTCAATTACACTTCATGACAAAAGATTCTATCTGCAGTTTTAAAAAATATGTAAAAAATTGTGTTGATAAATGGATCAAATGTAAACCTCGGCGGTTTTATGTACAAAAACCTCGCGTGGGTTTAACTTGCCCACACAGCAGCGTTACTTGAACCCAATTTTCAAAAAAAAAAATGCGGTTTGTGTTGACTATATATTATGAAACTACTCTCTCGAGCATACAATAAATCTGAAGATCATTAGAAAAAAAATAGAATCTTTTTTTTTAATTTTTAAGGACTAGTAAAGTAAAAACTACTAAAGTATTGAAAAATTGGGTCCAAGTAGCCCGTATTTATGGCACTTACATTACTGCACAACACAAAGGAACCGCCGGCCAGTAACGTAATAAATACGTCTGTTGCAGCTGTCTATTACACACTGGTTCGTAAAAAATGCATATTTTTTGAAGTCACTGAGATCCCTCTTATTTTCTCTAGAGCGTGTTCCCCACCCGTGTTCCCCACCCGTGTTCCCCACCCGTGTTCCCCACCCGTGTTCCCCACCCGTGTTCCCCACCCGTGTTCCCCACCCGTGTTCCCCACCCGTGTTCCCCACCCGTGTTCCCCACCCGTGTTCCCCACCCGTGTTCCCCACCCGTGTTCACCATCCGTGTTCACCATCCGTGTTCACCATCCGTGTTCACCATCCGTGTTCACCATCCGTGTTCACCATCCGTGTTCACCATCCGTGTTCACCATCCGTGTTCACCATCCGTGTTCACCATCCGTGTTCACCATCCGTGTTCACCATCCGTGTTCACCATCCGTGTTCACCATCCGTGTTCACCATCCGTGTTCACCATCCGTGTTCACCATCCGTGTTCACCATCCGTGTTCACCATCCGTGTTCACCATCCGTGTTCACCATCCGTGTTCACCATACGTGTTCCCAATACCCCAATGTGTATAAAATTCTTTTAAAAAGTTTTTATTCGCAAGTTTACAAAAGGAAGGAATTTTGAAAGGAAAATGTTAAAATTAAAAACTCAGGAAAATAAATTTTGGAAAAATCAAAAATTTAAACTTTTTTAAGATTTGAATGGAATTTGAATGGAGTTTCTATAAGTGTATTTACGTATGTGATACTTCTAAGTAAGTGATGCGCGTCATTTGTAACAAATTTCATTATGCAATATTTGCGAAAATAATGAAGTTAGAAAAAAATACGCGTGTTAACGTATTCGATCCATATAATGAACATATAAAATTGACTATTGAAAAAATAGACTTGGAATGGCTCTGGTACTCAAATTTTATATTATAAAACAATATCCAAGCAGCTACAATATAATATATTTCCATACATAAATTATATTTATAAGTTATCAATCAAATGAATATTGTGAGCAATCCTGATTATTAAAGTATATTAATCCAAGCATACTGCATACTGCTTTAAGTACATTTTTTTATTTTAGGAGAAGGTAAATTAATTTTTATATAACTGTACTTTTAAATTTTTATAAAAATATTATCCCCCCCATAAAAGATCCGAAATCCCACCGCTGAGGGGCAACGTTGGTACTCATAATGTTTAGAGTGGGTTTGAAAGTCAAAAGCTATTTGATGAGACTGGATCTCGGAATAAGCAGAATTATTGGATCTCGGAATAAGCAGAATTATTGAATATTAGAACTCTTAAGAGGGAAACTGGAGATCAAACTTCTGATAATTTTATTGTCTCCTCAATGTTAGAAAGAATGTTATCCACCTCTTGTATGCATTTAATGCCCAGGAGTAGAAAAATTCATTGTTACTTGATCAAGTTCGTTTATGAATAAAAAAGGTGCAATAGCATAAAGAATACTCTAATTCCTGTTTTGGGAACACAGCTAACACTCCACGAAATATACTCCCTATTATTGGGAAATACGAAAATTCTTTTGGTCATTTTTATCACTGCACTGGCAATGTCATTGCAAAAACAACCAGTGTCTCATGCCACAATGCGCAATATCCTTTATATCTTTTGGGCAAGCGCATTAATATTATAGTCATTTAACTTTCGTCTATAGAAAAAGCAACTAACATAGCTCGAAGAGGTGCAATAACATTTTCTAAGTCAAAATATACAACCCTATTATTTTCACGGTCAGAACTGTCGTTCAGCCACTTATGTGTCGTACGCCATCCATTATGATGAATTTACATGCACACAATACCCTAACATGTAATATGTGACCATATAACCAACACATTCAACTACGTGCTTTTACAACGGGTGCTGCAGATAGAACTGTCTGGTTCTCAGGTTTACCAAATTATGAAAATTAACTATTTACCCCTGCTTATAACTTTGAAACTAATGCGAATTTAGTTACAATATCTTATTTGAAAAGGCTTTCTCTATTGTATATGCAATAAAATCACAACAAAAATTGCAGATAGAACCTTGTGGTTCTCACTTCTGTCTGCGACCATATTACGGAGGTTTCAAGGCCATTTACTATTACTTGTTAATAGCATACTGGTTGTACGAACAGGCGAAAGTGTGTTACGTTTGACGCCCATTTTAGGGAGGTACACACACATTCTTCGGTAATATTTTACTTCCTTTACTGTCGCACAATCACACCACTACATTGTGAACATCTGATCAACTCACTTCACCAAAATTCTTTTTTCTGAAGCCACTCAAACATCGGAACTAGCTTTTCAGTCAACTTCATACACACGACGGACACACCAAAAAACCGCAATAACGACGCAATACCTGAAGTTTATATAAAGAAACTAACATTTCTTTAAGCAATGAACAAAACGCCACACGCATCCCCAAGGTTCCGTCTTACGGTTGGGCTTTGACAACTTCGAAAGTTACCAGGTCTTACGGCTTGCGCTGCAGGAAAAAAATGTTTAAGATTATAACTGCACTTGGTTGTTCACGACCAAGTACCTACTGCGAGTCAATTACTGTTTGAAAATATTTCTTTAGGCAGTGCATATATCTTGCGTGCGGATAGAATGTGTGCTAAGTAATGCTTACAGGTACAAATTCCTAAGCTCTGTATATGACCAACATACACCGCCAACCAGAAACAGTTCAACATTTTTGAACGTTTTCCCAGTCTCTTTCTGGAGTTTTCCTGCGACATCCGTGCACGTTCTTGCTCAACTCTTGTACAAACCTGACGTTCGGAGTGCATACAGATTTAATGAGGTTTTCATTGCAGATTTTGTTTCCTCAATAACCATCAAACTACTTTGAGAGATTCCCATTACTACGGATCTAAACCAACGTCAGAAAGATCAAGAACTTAAATGTGATTCACAGATGACCTGACGCCAACGCGATTCAGCTTCTGTTATCCCGACACGTCAGCAAGAAGGTCCAAGAAGGTGAGCAAGAAGGTCGTTCTATTGTTTTCAGCTTCCCAATAGGTCCTTACCAAATCGTCCAGCGAAAAGAGTGAGGAAGGAGCAGACTGGTTAGCGTCGACCGAGTGAGAACGGCCTATGAAAGCAGACGATGCAATTGTGACAACCAGCAATCTGGCGACTCAGCATCCACCCGATAAGCTACGGACGCAGAGGTGATAGGGAAACATTGGTCCCAGCTCCTACCCCAGAAGCCTTCAGCTCCACGCTCTGGGAGCAATTTGAGGTTCCACCTACCGTAGTCACCGTAATTTGTGCGGTGCGGGAGGGAAGTATCGCGATATGCTGTTTCCTAAATGCCCAACCGGTCGCACAGGAGCCGAACTTTCTCCTTGGCCAACTATGCCGGTGCCGGGACACGTTGGTTCCAGAGGAGTAACTATTGGGGTTACTAGTTGCCATACACACGTTATACGGGTCATTTTTCTAGGTGCAAGTCCCTTCTAGTGAACCTCCGCATACACAGTACATACCATATGCGCGCGCACATTTTTACACATGTGAATTGATTCCTGATTTCTCTATATCCGCCATATTACAACTTACTAAACCTTTATACAGAATATGAATTGCACCAGCAAACCAACGAAAACTTGCAGAATACCCATTCACACATAATAGCTCAAATAAAAAATCCTACCAATTCATTACAACAATGTTTAAATTCAAAGAACAAAACTACACATTCAACCAAACAAACAAGCTTCCAAACAACAGCAAAGTTTTCCCGTTAAAGCAATTGAAATCATCTCCACTTTACCGCTTGCTGATCCCAAAACCCACGCTTACCTCCTCACGCATACAAGAAACAAACTATCAACAAAAACAGACTACTTTCGAAGCCCTCTCCATGGTCTCTCCGCAACATCTCCACTAACGGTTGAAGAGAAATTTCCCCGCTCGTCCCCCGCGGTCTGCCTGCAGAGCCGTGCGCTCGAGCCCAGGGCGTCAGTGAGAAGTACTGGGCCTCCGAACCCCCTCCCTCGCTTACCACAGAATATCCGAGAGGTCCGCTTGTGCACTCCCGCCAAGGACTCAATGCAGCAGGGTCGGCAAGAAATGAAAGCTGACTGACGCGCTCTGAAGGTGGGTGGCACAAGGCAGAACTTGCCTGAAACAAATACCAATATTGAATATAAAAATGTACATTGGCGTGTAATTATTTTTCCTTCCTTGAAAATGGTTTAAAGTAAGGTACACGGTAAACCCTCAAAAGCGTGGCGGCAGGAGGAAGGGGTCGCCTTGAGCCCTCCCTCAAATTACGCTACGCGCTCCGATAGAAATGAATAAAACTTACGGATATGCGATTTTCACCACTCGCCTTTCATACACTGTCCCCGCCGCGTTGTAATGCCAATTTACTTTCAACAGCAAGTTTTCTCGCTTCTCTCACCCGCATCCAAGACACGGCTAGGCTCGAGCCTTCGGCCCTCGCGTTCACTATAAATATCCCTGAGTCTATCCACGGCATACTTTCTAATTCACTTTTATAATAAGCACTTTTCAAGAAAGCATCCAGAATTCAAACTGCGCAGTTGTCACCGCAGCGGCTGCCGGTTTAAACTTTTTTCGTAAGTTGTACCGTACAAAAGACTTCAACCTGAAAATGTATTGTTATTTAAATCTTACAAATGGTTAGAAGAATTATGTGCAAGATTGCAGATTTATAAGCGCAAGAGGATCGAATATGTAATTTCGAATATGGTATTTCGGTTCACTTTCCATTACTGAAAAACTATCCCACCGATTTTTTAGCATTTCAATAAATTTTCTAATTTTATGTAATATATGGTATTGTGCTAAATAGTAGAAATAATTAAAATTAAAATGAATAATAATTGTTGACGCGGCTCGATTACAATTCACTTTGCCATGTAGATTTTTATTCCTCAAGCTAGAGAAGATCAAACAGTTTTTTTAACACTAAACCAGTATGCATATTGCATTCAAATATTTTACCGTTCCTAATGTTAACATAAGTACTACCCTGAAAATTATTCAAATAAAAATTATTCCACTTTTGAAAGGCCCCATATGTGATGTTTTCGTCCAGTTTTACAATATTTCAAGAGACTGTCGTGTTGGTAGAATAATTTTTTATAAAAGTAGAGCTTACATTGAAAAATTATGACGATTTTATATTCAGTTTAGTAACTTTTTGTAATAAATATACACTTAATTAATATTAAAATTAATTTATGGTTTGATAATACAAACATAACAAAAAATTAACTAAATAAATCGTAAAACACGTAAAAAGAAAATATTCAAAAATTTGAATTATTTATCAACCCTTGAACCTGTTTCCATTCGCTACGGTGCTGGAAAATCACTACAACTAAGAGGATGCATTTTTTAATATCTTTACAGCATTGCGCCAGGTAAATAATGCAGTTAATAACACAAACACAGTATATAAATATTTCAGTTTTTTTTCATGTGTTCACATATTTCAGACCTTCCTAGCATTTGACGTGACATAGTTGCACTTTGAAATTCTTTTGTATTTCAAAATATTATCTTCGAAATTCGGAGTGAACTTTTGATAAAAAGCATATTTCTGAGATTCACATCGCTTTTATTTTACTTTATTATTTACATTGAATCTTTCGAGTTTGAAAAGGTACACTTTTTTCCAAGGCCGAAAATAATAGGAGGTGCTATCTTAGAAACAGAGCTATGCGTAATGATGTAGTAATAGTGAGTATGGAAAACGTCGAAAAAAAAGGAGTTAAAATTAGATCTTGACAACATTGAACATGTAGAACGAACAAATTAGGCGTAAAATGTGTATGTAATATAAAATAAAGTTAATGTAATGGAAGGATTTTTTTATTTAATTTATTCTATGACGTTCATTAGTAATTGAACAAATCTGAGAGCATTTTTTTCTCCATGAACACAAGTGTATTGGTGAAGGGAAGATAAAAGTTCAGTTGGGGGTGGGAGTTCACGCGCCTCTAATATCAAAGCAAGTTTGCCCAGCAAGTAACCTACATTCGAACTCTCACTGATGACAGTCTCAAAATTTAAATTTAAAAAGATTCTTACATCCGAATTACGTATTTTTATATTTATATAATTTGGATTTGTTTGTTACAAGTTTTGTTTTAAAAGTTATTTCAGTAAGGAAGTTTTAATATACAAAATTTTCCACGCCATTTTTGCACCATTGGGCAAGTAATTTTTCCCCACGAACAGGTAACTAATATGTAGCACAGAGTCTGCGTATTTTTCTTTGGGGCTTTCATTTTGCAAGATGCGAGAGGAATGGAGGTTTAGTTATTTTGTCAGTAATGTAAACGATGTCCACCTAGAGGTTGCAAATAGTTTCTATTGCACGAAAGCAGACCTTTGGGCCAGTAGGGTACACGGTAGACCCTTAGAGAAGCATGACGGCGGTGAGGGGTGGGGGAAGGAGATATGGGGTCTCCTTAAGCCCTCCCTCAAATTACGCTAAACGCTCTGACAAATGACTGAAACTTACCGATAGGTGATTATTTGACTGACGGCGTATTAACCTAAAGATATGTCATTACTAATTCCTGAATCATACTCTACTTACTTCCCGTAAACTATGGCCCCTTCCGCACGGAACACTTAGGCACATGAGGAGTGGCCCCTTCTTGCTACACTTCTACTCGAAAGCATCACAACTTCTTTCGGTTGGCCAACCTAATAGGACACTTACACACTAAAATTCTGCAGCAAATCACGTTCTTGCGCCCATTGAATGACAGCAACAAATCCCCTAAGGCAACGCGTGAAAGCTACATTTATTCTCACCACCGTAGCACACTCAAAAACAAAAATCACAAAGAATCTTTAACGCAAGAAACTTAACTGTATGACAGCAACGTAGCTAACCACTTCGACAGCTATCCAACATCAAAAATCACGTAGACAAGAATACGAGTTAGTGCCAATGCACACCATTTCGTAATGAAATTTTTACCCCCTCGCCCTAAATTTTGACGTCACGTTCGTGACCTATTGCGAACCATTAAAATTATTTCAGGAGGGTATTTTTCACAATTTATTTAAATTTCCCACGCATTGCTTTTTTATGTATGGACTAGTTACGCATATTGCTCCCCACCGAAAGGTTCCCTCATGTGGCTTCGTCCCCTCCACCGTGGATTTCCCCCACGCCGGAGCGGCGAGAACTGCCGGTTTGAACGACTCCCTTAAGTTGTACCGTGTACTAGACTTCAGCCAACAACCGATAAACATTAGTTATCAAATGATTTAGATTTAGATTTATTCAGTCAAAAAGACAGTAAAAACTATGGGACGTATGGGGAAGATAATGTGCGCACGTTTTTTTAAGTTCCAGAATCCCTTCCCGTCATTTTAAATATATGATGTAAACGTTATTTTGATATGATGTAAACGTTTGAAAAATAAATTATTAAATTTATTTAAAAAGTATTAAATTATAAATATGTAAACGTTATTTTCAGTCATTTTATGAGAAATCGTATTATGATAAAGAGGGAGATAGAATTTCCAGGCGTCAAAACTTGTGCAGAGAGCATGGAGTTAAAGTAGACACCTTGTGTGTTAAGAAAAACCTTATCAAGGTTTTCTACCAACGAGCCTTGGCACGACCTACGAGTAGCTCCGATATAGTTTTCAGTCATTTGCTTTAACAAAGTTTACTCAGTCACGAGTTTTATTCTTAGTTTTCGTTGAAAAGATACCTTACATTTCATTTTTAGACATTTTACACGTAAATGGTGATTTTGTCAAGGCCATACGCTATATCCGGGCACAAATATAATCAAACTAAACGAATCAACACGATTACAATTTTCTAAATTCCCGAATTTCAAGTTTAATGCGTCACGAATCCGATTACATTCCTTAAATACATATTTTAAAGAGACTTACGTTTCAGACGTACCAGAAACTCGTCGCGCTAGTTCACCGCATAATGTTCCAGAACCGCCTTTCTCTGTCACGACCGATGAACTGAAGTACGAAATGCAAACTGAGGTCCAATGGACAACATGGCCGCTGAGCTGCGGGTCAGTTGAAACAGCAAGTGTGTGTGTGTGTGTGTGTGGGGGGGGTCATTTGCGTTCTTCCGACCAAAGAAATCTAAATGCAAAGAATTTGAAAGTGAGCGTTTCAGATATTTGGCGCCGTTAAATCGAGTAGAACGATCTTTGTAATACGAAAACTGTGAGAATGGGACAAATGTTTCGAATAGATGTTGTAAATAGTTAATATTAATTAATGGTAGAAAAGTTACAAAGAAGTTTTGTTTCAAATGACGAATTGTATTAACCATTGCAAACGAACAACGGGAGTCAGCAGTTTATTGTATTTGTTAAAGGAAAACATGTTCCGGAAATTTAAGTAAGACCAATACAACCTATGTAGGTGGAATTGCTAAAACAAATGATAGATCAGAATTCTCTCAATTTTTTTCCAGTATTCATACGATAAATATATTTTGGGAAGGAACAATCCCTTCTGAGAAATAGTGCAATATTTTGAAAAATATAATACTTCGAGTTTTTGTTTACAGAACAAATTGTACAATCATCAAAGATATTTCCTCGTTATTCCGTTACTCAGTTTAAAACTACAATTGGTTTAGGGCTTTTTCCAGCCGACAGCCAGTTACCCTTTACGTTCCGCAAACGTGACGCATATTTGACCATGTATGTCAGACACTAACACACTTGCGGGTTCCTAAGATCTGGGGTCAGCAGAACGCGAGGTTTGTTTCTACTTTATAGGGAAGCAGTTACTATAAATGAAAACACTGTCACATTTAAAATTTAATGATAAACGTTTAATTTCTAATGGAATATTATGCAGCGTGCTCGAGATTGGTTAAGGAGAATGATCCAAATTATTTACAAAATAAAATTACGTGGTCGTTAAAAATAATTCATTCCAGGTTTTCGGCAGTTTATAAGAAACAATCGAGGCAAAACCCTGTAAATGTGCTACTGGGTGATATAGTATAATTACCCACCAGTTCTACATCGAACAAATTTCAGAAAAAAATTTACGTTTGCAGGCATACAAAAGAGAGCATTATCATTATACATTATAATCATACTTAACTCGGAAACGATGCGTTTTAGGCTTTGCTGATCAAGCTTCTTCTCTTTTGTTTTTGTTTTTTTTGAGGAGAGGTAAATACTGACAAATGACGTGTTTTAGGGGACGGGTAGACAGATGGGGAAATGATGAGGGACAGTTCTGTAGTATTTGAGCGCCAGTTGCTCGTATGTTTTACTTGAGTTTCGTTACTAGAGGAGACTGTACTTCGTTTTGTGAATAAATGTCCTTGTTTGAGCTCTACAGATAAAACTATTTACGTCGAATACGCTCTCTCCAAATACACTTAAAGGTCGGGTGCCGGTGAAGAATAGATGGGGAACAGTGGGGAAGTGACGGGGGTACTTTGGAGCCGGATTGTGTTATTTGGCTTCGACTCTACAAAATGAGACCTTTTGAACATTCTTTTACAATTTTGTAGATTTAATTATTTTGCGGGCACCCAATCCATCCATAGCATGGGTGGTCAGAAAAGTGCATAAGCAGAAGTAAACATAAAATTAAATTGAAGGAATACCGAAATGAAATTAATTATTTTATTATTTGTGTATTTTAATCACAATCCTCAATAATATTGCAATGGTTTCTCTCGCTAAGTACCGGCCGTGCTGTTACTACTCACTTTTCAGATTTTATAGATTTAGCTTGATTTAGCCAAAAACAGTAAAAACTGTATGTGACTTACGAGGGACCAGATTATGTGCGCACGTTTTCTTGAGTTCAAGAATCCCTTCCCATCGTTTAACTATAAATACTTGAAAGATGAGTAAAAGTTAAAGATAAATAAATAAACATAAAAATTTAAAAAGCGCGAGATTAACATGTGAAAAAGTATACATTTTCGTTCCCGATTTATAAAAAACTAATTTGCAACGGCAAACGAACTGCGGAATTGATTTTTCTGCATTGCTAACAAAATAGTATCTCGCCCATACCTTTACTCCTACCACTACAAGCAATGGGAGAGTTCAACAAAACGTGCGCATAGTGAAGCTACATTTACGTCCAGAAGCAAAACAAGGGGCCATCTCAGCATTGACCCGGAAGCTGAACCATTGCTGGAGCATTGACCCTGCACTCCTCCCAACTGCATGTCACCACACCGAATCACAAATATGACCTCAATGACTTTTCCGACCACTTCCCAATATTATTCACCTCCTCATCCACAACTACCTACATTTCCCCAAAACCCCCAACCATCCACAACACCAACTGGAAATCCTACAAACATATCCTATCCAAAAAGATACATGTCTCAGCCAACCTTCAACAAAACTTTCCATAGATAAATCTATTGAACACCTGAACCACCATATTCTTCGCACATACAAACGAACCACCACTAACACCCAGCAACTACACCCTACCCTCCCCGACGAAATAATACTATCAGACTGAAGAGACAAATACACAACGACGATTCTACAAACAGACGAGACGAGGACAAAGAACTTCTAAAACAGACTCAAAGACAAGTTCACTTACTTCCACATAATTACGAAACAAATACAACGATTTACTTAATGACAAGAGCAGCCTCAATAATATTCATAAAGTGATTAAGGCAGTACAAGATACCACAATCCGAATTTCCCCCCTTTACACAAACCAAAACTCCCTATCTTTCGACCCTCAAATTATTGCAGACACCTTCGTCCAAACCCTGGCCGACCGTTTCCGCGACCCCAATATTCCAATTCACCAAAATATACTTCTTAACGCCTCGAGAACCCCAACCCTACCCCTCAATCAGCAAACGACCTGGACGACAAACGATACGGAAATTAGACTGCTACTGACAATGAATAATCAATCAAAAGCCCCCGGACCCGATGGAATACGTCCCACCCAACTCCGTAACCTTCCAAAAAATGTTATAGACCTCATTACCCTCATCCTCAACTCCTGTTTCAAACTCTCTTACTTCCCCTCCATCTGGAAAACAGCCCGCGTGTCCATGATTCCTAAACCCGGCAAAGATCATCGGTACCCCACTAACTACAGACCCATAAGCCTCCTTTCAATCTTAAGCAAAATATTCGAAAAAGTAATTCTTCTCCGCCTAACCCCTGTCATTGACCCAATCCTAGACCAATCCCAATCTCGGCTTCCGCGAGGGTCGCTCAGCGGCCCTCCAAACACTTAACCTAACCCTATCTATAGCCACCCCTCTCCAAGACCGCAAAGAAATCCCCACTATTCTTACAGATCTTACCCAAGCTTATGACACCATATCCCACCCAATCCTCCTAGCAAAAATCCGCCCCATATCCCTGATCATATCCACTCTCTACTCCAAAGCTACCTCACCCACCGATCCTTCTATGTCCAATATTATTCCAAAAATCCCCCAATTATCCCATCCAAGCCGGCGTCCCACAGGGCGCCGTGCTCTCCCCACTCCTTTTTTCCCCTTATATAAATGACATCCCTTCCACTCCCGGAGTAGAGCGATTCCTCTACGCCGATGATCTTGCATTCCTTGCTTCCTTCCGCAACTTCACCCGCTCCTTACGAAACCTCCAAAAATCCCTCGACCCCTTCCACCTCTGGGCCTCCCAAAATTCCATCAACATCAACCCTTCCAAATCCCAAGCCATCCTCTTTTCCTATAAAACCTATCCATCAAACACATCCCGTCTGACAATAACTCAAACACCTATCCCCTGGCAACCCCATGTCAAATATCTTGGCACTACCCTCTCCCGCAGACTCTTTTGGTCCCAACACGTCCTCAACACCACAATAAAAACCAACCGAATCACAAACGCCCTTTACCCTATCCTGACTAATCCGTCCATCCCCACCCAAAAGAAAATTCAAGATTACAATATTTATTTCCGCCCAACCCTTTCTTACGCCCATCCCACATGGTTCAACACATCCATAATCAATTACAGAAAACTAAGTCACCGAAAATACAGTAATCCGGCTGATCTTCTGTCCCCCTCCGTTAACCCGCTTCAGTGACATACGAGAACATAAAATGCCCAATATCCTTACCCACTTCTACAACTCCTCAGTCCAAACCCTACAAAAGTTCTTCGCCAATCCTCAGTTCAGAAACCTAATCCTACCTCACCACCATATCCTTAGAAATCCCCCCCCCTCGACACACTAGGAAAAAACACCCCCTCGACATCCTGCCACTCCCTCCTCTCATAACTTAGGCCAAAGGGTGGAAACAAAAGAACCGACGACTTAAACCACAGACTAAATACTGACCCATGTCGAACCGAAGACAAACACTAAATATTCCCAATCCCTCCTATATCCTATTCCATTCCCGTCCTAAATCCATTCCTCTCTTTCCCCCACCCCCAAACAATAACTACCCGTCGCTTCCCTACCCCGGCTTCCAATCCCCGTCCCTGTACGGGGGAGAGGGGTCGCAACAAATCAGCAGAGCACTAGACGGCGAAATAAAACATGGACGAAGAGTCTCATTAGAGACAAGCGTACCTAACACAACACACTCAAGATCCTGAGCACAAAACGGATGACATCTATGAGGTCCAATGTGATCTTAAACCATTAAATCATTGACACGTAAGGTTTCAGATAATATTTCAAATTTGCATTTACTTTCTGGTATGCTACGTACATAGTGTAGTTATATAATACATCAAAATAAGTTATATAATACAGCAAACAAAAACGCAATTTGTCTATAAAAAAAGTCGTATTGCTGGTCCCTGATACCGAAATGAGGATACTTCTTGTTCCTGTTGTAAATTACTTCCTGAACACTTTTTGTAGTCAGATTCCATTTTGTGGAATGCGAATTTTTCGAATAATTCACTGGGTCCAAAACAACAGAATTTATCAAAAAAGTATTGCCGGAAGACAGAGAGTAACGTCTGTAACCGAACTTTTCTGTTGTTCTGTGTGAAAGTAGACTACAAAACAAATTATTCGGTTAGTCAATAACGACGTTTTATGTTTGTGCGATGTTAATATAACATTGGTGTGAAGAAATCATTATAACACAATCACGGTGAATACAACAAGCTTACCTTTGTGTAACATTACAATGATTAGTTACAATAAAATATTCGTAAACCCAACTTTAAGGGGTTTTCAACGCCTCTAGAAATTTCAAAAGGCGAATATTCGATCCTGCCAACTTCGAAAACGTATATGAAGGTAGGCTTTGGCGCTACATTCAAATATACGCAGTTCGAGAAATCCATAACTTCTCTCACTGTAACGTTCATTTTAATCAACTGAATGTTTCGAAACATTGAAATAATTATGATTTGTACTAATTATTTGGTTAATTTTCTCCTGGAACTCATGCTGAAATATGAGAAATTTAATGTTCATTTCATTGTATCATGCAGACACAATTAGAAAACTTTGGAGGAATAATTTATATTCTTACAAAGATTGTTAATGATTGATAAGGATGTAGAATGAATGAAAGGAAAATTTAAAAAATGGATATCAAAGTATTAAATTTTTTCTGCATTTCATAATTACCCTGGCCCTACAATTCAACTATTTCATCCAAACATTCAACAGTAAAAACTAAGGATGCAAAATTAAACACTGTTCAAATATTTTTTACCAAGTAAACTTATTTCACAATAGATACACGTGACTATTTTCCCACAAAATACTCATCTACACTGTTCAGATGTATAATAAATTTATTGTTTTCACAATCTGCTCCATCCTTCTCTCTATATTCATCCACATTTTTCCCACATACTTCACTGCATTTTTCCAGTTTGTAGATGTCACCTTAAAAAAAATAATGTATTCATAAAACTTTATTGAATTTAAGAATTGATCCTCATTTTTCTTGTGTTAAAAATGTCAATTATTTTAGATAACTACGATACCTGCTCTAAAGCCTGCATCCAAATACTTCTAGCCTTTTCCATTTCCTGACAAGATCTTGCAAGGACATTCTTATTGAAGTATCCCTTTGCCTGAGACTTCCAATTGGATTAAACAGGTTATGACAGAGAGTAAGTATTGAAACAGTATGACCTTCAGTTCCTAGCATATCATCTACACACCAGTGGGTAATTACTTTTAACACTTGACACAAATTAATTTATACTATAACAACTTAAAACATTTTAATAGAATATATTAAGGTGGGAATTAAAATGCAAGAATAATAATACACTTCATTTACCATGTATCCTGACAATAAATAAGTATTTTTAAAATTTTCACATTTTGCACAAAACGTTAGCAGCCTTTGTCTTATTTTACTTATGATACCTACATTTTAGATTTGCTTAAGGGCTTTCTGGCTATAACTTAATAATAAAATCTTTGTTCTCATTGTGTCCTTTTTGAATCATAGATTACTGAAAAATATAAAAAATGTTCAACAATTTTCTGGAGTCAAGCACCACTATCACAAGACTTTAAAAATTGAAATAAAATTAGCTCATCCAGCAAAGGTTGACAGACTTGAATTGGGTAGACCTATCTTTAAATTATTTCTAGCTATTTTATTAGCATATCAATAAATATCTGAGAGAACTATATTTGTTAAAAAAAAGAACTCCTAAAGTAAAAACCACAAAAAATGTTATCAATAAATGTACAAATAGGCAATCAAATCATTAACAAATGTATTCAAAAACACTCAGTTGAAAGAGCAACTATACAGATCAACATCCCTACAAAACATTCTCAAAAAATTAAGAGTATTAACACTAACAAAAAATTGAATAAGCAAATATAGTTTTTCCTACATCTTATGATGAATAGATGAAGATTAATTGAGATGAATGATAAATAAATGTCTTAAGCCTTAGTGGCACATTTTTAGAAATTAAAATGAACATAGAGGATATCGTAAAATGCTAATTAACAATTTAATTTAATGTTAATAGTAATAATAATAATAATAATAATTATAGTAATACAAATACATGGGAGATCAAAAATGATTGTCTATCTATCGAGTATTTTTAAGTACACTGGTATTCTCTTACTTTAAAGACAATCAAATCAATTCATATTTAAAACAATTATTTTATTGTTATTTATGCGCTATCAACATTTTGCAACCCAATTGGTCGCATTGGTGTTCTGCAATAGTCAGTTTAAAATTTGGAATAACATTATAAACAAAGCAAAAAATAAAAATTGAATTACAATTGTAATACTTTATCAAAGAAAAAACAAGAACTGTGTTTGAAACCAAATCTCTAATGATATGAAATTTTAAACACGTAAGTACGAAGCATGTCTTACGCGAGACAAAATTGTACAAAGTCTTTTGACTTAGGTAAGACCTTTGTATATACGACAATATAATGTAATACCCAAGCAGGGACTTGTTATAATTTTTGACATCATATTAATTATCATATTAATATTACACGTATAATTATGCATTATGTATACTGTAATAATATTACATAAAGCAATGTGTAATATAATATATATGTTTACATAATATCTAATTAACATCTCATATTAAAAATACTAAACAAGTTCAGTGACAGTGTGAAAGTATCAGTGAATGTAATCAGTAACTGTATTTTCAAAGCAATGAAAATATACATAAGATTTATTGAATACGAATTGCTAGAGCAAAGTGTCTTGTAATACATTGTTGAAAACAATTCTCATTGATGACTATTATTACTGTTGTTATTGTTGTTATTATTATTATTATTATTATTATTATTATTATTATTATTAATACTGTTAATAAGAGTGACAAAAATAATACCTCAATAATTTACATAATCTTTTCCACTACAAACAATATACTTATCTCTGATTTTCCAAAGAAAATTAATTACTTTCAGAATTCTGTACAAAGAAGGTTAAGATCCCTGAAAAAAAGAATGTATCATAATTGCCTCTGATATTCTCTCAAATTTATTTTCCTGAAAGAAAGTTTCATATTATAACATCTTTTTTGCTACCGATACACTCATATGTTGAACGCTGCCTTCATAAGCTTTTTGAAAGATGAATCTTGGAATTGCTTCCTTCCCAAAATAATCTATCTGATCTGATTCAGTACTGAAAGAATATTGTGAAGTCGATATAAACGCATTTATGAGATTCACATACATTTGTAATGTTAATTTATTCATATCATGCTTTACTATTAGTCCAAACAATATGAATTAAATGTATTCAATTACCTTATATACTTAAAGTCACAATTAATAAATGTTAACCAAAAATGTACAAAATACATGCATATCGTAATGCAAGTAATCCTGTCCTTAGTACGAAAATTTAACATTCCTTACATTACATAAACATCTTCCCTCGAATAAATATGACACTTCACATGTACGTTCGGAATTTTATTCGTAATCTTAACACGCTTACCTGGCATTGTTTCAAATGTCTGGTTTAAAAATTCAAAAACAAATAATGCAATGAGATATCACACCAAAATGCCAAATTCAGTAAAAAATTGTCACTATGCCTCACACATTCAAGAATGTAGTTTCGAACATTGTGGTGGAAAATAAACAAAAGAAAATAATACCAACCGTAGCTGTAAACTAATTTTACTACGGCATGTATGCCAACACAGGGGGAGATTCATTGACAGTTGACTCACCTGAACTGGACCTTTACTAAACTTATAGTGCAACAAAAGTCTCTAAACCAGTGTCATTAAAATGGTGGGTGATTTTTGTGATGTTGGTATGATCCACTTTCTGGCTGAAGTCTAGTATACGGTACAACTTACGGAAGTCTTTTTTTTTTTTTTTTATTCGCCACTTCGCGCCGCTCCGGAAGTAACTGCGCAGTTTGAATTCTGGAGGCTTTCTTGCAAAAGTGAATTGATAATTATGCGGTGGATAGACTCAAGGATGTTTACAGTGAACGCGGGGGCCGAAGGCCAGAGCATCGCCGTGGCTTGGATCCGGGCGAGCGAAGCGAGAAAACTTGCCGTTGAAAGTAAATTGGCATTGCAATACGGCGGGGACAAAGCGTATGAAGGGCGAGCCATGGAAATTGCATATCGGTAAGTTTTATTAATTTCTATCACAGCGCGTGGAGTAATTTGCGGGTTTAGGGAGACCCCTCCACTCCGTCGCCTCGCTTCTCTGAGGGTGTACCGTGTCCCTACTTTCTCCCGCCTCGTCAGGGACAATTTGAGCCTGAAAACTCGTATATTGAGTTAAACTCAATAAAAGTAAACATGAAAATTAAACATTGATTTCAAGGTTCGGAACAAGCACGAGATTTCATCAAAACGTCATCACAATGTTGCGTTTACTTATTACGTCTTTGTGGAGACGTGAAATGGGCGTTTTGTTCACATTCAGTGTTACGTTTGTGAGTGTCCTTGGTAACTGACTTTCACACGCCTTACACTGGTTGGAGAGTACCTGAGTTGAGGTTATTACCGTGCAAGTCATTAGTTTAACGTGGAGTGAGTAAATTGTTTAATATTAAGCAAAAATTAGATGCATAAATCAAAAAGTGAGTGATTAATATTAATTCCTTTCTTAGTAATGAATACTGAATACTAATAATATTGCTAAAAATTTGCATATTTGTGTTGTTTATCTTACAATTAAAGCAATTAATATTTATTGCAGCAGCTTTCTGCGTGAATGTCAGAAGATGTGTTTATATAGAACCACAATTGAAAATATTACCCTCGATTAACGTTCAAAATATTTCTGAATGTCTTACTCTTTTCGAAATTCAAAATGTACTTTAATCACGAACGTAACATGATAAAAGAACTGCTTTTTTCAGATTGCGAAGATAAGTAAAATGAATTTCAAGAACTTCAGAGGAATTTATACTGTTTCTGAATTGTTACTGCATTGTTGGGAATATTCGTCATTGAATGTCAGCCGGCGGCTACACACCACCATGATGTGTCGCAGGTATCTATGGCACAGTTAAAATTCCTAATCAATACTTAATGGAATTTCTCTCAATACTATTGAAAAATATTGATGTTCTAATTTTAGTTAAATAGTTTTAAAAACTTTTACGTCATGCATTTAGAAACTTAAACGTAAATTATCTTTACTATGCGCACGTTTTGTTGAACTCTCCTTTTGCTTGTAGTGGTAGGAGGTAAGGGCGAGTTACTATTTTGTTAGCAATGCAGAAAATAAATTTGCAGTTCGTTTACCGTTGCAAATAAGTTTTCTATAACTCGGAACAAAAATGTTTAGTATTTTAAATGTTTCTAATTTCGCGCATTTTTCATGTTATTTATTTGTGTATTTATTCTTTAATTCTTACCCACCTTTCAACTCTTTATAGTTAAAATGTCGGGAACGGATTCTGGAACTCAAGAAAACGTGTGCAGATTATCTTCTCCCCCATACGTCACATACAGTTTGTAATGTTTTTTGACTGAATATATCTAGAATCTAAACGTGTGAAGAGGCAGTACCACCAACTTATCTTTAACTTTTCTGCCGTTGATGGAATGGGAGGGATATTACATGATTCAAAGGCTAGATGGTGTGATAATACGGTTTCCTCAGCATCAGGTACATAGTGATGTAACTAAAATGTCGGCTTGAGACGGATAAAATAGATAGGTAGAATCATAATTTCGTGTATGAATAGTTCAAGAATTCAAACTCGCATTACACCACAGAAACTATTTTTCCAAACTGCGAAAAATAGACATAATGTATTCTATTTGTTGTTCATTTTTAAAATCCCTTGGCATCCAGAGTCTCTCTCGTGAAGCTGGTCATGAAAGCTGAACTATTAGAAAATGTTTAGTTTTAGATGATTCGCCTTGTATTACGGAAACATATAAGAAGAAACATGTTGTAAAAAAGATCAACAAAGATTTCTACTAGATGAAAGGTATGGAATCATTAGTTAGTAATATGTATCTTCAAATTTTATCTACTGAAATAAAAGGAAATGGTATAAACGTCAAAAAAGACTTTGTAACAAAAAATTGAACATTTGAAGTTTTGCATTTTTTTCCTTATGGTTCCATTCTCGAGCAAGTATTCGGATGTTGAATCTATATTTTCGCAATGCTGGTTTAGAAGTTCTAATATCTTGTAAAAAATTATACTTGTGCAGAAGCTATCGTTTATTTTTAAGCAAGTAAAACTGTATTGACTATTTTTAAGCAAGTGAAACAGTAGAGACTGAAATAAAAGTAGAGCAGAGTAATCGCAATAGTTTGATTGTCTAAAATGTACAAAAACGCTTGAGAAACGAGAATTAAAAGAACTTTTAGACACACGGAAAATATATCCACCATTTCGTAATTCGATGTTTCCCTAGAATGAATAAAACAAAGGTTGCATTTCACGTTCAAGAAATAATAAATGTCTTAGTTTTTCAATTGTTGCTCATCTCGCGCTTTTTTAATTGTATTTATTTATCTTCAACTTTTACTCATCTTTAAACTATTATAGTTACAATTATGGGATTTTGGAACTCAAGAAAACGTGCGCAGATGATCTTCTCCCCCATACGTCACATACAGTGTTTACTACTTTTTGGCTAAATAAATCTAAATTTATATTTTGTTTCCATCGGCATCCATTTCCTCCAGTCGCTGACCCAGAGAAATACCTCTTTTGAAATCAGAAGATTCATTCATACTGAGGGAGAAGGCTCAGTGCATCTACTGATGTCACTGCAGTGTCTCTGACCGGAAAGTCCTAGGTTCGAGTCCCGACGCTGCAGGATATTCGACACTACCTAACTAGGTCGAATTCAGTCCCTGTCTTGAGGAGAGTTCTACCGGCCGAATGCTCTGATCGGTAGTTTTCCTTTGTTCCTCCTGTCAATGCCAAGCGAATGCCTGAGCAGTAACCTAACACAAGGGCCTCGGACCGCGCGCGATCTTTCCGTTCTCATTCTTGTCCTCTTACTTATGCACACTTACACGTACAGGCACTACATTACCGCACATGCCAGGAGACAAATCGGGAGGTCTAAGCTTATCCCGGCTGGGGTGATGGGAGATACCTGGATGGGGACCATTTTCATCGATGGTAGGTCGGCGCCGTATCTCACCATCCACTGGAGGATGATTACCACCACTTCTCTAGGAAAACCATGTATTACCATTACTAATGGGACTAATGTTCTTAGCAGTTTACGCGCCCGGAATCACTGCTGAATCGATCATTCCCGATTCCGAAGCGAAGTGCATCGTACCGTACTGTGTGCGCAGGTCCGGAGGAGAGGGGCGCCTGTCCGTGAAGGAGATGCTCATGTGCAGAGTGGCCGAGCCCGGCCCTCACAGGGTGGACAGGGTGACGGTGGTGGGTGCGGGGCAGGTGGGCATGGCGTGCGCATCCAGCCTCCTCATGCAGGTCAGTGCGATGCGGGCCGGCTGTGATGGATTAAAAACAGTGCCATTGCCTCTGCAGCAGCGGTGACCAGCAGGTCTTAACCTACGGTCACACTACAGCCGTAATATCGGTCGCTCGCTACCTGACGACTGCAAACGAAATCGTCAGACTTATTACATCGGAAAGCAGCACCCAAATGTTGCACTCATGGAACTGTGTTTCTCTCTCCATGATTGCACCAGAAATTGTCCGAATATTCCTACAATTTCACAGTTCGTTGTTTGGAAATTTGGGAAATGCACGCTTAAGGCCATCTACTAATCACGCAGGTTTTCTTCCTATTCTACAGCGGGTGATGCGGGGAGAGGAAGACTGTGGCTATGTCATAGATTAAAAGGGCGTACCCACTATTAAAATGATCATAGCGCGCCAAAGCGTAGGATAACCTACGTGAATGATTGCAATCACATCGGAATAGCTGTCACGTTCACTTTCACTGGTCGTGTCTCCAGCAACTTTGACTATAATGTCGACGACTATTTCTAAAATTCAATCTTTTTGCCAATATTCGTTTTCACTCTTCTGGATGTGTTCGCAAAAGCCTTTCCAGTCTGCAGATGTGACAGTGGAGAATGCGTAGTGTGAGAGTTCACGGAGGTGTTGGACTGACATGGCACCAGTGACATTGCTCCCTAAACAGACTTATTATACCCCATGATAACTATGGGATTCAGGTCAATTGTGAAGCTGAAGACGTATAACAGTATGACCTCTTTCAGAAGCCATTTTGTCAATTACGTAAACCTTCGCTCTGTTTATTAGCTTGTATTAGGTCTAACAAATTACTTTTACGTAGATTGTGATCACAATCAATTCCCCTCTTTCTTAACCACTCTATCATTGTCAGTTTGGTATCGTATCTCGTTGAGACTCTTTGAGCTTGCCTAAGAATGGTAAAGGCAATATTTATGACTACGATGGATGCGGGAATTAGAGAGCAATTGCGTATTAAACCATCTTTCAAAATTGGTGGAGTTCATTGGTAGATGGTAATCCCTTTGTGATGTGTTCACTTCCATTATTAGATTAGCATCTGCAACAAAACCATTTCGAAAATCTGAACTAACAATAATGAGACGTTTTGCAGAATTGCCCCAAGAAGTCACTTCTAAAATGTCATTCACCTTTGCTAGAACTTTCCTGATGTCATATTATTGTCAATCCGCAATTTATCAAAATAAAAAAATCGTCCTTCCTTCCTCTCTAAGATGCTTTATTCTTACGAGGTATCGAGATCTCCAATCTACAATATCACCTCGTTCTAACGGTAATTTGCGTTTGTTCTGTACTTTCTTCCAAACGAATGCCATAGATTTCAAAATGGTTCGATTTGATGAAGGACCCCAATTCCAATTGATTTTTTGTTTTAGCACTGGTAAAATTTTCGTTATTGTAGGAACGACCTTCTAGACAGTGTAAAAATCACGAATAGTGTTCCTAATTACTCTTTTGTCGAAATAGTCCAACAGGATTTTCCGCGTGTTCTTGTTCTGACAACAAATAAAAAAAGATTCGTGCACTTATCCATCACGTTAGCAATGATTTTCCTCTCACCACTATGAAGAGTTTGAATATAACGGCGAGATGGTGGCGTTCTCGGAGTTTCCCCGAGAGGACTCTGGGACTGCCTCGGCCATTATTAATCTCCATGTAAAGGCGCGAAATAGATACAATTTTATTTTGAGATGAGAACTTCTTTCCGTTACTTTTCTCCAAAAAATCTAAAGAAATGTTCGAATAAAATGATGATTTATCACAGGAGATACCTCGAACTCATGACAAAATTGGAACGCAAATTATTGAGAAAGTTGCGAAGGCATGACTGATTCTCCGGAGATTGACATTACTTCATAAAATCTAGTAGTCGATTTCGTAACTAATACCCCCACTCTACCCGCATTTCTTTAATCCATCGTTCAAGAAAAGTTGCGCAAGTAATACTTGTATTGCTGTTAGTCTTGGCTATTACACATGGCATTGATTCTCCAGATGATTTCAGGCGAATGGAAATATCAGAGCAAACGAAACAATCTTCCCCTGATAGCCGAGATTTCCGGATGTCGTTGGAAGAGAACGTTCGGGTTCAATGTTTCCATTCCTTTTACTAGCACGTGTTTGAACGAATCAGACGTATCTGACGCAAACGTCCGACGACGGCCGATCGAAATTACTACCAAAATCTGGTCTACTGTGACCTTCGCTTGAAGTTACGATCACAGGAAATATCGGTGAATTAATTACTATTTTTTCAAATAACGTTTTTTTTTCTGTTTTTTATCGAGATTATCATTGTTACGTTGTTGTGCGTGCGGGCGTGCGCAACACGTGACCTAAGGAGTTAACGACAATAAGCGAGTGTTTATTTGCAGAGCACAAGAACAGCTCGTGCACAGAAGTAGGTAAAGATGTGCGCGTTTTGGTGCGCAGGGCGTGGTCAAAGAGCTGATCTTGGTTGGCCGGCAGAAGGACAAGGTCAAAGGCGAGATGCTGGACCTACGCCACGGCTCCGTCTTCATGTTGAATCCGTTCATCTACGCAGACAGTGGTGAGCAGAAGAACAGAGGGCGTTTCATTTCGTTATATATATATATATATATATATATATATATATATATATATATATATATATATATATATATATATATACTATAATATACATATAAACTTGCAGCATTCCATTCCACCTACCGAGAGAAGGGGAGGGAGCTGGAAACAAATCGATGACAGTATGTCCGTTGTTCATTTAATTGTTCGTTAGGTTTTTTGGTATGTATCAATTCTTATAGGGTAGAAACACACAGGGCGCAGCGCTGCATATTCTGTAGCGCACACAGGGCGTGAAGCGACGCGACGCAAACACGTCAAAAACGGAGCTGTCAAAAGGATGAGTTTTATTGCTATACAGGAATATTTATTTAAATGTAAAATATTATGTCGGAAGCGAAGGGAGTGGATTAATGGCAATTTGTTCATGGAGGCAGAAGCATGAGGAATATCACCATTTATTTCCCATTCTTAGCGAAAATGAACATCTTTTCTGGCAGTACCCAAGAATGTCGCCGGCCACTTTCCAATACATTAAAAAAATAGGCCACATTTGTAAAAGCAAATAACAAAGTGACCCAGAAAAAGGCTGGTTAATAACCATGAAGTATATTTACTGTCCCAAGCAAACTTTAGAATCTTATCTGCATTATTCACCACCTATCATTTCACGCTAATAATCTTATATCATCCTCATCATCATAATATTCAATATCCCTGACTATTCCCGGATTTCCAGTGTATTTTTTAAATATTTTTCTGATAATATTTTTAATTTCACAGCCAAGAAAAAATTAAATCCAACATGATAGTAATTGGTCATCTTTCTGATGTCATCATAAGAAAGTAAAAAATGTTCTCAACAAATAAAAATTATGTTATACTTATTATTAATAAGTTGTACTAAGGAATAACTAGTTTTAAAAGCCTCTGAAAATTTTCTCTGAGTTCGAATGATTCTTCTACAAAGTACCTGATTTTTCCATTTTTTCCAGAAAGTGGCCATCATTATTTACCTTTTACTTCTGTTCTTAAAAGATAATAATCTTAGCAAGAGCTTACTAGTTAAGTCCTTAGCAATACTTAACAGTAAATATAAGAAGTGCAAATATGAGTGATGTCATGATTGTATTAATTACTGTAAGGTATTACATGGAGTCTCAAGCATGATGTCAATTATTAATTTCAGATTTTTAGTTCTTGACCCTCTATGGTCAGTTTCATGCTATTAAATACACTTGTTTAATGTGCCACAATGTTTCGTATAATAAGTTATTGCATGATTTTCATATTTCAAGTTTTATCACATCGTGTTCCTATTTTTTTCTTTAAACATATAAGCTTGAGCACAGAAAAGTATGCTCACAAAAAATGGCTTAGTTTTCATTAAAAATCCAAATTTTTGAAAATTTCAATCCTCGCCAATGTTCAGAAATATAAGTAAACATGCACCGTACTGTGTTCCAAGCAGTTTGATGAAAATACTTTTGCACACAGTAGTCTAAATATGAGTATATGCAAATTACAGTAAAATATTATTATAATTTTACAGCGCCATTGCAAATAATATGAGAAAGTATGTGCTACGTTAAAGCCCCACTAGTTAGAAAAGTGAGGAAATGGAAGAGGCCAGTGGTATTAAAATTCATTCACAAATAAAACACCCGACACAATAAAGAGCTTATACTTTGGATTGACTAGATATGTCCTTCTGATATGTAAGACTAGTAAAAAGGACTAGACTGTAACTAGAAAAGAATATTTAAAATAATTATTAAAAACAATATGCAATAAATGCAGAATTAAGATATTTTATAATCAGACGAGTTGAATGTCAACAATATCAAAAAGAGTCACTGTCAGTCAAAGAAGAAATAAATCACAAATAATTGAAATACAAACATGCTACTTTAATATTCTAACAATACACAACATAACATCAAGATGCTGCACCAAATATCAAAGAAAACTAAATTCTCTTCCTATCTATTTGTCTGTACATAAAACATTTACAAAAGATGAGATTTAATCTAAGTGAAAGAACTTTCGGAACACATACTGAAAAGAACTTAATAAAGTGAAGAAAAGCACTTTTCGCAATGTTAGATGTTGAGTGAAGACTTCAACCTGACCATTTTTTGATATGTAATTTTTAATAGAAAAAATGACTTCTTCCATATCTCTTCCATCGTGTTCAAAATTGATGTCCAAGTGATTATTGATGAAAAAACAATATTTGAAAAAATTGGAATAATATGAAATTAATTAATTTATTAATATGCTCTTTTCATCAATAATCACTTGAATAATTTTTTTTTCAATGACAATATTTTTGAAGAGGGCTCATGTGAGTGGGGTGAGGCAAAAAGCTCAAAATGATAGTCCTTAGATTTAGATTCTTTTTGGAGAATCTGGAGCTTCTGGTCATCCCGAGACAACTTCTTTCTTGCTACTTCGTCTTGAGCAGACATTTTTTTTGCTTACTTACATGATTGCACAGAAGTAGGCGGTTGATCAGCATCAGGAGACAAAACCGTACTTCACGACTCCAGATTCAGAATCTAAATATACAATCAAAATTGTTTACTTTCATTATTAATTTTAAAATACATATTTATCATTATAATGGGGCATATCTTACAATATATTATGATATTTATCTACCTTTTACATTTTCATATTAATATTATTATATTATATTATTATCAACATCATCATCATTAAGTTTCTGATATTAACTTAATGTCAATTTAGTAAATGTGACTGTCATTACTATTTTTAAAAAATTAAAAAGAGAAACTAGACTGTAAGATGACTTTTAACACTTTTGAACATTTAAAACACCAATTTTACAACTTCAAAATTATAAGTTTACTGCACAATGGTTCCAATCTCCAAATGAAAGTTTTAGATAAAATTAGGAAATAATGTTTACCTCATTCCCTTAAATCAGGGTAAGGGAGTCTTCCCAGTCCTGTGAAAAAGTGTTGTTGCTACTTCTTCTCTCTTATCTGTATTTAGATTGGACAAAGTTTGACTGAATGACATCTCTTCTTTTAAAAATACAGCGTATCAAAAACTGGCCATGTAGAGGTATTCAGTTGAACTCCAGTATCACCATAAAAGTGTTGTTCAGTTATTCATTTCTTTTTGATATGTGTCCTGATGGTTCTTCCACT
The DNA here is from genome assembly GCA_038098605.1 of Gryllus longicercus. Classification (NCBI taxonomy): domain Eukaryota; kingdom Metazoa; phylum Arthropoda; class Insecta; order Orthoptera; family Gryllidae; genus Gryllus; species Gryllus longicercus. Next base: position 1,307,438 of record JAZDUA010000188.1, on the reverse strand, counting down.
TGGATCAAACCTCATCTTCTGAAACTAGAAAAAGATATTCATGTTTGATGTTGGTTATTACACAGGCTATTTAATTATGAGATTAGATGTTGATTTAACATTATTACAATTTTGTTATTTGTATCACCTTGTGAATCAATTATTCACTAAAAATTACCTCAAATTCTTTATTATTACATAATGCTGACATTTTGCCAATTGATGTAGTGACCTATTCAGAAGTAAACATTTTACCTCTTTATTCATATGATTATAGGTAATAATGCAAACGTGGAAGGCGAATGTACATGAAAACTTAATTTATGAACTTGCTTTCTCAGTAAGTATATGAAATATATACCAGAAAAATGTATAGATGTATACATTAAATAATTAAAAAGTACACTATGATTTTTCTTAATAAAAGATTTAGATCCAAATATTCTTCCATATTGTTGGAAGACGTTGTAAACGCTGCAAAGAGCAACAGTCATGACCGACTCTCCCATGACTGTTACTCTTTGCAACGTTTCACAAAATGGAAGAATATTTTGATCTAAATCTTTCATTAAGAAAAATCATAATGTACTTATTAATTATTTAATGTATACATCCATACACTTTTCCCTACATATATAATCATCCATATATATATATATATATATATATATATATATATATATATATATATATATATATATATTTCAAATTGATTGTTTAAAGATTTGACATGACATTTCCATTTTTATTTTTATTTATTTATTTTTTGTGTATGTTCCATTCAAAAGGAAAATATTTTTGGAGAATTCTTTTGTGTTCCAAGTTGTCTGTTTGAAATTAATTTAATTAAAGGACTTAAAGAAAAATAAACATAAGCATTTGTTTCTGAATGATTCATGTTGGAAGATGTGAGTGAAACACACAATTTCATAAAACATTAGGTTATGTGTAGCTCTTATTGGAGCAGCAAAAAATTGATGAAATAGGGTTTATATAAATAGAAATAAGTATGAAAATGTATATAATATAGAACTACATAAGTATTTTATTTATTATATACATAAGTAATAATATATTAGATACAAATTAATAAGTAAAAAGTATAGGCTCCCACCGACCTGCGCAGAAGACCCGCAGCCTAAACGGTCATGGCCGCAGTGGAAATTTCGCGTCAAATGTTGCCTTAAGAACACGTGCAGACGAGCGTGGCGGCAGCGGATTGGCAGTTTTCTTTCCTGCGGATTTGGGAACGCAGTCGGACGCGTTTCGACCGCTGCCGCTCTAGTTTCGTGGAAGTCCGCTTGCCTTCGGGAGTCTTCGTTCCCCTATGGATCGAGCTGCCCTGGCTTTTGTTTATCGGATGAGGAAACACGTCACCAAACGCCGAGTCACAATTGACGCTCCGGTCCCGCGGTTTCTGCCACCGCGTCCAGCGCGGAGCGTTTCGCGCCGCACATGCTGCGGATATCTCGCGCCGGTCTGTGACAGCCTTTACATATGTAAATAAAACGTTAGGTTAGGAAATCTTTGAGCCACAAGTACATAAAAAATAATTATTTACTTGAAGTATTCATTAATAATAATAATAATAATAATAATAATAATAATAATAATAATAATAACAACAACAACAACAACAACAATAAAAGTCGGCCCCGTGGCGCAGACGGTTGCGATAAAGTACAATGTAAAAACGATTGTACACAAAATAATATGAAATTATACATAGCAAAACAAATTGGGTAAGCAGATATTTATGTATCAGATTGTGATAATTTACGAGGATAGTGATATTAAATTAATATTTGCAGAAATATTAAATACGGCAATGACAACAATGGGGTGAAGAGTCGTCGTTATTCATCACAAAAATCTCAGTCTTTGTAAGTTTTAAAACATCAGGTGCCCATGTAGTACATCGCGATATTCTGTAGAATCATTCTGTAGAATCAATTATTGTTATCAATAATTATGTCGTTTATGACGCTTGCTTTGTATTTTGTAGTCAGCATGGCTACGGTTACATTTCACTTTTTCTTGTCAGATAGTGGGTATTATCCGGGTTTGTTTATTACAATAATACCATTAATATCTTCACCGTACTGGGCATGCCAATCTATTAAGAATATATTTACGGCCTTTATTTGTATGAAAATGATGAACACTCCCCTCGTCGATATATTTATATAATTATCTTACTATTTTATATGACGCGCGAATTTTCATTATCACGAAAAAGATATTTGGTGTGGGTACGCTAGATCGTCAGTACGAACTCCCGATGACGAAATATTTACGTACCCGGGATTATTTATTCTAATATGGACTCAGAAATTCTCTAGGTTGTCCTCTGGAATATATATACATGTATATATTTAGAAGATCCCGATCAAATACATTTATGCAGTGCTGTAAATACATACATACGTGCATACATAATATTCTCCTGTATACGTTTTCACAATAACAATTGAATAATATATCTTTTTTTAGAATTAATGTAATTATAAACAAAGGTGTTCATATTCTATTAAATAAACCCTCCCCTTTATTTGCATGCTTTGGCCAAATTATTTCCCCAATTACAAATTTATCTTAAAAATTAAAAACACAACTTGATCTTCCTACATTATTTTCTGGTAACAAAATGTCCCCTCATTGTTACTTTCCTTTGAGAAGTAGATGCCGCAAACTTGGCCGTTCGGCATATCGTTTCATTTCCATACTAAAATCAACGTTTCCTCCGCGAGCGTTCCATCTGCACGTTCTTCCTCAACCAAGTTTGCTGGAGCCCTCATTCGTCTTGAGTTGTGTGCGTTCGTCTTGTTTTCTCCTGTGCGAAATCCTTTCCGAACACGTTTCTTCCTGCCTCTGTACGCGCATCTTGATCGCTCTCTCGGATGTCATCTCCGCTTTCATTGGTTACAGTCACATTTACATCGTAACTCTTAATTCTTTGAAGTACTTAGCTACTATTTATTTTTCTCATGTTTAACATTGTTTACACGGAAATTGCTCACGTGATCTTGTTTTACATTACCTATTCCACTCCCTATATTTTTCCCCACTACTGATTCTACTGTATTCCGTCTTGTTTATATTAATTGTACACGACGTATTTGTTTATGGGCCTTTCACCCCATTGTTGTCATTGCCGTATTTAATATTTCTGCAAATATTAATTTAATATCACTATCCTCGTAAATTATCACAATCTGATTCATAAATATCTGCTTACCCAATTTGTTTTGCTATGTATAATTTCATATTATTTTGTGTACAATCGTTTTTACTTTGTTATTTATCCAGTGTGATACATACTTAAAGTTAATTAAATTTATTGAATATTGATATTCTCTCGGGTATAAATTTTATATCGCTATGTATCGTGTAGTTACATTACATAATTATTTATTCATGTTATTTCCTGGTATACACCTTAGATGTATAATAATGTTGGATATCAGTTATAAATTGTATATTAGCATGTATCATATATTTTCTTTACGCTTTTATTTGTACATGATGTTACCTACATTATTCATTAGCTGTATTATTAGCATGTTATTCTGTTAACACTTGAAATGCAATTTAATTATGTTTACATAATTGATTTTTTTAAATTTAACTCTATGTGAATTTTTGCATAGTTTATACTCTGTAGCCAGATTTTGTGTGAGTTGCTGATATTTATTTCCTGTCCTTTTTATATAATTTCGAAAGTCGTGCAAAATTTAGGTATGAAACACTTCCTTCTTCTTTCTTCGTATTTGTTGTTCGAATTTGGTACATTTAATGTTGTATCTCTGGTGTTATATTGGTGATTTGATTTCTATTGATATAGAGTTGTCGTATTGTAATTCTTGGTAAAGTCTTGTTGGCATTTGTAGAAGCCCCGTGGTGATAATATAGTGTCAACTTTGTTGTTCTTTATATTGGCCCCAAATAAAATTTTCGCCATTTTCTTCTGTATTTTTTCAACATATCCAGGTGTATGGTGCTGGTACCAACCATTGCCTCTACTCCAAAATCCATAATAGAATCCGCCATATGATTGTAAACAATTTGTCTTGTCTTTTGATTTATGAAGTCCTTGACGTCCGTCAGACGCCCTGCGATGTTTTAAAATTGTTATTAAAAATCATTATAATAATGGAGAAATTTTACAATTATTATTTTATACCTCTATAGACTTTAAAATAACTTTTGCGAAATCATTTACAACATATTGACCTTAAAGGCGTCGAAGCGACTTTTCACGAAAAGCTCGTTTGCTCCAGCGAATACTGACTTTGTCGTGTGTCTTTTGACGCAGATTACGCCGTGAGCGCTAACTCGCGGCTGATCGTCGTGACAGTTGGCGCCCGTAGGAAGCCGGGAGAGTCTAGACTAGCTTTGGTGCAGAAGAATGCCGACATGTTCAAGAAGATAATTCCCGATCTGGTGAAGCACAGTCCCGATTGCATATTGCTGATCGTCACCAACCCAGGTGTGAAGAGCAGACCTTGCGGCATGCTAGAATAAGTGTTACAGAATCGGTGTTAAGGTAGCCTTCGTCATGGTAGAGAAAATTAAGAGTATTCTTGAATGGGGAAGTTTGGACAGAACAAGAAGAGTAAAGTTGAACGTGCAAAATTAAAACTTAATCTAATAAATATAAATTGAATAATTATTGAAAAGTTCATAGGCATAATAATATTAATAATAATAACAATAATGATAATAATAATAATAATAATAATAATAATAATAATAATAATAATAATAATAATAATAATAATAATAATAATAATAATAATAATAATAATAATAATAATAATAATAATAATAATAATAATAATAATAATAATAATAATAATAATAATAATAATAATCCTTTCCGATTCCCGAGCGCCAATGACTATTGCGTTGGAAGCGCCCCTAAATATCAATCTTGCTTTTATTTAATTCAGTCTTTCTGTTTTCAGTGGACGTGATGACGTACGTGGCGTGGAAGGTGAGCGGACTGCCAACTCATAAAGTGATTGGGTCAGGGACCAGCCTGGACTCATCCCGCTTCCGATACTTCATCGCGAAGCGCCTCGACGTACGGGCGACCAGCGTGCACAGCTGGATTATCGGCGAGCACGGAGACAGTTGCGGTAAGGGTCACAGGAACTTCAGTTCGTTCCCTTCTTGTCAACACGAGTCGTGGCGAGGTGAAAAGATTTTAAAACAACATACAACGAGCTGTAAAGATCTGTCACCAACTGAAACATGCAGAACGCTCTCTCCTCCCTCCACAAATATCAGAATAATATTTTTAACTCTTCTTGAAGATAAACGCTTAGAATCGGTGTTGTTTTTGTGCAATTTAGTATAAGAAATCAAAACAAAACCGTGCTACTGATGAACGGGGAATTACTCTTCAGTCCTGCGTTAAGTATATTTATGACACGTATTTATAAGTTCGCAGATTATGATGTAGGGGATACAATAGGCGCACATGAACCTCCATTACGCTTCAATACATTGTTATCGTACGCAACTCGGTAACCCTTTAAAACAAGGGACACTAGTTATGTTTCTTATGCCGTAATCTGTTAAGTGAGGCCTTTTTGGTCATTCTATTACATTTATGGAGGATACCCCTACTCCGTTCCAGGTTTTGCAGAAAAACTCGACATTGGACTCCAATAGAAAGCTATTTTCACTTTAAAGACAATAAATTAAAATCTCACAAGGACCAAACATTTCCTAACCACTGCTCCCTAGCCGCTTGCATGGGCTACAGTTCAATTTCTGATGAGAGCAAAATGTATAAAAAACGTCCGCAGACAGTGCCTGGGGCAATAGAGAAGCTACTGAGGGTGTGAGTGAAGCTGAATAATGGCTCTTGTATTTTGAAATGTTTCTCGTAGGGTTAGTTTCGACTTCGGCACTATCTGGCTGAGGGAAAACTAATGACAAAGCACATAGTAAATATATAACATTTTAGTGTCTGTCACAGTTTCTTCACTACGTCGGGAGATAGTTTGTCCACAGGAGTTTCCTTGACATACCGATGTAAAAAAATATTTTTTGAATAAAATAAATATTTCTTTAGAATTAGAGAACTTAATATTTTAATTCTTATTCACGTATTTTTTGCAACCCTTCGCGGAATAATCTTTTTCCCACCTTCAGGCTATAAACAATATACAATTTTATTTATATCCTGAATATGAAGAAAAAAGATTATTCCTCGAAACGATGCAAAAAATATATAAAGAAAAATTATAACTTCAAGTTGTCGTTACCTAAAGAAATTTCTTCTTCTTCTTCTTCTTCTTCTTCTTCTTCTTCTTCTTCTTCTTCTTCTTCTTCTTCTTCTTCTTCTTCTTCTTCTTCTTCTTCTTCTTCTTCACTTCATGGATTAGGCTACTGCCTGTTCCGTCCTCACAATTTCTCTCCATCGTTTTAGTGGCCTTCCCACGTCTCTTCTTCCTCTAGGTGCGTATAACAAAGCTGCGTTGGGAAGTCTGCTATCACTCATCCTTTCCACATGTTCTACCCATCTTTGTCTATATTCTTGCATTCTCGTATTAATTGATGTCACTTGTAACTCTTTTCTTATTTCTTCATTTCTTATTCGGTCTTTTCTTGTGCATCCTTTTATTCTTCGCAGAAATTTCATTTCACTACTTTGTATTGTTGTCAGTGTTTTTGTGTTAATACCTAGACTTTGGAATATAGTATTAGACCTACCCTCCTGCCTTTCGGAGCACTGCAAATTGAACACTGCGCGGTCCGCCATGTTGATGGCAAGTGTGTGAAGTGAATAGCCGAAGCCCATGTGCATTTACGAGCGTTTATTTTATAATTAAAGTTTTTAGTGAAACATTATGGTCGGTTGCTGTGCAGCATTCGGTTGTACGAATCTAAATTCGTAAGTTTGAATGTTAAAATCAAGCTTTACCACTTAGCAGACTGTCACAATAGTTTATTACATAAAAAATAATAAGACAGCATTGCACAAAGTCAATCACCTTCATGAACCAATAAATAAAATTATTTTTCTAAAAAAAAGTCAGTTTTATTACAACCCTGTCAAATGTCCCTAAATCCTTTCAAAGGAAAAAGTTTTCTATAATTATTAAATATTATTGGTTAGAATGTTTTTAATAATTTATTTTCCTTATTCAAGACTTCATTTTTTCAATTTTGTCCTGAAGTGTTATACTAATAGGTTAATTGAAACTTATTAGTGTCCAATTTTCCTTCTAAATCTTGTGTATAATCAAGTTGATGTGCTTTTAGGAAAATTTGTAAACACAAAGATTGTCTTCCTGTCCATCATACTTCATTATGAAAGGTTGTTCATGTGCCAGTAAACGTTTATATAAACAAAACCCAATAATTTGTTTATAACAAGCAGTTTTGCAGTTGAGATTAGCCATAAAATGTTATGTATAAAACAAGAAAATGTATTCTCTGAACTTTGTGAAGGAATGTCATTGATCCGAAGAATGAAAAAAACAGTTTTATTACGAATATTTTCTTATTGATGCATCTAATTGAATGTTTATTCATGCTTTTATTTCCGAAACGCCGTATTTGTATGCTCAGCTCAGGTGCTTTTGCCATCATCATGGCGGATGGCGCGACGTTCAATTTTTGTTGCGCGTTGGACCTCCTTGACATTGGTGTGTGGGGCCTTGTTAATAACCAGCTTTCGCAGCCGTAGAGTAATGTAGGAACTGCCATGGTATTGTAAAATTTAATTCCTGTTTCCGGTCTTGTCTTATTTTTTAAAGTGTTGTGTATCGTTCCACATATTTTTTGATATTTCGTTAATTTATTGTCAATATCATTATCTTTTTCATAACTTATTTTACACTCTAAATAATTAAAGGAGAGAACTTGCTCTATAATTTTGTTTTGAATGACAATTTTTGACCTTACTGCATAGAGGAGAGATACAACATATATCTCTACTCTATGCCTTACTGTGTCCTTCCCCCTGAATGCCATCACTTTTGTTTTTTCTTTTGATATATTAATGTCATAGATTTGCAAATTTTATTAAGGATGATTTACTCTCTGTAGTTCGTCTTCTGTTTCCTGAATTATAACTGCGTCATCAGCATAGAATAAAATCGTTAATATCTCCTCTTTGGTCATTCTTATACCAGTGTCAAATTTCTCTTTTAAGGACTTACTTATATCCTGTACATAGATATTAAATAATGTAGGTGATATAGGACAACCTTGCTTTACCCCTTTATTTGTTATTATCTCTTCAGATACTGTTTTTCCTATTCTTATTACAATTTTAGTATTTTCATATAAGCTTTTGACCACCTTTATTAGATGACGTGGATAGCCTTGTTTTTTACATGATGTGCCAAAGTTTATCTCTATTTACACTGTCGAAGGCTTTTTCGAAATCTATAAATGCTAGATGAGTTTGCAGGTTATATTCCCTTCTTTTCTCCAATATTTGTTGTACTATGAAGATGTTATCTGTGGTCGATCTTCCTTTCCTGAAACCATTTTGCTCTTCTCCCATCAGTACTTCTGCAATACTTTTCAGTCTTTTATTTACTATTCTGGTATACAATTTGTATATGCAATTGAGCAAGCTTATCCCTCTATAGTTTTTACATTCGTTTCGGTCGCCTTTTTTAAATAGCGATATAACTTCTGCTATTTTCCACTCTGGTATTTTACCTTTTTGCCAGCATTCGTTTAGTATGTGTAACAGTCTCCATAACACCACCATTCCACCATATTTGAACAGTTCTGTATTTAACTTATCTCTTCCTTCCCTTTCCTCTTCCTCTAAAGAAATGTTTATTTTTAAATTAACTTCGAGAATTGGTCTGTCAAGGAAACTCCCTCGGGCCAAGTATTTCCCGACGTAGCAAAGCATACAACTTCCTCAATTTCCCTAGTACGTATTTCTCATTAGAGTCTACTTGTACGTGAATTGAGGATCCAACCGGCAGAAAGGATCTTATATAACGTAGTCACACACGTGGAATTTAACCCTGATTGCTAGGATACTGGTCTTGGATCGGTGTTTATTAAGTTCACGACATATCTTTGCGTCAGATCGTGCACCTGCAGAACATCAGTGCACGATGAGTGGTCCACCAATCACGGGCAATTGTCAAGTGTTTGATTCAGTTTTAGGATACTCGTATTTCGTACTACATGTTCATGGGCACAAGGTGATCATCTTCAACCCACAGTCTCTAGAAATTTACTTATATAATTATTCTGAGCCACTGTACAGGCAGATCCTTATTTATAGATGGCGATAAAACGATGTACGTAAGCAGAATAAATGTTTCATTAAAGAAATCGAGTCTTGAGTCCACTCTTCTTCCGAAGGGCAGATACGGAAGAGACGGTTGAAGTGACGTCTGTAATGTGTGGATATGTGTGGCGCAGTGCCCGTCTGGTCCGGAGTGAACGTGTCTGGCGTGCGGCTCCGAGAACTGTATCCTGCGCTGGGCACTCCAGACGACGAGGAAAATTGGAACGAGGTTCACGAGCAGGTGATAAAGAGGTAAGTGCATCTCAAATGGAAGAGTTCATTTGGGAAATTGCTCTCAGTATACTCGTAAAAGGAACATAAAATCTTTCAATAATAGAGATAATATTTTCAAATTATTGAAAACAAAATGTGAATGTTTTATGCACATACTTTTAACTCCAATGTATTTTATTTTAGTTCGAAATTCCCTTATTTTATTAAAGAGTAATTTTTAATGTACAATGCGTATTAATATTGTCAGTGTGTTGGACAAATTTCTCAATTGAAAAATGTTTTAATGTTATAATCAGTAATATATTTTAATTATTGTAACGCAGTGAGAAAAACCAGTGTTTTTCATTCACCTCCAGTGAATGTAAACAAGTCAAACGACAATAGTATTTAAAGTTGTGTAAAATGTATTATTTTTAAAAGTATTTCGTGTATTTCTTTTTAACTGCTTCAGTATATAATTTTTATTTTACTATTCTTCTCAACTTTTGGAAATTTGCTTTTGAATTTACAATTAAACAAGCTCTTTAGAGTTTGAATATTTGGTTAAAAGAACACAATGTATTAACACATAATTATAATTTGTAATCCTGGCCTCCATTTGCTTCCTAGGGAGCCTTGATATTGCCTCCACTCCACTGTGACTCGAAACCTTTGCGATTGAAAACTGCCTCCTGCTGTTAGATCTTGGCCACTCTTGAACCTTATTACAATTAAGGAGGGTTGATGGCGGTCAGATGGCAGCGCATTATGGAGCTTACTCATTTTCATGCAGGCAGTCACACACACACACACACACACACACACACTCACACTCACTCACACTCACTCACACTCACACTCACTCACACTCGCATTCTCGCACACGCACTCACACACTCGCATTCTCGCACACGCACACTCACACACTCTCTCACACTCTCTCTCACACTCTCTCTCACACTCTCTCTCACTCTCTCTTACTCTCTCTCACTCTCTCTCTCACTCTCTCTCACTCTCTCTCTCACTCTCTCACTCTCTCTCTCTCACTCTCTCTCTCACTCTCTCTCTCTCACTCTCTCTCTCTCTCACACACGCACACACACACGTACATACATACACATTTTATGGCAGGGAGAGCACAGTGAAGGAATACATGGTGGTTGGGGTAGGTCGAACCATCCCACAGCACTGAAGTAAACATCCTTGACCAAGGCGGTATTCGAAAGCACAGAACCCTTAGCTTGTGACTGCTGCCGAAGCCACTGAGCTATGCATATCAGGGTCGCGGGAAAGGTAACTAGCTTAAGAGAGTTGGCGGGCATTTCGTCCGAAGCAACTGGCGCGAGATTTAAAAGCAAAATTTGTACAAAGTTCCGAAATGGCGGTACATCACTGTACACCTGGCTCATGACGTTGTTCGGAGAGGTAAGTTGACTGTTATTGCCCCAAATTTAGCCATAGTAATTCCTCTTTCATCTCTAAAGCAAAGAAATTATCCACAAAAATGTAATAATACTTCAGTCAGATTTCAGAGTGTCAATTAAGAGAAAATAATTTTGAATCGAAAGTATCTTTATTTCGGAAAGGTATATTTAAGAGATCAATAATTGCATAAACTTCCTACGTTCAGGTTAGGTTTAACGAAGTCTAAGCTGTCAGACAGTAAGCGAGAATTAACGTATGGAGACTTGAGCTTTATACAACAAATAACAAAAACAAATAAGTCGTCATTCAAAAAAAGTAGTGGCAAATATATTAATATAAAGTAGAATTAAAAAGAAAGTAAATATGAAATATTAATAAGTAGTAAAGAAAATAACTTATGTTGAAAACGTATTTCGTATGGTCATATTTTCCCACCTTGCGTCACTTCAGCTTGCGCGGGTACACCCCTTTATGGAGTTGGAGGGGAAAAAAGAGCGGATTCAGAGGAAGTTTCCCAGGCTCTCATAAACGCCGGGAATCCCAGGCAGGCAAGTAGCTCGTTCGAATTCGGTTTGATATGCCTGCACAAGGCAACGGTGCCCAGCCTCACTACGAGTTGTGTGTGTTCCTCCACGAACTCGCATTCTGAAGGAAATATGAGTCCCACAGCTTTCGTGCACTCCAGTTTTACCCGCGTAGTTTTTCGACACACGCGCTCGTGTGCCCGTACGGATACAACTGGAACAAATTCCGCGTGTGTGACCTTTCAGCGGGTCGCAGGTGATCAAGATGAAAGGCTACACGTCCTGGGCCATCGCGCTCTCCGTGTCTGCCCTGGCGCGCTCCATTCTCTACCACATGGGCCACACGTGCGCCGTCTCCACCGCAGCCAAGGTGAGGGCGCCCCGCGCCACTGCACCGCCTGCGACCCTCGTCCTATAGCGTCGGCGCTCAATGAGAGAGGCACATCCCCTACGGCAGAGGTGCTACAGCAGCACACACGAGGATTGTCATTTCGCGGGAGATCGGGTTTATCCTGAACGGAACAGATTATTTCGTGGCCATATAAAATTCTATTCAATGGCTGACGATTTTTTAGACGTGTTTCTTTCCTTGTGCACCGACGTCGTAATCGAACTATATGAGCGAATAATAATATCTCTTATCAACCTTACTTTCTTTACCGTTGTTGCCTATAGTACATAATTGTAATAATTGCCAGTCACAGATAGTAACATTTTTATTTTGGCGAAAGAGTGTCGATCGAGGCCTTCAAATAATTTAAATGTTTATCAGATATTTGCTTGGTGTAGCAGTAAAGCGAACAGGGAGGATAATGCTTTTTAAGTCCTGGAGTACGAGGATATATGAATCGTAATTTAAAATGTTTGATATCGGGAGCCTTTTGCTTGTTAAAGAAGCGTTCTATGAAGTGCATGTAGCCCTGAATAGAGGAGGTTTGCAGGTTGGAGTGAAGAGAGTTATGAACTACCCGCAAACTGCAGCGATTTGCTTTTGAATTCTAGGAAAATGTTCATTCCAGTTAATAAATTTTGCGTAATAAATATAATGTGAAGGTTGCTTGCTCAGTTGCAGACATGTGCAACAAACACTTTTATTACTTTAATTGATTCTCAAATTCTATAGCATTCACTTCAATAACATTTTTATTAGTTGAGTTGTGTTAAAGCTATTAGCTCGTTCGTTGTCTTTTGGCAGCAAGGTTTGTGAAAATGCCGACAAACGCGAATTGCGATCAAACTGCCATATGCTGTTCGTTCCGCGCAACTCACAAGTTTCGTAAGCGCGTGGAGACGCAGCATGCAATCGAGATTTATTATTAGCCCTTCAAACCTCGGCTTGTGCAGACACAAAAGCGTGCGTATAGAAATGCTTTCTGGGAGTAAGAACGGTGCCTTGTTGAAGGCTACTGAATGAACGCGACTTGATGTGCGCGTTCACGAAGCCATTTTGAGGTTCTGTGAAAATCAGATGATGTATGAGGTTTGAATGGAATGTTAGATACAATATAGTGAGTCCAAGGTCATAGTTCGTTTCGAAATATTTTTCGTTTATTTGGATGAAAGTAAGTATCTCCTTTTTTATTATAGGGTTATTATGGCATCGATAAGGATGTGTTCTTATCCTTACCTTGCGTACTGGGAGAAAATGGAATTTCGAATATTATAAAACTGCCGCTGACAGAGGAGGAGACTTGCCGATTGAAGAAGTCGGCTGACGTTATCTGCGAGGTGCAGAGCAGCGTACAACTTTGAATAGTTTCACAGCAATGTCTTCAGAAGCGGTGCTATCTACTTTTGTTCATTTTAATAAGTAATTTTATTTTTTATATACATAATTTTGTTATATAATTGAAATACATTATTTATTTTTGCGTTGTTTAATGCTTGGACTGGAAAAACTCTTGTATTGCGTTGATTAATTGAATATTTAGTGTTTCTGGGCTCGTCAAATGCTTTCGTTGGTCCCGTAAGTGAAGTGAATGTTAAACTCTTTAGGTGGGGATTTCCCCGTACTGCTAGGATGTGAAATCCGGTGACGACCCACACCCCGGCTTGCGTGTTTTTTTCTTCTCTCCCCAGCCAGGTTTAGCTAAATGTATATATTCAACATCAAATGCCATGAAAGTAGTATGTAATAAAGCTGATAATGATAATCAGTTCCTGAAACTTAATTTAAAACAAATAAATAAACGAAATAAAATGGAACAAAAAAACAGAATATTTTGGGCTGATTTTGTTTAACTTCTTTATCCACCTTTTTATATCTATGTGAGTAAGTTCTCGAAAGCTTATACTGACTAACAAAACACAATCATACTGGATCATATAGAAATATTAAAATAAATATTTGCCTTTTCGCGCTCTTGAGAGAGAAGAGGGGCAGAGAGAGAAGAGGGAGAGAGAGAGAGAAGAGGGGCAGAGAGAGAAGAGAGGGAGAGAGAAGAGAGGGCTGTGTTACGAGGAATAACGTATCGGCTCTTACCATCAGCTGTGCGCTCATTGATGTCACACAATTGGGGAGGGGGATTAACACGTAAAAATGATTCACATTTATTTCCCAAACATTAGCTAATTTGTAATTAGTTCGTTTTACTCCCTATTATTCTAGTTATTCCTCCAACTGGAGAATGTTTGCATATAATTAAATTTATAAAAGCACAATGCAAGGAACGTACATTTTTAAACTGCCTTTTTAATAAATAGTATTATTCCCTTGCATAGTGTTGTGATTAAAATACACAAAAATCCACAACCTATGAACTGAATATCTTACAACTTTCCGAAGTGGAAGTGTGCTGTTATATTTAAATGAAAACGTTTATCTGGACCTTACTCTACCTATCAAAAAACAATTGTAAACTTACTTTTCGATTTTTTCCAAAACATATAGTATATAGTATGTGGGAACATTCCCAAGAGAGAGAAGTGTCTAACATATGTTTTTGCTTTGAAAGAATAGAAGTAGCAACTGGTGTAATAATGCGACTTAAAATAAGTTAGAGTAGTGAAAACTTCCGCCCTTCTTATGAATAGAAAGTGTTGTGGATCTGTAACATAATTTCATGCCATTTTGTGTGTGTGTGTATTTTATATATATATATATATATATATATATATATATATATATATATATATATATATATATATATATATATATATATATATATATATATATATATATATATATATATATATATATATATGCATGCCGATCAGATGGCCGAGATCGCTAAGGCAGTGGTGCCGGAGTGGTCTCGGACCAGATCGCGGGTTCGAGTCCCGCCTCGGGCATGGGTGTATTTGTGTGTGTTTGTATGAGTGTGTCGTCCTTTCACCCCTCATTATCATCATCATTTCATCTTTCATACCCCCAGGACTAACAACCCTGGGGGATAAAAATCGGATCCAGCTTAATGCTGGTCCCCCCAAAGAAGTGTTCGCAAGCACCTGCCACCGTGATATTAAATGAAAAACTGAGCCACGGTAATTGCAGGTTGCTTGCCCTGCGTGGTCCTAGTTGGCCGAAACGATAATAATATATATATATATATATATATATATATATATATATATTATCAACCTCACTATTAAAATTATATTGTAAAAGATATTTTTTTCTCTTTTAAAATGAAATTACATTTGTTTTTAAATTAGGAGGTTTGCACTCGTGAAATTCACGATTAACACTGAAGAATTGAACTAATGTAGATTATTGCTATCAATGAAAGACCAGAAATTGCATCCAAAGGACATTCGTTCATTAACCTTTCACCAAAGTTTATGAAGATGTGTGATAAAATATATCATAGAAAGTTTTATCACATTGCAAATTTCCTTGCGTAAAACATCATCTAATGATTTATCACCAACGAAATGTTACTGCTGTGTGGCTGTAAAAGACGTCAAAATACCAACATTTTTTCAGATTTTTTTTTTCAGTACAATAATATGTATTCAACAAAAATTTTCTTAAACTCTTTAAGTTTTAATGTCGCATTACTGAAAAATATTCAATTACAGAACATCCGAAACTTAATAAAAGGTATATGAAAAAATTGTAAACTAGTGTAAAGGAGGATTTCTAATATTCTTTACTGTCGATTTGTCGATTAAGCATTTGTAATTTCATTGGAAGTAATCGGTATTACATTCAGCAATATTGAATGTTTTTAATGAAATATTCATGGTAATGGAATATTGAAAGGACTATGTTGGGACAACAAAACGTTGTGAACATTCAAATTATACATTTTAAAGTAAAGAAGTTTCATATAGTTTATAAATAGTATTTGTTTTGAATAGTTTAATCAGTGACGGGTTTAACAGGTCAGCAATAAATGTTTGGCTACCCTGTGCTAAGGAGCCCATCTCATCAATCGGCCTTTGTAAATTATTTGAAGGAAATATTTACGTTTTTGTTGGAGAGACGATTCATTTTAATATTCTTTTGAATTTATAGAAAAATGCACACACATATGTTTTTATAATTTTGCCTTTAAAAATAGTCGAATTTGCAATAACGTGATACAAAACAATCACAGGATCTATGATTTGATCTATGAACATGATCTATAGAGTGGAATTGATCGTATCACCAAGAAGACATTGCGTCTCAACGCTGTAAATCAATCGACCAAAATTTAGAATTCATTTCAAAACGTATATAAGGAAAGATTACCAGGAAAACGGTTGATACTGGTTAGAACATTAAGAAAGCCACTGCTCTTAAGTCACCAATTATTGGTATGTTCCTATTTAATCTTGCATGGGATCTTTCCCTCTTCGAACTGCGTTAGACTAAGAGATTTACGAGATAAACCAAATATAATTATTTCGTCGAAAAATCAAAATCAAAATTGGAAGACGATTGAGAACATCAGATTGGCCGATCGCTCTAGGACGGTGAGTGCCACCGAACAACAGAGGGGGCAGACATCCCATTTACACACGTACCAAATACTATAAATTTCTCGAAAAGATGTGCAGTGAATATAGAGAGACGTTCTAGTGGAATTTCTTTTTAGAAAGAAAAGCTTGCGTTTCGTTTGCAATATACCCTGCGTTTTCTTTTTCCGGCTGACCATGAGAATGAATTTATTGGTTTTCCAAAGTTATACTCTCCTTGAAAACAAATACCTTCAATATGTGAATTTCGGCGTTCAAAAATCATCGAATGGATAGTTTCACACGTTGCTGCAGCCTGTTACTTTTTTTTGGAGTTTCCAACTACCACATCGAACACTTTCAACCAGGAATGAGGAATTTTTCAAAAGTTGATATTTTGGTTGAAGAAACACTAAATGATTAAATGTTCTCTTATATAGAACGATATTCTGTTTATAATTTAACTACTGCAATAGCGATGTTTGCAAAATGCGAGAAAATAGTTCAAAATTGTAAGTTGAAAGATTCATTATGTGTATTATGTAGACAGAAAAAGTGTTCTTTTTGTATTTCTAAATCAATGAACAAAACCTACTTTATACCTAGGTTTATTTTATGTCACGATATGTAAAAAGCGTCATAAAAAGTGTCAACTATGTGTTTACCAAACAGCCCCGGAATACGTAAACCGTTTTTGCTAACCGACCCTTTTTTCTTTTAATCTAACACTCCACATAAAAAGTTTCTAATGTATTCTATTGCACGATGAATTGCCAAAATTTGTACCTCAGAATATTTTCTTGTATAATTTATTTACTTCATTATATTTGGATTTCTTAGAAAAAATTGCAGAACAGAGGAATATCTTGAAATGCCTATCATCTGATTTCAGGAATCAGTGTATTACTGGAGGTGTACCCGTGATAAAAAGAAATCCAAAATATATATACAATATTTTCTCTTCATTCAAAATAATGTTTGAATAATAATAATTACTATTTCTTCTATAAATACTACTGTTGACTAATTCTAAATATTTAAAAACTCAATTCATTTAGTCATTTCTTTATTTATGAAACATTCCTTAAGAAGGTTTTTAAGCAATGAATTACAATTATTCTACGGAATCATTTACGTTTGAATCTACTCAACCGACTCATCCTCCTGGTAGACGAAGCTTAGGAGCCTTGAATAAAAAGTCGTTTCAAACGATGTAATATGTAATATCACACAGGACCGGAATAATGTCTTTAGGGGTGCCAAAGTTCACCAAACTCTGGATTCTCTAATAATACTAAAATACTGAACGCATGAATTCAAGATTTAAAAAGCAAAAGCTATATTTTTACAAATTGAAAAGTTAATGTTAAATTCGTTGTAAACGAACATTATAGTTTGTTAAAAATGATTTAACTCTTAGCTTGCAGTGATCGTAAGCACGTGCTCAGTCTTATACATCTTTGCGATCACATGACTACCGAATATATTTTAAGTAGAATTAGGATTTCAACAAATTACTCAAGACCTTCATTTGAACTTCAAAAATAACACAAACGTTAAAAAGATATTTTTCCTTTTAATTAATAAAATAATTATTTGGTATATTGAAATTCATTTAAGAAATTGATTTCTAGTTTCTAGATAATATTTCCTTCTCTAATTTATTTTACATTAAAATTTATAAAGTCATACCACAAACACTTTTTTCCGTTTTTAATTGAAGTTTTGGTCAATTATTTGTTGAAGAATATTATGTTTATCCGAGATTAACGTTATAGCATTTATTTACTTTTTCACGTTATTTTTTGGCCCTAATATTCAACTGAAGATATGAAATTATTTTTACGTGTATTTGCTGAGATATGGGAACGACACCTTTGGTTGAAAGAGATTGCGACTTCATAATGCACTTCGCAATGACAAATGACAGAGACACCGTCTCTTGCAGAGGCGAGATTCAGGTGGTTATCGAGACTCGATGCGCAACAGTGTTATTTCAAAACTGTTGGGAGAAAATATAGGATATGTAGCACACGCTCGGCAATCGGAATAGGTACACATCGGTAGAAGACTATAACGCACGGGACCATGGATTTGGGAAAGTCTTTTCAATAACGAGAGGGAGACGAACAACCGTGTCATTTCCTTTCTCCAGAGTAAAGGTTGCACCGTCACTTGCTCATCGAAACCTTGTTGTATTTTATGGTCTCTGCCATTGTGTTCTGGAGTATTGTGGTCATTCGGCGAACGCAAGGAGCCTCCAGATGGACCCTCAGTTCTGCTGGCAGTGGTAGAGCTGCTCGAAGGCGATGAGGAAGCCCGGGAAGTGGTTCTCGTCGTCCGAATGGAAGTGGAACCGCTGGCTGGTGGCGCCGGGCTGGTACAACGCCAGCCCTGCAAACAAAAATATTGAAGAACTGGTGAGTTGTCATTGGCCCTGTAATAATAATTCCTGCATCAACGAAAAAAATCTAGTATTATTTAACTGCAGCCTCGTGGATTGTTATCACTTGCTTTTCTTCATTGGTTTAATAGTAAAAACACTAAATTGTAATATAATCGTATAATTAATGGAATGACAGCTTATCAGCCGTCCATTGTTCACCATCAAGCAGTGGTCACTTATGCTTAGGTTACAGTTGCACAGATAATTGAAAAAGATCTTATAATATCTTAGGAATATGCATTTTCCTCTTAATGACATTCAATATTCAAGATATTGTGGTAAACATTGATGTATATGAAATCATTTTGAAACCAAACAGATTCCAAAGGGCGCTCTCTCCGGTGTCTGGTGACTCCAAGGTATTACATCACGCGTGTGGATACAAAATATATCAATTACATTTTTATAAATATGTTGTTACAATGAAAGGTGATGGTATTGTTCCAGCGTTTGTAAACCTCTCTCATTACATTAGTCAAAGAGAAAAAGTACTAATGAGGCAGTATTTTTAGGGGAGTTTCGATTTTCCGCTTAAAGGGTGAACGGGGACAATGTTCACTTCTCCTGGCTCGTGACCTTGAAGTGTCTAATGTTTAAATCGGAGTATGGAGAATATGGTGTATTTCTCTGTCATAACATTTCTACAGTTCTTCCGTTTGTGCGATGTCAAGGCAAGGGTTCAACTAGAGATGAATAACAATCTCTTCCATTCTCCACCCGCTTCAATCGGACGAGGGCAACCGATGGGACAAGGTAGCTGACAAGGGCGGGCACACCGCCGGGGACAACAGCCGGGGCTGCGTCCGGGCCGCGGGAGGGGGCGGGGCGAGGAGGAGCCTCGCGGTGGGCGGTCGGCGCCGCGGCCGGTCGGGGTGTCACGTGCGTGCAACTGCCCGTGAAAGCGAATTAGTTCGAGCAGTTTAAGGTTTTAGGCGCTGGCTGTGGGATCGGCGCGGGTCCGCCGCCGCCGCCGCCGCAAAGAGCCCTCGACGCCCAGAGCCGAACCGCGCTGCTGCGGGGGCGAACGTCATGAGTCACCCCGTGGAAGCGGCGCTCGCGTCACTGAAGCGGAGAGGTGAGGACGAGGCTTCCTTATTCGTATGGCAATTACATGAATCCTTCCTAAAAATCGAAGTGTCAACTGTAAAGTATCGAATGTCAAAAATCTGTATATATATATATATATATATATATATATATATATATATATATATATATATATATATATATATATATATATATATATATACAGGGTGAGGCACCTAAGTTGGCCACAGCAAATATCTCCGAAACGGTTTGAGATATCGGAATTCAGTTTGCGCCAATTTGTAGCAGATGACGGGGGAAACAACACATATCGTTTTCGTGTATGTACCATTTTTAATTGCGAAGATATTGACGCAACTTTATTTTTTTTAAATGGAAGTATATATTTTTTTTCAGCAGCATTATAAAGGTCTCAAAGAGAGGAATACAATGATATAAATATTGTTAATATTTGAAGAGAGACTTTTGCAAAAATACATTATGTCAAGTAGCACGTAATAGACGCGGATGCACACGTTCCTTAGACTTTTTCCTTGTTTACGGAAAGTGCGTTTGACATTGCTTGTAGCCAGATTCTATCTTTCTAACCTTCAACATCCGACCTCGCGTTCGCGAGTCAACACTGCCCACGGCTGAGGGTCGTGAAGTGATACCGACGTGTAACCGTCCGAAAACCTGCAAGTGACAATTTTTATTAATTAAATTTAATAAAAAATCAAAAATTAATTTAGTTTGTCACAAATTTATCACGAGAATTGAATATTTTCTTTATTGTACTGTAGATATACTATAAATGAGGCAGAAAGTAAAACATATTGTTCTTTTGTAATTAGAATGGCATACTAAAAATGTATTGAATGGTAGTACTTTCTAAAACTACCTGCATACTACATCTATTGCATAAAAAATACATCATGAATTATATGTTAGGAAGAGGAACATAGGAATGCAACAACGTAATAATTTAAGACAATCAAATACCAAATTTACATTTTATGAGTGCGTCCAAGTAAAGTGTAAATTCGGTCGTTTTCTGATTATCTTAATTGATTGAACAATACGGGACATTCTGCATTGTGGAATACAAATTTTATTCCTTTGACAGCAAGTTATTTACACAGAATAAGTTTGGTATGCTTCAAGCCAGTGCAGTAACATAAGAACTTAAATACAAGAGAGCAAAACATTGAAACACAGTATTGATAAAAATAAGACCTTTAGCACGCATAAAAGAAATTTACATTCCATAAAATAGAACGCGGGGTAGTCTTCACGTCATGTGCTCAATATGTTTACCGTCCACGGCAATACACATTTGCAGTCTCCTTTCCAGCGACCGACGCACGGATTGGAACGTTACTTGCGTTATCTTGCCGCAAGCTTCTGTAATGCGCCTCTTCATATCTTCTGGAGTCGAAGGAATGTTTGCGTATACAGTATTTTTCAAATTTCCCCACAGAAAGGAATGAAGTGGTGTGAGATCGGGTGACCGAGGCGGCCATTTCACCGCACCACCTCTTCCTATCCAGCGACCTGCAAATGTTTCATTTAGAACTGCCCTTGACACTTCAGCAGAATGTGCAGGGCAACCGTCGTGCTGATACCACATGGCAAGACGCAACTCCAAAGGAACTTCATGTAACAACGTTGGCAAGGTCTCTATGAGGAATTTAGAATATACTTGACCTGTTATTTTTCCTTCAATGAAGTACGGCCCGATGATAAAATTATCAATGATCCCTCACCAGACGTTCACACTCCACTGCCGCTGATTTTCCACTTGACGGATCCACTTTGGGTTCTCCGTCGCCCAATAGTGCATGTTTCTTAGGTTTACTTGTGCATGGTTTGTGAAAGTCGCTTCATCGGTGAAAAGTATTCTGTTTACGAATCTTTTGTCGTCTCTCAGTGACATAAGGATAAATCTACAAAATTGAACACGTTGTTCATAATCACCTTCATGCAACTGCTGGTGAAGGCTAACGTGGTACGGATGGAATTTGTACCGGTGAAGTATACGAAGAACACTTCTCTGACTTATACCTGAGTCTCTAGCAATCTCTCGCGAATCCACATGGCAGTTTGCAGCCACACATGCCATAACATCTACTGCCTTGTCCTCACCGGTAGCAGGTTTCGTTCTCTCACGTGTTTTTGAATTCCAGTCACCGCTTGATAACAGGCGTCGGCATATTCATAACACATTTTTTCTACACTTTCTCTTCAAATATTAACAATATTTATATCATTATATTCCTCTCTTTGAGACCTTTATAATGCTGCTGAAAAAAATATATACTTCCATTTAAAAAAATAAAGTTGCGTCAATATCTTCGCAATTAAAAATGGTACATACACGAAAACGATATGTGTTATTTCCCCCATCATCTGCTACAAATTGGCGCAAACTGTATTCCGATACCTCAAACCGTTTCGGAGATATTTGCTGTGGCCAACTTAGGTGCCTCACCCTGTATATATATATATATATATATATATATATATATATATATATATGGAGTCTCAATTAGTTGATAAACACTTCAATTAATCAATAAAATCACCCACGTTCGTAGATGGAAATATCTGAAATATGGGAGGAGAGGGAGGTTATGTTGAAGGTTAGTGAGGTTAAGATCAAGTTTGGCGGAAACCATCAGCAGCACGTTTCATTCCTTTCATACGATATTTCCTACTAATGTTTCAATTATGTCTTCGGTACTCCTCTATCTTGGTATTACGATTTTTATTTTTGGAATATATCTTTATTTAAACATTCTTTTTCTTCGTGTAGGATTAAGTTATAACAAAGTCAAAAAAAATTTAACGTTTTTTAAAAATTATTTCATCCGATATGCTCTTTAACTTTCGTAAAACAGTGTGACTTGTAACTCATAGCTCATGAACTGTTTTACATTTTGTGATGAACCCTTTTTAAGATTGTTATTAAGATCTCATTTTAGTGCCTTAATCTACCTTTGGAAGTTGATAAGAAACTGTTATATACTTTACACGCATGTGAATTAGAATTTTTAAAAATCACGGTTTTTACTATGGCTTAACAGAACATTTTATTATTGATAATATGCATTGTATATAACAATTATAGGTTTAGGCTCAAGAAAGGACTTTCTGCTATTTAGCATCAAATGAATACCACCCCCTCGCTTCGAGTTACCCCAGGTCTTTAGTTTTTCGATTGGAGTTTTCCTGAATGAAGTTCGCGAGCGTTTAATTTTGTGTATTCACCTTGAGGTAGGGTTCGTCTTTCGCATGTGTTGTTGTTCGTCTGGCACACTCGAGAAGGAAATCAGAAGCAAGTTAGGATAACGAAATAGCAGTATTTATGCAGGTACATCTCATCGTCCCCCAATATAAATATCTTATTTTTCACCCAATTATGAATTCTGTCGTGATACTCTCTATCGTGCAATGGGTTTAATACATAAACTAGCATACGATCAAACCAAAAATAATTGAATGATTGAGATGAACTAAGCACAGGGAAAAAATTCCCATGTAAAAATGTAGTCTTCAAACACAACAAACCTATCTTTCAAGAACACGGATGAAACATCGATTTTTTTATGCAATATGGACTCATTATAAGTGAAACAAAATTGCTGTTTACTTTAAATAAATATTTAGTAACCTTATTTGATTCTATAACTTTGGGGTAAGAGATTACCCCACGTATCCATCTACCAACGTAGCATTCATGTGCCAATCTGAGTTAAATAAAACATGAAACATGTCTTCAAAATTAGAAGACTTGTGATGTTTCAAGACGGGCCAGACAAGAAAGTAACGTGTAAGGAAATGCCAGTTAGTGATTCATTACTTCTAAAATGATCTTTGAACACTAATTACCTAGCTACAACAGTATTCTGCTTTTTATGTGAGAACATAACGACTTCACATTAGTTTACATTGCGTTATTAGAATTTTTGATAAAATAATTTTCATTTTGGAACGTGGTATATGCACGCGCATTCGGAAAAGTACAAATAAAAAACTAACAAACTTAGAAATAAACGGTTTTAAGCCTTAAAAGTAGATATCTCAGTGCGCAAGAAATAATGAAAAAAGAAATTCCAATTTTTGTCGAAAAAACGTCGTGTTAAGGTAGAAGAGTACCTTAAAAATCTTTCTTATTTGAAACAGCTCTTCTCTATACTATATGCAAAAAATCACAACAAAAATTGCAGATAAAACCCTCTGGTTCTCTGGTCGCGATATGTCTGCGACCATATTACGGAGGTTTCAAGGCCATCTACTATTACTTGTTAATAGCATACTGGTTGTACGAACAGGCGGAAGAGTGTTACGTTTGACGCCCATTTTAGGGAGGTATACACCAATTCTGCGGTAATACTTTACTTCGTTTACTGTCGCACAATCACACCCCTACATTGTGAACATCTGATCAACTTCTTTCACCAAAATTCTTTTTTATGAAGCCAATCAAACATTGGAACTAGCTTTTAGTCAACTTCAAACCAATCCTACTTCATACACATGACGGACACACCACAAAACCGAAATAACGACGCAATACCTGAAGTTTATATAAAGAAACTAACATTCCTCTAAGCAATTCCCAAGGTTCCGTCTTAAGGTTGGGCTTTCGCTTTGGCTTCCAAAGTTACCCGGCCTTACGGCTTGCGCTGCAGGAAAAAAATGTTTAAGGTTATAACTGCACTTGGTTGTTCACGGCCAAGTACCTACTGCGTGTCAATTGCCGTTTGAAAATATTTCTTTAGGCAGTGCATATATCTTGCGTGCGGATGGGATATGTGCTATGTAATGCTTATAGTTACAAATTGCTTAAGCTCTGAATATGACCAATATACATTGCTAACCAGAAATACAGTTCAACATTTTTGAACGTTTTCCCAGTCGCTTTCTGGAGTTTTCTTGCTACATCCGGGCACGTTCTTGCTCAACTCTTGTACAAACCTGACGTTCGGAGTGCATACAGATTTAATGAGGTTTTTATTGCAGTTTTTGTTTCCGGCGCGTTCCATCTTGTGTTATCCCGACACTTCGACTTCAAGGACCTAGCTAGATGCTCAACATTCTCCGCGTCGTGTTGCTTTCAGCTTCCCAATAGATTCTTACCAAATCGTCCAGCGAAAAGAGTGAGGAAGGAGCAGACGGGTTAGCGTCGACCGAATGAGGACCGCCTATGAAAGCTGACGGTGCAATTGTGACAACCAGCAATCTGGCGACTCAGTATCCACCCGATAAGCTACGGACGCAGAGCTGGTAGGCAAACCTAGGTCCCAGCTCCTACCCCAGAGGCCTTCAACTCCACGCTCCGGGAGCAATTTGAGGTTCCACATCCCGTTGTCACCGTAATTTGTGCGGTGTAGGCGGTGTCGCAATAGGCTGTTTCCTAAATGCCCAACCGGTCGCACAGGAGCCGAACTTTCTCCTTGGCCAACTATGCCGGTGCCGGGACACGTTGTTTCCCAAGGAGTAACTATTGGGGTTACTAGTTGCCATACACACGTTATACGGGTCATTTTTCTAGGTGCAAGTCCCTTCTAGTGAACCTCCGCATACACAGTACATACCATATGCGCGCGCACATTTTTATACATGTGAATTGACTCCTGATTTCTCTATATCCGCCATATTACAACTTACTAAACCTTTATACAGAATATTAATTGCACCAGCCAACCAACGAAAACTTGCAGAACACCCATTCACACGTAATAGCTCAAATACAAAATCCTACCAATTCAGTACAACAATGTTTAGATACAAGGCAACAAAACTACATATTCAACCAAACAAACATGCTTCCAAACAACAGCAAAGCTTTCCCATTAAAGCAATTGAAATCGTCTCCACTTACCCGCTTGCTGATCCCAGAACCCACGCTTACCTCCTCACACATACAAGAATCAGACTACTTTCGCAGCCCTCTCCATGGTCTCTCCGCAACATCGCCACTAACGGCTGAGGAGAAATTTCCCAGCTCGTCCCCTGCGGTCTGCCAGCTGAGCCGTGCGCTCGAGCCCAGGGCGTCAGTGAGAAGTACTGGGCCTCCGAACCCCCTCCCTCGCTTACCACAGAATATCCGAGAGGTCCGCTTGTGCACTCCCGTCAAGGACTCAATGCAGCAGGGTCGGCAAGAAATGAAAGCACACTGACGCGCTCAGAAGGTGGGTGGCATAAGGCAGAACTCGCCTGAAACAAATACCAATATTGAATATAAAAATTTACATTGGCGTGTAATAATTATTTTTCCTTGGTTGAAAATGGGTTAAAGTAGGGTACACGGTACACCAGCAAAAGCGTGGTGGCAGGGGAAATGGGTGTCCTTCAGCCCTCCCTCAAATTACGTTACGCGCTCTGATAGAAATGAATAAAACTTACAGAAAGGCGATTTTCATGGCTCGCCTTTCAAACACTTTGTCCCCGCTGCATTGTAATGCCAATTTACTTTCAACAGCAAGTTTTCTCGCTTCTCTCGCCCGGATCCAAGTCACGGCGAAGCTTCAGGCTAGACTTCTGTCTGAAAATTTATTGTTATTTAAATCTTACAAATGGTTAGAAGATAATTATGTGCAGATTTGTAAGCGCAAGAGGGTCGAATTTATAATTTATAACTAGCAGAATGGTATTTCGGTTCACTTTCTATTACTGAAAAATTATCCCACCGATTTTTTAGCATTTCAATAAATTTTCTAATGTAAGTAAAATATGGTATTGTGCTGAATAGTAAAAATGATTAAAATGAAAATAAATAAATGTTGTCGCGGCTCGATTATAATTTAAAATCCACTTTGTCATGTAGATTTTTATCCCTCAAGCAACAGCTGAGAAGATCAAGCAGTAGTTTTTATCACACTAAACGGATATGCAAATTGCATTCAAATATTTTACCGTTCCTAATGTTAACATAAGCAAGTAATACCGTGAAAATTATCCAAATAAAAATTATTCCACTTTTGCAAGTCCCCATATGTGTTATGGTTTGCGTACAGTTTTCCATTATTTCAAGAGAGACTGTCGTGTTGGTAAAATAAATTTTATAAAAGTAGAGCTTACATTGAATGACGATTGATTGACATGATTTTGTATTCAGCTTAATAACTTTTTGTAATAAATATACACTTTATTAGTATTTACAATTAATTTATGGTTTGATAATACAAACATAACAAAAATAACTAAATTAATCGTAAAACACTTAAAAAGAAAATATTCAAAAACTTAAATTATTTATCAACCCTTGCACCCTTGTTTCCATTCGTTACGGTGCTAGACGTACTTTTCAGACGTCTAGTAGATCAAAAATCGAGTAGAACGATGATCTTTGTAATACAAAATTGTGAGAATGGTACAAATGTTTCGAAGGTGTGTTGTAAATAGTTAATATTAATTAATGGAAGAAAAGTTACAAAGAAGTTTTGTGTTTCAAATGACGAATTGTATTAACCATTAACCACGGCCAGAGTCAACAGCTTCTTGACGGACCGGGAGATGCCGTTTATTAGGAATAGGCCGCCATTTTGCGACCTTCACAGACGTTTTGTCATCAATCGAATTTACTTTCTCGCACTTACTAAAGTAAGAAGAGAAAGTATTGTAGACGTGCGCAGGAAAATGCGAATTTCCGAAAAAGAAACAAAAAAAACTCTTCAAGCTCATTTATAATGCAAACATTAAAATACGTATGGCGTTAAAACGAAAGTTGGACTACTTCCATAAGTGGACTCATTCACAATGCGTTCACATAAACAAAAATCTTCACTAGATGGCGTTGGATGAACAAAAGACCAAAGAGAAGAAGTGTGTCTCTTTGCAAAAGACTGATTTGGGTCTACTGATTGAGTGCTGCGAGGGCACTAGTTGAAATCAAACCCACAGTCAACATCTGGAAATCGATGATCACATCCAACTAATAGAAACTCTTATCTTGCTTACACTTGTGTTAGACATTGGGAATATTTCAGTCATATCACCTACATTAACGCTTACGTCTATGAGTTATGCTTATTTGCTTATATAAGCATTGTGAATGGACATTTACAGCCGGGCCCTGGTAAGGAAAAAGTGGATAAATCCAGTTCCTAAACATAGAAAAAAAATTCCTCTAACACTAGTCTGTCTGTCTTTCTCTGCACAACACTAGCGCATAAACTGTTCAGATAATTTTATTCAAAATTCATATTCCCCAATCGTTCTGGCTGTTATGACGGCCCTTGGATTTTGAAACCGATATTTTAATTTTGGGGAGTACTTTACATGACGCTCCTGGAACATTTTCAAAATTTTCAAAAAAGACTCCAAATTTTGTGATTAAATTTTGTTGTTTGTTGTAAAGGTGTATGTCTCATTTTTGTTGACATCGCCGATTTTTGGAAAATTAAAAAAATAAAACTTTATAATTGGAGATAGAGATTTTTGTCTTAGACAAGTATGTTGCACAAAATTAGCTCTTTAAAATTGTAATATACAATTTATTTGAAAAACGAGTAGTTTTTGTGTTATTTGTCATTGAAATGTACAATTTCTTTTCTGAAAAACCGCTCAATAGTTTAAAAAAATTTCTTCACTTATGTAATAAGAGAGGCTAAGAATATGCTTGTCCCATTTTCGGGTATAGCTCGTTTTTTTTAATTAAAAAAATTAAAATACAAAATAAATTTTTTGAAAATTGAAAAAAATTAAAACTTCAAAAATTTGAGATGTAGATTTTTGCTTCGGACATTGTCTGTTGTACAAAATTAGCTCTTTAAAAAAGTCATGTACTATTTAAAAAAAACAGTAGTTTGTGCGTAATTTCTGGTTGAAATTAATGAAATATATATATATATATATATATATATATATATATATATATATATATATATATATAGGTTTCATACCAACTAGGGAGCACGAGAAAAATTGAATGAATGATATGAAAAATAGTTAATTTAATCATAATTTCTTATTGAAAATGCCAATAATAATTCTACTTTTGATTTCTCGCACTTTTATTTTACTTAATTCTACAGTTTGCATTCTCAATGTATTGATGTAGGAGTACATGAAGTTGACGGTCTGCCGACGGTATAATGACTTTCATCGTTCCTTCATTCCGGAATGCTTGAAAAGATGTGTTATTTAGACTATCATTCATAAAATTATAAAATTGTCCAGTTGAAGATATCATTCAACTGTAGAGTACAAGCAAAACCATCTAGAATCCGTATATCTAGGTGATAATATATATTGAATGATTAATAATTTATTAATTAATTTAATTAATAATATGGTAATTATTTATTAATTTGAGCATTTCTTTCAGGACGTAGTGACCATTCTAATTTCTAAGATTTACCTTGATGGATTCGCGCGCGTTGTTGACGACTTTTATTTTTCTTTTAATTATATTACGCAATATAAAAATGGCTATTATACCATTTATTAGTGATTACTGATTGTCTATTTAGTTGTTTTGTTTCGTATGTTTTAATTAGAGACAATCATTGGATAGATTAAATATTAAACACGTCACTTATATTCAATTTCATGTACGTGGCAACGTTTCCCGACGCAGTTGTGGGATTCATTCGTTGCAAAGTTAATTGTGAGAAACATATATGAACTCGGCTGGAGATTACACGCCTGTTTAAATAAAAAAAATGACTGACATATTTCATTATAGCTTCACTTTTCTTTTAAAAACAGAAGAAAAAACCGTAATATATCTGACTTCGGCGCACTTGGAGTAATTTGATGGAGTAAAATGATTAAATTAGAAAATACAAAAGAATTGAAGCCAGTGACATTCGTTATGTTGTTTATGTCTGGATTTTTAAGAGTATTTAAATATATTTGCATGCTGCAGGACCGAGAACTTATTTGTCAGATACTACGTTTTTACGAATAGTAAAGTGACTAACATTAGCATTGTGTTTAAAAATTAATTTATTGAAAAGATGAGAAAATAAAACATTTGTATAAGGTAATGAATTCTTGTATCGAAAGCTTCATAATGTGATACATTGGATGACATTTATTTATGGATGTTCCATTTATTTGTGAAATTATCCTTATTTGTATGATGTGCTAGAAATAAAAAAAATGTTTATAATAGTTTTCGTTCATTTACTTTTTTTTTTTTTTTTTTTTCAAAAAAACTAACTTACGTACTTCGCAGCAACGATGAAACTTTATAGAGGGGTTTCTGCTTTACTGCTCTCCGGTACATCTATAGTTTACTACACATCTGTTTAGTTTCTTAATGAATTATGAAGAGACTAATAATGGTTTTGTTTGGTTGTAAGTCTTCATTTTAAAGAAAATAAAACATTTAAGAATGAACTTAAATTATCGTGAAGACATGGCGAAAACAAAAGGTATGAATTCGAAACAAGCAATAGTGTTCCATAAAGAATGCCTTAGAAGAGCTTTTTATAAAACCACAACAATGCAAACTGAAAATGTTCCATTATGTCAAAAATGGCGCTTTTAGCAAGACTCGATAAGAAAATGTGACCATTGTTGGCAACGCCCAGCGCTGCATGAGCGTATTTTTGACAGCGCTCATTGACTGAGATGTGTTGAAATAAATAGATATTGCGCTATAATATTATTAACTGGCGGATCTCGGCATACGTTGCCCTGCTCTCCTTCTCCTTCCCCCTCCCTTCATCACTGTCCCTGTCTTTGTCTCTCTCCCTCTCTCGCGCCAGCTGTCCTGTCCACCTCGGCCTCGCCCTGCATCACACGGCAACGCCCAGCCACAATGAAGCTCAGATTGAATGGAAATTGAATTAAAATTAAGCGCAATCTTATGTTGCAGCGTCTTTTAGTAGAGTTGCAACAAAATTAATAACACAAAAATATTTTGCGTGAAAAAACACGTATATGTGCCAACTTTC
This sequence comes from Gryllus longicercus, assembly GCA_038098605.1. Classification (NCBI taxonomy): domain Eukaryota; kingdom Metazoa; phylum Arthropoda; class Insecta; order Orthoptera; family Gryllidae; genus Gryllus; species Gryllus longicercus. The sequence goes on along the minus strand of JAZDUA010000188.1, from coordinate 1,276,745 downwards.
GTGCAGATCGGGCACAAAGGTTCTACCGCACCTCTGCTGGAATATATTAGGAACGTGTCTCTTAGCGACGAGAGAAAAATAAAAATCGTGGTGAATCTACCAGCATACTATTTATTTTCCGCATTTGCATTGAATTAATCTTTACCAAACTTCGCAAGAGCAAGGCGTCAAATTCCGAAGAGCTTGTAAATATTTCATATCTATTCACACACTCGTTTTCGTGCAATCGCTGTCGGTTGCATGTCGTTGAATTCAGTGTTAGTAGTATAGATAACCGTTGCTAAGGGGCGAGAAAGTATGTACTGTTTAGCACCACTAATTTGATATATCTGGTGACCTTTTGACATCAAATCTTACTGCTTAAATGCAACTGACTTGCCCACTCTTCAATCTCTGTTACCTTCCTTCTATCTTTCTTTCTTAGATATTTTTTAATTAAGTGAAATAACATTACTCAATGACTACAGAGTTTTCATGGCATCGATAATTACGTGTGTCATTGGATTGAGTGCTCAGTGAAAATGGCTAATTTGCTGTACAGCTGCCAATGGCAGAGAAAGCGATTTGCCTACTGCACAAAACGGATAACATCATCTATGAGGTCCGATGTGATCTTAAACCATAAAATTATTGACACCTAAGATTTCAGTTAATATTTCAAATTTGCATTTACTTTCTGGCATGCTGCGCTCATAGTGTAGTAAAAGTTATGTAATACTACAGCAAAAAAATGCAATTTGTCTATAAAAAAATTGCATTGTTGGTCCCTGATACCGAAAAAAAGGATACTTATTGTTCCTGTGTTGTAAATTACTTCCTGAACACTTTTTGTAGTCAGATTCCATTTTGTGGAATGCGAGTATTCTATTACTCGCTGTTTTCCGAATAATTCACTGGGTTCAAAACAACAGAATTTATCAAGAAAAGTATTACCGGAAGACCGAAAGTAAATTGATGTTGTGTATAAACATTCAGTGTTACGTTTCCGAGTGTCCTTGGTAACTAACATTCACACACCTTACACTGTTTGGAAAATACCTGATGACCGTTGAGGTTATGACCGTGCACGTCATTAGTTCAACGTGGAGTGGGTAAATTGTTTCATATTAAGCAAAAATTTGATGCATAAATCAAAAAGTGAGTTGATTAATATTCATTTCTTTCTTAGTAACAAATACCGAGTACTAATAGTATTGCTAGGAACTTTGCATATTTGTGTTGTTTATCTTACAATTAAAGCAATTAATATTTATTGCAGCAGCTTTCTGCGTTAATGTCAGAAAATGTGTTTATGAGAACCACAATTAAAAATATTATCCTCGATTAACTTTCAAAATATTTCTGAATGTCATACAATTTTCGAAATTCAAAATGTTCTTTAATCACGAATTAACATAAAAATGATAAAAAAACTGCTTTTTTCAGATTGCGAAGATAAGTAAAATGAATTACAAGAACTTCAGAGGAATTTGTACTGTTTCTGAATTGTTACTGCAGTGTTGGGAATATTCGTCATTGAATGTCAGCCGGCGGCTACACACCACCACGATGTGTCGCAGGTATCTATGGCACACTTAAAATTCCTAATCAATACTTAATGGAATTTCTCTCAAAACTATTGAAAAATATTGATGTTCTAATTTTAGTTAATTTTTAAAAAAAACTTTTACGTCATGCATTTAGAAACTTAAACGTAAATGTATCTTTACTATGCGCACGTTTTGTTGAACTCTCCTTTTGCTTGTAGTGGTAGGAGGTAAGGGCGAGTTACTATTTTGTTAGCAATGCAGAAAATAAATCTGCAGTTCGTTTACCGTTTAAATAAGTTCTCTATAACTCGGGAGCAAAAATGTCTACTTTTTCAAATGTTAATCTCGCGCTTTTTTAAATTGTAGGTTTATTTATTTGTCTTTAACGTTTACTCATCTTTCAAGTATTTATAGTTAAAACTATGGGAAGGGATTCTTGAACTCAAGAAAACGTGCGCAGATTATCTTCTCCCCATACGTTTCATACAGTTTGTACTGTTTTTTGACTGAATAAATCTAAAATCTAAACGTGTGAAGTGGCAGTACCACCATACCTTTTAAATCGTTGATGGAATGGGAGGGATATTACATGATTCAAAGGCTAGATGGTGTGATAATACGGTTTCCTCAGCATCAGGTACATAGTGATGTAACTAAAATGTCGGCTTGAGACGGATGAAATAGATAGGTAGAATCATAATTTCGTGTATGAATAGTTCAAGAATTCAAGCTCGCATTACACCACAGAAACTATTTTTCCAAACAATGCGAAAAATAGACATAATGTATTCTATTTGTTGTTCATTTTTAAAATCCCTTGGCATCCAGTCTCTCTCGTCAAGCTGGCCAAGAAAGCTGAAATATTAAAAAATGTTTAGTTTTTAAATGATTCTCGGAAACATATAAGAAGCTGAATTCGTTTTGTTGAAAAAATCAACAAGGAAGATTTCAACTAGATGAAAGGTATGGAATGATTAGTTATATATCTACAAGTTTTATCTACCGAAAAAAAGAAATGGTATAAAGGTTAAAAATTTATTTCTAACAAAAATTTGAACATTTGAAGTTTTTCATGTTTTGTATGTATGTGTATGCTAAGTATTCGGATGTTAAATCCATCTTTTCACAATGCTGGTTAAGAAGTTCTAACACCTTGTAAAAAATAAAACTTGTGCAGAAGCTATCGTTTATTTTTAAGCAAGAAAAACTGTATTGTCTATTTTTAAGCAAGTGAAACAGTAGATACTGAAATAAAAGTAGAGCAGAGTAATCGCAATAGTTTGATTGTCTAAAATGTACAAAACCCCTTGAGAAAAGAAAATTAAAAGAACTTTTCGACACACGGAAAACATATCCACCATTTCGTAATTCAATGTTTCCCTAGAATTAATAAAACAAAGGTTGCATTTCATGTTCAGGAAATAATAAATGTCTTAGTTTTTCAAATGTTGCTAATCTCGCGCTTTTTTAAAATTTATTTATTTATCTTTAACTTTTACTAATTTTTAAACTATTATTGTTACAATTATGGGATTTTGGAACTCAAGTAAACGTGCGCAGATGATCTTCTCCCCCATTCATCACATACAGTTTTTACTGTTTTTTGACTAAATAAATTTAAATCTATATTTTGTTTCCATCGGCATCCATTTCCTCCAGTCGCTGACCCAGAAAAATCCCTCCTTTTAAACCAGAAGATTGATTTCCATTGGGGCAGATGGCACAGTGCATCTACTGATGCACAGTGCGTCTCTGCAGTGTCTCTGACCGAGAGGTCCTAGGTTCGAGTCCCGACGTTGCAGGATATTCCACACTACTTAACTAGGTCGAATTCAGTCGCTGTCTTGAGGAGAGTTCTAGCGGCCGAATGCTCTGATGGGTAGTTTTCCGTTGTTCCTCCTGTCAATGCCAAGCGAATGCCTGAGCAGTAACCTAACAAAAGGGCCTCGGACCGCGCGCGATCTTTCCTTTCTCTTTCCTGTCCTCTTACTTATGCACACTTACACGTGCATGTACTAAATCACCGCACATGTCAGGAGACAAATCGAGAGGTCTAAGCGTATTCCAGATGGGGTGATGGGAGATACCTGAATGGGGGAACCATTTTCATCGATGGTAGGTCGGCGCCGTTATCTCACCATCCAGTGGAGGAAGATCACCACCACTTCGGTAGGAAAACACATGCATCACCATTACGGGACTAATGTTTTTAGCAGTTTACGCGCCCGGAATCACTGCTGAGTCAATCATTCCTAATTCCGAAGCGAAGTGCGCCGTACCGTACTGTGTGCGCAGGTCCGGAGGAGAGGGGCGCCTGTCCGTGAAGGAGATGCTCATGTGCAAAGTGGCCGAGCCCGGCCCTCACAGGGTGGACAGGGTGACGGTGGTGGGTGTGGGGCAGGTGGGCATGGCGTGCGCATCCAGCCTCCTCATGCAGGTCAGTGTGGTCCGGGCGGCTGTGATGGTTTAAAAGCCGCGCAGTTGCCTCTGCAGCAGCGGTGACCAGCAGGTCTTAACCTACGGTCACACTACAGCCGTAATATCGGTCGCTCGCTACCTGACGACTGCAAACGAAATCGTCAGACTTATTACATCGGAAACCAGCACCCAAATGTTGCACTCATGGAACAATGTGTTCCTAGCTCCATGATTGCACCCGAAATTGTCCGAATATTCCTACAATTTCACAGTTCGTTGTTTGGAAATTTGGGAAGTGCTCGCTCAAGACTATCTACTAATCACGCAGGTTTTCTTGCTATTCGGCAGCGGGTGATGCGGGGAGAGGAAGGCTCTGGCTATGTCATAGCTTAAAAGGGCGTACCCACTATTAAAATGAACATAGCGCGCCAAAGCGTAGGATGAACTTACGTGAATGATTGCAATTACTCCGTAACATCGGATTAGCTGTCACGTTCACTTTCACAGGCCGTGTCCACAGCAACTTTGACTATAATGTCGACGGCTATTTCTAAAATTCTATCTTTTTGCCAATACTCGTTTTCACACTCCTGGATGTGTTCGCAAAAGCCTTTCCAGTGTGCAGATGTGACAGTGGAGAATGCGTAGTGTGTGAGTTCACGGAGGTGTTGGACTGACATGGCACCAGTGACATTGCTCCCTAAACAGACTTTTAATTATACCCCATGATAACTATGGGATTCAGGTCACAATTGTGAACCTGAAGACGTATAACAGTATGACCTCTTTCAGAAGCCATATTGTCTATTACATAAACCTTCGCTCGGTTTATTAGCTTGTATTAGGTCTCACAAATTACTTTTACGTAGATTGTGATCATAATCAATTCCCCTCCTCCTGAACCACTCTATCATTTTCAGTTTGGTATCGTATCTCGATGAGACTCTTTCAACTTGCCTAAGAATGGTTAAGGCAATATCTATGACTATGATGGATGCGGGAATTAGAGAGCAATTGCGTATTAAACCATCTTTCAAAATTGGTGGAGTTCATTGGTAGATGGTAATCCCTTTGTGATGTGTTCACTTCCATTATTAGATTAGCATCTGCAACAAAACCATTTCGAGAATCTGCACTAAGAATAATGAGACGTTTTCAGAATTGCCCCAAAAAGTCACCTCTAAAATGTCATTCACCGTTGCTAGAACTTTCCTGACGTCATATTATTGTCTATCCACAATTCATCAAAATAAAAAATCTTCCTTCCGTCCTCCCTAGGATGCTTTATTCTTACGAGGTATTGAGATCTCCAATCTACAATATCATCTCGTTCTAACGGTAATTTGCGTTTGTTCTGTACTTTCTTCCAAAAGAATGCCATATATTTCAAAATGGTTCGAAATGATGAAGGACCCCAATTCCAATTGATTTTTTGTTTTTGCACTGGTAAAAGTTTCTTTATTGTAGAAACGACCTTCTGGACAGTGTAAAAATAACGGATAGTGTTCCTAATTACTCTTTTATTGAAATAGTTCAACAGGATTTTCCGCGTGTTCTTGTTCTGACAACAAATAAAAAACGATTCATCCACTTACCCTTCGCTACAAAATAAAACATACTAAATATTTCCAAATAAGAACGTGTTATGTATTTCATTTAATAACAACAGTAGTACCTCGTTTTGTCTGGAGTTACAGGTAACTGATATTGGTGCGAAACCTTAATTTTTTTTTTTCTATTCATGGACGCAATGTTCGCACCCGTGTAAATGGTCGCCATCTTTAAAGCTTGGTTAATAGGGACCAGGAGCGTCTTGTTTTCTTTCTCTCTTTGACAACATCCTATCACGTTAGCAATGATTTTCTTCTCACCACTATAAAGAGTTTGAATATAACGGCGAGATGGTGACGTTCTCGGAGTTTCCCCGAGAGGACTCTGGGACTGCCTCGGCCATAGTTAATCTTCATGTAAAGTTGTGAAGATAACCGTCTTCAAATGTCCAATTAAAGGGTTCTACCAGATGAATAAGCCAAAGTCGTATAAAAGGAAGTAACAATAAATGAAGTCAATCAAATAACAGTAAACTGTAACTGTTAAACCAAAACAAAAATAAAAATAACGTTATAAAGTATGGGAACAATATAAAAGAAAACCGGTTCAAAAAACACTACGATTGTTTTGAAGGTACGAGGTGGGAGATGGTAGCTAAATTGATCCGTGCAGTTCCGAGTCGGACCTAAGAATTTCAACGAGCCATGCTATTCGGCGCCGGGCATGAGTTAGGGAGCCCGTGTATCAAGAAAACTTGCGGGACCGGTATTACTCGCGCAACTGTTTTTGAACGACGACCTTGCTCCCCCCCCCTCTGGCACAATAAACAATTGACAGCAAAAGCTCGCTGCAAGTACTGATGACAACATTCCAAACATATCTTCACTGGGGCATAATAGAAACAATTTTCTTTTGAGACGAGAACTTCTTTCCGTTTCTTTTCTCCAAAAAATCGAAAGAAATGTACGAATCAGATAAAGATTTATCACAGGAGATACCTCGAATTCATGAGAAAGTTGCGAAGGCAGGACTGATCCTCCAGAGATTGTCTTTGCTTCATAAATTCTAGTGGTCGATTTCGTAACTAATACCCCCACTCTACCCGCATTTCTTCAATCCATCGTTCAAGAAAAGTTTCGCGAGTAATACTTGTATTGGTGTTAGTCTTGGGTATTACAGATGGCCTTGATTCTCCAGATGATTTCAGGCGAATGGAAACATCAGAAGCAAACGAAACAATCTTTCCCTGATAGCCGAGATTTCCGGATGTCGTTGGAAGAGAACGTTCGGGTTCAATGTTCCCATTCTTTTTACTAGCACGTGTTTGAACGAATCAGACGTATTTGACGCAAACGTCCGACGACGGCCGACCGAAATTACTACCAAAATCTGCTGTATTGTGACCTTCGCCTAAGTTACGATCACACGAAATATCGGAGAATTAAAAACTAATCTTTCAACTAACGTTTTTTTCTGTTTTTTACCTGAACTCTTTATCGAGATTATCATTGTTAAGTTGTTGAGTGTGCGTGCGTGCGCGCGCAACACGTGACCTAAGGAGTTAACGACAATGAGCGAGTGTTTATTTGAAGAGCACAAGAATAGCTCGTGGACAGAAGTAGGTAAAGATCGTGCGGATGTGCGCGTTTGTTGGTGCGCAGGGCGTGGTCAAAGAGCTGATCTTGGTTGACCGGCAGAAGGACAAGGTCAAAGGCGAGATGATGGACCTTCGCCACGGCTCCAGCTTCATGCTGAATCCGTTCATCTACGCCGGCAGTGGTGAGCAGAACAGAGGACGTTTCATTTCGTAATTTATATATGAACTTGAAGCATTCAGTTACATCTACCAAGAGAAGGGGAGGGAGCTCGAACCCCATTAATGATAGTTGTTCGTTGTTCATTTGATTGTTCGTTGGAGTTTTTGGTAGGTATCAATTCTTTTAGGGTAGAAACACACAGGCCGAGACGTGGCATATTCTGTAGCCCACACAGGGTGCGGAGCGATGCAACGCAAACACGTCAAAAACGGAGCAGTCATTAATATGAGTTTTATATCTATATAAACACATTTTAAAAAATGGAAAATATTAAGTCGGAAGCGAAGGGAGGCAGGAGCGTGGGGAATATTTCCATTTATTTCCCGTTCTTTGGGAAAATGAACAGCTTTTCTGGCTGTACCTAAGAATGTCGCCGGCCACTTTACAATACATTAAAAAAATCGGCCACATTTGTAAAAGCAAATAACCAAGTGACCCCGAAAAAGTGTGATTTTAACCATGAAGTATACTCGTATTTACTGTCCCTTGACAACTTCAGAATCGTATCAGCATTATTTAACACCTATCATTTCACGCTAATATTTTTATATCATTCTCATCGTCATAATATTCTACATTCCCCGACTATTACCTGTTTTCCAGTGGATTTTTTAAATATTTTTCTGATAATATTTTTAATTTCATAGCCAAGAAAATATTACATTCAACATGATAGTAATTGGTCATCTCTCTGATTTCATCATTAAAAAGAATTACAAAATTTTTTCAACAAATAAAAATTGATAAAAAATTATGTTATACTTATTATTAATACGTTGTGCTAAGGAATAACTAGTTTTATAAGCCTCTGAAAATTTTCTCTGAGTTCTAATGATCCTTCCACGTATCTGATTTTTCCATCTTTTCCAGAAAGTGGCCATCATTATTTACCTTTTACTTCTGTTCTTAAAATATAATAATCTTAGCAATAGCTTACTAGTTAAATCCTTAGCAATACTTAACTGTAAATATAACTAGTGCAATATGAGTGATCTCATGATTATATGAGTTATTGTAAGGTACTACAACAATTGAATTGAGGATCATACACTATGTCCATGATTGATTTTAGACTTTTAGTTCTTGGCCCTCTATGGTCTGCTTCATGCTATTTAATACAGTTGTTTAATGCGCCACAATGTTTCATATAATTAGTTATTGCATGAATTTCATATTTAAAATTTTATCACATCTTGCTCCTATATTTTTCTTTAAACATAAAAGCTTGAGTACAGAAAAGTGTGCTCACAAAAATGGCTTAGATTTCATTAAAAGTCCTAATTTTTGAAAATTTCAATCCTCCCCACTGATCAGAAATGTAAGTAAATGGACACCATACTGTGTTCCAAGTAGTTTGATGAAAATACTTTTGCACACAGTAGTCTGAATATGAGTATTTGCAAATTACAATAAAATATTATTATAATTTTACATCCCCATTACATTAACATGAGAAAGTATGTGCTACGTTAAAGCACCACTAGTTAGAAAAGTGAGGAAATGGAAGAGGCCAGTGGTATTAAAATTTATTCACAAATGAAACACTCGACACAATAAAGATATTATACTTTGGCTTGACTAGATCTATCCTTCTGAAATGTAAGACTAGTAAAGAGGACTAATCTGTAACTAGAAAAAAATATTTAAAATATTTATTAAAAAGCAATATGCAATAAATGCAAAATTAAAATATTTTATAATCAGGCGAGTTGAATGTCAACAGTATAAAAAAAGAGTCACTCTCACTCAAAGAAGAACTAAACCACAAATAATTGTAATACTAACATTCTTCCCTTCCAACTAAGGGAATTTCACTGAAGTATTTTAATTAGAACTGCAAAGCAAACACAATTTTTTTATTTATTATTTAGAATAAACCAATAGTTTGCTGAAATCATTTACAAACATGCTACTTTAATATTCTAACAATACACAACATAACAACAAGTTGCACCAAATATCAAAGAAAACTAAATTCTCTTCCTATCTATTTGGATGTAAACAAAACATTTTAAATGATGAGATTTAATCTACGTGAAAGAACTTTCGGAACATATACTGAAATGAACTTAATAAACTGAAGAAAACACTTTTGGCAATGCTAGATGTTGAGTGAAGACTTCAACATGATATATTTGTTATATGCAATTTTTAAAAGAAAAAAAAATGGCCTCCAGCCACATCGCTTCTATCATGTTCAAAATTGATATCCAAGTGATTATTGATGAAAAAACAAATATTATTTGAAAAAATTGGAATAATATGAAATTAATTTATAATTATTATGTTCTTTTCATCAAAAATCACTTGAATAATTTTGTTCCTCACTGTCAATATTTTTGAAAAGGCCTCATGTCAGTGAGATGAGGCAAAAAGCTCGAAAAGGTAGTCCACAGATTTAAGTTTTTTTTGGAGAATCTGGAGCTTCTGGCCATCCAGAGACAACTTCTTTCTTGTTACTTCGTCTTGAGTAGACTTTTTTTTGCTTACGTGATTGCACAGAAGTAGACGGTTGATCAGCATCAGCTGACAAAACAGTACTTCATGACTCCAGATGCAGAACCTAAATATACAATCAAAATTGTTTACTTCCATTACTAATTTTAAAATAAGTATTTGTCGTTATAATAGGGCATATTTTACAATATATGATGATATTTATCTATTTTTTACATTTTTATGTTAGTATTATTATATTATATTATCATCAACATCATCATCATTAAATTCCTGCTATTTAACTTAATGTTAATTTTGCAAATGTGACTGGCATTACTAATTTAAAAAAATTAAAAGAGAAACTAGACTGGCAGAAGACTTTTGACACTTTTCAACATTTAAAACACCAATTTTACAACTTCAAAATTATAATTTTACCGCACCATGGTTCCAATCTCCAAATGAAAGTTTTAGATAAAAATAGGAAATAATATTTACCTCATTCCAGTCCTGTGAAAAAGTGCTGGTACTACTTCTGTCATATCTGTATTTAGATTGGACAAAATTTGATCGAGAGTCATCTTTTTTAAAAATACAGCATATCAAAAACTGACTATGTAGAGGTATTCAGTTGAACTCCAGTATCACCAGGGGTGGATTAATATTTTTGCCACCCGTAGGCACATCAAATTTGCCGCCCCATATTTGAAATTAATGTTACATTTCAGATTGTATTTTGTAGTCAGCATGGCTACGATTACATTTCACTTTTTCTTGTCTGACAGTGGATGTTATCCGGGTTTGTTTATAATAATAACAATAATAATAACAACAATAATATAACAATAATATCTTCACCGTACTAGGCATGCCAATCTATTAATATATTTACGGCCTTTATTTGTATGAAAATTATGAACACCCTCCTCATCCTTATATTTATTTAATTATCTTACTGTTCTATAAAACGCGCGAATTTTTACTATAACGAAAAAGATAATAGGTGTGGGTACGATAGATCGTCAGTACCAACTCCCGATGACGAAATATTTACGTACCCGGAACTATTTATTCTAATATAGACTCAGAAATTCTCTAAGTTGTCCTCTGAAATAAATATTTAGAATATTCCGATCAAATACGTTTATGCAGTGCTGAAAATACATACATACATGCATACATAATATTCTCCCGTTTCACAATAACAACAATTGTATAATATACCCTTTTTTAAAATTAATGTAATTATAAACAGAGGTATTCATATTCTATTAAATAAACCCTTCCCTTTATTTGCATGCTTTGGCCAAATTATTTTCTCAGTTACAAATTGATCTATCTTAAATATTAAAAACACAACTTGATCTTCCTACATTATTTTCTGGTAGCAATTATGTTTTCATACTTGATTTTTTCTATATTTAACTCTGTATGAATTTTGCATAGTCTATACTCTGTAGACAGGTTTTGGGTGAGTTGCTGATATTTATTTCCTGTCCTTTTTATATCTTTTAGAAAGTTATGCAAAAGGTGGGTATGAAACACTTCCTTCTTCTTTCTTCGTATTTGTTGGCACATTTAATGGCACTTTGGCACATTCAATGTTATGTCCCTGGGGCTATATTGGTGATTCTAATGATATGGAGTTGTATTGTAATTCTTGGGAAAGTCTTGTTGGCTTATGTAGAAGCCCCGTGGAGATAATGTATCGCATAGTCTCAACTTTGTTGTTCTCTAAATTGGCTCCAAATAAAATTTTCACCATTTTCTTCTGTATTTTTTCAACATATCTAGGTGTATAGTGCTGGTACCACCCCATAATTGTAGTCCAAAATCCATAATAGAATCCGCCATACGTTTGTAAACAATTTGTCTTGCCTTTTGATTTATGAAGTTCTTGATGTCAGTCAATCGCAAAATCATTTACAACGTATTAACCTTAAAGGCGTCGAAGCGACTTTTCACGAAAACCTCGTTTGCTCCAGCGAATACTGACTCTGCCGTGTGCCTGTTGACGCAGATTACGCCGTGTGCGCCAAATCGCGGCTGATCGTCGTGACCGTCGGCGCCCGTAGGAAGCCGGGAGAGTCCAGACTGGCTTTGGTGCAGAAGAATGCCGACATGTTCAAGAAAATAATTCCCGATCTAGTGAAGCACAGTCCCGATTGCATATTGCTGATCGTCACCAACCCAGGTGTGAAGGGGGAGACTTTGCGCAATGCTAGAAATACGTGTCACAGAATCTGGGTCAAGGTAGCCTTCGTCAAGAAAAATAAGAGTATTCTTAATAGGGAAGTTTGGACTTATGTCTAAAGAGTAAAGTTGAACGCGCAAAATGAAAACTACCTTAATCTAATAAATATAAATTGAATAATTATTGAAAAGTTTATAGGCATAATAATAATAATAATAATAATAATAATAATAATAATAATCCTTTCCAATTCCCGAGCGCCAATGACTATTGCGTTGACTATTTGCGCCTCTAAATATCATTCTTGCTTATATTTAAATCAGTCCTTCTCTTTACAGTGGACGTGATGACGTACGTGGCGTGGAAGGTGAGCGGCCTCCCCAAGCACCGCGTCATCGGCTCCGGCACCTACCTGGACTCGTCACGCTTCCGATACTTCATCGCGAAGCGCCTCGACGTACGGGCGACCAGCGTGCACAGCTGGATTATCGGCGAGCACGGGGACAGTTGCGGTAAGGGTCACAGGAACTTCAGTTCGTTCCCTTCTTGTCAACACGAGTCGTAGCGAGGCGAAAAGACCTTGAAACAATATACAACGAGCAGTAAAGATCTCTCACCAACTGAAACATGCAGAACGCTCTCTCCACCCCCCACTAATATCAGAATAATATTTTTAACTCTTCTTGAAGATAAACGCTAAGAATCGGTGTTGTTTTTGTGCAATTTAGTATAAGAAATGAAAACAAAACCGTGCTACTGATGAACGGGGAATTACTCTTCAGTCCTGCGTTAATATATTTATGACACGTATTTATAAGTTCGCAGATTATGATGTAGGGGATACAATAGGCGCACATGAACCTCCATTACGCTTCAATACATTATTATCGTACGCAGCTCTGAAACCCTTTAAAACAAAGGACTCTAGTTATGTTTCTTATGCCGTAAACTGTTAAGTGAGGCCTTTTTGGTCATTGTATTACATTTATGGAGGATACCCCTACTCCGTTCCAGGTTTTGCAGAAAAACTCGACATTGGGTTCCAATAGAAAGCTATTTTCACTTTTAAGACAATGAATTAAAATCTCACAAGGAGCAAACATTTCCTGACCCCTGCTTGCTAGCCGCTTGCGTGGGCTAAAGTTCAATTTCTGATGAGAGCAAAATGTTTAAAAAACGTCCGCAGACATTGCCTGGGGATATAGACGAGCTACTGAGGGTGTGAGTGAAGCTGCATAATGGGTTTTCTATTTTGAAATGTTTCTCATAGGGTCAGTTTGTACTTCGTCACTATCTGACTGAGGGAAAACTAATGACAAAGCACATAGTAAATATATAATATTTTAATTTCTGTCTCAGTTTCTTCACTACGTCGGGAGATAGTTTGTCCACAGGAGTTTCCTTGACATACCGATGCAAAAAAATAATTTTTGAATAAAATAAATATTTCTTTAGAATTAGAGAACAAAATGTTTTAATTCTTCTTCACGTATTTTTTGCAACCCTTCGCGGAATAATCTTTTTCCCACCTTCAGGCTATTAACAATATACAATTTTATTTATATCCTGAATATGAAGAAAAAAGATTATTCCTCGAAACGTTGCAAAAAATATGTAACGAAAAATTATAACTTCAATTTGTCGTTTTCTAAAGAAATGTTTTTTTCTAAATTAACTTCGTGAATTGGTCTGTCAAGGAAACTTCTTCGGGCCAAGTATTTCCCGACGTAGCAAAGTATAAAACTTCCTCTAATTTCCCTAGTACGTATTTCTCATTAGAGTCTACTTGTAGGTGAATTGAGGATCCAACCGGCAGAAAGGATCTTATATAACGTGCAATTTAACCCTGATTGCTAGGTTACTGGTCTTGGATCGGTGTTTATCAGGTTCACGACATATCTTTGCGTCAGATCGTGCACCTGCAGAACATCAGTGCACGATGAGTGGTCCACCAATCACGGGCAATTGTCAAGTGTTTGATTCAGTTTTAGGATACTCGTATTTCGTACTACATGTTCATGGGCAAAAGGTGATCATCTTCAACCCACAGACTCCAGAAATTTACTTATATAATTATTCTGAGCCACTGTACAGGCAGATCCTTATTTATAGATGGCGATAAAACGATGTACGTAAGCAGAATAAATGTTTCATTAAAGAAATCGAGTCTTGAGTTCACCGTTCTTCCGAAGGGCAGATCTGGAAGAGACGGTTGAAGTGACGTCTGTAATGTGTGGATATGTGTGGCGCAGTGCCCGTCTGGTCCGGAGTGAACGTGTCTGGCGTGCGGCTCCGAGAACTGTATCCTGCGCTGGGCACTCCAGACGACGAGGAAAATTGGAACGAGGTTCACGAGCAGGTGATAAAGAGGTAAGTGCATCTCAAATGGAAGAGCTCATTTGGGAAATTGCACTGAGTATACTCGTAAAGGGAACATAAAATCTTTCAATAATAGATATAATATTTTCAAGTTATTGAAAACAAAATGTGAATGTTTTATGCACATACTTTTAACTCCAATGAATTTTATTTTAGTTCGAAATTCCCTTATTTTATTCAAGAGTAATTTTTAATGTACGATGCGTATTAATATTGTCAGTGTGTTGGACAAATTTCTCAAATGAAAAATGTTTTAATGTTAGAATCGGTAATATATTTTAATTATTTAAACGCAGTGAGAAAAAGCAGTATTTTTCATTCACCCCCAGTGAATGTAAACAAGTCAAACGACAGATGTATTTGAAAGTTGTGTAAAATGTATTATTTTTAAAAGAATTTCGTGTATATCTGTCTAATGGCTTCAGTATATAATTTTTATCTTGAGAAGAATCGTAAGAAGAATCAACTTTTGGAAATTCGCATATTTGGTTAAAAGAACGCAACGTATTAACACTTCATTACAATTTGTGATCCCGGCCTCCATTTGCATCCTAGGGAGCCTTGATATTGCCTCCACTCTACTGTGTCTCGTAACGTTTGAGGTTGAAAACTGCCTCCTGCTGCTAGCCCTTCGCCACTCTTGATGATTGTTACAATTCAGGAGGGTTGATGGCTGTCAGATGGCAGCGCATTATCGAGCTTACTCAATTTCATGCAGGCAGTCACATACACAAACACACACACACACATACATGCATACATACACATACACATTTTATGGCAGGGAGAGCACTGTGAATTGATACATGGTGGTTCCGGTACGTCGAACCATTCCACAGCACTAAAGTAAACATTCTTGACCAAGGCGGTACTCGAATCCACTTACCCATTAGCTTGTGACTGCTGCCGATACCACTGAGCTATGCATATTAACATTTACCCGCGTATTTTTCGACACTCGCGGTCGTGTGCCCGTACGGATACAACTGGAACAAATTCCGCGTGTGTGACCTTTCAGCGGGTCGCAGGTGATCAAGATGAAAGGCTACACGTCCTGGGCCATCGCGCTCTCTGTGTCTGCCCTGGCGCGCTCCATTCTCTACCACATGGGCCACACGTGCGCCGTCTCCACCGCAGCCAAGGTGAGGGCGCCCCGCGCCACTGCACCGCCCGCGTCGCTTGTCCTACAGCGTCAGCGCTCAATGATAGAGGCACATCCCCTACGGCAGAGGTGCTACAGCAGCACACACTTTGGTCCGAGGATTGTCATATCGCGGGAGATCGGTTTTATCCTGAACGGAACAGATTATTTCGTGGCCATATTCAATGGCTGACGTTTTTTTAGACGTGTTTCTTTCCTTGTGCACCGACGTCGTAATCGAACTACATGAGCGAATAATATCTCTTATCAACCTTCCTTTCTTTCCCGTTGTTGCCTATAGTACATAATTGTAATAATTGCCAGTCACAGATAGTAACACTTTTATTTTTGTGAAGGACTGTCGATCCAAATAATTTAAATGTTTATCAGATATTTGCGTGGTGTAGCAGTATAGCGAACAGGGAGGATAAGACGTTTTACGTCCAGGAGTACGGGGTACAGACACCTAATTTAAAATGTTTGATGTCGGGGACCTTTTGTTTGTTAAAGATGTGTTCTATAAAGTGCATATAGCGCTGAATGGAGGGGATTCGCACGTTGGAGGGAAGAGAGTTATGAACTACCCGCAAACTGTAGCGATTTGCTTTTGAATTCTAGGAAAATGTTCATTCCAGTTAATAAATTTTGCATAATAAATAAAATGTGAAGGTTTCTAGCTCAGTTGCAGACGAGTGCAACAAACACTTTTATTACTTAAATCGATTCTCAAATCCACTTCAATAAGTTTTTTTTTATTATTTGAGTTGTGTTAAAGCTATTAGATCGTTCGTTGTCTTTTGGCAGCAAGGTTTGTGAAAATGCCGACAAACGAGAGTTGCGATCAAACTGCCATATGCTGTTCGTTCCGCGCAACTCACAAGTTTCGTAAGCGCGTGGATATGCTGCATGCAATCGAGATTTATTATTAGCCCTTCAAACCTCGGCTTGTGCAGACACAAAAGCGTGCGTATAGAAATGCTTCCTGGGAATAAGAACGGTGCCTTGTTGAAGGCTACTGAATGAACGCGACTTGATGTGCGCGTTCATGAAGCCATTTTGAGGTTCTGTGAAAATCAGATGATGTATGAGGTTTGAATGGAATGTTAGATACAATATAGTGAGTCCAAGGTCATAGTTCGTTTCGAAATATTTTTCGTTTATTTTGGTGAAAGTAAGTATCTCCTTTTTTATTATAGGGTTATTATGGCATCGATAAGGATGTGTTCCTATCTTTACCTTGCGTACTGGGAGAAAATGGAATTTCGAAAATTATAAAACTGCAGCTGACAGAGGAGGAGACTTGCCGATTGAAGAAGTCGGCTGACGTTATCTGCGAGGTGCAGAGCAGCGTAAAACTCTGAATAGTTGCACGTCGATCTCTTCAAAACGGTGCTATCTACTTTTTTTATTTTATATGAAATTTTATTATTTTTTATATACATAATTTTGTTATATAATTGAAATATATATTATTTCTTTTGGCGTTGGTGTTTAATTCTCGGACTGCGAAATCTCCTGCATTGCATTGATTAATTGAATATTTTGTGTTTCTGGGGTCGTCCAATGCTTTTGTTGGTCCCGTAAGTGAAGTGCATGTTAAACTCTTTAGGTGGGGATTTCCCCGTACTGCTAGGATGTGAAATCCGGTGACGACCCACACCCCGGCTTGCGTGGTTTTTTCTTCTTCTCTCCCCAGCTAGGAATCTTCCAACCAGGGTTAGCTACATATACATACATACACACACACACACACACACACACACACACACATATATATATATATATATATATATATATATATATATTCAACATCAAATGCCTTGAAAGTAGTATGTAAAAAACCTGATAATGATGATAATATCAGTTCATGAAACTTAATTTAAAAAAAGAAATAAATGTAATAGAATTGAACAAAAAAACTTAATATATCGTACAGTATATTGTTTGACAGTTGTTTATTCACCTTGTTATATCTATGTAAGTTCTCGAAAGCTTATAGTGACTAACAAAACACAATCATACTGGATCGTATTGAAATATTATTAAAATAAATCTTTGCCTTTTCGCGCTCTTGACGTCGCCCAACTGTACGACGCCCTCACGGGTTTTGAACGCATCATGACACTCGATAGTGACATAGTTGGTGTTATCTGCAGTTCCTCGTTATTTACACTCCTGATATAATATTATTTACAATCAATGAGACCAGAAAAGTTTAAGATATTTCAATAGAAAGCTGCTAGATAGCCTCTTCGCGTAATGATTAATTGTGAGCTACTATTTTCCAATGAAATTGAATTGACATTACTGGAATTTAAACTGTGCCGCTACTGAATGCTTCGATCGACAAAATGTTCAGAAGCGCAGTGTTCCGTGTGTCACGTTTGATTGGAATGTTCTTCCTCGGTGACCTATGCTTCTCAATATCTGTCGAACTACAGCTCATCTCTATGAGGGAAAGTATATGTCTCCTTAAATCATGGTGAGAGATTAGATTCTTGCCTCAGATAAATATCATGTATGTAGGCAAAGATCTGAAAAGTAACATTACGCATGTGAATGTTTATTGCCAGTGTGTATCCAACGTGAGTTTACCCGGAGCACAGATTCGGAGAATGCTGTTCATGTGGTTAGGTATTCTTGACGATTTTTTAGATACGCTAGAATCAACACGAATAAGCAGTACTTACCTTCTCTCTCAACCTGTGCGTGATGTTCTGCTGGGTTTGATTGATTGATTAGCGATTCCGTGCATCAACTACTAAGGTCATTAGTACCAAAAGTGTGTATGCTTTTTATCGCGAGAGATGGCGGTGGTCTTGCCCCCGTGGCGGGCGATATCCGGTACCGATCTACGTCGCCTTGTGGGCTTTTTCCGCAACCAGTTATCTTCTACCAGCGAAGCACTGCGACCTAGCCAGGACAGGATCTAAGGTCCCGACTGGTTTCTCGACATGTGATGTGGTTGTGAAGTACATGTGAGTGTAGGTGTGTGTAAGTAATGGGAGGGAATAGGACAAGGAAAAGGAAGGTAAGATCACATTCGGTACGTGGTCCGTTTGTTAGGGTACAGATTAGGCATTCGCCTGGTGTTGGTCGGAAAAAACAGGGAAAACTACCGATCAGAGCAGTCCGCCGCTAGAATTGAATTCCAGACAGCGGCTGAATGCAACCTAGCTGACAAGCACGAGTCGAAAAAACCTGCCGTCGGGGCTCGAACATAGGACCACCTAGCCAGAAGCACTGCAGTGAATCAGTTGATGTATGATGATGATGATAATGATGATTACGATGTTGGGGAAATCTCAGTACACCACCAAAGCATCATATTCGGACAGGAGAGGGAGAGAGAGGGGGAAAGACAGAGGGAGAGAGAGGGGGAGGGAGGGAGAGGGATAGAGAGAGAAAAAGGGCTGTGGTAATAGGAATCACGTATCGGCTCCTTATCATCAGCTGTGTGCTTGCTCATTGATGTCAAGCCAAATTGGGGGGGGGGGATGTTTTTAAAACACGTAAAAATGATTCACATTTATTTCCCAAACATTAGCTAATTTGTAATTAGTTCGTTTTACTCCCTATTATTCTAGTTATTCCTCCAACTGGAGAATGTTTGCATATCATTGTATTTATAAAGGCACAATGCAAGAAAGGTATATTTTAAAACTGCCTTTTTAATAAACAGTATTATTCCCATTCATAGTTTTGTGATTAAAATCCACAAACATCCACAACCTATGAACTGAATATGTTACAACTTTCCGAAGTGGAAGTCTGCTGTCATATTTAATTGAAAACGTTTATCTGAAACTCTCCCTACCCATCAAAAAAAAATTGAAACTTACTTTTCGACTTTTTCAAAAATATATAGTATGTAGTATGTGGAAACATTCCCAAGCGGGAGAAATGTCCAACAAATGTTTTTTCTTTGAAAGTTAATATAGAAGAAGCAACTGGTGTAGAAACGTGACCGAAAAGAATATCTTGGTAGTGATAACTTCCGCCCTTCTTATGCATATAATTTCTGTGTTGTGGATCTGAAACATTACATTCATGCCTTTTTGTAGACATATGGAAACATGAATATATTTACAAAAACTGGTAATATTAATTGTTTTTAATTTAGTAATATGTACATTAAGCTCACTATTTTTAAAATTATATTGTAAAAAATCTTTATTTTCCTCTTTTAAAATGAAATTACATTTGTTTATAAATTAGCAGGAGGTTTGCACTCGCGAAATTCACGATTAACACTGAAGAATTGAACTAATCTAGTTTATTGGTATCAATGAAAGACCAGAAATTTCATCCAAAGATCATTCGTTCATTAACCTTTACCAATGTTTATGAAGATATGTGATAAAATATATCATAGAAAGATTTATCACATTGCAAATATCCTTGCGTAAAACTTCATGTAATGATTTACCACCAACAAAAATGTTACAGCTGTGTTGCTGTTAAACACATCAAAATAATATTTTTTCAGAATTGTTTTTCATTATAACTATATGTATGCAACAAAAATTTTCTTAAACTGTTTTAAGTTTTAATGTCCCATTTCAGAAAAATATTCAATTAAAGAACATCTGAAACCGAATAATATGTATATGACAAAATTGTTAACTTTATTAACTGAGGATTTCTAATGTACTTTTCTGTCGATTAGTCAATTAAGCATTTGTAATTTCATTGGAACCAATGGGTATTACATTCAGCTATATTGAATGTTTTTAATGGAATATTCATAGTAATGAAATATTGAAAGGACTGTTGGGACAACAAAACGTTGTGAACATTCAAATTATACATTTTAAAGTCAAGAAGTTTCATATAGTTTATAAATAGTATATGTTTTGAATAGTTTAATCAGTGATGGGTTTTAACGGGTCAGCATTAACCGATTGGGTAATTATTAACTGATGTGCTAATGAACCCATCTCATCAATCGGCCTTTGTAGAATATTTTAAGGAAATTTTTAGATGCTTTCTTACGTTTTTGTTCGAGACACATTTCATTTTAAAATTCTTTTGAATTTATAGAAAAATGTAATCACAAATGTTTTTATAATTTTGCTTTTAAAAATAGTCGAATTTGCCATAACGTGTTAGAAAACAATCACAGGATCTATGATTTGATCTCTGAACATGATCTATAGAATGGTATTGATCGTATCACCAAGAAAACATTGCGTCTCAACGCTGTATAAGCCGAAATTTGGAATTCATTGCAAAACGTATTTAAGGAAAGATTGCCAGGAAAACAGGTAGATACTGGTAACATTAAGAAAGCCACTCCTCTTAAGTCATCAATTATTTGTGTGTTCCTATTTAATATTGCATAGGGGCTTTCCCTCTTCGAACTGTGTTAAAAAGACTAAGAGATTTACGAGATAAATGAATAATAATTATTTCGTCGAAAAATCAAAATCAAAATTGTAAGACGATTGAGAACATCAGATTTGCCGATCTCTCTAAGACGGTGAGTGCCACCGAACAGAGGGGGTAGACATGCCATTTACACACGTACCTAATACTATAAATTTCTCGAAAAGATGTGCAGTGAATATAGAGGGACATTCTAGTGGAATTTCCTTTTAGAAAGAAAAGCTTGCGTTTCGTTTGTAATATACCCTGCGTTTTCTTTTTCCGCCTGTCCATGAGAATGAATTTATTGGTTTTCCAAAGTTATACTCTCCTTGAAAATAAATACCTACAATATGTGCATTTCGGCGTCCAAAAATCATCGAATGGATAGTTTCACACGTTGCTGGAGCTTGTTACTTTTTTTAGAGTTTCCAACTACCACATCAAACGCTTTCAACCAGGAATGAGGAATTTTTAAAAAGTTGATATTTTGGTTGAAGAAACACTAAATGATTAAATGTTTTCTTATATAGAACGATATTCTGTTTTTAATATAACTACTGCAATTGCGATGTTTGTAAAATGCGAGAAAATAGTTCAAAATTGTAAGTTGAAAGATTTATTTTGTGTATTATGTAGTCAGAAAAAGTGTTCTTTTGGTATTCCTAAATCAATGAATAAAACCTACTTTATACCTAGGTTTATTTTATTTCACGTTATGTAAAAAGTGTCATAAAAAGAGTCAACTTTGTGTTTACCAAACAGGCCCGGACTACGTAAACCGTTTTTGCTAACCGACCCTTTTTTCTTTTAATCTAACACTCCACATAAAAAGTTTATAATGTATTATATTGCACGATGAATTGCCAAAATTTGTACTTCAGAATATTTTCTTGTTGAATTTATTTACTTCATTATATTTGGATTTCTTAGAACAAATTGCAGGATAGAGGAATATCTTGAAATGCCTATTATCTGATTTCAGGAATCAGTGTATTACTGAAGGTGTGCACGTGATAAAAAGAAATCCAAATAAGATATACAATATTTTCTCTTCATTCAAAATAATGTTTGAATAATAATAATTACTATTTCATCTATAAATACTACTGTTGACTAATTCTAAATATTTAAAAACTCTCAATTCATTTAGTCATTTCGTTCTCTGTGAAACATTCCTTAAGAAAGATTTTTAAGCGATCAATTACGCTACGGAATTATTCTACGGAATCATTTACGTTTGAATCTACTCATCCGACTCATTCTCCTGGTAGAACAAATGTATAAATAGCCAGCTTAGGAGCCTTGAATAAAAAATCATTTGAAAGGATGTAATATGTAATATCACACAGGACCGGAATAATGTCTTTAGGGGTGCCAAAGTTCACCAAACTCTGGATTCTCTAGTAATACTAAAATACTGAACTAATGAACTGAAAATTTAAAAAAACAAAAGCTATATTTTAACAAATAGAAAAGTTAACATTAAAATCGTTGTAAACGAATATAAAATTTTGTTGAAAATGATTGAACTCCTAGCTTGCGATGATCGTAAGCACGTGCTCAGTCTTATCCATCATTGCGATTACATGACTACCGAATATATTTGAAGTAGAATTTGGATCTCAACAAATTACTCAAGATCTACATTTAGACTTCAAAAATAACACAAACGTCAAAAAGATATTTCTCTTTTAATTATTAAAATAATTAATTTCGTATATTGAAATTCATTTCAGAATTTTATTTCTAGTTTGTAGATAATATTTCCTTCTCTGAATTATTTTTCATTAAAATTTATGAAGTCAAACCACAAACACTTTTTTCCATTTTTGTTGAAGTTTTGGTGTTTATTCGAGATGAACATCATTGCATTTATTTACTTTTTCACGTTATTTTTTGGCCTTAATATTCAACTGAAGATATGAAATTATTTTTACGTGTATTTGCTGAGCTGTGAGAACGACACATTTGTTTGAAAGAGATTGCGACTTCATAATGCACTCCGCAATGACAAATGACAGAGACACCGTCTCTTGCAGAGGCGAGATTCATGTGGTTATCGAGACTCGATGCGCAACAGTGTTATTTCAAAACTGTTGGGAGAAAATATAGGATATGTTGCACACGCTCGGCAATCGGAATAGGTACACATCGGTAGAAGACTATAACGCACGGGACCATGGATTTGGGAAAGTCTTTTCAATAACGAGAGGGAGACGAACAACCGTGTCATTTCCTTTCTCCAGAGTAAAAGTTGCACCGTCACTTGCTCATCGAAACCTTGTTGTATTTTATGGTCTCTGCCATTGTGTTCTGGAGTATTGTGGTCATTTGGCGAACGCAAGCAGCCTCCAGATGGACCCTCAGTTCTGCTGGCAGTGGTAGAGCTGCTCGAAGGCGATGAGGAAGCCCGGGAAGTGGTTCTCGTCGTCCGAATGGAAGTGGAACCGCTGGCTGGTGGCGCCGGGCTGGTACAACGCCAGCCCTGCAAACAAAAATATTGAAGAACTGGTGAGTTGTCATTGGCCCTGTAATAATTCCTGCATCAACGAAAAAAATCTAGTATTATTTAACTGCAGCCTCGTGGATTGTTATCACTTGCTTTTCTTCATTGGTTTAATAGTAAAAACACTAAATTGTAATATAATCGTATAATTAATGGAATGACAGCTGATCAGCCGCCCATTGTTCACCATCAAGCAGTGGTCACTTATGCTTAGGTTACAGTTGCACAGATAATTGAAAAAGATCTTATAATATCTTAGGAATATGCATTTTCCTCTTAATGACATTCAATATTCAAGATATTGTGGTAAATATTGATGTATATGAAATCATTTTGAAACCAAACAGATTCCAAAGGGCGCTCTCTCCGGTGTCTGGTGACTCCAAGGTATTACATCACGCGTGTGGATACAAAATATTTCAATTACATTTTTATAAATGTTGTTACAATGAAACGTGATTGTATTGCTCCAGTGTTTGTAAACCTCTCTCATTCCATTAGTCTAAGAGAAAAAGTACTAATGAGGCAGTATTTTTAGGGGTGTTTCGATTTTCCGCCTAAAGGGTGAAGAGGGAGACAATGTTCACTTCTCTTGGCTCGTGATCTTGAAGTGTCACTAATGTTTAAATCGGAGTATAGAGAATATGGTGTATTTCTCTGTCGTAACATTCCTACAGTTCTTCCGTTTGTGCGATGTCAAGGCAAGGGTTCAGCTAGAGATGAATAACAATCTCTTCCATTCTCCACCCGCTTCAATCGGACGAGGACAACCGATGGGACAAGGTAGCTGACAAGGGCGGGCACACCGCCGGGGACAACAGCCGGGGCTGCGTCCGGGCCGCGGGAGGGGGCGGGGCGAGGAGGAGCCTCGCGGTGGGCGGTCGGCGCCGCGGCCGGTCGGGGCGTCACGTGCGTGCAATTGCCCGTGAAAGCGAATTAGTTCGAGCAGTTTAAGGTTTTAGGCGCTGGCTGTGGGATCGGCGCGGGTCCGCCACCGCCGTCGCCACCGCCGCAAAGAGCCCTCGTCGCCCAGCGCCGAACCGCGCTGCTGCGGGGGCGAACGTCATGAGTCACCCCGTGGGAGCGGCGCTCGCGTCACTGAAGCGGAGAGGTGAGGACGAGGCTTCCTTATTCGTATGGCAATTACATGAATCCTTCCTGAAAATCGAAAATCGAAGTTCGAAACTGTGAAGTATCGAATGTCAAAAATCTGTGTATACATAAGGAGTCTCAATTAATTGATAAACACTTCAATTAATCAATAAAATCACCAACGTTCGTAGATGGAAATATCTGAAGTATGGGAGAAGAGGGGAGGTTATGCTGAAGGTTAGTGTGGTTGTGGACTGTGGTTAAGATCAAGTTTGGCGGAAACTATCAGCAGCACGTTTCATCCATTTCATACGATATTTCCTACTAATGTTTCAATTATGTCTTCGGTACTCCTCTGTCTTGGTATTACGATTTTTATTTGTGGAATATATCTTTATTTAAACATTCTTACTCGTCTCGTATGATTAAGTTATAACAAAGTCAAAAACATTTTTAAACGTTTATTTTAATTTTTTTATCTGATATGCCCTTTATCTTTCTTAAAACGGAGTGTGACTTGTAACTCATAGCTCATGAACCGTTTTACATTTTGTGATGAACCCTTTTTAAGATTGTTATTTGGATCACATTTTAGTGCCTTAATCTACATTTGAAAGTTGATAAGAAACTTTTATATACTTTACATGCATGTGAATTAGAAGTTTTAAAAATCACGGTTTTTACTATGGTTCACAGAACATTTTATTATTGATAATATGCATTGTATATAACATTTATAGGTTTAGGCACAAGAATGGACTTTCTGCTATTTAGCATCAAATGAGTACCATCCCCTCGCTTCGAGTTACCCCAGGTCTTTAGTTTTTCGATTGGAGTTTTCCTGAATGAAGTTCGCGAACGTTTAATTTTGTGTATTCTCCTTGAGGTAGGATTCGTCTGTCGCATGTGTTGATGTTCGTCTGCCACTCTCGAAAAGGAAATCATTTTTTAGCCATCGTGGCTTCCTGATCTGCCAGTGGCCATGGAACATGGTATATGCACGTGCATTCGGAAAAGTACAAATAAAAAACTAACAAACTTAGAAATAAACGGTTTTAAGCCTTAAACGTAGATATCTCAGTGCGCAAGAAACAATAAAAAACAAAAATTCCAATTTTTGGCGAAGAAACGTCGTGTTAAGTTAGAAGAGTACCTTAAAAATTTTAACAATATCACACACCTGCAAGGATTTATGGACACATATCTAGAGAACAATAGATGAAAAGTGGGGCAGCAATGAAATCTAGCGCTCTTCACAAACAAGTTAAAAATTAGTATTCTCTGAAAACTTACAAAAAATTCGCAAGAAAAGATCAGGTAACAATAACCAAAAGAAGAACTGTTCATTGTTAGTTCAGTCTTCAACACTTGTTAAGTGGAAGTCCCCCACCCACCTGCCAGCACTGTGATACCCTTCGTAACTTGCAACATATTTTAACTCAATGTCCTATGTTTCAGTACAGCCGAACATACCTAGGAGAGCAAAACCCTGACTTGATTCTATTGCCCAACGAATACCAAAATAAAATATTAAAATTCTGGAAAGACTACAATATTTTCGAAGAAATCGAATTGTAAAAGGTATACTAGTATGGATACTGGAAACTAATACTGTAGCAAAAAACTATAATGTCTGTCTCTACAAATTAATATATACTGTAATATAAAGTTACAATATTAATATTGTAAAGTTGTATTTAAAGTAGTCGCTAATGGCTATAGTTGTTAATGCGACTATAATAAACCAAAAAAAAAAGTACCTTAAATGAAAGGTTTTCCGTAAGGCGTCTCGTTGATAAACAAACGAAACTAGCTTGTATACGTTCATACTGAATGGATAATTTCAAATAATTCAAGTGCATTTGATACTACTATGCCGTTGTGAAAGTTAGGCCGCGTTTGCTAAAATCTTCTGTGGCGGCCGCTAGATGTTTCCTCCAGACATCAGCCGAATTCGTCCTAGCTATGTACCTAGTCCGGTGCTACCGGAACTGGAACCCTAGGAACTTCCGGTCTGAGCCGCTGTGAAGCAATGCTGGGTCTGAGCTAAATTCATCCGAACTATTGTTTGTAGGTTCTCTAGACGTAGAGCTGCGAAGTGGGGGGGAGGAGGGGGGCGACGGTGGAGCGGTTGTCGCGCCTGCTGAGTCACAGCCATCGATGGCGGTGACTTGCGGCAAAAGACGAGGAGAAGGTGGGAATTTCCGCGACGCGGCACCGCCGGGTGTGAACTCAGGGCCGCTGCGAAAGCGCGGCACGACGCCGGCCCCGCCCGGGGGGTCACAGGGTCTCAACCCCCTCCCCCTCCCCGCCAGCCATGCCCCGCCCCGCCTCGCCCCGCCCCGGCCGCTCCCACTTCTCAAGCTCTCGAGAAATCAGGTCAAATATGGAGTAGAAATGGAATCCTCTGGTTTTTAAGAAATCAAAATTTCGATTGCTTAAATCATGTATAAGCTTGATGTATTAAAGTATGATAATGCAGTTACGCGGTTGTTTTCGTCAGCTTTATTATATTACATTTGCTTCAATGAGGTTTTTAATAACACTCTCTTGTATACAGCAGGGGAACGTTAAAACAATACAACTTCTTTACTACCACATCTTAACTACTACATTTTATGTATGACAAATGTAATTACCCACAACAATGTTAATGAGATTCCTGTATTATTATGAAATTGATATCTTGCATATCTCACTCCAAGTAATATAATATTTTTCTATTTTTGACACAGAAAATTTAAGTTCACTGTTGGATGGCACTGGAATGTGGATAAAATTTGGTTCATTTGAAAGACTAAGATTTAATAACAAAAATTGGATACCATGATCAACACAGGACCGCCCATCTGATTTTGATGAACCTTTTACACAACTATTGAGATTGTTTTTCAGATCACTAATACATATTTCCTTATACTAATGGCAGTTGGAACTTCAAGTAACTGCTGAAAATGGAATTTCTCAGGAAATCTACTACTGAAAGTGAAGTCGGATTTTATTTATCTCTAAAGAAGGAAATCTTTAAAAAATTCTATATAGTGCCTGGTGGCCGAATATATTACTAGATTATAAAGATATTTCGTTTGTTGAATAGTATTTTTTTATTTACTTATTGTCGAAAAACTATTTGAGAGTGTCGGGGGAGAATTATTAGGCATCAAACACGGATGTCAAACTATTAAATTTACCAGAGTTGTCTAGGCGTTACACTTACCACAAAACTTATTCATGCAAAAAGTTCCGCACTAATTCCGCCTGATATTTTGCAATTCTCTCTTTTTTAATATCATCCAACTGAACTGAGTTGCACTCAGATTCTGGCGTCACCCACCATCTTCCATTATTCTCGTGAGCTTTATCCAATCATTTATTGTGCCGGTTTAATTCGCCTTGGAGTTCCACTGCATTTGGAAGCTGGAGGTTCGTGGTACCCAAGGAAGTACCCGATCTGAGGAGCGCCTGCCCTTCGCCCCAAGAGGGCTCTCGGTGTTGAAACGAAGCCGCTACTGCGCCACCTCTTTTTCTATTCGTCGCCATCCGGCTGGGCATTGCGCATGCGCCGGGCTCGAGGGCCCTCCAGTGAAGCCTCTTGAAGAGAGATGAAAGGCGTGCGGTACATTCGAGAAGTGAATATCCTTCAGCTGTTTGGATAAGAAGTTATTTTGCTCTCGCATTTTGCCCCAGTCATTCCCGTCTCCTCGCCGGCTAATCGCGTTAAAAGTAAAGAAACCCGAAATGGAAACCCGAAGAGGAAATGTTGCTTCCGTGTGGTGAGTGAACGAGCGTTTTCAAATTCCAATAGAAGGCTATTTATTTCATTTCAGGCACATTAATAACTATTGATTTTAAATAAAACGAATGAGCATTTGCGAATGTGTATAAGCAGAAAATATTCAGTATTTTCGTTATGCTTTTGGAAACGCGTGAGATTAGATCACACGGGGAGTTTAAAGCCGAATTCAATTTCATTTACCAGGGTATTTATTTATCACATTCATCGATTCAAGTAAGAAAAGTAAGAAAATTCTGCCTATTGTGTATCACGACCCTAGCTTACCCTGCCTTACTCCGTAAAAATATATCCCTAAGATGAACAACATTTCGCATTTAGCGGAAACACAAATCTGGTTCTCTCATCGAAAACAGTTGGAGATGAACTGTGAAGCTGCTGGCGGTTACATCGATTCCGTTCACTTCTCACCCATCCAACAGCACTCAGCGCCGGGCAATGCATTCGATTCGGCTGGAGCCACGGGCGACGCGACGTCCGCATCCGAAAAAACCGAAGACGCGCGGCCTCCGGATCTCTCCGCCTTCGGACTTCTTTCCACTTCCCAGAAGTCGCTAACAGGGCTCGTCAGCCAGGAAGGGGGTATTTTACGGGGGCGGGTGAAAGAGATCACGGCGATTGACCGATCGTCTCCTCTTACTAAAGTTTCGCTTTAGACAATGACGCAAGTGTTGGAGACGTAGGTGGCAAAGGTGTTGGTTTGTTGTACCAATAGTGTAGAGGAAGAGTGTGATAGAAAAGAAAATTGTGGTGTACGCGGAAATGGTGCCGCTGCAGAGATTATGAACATCCAGGTATATGGGGAGAGGGGCTGGTTGCAGTTGCGGCTCGTGGGTTGCAAAGTAAGAGTGGCATGAGTGTCCGCACAATCACTTACTTTTTGTCTCTTCAGAATATTTGTTAAATGTTTGCCCAAAATAGTAGCAGTAGCTTTGGGAATCGAATGAAAGGGTTGATGTTATGTCAGTTAATAGGCGCGGATTTTGCCATGCAAGATCGTACTAGAAACTCTGTCCCCACCCATACCCCAGATACCACACTTTTCCACATGCATCAGCTGCAGACGCCGATAAGAGAATATAGCTAATGCGGCCTCGTATTTTAAAAACATTGGTAATTGGCTTATGTGGGCGTATGAAATTGAACTCTTCTTCAAAACGCGCTAGAAGAATGCTTAAAATAAACTCATCGAATTAATTCTGCGACTATTTCGAGAATGACTTTTTGCGAAGGGCGCCATCCTATAGTCCTTAAATGGCAGCCGCCACTGGTATTTTGGTCGATGGGATATGCAAAGTAGTTGGCTTGCGTGTGATCCTAGACGACAAATTTCAAAGGGGGGATAAAGAGTTGGGTCTTGAAGGACCAGGTACGGAGATGTGGATCGGAGAGGTCGAGAACTAAGGTCGAAGGGTTATTGGTGGTGACTTTGGCAAAACGTGTCGCCAGGATTTTCCCGAGCAAGGCGCAAAAGTGAGGGACGGATGGCGATGGCCGATGCTGATCTTGCGTGGGGATGACCGGGATGTCAACATGGACCCAGATCACTCCCTGTAGACGGGCCGGGCCCGGCGTAGGTCGCTCAGGGGAACAGTTTATGTCACTGCAGTGCCTCTGACCCACTGGTCTCGGGGTTCGAGTGACGAACGTGCAGGACTTTCAACATTACCTCTTGGCTATGAAGAATTCAGCCACTGTCTGGAGGAGAATTCTAGCAACCGGCTGCTCTTATCGGCAGTTTTCCGTGGATCGGCGATTGCCGGTGCAGTACCTTAACAAAAGGGCCACAAACCGCACGCGACTTTACCTTCATCGGCCTTGGCATACCCTTTCCCTTTACTTATACACCCTTAGACGTATCTGCACAACACTATCATGCATGACGGGAGACCAGTCGGGAGCTTAGAACTGGCCCCATCAGATGCTGTGCCCCGCTGGTTGGGAAATATCTGATTGGGGAAAACCCCGCAAGCCGACGGGTAGGTCAGCGCCGTAACTCGCCATCCAGCGAGGGAAGATCACCGCCACCTCCCGCGTTAAAATCATTCACTACACTTACGGAACTAATGACCTTAGCAGTTGACGCACCCGAAATCACTATTCATTCAGTCTCGTAGACGGATCTGTCAGTTATCGCGTAAGATGATCGTTCCACTTTCTCAGCGTATTTCCAAATAGGGAGAGTGCTGACAACCACTTTTAATCATGTCGTAACATAAGAGAGCTATATTAAAAAAGTAAAAAAATAAATAAATTGTATATTATCCGCACTTACATGATCATATTCTTAATTATGTCAAAATATTTCCCAGATGTTTGTCCGTTTTGGTCACTTATATTTCTGGCTACAAAATCTCGCAAATGAGAATCACTCGCAATTGAGAAGTCTCCACAGTAATGTTATCATTGACTTCCGGTTTGAGGGTGATCGAGCGTCATTCCCGTGACAGATCAGTGTAACATTTCATACTTATTAGATGTTTTAATCAAGAAAGACAGCAGTAGAACCTGACATGAATTAAAGATGCATTGTTACGATAAATTCTAGAAATTAGTTCGAAGGAATCGCATTTGGTCAATAATCAGGTTTTAAGTGATGGTGTGTTTAACGCAGGTTAGTAAATTAGTTTATGCACAATTTGATACCCGAATAGAGCAATCACAGTTACTGTCTCTTCAAAAACACTATTATTTTTTGAAAACCAATATTCTACAAAAATCTTTTGTAAGTGAATAAAAATTATTATTTAAAAGCTATAATTTCCTTGGAAATTAATATTACATTGAATTCAAGATAACCTCAAAGATGGAGGGGACATGCCACTTGAAGTATTTTACAGCCTTTAAAATTAAATGCTGAGCTTAATCACAATAAACACGTTAACATTTTATTTGAAACAAAATAACTAGATTTCTGTAGACAAAAAGAAAATCTTTTTTTTCAAAGCATGATCAATCTGGTTTAGGAAAATAAAACGCACCTTGTGGTGAGAGACCCTACCAACCCTCTGGCCCGTGAAACGTGACCTTCGCATCGTAAATCTTGTGCCAGAGCAAGTTTTTGCTGAAAGGCATCATCTGCTCCGACAAGAGCCCTGGGTGGGCTCGTCGGCGCAAGGCAAGCTAGTGGAAATGAAAGCCAAGTTTTTTCTGAATTGGTAATGGGTTTGGACAGGTACATTTGCAATTGCATTTCTGATTAACTGACTTAACTTCTGAAATGAGCACTAATAAAACGTTTAAAGTTAATTTAAAATATATATATACTTAGTACCAGTTTTAAAAGAGAGCAATGTTTGAATTACAGAATCACTTCGAAGTGGTTGCAATGTGATGCTTTGAAGAAGTTAACATAAGGTAAAGTGAATACCAAATATGAAAAGTTTATTATTTTTCAGTTACATTGCAATTTTATCTGAACATAGAAGAATTGCGAATATTTCTTTGCTTATGCAAAGAGTTTTTTGTTTAGATTCTAGTGAACCACGTTCACATAATAGTATTTGTTACTCTTTATTGATCATTGATGCACTATAAATTAAATGTGCATTGTTATTAACACTATTGGTTAATTTTATTAAAAATCACACTTCAAATAGTATAATATTTAAGGTAATGTGCTGACCAGTACTCATTGGTGCAAATATGATATTTTAGGGAACCAGACTCTAGACGACTTGATTTTTTCTAATAAAAAAGTATTTAAAATTCATTGTAATTTGTGAATTTTGGTATTTATTTATTTATAACTTATACCTTTGTTATATCTAATGATTTTTAATACCGTTGAAAGTTATTAAAACTATATTTGTGAATATGAGTAATTGGATATTTGAGGAAGAAAATAATTTATGTGAAAAAACTATACAATTCACATTTCCTCAATACAATAATAATGAAGAAAAAGTCAGAAACCATTAAAATTGAAATGTGTAAGAAAATTACATATTTGTGTTTTTTGTTATCAGCTCTAGTTTCCTGGATGCAATAATTTTGTTTGAAAACATTTTCGCTTCAACATATTTTACACTACATCCTTGAAATTCCAAATATACTGCTCATGTTACACGAGCGTTGCTTCAAATCAGGATATTACAGTTTATTCGAACAAAATGTATTCTCAATTTGTATTACATTACGGAATATATGTTATTCGTAGATATAAAGAATCTGTTGGTCGAGTATTCACCACGCTACCTTCCAGTTGGCTCTAAAGTGGGCAGAGCTGCCATCTGGTAGGCGTTCTTTGAACTCACTCATTCGAGTTTCTCTCTTTCTACACCTTTGGAGTATTTCCTAACGCAATAATTGTATCAAATTTATTTATCAACGCTTTACTATACTGGGAAAATATTGAAATGAAGAAACATTTATTTGTGAGTAATTGGCACGATCTTTTGAATAAAGCATCAGCGGAGTTTAGCCAACTACTTCCTAATTTGACAGTGTTTTTTTATGTTCACTGCTAAATGAACAAATAGAATACATTTCTTGAATATTTTTCTAAGTAATTACAAAGAAATATTTATAAAAGTTGAAACTATTAAATTATTATTGTATGTAATTAATAATAAGAATACAAATGCTCCTGAATGTAAATTAGCATTTGAATATTTTCATTTTTATTTGTTCCTGTCACCTCCATGTCATAAATATATTATCTACAAATGAAATAATTTTCTGCTTGCAACAAGAATTTTAATGAAAGAAATTTGCATGTGAAAAACATTCCCTGGATGATTATTCTTGACTTCTTGACATCTTTCCTTAAGCTTATCTAAAAAATGCTGCAATCACAGTGTAAATTACTGCACGCAATGAGAGGTATGTTGTTCCTGTTCAGAACAACATGAAATTCGCGAAGGTAGGAAACAGCGCTCAAATACGCGTGCTATTCGACAATTACATTTGACTAAACTCGCCAGTCCTGCTCACGAATACGTAATAGTCCTCCAAATTATCTCCCCGAGACCGTAAGTCCGTCAGGTGATAAACAACATCCTTGTCTCCGTCCTGTTAAGTTCATTCACATTTCTAAGTTTCCATCTCTTGAGCGGATTGGAAAAAGTGTCTGCTGCCTTCACACCCTGTTCCTAGGTATTCAAAGCACCAGGATGCGACCTGCTCATCGTTAATTGTCGGCGTTCATACGTTTTCTCATACGCGAAAATAGTAAGCACATGAAAAAAGAAATTAAAAAATCTGTGTGACGTGTTCATGCAAATGAGTTTACATACGAGTACATTTACACTAGGTTTGAAAAATACGTAGGTGCCATAAATTATAAATAAAGTCATCTATTAATACTCGCAAATGCGAATCATATGATTGTAGATATTTTGCTTGACAATACAACCAGATTTAATATGAAACACATATGAGTCAAATCGCAAGTTCACAAAACATCACTATTTTTAGCGACTTGAAATTTTTTATGGGTTCTAGGGTTGAAAATAGGTGGCACGTATTTTTTTTTAATCCCACCCCTTTCAGAAATATTACCATTTTCTTTTTCCGAAGAATCATGCACGCGCTAAAGTTAAAATAGTTTTTGCGCAAATGCCGTTTTATTCAGAAAAAAATTACATTTAAATTGAACTTAAAAATACCTACTTTCATTTGATTTAAATATAAGTTTTTTTATCATATTGTTTAATTACTTATAATACATTTTAATTTTTAAACCGCAATTTTTTACTTTAGGTTAACACTTAAATTAATTGTGAAAAGTAAACTCTTTTTGCGAAGATCTGCCAAATCTTAAAGTGCGACACACATAAACAACATAAAAAAATAGGTTGTTCACCGGCGCACGTAGGCAGCCCGCTATCCGCCGGAATCGCTACTTGAGGCGTCAATTACACGACTCATCGTGATGTCCAAACAAAATGTAAGAAATCGCAGAAACACAAATGGAAGTCTTTTGACGAAATGCGATTATTAAGATTATTTATAAACAACTGACAGCACTAGGGTCTGCCTGAAACAGAGCAGCCTTGTTTCTCAGATATACTGAGTCAGTTGTGTAAATATAGGAATGTGCGTTGTTCTGTGAAGTTAGTAACCACATATAGGCTTACAATAATATCAGTATTATTGTTTTTTGCATTGTGTTGATATGAAAATCTATAATTTCAGTGTACGTTTCAAGTTTACATTCAAGTGTACGTTTAAGTTATTACAACCAGCATTTTTGAGAAGTTGAATATTGACTGTTTGCCGTAAAAAAAGTTATATTATTGGAAAAAATTGTTTTCAAAATTTCTTCTCGTGACGCGTCAAGTAAAGTATCTTCAAGAAAGTGAGAACGTCCATACTTATTTTGCCGTAAATGTTGGGAGTGATAACGTGCACTGCTGGCTTTGGTCACCCTAACGTATCACCTGGTACAAGTAATAAAGAAACTGACCGAGTTAGTTCCACTTGTGTTGGTTCTGCTGTTTTCACTCATCGTATACCGCCTTCCCCTCTCTTCACGAAACAAAAATAAAATTTGACGCTGGTAATTTTCATTGTCCAGTGTATTTTTTTTTTGGAAATTAGTCTTTCTTGAAAATGTAATTAAGGGACTGCTATGAATTAATGTCTTGGCTACTCTGCATCCTTTTATGCTATACATCAGAGAAAACAAAGAATTAAAAAAAAATTCAGGATGTCTGAAACACGACACGACACAATTCACCATTGCCAGTGTAAACTCATGACACAGAACAAGTAAGATTATGACAGTGTTAACAGACATATTTTTCGGATGAGGTTAGTCCTTAGTATTAGAAAACAATGTGAATTTATGCTTCCAAAACGATGTCTTCAATATGAATGCTGAATGTAATTTCTTCTCTTTGCAACATTTATGGTAATGGACCTTGCGACTTAGTGATTGGGGAGGGCAACTATAATATTCTTAATAAAAGCTAGCTTTCAAGTCTGAAAGGAACCTATTAATTTACCCAAGAAGTTATTTAAGTGGGTTGATGATAATGTAAAGAACATTACCTTTATATTTTTAGCAATGCTGAATATTTAGAAAGAGGACTATTGTAACAATGATATAAAAAAACAGTAGAAGACGCAAAGAAAATACATAGTTTCATTTCTTTATGAAAAGGTCGATTAATAATATTCTCTGTAAAGTAAAGTGAAAGAAGTATCAATTTAATTAACTGTATCACATACTCAAGTAAACGTGCGCATATTATTTTCTCCCCCATATGTCACATGCAGTTTTTACTGTTTTTGACTAAATAAATCTGAATATAATCAAATCTACTCTTATTCGTATAATTCTCTCTGCTGATTGGCACGTATTTGAGGGGTGACAGTTAATTTCTCAGATTCATGGCGGTTTTCCAGTTTATAACTTACCACACTTGTTCAGAACTTTTTAGAGATTACAATGGATTTCTTTTTTCAAAATTTTAAACTGTCTATTTTTAGAAAAAATAAAAGGAAAATAGTTCAAAAAATATTTTAAAAATTTAATGAATTCAATACATACATCAAATGAAAGATCATCTTTTGTTCTTTAGAGTCGCAAAATTTTAAATTTCCATAACTATTACAAAAGGAGTTCAAAATGATTATCAATGCGAGCATTTTATCGAAAATTTTGAAGATTAATATAATCTCGAAAAACAGTATTGGGGAAAAAAGAGAAACACATATTTCTAATTTTTGCTTATACTCTTTACAGAAAAAATTTAAAAATCTGTAGCCCTAATAAACAACGAATATCTACATAAATAGCTTTAAATAATTTTCCAAAATGTGTATATTGTAAATAAAGGAACGCGAATGAAATAATTAGCCATTTTGAAAAATCCCCTCTGTCTTCCTCTCCCTCCTTCATCTCCGACACCACTTCTTTTCCCTCACTCTCCCTCTTTCTTGCCCTTCATTACTCTTCCCCTTTCTCTCCCTTCTTTCTCTTCCCCTTCCTATCCCTTCCCGTCTCTCTCAGTTCCCCACCCTTCCTTCCTTTCTCTTTTCCCCCCTTTTCTGTCCCTTCCTCTCACTTCCATTCCAGTTTCCTGTCTGTTCCTTTCTTCCTCTCTCTCTCCGTCTCTCTTCCTATCTCTCTCTCCCTTCCTTTGTTCCTTCATGTGTGTCCCTGCCTTCCTCTGTCTTACTTCCTCTCCCCCTCTCTTCCTCACTATCCCCCTTCCTTTCTTCATCTAACTCCCTTCCTTCCTCTCTCTCTCTCCCAATTCCCTCCCTCTCTTTCCTCCTCCCATCCTCTTTTTCTTCATCTCTCCCCCTTGCTTCCTCTCTCTCATTTCCCTCTCCCCCGTCCTTATCGCTTCTCCCTCCCTCTCCTGCGTGTGGGTGCGGGCGCGCGTACTCACAGGTGAAGGCGAGGGGCCCGCAGAGGAAGCCGCAGCCGGGCGCCTGCAGGAAGTCGGAGCAGGCGCCGCCGAAGGGCGTGTCCAGCGCCGGCTCCAGCTCGAAGCGCACGGAGCGCATGCGCACGCCGCAGATGAACGGGTTGGGCCTGCGCACACGCGTTGGCGCCACTCAGCTGCAGCTCAAACATGTTTTACGTTATTGGGACTGACAAACTCGAAACGCTTCAAATTAAAGCAATAAGTTTACAAACATTCAGAAGAAAAATAGGATAATGTAAAATATAATATGATGGTTAATGATGAATCTAATAAGACATTTATTATGAGTAAATTTAAACCTTAAATTTCAGTAATTTCTTTGTGATACCTTGTTGATATATCACCATAATTGCGCCTAAACATCGTGTTCCCTTTACGAATTCACTATTAACCAGTGCCTTTTTACACCCTGGTCAGCGTTTATATTCTTTGCACTGTTGTGGTTCATAGACCCATTGCGGTTTGTACCCGTGGTTCATGGGCCGCCTGTGTCCCAATTGCCCGTAACGATACTTACAGCCTTTTAAAGTTGGGCGGTAATGCTATATTAAGGATATATTGATATTTATTATATAATTGAATAGATTTTTTCTACAGTCTAACAGATTGTGGCTTAAAGTTTCATTCCATCTCTTAAAAATGTCGACATTCATAAAGCAGAACCATTAGGACGTAAAAATTCGTCTCCCAAACCTTTTCAACTCACCACGAGTATCAGTGAAGTGTGTGAGCAAAACAGAAGAACTTATTTCCGAAGTGACGCATCTCCGTGAAACACCATTTTTGGGAAGAGATACTATTTACATTCCACCTTATATTTCAAGATAGGATTCAACGGTTTTCTATTACCATTTAATATGGTAAAACGCAATTTTTGAATGCAACACGAAGGAGAAGTCTCTAAACCGTAGCGTTCTAATGGAGGACGGGAAGGTCGACGATGGACCTCTGGACAGTTCCCCCTCTCTACCTCTTCCTTTAAGTAAGAAGTAGTTCCTTCGTTTAGGGCTTTTATTATGAGAACCTTTCTTAACCCTTAGCTGACCTCTTTCAAAGCTTATCGGAAGTTTATATATAAAATTGAAACAGACGCCACGCATAATCTCTTCGTGGAAACTCCGGCGTTCTCTTTCAGCCAGCCTTGCCCATAAACAGTTTGGAACATTTTAAATTTCGAAATATTCTTTTTTTTTTCAAAAAAATTTATTCTGAGCTCAGAATAAATTGTGATTTATTTGACAATTAATTCTGAGGTCCGGCGTTAACCCCCCCCCCCTTCCCCATTGCTGTTCTCGGGGGACGGTCTGATATTGATATGCGACTGTTACGAATATATTACTGCGTAAAACTAGAAAACAAACTTAAAAGGAGATTTGAAAAAAGTTCAGTATCCAAGATTCAATACAATCTCTTTTTTATACAATATCATTTGCAATTTTTACTTCAGAATTGTCCAGAAAACATATTTAGGTTGACATAATTTTTCCCTTCAGATCGGCTTGGGTGGCTTAGGGCATCAATTGATGTCACTGCAGTGCCTCTGGCCTAGAGGTTCTAGCGTTCGGGTTCCGACTGGGGCAGGATTTTCAACAGGAGCGAGATAGCTGGGACCAATTCAGTCGCTGTCTGGAGGAGAATTCTAGCGGCCGGTTGCGCTCATCGCCAGATTTCCGTAGTTTATCCGAACAGTACCAGGTAAACGCCGGATCGGAACCCTAACAAACAGGCCATGGATTGTGCGCGATCTTTCCTTCTCCTTTTGTTCTATCCTCTTCCCTTACACACATGTATTACACTTCTACTCTTGCCAGGAGCTTAGAGCTTCTTGAAGAGCCTTGTGAAGAGCTTAGAGCTTCTCCTAGCTGGTAGTTAGGAGAGATACCTGGAGGTGAGATACTTTCAAACCGACGTGTAGATCGGCGCCGAATCTCACCATCCAGTGGAGAGGATCACCGCCACCTTCCACGATAAAACACGTACTATTCTTATGGGACTAATGATATTAGCCGTTGACGCGGCCTGAACACCAATCAATTAATTTTCTATTCAGTGGCTCCCAGACAAATGGAACAGTTTAGTGGAGCATAAAAAGCCCAAAGAAAGGGAAAAATTAGGATAGGAATCTGGAAAAGAAAGGATAAGTTCATTTCGGCTTTTAACGATATTGTCTAGTCCCATGGAAAGCTGCTAATCCAAATTAACATCAGGAAGACAAAGGCGGAAGAGAAAATTCAGCTATATTAAAATTTCTTCAGACTTTGTGTGTGCTACGTCTTCTATTGTGCAAAATAAAATTGATGTGTCGAGGTAAGGATGCAATAAACCAGGAATTTCGCGTAATATATAATGAAAAGGACTTGATTAACTAAGGTGTCAAAAATTATAATTGGCGGTTCTATTAGGCCTTACGGGGGGTATGAAATTCTTTAATCAATCACTGAGAACACCTTTTACATTATACATCATATTTCAGAGAGATGTAATGCCGCTATTGTGCAATTAACCCATCACTTATAATAATAATTTATATTATTATTATTATTTTATTATTATTATTATTATTGTTATTATTATTATTAGCAAATGCGGCTAAGAGAGGCATTGGTTATTTTTCAATGGGACGTTAGTTTACTTGTTCATTCTTTGTTTAATGGGTGTATCAAAACGGCGGATTTCAACTTCTTTCCACTTCTTTGCAATGCAACACACGTGACAAAAAAGCTGAAAGCATTCAAATCCAAAGATTATTTGGTTTATGTTCTAGTTAATTTTCGACGAGGAAGTGAATCTCAGACTGTGTGTTCGTTTATCGAATTATTCGGAAACAATTTAGGGGGAAAAATTCAAGAATGGAAAGTAAAAGTGTTCCCTTAATCTTCAACTAATCATAGAGGTTCTTCATACAAGTTTATCAAAATGTATTATTTTAATACCGATGATGAACTACACTTTTTCCTTCAACAATCATTTCAGCGTATTTAGAGTTTTCTGCGTTAAAACGCCACGTAATACTAGTTAATATGAATCTTCCGGCGAGACATCAAGTTTGCACGTGCAATTGGAGTTTACAAATGGAATAATTTCAGATAGTTACCATAGTGTTCGGATAAAATCTCCCCCACGCGGGACGTAAATTTATCGATAATCTCAATACCTCTCGTGGTCGAGCCAGCCAAACACACAATTCATAGAAGGGCACATGACTAAAATAGCGTTTAGATACGAACGTAATAAACGAAAATAATTTGCGGAGTGAAATAAATTTAATGGCAAAGTCTGTTTTTTCAGTCATTTGAGCGATTATTTTGAACCTCTTTTATGTGAAACTAAATGGGGGAGGCACGTGTCCAATGAGTCATATGTAGAAATTATTCACATTGTTTTTATATACCTCTGCTAACTTTTTGGGAAACCCTATAATGTGTTCCTAAGTATTTCATTTTCTTGTAACATGCAATTCCATTTTAATTTATTTTTCTTGAATTCAGTTTTATTAAAATTTGTTTCATATTTAATAGTCGTGTACGTTTATAGACAATAAACAAATGTTAAGATTTGAAAAAAATCTGTCTTGGTTTCTTGGCAGTTCAGAGTACGATAGAAAATGGTATGGTTGCTCATTAGCTTCCGAAGTGTGGCGACCTCAACGATCGTAGGAGGAGGCTCACCTGACGAACTCGTAGACGCAGTCGAGCCCGGGCGGGTAGTTCTTGGGGTGGCGCGGAGTGCGAATGGCGCCGCGCTTGTCAGCGATGCGCGCGTAGCAGGGCGGGGCGTCGGAGGCGGCGCCGGGGGCGGCGGGCGGCAGCGCCGAGACCGCCGCTTCCTGGAAGAGCCCCTTGCAGTTGGTGAGCGCGCGGTAGCGCAGCCGGAAGCGAAGAGGGCCCCCGCCGGCCGCGCCGCGCCGCGGGGAGCTGTGGAACTGCAGCCGGATGGCGCGCGCGCCCGGCTGGAACAGGTACTGCACTGCAAGGGAGCAGGCGCAATTACAGCGCGGTGCATTCGTAATACAATTCAATGTAGCAGAACTACACAACCACAAACAATGAAAATGTTAAAAAATAAAAACAGCAGATATGAAGTGAACGTAATAATTGTGATTCTGACCATTGGATCCGCCCCTAGTGGCGAATCTTACGTGACAATTATTTGCTAGCGCTGAGAGGCAATTGATTGGGAAACAAGAGCACCAGCAAGAATTGGTCTAGGGACATGCCAACGGGGAGAAAAAAAAACTATATCAAATCACATTTTAACCTATTTTATTATCAATTTTATAAATAATATGAATAAGTTTGCGATTAAAACGGTTAAGTAATTTTCAAAACAATAATAAAGGTAAATCAAATCATTGAATTTTTAACGTATTACATAGAAAATATTATCTAAAGATTTTGCGATTTGGTTCGGAATACAATTTATCAAGCAAATTTAGGAAAAATTATAAGTCACATTCAAAATTTTCATTACCATATTAGGTATTCATATACGGTGACATAATATTATGTTGCATCACAGATGATTGTTTTAATAAATTCATGGTGTAGGGGTGAACATGATGGGCATGCAAATTGCATATGGTTCGGTAACTCAATACACTTGTACTTTTTTCTCAAGTAAATTATTTGTTTTCAAAAGCCAGGGGGATGGTTTTTCAATCCTTTGCACTTTCTTTTTGGCAGCAAATAGTCATCGTATTGAAGTCCACTTGAGGGATGAGTCAGTGGATGATTTCCAGGTGATTGATCGCGAGGAAAGTTCAGAAAGAAAAGTGCATGTTATCGTCTTCAAACAATTCAAGTGGCGGTGTTAAAACAGTGTTTATCAAATTCGGAAGTGTTTGAAATTTTCAATCAAGTAAAGTTGAAAAGGTTTTATTCTATTTCACTGAGACTTCAAGTTGTTTGATTATTGTTTAAAATATGTTCCCGAAAAACTGTATCACAAAACCTCTCTTCAATATAGAGGCATTTACTGCAAAAGTATGATACGCCGTCAGTTGGGCAATATTCACAAAGACTTCGGGATAGCGAGGATCATTTAGCACAGTTCAAAATGGAAACAACATGTAACGTAACAATTCCTACGTTAAAATTCCTTAAGCAAACTTAAGACAAAGTACGATCCTAAAAAACCTTACTGTCATTTTGTTACTTATTCCACTAAAATATTTTTTTGGAAAAGTCAGAAAAAATATTCAAGATCCTTTAAATATAATAGAAAATGTATACTAGAGCAAAAATAAATTCAAAATGTTTACCTTCATTAGCAACATTTATACGTTTGCAGAAAAAACAAACATGCTCGTCGAAATAGTAGTTAATTCATACAAAATATTTAGCAGAGAATGGTTCTCCCAATAATAAAGCGATTATTGTTTGGGCACGACCACCATTATTTACCAGTGAACTAGCAGTGATATGCAAATATTGGGCTGAAAACTACGTCACGGTGATAAGTTCAAGGCCCTGTCGGCTGTGGAAAGGAGCAGTGCTCCCCAGCCTTCGCCCACCGAGGCAGGGCGTATGTCACGACTGGACCGCCTGCAAGGTGTTCGGCGTGGACTATCAAACTCCATCGCGTGTGAGTTGTCGCCTAACGACGTTGTCCCCTCTGAAAACTCGCTCTTTATGGGCGGTAGGACGATCTGATTCCGGTTGGACTATTCCGCTCGCAGGATTTGGTGGTCGGTTACATGTGGAAGGCCACAAAGAGGTGGTTTCCAGTTCGGTCGGCTAACCGATTTGTGTTCTGCAGTTAAGCTCGGGATCCTCTAGGTTGTAAAATTCATTTTATTCCTGGGTCGTTTTATAATTGAAGCAAAAACTACGATAATATAAGTCAGATTATCTTGCCGAAAATCTGTTAGAAATAAAGTAACTGTTAGTTCTGAAACAGGGTCTACCTCAAAACGCTTAGAATTTTTACGAAAACGTTTTTCAAGAAATTCATTTCGTTTTATCAGGAAATAAAATTCGAGTTGATTTTCTTAAATACGATCGGAGATTATCTGACCTCGTGTTATTAACATATCTTCTCATTTAATATGCCGATTGTCGCATCCGGGTTGAAT
Organism: Gryllus longicercus; assembly: GCA_038098605.1. Lineage (NCBI taxonomy): Eukaryota > Metazoa > Arthropoda > Insecta > Orthoptera > Gryllidae > Gryllus > Gryllus longicercus. The sequence goes on along the minus strand of JAZDUA010000188.1, from coordinate 1,234,059 downwards.
AAGACCACATGCCAGGATAGTCGATGTATCATAAACAATAATTACACGCAGTGCAACATTCAGATAAATGTACTGTTCATCTCGCTGATGTTTGGTGGAAGTCTCCAGTCACGTTTTGCCAGCCAATCTGTATCACTTAAAGTAATAATCCTGCCTTAGGGGCCGTCACCTTTGGTATTTCTTATTCCTGCTCGATGCAGGCTTTTTGAGATCTGGATGCCAGAGTATATTTATTTTGTTCCATACTTAATACATATAATGATTCTTTGATATTATGAAGAAATTATGTGATGTAAAATATGCCAGGTTGTTTCTCGGAGGAAACGAAATACACTGTAAGCTATTCGTAAACGGTAACAACGCACTTAGTGTAATAAATGAAATAATGTAATATGAATGATAATGTAATCTTCCACTCTCCAGGCTTATGTTAAAATCATGGAACTTGAGAGACCAGTTTTTTTTAATTTGTACATACAAACGTTTTTTAATAGTCTACAGGATAATCAGGCCTCGTCATACGAGTGTCTCATCCATGGTGGAGTATAAAATGTTTTAAAATATTGTTCTGTTCATAGATTTTTACAAAATAAAATTTCTATTTATGTATGAAGACGTCTACGAACATAAGTTGAAGAGAGATGATCTAAAAAAGAAATGTTCATAAAAAGTATTTTTTGAAAAATGGTTGAGTCGTTGAATAAAGGACTTTCTGCATTTTTGGATAGAGTTTGTTCCAAATGAAAGGAAAAGCATTTAATTTCTGAAAATGTGCATGTAATTTCAGCATTTAAAGAGAACTTAGGTGTTTAAAACACATTGATAATGAATTTCGAGTCTAAGTAAGGCATCCGTGAATGTATAGGGAGAGAATTACTCAATACGTGAAGTACCAGTCGGATTATAACATGCTATCATTTTATCATTTTTATATCAATGTCGATAGAATAGAATAGTACACTAAATTTAATGCTTAAATTAAAATCAGTGTAGAATGAACGTAGAGGTTCTCCCGTTTCCCCTTGTTCTCATCATTGATTTCAATGATCTTAATGCACTAGTGATATTCATTATCACCAGTGCATTAAGATCATTCACTCATTCCTTCCAGATATGATAATACATTTTTGACTCTTGCATCCATATATGCGTGTATACATTAAATTTTTATGCGTTCAAGAAATTACGTTAGTGTACATTTCATTAAAGTAACGCAGAAATTTCTGACAGCGTATTTACAGCCATGATGCCAATACCGAAAAGCAAAGCATGGATATTTTAGGTACCGGTTGCAGATGAGGGAGGGCGAGGGCGCAGGTGGGGTAGATGGGTGAAGCGCTGACGTCCTCACGCCTGATGCCGGAGGGGCTGGGTCGCGCAGGTGGGGTAGGTGGGTGAGGCGGTGTGTACTCACGCGTGATGCCTGAGGGGCGGGGTTGCGCAGGTGGGGTAGAAGGGTGAGGCGCTGGCGTCTTCACGCGTGATGCCGCAGGGGCGGGCTTGCGCGGGTGGGGTAGTTGGGGGGCGCTGTGTAATCACGCGTGATGCCTGAGGGGCGGGGTTGCGCAGGTGGGGTAGAAGGGTGAGGCGCTGGCGTCTTCACGCGTGATGCTGCAGGGGCGGGCTTGCGCGGGTGGGGTAGTTGGGGGTCGCTGTGTACTCACGCGTGATGCCTGAGGGGCGGGGTTGCGCAGGTGGGGTAGAAGGGTGAGGCGCTGGCGTCCTCACGCGTGATGCCGGAGGGGCGGGGTCGCGCAGGTGGGTGAGGCGCTGTGTACTCACGCGTGGTGCCGGTGAGGTTTCCGCAGAAGCGCGAGCCGCCTTCGGGCACGCACGACTCCATGGCGAGCCAGTCGGTGCGGCAGAAGGCGCCGTCGGCCTCCTCGCGCCGGATCGTCAGCTGCTCCGCTGCACACGCGCACGCGCGAGCACGCCTCGTTAGTCAGCTCAGTAGGAAGGATTGGCGCAGCGTGAATCACCATATCATATACGATACATCACCATTTCGTACACGATACCTTGACACGTATACCCCACATCGTATCGACACCATATCATATACGATATATTCACGAAGTCTGTAACAAGGAGATTCAATTCTGGTGGGGGGTATGTGCGAAAACATCGGCAGCTAATTGGACTCACTTTGCTTCTGCGACATCATCCGGGAATAAAAGAACTTTACTCCGCTTTTTTCGGCTAAAAATGACGCTCATATACATATCCGATTAACACCATCTACTATACTCTACATCTTGAGTAAGTGTAGATGGCGTTGACATAACATGATCTTGCGGATCATTGGCCGAAAATGCCATAAAAAGTTATCCTGATGTCACTGAAGCTAAGTGAACCCGATTAGCTGCAGGCTATTTTCATATACACCCCCACCACCAGAGTGCAGCCTCCTTATAGACTTCGTGGATATATCACCGTATTGTATAGGATATGGACCCACTTTTGAACCATTGTGTTTGCGCGAACTCATTAGAATAGACTTCTTTGTGATAATGTTATATTGGTGAACGATTCTACATCAGTATTCTCGTACGTAATGAGATGACACGTATCATTCCTTCTAAGTTAAATAAATTCACACGATTAGCATGAATAGAATTAGTCTTGAATAAATGGAATAGAATACAATCTTGGTCTTGGAAAACTGAATAGTTATGGAATACGTTACCATAGACCAATAAAACACTGGACATTCTTTAAATGTCCTCGCTCAGCAAAATAGTTTTTCAATTGCGTGAATGTGAAAGCTAGGAATTCGCGTAATTATATACTTCAGCCTCGTGTGTATGTTTGCTTCCGTCCTTGTGTACAGATGTGAATGTTTCTGTTAAATAATAAGGCAGCAATATGTCTAAGTTACGATTTCTGTTTACGTTTCATTATTAATGAGCTATTATGTAGTGAATATTAATGTCACAATGAGGGACGTAGGCTACAACTGAATCTTTGTTCTGTGCTCAAAAGCCGAAGTCGCCAAATGGCGAATATTTATTTAGAATGTTTTACAACTAAAACATTACACAAGATACACGAGCTTAACATATCGTTCACACGCGTCGAAAATAACACATAGCGTAGATCGAAAACCGTACTGGTACAGTCATGTAAAACAATAAAAAATTTACTGCAAATAACACATTACCATAATACATTTTTCAAAAATATATAAGATATGAGATAGAAGGTTGATTTTATTTAATTCGTTTAATTCATAATTTTCATTCCAGTATAGTGCGTAAGTTGATTGTCAATTTTATATGTAAATCTAAATTAAGTCTATTATAGGCGATACGAACGCTTGAATAAGTCAAACGAGTTATCTGTTACTAAGTGTGGTGTGTTGAATCAGCTGCAAACGCAATGTAACGGTGCACGCTTATTGTTCACAAGTGTAATCGTTACATTACTCACACGGATCTCAGTGTAGCCGCATAGTAGCTTAGTCAAATTAGACAAATAGAGTGAAAAAATACCTTAGTTTTGAAATTTGGCATGCTTTTCGGTATTTCCCGCACATTATACTAAAAATCGTGATTTGTGGGGTTGAGTCGTGGGAAGGGCAGCCGTTTAAATGTTTTGTTTTTTCGTGTTTTGCATGTATATCCATAACTATTAATCCTACCGAAAATTATGTTCCAAACAAAATTAAAGAAGACAAAATTTCCTACAAAAAGTTTCTTCAAGGCTTTGTGGTAAAACTAACCCTTTGAAAGTTATAGGCTGGAAAAGTTCTTGTTTTTATTTACGGCAACGGCTTTCGAACAATCACGCCAAGTTTCAAAACTCCGGGATTTTTTTCCTTCGATCACCAGTTTCGGGTGTAATTTGACTGGGCTAACGATGGCCGAAGAGCTTAGGCACTCACCGTAGAGCTTGACGCCGCAGTGCCGGGGCGACGGCCGCGCGATGTCGTAGCAGCAGTCCAGCGCCGGCGGGTAGTCGCCGGGGAAGTTGGGCGAGTCCAGAAAGCCCTCTGACGCCTCCAGGCGCATGTAGCAGCCGGCGCGCACCACGTGGGCCACTGCACATCGCGAAATGAACCATGAGCGAAACGAGCCTAACCCATCCAAACAATTGATTATTTTGTGCGTCAACATATGTGTTTATTAGTTCCGTTAATGTGTCATATTCCGCCGGGTAGCGTCGTTCCTGCTCTCGCTAGAAGTGAGATCCGGCACCATCCTACACGTCGGTTCCCGGGGATTCCTTCTCCAGGTATTCTCCCTCGGGGCGTTACCCCAACCGGACAGTCAAACATATTCGTAAAGATCAACTTGATGACCTTATAAACATTACCGATATTTTTAAGACCCTCATCGACAATATTGACCAGAAAGGCTAAATTGACAGTGTCGTTTAGATTGACGTAATTAACTAATTCAATATGATCCACTTCATTGTTAAACAGAATTAAATCAATACTTCAAGAACTAACGAAAAGATGAAATAATACGTAATCGATCAACATCGCTGAGATCGATATAGTCTACCAAATTGGCATAATAAACCAGCCCCGCCACCTCAGTCGCGACGAGCAATTTCAACCCGTTGTTACGAGAACGTCATTATTGATGGCCTAAATAATAACAGATTAGGAATTGCTGGATGATAGATAGTACGCTGCTACAAGCAACGGCCACGAAAAAACCGCTGATCCAAATTGAGAATCGCAACAACTGTCAAATAGAAAATCAGAACTCGAGAAACTCTTTTCCTTTCGTAATATATCGCAAACAATATTTCTGAATTATTTTCAAATTCGCTCTGCCCTTATTCTGACCGACAGATACATTCACGCCAGTTTCCCCCCTCATGTCTTCGATTACGATTCAAGCTTTCTTTTATCAATATGGAAGTAATATCTGGAAAGAGATATCTGAAATTAATTGAGAACACCCATTACCATCGTATTCCCCAAATTTTCATTCTGAAAAATAAAATAAAATAAAAATTCTTGAGCGCATATGGTGCGTATAACACTAAAAATACTAGTGAGCTTAGTGAGAAAATATTAGTGATAATTTTTTTTGTAGCTGTGTAGTCTGGCTATTCTAAATTCTTAATGTAATGAGTTTACCGCTCGCTTAGGAGTAATTTACATTCATTTTTTGACAAATGTGAATAGTTATAAATATCCATGAAAGTTTTTCTTATGACACCTCGTTTGTTAAGATAGGATGTACTTGAGAGCCACAAAAGGTGTCATAAAAAGTAATGTGGAAAATTATATATTTCAATGCATTTATCTTAATTACAGATTTATTATTTTGTTTTAAGATTTTTAATTTATCTGGAGCAAATATCTCAAATTTTCGCAAAACTGGGTTCCAATTGTGTTTCTTGAAAAAGAAAACAAAAGGGGACAATCACACGTAACAATCTTCATCTAGATCTTGGATGTTCCGAGAGATGTGTTCTAAGCTGAATTAGCTCTACCAAAGAAATCAAAGCGACATCGTAGCCGCACAAGCGAAACCACTATTTTCAGATATAATATTCGATAAGAAATTTGCAAGGTTTCAACGCAAGTTCAACGAAACACTTCATTCATTACAAAACATCTTTTGGGAAAACCGTAAAAAGAGACTCTTGAATTGAGATTGAACAAAAAATGAGATCAACTCAAATCACCAGCCACACCACGAAATTACTTAAATTATTTCGATGTCACGGAAAAATAATCAGTTTTTATGCAGATAGTCTGAGCACTAAAAAATACTACCTGAGATGCCCTTTCATTTTTTAAGATGTGAGCCCTGTCAGGGCTCAGTATGATATATTATTGAACTACATTCTCAAATGGCTGCATCCATCACTGTTCTCTAAATATCTCACTTACTTTCAAAACCTCTTTTGATAACTAGGGTATCAGGAAACTCCCGCGCTGCAATTACTCATTTCATTTCGTCATCGCTTTGAGTCACATGGTTACTGAACCAAGAATGCCACAGCTCAGATTCCAATGAAGACTGTCGATACAATAAATCACACAACTTCTCCCAGGAGCACAGCGGAAAACATTACCAGATAAACTTCATGAATTACATCCAATGTCCAATGTAATAAGAGACATTTTCGTAGGGAAAATTGACCTTTTCTCTTACATGTATCGCCAACGATGCATGCTTATCAAAGCTTAATACAGCGTTGTCAGATGTGTGTGCGCGCACGTTTTTGCTGGTGGGCAAGAGCCACTGGAGATGGGGTTGAGATAAGGCATCAGCATCTATAGAGAGATCGGCGCTTTCCGTTACATGTTTTTAACTTCCTTCAAAAGATTAAATTCAGCAAGTTGAAGAAGAGCAATACATTCTCACATTAGTAATCACACATGAGAGAGTTCTATGCATGAAAACGTAATTGTAATGATTTTGGTGAGTTAACAAAAAATAATTGGAAACATCACGATGATTTCCAAACAATTAAAAATGTGATAATACCAATAAATGAGGTTGTTGTGTATGTCATCTCATTTTCAATGATACCCACAACTGGATTTATTGTTCACAAGAGAAGGAAAAGTCAAACATCTAAGCATCGTGCTCTTATCATTCCCTTGGTACCTTCTTAAAAAGAATACTCGCGCACACGTTATAACACGCGAGATTTCAGTTCTCCGGTGTAATTTACGCATCTAAACAGTTATAATATGAATAAACTATGTTACTTTCACTAAAGACTTCTTTCTTCCATTCAGAAATGTTTTTGTGATTTGCATTTAAATCTTCTTATACATATTTTTTTTAATTCTGAAGCAGTTTCTTTGAGACTATTATTTTGTTTTACAACCCAATGCTTACTTCCGTTTATTTCATTTTAGGACTTAAATATACGCCACACAAATTCTCCGCCTTCGGTTTTATTCAGAACGGCTAGTTGCCCTGCCTTCCATTACAACGTTTGCCCGACAGGCCACAAAAACTCGCGAGAGCTGAGAACATTTTAAAATATGCTGATTCAGAGCACCGAGAGGAGTACAGGGTTCTGTGTCTGCGGGAGGGTAAAAGGGGAACAGGGGGCTGGAAAACTCACTGCCTGTTCATCACTCCCGCCGCTGGCAGCTGACGGGATGAATGATGTATGGCTGAAAGGCGCTGCTCGCGAACAGGAAATGCAGAAAGTCTCTGCAGAAAAGGCGGAACCGTTGTCTTGCATGGGAACGTATTCTCCCCTATGCGGCCTATTCTCATTATGAGCTTCTTGTTATTCAGAGGCGGAAAGTGTCCGGCTTTATGGACTGGGAGTTAATGTCTTTTCAGCGCATAACTGAGCGGTCAGCGTTCCTGTAGCATAGAACAGCGGTCGGCAACCTGTTGCTTCACGGGCCAACAGTGGTTCGGGACAATTTTAAAGGTCCTCAAAGAAATTTAGATGTTATTTAAATTCTGTAACTCCCTCAGGTAGCTCATGTACCGCGTTCTAGCTGTGTATGGCGCGGGACCGGGTTCGAATCCCGGTTGGAGCGAAATTCAATAGCTATCATACGCAAAGTGTCTTAGTTTCTACAGCTGGGTGATGAAAGAAAAACTCGGGCAGGTGAAGTAAGGTAGGTGTGGTGATGGAATACGACATGCTCTCCAAGTATCTCCCTTACCCCAGCCACGGGACCAGACTAGTGAACACAGGTGGCAAAAGTTGGATTAACCCGTTCCTAAAATGCCCAAACTCTTGCAATTAACTCTAACTCTTAACATTTAAAATCAATGAGCACATTTAAAATTTTCTATTACGATATTTTTTGTTTAAGCTGTATTATTTTGTATGTATAAAACAGAACTTTGGTCCTCAGTTTCCATGCTCCATGCTAAATGGTGAATGGTGTGAGTAAATTGCAGTAGCATGAGGGGAAAATCTCTTCTTCACGAATGGATAATGAAGTAGCCCCTAAGAGGAACGGATTACACATTGTTTCTTTAAATAATCACAAGAGTAATTTTATTTTCTAAAATGCTGAAATCTTCTTTGTCACTTCAGCTTACGTTATTTTGTTTTTTGCTTCACGCAAATCCGATACGCCACATATTGATGATGTCTGGCAGTTTTAGAGCTGAAAATTGATTTTGAATACTGTGAATTGTTTTTGTTTAGAAACTATTGGAACCGTCATTAATTGGGATCTTGTATACTAATCCTGTCTAGTATACTAAAAGATGAGACAAAATTGTGCAATTTATTTTGTGTCTTCCTAACAATACATCTTTATTGGAAAAGGTAAAAAATGTGGAATAAGTACCTCGTTTTTCACTTTTGCTACAAAAAGTTGTTGCACGAGAAGCTTGGGTTAGGACAAAACTTCCCTGACTATCGCTGATGACCTTTTCGCTCTTTACTGATGGTGACCCCGGAGGTCAGCTCGGGCATTTTATTCTGTTTTCATTGCTGAAATCTACAATGTATCAACAGCGAGGGATCTTTAAAAGATAGAAGCAGGTAATTTTCCCTTTTGCAAAAAACTCAATTATCTACCCATAAATAATTTCCAAATTAAATAATAAATTTTAAATATTTAAACTAATAATAGTCTTAACTGTGTTCAAAATACATATAATTTTAACGTAGTTAACAAAATATTATGTGAAATAAAAGGATACACTACTGATGCGCCAACAGCACATACTTTCTAGCATTAAATCTAAATTTGCAATTTTCGATAATTAAGAGAATTCACCAAAAATAAGGCACAATATTTTTAAAATTTAAAATTTAAATTCTCCATATTTCGCGAACACTTTGTTGCATGAAAATCATGGAAAATTTTGTGTTAAAAGAAAATGTTAAGTTTTAAGTTTCAACAAAAACTCTTAATAGTAAAGAACAATAAATATTACAATAAGTTAATCTTTAACCACCGTCTGGAAAAGTAGGAGATCCTTGCCCTATATGGGATGTTATACGGGCCATTACTATTTCTCTATTATGTTTCGCTCAAAAGTACATGAAACCTACGCAAGTTTTCGAAAAATTGATAATAGCCTTATTTAGAGATATGTTTTAAAAGAACAGATTTCATTAAGAAAAAAATGTCCATCTTCAATATTGCACTTGTTGCAAGACGCCAAAAAATTGCACATTTGCCATTTTCAAAAAATCAGGGACTTAAATGAACATGTGACCTGCATAAGAGTCTTTTGCGCTATCCGAGAAGAAAGTTTAATAAGAAAAATTGTAGCTAGTTTTGAGAAATTTGTTAAAATGTTTTTGAAGCTTTATGTAATTGTATCCTCAAAAATCAAAATATCCGTTTGAAACTTCAATTTTTCTATATCAGGTCGAACAAAACATGAATTCTGGCTACACCACGTGTTAGAGGATTTTTCTATATTTAGCAATTAGATTTATCCACTTTTTCGATACCAGGGCTCGGCAATAAGAGTTCTGCTGAAAATTCACCGTTTTCCGGCTCACGATTACATAATTTTCTCTTCGTACGAAGTAAACGCGAGAAAGTAAAAAGTAAATGTGGAAGGAAATAAATTGAAATTCTATCTGTCTGTGTCGGCTACTGTCGTCGAGCGCGGCGGGGCAGTGCGCGCCGGAGAGGTGAGTGCAACGCCCAGGGGCGTGTGCCTTTCGCCAGCACGGTGGTACCGGGGGCGCTACAGGTGCGTCTGCGCGGGAGGGCACAGGCCTGAAACACATCACCACGGACGCTGCGCCACGCTCTGCCCGTTCTCGCTCCGACTCATCACTCCGACTCTCTGAGCAATACGCGCAGGGTGGAACGGCGCGAGGGGGTACGGGGGTCATTGATTATAGCGATTCCGGGAGCGTCCACTGCTAAAGTCATTAGTCTCGTAAATGTTGTACATGTTTTTCTCGGGAGGTGACGACGATCTTCCCCCGCTGAATGGTGAGTTCCTGCGCCGACCTACCTGTCGCTAGCTGGGGTTTTTCCAACACGGTATCTCCCACCAGCAGGGCATCGCTCCAGCCGAGATAAGTTCTAAGCTCAAGACCGACCTTCCGGCGTGTTGGGTAGTGCAGTGCATATTAGTATGTGTGCGTGTGAGTTGTAATGAGGTGAGGATAGGTCAAGGAAGAAAGAAAGATCGCACTCGATCCGTGGTCCGTTTGTTAGGGTAGTACTCAGGCATTCACCTGGTAGTGATTGGAGAAACGGGGTCGGGAGTGGAGAGGCGGGGTCGTGTCGGGTCAGGTACGTGGGGCCGGGGACAATATGGCCGGAGTTGGGGGAGGGGCGCGTCGTGGCGGGGCAGGGGATGTCGTGCAGTGGATCGACACAAAATCGGCTGACTAGAGATGACGAGGATGAGGATAAGTCAGGGCTCTGCAGGACACCACAATGCGAGCGGATACACAATGAGTAGGACTGTGGTGTCGACCTAATGTGAAGGAATGGTGTGGTGTGATACAGGTTAGCGCTATGTTGATGATGTGGTGCGATGTAGGGACGTTGCGGGGTGGAATAGAGTCACTTGGTGAGGAGTGAAGCGTGACTGGTTAGTGCAGGGAGGGGCTGGGCACGATTTAGCTCGACGTAAAGCGAAGGGGGTCGCAAAAGGTGAGTTCTGGAAGACTCAGATTGAGGTGGTTACAAAGCATGAGAAATGTTTCATGTGAGATCGTTCAGCGGTAAACGTCGCAGTTGTACTAATAATAAAATTGAATAATTTGAACTGTTGTGGCTGAGGAACAGAAGGGGAAGACATAGAATATTAATATTGTTTTAATTGTAACTGTTAGGTATTCAATAATATATTTTAGTGGTAGTATAGATTTCCAAATTAGAGTTCAATATAGACAACAGTAATTTTTCATGTAATAAGCAAAACGAGCTAAAAAGTCTTATCATGACAAGATAACATAGAACATACACGTATTATTAATTTGAAGGAATGGAATCTCACCTTTAGTTTCAAAACAATAATTATTTGGAACAATTATAATAATTGCAACAATTATGAACAATTATAGTTAAGGTCAGATAATGTTGGATATATTTGTTACGTACTGATACAAACGATGAAACTTCGTCAAAATATTAGTAATTAGGACAGAAAGGACGAATAAGAGAAAAAAAGAATAAACTATAAATATTCTCGATAATAACTAATACATCCACCAACGCAATCACATCGGACATCAAAAAGCTATTTTAAAAATTTGTAATGTGATAAAATTGATGTCAATTCCTTTTGAGAAATCCCACTTGATCGAATTAGCGACCGGCCAATTCATATTAGAAGAAGCATTACCGTTGTCCCTAGAGGTACATTCACCAGGAGGTCCTGGAGTTCGAGTCCCGAAGGTGGCAGTTTTTTACACTAGCTGCACATGAGGTAGTACCGAATTCTGCCGCTGTCTGGAGGAGAATTTTAGCGTCCGGCTGTTCTGATTGGCTGTTTTCGGTGGTTCCTCTAATCAATATCAGGTCTGTCAGTGTTTCAACAAATGGGTCACGGATACCACGCAATCTTTCCTTCCTCTACCTTGTCATATCGTCTCGCCTTATTAACACTCAATTACACGTACATAAACCACACTTTTCAAGTGATCAGTCTCGGGTTTGGCACGCTCCGCTGGGGGAGACGCCTGGAGGGGAACTTCCCCTACAAGCCGATAAGTCATCGCCGGATTTAAGCGTCCAACGGGGGAGGAACACTGCAATATTCCGGGTTAAAATATCAGTATACTTACAAGAGTAATGATCATCGCAGTTGACGAGCGGTGAAAGATCAATCAATCAATCAATCAATTGAAAGAGTAATTGTTACTGCCCTAACCGTGAACCATTTCTCTAACCTTTACAATACGTTATAATTACTAATAGCTCAAAGTTCGCGGAAGGGAGAGGCAGATTTTGCAACGTTCTGTTATTGGCAAAAAGTTTTCAACTCTGTTATTACTTTTCTCTAACCTTCACGTCTGTAGAACCATGGTCACAGTTCCTGTTTCCGGAATCAAGTTAGTTCACTTACGTTGGGATAGCGAGTGAAAAGATCGTAACTACGCATCCACGCAATTCATAAAACGTATGGAGAAGTTGATCATGACTTCATTATCATTTTATTATCATAATCACATTCCCAGCAATTGACGGCAGCATTACACAACGATTACGACGTTGCAACTACATATCTTAACGCAGCCATTACTTTCCACACATACAGTTAGGTCCACTGAACGGAAAGATAATAGTACACTGTGTATAGCTTAGGACTTATGTTACAAGTTGTACAAAAGCCATTCAACCAAGCGAATGCAATTTTACTTATGTGCCCCCCCCCCCAAAAAAAAAAATTACTGACTCATTGTGTCACTGCGAAAAAATACAAAGAGCGAAAATAAGTTAAGAAATTCAGTTCTCAATGATACGACGACAACATCCAAAACGATTTATATGTGTGGCGCTATCCTTTCAATCTGACCGGGGATATGAGAGCTTGGGCCTGGACTCCAAATGGGACTAGTGTCCCATTGGGACTAGTGTTCTCTCTCTGGTTGCAACTACATATCTTAACGCAGCCATTACTTTCCACACGTACAGTTGAATACCGGCTGAATTTGGCTGTGAACCAGTACTGTCACGGCAGTGACTCACAGCGAGGTCCTAAAATTCGAGTCCCTACGGTGGCGGATTTTCGACTCTACCTTGTCAGTTCCTCGAATTCCGCCGCTGACGTAAGGAGAATTCTAGCATACCGGCTTCTCTGATCCGTAGTTCTTCATGGTTTCTCCAGTCAATGCCAGCCTAATGACGGAGATGTACCAGAACAAAACGGCCACTGACCGCCCGCAATCTTTCCTTCATCTTCCTTGTCCTATCCTCACCCCCCCCTCTCTCTCTCTCTCTCACTCTCTCTCACACACACACACACACACTTACTCTTACATTGCCATACACAATCGCCAACTCCGGAAGACAGCTTTGAGCTTGTTCCGGCTGGGGCGGTGCCCCACTGGGGAAGACATCTGGAGGAACAAATCTCTCGATAGCCGACATGTAGGTCGGTGCCGAATCTTTTTATCTAGGGTGGAAGGAATTTCTGCCACTTCCTAGGACAAAACCATTCACTACACTAACGGAGATAATGACAATAGCATCCGACGTGCCCGCAAACATCAGTTAATGAATCAATCAATCTTACGAATAAATGACCATATCAGTTGACTCATCCGGAAACGAAATGATCAATCATCCCACCCTAATCGTCATCAGTCAATCGTGTTGCGTGGTCCAGATTCGCCGCCAAGCGCCATCCTGCACGGAAGCAGATGGGCAAGTGCGCTCGGCGTGTGGGAGGGCGCGGCGCGCCAAGGCCTGGCGCCGCCGCCGAGGCCGCTCCGCACCGCCCTCTCCCGCGCGGAATCTGGAGCGGCATCCGCCACGACGCCCCGCGACGCCCCGCGACCTCCGGCGCCGCGGCCTCGGCCTCCCGCGCGCTCTCCGCGCCGCCGCCGAGGAATGCGCTCGCCGCCACACGAGCGGCTGCCGATTCCGGGAGCGCCAATTTATCGACCCTTCGCAATGACTAAGCCAATTGATTGATTGGTGGTTCCAGGCACGTCAATTGCTAAGGGCATTTCCCCTAACTGTAGTGCATGCTTTATCGCGGGAGGTGGTGGTGGTGATCTTCTCCCGCTTGCTGACGAGATCCGCCGCACACCCACGTCGGCTTCAAGGGTTTTCCCCAACCAGTTATCTCCCTCCAGAGTGGCACCTCCCCATCCAGAATAAGCTCTAAGTTCCTGACTGGTCTCCCGACAAGTGTGTGTATGTGAGTGTAAGGGATGAGGAAAAGACAAGGATGAGGGACGAAAGATAGCGCGCGATCCGTGGCCCGTTTGTTAGGGTTCTACTCCGGCATTGGCTTGCTGTTGATCGTATTAACCACGGAAAGCTACCGATCAGAGCTGCCGGCCACTAGAATTCTCCCTCAGATACTAGCAGAACACGATCTATTTACGGAGATAGTGTCGTAAATCCTGTCACCGTCAGAACTCGAACCCCATGATTTGTCAGTGGCATCTATTGTTGCCGAGAGCCACCATTTAATTCTTCTCCGTACCTAACATCTTCCCTTTTCTGTTTATCCATCTTCATTTTATTCTCAGTTTTTTCTAATAAGCTCTCACGTATGGATTCAAGTGTCACACCCATCTTGACCTGTCGGCTGAAGTAACTGAGGGCGGCCAGAAATGGCGAAATCAGTAGATATAGCCGCAGTAGTGTCTGTTCTCACGGTCAGGAGTGCCTACTAACAGCGTCTCTACCCCAGGTCAAGGACGGGTAATGTAAAACCATAGAAAGCAATGTGAAATCATTCTGATCGTTTCCCCCCAGTAAATAGGGATGGCAAAGAACAATCAAATTGTTCACAGTCCTGAACAGCCCATGAGCGGGCAGTTAATGCGTCTCCCCCCGAACAATCCACCACCACCAACACCAACGCCGTAGCCACCTACGTCCACCGCGTCCGCCGATGCCGCCTTCCCTACCACTCTTCAGAGCTACCACCGTCACCGTCTTCGAGACAGTGGGCGCCATTGCTACCGTCGCCTCTTGATTGATTATTTCATATTTCCGACCGCGGCAACTGCTACGGCTATTAGTCCCGTAAGTGAATTACATGTTTTAACATATGAGATGGCGGTGTTCTCCCCCGCTGAAAGGTAAGATCCGATGTCGCCTAAACGTCGGCTTGCAAGGTTTTCTCTATCTATGTATCACCCATTAACGTGGCCGTGTCCCAGCCGGGAAAGGCTCTAAGTCCTCGTCTGGTCTTCTGAGATATGGGAGTATATGTTAGTAAGTGTAAGTGTGTGTAACGGAATAGGAGAGGTCAAGGAAGAAGAAGGAATGATCGCACACTATGCGTGGCCCGTTTGTTAGGGTGCTGCTCGGGCATTCGCCTGGTATTGATTAGAGAAGCCACAGAAAACTACTGATGAGAGCAACCGGCCGCTACAATTCTCTACAACACACCTAGCTATCAGGCTAGTGTCAAAAATCCTGCCACTATCGAGACTCGAACCCCAGAACCTCTCGGTCAGAGGCACTGCAGAGATATCAGCTGATGCCCTGAGCCACCTCTCCCGGTGCCACTGCTGGGACCCGAACCCTCTCAACGATCGTCGCCTTTCAATAAAAGCAACCGCCCGGACGCGCTCTCCCCCAACCGCCCCCCCCTCAAGCGGGGAGGGCTCTCCGCGAAGCCTTTAATTGCGCGGCGCGGAACGAAACCCGGGGCCAGGGGCCGCGGGCGGCGCGCGAGTGTGATGCAGCGCTGGGAAAGCGGCGAGGGCACGGGCGATGGCGAGGGGAGGGCGTGGCCGGCCGCTGCCTGCGGGCGACCGCAGCCCGCGCCGTGCGGCGGCGGTTGCGAAGGAGGCGGCGCGGCGGTCGGATCGCGCGGTTAAGAGAAATGCTCTCGAATGAGCGTCCTCGCGGAGGGCGTGTCTAACGGACGGCTTCTTGCCAAACGCTACCTTTCTCCTTTTACTTACGTTTGTTTATGCAACGCTTTCTATGGCCTCTTGATCGTTTGCGCGTCGTCGTCACCGATTACACTGTCCTTCAGCTTTTCTCTCTAATTTTACTTCTTTGTCTCCCTGTTTCGCTTTACCTCTCCGTAGTGGTCCGAAGAGGTGAAGCGAAACGTATTAGCAAGTCACATGGTTTATGAAAATATAATATTAAATTATTTTGCAAGAGCTGCATTAACTTGTTATCATAACTGAAATTCTTATATGATTTCATAATATACAGGATGTTTCCAAAAATGAAAATCATACACTATTCCTGGAAAGACAGTGGACTAAACATTGACTCGATAATTAATTATTTTTAAAACGTGTTGAGGTAGTTTTCCTATACGAGCGTGAATTTCTCTGCTAAGTATTTGACTTATGAAAAGCTATCAATGTAGAACAATGGTTTCCTTTCTCATAATGAACATAAGAAGCAATCAAAGGTGTTTCACACTGTTAGAAACTGTAAAGCACAGTTACGAGCTCTACATCTGCACTGACTACGGCATTCTGGTTTATGAGTCTGTCAAGTAAAATCTGGAAACTGACATTGCACGCAAAGAAACGTGTGTGACGAAAATTATACCAGCAAATCAATTAGCCATTTTAATAATCATGCATGAAATAATGATTACTGTTTACATAAGCTATCACTTTGATAGTTCAAGATTTTTTGTAAAATTGTGACGTAACTTCCATTTCTGTATTTCTGGTTTAATACAAACCTTGAATTGATTTTGTACGACGAATTCATGCACGGTACAATTTGTTTATGGAGGTCGGCCAATCAACTAACGTAACACAGACTGTTTCTTCTTTCCACCGTGTTCTCCGCCGAAGGATTTCTAACCTACAACTTCTCATCCAAGGTTCCACAACAACACCAACTAACGTATCTAATTGTAAACTTCACTCTAAGACCTCCAGTTGCCCCAAATGCGAAACAGACTCTAATCTCCCGGCAGCTTCTCTCGGCCACGAACCGATTAGCTCGGGAACTATTCCATTAAGAATGTTCGTATTACACCACACACACAGGCAATCAACTGCGCGAAGGTATTCCCGCCAACATGTCGAAAAAGATCCACCGAAGGTCGCCTCCCAATTAGCCGGGGCGTTGCGTAACGACGAACAGCGCCCTCGTCGGGCCAGAGGCCACCTGGAAACCGATTATCCCGCGCGCCGCGCTGCGTCCAGTAGCTCGGAACGAGGGCGCGACCGGCAAGCAGACACCAGCACTCTCAGCGGAGCTACGAATATGCTGGACCTGCGCTACGGCCCCGTCTACTTCTAGGATGCTGTCGTATGGACTGACATGGGGGATGCTCAAGAACGGGAAGAATACCCGCGTTCTCTTTCATTTTCTCAATTCCTCAGCCTGTCTATTCTCATATGTTACTATTCCTCTTTCTGTCCTGGTCAGTTCCTTTCTGACTTTCTTTTCCTTTTTTTATCCTAGACGTTCTATGTCTGCTCTTAACTTTCTCTCGTCCCCCCCTCTCTCTCTATATATATATAATATATATTATATATATTATATATATATATATATATTATATATATTATATATATATATTATATATATTATATATATTATATATTATATATATTATATATTATATATTATATATATTATATATTATATATATTATATATATTATATATATTATATATATATAAAATATCGCTATCTATCACTTGTATCCTTGGTCTATCATGTTTGTAAAACTTCATGTGTCTCGGAATAAGTGTTCCAAACTTCTAGGCCATGTAGGGGGGTCAAAGATGTTTACTTTTTGTCAACAAACGCATCTGTGATCGGAAATTTCATTTTACCGAGTTATACATACATTTATCCCTGTTTGGTTGGAAACTCTGCATGCTCCCGAGTTTGGCAGGCACACAGAATAGTTTTGAGATTGTTAGAACGTGACCTGACGAACACTAGTGCAGGAAGAGTTGCCTAACAAGTGACTGCCTGTCAACTGTGTCTGTTGTTGTGTGTAATTTACATTCCCATGTTGATTGGCTAAAAGCGATTAATTCAGAATCCTCTATAAGCCCAAAGAATTGTAACATTTGGTCTGAAACACCTGGAGACGCCTGAGGTTCAATAAAGCTACTCCTTCTAAAAATGTCATTTTGGGCTCTCTCTGGCTCTCTCCTCCCCCCTCTCTGCGTTGGAATTGCACTACAGTCCAGATCCACCCTTTATGACGACCGCTTTCTCCCAGTACTTTCGGAGTCATTGGAAATCACAGATTGGGGCATAATAGGAAGAGATCCGACTGAACGAAACCTCACAAAATACAAGCTCAGCGACGCCATTGATTTCTTGCAAGTGGAATCACGAACGCTTCCTAGGAGTATATCTAAATTAAAAATTTCGAAGTTTACTTGGAATGTAATGACATAATTTTCTACAACTCTAGATCATTCGAACCTGGATTCCTCGTGAAGGGGAAAAGAAATATGTTGAATAATTCAATATTTCGGAATATCGTCGTCGGAGGCTCGAAACATGATATCATGCAGGATCCAAACATTAACACAGAATATCATTGCACATCTTCCAATAATACATATAGGTATGTAAGCATCACATGAACTCAGGGACAATAATTATCTCATTTGTGCCTATCCCGATAGTGGCTAATGTAAAGTCTTATAAGATCTGTTTAACACATGAGTTTGCAGCGATTGTGACTGCTTTGATCAGAGGTTTCCTCGATCACTCCCTGGCGAATGCCACAGCAGCACTACATACAACTGGCGACGGATCTTTCCTTGCTATTAATATCATCCCATCACCTCTTCCACTAGGAACAGGAGTGCTGTGGGGGACTATATCCCGTCGTATTTCTTTCAGTCTAAACCGACATACACCAGTGGGGAGATCATGCGAACCTTGTAACTAGCTAGAAGAAAAGAAAGATCTACGTTTTCAAATAAAAATACGAATTTTAAGTATTTTTTTAAATGAGGGATTCTGTGGGTATTCATAGTTATGAGCCATAATCTGCATGAATAACTCTTTCATGTTTTTTTATATCACTTAATTATTGTCTGTAATACTTTTTCTTGTAAAAATTTCCAAATCAATTTTAATACAATCAGTTTTTTCGTTGTATTTTACTCGTTCAACGTTTTGAAGATAGTTTGTCTCTATCGTCAGGTATAGATAGACATTGTTATTCTGTTCCTATATTATTCTGCTTTTTCATGCATTTCACTCATTTATATTAAAAATTTGTGTATAAAATAATGTTTGTATGTTATCATTGTATTTTACCTACCAATTATACCTGTCAGTTTGTGTCTGTACCTGTCTTTTTGTCTTAAAATTGATTTGGAAACATTTATCACTATCGTTGTAGCTCTGTGATTGATATTATATCTGACACTGAGTGGAAGAGAATCTGGCCAAATCCATCCACCCTATACTCTTTCTCTTATCAACCTACATTTTTTGTTGTTAAAATCAACGATTTTTAGCTTAATGAATCAGTTTTGTGGAACGTGTTTTCATACGTCTTGCAAGACAAGTCAAAACCTATTCACCGGTATAAAAATTGCGGTTTTGATTGTTTTCTACTTGAATATTAAAAATGTGAGAGTGAGATCCGCACAAAAAAACTATTCAAAATGTGAGAGCGAAATCCGAACACTTGTTTTATGACCGACGCGTGCGCTTGTGTGTATAACACAAACGTGACTGACCGGTTTAGTTTTTGTCGAGAAGTAAGTGGTGAGTTTGATGTGGTGACTGAAAGTGAACCACTGAGAAAGTATACGTGGTTGAGTTCGACGAGAGAAAAAATGAAATAAAAAGTATCAACGAAGGATGTGGATGAGCTAGTAATGGTCATTCGGAGGTTGGGGGACTGGGCGTGGTATCGTGCCTTGGTTTATGAATCTGTCTAAAATAGTAGTAAAAAGAATCTGCTAGACTTTCGTAAGCCAGGATTTAGTGTGGTTGTTCTCTATATCATGCCTGTATCCCCTAACTGTGAATAGGTCAAGGATTGTAGCCAATTCATGAACTATGGTATGAAGTATAATGATACTTATACCATCGGAGTAAGACACTTGTAAACGCGTGGAAAATACGAAGATTGTAATAAAAAGTAAAACTGTGACTTAAGCAGATAAGATTAAATATGTACAAGGACTGAAAGGATGTAGATTCGAAATATAGTTAGTATGTTATTAAGACTTTGCCTGATGAGTTATAATTTATGACGTTGGAGTTCTTTAGCACCGGATATTTGTGGAACTGTCTACACCCAAGCTCGGGTTTCTTGACGTTGGTTGTGTTAAATCTGCCTCAAGGTGAAGCACACGAGTCGTATGCGGTATCTCCCTTCGCAACCCTGATTTCCGCCTAGTTGTGAGACCTCTTTTCCACCTCGCCCGCATGTCCTGCAAGTGCATAAAAGACGATGCGAGTAGAGCAGCCCCGATTCCCCGACGCTGGGGCGGGCTTCGCGGAGCAATTACGGCGGCCGGCCCCCGCCCAGCCCCCGCCCAGCCCCCGCCCCGCCCGCGGCGCCAGCTGCACCTGGAACACCTTGAGCGCGCATCCCGCTCTCTGTCCCGCCCCCGCCCCTGCCCCGCCCGCGCCCCGCCCCAGCGGCAGCGAGGCCGCTGCCCGCCCCCCGCTAGTTCCGCCTTCGCACCCGCCCTGTCCCCGCCCCCTCATGCTCAGTACTGTCGACGCCTCGCCCCGACTCGCGGAAGCCTCGTTCTTCGCTTGTTTCCCATTCGTCTCTTCTTGCGCCTGCGAGACCGCAAAAACTGCGTTTTTGAACGGGGAATCGCTCTAGTCGGAGGTATGAAAAAAGGTTCATATGTTGGTCCGTCATGCTAAAAACAGTAAAAAATGTAGGTTGATAGGAGAGATTCATGAATTTTTCTTAGTCCGCATACGACCACATATGTCATCAATCATAGAGCTAAAATGATAATCTGGCACCAACATAGCAATTTTTAGTAATAAGGTAAATGAAAGAGTCACGACCCCGCCCCCGTTCCCCCGTCGACTCACCTTTGCCAGGTGTTGCCACACCCTTGCCTAGACTTTCCTCCCACCCTCTCCTTTTCCAAGCCTCGTTTCATGACCTGCCCCATATCGAGTCAGCTAGCCCCAGCCTTCCCCGCCACACCTCCGTCCCGTCTCGAGTCTCACCCAATTCGCCTTACTTTGCCCAGATTCGTCCCACCTCGTTCCTTTTTCTCCTGCTCTCTACCCTTTAGAATGTACTCTTCTCAAACCCGCCTTCTAACCGCCATGCCCTCCTCACGTAGCCCAAATCCCGTTCCCCTGTTCTCCTCAAATCGTCTCAACTCGCGCTAACTCGCTTCAGTATCAGCATTTCATAATATTTTTGAAATCTATAGTGGATTTCAAGAATATCATTATCTACTTCCTTTTCTTTTGTTTGTAAATATTCTCCACAAAGAATATAAAATTACTTTGAGGAAAAACAATCTTTTCAATAGTCATCTGTAGAAAGTTTCTCGATTCATACCAATAAGAATAAAATCATTGAATTTTATGTATAATAATGTATAATAGAAACTGTTACATTTAGGAGGCTGAGGGGATTGTAAAAAAGATCATCATTTATAATTTTCAGAATTCAAAAAAATCGTTTTTGAATAACAGGAGTGTATAACAGTCGTTCCTCTACCTTTCCAATAAAAATTCCAGTGAAGTTGTGAAGGTTACAAGCTGAGATGTTGCACACACAAAGACGTGAGAATGAACAAACGGCCAGACGTATAGTAATTTCGAGCAAAAATAACTTCAGTAGCACGGGCTCTCAAAAATGAATTTATCCAATATTTACGTTCCATTTTGTCGTGATTACAATACTTTCTCTATTCTGCACACAACTGAAAATAAATTGAATACACGTAACCGTAGATTGATTGCAGTTTTTACCAAAAGAGAAATCTGGTATATCTGTTAATTATAGTTGAAAGTTGTGTTAGAAAATTATGATGCTTACCAATGAGTTTAAAAAAACTAGAGCATTAGAACGCGTCACTAACATTAAGAAAATGTAAACAACAAATACAAAAACTAACTTTCTTCCTTCCAACTAAATCTTGCGGGAACACGTACGTCAACTTACTGAAGCACCTCAGGAAATCATATTTATGTATAATCGAAAGTTTTTTCTTAAACTTTTTATGGCATATTTTTATGAATAAAACATTTGTTGATATTATTAAAATACTGACAATGTGTGTTTTGTGACATGCTTTAAGGAAGCTGTTTTTATATTTTTTTAACTTATTGATTCAAAGTGTATAGCTAAATTGAACAAAAACTGACAATTAATGTAAAACTAATTTTAAACACATTATCTTTTCATACTTTTCATCACAAATTTTCTACTTATTGAAATTTAAAATTGTTCCTTCTTAGATCATGGTTTCGTGTACGTCAGAACAGAAAAGAAAAAATTGCCTAGAATGTGATTAAAATGCACGAATTTAATTCGAAATTCTTCAGATATTGTTCTTAATTTTCTCCTTATCCTTTTCTTTCTTTCTTTCTTCCTTCTCCTCCTCCTTCTTCTTCTTCTCCTTCTCCTTCTTCTTCTTCTTCTTATTCTTCTTCTTCTTCTTATTATTATTATTATTATTATTATTATTATTATTTACACTTTAAGGAGTGTTTATCCTCACACCCCCTCTGTAGCCGCCCACGACCCAGAGTCACTTGGAGTAGGAACCTGGTCGTCCGTGATGGCGAGAGATTCATTTGCGGTGGCAGCCGCACCCGACTCCTGAGGAACGCCGCGCCGCCTGCGTATTGCTCGCGCTTCGTGCTTCCTCTGCCAAGTGGAGGCGCGCCCATCCGATGCGCCCACATTCAACCTCGCCCCGCCCCGCCCCGCCCCGCCCCGCCCCGCCCCGCCCCGCCCACGCCACGCCCACTTTCCCGCCTCCGCGCCCTCCCGCTCATCGCTCGCCTCGCCCGCACCGATCTGGCTACCACATCGCGCGCCTTCTCGCGCCAAAACCCTCATCCGCGACACGCGGAAACGAGCTGTTTCCGCGTGTATCTCTGTAGACAATCTGTATCTCTAATCTCTGTAGACAATGGAAACTATTTAAAACCTAGTGAAGCTATAACTGCACATACTACCTAGTATTATTTTTAAAATATTTAAACTTTAGAAAAATGAGAGATTTTAATGAAAATCATATGTGCACCATTCTCTTAAGAGTTCTTTACGCTATACGAGGGCCAATTGTAATAAAAAAACTAGTAGCCATTTTTCTGAAAATTTTGAAAATGTTTTAGGCTTCATATGAAGTACCCCCTAAAATTGAAATATCCGTTTCAATCTCGTAGGGCCACGAGTTCAATTAAATAGATAGGGGAATATCAATTAAGCAGAAAATCGCCTGAATGGTTTAGGTGTTAACACAGACGAACGAACGAATAGAGAGACGTTCTGCCATTAATCAATTTTTCTGTGTTAAAGGACTCGCAAAACATGGATTATTACTACACTACGTGTTAGAGGAAGTAATTGGTTATATATAAGAGCAAGATTTATCCTCTTTTTAGTTAACAGGACCCGCAATAAGAGTTTTTCTGTCGAAAATTGGCCGTTTTCCCGCACACGATTGCAATACTTTCTCTTCTTACGAACTAAAGGCGATAAAGTGAAATGTAATGAGTTTTTTGTTTTATGTGTCTCAGTCAGTGTCATGAGTTCTGGTCTAAAAATGATTAACATATAACGTACGCCGTAAGGGAAAGCGATAATGTTATGTACGCATGTACATTCCCAGTCTAGTTTTCATCTCCTTATTTTCTTTATACCTAGAGGATTATTACAATAACAACCCATTGCTGAAGAACAAAAAAAGCAATAAAGCAATACTCCCTTTCCGTAGTTAATCTCACAGCAGGCATGACTTTTGACTGAGAAGTTAGTGAGTTTGGTGTCAGCTACTCTGAAGTACATTTCCATAGGCTATAATTTCTAAGGGAAATTAAATACTTAGATAATGGGATTCATTATGCTGGCAACTTTCCGCACGGAAAACAAGCCGATTACACAGCGTAGAACCAGTAATTTTACAAGTAAAGAAAGTTTTAAATAAAGTATGCCTCACAATTAGAAATCTCTATAAATATGATACCGTTAGAGAATAGCCAATATAATTACTTGGCAATTATTGTGAAAGAGAGGTTGCAAATAAGATACAATCCTTACGTGAATGTGTTTTTGCGAGGTTTGCATTTCAACATCATATGATCTTCAGAGACCTTTCAATTGCAAGATCAGAATTACGACTGGCAGTTGGCAATTGTAGAGGAGGTCAAGATCTCTTGACCAAGAGCAACAGCTCATGAAGTTGGCATTATTATTTCTAGAATGCAAAGAAGAAAATAAATGTATTAATCGCATCAATCAACTGCTAGTTCTCTGCATCATTATCTGTGTTGCCTTTCGGCATCCAGTAGTGCGAAAAGGAAACTAATTGAAAGAAGAAATTTGCATTTTCACTTTACAAACTTAACAAGAATTACAGGACCGTTAACACCTGCGCAAGTGTGACTTTCAAAAACTGAATCCAGTTTCGTTCTTGCTTGTGTATAACTATTACTTGTTACTATTTATAAGTAAACACATCTCTTTTAAGAGCAAAATGTTCGCTCCGTACTTACTGGCGTGCTGAAAACCATTTCCCATTCAATCGATCAATATCAATAAGCATATGTCTGCAATATTGAATCTGACGTATTTCCCAAATGTGTCACTTAATATTTTAATTCCTGATTATTTATGAACAAACCGTAACTATCAGTTTTAATTTCGTAAGTTTCTATATTAGGAAATTACATCGTTTCATTATGTGGGTTATGAAATAATCAATCACAACAATAACACTTTTAATATTTAGTAAAACATCCCAAAGTCAACTTTCGAGAAACAGTTATATCTGTTTCCACCACATTGCATAGCTGTTGATTTTAAGTGTGATCCTCGTTGCTTGGGTAGTAAGTAATTTTTATTGCGTCATTTTTATTTCATATATTTCTTTTATTATTTTTATCCTAACATTCTTGGTTATTTTTTCTTCTATACTTTATGTTGTTGATAATAGACACCTCAAGAACGTGAGAAAGGTATTGGGGATATCAAGTGAAGGGCACGAATGACCTTCAGAAGATCGCTTCTGCGGATTCCTTCCCGGTCCGATGACACGATCTCAGAGAGATCAAGAGTTAATAAAGGTGGTAGAAGTGCGCATGCTTCACGAGAAAGCTGCCCATTTGAGCACTAGGTAAAACATTTGACCCTTTTCAAACAAGCAACGGTTCCAGACATCCTACAGCCAATACACTTCCATTTTAAACTCCCATCGCCATATTTCTAACATTTTACAGTTGTATAGAACGGATACTTTCAAATAACTGGGTAAATATCTGTACTGATGGATGGTTGAAGAGGATTCCAGATGGAACACTCACCCACAACGTAAAATAAAACATAGCAAAATGGTATACGTGATGATTTCTTTGTTTGTAATTGTTCTAGTAATATAGCAACTACAAGAAAAAATGAGGTATAAAGTCATAAAGCTGCGAATTGGATGCAGCAAATACATTGGTAGAAAATGCATACATTTTTTTGTCAATTAAATAAACTTTTAAAGTCAATTTGGGCAACATAAAACGAAAAACGAATAAATATACAAATTATACCCTTCATACAAAATAATAGAAAAACCATTTGTCCTCCATGACAATGAGCATCACCTGTTCTGTTAAATCGTGGGAGAGTTCTTCGATGCTTTCGCGTACATGTGGATCCTCAATGATTTCCGGCCGAGAGAGTGACTCAAGGCATCAGCTGATGTCATTGCAAGGCTCCCGACCGGGAGGTCCTAGACTTCGACTCCCGAAATTGTTGGGATTTTCGACTCTAGTAAGATTGCTAGGTCGAATTCAGCCATTGTCTGGAGGAGAATTCTAGCGGTCAGCTGCTTTTCTCGCGGTTTCTCCGATCAACAGTAGGCAAATGCCGGAGCAGTACTCCAGCAAACGGGCCACGGACCACGCCATCTTTCCTTCCTCTTTCTCGTCAAATCCGTACCTCTTACTTACACTTACGTGCACTACATGACCCCACAAGTCGGAAAAGCAGTCTGGAGCTTAGAGCTTGTCCCGGCGGAGGCTGTGCTCCGCTTCGGTGAAGATACCTGGTTGGATAAAACCCGCAAATCGACTTGCAGGTCGGCGCCAGATCTCGCCATCCAGGGGGACACACCACCGCTACCTCCCGTGATAGCACCATGCCCACTTATTGAGGTAATGACCATAGCGGTTGAGGCCAGGAAACATATCAATCAATTCTCACGGACGACAGCCCTTTTTGGCGTTCCATTCCGTTTCGCTTCGAACTTTGTAATAATAATAATAATAATAATAATAATAATAATAATAATAATAATAATAATAATAATAATAATAATAATAATAATAATAATAATAATAATAATAATAATACTGCTGATTGGGACACGATTAATTGAAATGTCTAGAGAGTAACATTCATTCGTGTCTTGCTTCTGCGAGATCGACCGATCGTAGACCAGCAATGGAGGTGAATGTTCCTGCACATAGCGCTGAGAATGAAAAATTCAGATAATAAAATTGTAAGAGCGTAGGCTTCCGCGGCCGGAGTCAGTATTTACTAGGCTGTCCGGGTGGCGCCGTGACAGCCTAGTAAATAATAAAATTGTCTTTATTTGCGGTGAGACAGTAATAATAATAATAAATATAATAATATAATATTATTATTATTATTATTATTATTATTATTATTATAAGTTGGAATTTATTCCTTCATTCTCATTCCATCGCACTCCGGCTAAGCTTTATCATTAATGAATGACCAATCACGAGCCGCCACTGGCTAAATCGTGGGCTCGGCCACCTGCGATGGATGCGCTCATGTGACCGCGCCGCGCCGCGCGCCTTGACCTTCCGGGGCTTCCCCGTCCCGCCGCATCCTCTTCCGGCTCTGAGCGCTCGAGCGCCGCCCGCGGCCGCGCCTCGCGCGCAACCTTCCCGCACCCGCCATTTCGCTTCCTCTCCGTGCGGTTGTGCTCGGTCGTTTCAGCCAGCATACTTGGAATGAAATTATAAATGTATGTGCAAACATAAGATAGCCTAGCTTAGTTCGCGGGAGAAATAATTGAAGTAAATGTGCACCTTACTGAAGTACGGAGTATGTCTTGTTTCATATTTTCTAACTGGTTTAAAAAATATATCAAGATATATCCTACATTTTTACAAGTATGTTATCATCTCCCAAAAATAAGAAAAAAACTCAAACTGTGATAAGCTCTTTCTAATCAATGAAGGCTCACAAATAAATATATTCTATGAAAACAAGAAACGTTTTTCAGATAAGTCTCTATTTCAACGAAATATGGAAAATATGCTCATATAATTACAGAAACATGCACCAACAGGTAAAATTAGACAAAAATTCACAAATATTCACAAACATATTAATCTACATAGCATCCAATTCTAACCATAACGTCAAGAAATTTCATTTAGCTATGCCCTGAAGCAACAGAAAAAATATGTTAAACCATAAAAATCCGCTCTCGAATGATGAACCTCTCCCGTAATCAAGTAAAAATAAGCCGATCTTCTGAGTTTGATCAAGAAAGTTTTATACAGGAAATGAAATATTGTTAATTTTAATTGCATATTAAAGTACATATTTCTGAACTTTTAGATCATAAATGCAAGTTTTCAAAGCATATTTCAAGACTTTTTAGGGCATAAAAATCTCTAGTCCTCATCTTTATTATAGGAGGATCTATTATAGGATCATTATCATTTGTTGTTCGTTGTCTTCGTTGTCTACTTCGTCTTCCTTGTCTACATTGACTACTTCGTTTACGATGTTTACTTAGTTTTTATCTTCTACTATGTTTTCGTCTTCATATTTTTCGCGTTCGTTCTTGTTTTCGTCTTCTTGTTCGTCATCGTCTTCGTTGTTGTCCAAGTCTTCGTCATCGTCTTCGTCGTCGCCTTTTTCGTAGCCGTCGTCGTCTCTGGTTGACGCCTCGGGGAATCATGCTTGCCTCGGGAACCCCATCTCGCGGGTTCGAGGGCATGCGTGCCGATGATTATGCAACACTTGGAATTCTCTCGGATGCCATTTGGACGCTTTGGTAACTCAACACCTAATGAGTGTGCGGCATCCATCATATCCATTCATAACTGCAAGCCACGCATGTGGTGTAGAAGCGCACGCATGTCTCAGGAAAGGAAACAGAACTTGAACTCGGACAAAAAGACACGCCATAAGCCTTTAGAAATATTACATTACTGCGAAGGAGGTAAAATCGGATTTTTCACATTCACAACATATTAACTACTGCATTTTAATTCCTTTATCAATGTCTTTGGGCCTGCCCTGAAATCAGTGAGATGTATGAATGGACGAGAGTTGATGATGAATTGATCATAGAATCTCAGATATCGAACATTTAAGGTAGTAAATGAGATGGAATCCATAAAATTGGCTATGATTTATTAGAAACGACTAGTGCTCACCAGAGGTATATATACTGCGTCTGGACACATCTCTTTGCCGATAAAATCGTGAAAGAGATGTGCTGATTATACAACCTAATATTTAAGTTTATTTTAATGCTTGTAAATGCACAATAACCATGGTCCTTGGTTGCTTGATAACTAAGACTATGATGTTAAAATTCCTGCTGTGACAAATTAAGATGATAGCTACTCAAATATTTTGTTAATTTGCAATTATATTTTTATTTAGCATATTTATAAGAGAAAATGAACATGAACTAATTTTTTATTAAATGTTTTGTAATAGATTATGTCAAATGAATAATATTGTATAATGTAAACGACCTTCGCAAAAATGTTGGAGCATCGCTAATGGGCTTATGTTGACGTTTCAGCTTACGCCGTGTGCGGCATAATAAGCTAATTCTGAATATTTCCCGCTTATATCTATATATTGCCCGCTTTATTCCCCACAAATTCACTATCAATCGACGGGAATTTAACCCTGCGATTTAACTCTGCGATTAAAGGTGATTGGCTCATCGCTACTCAAATGGTAGCTCTTTTATCCGACTACGAAACGCAACGCAGGTAGATAGATACTTACTTGTTCAGTATACGGACATTTTTACCCGCGTGAGTTTAAGCGCCCCTTGTTTAACCATACCCCGAAGGTCAATGGACTCTCATTTGTACCCTTCCGATTCATAGCGTCTGTTGCTTATTGGAGTAACTTTAACCTTTGTAGATTTAATAAAATTCTACCCGTTTTGTGAACAGGTGCTCAGGGTAAGAGCATCTACGCACCCACGTAATTAGGCACTGCGCACGCACGCGTATTATGAAGAAAATAAAATGTCGACAGATGTCATTTATAACAATTTTAACCGCCGAGCCATATTTATGGCCATAGACGCTTGTGTTCGGACGGATAAAAAGTAACGAGTAAAACTCACATTATCTCAGCGAGTCCCTCAATACTCTATCTTCCAACAGACATTAAAGCGTTTTTACACTGCCTGAAGCTCTATATTGTAAACAATGTGAACGAATATTTCACCACGCGGGAATACTGACATTGCAATAGAGTTCATGTGTTGAAAATCGATACACCATCAGAACTAATTTATAAACGATACACCGCCAGAATTAATTGATAACGTGATATATTGTGTATGATACTCGTCAGGTGAATAATGTAGATGGAGTTTGGTCCCAACTGTAGCGACAGTGTATGTAATACAATGTAAACAGACAACTCTTGTGGAATAAATGCGAATTTAGAGGATGTGAAAGTACGTGAATTTAGCGTTAGCATCATATTGTGCCATCACATTTGCAAACAACTTACATTAATGTAATCGTACAACACATTATGCAAAATCCTTTTAAAACTGCAAAAGATGCCTCTCACGTGGTTGCATCGTTTTACGATACGCTATGCACAAAACCTGTCTATTGTAGAAAGGGAGCGCGGAGTTACGTGAAGCCAGACCGCCCCACGCTCCACATCCGGGCTGACCGCACGCGCCGCGGCGTGTCTGGTGCACGGCCCGCCGCCGCCCATTACGCATGCGCGCGTGAGGAGAGAGCGGCGCGCGCTGATTGGATAACGGCGCAGCCGACTGCCCCAGTGCCCGCCGGGCGACGAACCCAGCGACATCCCAACGCACACTCATTTTTTCTCTTTCGCCGAGACGAGACGTGTCCAATGATACCTCAGATGCTCCGAATGATGTTCCGTAAGAAACCTAACCGAAGAAACCTAACTATTTCATCCAAAAAATTTGAAGCATTGAGATATGTTTGTAAATGTCGTTGAGGCTTCAAGTATCTCCAAAGATTAGACCAATTTTTAGGTTACAAGGGCCAATAAAACGTGGGCTCTTATCTCGCAACGTGATAAAAGAAGTCATTTACTACTTATTTCAGGAACAATAATTATTCACCTTTTCAGTGTCGTGGGCCTACAATATTAATTCCCTCCAACCCCAAATCGCCATTTTTCGCTTTCGAATTACATTACTTTCTCTACACCACAGATATGCCAGAAACTAAAATATGTTTAATATCAGGATTATGTTTTTAATAACCATGCATTAAAAGGCGGAAAATCTATAGACATTATAGTTGTTTCGTGGCTGTTAATATGCAGTCATTGAGATTATAAATTGTATGTAAGTACTATGTTTCGGATCATCATTGTCACTGAGGTGCTGTTATTTGTAAAAAAGGTCCTGCCAAACCTTTAAACGACATGTGTTTCATATTCACTCTTCGATAATGAACTGACATAAAAGATGGTGCTAGATAAGTTTAAACTATTATTTTACACTCTCGATATTCGCCATTCTCTGCAAATTTATGGATTTATCTTCATCCACTTTGGGCTGTAAGGATGGCCACTTAAGGAAATTTTAGTTATATTAACTGGGAGACTGCTGCAGCAAACAAACTGCTGAAGAAAACCACACAAAATTATTTTGCAAATGTAGTACGCATACAGCTCAAGAACAAAAAAGAAAATACTCTCATTTACTACTACAATATATTAAATATCTTAACACAAACAGTCTTTGCGTATACTTTAAAACACAGTATTGCATATATTCTGTACAACAGTACTTTACTTATTAATAATATAAAAAAGTTATTTTCCCCAACGCAATAGGTCAATAAATAATTGATAAAAGGCGGCCCTTCTTTGCAGACTCCCTGTGGCAAGACGTCGGCTGTGTCGTGAACAGTGACGCATAGACTATGAGAATTCAGTCGGTTTGCGCAATAAAGGGGTAAAAACAATACAATATTTGCACTTTTCAGTCAAAATAGAACTGTTATTGTTTATGTATTTTTTCCGAGACGAATTTTTTCCGAGACGAAATTTTTTACCCGACGAAAGCATTGACAACTCTCACATGACCGGAAACTGCATAGCTTTCTCACAGTTTCCGCGTAAATTAATAATATAGATTCGTGAAGAGGGTTCAAAAACACTACATGAGCCACAGAGCATCGGCAACTTCTTCCGACCCGTCGCTGAAGGCGGCTCGGCGTGCGTGGTGCGCCGCGAAGCGAAGCCACACTGGGTGCGGCGGTGGGCGCGCCGCCTGCCGAGGGTGGGGCGGGGCGGTGCGGGGGCGGGATGAGGGCGCGGGCCGTGACGCGACGCACTGCCCGCCCGCGCACGCACTCCTTGTCGTTGCGCGGCCTCCGACCCAGCCCACGCACGCCGCCGCGCTCTCCCCCCCCCCGCTCGCCCCCTCGGCAAGAGCCTTGCGCCTCTCTTTCGCTCGTCTTCATTGATCTCCAACGAACGGCAAAGGTGGCTCAGGGCATCATCTAATGTTACTGCAGTGCCTCTGATCGGGGGTTCTAGGATTTCAGTCAGGACGGCGGTGGCACGGTGTTCGACATTAGCTTTTCAGCTAGGTCGAATTCAGTCTGGAGCAGAATTCTAGCGGCCGGCTGCTCTGATCGACAGTTTTCGGAGACCGGGGTTTCTCCGATCAATACCGAGAGAATGTAGGTGCAATGCTCTGAGAAACGGACCGCACTTTATATTTCCTTCTTCTTCTTTGTCTTATCCTCATCCATTACATACACACACACGTACATTTACATGCACTAAACTAACACACATGACGGGAGCTTAGAACTTCTCCCGGCTAGCCGTGGCTGGAGCGATGCCTCGCTGTTGGGAGACAGATCGTTGGGGAAAATCCCCTGAAGCCAACGTAGATCGGTGCCGAAACTCGTCACTCAGCGAGGGGGAAGACCAAAGTTACCTCGTGCGATAAAAACTTGCACTACACTAAACTTGCACGGACTATTGGCTTTATCCGTTGACATGTCTGGAATCACTAATCAATCAACGCGCGCAGAAATTGAAAGAAAAATATGCAGCGTCTCAAACGTGAGAGGTGTCTAGGGTTTCGATACATACTCAGGAATTCGGAAAAAAATACAAGAACACAGAAAATGTTTCCACTTTGAAAGAGAAATGCAAATAATTTATTGTTATTTTGTACACACTGAATTCCCAAGCAAACTGGCTCGCCTATTACGTAACAGTTGACGTCTTCCAATCGCAAGACGTTAAACATTTTGTAATCTAGAGTTGTGTTATGGAATACCAACAATTTTGATATTCGTAGTAAGTAATTAACTGCAAATCCAAGTTTATTCTGTACAATATTATTGCAGATTTTGTGAAGACTATTATTGTTAAAATGTTTAATTTATTTTAGTGTTATATGACAGTATTTTACTTCCTGTTCTTCAACAACTTGCTTGCTAGTTTCTGAAGAACCATTTTCTGAGGTTCAATAGTACTTTTGCTTCTGAAGGCCTCTAGAAAGACAGTAAACATGCTATGTGTTCTACTGTTTTTACGAACGGGAGTACGAGCAATAATTGATTCCGATGCGTCAACTACTAACCGGACCTTGACCCGTTTGTAACCGTTCTGCTACAGCATTCACGATTGAAGAATTCACGAAAAATACCGAGAGCAGCCTGTCATCCGTATTTTTCTTCAAACAGCAGCTAAATTCGATCATGCTAAATAGTTTGTGTCCAAAATCTGCCACTGGGAGGACTCGCACCCTAGGGTCTACAGGTCAGAGACGCTGCAGCGGTTCCAGTTTTCACTCAGCTGATTCGCTCCAACTCATTCGCGTACTCGGGAGAGGTGGAGCATTTGCCCTTACCTGACGGCCTTTAAAGCCCGAAATCGATCCCGCGTTCGCGAGCATTGCCCGAGCGCCTCTTCGGCTCCCCAGCACCCTGCCCGAGGCCTACTCGTGGCGGCCGGTCGCCTCCTTCCAGAGGTGGCGTAACCGCCCCGACTGCTCCCATTGAGAGCGCTTCAATTGAGCTCTTCCCCGCGCCCACGCAAGGTCGCGCTCGCGTCCGACGCCGCGGCGCCCGCGAACCGTCTGCGCGCGGCCGCGCAATACGCACGCGCAATCCAGCAGTCGATCCGGCTAGAACACGGAGGCCCATCGCGCATCCTGGAATTGACGACGAGGAGAAGGGCGTGATGGATAACAAGCGCTTTTTATGAAAACTCTACATGTACGGTTAATGTAGCACTTCTCAGGAAACAAATATCGTTTCTCAATGAAGTTATGAAATGTATTACTTTTATTTAGAATACAGTGTTATGGATCAACGACAACGACAACTCTCAACAACTAATCTCCAGTGAATGGATGAGAATAGGTAACCCAAAAAATGGTCATGGACTCCTCGAGAGTGAAGGTTGCATGGAAGGCTATTAAGAAGCTGAAGAGTAGTCGTCACGACAAAATGCGGACCAGCGTATCAATAGATTACCGATAGAGTCATTGGAGGTGAAAACAAATAGTATATTCTGCGCAATGAAATGAAATGATTTTATATTTTTATAAACGCCTAATTACTTCGCAGAAGTTTGTGAAGCAATGCAGAGTGTTGGGCTTACGATGACTCAAAATAATAATCTATGTATGTAGGTTGAACATAAATTAAGATCGCAAAGCACTTAATCCTGATTTACTTCTTTCCTTGTAAATTGTTCACTCCATTCACGAATGAAAATGGAATGACAGTATAGTTCTTAGCGTATATAGAAGAATTTACAAGCTCCGCAAGTCAGCTGGCTTCCCACGAAATACGCGTATTTGTGACCTGATAGAGCTGGAACGTGAATAACGACAGCCCTGCATCCACGTACGACCAAAATTCTGTCAATATCTCCTGATTCCCACCGAAGGTCAGGAACAGCAGAGTGTGTTTTGACTCTCTGCCTCGCGAATTCTCCGGTTGCCTCCTTCTCGCTCCGCCACATGCCATGGAACTGTTTCATTGATTGATTCTTTATTTCGTACTTGTGGGCGTGTCAACGGTTATTGACATTAGTTCCATAAGTGTAGTGCACGCCTCATCCCAGAAGGTGGCCTCTCCCCCTTAACGGACGACGACTAGTGGTGCTACGCCATCCCATCAGCACGGAACCGCCCCAGCCGGCACCGATTCTAAGCTCCCGACTGGTTTCCAGACATGTGGGTAATGTAGCGCATGTTAAGTGTATGTATGTAGGTAAGGGGTGAGGATGGGACAGGGAAAAGGGAAAGACCGCGCGCGGTCTGTGGCCCGTTTGTTTGGTACTGCTCCGGGATTTGCCTGGTGTTGATCGGAGAAACCACGGAAAACTACCAATCAGAGCAACCGGCTGGTAGAAATCTTCTCCAGACGGCGACTGACTTGGACGTAGCAGATGTAGCTAGTGTCAAAATCCTGCCATCGACCGTCGGGATTCGAGCCCTGGTACCTCCCGGTCAGAAGCACTGAGGTGCCGTCAGTTGACGCCCCGCGCTCGCGCGGTTTGAATCGCGCTCCTCGCAGAGGCGGCGCCGCGCAAGGCCGTTCCCGCGCTCGCGAGCCGCGTCCACCGACGCGGGGCGCCGACGCGGCTGGGGCTCGTAAAGACGGGAGCGGAGCGGAGCGGTGTGGAGCGGACTCGGCGGCCCTGGCGCGGGCCGCGGCCTCGCCCGTCGCCGAGCGCACCGCACAAAGGGCCCGCCGCAGGGGCAGAAGAGAAGAGGCGCCCACGGGTTTTGGCTTAGGAGCGACCGTCTCAACCAACTGACCAAGGGAAAGGAAACATTACAAACTTTACAGCGGCTTGGGTCGTGTAACGGATAGCGTATCAGTTGGTCATACCCACGTTCGCGGATTCAAATCCGCTCGAAGCCAGTGAGGGTGAAAAAAAGCTTTCGGACGAGGGGAAGTAAGTCGACGCCGTCTGTTGCAGATTCCTTGTAGGAAATAATAATAATAATAATAATAATAATAATAATAATAATAATAATAATAATAATAATAATAATAAATATATAAATAAATGTGTAAATAAATTTGTAAATAAATATATAAATAAATAAATTAATTTATAAATAAATGTATAAATAAATAAATGTTCAAAAAGAAAGAAGCAAGAAAAAACTATCAAACGTAAAGAAAGCCTTTGAGCTAATTCTAATCGTATATCTCCCCTATGATACCTTATTGTGCTGCTAGACGTCGAAAGGAGCATAGCAAAAGGTGCTTGGTGAGGCCTGTTGACCTGAACCTACCACGTAAGGGATCATTGAATTGAGTAATTGATTATTTCGTGTCTCCGGGTGTGTTAACTGCCTTGGTAATTAGTTCCATAAGTGCATGTTTCGTAATAGGATGTGGCGGTGTTCTTCTTCCGCTGGATAGAGAGATGCGGTGTCCACCTACTCGTCGGCTTGAGGGATTTACCCCATTCAGGTATCTCTCACAACCAGAGCATCGCTCCAGCCGGGGCAAGATCTAAACTCCCGAAATGTGTGGTTGTGTAATGCGCGCGTGTGTGTAAGTAAAGAGTGAGGATAGGACAAGGAAGACGAAGGAAAAATCGCGCGCGGTCTGTGGCCCGTTTGTTAGGGTGGAGGAAGGTGTACCTTTGATCACTTTTCATACTTTAATTTTTTCTCTTCAGCTTTGTACTTATTAACTTATTTAAGGTGTTAAATATGTTAATAACTATTTTAGAGAAATAGTTAAATATTATTTTATAGAAAATATATTTTATAGATATAAGAAGAAGGTACAGAAAAAGTTGAAGAAGAAGAAAGAAGGCCCATATGTGCAGGGAGGTCACGTGTCTCAGAGGTGAATCCCCAAATGAGCTAAAGTTAACGTTATGTTGTTTCTGTAAACCATTTTAAAGGTAGTCAACTTTGGCCCTTTGCCTAGCTGAGAGAGTAATCTTACTTACAGATATTTGCACAGGTATTTGTACATGTATTTATCTCTTTCCCTGAAAGCTGATCTCAGCGATGTTTTGCCATTTTCTAGCAGTTGATGGTAGAGGTGATTATGAAAGGTGTATAATTTTGAAAGAGATGATTATTCGGAAGCTACTTACACGTTTCGAATAGACGTACTTCCCTATTGAGAACATGCCTATCATAGCAGTTGATGTGACGCGCCTTTCGCCCATAAAAGGGCTTCTGATTTGGGTTTCTGCTACGATGCTCTCGCAGAATTCCCTTACGGAAAATTAAGCCTGGGAAAGAGAGATCAAGATCTTAGTTCCGTGGTTTCTCACTTAGCTTTGTCTAATCCTTGCTGGCAATGACGCTGACTTTGGAGTCGACTTTAGTGCCTTGAGCTTTTGAAACAGACTCAGACTTGAGTGTATGTTTTATAGAAATAGTATAATACAAGTATTATATTAATATTTTCCTTTAATTTTTCTTCAGTGGTTACAATGGCTTCCTTGTGTCTCAAATTATTCTACTAGTCATGGGTTTTCACCTTGAAGCTGTTACGTGGAGGGAAAAGACAAACCATAACTTTTTTTCGGTATTAACTAAAACATTATTCATAACTGTCTAAGAAAATCAAGAGACC
This sequence comes from Gryllus longicercus, assembly GCA_038098605.1. Classification (NCBI taxonomy): domain Eukaryota; kingdom Metazoa; phylum Arthropoda; class Insecta; order Orthoptera; family Gryllidae; genus Gryllus; species Gryllus longicercus. Next base: position 1,197,518 of record JAZDUA010000188.1, on the reverse strand, counting down.
TTTTTCTATTCTGGGCGGACGTTCCCTTGTTGTTATCGCACTGAATGAAAATACACAGCATAAAATGCATGTTCGTTTGATATCAGGGGGCTTTGTTTCACGCTTTTGCGCCGTGTCACGTGACCCGCTGTGCGCAATTCACTGACTCCCCGGTGGCCTCATTGCGGCGAGGTCGCGGGCGGCGCGCGTCGGTCCGCGGAGAAGCAGCAGGCGAAGCCCCAGGCACCGAGACAAAATATCAGAAACTCCAGAGAAGCTGTTGCTATGATACTGGAAGAAGACGTTTGGAAGGAAAAGACCTTTAAACAGTTATAGTTGTTTTAATTGTAGGAATTTAGAAAAAAGTGGAGCAAACGAACAATTGAAGGTATCGAATATTGTCAAAAGTTAAGGTAGTAGGTACTCGTGCTTTTTATGAAGGTTTCTGACAAAATTAAATTTGTACCTCAACAAAACTGACGGTTGAGCTATTTCTGAAACCATCCTTTGTGAAAAAATCTTACGGAAAACGAAATGGATAACGTGTGAATATGTGATGTAGAATAGTGATAATCAGATATGACATTATTTTCAACGAGTTTATAATTTATTCGCGTTATTTCCAAAGAACCATTGGTAAGTTTTTTCAGGTTTTCTTGATTACTGCAGTATGGCATGTTGCTTTTGTCGACAGGAAACCGCCGATAAACACGCAAAAGTTAAGAAAACTGGACTCATATACTATCTATTATGATGCCCCTGAAAAGTGTATTGAATATAATTCCCACTGGTTTATTTCCTTTCTAACTTGCTTAACAGGAGTGTTGGAGCTTATTATGAAGAAATCCGAAGGTGGAGAGGTATTTTTTTATTTTCTTTTTATTTTAATTGTTTTCTTCGCAAAATTCGGAAAATGTTTCAAAAAATGTTCTCGATATTTCAGTCAAAATATTAAATAGTTGAATATAACAGTTTTATGAAACACATTCAGCACATTGTTGTGTGTTAGACTAAACGATAATTTCAAAAGTTGACTGGTTAATGTGAGTACCAGAACTTGTACTTGTGATGTCAGCCACTGGGCAACTATCTAATGATTTTATAATAAGAGAACTCAACTAGCAATCCCGTGCGTGGACCTGAAAATTATAACGAAAGCACCGGTTATCGCCGGCTATCGCGGGAGGCTTGAACGCGCGGTAGAGCGACTAACCCACCGTTGCCGTGGAGCCTTAACTCTTACTTTTTTATTGGCCGGTGGGTTCTCAGGAAGCGGTCCATTTTTCTCGCAGTTTACTGCCGTCGTTTGTTCTCGTCGCTCGCATGCGAAAAGCGCTTCGATAAACACCAGGTCGGAAAGCGCGCGTCTGCGAGACGGAGGCGGCGGTGACGATGGCGGTGGCAATGGAGGCCAGGAGGGAGGCGTCGCTGGCAATGGCGGAGGCGGAGGAAGAGGAGCGGACGGTGGTAGCAGCTACGTAATTGGCAGGCTCCTGCCTGAGAGGCCTCCCCGGGCGCCGCTCTTCCGCGTGGTCGTCTGCACGCGAACTTGTGGTGCAGGGAGATTCCTGCTGTTGTTTTCCTGATCGCGCAACCTACGTGCACGTACGTCTACGTACGTATTATTATATGAATCGTATATGAACGCAAAATACTTTCAGAGACTTTTATCGCTTGGAAAAATATTACCTGTTATAAACAAATAATATGAGACTCCTTTCTGTGGAGTATTGTATCCAAATATTTACGCCCATTACTAAAATTCGCGATAAATTATTTTATTTTATTTATCAGAGGTTTAGCAGAGGTTAATACGCAAAAATACGTCTCCATTCCTATCCCCGCTTCATGATTAGAAGCAGCTAATGACTACGTTAAATACATAGTCTGTCTTCAAAACAATCGAAATGAAAGATTAAAATAAAATGCATATTACTATTTGAGTAAATTTAGATTATTAGTTGTGAATGCAGTAGGGGGCGTAAATTAGAAAATTCACGGCAGGATCTCTCAATTTTGTGTGGTACAGCAAGATGTTACAAAACAATTCTTATGGTACAAAAATACTTATGGCAAGAAACTCCTATATGTGAAATCTGAAGGGGGAAAACAATACGTAAGTATTTCGTAAGTATTTCGAATTTCCAACATTTGATGTATACAGGAACGATATTGAGGATTAATGCAGAATGTTGTAATGTCGGAACCGGATTCTGACGTACGTTCCTAAATACAAATGTACATAATGTAATTAGGTAGATACCAACATTCCCAGTATAATGAACACTTTTGGTCTCACTAAGCTCTTTGTGGCACACAAAGTCCCGTAGGTATTACGAAGAATCCAACACGACATACTTATTTCAGTTTGGGCATGTGTCAAAACATTCATATATTTAAAAAAAATACAAGTTCTCAAACAACTGTACTGTGACGAGGACAAGGGTTGAGAAACACTGCTCTACTTGCTTGAAAGGATCGTCAGAGGCTGCGTTGGCAAATCATCGCTTAGAGGTTGTGCGTGAGGTTCGAGGGCCACGCGCCGCCTCCACGCACACCCGAGTGACGTCACACGTCAAATGTTTGCGCTCCGTCACAAACCCCCGATACTGGCGTGGGCCGCTGCCACACCCCCGTTCGCTTCTCCGCTCCCTCCGCCCCCGCTTCCGCCGCCGAATGAATTGGAGGTGCCGACTTGTTCTTTTAACTTCAAAAAACTGTTTAAAAATTGTATACAGTGTTTGGGAATAAAGGCAATTCACATGTTCGTTTTCTTGAGCTTCTGAATTTTTTTACCGGCGATTGACAATAAGTAATATGCACTACCATGCCTTAGAAACTATTTTCAAACGCAAAACAGATCCACATTTTGACTCATACCTTATTGATCACCGCGTGGAAGAATCGACTCCCTATTAAGAGAACGTGTATAACGATTTTTTGACGGTATTGCTGACGAAATTATACATTCCCCACTAACACACACAGAGGCCAAGAAAACCTTCATAGTGTAAAGCTACATTTATGTCCAGTAGCAAATCTAAGACCCGTCTCAGTATTTCATCAATAGATCAAGGGAAACGAAATAATACTAATCGAGATAAATGTCATCAACCCAGAAGCTAAGGTAAAGTACTTTCAGACTATACAAATAGTAACAGTGCTCACGATATTTAACCGACTCGTCCAAAGGTCTCTACAAAGGCTTTTCTTGGGAATGGGAGTCGGTACGAATGTATTCGGGTTGACACAATCCTATTCGATATGCTGACTGATATTGCGCACGAGAACAGACGCTTATGCTACTGCTTATTTCAATATTATGTACTGTATATTTAGTTGTCAGCATTTTCTGGGGGGATATTGGTAGTCCTGCTTTTGAAAGTCAATATCTTTTTTATTTAAGACATATTAATCTCTCTAGTGTTGCATGTGGTTTGTGAGACTTCAGGATAAGTTTTCGGAATTCATTTGATAACTATTTTCATTGCAATAGATGCGTTTTGTGGTTTGTGATGTTAAAAATTCTTCCACAACGTGCACAACATGAAAATTAGAGGAGTACTAAGTGTGTGTGGATGCCCTATCTCTCTTGGCTTCTCATTAAAGCGTGTCTCTTTTGTGTCATTTAAAAAAATCAAAAGAACACATCAACATTGCGATGTAAAGTTATTCAGTACAATTAACTCTATCCTTATGAATATGTTAAAAAATTGGAGCCGTTTTTGAGAAAATCTTGTTTTTAAAATTGCCTTTATTTCACGCAAAAATTACTCGAAAACTGTTCACAGTCAGTTTGAAAAAATTGAAATAACTTAATTTTACTACATGACCAATTTTTCATGAAGTAGCTTACTATATAGAGGCAAAAAATATCTACTTTTTTGATATCAGAGATCAAGAAAAACATATTTCTACCAAAATTTGCCGTTTATTGCTGCAGTATTTCATAGCTTTCCCGATACTACGTAAGAAGTATGCCAGAAAGTAAAATGACAAAATAATCTTTTACAAGGCATCTCGCCCATCTTTATCGCCCATTCCTAATCATGGTACACGCCTTTAAGTTTTCATTGTTACATTTCCATTTCTTAGTCCTCTTTTTTCTTTCCTTTTTCCGCCTTTTAGATATGTACATTTCTTCATAAACAACGTAAATGTGTGACTTTCATTGACTGTCATGGCCTATTTTGTTTAAAATGAACATACCTCTGATTGTAGCAACGAAAAATGTATTTGGAAATTTGTATCAAATTCAACACGATGCCTTAAATAGAAATGATGTTTCAGACAATAACTTTTTTTAGACTCAATACAACCGACACGTCATGAACAACCTGAACAGTTTTTAACCCCCACGATAGTCTTCCTAGAAGTAAACATGCAAAACGTGTATGAGTCACTGGGTTTATGATTCATGCACACGTAGTTAGCTGCACAGCCGTGTCATTCAGGGATGCGCATTTGGTTGGGTTAGTGTTGGAACTCCGAACCGTTATAGAACCTCTGTTGTCGAAATTATTTATAGATCAGAACTGTCGACGTCACATTCAAAGTATCGTTTATTTGAAAAAAGTAGTTGATCTAATCCCACGAGAAATTTTTCACACACCGAATATTTTCTATAAAATCTGATTGCTTCGTGCCTTTAATTCAGGGAAATATCAACAAAATTTCTAAAGTTAGAAGACAATTTTCCAGCCGCGAATACACGAAAGAACAAAAAGAATGGGGAGAAATAAATCATGAAAAGCTTCCTTGTCTTTCATTATTAATAATGAGACTGTTTAGAGAACCATATGTTTAGACGTCCGTTGCAGACTTTTTCCTTTGCGCGCGAACAACGAGCCTTGTTTAATTGCCCGTTGCAATGTATCTCAATTCGCTTGCTTAATACGGTCGCAATGTTTCGTGGCGCGCCTTTTACCCGACTGCGCCGCCAGAAGCAGCGCGGGCGGCGGTGACCTATTGTTGCGCAGGCGAGGGAATGTGGCTCGATTCCGCGCCGGGAAAAGTGCTGCGATAAACTGTTGGACCGGAATCGGCGCTGGCGGCCAAGTGAGAGTGAGCACTCCGAGACTCTTACCGCCCGCCACCCCCCCCCGTTTCCCGCCCACAATCCGCCCGCAACCCACCCGCATCCCGACCGCCCCGGCCTCCCCTCGCACCCCCTTCGCCCCGCCCACCCCACCCGCCCAGCCCTGCCCACCCACCTCGCTTGCCCCGCTCACCCCCTCTGCCCATCGCAAACCAGGCCGCCTCCCATCGCCCCGCTCCTCCCCCAACCTCGCCCGCCACCCAAGCCGCTTCCCAACGTCCCACCATCTCACCGCCCCATCGCCAACAGCCCCTCTGCCCGCCGCCCGCTGCCTCGCCACCCGTCTCCCACCACCCGCCGTCTACCCTCTTACTGTCCGCCGGCCTGTTGCCTGACGCCTGTTGCCCGCTGATCAACATCCATCGCCCACAGTTCTACACCCGCCACCCACCTCGTCGGGCCCGTTCGCGTCCTGCCCCTCTCCCCCGGCCGGACACTCACCGGCCGAGATCTACCCTTGCACTCGAATCTCAACCACCCACTCTGTCCAGCTATACAGCCTTGCTCCAACCCATCCATTTCACTATCGCCTCTCCTGTCCTACTTCAATATTCACCACCCCGTTGCCCCGACTTCCTTCATCCGACTACCACTTCTTCGCTGCGCCATCGCCGCTGCTCGACAAGTTTCCCCTCTTGCCACCGCCCCTCGTCGCTCGAAGCAATGAGAGTGCTCGCTGCACTGTAATATACATAGCACATTCAGAGCATTTAGAGGAGTGATATGGGCAGAAGTGCTGTTTGCCTTCTTTTTGGACTACCTAATGAAGGGTTCTGTAATATCTTCCTGTTCAGAAGAAACAATTCACTCGAACTGATCCTTCCACTTTTTTGGCAGACCTTTCCCTCTCGCTGGTTTATATTTGCTTATCGTGCTTCGTTTTCTTTCATGTGATACTCATACATGAGCTCTTCTACGGTATTATATTCTGCAGTAAAAGCTAATATTCTATTTAACAAGATGTATACAAATTTTCGTTTCCAGTACTCGGCAATAAGAGTTTTTCTGCCGAAAAATCACTGTTTTCCTGCTCACGATTACAATACTTCCTCTTCATACGAAGTAAATCCAGAGGGTAAAAATAATGGTGATAGGTGCATACTTCAAATCAGTTCATTTTTAATGTGCGAGGAGAGAGGGGTACACATAACTAGTTTTCTTTCTTAATGATCTCCATTTCGTTTGTGTAGCTATATCCCTATTTGTGGAAACAGTATATATTCCATAACATTTCTTTGGAGTTGGAAGAATCATTAGATATTCATCATAATTAAGCCGAGGAAGATGTGTTTAAAAGTGAAAATGTTAACATCTAGGGTGAGAGAGGTTGTGATATCTAGTATTTGCTGTCTTCAAAAGTTTTGCCTGTAGTTTTTTTCAGGATAGTCATTTTTTCAGGAAGTTGAGTGTCTAAGATATTTATAAAATTATCAACTTAAACTACGCTTCGGTAACGGACGTGTTTTCTTGGTTGTAAGTGTAAAATGATCAAAACAATATTTTTACGATTATACACATTCAATGGGGATACTCAGAAATCACTATTGCTCTCAGAATCGTCTGTCTGTGCATTTGTGCACACCCTGGGTTCTACACGATATATTTTTTAAAGAATGGTTATTCGGATTTCGATCATACGAATTTCAAAGGAATCTTTTAAAATAGGGGAAACTTAGCATGAAGATCACTGTGAATTTTCCAATTTTTGTTTATGAACTTGATATGAATTTTTAAGGGGGTCTATTATATTTAACCTAGCTTACACCGGAATTTTAATTGCAACCGACCTCTGATTATAGTTGAGTACAAAAGTTAATAATTAAAGCTTCCGGGGATCTAATAGAGAACTGGCATGTAGAATAATTATCAGTGAAACTAATATTTTTTATTCAATTGAGATTTTCATTAGATTTTCAAAATACCATTGTGATTTATGAATGTTAAATAACGAGCAAGATAAAAAAATAAAGAAGTTATTTTTTAAAGTGACATAGATGATTCCGAAATTTCTGAACAAGATTTAAATGAAGCATTCTTACGTTTTCTTAAAACATAATTATTATATGGGCATCCAACTGTACTAGAAAGAAAATGATAATTAAAGATGGGGATACAATTAAGCCAAAAAATATACTTAAGAATGTATTTCTTCAATGTACACGTGCTTATGGATGCTTACGTTCGAGCCATTCGACTGTAAATAAAAGTATCTGATAATCCATATTTCGAAGGTAAATGCTATATGATACCACTGCTTACAGGAATCGAGCTGCACATGGCATAACGTGTGAGTAAATATTCATTTCTATTTATAATTTGTTCTTGAATCCACTTGGAAAAAAAGAGGTACTCGTTTATAAATGCCCATAATTTCGAATTCACTTACAATATCGTATGTAATAATTTACATCTGAATGTCTCTGATTATAGTAGAATCATTCTCTGCATGCCAAGAATATAAACAAAAGTTCCAGTTCCATAACCCAACATGTGAATACCAAATATCTAACGGCAGGCGACCTCTTCCTTGGAACCGTGCAGTCGCATGACGTCAGCTTTGACGTAAGCAGTGACACAGTGTGTATGAAAATTCAGTCAGAAGGAGCATTATGAGAATGGATGAAATATCACAAATATTTGCATTTTCTAGAGAAAATCAAAAGTGTTTCATTGTTTTTTTGTATTTTCCCGAGTTTCTGGGTCTTTGACAAAACCATGGACACCTTTTGCATAACCGCAGGCTGCATAATATTCAATTTCTGCGCTCATTTGGAGTTATTAATGTAGGCAGTACAGGTCCTGCCAAACCACGCTCTTGGGGCATGATTGCTCGCCGGCAGCTCCCACACGATCTTGCAAGCTCGCAGACGGAAAAGGGAGTAACAAAGTAATGCAGAGGCGGCGACTTGCTCTGGAGTTCTCAGGAAGGCGCTGTAAATGATAAAAATAAAAGATGTCTCAAAATAAATGTTGCAAACCTTTAAGGAATGTAGAGGGATTGATGATGATAACTTTTGTCAATAAACGAGGTGAGAAATTTCATATAAGGAATTTACACATGTGGCGTTTGCCCCTGATTGTTAGGCAACTCCCACTGCTTTAGTGTTCGGCAGGTCACGATTACGTGTACTTACCCAACAGCGATGTATAAAGCCAACAATCAGGGGCAAATATTATGTGTGTAACTTTGTCTTTCCGACCGCATGATCACAGAAAAAAGTTATATTTAGGGGAGGATTTTAATGAAATGCCATTTTTGTTTCTTTTCACTTTAGAACAATGTATTTTAGTATATACAATAATTTTATGTCATGAGAAAAGGAAATGGCCCATTTTTATATAACATGTTTTTGGATTTTTCGTCAGTTTCGACTAATAAGTCCTTTTTTACTTTTCCCTGGTAATTTTAAAGCACATATTTCATCGATTTTACTATCATTTTAATGGTACTTGCTTCAAATAATATTTAGGATATGCATCAATTGTTCTCCACAGATTTCCTGAGTAGCCTATTCGATTTTTTCTCTCAGTAATTGTAACGTCTGCCGTTGTGAGTACGTAATCTAAGGTTTTTGTGTCACTATCAGCGACATTGTGGGTTCGGCCAATTTCGCGATTATTAAAGACATATTTCATTGTAAAGAATTGTCCAAACCAAAAGTTTGCAAGCTGAGTTCACTAGAACGAAAGAAAGAAACCTCGATTATATCAATAACATCCAACAGCTTGAATTGTTCATCTAAACTGATTATAACATTTTTTACATTATTTTTCTTTGCTTTTAGGACATTTTTAAACATTTTAAGAGCATTTTATTGATAATTTTGGAGATCTTGTAGATCATTTAACTCTACATCCTAGTTATTATATTTGATCCATTTATATGCCCTGAAGTGTCAAGAATTTTTCTGAGACCACCTATAGTTAGGAACGCAATAGTTTGCGCCCACTCGTCAAAGCGGCATAATAATTTTGTTTCTGTCAGTTTTGCATTCGCGAGCCTCGGATAGGCCTCACAAAGCGTCTTGAAGAGAATTCCCTACTGAAGACACCAGAGCACCTGACCTGCGGAAGCCGGCGACCCGCGATGGCATTTCAGAAACTGGTTGCTGCCGACTGGCCAGGCCATCGCGCACTGGGCTGAAACCACAGGTGGCCGAACCGTATACAGAGCTCGATTAGTGCTGCAAAGTGGGACGAAATGTCGCCTGTTGAACTTTGCGTCTGAGCGATTTTTTATTTACAATTAACTCATTTTAACGATTGATTAATTGTTAGTGCTTCTGGACGCGTCACCTGTTTAAATAATTAGTCCCGTAAGCGCAGTGCATGTTACCATCTCGGAAAATGGTGTTCTTCCCGTGCTGGATGGGGGGATCCGGTTCCGACCTACCGTCGGCTAGCGGGGTTTTTCCCCAACCAGGCATCTCCCATCAGCGGAGCATCGCCCCACCCTGGAAAAGCTCTAAGCTCCCAACCGGTCTTTCGGTATGTGTGGCAATGAAGTGTACATTAGTGTGTGTGTACGGAAGGGATGAGGATAGGACAAGGAGGAGAAAGGAAAGATCGCGCGCGGTCCGTGGTCTTTTTGTTAGGGCACTGCTCCGGCATTCGCCCAGTGTTGAACGGAGAAACAATGAAAAACTATCGATAAGAGCACCCGGCCGCTAAAATTCTCCTCCAGACAGCGACTTAATTCGATCTAGCTGACAAGCTAATGTCGAAAATCGTGCCATCATCGGGGCTCGAACCCTAGAACATCCCTGTCAGAGGCACCGGTCAGGGCATCGGTTGATGCCCTGAGCCACCTCTCACGGCAATTTTTAAAATATTTGTTACAAAATGATTATACGTAGTGTGATTCAAAACTATAATTATAAGAGTGTGCGCCTCGGTAGGTGAGTGGTTAGGTTCCTGGCCTCTTAACCCCAGGAGAGGGACTTCGATCCCGTTTGAAATGCGTGGATTTTGAAATGGCGGAATATCCAGTGATAATGTCGTGCTTGTGGCTGGTTAAATTAAATCTTACTATGTCTCCTAATTAGATTCCATTTTCCTTTAGTTGTAGAACGCCTAAAATAATTGGTCGATTTTACTGAGATAGTGGTTGTGGCCTCCCTGGCAGAAAATGACAAATACAAAATTTATCGACAACGCTTTAAGCCTGTACGGTGTCAAATAAAAAGCTCCCAGAAATTTTGAAAGTGCACCATGTAAACGGCCCAAACTTTAAGTACCCGAGCATTACAGACAAATAAATAATAGTTAAAGAATAATTACGGCATTAGCTATTGATATTTATCAAAAATATTGACAAGCATTGAAATAAATACATTTTAATCATTAATTTGTCGTGATTTAATTACCACTTAGTATTTAAAATTGTATTGTTTAAAAATAGGATTCTCAACGTCATACGTACAGTATATTACTTAGTGACAAAATAATATTGAATCTCATTTCTTCTATTTCTAAACAAATCTGAAGTTTTCGAGTGTAATATTTGATTAAGTAGATTTCCTGATGTACAGTTTTCGCACAGACTTTCTTCAAAAAGCTGGCTCTGGGAAAGAAGGTATTATAATTCTTCCACAATAAGGAAGTACTATAAAATCCAGTAGAATCGGAGAGAAATAACACTGCGAAAACTGATATTGCGACATTTCACTTTCTTGTGTTTGTGGGAACACACTGCGTCAATTCAGATATTACAGTATTCATTATACAAGTGCTTCGTCCTTTCTTTCATTAGGACTTCTCGGAATGAGTAAACGTGGGCTTTTTTTGTGGCACACGAACGTTCAGCTGGCAATGAAGTGACCGGTTTGACAGGAAAGACAGCATATTAATGGTGATAAACACAATATGACCGTACTGTTTCAAAAAAAAGATTGAATCAAAATTGATAAGACAGTTTTAGCGCATTTATTTTTTTCTCTTTCTTGAAGATAAAGCTGAATATTGCGAAAATCATCCTGGAGGTCACACAAATGACAATAGAAAGAGAATGGTGCACTTCTTAATAATAAGCCATTTTCGTTGAAGAGCCATAAAAAAAGCTTGTCTGTAGGCGCAATGATTCTTCAAATTTCAACAACATTCACTTTCATAAATATAGGTATATAAAGGTATATAAATAACAAATGTTCCGTTTTGATGCCTTATATTTTGCAGTAGATATTCAGTTCCATTTAATTAGTAACTCATTTATCCATAGATTGAAGACCTCGAATCATATTTACACTTGGATTTATTAGCAATAGCGGAAAACGCTGGGTGATACGCGTAGGAGGGATTTAAGAAATGCGAGCTGAAATGCATAGCAGTAGACGTACAACCCCCGACAACAACACAGCGATGGATGGAAGCAGTCGAGATCCATCTTTTTTGCCATTCTGTGCCAGTCAATCAGTATTAAACAACGTGATATGAATATTACTTTAGACTTTAGAATAAACAAAGATGCTAAGTTAAGCAAAAAGTTTCGTGATGCTGAAGATTGGATGCTGTTGCTTCATTGAAGAGTTCACGTTTTAAAGATATACAAAAGGTTTTTGCAACTTTGAAAACACGTCGAGGATTGAAAGAATTCAAATAGTGGTAGTTATTTATCCAACTGAGGAGTTGGAACCAGGTGAGAGGAACTGAAAAACACTTTAAGAACACCTGAACCAAGTCATACAATTTTTGCTTTCTTTGGTCTCTGTAAACTAAATTGATAATTTTGTTATTCATTTACTTTACGAATGTATGATTCTAAAAATCATCAATAATGTTTGGTTTCACAATTTGATGATAGGGTATTGAAACATTCCAGAACTACTTCGTCACATATCACCTAGAATTTGTCACATGAACATGGGTTTCAGTTACGCATTTCATTAATAGTTCTTCCTTCAATAGACTCAGTTTGTAACACCTGCTTCAAGAGTACACAATCAGTTAGAAACTCCATAAATAATTCATGATTCATCTCAAATTCAAGGTAGAAATTAACAACCCTTTTGTTAGGAGAATTGTAAATGTTAGTGAATTTAGAAAGCCAAACCAGTTTTCATCCCTCTGAATATTGAACAATGATTTTGTGAACAATATTTCCAAACTGTTCAGGTTCTCTCATATTTTGATCAATCCGTAATTACTGTACGATAAATAAATCAATATTAAGATATAATGCACTGAATTATGGAAATTGATTTATTAACTTTATGAACGATATATTGGGGATGAAATGTGTCTACTACATCTGTATTTAATTTGTATTGGACACTTGAAGAAATTTAATACTATATTGAATCCCTCTCTTTGCAAATAAATTATTGATTTTTATTTAAATTTTTGCTATCGAGAGTACTTCCTCTTGAAAAATTATTTCTTATGAATTCGTTGTTTACTATCCAATTAATCAAACGCTCTACCTATCTTCTATATGAATACAACTCATGAACAGATAGAGGAGCAAACATCAATAAAAGCTGATATTGTGGAAAAATAGGCGACAGTTCTTTAGCTAAGCGAATTGCAGATAATCGCGTAATTAAAAGAAGATGAACCCTTGAATTGGACCAAGTAAAATACGGAATTACGTAGCAAGTTTTGCTATAGGTGATATTGAAACTTGAAGACATATTTTCGTATTTTAAATTATATAAAGAATAAATATGCAAGAATGCATTAAATATTTCCTCTTTTAAAATGTATGTTGTTTTTGTTTGGTAAGTACTTACTGTATAGTTATCATATTGAAAGCGTCAACAAAAACATGGCCTTCTTTTTATTTTATATTTGTAAAATGTTTGTAGAAGTAAATGATTTACGCTTGAGATTATTTCACCTGATCCAAATATGCGTCATGGGACAATAAGCTAAAATTTCGTTTTAAAAAAAGATATGGAGGATTTTCCATTCTAAAAAAAATATTAGCTTTAATGACACCTCTGAGCTAAATTCTGAATCCATTTATCATTTTGGTAACCCCTCCAGTGGCTATTGGGATATATTTGAAACGACCGTACCTCAATTGATGACTGAAATTGAGATCATTAGAGACACACTGCACAAACTGCGTTCAGCTATAAAAACTCCCCAGAACACAAAAGACTCATCGTAATGCTTTGCCGTGTCTTAATTAAGAAGTGAATGTAAGCAAATCGCGAAAGTATAGTGGTTGAATTAGAAAAACAACATTTTGAGTGTAGATGAATTTTGAGCAGTAAGTGACTATTGACGCCTGCAGATTAATTAGGTCATTAGTCACGTAAGTGTAATTAACTGTAAATCGGACGATATTCCTCCCCCACTACTATGTGAGATACGACACTAGTCTACACGTTGGGTTGCGGTTGGCGAGTGAGTGTTAGGTCAGTGAATGTACGTGTACTGAGAGCGTGAGGGTATGAAGGGGACAAGAATGAGAAAAGAAAAATAGCTAGTGTGTCATGGTGCTGTTTCGGCGCTCTCCGGGAAAACCATGGAGGAACAGCCGAACGCTAGAGATTCACTGGAACCCGCCTCACTAAGTAGCTAATGTTGAAAACACCCACTGTCTATACTCGAACTCGAACTGGGTTTGGTATTCCGTTGGGGAGAGAAACTTTGAGAGGAAAACCTCGCAAGGTGTTCCTCTGAATGGAAAACCTTGCAAGACCACATGTAGGTCGTAAGACTGCATCATATTGCGTAGACATATTTAGTTCTTCATAATAATATTGTTATTGAATTTGGCACGCGCCATTATTGGTAATCGTTTTGAAAATGAACATTTTTTAATGCTAGCAGCGAATTGAATGTGATCAGTTTGATGGATGGCAATTTATTACATTTTCATCAAAGAAATACTAAGTAGTTTCGTGGCTTTCTGGAAAGGGTATCGGATTCGAACAAATGAACTAGGTACATTTAGGTAGTATTTATTCTATTATGTTATTTATTCCAAATCGTAGAAATGAATCAATGCTATTATTATGTTTTAATGTTAAAATTTTATATTTATTGCTTTACTAACTGATTACGCAGTGGAAATGAATGTTGAACAACTATTCATGGAATATTATTAGTTTATGTCACATAAAGCGTACATCACTCTTGAAAAGGAAAAGAAATAAAACGCTGGAGTGGAGTGTCAGTTACACATAGAGACAAAATAGTGGGTGACGAATCAGACAAGTTCTACAGCATTTAGCTGGTGATCTCACAGCGCGAAATGTCAGACATCTTTGAGTCTACTATGTATACAGTTCATCGAACCATAGTTAAGCGGTTTCTGTGTTACTGCAATCATTTAAACAAGAGCTACCTTTCTGCGCTCTTAAATGCGCGTAAGTATTCATTGAATAAAAATTAAGAAAGCGTGTGCTAGTCAATGCGACTGATAATTTGAATCCGAAAACGGTATGGGTTTTGGGTCGAAACAAGCACTTGTTCGAATGAAAGCTCGCGTAGCGGGTCTTAGCGACCTGGGAATCCGTGAGGCAGCGAGTGGCACGGACAACGACATCCGCTTGCTAGTGACTTCCTGTACGACTCTTACGTCCTTATCCTTGCCCGAGGATCGCTTGGTAAGTTATTCGTCTTTATACGTTGAGTGGCGACGAAAGAGCTGATTGTGATTTCTCTGAAAAATGATGTCTTGTGAACATTCTCACTACTAAGTTCACTCACGTACTCTTCTGAAGACAATCATATCATTTTATTCATGACCAGGAAGCGAACAATATTACGTTTACTTCGCACGAACGTCTTTGTCAATGCGAGATTTTGCAGGGTATGCTTCCGAACATTGCATTGTCGCAAGGCAGAAGAATTGCCAATTGAAAACCTTCAATTTAACAAGGAGTCAGACTTAGTAAATTCAATTCCATTGCAATGAAATTTAGATGTGGACGTTTTTAGTTAACAGTCTACAAACATATTGCAATAAAATTTAAAAAAATTAGAACATCGAAAAACTACACTGTACCAATAAATTATGTTAAGATTTAAGATATTAATTATGTTCAAAGACCTAGTTTTACTTCCGTAAGCTATCTTTTTAGCTATTTTCATTTTTACGGCAATTTTCTCTTTATAAACCTCTGTTAATTACAGTTAGGCAAATAGCTAAATATTCTGGTAGTACAAGGTTACATATATAGTTATGGCCCTAATGCTCGCTAATATTTCCTCTTCACTGATGGAATCACTAAGTATGCCGTTGCAACGTAATCCAGTCGACAAGCGAGCGCTTACTTTCCGTCCGAAATGGAAAGTGTTCGGTGCCGTTTGCCGAGCTGACAGTTCGCAATAGAAGCACGTGCGAGGCGGCGGAGGAGTAGGGGAAATGAAAACTTCGGCGTCAATAACACACTGACCAACGTTTTAAAAGCTCTTTTAGTAACATCTAACATTAATGATGGCATGGTAAGGTATTTAAACTGACAGTGGTCGTGTTATTTATTTTATAATTACGATTTACGAAACAAACATTAAACAAATAATGGAAAAGAACTCCACTAACTTTCATTTACGCCTGGTGACTTTAATGTGAAAAATGTTTAATTCACTGAAACGTAAATTAATAGTTTTTTTATTATAACAATTCTTTTATTCAAAAAAACTCAAGAATAAAACTTGTATGTTAAAATGCTCGGCATCACTAAATCGACTTTAAACATATCGATGTTTTCAAAAACGTTTTGAAAATATTGATTTTCAAAAAGTCATTGAACTTCAAAAACTTCAATTAAAAGATACTAAAATTGATGTTCTTACAAAAAGTAGGTTTTGCAGATATCTCCGTTACAAAACCTCAGGTTCAATAAATAGATGTTATATCGATATTTTTACAAAAAAACAACATGAACGTTTAGAAACCATCGCCAACGCTAACGCGAGAGTACGCGACGCGTGGGCTACTCACGGCTGCCCTGCTGCGGCTGCTCCTCGTCGTCGTCGTTGGCGACGGCGACGGCGGCGGCGGCGGCGTGCGGCTGCGGCGGCGGGGCGAGTGCGCGGGCGAGGGCGGGTGCCGCGGGCGGCGGCGGCGGCGGCAGCAGCGCCGCCACTAGCAGCGCCAGCAGCGCGCGCGCGAGTCGCATGAGCTCCGGCGCAGATGTGGGTCGCCACCAGCGCCACGGCGTGCTGCACTGCTCCACGCCGCGCCGGGCCGCGAGGGGCCGAGCCCCACGCGCGCGCGCGCTCGCTCCACCGCCACCGCCACCGCCGCCACCGCACGCGCCGGCGGAGGGGGCGCCGCCGCCGCCACCGCGGACGAGGAGGTGGGCGGCAGTGGGAGGGGGAGGGGCATGTGGAGCGGCGGCGCCGGCGAAGGTAGGCGGAAGGCGCGCCTATGGGCGTGGGGTGGCGGCGGCTGTTGTGACATGGTGCTGCTGGCGGGAGGAGCGAGAGTGAAGGCGAAGGTTTACGTTGGTGGGGGGCGATATTGGTGGTATGCGAAGAATGGGATGACATGCGTGGGACGGTTAGGTACGCACAGGGGGGTGACGCGTGTTTGGATGTTCGTTAGCGGTGGAGGCGGCATTGGTGGTATTTATTGCGGTATTAGTAGTGGTTGTAGGAACGTGAGGTAAAGCGAATGGCCACGATAGTAACATTGGGATGGCAGGGAAGGTATCTAGGCGTCCTGGCGCCACTGTAGATGCGATGTAGGCGGACGGGTGACATGGTGCTGCTGGCCGGAGGAGCGAGAGGGGAGGCGGTGGGTGGACTCGAAGCGTGATGGAAGCGCCATTGGTTATAGAGGAGGGGTGGTGACGAGACGTGTAAGGTCGCCGATGGTGATGGCGGAAGCGAGTGACGTGTTGACGGGGATCGTTCTGAGGGAAGCGCGCCTATGAGTGCGAACGGGCTGTGGAGTCGGCAGTGAAGGTGGTGTAGCGGTGAGAACGCGATAATTAAATTGAAAGCTAAGTTGAGGGCAGGTGCCACTACGCACTGTGGGTGCATGGACACGAAATGTGGCATTGGTGTCGGTCGTGTGATGGCAGGGGCGTGACTACAGGCGGATGACTGCGTTGGTTGTTGAGGCGATGGGATAGAGGGTCCGCGCAGGTGAGTGATTGGCAAGAGTGGAGGCAGCATGCGGAAATTGTGTTGGGGGTGGTGGCAGGCACGTGAGGACAGGTGGTGGAGGGTTACCGTGGTGACACTGCCGGCGACGTTGCGGGGAAGATGCTCTAGGCGCTTGCGGGAGGCACGCGTGTAGGCGCGCGCAGGCGGTGGCTTGGTGGGAAGGGGTGCAGTGATGACCAGAGGGAAGAGTTAAGGAAGGAAGATACAGACAAGGAGATGGTCGGTGACGGCAGAGAAGATCGTTTTGTGCGGGAGACGCAGCTGCGGACAACGTGTGCTATCGAACGGAACCAGTAGGATGGCGAACAAAAGAGCGGCGGCAGCGAAGTCGGTAGTAGCAACGACAGGGTAGTAAATAGGGATTAAAAGAATGGGTTGGCGAAGCGTGATGAAGTTGTCAGAGATGTTAATAAAATGGATGGCTACGGATGACAAGGTATGGCAACAGGGCAGGTGGTGGTGTCAGCGATGTGTGGGGGCGAGTTACGGGCGTAGGTCCCTTCGGATGCTATGGGTTAGAATGATGAGTCGTGATGGGTCACTGAACTTGATAGTGGTGGTGGTGGCAACTATGACGGCAGTATGAACAGGCAAATGTTGTAGGAGGCGGAAACTAAGAGAAGTTGTGTTCTATTATCAAAATAATTTTATCTTAGCTTTCACTACAATTACATTAAATTGACTGAGATGCTAACGATCAGTCAAACCGAAAGATTTTAATGTTTCAAACGCACTCTTACGCGCCAGGAGAAAATAAATCTTCTTTCGTTTTAGAGGAGCGATGGGAATGGATATTTTTAGATACAGTGGTTAGACTGAAGGGTCAGGACAATGGTAGCGCCGGGAAACGAGGCGAGATGGCGATGGCAGAGACACTGGAGACTGCGGGGGAGACTGGGAAGAGCACATGCTGTGCCGGAAGCGGAATAACTGTGTCCGGTGGCGGTGTTGTGGTAGTGGCGAGAATGTTGACAAAAAACTGTGTGTAGCGGCATTTGTCCCTTCTTACGTGTCTTTTTACATTAATATGAAAGCAAGGGTGGAAGGGTAGTGTGGCGAAACCGATTTCTTCATGCCAAGAAAATTAAATTAAATAAACAAATTCGGCCACCCTGAGTAATACTGGGAACAGATTGCGACATGGCCTCACGCGCGCAACCCTGCGTATCTGACAGCCGTCTCCGCCTCCGGCCCATTAAGAGAGTAGTTACAAGGGTTAGTCGTCGACAGATTTACTGTGGAGCACGTGTTCGCATGCCCAGCTGCGCGAACCTTCGAGATCGCTTTTGAAATCGACAAATTCTTTCACGGACAACGCCTGTCTTGTGCAAGCATGTTCCAGAAGGAAAAGGAAAATTCTGGGCGCTCACAGTTATGCAAAGAGTCGGAACTCCATTCACTACCCCTGTCACCATTGGTCGAAATAACGTAATGCGACATTTCTTTTGGCCAATAGCGACGCACCTATCATAAGGAGCTAGAACATACGAGAAAATTGGGTGGGGGCAAAAGTTAACCTAATGCAATTTCGACTGACAAAATCTCAGAAAATGCAGAGCATCAGACGGGGCCAGATCTTTTAGACGGGGAGCAGTCGGGAGAGAATCTTCTTTGGGGGGGATAATTATTCATCGGGGAGAGACCAGTGTGTCTCTGAAAGACTTGTAATTTTTGTCGGAAGGAGCCTGAGTTCTAGGCTGAGGGCAGTTAGGAGAAAAACTTATCTGGGGTGGGATTAACCGGGCGAATGTGCCTATGTGGGATTTTATTATTTTGCTGCGAGTTTTGAGCACTGAGCCGGCTGCAGTAGATAGAGAAAATTCTCTGGGGTGGGAATTCGTCGTGAGGCGAATGTTTCTCCGAAGAAGTTGTAAACTGTCCGAAGTTGAGTCCGACAATTATTATCACGGAAATCAGAGAGACGCATGATCGACCACTACGTTCCTAAGATTGTGAACGCCCGGCCGCTCCAAGTCTACCAGTTTCTGCCAGTTCTCCCAGACGCAGACAACACTCCTAGACGCCGTCAACGCAGCTACGCGTCGCCACTCCTGTGGTGACGCCACGACCCGACCGCCAGCTGACGGCCCGGGGGGGCCATTGACCTGCCGCCGAACTTTTTCGAAGGACGGCAGCCGTTTCCTCGCCCCGGCCGCGCCCCTCTGTGAAGGTTGCCGCCGCCCTCTCGGCCGCAACGCGCCCGTTCCGGGCCCACAAAAACAAACTTTACCAAGGCAATATAATTCAGGGTATTCATCCCTGCGAAAATCCTGTAATGCGGTGTCGCGCTAAGACACATTGATCTGTAACATTTGTTACCATTGTGATGCTAATTATAAGTCTTCCTAATTTCTAAGCTTTACACTGGCTACTAACTTTTCATCTTCTTATCTGTCCACCTATTTTTCAGATTTCCGATTCTATTTACATGTGTAACTTCCTTGGGGCATTTTGAATTATTTTGCCCAGGAATAAAAGTGATTTTACCAGTGATCAAAGTGTTTCTTTCATGTTACCAGTATTTGTTAACAATTCCTTCCATCACCGGCTGAGCTATTTCAGGGCCGCTTACCGGGCGTTCTCTCACGAGACGACCGGGGGTGTTACAATTGGCGCCCAACGTGGGGCTCGACGGCCTAACAATTGAGGTTTTTCACGCCCAATTTTAAAATTAAATTCAACCAAATTTTTGTTATAATTGGATGGAAGGACATTGTTACGAAAGAAACAATTTGTGAACGGGTAACAATTTGCTTTATTATTGTATTTTGTTTGTGAGTGTTGTTGTGTTGTGCGTGGTGTGTTGTGACTCTCGTGTGCGCGCTTCACGCGAAACATCCAAAATGCTGGACGAACCAGGTGTTAACGTGGCTGGAAATGGGAGTCCAAAGAAACAATCACCGCCCGAGACCACTCTTGATTTCGTGCAAATTGTCATGAAACAAATGTCAGAGTTTAAGGAAATCCTCACGGGACAAAAGTCAGAAATTTCAGAGAGTAACAAAAAACATTCTGAGAGTATTGAAAAACTTACAAAACAAATGTCAGAAAATCAGGAATCCCTCACGGAACAAATGTCGGAAAGCAACAAAAAACATTCTGAAAGTATAGAAATCCTCTCGAAACATTCGCAAAGATTTGATCGGCTGGACAGCTGCTTAGCTGACCATGCCGCAAAATTCGAAAGATTGGAGGCAAAATTTAATTGCGAGATTGGGACATTGCGGAACCGTCTCGATGCTAGATTTGATAAAATTGAAAATAGTGTAGGAAAACTGGTTAAAGAAATACAAAGTTCGAGGGCTGAAGTAAATTCGCATTTTGGGAATATTCAGTCGGAAATTAGTCAGAAGCTCCAAATAGGTGATAGTAAAATTGAAGCGTGCTGCGAGCCAGTTATCGGAAGTATTACCGAGATTAGGGCAGAAATGAGCGGAGAATTGACTAGGATTGAATCCAAATTTAGCACAGAAGTCAGCCAGTTTCATGATAAGTTCGAGAAATCAAGCATCATCGACGGGAAAAATATCAGGGAAAGGGAAGAAAATCTAAAGATGAAAGTTGTGCAAAATTTAAAACGATTAGTGAAAGTGGGAATAAAGAAGGAAACTGAAAATAACCCGACAGTACATTTGCTAGGCGTATTAGATTTGAGATTATCGTGGATTCCTCCGCAATTCAAGAAATCAGGTATTACCGACGGGGGAAATATCAGAAAAAGGGAAGAAAATCTAAAGATGGAAATTGGTCAAAATTTAAAACAGTTAGTGAAGGAAGGAATAATAAAGAAGGGAACGGGAAATAATCCTACGGTGCATTCGCTAGGTGTATTAGATTTGAGATTATCGTGGATTCCCCCGCCGAATCTGTGTTTCTGGGGCAAGCAGAAAGAAAATCCAAAACCACCCTGGCCCCACCAAACGGTTCTCTCTTTTCCTATTTTTTTTTCATTTTTTTTTTGTAAGTTTATCATTTTATTAAAATTTTGTTAGATTTAATTAAAATTAGTATTCTATTCCTAAATTACAATGGTAAATAAAATTCTGCTAGGATTCCGAGTAAAAGCATTAATTTCTGGTATCGCTATTTTTTTAATTTTTACTTAAACAAAAAAAATTCTCATTTTTCGAAATTTAATTTCTCGAACTCCAATTTTTTTTTATTCGGAGGGGAAGGCCAATGTGGCGAAACCGATTTCTTCATGCCAAGAAAATTAAATTAAATAAACAGATTCGGCCACCCTGAGTAATACTGGGAACAGATTGCGACATGGCCTCACGCGCGCAACCCTGCGTATCTGACAGCCGTCTCCGCCTCCGGCCCATTAAGAGAGTAGTTACAAGGGTTAGTCGTCGACAGATTTACTGTGGAGCACGTGTTCGCACGGCCGGCTGCGAGAACCTTCTAGACCGCTTTTGAAATCGACATCAATTCTTTCACGGACAACGCCCGTCTTGTGCGAGCATGTTCTCGAAGGGCAAAGAAAATTTCTGGACGCTCACAGTTATGCAAAGAGTCGGATCTCCATTCACTACCCCTGTCACCATTGGTCGCAATAACGCAATGCGCCATTCCTTTCGGCCAATGGCGACGCAACTATCTTAAGGAGCCAGAACATGCGAGAAAACGAGTGGGGGGTAAGAGTTAACCTAATAAGATTTGACTTATAAAATTGGCATTCAAAGCAGGGCAGTCGGGAGAGAAACATCTCTGGGAGGAAGAGCCGTTCACCGACCAGAGGCAAGTTCGCCTCTGATGGACTTTGAAAAAACTTCGGTGTGGGCTGTTGTAATAGAGCAGGGTTAAGTGGGCAGAGAAAATTCTCTGAAGCGGGAATCAGCTGCAAAGTGAAGCGAATGTGTCGCTGCAGGATTTCTAGACTTTCAAAAGTTGTAATTGTGAATAATCACGAGTATCAGAAGAATCCGTGACTGGTTACTACGCTCTTGAAATCGAGAGTGACTGCGGGCCGACCCCGAGCTCAACGAGACTGCCAGGCGCCGTTGCCCCGGCCGCACCCTCGGCTGTGTCGCCGCCTTCCCTCGGCCGCGCCGCCGCCCTTTCGGGTGGCGCCTTCAGACGGCCGATCAGCTGACGCACGTGCCTGGGCGGGCACAAGGACGTTGCCCCGGCCGCCTCCCCTGTGAAGGTTGCCGCCGCCCTCTCGACCGCAACGCGCCCGCTTAGGGCCCACAGAAAAAAAACTTTACCAAGGCAATGTAATTCAGGGTATTCATCCCTGCGTAAATCCTGTAATGCGGTGTCGCGCTAAGACACAGTAATCTGTAATATTTGTTACCATTGTGATGCTAACTATAAGTCTTCCTAATTTCTAAGCTTTATACTGGCTACTAACTTTTCATCTTCTTATCTGTCCACCTAATTTTCAGATTTCCGATTCTATTTAATGTGTAACTTCCCTGGGGCATTTTGAATTATTTTGCCCAGGAATAAAAGTGATTTTACCAGTGATCAAAGTGTTTCTTTCATGTTACCAGTATTTGTTAACAATTCCTTCCATCACCGGCTGAGCTATTTCAGGGCCGCTTACCGGGCGTTCTCTCACGAGACGACCGGGGGTGTTACAGTAGATAGTAGAGAGAAGCTGCGTGTGGCGCTTAGCGGATACGTAATTTTTGAGTGTTCGGAAAAGTCATTCGGTGTCATGAGAGAACAGAAAATACAATTGCAGAAATCAAAGCAGATAAAGATAGACAAACACATTTATTGGGCCCGTGTTTTTGTCGGAAATGTAAGCAGTTAAAACACGATAAAGGAACTGGTCGATTGCTAATTGCATCTGAAATGGTCAACTATTGTGTACGTCTATTTAAATTAATAGTGCTGAATGGGGACCAATAGAAGTTTTGGAACGTAGGATTACATACAATTGACAGACAGAGTGGAGTTCTGGAGAGAGGCTCATGCCTACGTTCGGGGATGCTTCAGGTAACATGGATAATGAGGCGGCAATAATAGGAGATGGGGTTGCCGACAGTGAATGTTAGGCACTGATGATGATGAACTGGTGCTAGTGGAAGAGGCTTTGAATTGGATACCGATTTGGAACCAACTTCAAATTGTCATAATGGTACGAACAACAGTAAATGTGCTTGATCCTCCGAACCTTGATGGGTCTGCAAGAGAAGAAGGTCAAAGCCGAGGAGGACCACTGCGACTCCAAACTGGTTTGGAATATGTTGTACTTGTAATGGAAAACCTCACAAAAATTTGAATCGTGAATGTTTTAACATTATTTCTTTAATGTATTTTTACTTTTTTTGGTGGTGACGTATGTCATCTTATAAATTATGTATCTAAGCGACCGCGGACCCACAGACACACGATGTAAACCACTCTCCGACATTTTCTTAAAAAGTTTGATTTATTACAAAATAGCAATAAATACGGAATTTCAAGTCTACCAACAAAGATATCGGTACTTTATTATTATAAATGTTGCATGTGGAAAAAAATATTTCATTTTTAATTGAACTTGCGATCGTCTTGATTTTCCTCAGATAAACCTGCATGATTCTACCAACTCTGATAAGCCATTTGAGTGCGTGCCAACCACGAGAAATCAGGTTTTGGCGTTGCGGAACTGCACGAAATCCCTAGTGTTCCGTGGCGACTGAGGTCGTGTGGATGAAAACCTGCTTCACCGGACGACCAGTTCAGCGGACGCGTCTAGACGGTGAGGGAGGCGTGAAGCTTTAGTGGGACGTTCACGAAGCTGATACGAAGCTTCTCATCTTCCCAATTTGGTCGTTTACTTCATTTGGTGATTGATGTTGACTCTTCTATCTCATATCTTCCGCTCCCATCGTTGATAGCTTCTTCGATATCTACTTCTTCCTTGTCTAGCAATTCTTTTTTAATCTTGACACTCCCATCCTGATTTTTTCCATTCCATCCGGGTAACAATAACCCTTGGTATTGAACTTGAAAAATTCGAGCCAACGAGTGAACTCTCCTAAACAATAGAATTGTACCGTCAGAGTTGTTTTGTGCCTCATTGTTTCCTCTACATTAACCGCCTGCTCTTACGAATTTCCTTCTCAGCATGCTTGCTTCTCATGATTCACTAATAATACTATTAGCACAACTTTCTCCTATCCTCTCTCCACAGCCTCGCAGATGGTTGTGATTTGCTAGCTGCGATAGCTTAGGGGAAGCGCCGACTTTGCAGCGTTATTGACTGATGTCCTAGGGTTGGAATCCCATGGTAGTAGATTTGCCTCACTAGCTACAAAGGAGGGTCGAATTAATTCTCTTTCTAAAAGAGCATTCTAGCTGGCGTCTCTCTGTTTGATACTTAACTGTGGTTTCTGCAATCAATACCAGGCGAATTCCGAATCAGTACTTTAATACACGGGCCCCTGACAGCGTGCGCCCTTTCCTTCATCATCCTTTTCCCGCCCTCTCCCCTGACATATTCACAATTTATGAATGTAAAGTCTAAATGTGTGTACATTACATTCGTACTCGCACTTCATGTCGAGAGTCCAGTCGGGGGCTGAAATTGGCCCCGGCTGGGGGGGGGGGTACCTCGCTAATGGGAGATACCTGGAAGCGTGAAAGCCATAAAAACGAGGGTGTAGTTTGGCCCCGGATCTCACGATGCAACGAGGAAAGAACACCGCCACCACCCGTGATACAACAAACACTACATTTACGAAGCTAATGACCTAAGTAGTTGATACACCCGGAATCAGTTCTCACTCGCGCACTCCAGATTTTCTCCACAGCGACTGAGACCGTTTTGACTTCTCGGCCTTCCAATTGCGGTCCTAAGGGCACTCGTTCCTCCGCGCAAGTCGCTCGTAATGTCACCACCCCGCCCTAGTTGTTCGATTGATTTCGTGTTTCCCGGCGCGTCAACTTCTAAGGTCATTAGTGCGTATCTGTAGTGCATGTTTTTTATCATGGGAGGCGGCAGTTTTCTTACCCTGATGAATGGTTAGGTCCGGCGCCGGTCTCCGCATGCACTTGCGGTTTTTTCCGGACCAGGTATCTCCCACAAGCGGGGCACCGCTGCAGCTGGGATCTACTCCCGACTGGCCTTACGATATTTGTGGTAGTGTGGTGCATTTAAGTGTGTGTAGTAAGGGATGAGGGTAAGACAAGGAAGAGGAAGGAAAGATCACGCGCGGTCCCTGGTCTGTTTGGTAGGATACTGATCCGGCATTCGCCTGTCGTAGTTTTGAGAAACCGCTGTAAACTACTGATCAGAACAGTCAGCCGCGAGAATTGACCTCCAAACAGCGGCTGAAATCGACGTATTTACGTAGGGTAAAAAATCCTGCCATCGTCGGGCCTCGAACTCTAGCACCTCCCCGTGAGAGGTTCGGCAGTGACACCACTTGATGCCCAGAGCGATCTCAGTCAGTACCCCCACCCCCCCGGCACTGCCAAAATCTCCCTTGGGCCCTCCAGGTCTTCGCCTGTCTCCCCTCTGAACACCGGTGCTTGAACCACGACCGGCGCTAGTGGAGTTCACACTCGCTATATGCAAGGCACTTTCTCTTGTCGCTTATCACTCCTTTCTTTACGTCTTCAGCCACTTCTTTGTCTTGTTATCTGAGGAATTAAGAGTTAACTAACTCACAGAGACAACTGCACAGGCAGTTCAAAATTTAACCGTCCTGATATAAACTAAACCTCTGGCAGTAATGTAGGCGGCACATGTTCACCTTCGAGATCTCCTCACTAGTCTCTCTCGCGTCCTCTATCTTCTTCTTTTCCCCACTCATGAAGCTACCATCTACCTTCCGCGTTACGCGAGAAGAATATGTAGTCGCAGCCATTGAGTGGAATCTGCGGAGAGAGTAAGCGACCCCACTGCTTAAATGTGAAAGTGCTCTATAAACAGTAGACATCTCGTCGAAAAATCTCCAAGATTTTCTCTTGTTCGCAGACTTCGAAAGATTACTTAATATTGCCATCAATCAGAGCCATTAAAACGGACACCATCTCAACGGAATAAAACAATAACTCCTTAAACATATTGGTGCGTCGTATGTAATCATTTCTAGAAAAATTATGCAAAATTTAAAGAAAATCCTACCACACTTTTAGTCGTAACCTAACAAAGTTATAGACCAAATGACAAACGGTCGAATTGAAACAGGACTTTGTTTGACTTGTCAAAAGGTAGGTCAATACAATAACAGGTATTACTTACAGCTTACGTGTATTATTGCCACTAATGAAATTTATTTAAAATAAAGCTCCAACAACAAAAATGAGGTTTTTATATGCTTTTATGAAATTATAATATTGACAATAGATCTGATATGGAATTAAGAGGTAGTGAGCCATCAAAGCTCTTACTCAGCATTACATAACAATGTTATAATATATAAGTACGGTCTTAAGTTAATGCAACCTGAGTGAGCACATCTTATCACCACCATCTCCTCCCTCTCTCGCTCTGCCACCTTCTTCCCCTCCCCCTCTTCCCCCGTCTGTTGCCTCATCCTGCGGCGCGGAGCCATTGCCCAAGCTCTACGCTGCTCTCCTTAGCCCTCGACCGCCCCGCCCCGCCCCACCCACCCTGCCCCGCCCCGCTCGCCTGACCCTCCGCACTTCTCCAGGGGGCCTTGGGCGCTCGAGAGGAGAGGAGAGGAGGCGGTGGAAAGGCGAAGGCGAGGGCGGCCGCGCCCACACACAGCGCCCACGCCCGAGCCAGCTCAGGGTATAGGAAATTAGCGACAGGAACAAGCAGCAGGTCCATCAAGCTGGCCCGGACACCACAGCAGAATCGAATAAGGATAAAGCCAAAATTGTTAACTAGTACATGTAGTTACGATTTATTTACCACTTATTCAGTTTTATCACTGTTTTCTGAAAAATTAAAAAACTGGTTTCGCGTTAAATACTTGTAATAATTAAATAGTGAACAATTGTGGCTTTACTCTTATTTGATACTGCTATGCTAGCTAAGCCAGCTGATTGTTCTTTTTTTTGACAAAAGAACAATAAAAATGAATTTTGTGGTGATTAATTAACTGTGTCCAAAAAGTTGAAGATAAAAAATGTTGCGGTATTTAATTAGTCATTAAAAAGTTTCTGTACTGGTTTTGTCCGATTCTGTTACGGCGACTGCGTTATGTTAGTGTGATTATGTGATATGAAGTTGGAAAATATCATGTTTTGGAAAAAGACGAATAGTAAATATATTGTTTTCTCGGAAAATAATTAGTAATTAAATAGCTAAAACTTTATACGCCTCTGATTTGATTCTGCTATAATATCTAGGCAAGCCTCATTTATATCTTATGATGTATTAAATTGATGCTCTTTGAGCCCAAGTATCTTATGCTGTTCTTTGAGCGCAAATACAAATCAGAGGCCCTTACCGTTTTCAAAAGGGAATAATTCTTTTCATAAATGTATTTCGTATTTTTTATGTGTTTCCTATTTGTTTCTAAATGTTGGATCGCGTTTTTTTACCCAAAATATATTCTGTCACCCTTGTTGTTTCTCTTTCTTCCAGTTTTCGTGGCTACAGAAATCCAGGTGTTATATTGTTTTGCTCATTCACTCATTCTCTCCTTGCAGAAAGCCAAATAGAGCAGTTTGATATACTTCACCTTCGACTGGGTTGCCGCCCGCACCAGCACAGTGGATGTAGTAAATTGGCGACATAATCGATACAGATATTGTGCTGTACATGTCCAGCGCTTTTTCATATTTACCCCGCCCCATAAATAGAAGTAATCATTTGAAAAAAAATATCTATATATTCAAAGTAAATTGTTTTGCAATGATGGCTCATTATAATCAATATTTTGGTGTCATCTTTTTCTGTCATTCCTTGAGACGACATTAAAATATTCTTATTTATATTTTTTGTCGTGTTCTGTGTTTCGTAATGCCAAAAATAACTCGGTTGTACATAACACTACTTTGCCCGCTCCAGCGCAGCCGATAAAGGAAATTAGCTACAGAAACAATCTATGCAGGCACTCCGATAGTGTACTTCAGTGCCCTATTCAACGCGATACTTTGACCCTCAAAAGACGAAGCAATTATTTAGTTTCCCCCTTGCCTGTCGTATTTTGCACCTTGTTGACGGGTCGTTGAAAGTAACTTTCGCTTTCATCTTTCCTCTCGTTCTTCCAGCCAGTGTTCCAGAACTGTTCTTTCGTTCGTCATCCTTTCAACTCTGTACTTCCAAATACTTAAGGTAACTTGTTTTTTTATCCCAGCTGAAACACGAAGCATTGGTCGCAATAGCGTACAAACTCAAACAGAATATACAATAAAATACATTATGAACGTGATACTGACTTTCCAGGAACCTAAATAAAACTGGCGGCTGTTCTTTTATTAAATGCGTCAAACTTCTCGTAATTCGCAAAGTGACTTATTGTTTGTAGACATACCATTATGAAAATATGGTTATCTTGATAGTAATTTTGGTAAACTTTTATTCAAAGAAATGTAAAATCAATGTAGTACATCATTCTAAGAAATTTAACGAGAAATAGTTGTGCCTTAAGGACAATTTTGAAGAATTAGAACATATTCAGAAGAAATAGATGTATTCACATTTTCATTACATCTTCCGGCGCAACTTTTCAAAAAAAATTAAGCGTATATATTTGCCCACTTCCTATCTCGATGAACTCATAATCCCGTCACGTAAATTATAAAAATGTAATTTCGTTGATTTTAGCTGTAATATATTCTTATTCTTCTTCTGTCTTACCAGTATTAGGCCTGAGGCCTGTTCCGATCTCACCATCTCTTCCTCGACTTTCCCATATTTCTATTGCCAAGAGGATTATATTCCATTGCTTGTATTGGAATCCTTTCTGAGGGAATAACGGAGAACATGTTCTCTCCATTTTCCTGATCGCCTTTTAGGGTATTTGTTTTTCATTCCCCGCTCGTCCCCAGATTTCTTCATTTCAAATTTGATCTTCTCTGGGGTAGCCTAAGAAAGTTCATTTCTGAGGCTTCTAACAATAAGATTTCAATATTTTTCAATAAGAAACAATTTCTGAGCGTCCAGGATATCGTTGCATGTAGTAAAGTTGTTACAGGGGTGGTTTCATAAGTTTCCTGCCTTTCCAAGGTAGCAATCATCAATGGCAAAACCTTCTGAGCAGTAGACAGTCTTGTCTTGACTGTCATTGTAATGCAGCAATGTTGTAAGTTTGCAGCCGACATCTAAAGCAGGAATGGACTTCTATGGAAAGAGGTACTCGAGGAGGATGCGGTGCGTGAAATCGCATAGTGTTTAGCTTCTTCATGTCAATGCATCTGTTCTTACTGCACAAATTGCAAAGAATGCTGTAAAGGTCTGAGGCTTTAAGAAGTTGTACCATTCACCCTACAGTCCGGTCTAGTCGCCCAGCGACTACAACTACTTATCAAATCTCAAGAAAGATCTTCGCGGAAGAAAATTTTCAGATGAGTGTGAGGCGAAAGAAGAAATTTTTGACCATTTTACGAACAACACTTCAGAATATTTTTTTCAAAAGCATGGAAATGTTACTAAACAGATACAAATGTTACATTCTTTTCTTTGTATCACGAATAGAAATTAGTGAGGCAAGACACGTTGTTATGTTGAATTAGTTGTAATCTAATAAGGGTTATCCACGTGGGCGGTGCCCTCCTTCTGCAGACTTCAATCTTCAGAGGAGGACCTTGAATAAGTAAGCCTCACGAAACAGCAACAGAGATAGTCGAACGATCGTTAGCACGGCTGCACTTGAGATTCCTCGTGAGGCGTGACATGTGAGGTCGTAACGTCCCGGGATGACAAGGTGCTTAACGATCTAAAGTGGTTCAATTTCATTTCGCTTGACCGGGATGTTAATTGAAACGCTTTTTCATTCACAGTTAACGGCTGTGGAAACTCACTTGACCTTCCACTCGTGCTGCGTGCACCCGACAAGCGGAACGACCGCCTTGCAAAATGACTCCTCATGGGATTATTTTCTCGAATATTATTCCTTTTTTTTTCTTTGTCTTATGTTTTGTCAAGAACAGAGAGACAAGATCTTAAACGTGACATTGAAATAAAGATAAAAATATCATACTGTTCACGTGTTCATAATAATTTTAGTTCAAGAAATGTGTCATGTTGCTTGTAAGCGGTGTGCCTCGAATGGGATGTGCCAATAAAGCTGTTGTTGCTTAAATCAGCTTATAAAATAGTTTACATTTTTTTATTTAATTGGGGAAGGAAAGCTTGAAATTTTTCACCATGAACTTTGTGAGTTTCTCTTACCCTCATATCCCTTGTTTCAACGAACAGATCTCAACCAATGTACCAAATTGTTTCCAGCGTAGAATTGAGATATTCTATATAGAGGTATTATTAAATCTATATATTATTTACATTACATATTACCTACATTTATAGGTTATTAAGAGAAGACGTGTTGGGTTTGTACAGGGTGATTTTTAAAACTAGTGAACCTGCACCATTTATCAAATGTGGTGTGAAATAAATAGTGAACCTACACCAGTGAAAAGTTTGTATTAGATTTGTCTGAACATCTAGAGTACTGTAGGCTATGATACATTACCGTAATCATTAATTCATTTAAAAAATAATTAATCTGTTCACACCCATATTTTATCAAAATTTAACAAAAACAAAACAGTTCATCAAAGCGAGTAGTTTAATTGCGTGCCACCAGATGGATTCAACATTCTTGGCACAATATTTCGAATTGTATGTATACATTTAAATTATTGTTTTATATACATTTGTTTTATTATACGCATTAGTTTCTTTCTTCATTATTTCCATGATATTTTGAAAATAATATATCATCCCCTCAAGCAGTTCAATTTTTCGTGAATATCTCAAAAACGTAAGAAAATCGGCCGAAGTGAATCCTATTTTTCTGAAAGCTCATTTCCTACTAAATGCGTTGTTATTCTTTCCGACAGCGAAATCAGACATCCATTAATTAGAAGACAAATTGGAAAATGTGTTCATAGAGATAAATTCAAGCAAAGAAGCAAATAAAATGTATTTTACAAGAGATTATTTAACTTTATTTTTGCACAGTTTTTATTTTATTTTATTGTTTTGAAAACTACTGTGCAGACGAATTGAGTCAATCACGGATTATTGAAAAATTTCTACATATATTTCAAACTCGACGTATTGCGTGAATCTTCCATTATAATTTTAAATTGTTATATTAACGTAACTAAATTAAATACAATCCAACATGAATACCTAAAACCTACGAAATCTGAGAAATGATGAAGTTTAAATGGAATATTTCAATTTCACGAATTACGAAATCGAATATTTTAGAAATTACTAGAACTTCGGTAAGTAGAAAATATTGATAAGTTCTTTGTCACTTGAAATATCGAGATTCCGTTGGTCGACACTGCCATTGCCAATCTTATATTAAGAATTTATAGCAGCAATTGCAACAGAAGGCAATATACTCGTATTGTCCGTGACTACGGAAGACGTGGTCTAATTGAAAGAGTTGCTCCCACTAGCCTTTTAGCTGGAAGGCTGAAGACTTCCTCGCGACGGGAGCAATGGCGCACGCCTTCCCTAATGCGAGACCGCAGAGCCATTCACGGCAATCTGATTCACCCACCTCTACGGCTCCATCATCTTTTGTTCATGAGGCGTGATGGTACAACGACCTTGCTTTTCAATAGAAAATCCTCGGTGCGTCTCACCAATGCACAAAGACTCCTAAGCATCAAATCTCAATAATGATTGCGTAACAAAATTCTGCCGACCTACATAGTTCAGACGTTGCTGTGGCAACCCTGTGAGCATCTCCAAATAATTATAACTGTCCTATATTTGAATGAATAAACAGAGACGTTTTCTAAAACAACATTAATTTACTTTGATTTTTTATATGTAGTTACTAGATAGTGATTCCTGCAATCATAATACGCATGATCCTTGCCAAGCCTTTTTCTATTTCATAACGTAGTGCAACATTTTCCGCCGAAGTTATTCGTAAATACACATGGTATACTTTCTGCTTCAAAAACATGGGTACAAAGGTTTCAAAAGTTCTACGATCACCAAGTTACCAACATAAACGTTCTTAATTTTATAAACTTTGTCTTTGTTCTCTCGAGATCTGTCTCGACACGACAGTGATTTCTTCGATATGTAACTTCAGTGGTTGTTCGGGTCTTGCATTTATAACAATTTTACATCAACTAATCTAAATTTTAAATGTAAAAAAACTGTTCTTCGAATTACTCGTAGAACATTTCATTCATTATTAAAATTATTAGGAAAATAAAATTAAATTTTGATCACGAGCTATGTGAATACATTCTAATAAATGCGTAACAACGTTCACACATAATATTTGTTTAAATGTTTATTATAAGGAGAACAAACTTTTATTCGGATTTTTCTACACTTTCTTTTGTGTTATTAAAGCAACTATTTTACGTCATTTTCCCAATTTCTTACCCGCTATGATTTGACTGTGATTTGACTTATATATGTGTGTGTCCATATTTACATAATTATTTTTCAACAATTGTTTCATCGAATTAACAAAGACCAAGAATCAGTTCTCTGACCTGATTCTGCACTCTATACCCCATCCCACTGACCCCGTTTCAAGCCTCTTAAACCCTGAGAGGAGCACGTTACAAATGCAGTACCGAGCGGCGGGACGAATCATCCGGCGTCGCAGGCCGTCAGCCGCGCCGTGTCGAACGCGCAGCGGTGGTGACTCATTTGCAATACGCGCGCGGCCAGGGATCTCCTCCTGTGCGAGCGGCTCAGAATATCTTTGGCCCAGTACTGTCCACGTCGGTTACACCCCCTAATCAGTGTCCACAACAATGGTCATTCATTTGGCAATCGTGAAAATTTCCCCACTACTCATTATTTTTCAAATGGAGTTTAAATAGGATTTGCATATTTTCGGAGCGAGTAAATGATTTTAATGTCTGCTACTAACCGCTTGAACTTTTTAGTGAGCATTCTGATTTTTTTCCATGAAAACAAACTGAATGTCTAGTCAATATTGTCATGAAAGAATCGTAAAGTACTGCGCGTGCCCCGGGTAGCAATAGGTATGCCCGCGGCTGCCCAGGGCGGTGGCCCTAGGGCTTCTATTTTGAGAATTTTGAGGAATGCGACATCGATGTTGATGTTTTCAAAGCATCTATTTTAATAAAATCGTTGGTGTTTTTAATATTGACTTTTTGGAGCCGATGTTTGTTAACATCAATGTTGTGTTTCGATGCTTTTAAGTAGTTCATATTTTTTAAATGAGAAAAGTACCATCATAACAAAATTTTTAAATAATTTTCACACATTCATTAATTGAATATTCTTCAGACCCAAGTGACCAAGGATTGAAAATAAACAAAATCGAGTGCTCGCCTATGTTATTTTTGAATGATCGAATCAGATAATGAAAACTTTGTTAATTATCGTGAAGTTGTCTGTCAGATTTTTTCAGATAAATCTCAGTGAAAAATTAATAAACGAGACCACTTTCACATTAAATGCCCCCACGTGAACATCGATGGTTTTCGGCCGATGTTTTATTAACATCGATGTTTTTAAGTTTGAGCGGCGAAGTTTTGTTGTCGATGTCGCAACCTTAGTTCAGAGCGACGTTGAATCTCTTGCAGTTCTGTCAGGTGAACATTCTCTGCAAACAGTTCGAAGTGGTTTCGTCCAAGTATTGATAGCGTCAGTAGTTCTCTCAGATACATGCCCACCTAAACATTAAATTGATCAGTTTAAAATTATGTATGACGAATGTGGAAAAAAATTGAGGCTACAAGCACAAATGTGATATAATCAACATTTAATTGTAATTTGAGTTTAATGTTTTAAGGACATACCCCGCACAAAATATATTAATCTCAACCTGTTTCAGTGTGTAGCCTTTAATGGTTGCCATGTAATTCAAAAAGAAATGTTTTAACAGTAAAAATATTTCTGTGACAGTATGTGCAATATTAGGACTAGCAAAGTATACTACCAGTTGATTACTGTTATATACTCGTAACTGTTCTGATATATGTTTTGATGAAGATGACCCAAGGCGTGCATTAGCGTAAGAGGGGCACGAATCGTTTAATTGACAAGTGAAACCGAGACCATCTTCGCTTTGGCAGCACAGTCTGAAAAAAAATGTTAAGAATGCCCTTGGTAAATAGGGATATTGTACTTTCACAATTTCAGTTTCGATGATTAGAACTTCCTGAAGTACGTAAATCTGAAATCAGGTATCTGATTATAAAATTATGGATATTGGCAGGAAAAAATTAACTTTTCCAGCAGTTGTCATGAAACTCTTCAGGGTGACAATCTGTAGCATCCCCACCCCCTTCAATTCGCATCCTGAGATGATACTAGGTTGGAATAGATAAATAGAATATTTGCAGTAATGATCTAACTTTCAGTTCTCAAGCGT
Organism: Gryllus longicercus; assembly: GCA_038098605.1. Taxonomy (NCBI): domain Eukaryota; kingdom Metazoa; phylum Arthropoda; class Insecta; order Orthoptera; family Gryllidae; genus Gryllus; species Gryllus longicercus. The sequence goes on along the minus strand of JAZDUA010000188.1, from coordinate 1,162,952 downwards.
GTCCGTATATTTTCTCAAAGCAATAGTGTCCTATCTTTCACAAAATAATTCAATCTGTCATTTTTAAAACCGTTACGAACTGAAGTATGTAACACCTGAGTAATGTTGAATTTTAAAAAACTTCACTTTTGCAAAAAACGCTCAGAAATGAATATTCTGAAATGTAAAATATGTATGAGCCATTTCCTCTTAATACATAATTCGGGGATGGCCCACTATCGTGCTGAAAGCATTAATTGTCGTTTATTCGTCGAACTCGTCGTGTCAGAGGCGTCGATGATAAGACCGTCGCGATACCAGCAATCGTCGTAGACGAGGGCCTCAATATTTATTCTTTGCCCTTGAGCCGATCACATCAGTCATCCTCCCAGGACTACCAAGTCACCAACAAGATAACAGTGACGACTTGCAATTACGATTTGAATATTATGCGACATATTGTCCTATTTCTTGTCTCATCGTGTCAGAAGCGTCGGTGATGCCGCACCAGCGATACAAGCGCACCAGCGATACGAAGTATACGTAACATACGAGCGATACGAAGTAAAGTAAGCATCCTATACGAGAGATCTGTTGTTCTGCCAAACTCACGAGCACATAGACAATGACAGTGACCACTTGCAATTACGAACTGAATAATCTTAAGGAGGAGGAATTTTCAATTCAATTATGGCGTTCCTCTGTCGTGTGCTGTTAACATTATTGAGACGGAGATCTTGCGGGAGTACAGATCAAGTGGTGACTCATTGACAATTCTCTCAGTGGCAGGGTACATCCTCTGCGAGCATTTCGGAATCTCCTCGCCCGACTGTCGGCCACGTCAGCCGCCCACCCAGATCGCCCGCGACGAGCGTGTAAATCTTCCGGTTGCGGGTTCCACTTGGGTGTTCGGGGAGTATATCATGATCAGAGATTCCGGTTTGTAATAAAAGCGCACATCGCAAAGAACGAGATCGATAAATCAGCATTCACTGCGGGGCCGGTACTGGAAGTGTCTGGAAACGAGGGAAGGAGATCGAAAGATCGAGCGCAAGAAACTCAAGTCGATGGCTACAGCCAGAAAAAAACTTTTTTTTGGGGGTGCCGGAAGGGTTCGCGTTCTAACCACGCGTTGATGTTGCCAGCGGAAATCGTATGTATCAGATATTTCGTGGAGATTTCGTAAGTCCCGAACAGAAGAATTCATGTGACTCGGATTCCGAGGACAAGAACTTGTGAGAAAATATGCGTGGGCGGAAGAACAAAGGGTGTTCATGAATAATCGGTACAGAGTCACCCGGGCCAGTGAGTCACCTTACTCTCCTGAGGTTTGGTGTCTCTTGATATATGAGACAGGGATCCGTGGGGCTACATGAACGATTGAGATGATTAATCGGTTATTAGAGAAGTTATCGTGTTCATTCCACTGTTATTTCTATGACACTTTGCATGACAAGCAACTGGATAATGTTGAAACATCTTTAGATATTGGAGATGAATATTTTATGATTCTAAGGTGAGCAAAAAGTAAGTCTACTGGTGATGTACAAGTCTTTAAAAAATCATAACTCTTCCACGGAATTTTGTGACTTATCTGAGATCACTTGTTAACACTTGAGAACACTTCATAAGTAAAGATGAACATTATTCGCGAACATTATGATTACGAACAGGTTTTAGTATAATTGTCACATTTTTGTATTTTTATTGATATTATAAGATAAATGCCTGTATTATTACCTACAGAGAATTTTACAACAAAACGCAATTTGTTTCGTATTAAAACGATCAACAGCTAAGGAGATACAGAGGACGCAACTTATTTTATGTAATACACAATATAAATACGATAAAACTAAATGTTATCTTTTAATACGGTTAATTAGTACTGGGATTTCCGTTCAGAAGTTAATAGAGGCATGTAAGATACCTATTCTCTGTTCATAAAATATTACACAATCGATTGAATTATTTAGTTTCAAACGTAAAGATTATATTGTATTATAATCGTAATTGTCACTTTTTCGTTGAAAATATTTTCTTGGAATTTCTTCAGGTACATCTATCAGACTGTTCAGGGATTAGATGAATAGAGAGCCCTTTAATTTGGCAACGCATAACTCTTTAGAATACTCCTCCTTGCACTGTCTATTTTTTGCCTTTATTTTGTCGGTATTTTTCTTGCCCAGAAGTGTTTTTTAAGAAAATATTTATTTCTCCATTCAGGTTACTGATAATAATGGTAAAGCAGAGGATGCCAAAAAAATGTATTATTTTAAGGTCTCGTTTTATTACGACTTGGCGTCCTTCCACATTTCGCGCGTAAGCGTGCGGTCGGAGAACGGCTTTCTCGTTGCTGTAATGCAAAAGCCTCTCTCCTCCCCCATCCCGCTGGCCATCGTCGCCGGAGGTGAGGGCCTCGAGGCCGCTGTCTGAACGTCGCGGCGGGGCGTGGGAGGAGGAGGAGGGGAGAGGAGGGCTCCGCGCCGCCGCCACGTCTCCTCCCCCCCCCCCCGCCTCTTCCCCTTACTCTACCGGCGACCTCACGGAAGCGGGCCGCAGGAACTACGCCGCGCGGGCGCTCGGGACGGCTTCACGCAGAACGCTTTGCGACGCACGGTTATCGCACGAGGAGACAAAAAATGAAGAACGGGAAAGAAACCCGTGCCTAGGCCGTAACAGGAAGAACTATTTAGCTGTATTCTGACTGATAACTACTTGCTGCTACTGAGTTAGTAGTACGTAGCGATGGATCTTATAACTAACTGATTGTAATTACGTTTCACTATTAATTATAATTTTAATACATTTAATTACAAAATCGTAGGGTTGGGAAGTAGAATAGAGTAGTCTAGAGAACTTACAAGAATACCAGTGCTTATTAATAGTGTACGAAAGAAGCATAGTGATGTATGGTGAAGTAAAATGAGATAAACAATGATAAATACTCCTACATTTAGAATGGTATGCATTAGTTTACTAGCATTCACTAGCAAGGTATTGTTTATTTATTTACTTTTTTTGATGAGTCACGTAGTCCATTCAAACATTATCCCGTTCATGGTCATTCTTCTCTCATTATCACACGCTCCTACCATCGTTCATTTAATGAAATGCAGTGACAAATTATCACAGTGATCACCTGCCAAGGAAAGGGAATTATATGAATGTGTAGGCCTCCATCCTCGCGTAAACAAAAGCGCGACAATCATCATCGACATCATTATCATTACCGTACAAGTTTTGAAAGACATATAGTACAATATTTGGAAGCAAAAATGTATGGTAGCCATTCCCTCCGCCCCAGCCGCTTTGTCGGCGCTCGCCCGCGCCGGAGGTCGGGCAGATATCGCTTGACCGGCGCCGCGCCTCCGCTGCTCCGCCTTTCTCCGCGTCGCGCCTCGCCGCCCCCGCCTCGCCTCTGCGCCCACCTCGCCCTCGCGCCTGCCGCCGCCCCCGACCAGCCCTCGCCCACGCTTCTGCCATAACACCCGTCCCAGCCTCCGGCCCCCGCCTCCGCCCTGCTCACACCCAAGCTTCCGCCCTCGCTCCTACCATCGCCCCTGGCCCTCGCCCAGCCTCGCCTTCGCCGCCACCTCCGCCCCCACTTCCATCCCCGCCCTCGCCTTCAATCCCGCCTCCGACCCCGCTCCCACCTCCGCCACCGACTGCCCACCGCGTTCCCCCACTGCACGCAGCCCGGCCCCTGCTTCTGCCATCGCCTCCGCCCCCAGCCCCGCCTCCGCCCTCACTTCTGCCATCACCCTTGCCCCTCGCCCAGGCTCGCCTTCGCCGCCACCTCCACCCAAACTTCCATCCCCGCCCTCGCCTTCAATCCCGCCTCCGACCCCGCTCCCACCTCCACCACCGACTGCCCACCGCGCTCCTGTCGTCGCCCCTACCGCACACAGCCCGGCCCCTGCTCCTGCCATCGCCTCCGCCCCCAGCCCCACCTCCACCCTCACTCCCGCCATCGCCCTTTCCCACGCTCTTGCCGTAGCACCTGCCTCTTCTCCGCCACCCACACCCCTCCCCCGCCCACGCCTCGCCTTCGCCGCCATCTCCGCTCGCACTTCCACCCCCTCCCTAGCCGCCGATCCGCCGCCGACCCCGCCCTCGTGTGGTGCGTGCACGTTTACGGACGCCGCGCCTCTGCGGAGCTGAGAGAAGCCTGCGACGTGGACAGGAAGGCAGTCAGAAGCTACAAACAAATTCATTGTTATTAATCATCTGCTCTTTAAAGAAATGGTACTTCTAATGTTTACATTTTCCGTAAGGAGTAGAGAGAAAGGTATGTACTGTTGAGCGAAAAAAACGGCAAATTTTCGGCAGAAAAATCTCTTATTATAGGGCCCTAGTAATGAAAAAGTGCTAAATGTAGAAAAAATCAGTATTACGTGGTGTAGCCAAAATATGTGTTTTGAGGGTCCTTGATACCGAAAAATCGAATGACGGCAAAACGTCTGTCCATATGTGCACAACACTACCGGTTAAACCATACAGCAGATATTTTCCAAAATTGATAGTCCCCAATCGATATGGGTGACGTCATGGCCCCTTGAATTTGAAACCGGTATTTCAATTTTGGGGGGTACATTACATGAAGCCCCTGTATCATTTTTCAAGTATAAAATAATTGCTCCATTTTTGAATATTTTTTGTTGTTGCAAAGTGTGAAGGACATTTAAGAGAATTGTGCACGTCTCATGTTCGTTGAAAACCCTGATTTTTCGAAAATTGCTTAAGTTAAAACGTTTTTCGAAGTCTTCCTGCGACTAAAATATTAAAGATAGAGGTTTTTCCTTTCATGAAATCTGTTACGTAAGATAGATTATGAAATAATGTAATGTACAATTTTCCGAAAATTTGAGTACTTTTGCGTAATTCTGCGTGCAAATACGGAGAAGAATGTACGTGCTATTTTAGCACCACTAGTTTCTTATACGAAGGTAATACGAATTATTGAAACTAACGACCGATATCACAAATAACGGATTCGGTTGATTATTGTCTTGATTTACTTATTATTGATTACTTATTATTGTTATTATTATCTAATTATTTTTTTATTGATTATTGTCTCGATTTACTTATTTCAACCTCGTCCGTTATTTACTTAAGAACTATAATGATGAATGAGTTTTATAGATCGTATATTGTCCCTTACGTTTACATATTATATTAACATTAGGGTGACTTACCAATATTTATATTTTTTCAATCACAATGGTGACAATGTAAATCTTGATTTGTCATTAATGTTAATATAGTACGAATCCAAAATCCGAAAGTTATGCTATTCTGCCTGTAAAACTACTTGGTCGTTGAGGTAGTGTCGTTGTAATATTACTGACAGTGACACACAATACATACAACAGAAGTTCAGTAAGAACATTCAGTTAGTTCAACATAACATAACGTAAACCCCATGAGTTGCCATAGTCTGCAGTCAGTATTTGTATCAATTTCGTTACATCAGAAGGAACAAAACTACATCAATGTTCCTTGTCACTTAGTGTATATTTTTATTCAGTTTTACCCCATTAACATTAGTTATACGTATCAGTAAATCTTCTAATGAAATAAGTTGTGACGAAAAACTTATCTTCCTTCTTTCTGACATGAGATCTCACTCGTCATGAAGTATGTGAATTTGTCACCGTATTTTATTCAATGTGGTAACTCGAGCACTAGGACTTTCAAAATATCAAAACAGAAATTGTATAAAAATTTGTTTAAAAAGTCTGAAAACAAGACAAACCCTTTCGTGATGGAGGGCAACGCCGATGGTGAGCCGGGGGCTTTGGCACCGGGGGGTTCCTGGAAAATGAAGGTGAAGGTGGCAGCAATGGTGGTGATTGTGGTCTCGCTGATCTAGTCCGTAATCACGTTCGTCTGGTTTGTTTGCCTGAGACGCTTAGGGCTATTCTCTATTCTTCCACCCGAACAAATCACGTGCTTTTTCTGCTTCACACTTTGAGCACATATTCAACAATCGACTCAATCTCCTCTGTAAACGTAAACACACGAGCATTATCTCTGTACCTCTTTGATCATCTCTTTCTGAGAATTCAAACGTATACATATACTTATACCCATTCATGCATGACGCATCAATCGCAATTCTTGAAATAAATAATTAATAATGCATGATTCATAACAACGCAACGCCGTGCGAGTTCACTCTCATTTTTATCCCGATTCCTTAAGAAAGATACCGCTACATTGAAATATGGTCTGCTTTCCAAATTAAAATCGCGTCAAATGTCACAGTATCTCGTTTGACATGTTAATTGTCCTTCTCTGTCTAGAGAAGGAGAAGCATGCGGTTTGCGTCAAGCTAGAGATGGAGGCGCTGGGTCGGGAGAATGAGGAGGCGGCGGCGGCGGCAGGAAAGAGCGACTGTTGGCCGTCGTGCGGGAGGTGGGGGCGGCGGAGCAGACGGCGTGTGTGCGCGCTCGCTGCCCTACAAACGAAGCGACCGGCGAAAGTTTCCGCCTCCCGGGAGCACGCCGGGCAGCGGCGGTGGCGGTGGGGGCGGCGCTGGCGACGGAGACGGCGGCAGTGGTAATGGGAAGGGGGGGGAGGCGATGCCGACGCTGGCTCTGGTGGTAATGGGGGCGACGACGTGGGGAGACGGCGGCGTTGCTGAGGACAGTAGTGGTGGTGGATACTGCAATAATGACGCTGATGGTGGTGGTGAGAGCGTTAGTGCTGGTGGTGGAGATGTTTTTTTGTTGATTGATTAGTGATTCCAGGCTCGTCAACTGATAATATCATTAGTCCACAAGTGTATTAAATGTTTTTTTTATCGGCGGACTTGCCGGTAATTTTCCCCCGTGTGGTAGCAAGATATCGCGCCCACATACGCGTCAGATTGCGGGCATCGCCCCACCCGGGAAAATCTCTATGCTCCCGCCCGGTCTTTCGGCAGGGATGAGGATAGGACAAGGAGTAAGAAGGAAAGATCGCGCGCGATCCGTGGCCCGTTTGCTAGGGTACGCTCGGGCATTCACTTGGTGTTGATAGGAGAAAATACGGAAAGCTACTGACCAGAGCAGCCAGCCGTTAGACATCTCCCACAGACAGCGGTTGAATTCGACTTACTTATGTAGCGCGGGCCAACGTGCCACCGTCGAGACGTGAATGCTAGGACCTCCCAGATAGAGTCACTGCAGTGATATCAATTCATGCCCTGAGCCACCTAAACCGATGGTAGTAGCGCCGTAGGTGAGGTTGGTGGTGGTGGTGGTGATGGTGGAGGCGGCGCTTGTGGCCCTGGTGACGGTGATGGCGGTTGTGGATGTGGAGAGCAGCGGAGGCGCTGGGGAAGACGGTGACGGCGACGTTAGCTGTGGTGGAGGCAGCTGTTGCGGCGGCGTCGTTGGCAGCGGAGATCTTGGTGACCTCCACCCCCTCCCATGCAATCACGACGCACGCCGGTCTGCGCTCATGTAGACCCCGTCGTGATCCCCTCGCCGCCCAAGGGTACACAACAATATTGAGAGTTACCTGTACGACTTTTTTTTTGTTTACTGGCCAAAATAGTAAGTCGATGAAGACCCTGCCCTGCTTAACATTTATTGTCTAGTGAAAAATACCAGATGCGGAGAGAGCCACATATATCGTGAAAGGCAGATATGATGATGGCTGCTATGAGTTATTTTTTCAATAGACTTTTGTAAATCTATTTTTCTTTGGCTCTTTCTCAAAAGTGAATGCAAGAGTAAATAGTTATAGGAATCATCTCGTGGATGTTCATGATTATACGCGCCACTTATCGGTACTATGCCACAGCCAGAACCATTACTATCAATCCTACTGCGATAGCAGTTTTGTAAAAACGTCTTTGACCGAGAGCTTAAGACCCGTTAGTTTCGAGATCTTCAAGATCACATAAAAATACAAGTTCCAGACTTCCTGTACGAGAAATCTAGCTACCGATTGCTTTGATCCGTCATTTTCGAGTTTTCCTCCCACCGATTCCTGATAGCTGGAGCAGTACCCTAAACAACGAGACAACAACTGTGTGCGATCTTTCCGTCTAAATCTCGTCCTCATTCCGAGTGGAAGGAATTTGCACCCTTCATCTTCTTTTGGATCATTCACCACTGGTTAATACAAATCGACGAGAAGAGACGAGGATCCATGAGAAGCACCGACTAGCGGTGAGTCTTCGGAGACTCGAATTGGTCATCTTACGACCACGCGAACGTGCAACTGTACCCTCAGCGGCCCAAACATATTTTCACGGGAGTAAGTGCACATGACATTTTTTTTTTTTTTTGAGAGGGAGATCAGCATTTTCATGCTGAATCCATTTTTACACCCCAAGGTTGTTTGCCCTGGGGAATAATAATAATAATTATTATTATTGTTATTATTATTATTATTATTATTATTATTATTAATCTACTTCACGATTAAAAATGTTATGAGTCGGTTGAATATAAAATCTACTCCAGGTTGCAACCAGCTCCTAAGGAGCAGATCTAGGCACTGTCGGTGCCTCCACAATACTTTGCGCAAAATATGGGCTGTTTCCAATAAAGCAGGCGTATAGTGACTGTGGATGTCTTAATATAACTAAACACGATTTTTTGTACTTCCCAGTTGTATATCTAGCGCAACGACCTTTTTTACACCCCAAATCCAGCTGACCTTGTTTTCCTAACTCTGGGAAACGTCTTAAGACGTGTTTCTGCTTTTTTGTTTACTACGTTCTGATCGCATCGTTCGTCCGCATCTGCAAGTACACAAGACTTTTCTCCATATCCATAACAACAATATCCTGTTTGTTTGTTGCTGTTATATGATGAACTTGGAGTTTTTGGTCGTACTGTATTGTCACAATGTTCTGTGAACTACCACATACATAGAACATATTTGGTTCTGGGTGTACATTATATATCTCTCAATAGAAGTAAAAAAGTGTGCTTTCGCATAACTCCGACTTCGTGTGTCTTGCACAAACTGAGAAAATATGATCAAATTATGTAAATTACGTTTTGTCTAATTACATAGTGAAATTATGTTTTTGTCTAAAAATAATTATATTTTAATTTTAGAAACTGTGATTTTTACTCATGTGAATGAAGATAGTCGTTTGAATAAAGACAGACTAATTTTTTTCAAGACATTCACTCGTAGATGAATAAGTTTTTATACACATAAAACTAGAGGCAGTCTGAAACGGATCTCGAGAGACTTCTTGGAAACCATCCGAGAATTAAGATGTAGCGGCTGTCGACCGTTTGCAAACACACAGGGAGAGGCCGTGCTGCGGGCTCACGTCTCTATTGCAGACGCGGCTCGCACTTATCTCGTTGCTGGAGCGGGTTACTGATGCAGGTTGCATCAGTGGCGGCTGTTCATATATCATACACGTTTCGAGATAGTGAAGCCTCGCAAATTTGGCAAGTAGAAGCGACTATTTCACTTGAATTTTAATCACCACGTTTCTGTGCAGCAGATATTTTGAGGATTTTGATGAATCTTTGAGGATCCCTTTGGATGTCTGCATCTGATATCTCGTATTGTGAGTCCTAAAACAGTTCTGTTGAGTTGTAAAACATTCTATGTAGAAAAGGAAGTTTTGTAATGCGGTAGTATTTGTTAGGTGCTGGAAAATATTATTTTTCGGGGTACAATAAATTAATCTTGCATTTGAAGTTCCGTCATTTATTTATTATAAAGACATTTTCATGGTTCAAAGAGGTACCTAAAGATCTTTGAAGATGACGTTCAAAACAAGTAAGTTATTACAAATAAAGTTCACTGGGTGTCAGGTTGCGTTAATGAACAAACGTAGATTATTGAAAAGTCATTGATCGAGAGGCTGACTCCGTGGGCAAAATATATTTATTCTAATTTTTTTCCGAGATTATACTTATCCAGATAATGTTACAAAGAGGTCCATTTTAGCATCCTATTACACAACGAATAAATATTTATTACGAATGTAGTTACATTACCCGAATTGGGCAATACTAGTTACAGAAACCTTTGGAGTCATGGATTCAGGGAGGATATGTGAATCAGCAAACGCGAAGTAATTACGTGTTACTCAACCTATTTGTTATGGATACAACTTAAATTGGTATCAAGATAATATCGATCATGAGGCGGCTCGTAATACGCGTCTCTTCTTTTCTAAGGCCTGTGTCACATGAGCGTTCTGTAGATTAACACTACGTCTTAAGCGGAGCTGCCAAAGCGCTCGTGTGCCGTTTCGAATTTATAGATGTAGTGTCGCGCGTGACTTATCGCGCCTCAACGCAATGCTCGTGTGCAGGGGCCCTAGTCTGACAATATCGCTGCGCTAAGCAATCCACCACCGAATATTCTCTTATTTCAGTCTTTCGCGTAACGAATATTTTCCTCACGCGGTGGATTCAGAAATTAATTTGGTCCAGTTTGCGTCATCCGCTTGAAGCGGAAAAGTCTCGTTTGGATTAGTAACAACGTACTTCTCAACGCATTTAGATTGAGTAACACAGGAGAAGAATTTAATGTTTCATGAAAATGATACGGGATTCCATTTCAAATGTTGCGCCGTTGCACGATGGTTTTTGCAGTATCGCCTCTTACCATATATTGCACCTATTCGACTCACTGATACATTATACTGAAAACCTTTTAAACCACTACATAAGTGATAGTAACCACAGCTTATTATTATTATTATTATTATTATTATTATTATTATGCCTGATCGTGATTAATTAAAATATCTATTTACATTGAAACTTGAAAAGCACTCACATTTACTCATTACTTTTAAAACATGCGCTATTGTTTACTGATTTCTCCTGTTTTTTAACAATAATATTTTAATGTTTACTCTTTAGGAAATTTAAAACATGTAATTAAAAATAAAACTATGTCTTTGAGGAAAACTATTTAATTTCTTAAGAAGAAAATAGAAACTGCACTCTTGTTTGATTTAAATACCATTTCCAACTTCTTGTCAGGTGCATTCCCTGCTATTCTTTCATAAAATATTAATGTTCATCATGTTGACAATGTTTGCTCAAATTCCTTGAATAACTGTAGACTATTAAACAACGTAATTCGCGTTGACTTAACTATTCGCGAAAGTTTCCAGCGAGGCGTTGCAACATTCGTCTAACTTCGACTATCTCCACGAATGACTCCCTCATGCGTCTCTCCACCGCCAGCTCCAACTCACAAGTGGCTGCCATTTTCAGTTCTTCTTATCATGTATAAAATGGCTAATCATAGAGTCAGGAATATCTACTGTGCTAGTGAACATTCCAAAAGCCCCGAATTGATTCATATGAATAAAGTGAGGAGGTAAAGACATAATCATGGATCATTTTAGCATCCAGGGTCAGATAAAATTCCATCCTTGCATCGTGGTACAGTAGAGTCGCGGTGATCTAAGCATCAATAATCCGAGATTCCGTGCAATCCGAAGTGGCCTGATGTGCGAACAAGCGACAAAGCAAACAAGAGACGATGATCAAGATCTGAATCTTGAGGGGTAGGGCAACATTATGCCGGTCTCGTTTGCGGTGGTAAGTGCCAGTGCCAGCGTTTCTGCTACAGAGACCACATTGCCCTCATGTACATGTACTATGTGTGTATGAAGGTTTTATAATTTTAATACTATTTGCACATTACATTTCATTTCGTTATACGTTGCAAATTCCCTTATATATTTTCCTTTTCTCAGTCCCAATTTCCTTAGATTATCGCAACACTACAGTACTTTTATTTCAAAATCACTAATGTAACACCTTTAGAGCGCTAATTTCTGATTTTTGTACACCTCCACCTCAAGGGAGAACTTCAAGAACAGTTTCATTTGTAAGACAAAGCGTACCAGTTATTCCACGATTAAACCGGATGCGTATGTGTGTGTCAAAGGGAAGGTGGAGTGTAGACAGTGCACGTGCGAGAGTGTCGCCCACGGCAACATGTCTTGCGAGCACGTTTCCACCCGCACTCACGTTTACTCACGCGCTGGCGCTCACGCAGGCACGCGAGCATTCGCACAACGCGTGCGAACCGCCGCCCACGCCCACAAGCGCCTTTTCGAAGGCGCAATCACCCACACATGCATATACATGCGCACGCAGGGGACGATCCACCAACAGTTCGTGCTCACGCGCACTCACCCACGCGGTCTCCAGAGAATACCTGAGCACGCACGTTTATATGCACAAGAGCGAAAACCGAAACACAAAGATTGGAGATGAGCATATCGAGAATCGTTCTCTACTTTGTTTAAAAATAAAAGAAACATCATCTACCCATTCTTTCTCTTAAATCCTTCGTTATTATGGATTACTACAAAATTTCTCTACTGCCACCATAGAATTTATTTGTTTTTTTTTTTTTTTTTCACATTTATTGGTTTTCTTATGTTTAATCGAAGAGAAAATTAATTTCTACTCGCTCTCAGAGAAAACCTGAGCACCTACGTATATATGCACAAGAGCGAAAATCGTAATGCAAATGACTGAAAATTCACACGCCGATATTCGTTCTTAAGTTTGATTAAGGGTCCAAGATATATCAACCACAATTTTTTCTCTCTTATATCTTTAATCATTATGGATTACCTCAATATCTCTGCTGCCACAACGGAATTTAGTTCTTTTTTTTCAAAATTATTATGTTTTGTTATGTTTAATTGAAAAGAAAATCTACTCAAGAATTTCCTTTTCGTTTAACGGTGAATGAAATTCTTTTTAGTTGTACCTTATCATGAAGGAAGTTAACGGAAACATTTTCCTTTCATTTAATTGGTTAAGAGTGAATGACGTTGAGAAGTTTAGTAAATATATTTAAAACGAAATTTAATGAAATATTAATGGTGTACAGCAGGAATAATGCTGTTGAACAATACAATTCAAAAATAAAGACGCACACTGGTCAAGAACAAGCAAAATACTCACGTATAACATTGCTCTAAATTAAATATTTTGGCGATCTTTATGAGTACTGCAATAAACAAATATAAATACAGTACAATAGTTCATTAAATGGTAATAATAACAAAAAAGTTAATTTCCAAAACACATCACGTTAATAAAAATTTTATGGCAGACAGTCTCTTTTTGGAGCATTCTTGTCACTAGAGTCAGCTGTGTCCAAAGCCATGACGCACTGGCTGTGCGATTTCAGTCGTTATGCGCAATATTAGAACATTCGGAATAACAGAATTACATATTATAATTGTTAGACAAAATTGAAACTGTCTCATTTTTTTGTATTTTATTCGATTTCTTAAGACTAACGAAATCAAAGAAACCCCTCAAGTGATCAGAGGGTGCACGGTTTTCTTTCAACTTCTGTGCGCACTAGAAATTAGTTATATACTACATTTTATTATCATAACAATGAATTTTGGTTCGACAACAAAAAAATAGTTTCCTTATATGTATTGTGACGGAGCGAGCACGTTGAGCGTCAAACGAAACGTAAAAAGCTCGTTAACAGTCGTGAAGTAGCTCAGAGTTTGCATTCGCGGTTTTTGGGCGCCAAGTGAGATACAAATTTGGCTTTTTGGCAGGCAATGACAGCGGATCAAAGTGGGTAAGACGGAGTGGACGAGTTGTACGGGCAGAGAGAGACGGAGCGGAGCGAGGCAGAGATGTCGGGAATGTAAGTAAAATTGCGTATTTTTTACCAACATGCAGAATTTAATTTTTAAATTATTAATAAGTGTGAAAAAGAAATACCCGGACACCACCGGGCTACTTCAGTTTGGTTATTTTACAGTTACAATAGAGTTGGTTGCTTAAGATATATTAGCACATGTGATTGTTAGAATAACTACTCCTGGTGCTGTTGTTGGAAGTGATCATAGGAGATTGATGTGTTGTTTCTTGAATTACTTTTCTTACAAAGAAAACTGAATTTTCTGACAACCATTTGCTTTCACAAAAACTCCAGTTTTACAAGATTAATTTTTCAAACATTTCGTTTAAAATAGTATTTGTAATTTATTTTTATAATGTGTGTTTAAGTAAAATTAAGTGAGTTTTATTTTCTTGTGCCTCAAAACAGAAAATCGAAAAAATTCAAAGTGTTTTATTTCGGAATCAATTCTTTCAAACTAGACATTTTTGCCACGCCTTTCGACGGTTAGCTTTCCTAAATACTACGAAGTACCACCTTGAAGAAAATCCGGAAGTTGTAAGCGTTTCTAATGCTGATTGTTGTTATGAAAAGAGCAGGAAGGGTGGAGGTTCCTCCTCAAGCATCAAAGCCTCGGTGAGTGCTTAATGATGTGGGACACCCTCTTCCCTTAGCCGGTTGAGCGGAACAGATACGAATCCGCGTGTTTCGCACTTCATAGGTTAACGGCAGAGTTGAATGTAGATACTGCGGAACTCCCTAGCACAAACTTATATTGCCCCCCCCCCTCTGGAAAAAAAATTTTCAGATGTGCAAAAAAATATTACTGTCTAGCTACGTTTTAAATACAAACTTTTCAGTATAATCTGTCTGTGCTTGTCGCGACAGCCCGCCAACAGGCCAGGGCCTACCAGAGCGTCCTGGCTTCACGGCCATGGGTTAAGGGGTTCGTGTGGTTAGCACGAAGACATCCCTACGCCGTATTCTGGCCTTCTCAACGTGAGAAGTGAGTTTTCTCATTGACCCACAGCAACATATATTGGGACATTGCATGGAAAACGCACACCAAAAATCTTTCGGAGCCGGGAATCGAATCCGGGGTCGCGTCATAAAAAGTGATCACGCTGACCAACGCGCGAGAGCTTTTAGTATAGTAGACTTTTTTAATTACAAATTAATTTAACAGAAACAAACATATTTTATGACATAATTTCGGACATTTTATTATTTTTCTTCCGTGGCGCGGGGCCTCCCATTGATAGGGATCCTTAAGCAACTGATTATTCCACTTGTAGGCAAATCCGGTTCTGCAAAACCTGCGCGAGCTCCTGAACGCGAAGCACTTCCCTGCCTTACTCAGAGTAACTTAAAAAGGCAAGTTCCTTATTACGATGATAGTGTTAGCTGTCATGTATGTGAAGGAGTATTCAGAGAGTATTGGGGTAGGAGTGAATTTAAGTTCGGTTTCCCCGGTGAACATTTTAATAATATTGTTATAAAAAATTCTTAGATGGAAATAAAACAAAATATTCATACTGGATGCGACGGGATTGATTCCGTTAGATGTGGTTGATATGTGAAAATGAGTGAAATTGTTACTGGAACACTGTTCAAGCGCGTAGAGCTAATGATAAGAAAAAAGTACGAGTATATCATTCAGACCAATTTGAATATGTACGCAGCGTATGATTATTCCCATTCGACGTCTAGTTTTCAATTAGCCACATAATAGGATTTATTGATAATACATATGAATATATGATTATGTGTGAGTACCTACGTTCAAACATTTCCAACATCTACTAGTATTTAATTAATTTTTATTATGTATTTGTAATAACATGAACATGAATAAGGTTTGCATCTACATAAATTTCATAGAGAATTATTGATAAATATTGTTATTTCGATATTGAATTAGTAAACACGAAGCAAGTCTTCAATATTTCTAACCCGATGACCCCCCACATCTTTAGTCGCCATGTGCAAATATAGTAAACAGGCTTATTAGGAGGTCTGCCGCCTGAATATCAGCTGATGGCTACTCGTTAGTTCTACCCAGGGACACGTGTTGAGGTTTGTCGCGGCCCCATGTAGCTACCTGTGATGTTTTTAAATAATGTTTTTTTTTACTGTTTTACTCTAGATTATATGCTTTCTAGTAAAATCCATCTAATTTATTAGCAGATGATTAACAATCAGTGTTAAATTCTAGAAGTGACATTCTTACGCAATAGTTTACATTTGAAAGCTATAACCATACTTTTGTTTGAACACCAATATTGCGCACGTGAACAGATTGGCTGTCACGTGTTTCATAATTTCTTAGGCCGGATACGTACGCGAAGTAGAAATTTAAATTCTTACGAACACCAGCAGAGTAGTACCTACCAAGCATAGATTTCCATCATTCATGTTCGACGGAACTTGATTTATTGATTGGAAAACTATTACGCAAATTTAATAACTCCTCATGCATTTACATTAGAGTGAATTTGGAAAATCCATACAGACAAGAAAATGTCGGTGGGTTGCTAATCAAACGATGTCCAGACCATCCCGACCAAACATTCCTCCTTCGCCGATGTTGTTTTATTTCGTAAATAGAACCTACAATATTGATTAAAAACCAATTATTTTCACGTGGATTAATAGCTTCATGGACACGTACACTAAAGTGAATTCGGGAATTCCAGAACTTAATACGAATACGTTACCGGCGTCGTATTAGAAGCCGAGCGATGCTCAGTGTTCCATCACCGATGTCCGGTTTTTAATTACCGCTCCTGCGCACTGCTTCGGCTGAGCGGGAGGGCCGTGCCCATCGGGTGGGTGGCAGCCCCGCCGATCGCCGCCTGGGGATTTCCAGAGCCCTGGGGGAAACGACGCGGACCGGTTCCTTGTCTGACGCACCCAGGGCCATCGCTTCGCGCCTCTCCACGCAGCCGCTCCGCTCCGTCGCGAAGGCTTCCCCAAACGGCGCGAGGACAGTTACTTGCTCGAGGACGACGCGGGAGTTATCCTACACCGAGTGATTGGCAGGGCGTCAACTGATGCCTCTGCAGTGCCTCTGACAGGGAGGTCCTGGGTTCAAGTTCCGACGGTGGCAAGATTTTCGACACTAGTTTGTCAGCTAGGTCGAATTCAGACGCTGCTGGTGGAGAATTCTAGCGACCGGCTGCTCTGATCGGTCGTTTTCCGTGGTATCTCCGATCGATACCAGGCGAATGCCCGAGCTGTACCTTAACAAACGGCCCACAAACGGCGCGCGATATTTCCTTTCAATTCCTTGTTAGAAGGAAAGATAATACGTAATAAGAATATATAACGTATCTATTATTACTATACATATATCGATAACATTCTTAATGTTTCCACTTATGATGATGGCATTATGTAAGTTTAGTTGTGTGCGCTATTGCATTTGAAATACTGACATTAAAGACGATTCACAAACTTAACATTCTTCATTACGAATCTTCTGTGTCCAATTAGATATTTTAGCCACCCAGCCACTTGTGATGTCTTATTTATTTGTACTTTTATCTGAGTTCACCGCCCCGCAGATAGCATCGTGAAGTGTTCCTCCGGGTGCCGCGAGAGAAGTCTTCATCGCGGGAGGCGCGCGCTGCGTGGGTGGGGCGCGGCCGCGAAAAGGAGCTCCACCGTCTCCGCTACCCCCGCCCACGCGCCGCACACTTCTTCGCCTCACCCTCTCCCAACGACTCGCCCATCCTCGACGACTTGCCCTCACTCGCTCTCGCGCACTGTCTCACCACCCGCTCCCCGCAATCTTTCCTTCCCACTTTCTCTCATCGTACCCTTTCTCACCCCCTCCTCCCACCCTCTCTTCCCTCCTCTCCCACTCGCCCTTCTCCCTCTCGCCCCTCTCCCTCTCGCCCCTCTCCCTCTCGCCCCTCTCCCTCTCGCCCCTCTCCCTCTCGCCCCTCTCCCTCTCGCCCCTCTCCCTCTCGCCCCTCTCCCTCTCGCCCCTCTCCCTCTCGCACCTCTCCCTCTCGCACCTCTCTCTCACGCCTCTCTCAATCACGTCCCTCTCCCTTTCGCCTCTTCCCTCTCGCTCTCATTCCACTCTCTGTCTTCTGAGTACCTCTCATGCTCTCGCTCATCGGGTCCTCACCTTCTCGCCTTCTTTACATGTCTCTTCCCCACACTCCTCGCTAGCAAACCCGCTCTCTCCGCCCCTCTTCACACTCCCTTCTCGCTCGCCCGCCCCTTTCTTCTCTCGCTCGCGCCTGCAGCGTCGTGGAGCTGAGCAAAGGCCCCTGCTGATGATGCAAGGCGCTCGCGGCACGCCTTCGCCCGTTCACACGTCGTTTCGCATTATGGGTAACTGCCTCGCTAACCATAGGGATAGAAGCTCTACCGTGGAAGAGAATACTCATCGTTTTCGCTAAGCTCTAATCTTCGTTGAGATGGTTTTCCAGATACGTAATGCGAGACTGTGAAGTTAGTTACATTGTAATACTGAATTTCTGGCGCAATTCTGTGCTTAAAACATATTTCTTTACATTTTCGAGCTTCAGTGTTGCGGCTGGAAATTAGAATTGCTGTAATTTCAATAAGCTTTCCTGCGACATTTTTATGGTGAATTTTGGACAGAAAAAATTTTTGCTGGGCTCTGGTAACGAACAAGTGGATACGTCTTGTTAATTATTTTCTTCCAATTTAGTAATTAAAAGTATGTCGATAGTTTGTCATATTTCGTATAACAGGTACATTGTCATGTTATAGGTAACTTTGAATTGCCGAAAATGAGTGAAACAGCATTTTGTTTCAAATTTATTTTCATTATGATATGCATTATAATACAAATCCAAATATTTAACATGAAGATAACCGCCTCAGTTGTCAAGCTCAGGTAGTAAGTAAATATTCAAACAGCTGCATCTACACCGGGACGGGAGGGAGGCCGCTCTCTGCCGGAAGCCAAAGGCCAGGGAGGGCCTGTTCGGGAGCAGATGTGCTCCAGCTGGCTAGGTTGCTTTGACTGAAGTGACGAAACTAAAAGAAAAAAGGACCGTTTGGGCCTTTCTGTTAATTAAGGCGGTTTTGAGGGTTATATTTAAATAATTTTACAATTTTGATACATCAATAAATTACTCTGAGCTATTACATTAAAAGTACTGCAACCTCGAGCTTTCGAGGTCCCTTTCTAGACTAGCAAATTATAAAACAACATTGACAATAACAATAAATGTGAAACATTTTAGCGTTAAGTGAGGGATAAATTCTTGTACGCTATAAATTACACTATCAGTAGTACATATTTAAAATATGTCTGAATTATTGTCATTACATCAATTCAATTAATTACTGTAATACAAGCAATACGAATTATTTTTCCCCCTTTATTGTGCATGAAGAATACGTAAAATAAATTAATTCTTTAGATACTAGTTATTTGTTACGACAGTAATCTATTCATGCTCAAGTAGAAGTCAAGAACTTTTAAAGCCACGACGGCGTTTCCTTTCATTAAGTAATAATCATTCCCTCCAATACACACTGAATTAAAATGTTTTCAGAATAATTACTCGTCGTAGTCATGTCATAGTATTGTAGTGTTACGGTAACGAATAAACAAGATTATTTTCCATTATATTAGAAATAAACTGACTCATTATGTGGTGAAGGACCCTTGTATTAAACGATGTCTGATAGCAGAATGTAGACGTTGAATTATATAACGTTAACATTTTAGCTTTGGTATGAAACAATTATGGATATACCTAGGGCTAATGTCCACACATTTATGTTTTGTCTCACACTCATGAGAGAGTTAAAATACTCTAGATTAATGCAATTCGGTTTTTAGTCTCATGGAAAATGAAAGAAGAGGCATCTTTTCACCCCTGTGCGCAGTAAACAAAGGATGTTATTTACCCGATTACATCACTAACATTCAGAAAACAAACAATAATGAGCAACGAAGAAAATAAAATTGATGCCATGACAAAACAGTACATTGAAGAAGACTTCTTGGCACTCTGAATGCGCTGATGAACTATTGTCTTTAAATCAGAAGCTCTCATTGAATGCATCAACTCACGTGTGTAGCATGTTTCGATGGTGATACATACGAATCATAGTGTTACGATCCTCGCAAGATTAAGCATGAGGAGCGTACGTATTTTAAGAGACAGAAAGATAGTCATGGAAGATGGGGGATATGCCAAAGTCGTGTAGCCCTTACGTCACGTCTCGAGGTTTGCCATTACCTGTTTGATTATATCATTGAATTGTCTCCCTCTCTCGTTCATATTTTTTCTCTGAGAGTGTTGAGAGTAATTGAAATGAACCCAGGATCGAATGCAAGAAATATATTATGGAATCGGATGCAGGAAAAATATTTCAAAGGGGACCCTCCATGAATAACTTTTTTTGTTAGTCAAAATTTTATTACATAATAATATGAAGTCACATGTAAGAAATAGTTAATTAAACAGTAATAATTCTCAAGCAGTTATAGAATTGTGATGCAGAAACGTAGTTGATGAAAGCATGGTCCACTTAACTGCAGTATGGAATTAACTGAGCCATCTACTATTTTTAAGTGAACCAGTAATAGCATGTTTGACACAGTTGTAAGACACTATTTACAGAGAAACGTTTTATAACCAACTCAGACATTCATCACTGCACGGGCTTCTCAAAGGAAAAAACTTCCCGTTCAAACAACTGTTCATAATTTCAAATCAAGCGTAAAATGTATTTGTTACTCTGTATTTCGTTTAGGTTATTAACAACTAAGATATAATTGTATTCCTCTTCAAATACTCTATTCATTTCAGTTAATAAATATCCGGGTATATAGTTCTATAAAAAATCAAATATTGTTCAATTTCAAAGAATATCTGCTGCATAACACTTGCCTCGTGAATTCAATGTGAAAATGATCTATATTCATACTTAATACTCACTTTTAATTATTAATAAAAATCGGAAATGAAAATATAAGCTCCACAATGTCTCACCAGGGTGTTTCAAGATTATGCCTTGCACAACGATTATCGGCAGCAGTCTCATGTTATCAAGTAGTTCGTATTTTCTGCAATTTTGAAGGTGATAGTGAAATCGGTGGGATTAAAAGTATTTCCCTATGAGCTCAAAGACTTCAAAAAATCAAGAAAACAACAATTCGATAGAAAACATTCTTGATACAGATTTTTAATTAATAATAATACGCTATGTGTCACCATTCCGTCAAAAATACATTTTGTAAAATAATTTGTTTATAATTAGTTTCCTCGCCAGATGATAAAGACATCAGAATGCCGTTTGCACCACTGAATAGAATGTAGACATAACGGAAAACAAATAGTTCACATTTACAGGGCAACAGTTTTGGCGTTTTGGTAATTCATTTATTACGTAGGCAAATTAAAATATCAAAATGTCCATTAGCAACAATTGTCCAAACAGAAATCCATTAGCAACAATTTCCACCGATTTACCGTAAGTCAGAAATCGTTAATACAATATAATCGGCAAAAAACGAGACATTGCTAAACAATGTGAACAGTGTACTTGACTGCAAAGAGAGAATGGATTGTCTGTAAAACGAATGAGGGTTGGCATCAGATGCTACTTTCCTATAAACAATTGCGTTACCGAAAAGGAAAGGCGATAGCGCCGATCGGATTGCGGAATTTTGAAACTTGTTGAAAGGTGATGAGAGAATAAAAAAAGGAATTGCAAAATGTGTTAATTTAAATTTGTTAATAATTAATTTAAAAACAATTTCCAATTTTTGCAATTCTAAAGTGGGAAGGGTTATCTACTGTCACAGAATCGAAAATTGTGAATTAGTAATTTTACAGCAATTAACAATTTTATACAGAATTGCCAAATGTGCTCTATTTCTGCCGGGGACTGTCCCCGAGTTGAACATTGCAAAATAACTATTTTGACAAGAGATGCAAACCGATTGCTTAATATCTAGTTTAATTGTTACTTTAATGATAAATATGCACTTGAAATCTTTGAATTTTATTGAAATGGTTGCCTATGAGTTCTTTATCGATTCGAAAAATACGCTATTATGCAATTTTTGAAAATTTTATAAACATACAAGGTCAAATCTGCAATTATGGAATTTTGTTATAGATAGTAAGTGTATAGTAAACTGGTCAATTGATAATAATAAACTTCATGGATTGTGTATGAAAAGTAATAATGAAATTAAAATATCTATGAGAAAATAATTGGTCTAAAATTAGTGTTTCTATCTCGTATTTATTAAAAAAGAAATGTGTTAAAACTGGTAAAGTGAATCCGTTTATAGATTTATTTCAATGAATTTACTTTCATATTTCATCACGAAAATATTTCCACATCTGAACTAGGGACGTATGCTACGTTTTCTACTTTGTAATTGTATGAGGCCACACCCCCTCTGTTAAGATTGGCTGCGGTGGTTTGTGAGGCCCCGCCTGCGACATTTCGTCGTGATAAAGGCTGCTCAAGCCGTGTAAAAGCTGAACTTAGCGCAGACGACAGCGATCAATTTTTGTTTACAGAACTGTACTTACACTACAGTGCACTACACTACCACACATGTTGGGAGGCCAGTCGAATGCTTAGAGCTCGTCTCAGCTGGGGCGGTGCTCGTCTGGTGGGAGATACCTGGTTGGGGAAAACCCCGCTAGCTGACGGTCGGCGCCGGATCTCAACAACCGGGAAGATCACTGCTACCCCCGGGGGAAAACACGCACTACACCTACGATGCTAATGATCTTGTCAGTTCACGCGCCCATAATCATTAATCAGTCAATCAATCGTGATCGATAAATTTGTTTTCTGAAGTATTTTCTTGTTGAGAAAGATTTTTCTCTTCAATCAACTTTTTTCTATGATTTATTTGGTCGATTCTATATTTACTGATGCAACAAAATGTGAACACAGAAACTGACTGAGTTGGCATCAACTGATCTCACTGCTATACTTTTGACCAGGACATCGTAGAGTTTGAGTCCTGTCCGTGACAGGATTTCGACTAGAATGAGTCGAATTAAGTCACTGTCTGGAGAATTTTAGCCGCCACGTACTCTGATCGCTAATTTTCCTATTAGTACTAGGCGAATACCGGAGCAGTACCCTAACAAACAGCCAACGGACTGCTCACGATCTTTCCTTCCTCTCCCTTTACCTATACTTAACCCTTACTTACACACACTTACATGCACTACGTACCACAATATCGGGACCTTAGAGCTTGTCCGGGCTGGGGTGGTGTCCCGTTGGTGAGAAAACCCTCCCATGATTAAAAAAAATAAAAAAAAATTAAAAAAAAGTGCTCTAAACGTAGGGGACTAATGACCGTAGCAGTTGGCGCGTCCGGAAAACGAAATAAACCATTAACCCAGACATTTTTTTTAAAAAAAGAAAGCAATTGCGATCGTCCCTGGCAGGAGGCTGCTGCGCGAGGGAGCGGGAGCGTGCGAACGGGCGGGCCTTCCAATCAGCGGCGCGAGCGAGCGCCCAAGTGGAGCGTGTGAGCGGCCGCGGTAGCCTTGCCGGCTGGGTGGGGCTGGGGATCCGGGTGGCGCTGGGTGGGCGTGGCTCGGGCTCCCTCGCGCGCTCCAATGTGTGTTGACGGCGGCGGGAGCGGATCGGACGCGGGGCAGGATTCGCAATTAAGGTGCTTAAAACCCATAGAAACTTCGTTTGTTGTTTTTTTTTTCGAGAATTCTCTTAAATGATAATGGAAGGTTTTAAAAAAAATGATTACTTCCCCACTAGTAGACGGAGGTGCGTCGAAAGAAACCTCATTTGTCGTGATTGTGGTCTCGAAGAGGTCTAACCCTGGGTGACAGTCGAACACTCAGACACCCGTCATTCATTTGCAGGTTACGCGATTACCAAGCGTAGGATTTTTACAAGAAGGAACTAATTAGTACCTCGGTCCGACCAGAAGTGCCAATGACGAATTCCAGCCACCTTTTGTTCTGAGCTGGTCTACGACCATAAGTGTCATTTGCCAGACATCTTACACCTCATCGATACCGCCCCAAGCATTCTGGTGTTCGTTAGGATTCACAATCAGCTGGACGAGACTCCAAAGGAACTCTGCTGCAGCACTTGGTTGGTACAGTTTGTGAATGACCTTTTGAATGGAAAGCCAAAAGGAAGGTAGTTTAATTGGTGGGTTTGCAACAATGCCCTTTATTTCACTCTGCAGCATGACACTTTCGTTTATGTGAGGTGCTGTTGCGCTTTGATCTCAAGTCTTGTTGCGTCCTCAACTGCAATGTCTGTATATAATCGGGTAATCTTCCTGTGTCAGTGTGTCCGTATGTTATTCAACGTCAGACTCCTTACGCTGTACTATTCGGGGCAAGAAGTGTCTTTCAGCGCGTCAGGACCTCCTGGTAAAACATTTTTGTTTTTTTTAAGACACCAACAGAGGTGATCGCTTGATTTCTGTTGATAAACTATTTCCACAATTTGCTCTCAAACCTTCTGGTATGTTTGTACTTTGGCCCAACAACTCTTTACGAGCTAAGGCCTACCAGCAGCGCCCCGGACTTGTGGCCATGGGTATGTGTTGTTAGCACATAGCCATCACTACGCTGATTATGGTATTCTCAACCTGAGAAGTGAGCTTTTTCATCGTCACACAGCAACAGCAAACGTCACACAGTAACACAGCAACAGGAACGTGGAAGGCGAGCACGCTAACCAACAAGCCACCTTCTGGTATACTCTGGAATTATTTCAGAAAAACGTGTTTTTCGGAATTTCAATGCATTTGCAGTGTTGAAACGCCAGAAATTACGACATAGGATCTCTTAGAATAAATATTACAAACGTTAGGCATTTAGAAAGGTCGAAAATAACCACTTTTGCCAATAATTATGCAAGATATTATATATATATATATATATATATATATATATATATATATATATATATATATATATATATATATATATATTGTGGCGTTATGGGATTGTGCGACCCCATAACACCACCGTCTCGTATTATGAACACCCACAGGCAGCGAGAAGAGCAGGCGTAAATCAGAGTACCTAAACGCGCAGCCTGGTATCCGTTGCCCGTACTAATCAAAGACGAACTAGCAAGCAACGTTTTTCCTTGTGAAGAGAGGAGAAGCAAGCCCCACCACTGAGAATTTCCCCAGGCGTCGCACCATAAATACACAAACCTACAAGCGGAAGCTCTCTTTTGATTGTCGCCGTTCGTCGGGTAAGCAGCATTTTGTCCACCGCTCGTCAACGTCAGCTTAGATATTGTTTGCCGCCGCAACGACTGCTAGGTAGGAGTTTTCGGCGTCGAACAGACGTGTTAGTTAGTCGTCCGCGAAATGGTGAAGATTTAGTAGAGTGTTTCTTCTATTAACAACACGGGAAGTAAAAGGTTACCCGTTGTAAGTAAAGCATTGAACGTTCTTGTTTAACGGAGTAAAAGTAGCAACGAGCGAGGAACTTGCACTAGTATTCAGGGAAGTGCAAGGGACATTTTTCACAACGTGGGCGTAGTCGGAGGCGCCGGTAGCAGCCGAGGGAGAAGAAGAGGCCGACTAGGAAGGACGGAAGAGGACGCGAGTAGACAGGAGAAGAAGAGGTCGACTAGGAAGAACGGAAGAGGACGCAAAGACAGCGTAGACGGCGGAGGCGAATCCCGTCTCGTACGACGCAGCTGGGACCGAGCGACGTCGGTGCAGAAGCCAGCACACGACCACCAAGGCCAGGAAGCGGGCAGTTTTCGAGGTAACGCTAGAATTGCGGAAAGTAGGTCAAGTTCACGTCGGCAGGGAAAAGACCAGTACAGGAAAGTGTTAGGAAATTGAGGACACGGGTGGCAACAATTTGCAGCATTGTAGTGGGAGATTTTTGATGCGCTATTGCCTGCCTTAAACATTCTATTTGCAACATTTATTATTCTGCCATTAGCAGTCAGTTAAATCATAAATGAGAGTAGTGAGTGCACTTGCCCACATTTTGTTCTTTGCATGTAATTTTTTTTGAAGCAAGAGATTGTAAATAGAAATTTTGTTTAATGTGCCAATGTAATTAGGATAGCATAAATTTAGATATAATTAATTTTCCAAGGGAATTCCCAGTGTAGATTAGGGTAATTATTTCAAAGAATCAGTTTTGGAGTAAATTGTGTTCATTCATTTAATGTGCTGTAAAGGATTCTATTTGTGTTTTTGATTTTTCTTTGTAAAAGTGTGATTCTATTCTTGATTTTTTTGTCATTAACTCATGCCACAAAGTTTATGGGTAAATTATACGCTCGTTTATGTGCATTTTATGTGATTTTATTGTGTCAAGGGTTCAAACCTTTCTCGCACCCTGAAGATCCTGCTCCCTAGATTTAAAGCTCGCTTCACGAGCAAATATCTTGTCAACCCCCTCCACGGTTCATGCTGCTGTTGTGAAGGTACAAGTCTGTGTGGAAGGTGGGTGGTTAGAATATATATATCTTAATATATATAAATCTCGTGTCACAATGTTTGTCCTCAATGGACTCCTAAACCACTTAACCGATTATAATAAAATTCGCACACCATGTGCAGTTCGATCCAACTTGAAAGATAGGATAGTTTAAATCTCAAATTATAGTCGCAATTTTAATTTATTGCTAATTATTTGTCTGAATAATTGCTATTAATTGTTGTAATAATTGTAGATAATTGTGACTGTCAAATAATAACAGACAAATAATTAGCAATAAATTAAAATTGCGACTATAATTTGAGATTTAAACTATCCTATCTTTCAAGTTGGATCGAACTGCACATGGTGTGCGAATTTTATTATAATCGGTTAAGTGGTTTAGGAGTCCATTGAGGACAAACATTGTGACACGAGATTTATATATATTAAAGAAAGATTACAACAATCTAGCTAGCTGACCCGGCCACGCGTTGCTGTGGCTTTCACCACGAAAGAGACCCTGCGAAAGATACCCCAGAGAATCTGATGGTATCATCGTCAATTATTTGTCTGTTATTATTTGACAGTCACAATTATCTGTTAACTCCAAATGATTCTAACAGATGTCGACACCTTTCGCCTGGGTTGAGTAAGTAATCAATAGATGGCGCTGCTATGGTAAAAAATCAGCTCCAAGAATCAGGACAGCAGAAGGTCATGCACAAGAATCTCAAGAACAGTGTAACGAACGTATTCAAGAGAATATCATAAGAACACTGTGACACGAGATTTATATATATTAAGATTATTTAACCTCCATTTAAAATTATTTTGCACTTATTATTTCAATGTGCTATGATAACATGTTTTTCAGTTCCTCTTTCTAATATTTAAACTATTATTATTATTATTATTATTATTATTATTATTATTTTCAGTCAAATGCCACCGAAAAAATCTAACCTCAACAACGCGAGCAGCAAAGGGTCACGACGCAAACGTGTTGAAAGAGCTCAGCAATTACCAGAACAAATCGAAACAAGAAATGCAGCTCAAAGAATCAGGACTGCAGAAAGTCGTCAAAGGCAAAACTACGATCGGAAGAATATATTCACTTACGAGATGCTGTTGCTGGAAACATCGATGGAAATTTAAATCCCATTGACATCGGTAATGTTTTCATTTTACCTTCAAGCTACATCGGCAGTCCACGGAACATGCAGGAATACATACAAGATGCGATGACTTACGTACGTCATTACGGCCGACCGGATTTATTTATTACATTCACATGTAATCCGAATTGGGAAGAGATACAAACTTTACTTTTGCCAGAACAACAAGCCATTCATCGTCATGATTTAACTGCACGTGTGTTTAAACAAAAATTGAAATCCTTAATTGATTTTATTGTTAAATATTCAATTTTCGGTATCACACGTTGTTGGCTGTATACGATAGAGTGGCAAAAGCGAGGTTTGCCTCATGCCCACATTTTGGTTTGGCTTAAAGATAGAATCCGTCCTGAAGAAATCGATCAAATAATTTCAGCCGAAATTCCAGACCCATTAATTGATCAAGAATTATTTGATATTGTCACCAAACACATGATCCATGGGCCATGCGGTGCTTTCAACATGACGTCACCGTGCATGGAAAATGGAAAATGTAAAAAAAAATTCCCAAAGCCGTATACGAATGACACGATCACGGATATTGATGGTTATCCAATGTATCGCCGCAGAAGTACTGAGAATGGTGGCCACACATTTACAATGCTACTGCCGAACTTTCCAAATCAAGTTGAGTTTGATAATCAGTGGGTGGTACCATACTCACCACTACTTTCAAAAACTTACAAAGCTCATATCAATGTTGAGCTTTGCAGTTCTGTTAAATCAATTAAGTATATTTGTAAATATGTAAACAAAGGCAGTGATTTGGCCATATTTGAAGTACAAAACATAAATTAAAATGACGAAATAGCACGATACCAAATGGGCAGATACATTAGCAGCAATGAAGCTATTTGGCATATTCTCAGCTTTCCCATCCACGAAAGAGATCCTGCTGTCCAACATCTGGCAATACATCTTGAAAACGGTCAACGTGTATACTTCACTGAAAAAAATGTTCTCCAAAGAGCGTTCGAAGCTCCGAAAACGACTCTAACTGAATTTTTTACATTGTGTCAAAAACCTGATGTTTTTGGCCAATTCGCGAAGACATTGGTGTTTGGTGTTGTTCCACGTTATTTCACATGGAACAAATCCAGTAAAAAATGGGAGCCACGGAAACAAGGAAAACCACATCCTTCCATTACAGGCATATTCAAAGCTAAGACATTGGGGAGACTTTACACGGTACATCCAAAGCAACGTGAGTGCTTCTATTTACGTTTGTTATTGGTAAATGTTCCCGGACCAACGTCTTTTGAATTTTTACGAACAGTTAATGGTCGAGTATTCAATACATACCAGAATGCATGTCGTGAACTGCAATTGCTAGAAGACGATAACCATTGGGACTTAACGCTTGCTGATGCTGCGTTGACATCAACACCGAATAACATTCGTCAGTTGTTTGCAATTATTTTGACGACATGTTATCCCTCGCAAGCACAAACTTTGTGGGAAAAATATAAAAATTGTATGACAGAAGACATAATGCACCGAATTAGACAAACAAATCAATGGCAAAACATAGATTATACACCAGAGATGTACAATGAAGCATTGGTCTTGATCGAGGATTTATGTGTTCTTATTTCAAATTTACCACTTAATCATTATGGTATGCCATCACCTAATCGTCCAGCCACCTACTTAGTCAATACCGATTTACAACGAGAAAATCAATATGACCATGAAAGTTTAGCAACAATTATCATGAACAGTGAACCATTACTGACAGCAGAACAAAAAATTATTTATGATCGGATTATGCTGGCTGTTGCTGCTGAACAAGGCGGGTTTTTTTTCTTGGATGCACCCGGTGGAACCGGTAAGACATTTTTAATATCGTTGTTTCTTGCCAAAATACGGTCGCAACAAAAAATCGCATTAGCAGTAGCATCGTCAGGCATTGCGGCTACTTTACTGGATGGTGGGCGAACAGCACATTCAACATTCATGCTGCCATTGGACGTTCATAATAAACCAGATGCAATGTGTAACATCAAAAAGAATAGTGGAATAGCTGCAGTGTTGCGGAAGAGTTCTATAATAATTTGGGATGAGTGCACAATGGCACACAAATATTCACTTGAAGCATTAAACAGAACTATGCAAGATTTAAACAGCAATAATAAACTTTTCGGTGGTGCTATCTTACTTTTGTCTGGTGACTTCCGGCAGACCTTACCGGTTATACCTCGCTCTACTTTCGCGGATGAGATTAATGCATGTTTGAAACAATCATTCTTATGGCGAAGTGTTGAAACACTTCGATTGACCATAAATATGCGAGTACAATTGCAAAATGATCCATCAGCACAAATATTTTCCGAACAACTACTAGATATTGGGAACGGTAAAATAGAACTGCAACCAAATACGCAATGCATTAAACTACCAGACAATTTTTGCACTGTTGTTCAGGATAAAAATGAATTGATTCAGAGTATTTTCCAGGATATACAGAATAATTATTTGAATCATGAATGGCTTAGTCAACGGGCGATTTTGGCAGCCAAAAACGTTGATGTTGACGAAATTAACTTCCAGATACAACAGTTATTACCAGGCGATATGATGTCTTTTAAATCAATCGATACTATTGTTGATGAAAATGAAAGTGTAAATTTTCCGATTGAATTTTTAAATTCATTAGATATCCCTGGAATGCCACCACATAATCTTCGATTAAAGATTGGTTCCCCTATTATTCTCCTCCGTAATTTGAATCCACCTCAATTATGTAACGGTACGCGTTTGGTCATCAAAAAGATCACCGGAAACATTCTTGAAGCAACCATTTTGGCTGGGAAGTTTAAAGGAAAAGTGGTCCTGCTGCCACGTATTCCGATGATACCATCAGATTCTACCATACCCTTCAAAAGGCTACAGTTTCCAATTCGTTTAGCTTTCGTCATTTCTATAAATAAATCTCAAGGTCAAACAATGTCCATTTGTGGTTTTTCCATGTTTTTCTCATGGGCAACTATATGTTGCGTGTTCACGTGTTGGGAAACCGTCTAATCTATTTATGTTAGCTAAAGACAGGTTAACCAAAAACATTGTGCACCGATTGGTGTTAAATTAAATTGAATTTGAAAGTATTTATAATTGAATAGTACTTATATTTGTTATACAAATTAAATGGAAATAAAATGGAAATAATTTCATTGTACTAAAGGGTTATAGTAGTAGAAAGTCAAATAAGGAGATCACCATATTTTTTTACAAATACCATCTGTGTGAAAAAGCATAGTGGACTCCGTGACTGATGTTCTCTTATTGTTCCTCTTAGATTGTTTACTATAATGTAATATAACAAAAACTTTAGCCACAGCAACGCGTGGCCGGGTCAGCTAGTATATATATATATATATATATATATATATATATATATATATATATATATATATATATATATATATATATTGTGGCGTTATGGGATTATACAACCCCATAACACCACCGTTTCACCGCCATGAACACCCACAGGCGGCGAGAAGAGCAGCCGAAAACCAGAGTATCTAAACGCGCAGCCTGGTATCCGTTGCTCGTACTAGTCACCACGAACTATCAAGCAACGTTTTTCTTGGTGAAGGGTTGAAGGAGGAGAAATTACCCCCGCCACGGAGAATTTCCCCAGGCAACGCCAATAAATAGGCTGACGCGCGTGCGGAAGCTCTCTTTTCTGCCAGCGTTCGTCGAGTAAGCATCTCTTCTAGTAGTCACCGCTCGTCAAGTAAGCAGATTTTCATCAACGCTCGTCAGCTTAGATAGTATTTGCCGCCGCAACGACTGTTTAGATAGGAGTTTCCGGCGTTGCAAAGACGTCCTAGTTAGTCGTCCGCGAAGTAGTGAGGAATTAGTAAAGTGTTCGTCTATTAACTAAATACGGGAAGTAAAAAGTTACCCGTTGTGAGGAAAGTTCTGAAAGTTCTTGATTAACGGAGTAAAAGTTAGGAACGAGCGAGGCACTTGCACTAGCAGTCAGGGAAGTGCAAGGGACATTTTTTCTACAACGTGGGCGTAATCGAAAGCGCTGGTAGCAGCCGAGCGAGAAGAAGAGGCCGATTAGCGAGACGGAAGAAGACGCGAGTCGACCGGGGAGAAGACGCCGTTTAGGAAGACAGAAAAAGACACAAGAGGACAGCGCAGGCGACGCAGAGGTTGGAATCGAGCAACGTCGTGCAGAACCCAGCACGCGACTTCAAGGTTGGAAAGTGGACAGTTTCGAGGTAACCTTAGAACTGCGAAAATAGGTCGAGTTCACGTCGGCAGGGAAAAGACTAGTTCTAGAAGTGTTAGGAAACTGAGGACACGGGTAGTAATAATTTGCAGCTTTGTAGTGGGAGATTTTGATGCGTTATTGCTTGCCTTAAACCATTCTATTGGAGCAGTCATTATTCTGTTATTAGCAGTTGCAATTAAAAGATAAATTAAGAGTAGTGCACTTGCCCATATTTTGTTCATTGTATGTAATATTTTAAAGAAAAGCAAGAGATTGTAAATTATGTTTAATTTCATGTGCAATTGTAACTAGGATAACTTAATTTTAGGCATAATTAATTTTCAAAGGGAATTCCCAGTACTGGTTAGAGAAATTGTTTCAGAAAATTAGTTCTAAAGAAAATTAAGTGTTCATTCATTGAATAGGCTGTAAAGGTTGCTATTTGTGTTTATTTGATTATTTTGAAAAGTGTGATTCTATTTTTGATTTGTTTTTCTTTGTCATTAACTCATGCCACAGAGTTTTGGGTGAATTATATGCTCGTTTATGTGTAATTTGTGTGACTTTTATTGTGTCAAGGGTTCAAACCTTTCTCGTACCCTAAAGATCCTGCTTCCCGAGATTCTAAGCTCGCTTCACGAGCATAATATCTTAGCAACCCGCTTACAGTGCATGCGGATGTGTGTGCAGAAGGTTCCAGTTGTGTGTGAGGTCGGGGTGTTAGAATATATATATATATATATATATATATATATATATATATATATATATATATATATATATATATATATATATGGCATTTGCTCCTTATTTTTATGTAACCATGTACGCCCAGATGTTTGACATATACATGAAATTTTTACTGCTTCAGACCTGACGTATGACTAGAGGAGGAGGCACATTGAAGTAAAACTAAGTAGACTCCGGCTATGTGAGAAGAGTTCGCAAGTTCTTACAACGTCTTCCGACTGAATTCTCATACTCAATGCATCAGTGCTTACGACATGGCTTACGTCATACGATAGTAAGTCTCCAAGGAAGAGATTCCTTTGCTATGTACTCGTTGCATTACAGAACAACTTCTTTAATATTATTGATATGTAAAGAACTGTTCATATAAATCCGTTTATACTATTGTATAGCAGAATTCGCCTACATTTTTTGTTAAAATTTAATTTTATTTATTTTGATGCAATGTTTCTTATACGAGTGTATTTTATTTGTGGTTTTTGAGCAGTGTGCACGGAAAACCCCTTTAGGATTTTAAAAACTGTTTGTGTGGTTATGTTCAGTAACATTTTTGTTGCTGCAGGCCACTAGTATCATACTAACGTGGGACACTGGTAGGACACACTTTAAGTAATGTATGTTAAGAAGCAGTACGCAGAAAAAAAACTCGCATTTATTCAAACATTGTATAATATGTAATAATTTGAAGATGAATACTTTGTGCAGTAGAATGCACTAAGACCACTACCTTTTGGCGAAGTCAGTAGGTCGTTCATGCCGGAAATTTTCTTCGATCGAACATGGATCCATTATGACCGTCCCACGGAAGAGGGGGCTGAAGAAGTGCTTCGGATTGCTACGTCTTTAAAAGTGGCCCAGGGGACGGAGTTGCTAGGTGTACGTGTACGCGTGAAGAAAACTGTTATCGCTTTGCAACCGTACTAAATACGAACATTTCTTTTGTTGTAGTTTGGTTTAAGCTGTAGATATGTCATTGGGAGAAGTAGTGGCTCGTGCTTCATAGGTTCGAAGTACGCCAATATTGCACAAACTGAAACAGAAATGCACTTAGTGCAAAAACATTTCTTTCTGGAATTACGTAATAATTATTAATAGCAACCCTGAAATTGTGAACAAAAAATATTATTTTTGTAGGGTGGTACGTGATCAAAACATTAAACTAAAAAAAAGTTTGGCCATTTTTGTGTTGATAGCGTCATACATACTTCAAAGAAGAAACTGATGTCATAATCGAATGAGAAATGTTTACGAGGAACCGATAGCTGAACTACGATCATTAGTGTCATTCGCCAGACTTTTGACACCTCCCCTCTGTACTGCTTGCCTCACATAGTTTCAAAGCAGACTGGTTCTAGTGATATGTGCAGTACGCACTGCGCTCACTATGTCCTCCAGGACCCTGACATTGTACGCTAGCATCAAACAGAACCAATGTGAGACAGCAGGTGTCAAATTTGCTATTAAAAACTAAGTCTACACTTCCCGGCTCGGGCTAGTATTTTTGCAGAGATATTGCCCAAATAACTTAGTATCCTACTACATGGAATTGCACTCTTCAAATGGACACGCGCACGCGCGTACACACACACACACACACACACACATCTTGTGTGTACACCTTTTGAACACACATCAGTGTCTGAGACGTGTTCCTCGAATCTCCTGATCCATATGATCTCCACACAAGTCACCACAGAGCATTGTGATTCCAAGGAAGAGATACTCGCCGAATGAACGATTTTGGCGATAATAATTTCCTATAGACTACCTGCATGAGAAAGATTATATTCTCGCTACGAATTCGTCAAAAAATGTAGGTACTTTGATGAAAGATGGTTTGAGTGCAATGATTACTGTGGGTGAATTCAAATGTGAGTTTAATGATCCGTTTACATTCACTTACAGGAATGCAGTGTATTGTAACATCTTTATTTTCGTACTATTTCATGTACTTCACTCGCATTTTAAGGCATATTCACTCTCCAAACGCATGTACTTATTTTTAAATATTGATTTAAAATCAGGTATGGATTGAAAATCAATCCAAGCAATGCAACAAAACGGATTCGAAGTAACGTTCATTGAACTTGATAGTACGATGTTCTCACTATTTATAGTACAGACTAACGCATTCTAACTATTACAGTGAAAACTTCAAAATTGGTTGCAGCAATCATTGGCAGAGAGCAGCAGCTGCTGCACCTTCACTAGCGCTAGTCGACGCGGTGGTTTTTTCATTGACCTTCCTGAAGTTTGAACAAATATTGATAGAGTGCGAGAAATGACTTCAGCCAGCTGAGTGAGCCCAAATGAATTTACTAAATTATGCATTAATATACATTGATGTGTGAGTGGATTTGCTTCAAGTAGTAGTTAATAATGACAAACTTTAGTGTCAAATTCTTGATTTTCTAAGATTTTGAGGGCTTTGTTACATTCCTAATAACATTTACTGAGCATGGAAAGAATTCCATTTTATTAATAAAACTAAGAGTGAAAAATATTCATTAAGGAATAATTATAGTAGTGCAATAGTATAAATATTCCATTTCATAATGATATTCAGGGAAAATAGAAGAATTATCATATACTTGTACACTACACGGTGCTTAGAATGCAGCAGAAGAAGGAATTTATTTGCGTTTAGAAGAAATGGGTTATTTTATTTCTATTTTTATTTGTAAACAAGAAAACGAAAACCTTTTATTTTTATTTGGAATAATCATCACAAACTTCCCGTCTTCAACCACAAACCTCTTGTGTAAAGATTTCGCGATCCACCAGGCACTCATGCATTAATTACATTACGCTTCAAGTAGTATCAAAAGTAATTGTATTAAATATATTATGCAACACAAAATGTATTGTGTAAATACAGTTTCCTCTTATTCATGCTTTACAACCGCAAATCTGATAGTGTGACTGAGTTAATAGTATTTCATTACGTTTTAGACAATAATATAAATTCAAGTGACATGTTTATCATAAGTAACACCAAGAGTGGTCTGGAAATTGTCAATACATTTATTTGAGAATTTACAAAGCACTAGTAGTATTTAAAAGTAAATTACGAGTAAAGTGATGTCCAACAGAGTTCTAAAGTGCGCCAAATGTTGAAAATAACTGGAAGCTGTGTTAAAATCACATGCGACACAGCGATCAACGTAGTATACCGCCACCTAAGACATGAGTCTGAGTTTATGATTAGCCAGTAGGGAGAAGCGGTAAGAACAATCGGATAGAAAAAGCGATAAACTTTTTGAGATACACCGCCCTGATTGGGGCATTTTGTATGTATAGTTAAACACTATTGGTTTTAATTTCACAAGTGGAATAGTCGTAACTAATTTTGGACTGAAAATTTTGTTACCATAACGTCAGTCAATGGCATACCGTTCATTTTCAATGGAGTACAGAGCTTTTTATTTGAAATGGAAATCTGCCTCGAAATTGTTTTCTTTTCATTTACTATTAATTTGTTATTATGGAACCAATTTAAAATATCTGATATTGTACTATTTACGGTTTCTTTATTGAAAAGAATATTCGTATCATCCGCAAAGAAAACTGTTCTTCCGTTTCTAATCGTCGAGGGCGTACTGTTTACGTAAAGTAGGAAGAGAATAGGGACTAAATTCGATTCCTACGGGACTCCATATGGAATTGGCAAAGAATCGGAAAGGTGTCTACATAATGTTCCATTATTCCAGTAAGTGTTCCTACTCTGAGATCGTTGTTTAAGGTACGAACATAATCAATCTAGAGCAATACCACGGATTCCATACGAAGATAATTTTAAAAGTAAAGTTTTATGATCAATGACGTCAAAATCTTTTGAAAGATCTAAAAATACTCCAATAAGTTCTTCGTTTTGATCCATGGATGAGGCGACATCTTTAAGAAAAGAAAATATGGTTGTTTCCGTAGATTTTGATTTTCTAAAGCCATGCTGGCAATCTGTAAACGTGTCGTATTTACTAAGAAAGGTTTCCATTCGTGTGTAAAAATGTCTCTCAAATATTTTTGAGAAACCGACAAAAGAGAAATTGGCAGATATTTTGAATTTCATTTTTGTGTCCCTTATTGAAAAGCGGCTTAATCTTGGCTGTTTTAAAAATATCTGTAAATATGTGCATAAGGATACATTATATATGTGAGTTAACAGGTGCATAATGACGGGCGAACAAGCCTTTAACAAACAATCCGGAAATTTATCTAAACCGGCCGAATATTTAATTTTTAGTCTGCCGATTATTTTGAGAATTTCATACGAAAATGTTTTCGGAAGCGAAATGCGTGTCTAAAATTTTTGGGAAAACGTCTGATGCTGAATTTTGTGTCTGAAGACCCTTAGTAAGATCGGCAGCAAATTCTCGAAAAGTATTGGTTAAAGACACTGTTGCCAGATCGTTCACATTTCTATCGTTAGTTGATTTGGTCGAATTTTTTACTATATTTCACTTGTTTCGATATTTTTTACTATATTCCACTTGTTTAGTGAATTGACATTTTGGCTCATTCTTAGGCGGATTCTAAAAAGGTTTCTGACGTGATTATGGCGCACAAAGTAAATTAACAGACTTTGAACGCAAAATGGTAGACGCATTGGACATTCTATTAAAGAAATCGTTAGGGAATTGAATATTCCGAGATCCACAGTGTCAAGAATAGCTAATTTTTGGCATAACCTCTCATCACGGACAACGCAGTTACCGATGGCCGTTTCTTAATGATCGAGGTCAGCGTTGTTTTTGTAGAATTGTCAGTGCTAACAGACAAGAAACTGCGTGAAATAACCGCAGAAATCAATGTGGGACCTGTAACGAACGTATCCGTTAGAACAGTGAGGCGAATTTTGGCTTCTATGGGCTATGGCAACAGATAACTGACTCTAGTGTCTGCTAACAGCACGACATCGCCTGCTGCGCCTCTCCTGGGCTCGTGACCATATCGATTGGTCCCTAGACGACTGAAAAATCGTGGCTTGGTCATATGGATACCGATTTCAGTTGGTAAGAGCTGATGTTAGGTTTCGAGTGTGGTTCAGACCCCACAAAGCAATGGACGCAAGTTGTAAACAAGACACTGTTCCACGTTCTGCAAATTCGAATTCAGCGGGAAGCTTTCAAATATTATTTTTCAATATCTGCGCTTGAAGTCACCACTAGTCATGCAGTAGGAACTTCTGATGTCGTTACCCTACTATTTTGATTGAAAACAATTGTATCATTTCTGATTTTATTATTTAAAAAAAGCTCTTTGTTGTATTTTGTAGTTTGGTACTGTGTTATGGGTTCGCGTTTCAGTTCACAGGTCGGGTCTCAGTGGGCCTATGTTCTCAACACTAGTGAGTAGGGATGGAACATCGACGTCGATGTTTTCAAAACATCGATGTTTTTAGTATAAATATCCATGTTATTAACATCGATATATTGACGCAGATGTTTATTTAACATCGATGTTTTTACTCTTTCAATTTTTTATTTGTATACTAATAATTCTTATAATCAATTTTATAAAAGTTAAAATATGAAATAATAACTAATGGTAAATTCTCAGTTTTTATGTTCGAACTGAAGGAACGCTGTTTGTACTACCTTCATCGAGCACACTATTGCTCGTCCGAAACGATCCCGATGCCCCGACATTTCCTGTGCCTTTCTTCGTATTTTGCACAAGGAGAAGCGGTCAACGCCTCCTCTATGGTAGATGCGCCTCCCCCATTCTTCCTGTACTCTTCTTCGGCGAGCTGACTTACTCTTGAGGGCCTGTAAGGTTTAGTTTTGTCTATTGTTCTGATTTTTCATTGTGTTTTTAGTTAAATCTTGATTATAGATTAATAAACATGTGCTCTGTCATTCAATTTTGTTGCGCACGGATTTAAGATTTGAGGTTACTTATAACCAGCTTTAATACTCGAAAATTAGAAACATCGACTGTTTTTGATCGCTGCATTATTAACGTTGATGTTTTATTTTTGTCTATCGATGTTCGATAACATCGATGTTTTGTTACTGATGTATCACTACTCGTGAGTTGACAAGAGCTTGTGGCACATACGAGGCCGACCACACATTTTGTGTAGTAGCTACAACAGCGCGCCGTCCGTCGCGGGAAGGGCGGACGTCTCAATGACAAACGTTCCCCTCCTGTCGTTCTCTTTCGATAAGGTTGACTTGTTCACTCTTTCACAGATGTGAAATGACTCTTAACGTTTTGTCATCAGCTGGTAGTGTTTAGTTTTCTAAATAGTTATCTTTCATTTTTTTTAAAGATTTACATTTCTTTCTTTGCAGCTCAAATCAGCAACTTTGCCTTGCTTGTCTATCGTAAGTTAAAGTTATCTTTAGGGTGAAAATGAAAAAAATTAGTATACGAGGTTAACTACTCAATGGTTCATAAAAGATAAGAGGTATTATTATTTATTAAGCTCCGCTTTCTTTCGCCGAAATGTCCGAAAGTATATTTCGGAGTTGAGTCCAGTTTGCTTCATTCAATATCTTGTAAATTCTTCTACCTATATACTGTAGTCGGATTGAAGTCTGCTTTGCACCATTCGATTTCTCGTAATGAGTTCTACCTACATTCGTGATTTCAGAAAGAAGCGATGAAATTAATTTTTTTCCAAATTTTTCACCAATAAAAAATTTTCAAAATTTCTCTATTCAGGAACAATTTTGTTTCACGCATATCTCCAAACTAATAGTCGGATTGAAGTCTGGTTTGCAGCATTCAATTTCTCGTAAAGAGTTCTACCTACATACGTGATTTCAAAAAGATTTTAGACGAAATTAGAAACAGTTCTACCTACATACTAGAAATCTCGTTTTCGCAGTATTACATACGTTTCCATGTACAACGTATATTACACTGTATTTATGTAAGTATACGGCAGGGTTGTTTATTCCACGGATGTAAGGGATGCATTACTTCCCCTATCATTTCCAAGGATATCTTACATTAAAATAACACCTATTTATTAATTAGAATCATTTACATGTATAATCATATTTTCAAGTAAAAACAGTTTAAATTGCGCGCGTCCAGTCGTATCTTTTCAGAAAGAGCACGTAGTTATGAATGACGCTAATAGATACGGCACAATTCACCTGAAAAACTTTGGAATCACTGGGCTGACTGATCCAGCGTCGTAGCATAGAGAATGCTGTGATCAACATCATGCATGATCAGATATATACTCTTTGGTGATCAGCAGATATGCTGGCGCGTAGGATGAGCGCGCGCGGGCACATTCAATCAAGTTCGCCTTCGGTAGCAAGTAGCAATA
This sequence comes from Gryllus longicercus, assembly GCA_038098605.1. Lineage (NCBI taxonomy): Eukaryota > Metazoa > Arthropoda > Insecta > Orthoptera > Gryllidae > Gryllus > Gryllus longicercus. The sequence continues at coordinate 1,123,496 of JAZDUA010000188.1, read as the reverse complement.
GCAGTTGCATACTATTGCATACAGTATAACGCGCGTGTGGTGTGCTCTGCGATTTCTTATCGGTTTAGTGGTATTAATTTTTTCTTTTCTTCGAGTTCTTATTTTCTTGTGCTGCAAATCTGTCAAGGCTTCGTTGAAACTTTGAAGCAAATGATAAGTGTTTCCACCTCTAACTTCAGATTTAACAGTTATCTGTAACGGTGTATACGCCACTGCACGACGTTACAGGAACTTGCAACAAAGGTAATCTTTTGCCGTAAGGAACTGAATCTGGTTTTTGATGTGATGTGATGATGCTACGTTGCAATTTTCTCACATCACACGCTACTTTGCATTGTCATGTAACGCATTTAGTTCCCCAATTACTTCGTATTATCGGGCTTCTACGGTAGTTCAAATTATCCATTAGTTGTCATATTCATGTAAGAAAATTAAAAATGTTCCATCTGAAATGTAATTGCTTCCCTAGAAACACATTTCACCACACGCCACTGGTATACGGGAATGTAAAAAATACTTTGGATATTAAAATAATTACTGGAGGTTTACAGGTAAGTACAAAATTATAACTTGTATGCCGGCATTGTTAGATCATGGCCCAGATACCTCAACTTACTTTTGAATCACAATTATTGATCACAGTTTGTATGTGTACATATACACACATACTTATTAATATTGTTGTTATTATTATTATGTTATTTAACATTTTTTTTAAAAGATCTGAAATTAATTTACAGAGAAAAGGAAGCCACAGCGGCAAAGAAGAAGGAACTTGGTTCCAAGTTCCATAAAGCAAAATCTAAAATTTTCTCTTTGAGCATTGAAAAAGCAACAAATACTCTATTTATATATCTATTCTTAATAGATCACTTTTTCTGACTGACTGATAGTCTTTCTGTGACAGACTGACTTAACGAAAGCCCTTCCATCTGACAAACTGACCATCAGACTGACGAACCATCTGTCTTTCAAACTAAGATCGACAGCCCTGCAACCTGACAGACCAACTGTCCTTCAACCTAACAACAGATTGGCAAACCTACTATCCTTCAACCTGACAGACGGACCATCCTTCTCCTTTACTGAATGACTGCCTGACCTACCGTCAGTCAGTCCATCCTTGCTTTCCCTCCTTTCTTCAGCTAGCTGGACTGACTGATGGACCAATCAACCTTGTGTCCAGCCTTTCTTCTGACTTATGACTCATTGTCTGATAGTCTTTTTATCTGACTGGCCATCCTTTTGGCTGACTAATCAACTGAAGGGTTAACTGATAGACTGTATGCTTGTCTACTCCTGTCTGTGCGTCAGCATGAATGTGCATCCATCCATCTTATGTTTTTGTAGTGTTAAAGAATTCAAAGGTGTCAATGTATATTGGAACGGCCCCATTTTTTAAAGAACAGCTTACCATTTGAGCCAAGAAAAAACATAGAGAATTTGTTGGGAATATTTTGATATTTATATGTTATTGTATATTCTTAATTTCCCAACATTTCTTCTGCTGATCACATAGCCCAAAATTTGTTTAGGTAGTCTGTATTCATCCGTTCCAGTAATATTGGAGTTCAAATTATATTTTGACTTTTCAACTCTTTCTAAAAGGTTGAAGATGCCCAAATGTCCATGTATGTCTTAATTTCTGTGATTGTCTAGAAGAGAGAGACCATTGACTCATAATGGGAATTTATTTTCATGTTGTTAATATTTTTCTTTTATGACTTTTATTATGAGAACAATTTTCATTGTCATATGTTAACAAAGGGACACCCAATGATTTCTAGAATTTTAGTTGGGTCTTTTATTTTAGGGTTCTTCTGATTGTTCTGCACACTTGTGGGAATCTTCCTATCTAATATCTACAACTCTTTACAGTAAATAGGACAGATTGCAGTGTAAATAATCAAAGAAACCTATTCTATAAATTTATTCTTGGGTACTATTTTGAATTTTACTTGTTCTGAATCTGAGAAAGCCATAGCTTGAAATCTTTTGGGTGTATTCTTTCATTTCATTTTGAAGTTTATATTCTGCAAATTGTAATTGACTTTCCAAATCTGCAATGATCAGTGAATAGCAATGTCTTCGCCAATAAATTCTCAATGTTTATTCCAGCAGTTCTTCTATGACCAAACCTATGTAAATATTAAAGAAGATAAGAAATATTGGATATTCTTGCTTAACACCTTGGTTAACTATAGCTGCGTTATTATTTCTATTGGCTATCAGTAAGACTGTTTTTTTATTGTAACATAGAACTTTTTTCAGGTGCTTTGGATATCCTTTTGGTCTCCTAACTTCTAATTATTTGTTCCGTCTGATTTTGTCAGAGGCATTTTCATTATATACAAATAGATATCTCAGTATTAATTTTTTGCAGCAATACATAACAACTTCGTATTATCAACAATAATAACAATACGTTTCAACTTCTTATATATTAGTACACAAGTATGTAAAAAGCTTAAGCAATTGTAGAAAAAATATTTTTTCTCAATCAGGATTGATTCTGATAGATAAGCATGCTATCTAGTTGATTCCAGAATATTGTGAAAGACAATTACTGACAAATTATTTTTAGTTTTTCTCTTGCACATATATGTGGTCGTAGTCATTGAAGGTATTCTCTGCTTTTTTTGTAGCATCTAATATTATTTCTTCGGCAAGGTAGTTCTGATAGTTCACATTATAATGTATTTATTTATTTATCACAATATACAGACAATTTGTTCATTAATGTACAAAAATTAGAAATAAAATACAAAAAGTATGTGCAAGTATCTCTGAATCAAAGAACTATACAACTATAAAAAGAAAGAAAATATTTACTATTTAGTAAAGAAATATTCATAATAACAAACATCTATGCAATAGATATAAAATTATAAAAATTATAAAGAATAATACCATTTTATTTGAAGAATGTGCAAACTTCAATTTAATTATTTGTACCCACTTCAACATATAATTTAATTTCTTGAAAAATAAGGAAACTCATTGGTAAAGCAGTTGTATTGTGGTGATCCATTTGTGGGGTGAATCTATGAATTGTGCTGTAGAAAGATAAATTTAATTTTCTAAATTGGTGAGTTTTGTAATCATTTTGTAAAGTAACTTCATACTAAAGTGAAAGAAGGCCCCGCTTTTAAAACCAACATAAAACGTTGTGTGCAATTAAATCTTTAATCAGACTCTAATATCCTAAGGAAAATATTGAAAAGGGGTATTTTAATTGACATGGTAAAAATACTTAGGGTAAAGGGGATTGCTTTAACCCAGGGATGTCGAGGTCGCGGACAAGGTGACAAGATCCCTAGAGCTCGCGGGCACTGCGTGCGGGGGAAATTGGCGCGAGATTTATAAGAAAGGGTTGTACAAATAAGGAATGGTGGTACATCACTGGATACGTGGCCGATGACAATCTTTGGGAACAGTTATTTAACAGTTATGGTCCCAAATTTAGCTATATTAATCTCTATTTACTTTTAGAGGTAAAGAAAATGTTCATGAAAATAAAGTATACATCAGTACGGTTAGTTCTCAATTGAGAGTCAAATGTGGAATATGGTAATGTGTGCGTGTGCGTGTGCGCGCGTGCGCGTGCGCGTGCGCGCGTGCGCGTGCGCGTGTGTGTGTGTAATATCGTAAAAATACGACCACATCATCTCGTTACTTAGTAGAGAATTTTATTTTAAAGGATAATGAAGGAGAAGCCAGTAGTCCGGAAAAAGTGGCAAATCTCTTCAACCAACGCTTTTCTAGAACTGCGTCTGAACTCGTGAAGGGACTAAAACCGTCAAATTCAACATTACCTTCCCACGAAATTTTCGACACAATCTTTATTTCCGAAACTTCTAACGAAATCTTACGAATAATCAGTAAACTAAAAAATAAATATTCATCTGGTTTAGATGAATTTCCGGATTGTTTATTGAAAACTTGTGTACCTGTCTGTATACACCCGTTAACTCACATTTTCAATGCTTCTTTATGCACAGGAATATTTCCAGATATTTTCAAAACAGCAAAAAATTAAGCCACTTTTTTAAAAAAAGGGAGCAAAAATGAAATTCAAAATTACCGACCAATTTCTCTTTTGTCCGGTTTCTTTAAAATATTAGATAGGCTTTTCTATACGCAAATGGAAACTTTTCTCAGGAAAAACGAAGCGTTTTCAGTCTCACAACACGGGTTTAGAAAATCTAAATCTACGGAAATTGCCATTCTTTTCTTTTCTTAAAGATGTTACTTCATCAATGGACCAAAATGAAGCATCCTTTGGAATATTTTTAGATCTTTCGAAAGCTTTTGACGTTATTGACCATAACATCTTGCTATCAAAATTACCTATTTATGGAATTCGTCGTATCGACCTAGATTTGATAACATCGTATCTTAAACATCGATTTCAACGAGTAGAAATACCGTACTGGCACGAAAGGACATTATTTATTTATCTTTCCAATTCTTTACCAAATGAATATGGGGTTCGGCGAGGCTCGATCTGTTATACGTACGCGATATGCCGTTGTCTATTAAAACGGAAGAACTGTTCTGTTTGCCGATGATACGAATGTTCTTTGCAAAAAACGAAAATTTCAAATTGGTGTTGTAATAAATTAATAGTTAATGAAGGAAAAACAGTTTCAATGCATTTTTGCGTTTCAAATCAGCAATCGCATGCTCCATTGAAAATGAATAATATGCAATTAGGTGATGTTCAGGTAACAAAATTTCTAGGTCTGTCAATTCAGTCAAACCTCAGATGGAATGTACGTATAACAAAATTAGACACTAATCACTATGTTACGCATTCAGAATTCTATCAAATTCTGTCAGCCTTCATGCAGCTGGTTGCGTGTATTTTGCAAATGTACATTCCCACCTGAGATTTGGTATAAAACTTTGTGGAATGTCATCATGTAGTACTCAGACCTTTAAATTGCAAAAGAAAATTATTCGAAGAATGAAAAAATGCCATCCATGTTACCCTCGCTAGCCTCTCTTCATTGAGCTTGGAATCTTACCACTGCCTTGCCTATATATTTAGGAATCTGTAATATTTGTCAAAAGTGACTTACTTAATGGTGGGAACATATTTTCATGCAATACTAATATTTATTATTACAACACGTCGTAAAAATCACGTTCAACAAGTGTCAGTATCACCAGCTCACTATCAGAAATCCACCTACAATACATGTACGTTACATTACAACTCACTGCCAGGTGACATTAAACAATTGAAGTCGGTTAAAAGTAAAATCTTTTCTTCTGCATAACTGTTTCTATACAATTAGAGACTATACTGATTATCAAAAAGAAAAATAATGTTTATATTAACAAAACTAAAATGAATTAGTTTACATTTGTATTGTATAATTTTTTTTAAAAGACTTAATATGTTTGTAACAAATAATGGTCTTCAGCTTCCGGGTTAATGACACCCATCTCCATCAGGTTTTGTCCAGTTTCCCTGATCCATTGAGAAAATGCTGATATGGCTCCTTGTTTTGCTTCTGGATGTAAATGTAGCTTCACTATGAGCACGTTTTGTTGAACTCTCCTTTTGCTTGCAATGGTAAGAGTAGAGGTAAGGGCGAATTGCTATTTTGTTAGCAATGCAGAAAAAGCATACTTGCAATTCGTGTATCGATGGAAATAAGTTTTCTATAACTCAGGAACAAAAATTACTATTTTCCAAATATTGCTAATCTTGCTATTTTTAAAATTTATTTTTGTTAAATTTTTACTCATCTTTCAAGTATTTATAGTTAAAATGACGGGAAGGGATTCTGGAACTCAAGTAAACGTGCGCAGATAATTTTCTCCCCCCACGTCACATACAGTTTTTACTTTTTTTTTATATACTAAATAAATTTAAATATAAATTCAAAAAATTGAATCAAAAGTATCTTGATTTCATAAAATGTTCACTTCTTGATATAAAAGAAATGAACCTGAACCTTCTATGTTCAGGTTCGAAGGTTTAACAGACAAATATTCTTGTCAGTTAAAAGCGCTGCCTAGTCGTAAGCGAGTATTATTAACTTAGGGTTTTCATATTTTGGCGCTTGAGGACTTTCGTCACGACTGAATATCATGGAGTCTTTCTTGGTCGTGCCGCTAGACATCGCATGATCGCCAGCGCTGCTCGATACGGTCGCGATCATGCAATATCAAGGGGCAAGCTCGAGAAAGACGTGAAATGCCATGAAATTTCATCGTACAGACAGGCTCGCACGCGCCAAAATATAAAAAACCAAGTGTAGACAAATGTGATTTGCTTATTTTATCTACTCTTATCATGCTCTTGACGTAAATTAGCTGTTCATGGTTTGTTCCAATCGGAAGCTTGACTTGCCCTCTTAGTGACGTAACTGTAGCGATATGAAGCTCTCGATTGGATGAAACTGCAATAGCTAATTTATGTCATGTGCACGACTAAATAAGTTGTACTATATGGAGTCGACTACCATCTCGAATAGAACACTGGCCACATACTCTTTGCACTGGCCCACTGGTTGTATGAGTCCGACTAGAGAAGTGTTTTCAAGTTGATCGAGTTTCATAATTTTCGTTGTGCAAAACATATTTTCATCATTAAGTTTTTCCACATGAAGTATTAATTTTTAAAAGTAACGTGTGAGCAAAACGCATCTCTTCAGGTTCATTTTCTTTACTTAACCTTAATACCGATTTGGATGCTAGTGCCAGTGGTTTTGAAATAAAATTGGGAGTCATTTCTAAATAGAATTTTGGTGCTTGTTTAATTTTTAAACAGAAATGTCAGAAGAAGAACTGAATAGCTACGAAGCGGATTGGAATGCTGCGTCTACTATTAAATCAGGATTGAAAAAGCACACCTTAGATTCAGATGAAGAGGATGACGGCGAAGAAAAGAAATATGAAATTATGGAAGATGATGATATAGAAGGTCATTTTGGTACTTTTTTATTAAGATTAAGTAAATTGAATGACATATTTAATATTTTGTGTCAATTGAACAGGACAAGAAGATGGTGCAGGTGGGTTTGATGGAGAAGTTACCATAACACCGTTCAACATGAAAGAGGAAATGGAAGAAGGTCATTTTGATACAGACGGAAATTATCATTGGAAAAAAGAAGGAAAAATGATACGTGATAATTGGTTAGAAAATATTGATTGGGTAGAGGTAAGAAACATTGATAAACTCTATGATCTCACTTAAATAGGTGGATTAGAATTATTCTTTATTATTGAAGCTTCTTCCATTTCTTTTTGGGAGCCAAAAGTTTATTTTAGTGAATTTATAACCCTGGTTTGTGATTATTTTGTGTAATTAGGCCCAATTTTTGTGGACTGAATCCAAATGTGTGGATTTTTTTTCATATGGCATCATGATCTTTACAATTGGAACAGAAGTGCCTAATTTAATAGAAATTTCTTAAATTTGGAACAAGTGTAATGTTTGGAACATAGGTCATAATCAGAAATGAAATTCTTGGTTTTAAAAATAAGTTTATAATTAATAATGAAGCTTATAATGCATTGTTTTCTTCGTTACATCAAAAATGGTTGAAGATGCTGCACAAATGTCCGTCCATATATACCATTTAGTATCTTCTGAGGTTGGAAGGAAATTGTTAGGGTGACCGATTTTTGACAAAATAAAATAGGGTTCTGTAACAGCAAAAATGGATTTTTTAAATCAAACCTAGAGCGATTAATATTTCTGATTTTCTGATGGATTGGTAATTGGGAGTGAAGAAATAGTGTTGCCAAGTACTTGTGCAACTTGGTGTGTGTGTGTGTTTCTCCTGAATTTTATCAAGAAAGGTTTATACCGGGAATTAAATATTATTTATTTTAATTGCATACTAAAGTGCATATTTAAGAATTTTTAGGTCAGAAATGCATATTTTAAAAAGCATAGTTTCGTATTTTTTAGGGCATAAATATCCTCTCCCTGTTGGTGACAATAGCCTACGGCATGAATGATAGGCAGGGCTACTCAGCTACCATTGAGTTGTGCAGTAGAGCAGACGTGTTCTTCAGTGAGCTTTGACAACTGATGATTCGTTGTCAAAACTTGTTTTTAGTGAGATAAGATGCCACTCTCCTTCATAACTCAGTTGCTGACTAATCCTTCAAAACTTTAATTGTACATCAGTAGCATTAGATGGGACAACTGTTGCATCAAAATGACCTTCCCTTGCAACTCACGACAATGTCATTTGCCTAACACAGAATTTAAAAATTATATATACCCCTTATTGTTATGAACTTTTTAAGATTGTGGCCAAAAGAGACATTTTATCAAACTTCAAATTTCAGTAAAAAAAAATATTTGCCGTGTCAGGCAATAATTAAAAAATTATATTGGGTACATTCCCTGACTGAGCAAAGTAATATTTAAATGAAATAAATCACTTTCATTACACAATGTTACTAATGAAAAAATTAGTAACATTGTGTAATGACAGTGATGTATCTCATTGCTTTATCGTCATTGTAGCTATTGAATCCTTGAAGAGCAATGTAGCAATCTCCTCTCAATTTTATCTTATAAATCAAGTACACCAAAAAGATTTACCAACCAGTTCAATTTGTTCCACTGGCAAAAGTGTTCATAGACCTGTGTAATAATTTAGAATGAATGTTGTGAACATTTTTTTTTATGATGTATAGAAAGTATAGCAAATTTATAATTTCAATTGCCAGATGAGGGGAGTAACAAGTTAAGTCACTTCAGCCAAATATTATTTGCATTGGTACCACAAAATATTTGAGAAATATAATTGCTAGTTTTGACATCATTTGCTTGTTCATTCATTTTACTATTTATTTGCCAATCATTGTGCCAACTCAACATTAATAATTTGGTATCTGTTTGCATAAATAAATACTGGTAGGAAGATAAATGAAGTACCTCAGTCCGAAGGTTTTGGAAAGAAAAAATAATGAACCTGATTTTTCTAGATTAAAACAAACAGGCATGGTAAACCATTGACCAGAATAGTACTCTCTCTCGTATCATTTTATATTGACTACTATGAAAGCATTCAAAACATAGTTGTGAAGACCTAAAATAACTTAAACATAAGTTACATTTATGGCATGATTTAATTCTGATCTCCATAGTAATAAGTTTTAGAAACAATGAATGTGTAAAATCCATGTTTTCTATTTTCAAATTAACTGTCAGTGTTGCCTTGATGTGATAAAGGGGGTTTTGTTTTGTCTAGATTGTTTAACAATTCAATTTTTGTCCTAGTCTTCACCCTACATTGGAAATTAGTTTTTGTAATCAAAGCAGCACGCGGTTATGAGAAAAACATGTTATTTTAGAGCTTTAATTGTATGAGGAAATAAATTGCATAGTCATAGTATGGCAAAACATTAAACCAATGTCAGTTGAAAAACAGAAACTTCTAATCTCGCAATACAAAACGGGAAAAAAAGTTGTTTGTAGAATAGAATTAATGCATTTGTACATTTCATCACTTCTAACCGGGTCTCTTAAAATATTATGTCTGGTGTTATTAAGGATACTTGTTTCAAATCATTCTTTTTGCAATAGAAAATAGTTTTCATTAGTGTACAAATTACAGTTTAATTATAACCTTGGTGAGATTTGGTACATGTGGCCTTCAAAAGAAGAGTGAAGTTACTATCTGCTTGAGATTTCGTATAAAATTTTCACTTTCTTGCTCCTTGAAGCAAAATTTAAATGTGCACTCTTCCTTTCTGGCAAATATCTCAAAACCGATATTAGTGAATGAACGAAGAAATCCATAAAAATGAATTAAATAATTTTCATTATTATTCACAGTTTCTTGAAAGGGAAAGTTGGAGATTTGTAAGATTCGGAATTGTTAATTTTAAATCAAAACATTTTAAATCATACCAAATAGTCCATTTTCAACCTAACTTCATCAGCATTTGATCATTTTGATTTGTTCATCTTGACTGAGACTTGGTTAGATGACGATGTTAGTGATGCTGGGCTTGGTTTTCATTCACACAATATACAGAGATTCGACAGAAATCCAGTTAAAAGTTCACGTGATGGTGAATTTCTTAGCTCTATTAATTGCAAGTATAATAGCTCTGGTATATTAACTAAAAATGAGATTGTAAAATATATTATTTTTGTACTTAATCATTATTATTATTATTATTCTTATTATTATTATTGTTGTTGTTGTTGTTATAAGTTGTATTCATGTGCAGTGAAATGTATCCTTATCTTATTCTATTTCAACTCCAAATCCCAAAAGGTGACCACTTAATACAGGTCAATCTAGTCACACCTGGCTCCCAGCAGTCGAATGTGGTAACTATTTACAAGGGAAAATATACATGTCTTTTGGAAAATCATTTTCAAGAAAAAATGGCAATTAAAGAGATTTAATTGAAGTAGCTATTTGAGCAGGTTTCACTGTATCTCAAAAAAATTATGATTCTAAATTTTTCCCTTGGAGTATTATCTAGGGAACAAATTATTAACCATAGTTGAAATACTGACTGTGCCACCAACTCTAAAGTTAATTCACCCAACGAACAAAAATTTTTTTAAAAATTTTTTTAAAATTTTTTTTATTCCCTATCCTTTCAAAAAGGTAACTAGTGGCGCTGAAACAGCATGTCCTTTTTTGCCTTTATTAATGGTTATGCATTACTATTTATACCACAATTTCTCTCTGAATTAACACTTCAGTTATAATTTGGAAACTGGCGACTATGTTTGACACCAAATAACGATTTTTCGAAAATACTCCTATTTTCGAAAAATTCTATATGACCTGAAATGAAGATCTGTTTTGATCAACACATTTCACTAAGAAAAGATGTTTTTACAATTGTAGTTGCAGCAAGATGTTGAAAAATTTGTAATTTTCGAAAAATCACGCATTGTAACGAACACGAGTCCTGCATCGTTCTCTTACGCGTCCTTTACACTATCTAAGGTCCAAATTTAATCAAACCATTTTCTGCCGTATTTAAGAAAAAGTGGTTTAATGAAAAGAAAAATTGCCTATGTTTGACACAAAATTTCGCAAAAAATACTTGTATTTTCAAAAAACTAAACGACATTATTTGAAGATTGGAAATAATTGGAAATAAGGAATAAAGCTACCTTAACTCCCCATTTAGAAATCAGGAAATTGAAAACTATAGCGTGAATTTATTGTTTTATGATGAAAGTTAAGGGTAAAAATCAACATTTCCAATGTACTAACATTCCTTATGAATGGGTGAAAACCAGAACAGTAAAAGTGACATTTGATAAATTCTGAGAGAACATGTTTATTTTAGGCTATATTTTAGTGGAAATGTATTTTCGTGGTTTTAATGAACTATTGAAATGCCATAATATTAATGATGAAACAAACCACATGATTTTACAGCAATATTGACTTAAATAAACAGATTTATCAGAATTTATAAAATGTCATTTATACCATCCATGTCTTCACCCATTCATATATAGTGTGAAAAATATTTTTCAAAATTTTATGAATGTATTGTTGGGTGTGTTTTTTGTTTCTTTTTTGTTTTGTTTTTTTCTCTCCGTTTACCTTTCTTTTATTTATTTAATGACGACAATCATAAAATGATGATGATGCTTAATGATTATAATGATAATTAATAGCTTTCATGAATTGTCATCTAATATTCATTTAAGTTTCATTGTAACACATTTATTATTGATGGGAATACATATTAGTGAATGTGTGGGAGAAATATTATAGTGATTGCCAAACAATCAAACTCAAATATTGGTTGTAGTATTATAAAGATTTGCATTTCTTTTCAATTGTAAGAATCTCAGAAAGTAAACATTTAGCTTAGAATTACTTATTCTGTTCAGATCAAAAAACAAGAAAATCCACCTGAACAAGTTGAGACGAGTGATAGTGAAGATTCTACTCCATTTGATCAAATTCCCACATATCGCAAAATGTTGACATTGATGAAACCTGGTGAATCTGTCACTAGAGCATTACGAAGGCTAGGTATTGTGATTTTACTTTTAGAGCTCCTCTTAGGGTTGAAATATCAAAAGCAACTAATTCATTTATTTTTGTAGGTGGCACAAAAACTATGTCGGCATCAGAAAGATGGCGACGTAAGAAGGCAGGTCTGCTGGAGAATAGTGATGAAAACCGCCAACAAGTTATTGATTTGACAGAGCTTGCAAATACCTTATTGACTGAGACAGGCAATATGGACATATATGAGGAAACATTTGAACATATCACTTCTCTGGTGAGTAAATCTTAGCGTAGACTCAGTGAAGTTAGATGTCAGTGTTGTCTTTTTTTAGTGATTGTAGAAACTACTGGGGTTCTGCAATTTCAAACTGTCTTACAATGTTTGTTGTTGTTACTGCTGCTGTTGTTTATTCTCCTTTCTATATAAAAGTCATGTTTTCATTTATTCACGAAACATTTTTGTTGGAGAAATTATTTGGCTTAAATGCGATGTAAATTTAAAGTTGTGTGTAATAACATTTTACTCTCAGCAGTTTTCTGTTCATATTTTTAATAGTCTGTTCGTGTTCTCTACCTAAGAGAAAAATGCACTACAAATTTCAGTACTTCAGTACAATGAAAAACATTTCCTATATCATTCTACAGCAATTTGTGAGATTGCCTACAGAGAAATACTGAACTTCACAGATTGAGAAGAGAAGAGAAGCAATTATGAATGGAAGAAAATTAAAATTTGCTTTGATGTGGCCCAAATTGTGGGACTTGCAAATTAACATTTTGCCTCGGAAACAGAAAGAGCATTTTCACAAATAACGGAATTTTACTTTTTTTTGAAATCATTAAAATTTTCGCAGTAACATTTACTTGGCCCCAGCCATGTTTTCCAGGGAGGAAGTATTGGAAAAGAAGTGTGAACTCAAGTAGATACTTTAACAAAAACATTTCATATCATATTGTGATGGGTTGTCACAAAGATAATTAAATTGGAATATTAAATTTACGTAATTATAAATATGGACGACAGCAACAAGGGATGTGTAGAAAAGAAAGTAATGAGAGTTTTATTTTGGAAACAATACAAGGGAAGGATAACAGAATTGATAGTGGGGAAAATACATAATATGTTAAATAATGCAGTGAAACGACACGTGAGCCAATTCCATGGGGCAGAAAATAAATTAAGAAGTTATCCAAAGGGAACCAAAGAATAAACAGATACTATGTTAAATGTTTGTGACCAATCAGGAGTGAGATTGTGTGAGAGACAGATAAAAGGTGCGCGAGATGAAAAAATACCGCAGATGATGTTCTGACACAGTGTGAGTCGGATGTAAAGAGGGGAAAGCTATTTGGTTGAGGGAAGAATTAGACTGAATTGTGATTTTGTAAAGGTGATGTTTTAAGGTAATAAATGTACAATTAGAGAGAAAATATAATTACGTTTGTGGAGAACACGAACATTGAAGTGGATCGAATTCTTGAGAGGTGGAGGCTGTTTGGAAACTGGATGACATTCAAGATTGCAGTGACTCTCCAGAAGGAAAGTAGCAAAATAGCGAACATTTACTTTTATTTGTATTTGCCATTGTAGGGAGATCAAGTTTTGGATTACTGAAATATATATATATATATATATATATATATATATATATATATATATATATATATATATATATATATATATATATATATATTAGATTGCTATTGATCTGCTTGCTCTAGAAAGGAAAGAAGCTTACTACTCCCATGTGCAAGAAGGCAACGGAAGGCGAACACACCTAGATACGGATAGCGCAATTAAAGAAGCTAAAGAAAATGTGATGCACCGCTGGCAGTAACGCTGGGACAGAGAGGAGACCGGCAGATGGACTCATAGGCTCATCCCGAATATATCCAAATGGATAAGCCGCAAACACAGGTCCATGACATACCACTTAACTCAGTCATTCACAGGGCATGGATGTTTTAATGCATACCTTAAAAGATTCAGAAAGACAGAAGACGCAGTATGCTTCTACTGCAGCCATGAAGTGGACTACGCCGAACATACGGGGTTCCATTGCCCAAAATGGGACACGCTTAAGGCATCGCATGATATGGGAGGTCGGGTGTAATGTCTCACCAGAAAACATGGTTACACTAATGATTTGTAACAAGGAGACGTGGACAGCAATAGAGAAATATATCACCGCCATTCTCAAGAGGAAGGAAGAAGACGAAAGAAACCAGTCATAGCTGAACCTGAATAGCACCTCGATGTAATACTGCTGGCACCATCCTGAAGTAATGCAATTTTTTTTTTTTTTTTTTTTTTTTTTTTTTTTTAAGATTTCCACAGTTCCTCTTGTAAAAAAAAAGAAGAAGAAGAAGAAGAAAAGATACATATCGAGTATCTCTATAGACAGCATATCAAACCCACTCATATATTCATTTTTGTCATGACGAGGCCATCTTGGAATAACCTTTGCGCAACAATCAGGTGAAATGTGAAATTTCAAATAGTAGAATGTATGATATTACTATTTTTGAATCATTGTCATATTTTGAATTGTGCTTTCTCGACTTGCAGGACTGGAGGTAAAGGTGTTGTGCTTCATCCTGAACCCCTAAATACGGATTATTATTTCACCTAAAGTTTTGCAATTGTGATATTTGAATCAATGTTTTCGTTTTTTTATGAAAAACTACATGTTTTCACAGAGGACTTTGATTTGTTTCCTTTTTTCTGAGTTAGTGTCCCAGCAATATGTTTTCTCATGATTCCCTTACTTGTTAATCTATGAAAGTTTATTCCAGATAATGGGCCTAGATATTTACCATGCACGTGTGCTGGAACCCAATACAGAAAGGAAAAAATAGTCACATAATGTATTCTTGGAATTCAACACGCACTGCTGGCCGCACTGGTATCTCAAAGGGTCTGTGGGCCCTATTCCTGAAATCAGTATTGTAGTCGAGACCTTTCTAGACATCGTGATACGTGGCATGTTCGAGTTTCTGCATATTCCCAGAATTGATATCGCTGGACACAAAATCACTCTACCCTCCTGGCTGCTGGTTTCTATTTAAAAGAGTAGTGGAAGTCAGACAGAAGTCAGTGACTCAACTGCCCAGTGGGAGAGGGATTAGTTTGCGTTTACCTCTTTTTCCATGATTGTAAAGATGCAAAAGTAAAGGTGAAGACGGGTTTGAATCAATACTTGTACATAGTGGGATTTGGAGATGTTTTTACCAGTGATGGAAAAGTTTTATTCTATCAATCTTATGGAAAATCCGTTGTAGTTTTATTTTTATCACATACTTTTCTTCCTTTCCCCCATATTTGGAGGTTTTACCAACATAAAAACAAACATATTTTAGGCATATATAGCACCTAAAAATCTGTTCCCCAGTAATCACTACAATATTTTACCATTTGTTACACAGCACAGTGCAATGAAAGTACTTCACAGAGATCTTACACATTGAATTTCTTCAAACCTGGGAAGCTATGAAGGATCATAATGAATCGGTTGTTTTAACTGTAAAATCCCAGATTTTTGATCCTGGCAGTGTTACTTCGATTTGGTCAATTTGTCATTTTGTCAGTATTTTTGTGATTGACCTTCAAGTAATTCTTCCTGTCAGTGATTCTCCCTTAATCAGCAATTTGTTTGGAAGTATATTTTGCTAAAACATTTTAGTAAGTTTAATTATGCTTCCTTAATTCTAAGCTGCTCTTGTGCTTCTCTGGGTTGTTGCCCTGTAGATCTTTTTGAAGAAACTTTAACATTTATTATTTGCAAAACAATCAGTAGCAAATACATAATCTCTGCCTTTGAATCTTTCTGACAGAAGTAGTCTGTATTTTCCTCTCAAGACCTCTGTTACTTTCTGGCAAAGGGAGACTGCTATAAGGAGAGGGTTCATGGTTTCCTCTTCAAAGTATACTACTTCTGTTTCTCAGGCTAGATGGAGCAGTTTTCATTGCACTTGTTCCACTTTGCTAATTGGTTTCATCTATTTGATTTCATTTGCTTTGTCAATGAATACTAAAAAATGTATGTGATGTTTGGGGGGATAAGTACAAGGTGAAGCACCATTCAAGGAAGATTGGAAATTAGGATTACATTATAGATTGAACTCTTTTACGAAACAGTAGGCATGTTAGGAAAACAATTTTTAGTTGAAAGTGATTTAAAATCCATCACTTAAACATTAGTTTACAGTCTTTTAAAGGTAATTTTGGCTGGAGTAATGAAATGGACAGGATAAATGCCAAAACATCTAAATACATGCTTATAGCAGAAAATGCACTATTGCAAAATTGCAGTAAATGCAAAAATATGCACTATTACAGTAGCTACTGTTAATTTTACGAGTGTACAGAGAAAACTATTTATGTAGCTCTGGCCACCTAATGCAATTAAAAATAATACAAATCTGTCTCCTAATGATAAGTTAAAACATCTTTTGTACAATATTAGTTTGTTGCTATGAAATTAGTTTTAAAGAAGTGTGTTGATTTCTGAATAATATAAATTATCTTGAACATGGGCAGACATCCAATTACATGTTGCATTGAGATGTATTAATGGGATGACATGTTTTGTGGCAGGTTGCAGCGGCTGACAAGAAGCATGCAGTTGCTCATCCCAAACCTAAATCATACGATGATGCATTGGACATGTATGCTGATGATTTTGATGAAAAGGAGAAAGCTCGTCTTTCAGAGAATGAGAAACTCATAAATGCTGGAGAGAGTTTGGCTGGAAGTGATAATGTCTCAAAAACGGAGGAAGTTAGAAAACATAAGCTGGAGGAGAGGGATGGAGAAAGGCCAAACAAACGTCCCAAGGTGCAGTTTCAAGAGAAAGTAAAAGTGGTCACAATATCGGGAAACAATGATGCAGAGAAGCTTCTTGAGAAGAAAGAAGAAAGTGAAGAACAAGATCTCCCCAAGTCAGGTATTTTGATTTATTATTTAACATGAGTTGAATGAATTTTGAGATATTATCTTGATGTGTGTTGTAAAAGCTTGAATCTCAGATATATGAATTTGTGATTTCTGCTACAGTGAGATGTTGATAATAATTTTATTTATCAGATATTCCCTTTAATACATGTAATATGGGAATACAAGTACGAATTTGTTCATGAAGTCACAGAGTAAATTTACGAAATTTTGGAACAATATCCAATATCAGGTGGTTTAATAGAGGAATTCTCGGATAGTACGTACATAGCTTCAGAATGTAATATTGAAAAAATCAATTCATTAAAAATACTTGTTAGTAGTAGAGGCAACACAGTAGAAGGTATCATTCATTTGATAGTCAGTTTTCACAGGTTAGACAGAAAATAATAAGGTATTACTTGTGAACACATGAGAGACCAAATCTGATAATAGGGAGAAAATTGTTACAATTAATTTCACCCAACAAAATTTTAAATAGAAAGATAAGGTCACAGATTGTTTTTGTATCCTGAAGTTCAGGAATGTTATACAATGAGTAGTAATCAGCATAGTCATGACAAAACCGTGGGATAGGGCATCCATCGTGAAACGCTAAGTTGCACCACAATCTGTGTTGGACATTCTCAAGATGATTTACAACCTTCCTAGTGAAGGGAGACCAAATCAGACAAGTATACTTTAAGGTTAATGGGGACCGGTCCCTATCTGGATTATCAAAATGTCTGAAATTCTGAAATGAACTAATAAAAGGTAGGTGTCGTAGAGTGTAAGAAAAATTCGCTAAAATTGTACAGAATTAATTTTAATGGTTATGAAAATGGAGTAAATAAATAAAACCATTAATGTAACTCCCACGTCTCCCCCACCAATTGTTAATTATAGAAATTTAAAGCAGTTCATATTTGATTCCATAGCATGGACTTCGCATGTTCTGTGAGAGTTCTCTACTGCATGCCCTTTTGTGCAATTAATTAATGGTTTAGTGCCACCATGAGTTTGCCAATTTATTACAGGTGGACTGTCTGGTTTTACCACACATGTGCGATCAGTATTTAAAATTTAAAGGGTTGTTCTTGCTTTGCCATTTGTCTAAATGGGCAAAAAATTCTCTGTGATACAAGCTGGTCTTAAAAGGCAGAGATGAAGACTGAAGTATGCTTTCATGTGTGTGTATTTCTTTACAGTTTGCTTTTTAAAGAACATGATGGAACCATTAAAAAGTTATTTTCTTTATCTGGATACCTCTGTTTTCTGTGGATGCCCTTCACTGTTACTCTAGATATCACGATTGTTGTTGACGATTTAAATCATTGTAATACAATGTCATTTAAACTCAGAATACTCTGATGTCCAAGGTACCTTTGTAACTAATTCTCTCCTTGTTCCTATTTACAGATGAAGTTTACTGGGAATTCAAATGGAAAGAGGACAGTCCTGAAGTGGACGGCCCCCATTCAAGCTCTCAGATGCACACGTGGGTGGAAGAGGGGCGTTTTAAGGAGCCAGTATGGGTGCGGAAAGTGAAACAAAATGGACCGTTTTACTCTTCTGCGAGAGTAGACTTTGAATTATACTTCTGAATTATTGTAGGATATACTTACAAATATGATTTTCTGTTGTAAATTTGTCTGATTTTACAACTTAATTCTTTTTTGCACATTCTGTTATGGCAAAGAAGCAATTTACTGCAGATAAGGATTTTTAATTGTTTTCACTTAAGATTGCTTATTTATTTCAAATTTATTAAAAGGTATTTTTCACCAAAATCCTCCAAATTTTGTTACTATTAACACACATTCCTCCTATATATACCCCCAGTCACACATTGAAAAACAATAGAGATTGTGATTGTTTGTCTTTTATCTTTAGGGCTGTATCTGTTATCGTGTTTATTATAATTTTACTTTTAAAAACATTATTTTGTAAACAAATTTTGACTATTTTCTAATGCTGGAGTATACATGAATATGTACTTAGACTTCTTACCAATTCGTTTGGAATGTATGTATGTATATATATATATATATATATATATATATATATATATATATATATATATATATATATATATATATATATATATATATATATTTTGTCATTTATTAAATTTGTCATGTTTCCTCTGTAACATTTGAAACATTTTTATGTAGTTTATCATTACAGTATTTTCATGAATACAATTGTTTTACGGCAACCTACTGTAAATCTCCCTATGTTGAAGGCAATAGGGAGTTTTAGCCCCAGGTGTAAGGAGGCATCCTTAAACTCTATTGGTCATGTGACAAACGCTTTTATATGATTGTAATGAACAATGTTAAAAAGAGTTTTAGCAAATTGCGTTATGCATTATAACAAAAGAAACATTTCAAGCGTTGAACAAAGAAGTTGCATGATACATCAAAGCGTGTAGGCTAGTGTCGAGACATTTAAACCACGATATGACCCAAGAGTATAACAAATGTACATTGCACACAGAGTTTTAGATTTTGTGCTTCCCCTCCCCCACTCACGATGAGTATTTGATCTGGAATTTTGAATAAGCTTTTCTAGAGTAAGTAGGAAATATCTTAAAATAGCGTTCATTTTGAGCATAAGACATAACCTATTCCGAAGACATGATTTAGTCTTCTTTTTCGCGAATTTCTTTTCTGGCACCTCTCCAACATAACTCGTTAATTCTTACCAGTGTTGTGGAGATAGTAAGGAATAATTGTAACTGCTTCGCATACGAGAATTGGTTTACCAGAGTTGGAAAATACAATTTTCCTGTTTTTAGACGGCCATTTTGCTGCTTGTAAGGTGACCATAGACATACCTACAGGCGTGCATTATTAATGGATGTATAAGGTTGTACCTTAGGCTTAAGGTAAGACGTTATGACAAGGTCCATTATGTGACTGTTGGGGCATAACGCCGCTACCTTATGCGTGGCGCTAAAACTCCCTATTGTAGATAGGTATTAATCTGTTTACCACTTGTTGTTTACATGTCGTATTGAAGGAAGTTTCTAAATAAACTTGAATGAAACTTGAACGCAAGGTATCAAAAATAGTATTTTTGGTAATTTAAAGACTAACAGTTTGAATAATGAAATACCAGGATAAACCATGCCAGCCACAGCGAGCCTTGCTATTTGTAAATGTGAACAATTCAGAATAAAAGTTATTCATATTAGTTACGGGGAGAATTATTATTAATTGTAATATTACAATTAATAATAATTATCCCCAATAGTACAATTAGAAAAATGTATATTAGATAAATTAACCTCCTTTTCGTGACACCAATTGAAGCTCTTCTCCGTACTCTTATTTACTGATGTGTGAAGATGATGTGACTGACGTCAAAGCGCAGATTTCCTCACTGAACATAATTTCTTTAGGTATATTTAGGTTCAGGAGAATTATTTGTATCCATCTTTCTCAAACCAGGGTATACAAATATTGATAATATTGTGTATTCAAATAGATATATTGGAAGCTACACCCCACAATATTGTATTAACCCGCAGCAGTAACAATTCATTTGCTTACTATCATAGTAATGTAAATTTTCACATAGATCATGATTGCATTACTAGGTTTGTTAATAGCTATAACTGTACAATTAAAAAATTATATTATGGAAGTTAATCTTACTTTCCTGGCATTCCACCAAATGAAACTCTTCTCCGGTAATCATATTTACTAACTACCTGAAGGTGTCACCACTGGGAAGTGGACCTGCATCCTTCCTCACCGAACATCATTTCTTGAGGTACTGTCCTCTTTAGGAGAATTATTTGCTTTCATTTTTTCTCGAACAAAAGTATAAGAGTTGTTTGAACACTCCACAGTACCATAGAAACTTGCTGCAACAACAGAATTCATTTCTTTACTATCACAATAATGTCATAAGTTGTTGCATAAATTGTGAGATGTTATGGTGACCGATAAAATGTTGAACATACCATAAAATGCTGAACATACCATAAAATGTTTGTGTTATTACTACTCCAAATTAGAGATCGTGGCTCTGCTATACTCCACCTCGATTTTTAACTTTTGGCTTCTGCAGTAATAACACATGTAACATTACTAGGTATATTATTACCTGTAACACGATGATTTTGGTTGGATTGTGCCTTATCTTGTTGTTGTGTATCTCTTGTTTATATTTAAGAAGACATTGGGATGGTAACATATGGAGTCACACTTCAACCAAACTTGGGATATGAATATTTATGAATAGCAGGAGGTTTTCTGTGGCTGGTGTGGCTCATCTTGTTGCAGCCCCAAGATCTTCAATTGAAATTGTAAATTTGCTACACATTCTTTGCAATAAAAAAAAGAGAAAGAAAAAAAATTGTCTGTTATTAGAAGACCTCGGATTGTAGAACAAATGCCTATTTAGTTCCCTTGGGAGGTAGAGGAAAGTAATTACAGATGTTTGCAAATCTTGAAGAAATAGATATACCGAGAACATCTAATAGTGCTTAACATGTCTTAAAAGGGCGGGTGATACCTATTTTGATTTATTTTTTAGAAAAAAAAAAAATATTTTTTTAAAATTTATTTTAATTCTATTTTATTTATTTTGCCTGAAACAAGAAATTTTGTAGAATTGTCAAATTTTCATCACTCATTTTTTGAATTTGTTATACCAAAATGCAAATACTTTTGCTAAATGCAAATATTCACTTATTAAGGAATTTTCAATCGACTGTGCACCGAAATCTCTTGCCCAACACCCGAACATCAGGAGCTCTGTGCAAGTCAGTATAAAGAGGATATTTCACACTTGTCTCCGATCAGCATGCACTTCTTGGGCAATTGCACCCTTTACTTGTGTAGTTGCACTGTTGATAGGTTAAGACTTACTGCTGCGTCTTGTCATCTGTGCAATCTAGGTGAGGAAAGTCGTAGGTCAGGCAAAAGTCTGTCAGAAAAGCAAATCTCACAAAATTGACCCAAGTCATGAACCCCAAGAAAGTAAAAGGGGTCATTGGCTCTGAGGAGTTTTCATCTGACTGTGTGTAGGGGGGGGGGGGTCTAATCAAATTTTTGTTGTATACTGTGTTATTTAATTATGTAAGTGAATAAAATAATATGCTTGTAGTTACTCTCATAAACGTAGAAATATTTGACTTTCATGGATAATAAAAGTGTGTTAATCGTTTTGTGATCAGTTTTTGATGTCAGAAACATTCATGTCGAATGTTTCTAAACGCCTCATTTAATCATTTTGCAATGTATTTTAAGTGCCTAAAACGTCACTTTTCATGCCTAATAGTGCCTAATTTCATAATTTTGTTGTGTTCGTAAATCATCACTTTTTTGTGCCTAAAATTCCAAGGTGTAGTTATTAGTTTTCTTAGATATATAAGGAGATTTTTGTAAATAATTTTTCTCAGAAAAAAAAAAAAAAAAAGAAAAACAACATTGTTACTCTGAACATGGATGTTGAAAATCTAATTCAACAGAAAACCACTTTTTTTTCTTTTCTTAAAGACATTATCAGTGAAACCAACTGAAGCATATATTGGAATATTTTTAGATTTGTCAAAAATTTGAGACTTGCAATATTCTTTTAAGTGTCCTTTATGCTTCCTGAGTACACAGTTTAATTTTTTTAAATTGGAGCTATTTGTGAGAAAATTTTTAAAGCGGAATTGAGGTTTCTTGTAAAGAGTACTACAAAATGGAAATATGAATTTCAAATTCAGAGACCCGTGAGTTCATTTAAATGAATCGATAAATAGCATCTCTGAATAGGCTGGACATTTTAGGTGGAAGCACGGACACGTTTTACCGTCAATCGATTTTTCTGTATTAAGTACCCCAGAACCTAGATTCTGATTGCAGAACGTATAGAGTGGTATAGAGGAAGTAATTTACTGTATATAGAAACAAGATTTATCCTCCTCCGTTACCAGGCCCCGTCAATAAAAGGTTTTTATGTCGACACAGGAAAACTTTATCTTTTAACGAAGTAAGGGTATAAGTTACTGTAGTTCGTGTAAATGTAAGGGGAGGGGATAGGAAGGGGGAAAGAAAGATCGCGCGCGATTCTTGTCCGTTTTAGTGGGACACACTCCAAAATTTGCCTGATATTGAACAGATAAACCGGCCAATGAATTCGATCTAGCTAGGGTCGATAAACCTACCACCGTTTTAATTCGAAACCTAGGATCTCCCAGTCAGAGGCACTGTAATGAACATCAGTTGATGCACTGATCAATCTCAGCCGGTTTTAAAGATGTGTGTTGGTGTGTAGATTTCAGGAGTGACATTTATATTGTGATTACAGCGGTGCTACAAGAGCTCATCCTTTTCGAATGTCAACTTTTGAAATTTTCGTAAATTTAGAACGTTTCAAGAAAATGAGGCGTACACAATATTTTTAAGTGTCCTTTATTCTATTCGGAGGTAATATTAAAGAAATGTGAAGTCGTTTTTGAGAATGTAATCGTTTAAAATTTGCCTAACGCAAAATTACGCGAAAACTACTCATAATGTTGGAAACTTGTACATGACCTAATTTAAAGATCTGCCATTGATAAACAAGAATCTGTCTTCAGTATTGTAGTTTTAGGAAGACGCCGGGGAAAAAAATTGAACTTAAGCAAATTTTGAAATTGAGATTTCAATGAAAATGGTATCTTGAAAACATGTCAGTGTGTTTAATCACTCGACCCTTTGTCCTGTCCTCGTAAAGAGCTTGGACTTCTAAGAACCAGCAAAATTTCGTTCTCTGTCCAGACCCTGCAAACCACAAGGTGTCTTTTAATACCTGCACACGGTAGGTACCGTTGTATGCTTCCTAATGCTCGTGGGCTGCAATAACGGCGCAGCTAAAAAAAATGAATTTTGAGTTAACCCACTCACCAGAATTGCACCAACAAATGGCAGAATTGGAATGCAAGAAAAGGTGAAAACTCCAATATCATTTATCTCAACACTTGAGTTTTTTTAGTTGTGCCACTATTGCTGCCCACGAACGATATGTAGAAGGGCCAGTGTTGGTTTTCTTGGCGGTGATAGCTTTATAATAAAGTCTAAAACACGATTTAATTGTATACTGCAGCAAACAATCTTTACTCAGATTGTACTGGGACCGAACACTCAATGCGCCGGGTTACCGCAAAAGTAAAATACTTTTTAGAACGCACCTCGACGCTACCAATGCCTTTGCGATGGTCGTATCAGTTCCAAGCGAGCAATTGTGTGAAGTGGCAGAAATGGGAGTCATTTACTACAAACTAGTATGGTGGTGTGTTTTTTGTATTGGAGCGTGCTGGGCATGTGAAAACCGCGCGATATCCCACTCGCCGGCATCCGACGTGTTGCGTGGGAAGGCTGCTATGGCCCTTACTGAAGTATGGACCCTGCGTACAATGTCGCCCCCATACAATGTTTTGCTCTACCAGGAGGCGTCAACCCTGAGGGGGGGATACTTAAGCTTTTCGCTTTTATCCCCCGCCGACGCAAAAGTACACCGACAGGCAGGAATCTGGATCTCTCTAGTACGCAGTTTGCCCTAACGGCAACCTCCCCATACAACAGGTGGCCTCCCGAACTAAGGTCCGGGCGGCTCGGGGCCCCGTTCCCGCCTCCTCTCTGCCTCCGCCTTGAGGCTAACGGCGTGTGTGTGCCGCTGTGAAACTCAGGATCCGGGTGGTCGTCTACAACTCTCCACCAGAGATCGTGACCGCCTGCGGAGCTCTCCTACCGAAGCGGCAGAACTGCAGGCTGCGGACGACGAGCCCCCGAGCAGTACGACCTCGTCGCACGGGTCGACTCACAACGCAACTGCCAACAACTATGTTGCAAGATTGACTCAACGGTATTGCGATATTACATGCTTATAGCGACGTGACCGACAAAATCGATTTACAAAAATTGTTAAAAATGATTTTATAACAAAAAATGCAAAGCGCATCGCTGTGTTTGCATTGCATAAACCAACTGCTGAAGTAACATAAAATAAATGTGATAACAATTTAATAATAAATAAGACAATTTCATAAATTCCTTTTTTGTATTTTTCCCTTCATATACATTTTCGGAGGGAGAGGGAGAATCCCCATCTGGTCCACTACCCACTCGAAATGACACCAATAGCCGCCCGCTGTCAGGGTGTAATACGCTGACTTCGCATTGGGGAGGCCAGGATTCAATCTCCTTGCCTGCCATTCTGACCGGGAGTTTTGTGGTTTTCCTCGATCATCTAGGGGAATGCAGGGATGGTTCTACTGAAAAGTCACGACCACGAAATCGTCTTCTCTAGACGAATTTGTTAACTACGTGAAGCCACGAAAGTTAAGCGAATTCGACACATCACGCGTTTGTGGTTGGGTGACCGACTAGGATCCCCGGGATCTAAAGGCGCCGAGGTCAATTGCCATTTACGGGACGTATAAAGGGTAAATACAAATCTCCAATGTGTGGGATGCAAAGTAAAAGACCATTCACATAGGCCCCCGCCCTGAGAAAGGCTACTGATCACACTTTCAGATTACGTAACGCCTGTAGGAAGACTCGGTTCATAATTGTATGAACAATTTCCTCTGGCAACATTCAAAGAGCATCCAAAGCCAATAGCTTTACCCGGAGGGGCGGAGGCGTGAGGAAAGGGGGAGATGTTATCGAGTAGCGTGGCGGTAGCGAGAAAGCAGGAAGAAGCCTCATTTATATCACGTGGAGAGCTCAAAAGAGCAAAGTTTAGCATTATTAATCGCCTCAGCCGTACGATTCAGGGACATACCGGGAAAGGAGAGACTTGGTTTTAATAGGGACGGGCAAGGCCCTGCCTATACAGATGGCAGGGCACCAGCTATTGAGAGGCGACAGCCCTTATACGAGTAATAATTTCTCCTCCACAGTACTTCTGTGGGGAACGCAAGTTTATTTATATACGAGTAAATTGTGAATATTGAACCATCGTCTTGCGGATTACAAAACGAGAGGAGAGGATTTTCTTAATAGATAACTAAAACTAACTTAATATAATCTTATTCTAATTGGCCAGTTAATATATAAGCTCTTTGGCTTACTAACTTAATCCCTCCCTAAACACTATTCTACACTACACTATGCTAGTTGTTCTATTAAAAATTTCGGTTCTTTCGTATAGTCTTGGCTCATCTTTTCTTTTCATTCACGCGGTATTCGTTCCTTTTTTCATTTTACATTATAAATAAATTGTAATACGCTCATTTCGGGTACTGTATGTACTTGATGAGGGTTTCTGCTGTCGCTCGCTTCAAGAAGGAAACTGGCGCCGCTCGCATTCTTTATATCAAATCCTGGTGGTTGATTTGTCACTTCCAGAAAATTGACAGATAACTTAAGTCTTAAAAAGCCAAGAGAATCCCGTGTAGAATAAAATCATATCCTTGCAAAATCACTGGTGACAAGCGTAATATTCAGGCTAGATTTAAATGAGGGCCAATAATGTGTAAAGTTAATTTATTAATCAATACCTCTGGTTATGGCAGTGGACGAAACTAGAGAATTTGACTGCCTCTGGACGGCGGCGTGGCCGCCTGGCCAACAATATCTATGTTTTTTTTTATTCAGGATGTTATGTAAGCGACGTCCATTGCAGGTTCCGTCATATAAACTCATAATTCGGCTGGGACGTGTACTTTCTCGACAACTTTGGGACGTGTACTTTCTCGACAGCAAGGCGTGTTGCGATGGTTGCGGCGACCAGTGACCGTGGCTGTTTCAAGCGGTGCTCTTACCCCTTCACAAAAACAAAGTAGGAATTCTAAAAACGTTATCTACATGTTGTTGTGAAGTGAATGTATTATGTAATCGATGTGTAATGCCACAAATATACTTATGTCCTCTAAAAATTGTGTTAATGAATGTTTAAAACAATTTGAAATCTTATTGCGGGGAGGGGGATGTTTCTTTCATGGAAAAGCTCAGGTACTTCAAACTCGCGCAGATCACTACAATAGGAGTTTCCGTGCGTGGCAGACAGCACTCTACTGATTAATCACCAGTTTAATCTGTTCGCTTCAGACAATTTTGCTTCTGGAACTAATTAAAAAGCAAAACTTCGTGTCATTAGCAAGGAAGGTTATTCCAGTGATCGCAATGTGAGAAGAATTGGTGCTCGACTACACAGACCGAAATACCTATTGGATATTTGTAAACGTAAGTGAATATGAATTAATTCTGTATTCAAATGGGGCGTTAGTTGAAGTGACTACAAAAGTCCTGTTTTTGTGACAATGACTAACCGGCATAAAGTGCAGTCAACAGTTTAAAATGTATCATAATGGATTCCGATGGGCTTGCATTAGTTTATAAAAAAGTAAGCGCGAGTGGATAATACGCACATGTACCACGTAACAAGATTGTTTTATTAGTCATTATTTCCGTAAGTGTAATGTATGTTTTTTGCTCGGGAAGTGGCGGTGATCTTTCCCCCGCTGTACGGCGAGATCCGGCACCAACCCACCGTAGGCTAGCAGGGTTTTCCCCAACCAGGTATCTCCCACCAATGGGGCACCGCCCCACCCTGAAGAAGCTCTCATCTCCTGATGGGTTTCCCGGCATGTGTGGTAGTGTGTGCATTTCGCAATACAAAAACAGCGCTGCGCTTTACATTTTGTACATAAACTCATTTAACAATTTTCTCTATATACCAGCATTACAAACGGCGTTTTCTGTTGCAAGAAATCATTCACTATCGAGCACTTTACGGAACAAATGACGTATTAGATATTATGGGACGAATGATTGCGCCATAACACAATCAGCCAATCGCAGCGAAAGAATCGTGGGTAGACAGGACGGATGAGCGGAACGGAAACAGAACAGCCGACCATCGTTTTCTCGCACATATGCCAAAAAAGCATTGTGGGAAATTGGTTCAAGATAAGAGTTCTTTGCAGCCGATATAAAGACGTGGTAACCCGTTAGGACAAGTTAATAAATGTTGATGTGGATTATATTGAAAAGAAGTGTATTTCACCAGACCAATTTGTCTCTTTACTTATTGAATATCTCTCGTAATAGGGAAACTTTAGCAACAAACATAGCCCCTCATGTTCTCTTTAGTAATCTGTCTTTAAATACTGATTTACTGCATTTTGTTCACGCAGTTAACGGTGAACGCAGGATTAAAAACACAACCCCTGGTGAACGGGTTTCGCCGCGCGCACGGAAAGATAAGTGAACTAAAGCTAGAACAGCACGCACTTTCTCGCAAAATTACGCAAAAAGTACTCATATTTTCAAAAAACTGTTCATGACCTTATTTTAAAATCTACCTTTAAGGAACATATTTAATTAAGGAGAAAAAAATCATCTTTATAATTGTAGTTGTAGGAAGACACCGAAAATGATATGCATTTTTGTAAATTTCGAAAAATTAGAGTATTAACAAAATGAGATCTCAGTTTTTAGAGATCATCATTATTGCTTGAGATCATCATTATCTTAAACAACCTTTACACTATCCTACAACAAAATTTAATAAAAAATAATGGAGCCATCATTTTGAAAATTTAGAAAATATCGCAGGGACTTTATTCAAGTACCCCCCAAATTAAAATATCGGTTTCAAATTCAAAGAGCTCCAACATCAGCCAGATCGATTGAAGAATATCAATTTAGGAGAAAATCGGCTGAACGGTTTAGCAGCGAGCGTTGTTCACAGACGGACAGACGTTTTGCCGTCATTACATTTTTCGGTATCAAGGGCCCACAAAATATAAATTCTGGCTACATCACATGTTAGAGGATATTTTTAAAAATTAAGCAAATGTATATGTCCACTTCTTCGTTACCAGGGCCCTATAATAAAGAGTTTTTCTACCGAAAATTCGCCATTTTTTCGCGTAGCATTACATAACTATCTCTTTACTGTGTACGCGGGAGTGAGAAAGTAAAAAGTCTCACCCGATCTAATGTTAGAGAATGGTGTTCAAGTTACTATTAGGAAACAGAAAGATCTTGGGTGCGTTAGTGAATTATTTAATAGCAAGGATAGATAAAGGCAATTAAAATGTTTTAGGTTATAATGTTACATAACTGAAATTGTTTGGGCAAAGAGTAATAACTTCACTAAGGTAATCGGGTGAAGAGATTTAATAATATTCCCAAATAACGTAAATCATGTATTTTTATTTTGTTGCCCTTACTTCGTAAGAAGAAAAAATATTGTATTCCTGTACTGGAAAGTGTCAAATTTTCGACAGAAAATTTCATATTGACGGGCCATGGTACCGAAAAAGTTGATAAATCTTGTTCCTATATGTATATATTCTAAGATACTGTGTAGTCAGTTTTGTGGGTTCTTGATTCCGAAAAATGTATTGACAGCAAAACTGTGGTAAACGCTAGCGCCTAAACCGTTCAGCCAATGTTCTCCAACATTAATATTACTCGATCGATTTGAAGGAATTCTAGGCCCTGTGAATCTGAAACGAAAAATTTAATTTTTGGGGTCCTTTACATGAAGCCTCAACAATTTCAAATTTTTTTCACAAATGGTTCCAAATTTTTGGATTACGCTTTGTTCTCGAATAGAACAACAGAAGATCAAAAGAATGGCACAAGTCTCATTTTCATTGAAATCCCTGATTTTTCTAAAAATTGCGTAACTTCAATTTTTTTCGGCGTCTTCCTATGACTGCAATATTGAAGATATGTAGAGATCCATTCTTTAGAGATAGATCTTCAAATAAGGCCAGGTACAAGTTTTCGAAACTGAGTAGTTTCCACGTAATTTTGCGTGAAATAAACGCAATTTTTAAACAATTTTTTTCCAAAAACTGCTCCAAATTTGTTTGGGCATAAAATCGGTACGCCTAAAAAAATGACGCAGGTCTAATTTTCGTTTTATTCTCAGAATTTTCGAAAGTTGCATGTTGGAAATAAAGGGTGAGGCAAATAGATTTTTAAGCGCGGCCCAATTGCGTCAGAGAGTGTGCCTGGAGCAGCGGTAAAACGCACAGCGAGTAAATTCCAACTTCGGCACGGAAAAAATGCTGGCTGAAAAACACTTTGGTAGGTTCATGTATTAGTATAAAATTGCGGAGCCGTTACAAATAATGCGAGATGGTATGTGCTGTTGTAGGACCACTAGTATTATGGTCTTTGAGGATTTGGGATTCTAGGGTCGCCTTAATCCGACTTCTGTGAGTTTGTGGTGTTCACAAATCTGGGTCCCATTTTTATGTCTTATAAACTCCCTTGTAATGACCGAAATAGGAACTTGTTTATAAATTCGAAACTGTTGCAAATTGTTTTATTGTCTTATCTGTATGGCCTATAAACGATATGCAAAATTTCGTAATCCAATTGAAGCTATCACCTTTCGATCTTAAGAAGAAATTGTTTGTAAGAAATTAGCATCTCATACCGTTACCAATTTTTTTACAGTCAATCTATAGCTTTTGAATTTTGTAGCTTTACTCCCCTCGTGAGATCAACTGCATTCGGGAAAAGTGTTGGTTTCCAGATTGCTTACTTCTCTGTCATCCTTTGAAAAATTCTCTACGAAGTATCCATATGATGTATATTTTGTTATATGTCACAATGCTTTAGTTTTGTGATTAGAAATCAAAATATCATTTCTCATTATTTTTGCATGTGCTTCGTTTTTCTAAAATGCTTTTCAATTTTTTATGTAGAGCCGGAAACTATGTGATACATTATATTTAGAAATTAAGAGTTGGTTTGATTTTACTCAATGTTCAAATTCCTTGTGTTATCAAGTATTGATTTTTCGTCAAATGTTTATATAACTTTTTATTTTTAAGAGGAAAACACGAGTTAAAGTGAAATGAAAGCGTCACGAAAAATAAATTATATTTTTCGTTTGTGTTAACAGCGTTATAAACTACTCCCTCGATTCCTGTTGCAAGTAAATAATTGTAAATAGCTAAGCTGTAGAACATAATCTATAAATGCGTGTATTATTTAATGTGATAGTGTTCACGTTACCACTACTATGAATTTGTGCATTTTGGTCACTGCAAAGAGCATAACTAAGAGACAGCAATAATGTTAAAACGAAAAGCCTTATTGTCCAGCTTTCGGTAGCGTCATTTATTTCTGTATTTGGCATTCAGACGTCTGGAAGTCACAGGGACATATGAAATGAATTTTACCTGAGAATTTCGAAGTTATTTCTACTTATTTTGGGTCTTAATTTTTTTCATGCATTAATCATTTTTTATTACTTGAATTGCATATGTTCATTTTAACATCATTTATCATCAATCATACTTTGCCACTCTTGCTAGTGACATTGCAGAGCAATAACCTTTTTTATAGAGTGTGTTTATTGGAATAAGGAAGTTTTGTATAAACACAATATTCTTGTGAGACTGAAGGTGACAATGTAATCAAATTGTCGAAACGTTGTATCAATTAAATAATAAATAATGTGAACATATTTATGTTGATTGTGGTAAAGAGAACATGTTTTATGTTGATTATTTAAATTTGTCTTTGAGAAAAAAAGGATCATAACTTTACATACAGTGTTGCATTAATTCTATACTAATATTAATAAATTGTCGTACATTAAATTGTGAGAATGTGGATATCAATTTAAAAACTAGAAGTGTTACAACAACATATACTTTATCACATTATTAGGAACAGTTACGTAATATTGCAATTTCTGCCCTACTAATATCTCAGCTATAACGTTTTTAAAATCATATATATATTCATAGTCGTATCAACATCATGGTTATTAGCGACTATTAACAGTTACAGATACCTTATATATATATATATATATATATATATATATATATATATATATATATATATATATATATATATAGGGTGAACCAATTAAGTCATAACACCCCTTTTATCTCCTCATCCGTGAAAGATACGAAGATACCGTTTGGACAGTCCGTAACATAGATAGGGGCTACTTGATTACAGCATATTTCGGTTCTGTACTATTTTTAATTACAAGGATATGAGATCAACTGTTTTTTCAAATAGAAACCTATGATTAATTTTAGCTTATCTTAATGAGATTAAAAAGACCATTTCAAATATGTGTATAACTTCGTAATTAAGTGAATAGTTTTTTAGAAATAGACGTGTTTTGTAACGTATTTTTCCTCTGACGCGGCGCGTATTCATACAACCTTTCCTCTTGACTAAATGGGAAACTTCGCGAGTCGTCCTTCAGACAAACATGCTCCATTACACGAGAAAAGTAACAACTACTTTCTTCGATATTTTGCGGAAATACTAATCGTCGACGACCTTGTCCGAAAGAGACCCAAATGTTTCTGAAAGGATTCCGGAAGGTTTTTGTAATGTCAAACAAATAGTATTTATTCTGTTATTTGACAACTGTGACAACATACGTATTATACTAGTATTATTACAAATTGTAAGTACAATACCAAAGTAAGTAAATAAAATCTTGTTAATTTAATTTATTTATGACCATCCGTCATGTACAAAGAAAATCCTTTTATCAAAATTAAAAACAAAAATGTACAAAGAGAATACAGAATACATTATTAAAGAAAATGGTATTACTTAAGCATAGTATGTTCGAAATGTTGTTCATCTGCTGCAATGCACATTTCCAGTCGCCGTTCGAAAGATAAATGAACAGATGTAAGGATGTCACATGATATAGCAGAGTAAGCTTCGGTGATACGCCGTTTCATATCGTCTGGCGTAGTTGGGAATTCTGCATAGACTTTATTCTTGAGTGCTCCCCAAAGAAAAAAAATTAAGAGGAGTTAAATCGGGAGACCGGGTAGGCCACTTCACTTTAGCGCGTCGTCCTATCCAGCAATCCGGGAACTTCTCATTTAAGACTTCTGTGGCTACACGGGAAGAGTGAGCTGGGCAGCCGTCATGTTGGAACCTCATGCACTGACGTGTATTCAGTGGTATCTCTTCTAGGAGAATAGGTAAAACGTTTCGAAGAAACAGTGCGTACATATTGCCATTTAATATTCCTGGAATGAAGTAAGGTCCTACAACGAAATTTCCAATGATGCCGCACCACACGTTAACACTTCACGGTTTCTGATGATGTACCTGTCGTAACCAATGAGGGTTGTATATTGACCAGTAATGCATATTTCGTACATTCACATTACCGTGGTTGGTAAAACTGGCTTCATCCGTAAAAAGCATTCGTTTAAAAAACGTTGGATCATCTCGCAGGCGTTGCAAGGCAAACCGGTAAAATTCCTGGCGGCGTTCGAAATCCCGACCGCCGAGAGCTGGATGTAATGAGAGGTGATATTGATGGAATTTATACCGATGCAATATGCGTATGACACTCGTCTGACTTATACCACATTCCTTGGCAAAATGTCGCGAACCAGCATGTGGATTGCTAAGCGTCGACCCCAGAACAATCTCATGTGCTTCGTCAGTTGCAGTTTTCTGCCTTGTCCTCTGTTCAGCGTTCCAGCTTCACGATTTCACTAGTTTCTTGCACATACTTGCAAGAAGCTGGCGCGTAGGAAGCTGGCGATACAGCTCTCCATATCGCTGTACTGCTCTAACGGCATTTCTTCCACATTCACCATACACTAGTAGCATATCTAACTTCTCTTCATTGGTATACATTCTGCTCTAAGAAAGTAGAAAAATGAGCTGTCCTATTAACCTAGCAGCGCCTTTTATACTCGTGGCCTCCGCCCCGCTATCGTGTACGTGACCTTCGCGCATTTTCGGAAAGCAGGAATGCAAGAGACATTTCCTTTCAAGTTTCTCAGTGGAGAAAAGGAAAGATCGAATTCGAAGGGGCCACTTTAGTGGAAAAATACGTTTCAAAACATAGTTATATCTACAAAACTATTCACTTAAATATAAAGTAATACACATATTTGAAATCGTCTTTTTAATCTCATTAAGATGAGCTAAAATTAATTAAAGGATTCTATTTGAAAGAAACAGAGTTGATCTCATATCCTTGTAATTAAAAATAGTACAGAACCGAAATATGCTGTAATCAAGTAGCCCCTATCTATGTTACGGACTGTCCAAACGGTATCTTTGTATCTTTCACGGATGAGGAGATAAAAGGGGTGTTATGACTTAATTGGTTCACCCTGCATATAATTGGGATTAAATCACAGTAGAAAGTAGTATTTACAAGTGACAATAGTGTCAAATATCCAAAAAAATATTTGTCACTTTACAGAAGTTAATTATTCTATTTTGGTCTTCAGTAGAATGAAGTAATGCTTCATGATTAAATCCAAATAACTGCCTTAGATGATTCAATATTGAACAAACTTTAAAAAAAGTTATCTAGATTTAGTTGGTCTTTGCACAGTTCACACGTAAGGGAAGATTGCTTAGCTTGGAGTGTCCAGATCTTATTCTCGAGTGGACTACTTGTTCCCTGCGGCGATTTTCTTACTGGTGATTAGTGAGTTCAATGTGTTAATAGTTTTCTGTAATAAGCTAGTTTTGTAATCTGTCCAGCCATGGTTCCATTTGTTTTGCATTTCTTTACCAATGTATTTCAAAACATCTTATTACATGGTATGTTGTGTACATTGGTGGTCGTTTTTAAGTAAATTGGAGATATTTTTTTACTAGCGTCTTTACTTGTTAACAGAGGTTCGATTTTGTTCGGAATCATTGCTAAGGCTAAATTTATCCCTGATTTGAAGATCTGGGCATAAGTTTCCATAATTACAGTATTAATATCAGTTTTCGTTCTGTTGCATCAGTTCATAGATGATAGTGAGCATGAAAGTAGGATCACATTAGGGCAGTGAAGTTAGAGTATAAATTTAAGGTCTGATATTAAGGCACAGGACTTTGCAGTGTTGTTTCTGACAAACTTTTTAAGCATGTACTTAATAATTTTATCGGGCATGCAGACAATGGCTTCTGTTCGTGCGTCACTGGTTATGCTGTTCAGTGTAACTATTCTGAAATTGAAGGAGTTCTTTTTGAATTGAAGGATACATCTTTTCCATGTATTTTGATAGGAACAGTAGTTATTTCTTACTTCGATAAATAAAACAACATTAATAATTTTAACTGTTACAGTATTTGTGGCACATTATACAAAAAAAGAAGTCACATAAGATTATCTTGATTACATCGAAATTGAGCTTTTAAATTTTGAATATTAGTTTTCAAAACGTTTTAAAGCAAAAGATGTGTATTTGCTAATTCTAAGTTCAACCTATTACCTTCCTTACATCTGTTTACTTTCATAAAAATGTTATCTACATTATACGACCATCACGGCGGCCAACAATGAGTAAAATTTAAAAAAATAAATTAGAAGCTGAATCACCGCGTAGCCCTAACTGCGCTTCAAAGAATCGCGAGATATTCAAATTTTCAATTTTCCATAACACCGAGTTCTCTGAAAATATGAACAGCACCCGTTGTTTTAACATTATTTGCTACATACGTGGAAAGAATTCAAAGAAAAAAATTTGGAGCTGTTTTTGAGATAATAATAATAGATTGAAATTGAAAAATTGCGTGATTCACGCCAAATTACACAGAAACTACTCATATTTTCGAAAAATTGAATATAACTTTATTTAAATATCTCATTTTGATGAATAGATTTCATTAAGAAAAACAATTCCAACTTCTTAATATTGTAGTTGCAGCATAACGCCGGAAATATTTTGATTTTTTTCATTTCAGAGAGTTTAAGGAAATTGTGACCTACGCTATTTGTTTGAGAGTCTTTTGCTCTATATGAAGAAAAAATATAAAGGAAAAAGAACTGGAGCCATTTTTGGGAAAGCTCAAAAAATGCTTCTTGTAAATTACTAACCCAAAACCAAAATAACTGTTTCAAATTCCAGGATCTGCGATGTAAGCCAGATCGATCGGGGAATATCAGTTTTTGTGAAAATCCTGTTTGCGGTTTAGCCGCTAGAATTCAGAGGGACCTTAGGCAGACGGAATAACGCTTTGTCGTCAATCAAGTTTTCGGTATCAAGGACCAACAAACAAAAATTCTGACTACACAATGTGCAAGGAAGTAATTTATGACATTCAGGAACAAGATTTATCCAGTGTTTCGTTTCCAAGGCCCGAGTTTTCTGTGTAGGCGAGAAAGTAATATAGTTTAACAAACATGTCAAAAACGTAATAAAGGTAGGAAATGAGTGCTTTCTCAATTTTTGTTGCTTGCGCATGGTATTAAGACAAACAGGATTTTAAACATGATTTTTATTATATAGCTGTGCCACACAGAGTAGATTATTTCGTGGAAAGAGTTCTGCCTTGTGCCTTGAGAGAATGTGTTCTGTCTTGGATTCAGGAGTTGCCAAGATGAGGACGTATGCAGGGACAAGCGCTTTTTCTGCCAAAGCTTAACATGTTGAGATTTCGTGTAAAGTACCCTCAAAAATCAAAATATCCATTTGAAGCCTCGCGTTCGTTCATATGAAAGGAGGAATATCTATTTTAGAGAAAATTGGCTGGACGGTTTACACGCCAGCATTTACCACGTTAGGACAGGCTGACAGACGTTTTGCCGTCAATCGATTGTTCGATAACAAAGGCCCACAAAACATGGATTCTGGCTACAACACGTGATTAGAGGAAGAAATTTACTATATATAGTAAGATGATATAATACCTCGGGAATTGGTGAGTTTTAAGGCGTCTTGTCGATGTTTAAAATGTTTAAATGGTAAAAGGAATGTCATTAGGTTAGATTCACGTTCGTGTATTAGTTTTCGTCCTCTTGATAGAAAATAATAATTCGTCACGGATTTAATTTATAATGTCATTTTAAATGTGTTTTTTTTGCGTGTACTTTTAATATCGTGCTCTACAACGAAACCTTCATAAGGGGGTAATAACTTTTGAAATTTTATAAGAATTTTGATATATAACATTTCCGTCTCATTCTATTTGTTTGAGATACGTACATACCCAATTTTAAAAGAAATATTCTTTAACCCCGACCTCAAAGCGTATTCTACGTATCTGAAATTTCGAGGCATTCTAAAGTGAGAAACGATTCAAGATTTGGGTGGGATTTATTCATTGGCAATCCTTTTGCGGCTAGAGATTAATTTCATCGACAATTTTTTTTCATATTTATCAGTAAATGAACCTTCGTTTAATTTTCCTATCGAAGTAACGCGAACCAAAACAATGAAAAATTGAGAATACTGAACCCTTCCATAGCTCGACGTGCCCTTGAGAGAAACTATCATTGGCACTATTGCTCCTTGAGCCAGCTTTTCGACATAATTTGCAATATTTCTTTATAAACAGTTTCCTTGCTAGCCGACAAATTTATAGCAATGCAATTCGTATTGAAAAGAGAAGATCAAAATAAAGAATATATCTTCTGTTCATATTCGCCTTAAAACTGTTTCTTATATGATAATTTGTTTATCAGGTAATTTGCAAGGTGTTTGCAAGGCTTATCTGGTATTTGCAAATTTACCTGATAATTTGTTTGCATACTAGTAATACTTAAGCGAATTAAAATATTGAAACGGGAGTTTTAATTTAGAGTAAAAAGGAAAGGTTGAATATTTAAAAAATCACTCATAGTTGCCGCAAGACATAAATTGTTACTGCAATGATCCCAAGGAACTACGAACAAACATTACGGCTTGTTTGTTTGTTTGTTGTCGTAGAATTTGTAAAGACAATCTTTTCGCTCCGACGCACCGTTTATCGCCTCGAGGCGCTACCGAGACCGCGATATCACCTCTGCCCTTGGCATTGAGTATATAAAGCGAACAATCGAAGCGAGACATTGCAAACCTCTCTTTTCTGTACACGTGTGTGCGGAGAGCGAATGGAATGAGTGGAGTTACAATTTTATAAACAAATTCGAAAAATGAGCTAGATCGGCCGGACAGGATTCGCAAATTGTGCCTGAGATAACATAATACAGAAGTTTGATAGTTACAAATTGGTTGCTAAAAGAGTATAATTGTTGCTAACATGCTAAATATTTACTGGTCTATTGACAGTAATTCTGGACGGAAAACCCCGCTCAGAAATAGTTTTTGGTTGTGGCGTACATGCAGGCAAAAATCTCACCTTCGGCAGGGAAAGATGACGACATTTCCGCCTCATACGTAAATAAATCGAGGCCCCCGCCCCGGGAACAACGTCTTTCCCGCCCCATGGTATTTTGCGCCAATCACATAATCACTAAGGTTCTGACTGTAGCGATTGGTCAACGCGCCCCTACCCCGGTTTGAAGGATTGAAGGGTCTGGACGAAGTTTGTCTGGGCGGTTGGGATGATAGAATTTCCCCCGCCAGTTATTGTGAGGGCAACTCTACATAATTCTCGTCACGAAGGAACCGAAAAAAACCTATTCTTCTGGATTTTATAATTTGTGCTATCAAATACAGAACACAATAAACCTCCCATATAAAATAGGTACTAACGACCAAACAAAAATATTTTAATAACTCTGCGAAACGTAAGTAAACGTAATCGCAAGTAAACAAAAAACAACTTTCAAACTTTTACACTTCGAACTTGATATCAAAATGCATGACAGGCCAGGCTGTAGGGAGCGGTAGCTTCAAATGTCTGTTATATCGCAGAGTGTCGTGTATAGTATTTGAGTAGAGTCGTGGGAGAGCGATAGGTGGTGTGAATGAGGGTGTGGGCGGAGTGGAGTGTCTGCGGGCGCACGGTGTTTGGGGGCTGCGCAGTGCGAGGTGCGCAGTGCGCGGTGCGTGGCGTGAGCGAAGCGGCGCGGCGCGGCGGGGCGCGCAGTGAGCGAGTGGCGGCGCGGGCGGCGACTTCGACCTCTCCTCTGCAGCGGCGCGCTCTGCCGCTCCTGGGTGTAAGTACCGGCGGCCCTGCATCCTCCGGCCCGGCCACGGCCCCCGACGTCTCGGCGCGAATCGATTGTCGGCGCGCACTTAGGCGAGCGGGTTATCGATTCAGATGCACATGCACTGCCCCTTTTCTGTTCAAAGAGATGTCTTGCATGATGGTGCCGGTGAGAGAGCTCTGATTACTCGTCCGTTACCCTTTCGTACGATGTCATGGAGATCGATGTGCACTAGAGGCATTGCTGCATTTGTCCAGTGGCAGTGCGCTGCGTTGTGGCTGGTGGCGCAGCCGGGCATCGATTCCGGGACCCGGCGCCGCCGCTCGGGTGGGTGAATGGCGTCCGCGGCACGGCGGGGGGCGGGCCCACGTGAAGGGACGGGAAGAGCGCCTGGGAAGGCAGCGCTGTAGGGCGCAGCTGGCGCTTCGCTACGCGGGCGGGGCTCCCGTCCTCGGCTGTCTCTAGGCCAGGGTTGTCCATCGCCGTTTATTGGGACCCGCGAAAGGGTATTTGTCAAATGTGAAATTCCTTACATCCATGTCGGGCGAGAAAATTGCGCCTAGCGCGTGCCCCCTGGCGGAGTCAACACCCCCTTAATGCAAAAATAGGTTAAATTTAGATTTAAGATTATTTTCTAGTAACTTCACAAATTCAAAATCATCCGTGAGTGATTCACTGCGTTGTACATGGTACGGCCTCTTAGCACGCATGGTTCCACCCCCGCCCCCCGTTTCTGAGAAGACGGACGAACTGCTGAGATCAGCAATACGTACAAGTCAGGTGTAGATCGTCCGAATAATGTAAATGTGACCCGCAACCATATGAAAGGTTTTTAGTTGTGGCCCTCGAAGCCTTGCAAGTTGGACATCCCTGGCCTAGACTGTCCGGGACGAGCCGCGTCTGAGTGGTGATGACGGGCGTTGTGGCCTTCCTCAGAGCGTTCTGCTGAGTAGTCGCGGCTCCCCCGGAGAGCCCAGAGGACGGCCGCGGAAGCGTACGCATTCGTGTCTAACCCTCGGCCTCCGCGATTGACGTAAACCTGCCTTGCGACTGCGCAACGCGGAATTTCGAACGCCTTTTGTGCCAAAATAGTTTGTGCCAAAATACGTTCACTGCGAAAATAAAAAAATCACGCTACTTCTGAAAGCATGTTATACAGATTCTTCGTGTAGAAATTCACATTCACTGTTATGCTCCCATTGTCTCTTTCGTTCTTTCTTTCTATGCAATATCGTGTTCTTGATTTTAAACTCGTCTTTTCACTGGAACGAACTTCGAACGCACGCGTGAAATTTAACTCGAAGTTGAACCACTACATTCAAACCAAGGAACAAATGCCCTCGTTCTCATCTGTCGCTCGTGTCCATTCGGGAACGGGTGCAGGTTAAGGGATAAACGCTCTCGGTACATCATTCTCCATCCTGTCACGTTCTCAAATCCAAACCATTTTCCGTGAAAATCCCGCTAGCCGGCTGTAGGTCGGCGCCGGAGTCATGAGCATTTCACATTCAAGCGAGGGAAATCACTGCCGCCTCTTGAGGAAAAAATGAAATACGCACTACACTTACGGGACTAATGACCTTAGCAGTTTAACGTGCTCGGAATTACTAATCAATCAATCCATCGAAGACATTTTCTACTTACTTTACTGCTGTCTGCTGTTCTGCAGAGAATTTTGTTCTCTAGTCAAAGGTTTTTATTCGTATCGACCTGGGACCTAACTCGCCTTCTTTCGTCCCTCATGTCGATGTTGATTTGCATGCGACTCGATTCGGTGTAGTAGTCCTTCTCTAAGCGCTGCAGTCTCCTCCAAATTGGCCTGCCTTGCTGCGGGTTGTCGACTGATGGAACGAAACTCATTTTTATACACTCGAGAGTTGCAACCAGGATTTTTCTGTGTGTGTGTGTGTGTCCCCGTAATTTTCTTTGCTGACGGGTCTTTCTTATGTTTTCACTTTCCATTTGTTACGAAATATTAAAATATTTTTTCAAGTTTTTCTGAATATCTTTCGTAATTCGTAGTCCTTGGATTTAGACACTAGACTGTCTGTACCTGTGTATTCAATACCTATCTTTCGCTTTTCGGTTCTTCTATCATCAAACTCTGGTATTTCTGCGATTGAAATTACACTTCTGCTTTGTTCTTGGTTACATCCTGTTAAATGTCCATGCACCTGAACTGATAGATTTGCGGATAGGACTGTATCATCCGAATTTTCCAGAGGCGCCCCCAGATTTTTTCTCGGTGTGTGTGTTTGCACTGGACTTGAGTTTTTTCCACCATTTTCTTATAAAGCAATTTGCATTTACTCTTTGTGTAAAATGTATTTTTATTTTTAACTTACTAAAATGTTTATAACGTAAACATTTGATACATTGAATGACTTTCGTTAGTATACAAAATGAGTTATATTTTAAATCTGTCATTGGTTTCTGAGGAGGGAGCAAGAGACCTCCCCCGTCCTTAGGTGTGCCACTGGAATATTCTGTAACTTATTTACTTTCTCACCCTTACGAACTGACTTCGTATTAAGAGAAAGATATGTAATCGTGCGTTGGAAAACTACGAATTTTTTGCAGGAAAACTTGTTGCCGGGCCTTGGTAACGAAAAAGTTCATAAGTCTAAATATAGAAAAAAATTCCTCTAACACTTGGTGTAGCCAGAATTTACGTTTTGTGGATGCTTAATGCCTAAAAATGGATTGACGGCTAAATTGTCCGTCTGTCCGTCCGTCCGTGCCTGGCCATGTCTCTCCGTCTGTGGTCAACGCTAGCGCATAAACCGTTCAGCCTATTTTCTTCAAAATTGATATTCCCATGATCGAACTCAATGAACTCAAGGCTTTGGTAATTTCAAGCGGATATTTGGATTTTGGAAGGCTCTTTACATGAAGCCTCAAAATCATTTTCATGTTTTTTTCAAAAATTATAACAATTTTTTTATTAAACTTTGTTTTCGAATAGTGTAAAGGGCTCTTAAGAGAATGATGCAGGTCTCATGTTTGTTGAAATCCCAGTTCTTTTGAAAATTGCAATAGTGCATTTTTTATATCACTATTATATTGAAGGTAGAGATTTTTTTCCTAATGAAATTTGTTCCTTAAAGACAGATCTTCAAATAAGATCTTGTTAATTTGTTGGAAAATGAGTAGTTTTCGAATAATTTGGCCTGGAATTGTTGGCAATTTTTTAAAAACTGTTTTTCTCAAAAGCCACTGCAAT
This sequence comes from Gryllus longicercus, assembly GCA_038098605.1. Classification (NCBI taxonomy): domain Eukaryota; kingdom Metazoa; phylum Arthropoda; class Insecta; order Orthoptera; family Gryllidae; genus Gryllus; species Gryllus longicercus. The sequence continues at coordinate 1,081,564 of JAZDUA010000188.1, read as the reverse complement.
TTTTTCGTTCAAATGTTTCCAAATAGAAGAAGGGATGCTCAAGAGAATGGTGCGGGTCTAAATTCCGTTGAACTTTCTGATTTTTCGAAAATAGCAAATTTAGAAAAAAATCGAGAAAATATGTGCTGTTGTAGCACCAATAGTTTACATTTAATGTTGAAATTTTGTTTTACTTTCAAGTTAACTTTATTTTGAATTTCATTATTATTTTTTTAGTATCCCATCTCTTCTCGTAATCTTGGTTTCTCAGAGAGCAACATCACTAGAAGTAAATCTCGTGAGCATTTCATTCATAGCCTGAGAGAGTTTTAGAGAAAAAAGTAAAGAAAGACACAGCTCAACCATAATGCAATTATATAAGAATGCAACTGTTCTGTAATTAATTGGGCCGTTCCGCTAGCGATATTTAGTGTCTATTAATGTAATTATCGGCATGTTTGGTGGAAATCGTGTAGGGAACTTTGTGGAAATCGTAAAGGGAACCTTGTGGGAATCGTGTAGGGAACCTTGTGGGAATCGTGTAGGGAACCTTGTACAAATCGCGTAGGGAAACTTGTGGAAATAGTGTAGGGAAACTTGTGGAAATAGTGTAGGGAAACTTATGGAAATAGTGTAGGGAAACATGCAGAGAACTGTAGGAATTAGAGTTGTTTCCGCGATTTTTTCCGTGTAAAATAAGAATTTTTAAACAATTACTTTTTGATAAAGATTCCAAGTTTTTCTTTTTCTTTAGTCTCTCGCTGCATCTATTTATCTGTCTGTCCTTGGCTGTGTCTGTCTGTCCATGGCTGTGTGTCCTTGTAACTGTATTTCTTTTGCTGTCTGTCATCAATAGCCGATAAACCGTCAGACGATTTTCTCACAAAATTATATAGTCGAACGATATGATTGAACCCTAAAAAATATTTGATATTCAAACAATATTTTGGTTTCTGGGGCTATTTTATATTAAGCTTCAACATTTTCTAGAAAATTTCTGCATATTTGTTATTAACTTTGCCCTCGGGTATCGTAATGGACGCTTTAAAATGTCGCAATTTCATTGTCGTTGGAAACTTTGGAATTTCGAAAATTGACCGAGTTCAAATGATAATGTGTGCTGTTGTGACGCCAGTAGTTTTATGTAGATTATTCGTAGCAACTTCATGCTAGGAGGTACCAATTTTGTTTCTATAAGTTGCTCTTTAGATACTCTTAAAACTATTAATTTTAGGGAAGACATTCCTTGAAATTTGTTATTCATTTTTTGTTTCAAAAAGTAATTTTCGCGAAGTTTCAAAAAACTAGGTAATTTTGTTTTTATGCCAAAATTACCCTATATTTAAATTACAGAAAAAAAGCATATTGATGGGTTTGAAACCAGCCCTTACAGAGTATATTAGCGGAATTTCGCCCTACCGCCGTCTTTCCACTCCGTCGGCGCTTCTACGACCTTTCGTGCCGCAATCGCCCACGCGATGTCGTCTCCTACCTCAGCATTGGTTTCGTTCTGACCACATCCCGCGCCGCCAACTCGACCTGTCCTGCTCGACCTAGTCCGCGTCACATGGCAACGCCCATCAACAATGAAGCGCAGGGGGGGGGGTGTTGGCAATTGCAATTAACTGAAGCGCCATCTAGTGGAGAGTTACAACGAAGTGAACAGCACTAAAACCTTCTCCATAAAAATCACTAAGATAGGCCAACTTCCTGGAAATCGGTCAAACGGTGTCGGAGTTCATCGATCTTGTGTATACCAACATCCATTAATGAATGAATGAATGAAATATATATATATATATATATATATATATATATATATATATATATATATATATATATATATATTGTGACGTACCTGGTGGTGCCGGGTATCTTCACTGCAATATAACACTAAGAGAGGGTGTCTTTTACGTGAATGGGTCCTAGGATAAGTCGGTGCAACGTTGGGGAAGTTATTCATACATAGAAATACAATTATGACAAGATTTATTTTAAATCAAAGTTACTATTTACATAATCAGACACCGTTTTTTATACTCCGCCTTGGTACCAAGATTAAGAGTAAAATACAACTTTCATACCTTCGGGGCCCCGTTTGAATACCTATGAGGTTCGTCGAGCCGCTCGTGCCGACAGGGTTGTCGACCTCTGCTACTGCTGCTGGCCGTCGGCAGCAGATGGCGTGGTGATCATCCACGGCTGATGCTCCAACAATTCTTCCCCGAACAGGATCTTGATACCTCGGCTGCGCACCTTCCTCGAATCACTGTCCATTAGTGGGTTTAATTACACGACCCCCGCCTACTCCGTATACTGGTCACAGTTCTGTACCGCACGCTTTCAAGAATGTTCCCTCCGCACCAACTAATAAGAGCGACGTCAATTATTTTACCAACACTAATCTTTTACTATACTGATACTTCTAATGTTCTGTTTACATGTCCATTACTTTGCGATTCCTAATCACATAACTATGTCGCGTATTACATGCGTCCATTCACTAGCGGAGAGCCCTCGCTACACGTCCGCACTGGTCGCCGCTCTGCTAACCTCTCACCTTCGCCGGCCGCACGTCGGCACATCCTTCGGCGGCGGCCGCCTCAATCCAACTAACGAACTTTTTGCACGTGCGCGCTGCCACGCTTGTACCCGCCGTTCTCACGCTCGCCTCCCGGCGGGCACCGGTGGCGGCGGCGACCGTTGCCGGCTGCCCGCTGCTCGCAGCGCCCGGCGCTCGCACCGCGCAGTCCAGAATAGCTATTGAATTCTTACACTAATGATTTAATTAGTGTAATGAAACACATATTCTGGGTTTCATCACCCCCCCCCTTTCTTTTTTTGAATTTTTCCCGCTTCTGGACAAAATTCACACTAGTAACATCGTCACTGCCGATGGTTGCACTCTTTTGCATATTCCTCGACGCCCTATATACACTTATAACTTAGAATCGAATTAACATGTGATTACTTGTATTAACACTAATATTACACTATTTACACTTCACTATTTTCCATACATGTTGACCAGGTTTCCGATTTGAAGCTTGTGGTGTCCTACTATGTTTTGTTTCTTGTATGACGGTTCATCCCCATTTTGCTGACATTGATTTCCTGAATCACAGTTGTAGGACATAGCTTCCAGCGTGTTGGGCACATCTTGGTAAGTGTCGTCCCATTTCCAGCTACGACCTCTTCTACGTTTGTACCAATGGTTGACTATACCATCATTCTTCCCTCGCCCCTGACTTCGCTCCATTTTGGACCTGCCTACATCTCCTTCATTCCCATGCTTTGGGGCGTCTGCAAAGGTGACTTCGTACCTCTCCAATATCTTCAAACCCCTTCCTAAATCGGTATGATCTGCTCTGCCCAGTAAGCTCTGCACGGTGACAGGATACTGTTGCGTTAACATGCAACTAATTCCTTGATATTTTATAGGAGCAACTAATGTTGTTGGTTCCATAATGCTCTTCATTCTGTATCCACTACTATTTCCCGTGATGTAGTTGTAATGGCTATTCCTCTGGTCGCTCTTGATGTTTATTTGAGTTTCTTCGCTCCGTTTTCGTACGGAAATCTTGTCTTCAAATACCTTTAAAAATTCCGGAAATATACCAAAATTCTCTGCCCACGTCCTGGCGTTCTCTTCTAAAATTGAGTGTAATAACTGGACCTTATATCCTTCCAATATGTTGTTTGATGCTAGGTGCCGTTCTTCTGCTCGCATAACTACCTTAGGGTTTTCCGTCCCACCTCCCAGAGATTTCATCGACTTTGGAGGCATAATTGGTGTCACCCCATACTTGACACTTGGCGGCATTTTCTCGTCTTCTTCCTGTTTAACCTCTTCGTGTACTATTTTCTCTTCGCACCCTCGTGTATTTTCCACGATTTCTTCTTCTATTATACGCTCCATTTCTTCTATTTTCATGTCCACTTCTTCATCCATTATTAACTTCAACTCTTCCGTTTTCACTTTCACTTTATAAACATCCTCCTCGGCCTCGATTTGGACCTCCACCGTTTTGCCCTCCGCTGTCTTGACTTCTTTATGGATTTGGTTCGTCATCCCCTCGTTTCTGTCTGCTGCCGCTACCCTAGCATCTACTTGATGGTATAATTGAAATTTTAGCACCTCATCTTTCCTATCCAGTTCCTCCGCTTTCCCATACGGTTTTTCGCATATTTCGATGAGCTTCCTATTCCGTTCTTCTGTGATTCTTCCCATTTCTTCTGCCGGCTTCTTAATCTGTTCTTCAACCACCTTCCCGTTCTGTTCTTCTATTAGTTTTCTATTCCGTTCCTCCGCCTTCCTATTCTGTTCCTCCTCGGATCTTTTCTGTTTACCTAATTCTTTGCTCTGTTCTTCCGCAAATTTCTCAATCTGTTTCTCCGTTTGCTGCCTCAGCTGTTCTTCTAATGAATCTTTTGCCATTACGCCCGTACACGCTTCGTACTCTTCGTCCATCCCCAAGTCAAATCCTACCGCCTGGCTCCCCAGTTCTACCACCTGCCGTTCTAGATCTATATTTGCTCTGTGATCGACCAGAAAATCCGTCCCTATGATTACCGAATACAATAATTTTTTGACTACCAGGGCCACCATCTCATATACTTGGTTGCCAATCCTGGCTTGAAACATGATTTGTTTTGTGATGGGGCTTGACTTCTTCTGAGTTGCCCCAATCACATACGCCCTATTCATAGGCAAACACATTACTTCTTTTCCTGTTGCTTTTAACTCCTCATACATTTCTTCTGATACTACTGTAGTCGTGCACCCTGTATCCACTAAAGCTTCTTTAATTATACCTTCACATTCTATCGATATCGTGGGACATTTCCTGATTCTGACCGCTGAGTTCTTACATCTCCGCCACGGTTGGGTATCGTAGGTTACCGGCTGCATAGCGTTTATGGAGACCGCGTTTACATCATCGATTTCCGCGTCCGCAATGGGGCCACCTATCACCGCGGACTCTATTAGTTTAAATAGTGTCCTTGATCACTACTTGTGCTAGGCTGTGCTAATCGGTCGGGTGTATTCCCACCCCCGCCTCGCGTCTCCGTATGGTTTGAATTAGATCTGTTCCAGTCCGGTCTCTGGTTCCCCGGCTCTGGTCTCCATCCGTCTTCCCCTCTTCCGCGTTGGTTTCTCTGGTAATCGTTGCTCCTATCATTCCCTTGCTCCTGGTTACGTTCCAATCTAACCATATTAACATTCCCTTCATTTCTGTTCTTTGGTACGCCTGCAAATGTCAAGTCGTACCCTCCTAACACATTCTGGAATCTTTCCAGGTCGGTGTGCTGCACACTACGTAAAAGATTCTGCACTGTGACTGGGAACTGTCTCGTCAATACACATATTATTTCCTGATCGCTCATCGGTGGGGATAGCGTTTTGTATTCCATAATACGCCTTGTTGCGTATTCCCGCAAACTTCCCATGGACTGGTTGTAATGATTATTCATCAGGCTAATTTTAAAATTAATTTGAATTTCCTCATTCCAGTACCGCTCAAGGAATCGATCTTTAAATGCCTTTACTGATTCGGGAAACTTATCAAATGTATCGGCCCATATCCTGGCGTTGCCTTCTAACATTAAATATAATAATTGTATTTTACACCTTTCCGAAGTATTGATAACATCTAAATGTCGTTCTGCTGCCTTCATAAATATACATGGATTCTCTTTCCCGTCACCTGAAAATTTTAGTGATCTTGGGGGGGTAAATGGTACCGTCCCGCTTGCTGCGATTGGGGATGCCTTGCATTCTTTTATTTGTTCAATCTCTGTTCGTAATAACACAACCTTCTCCTCGCATTCCCTCTTATTCTCCAGCATTTCTTCCTTGACTCCCAATTGTATCCTTTCAATTTTCTCGTCCTGCTTAGCGGTTCTATCATCTAATCGCTGATATAGCTTATTCTCTAATTCTCCCCCCAGATTGATTACTTGGGATTCTAACTCCTTTTTCTGTTTCCCTAATTCTTCGGTGGTCCATTGCTCGTGACTTTCTACCCGCTCCGCTATTTTAGTCATCTCATTCTTCGTTAACTCAATTTGTTCTTCGGCGCGTTCTATTCGCCCCCCTATTGCATCTAATTTCCTATTCTGTTCTTCCGCCAGCTTCCTAATCTGTTCCTCTGTGAATAATTTCTGTTCGTCTAATTTCCTACTCTGTTCTTCTGCCAACTTCCTAATCTGCTCCTCTGTAAATAATTTCTGTTCGTCTACTTTCTCATACAGTTCTTCAATCAACTTCTTCTGATCTTCTGCCGCTTTCTTCTGATCTTCTGCCGCTTTCTTCTGATCTTCTGCCGCTTTCTTCTGATCTTCTGCCGCTTTCTTAATCTGCTCTTCTGTTTTCCTGCTCCGTTCTTCTGCGATCCTATTCTGTTCACCTATTTCATCTAATTTCCTGCTCTGTTGTTCGAACATCTTCATCAATATCTGTATGGGGTCGTTATGGGTATTGTCCCCACCTCCCCGAGTCGGATTTCCTACTGCCTGGTTCATTGGAGTTGACGTAATTTCTATTTCTTTATTGAAGCTATCTCCTGACGTGTCGTCTAACCGACTTCCAATACCACTATCCCTACTTTCCGATGACCTACTGTTATCGATTCCTACATCTATTTCCCCTACTTCATCCGCCTTTTCTTCCCGGACCAGCACTACATTTTGCGCCTCCATTCTGTTGCTTTGAGCTGTCCGATCGATTCTCACTGCACTAAAGTACCGCACAAATTCTCCACTTACCTCACCTACCGACGATACCACAGTTAACCTATGAATGCACTATATCCACCACAACCCCTGTATATTCTTCGTGAATGGTTTAATTCACTCCTATTTCAATTGCTACTTAATACCGAACAAGCCTCACTCACCACCATAAACACAATAACACTAATTCAATAGCCATATAAATTTCCACTCACCTACCAATGCATAAACATAATCCTTACAATACATAATATTATTACCGTTGAAACACATATACACTGCTAATAGACTCGTTAATACTATTACACAAAAATGCTTTCAGATTATAATAAATCCCTTGTTAATTGAAATTACTTTTCAACGCACTTATTGCTATATTATGTACATAATCATCATTCACATTTGCATGTCATATCTTCTCCCTGAATTTTCCTCAATAGTATCATATAAATACTCACAATATACATTCACACTGCTGGTATATATTTCCCAACCTGGTATCTTTCTAATAAATTCCCCCACACTTTACCATCACCAATAGATAATGCACTACTGAGTGAATGTTCCCAGCAAAAAAAAAAAAATTTGTGCCTAATTTGTACAATACTATTAACCACCTTTATATTCTCATAAGAATTATTACTACTTCCCCATTTCTTTGATTTCCATGTTATAAAAAATTGCCAAGCAGTTCAAATATTATTAATATGTCTTACAAAATTTGGAATTCTATTACATTATATTATTTGTAGCATGTACATGTATAGCCTTCATAACCTCAGTAACTACAATATTAACTATATATTGGATGCACACAAATAATTGCCTATGTCAGCCCGCAATTAATTACACAACAACATTTTTGTAATTATCAACATTTCATTATGCTTACTTGACTTGTGCATGTTTTTGCTAACACATGTATTGTTATTTTTTTTTTTTTTGTACTCTATAATAATACACTTTGCACTGCCTGCTTTTCATCTATACCCTGCATTACTATACAACAATTACATGCACATTGTTTTCCAACATTTCACCAATTTCCCTAGGGCCACATTTCTTAATTATACGTTATCCACTTGTTCGGGCGCCAGCTGTGACGTACCTGGTGGTGCCGGGTATCTTCACTGCAATATAACACTAAGAGAGGGTGTCTTTTACGTGAATGGGTCCTAGGATAAGTCGGTGCAACGTTGGGGAAGTTATTCATACATAGAAATACAATTATGACAAGATTTATTTTAAATCAAAGTTACTATTTACATAATCAGACACCGTTTTTTATACTCCGCCTTGGTACCAAGATTAAGAGTAAAATACAACTTTCATACCTTCGGGGCCCCGTTTGAATACCTATGAGGTTCGTCGAGCCGCTCGTGCCGACAGGGTTGTCGACCTCTGCTACTGCTGCTGGCCGTCGGCAGCAGATGGCGTGGTGATCATCCACGGCTGATGCTCCAACAATTCTTCCCCGAACAGGATCTTGATACCTCGGCTGCGCACCTTCCTCGAATCACTGTCCATTAGTGGGTTTAATTACACGACCCCCGCCTACTCCGTATACTGGTCACAGTTCTGTACCGCACGCTTTCAAGAATGTTCCCTCCGCACCAACTAATAAGAGCGACGTCAATTATTTTACCAACACTAATCTTTTACTATACTGATACTTCTAATGTTCTGTTTACATGTCCATTACTTTGCGATTCCTAATCACATAACTATGTCGCGTATTACATGCGTCCATTCACTAGCGGAGAGCCCTCGCTACACGTCCGCACTGGTCGCCGCTCTGCTAACCTCTCACCTTCGCCGGCCGCACGTCGGCACATCCTTCGGCGGCGGCCGCCTCAATCCAACTAACGAACTTTTTGCACGTGCGCGCTGCCACGCTTGTACCCGCCGTTCTCACGCTCGCCTCCCGGCGGGCACCGGTGGCGGCGGCGACCGTTGCCGGCTGCCCGCTGCTCGCAGCGCCCGGCGCTCGCACCGCGCAGTCCAGAATAGCTATTGAATTCTTACACTAATGATTTAATTAGTGTAATGAAACACATATTCTGGGTTTCAATATATATATATATATATATATATATATATATAATATATGTATATTGTATTGAAATGAAAATTAACCCAGAAATAAATAAGCAGTCGAATTATTTATATTGGGTGGCTTTTTATTTCTATGTTAATTTTTCTTTCTGAAGATATATATTAATTTCTTTTGTAAATAATAAACAATTTACATGTTTCTGGAGTTTTTCTATGCTTCTTCAAAAGAAAATTTTGTCTAGAAAACATTTTTTCAAACCAACTTTTGAGTGCTTATAGCGGCTTAGCCATTCGGAATATCCAAGTAGTTTATTAGACAAAATATGCTTAAAATTGTCTTAAGAGCTTATTTGTGACAATTCAACGTTTCCTCTCCGGACACCTGTATATGTATGTATATATGAATGTGTTTCTGATATGAATGTATATATGAATGTGTGGTATATATATTTCTCTCACCTCTAGAAACCTTGTTACGTTTGTTCGAACCCATCATAACATTTTAAGTATTTTAAGTACAAAATGAATGCTTTACCGTTATCTACATTAGTATTGAATTCGCCAAATATACAGTTTCCCTCGTAATATAAACATAGAGAAAGTAACTCTGCCATTTCTACAAATGTGGGAATCACAACTGAGCTCTGTTGTAATGAAGTGTAACTGTTTTATAGTTAACGCGCTCCCGAAAACAGCGTGTCGCCTTGCTGTTTTTCAAGCGGTTGAAATTGTTGCGAATGATTGGAGTATCATGTCAACCACTTTATTTTCGCCTAGTCGGAAAACTAGTTGTTTTGTGAAATAATTTTGGGAGAGACAATAAGTGTCATTTGCTTTTAAATTTCACTTTCTTGTTACCTTGGATTTTGAAGTGGTCTTGTTTCGATGAGATAGAACGCGACGACTTAGAAATGTTGAGAATTTATGTAAAGTACCTACAAAAATAAAAATATTCATTTCAAATTTAATGGCCCGCGATGTCAGTCAGGTATCATCAGGAAATATAAATTTTGGTGAAAATCGTACTTACGGTATAGCCGTTTGTGTTGTTCACAGATAGACGGACATACGTTTTGCCGTCAATTGATTTTTGAGTATCAAGAAGTAAACGTGGATTCTCACTACACAGCGTCTCAAAGGAAGTAATTTATAACGCACAGAAACAAGCTGTATCCACGTTTTCGTTTAAGGGTCTCGGTAATAAGGATTTTTCTGTTGAAACATTGCCATCCCCAGTAGCATTACAAAACTTCCTTTATACTGCGTCAGCAGTAGGCGAGAAGGTAAAAAGGTGAAGATTCTCTTGATGAAAGTTCGATATTTACCCTTTATAACATTGATTTTGAAATGGTTACTACGCAAAATAATTTCAGAATCGCCCTTATTTAAAGTGTTCAGTCTGGTACAGCGTGCTGGGTGTTGGGGTGGAACGCACCACGCTGTGCCTAGAGCGTTGTAATTAGTGTCGAGTGAAATAATGCAATTATTTCAACGCAACAGGACGTCATCTCCATTCCCTAATGATGTACAATAAATTTCGCGTAAATGAAATCATATATAATCGGGATCTTTCATACGGGAGCGCAGCGCGCGGAGGCAGTGAAAGGCCGTTGAATTATGCAGGTGCCGGCGGCTGGGAGTGTGAAACGTTTTGGCCGCATTCATCACTGTTTGGTGGACAGCTGTTGGGGGTGGGAAATATCAACGCTTTCAACCCCTGGCAGTAGCAGCCCGTAAAGGTAATGGTGAAAATGGAACAAAAATAGAAGGTGGTAGGGTGATACTGGAGAGAGAGAGATATATATTAAGTCCTTGTGGATACACGTGTCAATAGTTAAGCAACGTTCACTCCCAAGATGCGCTGGCTTGTGGTTGTAGCCGCTATGGGTAGGGAAGTGTCGCCCCAAGTGTGGGGCGCAAATGGCGACCAAAAGCTCTTGAACAAGAGGAAGAGGAGGATGTTAGGAGCCATGGCACTGGCAATGGTGGGTAAGGGTATTAAGAATTCCTCTTGGTTCCCTGAAGCTAAAGATATTTGGACGGGAGTACGCTACGCGTCAGTTACCTTCTATGAAAAAATGCATTAGTTACTTTTCACCCGATTTAAAATCCGCTATCGTCAAATGTTCTGACATTCGCGATAGTTGTGGAACATTAAATGAAGGACGGGTTTTGTGCGTTCGGTTGGCACCCGTGTCACCGCAAGGTGTCTTCAACAGTCCGCGCGAGGCGTCGCAGGCGCTCTCCGTGCATGGGCCGCTTACGATCGCGTGGGCGCTCTTATCGATGCGCAGCTGTATATTGGTCGCCCTCGCCAAATATCGCCCCTGCACGCCGCAGGCAGAACCGCTTTGCGTAAGCCCGCTTTCCAGCCCCCACTTCCAATTCCTTCTTCGAGCTCATCTCTTCCTGCTCACTTCTTTCCTTCTATTATTTCTATTTCTTTCTGCATTCATTCCCATGCGTTTTTATCCCATGCGTTTTTATCCCATGCGTTTTTATCCCATGCGTTTTTATCCCATGCGTTTTTATCCCATGCGTTTTTATCCCATGCGTTTTTATCCCATGCGTTTTTATCCCATGCGTCTTTATCCCATGCGTCTTTATCCCATGCGTCTTTATCCCATGCGTCTTTATCCCATGCGTCTTTATCCCATGCGTCTTTATCCCATGCGTCTTTATCCCATGCGTCTTTATCCCATGCGTCTTTTTCCCTCATTTCTCTTTTTTTCCGTGACTTCAATTATGGTCTTCTCGGTCTTCCCTTGTATCTTTTCCGATTGGGTATCCATTCCTAAACTTTCTGTGAAGGTCTGTCTGATTTAATTCGTCTCATATGTCAGTACTATTTTACTTGTTTCATTTCGATCATCTCGTTCAAGGATGTCTGCACTTTCATTTTATTTCTTATTTCATCATTTCTTCTTTTGTCTAACAGAGAAAGTTAACATGTTCGCCAAATTATCATTTCTGTTGCTTGAAGTTTTTTCTCGTATCTTTTTTAGGGTCCAGACTTTTGCCCCATAAAGTATTGTACTCGCTATGAAGGAGCTACATATGCGTTTCTTTGTCTTTATTGAAATAATTGAGTTCTGTAGCACTGGATTCAACTGTTTTGTAGTAATTTTTCCTCTTCTAATTTTACTTTCTCGCCCTTACTAACGTAAGAAGTGAAGGTATTGTAATCGTGCGCAGGAAAAAGGCAAATTTTCGACACAAAACTCCGGGTCCTTGTAACAAAAAAGTGGATCAATCCAGTTGCTAAATATAGAAAAAGATTCTTCTAACACGTGATGTTGCCAGAATCTGTTTTGTGCGTCCTTCATAATGAAAAATCGATTGACGACCAAACATCTGTCTGTCTGTCTGTCCGTCTGTCTGTCTGTGCACAACGTTAGCTCATAGACCGTTCAGACGATTTTTTCCAAAATTGATATTCCCCAATCGTTGTGGCTGATACCGCGGCCCCTAAAATTGTTTTTGTTTAAAAAAAAGCTCCAAATATTTTTATTAAATTTAGTTCTTGATTGGTGCAAAGGACGTTTAAGAGAATGGTGTGGGTCTCATTTTCGTTGAAATCCCCGATTTTTCGAAAATCGCAAAAAAATGAATACCACAAAATTGAAGATTTTTGAGTCAGATGAAGTACGTTGTACAAAATTAGCACATTAAAAGACGCTATGAACAATTTTTCTTAAAAAAATGAGTAGTTTTTGCCTAATTTGCACTTGAAATTATGGCAATTGTTTTCTCAAAAAACGCTCCAACATTTTTCTTTAAATTCTCTTCACTTATGTAAAATATATGGTGCTAGTCCCATTTTCGGATATTGCTGTTTTTCGAAAATTACAATTGTTTTTAAAAGTTTTTTGCCTCGGACAAAGTATGTTGTACAAAATTAGCTCTTTAAAAAAGTCTATGAACATTTTTTGCAAAATTTAGTAGTTTCGCGTACTTTCTGTTTGAAATTAATAAAGTCCCGTTATGCATAATGAGCGTTCCGTTATGCATACCGGTAACACTATAATATTGCGAGAAAGTATGAGCTGTTGTACCCCCACTAGTTACTCTCTCGTACACTTACGTATACAGGGAGTAATTTACGTAGTACAGGGAAAGTTATGTAATACAGCGGAAACTCGATTTCGAGATTTCAACGGATATACACGTTTTAGGGACCCCTGATACCGAAAAAGTGTTTTTTAATACGTCTGTCCGTCTGTAAACACGACTAAACCATTGGTAGGATTTTTTCCAAAATAAATATTCCACAGTTGATCAGGCTCTACTCGACGCGCTGCGTTTTTGAAAAACTTTCTTTAAAATTTGGGGTACTTTACATGAAGTCCCAGTGCCATTTTCAAAATTTTCTCAACAATAGCTCCAAATTTTTGCTTTATTTTTTTTGAAAGAATACACTTATAAAGATGGCATAAGTCCGATTTTTAATGTTAAGCCTAAATTTTCGAAAATTGCAAGTTTGAATTTTATCCGGCGTCTTCCTACAAGTACAAAATTAGAGATAGAGATTTTTCTTCAACGAAACTTTTTTATCTGTTGATAGTTCATTCATTAAGGTTATGTACATTTTTTCGAACATTTTAGTAGTTTTCGCGCATCACTGCGCGCGATATGTGGAGTATTAAAAATAATAAAATCCATATTTTCTCAAAAATGGTTCCCAATTTGTTTGCTAAATGTATGCTTTAAGATGTAAGTAGTGCTAAAGGGATAGTGCTAAATGTACTCTAAAAGACAACATAAACGCCATATTCCTTTATTGTTTTGTTTTTTCAAAAATTACAAAAATGTATTTTTTACTTGTCTCTTACGTCCTTCGTATTTACATGAGCGACAATTTGTTCACATTGCTGTATTTATGAGTATAAGTGCTTTAAGTAATGACACATAAATTTTCTCAAAAACTAAATTGTTATGCTAAAATGAGCTCAAAATCCAGGATTTTCAGAAACTTTTTTCGAAACTATTTTCTCAGAAATGACCCTCAATTTTGTTTCTCCAAAGGTTTCGTACGTATAGTGTTAATTGCACTGTTTAATATGACGTAAAGGTCCTGTGTTTTTTCCTTTTCTTTTAGGGTATTCTTTTTGTTTTTTAAAAAATTACACAAAATGTATTTTTTAAATATATCTCACGCCGTTATTCTGTACATTTCCAGGAATTAGTAAACACTATTGCATTTGTGTGTTAAAGTGCTTCAAATTCCTTTTAATGAATTTTTTCGAAAACTCAAACATTTTCTGCAAAAAAGAGCTTCAAATTTCGCATTTACAATATCACTTAAACGACATTTTCTTAAGAACATCAGCAAATTTTTCAATGAAAATTGCCACTTAGGAGGTCTTTTTACTCTTCTTTAATATTCTTAGCGGAATATTTCATTTCTACTATTACAAAACTGAAAAATTGAGAAAATATAAAAAAAATGGGCAAAAAAAAAATACTTTGGGCGGCGATAGATGGCAACTCGCAAGAGTATATCGCAAATCTGAATAGCTGTCCCAAACCAAAGAAATTAAAAAACTAATACGAGAAAATCTGTACCATTCTGTAGCACCACTAGTTATTTTTCACATCCTGTTTGTCTCTACCGTCTGCAGTTAGTGTGACTCAAATACTTACATTGTGTACATTAACAATTCCTACACCAGTCTCTAAATCAAGGGGCATGACCCCTCCCAACCACCGCCATATACGCAATCGTTTGCGCATTATTTCCATTCCTCATTTTCCAAACTCTTCTTCTAATTTTATAAAAAATATCTCATTTTATATGTTAATCTCATTTTTTGGGAGTTTGGTTTCGTATCTCCCTAGTGAACAAAGATTGTGTGTCAATATAAGAGGGATTATTTTTTTCTCAGAAAGCAAACATTGACGCTCCATTAGGAAATGCAACGTTACAAACTTTCACGATTGGTTTTCTCGAAACTAGGAATTCTTGACATACGTATTGTCTGAGCCATGCAGAAAGCATTGTCGTGTGAGCGAGCATTGGCTATTTTCTCCATTAATGTACACTTTATTTTCAAGATATTATGCTTGTATGTTGTTCTTGTGGGATATGGGTATCTGATAATTCAACGAAATATTTAGGGTATTTAACATAATTAACCAGTGGTTTTACAGAATGGCACAGACTTTCCCGTATTAGTTTTCTATTTCCTTTGGTCTCGACTAGCTATTCAAACCTGTCACATTCTCTTGGCTGCTGCAATCTATCGCCGCCCAAAGAACATTTTTTTTTGAAATTTTCTCAACTTTTCCGTTTTATAGTAGTAGAACGGAAATATTATTTTAAGAATATTAAGGAACAGTAAAACTTCGCCTTAAATGGTAATTTTCTTTGAAAATTTTGGAGCAGTTTCCAAGAAAATGGCGCCTAAGCGCTACAGTAAATTCGATATTTGTTGCACTTTTTCACAGAAAATTTTTGAGTTTTCGAAAAACATCATTTGAAATCATTTGAAACACTTTAACTAACATTAAAACCATGCATAGGATTTTTTTTCAAATTGAAGAAACCCCTGTCCATTTGGCCTGAGTCAATGCATTGCGATTACATTAATACTTACTCTTTATATCATGGGGTGACACTCAACCATATTTCTACATTAACATTATAATATTAATTCAGAATTGATACTATAAATACAATTCGTAGTTCATTTCATTCCTCATATTTTGCAAGAGCTTTTTGTGAAGCGCCTTTTTTTATTTTTATTTACCAAGAAAAACTATTGCATAACAAGAATAAAGTTGTTGACACACATTACTGTAAGGAATGTTAATGCACACTAATATAGAACTTTTTCGATGGTGTTGAGATTTGTGCAATAATTCATGAATTTGCAAAAAGACAAATTCTTTTTTAAAAACATTTAATGCTTTTAGAATTGCTTTGTTCAATTTATTTAATATATTGATCAGTTTGTCATTGTTTCCGTCCCATGTTGCCGACCGGTTAGCGTTCAACAATGCCTTGCGCGAACTCTGCGGCGGGCATGGAAATACTAACAACGAACTTCGTTCATAACGTTTATTTAAAAATATATCGCAGCGTTTGAAAACAATGTCACTTTGTATATCTAGAAAAGGGAAACTAAATAAGCGAATTTGTACCATTAGAGAATAGAATTTGGTAAATATAAATATTTCAGTTACATTTTCCAGAAACATAATGAACTTCGTTCGCAGTGAATAGCGATTGGATTGTTCCACGATTTGTAACCATTTTTATTAGTCTTACAGAAAACGTTTTGAATGTCATGAAGCAATATTTTTAGAGTTTTCGGTTTTCCAACACATGCATGTTGTATATTTCAATTTTTACTTTTCTACAATTCTTGCATTTACGCCACGTGATCACAAAGGCAATAACGAACATTCGAATTCCTACCTCAAAATATGTTTTGAACACCTAATTTTGGGTAAGAGCTGACTGTGAAATAACAAATAAATTATTTTCCTTTAACTGAATGAATTAATAAGACATTTTTTAAGTCCGGTTTTCACCCTAAATTAAGTTGAGGACATTGTCTTTTTCACAAGAAGTTCCGCGGGAAGGTTCCCATAGCAACGTACAACAGCTTGAAAGGAAGCCTCGGGCATTTCTTCCCCAATCGCGTGAAGTTCGGCCCCTCTCGCCCTCCCGGTGGCTGGTCGTATCTCTGGGGCGTGTGTTCGTTTCTCCTCGCGCCGCGGCGCCCGCCCCCGCCGACGCCTTGCCCTGGTCGATGCCCGTCGTCCCATGCATTATTCACGAGCGCCCGCCCACCCCTCTCGCCCGCCTGCCGTGGAGATAGACGCAGGGCGACACAAGAGCGCGCAACTAAAGCACTTGCTTCTTTGCTAGCTGCTCGGCTCTCAAATGACGGCGTTCTCGGTCGCTTTGAATTTGGTTGCCGCGAAGTGAATGAATTTCTTCGAGTGAATGACTATTGTTTAAATATCTCATTGTTTGCAAGATTATTTCATTGTCTTTTTAATTGAGCAAAAAATCTTCCACATTTTCAATTAAAATTATAGATATGTTTTAAAAGATTATGGTTGGTTTGTGGGCAATTCCATTGTAAATAGGGAATCGTTACGACCCGCAGTAAGATATTATCGACTTGTAGGCATAGCTAATATTTCACAATTTATAGTTCTGTTTTTTTTGTAGTAAAATATTTGTATTTACCTGTCTGTTAGTTAAGATTTGGTTTGACTATGTAGGTGAAATTTCAGGATTACTGAAGGTCAGTAGAACAGCTGAATATTGTTGAACGGACCTGAGAAGCGACCACCTTCACGGAAAAGTACCGTAAATTTTCAGAAAACTTGAGAGAAAAAAATTAATTGATTTTCTTGTGTATTATTTGGATGCTAAGTATGTGCATCAGTTGTTTGAGCTTGAAGGGTGTGATCTAAGGTGATACATACTAGGTACTGAGTCGAATATTAAAGTCCATTCAATAAGTAGGATACTGACCTCTATTAGAACTGTTCATGAATAAAAACTGTTCTTGTTGATTGAACGACCCGAGTTGAGTAAATTATTGAAGGATATACGTCACGCGATCCTCAAAATTGTCACGCTACTTCGTACTTGTCTGAGGTGACCCAGACAAATTTCTATTTGCTTATTGGTGAAAGATATGTCCATTTGGGAAACTGCCGTCGTGAGGTGCAGTTTTGGAAAGCAAACCGAGGCATAGAGATTCTCTTAAGTTCTTGTTGGGATGTAAATTAGACTGACATTGCAAAGGTAGAAAATGTCTACCATAAAAGAGTCAAATATGCAAGAAATAGCTTTAAAATAAGTGAAAATCGAGCAAAAGTAAGGTTTCTAAAGTCGTACTTAGCCGTCATAAACATGAGAGGTTTAAAAGACCTGTATAGAGTAGATTTCAGTTACAGTGAAACTCTTTTTGATTCATTATATCCGATAATCCTAGAATATAATACCATTTTTCAACTAAGACCAAGAATATTCTTTCGGAGGTATAATAAAACCTCCGACTGTCGCGAATTCAAAATTTCATTGCATCCGTACTTTCTCTCACTTTATTTTACATTGTCCCCAAATTAAAGAAGTTAGTGTCAACTTAACATTCTTCCAATGAGTCTTGTATTGGAGGACTTTCTTAAATTTGGTATGTTATTTGTCATCACACTTGTTTTCTTCTTTTCTGAAAGATCCTTTCATCACATTCACAATGTGGTAGCTAGAATACCCGATTACACTAGTCTTCAACTTTACATTAACGTGTACTACACCACCACCCACGCCGGGAGACCGGTCGGGAGCTTAGAGCTTGTCTCAGCTGAGACGGTGCCTCACAGGTGGGAGACACCTAGTTGGGAAAAACCCAGTTAGCCGACGGTAGGTCGGCTCGTATATCGCCATCCAGCGGGGAAAGACCACCGCCACCTCCCGAACAAACACGTGCACTACACTTACGCTACTACTGACCATAGTAGGTGATGAGCCTGGAATCA
Organism: Gryllus longicercus; assembly: GCA_038098605.1. Taxonomy (NCBI): domain Eukaryota; kingdom Metazoa; phylum Arthropoda; class Insecta; order Orthoptera; family Gryllidae; genus Gryllus; species Gryllus longicercus. Next base: position 1,063,291 of record JAZDUA010000188.1, on the reverse strand, counting down.
CTAACAAGCAAGCAATCAATCAATATTGTTGTTCCTGTTGTGCTAATATGTACTTCGTGTTATGAATATTATTGCTTTCAATGAATTCTATGTTTTCTAATTCACTCTTTTCTTAAATATTTCGCGTCAAACTGCAATATTACTTTGTTGTCAACGTTGGGACTTGTTTCAACCCTGTTCAATTTTCGTATGCTTTCCCTGGCGCTCGCAAAAGCGCTCTTGATGCAACTTGTACGTCACCTGGGTTCCCAAGTGGGGTTACCAACTTCATAATACTCGGAGAAATACAGAAAGGTCAATTACGTGTATCTTTATCCATTAATAGTTGTCCATTAATTGTTTTCACATCCATTCGATTTTAAGACAGCACAAAAATGTTTGTTTCACATGGAAGCATCAAAACAAAATGATACATATGAAATTTCAAGAAATCAGATCATAATATCTTTCTTTCTGCAATGTAAGAATATATCATATATATATATATATATATATATATATATATATATATATATATATATATATATATAATCACATGCGGTCCTTTGGGCCGGTCGATTTCCTTGCCCTTTGAAGAGGTGGAGAACTTTTACCAACTGGAGCAAGCATGATCACAAAGTAGGAAAACTCATATAAAAGTATTTGTATAAAGGAAAGCTCTGACTGCAAAAATAAATCAGGACTTTTGCACCATTGAGTCTCCCCCCCCCCCACACACACACATTGAACTGGTGTTTTAATTCAATCCTTCAAAACACAAAGAATCCGAAAGTTTTGTGTACAATAGAAATTGAAGATAGATGATAAGTATGATAGTTTTCAACGTGTAATAAAACATACATCTGTTGTACATAGTTAAGAAAAATTTGCATCCGCAAGTACAGGTCATTTTTCAAGTCAATATTTTTGTGTGCCACGTAAACTAGCATAGGAATGCATAAATGCACGTGATATTTTTGTTCCAGCGCCCTTTTGGTAGTAAAATATTTTTGACTTTTCAAAGTGCACTTAGAAAATAAATCATAAGGAAATTGTCAGTAAAAAATTAAAAAGAAATCTCTCTCGTGAACATAACATTAATGAAGCGATTACGTCTGAAAATTATTATCTGCATGATATTACAAATTTCATTAGATCTCCTTTTGCAGATATTTCGTTCAATTTAGATTTCCGGGTTTTCAGTCGATTTGCTTCGCATCGGTTTGCCATGTCTTCTTGGAAATGTGGCTGATAATACATCATTGACATTATCGTATTTGGAACAGCGACTCTAATTATCCGCTGTAAGTGAATTAACACTAGATTACAAAGGCGTCTTCTGTCAGACGACGCAACTAGTGCCGAAAGCTTCCCCACCCCCTTCACCTCACACCCTGATTCTGAAAATCTAGATACCTTCGTAGTGTGATTAGCCTGTGAAATACATGTAACCTTCTGCACGCGCCTATTTCCGGCTACTTTAATGCGCGACGCCCAGTAGACTACGCCTTTGTAATCACGCCAATGATATATTTAGTGATTTATTGCCTTATATTGTAAATAATGAATCCAAACTCAGTGTCTTGTAACATATGAGTTTTGTTCTGAATATTTAGCTATCATAATGAGACGATGGACATCATAACAAAGATTGCACGACGTGGTACGTCTGGGGACGCTTCTCAAAAGCCAACACCAAGCAAATGTCTGCTGTGAGAATCAAGTCATTTAGGTGTATCGATAAAACCCTTTAAAATGTACTTTACAACTCTATGTCATACATTCATACATGTTCAATTCATTAAATTTAGTGTCTCATGGTAAAAATGAGTTGTTTTTTTTATTTTTACATAATGAAGTCTATCAGACTACGTCTTTGTAATCTAGGGTTAAAGGGTTATTAAATTATTCCGTGTGGGGAAGATAGGGAACTTGCGAAGGATTTAATAATGCTGCTGAACTTAACTCAGAGCAGAATTGCCACTGTCTGAGACGCGACTCTGATCAGCAGGTCCTTGGTCAGGCACGTGCGACCGCGCCCGTACGAGCTACTTGCCCGCCTGGGGAGCCCGATGCTCCTACGGGCACGGGGAACTCCCCCTGACTCCGCTCTCATTTCCCCTCCAATTCCAGAAAGGGGTGTACATTCCCAAGCTGAAGCGGCGCGAGGCCGTGAATAGTGGCTTCATGCGAAAGTATTTCAGATTTTTCTACCAAATAACCGAGAATTGTATTATGATTATACTCTTTACTTCTTTTTACTATTTGATTTTTATTTTCTTACTAAATTATCGCTGAAATAAACATATTTCCTAAGGGACCGGAATGTGTCCGAATGGCGAATTATTTCCGTTTTCTCGTTGTATGTTAATAAATCATTCAGTTATTTATTGTATTTAGCAATAATGTGAAATAAATAAAGTCTCTATAAGTTAACAATTATCTCTTACGGACAGACAGTACTTTTAACAGACAAGAATATTTGTCTATTAAATTTTTAATGCTTTTATAGCACTCAGAGTAATACGAGTACGAGAATTTGAAATCGGACTGATGTATTATTTCATTTTAATGGATATTTTCTTTGCTTTAAAGAGTAAATAGGAATAAATATAGCTAAATTTGTGACCACAACTCTCACGTAACTCCTCCCAAAGACTGTCAGAGGCCAAGTATCCAGTGACGTACAGCCATTCCGTAGCATTTATACAACTCTTACTTATAAATCTCACGCCAATTTCTCTGGACGCAGTGCCCGCGAGCTTTAGTAAGCTTGTTATCTTGCCCGCGGCCTTGTCTAGGGTCTAACTGTCTAGGGTTTAACTCCCGACGGTGGCGAATTTTGGACACTAGCTAGAGAGCTATGTCGAATTCGGACATTGTTTAGAGGAGACTTCCAGCAGCCGGCTGCTATGATATCTAGTTTTCCGATATTTCTCTGATCACTACCAGACAAAAGTCTGAACAGTACCTTTCTTATCTTATCATCTCGATGTATTGTTCCGACAATTAATAGTATGTTTTCTTAAGACTCAATATTTAATGAACATCAATACTAACGCATTTTTTCTTTTGCAGGTAAGTAGCTGAATCCTAATCTTGAAACTAAGTAATAAGCGACTGTAAAAGCATTGGTAAGTTAGGAATTTTCAATTAATTGAATTCGTTCTGGGAACAGTTCTTCCTTTTTGTCTACATGCAATAAGAGCTTCAGGCACGTGACAAAGACACTTGGATTTTTGCAATTATCGACATTTCAAATGTTCCAAATAAAAATTGAACATATGCTGTATTATTAAGCGAGCTTTTTTTCAATTCGAGCACTACAGTGCGTTTAAGAGGGAGTAATTTGCTACGTAAACGTCGGCATCACCGCCATCGATGCGGCGTCAACCTGTCAACCAAGAGCACTTGCAAGACTGGCCACTGAAGCCTAGACGTCAATTTGTTATGTAGTACTATATGAGCAAAAAAATCCACTATTTTTGTATCAGGAACCTTTGGAACTTGTTTTTCTCCCGAATAGCATACCATAGAATAATCCTCCAAAAGCAGGGACGTGCGATCGATTACGGAATGTCTGCATTGGAGAAAATTCTGTGAACATGTCTTTTTTATCTCGGTTAACGACGGTCGGACGGTCGGACGGTCGGACGGTCGGGCGGTCGGGAAGTCGGACGGTGGGACGGTGGGACGGTGGGACGGTGGGACGGAAGGACGGACTTTCATTTGTGTGAAAGTTTGGTAGGAGAAACGTAGCACTCCTAGATATCTAAGAGTACAGCAGCACAAACGTGCGTTATTCCGGAATAGATGTAGTGAGATAATTTTATGATAGTCGATTGAATGATTAGTGACCACGGGTGCGTCAATTGCTAAGTCCTGTAAGTGTGTGCATGTTTTATCGCGGGTGGTGGCGGTGAACTTCCCTTGCTGAATGACGAGATCTGGTCCCGACCTACACGTTAGCTTGGTGGTTTTTCCAAGCCGGTTATCTCCCACCAGCTAGCCACTGCTCCAGCCGGACAAGATCTAAGCTTCCGACTGAAATCACGACGTATGTTACTGTAAAGTGATTATAAGTGTAAGGATTTGAAAGTAAGGGGCAAGGATAGGACAATAAAAAGGAAGGAAATGTCACGGGCGGTCTGTGCGCCGTTTGTTAGGGTAATGCTCTGACATTCACCTCGTATTAATTGGAGAAACTTCGGAAAATTATCGATCAGGGCAGCCGATCTCTAGAATCATCCTCCAGGCAGTTGACAACAGTCAGGAAATGGAGAAAATCCTGTACTCTGTCCCCTTTCAGAACCAGATTGTCAAATTTTGCAAAATCACAAATGTCATGCTTGAAATATAACGTTATGGTAAGCCCGCCCGTATCTCGAGAGTTGATGTGTTATGATCCTACCCCGATGATATTGTATGATTGTGTTACATGTATGTAAGATAATAGTACGTTATAACTTATATGTTATTATGTTATATTATGTTATGTTATTATGTTATATTATGTTAATGTAATGATGTGTAACCCTCGAAAAGATGTTATGACCATGCCCTGATTGTTCTGTATGATGATGGTATGTAAGATAAGTAATATGTGATACTGTATTATGTTATGACCAATACATTCTGATACTTTTGTTTATGTAATGACAGATGAAGTCATAAGTGTCTGTAAACACCTGTAATTAAAAATGTTGTCGCTAATAACCTTAGTCGTTGATGAGACAAAAAATAAAGAGAGAGAGAAAAAACAGTCAGGATTCGAATTCTAGGACCTCCCGGCCACGAGCACTGCAGTGACATCGATTGATGCCGTCAGCCAAAGAGGTCGGCTCAATAATTGTACTGTACACATTCAATTAACTTTTTCATCACACTTAGCGAACTTTTAAATGAAGTTCGTCAAAACAAACATTATGCGTTTATATATGCAGTTTTGTAACTGAATAATTAATAAATAATTTAGTTGCACGGACTCTAGAATACAGTTCAATTTCAATAGCTGCGATTTCAATAGCTCACTGAATTGCGAAAAATGTACAATGCTTACAATAGAAATTGAGTACAAAAAATAATATAAGAGTACGTAAGTGCATATTTCAAGAAATTCATCACATCATAAACCGCAAGGTAAATTGTAAGAAAAATTACGCAATGTGTCTATTTCGTACGAGCACCTTTTTGCTATTAGTAAAGCTTTTCCGAAACTAATACCATTGATCTGAGATTTCAATACTGATGAATAGGGAGAGAGAATTTTTATGTCCTAAAATATCTTGAAAAATGATTTTTAAAACATGCATTTTTGACGTAAAAAATATTTATTGTGCACTTTAATATGCAATTAAAAATAACTATTTCATTTGTATTATACACCTGTCTTGGTAAAGTTCAGAAGAATCCTGCTTGGAATGAAAAGAGATATTTTTTTGCAAACATAAAATAATCTACCCTACTTCCCGAAAGAAATAATTGAAATAAATATTCACCTTCCTGAAGTATATTGTATATCTTGTATTTCTGCGGACTGGTTTTAAAAATATGTTATCAAGAAGTATTCTACATATGTACTAATATTTTATCACCTATAGAAAAAAAAGCAAACAGTGACAAGCTCTTTCGAATTAATGAATGCTCACAAATAAATAGATTCTATAAAAATATTAAACGTTTTATAGGTAAATCTCTATTTTTACGAAATATGCAAAATATTCACTTATAATTTACACGAATATGTGCCAACAGAAAAAAAATGGCTAAATATGCACTAACATTAATCTAAAGAGCATTATTTTCTAATCAAATGTCAAGAAATTTCACTTAGCTATGCACTCAAGCAGCGGACAAAAATATGCAAAATTATAGAAATCCGCTCCCTACCGATGAATAATGCGTATTAAAAACGGAATTGGGGAGTAATTGAGTAAAAGTAATTCTATTACTAGTAACGATTACTTTGTTAGTAATTTTGGCATGTAATCGTTACTTTTAGCAGAGTGTAATTTTTACTTGTAATTTACCCATTGATATAAAATTGTAGTTGTAACTTTGTAGTAATCATTACATCACGTGTAATCATGAATATGTTTTTAAATATGCCTATATAGTTTTCGTTCGCAAACTATCTCACTCGTCTCGCAAACTCACTGAGTGGGCAAGATCATTTAGTTCACAAACTAGGTTGAAAGAGAGGCCCGTGTCTATGGTATAGGATCATTTCCGTGGCACCATCCACACTGTGGCTCCAGACCAGCGCGCCGAACGAAGATTAGTTCGTTTGTACTAGCACGTTCATGAATGACACATCTGTACTTGTAATTGAATGAGTGAAAACCAGAACGGTACAAGTGACATTTTATGAAGTCTGAGAAAAACATATTTATTTGAAGATATGTTTCAGTGGCAATATATTTTCGTGGTTTTATTGAACAATTGAATTACTCTGGCTTTAATGATGAAACAAAACTCCACGGCTTTACAGTAATATTGACTTAAGTAAACAGAATTCTCAAAATTTATAAAATTTCACTTATATCGTTCTGGTTTTCACTCATTCAATTGTAATTGTAATTTTACTCATTACATTCTGAAAATGTAACATGCAATTGTAATTGAGTATAATATTTGACAAGTAACTGAAATCGAGTAAAATTCCTTTTTATTTTCTGGCTATGGACTAGAGAGCAAGTAAAGTAATACTGCGTAAACTCTTATTACAGGTCCCTAGTAACAAAGAAGTGGATAAATCCAGTTGCTAAATTTTAAAAGCAATCCTCTGTCACATGGTGTAGCCAGAATCCATGTTTTGTGAGTCGTTGACACCGAAAAATTGATTGACGGTAAAATGTCTGCCCGTCTGTGGACAACACTCGCGGCTAAATCGTACGACCGATTTTCTTCAAAATTGATATTTCCCAATCTCTCTGGCAAATGTCACAACACCTGGAATTTGAAACCGATATTTTAATTTTGGGGGGTACTTTACGTGAAGCTCCTGGGACATTTTCAAAATTTTCAAAGAAATGGCACCGTCGTTTTTGATTAAATGTTATTGTAGGATAGTGTAAAGAACGTTTAATAGAATGGTACAGATTTCATTTTTGTTGAAAACCCCAATTTTTTGAAAATTACAAATCTTTAAATTTTTTTAGGCGTCTTCCTACAACTGAAACTACAGATAGAGGTATTTCCCTTGATAAAATCTGTTTCTTAAAAATAGGTTTTGAAATAAGATAATGTAAGTTTTTCGAAAACTTTTCGCGTAATTTTGCGTGAAAGTACGGGCGAGAAAGTACGTGCTGACTTTGCACTACGTTTCACGTACTTTTCCCATCACTGATTATTATTCAAAGATGAAGTGAAATACATTGGGAACAAACTTCGTGTAACGAGTGTCATGAGACTGGAGGAGCTGACGTGGTTGCCGTCCTGCACGCTGGCGCCCCGCCAACGCATAAGGCGATCCGCTGAGGACTGGACACTCGCCTTCATTTTAGGTTACATTCCCGAAGGGTGGGATATAAATGGAGCCAAATTGTGCTTCAATTTGGAATAGAATTTTATTAGCACAATGAATTTAAATAGTTTGATCTAATACAGCCGGAATACGAAGGAAAATCAGTTTTTCGTTGTGCAACAAAATATGCTCTTCAATTCCATGCAAAATTGTTCTTGCAAATAGTATTTCTTGCAAACAAACAATGAAAGGCCAATTAATTCGAAGAAATAGGAAGCGATACGTCATAAAATGTTGTATACCTCGAAAGGTAATGATGTGATGGAATTTCTCAAAATATAAATTATTCTCAAATGGAAACGAAAAAAAAAACACTGAATGTCTACCCATTTTAATTTTTTAGTTAGTACCGTTTTTCACATCTACCTTGTAAACAATGTGTATGTCCATATAAGAGGGATCATGCTTATTTCCAGAAAGAAGACAGTCACGCTCTAACTACTTCTTGACAAACTTTTCAGCTTCGTTTTCTCAAAACTAGGAATTTTGAGAGACATTCAATATGTTTCTTAGCCGTAGATAATTTGTGAGCTCGCAGTTAAAAAATAATAATACAATCTACGAAGTGCTGTATTTTCTGGAATATGTTGTGCCTTTCTAAAGAAATGAAAATCTTTCAATCAATCTACTGACTTGGAACGGACAAAGCTCAGTTGTATCGCGAGAACTTTTTAGTGCCACTTTGGCGGCAATGTGCATTTTTACATGAACATACCGCCCCCTGATGAGCCGAACTGAAGCATTTTAGCGAGAACGGAAGCCATTATATGACCAGGACGCAATAGCCAACTGCCCGTCACACACAATCTGTTCATTACGCGCCTCTTTAAATTAACTGAATCCAGTTTAATCTCTGGATCTCGCAACTTTTCCACAATGACTTTTTGAAATGGGAATTTTACGGGAGCGTGAAGAAGCAAATATCAAAATCCGCATCGTGTACTCCACTTACTTGTTTTATGGACGTTTCCCATGCGTTTAAGCAACATTGCAATTTTATTTCTACTGTGAACAGAATAATTACGTTGTCAGAAACAAGCATAAATGCTCGTGGATGTCAGAGTACAAGCGTCCAGTGTTGTAATTCGACTCTAATGCAGGTTTTTCGACGTGTGGCAACCGACGTGTGTTGAACATTAGTGCAGTGTGGATGGTTCGGAGGTTTGAGGTCAAAATTGAAAAATGTGAATATATAAATGTGTTAACACATACATTCGAGAAAACTTCATAGAAAAATATTGTAGCAGTTTTTGAGGAAATGTATCATTTTAAAATTGCTCTTTTGCTTTATTTTTTGGTGCTTTATTTCTCAAAAATTACGCAAAAATCACTCAACTACGGTGGGTGTTTTAAGAATATTACTTGATGATATTGAAAGAAGAACAGATTTCATGAAGGAGTGAAATCTCTATGTGTTGGAGTTTTTCGGCGAAAATATTTTTAAACTTTTGCAATGTTACCCAGAGAATTAAACGAAAATGAGACATGCTCCAAGCGATTCTGTTATAGAAAAGGGTAAATTGAAACAATTTCGAGCCTTTTTTGAGAAAATTTTTTAAATATTGGGGATCACATAACGCATTACCACAAATCAACTGTTCGTTTCATATTCAAGAAGTGGCGATATCAGTCGGTCAGAGAACATTAATTTTGGTGAAAATTCTGCCTTTGGCCTGGTTGCAACGTTGTTGACGGACGGGCGTTTTGCAGAAGGACTATTCTTTTGAAATGAAGAGACACAAAACGTGTATTTTGCTATACGTGTTACTCCATATAGAAACAAGAATTATCCCACTTTCGGCATCACGTCCTGTCGAAAATCGTGTTCTGTTCTGCGGCATGACAGTACTTTCTTTATACTACGTAAGTGCCCTATGAAAGAGCAAACACAGTAATTCCGTTAAAGTATCATTTCATTTTTGTTAACCTTGCGCCATCTATCAGAGAAACTAGTGTATCTACAACAGCACGTACTTTCTCGCATTATTTCTAAACTTGCAATTTTCGAAAATTCAGAAAACTCAACGAAAATGAGAATCGCGCCATTTTTAAGCATCCCTTCTTCTATTCGCGAAAAAAATAAAGAAAAAATTGGAGCTGTTATTGAGAAAAAAATTTTACAATTTTTTAAATTGCTCATAATTCGCGCCACATTTCACCAAAGCTAATTATATTTTCTACAAATTTAATATGAAATTATTTAAATATCAATCTTTAAGGAACAGATTTCTTTATAAAAATATCAATCTTCGATATTAAAGTTGTAGAAAGAACCCGTAGCGTACGTTACGCTATGCGAAGACAAAGTTTGATCAAAACATTTGCTGTCATTTTTGGGAAAATTTTAAAAATGTTTTGAGGCTTCACGTAAAAAGCCCTCCAAAATAATAATATCCGTTTGAAACCCCCATAGACTCGAGTTCATTTAAGCCGATTGGAGAAAATCAATTTTGAAGAAAATCGGCAAAACGGTTTACGAGCTAGCGTTGATTAAAGACGGACGAACTGATAGACGTTTTACCGTTAATCGATTTTTCGGTATCAAGGACCTACAAAACATGAATTCTGGCTAAAAAAAACTTCTATTATATTTTTTTTCTATATTTAGCAACGGGATTTATCCACTTTTTCGTTACCAGGGCTCGGCAATAAGAGTTTTTCTGCCGAAAATACGCCGTTTTCTGGCGCATGATTACGTAACTTTCTCTTCTTACGAAGTACCTTCGTTAGGGCAAAAAAGTAAATAGAAACTATGTCTGGCGGCGCTTCGCACTCTGATTCATTGCCATTTGTTCTAATTTTCCTCTGGGAAATTGTGACGTGCCGCGAAAAGGAGGAATGCAATTGGCTTCAGATGTAGAAAGAGGAGACGGGTGACGTTAAAGAGAACGCATGAAGTGAATGGAAGAGAGCACTTGGAATATTTAGGCACTCGGAAGGCATTTAGCAAAGGTCGAGAATTTTACACGAAAATCGCGGGGGTTCGTTTGGCAATGAAGGCTTGGGTCTGGGAGCAGCGTGGGTGGGCGGAGAGCGGTATGCAATCTCGTGGCCAGGATTGATGCCTCCAGCCCCGACGCCGAAGCTAGCGCTGGCGGTGGGAAGCAAAGGAAGCTTGGGCTCGCATTTGCTGATTAATCCGCCCGCTTCCACGCAGCGGACGCGTTGCGCGTCTGCTACTTCTTTTTGCACCTGAAGGGTTCGTCCAATCGAACTGTGCTGCTGCTCCCTCCCGCGTTCCGTTTTTGTACGGCGTGGCTAATTACTCCAAATAATCATCAGTGATTCCTTATGCGCGTTCTCTGGAGTTCATTTGCTAGTAAAAGGGAAGCTTGCGTTAATTAAATGTGATCGTTGAAGCGGAAGATTGGTCCGAGCAACGGCTATTCTTGAGCGATGACCTGTCACGTGAAGAGAATGCAACGTTTTGTTGTTTAGCGGTTTGTCTCTGGGGTGCGGGTGGGTGAGGGGTCATTTTCAAACATTGAAAAGGACAGAACATTCTCAATTGTTGGTTTGATTAGTGATTTCGGGCGCGTCAACTACTGAGATCATTAGTTCCGTAGGTATAGTGCATGTCTTTTTCCGTCGGGAGGTGGCGGTGATCTTCCTCTGCTGGATGGCGAGATCCGACGTCGACCTACCGCCGGCTAGCGGGGTTTCCACAAACCAGGTATCTACCACTACCGTGGCACCGTCACAGACAAGACAAGCTCTAAGCTCCCGGCTCGTGTAGAAGTGTAGTGCATTTAAGTGATGGCGTATGGATAGAACAAGGAAGAGGAACGAAAGATCGTGAGCGGTCCGTGGCCCGTTTGTTAGAGTACTACTTTTGCATTCGCGCGGCGTTCTTCGGAGGAAGCACGGTAACTACCGATCAGAGATCTCTCTGCATTTTAGAAAATGTCAAAATTAGAAATAATGCGAGAAAGTGTGTGCTTTTGTTGTAGCCTCAGTAGATTGGTGATATTAAGTACTACGTTTACAAATTAGTGTCATTGTTATAGAGGAGTTATTGTAAGAAGGGACCAGTTTGACAGGTTGGGAAACAAACGAACGTAATGTAGAGTGATGACATTGCGAGAGAAATTGATAAAGCCATTTACAAATGAGTTGACTGTAAACGAACGCACTGGCAAACTTGTGACAAACAAGCGCATGGGAACAATCTGCTATTATGTTGTTAGCAGTGGACAAGCAGTAGCTCTCAAAGTGGTCTCTTCTAATAGTAATCTCTCTGTAGAATTTTCTGGAAGTTATGAAACAACAGAATTCGGCTTTTAAGTTGCTGACGAAAACGATGCGTTTCTCAGCAAACTGTCGTAAAATACACAAAATGCACCGATGCATCTGCCATTCACTACTTTCCTGAGAATGACATTAAACTGACGGCGTTCCTCAAGCACATGCTTATAATAATGGGCAACTGACGATAAAAGACTTCAATAGTATCATAATAATATGTAGAGGGCGGATTTTAATGAAATGTCCATTTTTTCTTTTCAGTTTAAAAAATGTTCTAGTACAGACATTGATTTTATGTTATCACAAAAGAAAATTACCCTTTGAATAGGGTATTTTTTGCAAAAAATAATTTCTGCTATTAAGTAATTTTTAAAACATATTTCGCTGATTTCATCGATTTTAATATCAATTTAATGGTACATAATACAAATAACATTTTTGAAATACAACAAATGTTCTCCACAGAATTAGTCAGTAGACTAATCAATTTCATCGTTCAGAAATTGTAATGTCAGCCGTTGTGAGTATGGTTCCTGTGACGCGTATCAGCGCGGCTGATTTCGGGATAACTGAAGACAGAGATTTTCTGGTACAGAACGGTTCAAACAAAAAAATGTTTGCAAGCTCCTTTCACTTGAACGAATAGAAGCAGCCCCGATTACATCAGTAACGTATCCACCGGCTTCAGTTGTTCATCAGAAATTGTTTTGATCACATGTTTTACGTTATCTTTCTTCGCTTTTAGGGAATTTTAAAATCAGTTCAATGGCTCGATATGGATCATTTTTGGCGATGTTTTAAGTCATCAAAATCAGCCCCGTAATTGAATCCGGGCCTGGGAGAGGAGCGTAGTTTTAAACTCTAGTAGGGAGATGGCGAGCGGTTCGTGCCGAGGTCTGAAGGCCGTGGGGGGCGGCGGCGGCGGCGGCAGTGGCGGCGGCGGCCAGACCGGCGCCAACGGGGCCCCGGGGTCGATGCGCCGCCCCCGCCTCCGCCGCCGCCCTCGGCCTCGCACAAGTGGGTCGCACAGTGCGCCCAACGCCCGCGGCGCCCCTTCAGGTCCAATTTAAGTGGCTTGCGTGATGGATTAGTGATGCCGGGCACGCCAAATGCGAAGGTCGTTAGTCCCGTTAGTGTAGTGAATGCTTTTATCGCGAGAGGTGGCGGTAATCTTCGTCCGCTGACTGGCAAGATCCGGCGCCGACCTATCGTCGGCTAGCGGGGATTTTCTCCCAACCGAGGACTTGCCACCAGCGAGGCACCGCCCTAGCCGGGACAACCTCTGACCTCCCGACTGGTCTTCCAACAAGTGTGGTGGTGTAGTGCATGAGGGTGTACGGTGTGTCAATAAGGAGTGATTATAGAACAAAAAAGAGGAAGGATATTGTGCTATCCGTGGCCCGTTTGTTAGGGTACTGCTCCGGCATTCGCTTGGTCTTGATCGGAGAAACCACGGAAAAACTACCGATCAGAGCAGCCGGCCTCTAGAAATTTCTCCAGACAGCGACTGAATTCGACATACCCGCAAGCAAGTGAAAAATTCTGCCACCGTCAGGGCTCGAACCCTAGGGCCTGCCTGTCACAGGCATTGCAGTGACATCAATTGATTCCCTGGGCCACCTTTGCCGGTAATTCAAGTTGTGCTTCCACAGCTTCGCCGCAGTGCGTGTAGAAAGGCGTATACGATGTATCCTTCCATTATCTGAGGAATTTTATTACAATAGAAGAATGTATTATTTACTCCCTGTAAGTCCGTTGACATGAATGTCACGTTGAAGGTGCCCTCACATCAGGCCTTGTAGGTTAAACTCGAAATCGATTCTGAAAAGTCGAACACAAGGTTTCATTACAGTACATCACGCAACGAGTGGCTGAATCTCAAATTCACCTCTAACACCCAAAATGAATATAGATTAGCCATTGTTCCCGCGGATGTGGTAAGATGTGCAAAAAGGAATGAGATACCTAGACAAGATCACTAAATTTTAGAAGAGAAGCTGTAATTCACGACACGAAAAGATGGTCATGATATATGTGACCTGTAGATCAATGAATTCTATTAGTAGCTGGTAGGTGAATTATTTATTTGTATAAACAATGGAAATTTTGCAAAATTGAGAAGCCTCAATGAAAAGGTTCTTTCTGTGTCAATTGCCACTGACCCACAAAATCCATAAATTCTAAAATCTAAACCTTTCTCTTTCAGAAGAACTGTTGTTACGCTATTTCTTTCTCTGTGTGCGGGGTTTGAATATGCTGTTTTGGGTACTATCTGTCCGAGTTATAACGAGGAGAGGGAAAACATCACGTGGATGAGTCTGTTAGAGCTTCTTCTTCTTCTAGGTATCACGAGACAGATGTTATGGAAGTAGTCGGTAATGAGTGCATTACAATATTGTCATTTTTATTCAAACAGCCTGCATATTTATTTCAACTTGTGTTCTAAACTGTTTCTATTATTAAATCTACATGGCCTGCCTTTAGGCTTCTATACTGAACATATAATAAACTAATATACTATGCAGAGTATAGTACGAGTAAAAATAAAAATCAATGAACATATGAATTAATACTACGTAATAGTATTTAAAGGATGAAGCTGGAAACATTTCGTAAAATGTGTAGCGAGTTTAATGATAATATGCCAGGTTGGGCAGACACGTTTGGGTCTAATGTTCCAATTGACAATTTCAGGCCTATGCCTTCTTTCTTTCATAGAAACTTTCATGTTTTGTTTCTAAACCTTTTCCACTGATATCCTCAGAATAGGCGTTAAATTAAAAAATAAATATCTGGCTGGTACAGATTAATTTCCGGATTATATATTAAAATCTTTTATGCCTATCTCTATACACCAATTAAATTCGATTTTCAATTCTTCTTTACGCGCAACAATATTTCCAAATACGAAAAAAACCAGCAAAAATGAAGATACTATAAAAGACAACGAAAATTAAACTGCAAATAATAGGTAATTTTTCTGTTGTCTGTTTTCTCAAAAATATTTTCTTAATACTTTATTCAGTTTTCTAAAACCTTTCTGTATACGATCTCAGATAAATGGAGTTGAAGTAAAAATTATATTTCGATGATACTTAAGATAAATCCTTATTTTTAATCCTTGAAATCCTTGAATCAAAGAAAGCAAAATCTGAAACTACGGAAAGATGGAAAGCAATCTCAGGGAAAAATTGCAAGTTTTATGAAGATTTGAAATTCGATTCGCATCTTCAAATACTTTTATCAACTTCCTTTTCCGAGCGCACGTAAGCAGGTGGCGCTACTTGCCCTTGTGTGGCTGACTGTTAAAGTCAAAATATCCGTTAAACACGAGTCGCAAAAACATCCAAATTACTAAATAAAATGCTTATCTTACCTATATGACAGTATGTATATAATTGCATTCGCCTTTTCACATGCTTTTGGGTAGTGGCGTGGAATCAACGCAACCTACATAGATCGATTTAGGAGGCTTTGGTTTAATTCCTGACATTATCACTAAGATAGCAGCTCCAAAACACAATTTGGAAAATTTCTTTGAAACTTTGAGCCGCACAAAAATTATCAGTCCCTCATCACGTGATCGAGACGCGTCGAATGCCACCTCATACGTCTCGATTGGTGCACGGGAAGTGGACCAGCCGCGAGTGTCGGAATCGCACATATCCGCACATCTGTACACTCAAGAGTTTTACTCGAACAGTATAGGGATTTTCTACGCTTCTAGTAACATACATTAGTTTAAAAATAACAGGAAGCTAAATGTGCATATTTTAGTAAGCTACACCTCTCTTCAGAAACTATTTCATGGATCTTAAAGCGGGCAGGGTAGTAGATATATAAATGTGATATATAAAGAAAACTGGTCAATTTGATAAGCCACCAGCGGTTTTCGTACTGAAAATTGTTCTAAAATATTAGCTCTTCAAATAATATCATTATTTTTTTAAACGGATATATTTGCATATTTTTTCCTTGAAAGGAAATTTATAATTTTTTTCAAAGAGCAGCTACACATTTTTTTTTTATTTTGTCATCGTATAGAGCAAATTATACTAAAAATGGCGCAGGTCTTATTTTGGTTGAATTCTCTGAATTTTTGAAAATTACAGAAATTGAAAATACTGTGCGCAAAACGGGGAAATGATAGTGCACGAAATTTGTTTAGCAAAATAAAAAAACAATAAATAGTAAGATTTTAGTTGCTTCAAATTGGTTTTGTTATAATATATTGATAGTTAAAGATGTTTTAATGCAGTTGTGCATTTCAAACAAGCAATTGCATGAGCCATAAAAAATGAATAATTGGCAATTAGCTGACATTAAGGTAACAAAATTTGTTTCCCAATTGAGTCATATCAGATAGAATATCTATATAAACGAATTGAACAATAAAATAAATTCATTGCGTTAAACATGCATCATTCTTTCAAACTCTGTTAACTTTAATTCAGCTTATTGCATGTATTTTTTGGATGTACATTCTCCCCTGAAATATCGCGTAATATTCTGAGGACGCATATCCTATAGAAGCCAGATCTTGAAATTTCCGGAATAAAAGTATGCATAAAAAGCGAATTCCATCCAGCCAGCCTCTCTTCGTTGAACCTCTATTTCTAACATTGCCTTGTCTGTTTATGTACGCATCTTCATTGACAAAACTGAAAGGGTGGGAACATATTTTCATGTAATTCAAGTATTTATAAACACTACACATGTTGTAGGGAACATAATAATCAGGTGTATAAACAGATGACTATAAAAAATCCACATGCATTACCAATTAATTATTTTACAGCACATGACCATAACAATTACCATAACCATACAATGACCATTCCATAACAACACAACAATTAAAATCGATGTGCAAATTGAAGTGCCAAGTAAAATTTTCTGCTGCATAACTGTTTTTAATATGTACTGGGTATCAAAAAGAAAAATAGCGTGTATTGTAACAATAAAATTTCATTAATTAGTTAGCATTCGTACTATATAATTCTAAAAATACTAAGTATGTCAGTAACGAGTAATATACCTCCATCTCAATCAGGTCTGTGTCCAATTTGCCTGATCTACTGAGCAAATGCTGAGAAGTGGCTTCTTGTTTTACTTCTGCACGTACAGTTTTGGAAACAAAAATTGATCGCGGCGGTCTGCGGCTGTTCAGCTTTTGCACGGCTTGGGCAGCCCTTATCAAGACGAAACGTCGCAAGCGGGGACTCACAAACCACCGCAGCCAATGTTAACGGAGGGGGGTGAGGCCTTATAAAATTATGAAGTAGAAAATTGCGGATGTCCCTAGTTCAGATGTGGAAATATTTTCGAATACAAATACATGGACTGCCACAATATTATGAACATGAAAGTAAATTCAGTGAAATAAATGTAAAAACGCATTCACTTCACCCGTTTTAACACATTTCTTTTTGACGAAAATACGTTGATACGAGATAAAAGAACGCCAATTTTAGACCAATTACTTTCTCATAGAAATTTTAATTTCAATATTATTTTTCATACACAATCCATGAACTTTATTTAATGTCAAAAATTTACCATTTATTTTATCGATAAGAAAAACTATCATTATTGCAGATTGTAATTGTATGTTTATAAAATTGGCAAAAATTGCTTAATAGTGTATATCTCGAATCGATAGAGGACTCCTAGGGAACCATTTCAATAAAATTCAAAGACCAAGTAGATATTTATCATTATAGTAACAATTAAGCTAGATATTAAGCAATCGATTTGCATCTTGTCAAAACTGTTATTTTGCAATGTTCAACTCGGGGATAAATTTGGGATAGTCCCCGGCAGAAATAGCGCACATTTCGCAATTGTTTATAAAATTGTTAATTGTTGTAAAATTGTTAATTCGCAATTTTCGGTTCAGTGACATTAGAGAAACTTTCCCATTTTAGAATTGCAAAAATTGAAATTATTTTATAAATTAACGAACATTGCAATTCCTATTTATTCTCTCATCACAATTACCTTGCAACAAGTTGCGAAATTCTGTAATCCGATCGGCGCTATCGTCTGTCGCAACTGAAAGATTGAATAAGCATTACGGTTATATTAATAATATGTATATATTAATTAATATGTAATATTAATTAATAATTGTAAAAGTGTGATGATGAGGACAAAAAGATTCTTGAAACCATTGCAATAATTTAAAAAACTAATTCTAAATGCATATTTATTGTATTATTATGTAAATACCACAATAGTTAAAAAGGTCTGCTAGGTCGGTAAACTGAAGGGCCAAATAGAACAATCATGAATGAACATGAACAGGCACGTGAATATTAACAATTTACATAGTATTTACTTTTGAGTACTGAAGGAAACACGACTTGTTTCAGTGGCTGTAAAATAAAAACGAGATCTTTTTTGGCATCTACTACGCTTATGGTTTAACTCATTTGGGTCCTCCTTCTCCTTATGTTGGTGGACAGAAATGTTTAAAATGGAAAACCTCCTTAAAATTAAATTGACTGCGAGAAATCATTAGCAATTTAATATCGCGCTTGTTTGTTTGTTAATGAACGCATAACACTATTATCCCCGCCACACCCACCCCTCTTTGTGATGGAAGATCCATTTCAGATCCCGGCGAAATTTTGATTTCGGTGTGTAGCTAAAAGACTGATTTGCATCCAAAATCGAAGAAACACTCTTGGCATCAAAAACTATATAATGAAATATTTAATTCAATTAAAGATTGCACATCAATACTAAACTATTTTAATATTGCTGGTCTTCATAAAATAATCTGAATTGTTTTCCAAATGTATTGTACTTAATATTATATTTCCTTTTGTTATAATTTATAAAATATATCTCTGGTATGAACGAATAGTGGTCACTAATGACCCTCGCCAGCGACCAACAATAAATAATTGCAGAAGCAAATTATTTGCAACACGTGTCCAGCTGGATTGGGAATTGACCAATGGCGATGTCCTTGAGGCGAGTTGGGCGCTCCGTCCCGGGGCCACGTGCCTCGGCGCGTATTGATTCGCCGCGCCGCCGCCGCCGGCGTTGCCTCCGGGCACCGTGCTTTCTGCGCGCGGCGACCTGCAGACGTCAGCGGCTGTCGTGCATTTCGCCGTTTGTCTTTTCATTATTATTTTCTCGCTACCGCGTACGCAATAGACAGAAAGTTATGTAAGGGTGCGCGAAAAAAAAAAAAACGGCGATTTTTCGGCAGAAAAACTCTTATTACAGGGCCCAGGTAACGAAAAAGTGGGAAAATGCATTAGCTAAATTTAGAAAAAAAAGCCTCAAACACGTGATGAAGCCAGAATACATGTTTTGTCGATCCTTTATATCGAAAAATGAATTGACGGCAAAACGCCTGCCTGTCTGTCTGCCTGCGTGAAAATACAGGCAAGAAAGTACGTGCTGTTTTAGAACCACTAGTTTATTGCATTATTTTTAATTTTCAACTTCTAAATTTTTGAACTAGAGTTGGGCTCGTTTATTGAAATTGTTGTTCCATCTATACAAGCTAGTCTGAAAGGGAACCGGTAAATGCGTCACCAAATGGCGATGCGCTGTAACTATTAATTTACGTGTTAAAATTTCTATAAAATGTTTCTGCAAGTTCATGCACACGTCATTCAAAAGGTTAACTTTAATTGCTTCTTTCAGTTTCACAATTCTATTAATTAGCATCACAATATAATAATATGTTAATAGTTTGTTTTCAGAAAAAAATCACTGTCATTCCCAAGAAAACGTTCGGAACACGAATTGCTTCAACCTATAGATTAACAATGAGAAATTTGTATACACGAGTGAAAACATTTTATTTGCGGTCACAACTTAAGTTACCAAACATTCTTTTCCCTTGAGAAAGTCCCCCCCCCCTCCGTCCCCCAAATCATTAACAGTGGTAAACGTACGTGTAACTCGATGGCTCTAAAACTCCCGGCAGAGTGACATTGGCAAAAACTGCACCAATGAGGTGAGGAGACGCATGCGTCACAGCTCGCCAGTGGGAGAAGTGGGCAAGGCCACCTAAGACCTTGACTGGCGCCGCGGCTCCTATGCACATTCTGCAAATTATTTTGTTCTTTCCGTTCTATCCAAGTAGCGGTATCAGCGCTGTAAATCAAGACCGTTGCTGCTTATGACTATGTATGATCATCTCGTTTCCATGAAATGGTTGACTCCCCAGAGAGGGTCTGTCTCGTGGAGTCCGTGTGTTACGGCGGTTACTCCATCAGGGCTCAAGGGTGGCGCCCTCGCCAAGAAAAAAAAACAACCTCCGGAAAACTTGAAGGAATATTAAACTTGCAATAAATTGACTCGTTTAATTTGTGCATACCACCAGCGCAATTTTTGAGAACGAATTTAGTTTTAAGTGCCCGATTATGTGAAAGATAAAATGTGTTTTGAATGGGTAGCATTGTGGACTATCGGGAGTCCATCCATGGCTGGTGCATGCGAAGCAATGGAAGCTTGAGGAAAAGTGGGGATATTAGGATTTGGGCAGAGTGCTCCTATTAGGGTTGTGTTCGGCAGAGTCCGCCTCCGTTAACTCAGCTAAGAATACCGACCCTTTCTCTGATTTCATAAATTTAAATTACTGTTTTGTTTGCTAGAAATATTTTTTTCAAAAACCTCTTATTTTAGCGAGAGCACATGTAAGTTCCATTATGAAATTGAAAGTTGTCATAGACAAGGATTAAAATACCGATGCATGAATATCGGTTGTACACCACAAAGAAAGAAATATTTTGAAGTGTAAAATGTAGTATGTGATAGTTCGAACATACACGACGCCCCATCCTAATTCGCAACCCAGCGGCCGCCAGTGCTGTCATAATTATCCTTATTTTGCTCCCTTGCTCCCTCCTTCCTTCCTTCCTTCCTTCCTTCCTTCCTTCCTTCCTTCCCTCCCTCCCTCCCTCCCTCCCTCTCTCGCCTGCCGCATTCTTTCTATCGACCTCTGACACTTACCTCGTGACTCCTAGAGCAGTACGAGAGTTCTGACAATGCCCTGGATTCTAGTGATAATAGCCAGCGGGTTTCATTTTAGCAGAAAAAATTGGCGCGCTTTGCAACATTAGTAATAGTCTCGCTTTCTGTTTCCAAATTGTTGTCGAAACTAACGATGCGCTAGTTTTAAATTGAGTGTTATCTGGGACATCTCGAGTATTGATCTCTGACACTAGGATCAGTAACCTCACAACATTTAACCTAGAAAATGCGCGGAGAATCAATATTGCGACCTATACTGGCTAAACTCGTGTTTGAAATAAGCCTGGACTTGTCAAGGAGGCTTCTTTTCAAAATATATGAAACAGGAAAAATCAATTTAATTTCTCAAAGGCATTATAAATTAAATGTCATGGAAAAACCTTCCCTATATGTATTGCGCTGATTTTGAGAATATTTTGGTCCGTTTTGTTCTCTATTCCGCGAGCAAAATTATGTCGCACAAACATTTTTCGGAAGATGTGCAAGATTACTTTCGTGTATTTACGAAAGCAAGCGCGTTAATCGCGTATATCTTAAGGATCTAGATAAAGTTATTTTTGTTAGGGAACCTTGATTCACTTATCTTCTATTGTTTGTTAATAGTTGTATTATGTAATAGAGCATTTATAGAAACACACACGGACCTATGACAATGACATTAGCCGTGATGACATTTTACATACGGAAAATGCGACCACATAAAAAATTGTTTCGTAAAAAGGCATAACTAGTATGGGAACGATTTAATAAATCGCGTAGACCGTTTACTGTGATAGTATAGAAAAGCGTTACCTAGCTTTCTAAAGCTTATAAGAATGGAATCGAGGACCAATACATATTTCACATAACACAATAATATGAACCGCACATGAAGTTTGAAATATGTTATTTTAACACAAAGGATGAACCAGATTTAAATGACAGAACAAAAATCAACCTGAAAGATATTGAAACTGAAAAAATACTCCTACTTATCACGCTTGACATTTTTTCTCATGCATTATAGGATGATATAGTTAGGCTTATTATATAACTATAATACGAGTTTGCACAGGAATCTTGTCCCATAAAATACCTACGACCTCAACTACATCTGCAAAAGAAGTGGAAGTATTTCAGAGGACACAAATAAACCGAAAAAAATGACCTAGACTTTTACTTTACGAACGTTATCACCAACAGAAATTAGCAGAGCCCAACGAAGACTAAGCGAAGCCCAATCAAAGTCTAGCAATATAGCTTTTCATCACAGAATGCATCAAGAAAAAAACTTCATAATTCTTCGAGGAACTGTGAATGTACTTCTCCGTAAAGCATTGCGATCAACACAACTTCATAGCGCACCGAAAGCACACTGCCCCTATTTAAATTTGCAAAAAGTATTCATATTTGCGTGTATTTCCATTATTGTTATTAGCGATAGTAGTCTTGTTAGTTTAACCCTTAAAGGATCCAGCGTCTTCATTTGAAGAGGCTTATTTCTGGTCAACTCAAATTTGCTTCTTTAGCAGTAATTTGCGAATTTTATTAGACATACAAAACGAAACTTAAAGCAAGCTTTTTCATTCCTGATTTGCCGCTTTTGCATTTAGCCACCGCATTTAGCCGCTTTTGCAAAAACTTTGTACACAATTGTCCAGGGTGTATTCATGTCTTGCGTGGATTCGTATCTTCACTTTCTTCTTCACTTTTCTTCCCACAGTTTATAATTTCTCTGTATTTCCTTAAACTATATTTTGATTTCATCTAAAAACTGAAGGAAATGAAAAATTGAGAAAATGTGAAAAAATGTTTAGTTGCTGATAGTATCTGGGAATAGGTTGGATAAGTACGAATAAACTCGTCTAGACTAACGACATTAGGAAACTAACTAAACGAGAATATCTGTGCCGTTCTGTAGCATCTCTAGTTATATCATAAGATATGGTTGCTTTTTTTGGGGTTTGAAATACCGACAATAGATGCGTACTGTCGGCCATTACACGTCTGGTTCTTTAGAAAAATATAATATAAAATGATAAGTGAATCAAAATTATTTGTTCACTGCGTTTATTACTTTGTGAATTAAGAGTATTTTTGTGGATTCTAAATAAACGAAATTCAATTTAACAAGTTGAAGGTGTTTGCGAGATTTGCTATTGTAATGTTGATCAATATATTGGCCCATCAAACTACATATTATTCATATTCCCAAGAAACTAAAGATTATTCATATTTTCCAAGAAATACCTACCTCCTGTCTCCGCTAGTTGGTGAAAGGAGCGAAACGAAATTTGCGTGGTCTGACGGAAGAGTAGGCCTCATGGCCTGAGTCTCGCCACGTAAAATATAGCATGAATTCAATTCAATTTCTGAATTGTGAAGTCGCAATTTAAGAGTCAAGCTCTTGGTGCTTGGTTTTCTGCTTTTAGGGCCTTCAGTCGCACGTGGACACACATTTGGTGGTGATGTTGCGATGGTGATGTGATGACGAGAAAAGCGATCGCTGCCGGTCAGTGGCGCAGTGCTGCCGGCCGCTCCCCCTTCGCCCATGTAAAGCAGCGTGTGTCTGTTTCTGTACGGAAGCTGTCGATAGCTCGTGCCGTTCATCTGTCTTTCGGCCGCTGAGCGAGAGCTGCCACGGGACCGCAAGCTCTGGATCGCCCGTCTCGCCTCTCCCTCCCCTCCCCTCCCCTCCCCTCCCCTCTGCACGCCTTTCTCTCTTCTTTATCCCTCTCCTCTCTTCCCCTGAATTTCTCCTTTGTAATGCTCCCCTTAATTTCTCCTTTGTAAATCTCCCATCTCTTCACTCCGCGCTCGTAGAGGAGAGCAAGTTCTCGATCGCTCGCGTTGCCCCAGGATTGGTTGTGTGGTCTGCTCATTTCCACGCGAAGAATTTCACAAGTGCGAGAGCGCGAGAAATAATGGTGGAACATTTTGTTGTGCGTTTCGTTAAAAAATTTCAAGTTGTTATAACTGTTATCTTTTGAAGATAAAATTTCAAAATATAACTTATCTTAAAGATAATGGTGTTCTATTAAGAAGCCATTGATGTAAAACTACGGGCGATGGCGGTAACACTTGTCAAAAAGCACAAGATGAAAAGAAAACGCTATTAGGAAATTTGCAGAGTCGATTACGCTGAAACGTTCGGAATGGAAAAAATATAAACAGGAATAATATTTTAGGACATGTAGAGTCTTTGTATGTTAAATAGAATAACAGTTTTTCTACAAAGCATTATTTTCAAAATAAAATTGAAAAATGAAGGGGACTTCTGTGCGGCCCCTTCCCCCGTATCCGTTCACCTCCTAGTCCCGGCGACAATAGATCTGCTGCGGTTATAAGGCTGTGAAATGCTCCCTCCAGACGTTACAACGAAGCAGTGAAACTGATATCTATAGTAAAAAAACGAATACAAATCCTTTTTAAATTTATTTATTGTCGATATTTGCATAGTTCGGATTATTATCCATATAATTCTTGAATGGCGTGTTTATGGATTTCAGTATTTTGAGACCCCAAAAGACATCCGGGTTCTCGCCCAAGAATTCAGTCGCCACTGAGCCGTAGGGCGAGGGATTTCCTCATTAACATGTGCCTCCCGAGAGGTCCGTCAGTAACGACGAGAAGGTATTAAATTTACTAACTATATACTTTTCTTGACGAATTAGGAACCAAGTCATTGATATTCTATCAGGTTAAATTCTTCCGAAATAAAATTCTTATAGTCACTGTATTTGGACATTCCAGACGTATATTTTGGGAATTTCATGCTGTATGTAAGGTACATGATGTATTGTTTAAATTTCACTGGCACTGACATCTGTCAATGGAGCGTCACTTTTTCACGATTCGATGCAATCACATGGTAAATCCATGTGTCTCTGCCAACTTTGAGGTGAGTGGTATTTACTTGGAGAATTGTAAGATTAATGTCATCAAAGAAACGTTTGAAATCTTCAGCAAGTGACGGTAGTTTTAAAAGATTGCAGTCAAAATAGACAATCAGTATTATGTTTTAGTATATGCTTAGGCAATATGCTATCATATTGTCCATAACAGCAATATTTGCCGTTTTCAGGGGACGGTATAGACAGCTAATGCACTTTTGCAAAAAAAATTGATGTTTCGATGAAAAGGTTTTTCATTGTACTCATTAATATCGTCTGCTATAGATGCAATATATTTAAAAGGTCCGATCATCGTAAAAATGAATATCGACACTTCCTTGCTATGACACGATATTTGGATTCAGGTCGGTTCATATAAAATGATAAACCGGACACAAGTGAAGTTAAGGAACACTTCCAACCACGTTTCGCTACCAAGTAGTGCATGGAGATGTAGTGAAACTATGTCTCTTACTTTGTCGATATGAGAAAAGAGGGTCTGCATTAATGTGGCTTCCAAATAACCATCGCGAGAAGGCCTTTAATATGTAATGATAAAGATTGTGAGTGAGCACAATTGGTTATGTCTGGATGCGGTACAAAGGGATGGAGTAAGGTAGAATTTAATACCTCGAGGCTATAACATGCTATGCCATTATACGGAAGTTTTGCAAAAAGGTAAAGAAAAGGTTTAGGCATTGCATTCTACACATTGGGATAAATAACATTAATTTATTTACATTAATTACACTGCGTTTTTGCTGTGAATCTTTAAAATAAAAACCCAACATCTAGATACGTCTTCGGGGCGTCGAAATCCACTAATATATCAATTTCATCAGAAATGTGACAGAGCATGTTATTGCCACAAAGTCTTCAATTCATGCTGGCTGTTGGTGCCCAAATGCCTTAAGAATTAATTCATGAAACTACGAGATCAAGATCACAGCAATTAGACATTTTTGAATACGCAAAGCGCGATTGTGTATCTTCAGTGGCGAGTGTGAGCGGATGGTATCGAAATTCCCATGCACGATTCGGGTGTATGGGAATTGTCCCTTGAAGAGTTAATTGGACAAGGGCGCTCTGTGGGAGGCGACGTGGAGGGGAGCGGGTGCGGCGGCGCGTGTGAAGGAAATGGAGTCCCAGCGCTTGTTACCTGAGCCCCGCCCCCTCCACCGCTGGAGGAGGCAGGTAATAAGCCCCCCGCTTTGTCCCTGTTGATAATCTGCGGCCCCGAATTGAGCCTCCTAATGAAGTTTCTTGTTTACTCCTCGGCATCCCCGCCCGCCTCCTGCCAATTTACTACGTGTATGATACTAATTTTTAGAGACATTTAATTTGTGAAAAATAATTATTATTTGCGAACATTAATGTAATAGTAAATTAGCCTAGCTAGATGATTTTGCAAATACTATATTTTTTTCAATAAACAGACTATACTTTGTTCCATTATAGAACGAGGAGCAAAATTTCAAAACTTGACACGTCCTCTTCTCTCTTTTCCAATAAAAAGAAATGTATAGCTCTCATTTTAACGCCATGTTTAACTCGACGAATAGAGTACTACTGAAGATCTGGGCTGTCCGGGTGACGCCGCATCGAAGACTGAGGTGTCGAGTACATTACAGCCCTGAAGAAGACCACGATGTGAGTCGAAACGTCGGCACCTCAGCCTTCGGACAACCCAGATCATGACTGGCTGCGGAAGCCTAGGACATCAGAGCACTACATAATGTATCGAAAGAAATAGTTTTTTTTCTTTTCTTCTGGGAATAAAATTCTAGGACAAAGCAACAGAAGAGCTCAATTTTTGCCAAATGAACACGTCACCTTTTGAGTGTTCGCTCAACTGCTCTTTCCCCTCCGTGCTTGGACAGTCTGCCCCATCACAACTGAACTGCCGAGAGGCCGCGCCGCTTTCGTTAGGAGTGGGCAGAGTTGTGCATTTCCTTCCCGCCCGGACCGCGGCGCCGTGGCCTCTCGTGCTTGCGCCCCGATGCTTCTGGACAGCCTGCTCTTACAAATGTGAAAACCATCCTGAAATTCACTTGCATGTTTCCCTTAGTATAATAATCAGTAACACAGACCATAGAGTATAGAAATCTGTTGTCGCACAGGGATATTACACGAGAAGTTTATAATAATGATGTCCACAAACACCCTATGCTTGCGCTTAAAATGTCTCTTCTCTGTACGAAAATTCCGAATTGTTTGCAAACAGCTCGCCTTCCGGCGCATGCGGTAGAAACAATGAGCGAATGAGAGTGCAGAACAAATATAAGGTTGGGGTCCTTTGCTGCCTCAGGCGCCGAAAGGCCCCAAGAACACAGGACGCTCCTGGTGGGTGATAGCGCAACGAGATTTGTGACTCTTTGAGGCTCAAAGTCGGCCGACGCCCCCGCCCCAGCCCCACCCCTCCACGCTCCGTGACGCCCCACCCCACTCGCACAACTTAGTCCCGCGGTCTGTTTGCTCCCGCTTCATTTCCGCTCGCGTTTTAATAAAGGACCGCCAACAAGTCCTCCCTCTCACCACTGCCGCCCACCGCCCACCGCCCACCAACCACTACCTTCCTGCTACCACTTATCGCCCTCTACCACCCACTCACTGCCCGCCACACATCGCCGCCTCCCCTCCCCTCGCCACGTCTCGCTGTCACGCTTCACCACCTCACCTCACCAGGCCTCGCCACCTCGCCACGCCACGCCTCGCCACCTCGCCACCACGCCACGCCTCGACTCACCACGCCACGCCTACTCCCCACACCCCGCCCCACCTCACCTCACCACGCCTCGCCACGCCACGCCACGCCACGCCACGCCACGCCTCACCAGTTCGACAAGCCTTGCCACTGCCTCTCCTCCTAACACCTGCCGTCGTTATTTCTGGCCCCGCCCCGTCTCGCCTCGCCTCTCCTCGCCTCTCCTCGCCAAGTCTCGCCATGCCTCACCACGCCTCACCACGTCTCGCCACCCTTCCCCTCGCCTCGCCACGCCTCGCCTCGCCACGCCACGCCTCACCAGTTCGACAAGCCTTGCTACTGCGCCACGCCTGGCCTCGTTATTCCTGGCCCCGCCTCGCCACGCCTCGCCACGCCTCGCCACGCCTCGCCACGCCTCGCCTCGCCACGTCACACCATGCCACGCCTTGCCACGCCATCCCTCGCCGCCTCCCCACGCCTCTCCACGCCACGCCACGCCTCACCACACCACGCCTCACGAGCTCGCCACGCCTTGCCACGCCATCCCTTGCCGCCTCGCCACGCCTCGCCACTCCACGCCACTCCACGCCACTCCACGCCACTCCACGCCACTCCACGTCACTCCACGCTACTCCACGCCTCACCACACTACGCCTCACGATCTCGCCACGCCGCGGAGCGGATCGTGTTTCGGTGACGGGCGAGGCAGGCAGTGGCGTATCGAGCGGAAGTGGCTCGCACTGTGCCCAAGGAGCAGCCGCGGGGGGAGGGGGTTTGTCAGAAGGGGAGGAACGAGCAGAGGTGCGAGGGAGCAATGGTTCAGAAACACATTTCTCCCCCACGGGACGAAGAATGTACAAAGTCACGTTGACATAAGACGCCAGCTGTGGAATGCCTATTTCAAATTCATCCGCGACTGGAGCGAAATTCTAGGTTCTGGCTGCACTCTTTGATCGCCAGTTTCGGCGATCTTTTCTTGCTCTATCTTGTCTAATCCTCTCTCCCTTTCACTCTCTCTCTCACTCTCACTCTCACTCAGAAGCTTGTTCCGGCTGGGAAAGAGATCTTGAGGGAGAAATTCCAAAAAGCGACATGTAGGTTGCCGCTGAATGTCACTATCCAACAGGGATGACATCCGTCACCTCACGTTATAAATTATATTCACTACACTAAGGGGACTAATTACCATTCAGTTGACTTGCCCAGAAACATCTTATTTATAACTGTCACTTTTCCAAATTTTGGGCACTAATTGATTTACATTTCTGGGCACATTAACTGCTGTGGTCATTAGTCCCATTAGTGTAATGAGTGTTTAATCGCCGTTGAGGCGGTGTCCTTCCTTCGCAGAATGATGAGGTACGGCCCGGCCCTCGTTGGCTTGCAAGGAATTTCCTTTTCCAGCTATTTCCCACCAGAGGGGTACCGGCCTAGCCGCGACACGCCTCAACTTCCGACTGGTCTCCCGAAATGTGTGGTAGTCTACTGCGTTGAAGTGAAAGTGTGTTGAAGGGGACAGAAGAGGGTGAGAAAAAGGAATGAAAGGTCGTGTGTTCCGTGCCCTCGTTTGTTAGGGCATTCGTCGGGCGTTGGTGAGAGACGCCACGATCAGAGCAGCCTGCCGACACATTTCTCCCACAGACAGCGGCTGAATCCGATCTAGCTATCCAGCTAGTGTCGAAAACCTTGCCATCATTGTCAGAGTCACTGCAAATCCAGTGGGAATGTTCAACCTGTTTTTGTAATGACTTTGAAATTTATTTCATCGGAATGAAATGCAGAATATTGTAATTACATTAACGCAGACGAGAAAAAGTTTTAAGAATTAGATCAAAGGAACAACGTAGAGAAAGGAAAAGTATTCAATGGGAGAGGAATGTTTAGAAAGGAATTAAAAGAAAATAAAGAATAAGTTTGATGTCATTTTCTCTCACGAATATAGTTAAAATTAATAGAAAAATTTGATATGAAGGAGAAGAGGGTGCTAGAAAGATGAATTGCAGGGACGGAATATGTCAGCTCAAAGGAAAAGGAGAAATGGCAGCTGCTGAGGAAACCCCTCGTCGTATTAAATGGCATCGGAAGGCGCGATCCAAGAGGGAACAGTGGAATGACCAAAAGGAGAAGAGAAGCGACGAGGGGAGAGGAACCACGCAGAGGGCAGAACAAAATGTCGTAGAAAGCGGCAACGTCATTTACTTTCGTCATGTTTATACAACCAATAGATCTCGTGTAAATGAAATAGCAGTTAATATAGAAAACAATAGAAATTCATGCGACAAGGGCGTTATAAGGGTACTAATCACTGATCGGCGACAAAATGCCCGGGGGCCTTTGGCCCAAGGGTTTTTTGTCGCCCGAGATGAGAAAATTCTCGCATTAGAACGACTCCTGTACTATATACATTATTTTATTTTTTACTTAATTTTATTGATTCAGATTTACTTATTTACTAATTAACTAAATGAATAATTCCCTCTCGTAATTTCCTCCTTAAGAGAACAAGTAGCATCATTCAACTTTTTTTCATGTTTCCCTCGTAACCACAATCCTTTCGATATTGGTAAGTTATGCCATGTATATCGAGTTCCGTATGGAAAGCTACAACGTATCAGTAAAAGATAAAATAATATTTTTCAGCTATGAGAGTCGTTTGAAGATTCAGTCTGTAAAGTCCGACAAATGGGCTTAAGCAGCGGCTGCTCCGAAGGAAACAAAGTAAACTTAGGGAACATTGATGACGGTATTGAGAGGTCGTTGCAATAGAAAATGCTTCGTTCTAATAAGAATCATGATGAAATGAAGATCGCCGTTAGAATGAGTAGTCAGCCGCGATGGACGAGTGGAGGGCGGGGCAGGGGGCGTGGTGGCTGCGCAGCTGCACGCGGATTAATGGCGACAAGTCCCCCCATCGAGCGCACCCGCTCACCCCTCCCCTCCCCTCCCTTCCCCCTCCATTTCTCTCCTATCCATTCGCACCCCATCCCTTCCCCCTCCCTCTACCTTACCCCCTTCATTTATCACCCCTCCTTTCCCACCCACCCCATCCCTTCTCCCTCTCCTCACCATTTCTCTTCCCTCCTTTCCCACCCCCCCTCCCCCTTCCCGTCCCTTCCCTCCCCATCCCTTTCCCTCTCCTCCTTCCACTCCATTTCTCTCCCTTCCCTTACCCCCCCTCCCATCCGACCTCTTCCATATCCACTACACTTCCTCTCCCTTCCCTGCCCTCTCCAATTCCTATCTCTTCTTCCTCCCCTCCACCTTTACCTCATCATCCCCATCGTTATCCCCCTTATCTTCCATATCGCATCAGCTTCCGTCCCTCCCCATCATCATAGCGGTTGAAAATTCTACCAACTCCACATATGCTTTTCTTTCATTACACAGAATGCCTCTTGTAAACTTTTCTAGAGGAAAATATGACTTTGAAATAAGTAAGTTGATTTTCGGTGCGTGAACATCAAGGACGTGTACTCAAGAAGAGTTGGATTCCCCGTGGACAGAATCAAGATTCCAGATGAGAATCGGGATTTAGTGGGCGGATGTATGCAAAACTTAATCGGGAACTGTTGCCCCAACAAACTCGTTGGCTCAATGTTCTTTATCTCTAAATGATTCGTGTTGTGTTTGAAGTTGATGCGTTAAGAGCTTGTGGAGACGATTGCTTTGCTCTACAAATGAATGATGTGTGGAATGTCACCTTGAGAATGAATGCGCGTTATTCTCTTTCTCTTGGCTGAGCCTGCGTCAACGTTTATTTGGACCTCGGCCCCCTAATCCGCGGCCGTGTCGCCAGCCGCACTTCTTGCTTTGCGCCCTCCGCCCCCCCCCCCCCCCGCCCGACCCACCGCGCGGGGCTCGGAGGTTTTGTCCTCTGCGAAAATTGGGCAGAATCGCCGACGCCGCGCTGGCTGCTCCCTGCTGGTTTTTCTGCCCCCGCGCTCTCCCCCCCCACTTTGTTCCTTTTTCTCACTCCTACCCCTCGGAGGCCGCGTCCTTTTGGACAGCGGTCCCGAGTTCTGCGCTTTTCGCGTAGCAGCTGCCTCGCACTTTAGGGAAATCCCTCAGCGCTATTTGTTTCGTAAGAAGCGTACCTCTATAGCCTTGATGGAGGGAGATACCTGAAGGGGAAACCGGCGTGCATCTCACCATCCATTAGGGATGGAATCCCCGCCGCCTCTTGGGATAGAATCATCAATGGACTAACGGGGCTCTTGTCACAGCAGGTGATGTGCTCGGAAAGTCGAAGTGCTTGTTGAATGTTGGAAGAGCCAAGTGTCGGGTGTGGGAGAGTATCGGCATGGCTCCGCCAGATGGCAATGGCCGCGACCACTATATTTGGGAATCGTTGCAGTATTTAATAATAATAATAATAATAATAATAATAATAATAATAATAATAATAATAATAATAAATGTATTTATTTGTGGCGCAGGTGAGGTCATAAGGCCTGCTGTTTCGCCTAACCGCTTTAATGAATTTACATTGAAAGAAATGCAGTTCAGACATTCGCACCGCGGAGACAACACCAGCCACTCTGTGCATGTGGCAGGAGTGCGAGCGAAGCAGTCTTCGCCTC
The DNA here is from genome assembly GCA_038098605.1 of Gryllus longicercus. NCBI lineage: Eukaryota > Metazoa > Arthropoda > Insecta > Orthoptera > Gryllidae > Gryllus > Gryllus longicercus. The sequence continues at coordinate 1,031,386 of JAZDUA010000188.1, read as the reverse complement.
CTTGAGGCCCTCTGCCTGGACTTCCTGGACCGCCTCTTGCATCGCGCTGCTGCCCTCGGTGTGGACGTGGGTGGTGCATTTGCGTTCGCTTCTCTCTTCCGTTTGCTCATTCTACCTCCAGAGTGAACATGGGTTGCGGATGATGGACACCCGTGTGTCGGCGTGTTTATGCTTCCCTGTTGGGTTGAGCCCTAAATAACGTCATTGCGAAGTGTAAGAGCGCGCTGAGCGGGCTGTTGGCGCCTCGCGGTGGCAGCTGCTGCCGCACAAGCTGGGCTGGGGAGGGGCGGGGCAGACGCTTATTTGTGGGCGCGATACATATTGCATGCGGCAACACCCCGTCCCTGCGCTATGCATATGGAGCGCGCGGCGGGGCGGGGTACGGCAGGACGGGGCGTTGCGTGGCGTTGCGTGGCGTTGCGTGGCGTTGCGTGGCGTTGCGTGGCGTTGCGTGGCGTTGCGTGGCGTTGCGTGGCGTTGCGTGGCGTTGCGTGGCGTTGCGTGGCGTTGCGTGGCGTTGCGTGGCGTTGCGTGGCGTTGCGTGGCGTTGCGTGGCGTTGCGTGGCGTTGCGTGGCGTTGCGTGGCGTTGCGTGGCGTTGCGTGGCGTTGCGTGGCGTTGCGTGGCGTTGCGTGGTGTTTCACGTGGTCGTAGTGTTTCACGTGGTCGTAGTGTTTCACGTGGTCGTAGTGTTTCACGTGGTCGTAGTGTTTCACGTGGTCGTAGCGTTTCATTTATTTTGCTCCCAACCTCAAACGATTGTCTCAAACACTACATTTTCAAATCATGTGTTTCTTGTTGCCTCTTGTTAACGTTATTCGGCGCTTGTGCAAGATTTCCGTCATTAAGTGATGAGTGGCGAGGATAACGATGCACGTCTCATAAACTTCTTTTTGAGAGAAATGGAAAAGCTCCCAACATTACAATTCCGGAATTAGCTCCGTAATTTTAATTAATATTGCGGACCATGTACCAACACATATGATCAGAGAGGTAGAGACATTGTGACCACTCATCTTCAGATAAAACACAGCCTTTATGTAAGGTGATAGAAAGTTGGATTCAATTGGACTCAAAAGAAAGCTTGGGTAAAACGTGTGACAGCTAAGAAAAGGCTTGTGACAGCCGCGTGGAGTCCCGATAATTTGCGGCGAAAGGAAATTTCAAGAATGGCACTCACTTGGGGTTTTTGGTTAAAGAAGAGAAGGGAGTGGATGAAGGGGCGAGGGTGGAAGAGAATGGGGAGGAAACGAGGAGTGGGGAGAATTGGAAAGAACTTGCACTCGAAGTTACCACACAGCTCCTTCCACTAGGCCAACCTCACTTACATACTGTACACGGACACCCCGCAGCAATGGTTTTCAATCCACTTACCCCTTATGGGAACCACTTATAGTGAACCACATTTATTCTCACCATCGTAACACAAACTCTCGACGATCACAGATCACAAAGAATCAGAAAAGCACAAGAAACGTAACTGTTCGACAACTTAGCTACCAGCTTTGACAGCTACCCCGACGAACACAAAAAAGGAAAACAAAACTGCAGAAGTACCACTACGTGACTTTCGCTTCATCAACAGAATACAAATGTCGTTTCGGCAACGCTCTAGAAATGAGATAGCGAAGGCCGTAATCACTCACGAATATTTGATATTGTTTAGTAGTCCAATTTTTAAAATTTATTTATGTCTTCATTCTTGCATATTATAATTATTTATCAAGTTATGTACACTGCTCACTACCCGTGCCCTCCGAAAAACCCCTCCAAAGCCTCTCACAACCCCTCGTCTCCTCCACCCCACATTTCCCCTCGCCTGAGCGGCTGGAATGGTCGGTTCAAACGACTTCCTGAAGTTGTTCCGAGTTCTCCACTTGAGCCAATTATTTTTCCAGAGAGACACGAGAGGCTACTTGTATGCGCTAGCCAACACTTGGCTTCGAGGAACTAATGTCGAGGTAATGAAATGTTTAATTATTCATGACACCAAAGAATTGTTCAAAACCTTAAAGCATACGTAAAGTTTTTTCAACTTTTCATCACAGGCACATAAATTGAAAATGTGCCTTGATGGATCAAAAATATGCAATAACTAACTTACATCCTTGGCTCACGTACGTCCTGCGGTAACAACCTGTTGGTGCGTGAGAAAATGTTTGCATTGTGTACTGTGTATTCAATTCGCTTGTGCAAGTCTTTGTAAGTGATTTTGTTTGCTGTGTATAACTCACCAAGATCTCTGTAATCAATCACAAGCGGACAAAAGGAATGTTAAAGTGGAAATTATCACTCGTGTTGTTTCTAAATTTATTTATTTATTTATTTATTTATTTATTTATTTATTTATTTATTTATTTATTTATTTATTTATTTATTTATTTATTTATGTATTTATTTATTTATTTATTTATTTATTTATTTATTTATTTATTTATTTATTTATTTATTTATTTATTTATTTATTTATTTATTTATTTATTTATTTAGTGTTTAAACCTCTGCGATGATTCTTCACGTTTCTAAACTATGTAAGTCCGTTACCTGTGATATCGGCCGTGTTGTTCAGTACTTTCAGTAGTACCGTTTGCTTATAAGACAAATAATATAAATAAGGAATACACTTTCTTGGAGTAAACGAACTCAATTTCCATCTACAACTCGTTCGGTTGAATTGTTCGTAATGGTCGGTAGACTGTAAAATCCTTAACAGACGCCTTTTCTAAAGGGCGCTGGCCGTTGAGTGGTTTTTCATTTCTCTGTTTAATTGCTTTAAGTCAATATAGCAGATCAGTATTTCGAATAAAAACACACAACGTGTTAGCAAGTACACACATTTTCACTGCTCATTTCAACACATTCGGTTTGGCGTGCGTACGCGAAATGATGGTACGGGGGAGAGGGATTTGAGTTCTTTCTTCTGAAACGACAAACGTTTTCTGAAAAACGAATATCGGTGCTCGTCCTCCATTGGGTAACGAGTCTAATAAATATTTGTCATCCAGCAAGCCAACAAAAAACTGTTCCTCACCCCTCAAGCTCGTTATTTCGCTCAGTATAAATTCATGCACCGGAATAGCAGACCGCATAAATACGTAAGGCATGAGAATGCGTATTTATCCAAATGTTAGTCACTGCGCTGTTTTTTCTACATTCTCCACATCCTGCGCTCCCAGGAAATTTGAAGCTGCGTTGCTCGGAGGAATTGTGGGCGACCAACTAATAAACTAGTGGTGCTAAAACAACACGTAGTTCCTTGCCCATATTTCCATGCTAATTACGCGAAACGTAGTTCAGATTTTCGAAAAATTTTATGTGACCTTATTTCAAAACCTATCTTTAAGGAACAGATTTCATGAAGGGAAAAATATGTATCCTTAATATTTTAGTTGTAGGAAGACTCCTAATTTTTTTTTAAATTTTTATAATTTTCGAATGTAATCCATTAGGGGTTGAAACACTTTTCAATTACTGCGACTGGAGTTCAAAATTATGAAATAACTATATGAGTTGTTATTGCCAACAATATTGGTTATTAAAATGGCAGCTTTCGATGGCTTAGCCATCATCGTCAGTTTCTTGCTGTATGGAAGCCACAAAACGACTATTTTATTGTAAATGTCAACGAAAACTCACCACAATATCAATGTTCAAAATTATTCAAAATGCTGATCATTGCGATCATACAAGATGAAAATTAAATCAACCCTTTCGAAATGATCCACTAACAAATAAGAGTAAGTAAGCCTACATTGTCAGTTTACATCAGAATATTGTTATAAATTCGTAGTAAAAACCGAGAAGGAAAAAAGAATTTTAAAATGAATAGAATAATTATACGCAAGTAATTACTCTAATGAGAACTGTTTTTCTGTAAGTCTACTTTAGCTTTATAAATAGTAAAATTTTTCTTCAATCAAAAGCAATTAGGTTTCCAAAAAACTTCCGAAGAACAAAAAAAATTGTACAACAAATTGTGACTAATAAATAATTGACCATTTTTGAAAAATGTTTTTATACTTATTTATTTTTGACATAATGGTAATAACGGTAAACGGTTTCGCGAAATTACTTGTAATATCTGTGATATGTTATTAATTATTACGTGAATACTTGTTTTGTTGAATCTTTACCTTTATTGGACGACAAATTAGGCTTGCAACTGCTGTAATGAATTTTGTAATGCTTGTGAATTTCCGTACACGACACCCGCATTGAAGATTTCATCCGAATCCACAATCACAAGATTTTAATACTAGTGCTTTACTAATTCTTATGAGTGCCTTTCTTAATATTCGAACTCTTATTAATAGTTTGCTTATTATAGTTTTAATAGTTATAACCCTTTATTGTTAATGATGGAGCCAAATAGACTTGAATGCAACTCTTCGAATACTCTAGAGAATACCTTCTCGCTTGCGTAGGCAGAGGGTCATTCGGGCAATGGAGAAGAGGGGAGCCGATTTAACTACAATTGCAGAACCAGGATTTAGACTGACAATGGAGGATGGAGACGGATTTTTCTGTTTTCTACATGAATGTAGGCGATTCTTACAGAAAATGGAATGCATCACGTATAGTTTTTGTGAAATCCACAACTGTGTGATTTATAGATTTTTTATGTATACTCGTACTACAGAATATTTACCGTACTGCCAGGATATCTTGGTTCTATTCCGTTTGTATGATCAAGATGGTGTTTCCCACAAATCTATGTAACAGTATTCTGCTAAAATGGCCGGAATCTGACATGGCGTGATATTTCCCAAACTGTCCCGAAAAAATCCAAGTGGGAGAGCAATAAATAAAGTTTACATCCCAACTCACAGTGGGTCAGTAAATTTTTTTTCCAATCTTTAAAGTCCTTCGGATTTCCTGATCCCTAAGAAGTGCTTCGTGACATCTCCAAAGCATTCCCATTCATCTTTTACTTTTCCTTCTAAGACGGTCTCAAAATTTGTAACTCTCATCAGTAGCCGTATCTGGGGACCAACTAAAATATCCTCTTTGATTTTTGTTTTACTAAGATTATCTTTTAGGTATTGGGATACACTGCCATTTCTGTCCATGCCCTTGATAAAGTTCTTAATTAGCCCCAGCTTGATGTGAAAGGGTGGAAGGTATATTTGCAAGATTCACGAAGATTTTTTTGCAACACATTTTTGTGTCACCTCACAGGTGAATTACGGGCCGTGTAATGTTTGACTCTGGCTGGAATGACCCCATTCACACAAAAAGCAGCAGTATCTTGTGTAACCCAGCTGCATTCCCAGAACAATAGCGATCAGTTTTAGGTCCCCACATATCTTACACATAAAATAATTGTAATTGATACTATTTGATAGGTTTCACAAGACTCCTTGAAGTGCACTTAATTAGCAATTGAAGGGAGTTTGTTCCAATTATCTAATAAAAAGGTTTTCAAAGTAACTTTTGACGCATCAACGAGTATGTTCATATCGCCGTTCATTTGCAAGACACATTATTCCAAGGATTTTATTAAGCTGTTTACATTATTGCAGTATGAGAGTTTTTCCTTGGTTGAAAAATACCGGATGTATTTGTGGAAAAATCACATGTGTGGAAAAATGCTAACTCTTGTGTCAGCAAAGTCCATTGCTGCTACCGTAATTCAAGGAACTCAGCTTTCGTTTTTAGGCCTCTAATCAGGTCGTTTAATTCTTGAGATTTTGACGTTAGAAACATCGACTTCAGAATGTACTTCTTCTCTTCATCCTCCTCCTTCTTGTTCATCATCATCATCATCATCATCATCATCATCGTTTACTCTACGGTCTAAAACATAAGTTGAAAAGTCTCCACTTTTCCGGAAGCATTACAACACTTCATAGTACGTAAGTAGTGTGCGAGAAAGTTAAAAAAACTAAAGTGAGTTACTTTCCAGTCTACACAATTGAACTTCAAATTTCTTAGGTCGGAATCTTAGAGTTTGTCCCGGCTGGGGCGGTGCTCCGCTGATGGGAGATTCACGGTGGGGTAACCTCGCTAGCCATCGGAAGGTCGGCGCCGAATCTCACCATCCAGCGGGGGAAGATTACCGCCACCTCCAGAAGGGAGGAACATGCACTGCACGTACTGGACTAATGACCCTAGTAGTTGACGTGCCCAGAATCACTAAGAACAAACCAAGCAATTTGAAAACGGCTTCTTTTGTGTCTCCGGGGCTGACCGTGTGGCTGTGGCATGCGTGTGAGCGCGTTGCGTGCACGCAGCGACGCCCCTCGCGCGCGACCCCTCGGACTCTGTGATTCACAGGGAAAAACAGCGACGCCGCGACGCCCCCCCCCCCTCCGCCCCCCCCCCACCCAAGCGATGCGCCCTTCGGCACCAGGGGCGTCCAACACACGAGGCCTCACTAACCCTTTAATGGCCATATCTTCATTGCTCGGGCGATCCACACTTCCCCGCATTGCTGATCTCAGCCCTTTGTCCGGCTACTCTGAAACGGGCGGATGGAACCATGCGTGTTATCAGGCCCTAACTTGCGTAACGCAGTGAGACACATTGGGATGATATTGAATTTCTGAATTTACTAGGAAAAACACTTAAATCAGCACAACTTGTTAAAAGGGATGTTTACCCCGATACAACACGTGCGCTAGACGCACAGTGGACATGGGTCCAAGGGACATTCATTTTTAATTAATAACCTTTCGCGGACCACAATAAATTGCATCCCGGGCCGGCAGTTGGACAACCCTATATTTGACCGTAAATTTTATATTTTGAAATGAAAATGCAAGAATTGTCCTCGAACGCTAAATGGATTGTTCTTTAATTTTTGATTGACATTGTTCAAAATTAAAAATAATATTTTTGTTACTATATTTTCAAAGAGAAATTGTAACTAATTCCAAACACCTTGGAAAGACGATGTACAATCACGTCAGTTTCATTCTGTCACAATTCTGAAAACAATGCTCAAAAGTTTGTTTTGAAAAAAATAACCTAATTTCAGTACTATACTCTATCGATGTGAGGTCGCTTGCTGAGCCATTTTCTATTTGTCCTGAAAGCGGGATGGGCGTGAGGTTGCGCCAACAAAATCAAAATCGCAATAAATTTTATTTGATGTAATAAACCAAGATGATGTTTGTGATAGTTATGAATGAAGAAATGAAATGACACGCAGTTACAGCACATTTCTTTACATGAGCTAATGTTTTATGAAGATTACAAATCTTATTAGCAGCCAAAAGAATTTAGTATCTGTGGTCCCAACTCGGGCACTAATGAGCTGCCCTCTTTTCCTCACTTCTCAGCGGGCTGAACTAACTGATTGAATTCCGTGAGGGTGGGCAGAGGGGGGTGTCAAAACGGGGCAACTACCCCTCCCCAATGTTAAGACAAATAAAAAAAATATATTTAGACACATCATTTCACCGAGCTTCAAATTTATATTATAAAAACATACATTTTTCTGTGTTTTGAGAAGAAATTTATTAAGTCAAAGATTAAGCGAATATTAATTTTATTAAACTGAACTAATTGCATACATTAATAAATTGGTGAACTTTAGTGCAGTATTGAAAAGCACGCGGGATAAGTGTTACTGTCAGTATCGTGTATCAGTTAATCATCTTTCAATTACATTTAGCTTTTAAAAGTTATTTATTTAGAAATTAAACAGTTTCATGTTGATAATCATGAGTCATAAAATCACAGATTATTAAAACGTAAATTGTTTAAAACAAGCATACTGCATCTGTTTTTCATACGTTTTTATTAAAATGAACATTATTTAAACAAATAATTTACATTTTTTTATAAAACTCACCCTTTCCGAACAAAATGGTTGTTCATTCGATTTGTCTAATTTGACTGACCGGTATACACCACACGTAATACTATATTGGCGGATACTACGGAATCGCACCATACATGGTCTTTTCATCATGCTACTATAGTATGTGCTGGAAAAAGTCCATCGTATGCCGCCCTTCATGTTTCTACTGAGGTATTTTCATCAATATCATAGTTATTTGTAATATTGGTGTTTAATTTACATTATTGAATACAAAAATACAATACTAATATTCTATCTGCCATCAATTACCATGGACCTAAAATACTGATATTTAAACCTGACAGGATGTCTTCATCCTGGTACATCGGTACATAGTATATTCATTAAAGATTGTTGTACAAATATTGGGACCCTGGTACGTCTGGCAACTCTGACGTACGTCTGATGTCAACTCGTACGTCTGGTGTTCGAACTACTGCCATTGGAAATCACTGCTCCGTTTGGTGATAACACAAGACTGACAGCGCATCTGCTCTACTTGGAAACTCCTCCATGGTCTCAGATTTTCAGTAACGCACTGAGCTGTATACGCGATGACGAAAGACAAACTCTTGTCACCAGGCGAAACATCTTCGCAACTTTCAACGACGAGCTTTAGTTCCCATTTCTACAAAGCCTTATAGGCAGTGTTGCCTGATGAACCAGAATCCAGGATGGTATTTTTACCAGGATTTTAATGAAGATACCATGTACAAGGATGAGGACATCCTGGTACGCTTAAATACCAAGATGTTAAGTTTTCGGTAACGGTTTACGGTTGACGACGTAAGATTTAAGATTCGTATCATACTTTTTCATTAGTTTACAACGAACCCCAATATTTCAAATAATTATGGAAACACTGTCGTAAGAGTAACATTGTATGGTATTTTTTCATTACACGCTACAGTAGAAACAATACTACTTGTTAGTGGAAAGATGTTCATGATGGAAATTTTTTTTCTTTAAACCATTCTTTCATTTGATATTGATATAAATTTAATCGATATAGGATTAAGTTTAACGAACTTCCTGTGATAATAGTTATTATATTAACAATGTCAGAATCAGTCGTCATGGATACCAGTAATTTTAGTGAAAGTACCAAGATTTTTTAAGGTTGGCACTGGACTATACATTTAATCGTATGGCAACGCTGCTTCAAGGAAACGCTTCCGTTTGCCCAGAAATCGCTGACGTGTACACAAAGTTTCCCGTGATGTCACCTCAAGGCTTGCTTAGTCAGTGCTGCGTCCTGTGAGCGGGTGCGTCCTGTGGTGGATTAATATGCAGTTAATTTGAATTTATTGTGCTTCCGGCGCTTTTTTCCTTGTACTGCGTGCCGTCAAAGTTGAAAAATGTGAATGCTTGAATGTGTTATCAAATATGACACGTCGATTTAAAAGCGTTTCCAAGAAATCCAATACGAAATATTCCGTCTATCTACTTTCACTTTAGTATCTTTCTCTTTAATTATGAGTTTCCAGCATGATCTATCGCCCGTCTACCATGATTTACTTCTCGTTATCATAGAATTACGAATTCTCGTGTTTATGAATCGGATTAATGCATAACACATGCCTCATGTCACATATTTTACGCCCATTCTCATTGAGTTTCCAGTTGAGGCGTTACTAAAATCATTTCCGTTTCTTGAGCTAGGCGATGCGTTTTGAGAGGTGACGAGCAATGCAGCGAATCCTCATCCTTGTCGAATTCTCATGAATGGTAATAATAATTCGAATAAAAGCGATGGGTGGGTGCCCTTGGAGACAATTCTGGGCGACCAGCCCGCGCCAGGCCGAGGCTGCAGGGGAGCTGATTCTAATTCGATGACGCGATCAGAGGTCACGGCCCCGTCCGACACTTCTCCAAAGACATAATACTCTTGAAACAATTCCCGTTCTCGACTTTTTACGTCACTCATAGTTGCGATAGTAATTGGAAAATGTTATCAATCTTTTTAGTCGTTTCGGTTCTTTTATACCAGTGTAAAGAAGTTATTCTTTTATTGTGGAAGTTCAGAAACAAAATGGACGTATTATCGTGTCATATTCCTTTGCAAGGCGATAAGCACTCCACTCATTGCTGTTTTCGTAGAACATCGGCTGTTCCCAGCAGCATATTAGCGTTCTATTCCTTCAATCGGAACAAGAAGAAAAAATTACGATCTTTGATTAATCGATACATGAAAATTGACGACGCATGCAACCAAGATTAGCTTTTAGCTTACATCTGCACATTTTATTTGAATCTCCCGCGACGACGATTCAAGGATTTCTTCAACAGTCTTTCAAAACTTTGTCACTGCGACAGGGAGGTTTCACTCTACATGTTTAGTAATGTAGAATGTTTAGGAGTCTTTACACACACACACACACACACACACACACACACACACACACACACACCACACGCACACTCACACACACACACACACACACACACACACACACACACACACACACATATATATATATATATATATATATATATATATATATACAATTTGAAATTTAAAAGTTACCTCCCCCCCGCTCTCTATCAAAAGTTGGGGGTGCTCACTCTTATCAATACTAGATAAGATTCTTAAAAACACCATCATGTTTTTTCACCCCCTAGTGCAATTTCACCAGAATTGCGAAAAATTGTTTTTTCTACGATTACAGCGCCATCAACTGGAAAACCCAAAAAAAAAATGTGTCAAACAAAATCTACGTATTTTTTTTGCAGAAAATCCGAATCCGCTATAAAAAATAGGGGTTCCCATTCGAAATTCGTAAGTTGCCCCACCCCCACCTCCAGGGGGTGAAGGTGGCAGGTCGAGATTGGTATCATCCAATAGGCCCTTCTGTGATAAACAAATTTTATTTGAATCATTTATTGATACGATTCTTAGGTTTCAAGATATTTAGTTGTCTCAAGATGAAAAAATCACTCTGTTATATATGTAACAATAAATTGCTCATTAATAATGCTAACACAAGCAGTGAATTAGCGGCAACTTACTTTCATTGGTAGTTTATCGAAGTTTCTCCGATCAACACCAGGCGAATGCCGAAGCAGTATCCTAACAAACGGGCCATGGACCGCGAGTGATCTTTCCTTTCTCACCCTTGTCCTATTCTCACTCCTTACTTAAACACACTTACACTTACATGCAATACACTTCCACACATGACGGGAGACCGGTCGAAACCGTGGAGCTCGTCCCCGGCTGGGGCGGTGCCCCTCTGGTGGGAGATGCCTGTTTGGAGCGAACTCCGCTAGCCGACGGTAGGCCACACTTTACAGGACCGATGACCGTAGCAGTTGACGCACCCTAAATAATCCATAGTAGTCTCTGAGCAGTTGTTTGGTCTCTTGTCTCGTTTGAGTGTCCTAGCGCCGCGCGGTGGTGTGTGGGAGAAGATGTCGCATGAATTATTCCAATCAATAGGCTATTTCGAGGGCCGCGCTACGGAGGCAGCGACCCCGCGCTGGAACGAAGCCCCACAGCCTTTGCACGGCGAGCCACGTTGCATCAGAACTCCGGTAGTTACTCGCTTCGTGACTCACTTGTTTTCCCTTAGCTGATCTGGAGGATGCCGACTGACAAATGTATCTTCTATAATACTCTAAACAATTCTTCGTATTCTTTTTCATTAATCACTTCTTCTGCATTAAGGTTAGATTGTATAGCTATTTTTATTTTTGTGAATAAACTGTATATTTTCTAGATTGTAAATTGAATGATAGTCAATATAGTCGTTGGTTTCAATCTTACCTGACTCTGTACCTTTTAATTCCGTAGTGCATATTATCATGCAAGCCTGGATGAAGACACGGTATATTCTGTTTCGTTCCGCAAGTTCTGCGTGGTGAATAATTGAGCTGCAGAATTACTTCGCAGAAAATAGTTCAATTTATGCCAAAGACGGATATCTATTGCACTTGCACATTGGATTGACTACTTGGTACTCCTACATAATTAGCATTTGCCATCAATCTGTTGATCCAAGGTGTATTATTTTGGCGACACGTTTTAGTTTTGTTAATTTGGTTTTTCTATGGAGAAATCGAATACCTGTGTGTTACCTTCAAGGCACGCTTTTATTTAGCCATTTCATAGACCATCTATTATGGAAATCCAGAAGTTAACTTGACTACGAACCAACCGTGACGTTTCGTCTTTCAGATAATAATAAATAATAAAGAAAATAAATGTTTAATAATAATAGTTATTATTATTATTATTATTATTATTATTATTATTATTATTATTATTATTATTATTATTATAATTTCTAGCAGAACTCGTGTAATTACCTCTATGAATGATTTTGATTTAGCTGATTTTGATTCTCGGTAGTGTCAAAACTCCTCCCATCGTCGGGTCTCGAACCCTCCCGCTCAGATGCACTACAGAGACATCAATTGGTGTCCTGACGTGCCTAAGCTAGTAGTTAGGATTAATAATTACTTTCATTAAAGAGTAGGCATGCTAAGTAACTCCATGTTTTTGCCTAAGAAGCCTTAAAAGTACATGGGAACTTGCACTAAAGTTATTAGCTTCCCTGTACTGGAATACGAGTAACTTTTGAAAATTACATTGTTGCTGATTTGTTAGTATGAAATATTAGAAAAAATACACAAAAATAGTTACATTTGCAATGAATTTATATTATGGTGACGTTGCATGAAACAATACTTGCAACAATAACTAAACCTTTTTGTGCCCATCACTAAATGATGAACTTAAAGAGGTTGCTTTTATGCAAGATTTCTGACTTAGTTATTTTTCTTTCTGCAATCTGGAAGTTAAGACATATTTTGGAAACTCCTTTACACACTTTTGTAAAAACTTCTTCCAAAGTTGCTTTTTCAGGATTCGAGAACTGGTAACACATAGTATTGAGGCATTCAAGAGGAAAAAGTATGTAAGAGGAAAGTTTGTTGATAAATGGTCTCATGGTATTTTAGAGCTTGGAAGAAAGAGAACTGTATGCATTGTAACATGCTTGTATTTATTTATTCTTCTCTTTTTTCATTGATTTACACAGATTGTGATTGCATAGCTCAGTTTAATTTAACTGCACATATGATAGATGGTTTAATAGTTAACTTAAATTAAAACTTAAAACTAATGCAATGGATGAGGTTCCTCTAGTCGCGATTTAATTCGAAGAATTTTTTGAGGAAAATATGAAGGAAAAAAGGAAAACTTATTTTGTATTCAGATTCTATGTGTGGTTTCTATTGAATCTGTGAACTGATAGTGAAGGGATTTGGGATATGTTGAGAAAAAGATTTTCAGCTATATATGTGATATGATGGTCTATAGTGTGTAATTGTTTATTGGTGGCACAGCAAGGGGCATTATAAATAATTCTGATAAATTGATTTTGTACTATTTGCAGTTTCCTTTGGTTGGATTTTGCTGCATTTAACCAGAATGTGCATGCGTATAGTAGCAAGGGTATTATTGCTTTGTGTATTTTTAATTCTGGATTGTATGGTAATGGGCTAGATCTGTGAATTATTGGATATAATTGTATTAGCTTCGTTCTGGATTGAATAACTTTGCCATCTACGTGCTACTTCCAATTGCGTTTTCTGTCAATCAGTACCTGATTGGTGTCTGATTGGTTTATTGGAAGGAGATAGTCTATTATTGTATTGCTTAGCATTAGCAGTCGTGGGGGTGAGTGTGGTAAGCGTATGAAGATCTTGGCGGCCGTTTTGGTTGGATTGAGTTGAATTTTGTATTCTAAAGCCCGGCTATCAATTAGGTTAAGATGTAATTGAAATTGTTCCTGCGGTCACGTAAAGGACCGGACTTGTAGATGTCTGTATAATTAGCAAACTGTGGAATGTTGATGTCATTTATTTTGGAATGCCTCCAATATGGAAATTAAATAAAATAGGTGATAGCAGGATTACCGCAGGGATCACCCCTAAGATTGGTCGTGTGCGAAAAAGGTCGTTGTTTACATTTACTGAAAAAGTTATATTTCTGTTGAAGATTTGTGCTGTAGAAAACTGTTACTATGTTGTTTTTTTTTACTTTCGCGCTACAGCTTACGCAGTAGAGAGATAGGTATATAATGCTGCACGAAAAAACGGCGAATTTTTTGGTAGAAAAACTCTTATTAAAACACTCGTAACGAAAGTGGATAAATCCAGTTGTTGATTTTAGAAAAAATCCTCTAACGCGTGGTGTAGCCAGAATCCATGTTTTATGGGTCCTTGATACCGAAAAATCGATTGTCGGGAAACAATAATACCTCTGTGAACAATACTAGCCGCTAAACCCTTCAGCCAATTTTCTCGAAAATTGATATGCCCCAATAGATCTGGCTGATATCACGACTCCATGAATTTGAAACGGGTATTTTAATTTAGGGGCTTCTTCACATGATCCCCCTTTTGGAACATTTTCCAAATGTTAAAAAAAATGGCCCCGTCGTTTTTGTCGTTAGATAGTGTTACGATAATGACGTAGGTCTCTTTGTAGTCGAAAACTAATTTTTTGAAAATTGAAAACTTTTAAAATGTTTAATTTTAACAAATACAATTATGGTAGATATAGATTTTTCCCTTGCCTTCCCTTGCATTCTTCCAATATAGACGATAGTATCCTATTCTAATGAAGGAATTGAAAATATTAGTTAAATATGTTATTGCAGGAGGAGGTAGGTTTTTCACTATGGTATTGTTTATGGTATCGTGACCGGGTGCTTTCCTGGACGGTAAGTTTTTAATTATTTTGTTTATTTCAGCTGGGATGGTGAAATATATGTTGTGATGTGGGCCGTAGAATGTCTCATTATTGCTATATTCTTCTCTAAAAGAACATCATTCTGCTAAAGTACATCGTTTTAATCTAAGAAATGAACACATTGACAAATATTTTGACTAGTTACATCGTCAAGGTAGAGACAGAAGGGGTTCTTTCAGGATACCCTTAGCATTATTGTCGACTGTGTATTTACGCGTGATTATGCAGTTTGAACTAATATCTTTGCTTGATTCCGTATTCTATTGCTTTTTATTACATCACTCTTGTTAATTACAAAAGCAAATCCTAGAATGTGAGAATGGCTGTGTACTTAAGTTCCATCGTTCTGTTTTGAATAGGGCAGGCACGACCAAATATTAAGCAGAGTTCCTTCATGTTATATTTAATTTTAGTATATTTCGCACGTATCTTAAACCCAAAATTTATAACAAATTATTAAAAACCTACGCAGAAGGTAATTCTCAAGTATGTAATTCGGATCAGTATATAGAAATCAAAGAATATAACCCATGTTTTGTAATTAAATGTGAAAATTAAATATTATTGAAAAGCTAGGGCAACGGTTTTAAACGAGAAAAAACACAAAGAGCGATGTTTTGCAAAGTTTAGCATACGCACATAATTTCGAAACGAGTTAATTTTCAACATTTTGCTTTAATTGTATTTCACTCCTGCCTTAATATTGCGAAAATAACGCACAATGTGGATCTCATTACCATAGAGAAGCAGCTCAGGGCGAATGCGTTTTACGCCGCTTGTTTTAATGGCCAACGATGGAAAACAAGAACGCTTTACTGCCGCATCTCGGCAGTTCGAGCTGCGGCCGCCTGGTTCGCCAGCGGCTCTCCCGGGCACAGTCGCTGTCTTCTCTTTGAATAAACAATAAGTAATTAAACGTACGGAGGTTTGTTGTTGTTCCGGAGTGGCCCATGGAAACGATGCATTTTTTTTCTCTTCTGAGTCTATTTGCCTGCCATTTCATGCAGATCGTTTTACATCATATCCCTAACTTAAATATTTTTCCGTCAGTAAATGACTTAACGGATGACGATATCGTGAATATGAACTTCCAAAGAGTCCTGCACTTTGCAGAACCTTGCTGGTTTGAAATAAGTAAAGACTATGATAAGGATTTTGAGGAGCAAATTATGGTCGTAAAAGGGGAGAGAGGTTCCGAAAATGCATACAAAAAGATTCAGAAAAGATGCTGAAGCAACTGTTTTAAGGTTTAAACCAATTACATGATTTTAGTTTCTAGAATATCTGTATCATTCCTCTTTTCGTTTTTTTCTTGTTTATAGAGTTCATAAGAGAAGTTAGTTAAGTTAGTTCAGTTAGATAAGTTCTTTATCTAACACTGTAATAAATACAAAAAGTAAATATATTTAAGAGGAAAACCTAACCATTTACTGGCTCAACTTATCATATTGGATTACATACAACATTTCAATTTTTTGATAGTAAGTAGCTGGCACATTGAACTCAGGAGATTCTTAAGATAAATTCCACTCGACATCTACAGAGATCAGTGAAGCATATCTTGTAAGCACTCATAATGGGAGTACAGTTAATGTTTCATTTATCCACATTCGGATTGTTCTTGAAATTTAATTTAAATTTGACTTATGAAAAATCCATCACGTTTTGGCCTTAACACTCATCACCTTCGTTCACTGTTCCTCCTTCTCCGTACCTTCTTTTTACAAACTCAGATCTCAACTGGCAAAGACTTGTAGTCATGCACTGTGAAAAGTTTCAACTCTAAGTCTTATTTTTGAGTAACTGTTGTGCCTGATTCATGGCTGCTCCAGGGCACATATGAAGCATTTTGTTTTATCAAATTTTTCGAATAAGAAAACTCGGCATCTTATCGAAGTACCCCACCTTGTTATGACAAGGAATTATGGAAGGTGGATTCCAGTGAATTCTTGGTACAAAGTTTGACGACAGGGGCCCTTTACAAGCATTTTTTTTCAGGGAAGCAGTGAAGTAATTTACCTTGCTGAAATTATCCCTAATACTTTTATACTTATACAAAGGCATAGTCCATGTGCAATACAGGTCACATGGTTGAAGATGGGGTACATGCCTTGTTGGAAAGTCGAAAGCATATAGCTGATCAGTCACCCCTCGCCTAATTTAACCTACTGTACGTTCCCAGGCCAAAGACGTACGCATGAGTCGTTGAATGACTGCATTATTGTTCTACAGGCATTTGTCTTCTCGAGCTCGTACATCTTAAAAAGCATAGGTTTCAGCCAATTCCAGATAATGGAAGCACCAACATATTCAAAATATATCTTTGCAGCTCATCAGTAGTTTCATCTACAATGAATCCCAATTCATGTTTTTCGACAGTCTCTTTTATTGTTTCGAAGATGTTCTCGTAAATTGGCTGCATGTAATTTATTTTCAGAGTGCTATCATCCGACGTTGACCTTTGCCTATACTTCTCAAGTAATAATTTCAATTCAGGATTGTTTACCTTGTGGATTGAAATTTCTGGTTGGATTCATGCCATGGTAAGTTCCGCAAACTCCCTCAATAGCCGTTGCTCTTCACATCCCGAAGCAAAGACGTGCGACAAGGTAGTTTGCTTAGGTTTCAACTGACGAAGTTTAAAGTTCTTCACATGTTTTCTGAACTGGGTGTGCTGGTTTATTCTGCTTCTGTGATGCTTGTCATCGATTGCAATATTTACTTGACAGTCGTAACATCAAAGAATGATGCCATCAGTTTCCATAAATTGCGTTTTGAAGTATTCTGCCAGAACGTTCTTGTCCTTAACATTTGCCATATTATTCTTGTGAAATCACAGTTGTAGAACGTTTTGGTTCAGAATAGTAGCCAACAACAGAAACGCTAGATAGAAAACTGTTAAATTATTGCCAGTACTAAATGACCCCTCAGATCAGTAGCAGATCATAGCCTCCTTCACAGGCAGACAAACTGCGCCTACACGAGCACTTGTCCGCTTGGGCACGTCGGCGCTCTTGTGGGCACTGGCAACTTCCCGACTGCCCTCTTCTTTCCCTCCAAATCTAGAAAGGGGTGTACAAGTGCTGCCTCTGATCTTTAAGTACTGACGGCGAGCCTATGCGAGTAAACATTTCACTCAGATCACAGACGACATATGGATTTCCTTCCTGATTTGCATGTCTGAGTAGCCCTTAAATACAGCGGGAAAAGGTTAAACTTAAGGCCGGGCAGCAACATTGTTGAAATTTAAATTTGACTTCACAGCTTCATATTTATCATTGTTGCGGGGATGTAAATTACTGGTGGCTTATATAAATTATATGTTAATATTTACTTAATATTGTTGACTTCCGATTAAATATTTTAACAAGTGATACTATAGAATGGCACAGATTTTCCCGTATTAGTTTTCTGTTTCCTTTGGACTTGGCTTGCTACTTGGACTTGCCACTTGATCCTGCCAGCAGCCATCTATCGCCGTCCAAAATACACATTCTGATATTTTCATAATTTTTGGGTTTCCTAATTGTAGAGCGGAAACATTATTTAAAGAATATGAAAGAAAAGTAAACCCTCGTCCTAAATAGTAATTTTCTTTAAAAATTTGAAGCCGTTTTTAAAAACACTGGCGTTTAAACGCTACTGTAACTTCGAAATTTGAAACTCTTCTTCACAGAAAAATGTTGAGTTTTCGAAAAACTTCATTTGAAGTACTTTAACTCACAAATACAATACTGATTACAAATTGCTAAAAATGTGCATATTAACGAGGTGTGCGATCATTCAAAATATTACATTTGTGTAATATTTGAAAAAATGCACCGAAATGAACTTTGCTATATTAAAGAGTGCAATTAGCACTGTCGGTTCGAAATGTTTGAAGAAAAAAATTGGAGCCGTTATTGAGAAAAGGGCGTTTGAGCGTTTCTGAAAATGCGCATTATGAGTTAGATTTCACAGAAAACGATTAAGTTTTCGAGAAACTTTATACGACATTATTTAAAGCACATGTAATCATAAATACAATAATGCGAACAACTTGCCGCTAGTATAGATATTAACCACATGAGAGACAAGTCATAAAATTACATTTTTGTATTTTTTGAAAAAACAACAAAAGATAAGAACAATATGGCGTATATGTCATTTTATAGAGTACATTTAGTACTATCCATGCCAAAAGTTTAAAGAAAAAATTTGGAGCCATTTTTGAGAAAATCATGTTTCTGTAATTTTTTAAAATTGCACATATTGCACGCTGTATTTCGTGAAGACTACTAAAATTTTCAAAACAATATGACTTAATGAGAGAACTCACTATAGAGAAGAAATTTTAATTAAGGGAAAAATATCTATCTTTAATTTTGTAATTATAGGAAGACACAGAAAAATTCATACTTTTGAAATTTTCGAAAATTTAGAGTTAACTGTGCAAATAGGACCTTTGCTACGTTTATAAGTGTATGTTACTCTATTCTTACAAGAAATTTAAAGAAAAACTTTGGAGCAGTTTCGAAAAATTTGGAAAATGTCCGGGGGGTTTCATGTAAAGTACCCTCAAATTTAAAAAATGAATTTCAAAATCTCAAAGTTCCGACCCGAGCCAGATGAACAGGGTTTTTTTCATTTTAGAAAAAATCCTATTCATGGTTTAGCCGCTAGTAGTGTCCACAGACATTGGATGGACGGACGGACGTTTAAAAAAAACACTTCCTGTATCTGAGGACCTCAAAATGTGTATTTCCGTTGAAATCTGAAAATCGATTTTCCACATTATATAACTTTCCTATACTAAGTATACCGGAAAGTAAAAAGCTGTTTAGGAATAGAAAAATTACATTTTTCTGTCAATTTTTTAAAAATTCGCAGAAAGTGGAGAAAAAGGCACTGCAGCATAAAAAAGGCAAGAAATGATGTCGTAATGTAATAATTTCACCAAAAGGTACAACAAATTGTGTCCATTTTGCTTCATCGCCCCCCCCCCACAAATTTATAGTATAGAAGTATCTGTATGAAACAAGCTAATTTTTTTTTGAAAAGGTGCCGCACATAAAATCCTTTCCTCATCAATATCCCATAACAAATAGACATCAATGCCATCCATTGAATTAGAAATCTCACAATTTTTGCCCACACATTGCCCTAATCAGTGCTAATGTTTGGCAGACGCTACTGGTGCCATTAGCAAGACATGATAATGCATGTCAGGACATGCTGATCTAAACTAAATTAATAAGCCTTTAAGTCGCCTTATAGAAGAGATATATGCTAAAACCATTAAATATTGACCAAAAAGTATGCCTCGACTTATCTGGAGAAATAAACTAAGTCATAGGACAACGTACCCTGATGAAGCGGTTCAATATTTTAAATGCATGAAACTTCTCATAAAGATAGTCAACTAAATGTTTTAAGATAGTAAAAGTATTTAATTCAATAATGAAACTTTCATTTTGAAACGTGTATTATTTTTAAGATTTCCAGTCATCGTCACACGTATTTTTTCCAACCGCACATACAATTTTGTATATTTCATTACCTCGAAAGGCACATTTTCATTCCCGTTAAAAGTAATGAAATTTAAAAAAAAAAGACCTTCATTATTTAATTACACTTCACCTCGGCTTTCAATCTTTGGATTTGCAATGTGGTGCGTTGTTAGCAATTGTTTTTGATGTTCCCGTTTTTCTTCTGTGCCTTTCAACCGAAATATTCGTTAAGTTTTAATGCGAGAAAAAGAAATTCATCATAATTATCGAAAGTGTCTTGTTTGAGTTGAATAAGCGACAGAAGGAGAAAAGTGGGACATTTGGTGCTTAATTACATGTAAAAAGGGTTGCTGGTGGCACTTTTCTGAATCGAAACAGTCCTTTTTAATGAAAAGGACTTCTTGTCGCAGCGCGCGGCAGGAAGCAAATGAAAGGCGGGGCGGGCAGGGGGCGTTGCTCGACGGCGGACGGGGCCGTGGAAGGCAGAGAAGCTCCTGCGCAAAGCGAACGCGTTCACATAGCGTGGGAAGAGGTTACATGAACGAGGAGGTACGGAAAGAGCGGGTGAACCGAAGTAAACATTGAAAATTCGAGTTTTTATGCTGTATTTGTTAATTTTCTTGTCAAAATAAAGGATTTTCTTATAATAAAAATTAGTATGACAGAAAGCATATGCAGTGAGTTATTCAATTGTCTTCGAAAACTGTTGGCCAGAAACAACATTTACATATCAAAAAATGATAATTTTTTAACGAAAAACTGGACCGGCATTAAACAAATTCTCTCTCTCTCTCTCTTTCTCTCTCTCTCTCTTTCTCTCTCTCTTTCTCTCTCTCTCTTTCTCTCTCTCTCTTTCTCTCTCTCTTTCTCTCTCTCGCTTTCTCTCTCTCGCTTTCTCTCTCTCGCTTTCTCTCTCTCGCTTTCTCTCTCTCGCTTTCTCTCTCTCGCTTTCTCTCTCTCGCTTTCTCTCTGTCGCTTTCTCTCTCTCTCTTTCTCTCTGTCGCTTTCTCTCTCTCGCTTTCTCTCTCTCACCCGACCCTCAGCCCTCGCTTCTCACCCCACCCTCCGCCATCTCCCCGCCCTCCACCCTCGCATCATCCTCCGCCCACCTCACCCTCAGCTCTCACATCACCCTCCGCCCACCTCACCCTCCGCCCTCACCTCACCCTATGTCCTCGCCATACCCGCCGCCCACACCACACCCTCCATTCTTACCTCACCCTCCGCCCTCACCTCAACCGCCGCTGCACCCTCCTGCGCCCCACTCAGGGATTTTTCGTCTTTCAAGCGCTGATCGCGTACCTTTCGTAGGTTGTTTGTACCTCTATTACTCGATTACCACAACTTTCTGTTTTTCCATTTTGAGCCTCTCACAGTCATAGAGGAAGTTGTGATGCAGAACAGCGGTGGAGTATACAGTGTATTCAGTATATTCGGTACAGTGTATTCCCCGTAAGCTTCATTACCAGACACTATCTTTGCTCTGATTCATGTGTGAAAGTTATGTTTTCTTGATGTTGTGAGTACTCTCCTAACTGCCGAAAAATTACAGTAAAGGGAAGCAAGTGCAGCTGTCGTGAGCCGAGGGGTGTGGGTGTTGGATGCGCTTACGAGACTTCGCTGCCTCATTTCCCACCCACTCCTTCGAGAATTCTGCTCTCGCTGATTGCGACCCCTCTGATCCCCTCCTCAGACGTCGCATTATCCCCCCTCCCTCCATCCCTCCTTCCCCCGCCGCACAATTTCCATTGCCTCGCATTCAGCTCGTCGCTGATTCCAACCCGCAATGCGGCATTGAAATCCCCAATAAGTGATTTAAATATTCACGATTTGTAGCATCCAATGCTTATTAAATATCTGTATTTATACAGCTTTTTCAAATGATGTGACACTGCCGAAATGACAGAACCCATTCTCCTCACGTACCAAAGGTGACTTGTGCATGTTTTCAGCTGTAAGAAGGCATTGACGACCAACGTTATTTAAATTTTCTTCCTTGATTACCTATATTTCGTGTTGAATTCTACTAAGGTTTCCTATGCATCTTACGTACACATTAGACCATTGGCTGTCGGTCGAAATGTAGCAGTAACGATTTCGTTTTTTACATTGCTCTTTTTTCGTGAAATAAACAAATTAAATTTGGTTTCGTCTACGTATAAGATGGGAATGTATTTTGCTTACAAATGTAGCAGATGATATACATATTCGTGACGTTTTATTTTAAATCCATTTGTATTAGCTTTTTAAGCTTTCTTCAAATATCTTTAGGAGTGTACAATAACACATGCAAATGTTTCCGCAGATATTACAATACGTGGAAACTGAGTTCGTGTTGTATTAGAAATATCCGCTGAAGTTTTTTTAATGTAAGACATGGACTTTCTCCTGTCTATTAATTCATGACGTTTTTCGTAACTTTTACTCTTATTCTCCCATCACGTGGCTGGTTTTCATCTTGAATCTTCACCATTTTCTACGCAGTGGTCTTCACACTGAGTGAATTTGTCAACCCCTACCTATCTCCAATATTTCTTAAATACAGCACGAATTGATAATTAAATGATTCGTGATACTCCTTTCTTAATATAAGTCATAATCAACCATTAGTAGAAATACAACATGGACCGCTAACCTAGTTTTTTATTGTCAATTGTTAAATCATCGAAATACTCGTTAAGTAATTCATGGGAGAGCAAATTCAGAAACTGGGAGTTGTTGCAATCGCATTACGAACAGCATTCATCTCGTGAAAATAAAGCAATTAGGCTGCCAAAGCATGTCGGTGTTAGAATCTGTTTGCCAACACGAAATATTTCAAGAACGATATTATGTGTTCTCTGCTTTAACCTTTTTTCCACATATTCTCCAAGTCTTCTCTCGCGAGGAGCACTTGTTTACGAAGTGCAATATTCACGTCGCCGCCCAGGATTTTCGATAACGCACCGAGAATCAAATAATACCCAACTGGACTATGCAAAAATGTCTACTGCTCCGTTTGCGACACGATCAGCGATCAGTGAGATTCTGCTAGCAATTCAAACAAAGCGAGCAAACGTGTCTTTTAATGAATTCTATATTTATCTGAGAATCCTTTATCGAGTTTGCTTGGACAGTGGTACATTCTATTAGCAACGCTGTGAAGTAGTTTTAAATACCATATTCTTTGGGTTGGTTTTTTGCTACCTACAAAAACGGGTTCGCGTGTTTTTGTAAAACATTAACCGATCTTTAATCCGTGATGTTTGAAATGCACAATCGTGAGCGAATTTATACCAAGGAGAACTATTGTTATTTAGAGGCTATGCGCCAAATTTAAATAAAATGCGGTGCAATATGGTAACAGAGGAAATTTTGTTTTCCTTACTCTGGCAAATGTAAAATTATGTAGTTGTCATGGTGTAACTCATTTTATATATGAAGCTGTACTAATTCTTATTTTATGGTACGACTGTCGTTCATTCTGAAATGTTCGTTAGGTTCCATTCTAAACAAAGCTTGTAGTGTCCTTTCTTCACAACGTGTTTGCAACTGCTCAGTTTGAATACTGGAGACGAGTATGTTTACAATGGATGTTTTGAACGGGTGTTTCTTTGATGATATACGAAAAGATGAGACTGTTAATGTTATAAAATGGTGCCAAAAATCTGGTATTTTGCAGAAAGAGTGTGAATGTCACGAGTGTCATTCTAAAATTCAAGTGACGGAAAGTGAAGACCGAAAAGATGGGTGTATGTGAGTACCATTAAAATGCTCTCTTATAAATGTTAATTGGTACTCATGCGGAAAATAGACTCATGGTGGTTTACAGTGAACACGAGGGTCGAAGACCCAAGCATCGCCGTTGACTTGGATCCGGGCGAGCGAAGCGAGAAAACTTGCCTTTGAAACCAATTTCGCATTACAATGTGGCGGGAACAAGTAATCTGGCATTGCAGTGTGGCTGGAACAGACATTGCACTTCGGCAGGATGAACCGAAAGCGAAGAGACCTAATATTTTTCGGTGTGACTCGTTCTTTTACGTGAACTAAGAATTAAGCTGCAGCTGTTCCATACTAGAATTGTAACTCTGGTATTGAAATGATTTGCCCTTGATCGAATTCCTTGCATCCCGAGCTGGGGGGTGGGACGGCAGCGTCAGCGGATGTGAAGCGGCTTAAAGCATTCGCTCGCAGCCTCCCGTGCTTTTGTGCATTCTTCCTCGTCGAAAGGTCGAGACGTGTCGTCTTTGTTCGCGTTCTCGCGCGTCGATGGCTGTGAACTCCCGATATACACACGTTCGCTGGCGAATCGATAGGGCTCCGTTCTAGGATGGGGAGCCACCGCGTTCGCCTCTGGGGCGTCGGTCTCTGAACAGATTCCGTCACTACCGCGTTATGGAAACAATCCCAAAGCATTGGAAGCGGTATCATATTTAAGTCCCCCAAACTAGGAAAACAAAAATAGATTCTTCATTTCGTCTTTCACACCGAATTCGTTACTTTTGTTTTAACGTAATTAATGTTTTCTCCAAACCCAAAAGTTACAAGGATTTGATAAAATCTCATTACCGACAGTGTTTGCGCGACTTTAAAGTTCATTTTCAATTTCTGCACATTTTCGTTCGTAAAAACCGGAAAAGACGGAGTTTTGAAAGAGAAGGGCGCCAACTTGCTGGGGTGCGAAAATTGAAGAAAAAAGTGAACTGTGAAATTTGGATTATTTTCTGAGTTCTTACGTACAAGTTCACGTAACGTTACTTTTCAAGAAAAGCAATTACTAGCCAAAAATAATAAATCTTATCACATTTGAGAAATTATTATCATTTGTTAACATTAGAAAGAATTCTATATGCTTAGACTTCACTTCGGTACATAGGAATGTTGCTCAAACAATATTTACTAATTGAATGTCTTAGTGGACCGACACCTTAAGTTTAATATCAATGCCTTCAGTATGTTCGGCATGTAACTGTAAACGATAGAAGTCATCAAACCACAAATATGTCGTTGTTTCCGTATTGCCGCCTTTTTTGCTTCTTATTGCAATAACATTGACTTTCAGGAGTTATGGTAACTACAATAACTTTCAACAGCTGCCATTCTTATTACAATAACTGATGCAGGAAGCAACGTGCTTTTAGTTTATCAATTCGTTCTCCCTTTATATATTGCGATTTCCTTTTTAAATGATTATTTTTTTTATCGTAAAACGCAGAGAAAAGGGATTTATATTACGCGTGGCCCGCGGCCACCCGGCCGTAACCAGCGCCAAACGAAATATTAAAATACTCTGTTTCTCCATACTCTCTTTGACTGCAAAAACATGACTTCAATTTTCTGCAAAGATGGAGGTACTTCAGCCAGACTATGTGGTATATTCTATCTCGTTGTGTCAAAAGACCGCAGATCATCGTTGTCAGTTGTCTTCACCTATTATCAGAGTATTATGATTCAAGACCCTAAATAAATAAGCAGAAGGCTTTGCGCGCTCATGGAGTAGAGTTCGAATGTTTCTCAGTTGCACGGAAATGTGAGTTTATGCAAATGTATTCATGTTAAGCTAGGAACATTAGCAGATATAACTTCTAAGTGTTTAAGTTGTCGTATAAGTTGTGAAATGTAGGCAAAAATTTTGAAATTAAATTATTTATTTCAATACTGTGAAAGTCCATTTCTCAAAGAAGAAGCGTTTGACGGGAAGTCAATGAAAACGTAACTGTGGCGCTCTGGCGATTGAGACGTTACAACGAAACGGGCGGAGATGCCCTGGGGTGCCTCCAACAAACGAAAATGTATTCTGTGCACGTAAAAAATGTTTAAAAAATGCATGATTTTTTATTTATTATTTCTGTTTATTATATTTACAGTTCTTATATAATATCATAATTGAGAGCATAGTTTCCCATTTTGAATCGTCTGACGCATAGGTGTAACCATATATGAAAGGGGAAAATGTTGAGTAATGGCTGTGAATACCAATATCCGTTTGGAATGGAGAAGTGAATTATGTATTTGTTCATGGAAAAGACGCAAAGCCAGCGCGTAAGACATGCCCTATTGGGGAAACGACGACCATTGAGAGTCATAATTCGTGAACTTAATCAGTGATTTTCTTCAAATTAGTGCTCATAATTATAACAATATTGAATAGAGACTTGCTTCAATAGTAGTGAAGCCATGTGGTATCGCCAGTTTCAGGATTCTAAAGGAAACATCTGGCACACGTGGTTAAGTCGTTGTTCCATTTTGGAGAAAGCAATACCTCAGGGCCGAAGAAACCATATTTTACTCGCACAGCAGTAGATCAGTTTCATTGTGGGTTATTTTCTTTTATCCACTTCAATTATAGAACACGTGTTCTATTAATCTATGTCCAGTTAGGTTTCATTTCGCAAGATGAAACAGTCAAATTTAAACACGAAACGAAAGCACATTGTAATTTGAACAAAGTGGTTCAAACGTACTGTATATGTATTGTAACACCTTACAGCACTCGATTGTGGTGAGAAACCCGACCGAGCGGCCTCCGACCTCATTGCGCTCAGAAGGCCCTTGCTGCGCATGCGCAGCGGGCCGTGGGAGCGGCGCGGCGTCGCCCTCGGCTGATTGCCCTTGATCTCCCGTCTGCGCATGCGCACTGCGTCACGCGCCGACGCTCCGCCCAGGCCCCCGGCGCAAGCGACGGAGCCGTGCGAGGCGGGTTCTTCTCGCTCTCGATATCGTCGCTGAAACGCTATTGCGACAATGGATGCAAAGTATGCGAGAATCGGGGGGGTGTGTCATCAAAAGGAATAAACAAAACCTCCGAATCTCGAGTGATCGCGCTCCTCTATAGTGAGATTACTACAAGAAGGGACCGCTTGGGCAGCTACTGCTTGGCCACTGCTCGCAAAATAACAGCAAGTTAAGTCCTTGCACTCAGTTGGTCAGTGCGTTAGTTTACAGTTAGCTCATTTGTTGATGGCTTTATCAATTTCTCTCGCAGTGTCATCATACTGCATTACTTTCATTTGTTTCCCGACTTGTCAAAGTGGTCCCGTCTTAGAGTAACTTCTTTATACCTGCACGCTTGATATTTAAAACTAGCAGACCCGGCATTGTTTCGCTAATGGAGTGTATTAAATAAATACCATTAAAGTCCAAAATCAGTTTATTTAATGCAAATTCATTACGTATTAACTACTCTTTAACTACGTATTCACCACACTTTACTATATTACACTACACTTTAAAAATAAAAAACAAACAAATGACGTTGGGCACCCAACAGCACTTGGTATACACTTCCTGCATTCTAGGCAGCAACATCGATGTTATTGGTGTCCAAGCGAGGCGTGTAGTTCACAAATATATCCTTAGATCGCATTTCTAGCAAGCTCCTCTGGGAACGGCTTATATTAACTTTCCAGAAACTTCGCCCCCACATACCCGATTTGTGTTTATTTTGTCTAATAAACTACGTAGATATTCCAAATGGATGATCCGCAATTAGCATTCAAAAGTTGATTTGAAAAAATATTTTTAGGCCAGAATTTGCGTTACAAAAGCATAGAAACACTCCAAAAAATGTATATTGTTTATTATTTGCAAAATAAATGAATATATTTGATCAGAAAGAAAAATTAACCCACAAACAAAAAGCACCGAATTTACATAATTCGACTGCATTTTTATTTCTCGCTTAATCTTTCACCACATTTGGTGAGTCAAACCACCTCTCAGTTCAAGAGCATGTTCTCAGATTCCAGCAAGAGAGCGCTTCCGTCATTATATATAATATATATAACATATAAAAACACACTCTCACTTAATTTTATTGTCCAAAATTATTGGAAGTTATTTCTAAGAAACAAAAATGCAAAGTACGAAATCTGTAGGACAAATGACTATTGTTTGATTTCTTTTACTGCATTCCCTTGTTCTCTTTGTGATTTTTTAACATTGTTAGTTGTATTAAAATGATATTAATGTATTGCGACGTACCCCGAATCATCTGAAGGTGAAAGAGGGCTGAAAGCTTGAAGAGTCTGCTTTACTGGTGTTCAGAGAGACTCGTTTTAAAGGCTTGAGTTTTTTGTAAATTTAAAATGTCCTTTTAATGTTTTCCATTCAATTAAAAGAGTTCATAAACATGTTCTTTCATATTCATAACATATTGCCGTGGCAGGGGGCCGTGGGGGCCTATTCCGAGCCCGGAGCGTGAGGCTCGCGATGCGTGCGTTGCAGCAGGACACGACCGCACTGAGATCCGCGCACAATACTCCTCAGACATAACTTTTGGGCATAGAAGGTAATCGTACGACGTTGGTAAACATGCCAAGGGCGTAGAGTTCCCTATCATCGACACGAAGTCTACGTTCAATGCAGAATGTACGAATATGTACTTCCTTGCAAACTTTCCCAAACATGAAACTGCATATATTTTGTTTGTGAGAAAACTTCTCGCATTCCTAGTTCTAAAGCTCGCATTCCTAGCTGTAAATCTCGCATGTGACGCTGCGAATCCTGGCGGATTCTAATGTGTCAATTTGTGTTTACTTTCTCATATACTACGTACAAATATTCGAAGTAATAAACGCGAGAAAGTGCTGAAACACTGCGAAAAAAAGGCAGTTATGTTGCCGAGCACTGATAATGAAAACACGCATAAATCGTGTTCTTACAGTGTAGTAAATTACCTCCTCTTATACGTTATGTAGTCAGAATTCATGTGTTGAGGGTCCTTGACAACGATAAGCCAATTGATGTCAAAACGTGGTCTGCCTTTCATTCCTATCTAAACCGTTCAGGCAGTTTTCTCCAAAATTGTTATTTTTTTAATTTTTTCCAAAATTGAAATAAAGTGTATATTTTTTTCGAAAATATGAGTGACTTATGAGTGACTGCTTATTTTTGTAAGAAATAAGTGAATTTTTAAACAATTATTTTCTCAAAAATTCTCTACATTTTTAAAAAATATTGTTCTCGTATGTATCAACTGTCAGTTTAAAAATTGTCGCTGGTTGCGTTATGGAGGAACTTTCTGTATTTTCTAATATTACAAAACATTAAAATGGCTAAAGTACAATATTAAAGATAGATGTGCCTTAAGTAAACTTTTTGATAAAAATAATTAGATGTTTAAAACAGGTCATTTACAATGTTTTTTTAAAACGGGGAATTTTTATAATTTCTGTTTTAAATTTTTTGTTAAACATAGGTTCTAAAATGGACATTCTTTAAAAAAAGGTCATGTACAGTTTACAAGTTTTCTTTCCCAATTCTCATATCCCGCACCGTCTATTGCAGGCATCTTTCAGCATCATCACGTTTAAAAACGACAATGGGAACGCTGCGAACGGCAGTTTGAACATTTCGGAATAAATTCACATAATTAGCAACGTTTCTGAGCAATGAACCTACGTCAGGATCTATGGGACGAAGTTATGGTACGATGGATTATTGATTTATTAACTTTATATGAAATACATTTTCGAGACTAATGAACCAGTATTGGTAATGAGTCTTACAAGTTATGGATGTGCTGTGTTAATACAGACTGAAATTGTGGTATTATAATTTTACGTAACCGTTACTAATGCGAGAAAACATGTGTTGTTGTTAAAAAACATTGTGTGTCACTAATTATATTATTCTTAGAATGCTATTCTTTCTAAAATTACCTGCCAAATGAATTGTATTACCTCCTTGATACGACCAGAGTTATTCCTTATTTACTTCTTTATTTCGTATCTAGTTGTATTTCTGCCATTATTGTCGCATCATAGGTTATTAGAGGAACACGTGCTTTTAAAGAGATATTTGTCGCTATCAAATTCTAATTAATATTTGGTGTGTTTCAGATTCTTGGTGAGTAACACATGTCTTTGCTATTGGCTGTATAATATCTTCGAGAAAGAAAACAGTGCGAGAAGGTAAGCTAATTCATAATCAACAAATATTTTCTGACAGAATCTCTTTACAAATCGAACTTGTAATATTTCCTTATATATACAAAATGATGGTATTTTGTGTCTCATTACTAGAATTATTCACAATGTTCTCCTGAAAATTTTCCTTCAAGGGGGATAAAATTTTAATATTAAAAGTTCACCTAATGTCACTCTTAGGAAGTTGTTTTACTCTTCATATATTATCCCCAAACTGTTAATAGTATTGATCATAAAAACAGTTTCTGATTCTAACAACGGATTTTCATAAGATTTCAAAAGCAAGAGATTATTAATACTTTGATGGTTCGCATTGTACTTAGCGGCAATGTTAAAAAAATTATTTCTTTATATAATATATTATCACTTTATATTACAGCAATTAATCCTCTGTTTCATTGCTATAATAATGGCTTTAAATTCGAAATTTCAAAAAGAAAGCTTCGTTGTTTGCCTTCTTTACGATTGGATTTTTTCTAAACAAATTATTTTTTCAGTACTGTACATAACATCCTATTTGTATGTATATACGGAGTATAGAGAAAGTCATTTAATGTTGCGTTAAGAATTATTGTTGGTTTTCCACAGAAAAATGCTTCTTGTGACTTCCTGATCTGGTAAAAGGAGGTCTTTCTTTCCCTTAAGCTTAATAAATGAATATGCAGTGCAGTCATATACGCAACATACAACAGTTTCTTTTTCTACCTATGTACGTAGTAAGGCGAGAATCTAAAATAAATAAGCAAGAGTTCAAGGACGGTTCCGTATTTAACTTTTTGTATATGTTCGTATGTAGGGAGTACAAGAGAAATACGGGGAACTGCATAATTGAAAAAGTGGATCCTT
Source organism: Gryllus longicercus (assembly GCA_038098605.1). Lineage (NCBI taxonomy): Eukaryota > Metazoa > Arthropoda > Insecta > Orthoptera > Gryllidae > Gryllus > Gryllus longicercus. Next base: position 1,000,574 of record JAZDUA010000188.1, on the reverse strand, counting down.
ACTCCGAGAACAGCGGCACGAGCTTCTCAATCGGTCCACTGGTTCTTCTTTTATCGCCATTAGTGCGTAGGCTAGTCTCCAGAAGCTCCTAGCGCCTTCTTGTGAGACTTATCCTCAGCCAGTATACCTAGAGTAGTTTACTTTCCCTAGGGGTGCAAGGGCGCCAATTTTGGCGTTTGGTTTGAATACCAGGTAGTGCAAGATACAATATCTGCAATTGTATCCAGTATAATTCAAATCGAATCTCTGATTGGTGCTAAATTGCTAGAGGATTTAATTTTGCCAAGGTCGGCTAACTGCCTTTCCTGGGATCTGTTTTTCATGCTGACATTCGGCGTCAACATACATGCTTTCGATATTTTGGCACCTCAAAAATCCCTCTTATTTGAACGGGTTTGAACCCGCGAACTTGGGATCAGTAAGCTGGCATGATGACCACTTATGAACCATTAAAGCCGGGGTCCATGGGTTACTTTTTGCAAATATGTAAAGGCGCCAGTTCCGTGCCGAGACACCTAAGTGAAAATACCTGTTCAAGTGGCGCGAGGGAATGTCGCTGGAGGAGCGGTAGACTCCGATAGGTCTTTTAAGCGCCGATAGAGAGCAGCTGGGAAGAAGATTAAACGAAACCATAAAGCTAGACTCACTCAAATTCAACAGATTAGGAAACCGACTTAAACGAGAAAGTCTTTGTCATTTTGTAACACTGCTATATTCTATTCTCATCCCTCTTCTTTCCATCTTTTTTTGCTCCCTAAAAATTTTAGGAATCAATATGTTATTCAATGCTCGATGTGTCATTGCGTAGAAGATAGCACACGTGAGGCAGACGGTGCCCCTGCGTTTGACGCTGACTCACAGTGGTTCCCGAACACGCCGCGTGGCGCTCTCCTCTCGCTCTGCGACAGGACCCCCCACCCGGTGACGCGCAGGAGTGGGGGCAGGGATGCTGGACGACCGGCTCTTGAAATGGAAAACCAAAAATTCAAGATTTGTGGAAGATAAATCGGCGCATCCTAAATGTCACACCTGGGGATATCATTGTTGGCCATTTCTATTTAGACGATAGTGTTTTGGACGTCTATTAATTTAGAATCACAATGTTCTGTAAAATACATTACTGTATTACCAAATGCATAACATTTTCATAATTTAAATAACTTGAAGCATGTAATAATGTATTTTATACAACACGTTTCCAAAAAATTGCGTAAAATATTTGCAAGTTTAATTAATGATTTGCAATTCCCTGGATATTACTGGCCGAGCTTTATTGTATTCAGTTAATGAAAATCTGTTATTTATTGAGAGACACTGACTAATCTGAGAAACTGACTAGAAATTAGGGACGCTTGCGAATGGAATTCACATAGAGAGTTTTCATTTCGACGTGATTGAACAATATTCGACCTTGTTTAATGACAAGGTCAGTTTGAGGTTCAGTCGTTTCGAGTAAATGTATGTTAACGTTCATACTCTTCACCTATTCAGACATCTCTAGAAAAAAGCATCTGTTCTCTAGTAAAAAACTGAGTTTTCCCTTCGTGGTCTTTCTGACGCGTCCTTCTGATCGCCACGACAAGCTCTGTTACATTAAGAATAATTGGTTACAATGACGCTGATTGATTTTGACATAACTTCGTAAGCAAATTCAAAACGCATAAATGTTCCCACGAGTAGATGCTTACGGTTGTTCACCTCGCATAAGTTTGGAGGAAGTGTGACATGGAAGATGATACGAAGTGAAAGAACGCTCAAAATTGAGCTTGCACTTTTCCTCATTCAGAGATCAATTTCAAGGATGTTGGAGTGGAGAGAAAGATAGAAAGCGTTTGCGGAAAGGTTATTAAAACGAAGATTATTAAAAGATATCATGAAGGAAAGAGGCGACGCGGGTGAAGCGTGGGCAGAGCTGTGTGGGGTGGAGTGGGGCTGAGTTGCATTGAGTAGAGTGGAGTGGGGCTGAGTTGCATTGAGTAGAGTGGAGTGGGGCTGAGTTGCATTGAGTAGAGTGGAGTGGGGCTGGGTTGCATTGAGTAGAGTGGAGTGGGGCTGAGTTGCATTGAGTAGAGTGGAGTGGGGCTGAGTTGCATTGAGTAGAGTGGAGTGGGGCTGAGTTGCATTGAGTAGAGTGGAGTGGGGCTGAGTTGCATTGAGTAGAGTGGAGTGGGGCTGAGTTGCATTGAGTAGAGTGGAGTGGGGCTGAGTTGCATTGAGTAGAGTGGAGTGGGGCTGAGTTGCATTGAGTAGAGTGGAGTGGGGCTGAGTTGCATTGAGTAGAGTGGAGTGGGGCTGAGTTGCATTGAGTAGAGTGGAGTGGGGCTGAGTTGCATTGAGTAGAGTGGAGTGGGATTGAGTTGCATTGAGTAGAGTGGAGTGGGATTGAGTTGCATTGAGTAGAGTGGAGTGGGATTGAGTTGCATTGAGTAGAGTGGAGTGGGATTGAGTTGCATTGAGTAGAGTGGAGTGGGATTGAGTTGCATTGAGTAGAGTGGAGAGGAGGTGCTGAGATGCATTGATTAGAGTGGAGTGGCACCGAGTTGCATTGGGTAGGGTGAAGTAGAGCCGAGTTCAACGGATGATAATTTCCAATCCGTGTTTTTAAAGAGTAGAGAATTATAGAGGATCGTTGGGAGAGAATAAACTTATTTTTCGGAATGAGCATTGGTGTTCATGCGTTCGTTTTGGCAAATGTTGACTGAGTGAGGAGAAGTGCAGGTTTATTGAGCGGCCGTGTGCGTTGCAGACTGTTGTGCAGCCGTCGTCTGATTGACGGCGCACCGGAAGGAAGGAAGTGAAGCGGTCTGGCCTCCGCCTCGGCTCCGATGGCGCTGCGCCTTTGTTGCGTCTCTTTGAGTACCCCCAACCCCCTCCCCTCCCCTCTCCCCACCTACCTCATCCCATCCCAGCCCTTCCCGCCCCGCCTCGACTCGCGTTTGCTCCCCTCGCTCCGCCCCCCCCGTCCCGTTTAGCTCCGCCTCGCCCTGCCCCGCCTTTCCCCAACCCCTCCTGTCCCATCCCCGCATCGAAACCGAGCGCGCGCGTCGGCTGTGCATTGTTTTCTGAGGGTGGGAAAGGGGCGCAGTTTTGCGTGAGCAAGTGACACGCTGTCCAACATAAGGGCTTCTCCAACCCTTGCTAAGGAGTTTGCCCTTTCTGCTCACCTTCAGCGAAGCGACCAATTCAGTCTTTGGTTTCACGTTATATTGACGAGGGAAAATGCTTCAGTGAACAAAACAGCACTGCTCAAATGCGGGTTATCACCCTGCCTCCTTGAGGACACTTACTTTGAAATTTCAGAAAAATGAGTTTCATGCACATTTCAGACGATTTCACGTTTTAATGTTTTTCACTGAATAATGTAATTTTTACTTTCTCACAACTAATTACGTATTGTAGGGAAATATTGCATTGCTGCGAAAAAACGGCTATTTTTCCATAGAAAAACTCTAATTGCCGGGTTCTGGTCTCAAAAAAGTAGATAAATCTGGATCAAATACATATAGTAAGTTACTTCTTCTAACACGTGATGCAGCCAAAATCAATGGTTTGTGGGTCCTTGATACCAAAAAATTGATTGACAGCAAAAGGTCTGTCTCCCTGTCTTTCGTCAACGCTACCGCCGGCGATGATTTTCTTCAAAATTGATATTGATAAAATTGATAAATCTGAACGAACTCAGTACCCTGTAATAATTATATATATTTTGGAATATTTTGATTTTGGGTGTACTTTAAATGAAGCCTCAACATTTTCAATTTTTTTTCGAAATTCCTCAAACGTCTTGAATAATCATTACCCCGAATAGTGTAAAGAACTTTTCAAAATAGCGCCTATCTCATTTCGTGAAAAGATTTTTCGAAAATTACATATGTTGAAGAATTTTTGGCGTCTTCCATCAATTACACCATCGAAAAATATTTTTCTTAATGAAATCAGTTGTTCAGACAGATATTGAAATAAGGTAATGTACGTATTTTCGAAAATGTTAGTAGTTTCCGCGGAATTTGTTCGCAATTATTTTCACAAAAACGGCACCAATTATTTTCATTCAATTTTCTCGTCGTGATTTCAAAATACAATGCTTAGTTAATAATTTTGAATCGGTAGTCTGTATTATAGAGTGTTACAAAATTGACAGTCAAATATTGACCATTATAGCAAATTTGTACTCAGAACAATATATTTGTTTTGAACTAACAAGGATTTTGTACTACACGAAATGCAATGCAATGAGAGCCAGGTAACAGGAATTACTAGGTAACTGCCTGTCCGTTGTAACAATATTATAAAAATACACGAATGGGGATAGAGAGGGAGAAAAGGTAACTGCACTCACATTACGGTATCTCGTCACTCATTAAAAATACTCGAGAAAAATAATATCAATGAAACTGTTATTAGTACTAAAGTTATTTAAAACCATAATATTGTGATGATCAATGTTTTTACTAAAATATATGGATAACTTATCCATACATTTTACAAAGATGTAATATGAACTCAATGCCTCTTTAAGAAGATATGTAGAGACAAAAACAACTTTGCTACAAAACATGTGTTTTTGAATAATTTTACCACCTAAAAATGAATTTTCTCGATGAGGACTACGATGTAAACTGGATAGTAATGAGAATGTAAATAAGCCCATCAAAAAGCCACCCTGGTATTTCCAAATGCAAAAAGAATAGGGTAATTAAAACGACATTTACATTAATTGCATTTGCAGCTTTCGTTATTCAAAAGTAGTTTAGAAAGCACAGTAACCAGTAACCAGTTACTATGAGACGATGAAGAGGTAAAATATATCTTGTTTCTTTTCCATACCAACTAACAGTTGCGCTGAGATGGCTTACAGAGCTAACATTTAAAACGAAGAACAATCTATCGCAAATTATGTTGTTTATGAAAATTGCAAATATATTTGAAGGAATAGTATGACTTCCTTGAACAATGTTTTACAACTTACAAAGGAATTAATTAATTTAATTAATTAATTAAAACTGTGTAGAAAATGAAGTATTTGACGATATTTATTTCACAGAAATGTATCTCCATATTTACGGCTCATTTTGATTACTTCTCTTCATTATGAGTTACACATAATTGGCAATGTGTATTTTACGGAGTATAAAGAAAGTATTGTAATATTAAAGATCAAAGGGCACGCAATAGCGCCTTTACATATAATAGTTACATATAACTTATTTGGCCGCGTTTCACACGCTTGTTATCACTGAGTTCTGTCAGAGTTTTGTCTAGTTTTTTGCTTGATGTTACATGGTATCTTGGGCACGGATTTTCACATAGACTGCACACGCATTCACTTTCACTGTCCAAAATTGCGAAAAAATTAATGCTCCAAAAGTACAATATTGATGTTAAAGATTTTTATTAAATGGAATCTGTTCTAACATTTATTTATTTATTTATTTATTTATTTATTTATTTATTTATTTATTTATTTATTTATTTATTTATTTATTTATTTATTTATTTATTTATTTATTTATTTATTTATTTATTTATTTATTTATTTATTTATTTATTTATTTATTCTTTAAAAAGATATTTATTTAGCATTATTTAATAATGCTAAATAAATAATTTAATAAATTTAAATTATCTAATTTAAATTTCCTGCCCTTCATTTGCTATTTTTTCCACAAAGTATCGGATTGCAAGGTAGTTCGAAATTCTGAGAATACCGTCTCTATGTTGGGAGATGTTTTTGGCTGTAGGCACCTCAGTTATAATTGTTGAATTTGTTTTCAGGATTTTAGCTTTGAAATAGTTTTCGCATACAACATTCTGCGATTTGTCATGAGTTTTGAAAGTGATGCCTGAGATGTTTTAATATGGGCAGCAACCGCGGTATTATAATATTACATTCCCGTTACTAAGTGCGAGAAAGTTACTACGTGCTGTTGTTTTATTTATCATTCTCTTCAAATTGACATTGTGATCAACGAAGAGCTTTCTGAATGTTTAATGCGCTATTCATTTTAAAGAGCTTTGAAATACACAGGTCTACCATTGAACACTGCCGGGTGTTTGTCTCCACGCCTTTCGGCCTTAAAATTTTAATTCGGCTCGTTGATGCGGGACAAACCATCTGCTTCGCTATAGGGAACCTGTGTTTCACGTGCGCCTTCATCTGGCAGTTTTTTCTTTTCTCGTTGTTCATCTCACCCATCATCTTTAACACCGGGATGAAACATGATTGCTTCAAATTATGATCACAGTAGTAAAGTTTAAATTAAGCACAACATAGAATTTGGTGCAGTCGCAGATTTCCCCCGACGAATGAGTCTAGAACTCTACCCCTACGACGCTTCCCAGGTGTAGTTTGAAGAAATGCGGATCGAGAGAATCGATTCCTTCGCGGGCAATGTTTGAAGTTTAAGATGTGTAATGGCTCAAACAAATTACGAAACCCGAATACCAAATATCGAAGAAGCACTCCAAGCGAACGATCGTAGGAGAAGAAAAGGAGCGGGTTCTCACTAGCATCGCTTTCCGGGCGGAAGCACGTGTCACGAAGTTCGTGGGAAATGCAACAACCAATTGCCCCTTCCTACAAACGGAAGTAAAATCTGTGGTCACGGGGTAAAACGTCTCAAGTCATTTTTTTGCGAAATTGGGTAAAGTATTGAAACTATAAGTTAATTATCTAGTATATTTTATTTTAGTAAAACGCCGGAATCCATGTTCCTCCTTAACGCCAATAAGCGTTGGGCAATATAACTTCATCTGCTTTCTATAGCCAATATAGTAATTTTACCCTTGTTTTCTTCAAACTAAGATTTTGTTACTCAAGAATTTTTACCCCGCGACTACAGAAATCTGGATGTACGAGTAAATAACAGTTTGATGCAAGTACATTGTATGCGTGGTAAAAATCTTTAAGAACATGATAAAAATGTCTTAAACATAGCTTGCAATCTTCCAGCCAGGTTTCAGTTCCTCGAACGGAAACGTTTGTGCCTCCGTAAACTAGTAGACTAAAACATTGTTTCGTGTTTTTCTATAAATGTGTTACAAATATTACTTTCTACAAACTAGTCTAATGCATTTAGTGCTTGCACCAGATTGTCTCTATAACGTTTCACAAGTAAGACAATGAAAAGTAATGTTATGATGTTGAAAGTTGTCCTTACTACCATGAGAGTCTGTTTCCTTAGTGTTAAATGCCTGCTTACTTATCAACTATTCATTCAAACTTGAACTCTTTTAGAGTAATCACTGGTTTTAGTATTGTAAGTTGAATACATCTGAAGATTAGTGTTAAATATTATTCAAAACATTATAAAGATAATTTTGGGTCAAGTTAAAGGTGTGAAATAACTCGTCCAAATTTGGCACCACGATGAAGAAATCAAGACTGCGTGTAAAAAAAACGGCAAAAGAATGTCTAAAAGGCTTAAATGTCCATTGAGAACAAAGGAACGCATACTAAGTATTAAAAGATTCGTATATTATGTCAATCTTATCTTTTGTATTCGTAAATTAAAAAATGACTAGCAATTGAATCACCCCTAGTCTAATAGTTTGGACAGGACTGTAGTTTAATTAGCCGGACGAGCGAGCGGGGCGGAGCGAGGGGGGGGGAGGGGAGGGGAGGGGAGGGCGGCGGAGCCCGATCTGGGCTAGTTCGCGCGGCCGCCGCCTCGCGGGCGCTGCTTTTACGGATCTCCTTTAAACTCCCTCCTCCCCACTCATCCGTCTGCGCTTTGCTATGCTTTTCGTCCCATTTCTGCTTCATTTTGTCCGTCTTGCGACAAGAGAAGCAGTTGCTTTTCTTTTGTGACACATATCGTTACTTCTACGTGTGGCGTTACACAGCTTTGAATGAGTAGGGCAGCGACTGAGCAACGGAATCTTGGTAGGCGATGTGCTTGTGAGAAGTAAATGACGAACGAAATCGTTAATAGAAAGTATTTCCGTTCCGTGGATCGGCGGCGAGGGACAGGTGGAGTGGTGGGTCCGCGCCCTGTGCCCTTGGCCTGTCCTCCGCAAAAATAGCCCGTGGGACCGACCTCCCTCTCCAGGGCGACCCAACGCGGCACCGTCAAAGTCAAAGTACCCGCGTCTCTGTGCGCCGCTAACGACGTTATAAAACCTACTTTTAGACTTCATTACAAAATTAAAACATTCCGTGCAACTACTAATAAATACAAAGGTTTTTTTATACTTTAGTATTATACATTTTTTTTTGTTACTACACATTATTTATAATGTGACATCCAATTCAGCCAATCGCAGAGAGGTAATCAGGGGGGGGGGTAGCGGTAAACCGAGCAGTGCATCACCATTTTTCCCACATATGTCCAATTTCCCCATACATGTCAGCAGTCTCTGCTGATATACAAAAAAATATCGTATGCCACTCGTTTATAATGGTACTTCATTGCGTTCGTACAAACGCGCTCCTAACGTCACTCGTTTCAAAAACCTATACTATGGATGAACCTCATACATTAATTGCTTAATATACTATTATGAACGGGCTATTACTATTATAACGGGCTATACTATTATAAATTGGGCGGAAAATGTTGCCATCGCTACCAGACATTGTCAACACTGCACTTGATCTTTGAACCACGTATTCGCCTGATAAACTGTTTTGTAAGATCCATCTATTACTGATAATGTGTGCGTACTTGACATTCTTTTGACCGTCATTGCAGCATTTTAAGATTGCTGATCATGAAAATTACTGTGTACTCCATTGGGGTACGATGTTGTGGGACTTTCCTATTTTTGTTAAAATCGGTGCAGCTTTCTGAGCGACCATTTGTGACCCGTCGCACTCTGAATGTTCAAAAATTGAAGATGTTTTTATAATTCACATGCAATTTTCCACGTAGCTTGGATAATAGAAACATTCATCTTGAGATTTCCCCTCTAAAATCTCTTGGTGTAGGAATTTTTGAAGTAGGAAGTTATTTCATCATCGCAAGCAAAGAAACAAAGAAGGCAACCTTGACTTCTTGATAGGTTGACTTTTTTATAACTTCTAGAATTTAAAATTGTGTTATAATATGTCGCACTTTTGTTATAAAAGGCCTTGTCGTACTTATCTAATATTCTAAATCGCGCAAACGCTTAAATCACTTGTAATTGATCGTGTTCTTTCTACTTTTGTGTTGCCGCAGGGTTGCGGGGTTATTTTCATTTTATGTGCTCCGTTGCCATGGACACGGCTTGCGCGGATACATGTCTAACTAGCGGTGCTAAAACAGCAAACTTTTGCGCTCGTATTTTAACGCAAAATTACGCGAAAAGTACTCAGATTTTCGAAACTTTGTGCACGATCTTATTTCAAAATATATCTTAAAAGAACATATTTAATTAAGGGGGAAAATCCCTATCTAAATTATTTCCACAATTTTTGAAAAATCTGTGTTTTAAACGTACATGAGGCCGGCACCATTCTCTTAAATGTCCATCACACTATCCAACAACAAAATTTAATCAAAAACGATGGAGCAATTTTTTAAACATTTTAAAAATTACCCAGGGACTTCATGTAAAGTATCCTTCAAAATTAAAATATCAGTTTCAAGGAGCTATTACATCAGCCAGATCGATTGAGGAATATCAATTTTAGAGAAAATAGGCTAAATGGTTTAACCGCTAGCCTTGTTCACAGACGGACGGACGGACGGACAGACAGACAGGCGTTTTGCCGTCATTATATTTTTCGGCATGAAGGACCCACAAAATATGGATTCTGGCTACACCACGTGTTAGAGGATTTTTTCTGAATTCAACATTTGGATTTAGCCACTTTTTCGTTACCAGGGCACTCTAATAAGAATTTCTTACCGGAAATTCGCCGTTTTTCGCGCAGTATTACATAACTTTCTCTCTACTCCGCAGCGAGAAAGTAAAGGGGGCGATCCGTCTTGCAATTGCCTGGCGGTAATTTTATTCGCGCCGGCGCGGCCGCGCCGTGATTTGTGCCGCTGTCCTGACTGACCCTTGCCTCCCCCCCCACACGTCACGAATGACAAATCGCTGCGACCGCGGCCCCCGAGCCACAGCGCTGCCTCACGGCCAACGACGCTACGACTGTGGAGCGCGCGAGATGGATTCACCATTAGGAATTAAGCGGCCTCAGAATAACTACTCTCGTCCCTTGATTCTACGGTTGCGCTGTGTCGGATTTCAAAAGCAGCAGACGAAATATGAAATCTTACATTACAAATGCGTAACTTACTGCATCCCAAGGTAGATTGTACAAATACTTTACACTATCTGATTGGGTACTGTATTTGATTAACTAGTGATGCCACAACAGCAACATACTTTCTCGCGTTATTTGTTATGTCTACGTAATAAGAATTATAATACTACATGAATCTACAAAACTGTTTTCAACCATCAATGTTTTTCTCCGCGCGAAGATTCGAACTCAAGTCTACGGAGTTCACTAGCCACTCGCTGTACCTCTACCCCACGCACACACTCGACCTTGATCTTGTACAATATAGCTACGTAATAAGTTTCACTGAGCTACGTAATGAGTTTCATAATATATTTCACTGAGAGTGAAATATATTTTCTGAATCGTTGGCAAACTAAGTTGTTACAATTTGCATTGTCCAACCACCATGAACCAAACTTCAATAGTGCTATTTATATTACACTCCATATACGCTTGTAAACGAGAAAGTAAAATTCAGATGCAGTAGTTGACGTATTGTTGCGCCCCAAGTTACAATTTTTTTGTTGTGTAGATATTTATATACAAATGAAGACAACCGATAAAATAACCGACGAGCCTATTCCTGTTCCAATAGATACGTGTAACAAAATGTCAACTTTAATGACAAACTGTATTTTAGCAAATGACAAGAACTATACAGATTCCGTGCTGCACACAGTATTTGAAAAGTCTTGGACACTGTACAAAGATAGTCGAGCCCAATTCGTTTCTCCTAGGAGCCGAGAGAGAACCTCATTGTCTTCAACATGCTTTATTTGTAGTGGTTGATCTTGACATTTATTTGTATCTTTTGACGGTAACCCTCTCGCACTTCGCTTGTGTTTCGGTCTTGATTGTAAGTAGAGCCCTGAAATTTGGCACACTGCCTTTTCATAATTGTTACGATTTTACGAGTTTTAACAATGGTATCTTCTAATTGCATTTTGGAGTTGTTTTAGTATATTATCATTTTGATTTTGATTGGCCTTTTTTTACCTATTTTTGCTGGGCTGTTTTTTGGCTTTTCGTCGTATTCTGCTATCTTTCCTCCTAGCACCCATCTCGGTCAACGGAACAGTATCTGCAAAAGTAGGCACTGTCGACAACACGAAAGCACTGTCAATTTTGTCTTTCTGTGGAAACGGAGGCTCCAGGGACAGGTAGTGTTAAAAATCTTAAGAAAAAGTTGTAAAGTTTTTTGATTGATGTAAACAGGTTTGTACGATTACAAGGAATCGCATACTAATTTTGAGAATGGACTCCGATCCCTTTTAAGAACAGAGCTCTCTGGATATAATATACCTTTCTCAGTGGTGGCGATTACACAAATACGAAGAACAAAATATAATTACATTTTCTCTTATGGCATTCCAAGATTCCAAGGGAGTCCACAATAGCATTTTGAAGAGATAGCGTCGCGAGTACAAAAAATTCGTAGTCATCATACCGGATGGTCATGTGGAATCAAAATTACAAAAAGTCTTCAAATTTCTTTACACGTAAGTGCTAAGGTTAATTTTAGAGTTAGAAGAAAAAATATGAATCTTATTAATTATTTTTTACAATAATCCTTTAAATGTGCTTTTACGTTGTCTACATGCCTTCTTGCACCTGAGCTTTGGACGGAATAAATGCACTTTTAGGTAAAATAAATGCCTGAACTTCCGGGCTGTAATTATAAGCATCCACTGGCAAGGGAATGGCCCCCATTCACCTCCATTGCAAAATCCGTCAACTTGTAAGAACTCGTGGACTTTACCATGAGCATTTTCACTTTCCACCCGCAGTTCTTCTCCATCATTTCAGGCAGTAGTTCATTGGCGCGGCAGTCGCCTGCAGGACCGCTTCTGCTAATGTGTGTGGCCTTTGGCGCGCCATTAAGCGCCCCCGCCGCAGCAGCTCTGGCGCGCTCCGCTCGAGCGAGGGGCGAAATACAGCAGCAACCCCCTACCCCTCCCGCGTCGCTTTCTTTGGCCGGCGCTCAGGAAACGCGATTGCGGAGGCACCGAGCAAGAGGTCAACGCAAACGGCGCTCCGCCCCGCCCCGCCCCGCCCCACAACCGTCCTGCCCCACAACCGTCCTGCCCCGCCCCACAACCGTCCTGCCCCGCCCCATACCGTTCCGCCCCGCCCCACACCGCCCCGCCCCGCCCCACACCGCCCCGCCCCGCCCCACACCGCCCCGCCCCACTCCGCTCCGACCCACTCCGCCCCGTTCTGCCCCGCCCCGCCCCGTCCCACCCCACCCCACCCCACCCCACCCCACCCCACTCCGCCCCACACTCCCTGCCCCATACCGTCCCACACCACCCCACACCGCCCCGCCCCACCCCGCCACGCTTCGCACCGCTCCGTCTCGTTCCGCCCCGTTCCGGCCTGTCCCGCCCTGTCCCACCCCACCCCTTACCGCCCCGCCCCGCCCCGCCCCGACCCCGCCACACCCCACCACACCCCACCCCACCCCGCCCCGCCACGCCACGCTTCGCTCCGCTCCGCCTCGTTCCGCCCTGTCCCGGCCTGCCCCGCCCCGCCTCGCACCGCACCGCCCCGCCACGCTCCGCTCGGCCCAGCCCCTCCCCACCTCGCCTCGCCTCGCCTCGCCGCAGGGAGAGAGCCCTTAGATAAAGGAGGCGAGAAACGGAGTCCATAAATTCCCCCTGTCGATAGTTTCTGTCGTCCTTCTCCATTCGAACACACAACAGGGGTGCCAGCCTCTCACCCTCTCCAGACCACGCTGGGCACTTGTACAACCCTTTCACATACAACTTTTATATTTACATATTTGTAACTTCGAACGAAATACGAGGTAGTGTCAAGAAGTTTCCGGAATTTCTCAAAATGTTTTTATTTATTAAAGGTGCAATAAATTAACTTAATTTACCTTCAAAATACTCTTCTCCTGCATTTATTTAAACACTTTCCCCATCGTTCGTATAATTATTAAAGCAATCCTGAAAGCCATTTCTCGATAGCTTCGTAAGCCGCCTGGTCGCATTATCCATCGCCTCTTCAGAATTAGCGAAACGTTGCCCTTTCGTTTTCATTTTTAGCTGGGGGAACCGGCAGAAATCGTTCGGTGCGACGACGGGTGAGTAAGAGGGTAGACGGATGAGTAGGGTAACGTTATGCTTGGTGAGGTTATTGTTCACCAGCAATGACCTATGGGCTAGAGCATTGTCATAAAGTAGATACCAATGTTTTCCTTCTTATTTTATGGACATTTTCTCCTGATTTCATCTCGCAGGCGGCGGCGAAAAACTTGCATGTTAAGTTCTTTGTTGACATTTTGATCGTCTGAAATGGACATTTCGTCTATGGCCATTCTTCCGTTTACACGGATGATAGGACAAACATGCTCGATGTGACGGAAGTGGACGGGCGGCCGCCACGTGGGTTACCTTCACGGAAACTCTTGCGACCTCTCGTGCACTTGCGACTTTCTGATCCTCATCTCGACGGCTATCGTCAAGATCTCAATAGTTTCGGATGGTCATTTGTTCAGTCGAACAAAAAAATCTGACGTTCCCACGCTGCTCGAGAGCCATCGTTGTAAAATACAACGAAACCAAAAACTGTCGCGATGTTTCATGCACGTAACAGCTCACTGACGAGTCAACAAACGCATCCTGGCAGCTCAGCTGTTTCCCAGGGAGTGCTTCCAACGTCAACAGTTGAAATTCCTGACTGAAGCTCGTTTGGCAAAGCTGTAGGTGGCAATTCCCGGAACTTTTTGATTCGCTTTCTTATTATATTAATTTTATTTGTGGTCTTCTGTTTAAAATTCGTGTCATTTAAGGATGAAAATTGGCTTTAGTGGCAAAATCGATAGATATAATTTCACACACACCTTTTATACTTTTGTAAAAAAATGTACTTCAAAATATACTGCTCATTGTCTACGTTGCCGCGGAAATATTTTCATGTCTTTAGATCATCGATTTAAAAATGTTTAGGTAAAGAAAATATTTTCTTCTCTATGGAAAATAAAGTCTTCTAACGAAAGTTAGGTTCTATACTCGTTTTCTGAGGGAAAGAGAAAGAAAGGAGAGAAGAGAAAGGGTAAGACACTCCTCCGTTCGGAATTTGGTGAGTTATTTAAAGTACACCATCGAAGCTGCTGTGTAGAAAGTGTGTGTATTATTTCGTAAAAACATTCTTCTTTCCTACAGTGTTTCATATCTGACCTTAGCACGTAGGGACAATAAAATAAATAGAGGCTAGAGATAATTTTATCACCGAAATTCTCTTGGGAAAATTTGCTGTTTTTAATTTGTAGGGCAGAGGAAGAAGATTGCAAACATGTATTGCAGGGCTGTGTGGACAAAGGGGAAGAAAATCATGGACGAGAGTGGGGAGTGCAAGAGACGATTCAGAGCATTTTAGTAGGATCGGAAAAGGGAGTTGAGCGAGAAGAGAACGGTGGAAGAGGGATGTGATGAATTCGATGCAAAAGCGAACCCAGCTGGGATGTTCGCTGGGACGTTATCACGTTTTCTTGCTTGTGGGATCGATCGGCGCCTGCGATGGTGCTGCCCCTGGGGGCCGCGGGGGGCGTTAGTATTCGCGCCGCGTGTGCCAATTTCGGGTGAGGGTCGAGAGGGCGCCGGGCTGCCCGCGGGTGAGGGATTGGCCCGGCGGGGGACGTGCGCTGGGCAGAGCGAGATCGCTTCGCGTGCCCCTTCCTGATCTCGTTCGTTCCATCGTATTCATCACTTCACTCTTTCGGCTCTTTTCATTCGTCCCCACCAGAAACTGGGAGGGATTGTTATGGGTTCTCACATTCCTTCACCTCTGACAGATTTTCAAATGAATAGTCACTCTCTCACAGCTTGAATAAATCGGCTGATTGTCACTTCCATAAAATTAATAAATGATTAACATTATCTTCGATGTAACCTAAAAGGAGGCCCTGGCTAAAGAGATTAGGACACTAGTACGAGAAAGTATGTAACATTAGTTTTTCGTACCGTACATTAGTTTACCGTCATTAGTTTTTCCTTTTCAGAGTCATCAGAATCAATGTGTGCAATGTCAATTATGTTATGAAGGTTTTTACGTCCGTTATATGAAATGCAAATGTAAAACGCTCGCTCTTCGACGTTACTAAGTATACGTGTGGTATAAATGAATATTAAATCTCAGAAGTTTAATGCGAATATTTGCTCCGTGAGGTACTTTGAAAAACTGTTTAAAAAATACATCCCCGGAAGCTAGCCCGTTGAATGGAAATGACGAGCCTTGATAATATGCCAGTGCATTATCTCTGTCTTGTCATGAATAAGATGAACTTTGCTATCTGCACTCTTACTTGCAATCTGCAATAAACTAGCAGTTCTTCGCGGCACTACTTTGTGGTAAATGCAACCCGCATTGCTTGTGTGTTGCAAGGGCTTCCTTCCGCTGTTGATACAGGCGTATGACACCGACCACTGACACTAGCAACTCACGCGAATTGGAAATGAAAAGTGTTCATCTGCGATCCATGTTTTGATGGCTCTCTTTCATCTTGATGTAACTCTCATTCGAGTTTATTACGAATTTCATGTGAAGCGGTCTGAAAATGAATTTTTAAATTTAAATGTAAACAATCGTTTAAATATTATCTCTTAAGAGTTTTATAATGTTTGTTGCTTAATCATTCACAATATAGGCTCACAAATAATATTTATTATAAATGTTAACCGTGAAATTTTCACAATGTTTTTTTTTCTTCCGCCAAATCACTGGCAAAAACGAGTCATTAGTGTCGAATCAATCACATTAAATATTAAACAGATGATTAATACGTAATGAAATGTTTAAAGATTAAAATGTAATAAAATGAAATAAACTGGCACTGCTACATACTAGCACAGGCTTTCTCGTACTAGTTAGTTTCGTACAATCTTTAATCTGGTTTAGATTTTCGGTTTTATTCCATCATCCTTCTAGCTGCTCATTATTGAGACGTAAAATATAGTATTTCACACGTTAATTTTTTTCGGTTCCCTAATAAGGGAATTGAAACATTAAAAAATATATTATAAAAGAGTAAAATATAGTTATATTTGTCATTGAGTAATTAAGACCCGTTTGCGAGAAAATGTTTGAACGTTTTGGAAATAGCGTAATATTGAGATTATTATCACAGATTATTTCTAGATATAGAAAACCTTTATAAGAACTGATTTGAGGCACTTGAACTCATGAATCTAATAATCTATAAAAAACTGTGCTTTAAATATTATAGACAGGCGGGGTTAAAAATGTCATTTGTGTATTTTTTTAATAATCTGAAAAAGATTTCTCGAAATCCCATTGATGTCACTCGGTGCAATTAACACTATCTGTAAAAATGTTTAAGAAAGAAATTTGGATCGTTTTTCGTAGTATGGACTCGGTTTTGGACTATAGTTTCCCATTCGTAGAATGTAGTAATAGCAATCGCGGGTCTACGGGGAAGGAAATAAGGGATGTAAGTCTCCTCCCAGGAATTATTTTTTTTCGGTAATTTTTACTTTTAACTATTCACGAAACTTTTAAGAAAAACTATTTTTGGATAATTATTAAAAGGAATAAAATTGAATGGCAGCATGAGCTGAGTTAAGCTTGCGTACTTATATATATATATATATATATATATATATATATATATATATATATATATATATATATATATATATATATATATATTACCTCTCCAAAATTCGTTTCTGGGTCCACCACTGCAATGATGTAGTCTAGAAATTTTTAGGTAAAACAAATTCACAGTAAGAGTCAAACATTAAAGAGACATTTTTCTAGCTCTAAAGCTAGAACTCAAATATTTATAAATATAAAAAAGGAAGAACATAGTATAGTACGGAAGCAAAAGATTGCAAACGTAGAGTTGCGCTGCGCGGGGGGGGGGGGGCGGAATGAAATCTTCGAGGCAGAAATGAGACGCGACTGCGCCGCAGGCTCTTTCGCTGGCGGGCGCTGGACCTTCAGCTCCCACGCGATCACTTCACGTTCTCACACTTCTGGCGTTTAGAACTACCAGTGCAACGTCACATACTTTCTCGCATTATTGAAAACTGTTACCTAATTTTATGATATCGCAATTTCTATCCTACTTACACTTCCTCCAATACTCGTATAGGAGGTATATCCATTACTTGTATGCACGTATATAAGATTTGCATAGATAAAAAGCAGTAAAGAACGAATAAAGTATAGCGGAAATCACTTTATCTGTGAGTTTTAAATAGTGTTTTTCCATTCCATAAATGTTTCGTTGTGGCGAGTCTTTACGTGCTCTTTACGCATCTGTCCTTGTGACCTCTAAAATGTTTATGATTCCATTTTTTTACTTTCGCGAAAATGAGCGCCACCACCGCTTCTAGACCACTCCGTTTGATGGATTGCCCACTCTTATTCGTTACATTTCCAGCTCCGTAATTTTGGATGCGGAAGTCCCTTCAGGTCACCTGAGCTTATTGGGGGAATTCAAGTTCTCGTATTTACAACTTGAAACAGTCGTTCCAAATTGTTTGATATTTGATTTTCAAGTGTATGCATTCACTTCTTTTACATCCTATTTGTCTTTAAAACAGAGATGAATATTTTTAAGTTTCCTTGCAAAAAGTCTTTCTCCTAGCATATTGCATTCTGTGACAATGAATAAATCAAATGAAAACCGGTAATCTTGGACATATTTTAATTGTTGTGTTTATTCCATTCCTTTTAATTATCTTTTTTCTGTTTTGCGAACCCTTCGTAAGGTTAGCTGCCAGTTTGCACATACTTGTTTGGCCATTGCAATTGCAATTGCAATTGCAAGAATGCAATACGGTCTGCATGTCCTCTGAGTGCTGTAAGATTTTGCAGTGTCGGATCTCTGGAAGGTCTCTCGCGACCAGACGGGGACTGTTTTATTCATAAAAGTGCAACCGAAATATGTTTGGAGTTTGTGAACCCTTCACCTCCAACTTCCCCGGAGCGCAATTCCTGTTCGCCCTTTGTGTCGCTGTCATCGCTGGGATTCTTCCGTCGCCTCCGTCACATCGACCGCCCCAGGGGTGGGCGGGGTGGGTGGGGTGGAAACAACAAAACAAAGGGAAAATGCGCGGCAGAAGGTGGCCGTCGTTTTTATTGCATCGCTGGACCCCGAAACGTTGGGCTTTGCTGGCGCACGTGGTTTTTATAGTCGAGTCTCCCCGCGGCCCCGCCCCCGCCTCGCCCCCGCCTTCCCCTCCCCACGGCCCCGCCCCCGCCTCACTCTCCCCCCGCCCCGCCTCCCCCGCGCTGCCTCGCCACCGCCCAGGTTCTGCCGCACCCCTCCCTGCTTATCCCCCGCCTATCCCAACCCCGCTTCACCTCGCCTCGCTGTCCCGCTTTGCCCCGCCCCCTATCCCTGCCACTTACAGCCTCGCCCCGCTCTTCCCGCCTCGTCCCACATCGCTCTGTCTCGCTCTCGCCTCGCCCTCGCCTCCACCCCTCCCCACATCTCTACGTGTCTCCCCCCCCCTGATCCGCCTCACCCCCTCCCCACTTCACTCCCACCCGATCCCCACCCGCTCCGCTTTGCCCCCACCCCGCCTCACCTCACCTCACCTCGCCTCGCCTCGCCCCTTCCCCGCCCTGCCCCACTGCGGCAATGCCATTTCGCTACGTCCTCTCAGCCCCACTCGCCCTCGCTGCTATTTAGCTCATCTCTCTCTTAGAAGCGGCGCTCGTCCCGCGTTGGCCTCTTCAAATGCGAAGGCCACGTCGTCAAATGAGACCGTGCGAGCAAGATGTGTCTAACTGGACTGATGCTAAATGGCACTTAGATCGCTCTTGGTGGACTGTAATTAGTCTAATAATGGTCTTGAATGTACCTCATTCATTTTTTCCTTTCTTCCTTTCCTGTTTAATCTTCATGAACCCACGACTCGCCCATGACTCGCAAACTCTTTGGCCTCCGTCTTAGCCTATCATTTCGTTCCAACCTCCATCGTAGGAACCGACACCTGAGCGTTGTCATCACGGACCCCTCACGACATCACTGTTCATCACAAGGAGCGTGTTCTCAGCCCCAGTGTTTGTTACGACCTCAATCATTAAAGGAGAGTCATTATGCAGTGTCAAATAATTCATCGTATACGATACGAACCCATTCAACTTTCTCGCCTTACTATGTACTCACGTACTAAAGAGAACTTATAGTTATAATAAGTCGGAGATTTTTAATTAGAAAAACTAGTTTTGAGGGACACTTGTATCGAGAAAACTATATATATTGTTCGAGTATGTAATAAATAATTTTTTGTATACCAGCATTACAAACGATATTTTTTGCTCTCCTAAATTGTTCATAATCGGGCATTTTATGGCACAAATGATGACGTACTAGCGTTTTACTGCACGAATGATTGCGTCATCACACATTCAACCAATCGCAGCGAGAGACTACAGCCGACCATCGTTTACTCGCACAATGTCAAATACTCGAGACGGAGAAAGTTGTTTTGCAAAATTAAGTTTGATTCTCTTATAAATTTATAATGATGTTATAGAAAAAATAGGTATGCAACTCATTTATAACGTTGCTTTATTGCATTCTTACAAATTTGAAAACTCGCTCGTTTTCAAAACGTATACTCGTACAATAAAGCTTAACATTATAAACTAATTTAATAAACTACTTTTCCCTAACACGTTGCGTAGACAGAATAAACATTTTGTGGGACCGTAATATCCAAAAATCGGTTAGCGGCGAAACGCCTGTCTGTCTATATCTTATATTTATATCTAGTTATTTTTGTTATTTAGCTTTTTGCTATTTATTTATTGTATTATCAGAACGGAAGAAGAGGTTCATCGCAAGAAGCTTTGCCGTCGCGAGTGACCTTAGGTGATAGACGAAAATGGTTTCTCCCCCCTCCCCCTCAACCCAGTCGGCAACGCCGCCGTGACCACGGGGACGCAGTGCGGGCGAAAACGACTGTCTATTTCCAGCCGCGCGCTGGGGGAAGCGTTTTGTTCAAAGGGCCTTGCGTACTCCAGGACCTTTAAACTTTTAGGGCAAAGTTCGCGCGGGGGAATTGTTGCTCTGCGAAGGGCACTGTGCTCTTTCAACTGCCGCTTGCTCGTTTGCGCTCTGTCGGACACAAGCCGAAGCTTAGTGTTCGGGAAACTTCGTGAATAAATTCCGGGGAGCCTGAAAGTTTGCTGCGGTTAACGATAGCTTCGTAGAAAGAAATTTGGAGTGTCGTTTGATAAGATGTGTATTGATGCAAAGATTCTGCAAGGCTTTAGCCCCAGGCTTCGCTCTATTGTTTCGATGGTTAGCGTACCTAAAATTTCAGTGACTGGAAGGGACATGCTTATCACAGGTTTATTACGGTTTTTAAAAAAGGGCATTTCACGAGAAGCAGTGAACCTAACGTGCGCACTTCACACTATCTCCCCTGAATAAGATGTTAATAATTTATCCAATAAAGGTTTGGTCTTTTATTTTTCCCTTTTCTTTGAAACAACTGCTCGTCTGCTGTTGACGAACAATTGGTTGCTGAGGCGCCAGAGTTTATTGTGTCCCAGATTTTTATGGTATTCTTGGTGGTCTGAAACCTCTGAAATTATAAACTTAATTTTATGAATTATTTTTCTTAACATGCAGTCGTATTCCTATTAAAAGGTATTATTTATAACTGAGGAAGATAAGATTATTCAGATAAACATTAATATTACTTTTCCGTGTTTATAGAAAACTAGTCAGCATTTCTTCGAGAAGGATTAAAAATTCCTATCAGGATTTTCCCGCGTAAATTTTATTTATCTTTCACAGAAGTTTGACTATGAAGTCGAGCGATGACTTCATGTGTAGTCGTGAAAGTAAGTTAAAGTAAGTTTAAGTAGCCGGTATTATATTATCCACAATGGATTAAATCTCCGAAAATTGTGTTACTTATACTTAGTGTATTTATTTTTCTGGCCTATAATTGAATACTAAAAGAGAGCTCTTATATTTGTGAATAATACAGTAAACTATCTTTCATTTAAGATAAAAATGTAAAAATAACGTTGATATAAAAAAACACAATGTTTCACTCTTTCACAAATACCGCCCTTCTGCGGTGCACAGCATGCACTTGGGTTGGCCAGCCTGACTGACACAAAGTTGAGCGCTGTCGCCATTCAATGAGTGCTAATTGGAGCCAGTTATCTCAACATTATAGCTGTATGCACATGAGCAGTGTTTGAAAGTCCTGAAAATTGTGACGATCTTTTTTTCGTGATGAAGGTCTACCTACACACATTCTCACGAATTAAATGTTATCTTGTGTTGATAGTGATGATTGCAATATTCTGTGTTAACGAAAATGCTGAAATATTGTGTAGCTTTCGATTGTAAAAAATGCCAATAAACTGTAAACTAGATGTGAATATAATTAGACGAGATATTATTTGGTAGCCATTACTTTAATCATATTTTTTTAGGTTTTAGAATTTTTAGAACTATTGTTTATTGTAAGTTGATCTAAGGAGGTTATTAAAAATACGCACTCCTCTGAGTGAGTATTAAAAACAGTCTCCAATGAAATTCTGAGTTTTGTTAAAGTATTGTAAGCAGATTGCAAATTGAAGGCATTAAATATATGTTACTTTCAACAATTCATTAAGTTTTAGTGACCATAAAAGATAATAAATGAAAAAAATTAAAATGAGACGCTAATTCGTGCCATTTGCTTCTGAGAGAACTAGGGCAGAATCATCATGGCGGCCTGTCACGATTTGTGAGCTCAGAGTGTTACCTCCAGTCTACACTAGAGCTCGCTCACTTTTCGCTATTGTTTCAATTTTATTGCTTGGTGGAATAACGCTGAGACAGGTGGCTTTACCGTGGTCGCAGGGGTGCATGGATGTTCGTGTTATCCCCCTCCTGCGCGTCGAGGTGAGGAGAAGGGGAGGGAAAGTATCACAACGTATCCGTGCGCTCACCTATTTTTCTTCATTATATATATATATATATATATATATATATATATATATATATATATATATATATATATATATATATATATAAAAATTCCTAATTTAGAAAAAGGTTCCGTCTGTTCGTCGGCATGTCTGCAAACAACGCTAGCAACTAAACCGTTCAACAGATTTTCTCCAAAATTGATATTCCCCGATCTATTTCATATTATTTTCAATTAATGCAAATATTTTTCTCACAAAGAGAAAACATTATAGTAAGAAGAGAATATTGAAAAAATAACTTACTGTATGTTGACCCTTCAGAGTTTAATATTTTTGAATTGTATAATGAATTACAGGATCACTCCACGTGAAATAAACCATACATTCAACCTGGAGACATCTGTTCTAATTATTGTTTATTATTTAGAAAGAGTGTTTTGAGTTATTGAGGCTTAAAATGGGGAAAACTCCTAATTTATATTTCCCAATTTCTCAGAAGAGTCCACACAGAGAAATAAAAAAAACCCCTGTATATTGCAATGTAACTTGCTTTTTAATAATATTATAACAATTGACAAAGAAATTCAAGTAAAAGGTTGAAAATTTAACTTTATTGGGTAGTTTTGACACGAAGTTAACCAATAATTAACGTTTAATTACTAACTGAATAAGTAAAAATCATGGTTATATTTAAATCAAATGGATTTTTACGTTTCTATAAATACACTGCAGTCAATAAAATAAACTGCCATACTCACGAAATCACGTACTTGTGTCTACTTTCTGCTCACAAAACACGTGAGAGTACGAAAAACAATGAAATGTTGGTATATCTAAATCTGCCAACAGTGAAATATAGTTTCAATTGTAACTTATCTATCTACTTCTGACAGAGCTTACTTTGTGGAAGTTCAGTCAATGAATTCGATTTGTTCGAAAATCAACTTCAGCTCTCAAAGTAATCTTACGAAAGATGCGATTCAAGTCATGTTCATGAATACGTCCCTCACTTGTATTGTGTGTTCATGAATACATAAAAGTTCCTATGCCAAAAACAAATCTAATTTTGTGAACATTTTATTTAGGAATATACAAATTTATGTTTTATTTGAACCAAAATAATTATTGAAAGCGTCAATAGTAATGAAAATGTATCCTTTTGTAGTATCATTTTTGTGAAGTTGGAAAAGAGTGATATAATATCGGTATTTTTTGTGAATTACATATTAAATTAAAAACAAACGTTATCTCTGAATCACAGAAGTCTGCATTCACACAAAATGCACTTATAGGTTATACTATAAAATCATATAATTTCTGTTTGTTTAACTGTGTCTTGTGGACCATTGGAAATTAGAATAATCATAGAGCACATCGTTAAAACTTTTATGCACCAAGGGCGTTATAAAGATTCTAATGATCGAGCGGCGACAAAAGTCGCGGGAGCCTTTGCCCAATGACTTTATTTATGCATATATACTTATTTTGTAATTAAGTAGACGCTAACTTGATTAGGTGTGGCATTCCCTCCGTAAGAGAACATGTAACAACATTCACTGTTTTCATATTGCCCTCGTCACAATTCGGTAAGTTATGCAGTGAACATCAATCTCCGTGTCGAAGGCAATAAAATGCAATAACGTTTCAGTAAAAAATGAATATAATTTTTCATAAACTTCCGGTCTTAATGAGAAGCATTCGAATATAATTTAAAACAGCTGTGATGCCATTTTGTAAACTGACATTTCGAATTTTTTCCAATTTTAGTAAGCAGAGAGTTCGTCGAAAATAGGACCAGCACCACTTTTTTAACATTCTCTCCTACATATGAAAAAATATTTAAAGAAAAAATGTTGGGCTGTTTCAGAGAAAATAATTGTTTAAAGTTAAAAATAGCCCATAGTTCAATCAACAAATACTCATACACTGTTTTTTATTTATTTATTTATTTATTTATTTATTTATTTATTTATTTTTTGCAAATGGCAACACTCAGAAAGAATGGTCGGAATTACTTAAAATTCGGGGAATATGTAGAATTGTGTATCCATAAGAACTGATTAAATTTGCATAGAGATGGCGTTCACGTTAGCCTAGGAGCGTCCTTCTTTGTGTGAAAGTCAGATCAGTGTTACGCCACCCTCAGCCGATATAGAGCCGTCAAACGACGTGGGAAAGTGCAAGTGCCGAAATGCCTCGTCGATGCCAAAGGGCGCACTATCAGCATCTGAATGAGTTCGTACAGGGTAGAATCATCGGTCTCCGGGAAGCGAGTTTGTCGAATCGTGACGCTACGACAGTGATTCGAGTGTAGAACCAATGGATAGAGGAGGGTCTTGCACAGCGACTAACGGGTACTGGACCACACAATGAGACCACAGCGTGAGATGACCGCCATCTTGTTCGCATCGCTGTAACCGACAGGACAGCGTCGTCCACAGTATTGGCTCGACTATACCACTGCATCGGATTCCATTGACCAAAAACCACCAACGCCTCAGATAGCAATGAGCAAGTAAACGTATTCACTGGTGTGCTGAGTGGCATAATATAGTTTTTTCGGACGAATCCCACTTCAATTTGTACTACAGTGATGGTCCTGTACGTGTTCGACGCTACCGCGGTGATCGCAATCTGCTAGCTAGCATTCTTCCGCGTCATTGCGGATGAACGCCTACTGGGATTCTTTGGGGCGCCATTGGCGCCATGTGCGATCTCGCCTCATACGAATTGAACAATCTGAACAGCAATTGATACATCAGGGAGGATTTAGACCCTGAAATACTGCCCCTCCCGCAAGCAGCTCCGCATACTAAATTTCAGCAGACAAATGCCCGACCACAAGTGGCGAGGAATGTGGTTTGTGCGAAGACCGCCGAGTAATTCTGCGTCCCTAGTCTGCACGTGCGCCTGGCATGTCGCCCGTCGGAAGTGCCTTGGATATGATCGATCGGCAATTTGATCTTTCTGGTCCTCATGCAGCCACTGTCGATGCTTTGTGGTCACGCATAGAGTCCCCAGCAGCATGTACAGGCTGTCTTTCAATCCATGCAACGACGTCTAGAGGCTCTGATTGAGCGCATGGCGACTTAACTCCGTATTAAATACTCAAGATCAAAATGCAGGTACAGTTGTGTAATTCTGATTATTTGTATATTGTGATATTCCTAATCTGTGGAATAAATTTCATTTTATTAGTATTTCTCCTTCTTAGTGTTACCATATTCACAAACATCTGAGTATTTTCGAAAAATTGAACATGAATTGAAATTGAAAAATTGACCTCATTTTAAAATATATTCTGATGAATACCTTTCATTAAGACAACAATAACTTAATAATTGTTGTTGTAAGAAGGCGCCGAAATCATTTTGAGTGTATGCAATTTTCAAAAAATTACATATTCGAAGGAAAATGTGACCTATAGCATTCTCCTAAACATTCTTTCCGCTAGCCGAGGTGAAAATTTAATCAAAATAATTTGGTGCCCTTTTGGAGGAAAATAGTTTTTAAAAAAAAATTTTGCTTCTATTTCACATACAATTACGCGAAAACCATTAAATTTTTCGAAAAATTGTGCCTGATCCTATTGATCAAAATCTGTCTTCAAAGAACAGATTTCATTCGGGAAAAAGATCTTCATCTTCTATATTTTTGTTGTAGGAAGACGCCGAAAAAAATTACACTTTTTACGCATTTTTCAAAAAATCAGTGATTTCAACGAAAATTAGTCATGTATCAATATGTTAAGCGTCCTTTACGTTATCCGACAACAAAATTTATATATGAACACCTAGGTATATGGGAAAGTGGAAACATTGGTTAATTTTACACCGTGTCATTTTTATTAGTAAATGTTCCTTTCTGCGTTGAAGTCAGGTGGCCATTATTTTCGGAAGTACAATTGACATCGCTTTTGTTTAGAGAAGACTATAAATTCTTTGTTTGGTGATGTGTAAACAGCTGACATCACTTATAGTACCTGCTTGGGCCGTCAAGCGCTTTTGAGCGGCCCGGCGCCGCACCCTGTTGCATGGAACTGCGTGCAACAGATTTGTTTCCGCATAAATATTTGAGTAGGTTTTTATATTCCGAGAGGGACGTGCAGTTTTTCAGTCTCTTCTCATTAAGCACATATGATTAATTTTCATTAGCGTTCCATTATTTTTATAGGAAATGTAAAGCAGAAAATGACAAAGCACTAAATCATAATTAATGTGTTGAAACGAGCAGGAATATTAAGCAAATGTGCAACAGACCGAGTTCAACAGATTTTTACCGCACGTTTAATTAGTGAAATGGAACGCTATTGTGGGGGAAGGGAGATGTGTAGCAAACAATGAAAGTAGGAATAAATTAGAAAAAATAGAGTAAATATTAATTAGTAGAAAATGTTCCGTTAATTAGTAGAGATGTAGACTAGATGTAGACAAATGATGTGTGGCTAGCTACGTTCTCGGGGGCTTTGGTACAGCAATTCAAATGAGTTGAGCCCCTTACTCCCGTAGACAAATGTGAATCTTGATTGATAGGTTATTTCGTGTTTCGGCCACAGCTAAGGCCATTAGTCCCATAAGTATAGTGCATGTTTGTATCACGGTGTTCTTAACCCGCATGATGAGATCTGACGCTGACGTACATGTAGGTTTTTCCCGTCCAGGTATCTCCCACTAGCGGTGCACCACCCCAGCCGGGCAAGCTCTAAGCTCCGGCTGTGTCTCCCGGCATGTGTGGTAGTGTAGGGCATGTAGGTTTGTGTAAAGGGTGAGAAGAGAAAACAGAGTGCGTAGTGCGTGGCCTGTTTGTTAGGGAACTGCTTAAGCATAAGTTATAAAGCCGATGTACATAGGTATGCATTATATTGTAAATTAGATTTTACCATCAATTTTTTAAAAATGGCGCAATATTAGAGCTTTATAATCTGTATCAAATACTTATATATTAATTATTCAATTCAGATGAGATTCAGATAAGATAGAATAATATATGTCACCCAATTATCGTTCCCATGTGCTGTAAATACTGCCACGACAAAATGAACAGACGCACGAGATGGCGTCTCCTCCCTTTGGTGGTGCTTTATTCACACTTGTACTAACAATCAAACCAAAAGAACAAAGCATCTAAAAATAAATTAATTTTTTAGTCAATGCGCCCACAACTGACGTATCCAATTCTCGACAATCATACTGTTCAAAGTTAAAGGGATAATGAAATGCGACCTCGACCTCGTTAGATAATGAGTTGAGCCCAAAAGTTGTGCAAATTTTCTTTTTATTATTATAACATTTTTATTATCATTTTAGCAATAGGAATGACTTAATTGTTCCTTGGTATTATTTAAAAGATTTTCATTTTACCTATTTTTGTGTTCTTTAGCTTCTGATGCCAGTTTTTTGTATCTCGCTATACTTTTAATTCCTGGTATTCGTAGTATACACGGAGTAATAGTAGTAATGTAGGGAAAGTTATGTAATGCTGATGCAAAAAACGGTTTTACGGAAAAACTTTCATTGAAGAGCCCCGATACAGAAAAAGTCGATAAATCTTGTTCTATTATGTAGTAAATTACTTCCTCTTACGTTTTCTGTTATTGCAAGGAAATTCTAGATCCATTAGACCAACGAAATTTGTGGGGGATCAATTCGCTGCTAATTTGTTTCCCAAATCTGGTTTTGGCGCCAAAGTCTGCTTCTCACGATTGCAGGACTCAGAAGATATCAGTACATGATTACACCTCGAAGAAGTTTTTGAAATCTTTGCACTCGTTTAGAGAAATCCACAATTCATTTTCTGAACACTGAGAATAAAGGCTTCCTGCCCGTGTGAGTCTGGGTGAGTTTCCGCGTTCAGATCGACAGGAGTGGCGGGGGATGATTGGCTCAAAGTAGGCGGAAAGAAATTGGCTTGGCAGCGCCGCGTCGCGTCGTGCTGATCACCAGTGAGCCGCGGCGCCGCGGCGCCTCGGCCCCAAGAGCAACGCCGACGCGGAAAAATTCGCTAGGCTTTATATTAGTGATTTAAGTCGCGTTTTTTGCTTCGCGTTTCAGTTTCTTCCTCGCAGGCCCCAAGAGCGTGCGCGGTCAGGGGATGTGACGCGCGAACGCTGCTGAAGACCACAAGAACCATGTCTTTGTGGATGTCCCGGTGACGCCGCGTCGTTGGCGGAGAAGCCCACGTTTCGCCTGTCATCTCGCCGGCTTCCAGAGGGCGATGACACCGCAATGCATCGCGCCGCATTATATTCTGTCCAGCCTGAGAGCGTGGGGAGGGGCAGGTGCGCAGTTATTGGCGGGGGGGGTCTCTCTAACATATAATATCGTAAACGCAGCAGCACGGTGTCACTGCCCTGAGGAAGCCTGCGACATGACAGGCGAAACGTCGCTCTCTCGCAACGACACGGCATCACCCGGACAGCCAAGAAGATATGGACTCGAACTGCGGAAGCTTTCGTTTACACTGCACATACTAATGAAACTGGCTTAAGATACGTCCATTTAAATGAACTGAACACAAAATTAAGTGCTATGTGTTATTATCATTGTGCTATGTGTTCAAAGTTTTTTAAATTCAATCTACCTTCG
Source organism: Gryllus longicercus (assembly GCA_038098605.1). NCBI lineage: Eukaryota > Metazoa > Arthropoda > Insecta > Orthoptera > Gryllidae > Gryllus > Gryllus longicercus. The sequence continues at coordinate 971,852 of JAZDUA010000188.1, read as the reverse complement.
TACTCTTAGTTTCGTACTGTGTATATTTTACGAATTATATTCCCGCCTGCGATATGGCATAATATTCAGGGGAAATACATCTACGCCCAGACGTTTAGATTACAAAACATAATTGTATGAATAATGAGCAAATACCACCCACGTGGTTCTTTTAAGCCTCTCTTTATTAATCTAGATATCTCACCATTACCCTGTCTCTTGATTTACGAATCAGTAGCGTAACTGTTTCTATACAACTAGAGTATACCGTCCATCAAAAAGAAAAGTAATATTAATTTTAACAATGATATTTAATGTATTATTTTCCATTTCTATATAATTATAACAACATGTAATAAGTATTGTTCCTCATCTTCTTGGCCACTGACCCTCATCTCGATCAGGTTTTTCGTCCAATTTCCACGATCTTTGAGTGAATGCTGAGATGGCCCCCTTATTTTGCTTCTGGACATAAATGTAACTCTTGTTATCTGTGCACGTCTTCTAGTATTAAGTGGGAAATATAGTAGTTATTCAAATTATCGTTCTCCATGTCCTCACAGCAGGAAGAATTACTCCTTCACGAAGGACAAGATGAGGGATAAGAGCCCAATTCTATATCTGATTTACCCTTGAAAAAAGATTTTATTACATCGGAGCGAATATTTTGTTAACAATTCTTACCAGAAATGCTCACATCTTTTTGTATGCAAAATTCAAAGCTAGTACATGACTTAGGGTAGCGATCACAGAATTATAAAAACGTGTTCAGAATTCACTTCACGTATCGCGTCGCACACAGTTTTTAACTGTTTTTTACTTGAAATAAATAAAAAATAAAATATAATCAGGATAAGTGTCATATTTCCATCCAAATCATGAAAACGTAAGTGCCGTGATGCGTATGCTAGGTCACTTTCAGAGCGTGACTCGTCATAGGCAGCGTCGTTAGCTTTCCTATCTGTTTTAGAATCTAACCTGTTACCCTGCTGTCTTCTAAAAAATTCCATTGTGCCTTTTACAGAGATTCTTAAAATTGTAATGACTGTTAATATAAATGTATTATAGTACATTATGAAACACTGATGTACCGATGGGTATTAATACACGAGTGTGATATTACGATACGAGGGAGTAATGCGCCCGATGCTTCAAATGTAAGGAAGTTTCGGCTTGAAGCTACTTGGAGTCGCCGCAACCGATAGACCGCAGCACTTGCGTCGCTTCTCCGCTACCACCTCGTCCTCTTCCCCGCCCTCTCCCTCTCCCCACCCTCCAGTCAACCTCCCCTCCCTCCCACTCCCTGTCCCTCTCCCCAAAGCCTTTGCCTCCCGCCTAAGCCGCCCACGTGCGCGTTGCAACGCCAACTTAGCTCCGAGCTAATTCTGATTACGGGCGGGCGGCGAAAACTTCGCACGTACGTTATGCGAAAACCTCCCGCGCCCACGCACACGCATTACGAGGCCGTTCCTTTCCCTCTCCCTTTCCCTTTCCCGTCCGCTTCCCTTGCGAGGGATGGGCGCCGGGGGAAGGGAGGCAACTGAGAATGCGAAAAAGGGACTCTTAATTAACGGAAAATCCTTTGAGATTTTTCTTTCCGGATTCAATTTGGAGAGATATTTTGACAGGGTTCGTCCCTGCATTCCTTGCTGTCGCAGATAAAAGTTTCAGATTTGTAGTCAATTACCTCTCTAAAGAATGTAGTAATGACAAGACTTGGAGTTGGCCCCAGTGTAATGGATCTGTAACAATCGAATTTGGTACTTAATGCGATAAGAGGAAAAATGCGTCAGAAAAACCGTCATATTGGAATCGCTTCATCTTACTTGCTTGTTGGAAATGTAATTGGCATGCACTTGTTAGTTTCTCGCGACTGCTTGCACAATGTAGAGGAACTACTCTAATGCTGCGATAAAAAGGCAAATTTCCGACAAAGAAACTCTTATTGCCGGGCCCTGCAAACGAAAAAGTAGGTAAATCGTGTTCCCCTATATATAACAAATTATTTTCTTTAATACGTCACGTAGTCAAAATCCACGTTGGAAGGGTCCTCGATAACGAAAAATCGATTGACGGCAAAACTGTGTGCTTGTATGTGTGTCCAAATCGCTAGCTGCCAAACCGTAAGTAGGATTTTCTCCAAAATTGCCTTTTACCGATTGATTTGACTGGTGTCGCAACCCCTTGAATTTGAAACGCGTATTTTGATTTGGGGGTACTTTCTAAGGAACCCTTCAACACAATTGCAGAATTACAAAAGTTTTTCAGCGTCTTCGTACAGTAGTACAATTTTTTCCTTAATGAAATCCATCATGAAAAACTTATTAATAATTTAGAGTTATCGAAAATATGAATAGTTTTGCTTAAACAAGCAATTTTTGAACGGGAATTTTCCGCTCTGTCGTGCTAGAATATTTCAGAAGTCATAATCATAATTTAATCGCAAGTACTTATTTAGGAAGAGTTATTTAATTTGTAATTCAATTAGTTAATTATTAATAGATTGAGTGATTTGTTAGGCAGTCCGCGGTGCCACCGGCTGCCGGGTTCTAAAGATTTATATTTTTCCTCCACGTCGAGGCAGCTCAAAGCTCTTCCTCAGCTCTGAACAATGTGAGCCTGGCTCACCTCTGCGCGGCGCCTACCTGCAGCAGGGCAGCCAACGTGACGCTGCAAGTGGTCAGCGGAAGAGGGCGAGAACGTTTGTGACAATGTTGAACACCACTAGTTTTTTGTGTTATATGAAGCCCTCTGCCCGTATCTATCCGTCCCACTCGTCGTCAGCAGCTTCGTGCCCAGAGTCTGTAGTGTTGCTGCGCAAGGTCGGTCCTTGTGCTGGCTGTCATGAGTTCAGAGCTGCTCTCTCGTAGTTCGTAACAGATATTAATTTAGTACAGGAATAAATATGTAATCAAAGTGAAAATCTACATTTATCCTTAATTGGTGAGGATGCCACGAAATGGGTCAAATGATCGATTTTCCTCTTTTAGCTCAACCTTGCTCTTTCCAAATATATCAACATTTTTCATCTAGAAAGCCTGAAAATCCCTTTAATTCTTATTTAAATGTCCTAGTGCACATGAGCCATTCCCCGTTTTTGACACTGCATACAACAATGTTTTTACAATGTTTTTCGTAATTTTGAACGTATGTTGGGTTGTTAATGAGTTACTGAAATATGCTCTTGTTCATATGTTGGTATCATTGGTATTTTCCGCTCAAGAAAATAATCCAGAATACGGAGCATAATGTTCTAGTAGAACAGTGGCAAGTACTGACGTTTTTCAAATGGCATTTTCTGAAAATGTATTTATTTTTTAATTAATGTACCATTTCTCAGAAACTATTATTCACAATTTATGGAAACTTCTGGAAACATTCTTTGTAGTACGGCAATAAATAGACAGTTATTGAATTAGAACCATAACTGTTTATTATCATTCTTCAATAATAAATTATACAAAAATATGTGTCCAAAATGTCCAAAAAATTAGGTCAAAGGTTATAATTGAAAAATGTAATAAATATTTTTAATCAACTTCAAAAAATGTCAAAGTAACAACAGAGGTTTTATCTTGAAGTGTATGAAATATTAAAATGTTCTAGTGAACCATTGTCTAGAAAAGATATATCAATAGTAGTAAATTTAACATGGCACCCTCTCTCCTCAATTAATTAAAGTTGCGTTTGTGAGAATGGGTGAGAAGATGTGCAGAGTGCTGAAAGCAGTCTGTGTTGCAGAGTTTGTGGCGGCGAGAGGCGGTGGCAATGGCGGCGGCGGCGGCGACGACGACGAGGACGAAGACGGCGGCGGCGGCGCTGGTGCTGCTCCTGGCGGCGGCGATGGCCATCGCGCAGAGCCCTGGTGAGTAAGCAAGCACTTCCTGTGTCCGGGAAAGTCAAGCGGTTTTCTTAGAGGGCTCGCGAAAATAATTTCCTGTCAGTTGAATAATTTTCAAAGGACTTTTGTCGTCTTCGAAATAGCGTGCACACTTATTTTCAATGGTTTTCCGTCTGGTTCGACCAGGATTGTAAAGATGTTAATGACACCTTAACCCAATAAATCTCAATTCGACTTACTCAACTTCAACAAGGTTAAATTGAAAGTGTCGCATCTCCTCTAAGTCATCATGATGCATTTTGGTAACAATTGTTTTTGTATTTCGGAAAGAATCCGTAAGTGTAGTAATCTATATCGTAAATTTATTTAATAGTGTATTTGATTTAGTAAATTGCAATTTTTGCGAGTGTAGTGCCACCTCCCTTGTTCTGTATGAGCCAAATTCAGGGCACAGCTCTTTTTCCCTTCTGCCAGTTCGGAATCTCTTGCAGCACTGTCTGCCAGGCTTCTCATTCAGAGCCGTATGCACTTCGCTTGAACCTTGTCTTACTGAAGTTTATAAATATAGCCTTAACTTTTTTTGTTAACGTCATGCTTACGTTTTGTTTGCATTGTGAATGAGCCTTTAGAGATCAACCTGGCTGCCCGGGAGACGCTGCGCTCTAGTTGGGGACACGCTCCGACCGGCCTCAGGGCGAAATGCGATACGGCGCACTTGCGTCGTCGGTGTACGTGAAAAAGTTGAATATACTTGTGAGCTTTCAAATTATTAGAGTTATTTCGCAACTATTCTTCTGTTCGCGAAATTATGTTACAGATGTTTAACAAATAACTATTTGGATTGTGTACATCACACATTCGGAAAGGAACTAAGGTTCGGGCAGCACGGAGCCCCGAGCGTCTTCTCATTGCCTACACCTTTAGGCTAAACCTAGGCACTGAACCTAGGCAACGTGACGAGTAGTATCAGTTTCTCGCCGGACTTTTGTACGTTGATCCCAGAGCATTCACAAGATCTCCTTCACCCGATTCTGCCCAAAGGTCGAGGCGCCATCGACCCGACTTGTAGGTTACCGGGCGAGCCCAGCAACCAGGCTCTTAGCATCGCCTCCTCACTGCTTCCACCTCGAAGCTATCGACGTGAGTGCCGCCGTCAAACTCAGGGTCCAGGTGATCGTCCATATCCCTTCACCAGGGATCGTGCCCACCTACGCAGACATATCCCCTCTGCAGGGATAGCCAGAGGGTGAAACCAGCTTATGTGTGCTCGCGCTCCGTGTGTGCTGGGAGGCCGGGGGCGGAGCGGACGCGTTCTCGACCGTTTCCAGGCCACAGCCACATGGGCCGACGGTCAGTTAGGCTCCGAAGAAACCTGTTCTCCCGATTCCTTTTGAAGAAGGATTTTAAATCTATAGAGACAGGGCATGCGCAGTGAGGGTCCTGATTTGGTGTTCGTAAATCTGCGCATCCCAGCGTTCGTTAAAACTTTGAAATCGTTCGTCAAAAGAATGCATGAAATACGGGCTCTTGAAGCTGCTGCTTTAACAGAATAGACCGTGGTAATTTTTGTTAAATTATAGGTAGTTTATGTGACTAGATCGATCTATTTCATGTGCATACTATTTCCACGTTGCAAAGAATAATAGGAAATTAATTAGGGGATTCTTTAATAGTATGGCTAAAAACTGCAAGGGCAGGCTACTGTCACTGCACAGTGGCGCTTCTGCCCAGACAACGGACGGAGCTCTAACGGAGTCGAAGGCGGGAATGTTGGGAGGAGGCTGGTTGGCGCGATGGGTGGGGGAGGATCTGGGAGGTGCCCAAAGCTGCAGAGGCGGCGAGGGTGGCGGTGGTAACGACGAGAATTGGATCGAATTAAAGCGGAATGAACTTCATTTCCAGGGGCGTTGCAAAATCATCCAGTCAGGCGCTCTCTCAATTGAATCACTACTTAGAAATCAGCCAACGAGATCAGCATTTTAACTATATCCCGAGGACCGCGAAAACGCAGATATACACTGTTTTTTTATGAAGGGATATTTTGTACTGAAACATTTTATTACGATCAATGAACAAATAATATAAGGAAATGCCAATATGGAAAACTAAGCTACCGGTTTTTGGCTCAAAAGCTTCAGTCCAAGTTATTGTTGTATAATATATATTATTTCTAAATTTTGTATACGTACATTTTTCAAATGAATCAATCAATCTCGGCAGATGAATGATGGAAGTTCCGGATATCTGCACGTATAGTTTACATTTTGGTGTTTGTTATATATACTTTAATATATTTTTTGAAATATCGACATTTCACACAACCTGGCGGTTTTTTAAAATTTATTTTCTTTTGGATTAAATAATACAGAGATCAGTGTTAAAACACTCTACATTTGTTAAGGTTGCTTAAATCTACTTATAATTAATTTACAATAAACTTACTACTAATCTTAAAATACAGCTTACACGATTACAAGGGTGGTAGAGTTATGTTTATGATAACTCTACATTGAGTCGAGATCTGAAAAATTATTGACGAATGTGTGAAACGGAAATTCGTTTTTGTTGCGGGTTCGGTGGATTGGGTTTTGGCACAGTCTTAGAGGGTTAGATTGGGTACATTTAGAATTTTGTGGAAGACGATGGAAAAAATAATGTGGTTTGTTATCGATTCTAACTGGAATTCTTTATGTAGTTGTGAATTGGAGATGAACCATGGTGCATTCGTGATGGTACGGAGGAACTGATTTTGGAATATTTGGAGTTTTTAGGTATTCAATTTGGCTGCGCTTATCCATACTGGGCATGCATATAAAAGTAGTGATCGAATGATAGTTTTGGAAATCAGTAATCCGGTATTGTCCGGTAATTTAGCAGATCTATTGTTAGCAGAACGGTAATTTAGCAGATTATTGATTTTAGTTGGTTTAATGTTTGCTTGAATAACTTTATTGTCGATGTGATTTTTCCAACGGAGTCGGGTATCTAAGAAAAGGCGTAGGTATTTATGGGTTTGTTATGAGCGTGCCATTGTACGGGGTCTTGGTTCAAATGTAAGGGGGTGAGGGATGTAAGGTCTTAAGAAAGATATTTTGGTTGCTGTTTTGGACGGGTTAATTAAAATTTTGTTTTTTGGTTGCCCAGCTGTCAATTTGGTGTAAGTATAATTGAAGATCGATTTTTATTGAGTTTATAGTGAGACCTGATGAATATATAGCCGTGTCATCTGCAAATTGAGCGGTTTTTATTTTACTATGTTTCGTTAGGTCGGCTACGTACAAGTTGTAAAGAGCAGAAGATAACGAGGAGCATTGGGGGAAGGCCTGCTCCAACCGCTTTTGGGTTGGAGTGATGGTTATCAACTGTAACGGCAAAAGTTCTATTGTCAAGGAAGTTGGAAATGATTTGTGTAAGATAATGTAGAGTGCCTATTTCTTTTATTTTGTAGTTTAAAGCTTGGTGCCATGTTCTATCAAAGGCCGGAGAAATGTCGAGAAAGATTGTTATTGTGTGATAGTTTTTTTGAAATGCCGTATGGGTGTTTTCGGTGATTTTTGAGTAGATGCGTGGACACTTTTTCGGTGATTACCATTCGTTCCATTTGTGTTACGGAGGTGGGCTTAAATTCATTTCAATACTATTTTTTCTAGTAGTTTAACAAGTAGTTTTTAAGTAGTTTAAGGCAGATATAAGTACCGGTATCAGGCATTGCAACACAAGTCGAGGACGGTGACAAGGAGCAGGGTGAGTTTGTGCAGTTAGACCTAAGGCAAGTCTGTCGCGTTGCCTACCTACTCATCACTCTCTAAATCCCTTTTCCTTATTTCGACTTGTTAATTTGGAGTCTACAATACTTCTGCAATATTATAGAATGAATCATAATTGCGCCAAGTAATTTACTTAAAACTATTGTATTTGATGTAACATATTATCTTACAAGTAATATAATAATTAAAATATCTGTTACGTTTGTACCGTGCATTTAACAAATAATTATAATAATATACCTGCTGCCTCGTGTGGGATGTATCCTGCACGCACGTTACTCGGGGCACTGCCACTTCTCTGCGCGTTTTTTACCATTCATTCCTACTTCATACGAAGCATTCATCAAATCATTACCATTCCGTCTATCGCCATGAGGCCATCTAGCTGGCGGCTGCAGACGTTATCTCTGAGCGGCACTTCATGTTTCTGAAAACAGCAGTTCTGATGAGAAACGTCCCGCAGCGCAACTCGAAAACAGTTTGAACGGGAATGTGTGCCTTCGAGGCCGACACTAAAAGAAATTAGTTATAGGTAATATCAACAGGAACACGACGATAGTAATTCTACGCCTGGAAAGGCCCGCTCTGTGCTTTGTAATTGCATCGGTGATATCGTAAGTTTGTGACGGCGCTCTGGAGACGCCGCTGAGGCGCCGTTGCCCGTAACGGCGCAAGTTGGAATGAAGGGCCAGATGGATCGCCCGGCCGCGCCCCGTCCCGCCTGCAGTTAAACTGCACGTGAGAGACAAAGTGCAAAAGGGCTCTCTCTCGGCGACAGTCGTTAAGGGTGGCCAAACCTCACGCACGACAAGAGCAGTGTCTCGCCACATCGGCGCATTTCGATCCTACCCGCTCCCACCCGCTTCGACCCTCTTCTCTTAGCTCCGACCCGCTTCGACGAGCTCCGACTCGCTTCGACGAGCTCCGACCCGCTTCGACAAGCTCCGGCCCGCTTCGACAAGCTCCGACCCGCTTCGTCGAGCCCCGACTTGTTTCGTCGATCTCCGATCCGCTTGAACGATCTCCGATCCGCTACAACGATCTCCGACCCGCTTCGACGAGCTCCGACCCGCTTCGACGAGCTCCGACCCGCTTCGTTGAGCCCCGACTTGTTTCGCCGACCTCCGATCCGCTTGAACGATCTCCGACCCGCTACAACGATCTCCGACCCGCTTCGACGAGCTCCGACCCGCTTCGACGAGCTCCGACGAGCTCCGACCCGCTTCGTTGAGCCCCGACTTGTTTCGCCGATCTCCGATCCGCTTGAACGATCTCCGACCCGCTACAACGATCTCCGACCCGCTTCGACGAGCTCCGACTCGTTCCGAGGAGCTTCGTCCAGCATCGATGAGACCCGCTTCTACAAGCTTTGACACGCTTCGACGAGCTCGGACCCGCTTCGACGAGCTTGGACCCTTGACAACATTACAAAATCTACAAACTTTACAAATTAACGAGAACATTTCACCGTGCAATCTTTCATAGCACTCCACTTCACCATAATTCACGCCACTACACTGCACATAATTAATAATAATATAATAATAATAACAATAACAGTAGTAATAATAATACTAACAATAACAATAATTAATTACATAGAATATATAGTTACTGAATGATATTAAATATATTTATTAGACACATATCAACATTCAGGGAAGTAATTTATTTTTAAACTTGCTCAGGCTTTGAGAAAAGGGATTGAAGATTGTCACAGACAAACCGATCCAGGCTTTAATAGTGCGATTCGCGAATGAATATTTCCCAACATCCGTTTTATGAATTCTTGTTTGAATTTTGTGCATGTGATCCGCTCTGCCGAAATATGTATGTTTCCCTAATCGACTTTGAATTTCTTTCCACGCTCGAAGGCTAGTGTACGCTTTATACATTGCATAGAGACGTGACTTTAATCTCCTCCTTTCCACTGACTCCCATACGCCTTTATTCTTGGTACCCCTGAAAATAAATTTTGATGCTCTACGCTGAACCTTTTCTAAATTCCTTTGCTGCAAAATTCTGTATGGGTCCCAACATACCTCGCTATATTCTAATATAGGCCTATTGGTACAGTGTTTGGGGGAAACAATTTATCTATTATTGGTTTGTTACGCAAATTTTCGCCATGCTCTGCAAACTCGAAAAAGAAAAAAGCACGCCTACAGTGACCAGCCCATACCAACTCCCTCGAATGTTAGTGCGCCAGTGTTTACGCATAAAAATCAATATGCAGTATTAGAAGACAAATCAGAAGTTGAAACTCCAAAAAAGCCTCTCATAGATCATAACATACCGCCAATATTCGTGCAAAGTGTTACCAATGTATCGAAATTAATAGAATTTCTTAAACTACAAGTAAAAGACGAGGATTTTACGTACAAAATGTACAGCGAGGATGTAAAAGTGCTACCGAAAACCATTGAAGCTTACAGAGCAATAATTAAGAAACTTGACGAATCCGAGGCCAAATATCACACTTTTCAACCAAAGAAAGATAGAGCATTTCGTGTAGTGCTTCGATACCTGCATCCGTCAGCAAACATAGAAGAAGTAAAAGCTGAACTCAAATCAAAGGGTCACACCGTTCGTAACATGCACAATGTACTTCATCGAGTAAGCAAAAAGCCGCTATCGCTTTTTTTTATAGACTTAGAACCAAGTGCAAACAATGCAGAAATCTACAATATCGACACACTTGTAAATGCAGAAATAGAATTTGAAGCACCATACAAAAAGAAAATTCCAGTGCAATGCCATCGCTGTCAAGAGTATGGTCACACGAAAAAATACTGTAAAGCAACTCCAAGGTGCGTGAAATGCGGTGAAGAACACTTCACAGACGAATGCAAAAAAGATGTAACGCAGCCGGCAACATGCGCGCTATGTTCGCGAAGCCATCCAGCCAACTATAAAGGCTGCCAGGTGTATCAAGATTACGTCAATAAACGTAACAAGCAAAGAAAAGAAACAGACACCAACGACAAGAAGAAACAAAAAGTGCCAAACGCCTCAGATTTCCCTCCCCTCCCAGTTCGCCACTTTCAACCCAATCCCTTCTCTAGTACAGCATCTTCCCCAAACTTATCATACGCTGTACCCTACAATCAAAACCAAAGAGATCTCTGCAAAATAATAGAAACCTCATTCCAAAAGTTCGAAAGCATCCTTAAGCAACAATCTGAACAAATTGGGGCTTTGCTCAACCTACTGACGTCATTAATATCCAAGATGCATTAAATGGCACCAAGAATTAAAATTATTCTCTGGAACGCAAACGGTTTAATCCAACATCGAAGAGAGCTCGTAACTATTCTCAAAGAAAAATATATAGATATTATGCTAATATCCGAAACTCACTTCACTGAAAAATCCTACTTAAAGATACCGGGATATGATATATATAATACCAAGCACCCGGACGGTACAGCGCATGGAGGAACTGCTATAATAATTCGAAACGCAATCAAACATTACGAAATGAACGAATATAAAACTGAAGAAATACAAGCAACATCTGTAATGGTGACAGAAGGTCAAGCTTTACTGACGATAACATCTGTATACTGCCCGCCCAAACATAGAATAACAGAACAAAAATTTGAAGACTTCATAAATACCCTTGGATCAAGATTCATAGCTGGAGGCGATTTCAATGCGAAAAACCAGCATTGGGGCTCAAGACTCAACACACTACGAGGAAAAAATCTTCTTAAAGTATCAAACAGGCTTAATGTCTCTACTATATCAACTGGTGAACCTACGTACTGGCCCGCTGACGTCAATAAGCTTCCTGACCTCCTGGACTTCTACTTAGCAAAAGGTGTGCATCTTGGTACAGTAGAAGTAAAATCTTGCTACGACCTTTCTTCAGACCACACACCAGTAGAAATGACCATCAGTTCAAATATATCTGAAAGAAACTATCCTCTAAAACTAACAAGTAACAAGACAAACTGGAACAAGTACCGCGATTACGTAAACAATAAACTATCTGCAAACGCACTGCTAACAACTGACGAATACATCGAAGACGCAATACAGCACCTATCTGATACATTACAAGACGCTGCCTGGGCCGCAACACCAAGAGAAACAATAAATAAATCGTCAACGTGTCCCGCAGAAATAAGACAAAAAGTGGTTGAAAAACGTCGTCTCCGACGAATATTCATGACGACACGACAACCAGATGACAAAAGGAAATATAACACAGCAGCCAGACAACTAACACGACAAATTAAGGAATACGAAAACAAATCTTTCTCTAACTACATTCAATCACTATCACCTACTGCTGAAACTAATTATTCGCTTTGGAAAGCAACCAGAAAACTAAAGCGACCCCAACAGCACATCTCACCAATTCGAAAAGAAGATGGCACGTGGGCAAGAAGCGCAGAAGAAAAGGTCGAATGCTTAGCAAAACACTTTGCTTCAGTTTTCAAACCAGCAGAAAATGTAAGTACTATTGAAAATAAAGTACTAGAATATTTGGACGTGCCTTTACAGTTATCTCTGCCCATAGAGCATTTCAACTCACGAGAAGTCGAACAAACTATCAAAAAACACACGCATCCCGCAAAGAGTCCAGGGTTTGACCTTATTACTGGCAAGATGTTGCAGGAAATGCCAAGTAAAGGATATGAACTGGTAACAAGCATATTCAACGCGATACTTCGTAGTAGCCATTATCCTTGTCAATGGAAATACGCTCAAATAATTGCGATCGTGAAACCAGGAAAGACTGCCACGGACGTTAAATCGTACCGACCTATTAGCCTGCTACCAGTCCTATCAAAAGTATTTGAAAAACTTCTCTTACAGCGCCTCAAGCCTATAATTAAAGAAGTGATTCCTGACTTTCAATTCGGATTTCGAGAGGGACACTCAACAATAGAACAGACCCATCGTATTGTAAACACAATTTCTCAAAGCCTGGAAAAAAAGCTATATTGTTCTGCAGCATTCCTAGATATACAGCAAGCATTCGACAAGGTATGGTATGATGGAATTCTATTTAAAATAAAAAAACTTCTCCCGCACTCCTACTATTTACTTCTCAAATCATATCTTTGCGATCGCCTATTTCAAGTAAAATATCAGGACGCTCTATCGGAATTCCAACCTATTTCTGCAGGAGTGCCACAAGGAAGTATTCTTGGACCTTTTTTATATCTTATATCAACTTCAGACTTACCAACTACCGAAAGAACTACAATAGCCACCTTTGCAGACGACACAGCTATTCTTTCTACAAATGAAGACCCCTCCTGCGCATCACAACATCTTCAAGAACATCTAAACAAAATCGAAGATTGGAGTCATCGTTGGCGAGTCACCATAAATGAAACAAAATCACAACATATAACATTTTCACTAAGAAAAGAAAACTGCCCAAAAGTAAAACTAAACAATACAGAACTCCACGAAGCTGATACAATCAAATATCTTGGACTGCATTTAGATAGACGCCTGACTTGGAAAACCCACATCAAAACTAAGAGAAAAGAAGCGCAACTTAAAGTCCTCAAATTATCATGGCTAATAAACAGACAATCAAAGCTGTCCTTGCATAACAAAATACAGATTTATAAAACTATAATCAAACCAACATGGACCTATGGTATTGAATTGTGGGGCTCTTCCAGTAAATCGAATCTAGAAATTCTAAAAAGATTCGAAGCTAAAACGCTAAGAACACTATGCAACGCACCATGGTACGTGACAAACAAGACGATATACAGAGACCTCAACATCGTCCCGCTGGAGGAAGTAATCGCCACGAAGAGCCTAGCATACCAAAGAAGATTGAACAACCACCCAAATCACCTCTCAACAAACCTTCTAGATAACAGTGAGCATGTGTATAGACTGAGGAGAGAGAATATTTTAGATCTGCCATACCGATTTTGTAAATGAAATTTTTCAATGTCATAAAACGTTCACGTCAGAAATGTATCTATTGCCACCATTTACTTATTGTTCCGATAGGAACAGATTGTAAATTATGCAGAAAATAAAATAAAAAATAAAAAATAAAAAAAAAATGCTCTGCAAACATTCTAATATATGAAAGACTTTCTCACAAGTACAGGTTAATAATAATACAGGTTAATATAAATCCCTGTCATCAACGCCCCTAAGTGTCCGATGTAATTCAATCCACTCTTTAAAGTCTCCCATTACTAATAAGAACAAATTGTGAAAATTTTATCAATATATTGTGACGTACCTGCATTGCGGTACTTTTCACTACATTTATTTTTAGAAGGGACAGGTGTCTGGGTTCGTGAATGGGCCTCGGAAGATTTGGCGAAAACATTGGAAAAACTCAATTATCATTTTCTTTGAACAAACAAACAATTTATTACTAAAATCACACATTTAGTACATCAATTCCAGTCTAATTACTTCCTGTTTTGGTACCAAAACTATACCCATGATCTCAAAGTACACAATACCTTGAATACTAAAAATAGTTCGTTTCTTCTCGGATGCTCCCCAGCGCATTTCGATGTGTTTAAAGAAACGCTCCGCGTTTCAATATATATATATATATATATATATATATATATATATATGAGAGAGAGAATAGATGTAGATATGTGAAGCAAACCATTAGTTTTTCTGTTACAGTCTTTTGAACTTAATTCTCTATAAAGGATCCCGTTTATTTTCAGAACTAGAAAAGCTAAATGCAGTATTTTACATGTGGTTAAAATGTCAAACTTGACCGTAAAATGAGAAAAAGCCTTCCTTACGACAGCGTAAGGAAGCTCAGAAATGAATGTCCAGTTTTCTAACTGGAAAACTAGTGCTCATCTTGTGTTCAAGCCATCAAGCGTGTGTGATATTCGAGAACAAAATTGGGAAAGGATAATATTTAAGGTGGGAAAAACTTCAATTCTAATAAGAGGGAACAAAATTGTAGAAGTGGCTTGCATTCGTTTTCTATCCTTTTCACATATTAGATTCTTTATATTCAATACGCAGATACACTTATTTCTCTATTGTGTGTGTAATTGTATGTATATAAATAATTATTTATGAAGAACGGTTTGTATAGAAACATTTTTAGAATAAGAATATTTTGTATTATGTTTTCACTGTGGATAGATAATTGTGATTTCACGTACGGTTTTCTGTGGTGTGTCCTAAAACATGGTTTATTATATAAATGTTTAATGCATAAAATGACAAAATTAAATCATATTTTCTATTCCATCTAGTCTGATCACTTATTTATTTTGTAATAATGATTTACATCTTGTTCAAAAGACTGTTTTTCGGAAGGATGTTGGTTAGCCTCACTCAGTAAATAATGGACAATTTTCCACTCGTCGTACTGTACTAATCGAAACGTGATTTTTGGTTTCGATGTTCCTTTACAATTGAGTCGAACATTATGTATGGTTTATCACTTGCAGAATAATTCTGAAGCACCAGTTCTTGTTTTTTTGTTTGTTGTTGTTTTTTGGTGCGAAGTATTCTTCTAATATATTATTTCCATGCATTTTTTGTTATTTTTGCAGTAGTTATATGAGAAGGAATGAGCTAAAGTATTTAATTAACTTAGCTTTGTTATTGGTTTTATCCTGTACATTATAGTTCTATTGATGGAAATGCACTTTCCAAATCGTTGTCAAACCACTAAATAGTTCTAATACATTCCATTAACCAAACGCATTAAGCACCCTTCATTTTATATATGGTCGTACAACTTTTCCATGTTCATTTTATTTTTTTCTTTAGGAAAAACATTCATAAAGGGAATTTATATTTTCTGTTTACATCTATTAGGATCTATAATAAGATGTACAATTCTTCTTTTTATATTTTTCTTTCAATTTCGCTCTTGGTTTCTCATTTGCAGGTTTTTGTCTTGTCTATTGTTTTTCCGTAGTCTGTTAACGAAGTTTATTAGAAATTCTTGGTTGAATTTCTCTTTAATTTCTTTTTGAAGACGAGGAATAATGACGGAAAAGAAGATATACGTGTGTATACATAAAGAAAATGTTCCTGGGAGAAATTAAAATGTAAGACGTGTCATTTGTGAAGTGCCATCATATTTCATTCTGCTGTTAATCTACGGAGACAGGCGGAAGTCGGCGACAAGTTTTTCCGCGTCCCGTCTTTCCTCTTCCTTAATTTCGTAATTCCGCACGATGTAATATTTTGTACTTATGTGCGAAGTAATTAGTTTGAATCTCTTCTACGTCACGCTCGTAACTTCTGACTGCGCCTAAGTTTCTCTGGGAACTTCCATATCAGGGAATTCCTTCTCACAAACTCTAAACTCACGCTTGTGTGGGTCGATAATTTTCGGACCCTGAAAGCGATTTCATCTCGCGAGATGGAAGCTCGAGAAGGCGAGTCACTTTAACGAAAAGGAGAGCGGGACGGGACTTGGGGAAGGTGCAGTCTTGCGCTGATCGATGCTCTCTTTAGCGCTTGTGGGAATTTCATGGCCGATTGAGATTCATGCTTTTCGAAGCTATTTTCTTTCATACAAGTTCCGAACTGTTAATATCTCTCTTGTTTGCCAAGTGTTTAATACCTCTCTTTATGACTCACCACGCATTTCCGTGAAAATGTTAAATCTTTTCTCGTGATTAAACAGAAACAATGCACTAAATTGAATGCGACCTGCGTAGTGGAAGTTAGAAAATATCTAACGTATTTTTATATACATTGATGTAAAGTTCACAAAGAAACTTCCTTAATTCTGTCCCTATTGATAATGACTCTTTTCCTTTACGCTCAGTGCGGCGAGTCGCGCCGCCTTGTGGTCTCAGTCAGCACTCGATGGCTTCTAACGTTTCACCAAAAAGCAAATTGTCTTTAATGAAACTATTTTCTTCAGCTTCAGAGCTCTGCAACGACGGTCAAGCTGCATTTCTTTTTCCGTTTCTACGATGACTTACAATTTATTCATCACAGGAGATATAATGCGTACTCCTACTTTTCAATTTCATAAACTATTCTGTTCAGTCTTTGTGCTTCTTTCCAACATCTGAGTATTCAAACAATTGACACTAGAGGTTTTTCATGTAACACGAAAGTTAGAACAAGCATTGGAGGAATGATATAAGCAACCCACAAATTGGATGAGTAAAAAAAGAAATCCTGCACAATAAACTGTATTTACATTAAATCCAGATCTTACATTTCCGCAGACAAACATGTTTCTAAGACTTATACCTCATCTTTAGTGCTTCCTATCAGATATATAAAGGAAAATGTAAAAAGTGATATATGTAGAAGAATTAATGTAAATTCAGGAAAGGATAAAATCAAATAATACACTTTTTAGTAGACTATATTTTGTACAATTACGCAATGCAGGAACCAACTACTAAGAGTTACAGGAAGTTAGGACTCTTTTGTATATTTATTACCTCTTTGGAATTTGTTTCCCCGCTTCCAAAGCGCTCTGTAAATGAATACGTCATAGAAGATCTTATATACTTTTTGCAAGTGAGAGAAGAAGGCGTGGCAAGCGCAAAGCTTCATGTGCATATTTATTGTTAACAAAGACGTTATTACTTCTAGGCTGTCCGGGTGGCGTTTCGCCTGTCATGTCGCAGGCATCTTCAGGGTAGTGACTACCCTGAAGAAGCCTGCGACATGACAGGCGAAACGTCGGCCTATCTGCCAACGACGCGGCGTCACCCGGTCAGCCTAGAAGGGCTAGTTGGCAGATTGAAGGCCTAGTTGGCAGATAGGCCGACGTTTCGCCTGTCATGTCGCAGGCTTCTTCAGGGTAGTCACTACCCTGAAGAAGCTTGCGACATGACAGGCGAAACGTCGGCCTATCTGCCAACGACGCGGCGTCACCCGGACAGCCTAGAAGTAATGGACTCGAGCCGCGGAAGCCTACGTGTACAACAAAGACGTTAAATGGCGGTCAGGATAGCCGAGTTCGTTAAGGCTGAAGGGCCGTAGCTGCCCCGGCTCGATGTGTCGCGGGTTCGAATTCTGCCTCGGGCATGTTTGTTTCTGAGAGTTTATGTTGTTCTTACATGTTCCTGTTAGAGTTCCCACTGCAGGTAAAACAATCACAGGGGTAAGGCCAAGTTGTTAAAAAGTGAACTAAAGAATGACACTGAATATTGATATTTATTTTGAAAGAAGGTTGAGAGGGCCTCAGGATCGCCTTGATTCGAACACTGCCAAGCCTCCTGCCCGGGTCCTTCAGGTTAGCACTCGTGTCTAAATAATGCTATTGAATAAAAGAAAATCAAACTAAGTGGGTTGTGGCAGCCTAGTGGTTAGGGCACACGTTTGCTAACCTGAGAGGCACGATTCAAACCCCATCAGAGCTGGGGATTTTTATCCTGCTATGTTATATTCAGAGCGATCCTGAGGTTTACTCAGCCTCCTTTCAAAATGAATATCAGTGGCTTTGTAACTGGTAGTAAATATTAGGGTAAAACACGCACATGAAGCATGGCGCCTGCCACGCTATCTTCTCCCCCTTCCAGAAATCATACACATCTTCTACGACCCGTAAATCTGCAGAGGGCCCTGGAAGTGGGGAAAAGAATGCCAGAAAGGCTAGACAGGAGTCCCATCCTCCTGTATACCCGACGCAGATGCCAGAGCAAAGGTTAAAAAACAACTAAACACTTACCCGGGTAACGTGCTACGAAACATAGTTGTTACAGCTGCACCCTTGCTGGAGTCTTTTTGTGCTCAGGGCGCCTTTGGAAACTAATTAGGAAAAGTGGGAGGGGTTTTCGGATATTTAATAAAGGAATATGTTTTACATTGGTTTGTTCATTAAGGCAAGTGGGAATTTTAATAGTAGTTTACGCAACGAGGGCGCGAAACAGGTGATTCACGCACGAGTCGAGTTTGTCGTCTGAGCGTAGGGAGGACGACAAGAGACAAGTGCCGGAATCACTCCGCGGTCGAGTTGCGTATACTATTTTTATCACGCCGTGAGCAAAACGCAATGCGTCAAGTAAAGGAATATAAATGAAATATCAATAACTAGAAATACCTTCCTTGTATAAATGTAAATAGATTCCAGGCAGTGTCGTAACTATTGTTCGTGAATAATAAACAAAGACGTCCTCAAAACGAAAGACAATTGCACATCGTTATAGATGTTTTGCACACGGAAAACAAGCATGAAAAACCGCGTTTCGCGCACGGAGTGTTAAAAATTATTATTGAATTCCAAAGTTTTCCACTACATTTAATGTTTGTCCTTGGTTTTCAACTTGTATTTTTTTTTACATTTTTGCTGGGGTCGAAAGTAAAATTATTTACAAGAGACAAACCAAGTTGAAGCCTCACGCGACCTCGTGGCTGCTGGCATCTCGGCGAGGAACCGGAAGCCGTTTCTGAAAGTGACCAAGGCGATCGGTCGCCATCTTCGGCCGCCCCGCCGCAACAGGCTTCTACTTGGGCGATGGCGGATCGCGAACCGCCGCTACTGCTTTCGCGGCGAGAGTAGAGTGAATTGAATTGAATTAATGCCTTATTTTACGTGGCGAGACTCAGACCATGAGGCCTGCTCTTCCGTCTGACAACGCAAATTTCGCTACGCTCCTTTCACCAATTAGCAGAGAAAAGAGGTATTTCTTGGGCGAGAAACAGGCAATTTGAATTTATCTCAGAGGCGTCATTTAGGCTTGAGGATTTTTAACATGCAAGTAAATCTACTAACATGAGACAGCCGGCTTTACTTCCCCTCCAAAGGAAGGCGTACGTAGGATCCACGGCGACGGTGTCTGAACCCGCCAACTTGAGCACAACAGTCCTATACGCTAACCGTTACACCATCGCCGCGCGTTACACATTCTCAGTGATTCGCTGCGAATCTCGATCAAAGCACAGTCGACTCCGCTTATAGTGAATCTCGGTTAAAGTGAACCCATGTCACTGGTCCAGTTTCACTTACATTACAAATGAACATAAGAAGATTCGGTTATAGTGAACGTAGGAAATACGTCCTGGAAATTAATTCTCTTCTGAAAAAAAATATATCACCTCATATACATAAATTCCAACACTAGTCAGATTGGAAAAGTGTCGTTAGCCAAAGATCATAATCGAAGAAGTCTTCCCTGAGGTGGAGGTAGCGGAGCCGAAATGTTTCATTCAGCGATCAGTTTCATTAACCACTTGCTGCATACCGCTACTAAAAGGATCTCCTATGTTATTAGGCAAGTACAAGGGCTTTCAGAGAGTGGTACGCTGTTACAACGGTGCAAAAGGCATTGAAGGGTGTCACGTCTGCATTACGATACTTAGTGATAGAATCAAGTATGGAGAAACTCGAGAAGAATCTTGAGTACTTCCTAAATGAAAATGTACGAAGCAAACAATTGAAAATAATTGACTTTAAAGGTCAAATACAAATATTGAAGTTTTCAGTTGGTACTGGTTACGTATTTTGCTGTATCTCTCTATTAATAAAATTAATCATTTGTGGATAAGTTCTATTTAATTTTATCATCGGATGTAGAGAACCTGTGATATAGTGAACCAGAAGTGTTAGCCCCGAGAAGTTCACTATAATCGGAGTCTACTGTAATTAAAACCGAGAGCATCACTAGGAGCCCGGCCTGGCATCGCTGTAAGGGTGATCGATGGAGTTCGCGCGACAAGTCGGTGTATCGATCGCGCATTGACAGCGCGTCGCCGCCACTGCATTGCGGTCGCTGTTCGAGATGGTTAGTAGTTAGAGATTCCGGGCGCGTCAACTACGGAGGCTGTCAGCCCTGTAAGTGTAGTGCATGTTTTTTCCTCGTGATCTTCCCCCACTGGATGGCGAGATTCAGCGCCAACCTACCCGTCGGCTTGCCCCAACCAGTTATCTCCCACCATCGGGGCACCGCCCCAGCCGGGACATGCTCTAATCTCCTGACCGGTCTCCCGGCATGTGTGGTATTGTAGTGTGTGTTAAGAGGTAAGAATAACAGAAGGAAGAGGTAGGAACGATCGCACGCAGTTTATTAGGGTATTGCTCCGGCATTCCCCTCGTATTAATCGGAGAAACCACAGAAAACTACCGATCAGAGCAACCGGCCGCTAGAATTCTTCTCCAGACAGCGACTGATTTCGACCTAGCTATGTAGCTAGTTTTGAAAATATTGTCACCGTCGGGACTCGACCCTAGGACCTCCCGTTCAGTGTAACTGCAGTGTCATCAGTTGATACCCTGAGCCGCCTCTCCGGGTACGATAACAGTGAGCGGCCTTTGCTGTTGCCTTGTATACTTGGATGACGACATCACAAAACAACAATTCTGTGCGATGGTTTTAGTTTCCAGAGGGCGTTGTCTTCATCCATTACTAGAGCGTGCAGAGAACTGTCTAGCGGAGAGTACATACAGCATAGAGTTGAAGTGAAGCCAAGAAATTGTGCATGACGCCATCTTCGTTTTAATGAGTTGTTCTTTCGTGTAAGGCAGAGAAGTTGTATTATCTTCTTCCATAGTTATGAGTAATATGTGTATGAACGTGAATCACGCTCAGATATATGGAAGTAATTTTTTTTCATTTATTTGTAGTTGCATCGACTGCTGGGTCATTAGCATTACATTTTACTGTTACATGTTACATTTGTGTTTTACAATATTTTAATTATCTGATAGTTTTATTATAATGTTATATACAGTTTATTTTTTGGTATATTAAAATTGAAAAAGTATTCACTACCATTTCTTATATAGAGTTTAGCACACCAATTCCTTTTAAGAAGTTCATTGCATCGTACACACTTCAATGTCGTCCAAACAGTTCTTGATGTTCTCATGCAATCCAGCTCTTTCACATTGGTGATCATTACACATGTGTTAATATGTGTGTAATGTTAAACATTTTTAATCGTTCTTTGGCGACGAACACTCGAAATATTTCACTAAATTCGTAAGCATTGCTATTATGTAACTTAAATTATGTTCTATGTAATACCTGACATATTACACACTTCTGAGTGGGTCAGAATTCAATTGAGACTTGATTGGGGCTATGTTAATTAGTTTCATCATAAAAAATAGTTGAATGATCGAAAGTAGATGTTTTAACTATTCTGGAAGTTGACGGTATGAAGCGGCATATGAATGGCAAATTCGCAGGGAGAAAATTTAGCATATAAGATGCATTTGAAAATTTCACATTTCTCATTTCTATACGCCGATTCAAATGATATAGTACATCTTGGCAAAAAATGACAAGTTTCCTCTCCATCCAGGGTAAAGATATCTTTGAAAGTGTGATTTCTTTAGTGAACATTTGAATTCTGAAGTTAAAGTCGGCGACAGAGGTTACGATTTCATTGTTTCTTACATCCCTATAAAGTATTTGACTAACTGCCAGTATGCGTATATGCGTGTGTGCGGGTCCGTCACTAACGGGTAAACCACTTCCCGACCACCAATCGAGATGTATGAGGAATCGACGCGTGTCGGTCTCCTGGTGAGGAAATGATAATTTGTTTTCGAATCCGGACAGAAAATTCTACGAAATTTTCAAGAACGTGTTTTATCGCTGCGATCGTAATGGGTAAACGGAGAATTAAACCAATGCCATCTAAATCGATCTATCTAGATGGCGTTGCTTAAACTCCATTACCCCGTGGTTATTTTCAGTCCAAGACACCATAATTTTCTTTCATGAGGATGGTACCACTGTTGACAAATGAGCAATATGAAAGAAATAGCGCCTGGCATAATTTGTTGTTAATTCGTAAGAGTGCAGTATGTCATGCATATTTTTTATAATAAATTTGCAAATTACCTTGGAACATTACATTTGAAGATCGTGTAAATAGGAAGGGAAGCTGAACTGTAATACTAGAGAATTCATTTCTTAAGCGTGCAAAGATCGATTTTCAATTCAATGTGACTTGCAACTTATTCATATGAACATACAAAATAATGCTTATAATGTTTTTAATGCTTATATGTATTTGCTTTAGGAACACAAATCGGACTGAATTTGTGGAATTCTAAAATCTTAAAAAATTAGGGGACAAAAATATAGAAGAGTTAAGCAACTCAGGGGAGTGAAATGTAATTATAGAAGATTTTGCAACAGCATTTTCCTAACTAATTGAGAAATATCGTATTAGCATTAGAGAATAACGCAGATGAACAGCTTACAGATGATCATTTGTGTTCGTATTAAAAAACAAAACCTAAAAAATGTAGCTGTTGTAAATTCTAACTATTCGCATTATTCATACCTGCAAACATTTTTAATGGTGATTATAATTTTGAAATTGCAATATTACCAGTTCATATCCCGTATTGATGTAATATACAAGGCTATTGGGTGTTGTGAATATTCGAACGGGAGTCTAACATAAACAGGTACTACGATTTATTGGTTAGTCCAATGCCAGATATTGTAAGAATATATCTGAACATAGCTAGGCATGAAAGAAATGAAGTATGAAATAAATTTTCAACACATTAAAATACTTTTAAAACTATTTATAGCGAAGGCGATGCCACATTCAACTAGTTATTATTTGAAGTGCGATACTTTATCTCCTGTAAACGCATTTGTGTGATTAAATTCTGAAACAAAAATGTGCCAATAGGCTTAATTTGTTACGACCAAAAGGGAATTTTATTGCCCCAGATTTGGAGATTTTTTTTCAAGTACGAACATATAAAATTGTTAGTTCAATTATAATTGACAACAATAAAATATAATGATCAATTATAATTGACATAATAATTGTTATTATTAATTTGCGCATGTTCCTTCTCATTTTACAAACAATTGTGATGGCAACCCAAGTTATTCACAAAAATACTTGCTACAGGCGTATTTCATCGTTTAAAATTCTACATTAAAACAATAAAGTGTGTATGGCGCAACGCATTGTACAGCGGTGCACGTTCAACGCTAGATGCGAGGATGAAGCTAATTTTACTTTTAAAACAAAGACTTCCCAACAATTGCACGGGTCCAACTATATAGTTTCCAACAAGTTGTACAGTGGGCTCTAGGGTCAATTTCTCCTTTCATTAGAAATGTTTATTACTGTTATTTTATGATACAGAAATACAGAAATACTTTTTCAAGCCCGAGGCTCTTCATCCGCATGTTATGAAAATGTCGCCAATGCACTCGTATAGAAGTAGGCAAAACATGAAAATGCGGCGCAATGCCTCGTGGAGCAGGGAGGCGGTGCATCGGAATCCGATGGCGCTCGGGCGCGCGGCCGTTCATTACTGGGGCGCTGCATTAGCTGCAAGCCCCGCCCCTCCCTTCCCCACGCCCCGCGCGGTCAATGGCTGCTGCGCATACTTCACTCCGCGCTGCAGTGGCTGCGACGCTCGCCCACGCCATCAACCACGCCATCGCCCACGACATCAACCACGCCCGATCCATCGCGTGGGCCAACCACGCCCGATGCGCTCGCGCCATCGCCCGAACCATCGCCCGAACCATCGCCCGAACCATCGCCCGAACCATCACCCGAACTATCGCCCGAACCATCGCCCGAACCATCGCCCGAACTATCGCCCGAACCATCGCCCGAACCATCGCCCGAACCATCGCCCGAACCATCGCCCGAACCATCGCCCGAACCATCGCCCGTACCTTCACTGACGCCCCGCCGGCCTCTTCCGAACTGCCATCGCTTACCACCTAATGATTTTTTTTACGTTTTCTCTATCTTTCGTTCCCCTTATGGTAGAACTGAAATATTTCTTTAAGAATATTATAAAATAGCAAATCTGCTCCCATAAGTAAATTTTCATTGAAAAATGTGGAAGCATTTTTGAGAAAATGTTCTAGAGGCTTCATGCAAAATGCCCTCTTAATATAAAGAAATATTTTCAAAACCGCATAGCAATGAATGGTACTAAATCGACCGACGAATACTAGTTTTGAAAACAAGTCTGAATAGTTTACGTGTTAGATTTGTTCAGAGAAGATGGACGGACGACCGTTAAAAATAAACACTTTTTCGGTATCAGAGGACCCCAATGGGAATCCTCAACCCTCAAATCGATTTTCCGCACTTTTACATAACTTCCTCTACGTTATGTATCTCAGAAAATACAAATGAATCTGTAGTTAATTTACAAATGCAAATACGTTTTCTACAACTCGGGAACGAAAATGCCTAGTTTTCTAGTGTTGCTAACTACTCTTGTTGATACTTTTATTCCTGATTAAGTGGAAGGAAAGAGATTCTAGGCCTGAAGAGAACGTGCGCAGAATGTATTTCTCCCCTGTATGTCACAGATTTCACTGTTCTTAGACAAAAAATATATAAAGTAATTCAAATCAAATTGTGTTCTGAATAGCATGTTTCTAGCTAACTGCAATGTCTTAGCCAATAGGAGTTAGGCCCACAAACATTGTTAACATATACAAGTAAATATGTCCTTGACATAAGTCTCCAGAAACATGATTGTTTCTTAAAATCAAGTTTAACAAAAAACTACAACTACTTGTTTGTCCTGTGCGCCAATGGCTGTATCGGAATGAAATCCTAGGAACACTTTTACTCTGAGATGCTATGAAACAATAATTTTAGGGAAGCAACTCCTGGTGTTTGTATGGTCTGCTGTATTACTGTAATTTCATTCCCCATCGTTGTGCCAAAAGGCTCATTTTAGACCTCCTTGGTTGGGACAGATTAATGACCAGGAGTACGGAAAGACGATTCTTAGAAGATAAGTAAAGTGTCGAGAGTAGCTACAGGAATAAATTGTCCAGAAAGCTAAGGCCTTAAGGCCTCAAGTGCTAAACTTGCCCTGGCTGTTAACACTAAAGAAGGCCGTGTTTGCTGGATGTTCGCTTCAGTTAATTCGGTATGTTGTTTTTGATGACTATTTCTTTCTTTTCTACCTTGAAACGGGTGCTCTAATGAAAATATTCGACTACACTATTATTAGCACTCACCTTTGAAATAAACAGTAAATAAGGCGAAAGAAACTGCAGAAATTTGTTAAATTATATGAAAAATCTTTTAAAAACAGAATATTTGTCGTATCACAACCACATATATTTCATGTATTTGGCCACAGGGATTACTTGGACGAACAGCCTATAAAAATAACAACGAGAATGTTTTTATGAAGTGTCTGTCCAAGTAAACACTGTGGCACTTTTATTCAAATATGACAAACCTTTAAGATATTTTCATGTTGCTCGCATACTGCTAATCTGATCAAATAATCAATCATTATAGATTGTTATTTGTGAAGTTATTACTGAAGATGCTTCTCACGTTTAGAGAAAACAGTACTTCTTAAAGGTAAAAAAAAAATTTTTACGTTGGCATTTAAAAACAAAGCCTATATTTTTATTTAAACTGGCCGCTAAAAATAAAAGAGCGGTGCAAATGAAATTCAATGTGCTTTGAACTTGTGCCCGCGGGTCTTCACAGGCAGTCAGTCAATTACTTTATCCGCGAATTTTTCTCTTTTGAAAGTACTGCCAATGTTGTTCAGCACCTACGTTCCTCCTCTCTCCATTTTGAGCGAGTTCCGTTATTATCCGTTCATTATGATTTAGATAATTGGAGGATCCTCTCGAAATACTGAACTATTTTTTTTTCATTTTATTTAAATAGTGCAAATGACGAGACGCGCTAAGCAGATTGGAGCACGAGTGGGATTGCCGATATTTGGTGTTTGAATGGGATTTGTGTGCTTTTGATGGGCCGCGGATGGGTTTGGCATGATTTCTGCCGAATGCCGTGTCGCGCACGCATTATTTGGTCGTGTCTGACTGTTAGCGCAGGATTTGTGTGCTTTTGATGCGGCGCCGGCTGCTGCCGCTTGGCACGGGGTTCGGATCGGGATCGGGGCCGGGGCCGGGATTGGGTGGGAGGGGGCGTGGCAGTTTCATTTATCTCACTTTGCGTCTCATTTACCCCGCCGCGCAGACCCAGCGCTTCCCCCACCCCCACCCAGCTCCTCTCTCCTTCACACGCCGTCTTTCCTCCTCATTCCTTCGCTCGTTTCCTCGCTCTTCTGCTTTGGACGTTTCTACTGCACCATCTTTTCTGGTTAAGATACTCTTACATTTCTCCCACCCGCTTTTCTCGTTGCCTTTCTGACTTGCCCTTACATGGGTTTCTTATAATCGTTGTCAATCCCTTTACCTTTCGATTGATTGATTTTATGAATCCAGGCACGCCAACAACTAAGATTATGATTCTCTTAAGTGTAGTGCATGTTTTCCTCGGGAAGTGGCGCTGATCTTTCCCCCACTGGATGGTGAGATCTGATGCAGACCTATCTAGTGCTACTAGAGTTTTCCTCAACCAGGTATCTGCTATCAGCGGGGAATCACCCCAACCGGAAGAAGCTCTAAGCTCCCGACCGATCTTCCTGCAAGTGTTTTAGTAAGTGTGTGTGTGTGTGTAAGGGGTGAGGATAGGACAAGGAAGAGAAAGGAAATACAGTGCGCGGTCCGTGGCCTGTTTGTTAGGATACTGCTCCGGCATTCGTTTGGTGTTGATCAGAGAAACCACGGAAAACTACCGATTACAGCAGCCGGCCCTAGAATTCTCCTCCACACCGCTAGAATCCTCCTTTCCTTGCAATCATGCGAGTGTTGAAAATCCTGCCACCGTGGGGACTCGAACCTTGTATCTACCGGTCAGAGGCACCTTTTGGACATTTTCGTCAATTTCATATTTTACTGATTCTCGTTCTCTTATTATTCAACGTGCTATTTCTTTTTTCTTCCAGTCGTCTGCACTTCCTTGCGTCGCGCATCACGATCTTGTCGTCGCGAGGGCTTTTGTGTTCGCCTTTTCTGCACAGATTCCTTCTCCCCCTCCCCTCACCCCGCCCCCCCCACTTCCCCTGCCTCCACTACCACTGGAGCTGCAGAGTCGCTGCGACAGCGATATCGGAGTCGCCACTTTCCGAAACGCGACTCGCCGCCAATCACACGAGTAATCATATTTGCGAATAAAAGAGATACAGCGCGCGGGATTTAATAAAAGACCCTTGGCGTCGCGCGGGGCCGAAAAATCGCGATGCGACATTTTTAACCTTAGCATTTCCGATCGTAGATATTGCAGCTGAATGATAATGAAAATGGTTTGACAAGCATTTCCGAGAAGAAATGTTCAGTCGAAGCAAGTTTTTTTTTCGCTTTAGGCATTCCAAATATTTGAGAATAACGGCAAAGGAATACCGTAAGAGAATTAAAATGATTCATGCAGATTCCCAAAAAGATAGCACTTCTTGGTTTTAATAACACGACATTAAATCCATAGCTTCATTTTATTAATGTCTCTACCATGAACTTCTGTAATACACACCAAAGCTCGATCTTTTAAAACTTTTATGTCGTTAATAGTAATATGGTTAGATAACTTTTTCAATGTTATTCTTTTGAAAAGTTAACATTCAGGAAATTAGTTGGGCCTTTTAGTTTTATATTATATTATAATGAAATAAAAATGAGGTAAGATGATATTGTATAAGCAATGAAATGTACCACATACTAATATTTTGCCATGAGGAGAAGCCGGTCTGAATGTTGGAGCGTTCCATCTGGTCCAACTCAATGCCCTTCGATTCCTTTACTTTGGGATTTAACGTGCCTTCCATGGAACATCTTCAAAATTTTCTATAACATTTCTCCAAATTATTTCTTTAAATTTCTGGACGAATTGAGTGAAATACACTTACGAGGATTGAACTATTTCAGTATTAAGTCTGATTTTTCCAAAATTACAAATATTTCATATTTTTCTGCGTCTCCCTGCATGTACTATATTCAAGATAAAGATTTTTCTTCGAATGAAATTTGTTCTCACATTTAGTTCTTTAATTAAAGTATGAACATTCGGAAAAAAACTATTAGTAGTTTTAGTGTAATTTTGAGTGAAACCTGGGCAATATTCAAAACAATATATTCCTAAGAATTTTTCTTTAAACGTTTTTTAGGGATAGTGGTAAATGCACAGAATAACATTATATAATCTTCATTTTGATGTATTCTTCTGATTTTTCAACAATTACATAATGTAATTTTGAAACTTATCTAGCATCGTTAATATTTACATTACTGGCGTTTGTATGAAATATTGCATTCGCAAATACATGTGTTTTAAATTATGTCTTAAGAAGTTTCTCAAAATTTTAAAGGTTTTCTGTGAAAATGAGCGCAAAATTGCATATTTTTAGAAACACTGTAAACTTGCGTTTTCTAAAAAGCTACTCCTAATTTTTAATTGAAAATTTACATGTAAATCTCATTTTACTCTTCCATAATATTCGAGTCTAATTTCATTCTTATATTAAGGGATTGGAAATGGAGAAAGTGTGTTTTGGATGGAAGGCAATTTCTTCTACATAAATATTACATAAAAATAAGCTGAACCATTGTGTTAACTGACTTATACCGTAGATACTACATTTGCTACAGTGTTAGCGAATTGTGAGAAAAGTTGATTACTCAGACCAAAATTTCACTCTTCCTAAATATTTTTGTTTGCACAGTTGTTATGCAAAAGAATGGTTTCAGAATACTTCAGATTTTATATTCAATTCTATAAAGCATTTTAATGGCGGTGCCTGCAAACAATGGTCACTTTGTTATAGTATTGGATTTCTCAAATTGTCATATTTCAAAACTGTAACACGTTCACAGTACGGTAAAGTGCCTTGGGAGACAAGGCCGATGAGACAGCTTTATTTTATATTTACAATAGCTGTGAATTGTTGTATCTGGCCAATTTTCAAAGATATTTAAATCGTTCACTGCCTGTGCTCTCTTTCAGAATACATTTTTATTACAGGTTGTGATTCTTTTAACAATTTCCTCGACGTTTCGGAATGAAATGTCTTCCACCATCTGATTCTATATTTGTTAACATAAAATTATGAAAACCAATTTACATTTACTTGAAATTATCCACTAAACATTCTGCACATTCTCAAATTGAGAATAAATTTGTCACGGTATGAAAGACACCAGAAATAAAGATACCATAAGGTTTATTCAATATCTTTTTTTAATTACTAAAAGGTGAAATTTTAAATATTATTATATTGCTATATTATTTTAATTTACTAAACTTGCCTTCATAAGAAGTTATGAGTTGTCTGATGTTTCCGCCAAGAATAGTTTTAATTTTTCCCCAAAGAAGTGTGATATTTTTAATAACGCCTCTATTTTTGTCTTTACAAAATATGTTAGATAATTTTAATGGGAAATATCAATGTTATCTCACACGAAATGTCTCCTTTAGCATGAATAAGTTCGACCGCAAGCACGTTGATTTGACAGTCGCTAATGGAACGACAAAGAATTAATTTGTTTTTTTTTTTCATTGAGTAAATGAAGTATATAAATGTGAAACTTATTACAAATCTGAAAACATACAACCCGTTTGAATGGAATGGAAGCAAAATCTCTTCTGAATCTCAAGTGGCATGCTTTTTAATTTTCCAAGATTTATAATTATTTTATTTTCTCTCATATGTGTCTTTCCTTTGGTAGGATGTAATGTTTGCATAACTTTGTTCACTTTTAAATATTTGATCTTTCGTTTTGATATTGTTTCTTTACCAGATAAGTCTAATCATAAATATAAAGTGCAAGGCCCACTACAATGAGTCTTGTTCAGAATGCATATGATATATGCCTCGAACGGTCCAGGGGTAAACATTCTCAATATTAAAACAATTCTTAAATCCAAAAAAGAAATGATCGTAACATGTATATAAAATATTTAATTGCATTTGTGGTAAAATAGAAAACTCGCTTCTATTGTCGTTCTCTTTTTGAACATACCACTATTGCAATTATACTCTTTTCCGCCACTAGTTTCTTTAATTACTATAACGAAATCCTTTCTTCAGTTTTGATCTTTTAATAAGGTGATATTAATTTCTTTGAAAATATGAGTAATTTCCCGTGACATTTGAAAATCTTAGAAATTACACGTTCGAATTTCCAGTGTTTCTTTTGATATTGACGAGATGTGAGGTCGCAACATGAATATGGCAACGCCGGGATTCGGCAGTTTGAAATTCTCATAATTCTTGTCAATGTTGGACAATATCAATGGAACGATGGAACAGCTGTATCGAACGCAGTTTTTTCATTGTCAAATGTACTTCGAAATTAGCTCTAAGGAAATTAGATCCGCTCCAAATGCGCTACGACTGACAATGTGATTCAGAAGTGATGGCTGAGATGTATTGATCTGGACAGACATTCTTCTTTTAATGCCATATTCTGGTTAGTGCATCGCCTAGTCTCCAGGAGCCCCTAGTACCTTCTTGTGAGACTTAACCTGAGCAAGAATACATCGGGTAGTTTGCCATTACTTTCCCTAGAGGCGGTAGTGTGCCAATTTTGACATTTGATTTGAATACTAGATAGCAATGTCCTAGATCTTATCCAGTAATGCAAATCGAAACGCTGGTTGGTAATAAATTGAAAGAGGATTTAATTTTGCGAGGATTAACCAAGTGCCTTTTCTGGGATCTGTTTTATACATGCCGACAAGCGCCCGCACCTCAATCCCCCCCCCCCGAATTTGACCGAATTTGAACCGATCAGTAGCCCGGCATGATGACCACCTCTATACCATCAAAGCCAATGGACAGATATTGCGGTATCATAATTTTATGTAACCGTTGGAAATGCGAGAAAGTACGCGCTGTTTGGACGGCACAGTGTCGAGTGTGGACGTCGTCCTCCGTGATCGCCAGGTACGGCAGCGAGGGTCAGCGACGGCGGAGCGGGTGAGTGAGAGGGGAAGAGAATTGGGAGGGAGGGCGCGGGGAGTGGGTGGTTGGAAGCGAGGTAGTGGGGGAGGAGGAAAGTGGGGAAGGTCTCGGCGATTCCGTGTGCGTAGGCGGCACCAGCGAAAACTAATAAAAAGTTTTCGCTTCCCGCCGCGTGGGGCGCCACCGCCAGCGCCGAGGGGCCTGCGACGCCCCGCATCGCAAGGACCTTTTCCGTTCCGCCATCTGCGAGGGGGGAGAGGGACATCACTAGAACGGCGACCGTAGGACGCAGGTGAAGCCGGTGGTTTTGTTGCGTACGTTTGAGGCGAGCACCGAATCCCACGACTACTAAACCACTTGGTCAGGGTTATTCTAATCGAGGCATCGAGATACCGAGGACACTAAAGGTCACAGTTTTACCGCTGACAAAATGAAGCTCATAGTTCATAGGTTGTATTAGTTCTGACTTAACTTTACTACATTGAAACTTGTTATTCGATTGAGGATCCTTTTTTAATTACAATTCATGTTACCAACATTTTTGCATACTTTTACCATAGATCTGTTATTGAACCCGACCAGTTCCTGCGACTCAAACCGTAATGAACATGCTCAATTAATCCTGACACGCGGGTAGAGAATTTCGAAGGTTAGTGAGCTCGAACGTAGGTATAAGATCTCAAAATGCCATTCCACGATTAGACACTGGTTTACGGACGGACTAACCTAATTAGATATGGAAATAACTTTCGAGAAAATAAATTGGGCGTTGGCGACGACACAAAGCAAAACGTGATAGAATTCTCATAAGTTTAGTTCGTGGAATGGCATTTTGAGATCTTATAATTACGTTCGAGCTCACAAACCTTCGAAATTCTCTACCCGCGTGTCAGGATTAAGTGAGGCTGTTCACACACTTTGGCAAATAGATTCAAATACTGTGCAGAGACTTTTCAAAACTTTTGACACGACTTCCTATCCAGAAGTTTGGTATACAGCTATGCAACAGACAATTTTCAAAACATAATGGAAAATGAATGCACCATGCAAATTAATATCACATTTTCTGGATCTCAAAGATGAGGATTATTCTAAACTACGGTCAAGTAAGTAAAAGGCTAACAAAGAACATCAGATTGTACAAGAAACCAATACAGAAGAAACACAGTGCAACGTGTGTGTAAAGCTATAGTTTGAACAGCGTTTATTTACTCAGCACATTCGTCCGGCTTGCGTAGGCATTTGATCCCTGTTGTCGGCCTGGAAGAGCGAGCCCTTCCCCGTCGAGCGACCAGTTGCTTCCAAGACTCGTCCTGGAAGCGGCAGCTCTTTTTAAAATGTTCACCGAGGGTTTCACGGGAAATTTGACGCAACTGTTTTACTTTCTCGCTACGGAGTAGAGAGAAAGATATGTAACCGACGAATTTCCGGCAGAAAAACCGACGAATTTCCGGCAGAAAAACTCTTATTAGTCCCTGGTAACGAAAAAGTGGATAAATCCAGTTGCTCAAACATAATCCTTTAACACGTAGTGTAGCCATAATCCATGTTTTTTAGGTCCTTGATACCGAAAAATTGAATGACGGCAAATTCTGTTCGTTCGCCCGTCAGTCCGTTCGCTGATGTCGTGGTCCCTTGAATTCGAAACCAATATTTAAATTCTGTGGAATATTATACTTTATATAAGGCCTCTGGAACATTTTCCAAATTTAAAAAAAATGGCTCCATCGTTTTTGATTAATTTTTTTTGTTGGATAGTGTGCAGAACGTTTAAGAGAATAGTGCAGGCTTCATGTTCGTTTAAAACCCTGATTTTCCGAAAATTGCCAAAAGTTTAATCTTTTTCGGAGTCTTCCTACAACTAAAATATTAGATAGAGATTATTTCCCTTAGTGAAATCTGTTTCTTAAAGATCGATTTTGAAAAAAAATCATGTACAATTTTTTGAAACTTTGAGTACTTTTCGCGTAATTGTGCGTAATAGGCGAGAAAGTATGTGCCGTTTATAGCACAACTAGTTTTCGTTCATTTTACTTCTTCGATCTTTCCGCCGCTTTGGTAGAGCTTAAAACGCATTTTGTTTTATTTTATATTTGAAATTCAGTCTGCGAGTCACTTCTGAGCATAACATGACGAGAAGAGGAAAATATAAATTAACTCATGCATACAAGAGTCATCCAAAAGTTCTAAATTGTCGGCTTGGTGTGTTTTATTATATATAAATCCGAGCAGAAGAAGTTGTAGTATCCTTGGACTTTGAACTTTAAAGAAACCAATTATTCATTGCAGACAGCATAATACATTCATGAAGGGCAGAGATGTTCGTCAAGTCGAAACAGAACTTATTATTTTAAGAACGTTGATTGAACCATAAGTCTGTTGTGTTATCGGCTGTTATGTCGACAAAAATCTTAATAAAATGCAATACAGCGTAACCAACGTTAACGTCAATCTGAAACATCTACACATTTATTTAAATGTGTATTACATATGAAACGTATTTTTAAGCGGGTAATTTTGAGACGATCGCCACAAAACCCATCTATTTAGAAAAATCGCAGTAATAAAAATAAATTTTGAAGCCGCTTACAAATTGTATTTATTAATGAGTGAGATTTCTTTATTAATGAACCAGATACGAATATTAATGAACCAGCTCCCCATTTGCTCGAAAATGGAGAGCAAAACACTGGGTGAATGAATGAAAACTTGCACCACCTTGAATATGGAACACAAATATATGCTTAAATAACATAAGTAAAAATAATCTCCTGGTACTGAATCTACTCAGATTATTGACAAACTGGGTTAATTAACCCAGTATTGCTGGGGAATTTATTTTTCACTATTAGATAACGGACTTACATGGCATTGCTTTGGAAGATGCAGATTTAAACAGTAGGTGAGCTACCAGAGTTAGACTGCGTGTACTCCAAAGCAATTTTTTTGTACAAAGAGAATAGTTTAAGATAACGTATTGAATTGCAACTATGTTATGTTTAATTCTTGATCTTTCAAAATTATTCGCGCAATATTTACGAGCAATCACTCCAGCCGTACTAGTTTTTGTGACTTAATTTACTGACGGTTGTAAACAACTTCACTTTCATATCTTAGAGAACATTGGTACAATTTCAGGAATGACGAATACTTAGCTTAAGAATTAAAATAATGGTTTTCCATTTCAAAATGATACTCCTGATGTCACGCGTTTAAGAAAGATGCCGCGGTAGATGGCATAAACGACCATAATCACTCTAATCTGCTCTAAAGAAAAAATTAGTGCTAGCTTTTGATGTTGTGTCGAACTAATGTAAAAAGAGAAAATTCAAGGCGTATTTAATTTATTGCAAAACACCTTCCGATTTGTTGTTTACATTTCTAAATACAAATAATATTTCCCACATCACAAATGTCACTTTTTATTGTTATTAGAAATTTCAGGAAATACAAATCATTATTCTTAATTTATGCACATTTTTACCCAAGTAAATGGCTGATGCTATCTGTGATAAACAGTTTATATTCGTCATAAAATTATCACACTATCTTGAAAATGTACTGCAAAGTAATTATGATTTTCAGAAATATTGTTATTTAATTTAAAAGTAGGATGAAAGTATTTTGTAAAGTCCAATGGCGGTATTTCCATATTTCAGCACCATGTTATTTTAAAATCAACGTGCAGGAAATTAAACGAGAGATTTTTCTTTGTTGACCCAACGTATTGGAAACTTGTAACGTATGACGCCATAGCATGTAATCACTTCTTGCCGTGATGATAGCGTTCCCCTTGTGGAGGGAAGAACCATCTTCGCTTTGATCCACTATTCGCAACGAATTTTACGTGATTTTCCTGTGATCATATGAAACATTCATTCGATATGGATTTCTGTTTCCCTAGGTTTCCCTAATGGGATGCTGTGCTCCGCCCTCAACCGTCCGCTGTCTTCGTCGTTCCAAGTGTCACCATGCACTCTGGGCAGTGAACAGTTGCGACCGCCCATCGCCTCGCACCGCTGGGTCGGGGTTTACGTCTGGGTGTCTCGAGATTCACTCGCTTCCCTTGCGTTACATTCTTTCGTCTTCATCTTCATGTTCGGTACTATCATCATTATCACATCTCAATATAATCCCGTCTCTGAGACGTATGACGTCGGCCACCTTACCCCCACAACTACAGGCATACGTGCTGAGAGAATTTTTCACGGTTATTGCAATAATTTCCCGCTGTGTGGAGATAGTCGTTCTCGCTACCTCCATTTCTCATCGCTTCTTAACAGTCACAACTATCAGATTCCTGTTTGGATTCAACTAGAGAGGTTCGTGACACTCCGAACTTTTGAAGAGGTGTTATTGGTCTCAATCAGTCATATGTGAGACACATATGTTTCTGCAAACATATTTTTGTTTTCAGTTCATTTTATTTCTCAACGTGTGTTGTCTATTAAACTATGTATAGCCGTAAACCCTTATAAAGTATTTTTCAATTGCATTTAATAAAGAAATAACGTATCTACAAGAAATATTCTTTTTTACAAAATTTAATTATTTTATTTTTGTAAAAAAAATAATCGATTGCAGCGGAGTCTCTGATTGAATGCCTGTATTAGTCTAACAAAACTCCATACCTGTAGTTACGGCTTAAGGTCTGCGGCCTTACACAACTACTACGTCCGTTGCTCCGTGCCCTAAAAATGCCTTTTATGGTTGGAGCTATATTCATTTTTAGATATAACGGTTCCTTAGCTGCAATCACCCACTGGCCCTCTCGTCGGGTGATCGGGAGGAGAGAAGGCTTCACCAGCGGAGGTTTTAGCTGAGCCCTTTCCATCCCCGATCCTCGCGCGCTCTACGGTGATCCCGTTTGCAGCAGATCGTCAGTCGACCTACGCAGTAGCGCTGGTCAGGACGACAGGTGAAGGAAGTGGAGGGAGAGGACGGCGGAGGACGGGGATCGCGAGGTCGAACGCCTGACCTTTCGAGTGCCCGACGGCGGAGGGGGCGAGAGCACTGACTCGCGACCGCCCAGTGATGGATGGTTCGTTCGTGCGTGTCAAGGTATTTGCCTTCTCGCTTTGCGTTTAATCAGACTGCAATTGCACTCTGTAAACAAATATCTCGACTGAAGAACTTCCAACCGCGGCAGCGACTCCAAGTAGTGAACTACGTAGATGAGAAAACGGAAATTGTTTGGTTGTGATTCCGGGCGCGTCTTCTGCTAAGGTCATTAGTACCCTGAATTTTTAGCGGTCATTTTGTCCCGCTAGATTGTGAGATCAGGCGTCGATCTACTGTCGACTAGCAGGGTTTTCCCCAACCAGGTATCGCCCACCAGCAGGGCACCACCCCCATCCAGGAGAGTACTCGAAGCTCCCGACAGGTCTCGCAAGCAAGGGGCGAGGATAGACAAGGAAGGGGAAAGACAGATCGCGCACGTTCCGTGGCCCGTTTGTGAGGGTACTGCTCCGGCATTCGCCTGGTGTTGATCGGACAATCTTCGGAAAACTACCGATCAGACCAGCCGGCTCCTAGAATTCTCCTTCAGACAGCGAGTGAATTCGACTTTTCTATCTAGCTCGCATCAAAAGTCCTTTCTTCAATCGAGAGTGGAATCCTATGACCTTCCGGTCAGAGACACTGCAGTGACATAACTTCATCCTCTGAGCCATATCCCTCAGTAGAAAACGGAGATAATTTGCAACTTGGAAGAGGACTTAAACGTCCTGTGGTTGGAAAGGGGCAATCGATTCAGTTATCAAAATGTCGAAGAATATAATTTTACTTTTGATTTAACGTCTGCGCGAACTGCGCCACCTTTCGTCTTCTGTTGAAAAAGTTCCCAATGCCTTATTTCGCATTTGAAGCGACCTCCCCTGCCTTCGCCGTCGCCGCCGCTTAGCGCGCTGCCCCGAGCCATTGTTATATGAAAGCGGCTCATTGAATTGATAAAGTCGTGAAAGCCATTAACGGGCGCTGGTGGCCATCGGAAACTCATTTAAAAAGTGAGCAGCGGGGGCGGGGTTGGCCCTCGAAGTGCCTTGCACGGCCCCCGTCGCTCCCCTTCACTTCATTTACACAGACCTCTTACCGCGTTAGGGAGACGTATTACGACCGCTTTTAAACCTCGAAGGGTCGCGCCAGTGAAGCAAGCTGTTGTTTTGGAAATAATAATATTTAGGAATAAAATATTAAAGGTGCGGGAATCAAAGGAGTTGATATAAATGAAAAAGATGATGATCACGGGCGGATTCAGCCGATCATTGGGGGGGAATAGTACATTTTGTTAAATAATAAACATAATTGTTATTATATTATATATTATTTATGTACTGTAGATATGATACTATAAAATATTATTATTTAAATAATTACATACTTCGAACAAAATTAAATATTTAAATCAAAGTTTAAATATTTAATTTTGTTAAATTTAAGTCAAATAATAGAAGGTAACCGAAAATTTTAAACCTTTGTGGTGGGCATGGTCCCCAGGGCTCTCCCTGGATTCGCCAGTGATGTAATGTATTACATTTCATAATATATTTATTTAAACGTTTTGACCATTTTATTAAAAAGCCAAAATCTGATAAATAATCAATCTCTCTTGAAAGTCGATACCTCTAGATATAACAACTGTGATTCTAGATGCGTATATTTCTGAACGATGACAAACGTGTGTCCTCAAAAACTCATATACAAAAAAGAAACATTTCTGCATTTGAAAAATGAGTGTCTAAATTACACAAACAATGATTTATAGCAGCAATGCAAATTTGGTTTATGAATCTGTTTCTCAAAATTGTGCAAATGTTTGCCATATTTCAAACGTTTAATTGCGCTGTCGACGAAAATGCATCAGATACGAAACAACTCGATGCTCGTTACAATCGTTAGTCTTTCACCGGCGTTCCAAACGCACCCTGCAATGTAAAATATCATTTTAATAATAATAATGTATTAATATTATTAACATTATTATTATTATTATTATTATTATTATTATTATTATTTATTATTGATGTATATTAAGTGCAGTAATCATGCTTTAATAAAATTGTACAGTTAGTGGTTAAATACAAAGTATTTGTTTTGGTTACTGCATATTTTAATGGATGGTGTGCAGAGATATTAAAATATATTTGTATTTATCCATTCAGTCAGGGGGAATCTGACAGGTAAATCAAGATTTTTTGATTGACATAATGGCAGCCCGAAGCGTAAAACTACACGTGTCGCACAAAACATTAATCTCAGCAAATTAAAAATAACGTGACGGAAAGTCCAGCGAAGCTACGGATTTTGTTTTCAGTTTTACAGTGGTGAGATAGATCCCTTGCACAGAATTGACGTTTGCTTCAAACTGCCATAATTCTGTCCTGCTATAAATTTTCTCACGAATGAACTGATGTATCCCTCACTTGAGCAAAAAATTCTGCTTGATGTGGAAAGTAATTAACAAGTCGGTACTTGCATTTCTGTACCTGCCTTGAACTGCCTTACAAAACAAATAAATACCTTTGAATAATATAATAGATTACATTTAAATGGAATTCCTATTGGTCGATGGTCTCTAAAGTTAAATTTAATTCATGTTAAATGGACATTTTTTAAGTTTCTGAACAGTGACAGTTGAGTTGAGAGCCATATGACCAACCCTCAACCTGGGGGACCAGAAATTGTTTAGTGTTTACTCCTCTAGATATATTGCCTTCACACCTTCCAGGGCTCTCTACTTATGGTTTTCTGTCAGGGTTTTCCTTCTTCTAACCTTATGTTGAACCCCTACTCAGCAGCCAACGCAGCGAGAGCAGCACTTTTTTAATGGCGGTTCTTACTAGCTATGTCACTGAATAGAGTTTTCGTGGCTTTTAATGAATGTGATCCCGCCACAGATCACACTTCCAAACTCCAGTCTCCTAGCCGCCTCAGGCCGGGGGACTCCAGAAATATTGCCTTCATTGTTCCTAGTCTGCACATGCACAGACCATTCGCTGTCCGCCAACTGCCTCCTGCCCCGTAGCTGAGGCTTCCCCTGGGATTTTATAATAAAATTTCGACTGTTATAATAAAAGAAGCCGGGGAGCTGATAGAATAAGAAGAAGAAATGAACATTCTTATAAATACTCAACTAATGAAAATGACATGTTATTAGCACTTTCATTCAATACTGCGAATAAACGAAGGCGAGGCGGGGCGAGGCGGGGCGAGGCGGGGCGAGGCGGGGCGAGGCGGGGCGGGGCGGGGCGAGGCGGGGCGAGGCGGGGCGAGGCGGGGCGAGGCGGGGCGAGGCGGGGCGAGGCGGGGCGAGGCGGGGCGAGGCGGGGCGAGGCGGGGCGAGGCGGGGCGAGGCGGGGCGAGGCGGGGCGAGGCGGGGCGAGGCGGGGCGAGGCGGGGCGAGGCGGGGCGAGGCGGGGCGAGGCGGGGCGGGGCGAGGCGGGGCGAGGCGGGGCGAGGCGGGGCGAGGCGGGGCGAGGCGGGGCGAGGCGGGGCGAGGCGGGGCGAGGCGGGGCGAGGCGGGGCGAGGCGGGGCGAGGCGGAAATTAGGAAAATTAAAAAAAAAAATATACATGGGTGGCGATAGTTGGCAGCTGGCATGTGGCACGTTCGTATAGCTAGCTGAGACCATAGGAAATATAAAACTAATATTGGAAAGTCTGTGCCATTCTGAAGTACCATTAGTTTATTCTTTTCTTGTGGTGAATTCGACACTTTTTGTCATGAGATTTTACTACCCAAATCACGGCATTTTACTTTCAGTTATCTGCTCTAGCAACAGATATATGTGCTGAAGAACATTGACGAGCAGGAAGATATAATCTTAATGGAACGAGTTTTCTATGACATCGGTATATGGTGTGAGGAGGGGATTAGGATATCAGTTTGAAATTAATTAATTGAAAAGAAAACGAATAAGATGAATGAAAAAGTGTAATTTTATCTCATAGGAACGTTTGACGAAGTGAATATAAAATTGCGAGAATAAAGCAGCTGCCATCCCGTGCACTAAGAAGTAGATCACATGAGATAATATAACATGAATGTTGCGTAATTCTTTCAGTGCAAGTTGTTTTTGAGCATTGTGCTAAAGTTTGTGGAACAGCGTTGTCCAACTGGGAGCCCGAGGGCCGCATGCGGCCCGCGATGCATTTTATTGTGGTGTGCAATATTAGTCAAACGTGAAAAGCCCTTGTATCCATGGCCTGCAATAATAGTGCTAACCTAGCGCACGTACCCTGGCGGGGCAACACGCCCTTAATGTAAAAAAAGGTTAAGTTTAGATTTAAGGATTTGACAGACAAACTGCCGAGATCAACAGAACGGGGTAAACGTGGATCGCCCGAGAAATGAAAATATGGCCCGCAACCATGTTAAAGGTTTTAGTTGTGGAAGGTAGAATGAAGCGGGTTGCGTGCGGGGTCAGACGAAGAGGGTAGGAAGGAGTATTATACATAACAAAATTAAATCAATTACATGTTTTCAATCAAATATACTTTTAGTTCACTCTTCAAAGCATCATTTTGTCTCAATTTTTTATGCCGTTTTCTCACAGAACTGAGAGGAACAATCTAATGTCTGCATAGTTAATATTCATATTTCCAGTAAACCCGCACAGTCAACTCCAACCCATCATAAAACCTTTGCTTAATCGCGGTGCAACTGTCACAATGTGTATTTCATGTTGAATTCATAATTTTATTACTTTCTTGAATACTACTTATGTAGTAAAGAAAAAGTAAGTATTGTAATGCTTCAATGAAGGAAGTCAATTATTCAACATAAAAACTTGTAATGTAAACCCCTGATACCGAAAAAGTGAATACTTCTTACTTCTGAATGTAGTAAATTACATCTAAGTTGTGTAATCAGAATCCACCTTCTGAGAGTCCTGAAAATTGGTTTATAGCAAAACGTTTTTCTGTGAACAACACTAGCGGCTACACCGTAAGCAAGATTTCCACCAAACTTATATTGCTCAATAATTCTAGGCGATGTCAATTGAAGCGCATCCCTGCAACTACAAAATTGAAAACTGCAACTTTTTGGAATCAATGGAATTCGTTGTTCAGAATTAAATATTTAAATGAGGTCAGTTGAGTTTTTTAGTACCTTATTTGCATGTCATGACATCTGTCAGTTACAATGAGTAGAAATCGTGGAATGGACTGATTACTGTTTTCTGAGAGGTCGATTTGTGTGAGCGTTCATTTAACTCTTCACGAAACTGTCTTCAGGAATTATAAATAAAGACATCGGTGTTCCTGGAACTGAATTGAAAAATCTTGCACGATTATGTAAAAATTATTTTGAGTTATTTAGTAAAAACTAGACTTAACGTTTGTCTAATCCCACTTAATAAATCGATAGGATGTCCCAAAGGGTCTTCAAATTTTATATTATTATTTCATATAAATGTTTTTGTTCGCTTTCTTCCAAATCACGGCAATGGATAAATACTAATGTAAAGAGTAAAAGTGAAAGTATTTCGATTGCTCCTGAAATTTAGCCCCCTGTACTCCCTATGTAGCCAATGGATCATATTTTTGTTATTCTCCAAATGACATTTTACCGATTTGGACCAGACACTTTTGGAATACGAGAGTTTCTCTTTTATTTTCACAGACAGATTCACTTGCAAATAAAATATTATTGAATCAATATTTCCAATATTGAATATTAAAATTATTTTCCATTTAGCATGGAAATGACCTCCAGTGACAGTAAAAGAACTGTGCAGTTTGTGGAGGCCCTTGAAGGAGGAGTCCGAGGGCCCTCGCGTAGTTGGCGTGGGCGGACCGAAGGGGCGGCCGAAGGGAACTGATTGCCCGGAGGACCCTCCCCTCCCGCTCTGCCCCTGAGGACGGCACATGAAAGAAACATGACAGCGCTGCTGCCCCCACCCCCTCGTGCCCTTGGGATTCGTCCGTCTGGCAGGGTAGCGCATGGCGGGGAGGTCGGGGCAAGGCGCGGGGGGCGGGGTAGGGCAGGGAATGGCAGGCACAGGACGGGGTGGGCGTGGCAGCACGGGGTGAACGTGGCAGCACGGGGTGAGCGTGGCAGGACGGGGTGAGGCGGGGCGGGGCGCATTGGGGCAGAGCTGCGCAGGGCTGGGAGGTCGGGGTAAGGCGGAGAGGGCAAGGCGCGGGGGGCGGGGTAGGGCAGAAAATGGCGGGCTCAGGACGGGGTGGGGCGTGCCAGGAGGGGGTAAGGCGGGGCGGGGTGGGGCATGGCTGCGCAGGGCGAGTTGAACGTCCGAGTTGAACGCCCGCGTCTGTTTTTGTTTCTTCCAATGTTTGTTTGCTTGTTTGTCGTGGAAGGAGGTAAATAGAATAAACCTGCCGGCGAGCGAGAGCGGTCGGCCTTAATGAGCGCGACCGCCTCCGCCCTCGAGAGCGCCCGAAGGTCCTCGTCGGGTGGACTCGAGTTTCGTCATTGCTCGGGAAAGCAGACCGTTCATTTCCTTGCTCGTCTTCCCCTCGTGAGAGACATGCTTCTATAAGTAGGAATGGTCCGGGAGAGGTGGCTAAGAGAATCAACAGATGTCACTGCAGTGCCTCCGACCGAGAGGCCCTACTCATACACTCCCGACGGTTGCAGGATTTTCAACACTAGCTAGAAAAGGTATGTTGAGTTCAGCCTGTGTCTGGTGGAGAATTCTAGAGGCCGGCTGCTCTGACAGTAGTTTTCCGTGCTTTCTCCAGGCGAATGTCGGAGTAGTACTCTAATAAACAGGCACTGACCGCGCGCTATATTTCCTTCCTCTTCCTTGTCCTATCTTCACCCTTTACTTACACAGTAACATGCACTACACTACTATACATGCCGGGAGACCGGTCGGAAGCTTAGTGTTTGTCTCTGCTGGGTATAGTCCCCCTGAGGAATGGGGAGGAGGAACCCCCTGAGGAACTCCCGCAAGCCTGCGCCGGATCTCGCCTTCCAGCGGGGGAAGATCATGGCCACCTCCTCCCGAGGGAAAACATGTACTACAATTACGAGACTAATGGCCTGAGCCGACGATGTGCCCGGTATCACTAACAATTCAAAAGAAATGGTGAAAATGTGTTCTCAAATGCAGTGGAGACTAGTCTATAGCTAACAACGGTTGCAACGAAAGCTGACCGCCAAACAGGTCGGATAAGGTTATGAGAATGTGGGAAGCGGACACAAGTTCTTTCTTAAGTGCACAATTACTCTTTCAATTCACAGAACCATTCTTCTGCTTCCATGTGCTCGCGGTCTATCGGCGAATGTCTTTCTTCCCTCTCCATACAGGACTACATACGTTTTCTTTCCTTTCTCTTATCTTTTTGTTTTGTTTCCAATGTTCTTTATTGGTTTTCTTCTCTCGCTTTCCAGAATCACATTTCCCTGAACCAGCGCCACCCACCCTTCACTCATCCCTTTTGACTTTCCTGTACATATATACGGAGTATTTCTGCTGGGAAAAGTCGATTTCGAGATTTCGCCGGAAATACACGTTTTGAGGATCCTTAATACCGAAAAAGAGTTGTTTTTTTTTAAACTTCCGTCCGTCCGCCCGTCTTTTTGTCTGTCTGTCTCTGCCTGTCTGTCTGTATCTGTCTGTCTGTCTGTCTGTCTGTCTGTCTGCCTGCCTGCCTGCCTGCCTGCCTGCCTGCCTGCCTGCCTGTCTGTCTGTCTGCCTGTCTGTCTGTCTGTCTGTCTGCCTGTCTGTCTGCCTGTCTGTCTGCCTGTCTGTGAACACCACTAGCGCCTAAACCATACATAGGATATTTTTCATATTGATGAAACCCCTGTCCATCTGGTTTGAGTCGAAGCTTTGAGATTTTGAAAAACTTTCTTTAAAATTTGGGGGTACTTTACATGAAGCACCCCGGACATAATAATATCTTGAAAAACAGCTCCAATTTTTTCTTTAAATTTCTTGTAAGAATAGAGTAAAATACTCTTATAAAGGTGGCATAGGTTCGATTTCCACAGTTAAATCTGAATTTTCGATGATTACTTAAGTTTTATTATTTTTGCAGTGTGTTCCTACAACTACAAAATAAAAATAGTGATTTTTCCTTCAAATAAAAGTTTCATCATTGTGAGTTCTTTCATTAAGTTCATGTACATTTTTTTTAAAACATTGGTTTTCGCGCAATATTGCGAGCAATATGGACAATTTTAAAAAAATAAAAAAAACAAATTTGTCTCAAAATCGGTTCCAAATGTTTTCTTCATACTCATGATAGAGATTGTTCTAAATGTACTCTAGATGATATAGAAGCCGTATTGATCTATTCTTTGTTTTTACAAAAATTATAGAAATGTAATTTTTTGATTTGTCTCTCACGTCGTTTATATT
Source organism: Gryllus longicercus (assembly GCA_038098605.1). Lineage (NCBI taxonomy): Eukaryota > Metazoa > Arthropoda > Insecta > Orthoptera > Gryllidae > Gryllus > Gryllus longicercus. The sequence continues at coordinate 927,237 of JAZDUA010000188.1, read as the reverse complement.
TATATTAGCGACAATTTATTTCCATTATTATATTTATGAGTACACGTACACGTGCTTTAAATAATGTACTATAAAGTTTGTCGAAAAAAAAAACAGTGTTCTGTAAAATCTAGCTTCGAATTCCACATTTTTTTTAAACGCTCAAGCACTATTCGCTCAAAAACTGTTCCAAATTTTTTTCTTCATCCTTTTTTGAAGGAATAGTACTAATGGCACTCTTTGATATGGCATCAGGTTCATTTCGAGGTATTATATTATTTTTCAAAAATTACACTAATCTATTTTTTTGAAAGATCTCTCATTGCTTTAGTATGCACATTTCCAGTTACCTGTAAACATAATTGCATTTGTGACTGAAAGTGCTTGAAATGCCTTCATATAAAGTTTTTCGGAATAGTTTTCTGTGAAAAGTGGTTTAAATTTCGCATATCAGTAGCGCTTAAACGCTAGTTTTTTAAGAACGGCTTCAAATTTTTCGAGGAAAATTGCCATTTTGGACTAATTTTTACTCTTCTTAAAATAATACATCTGCTCTACAATTAGGAAACCGAAAAATTAAGAAAATGTCAAAAACTGTACTTTGGGCGGCAATAAATGGCAGCTGGCAAGTCCGAGTAGCTAGTCGAGAGCAAAGGGAATAGAGAAATAATACAGGAAAGTCTGTGCCATTTTTGTATCACCACTAGTTACTTTCTCACTACGGAGTAGAGAGTAAGTTACTTAACGCTGCGCGGAAAAACGGCGTTTTTTATCCAGAAAAACTCTTTATCACATGGCCCTGGTAACGAAAAGTAGACAAACCTAGTTGCTAAATTTAGGAAATTTAGGTAAAAAATCCTCTAGCACACGGTGCAGCAAACATGTTTGTTTGTGAGTTAGTGACACCGAAAAATCAAATGACAGCAAAACATTTCTGTCCGTTGTCCGTCTGTGAACAATGCTAGCGGCTAAACCATTCAATCGATTTTCTTAAAAATTGATATTCCCTTATCGATCTGGCTTATGTGACGGCCCCTAGAATGTAAAACTGATATTTTGATTTTGGGGGTACTTTACACGAAGGCCCCGGAACATTTCCCAAATTTAAAAAAGGCTAAATAATTTTTGTTTAAATTTTGTTATGGGATAGTGTGAGGGACGTTTAAGAGAATGGCGCAAGTCTCATGTTCGTTAAAACTTCTGAATTTTCGAAAATTGCAAAAATAAATCGGCGTCTTCCTATAACTACAATCGTGAAAATAGAGATTTTTTCCTTCAATGCAATATGTTCGTTAATGATAGATTTTGAATAAAGTAACGTATAATTTTTCAAACATTTGAGTTGTTTTCGCGTAATTTTGCGGGAAAATACAGGGGCACGTGGTGTTTTAGCCCCACTTGTTTACCAATTGAGCCATTGTCATTCCGTAATCCTAACAGAAGTGAAACCACAGATAAACTGGAGCAATTCGAATTATGGGAAAACATTTCACCGCGCATGAATATCTATTGAAATCTAAACCATAAATAGATTTCCCCGCCAGATGCGCCCCTCTCAATAACATTGTTCTAAATAATCCGACAGCGCATCCTGACGCAAGAGGATAATCGATAGTAACCCCCACCACCTTTTTTGTGTGAGTTAAGGTTTCAGGGTATTATGCCCAAATGGAGGTTAATTTTCCTACTCTCCTGGTCGCTGATCGTGCGCCCAGTTAACCGCTTAAAAGGAAATTTTATACTGAAATTGAATGGGGAGTTGGTACTTTGATTGATTAGTGTTTCCGGCCACGTCAATCGCTAAGGTCATTAGTCCCGTAAGTGCCGTGCATGTTTGTCGGGGTAGGTGGGGTGATCTTATCTCGCTGGATAGTGAGATTTGGAGCCGACATACACATCGACTAGCGGAGTTTTTCCCAACCGGGTATCTCCCACCAGCGGGGCTACGCCCCAGCCGCGTCTAGCTCTAAGCTCCCGACTGTCCTTCCGACATGTGTGATGGTGTATTGCATGTACGTGTGTGTGTATGGGGTTGGGAGAGGTCAAGAAAGAAGAATGAAAGATTACGAGCCTGGCCCGTTTTTTAGGGAACTGCTCCAGCATTCGCCTGGTATTGCTCGGAAAACTACGGAAAATTACTGATCAGAGAAACAGACCACTTGAATTCTCCTCCAGATAGCGGCTGAATTCGAGCCAGCTATGTAGCTAGTGTCGAAAACCCTGCCATCGTCGAGAGTGGAACCCTAAGACCTCCCGGGGAAAGGCTCTGCAGTGGCATCAGTTGATGCCCTGAACCACCTAAGCCGGGGGCAGCTCAAAGATCCTCATTGTAGCTATTGTAACGTAATAGTCGTTTGCTAGTCGTATGTGCTGCCTAACAATAGAAGTTGTTGGGGAACAAGAAATAAACAAGCAAAATGCTTTGGGAGGTCCAAAAGTAGACCTATATAGCTTATCAGAGCCACGATAGCTGTAATACATCTACGTGAATAGTGTTCTGCAATATTTCCATAAGCACCCGATGAATTAGAACCTCGGGAGTATTGCGAAGTAAATAAACGCTATTGTTGTTGCTAAGAAAGAATTTAATTTCTTAAAAAGTGTTGGTGGGTGGTTCGCAGGCCCATGCTTGGCATTGCTAACGATTGCAACGCTACACTGTTTTCTAGAGAGCAGGAGAGCGTATTTCTGCCCTCTCAGCCTCCAGAGCAGCGGGGTCTCTTTCGGGAAACAAGAACACTACGTTTGCTCTCTTCCTCTTTTGTGCTTTGAAGTGGAAATTGGAGTTGTTTCAGAGTGGTCCTGCTATGATAAATCCTTGCTTTGGTAATCAAATATTTTCCTATTTTTAAAATACTTCTTTTCATCTTGCACGTGATCTAAACAAATCAACATTTCATATCACAAGTATTTTCAACACTAGTGTAATATGCTTGAGAAGTTCTTCACACTAACGGAGTGTCTGTTCAAAAGGAACTCTTTCCATTTTCAAGGAAAAAGTATTTCCCCTTCCATCTATTGCAATGCTTGTATATCATCGAAATTCACGTTCAGTTCGCTTCATTTCTCAGCTAAATTCACTCCATATTTTGTGAATGTTCAAAAAGGGCAAATTGAGGACATTTAATTATCTTGCTTTTTCATTTCCCGAAAACATCCTATTATAGCTCCATTAGAACAGACAGCGCACTTAATGATTATGCATAGGTGGAAAATGTACGCATTAAATTCTCACACTGAGAAATTTTCCACATTAATAATTTTAGTATCAACATGTGTGTCCTTTGGGAGTAGAATTGCGCCGTATACTCTATATTTTTTTCATAATAGCCCCAAAGTGAGCAAGGTTTCACAAACGTAGGATATGGAATTGTTATTTGATAATTATGTTTCATTTCTAAAAGTATATTAAATATTTGGTAATTTAGAATGAACATTGTCATTGTCGAGTTCTTGTGTTACTGTGTCACCGAGTAATCAGCCTATTTGTTAAACGAAATAGAAACAAAGTTTGCATTTACATAACTTATCTTCAAGAACTACATATATTTTGTTATTTAGTGAATACATAATTTTACATACTTTCCGTGCTAGAAACTTTCTTTCTGCTAGTGTTCAACGTTCAATATGAAGACATTACCTTATAAAACGATTTTGATATGAACTCTGGCAGATAATTCTGCCTCAAAAGATATCAAAAAAATTAAAAAGAAGTTGCTTTCCACGTAAATTCATGCCTTTCATTAGTTCTTTAGTTTCGCGATGAATATTTTTATTAGGTTGATAATTATACGATACTTGACCAATGGATAATAATTTAAAAAACTCTTTCTCTTTTGTTTGCAGGTAAGTGTTCTGACAAGTATGAAGTAAAGCCTGAGAGTCGACATGTAAGATGAAGGTAATGCAAGCGAATTTTATATACCAAAATGTTGCTTTCGCTTTAGAGTCGAATTTTTCTAGCATAGGAACCTTTTTAGACATTAATGTCATTTGTTAATGAAGTCATTGAAAAATTGCTGTGGTGATGTCACAGAACATAAAAATTGCGGAAGATTTTTTTTTCATTTCGCCAGAGAAGAACACTCTTCAGTCTGTTCGTCGACTCAAGCAACTGTTATGTGACATATATGTCTAATATTTAGATAATCAACGACAATTTTGTAAAGCTAATATGAAGGTAAAGAATTTACGAAATTCTTTATTACGACTAGCCTTAGGGTCTTTTGGGGATGGGAGAGGGATTGGATGAGATTATGGTCCGAATGAAGGATGGAGGAGTGTGGCAGAGTCCGGGAAAACTGAAGGGCCCAGAGAACACCTGCCGCGAACCCGGACAGCCCAATTCTCATGGATCTACTGGAATTTTAATCAGTGTTGCCAAATTATGAATTTTTTCCCTCAACTTAGTTTTTTGGAGTCTTTAGTTTATTTTTAGGAGGCAGTTTTTTTTTGGGTGTTTTGTAGGGGCTTCTCGTTGAGTTTTTTGAATGTTAATTTAAAAGAATTGTATCTACTGTTTATTACAAAATCACAAAATACAAAAATAGTTTTCTATGATTAATGCAGGTATATTTAATTAAATAAAACTAAGCGTAGTAGAAATACTTGTGGCATGTAAGATTATTTTAATCAATTCCTTCATTCAAAATTCGGTGGTTATTTGTCACAACCCAAGATTGGTAGAAGAAGGCAACACATTTTATGAAAAGGAACCAATCACAGCAATAAACAAGTAATGACGCGACTCGACGCGACTCGACGCGATGGTAGTCTCTAGCGCCGTGGACATGCGACAGACGCTCGTTTCGAAGGCATTGAGCAAAAGGCGGCGGCAGCGCAGCTGCGAATCATCGTTTTAGCGTATGCGCAGTGAAAGTTTTTTTGTTTTTTTCGTCCAGTTTATTTAAAGCACTTTCGGCGCTGCTCCACTGTTCGCTTCGCCTTTACTTTCTCTTTTAATCAAGCAAGGCGTCCTGCATGCGCGAATGCCGTAAGTGCGGGCGATGTCCGTTCCTCGGCCGAACGCCCGCGCTGTCGCGTGTCGTAATGACGCTCGTTTATTCGCTGGGCGCAGCGCGAGGCGATGCTCGTGTGTCACCTCCGCCCCCTATACGGAGAGCTTTCACATTTTGGATATTGCCACTCGAGAGGGAGGAATCGATAGGTAGGATCGGCGGCAGCTGCGATGGAGATGTCAGAGAACATTTGTTTTCCTTCCCCCGCGTTCACTCCGTAACGCTAGCTATAGGAATAATAATAGTAATATTAATATTAATAATAATAATAAATAAACCGAGTGAAATGGCTCAATGCGTTGTTGGCACGTTGATTTCGATATCGGGAGGCCCGGGTTCAACCCCTGGGCCGGTCATCCTGACCGAACTTTTCGTGGTTGCCCTCGGCCAGACAGGTGAATGTTGGGATGGATCCAAAAGGACACAATCACCCATCATCCTCCTCCTATCATCTCATAATTTATAATTCAAAGCTTAACAACCTTGTCTTACCAAGGGATGCAGCCGAAAAGCTGATCTCCATAACGACACACGTTAATCTTTCTCCGAGATAGAATATGGGCTCGGAAGAGAACGTGTAGCGCGGTCAGAAATGGCCTGAATGCAAATAATAATAGTAATAATAATAATAATAATAATAATAATAATAATTAATAAATATTGCAATTTTCTCCTTACGATGTGAGTCTAATTTGCCAATTTCATGACGTAACTACTGCCTCTGAGCGAGTGTTTTCAACACGCAAAAAATTGTTTTCCAATCTTGTATTTGAACATGAGCGTGTACGTTTCCATGTTCAATGTGGTAATCACACAACCGTCACCAACACAAATTACAATTAATACATTTAACAATACCATTAATTCATTTATGTGAAGTCTCATTGTGCTGCAGTGTAATGCATTGCACCTTCTCCACGTTACTGTGGTATCAGTTGAATGCTTTTGGCGCCATCGTTCCCTGTTCCCCTTGGCGCCTCCCGGCCACGTCCCAGTTCTCGCCCTGAGCCAACTTGGTGCGAGGGCCGTTTAATATTCGGGTCCGCGAGCGGTAATGAAGCCCCCCTCCCCCGATGGCCGTTTCTTGTTTTCGCGAGAAAAAAAGTTTTTAATCCCCGTTTGATGCGACCTGCGAAAGTTTAAGCGGCTTCGCGCGCCAGTGAAAGAGAAGCGGAGGGGTGGAGGCCAGTGCGCTCTAGCGGCGCAGCGCGGAGGCTCAATGGTTTGGTGGGGCGAACGCGCTTGACGCTGAGTTGCCCGGTTCTCCTCACCCCCCTGCATCAGTGGTGCGTCAGTGAATTAATGGTATGAATAAATACATTAATTGTAATTTAGGTTGGCGATGGTTGTGTGGTCACCACTTTGAACACGGAAAGGTACACGCTCAAGTTCAACCTCAAGATAGGACAAACATTTCTGCGTTTTGAAAACACTCGCAGAGGTATAAGTTGGGTCCTGAAACTGGCAAGTTAGTTTCGTATCAACACCTCAGGAGCAAATTGCAATATTTATTATTATTATTATTATTATTATTATTATTATTATTGACTTTTTTCTCAGTTAAACGTGGCATAAGGAATCTGTTTTTTGGTGCCTTAGAACAAGATTCTGCTCTTCTGAAAACGGAATACACCACATAACACTTGATCTTTCAGTGAAAGCAATGTGACGAGTCTGAAATAAGACTGCCTTTTGTCCAACAGTTTGCAAATGTATAGATAGTTCCAAATTTCTCAAATTTTTTTAAAAATGTTTCAACATCTCTCCAACTTGCAAGGCCTCAAGGGCCACAATTATAACCTTTGATGTGGTTGCGGACCATGCTCTCTTTACTCGAGCGCCCCACACGTGACCCCGCTCTGTTGATCGCTGCAGTTGAAACACACAACGATGATTCGGAATTTCTGAATATTCCAGAAAAAAACTTAAATCTGAACTTCACCTGTTTTTACATTGAAAGGGGTGTAAAGTCCTGTAGGGTGGGTGGGCTGGGCGCACAGTGTTCTCGCCCGACATGGTTGCACAGACTTTCACTTATGACTAAAAACCTTTCGCGGGCCGTTCGCAGGCCGCATGCGACCCACGGGCCGCCAGTTGGACAACCCTGGCCTACATAAGCGGGGTGCGCGTGCTGCGTCGTCAGTGTTACCGGTGCGGCGTTTGGCGATTTTCGGTTTTAGAAACACGGAAAAAGAATTTCAAATAAAATGGCGAAATCACTCAACTTAAATTGTGACGGTGAAAGAGTTAATGTAGGAGAAATGAGAATTAAGAAAAATGGTTGCTGAACCTATAGGTTCATATTATCTTCTGAAAACAAAATGTCTATTGCACCTTTTATGTAAGAAACACAAACATTTTGAGTATATTTTTATCCTTCTAAACGCAAAAACAAATGTTCGTCTTTGTATTGACTTCGCAAACTATCAGGTTTATAACTGTTGTAACTATCAATATTCAATTTGTAACAGCCGTGCACGGTTTGAAAATGAGGTATGATGTAGTAAGTTGGAGTTACGCAAACTGCAAATGCTAGCTGCAATGAAACGTCTTTAGTGCGTAAAGGGCCTTAATCAAATGAGATGTCACGTGTAGTTGTTCTTGCGGTGGTCGCACTTGGTGATATTTGATTCATGGTATAGTCCCTAGATATGAAAAGAAATCTATTCTAAAACATATGATTTTAAAAGAAAAGGTCATTTACAATTTTTTCAAATGAGAAAGAGTAATTCCACGTAATTTCTGCTTGAATTCATTACAAATTATAAAAAAGATTCAAAAATTGCTCCAAATGTTCTATTCGTAGAAAAAAATGAAGAGAACAAGGGGCGCTTAAAAGAATTTTTTCGTTTTTTTTCGTTGACCTCTCTGAATTTACAAAATTGCAAATGGGAGAAAGTACGTGCTGTTGTAGCACTACTAGTTCGGAATCAAGTATCCACAAAGCACGAATTCAACCTACACAACGTGTTAAAGAAAGATATTTGATATGTATGTAATAACAAGATTTATCCAGGTTTTCGTTACCAGGACCCGTCAGTAGTTTTTCAGTCGAAAGCTAGTTTTTCTGTCTAAAATTCTCTATTGTCTCGCACACGTTGACAATACATCCTCTTCTTACGAAGTAAGGGTGAGAAAGTGAAAAGGAATGCGTGAAATCAACTTTGTGTAGGTGCAAAGAAGTTTTCCTTGTACCGCGAGAGTATCACGTATCGTGTCCGTGGTGCGTGCCAGATCCCCGCGCGCGCCACGCAAGAGAACAACGTTACGTCGCTCGCGCGGCGCCAGGGAGATGCGGGGAACAATAGCTCTCTTAGCGTTATTGGAGCCCGCGCGCGGGGCCAAGCGTCCCCAGGAGGCCCTTGGAGGGCGACACGCCCGCCCGCGCCGTAGTGCGCGGATGCAGACAGACAGCATCCAAGTGCAGGTATCGAGTTCCACGGCGGAGCAGGCAACAGGCGACAACGGGCTTCTTGGACCTATGAGAGGAGGCTGCGTTGGCCGATATGGCCGGTGTTTGTTCTGCGAAACTCGAATAGGTGATAAGATAATGAGTCGATGAGTTGTGGGTTACTTTGGAATCTGACGAGTCTTATGTTACGAGCGTTTTATATTTTAAGGTTTCGGAGGAATTTCTAAGGTAATAAAAAAAATTAGAAGTAAGTTAGTGACAGTTATTAGTTTGTAAAACAGCCATTATAATTACAAACTATAGTATCCAATACTTATATTATTACCTAATTATCATTTTCCCCAACTCACCATCATCATCTTCATGAATTAAATTAAAAAAGAAAGGTCATTTAACTGTTACCTTCTGAGGTTTTTGGTTTGTATGAAAGCAATAAATATGACCTCGTGTTATAAAGTCGCCTCTTCTTTTTGAGAGTATAATACAAATACAGTAATCGAATTCAATTGACAATGTTATTTGCGAAGGTTGCTACAGTGTCTTATACTAAAACATTAAAATATTAACCACTTTAGGTCTTGAGAAATATCAAAAAACAAAAAGGAATCATGTAGTATCAATTGTTACAATAAATAGTTTTTTATCAATGGTATATTCATTGTATCTGTTAGATTACAAAGAAAATATTCAAAACTGATCTATGATATATTTTAGAATCCAACGAAATTGTTGTTGAATACTCGCGTCTACGCGTCCTTCTTTCATTCAAAAATGTTTTACAAACATTATTAGGTGCATTCAACGTCGCCAACTAACTGTGACATTTCTTATCATACATTTTTATATACTACGCAAATAATTAATATAAGCTGTTTTTACAGTTACATCATTTAATTTTACTTTAGAAAATGGGGAGGTGTTGTCTCAAGCATTACGTAATTACTTTGGGGTAGAGGGGCCAAAGAGCGCGTTACGCGGCGGAGAGGGGGTATTCAAAACACTCCATATCGTTACTCTACTTTATAGGCCTCTTAGAAGTACTTCATAATTCATCAGTTTTAAGCATTTGAGGCCTGTAATGTAACTGCCGGCACAACTTAAACCACGTTTATACGAAAACATTTTCTCGATCTGTCCTAGTATTGCAGTCAGGTAAGGATATGTTAAAACATTAATGCTAATATGCTTATACTTTAATACGTAATTATCTTGCGTATTTTGTTTAAAAAAGTAAATGTTTTTCCAAATGAAAATTAAAGGCCTCTATTTTGAAAATCAGTGATTTCTAATTTCATCGCGAGTTTTTGCCGAGATCAGCAATAATATTGCAGGCTAATATGTTTTCTCCAGACGTATGCTAATTCTTACACCACCAAATCGCGTATTAGCGTTTGGTGATTTCACAGCAATAAAGTTGAAACGACTTCTTGGTTTGTAAGCTTAACAGAAGGACCAACCGACAATGTACCTTTGTCTTTAATATTGTTCCTAGTTTTAAGTTCAATTTTGTTTCTTTCTCCGCAAGTCATGTGCTGCCCAGATGTCTCTTTCCGTGTCCGCAGGTTCGTAGTCCCATCCTCCCCACGACCGTGTCTCGGCCGCGCGCTGCTCCATTACCCTACCGCCGCTTAACGAAGTGTCATAAAACTGCGTGGGCGCGTCGCCATGGCAACCGCCGCCTTTCATGCGTCGCCTGATTAAAGGCTCCTCCCCCACCCCACCCTACCCCCCACCCCACCCCCTCCGAATGGTGGGCGCGCGCCGATATTGCGTCGGAAGAAGCGCAACCCGGGCGGCGTCGTTCCGTTCAACGCGAGGCCTGTTTTTTTAAGGTCGCTTTTCCACAACTTATGACTCATATGGCGACCACTGAGATTTTTTTTCCTGTAGAGGGAACAACTAAAATGGTATGGACATATGAGAAGGTAAAAACGGATATACTTCCTCGAAAAGCTTGGGAGTGGATAGCAAATCGAAGAAGATACAGGGGAAGGCTGAGAAGAACATGGAACATGGCAATAACTGAAGCCATGGAAAAAAGAATAATGGAAGAAAACGATGTATGGGATAAAGAGGCATGGAAATTGGGATGCGGAAAACGGCCAAGGCTGTAAAAACCGCTAAATAGATAGATAGATAGGGAACTGTAGGAATAACACATAGGGACAACCCAAACACATGCAATCATCCATGCCCGAGGCGGGTTCTGAACCCGCGATCCTTAGAGCCGAGGCAGCTACGGCCCTCCGGCCTTAGCGCTCTCTGCTATCCAGGCCGGCGATCTGTGTTTTCTTTGACTTCGATTTCGTGTTTTCACTCGACCCGCTCGCTGCTACACGGAATGTCACCTTTCAAACACACAAAGAAGTCGATCAGAATCATGTGCTCTTGATTGATTGTGTTTTAACTATATTATGTTATGGTATCCTTTTTATTTTTACTTTCTCGCTACGGAGTAGAGAGAATGTTATGTAATTCTGCGCGAAAAACGGCGAATATGAGGCAGCAAACTCTTATTACATGATCCTGGTGACGAAAAAGTGTATAAATCAATTTGCTTAATTTAGCAAAAACCTCCTCCAGCACGTGGTGTAGCCCGAATCCACGTTTTGTGAGTCCTTAATACCGAAAAATCCGAAAAATGACGGCAAAAAGTCTTGTGTCTCCACCCGTCTGTAAGCAACGTTAGAAGCTAAACCGTTCGGCCAATTTCTCCAAAATTGATATTCCCCGATTGATTTGGTAGATGTTGAGGCTCTTGGAATGTGAAACCGATATGTTAATTTTGGATGGAACTTTTCATGAAGCCCCTGCGACATTTTCAAAATATTCAAAAAATTTCTCCATCGTTTTTCATTAGATATTGTTGTTAGATAGTGATAAGAACGTTTAAGAGAATGATGCAGGTCTCATGTTTGTTGAAAACCCTAATTTTTTAAAACCCTGACAAATGTTCCCAATTTTATTAGTCTTCCTACAACAAAAACATTAAAGATAAATGTTTCTCTTTAATGAAATCTGTCTCTTAAAGATAGATTTTGAAATAAGGTCATGTACAATTTTTTGAAAATTTGAATACTTTTCGGGTAATTTCGCATGAAAATACGGGGGAGAAAATAGTGCTGTTTTAGCGCCAGTAGTTTTCTTTGACTTTGATTTCGTATTTTCACACAACCTGCACGCTACTGCACGGTCACTTTTCATCCACACAAACAAGTCGATGAGAATCATTGTTCTCTTAATTGATTGTGTTTAAACTATATTAAATTATGATATCATTTTTGTTTTTTAGACAGTCGTATGTTTTGGAATTTGGAGTATGTAAACTTGAAGTATCAACTGTATCCACAGCCTTTCCACCTTGCTTCATGTATTCCACGTTCCAAGAGAGGCTGATTTTGATTTTTTTGGCGTGTTTTGATTCAACAATATCTTGTATTATTTTATACATTTAGCTAGGCTACTATTTAGTTATACAGACTGGTCCTTGCTGATATAACCTTTATAGTTCACCAGCAGTAATCCATACAATTTCATCTTATTTCTTCAATTAAAATTATTAAAATACGTACCACTTTACGAAAAAAAATAAAACCCATTCCAAATAAATTTTCTGATGCTAGACAGTTGTTTTCCTTTCACAAAGTTGTCAAACGTGGCGCGGACTGGATTCTGAATCTATTGATTCAGTTGTGAGAATGTATTTTGTCTGTTGGACTTAGTTTTCTAAAGAAAACTCTACTTTTGAAAAGGAATACTAGTTTTTTTCAATTGCTTAGGCTGATTTTACTCGTAGAACTGGTGAAATTGACGGTGATGTAAAATATTTAAGAAAATTATTTAATGACCAGTTTGTTTAATTATTCTTGCCTGATTTCTTAAATTTTGTAGTAATTAGTACAATGCGATACACACGCCGCTGACTGTGCATTTCTTTGTTGAACAGTGTTTGCATGTAGATTCGGTTGGTCACAAATAAGTTTTTTTCAGGTGAAATCTTCACTTCTGGACTTTTGGGACTGGAACCGAATGTCGTAAGGTCTATTGTCATATTGTGCAGAAGTACTGTCTTGTAAACGAGTGCAGTTGGTATTGAGATATAATAAGGGTAACTTCGACGTAATTAAGTTGATACAGTGAATCATTTAAGGACGTTAGAACCCGGATGTAGAATTAAACAATATTACAAATTTACAAAGAGGATATTTGGTTGCCATGCTTATGCTCACGAAAATCCAACGTAAATATTGCAACACGAATTTTAGGACACGTGTGTTAGAGTCCGCAAGAGACGTTTAACGTTGAATACTTAGGCTAGCAATATTTTGAAGTCATGATTTCGGACATGTCTTATTTTAAAATATACATTTTTATTATATTTTGTCAGATGAAGTAATTAAGAATGAATAAACGACCAATGGAGATTTAATTTTAATACCAGTGTACGTATTAGGTCGAAATAAGTGACTTCCTACAAATGACAAAGACGAAACTTTGCCATGCGGTGTTTAGCCGCGAAAAGCAACGCACTTAGGCTACATTAATGAAATTTGTGGACACGAATGATTTTGTTGGCCGAGAGGTTGAGTAATTAATAAGTGACCAAAAAGTTCAATTTCAGTTTGAATTTCGTTTAGACTATGTTAAGAAGGGAGTTCAACTGATGTTATTATTCCTGAATTGGACGCTTACACAATGTGGATAGATCGAAGTAAAAATGTCCAACTGAGACATTCGCGATTTCATTTATGTGTAAATAGTTTGTGCTATCATCAATGTCATTAGGTTAAGGAACTTAGATATTTAAGTTTCATTCTTTCATATTTTTTTGAAAATAGAACGCGTGATTATTAATTGTTTTGGGTGGGCGGCAATTATCAAACGTCAAGAACGTCAGGACAAGAAATTCTTGAAGGTCTCTTGAACATACCACGTAGTGGATTTCCTTCTCGACAACGTCATCACAAGCTGTATGTCAACGAACAGTAAGAGCCACGAAAAATGCTCATAAGTTTAAATCATTTTTGCATAGAAATATTATATAGGTCTGTTAAAAATCTTAAAGGGTTGAATAGATCGTTAGCTTCATTAAAAATGCATACCAAAACATAAATTTAATGAACTCTAGTTATATAAATTTAATATCCAATCAACATTGGAATATTATTTGAGTTTCCAATACATTTTTTAAATATTATATTGAAACAAGAAATATCAGAATAAATTTTGAAAATGTTCCCAATCTGTAGTAGATGGTTTGTCGACTCATATAAGTATTTGTAAAGAACGTAGATATTCAGGGAGTCGGACGTCAGCAAACATTATTTAAATATTAAACATTGAAGAAATCTTATTGTTTAGAAGTCAGGATACGTCCCAAAATCGGGCACACCCTGAGGCTCGAATAACATTATGACTTATGGACAAGGTTTGAAATGATACCCAACAACAGAGAACGTTTCAGTATTGGTTTTATTACTTCCCATTGCAAGATCCTCTTCTGGAGATGAGAAACTGGTTTCCCATATTTCCAGAATTGTTTTTGAATCCCACAATTCCGAAAGACGAACCTTTTGGATGGAAAAGAACCAATCGCCAATGGAGGCACATACCTTCTTACTTGGATGGCGCAGCGGTTGCCTCTACTCGCCCTGGATTCAATAGCGGATGTGTGATGCCAGTGCGAAAGACTGCGCGTTGCCAAACGAGTTATCGTGAAAATGATGTGTAAGGACCATTTGCCGTACACGTGACCCGCTTATGACACAATGTGCCGCTATATTCACAGGCCGCTTGGGCCATTGCAACGCACTTGCGAGGTTCCTAAACAATGGCGCAGCGGCGCGCGTGAAGCCCGGACAATTGCGGCGAGCGATGTTTATTCCTTTGGAAACTCGTGCGTCTGCTATCGCTCTGATGGGCCGCTTCTGCCCCTGTTTGGCAGAGAGAGACAGATAGATAGACAGGCAGACAGACTGACAGAGATGGTGCGATATGCGGCGTCAGCCCCAGTGAGGACGCGCTCCGTTTCGCGTTTGTTTCCAGAGCACGAGGAGAGTACTGGGAGATGCAAATGACGACATATCTAGTTCGCTCATTTCATCAAGGTGTAGGTGTTTATTAAAATGATAAATTCACTCGACGTGTGATATGTTATCTGAATAATAATAAACGTTTCTTGGCAAGATTTTGTCACAGCCACATCTCACAATCTGCAAAAGTCAATGGTTAACTGAGGTATTTGGCCGGTTTAGGCGGCCAAAAGTCGATTTTGCAAATTACACTCTAGACAAATAAAAACTACTACGTTGTAAAGGTAAAAGGTCAGGGAATAACCTGCTGCACAAATGTTAACGTTAGACGCATATTGCCTGAACTTGTCTACTTATGAAGTGCGCCGGTTCGTTCTTGACCCCCGAGCGGACTTGAGTTTCCGTGAATTGCATCTACGGTTTGATTTTAAAATGAAGAGGAGAATAATGAAGCAGGTAAGTGTGTACACATTATGCGCAAAATTATTCTGACGAACAAATAAAGGAAATAAAGCGTAAATTATTGTATTGTAAATCAGATATGAAGCGAAGGAGGTCCATAGCACATAAGAAAGAAAGATGTATTAAGATGTATTTTTTGAAAAAATCGTGATTGCTTCAATGGCATATTTGAAATACCTAAAGTAATGAGCCGACCAAACAGACCAAAGAAACAATTTCAAGATTTGTGCGAGAGAAGCAAGAGAAGAAGAACAGAAGATTTACGACAAACTACACATTCAAAAGTACTGGCTAATGCTACTCGGGTGACATTATGAGTTAAAGGATAAAAAGTCGCTTTTAAAACAGTAAGGAAATTACATGTTCTCCAAAACGAGCTGGAACATGTTAGAAACCATATTCTGTTAGTTTAGAGGATAGGAAAACACAAAAAACACAACGACACTCAGTGCACTAGCTTAGTTTGTTGAAGATTCTCCTTCCAGGAGGCAATAGCAAATAATTAGAAGCAGTAATAGGAAACTAAATCGCTGTTATAGTATGCATAATCTGCTGGTAATAAGTATAATCTGCTAGTAGCAGAATATTTCTTTTTAAAATTTCTTTAGATTTGTACTCTTTTTTCTTTATTATTATTTGTATTTCTGATACTTTATTGTATTCTCTATATTTTATTTATTTCACGTATTATTGTTAATAAAGGTATTACATTATAATTTGTATTTAGTTCAGCACCCAAACATATGGCATCCCTTAAGGAGATCTGTTCTAAGGGTTGTATTTATAGAAAAATAAAAAGTTCAAAACATCATTTTTCATATTAAAAACTGTTTCATAACACCTAAATTACCACAAATGAGAAAGGTGATAAATGTAGATACAATTAAACAGCAAAAAATAATTTTGGCCGCCTAAATCGGCCAAATACCCCACCGTGCGTTGTGCTAATTGTGGGAATGCTTATGGGCTGTTGTTGCCGTAATGAAACGGTGAAATAAATGAATTCATCTTCCTCAACATATTTATTCAGAGATCCTACTTTCGTCGACTTTACAGTCATCATCAGTCCCGCTATATGTGGCGAAAGTCATATTTGCCAAAACAGGTTTGTAACATATAGCTGAAACTGATGACGGCAAGGCCGACTCACTGAATAAATCCATTAATTTGACGAAAATTACTTTAATTAACTCATCGTCGTGCTAATTATTTGGAATAGAAAAATTATAGTTAATATTTGAACTATAACAAGGTGAAAATAATAAGGGGAATGATTTTTTTTCGGAGAAGCAGTTTCGAAATTCTTGTAGTTTCGCTCGTGAGGATGGTTGGCCCTCGTTCCTTCCGTCGCTCTGCATGTTTCATTCAGAGCCGTTGTATCAAAACCATCATCTCAGAGAGAATAGCACGTGTTTCGTCTGCGACGGTGTCGTTTGCAAGTGTAAATCGAGTGTGCTGCGAAGTAACGCCGCGTTAGTATTGTATGAACCGCAGCGTTTGAGCCACTGCAAACACGCATCTATTCCCCTATTACAAAAGCGTCTCTAACTTTCAGCGCTGGTTTCGACTTCTTCGAACACCGACAACGGCCATTGTAAAGACAATGCCACTAGCTCGAACTTGCAATTAGGAGGGCAAGGCTACGGCCCGGCATGGTGCCTGGAATGTGCTTGATGTTTGCGGACGTAGCGGAATCGAATTTGTCGCCCAATTGCGCTGATCAGAGCCTTCGTCATTTCCCTCTCTCCTTTGAGGTGAATGTAGAAGCAGCACCCAATAGGACGGATCGCGGTCCGGTTGCCATCTTTCCTTCAAATCTCTAAGCGACAGTGACCATAGCAGCCGAAACGCTCTAAAACCATCAAAGATTTCCCGATCGCCACATTGCTGTTATATGAT
This sequence comes from Gryllus longicercus, assembly GCA_038098605.1. Lineage (NCBI taxonomy): Eukaryota > Metazoa > Arthropoda > Insecta > Orthoptera > Gryllidae > Gryllus > Gryllus longicercus. The sequence goes on along the minus strand of JAZDUA010000188.1, from coordinate 910,435 downwards.
AAAATGATATAACGGAATTTTGGGAAACTCAGAAGAAAATTACTTTTTCTTGCATTGTCGGAAATACGAGTAATTTCAATTTAAACAGTTTCGTTAACCAGGATCCAGTTTTGTCCAGATTTATTCTATCAATACCAAGAGAATGACGGACAGAACCTTAACAAATGTAGTACGACCGCGCACGATTTTTTCTTCAGCCTTCCCCATCCTATCCTCGTGCACAAAGACAAACACACTCATTTAAACGTACATGCATTGCACTACAACTAATAAGGGACGGGAAGCAGTCGGAAGCTTAGTTGTTGACCCAGCTGGGCTGGTGCTCCGTTGGCGCAGATCCATGGACTGAGGACCCCGTATATCTCGTCGTCTGAGTTCTCGTTCTAGTCAGGAGGAACACCGCCACCTTCTGGCATAGAGAACGCACACTATCTCTTCGGAAATGCGAGCGGAGCAGTTTGCGCGTCCGGAAGCCTCGCCCGCCTGTTCCCAGAAAGCAGAGGCTGCCCACGAGGCAGCGCCAGACCGCGCACCGCGCGTTGGCGTTGACGACAACGATGAGTGTGAGTAGTGGTTGTGACGGGGTGCAATAGCGCGCAGGGGTGGAGTGGGGGTGGGGGCGTGATTGATGGCTCACAAAAGGGATCACCCACCCCCGCGCAGCAACAGTGAAAACCAATGCCATTGCTTCTCTCCCTCTCGCTCTCTCTCTCCCTCTCTCTCTGCCTCTCTCTGCCTCTCTCTCTCCCTCTCTCTCCCTCTCTCTCCCTCTCTCTCCCTCTCTCTCCCTCTCTCTCCCTCTCTCTCCCTCTCTCTCCCTCTCTCTCCCTCTCTCTCTCCCTCTCTCTCTCCCTCTCCCTCTCCCTCTCTCTCCCTCTCCCTCTCCCTCTCTCTCCCTCTCTCTCCCTCTCTTCCTCTCTCTCCCTCTCTCTCCCTCTCTCTCCCTCTCTCTCCCTCTCTCTCCCTCTCTCTCCCTCTCTCTCCCTCTCTCTCTCCCTCTCTCTCCCTCTCTCCCCCTCTCTCTCCCTCTCTCTCCCTCTCTCTCCCTCTCTCCCTCTCTCTCCCTCTCTCTCTCCCTCTCTCTCCCTCTCTCTCCCTCTCTCTCTCCCTCTCTCTCCCTCTCTCCCCCTCTCTCTCCCCCTCTCTCTCCCTCTCTCTCCCTCTCTCTCCCTCTCTCTCCCTCTCTCTGTCCCTCTCTCTCCCTCTCTCTGCCTCTTTCTCTCTGCCTCTTTATCTCTGCCTCTCTCTCTCTGCCTCTCTCTCTGCCTCTCTCTCTGCCTCTCTCTCTGCCTCTCTCTCTCTGCCTCTCTCTCTGCCTCTCTCTCTGCCTCTCTCTCTCTGCCTCTCTCTCTCTGCCTCTCTCTCTGCCTCTCTCTCTCTGCCTCTCTCTCTCTGCCTCTCTCTCTGCCTCTCTCTCTCTGCCTCTCTCTCTGCCTCTCTCTCTGCCTCTCTCTCTACCTCTCTCTGCCTCTCTCTCTGCCTCTCTCTCTGCCTCTCTCTCTGCCTCTCTCTCTACCTCTCTCTGCCTCTCTCTCTCTGCCTCTCTCTCTCTGCCTCTCTCTCTGCCTCTCTCTCTCTCTGCCTCTCTCTCTCTCTGCCTCTCTCTGCCTCTCCCTGCCTCTCTCTCTGCCTCTCTCTGTCTCTCTCTGCCTCTCTCTGCCTCTCTCTCTCTCTGCCTCTCTCTCTCTGCCTCTCTCTCTCTGCCGCTGTCCCTCTGCCTCTGTCCCTCTGCCTCTCTCTCTCTGCCTCTCTCTCTCTGCCTCTCTCTCTCTGCCTCTCTCTCTCTGCCTCTGTCCCTCTGCCTCTGTCCCTCTGCCTCTGTCCCTCTGCCTCTGTCCCTCTGCCTCTCTCTCTGCCTCTCTCTCTCTGCCTCTCTCTCTCTGCCTCTCTCTCTCTCTGCCTCTGTCCCTCTGCCTCTGTCCCTCTGCCTCTGTCCCTCTGCCTCTGTCCCTCTGCCTCTCTCTCTCTCTCTGCCCCCCTCTCTCTCTCTCTCTCTCTCTCTGACTCTGTTCCTCCTTCGCTTTGTTCACTCACTTGAGCTCTTTATTTCTTTGCTTTATTTCCTTCAATTCTCTCTTTTCTTTCTTCGTTTCCTTTGCTTTCTTTTCATTGCCTTTAGTTTCTTTCTTTCTTTGCTTGTGGGTTATCACAATTTCTACTCTACTAGACCAAAAATTCAATTGAATAGTTCGCGAGTTAAATTGATGACAGCTGCCTGGTAACGTGATGTTTTTAAAATAATAAAATTTTTATGACGTGGAAAAACTTTTCGCCGGGTTGTAATTTTATTAAATCAATACAATAAAATAACTCTTGTCCGTTATGTTTTGTAATATCGAGTGTGTAACTCAAACAATCTGATTCCATTATCTAATTCAGGGATCATCAACCTTTTTCTGTTGACAACTCCTTTTAAAACAAATGTTTCATCGACCTCCTTACTTCTTTCTCTATAATATACAGCATGTTACGTATTCTTATCACACATATTGGAATTATTTAAAAATAATTTACACAAAAACACGAACGATTCTGGAAAATATTAAAATTTTGTTTTTATCATTTTTGTACTATTATCATTTTTAATTTTACAAATTCAAACCAGTTTGTGGAAGCAAACTCAGGTTTTATTTACGCAAAAGTTCGATTTTCATTCACGTGAATGATATTAGTCCAAAAGGGAAGCGAATGTGTACTTTAATATTATAATTATATAAAGGAAAGATGAGAGAAACAAATATTCAATATCAAAAAAGCAAATAATTATCAACCTCATTTAATTTTTTGTAATCAATTGCCTTTTGATTACTTTGATCAGTCGCTGGCGCACACTTGGCTCTCGGTCTCTAATGAACCCGTGATCATCATACCAAGGTCTCGTTGGAACGTACGTTACCATGGAGGTCCTTTCGAGACCCTATTTCCAATTTCACGTTTTGACAATTTATTCTGAGTAGAACCTATAAATCCTTTTAGTTGCCATCTGTTGGTCGATAGAAAAAATATCAAATTCAGTTCAAAAGTTTAAATTCACTGATTAGAAGTGCAATATTATGAAACAAAGCCAAGCATTTTATTGTCAAAAAAGTTTTAGAAAAATATATGGGGGTCTCGCAAGGTCCCCAAACACATTTTTTGGAATCTTTACATAAAATATATAAATGTATTAAATGAAAATGAAGTAAGATAAAAAATATTTGAATAAAAATTCTTTGAACAACAATTAAATCCACTCAGATTTCTAATGAATTTCCGTAAAATTACTAAGGAACTGGGGTTGACAACGACCCCATGGTACTCGGGTGTTTCAAATAGCATCGACTCACTGAGGGGTCGATATTGACTCCGTTGAAAATCTGGTCATTTACCACTTTAAAATAACATCGACCCGCAAAGGGGTTCATATTGACCCTGTTGAAACATCTGGTCATTCGCCCCTTTAAAATATCAGCCCCCAAATGGTTCGATATTGACCCCGGTAGAACACCTGATCATGACCTCTTTCAAATACCGACCAACTAAGGGTTCGATATTGATCCCGATGGTACACCTGGTCATTGACCCCTTTAAAATATTATCCGCCCACGGATGAGTCGATATTTACCCGTTGGACGATCTGGTCATTGACACCTTTTAAATGACATCGACCCACAAAGGGGTTGATATTGACCATGTTGGAACATCTGAACCCCTTTAAATATCCGACCACGACCCAATGGGTCGATATTGACCCCGTTTGAACACCTGACCGTTATTGGCTCATTTTAAATACTGACGGGTCGATATTGACCCGTTAGGATACCTATCATTTACCTCTTTAAATTATCGACCTGCGAGAGGGTCGATATTGACCCCGTTGGAAGACCTGGTCTTTGACCCTTTTAAAATAACATCGACCCACAAAGGGGTTGACTCCTTGACACTCCTGATCCGCTTTAAAGTATCGACCCGTGAGAGGGTCAATATTGACCCCGTTGGTACACCTTATTGACCCCTTTAAATTATCATCCACCTTTCAATAGGTCAATATTGACCCCGTTGAAACACCTGATCATTGACCCATTGAAAATATAATCGCCCCAATATAATCCCCACAGGGGTCGATATTGACCCTGTTGGGAACTATCTATCTCATTCAACCGCTGAAGGGTCCAAATCAATGTGAATGTCGGCAGAACTAGAGCTCTGTGGAATCTTGAGTTAAGAATTCGACTGTTCATTGATCTCGGTAATTGTGAAGTCACATGAACCACAACCACACCGAAGGTATTGGGCGTAAATGTCATTACGTTACCAAGAGATTTTGCACGAAAACGTCAAACTGAAAGTTAGATTGGTTACGATTTTTGAGAATTCGTGGATAATACAATGTTGTATCACGGCAAAATATAATATAGTTTTTCCAAGTACTATTTTCCAAAAAAATAAATGTTAATCAGCCACGTGTTTTGTCGGCAATGCCCAGAAAAAATATAGTTTGTGGTTGAAATGTCAAAATAAAGCCGTATACACATATGTGTAAATATTTTTTTAATTACACTTGTGCAGTGTATTGTCCATTACGAAGAAGTACGTCTGAATTTTATATTGTGGTGGCGGTGGTGGTTGATTTCTCAGCGTGAATTATCTGTGACCCCTTGCAAAGGCGATGGAGGGGATGTGGGATGCGTGGGTGAGCGCAAGTGAGGACGGGTGCGTGTTTTGAAGGTCCAGAGATCGATATCCTGCTCCTCTACAGCCTCGCAGTACGTTGCAGAGACAAGGCTCAGTTTATTTCCGTGAATAGCACATTTGACAGAATTATTGGACTCGAGCTATCTTTTCATTAAAATTCACTGCGATTTGGTCACAAAGGAAAACCGTTGTATGAGAAGTCGCTCTGCAATTCGGGGCATACGCTTATTGCTGGGTGTTCGGAATTCAACGATTTGGACGCTTACTGATATTCTCAAGTCATTGAACTATATATCAATTTCAGGCCACAATATTCACCGGATGAATTAAATTAAATAGCTAGTGTTCTTGGTCCATTGCTTTCTAATAACTATACATCCTACAGTGGTAAATTGATTCAAATTTCATAACACTCTCTCTAGTGAGCTGTTAAATTTTCGCTCCATAATCGTCATTGCATTAGTTGCACACCGTGGAATCTGTGTATCCCTGGAATGAAAGCAGTCACCAGTCCACACGGACACTTTCCTAGTACTTGCAAATCTCTCTCCACCACGTCCAGCGGTACTATAACCCCCGCGAAAATATTCGTGGGTCCACTCATCTTTTGAGAAAAATTGGAAACAAAGTTTTAATTTAACACGTTTGTTACCACCATCAAACTGATGAGGAAAATATTTTCAAAATAGACCAAAAACACTATTCAGTATTCACACTTCGCGCGATGCGCGGTTATGATCTCGCGCAATATGTTTATGGCGAGCTGGCTGTGTCCCGTTGTAACCAAAAGAACCTATATTGTACCAGTTTATTGTCCGAGGGTTCCGACGTAACCGAGGGAATGACAAAACTGATGAATCTTTGAGTCAAGCGTGAAGGGGGAACACGCCTCAGCCTGCGATGACATAGTCTGTAACCTCGAATAATGCTAATGAAAACCGGAAATGTTTTAAAAACGGATGTAAAAGTGATCTCTTCTATTGATGGCAAGTAAAAAATACTGTATATAGCTATAAATTATTGTGTTTATATAAATTATTAATTTAAAAAATGTTGAATAAACTACATATTTTACACTGTTATCATATTTTTCTTAAAAAAACTTAAATATAATAAATATAATGACAATCCACCCATGGTACTGCCCATCTGAAATTTATACGTTTCGCCGGCCCTGCTCCCCACACCCTCTGATTGATTGATTGTAAGTGATTCCGGGCACGTCAACTACTAGAGTCATTAATCCCGTAAATGTAAAATTTTTGGCTCAGAGCTGGCGGTGATCATTTACCGTATGGCGCGTATGTATGGCGCATATGTATAGCGCGATCCGAACCGGACCTACCGTCAGCTAACGGGGTTTTCCCCAACCAGATATCTCCCACCAGCGGGGCAAACTACAAGCTCCCGACCGGTCTCCCGGCATGTGTGATAGTGTAGTGCATGTTAGTGTTAGTGTGTGTAAGGAATGGGGATAGGACAAGAAAGAGGTAGGAAGGATTGCGCGCGGTCCTTGGCCCGTTTGTTAGAGAACTGCTCCGGCATTCGCTTGATATTGATCGGAGAAAGCACGGAAAACTACCGATAAAAGCAGCCGGCTGCTAGAATTCTCCTCCAGACAGCGACTGAGCTGACAAGATAGTGTCGGAAACCCTAGGACCTCCCGGTCAGAGGCACTGCAGTGACATGAGTTGATGCCCTGAGCCGCCTCTCCCGGTTCACTCCTTCTGTGTGCTCCGCCCTGGGCTCCGCAGCGCTGCGCCTCCGTCGCTGTCGCCGCCACCTGTGCCTGTGGGGGAGGGGAGGGAGGGGCGGCATTTATCAGGCGCGTCCGCCGCCGCCGCTGCGCCATTGTTCCCCCAAGAATAGACGCGACCGGCCGGCGCGCGCAAGGAGGCCGCTCTGTGTGACGTGACACCGCTCATAAATGCAGTCTGTGGATGCGCAAACAGGATTAGGCGGTGGGATTTCATCGGACGCGCCCGCGCCCGCGCCTGCGCCCACGCCCGCCTTTTATGTCCGGGGGACGTAGTAATACATGTAATGAGCTTGCGTTGTATTGCCTGGGCATTATGGCCGCCCCGCCCCGCCCCGCCCCGCCACGCCCCGCCCCGACCGCCTTTCACAACGGCGATGGCCATGGGGGTTTTCATGTAAAGCCTTTTGCGTGTTTTCCATTGCGGAGCAAAAACTCATCAAGCTCGATATGGGAGAGGCCAAAGTTGTTTTTTGTATTCATCTCCGGTTTGCAACGAAAGCTAGCTGTGTATTTCGCTTGAGTGTTTGTAACGATCAGTAGGTTGGTTTTTATTTGTTACATCAAATATTATCTTGCAGCAAATATGTGGTTCTCACAATGATATTAAGGATTCTTTCTCCATCATATAAATTTTAAGTTTTCAGGAATGCATTGTTTGAAAAATATGTGATGTGTGTTTAAACATATGGTGATAAAAATATGTGATACAATGATCTGCCATGTAAACAATTGTTTGTTTATTGTTATTTTATTGAATATTAACCTTTTAAATTCTCAAAATGGAACCTAAATTCTGAACATATTATTAAATTAACACGTCTCTCTGATAAATTTTCTGTGATATTTCGTTAAAAAAGTATTCATTCCAAGATCAGCACAGAAGTGATTTAAAATTCTACATTACACGTAACAATCCACAAATATATTCAAATAATATTTTTACTTCCATTGGTACCGCAAGACGATCCCTTATTGTGTGCAAGTCGACTGGGATACATGTGTATCGAATCTGGGATGTCAGTTTCCTAAACGTAAATGCCCGTCTCAATTTGATCCAGATTTTTTTTTTTTTTTGACATTATCGCCCACTATTGGTTTTAACCTTATGGGTAACACAAATACCACCATGCCCGAGGCGGGACTCGAACCCGCCATACTTCGTCCAAAATCGCTGCTGACTTAGCGACTTCGGCCACCGGATCGGCATTGATCCAGATTATTAACTTTAATCCTAGGCGGGTGGTGTGAAGCGGACGCGTCGCATGCGCGCCTCCGAGGCAACCCGCAGAACACGAGCGGCGCGCGGGTTGCCGCCTCTGACGTCATCGCGCGGCGCTCCCGCGGGAGAGGGGTTTTACGAGCGCCGGCGCCGGGTGGGGGTGGGCAGAGGGGAGCGCGCTGATTGGGCGCCGGCGGAGAGGGGCTGGGGGGAGACAGACGGAATCATTGCGAGGACGTGAGACGCCGAAGCCGAATCGCCCTCCGGCTGGGAAACGAAGCGTTTGTTCTTCAGCCCCTCTTTGCACTTGCTGTGTTGTAGACCCAGGCTACGGCTGTTCATTGCTGCTTCGGAAATGTAGTTACGTTACGTTCCTGCATTGCTACACGAATTTTGTGTAATACGTGTGTCCTATTAGAGGAAGATAATTTCACATTTTCTCTCAAGTATTTGAATGACACCTAGGATGGAACAGCATTCGCGCTAACGCAGAAAATAATCCTTTTCTCAGAACACAGCAGTCGGTCTGATTGTAGTTCTTAAAATATTGCTAATATTAGTTACCGAAAAAGGATTTACAGAAATGCAACTAACGACTACACTATTGTCGAATAATAAAGTTTTTTTATAGTATTTACATAAACTGTAGGAGTATTTGATTAGAATATATACCTCAATTGTTATGTATATAAAGTTCTCTTACATTCTTAATTGGACATGCGTAAATGGACGTGTGTGTGTGTGTGTGTGTGTGTACGTTCTTACGAATTTCAGTATCTTAACTACTGGAAATCCACCAAAATGTGATTCTAACTAGGAAGAAATTCACAGAAGTGAGTGTTGTGAGAGCTCAAGGGTTTTAAAATATGTTCCTTGTTTTCCCCCTATTGCTTTCGTCCCAAACAAAATTCACCAGTCAAGATAAGTGAAAATACTTTTGGAAGAAAATTTTTTTTTAAATTAATTCAAGCATTGAGTTCTGTTTATTTTAAGTGTTCTTGAAAGAACTACTCGGGGTCTTTACCTTCCGTAAAACACACTTGGGGTGAATGCACTGGTTACGGATCACGAGCTTACGTTTAAATGCACTGGTAAGCGGATCACACAGCGCAATTCTTCAGTCATATTATAAGCCAAAATTCTGTAGCAACTCGCATATTTAATGCGACCATTTAATAGTCCTCGTCGTGAAAAGGATACGCGTTTTCTCGCGTATGTTGCATGTTTTCACAGTCATGGTCTCTGACAGCATACTCTAACCCAACCCCCCACACCCACCCCAGTCGGCGCCTTGTGACGAAATTAAGATCGATTGCAATTGGCAAAACAAAATAATGAACAAATGACAGGTAAGCGATCGTTTGATTAATTTTACGATTTAATTAAAATTTAGGGCTTCATCTATAAAACTATTGAAAATAATCAGGTATATCGCATCTAGGGCCCAATACCTTTCATGTGAAGCAGAAATCACGAAATATATATTTTAGTAGAAAGCTCAAATTGGTTTCTAAACAAAAATATTCAATGTTTTAAATATAAAGATTAAACGAGTGTAAACACACTTCATTCAGGTCAATTGTTAATTTCATTATCGTTGAATTGCTGTAATCGTTAAGCATTTTTTCTTAATATACATCAATGTTAAATGGCCTATTCTTGGTTTCTCCGACAGACACATAATTCTGTAGGCTATGCACACACTTTCACTTTTCACGAAATTACTTGCACCTTTATGGAACTGTTTTTAATCGCAGCTCCGCATTCAACAATGCATCCTAAATTCTGCCCGTGCAGGTAGATCTGTGTTGCCACTCCACGCCTGCCTCATGGCTCCTCCTGCTGTCGCTCTCAGGCACGGCTCCAATGATGCTCCTACATTTCATGGAGATGCTTCCGTACATGTTACATCATTGCAAACTCATCGAATATTCTTTTCGGGACCCTAATATGTTGTATTATATCTTTTGATATCGAGGTCGTTTCCTTGGTTCAGTGCCAACGCTGTGTTGCCACTTGACGCTACTGGCCTGTGCTCTACGCTGTAAATATAACAAACAGTTCGTATCAGTAATATTGTTGTTGCTCTGGAATGAAGAGTATGTTCTTTACTCTGTTCTTCCTTCGTCCGCGCGCTGCTTTTGTCCTGGCGGTGGCGTCACAGACAAAAGCGCACCGCCAGGCGCCTATTGCGGCCACGGAGCGGCTCCGATTCCGCAGGGCGCGCGCGTTTCACATGCAAATGGTTTAATTAAACGCTGCTAACGCTCCCCGTCCACAATGCAGTCAGAGGCAATGTTTATAAGGAAAGAAAGCCGACACGTTGAGACCTGTAATAGAAGAGCGCGGAATGATAAGAGTGCGCATCTTCTCGGTCTAAACTAGGTGTCGGAGGCGAATCGCGCACCTGGCCGTTGGTATTTGTTTTGTCTAGACATCTAAAACAGTGCAAATCGTAACTCAACATGCTCCTAAGAAGCCGGGAAATCAAGTACTAAACGTGTGTGCGTTAATTTTTGTTGTTGTCGGTGCCTTGCAGCGCTACTGTCGGATGCCAAATTTCATTCTTCTTTTTTTTAGCTGTAGAACGTTGTGAGTGTTGTAAAAGGAATCGCGCAAACAATTCTTCACCCCCACAAACGTATTCTTTCATTATTCGCATTTCCTCTTCCCACCTCTTCAAAAGCGCGTTTTGACCACACACGCTTTTTTTAAACACTTTGTGTGTTTGAAACGTTTGGAGGAGAGACCATATCTCCGTGTTCAGCGCTTTACGCACAAGCACAGGCTTCGTTGGAAGCTTTCTAGCCTTGACGATATCTCATAAGAGTCAGCGATTTCATTCATTTCCCTCATCACTGTCGGTTTAAGGTTTCAATGTTTGAGATAGCTTGGTTGTAGCACAGTATACTACCGGTTTAACTATATTTAATGTGGCACTTCCCTGCTAGGTGCATTAAAATGTCTGTGAAAAGAAACCTTTTGCCTCATACACACAATTACTCTCACGGAGGTATATTGAATTGAATTGAATTATTGAATTAATCCCTTATTTTACGTGGCGAGACTCGGGCCATCAGGCCCGCTCTTCCGTCTGACCACGCAAATTTCGCTACGCTCCTTACACGAACTAGCGGAGATAGGAGGTATTTGTTGGGCGACGAACAGGCGATTTGAATTTTGCTCAGAGGCGATATTTAGGCTTGATCTTTTACATGCAAGTAAATCTACTAACATGGGACAGACGGCTTTACTTCCCCTCCGAAGGAAGGCGTACGAAGGAGTTTTTCGCTCTTCCTCGGCGTCGACCGGGTTTGAACCCGCTATATTCCTATATGTAGGCTGGTACAAACTACTCAACCTTTTATTTGACGATTTCATTGCTACATCTTTAAATATCATCTTTATATACTTTCTGAAATTCCATGAACTCTTAACATCTCTTGTGATGTACTCCAATAAACCTCACATGATTATTCTGGTTGTAAGGATGTGATCGTGTAAGAAGCAATTGATTATGTCGTGGCGTGCCGTGGCGTGCGCCAGGCGGCCGGGTGTCGTGTGAGGCGCGTGAACGCATCTGTCGCTGTGCGAAGAATTTGCGGGCGCCCTCTGTTCATATGCAGAGTCACTCGGCGAGCAGATTAATCCTCCTCCCGGCTTTCTGCGAACGATAACACGCAGATTAGGGGCTGACGTCCGCGGAAATTAATGCCGGGTTTGGGCGAACGCAGCGCCGGCCGCGGCCACTCGCTGCCGCGCGAGGGACTTGCGAGCTTAATTCGCCTCTTATTTTTCCCCTCTTGAAAAATACTGCTTAATAAAAAAAATTCTCTCGTGGACCAATCTCCGTGATGTATACCAGAAATTACAAAAAAATTAAACGGAGAAGCTTACTATAAAAGGAATAGTTCAACAATTTGAGAGTTTACACATAGCTCTACAGTGTATCTAATATACATCAACAGAACTGTTTAAGTTGAATTCGTTCATTTTAGATGTCGCTTGGAAATATCATTTTCCTTCATGACAACATATGCCTTATTGTGGCAAGTTTAAAAAAGTCTTATTCAATAAAACAAAGACAGCTTTAACTATCAAACGTGATATGAACTATTACTTTTTTTTTAACTTTGTGCTTTGCCTTGGAAGTAAATACAGCGTAGATTTTAGGACTGCTGTGTACTCTTACAAATGTCACCGTTAGGATTTGTATGATCTCTCAGGCTATTATTTGATACTGTACGTTTTTATATTTAATAGCATTAAATGTAAAGCATTAAAATCAATTTTGTGTTGTATATTGATGTCACAAAGCCTTTTTGGTGGCTAAAATATCTTTTTTTTAAATAGATAGTGAAAAAGGTTTGGAAACATATTTGTTCCAGTTACATTTGTGGACTTCGTACCCTGTATGCAAATAGTCCAATAAAATACCAGCAATATTAGCATCTGAAGGAATTTCATTCTTGAATCCTATAGACGGCCGAACTGCGTCGCTGCCCTTCCGCCCTCGGGCCGGGCTTCCAACGCATTCATCTCGCTTTTTCCTCCTTTGTTAAATATTCTTTATGCTTTATCTCCGGCCACCGCTATGGCTTTTACGCGATTAATATTCCGCTGCTCCTCGCCTCTTTCGTCAACCCCGCGCCGTTCTTTGTCACAGACGGACGCACTTTTTGCCCGACGCGCAGTCTGACTGGCAATTTTTTGGCGCGGCTCCATGGGCGAGAGACCGAGATGAGTCGTTGCAAGTGCCCCAAAAAATCCCTTGCTTCAAGAACAGACTGTAGCAAAATTCTGAGTGGGGAGGGTGGGATGTGGCTATGAATGGAGGACGCATCAATGAAGGATATTTTAGATTACTTGCATCGACTGTTCGTAACGAAGTTATTGTTGAAAACGTTTGGGGCGTTATTCCCTTGTCCTTGTCCATTAAATGCTAATCCATTTTTGATTCAAAAACAATTTCATTCCAGACCTGATTCGCAATAGAAAATGTAGAAATTGGCGTATGGACGTACTTCCGATATATTCCTTAAAGACTTTCTCGTTTATTGCAGTCCATTTCGCTCTATGCAATTTTGTGCAAAATTGTATGAGTGTGTGTGTGTGTGTGTGCGAGTGTGTGTTTGGGCGTGTATGTGTGTGTTTGGGCGTGTATGTGTGTGTTTGGGCGTGTATGTGTGTGTTTGGGCGTGTGTGTGTGTGTGTATGGACATGTGTGCGTGTTTGGGCGTGTGTGTGTGTGTGTTTGGGCGTGTGTCTGTGTGTTTGGGCATGTGTGTGTGAGTTTGGGCATGTGTGTGTGAGTTTGGGCGTGTGTGTGTGAGTTTGGGCGTGTGTGTGTGTGTGTTTGGGCGTGTGTGTGTGTTTGGGCGTGTGTGTGTGTTTGGGCGTGTGTGTGTGTTTGGGCGTGTGTGTGTGTGTTTGGGCGTGTGTGTGTGTTTGGGCGTGTGTGTGTGTGTTTGGGCGTGTGTGTGTGTTTGGGCATGTATGTGTGTGTGTTTGGGCATGTATGTGTGTGTGTTTGGGCATGTATGTGTGTGTGTTTGGGCATGTATGTGTGTGTGTTTGGGCATGTATGTGTGTGTGTTTGGGCATGTATGTGTGTGTGTTTGGGCATGTATGTGTGTGTTTGGGCATGTATGTGTGTGTGTTTGGGCATGTGTGTGTGTGTGTTTGGGCATGTATGTGTGTGTTTGGGCATGTATGTGTGTGTGTTTGGGCATGTATGTGTGTGTTTGGGCGTGTGTGTGTGTGTGTTTGGGCGTGTGTGTGTGTGTGTTTGGGCGTGTGTGTGTGTGTTTGGGCGTGTGTGTGTGTGTTTGGGCGTGTGTGTGTGTGTTTGGGCGTGTGTGTGTGTGTTTGGGCGTGTGTGTGTGTGTTTGGGCGTGTGTGTGTTTGGGCGTGTGTGTGTGTGTTTGGGCGTGTATGTGTGTGTGTTTGGGCGTGTATGTGTGTGTGTTTGGGCGTGTATGTGTGTGTGTTTGGGCGTGTATGTGTGTGTGTTTGGGCGTGTATGTGTGTGTGTTTGGGCGTGTATGTGTGTGTGTTTGGGCGTGTATGTGTGTGTGTTTGGGCGTGTATGTGTGTTTGGGCGTGTATGTGTGTTTGGGCGTGTATGTGTGTGTGTGGGCGTGTATGTGTGTGTGTGGGCGTGTATGTGTGTGTGTGGGCGTGTATGTGTGTGTGTGGGCGTGTATGTGTGTGTGTGGGCGTGTATGTGTGTGTGTGGGCGTGTATGTGTGTGTGTGTGTGTGGGCGTGTATGTGTGTGTGTGGGCGTGTATGTGTGTGTGTGTGTGGGCGTGTATGTGTGTGTGGGCGTGTATGTGTGTGTGTTTGGGCATGTATGTGTGTGTTTGGGCATGTATGTGTGTGTTTGGGCGTGTGTGTGTGTGTTTGGGCGTGTGTGTGTGTGTTTGGGCGTGTGTGTGTGTGTTTGGGCGTGTGTGTGTGTGTGTTTGGGCGTGTGTGTGTGTGTGTTTGGGCGTGTGTGTGTGTGTTTGGGCGTGTGTGTGTGTGTGTTTGGGCGTGTGTGTGTGTGTTTGGGCGTGTATGTGTGTGTGTTTGGGCGTGTATGTGTGTGTGTTTGGGCGTGTATGTGTGTGTGTGTGGGCGTGTATGTGTGTGTGTGTGGGCGTGTATGTGTGTGTGTGGGCGTGTATGTGTGTGTGTGGGCGTGTATGTTTGTGTGTGGGCGTGTATGTGTGTGTGTGGGCGTGTATGTGTGTGTGTGGGCGTGTATGTGTGTGTGTGGGCGTGTATGTGTGTGTGTGGGCGTGTATGTGTGTGTGTGGGCGTGTATGTGTGTGTGGGCGTGTATGTGTGTGTGTGGGCGTGTATGTGTGTGTGTGGGCGTGTATGTGTGTGTGTGGGCGTGTATGTGTGTGTGGGCGTGTATGTGTGTGTGGGCGTGTATGTGTGTGTGTGGGCGTGTATGTGTGTGTGGGCGTGTATGTGTGTGTGGGCGTGTATGTGTGTGTGTGGGCGTGTATGTGTGTGTGTGGGCGTGTATGTGTGTGTGTGGGCGTGTATGTGTGTGTTTGGGCGTGTATGTGTGTGTGTGTGGGCGTGTATGTGTGTGTGTGTGTGGGCGTGTATGTGTGTGTGTTTGGGCGTGTATGTGTGCGCGCGAGAGAGAGAGAGTGTGTGTGTATGTGTGTGCGCGAGCGGACGCGCCCTTCCCAGACACCGCGCTCTGCGCCGCCGATATTTCTCCGGCTGCCACTTTTTGCCTGGCTGCTGCGGGCGGCGGTGGCGGAGGCGTAATATATGCGCGGATATAGAGCCCCGCCCCCGCGCCCGTCGGGGCGGCTGAGGCCGAAAACGTGGCCCTGGCGGAGGGGCCATTAGTTTGCGTCACGGGGAGCGCGGAGGGGAAGCAGGGTGCCGTGGCCGCGCTGCCGCTGGCGCAAGGTGGCTCCAGCCAGTTCGCTCGTTGGCCCCGCACTATTGCCACACAAGCACACGAGCTGAGATCCAGGCACGCGACATCGGACGTGAAGTGAATGAAGA
Source organism: Gryllus longicercus (assembly GCA_038098605.1). Lineage (NCBI taxonomy): Eukaryota > Metazoa > Arthropoda > Insecta > Orthoptera > Gryllidae > Gryllus > Gryllus longicercus. The sequence continues at coordinate 895,263 of JAZDUA010000188.1, read as the reverse complement.
ATGAAATGTCGAAGCCTCGTAGCAAGATGCTCATTTGAAACTGTCAAGGTCTTGAATCGCTAACTACTTGTTTTGTACATATTTAGATAGATGGATACAGATTTGAATAGATATATCAGCTCTATTACAAGAGAGATTTTTGAATATGAGAAAGTTATTCAATTTGTTTTTGACAAACAAGAAATGTATGCCTTTAGGAATGTGGAAAATGTTGAAGAGAGTAGCAGACGAAAGGTATATAAAAAGACTTTAAGTCTTCTGGTAATTATCAGAAGACTGGTATACGCAACGTTTTGTGCTACGTTATAACGGTCACTAGTATCATTGTAATACTGTCAATATCCTTGATTAGATATTCCACAAATGTCTGACAGAATCAAATACATATTTAGAGATGAGTGAGATATTTTTAAACTAATAATACGAGTATTTAATCGTTGGTAAAACGGTTATTGTATCGGGCTATGGTACCCAAATTCGCGGGTCACCCCGATCGAAGCCGTGTGTTTTTAATGGCGAAGAAATTCTTCGTACGCCTTCTTTTGAAGGGGAAGCCCGTTTCTTCGCCCGAGAAAGCGGTGTTACGACGATTTCTTTCTCCGCTTGATGATGAGAGGAGCGTCGCGAAATTTGCGTGGACAGAGGGAAGGCCGAACTTGATGACCCGAGTCTCCTCACGTTAAATAAGGCACTAAGTAACTATTTGTATTTTTGTGGGTATGCTGGCGCAGAATGGCTGTAAGGCTGGCGTTGAGTGGCAGTGAGACTGTGGTCTGCCCATTTGCCTCTCAGCATCCGAATCGAGGGATCTGCAGAAACTTTGCCTTAATCTTTTCACCTCGCTCAACGATGGACCTCCCTCAACGATAACGGTCGTTCCGGGCAATTCCTTTTAAATATTACGTCATTTGTGTAAAATAATTTCGAATATTTCCAATTCTATTTCTACTGATTTTTTTTATAATAAACAATTGTTTCTTAATGTAAGAGTAACGTAATATGAAATATATAATTAAACCCAGTGTAATTATTTGGCAATATTTCGTATGTCACGTGAATACCCGCAAAAAATGGCAACTTAATGAACTCATATTGTTTTATAAACGAAACTGAAAATAAATTAGTTTGTTGCTCCCTGAAACGGAAAAAAGGGGAGTCGCTTAGAGGTCTTTGGTTGACCGAGTTCGGCCTTCAATTGGAAAGGGAAGAAATAAAGTAACTGTAAGCGGATGTCAAATTACCAAAAGGTCGCCGAAGCTTGTGAGTCGTGTATTCTCGACAACAGCTGAAGGAAATGCACAGTAGAGCAGCTTGCCCCTCGCCTCACCTAGCGTGGGGTCAGGATGAGTGGCTGGACTTGGGCATGGGCAACCTCACCATCCCCCATCCCACCCCACCACTACCCCGCACCCCATCCCCTCACCACCCCACCCCCACAGCACACACCCCCTATTGCCTCACCGACTCATCACTCCGCTAACCCACCCTTCTGCGCTCGTAGCCTCCCCACCACTCGTCAGACGCGCTAGGAGACATCATTTTTATTGAACGCATAAAGGGTTTCTGCTCAAGTTCTAACTTGTTTTTTATATGGGCATTGGAGATATTATTGCTCCATCACATCTACCAAAGTGTATGGTTTGATGCGAGAAAATCTCTTTTCAGATCGTTTTGTTTCTTGACAAATCCAATATAGTCGAGGTCACCCACACCTAAGGAACTGGCGTATCGAGCGCAGCGCCCCCCCCCCCTTCCTCACTCAGTGTCCATTCACTCAATTATTGCCCACCTCAGACCATAGCCTCCTGCAATCACCGCCCCTACAATACCGACGTAAAAGGATTCGCTGCAACTTTGTGCGTTATTTTGAACCTACTTGCGCCGCGTTAGCACGTCTCTACCCCGAACCGATTCTTTCGTCATTCTCAAGTATTTTCATCATCCGTAGATGTCTTTCCACGCCATGAACGTGATGCCTCCACGAATGTTTTCTGCGACCTTACCTTGTACGTTCGGTTGCAATACCACTTAAGACCATCTGTGCCTATCAACTTCCACCCCGTGAATTCGAACTTCACCGCCGCCTTGCATCTCCCCATGTCGCAACACGGCCGCTCCCGACCTCCTATGAATGGAAGCTCTATCCAGCCACATGCTCCCTGCCAATCGCCCTGTCTTCCGTCCGTCGATCCCCGTGCTCTTCCCGGCATCGGATTGGCCCGCGGATCGCAATCCCCCCCCCCTCTCTCTCTCTCTCTCTCTCTCTCTCTCCCCTCTCTCTCTCTCTCCGCCGTCTGAGTCTAGCATGTCCCCGAGCCTTCCTTCGCTCTCTGTCGCGTCGCCCCCTTCCTTTCGCCGCAACGCCCTTGGCCGTTTGCATGCACCGGCGCTCACCGCTCGCCTCTGCGCGGCCGGCGGGGGCGGGGCGCGGGGGGGGGGTGAGGTGGCGCAAAGCGGCCTCGTTATCGCAGACGCCCGCAGGTGGCGCTCCTATCGCCCGGGATGGGAACTCGGGGGCGAAGCGGGGCGAAGGCGACGGAAACGACGGCGGGACGTGCTGCACCTAAGCGCTGCGCTGCCTCGCCCCCGCCTTCCCCCCTCTCCCCGCTTCGACCCCTTCTCGCCTCCGCGACACACCGGCCTAACCCCTTCCCGCCCTTCGCCTAGACCCCGCCCCGCCCCGCCCCGCCCTGCGCCACCCACCTCGCTTCTGCCCCCGCCTCACCCCATCATTCCAGAGGGCGCTCAGTTTCCCGCGCTGGCCGCCGCAGCGCTGCGCTAACCGCACTCCCAGGCTTGGCACCCCCTGAGCGAAGGATATTGGAGGCGGGATTGCCATGAACAGTGAATCTATTTTTTTAATTCATCCTGTTAACTTCCAATCACATCATCTTGAGGAAACAAAATAAAATTATTAGTTTCTGTCACTAAAAGAAACCTTATTACGCAATTTTAAAAGATCAGGTATTAATTATTTGGTTAATTTTAATATAAAAACATTTCACCTTTTAAAAGCAAAGTTGCCACTTTAAGCTAGCGCCATATCGCCTGTTCGTGACTATGGGAGACAGAACGCGTTCGAGTGCTACTTGCCCGCTAAAAAATATTTATTTATAGGTTACGCCACTCGGAGCACTGTCTTCCTGTGTGTGTGCTTCTTGTCTTTGACAGAGCTCTGACATACCGAGCGTTTTCCGTGGTGCAAATGGCGCCTTCTCACACTGCCGTCTATGTCCCCTCACATTTTCTCCAGGACGTGGTTTCAACAGCCCTCGCATCCCCGCGCCTCGATCTGCTCCACGTCTATAACACTGCCCCAGTCTCATTCGAACAAACACGTACTCTTCGTTTGCATCCGCTTGGAGAAACGGGTGAAATGAGCAATCTGAAGCTAGCAGCGCCCCAAAACCAATTTCAACCACACTATATCCAACATTTTATATTTAAATACTCTATTCCCGAATTGTAGGCTCTTCGTGATTTTCCAAAATCGTGGGCGCTGCTAGCTTTAAACTAAAACTAACAGCACCCACCTTGAAAATCCTTATAAAAACCAATTTCAAAATACGAAACCCTAAAAAATGAAAAAGACATTCGGGAATAGAGCATTTAATTAACCTAAAATTGTGAATATAGTTTGGTTGAAATTGATTTTGGGGCGCTGTTAGCTTTATATGGCTGGAAAAATGGCGCGATGGTTTTTACCGAAGTGGATCGTAAATTGGAATGTAAATTTGTAGGAAACTAAATCGAATGAAAATATTAATAGACATTTATAATTCACTGGCGAACAGACTAATGAGAACAATGTTTTTGTATTGATTTGCTGAGTCATTTTTCTCAAAGCAGCAGATATTTTGGGATGTTCTTTGTACGTCCTGTTTCGTTCTGAAATCGGGAAACCAAAGCAACCTTTTTTAGAGCTGTCATATTGTGAGCTCTCCGCTATTTTTCCACACGTTCCTTTTGCATTCGATATTCAGCTACCGCTTCATTGAAAAATAAATGTACACCAAGCCCAGTAATCTGGATTTAAAAATCGTGATATACGATCCACACTCCATAAATCTATTTTTCTCTCGTCCAGCAATTATTGTTTGTTTTATGGCTCTCTCATAAATGTACCGCAATTGTGGGCGTTGAGTTGGTATGAATGAGCTCAGATGCAGCTGCAATAAAGACGCGCCGCATCATTAAACAAATATTAAAATAGACCAGCTTCAAACAATACTTTCCGTCAATTCAGATTGCATTAAGAATAAGATATAAACCAAATTATTCATGCTTGATCTGAAGTACAATAACTCGGTGAGCAGTAAGTTTCGATCCCTTCTAGTGCCAATAATGTGCCATCACTGCACAAATAACTCAGTATGGCAAGAACATTCGCATAATGTTTCCATTTTTTACTTAGACGGTTATACCTGTACCGGTGATAACATATTCACACATGGTCTACACCCAGACTTCCCTTCGAATTGGCACCTTCATTCACAAATGCCCTTCTTTTGAACCCATTCCGCGTGCAGTTTCTCCCGTCTGACCTCCAGTAAACGAACTTTTAACATAAAAATAACCGTTGTTCTTTTAATAAGGGCGTAATCTTTTGAAAATTAGGACACGAGTGAAATGCTCTCACGAGTGTCGAAGGATGTGGTGTATTAGGCATACTATTCAAATTCACCTGAAAATGAGATGTTTGCGCAATCCCAACATTGTGCTTTGAAAACAAGAGGCGGTATGATTTCATTGCACACACTTCTTGTCTGCTCTATTCTAAGTGATATTTACTGATCTCTTTCTCATGTTATTTCCAAATGATGGGACACCACCGAATAATAAGGGATGCGGAATCATTATTGACTCTTTAAAAATTAATGAAATCACATTAAAAACGAAAAAAAATGTTTACTGGACAAATGTATAAAAAATTATTATAAATGAAATTTGTTCTGATTGTTGGTCACAACAACCTAATGATTATTTCATTGAACGTAAGCACTCCTAATTTAATGTTCGACCGTAAACGTTTAAAAATTGTTTCGATAACTTTAAAAGTACATGAGTTAATCTACGACTGTCTTTAGTTGATTAAATGTAACATTTGTTAATAAAATACGATATTGACTGGAATAAAAAAAATAATGAATAAGCCTCTACAATCTAAGAAACTCTCTTGGCATCAAAAACTAAATTTATGAAATATTTAATTCAATTGCAGATTGCAAGTCAATTTTAAATTATCTTAATATTGCTGGTCTTGATATGATCTGAATGAATGTAAAATGTATTGTATTTAATGTTTCTGAATATTCTAATTTATAAAATGTATCTCTGGTGTAAATCCATAGTGGTCACGAATAACCTTAGATGTTCTTAAAGCGACCTAAAATAAATAATTTTTAAAAAATCGAGTAAGCAATACTTTAATTTGATCCGTTCGTATTTCATCGCTTGGAGTGGGAGGGGGGCACCCGCCCATTCGGCATGGCTTTCGCCGCACCTGCGCCCCCGCGTGTGTTTTCCTCCCCCCCCCTTCTCAACGGGAGCATTCCATTTGAAAGCCGGCCTTTTTGCATCCGATAGTAAATTTGTTGATAATATTTTTTAATAACAATGATTTTAAATAGACAGACCAACTTCTCAAAATAGCTCATTTTATAACGACAGCTACAGGTTGGCACAAACATTCTCGTACTAGTTAGTTTTATAACCTCTTTAGTCGGTGCTTGCCCTTACCTCTCCCCATCTGCTACCTTCGGCACCTAATAGATATTTTTTCTCATTTTCTCAATTTTTGGGTCCTCTACTAGAAGAATTGAATTATGACTCTGAGAATATTATAGACTTGGTCCTATGTGATAATTTGCATTGAAAATTTTCGAAATTGTTTTGATAAAATGTCACTTGAGAGTTTTTGAATATGCGCCAATTCAGTACATTTTCACAGAAAACTTTAGAGATTTCGAGATATTTCACTCAAAATCGTTTGAAGCACTTGTTCTCGTAAATGTAATAATATATACAAGTATATTGTAGTATATTGTTAAAAACGACAATAATGTAAACATTAACACCAGATATATTTAAGAAGTACATTTGCGAATTGTTTTAATGAACAGAATACATCAAAACGAGTTCTGAGTTATGCAATTCTGTGCAATTAGCACTAACGTATTTCTATTTTTTGGATTCGTTGAAATACACCAACTTTCGGGGAAGTTTCCATCAGCCCCACCATCTATCTGGCGCATCCGTCTTCGAATAAATTACATAGTCTAAATGCAATAAGGTAACAAGAATAGAGCGATATTTATTAATATTAACTTGCTAATAATTTTAAAAATACTCTTAGTCTCGAGAAATAAAATAGGTATAACTCTCATTCATTCAGAATTATCCTTTCTCGATAAAAAGACGTGGTTTTAATTAAAAATCGAATCGTCAGAAGATGTTCTGCCTTTCTGAATCAGCGACCTCCAGTGGCGAAGTGTGGCTTTTTTTCCGTATTTACTGGCCTATCTTTCTTGAACAACTGCGAGAGAGAGATTAGAATTATTTTTCGTGCGTGTTCTGTCTGTTAAAAAACTCATCACACTCACTTGCTTAAAAACACTTACTTACACTTATTTTAAACACTTACACTTATTTTAAAGAATTCAAAACCTGTTTATAATTTCCTCTTTGAAACGATTGATCCATTTCATTGTGACAGCGAAATTTAAGTTCTTGTTCGCCAGAAAGCGCGTTGGAGCCGTATGGTTTCTGCGAGGCAAACGTCGAGTTGGAGTGCTGTACTCGGTTTAAAACAGACGGCAAGCTGACAGCGATCCGCTCGGTCGCGGTTATCCAATCGGGAGCCTCGTTACTGATTAATTTTTGATATTGTAGTTCCAAATTGGTTAGCCGCTTTCCAGCTGGTCAACCGCCACCTCACCCTGTGTTTTAATCCGAGAACAATCGCCTTGAAGCAGAATACTTACCGATACTGCCAGTTGAGTAACAGAGAATGGCTCTCTCAATTCAATGCGCAATATTACCGATTCCTGTGTGATCTTTCCGTGGTTTACTGGCTATTTCTTTACTAATACCGTTTAGGTGCGTGTATTTATTTACCTATTATCCAATGAATATATGATACATTTAAAATTCATAAAAACATATGTTAAATATGTACTTGTATTATTTTGCTTGGCCATCGCCACATCTACCGACAAGATGCCATGCCACTGTCGAGCACGTGGATGCAATGGCATCTAAGACGTTTTGACACATCGAAAGTGGTAAGCGTCAATTGTTAGAAAACGAAATAGAGTAGTGGAGAGCCACTACATGTGTTGGGTAAATATTTCTCAGACAAGGCAAGAAATGAGCCTTATAAAGGCTGCCTATCCTTAACAAACGTCATTACACTTTACAAAGCAATAGTGGGACTATTAACGGTTTACGCATATCCCGTATGGACCAACGCATCTATTTCCAGTATCAATAAACTTCAAATTTAACAAAATAAGATTCCTCAAATTAGCAACACGTGCTCCACGGTAAATTTCAAACGCCCAACGTCATAAACAGCTGAATATATAACAGATCATTAAATATATCGCCCACGTTTCCGATAATTTTTATTCAAACCTAAATACAAGAAACCAAACAGTACACTACAACCTGGTATCACTTCCCAACTATAATTAAATACCGATTACATCACGAAGCCTTCTTAATTTTTTTTATTAATTGTACAAAGTAGGGGCTCTTGTAGTTTCCTTCAATACGAGTAATATAGTTAAGTGTTAAGTTTAGTACAAGATAATGTACGCCATCACTACGCATGAAAGAGTACTATGCTACTGAAGTGTATAATTTTCAATCATTCAATAAATAAATAAATAAACTAAAAGAAGCCTTGTAAGCCATCCGAAGGGCAGGGTCGGGGCAGGAGGGCGCGTGGCGAGGCTCGGGACTCGGACGGCGTTGCACCCGACAGCGGAGCCCAAGAAGAAATCGCCATCGGCTGCCTCTGCTCTGCTCTGCTCCGCTCCGCCCCGCCGCGTTCCCCCACCCCCGCCCTGCCCCTCCCCTCCCCGCCCCACCCCGCGCTGCGCCGCCACCGCCGCCGCCTATTGATCCGGCGGGCGGGCGCCCCGCCGTCGCGCCGAGCCGGCACGCGTCCAAGGCTGGCGCCCCCCGCCCCCGCCCCCGCACACGCCCACGCCCACGCGAAAGTCTCAATGGGCGACTGCCCCGTCAACCAACGTTTTCACAAAGTTGCACGGACCAACGAGTGCTACTGAATGACACATACACTTTCCCGCCCTTGTTAATCCTTTAGTCTAGGCTGGCTTTTCGGTATTGCCCCACCCTCGTCCCAGCTGATACGTATCGGCTCCCTAATGGCATTTTTTAAAATATATTTTCGATTTATTCGCTTTCCTAATAGTAGAACTGAAATAAGACTTTAAGAATATTATAATTAACGTGTAAAATTTTGTCCTTTATGAAAATTTTCATTCAAAAATTTGAGAAAACGTCATATAATTGTTTCTGAAAATGTGCACTTCCAAGAAATTAAATTTGTGTAATCAAAAGAAACCACAACACAAAAGAAGACGGAGAAATGGCGTTTATGCAATGTTATACAGAGCATTTAGCGCTATTCATACACAAAGGTTAAAGAAAAAACTTGGAGTCGTTTATGAGAGAATCATGTTTCTAATACCTCCCATATTTCATTGAACATTGCGCGAAAACTACTAATAATTTCAAAAATATGTTCATGACATTAAATCAGGAACTAATTGGGAAAATCGAATTTCATTTGCAGAAAATATTTAAATTTTCAATAATAAGTAAATGTTGTACGATGGGATCCCAAAGAATTCAATCTTGTTCTGTTCAAAAATTTAGGTAAGTTATAAGAGTATTTCACTCTCTTATTAAAGGAAATTTAAAGAAAAAAGTTGAGTTAAAAACAAATATTACTACCGTCCAAGAAACAGGGAAAAATAAGTTGATTAAATAAGTTGCGCTGAAATACAGAATAATTGGAGCCGCTACATCAGGAGCGAGGCAGTAACGACAAATGTATAAATGCGGCTGGTAGCTACATTCTTCGTGTGCTTATTAATGTTCGACTAGTGATCATTCCTACATTTGAGAACAATTGGACTCTTCTGGAACACTTGCTACTCAGTGAATTGCTAGACCAATGAAGAACGTTTTAATCTTGGGCTACAACATTTCATACGAAATCATTCAAGGAAAAAACAGTTCTTAGGTTTCTGTAGACCAGTCTCGCTCTAGACGTCGTGGAGTAAGCATCGCATCGCTCCGCTTATCGCTGTGCTTCGGTGTTACGCTCAAACTCGTGTTTAGTGCAAGTACAAACGGGCGCCGCTACCAGCGGATCCCCATATTTCTAACAGTGATTGTTTTTTTGCAATAGAATTGTTTATTGCTAATAACGAAATATTGTGTTATCAAGCGAAAGTGTAGTGGTGCAGCGAAAGCTGTATGTTCGCAACAAGTGCCCCCGCTTTTGGGGGCCAATTGGTGTCTGCAGCCCACGTTTTAAATGGTGGCACACCAGATCAGTTCACAGCAATGAATGGAGATGTGCTTCCATTTCCACCACAAATGGAAAATATTCAACCCTTGGAACAGTTCAACACATCACAACCGACCGCCCTGCAGCTGGATGGAGAGCCGGAAGGGACTCTGACCAACCTTCAGTCAGTAAGCACTAAAGATGCTTATTATAACAGGTATGGTGCTGCCCCGCAACAAACAGTTATTCAACAGTCAACCAGTGGTTTTAATGAAAACAGTAAAAATCTAAAACGCATGCACGTAGATTTACCAGATGAAAGCAATGCTTCTAAAAGAATACTGTATAACGTGACCGTCAAAAATAGGTACCAAGGTCTTCAAAATATGACCGAAGAAAATTCGCCAAACGAAAGGGAAGAAAGTGAAGAATCCATCATTAAAATACCCCCCTTTTATGTCCATAAAGTACTCGATTATCCCCTATTTATCAGAGAACTAAAAAGTATTACAAAAAACAATTTTTCTGTTTAGAAAAAGACACTATAAAAATTAAATTCAACTCAATAGAGGACTATAGAGAATATCGAAAATTCTGTGAAAAAGAGAAAATCGAGCATCACACATATAGGGATCCTACCCAAAAAACTTTTTCAGTTGTCATAAAAGATCTGCCAATTACCTATTCAGAAGAGGAAATATTTAATGAACTTTCGAAAAACTTTGAAGTGTTAAAAGTTGTTAGACTGTTCGGAAGAGAACGTAAACCGTTAACTACCGTTGCGGTCGATCTAACTGATAATGAAAATAACAAAGCAATTTTAAAAATAAATCAGCTAATATATAGCATTGTCAGAGTTCAAATGCGCGTAAAGTCTAAAACTCCAATAATGTGCAAAAATTGTCAGACTTTCGGTCATTCACAGGCAAATTGCGGAAGGAGACCTAGATGTGTGAGATGCTTAGAAAGCCATCATTACTCGAAATGTGACAAACCTAAACATAATAATGTACCAAAGTGTTGTAACTGCAATGGGGAACACACGGCTAACTACAAAGGCTGCAAAGCTTACAAAGAAGCAGTTAAAAAATATAATTTAAATCAGGCTAATCATAAATTTTCAGCTTACAATTTGCCAAATAGGCAGTTCTCAAATCGCCAATTAAACCAAAACACACAACCTTATCACTATGCCCCGCAAGAGTTTCCTCCTCTGCCGCTTAATTCAACGCCCTTGCATTCTTTTGCTTATCGCGCTAGCCAGCCGCCGAGGCCAGATAACAGGAATTCCCCCCCAGTCCTCCAAAATATGAACGTAATAAATGAAAACCTAATCCAAACAATTATAAATAATATTCTTTCTGCAATCATTCCACAGTTGCAACAAATGGTTCAAAAACTTATTTCTGTTCATATCAATGGCTCAAAATAAAATAGAAAACTTCAAAATTCTCAACTGGAATGCAAATGGCATAAAGCGCCAAGAAAACGAACTAAGATACTTTCTACAAGTCCACGACATAGATATTGCGTGTATTTCAGAAACACACTTAAAGCCGGTAGAAAAACATAACCTTGATTGCTGCATATAAACCTCCCAACAAAAAGTTTCCGTCAAGTTTCTTGAAAGCATTGTTTGATGGCAGGTCACAAATAATATTAGCAGGAGACCTAAATTGTAAAAACCAAATTTGGAACTGTAATTCTACTTCATATAATGGAAAACTTCTTCATAAATTCGCATTGCAAAGAAATCTTAATATACTAGCTCCTCCAGAGCCAACATACTACCCTTATAACCCAAATGTAGTTCCTGATATTCTAGATATACTTATTACACAAAATTTAAACATTCCGATTTACCAAAATGTAAAACCAGAATTAGACTCAGACCACAATCCAGTAATAATTTCTTTCAAAGCCGAACTTCAGACTTATCAAAACGAAAAAATTATAGAGGGTAAAGTAAATTGGGACATGTATAGAAACATACTAATAAACGAATGTCAGTTTCCTGTGAATCTTAAAACATCATCTGATATCGACAGTTGTATCAACTCTCTAGAAAACATTATTAAAAATGCTATTAAAAGGTCATCTACTAAAGTTAGGAATTTCACCAAAAATTATATTCCGCTTCCTAAACCACTTCTAAATTTAATTAAAGAAAAACATAACCTTCGTAGATTGTGGCAATATTCACGCAATAAAATAGTGAAACAAAAATTAAACAGCATATCGGTTAAAATTAAACAAGAACTACATAAAGTGAGGTGTATACATTTCCAAAATGTTTTAGGCAGCATCCCTCCAAACTCCAGGACAATGTGGAACACAATTAAAATGATTACAAAGGAAAAATCTTTCATCCCGCAGTTATCCTCTAACTCAGGTCTAGCAACGACGGATTTCGAAAAAGCTGAAACTTTAGCGGAACATTTTGAGAAAATATTTACAAATAACCCGGTAACCGACTTTGATTTCCAACTAAAAGTGGAAACAAACTTGTCAATACCGCGATATTCCGTCCCAATAAAAACTAAATTTATAGCCCCGTCTGAGACATATCAAATAATCAAGGCTTTAAAACCGAGAAAATCAGCAGGACATGACTTATTAAATAATAAAATGATGAAAGAATTACCTCGCAATGCAATTGCAGCATTAACAGCGCTCTATAACGCTTGTTTAAGATTAGGATACTATCCAAAGACCTGGAAAACTGCCATTATAACACCAGTATGCAAGCCGAACAAAAATCCACAAGACCCTCTTAGCTATAGACCAATTAGTTTGTTACCGACCTTTGCCAAAATATTTGAAAAACTTATAAAATCCCGACTATCTAAATTTTTCACCGAAACCAATGCACTTCCAAATACGCAGTTCGGATTCCGTCCAAGCCACTCCACAAGTCATCAACTATTAAGAGTAACAGAGTACATTGCTGAAGCATTTCACAACCGAAAGTACACAGCTGCAATTTTTCTCGACATCGCACATGCCTTTGATAAAGTGTGGCATCATGGGCTACTTTACAAGTTGCAAACCTTGGGAACCCCCGATTATCTCCAAAACATCATTAAAAGCTTCCTGTCAGAGAGGGATTTCAAAGTTAGTATAAACAACAATAAATCAAGAGCACATATCATCAAAGCCGGCGTGCCGCAAGGTTCCCCACTTTCTCCCTTATTGTTCAACATATATATAGCTGACTATCCACAAATGACTTACTCAGAAATAGCACTCTATGCAGATGATACAGTATTATTCAATGCAAATTCAAACATTACCAACGCTTGCAAAGATCTCCAGTCGGACTTAAATGAATTTGTCGAATGGACATTGAAATGGAGAATTGCCATAAACCCTACCAAATCACAGCCTAAAATATTCTCACTAAGAAAAATACATAAACCACTACAAATCAAAATTAATAATTCTGCAATTCCTTGGCTTAATAATGAAACGCCCGTAAAATATCTGGGTGTATTACTGGATCAAAAATTAACTTGGAAAAACCACATTCAAGAAATTACGAACAAAACCTACGCAAAAATGAACAAACTTTACCCAATAATTAACAACAAATCATCGCTTAGTCTGGACTGCGCATTATCAATTTTTAAAACGATAATACGTCCCTCATTAACATACGCCTGTCAAATTTGGAACAATATAGCAAACACACACCTAAAGAAACTACAAATCATTCAAAACAAGTACCTAAGAAAAGCCGTGCAAGCCCCTTGGTTTATTCCAAATATGCAAATTCACAGAGAGCTTAACATTCCTTCCATTAGCGAATACATTCAACGGATGAGTAACAGATTTTTCACCCTTCTTCCGTCGTGTACAAGTGCACAGATATTTGATCTAGGCAAAAATGCTTCCATCCCAACCCGCATTATCTCTCGATACCCCAAAGACTCTCTTAAACCACCTTAAATTAGAATAATTTCCATCCCCTCCCATTAATCAATTCCGCTGCTGAAAAATTAAATAAATACATTAATTAAAATAAATAAATAAATTAATAAATTTCTTTGAATTACTGCTCTGCAGACTTTGTTGACAAGGTAACCGTGTGGTCCCCCTCATATACTGTCAGCCGAATGGCCAAAAAATTCTGTAATTATAAACTGTAGATTAAAACCCCTGAAAGGCATACTATGCCGAACAGGCAGGAAAATAAATTAAAAAAAAAAGGTTTCTGTAGTGTATCTTGTTAATGTCATCTAATTTGTTCAGAGCACTGTATTCCAAATTTAAATGTAGCTAATCTTTGGGAGGGAAAGACAGTCGATGTTGTATTTGAAAAAACAATGTTCCATTTCTTCGCAACTATTACGATAAAAACCCTCATGTCTGAGAAATTAAAAGTTAATAAAACATTTTAAGATTAAAATCAAAAGCCTCAAAATATATTAATATTAAGAGAAGTCTGATCTTTCGTATGTGAAAGTGATTCCCACGTTCTCCCCTCATTTTCAGAAACATGCTTAACTCTAGGTAATTAGTTGGTCTGACTGTCTGGGTAGTCATAGTGATTTTACTGTTACAAGAATTAACTTCCCTTTCTTCTTTATTCCAAGAGAATAAGTACTGAATGGCAGAATATTAGTCTCGAAGATATAATTTTCCATACGTACCGTACATATGTTTTTCTTTTCTATTATTGCTTATATATTATTTTTGTGCTATGTAATAAGGTTTCAACTAGTTCACATTTAGTTTCAAATCGGTACATCTCCAATATTAAAGTCAGATATTTATTTCTCAATGCAATTTATTTCTCAAATGAATAGCGTTATTATCAAACTCAAAATAATGAACCAATTTAAGCACATATATATTTTACTTATAAATGACCTTATGCTAGACGTGCTCAATCCATGAGAGTAAAAAGTAAGCAATAGCGCTCTCTAAACAGCTATACACCGTTTTCTATTTTCACAATGCATCCAAGTGATGCTTAAATAGTGCTGATCTTTGGAGGCAGACAAGCTAAACCACATTTACTTTCTTTACTTGCGTTCATAAATTGCAGAAAATGACCAATGAAAGATACTGTTGGTAAAATTAATGAAAACTGATATGAATTGGATTAGCGATACGGTATCGGCAACGAAACATGTTTCTAAAATTATTAAATTTAACTATTAAATTTAAGTAATAATTTAGTAACTATTAAATTTAACAGGGAGTTAATTTAAAAGTGGTTTATTAATTTTGAATTGACAGAAGATGAAATCGTCAAACGTTAACAAAACTAGAATTCTGATCGGATAATTCAAAAATACAATCGTTTTTATTCACGAAAATCCTATTTTATTTATTTTTCCCTCTCGGTCACTTTGGTCGAATATTTAATTTATGGATATCTGAAAATTATTATAGAATTTTGTTATAATGAAATTGTTTCATTTTAAAAATAAACCCCTAACAGCGAGCAAATCAAACGCAAAATATCAATATTAAAACATCGGCTAAAAAATCGATATTAAATTCATTCATTGATTTTTATATAAAAAAATCGATATCGATGTCTCATCCATAAAATAATCGCACTAACACACACACACACACACACACACACACACACACATATTTTTTCGGCGTACATTCTTCCTGCTTGAAATTTTAAGATATGTCCCAGCTTTGCAAACGGTTTTTCAACCATATTTATTCTCGTGGCTTGGTTGTTTTCTGCATAGCTTCACTCAATTGCAACTTTTAAATGATGTCATACCCTTTTTAAAATGTCTGTGTGATTGGTGAGTAATTTAATGGAGACGAAAAGTATCACGCATTCCCACTAGTTTCACTACGATTCGGTTTTCAATTTACAAACATTACTTGACTTTTAAAAGGAGGGTCAAAAAATGTCATGTTCTTTACGTAGAATGTAATATGTTTCGTAAAATTGAAATGAATTACTATTTTGGGTGCGTAGAAATTTGAGAGTTATTAGAATCATCCGAACAGCAAGCACGAGAAGAGGGTCCCAAAGAGCCTAAGCTGACACAGATGACGCCATTTCGTCTGAGCTCATCGATTGAATTCGATATTTTCTGTTTTTCTAGGAGGTACGTACGAGTACATGTTATGGGTGTCTTTTGGTCACGATACGGTCACGTCTTCGAAGCTTTCAAGTAAATATTTTCTGATAAATTCACGTGAAAATTCTCACAGCTGTCTCCGACGAAAGATAATGAAACAATTGATCGGTTTTATCAGTTATCTCGAGGAATTTGTAGATAATGTTTCATTCCCCTCAGAAGTTTACTTTCTAATGCTGATAATTCTGTTTTTCTGTCACGTTGCTGAAATGACAATCCTTTTTAAACATCTTTTTAGCCCAATTTCTGCGAAAAAAAGGAGATAAACTGAAGCCTATTCAGATGTAACTTCGAAGGTGAACGCCAACTTCTACGAGGAAGTTTACTTGCCCTTCGGTCGTTCGTCTGCAGAGTCCTTTGAGGAAGAGCCTTCTCATTTCCTCCCCTTTTTTTTTCTTTCAGCAATTCTACTTTCGTGGTATAGAGAAAGTCTTGTTAATGCTGCGGCAAAATTTTTGTAGAAAAACTAGTATTGTAGTGCCGTGATATCAAGAATGCATAAATTTTGTTCCACTATGTTGTATATTACTTCTATCACGATTTGCAATCGAAATTCACGTTTTGTGGGTCCTTGGTATCGAAAAATTGGCTTACTGCAAAACGTCTGTGAATAACGATGGCGGCTAAGTAGTAAGCAGTATTTTTAGCAAAATTAATATGTCCCGATCGATCTATCCCTGACAGATATTGGGTGATTGAAAATATCCTTGACTTTAACACGGATATTTTGATTTTTTTGAGGGTTTACAGGTAGGACACGTCACTACATTTTAAATTTTTCTCAAAAATGGCTCCTGGTGAAGGCTCTGAAACAGAGGGCGGTGAAGCAATGCGTGTTATCAGGCCGTAGTATGCATAACACAGTAAATCCCATTGGGATGAATTAGAAGCTAGAATCTATGTGTTGTGGGTCCTTGATACCGAAATCTATTGCCGGAAAAACATATGTTTGTGGTCAACGCTAGCGCCTAAATCATTCAGCCGATTTTTTCCAAATTTCATATTTCCCAATCAATCTGAACGATCTCGAGGCTTTAGGATTTCCAATGGGATATTTTGATTTTTAACGAGTACTTTACAGAAAGCGTCAGAAACGTTTTCAAAATTTTCTCTGCCTTTTAATTTTGGTATTAAACTTTGTCCTCGGATAGCGTAAAGGACAATAAGGGAATTGTGCATGTCGCATGCTTGTTGAAATACATAATTGTTAGAAAATTGCAAAAGTACAAATTTTTGGAGCGTCGTCCTAAAACTATAATATTGATAATAGAGTTTTTTCTTGAAGGAAATGTTTTCTTTAAAGATAGGTCTTTAAATAAGGCCATATTCAATTTTTCGAAAATACAGGTAGTTTTCGTGTAATTTTGCGCGAAAAGTAGGCAATTTGAATTTTTTAACATATTTCGCCCTCAAAAACCGCTCCAATGTTTTCCTTAAATTTTCTCGTCATATGTCTCAAGGGATGGTTAAAAAGATTGTGATGGTTTCATTTTCGGCGAACCGTTTTTTCGAAAATTGCAAAAAGTTAACATTTCAAATCTACAAAATAACAAGAGATCTTTGCATCAGGCAAAGACAGTTGTAAAAAATAAGCTCTATAAAAATGTCATGTACCCTTTTTTTAAAAAGCGGTGAATTTTGCATAAGTTGCGTGTGAAATCGAAAAAGTTGCGCATAAATATCTTAAAAACCGCTCCATTTTTTCTGTTTAAACCTTTTCTACTTTTTCCATAGGAGAAGGGGCGCTTATAGGAATATCATTTTTGCCGAACTCTCCAGGACTGGTCACATTTTCGTTAAATTCTCTACAACTTTCGAAAAATTAGAAAAAATGTGAGAAAGTATATGCTTTTGTAACACCTAGTTTGTTCTTGTAATATTTATTTTTACAAAAAGTGTTTTCACACACTCCTACTTCAAGTAAATAACACCGCATGATCTTCCTTAAAAAAACAATCCGATGAACGTGCATATCATGGCAAACAAGATAACGCGATAAAATAAGTCGTGCATTTCGTGCTTTCGGGTTAAGCTACTCGAGTTTTCAAGGTCGGAAAGGAACGTTCAATGGACGACGACAGTTGGCAGCTCGCTCACTCTGGAGAAACGTCTGATTTTGCTGTGCGCTGGTCCCTTCCACTTCGGGACGTAGGCGCTCGCGAAAGTCCAACTACCGAACATTACTCAGGGAGTCAATTCGTGTCTTATTTGCAGTTGTTCGTTTATGTGGAACAATAATAATATCAAATCAAAACGAAACTTTATTTTCATGCTGATAATAAATGAAGGAATTAAAACTAAGAACATGAAGCAGTAATAATTAATCAATGCAGTCAGCGGTGAGAAAATAGATATTGTTACAAAATAAGTAACTGTCGATAATCAAATACAAAATGTATTTTTCTCCGTGCACGTTTAACACACTTAAGTCCCATTCTTCCCTTTAGAGAACGCGTAGATTTTTCTTTCTTGGAAGTAATCTTTTCTCTGATAATGAAACAATTATAAGGAAAGAGGTAGAGAGATGCTCAACCTCCGGAATTTCAATCTGCTACTTTTGCCATGAGGCTGTTGTTAGAGCAGTTGGCATATCCCAAGTTTTGAAGAAGTCGTTCCCAGACAATTTCTTTTTGTTCAGAAATTGTTGTTTTCTATGAAAATTTGTACGCACAGGAAAGTAAAGGAATCATTGAACAATAGTTTTATGGTTATAAACAATAGTAACATCTGTTTATGTAGTGAGTGAAAGTTTATTTTACGATGTTCCCAGTTGGGAACACTGGGAAGATGCGATGTATTTTTGACCCACAATTTTTTTGTTTGTATTATTACCTTTTATTGTTTTAATATGACGTAATAATAATAATAATAATAATAATAATAATAATAATAATAATAATAATAATAATAAGAGAAAGATGTCTTGTTGTAGCAGACCTGTGTAAATCTCGAGGCAGGTAGGGGAGCTGAGAAGAGGTGGGGCATCGCCTCGAGTCAGGATGAGATATTCTTGGACATTCTATTGAATTTGTGCTGGTACGGTACTTATCGAATACTACCAATTCCACCTATATTTCAATCCTGGGCGATGGTGGCCATCTTTGTGACATCACACTTAGCACGAAAGCTTAGATTCCTCTATCTTATATTATTTACACTTTCTGTATACACGGGACTGACGAGGTTTATTTCAAAATTATCAATTGAAAGAAGCAGAAAGTACTATTAATTACTCCTTGATACCGATGAAGATTGGATGCACTACACGCATAAGGAACATTCTTTAATATTTTGCCGTGATCTATAAGTGCTTTGTACCTAATTGTGGAGGGAATTAATTGGAAACAGACCACATGTTCTCAAGTCTCAGTTTCATAGATACCCTTAGAAAAAATCTCTGCCTTCCTACGCAACAAACGAATGTAAGTATTGACATTCTTGTTTCTGTGACAAGTTTGTGACATTACCTGCATTACACATGCCCTTGATGTGACGTATTCATGGTATACGCAAGATAACGCACACGTTTTCTTGAACCCCGGAATATCTACCCCCCCCTACTTTGACAATATTGGTTGAATGAAGAATAAATGATAGAAAAGACCATTGTAAACAAAATATGTTAACCATAAATATTCTGTCCCGTGTAGTGAAACAATTTTCCATCGAAAAACGAACTTCAAATGTGACATAGGATATTTTGACAAATATAATTTTCATTCCCCACTCCTCTCGCAATTAACGAAACGAGGACTCAAGAAACCAAGCGCGGATAATACCACACCATACATATCTACTAAATACTAAAAGTGGATATTATTCTTATACAAAATCTTGTCTGTTTTTATCGCTCACTCCTCAAATTTCAAACTCTGTACATTTAAATCAATACACGTTTATGGACAACACAGTTCAAGCAAAGAAATTATTTTTCTGAAAACATTAATTAAAAATAAAATTTAACTATTTAAAAAATTATTGTAAAAAATGGTATTTATTACTCACAGGTGAATATAATAGTTTTATTATTTTTTGCTCAGATTCGCTTTTCTTGGGTTACGAAAGAACATGCGAGAGTTCTCGCACAGGTACAAAATGCTTGGCCTCCTTATTCATGAGCAGTTATGCATAATAAAATTCGTATCGCCATTATTAAAATGTGTTATAAAGGTGAAAATATTGTATCAGTCTGAAAGTTTATCTTATATTTTAGGGCTAGCTGATGAATGTGGCGTATCCGACGCTTTAAACAGTTTTAAAAATATTTTCACATGTTGAGAATTTCTATTTGTCTGAGTTCAAAATAAAAAGAAAATGTAAACATTCAGTTGTCTGATTCATTTCATTCTCGATGTAGTACGTAAAGAATAATCTATTAAGAATTAAAGTTAAATAATAAAAATTCAAAAAATATATAGTCGTAACTCTTCTTGTCAGATGTTTTTTCGAGCCACGGCCACTACCTACTCCAGAATGCGTTGTTAAGAGATACAAATCCAAATGCTCCCTGAGGAGTTATGAAGAGGGCATTGCTTCAATGTATTATCAGGTGGCCTATTAAAAAACCTGTATATTTTCGAGCTCCTAATTACATTGTATTGTAAATCTATAACGGAACGGCGTGAGTCCCGTTCTTAGACATTTATAATAAAATATAATTTTATAATTTTATATTATCATACAGAAGGGTATTATCCCATTAGCACTATTGAATATGCTACACATCTTTTCTTATCAAACGACAATTATGCTACAGAGTAAGGCAACAGCGACGATAAACCTCTTTCCGAGTGGCTGAAGCCATGTACCGCATGCTGTAAACAAAGGCGTCCGTCTATGTCTCTAGCGAACTGAGCTATTCGTCGCATGGGTGTCGTGGGCTGCCTCATTGGCGTCACATGTAGCTGTCATCACAGCTGCTTACGGCAGCGACATAGGTGTTTCGCCGGGGCACGTTGTACCCGCAGCCACCGCTTGCTAAAAAAACGCAAAAACCTTTTCGGAGATATTTCTTAGATTCTTCTAAATGGTGTTGTCATCAGTTCCACCAGATTCGAAACATGACATCAGTTCCCCCCAGGGGGTCAGAGACGCGTCAAATGACATCTTATTTGTCTCGATTTGTGGACTAGTAGGGTCCTACCGTGAGTGACGGGCTTAGGTTATTTCTTTACTTCTTAAAGATTTGTAGAATCTAAGAAAACTGTTGTAAGATAAAAAGAAGAAACATTGGTGGTATATTGTCTTTTGGTGAAAGGAGACTATGAACGTCTGAAGGACGAAATCGGGAGGTCATTATAACACCCTGAAAACAAAAACACAAATAATAATTAAATTGAATATCACAATAAATAAGTTATTAAAGTATTCTAATGTATGTTCTTTGTAATCATTCAAGTCTCTAACTGTAAATTATAACTATCACAACATTAAAATCTCTGTGATACAAAACATCGAAATTACTCTAAACATACGGAGTTTACTGCCCTTATCGCTACGAAGACGCAAATAAAATGGCTCTTATCTACGTACAAAACCTATTCATTCTTATGCTTTACAGCACAAAATAGTTCAGGGGCTATTTTTTCCATCAACTTTAACATCAAAGCTCTATTGCGGTTCAAGGATCACACGTAGAATTTTTGAAAAGTGAACTGCAGAACTAACAAAGAAATCTGGTAATTAATATTGAATTTTTGTGTAAAGTGAATTACATCATTACTTCAAATCCTGAACGAAGGGCGTCAGTCGGCCTGTGGGGCGGGGGTGTCGATGAAGTTCCGGACGCAGAGGGCGGTGTTGAAAACGCAGAGAAAAGCGGCGCAACAGCCCAACGCACCCGACGCCGCCAACATAGGGTCGTCGCGCCCGTCCAAAAAGAACAGCTTCAGGCACAGGGCGCCCGCCGCGCCGTTCAGCACCACGCCCAGCAGCGACACCACCAGCCCCTGCCGCACACCACCCCCTGCCACACACGCCACCAGGCCCTGCCGCACACTGTACTAGGCACTGCCGCACCCCACCCACTGGCAAACATACCACCAGGTCCTACCTCACACCAGCCTCTGGCACATACTCATTACAACAGGCACTGCCTCACGCCGCCCACTGACATATAAGTCACTAGCCCGCGCCGCACACTGCACACTGTCACATACGACTCTAGCTCCTGCAGCACACCGCACACTGGTGTGTGGTGGGTACATTTTCTGCATATTTAATTATGTTTATAATGAGAATTTGGGGTAAGTCTAAGTTTGGACTGGTACATATTCGTAAGTTTCATACCTGTTTTGCAAGGGGACATTATAGATTGTTTGCACTGGAGGTTCTTCTGCTGCATCCAACCCACCTTTTTCTTTTGTTTGTAGCACTTTCTTGCTGAACTTTAATAGCCTCTTGCATATTTGAACAACTCGGTTGCTGAAGGATGACACACTCTGCTTGATTCACTGACAGCACAGAACTTTGAAGCTCACGTTGCTGGATTTGATACATCATTCGGTTTTGCTGGATTTGCTCCTGAAGCTGATTTTTGCGTTACTTCATGTTGTTATAGTTGTTGTTGGTACTGTCGGCGAATTTTTGCGAATTCATCCTCCGTAGGTGCGGGTGCACTGTTTGGGTCTATATACATTTCTTCTGCATTTTCATTGTTTAATATTTACACTGACATGGTGATATGTTTCCCTATGGAGACACTGCCGTTTAACATGTGGTTCACTTCACTCGTAATTCTAATTTCACTTTAACTACAAATCTGAACAAATTAGTTTTATGGTAACTTTCGTATTTTCGACAACCTTCCACCTGGCACTCTGCGATAAGCACTAACTACAATCGGAGCGGCAGGCATGTTTACTCGTGGTCGCTGCCAAGACTGAACTGTGAGAATAATAACATGAAACAATACTTTTGAGGTTTTTGGTTTACGGTATAGTGGTTATGTAGATCCTTTGTGTTGCAACTTTTTTGTATTTCTTTCTTTTGTGAAATGTTTTACAGTGGTTCAACTAGTAAGTAGATGAAAATCATTGTATTTGAAATATTGAGTCTGGAAACATTGATTATTTTCTTTTTTATTCGAAAATTGTATCAAATCAGTCGTGTTAGATTATTCTTGAAAGAACTAAAAGATGAATGATCTGAAGAAAAAATGTGTTGAACTTAATGTGTTCTATGTAATACTGAAGTAAACGTTACTTATTTTAGTTTACTGCTAGTATTATCCTGTTAGGGTAAAACTGAAGTTAACGGTGCCCGTTCCTTTGACATGAAAACTTTCGTTCACCAGAAACAAATCGGTTTTCAACGATGTGAACAGATAAACGTGTGTCAATTAACATTTCCGCGATACATTTAATCATTCGTTTTACACAAAACACACGTACACTATTACTACAATTCCAAAATAATTCTACTATCACTTTAATTGTGGTAATTGGAGATTCTTGCCACCAATAGAGATTACTATTAAATTAATTAATGTAGAGAGTACTTAACAATTATTAATGAAGTAAATTACATTATTTTTGTATTATGATTATTTGTATTTCATTCATTCAATTAATCAATGAATGAAACATCAAAATCAATGAAATTTCAAATCGTATTTCTCGTGCTTGAAATTAATTTTATAGCCCACGCAATTTTACAACCAACGCGTCTTGACACTAAGTGGCCGCACGTCACAACCCGACGGATCCAACGTTCTGCGTTCGCGATGGCTTTCGGACCATCTCTCTCGCGACCTGCTTCACACGTCCTGGAAGTTAGCAGGACCATTTCATCCAATCACAAAACTGCATAGTACATAATTTGCCGCTTTTTTGCCGTTCTTAAGATGTGGAAAAAAAATTTGCCGCGGGTCATTTTCTCAAAAAAATCTGTGGTCCTGCTAACTTCCAATGGAAGTTAGCAGGACCACACCTCTAAATCAGCTACTATTGTAAGTATATACCCAAAATTATACTCCAAATTTGCCGCTTTTTATTTGTAAACGATTAGTGAAAAAATCAAACTGATATCTCAATTCCTTCAAAAAATATTGCCAAAAAACCAAAAAATAAAAGATGCGCTACTTTTGCAAGCGCCGTCGAAGAAGAAAAGACACATCCGCTGGCATTCATTCGCCGTAGCAATTCATACTCAACGCCAAAATATGCCGCAAACACGGGCTAAACATAATCAGTAATCAAAACTTTTGCCGCGGACCGGTTATATTCAATTACCTGGGTTCAAATCCCAGAGTTTGCCTCATACAACAGCTCTGAGAAATTTAAAATGCCCGCTCCTCCTAAACTAACAGCCATAACAATTCATACTCTGCGCCAAAATTTGCCGTAATTAAGTGCTTAATATAAACTATAATAAAAAAATTTGCCGCGGACCGGTTAATTTCAATTACGCGGGTTCGAATCCCGCAATGCCCCTGTAAGGAACGTCCGGCGCAGGTAATGAAGACCATACCTCCTGAACATGCAGCCATAACAACTCATAATCTACACCAAACTCTGACGTAAACAAGTGCTAATTACAATACGTAACAAAAGAATTTCCGCCGGACCGGTTAGACTATATTATCGGGGTTCGAATCCCAGATTTTGCCTTCCTACGAAAGCCCTGAACACGTGAAGAAGTCCGAAAGTTAAGAAGCCCGTTTCTACTAAACTATCAGCCCTAACAATTCATACTCTACGTCAAACTTTGAAGCAAACAAGTACTAAATACAATCGGTAACAAAAAAATTTGCCGCGGACCGTTTAGATTATATTATCTAGGTTCGAATCCCAGATTTCGCCCTCTTACATGAGCTCTGCGAAAGTTAAGAAGCCCGTTCCTCCTAAACTATCGGCAATAACAATTCATACTCTACGTCTTAATTTGATGCAAACAAGTATTCAATAAAATCTGTAACAAAAAAATTTGCCGCGGACCGGTGAGATTATATTATCCCGGTTCGAATCCCAGATTTCGCCCTCTTACATGAGCTCTGCGAAAGTTAAGAAGCCCGTTCCTCCTAAACTATCGGCAATAACAATTCATACTCTACGTCTTAATTTGATGCAAACAAGTATTCAATAAAATCTGTAACAAAAAAATTTGCCGCGGACCGGTTAGATTATATTATCCCGGTTCGAATCCCAGATTTCGCCCTCTTACATGAGCTCTGCGAAAGTTAAGAAGCCCGTTCCTCCTAAACTATCGGCAATAACAATTCATACTCTACGTCTTAATTTGAGGCAAACAAGTATTCAATAAAATCCGTAACAAAAAAATTTGCCGCGGACCGGTTAGATTATATTATTCCGGTTCGAATCCCAGATTTCGCCCTCTTACATGAGCTCTGCGAAAGTTAAGAAGCCCGTTCCTCCAAAACTATCGGCAATAACAATTCATACTCTACGTCTTAATTTGATGCAAACAAGTATTCAATAAAATCTGTAACAAAAAAATTTGCCGCGGACCGGTTAGATTATATTATCCCGGTTCGAATCCCAGATTTCGCCCTCTTACATGAGCTCTGCGAAAGTTAAGAAGCCCGTTCCTCCTAAACTATCGGCAATAACAATTCATACTCTACGTCTTAATTTGAGGCAAACAAGTATTCAATAAAATCTGTAACAAAAAAATTTGCCGCGGACCGATTAGATTATATTATCCCGGTTCGAATCCCAGATTTCGCCCTCTTACATGAGCTCTGCGAAAGTTAAGAAGCCCTTTCCTCCTAAACTATCGGCAATAACAATTCATACTCTACGTCTAAATTTTATGCAAAAACGTATTCAATAAAATCTGTAACAAAAAAATTTGCCGCGGACCGGTTAGATTATATTATCCCGGTTCGAATCCCAGATTTCGCCCTCTTACATGAGCTCTGCGAAAGTTAAGAAGCCCGTTCCTCCTAAACTATCGGCAATAACAATTCATACTCTACGTCTTAATTTGATGCAAACAAGTATTCAATAAAATCTGTAACAAAAAAATTTGCCGCGGACCGGTTAGATTATATTATCCCGGTTCGAATCCCAGATTTCGCCCTCTTACATGAGCTCTGCGAAAGTTAAGAAGCCCGTTCCTCCTAAACTATCGGCAATAACAATTCATACTCTACGTCTTAATTTGATGCAAACAAGTATTCAATAAAATCTGTAACAAAAAAATTTGCCGCGGACCGGTGAGATTATATTATCCCGGTTCGAATCCCAGATTTTGCCCTCTTACATGAGCTCTGCGAAAGTTAAGAAGCCCGTTCCTCCTAAACTATCGGCAATAACAATTCATACTCTACGTCTTAATTTGATGCAAACAAGTATTCAATAAAATCTGTAACAAAAAAATTTGCCGCGGACCGGTTAGATTATATTATCCCGGTTCGAATCCCAGATTTCGCCCTCTTACATGAGCTCTGCGAAAGTTAAGAAGCCCGTTCCTCCTAAACTATCGGCAATAACAATTCATACTCTACGTCTTAATTTGAGGCAAACAAGTATTCAATAAAATCTGTAACAAAAAAATTTGCCGCGGACCGGTGAGATTATATTATCCCGGTTCGAATCCCAGATTTCGCCCTCTTACATGAGCTCTGCGAAAGTTAAGAAGCCCGTTCCTCCTAAACTATCGGCAATAACAATTCATACTCTACGTCTTAATTTGATGCAAACAAGTATTCAATAAAATCTGTAACAAAAAAATTTGCCGCGGACCGGTTAGATTATATTATCCCGGTTCGAATCCCAGATTTCGCCCTCTTACATGAGCTCTGCGAAAGTTAA
Organism: Gryllus longicercus; assembly: GCA_038098605.1. Classification (NCBI taxonomy): domain Eukaryota; kingdom Metazoa; phylum Arthropoda; class Insecta; order Orthoptera; family Gryllidae; genus Gryllus; species Gryllus longicercus. The sequence goes on along the minus strand of JAZDUA010000188.1, from coordinate 868,819 downwards.
GAAGCCCGTTCCTCCTAAACTATCGGCAATAACAATTCATACTCTACGTCTTAATTTGAGGCAAACAAGTATTCAATAAAATCTGTAACAAAAAAATTTGCCGCGGACCGGTTAGATTATATTATCCCGGTTCGAATCCCAGATTTCGCCCTCTTACATGAGCTCTGCGAAAGTTAAGAAGCCCGTTCCTCCTAAACTATCGGCAATAACAATTCATACTCTACGTCTTAATTTGATGCAAACAAGTATTCAATAAAATCTGTAACAAAAAAATTTGCCGCGGACCGGTGAGATTATATTATCCCGGTTCGAATCCCAGATTTCGCACTCTTACATGAGCTCTGCGAAAGTTAAGAAGCCCGTTCCTCCAAAACTATCGGCAATAACAATTCATACTCTACGTCTAAATTTTATGCAAAAACGTATTCAATAAAATCTGTGACAAAAACATTTGTCGCGGTCCGTTTAGATTAGGTTATCCCGGTTTGAATCCCAGATTTCGCACTCTCACAAAATCTCTGGGTAAGTTAAGAACCCCAAACCTCCTAAACCAACCGCCATAACAATTCAAACTTTGCGCCAAAATGTGCCGTACACAAATGCCTACTATAAATTGTAATAAAAAAAAATTGCCACGGACCGATTAGTTTCAATAACGCACTTTCGAATATCAGAATGTCCTTTGAAGGAAAACCCGGCGGAAATTATGAAGACCGTACCTTCTAAACCATTAGCCCTAACAATTCATACTCTGCGCCAATATTTGATGCAATCAAGTATTAAATGATGTCTGTAATAAAAAAAATTGCCGCGACCGGTTAGAGTATATTACCCGAGTACGAATCCCAGATTTCGCCCTTTTACAAAATCATTGCGAAATTTAAGAAGCGCGTTCCTCCTAAACTATCAGCCATAACAATTCTTTACGCCAAAATTTGCAGTAAATTATTGCTAAATATAATCTGTAATAATAAAAGTGCTTCGACACTTTTAAGTTTCGATTACCCGGGTTCGAATCGTAGAATTCTCTTTTTCAAAATGATCTTATTTGAATATTTGTTTTTGATGAACACATTTGTTTAAGAAAAAAATATCTTCATAATTGTGCGATTGTACGAATTGTAAGATACCGAACAAATTTTTCAATTTTCGAGAAAACAGTGTGTTCAACGAAAATGGGATCTGAACTAATCATACAAGCATCTGCATACAGTCAATCGTCAAGAACCCACAGAAAGACCAGGGACATTCAGTTAGTAGTACCCTATAAAAATCGCAAACCAGGAACCATGACACCATGTTGGGTATAAGTTAGCCTTGTATCGTCTTATTTCTTTGAACAAATTACAATAACTATATTTTTATGATACTCTATCTGTCTCCCTGCCCATCTGTCCGTTCGCCTGTGAACGCCACTAGAGCCTAATTCAGACGTAGAAGTGTTTCCAAAATTGATGTTCTCGCCATTTCTGACGTAAGAAAAGAAGTATTTGAAATCGTACGCCGGAAAACGACGAATTTTCGACACAAAAACTTTTATTGCCGGCCCGTGTTACGGAGAAGTTGAATAAATCCAGTTGCTAAATATAGAAAAAAATTCCTCTATCACGTTGTGTAGGCAGAATCCATGTTTTATGGGTTCTTGGTACTGAAAACTCGATTGACAGCAAAACATTTGTCCGTCAGACCGTCTGCCTGTCTATCTGTGTGTCTGTCTATCCGTCAGTTTGTCTGCCCGTCCGTCTGCATCCTTCGCGCATAAACCATTCAGCCGATTTTCTCCCAACTTGATATACCCCTATTGTTCTAGCTGATGTCGCTTTACTTTACAGGAAACCCTTTTTTGAATTCTCAAAAAGTGTCTCCAATGTCTTTATTACATTTTTTTTTTGTTGGATAGTGCAATGGTCGTTTAAGAGGGTGGTGCAGGTCCAATTTGCGTAGTCATCCCCGATTTTTCGAAAATTGAAAACAAAAACACTTTAAAATTGGACAAAGACAAAGTCTGTTGTAAAAAATTCCTTCTTCTGAAAAGGTTATATAATTTTTTTTGAAAAACAACTAGCTTTCGTATTTTGCGATTGAAATTTACAAAGAAAAAATATCTAAAAATTTTTTTCACATTGTTTCTTTAAATTTTCTCCACATATGTAATAAGGAACGGTAAGAATAGCTGTAGTGTCATTTTTGGGTATTGCCCTTTTTTTTGGAAAATTGCAACAAAACAAACAAACAAACAAAAAACCCTTCAAAATTGAAGGTAGAGATTACTCCATCAAATGAAATTTGTTGTCTATAATCTGTTCCTTCAGTAAGGTCTTGCACATTTTTTAAAAACTTACAGTAGTTTTCGTGCAATATTGCGTAAAATACGTATAGTTTAAAAAATGACATAAACAAGATTTTCTAAAAACGGTTCCAAATTATTTTTTAACTTTTGGTAGGGATAGTACCTAATGCACTCTAAGACATGACATAAACGCCATAGTACTCTATTCCTTTGTTTATTTGCAAAATATATAAACTGAATTTTTTCATTAGCCACTCACATCGTTAATATTTATATCAGCGCTGATTTGTTCACATTATTGTATTTACGAGTACATGTGCTTTAAATAATGTCAGAGATATTTTCTCGAAAACGCAACAGTTTTCTGTGAAAATGGTCTCAAAATACTGGATTTCAGAAACGCTCAAATGCCATTTTCTCAAAAACCGCTCCAATTTTTTCTGTAAACTTTTCGAACGGATAGTGATTATTGCATTCTTTAATATGACGGAAAGTTCATTTTGAGGATTTTTTCCAAATTTACACAATTTTTTAAAACATCTCTCATGTTAACCTGAGAGAGGTGACGCGGGGTCTTTTGTGTCCTGTGTGAATCTGTGTTATCTTTTGCCTGAAAGATATAAGCACTTTGCGACTGTGCCATGGGTTCTTGGCAGAGAGATAACAGCCGAGCCGTCGCGCAAACTGATCTGTCTGACCCCGCGCCACGACTTCCGTTGGCAGCGCGAAGTGCTTGCAGTAGTGCGATCGTCTTGCTACATTGCTTGAATGTGTCTACGAGAAGTGTATTGTTTATTTATTTCACATTATGAATAATTTGGGTTACGAAATAGAATGTTACCTCAATATCCTCATTGTGCAAGCAAACAATATATCTGTCAGACCAAGGCGACAGTACCAGTAGAGTCTTTCAATGAGCATTGTCCACCGAATCATGCAATAGAGATCACAAATTTGCCGAAGCAGCTGATTTCAAAAATCAAACAATTCATTGTTACTAAAGAGGAATAACCCGCGAAAGTAGCAATCTCTCAAAAAATAAAAAAATATGACATGCATGCCCTATAATGTACAGACAGGAAAACAAAAGTTTTCTGTCCTAAATGCAGAAAACAAGTTTGTAAAGTGGATCCGGGGCCCGAGATCGCTTAGGCAATAGTGCCGTAGCGAGATCGGAAGGAAGTATCGCGGGTTCGAGTCCCGCCTCGGGCATGGTTGTATTGTGTTCGTCCTTTCGCCCCCTATCATCGTCATATCGTGTCATCCTCACAGTTACCATACTGATACAAGCAATAATGGTCACTAATGTCCTAGAAGTTGATGCGACCTTAAATAACAAAAAGTTTGTAAAGATCATTGTGATGTTTTGAGAAAACAATGTAGTTTAGTGTGAAGTGTAATAAATTGTTGACATGTTATATATTCTTTTCCAATTTTTCAATGTAATAATTAATTTATTAATATTTGTAACACTAATATAAACATCTTATATTTTGTACTCTTTCTAAATTTTTCTGATTGGATCTAAGCCATTTTCAATAAATTGTTTACTTATTTTTGTGTGAGACAATGTTAGAAAATTAAAAACTTACTGAATTTTCTGATACTTTTGTCGTCGAAATATTCAGAAAAACGTTACTGGGGTCACTACATAAAATAAAAGATAATTGACAATTTTGTCCTTTAATATAAAAATATAAATACTAATAAAAATTTTTAAATTATTCATTTGCATGTTTGTTTATAATAGTACATTATGGTAATACTACCTTATAAATGATTGATAATCATTAAAATAATTAATTTCACACTTATTTGTTGTCAGATATACTATTATAAAGGAATAACTTAAAGGGGTCAAAAATGTCCTCGCGCCACCTCTAACGTCTCAGGCAACCCCAACTTCTCCACGGTTAATATGCACATTTACAGCAATTTGTAAACACTGATGTATTTATGAGTTAAAGTGCTTCGAAAGATTTCTAATGAAGTTTTTCGAAAACTCAACAATTTTTTGTGAAAAAGAGCTTCGAATTTCGAATTTACAATAGCGTTTAAACGCCATTCTCTTATAAAGGGCTTCAAATTTTTCAAAGAAAATTTCCATTTAGGACCAAATTTTACTGTTCATTAAAAAGCTTAAAATAATATTTCCGTTCTACTATTAGGAAACAGAAAAATTAAGAAAATATCCAAAAAACGTACTTTAGGCAGCGATAGATGGCAGCTGACAAGAGTATGTGGCATGTCCGAATAGCTAGCCGAGACCAAACGAAATAGAAAACTAATGCGGGAAAGTGTGTGCCATCCTGTAGCACCACTAGGTTTTTCTTTGACTTGCGGCCGTATCAGTGGTTTTCCACATGCCTGTTCATACTCAGTAATAATCGCAGAGTGTGCAGTTTCCTTTCAAGTCCTAATGTTTGGAAACTACGATTTATTTAACACTGTGTCATATATAACACTTATATTTTTCCATGATTTCACGAAACTCTTCTGTTTGAGAAACTAAGTAGTCTTTCTCAGATATCTTTTCTGAGGAGCTCAATGCTTTCGTGATCATAGTAATAAACTGAATAAGCTGAGCAATCAACCCTCACGAATTTGCTCCTCACGATACGAGTATGAACCTATTTCCCCAGCGTTCTCCAACAAATATTTACTTCTTTTCCCAACATTTACTTCCTAGTACAAGTAAAAAGTTATGCACACCAAGTGAAGTAATGCATTTGCTCGATAGTAAATGCTTTTACCATTTATTTCACACTTGAAGTAAAATCTAGGATTTTATTTACACTACCCCATATTTTTTACCCTCCCTTGATACATACATGGAGAAAATGTGAAGAAAGAATTTGGAGCGGTTTTTGAGAAAAAATATTTTAAAAAATTTAAAATTCCCTATATTGAGGAAAATTACTACTTTTTTCGAAAAATTAAACATTATTTCAAGGTGTGTCTTTAAAAGGGATTTAAACAAAAATGGCACCTGCACCACACTCTCACTTTTACGCTATCCGAGGATAACATTTAATAAAAACAAATGTGGAGTCATTTTTGAGAAAATTGTGAAAATGTTTATAAAGGTTTGGGGAAAATACCTTCAAAAATTAAAATATAGTTTTGAAACTTCCTCAGCCGTTCGTTCAGGGCGATCGGGTAATAAATCTTGTAGAAAGTTTCAGTATCAATCAGTAGTCAATATCAATCTTGAAGAAAATCGGCTTAGACTGGTCTTGTAATGACCAGAGATTTTTTGACCAGTTGGCTTTTAGCCCCTAAATTAAGACGTTTTGCCGTCAAGCGATTGTGAAGGACCCACTAAAAAACGATTCCATCATCACCGCGAGTTAGAGGAAGAAATTTACTACGAATATATGTAAGACTTACGTTATCAGAAACCGACGATTGGAGATTTTCTGACGGAAATTCGCAGTTTTCCAGGGCACGATTGCAATTACATTCGTAAGAGCGAGAAAGTTAAAATATATCAAACCATGGTTCAATGTGTCCTCTACGTTCTTGCCTTATATGTTTGTATATTACTTTCTCGTGTTCGTACATACCATATGCACGTAATTCATTATGTAGAGCTGGGGAAAATGGATATCCGTAGCTAAAGGGAAATATACAGTTTTGGAGAATTTTCTCTATAGATCTTGTTCAAACCATCCGTTCGTGCACCCGTCGATTGTTACATTGTAGTCTCACTGCGTGTACCTAGTAAAGAGAAAGTACTGTAATGGTGCAGTGACGAATTTTCGAAAACCAAAAATTGGTAATGGAAGGCCTTTGTAACGAATAAAAAGATAAATGTTGCTTCTACAAATTAGGTTTAGCTTCCATTACAAAAAATACCTCAGTTTCAGTGTTTGGGTTCATGAGGAATAGTAGATCCAGATTTTTCGAGGAAAAAAAAATTGTCTGCGAAAGTATTGAGTTAACATTTTATTTCCGAAATCCAGATCGGCTGCCGCATCACTGCAGACAGGCGCAACGTCTGCCAACGGGGATGTGCGTAGCGTCGTTTCTCCGCGTATTCACTGACACTTCACAAAGACGCAATGCATTTTTGTTCTAAATTATAACTACGGTATTCATAAGTGAAACATAGAAGGCTGAACACGAACCAAGGTTTATGGGAATTTACAAACTTCCTGAAATGTTGGAATTTTATTTGCATATCTTCAATGGGCACGAATATCTTGTGATTTAGGAGTCATACACGTATTAAAAATTAGTAATATTGATGAACTATTTTCATTAAAAAAAAGAATTCAGAAAAATTAAAGGTATTATAGGTATTTTATTAAACCCCTAAGACTTTGATGAAGTCTTCGGTTGTAGAATACATGTTGCCTTATTTTAAGATTACATATCAGTTACAAATAATAGTGAAAATATACTCGTATGTGCTGCTGTAGGAATACTAAAAATAAGATTATAAATTTAAAGAATACTTAATTACTATATTAAGCAGTAATACTTCTTGAATTCACGAGAACACAATTAATTCTAGGAATAAATCACCATCTTCCATTAACTATTCCTATAATATATTAAACAATAGTATTGATAATTAAAGCGTTTGTAAAATATTATGGATGTTTTATGAAAATGCAAATGTCATAATTCTCAATTGTCTAGACATTTGATCGGAAGAATAATGCTCCGAATGTCTTGTCAGAACGAGAAATATCAAAAGGAGAAGGACAATGTGGTGAACGGCAATTACGCCAGCCAACCACAAATGCAGTTTGATGTACCTTAGAAGACACATCTGCTCATGTGTATCGCTGCTTCGAAGCTTTAAAGACACAAGCAGTCAGTCCATTTTCCTATAGCGAGGATCTTTGCCCGCTGAATTATTTTACCCAGATCCAGTTAAAGCTCTGGCTACATTGAGAAGGTGTACGGAATCACCAAATAAGCTTATATAAAAAGTTCATTGGTGAACCATATGCCTACTTACGTCCAGATGCAACAGGAAACGTTGCGAAAAAAATTCGCCATGTAGATGATTCTTATTCGCAATATCTATTTGTGTATTTAGCCCTGATGCATTGCGCAGTTTGACAATTTCTGTTACGGAAATGGTCTCAGAAAGCCAAAGAAATGTCACTATAGCATCATGACTAAAAAATGGGTAAACTTTGAAGCTCGCTTTCCAAAGGAAGTAGTGAGTACACTATTAACTATATACAGCCATTGTAATATGTTCTAAAATATAAGACGAATGAAAGCACGTAAGCCTGGGAAAATATTTTATTATAATTACAATTGTCATATTAAGCACTTATTTACCGCACATTTTGAGGAAGAGTATGCTTCGTTATGCCTCATTATTTACTAGGAACAGACATCTTAATGTAGCCAGGCACTCGTTACACAAAATCGGATATTCGAACCCTGGTAATTGAAGGTATCCGGTTACCAGTACATTTGCACTTTTTTGCGATATTTTTTGTGTCGATAACGAATTGTTATGGCTGCTGGTTTAGGAGGTACGGTTTCTTTAACTTGCGCAGGACATCCCATAGAGGGTCATTCTTGGATTCGATCCCATGTAATTTAAAATTAACCGGTTAGCGAAAAATATTTTTGTTACCGATAGTATTTAGTACTTTATTGCGACAAAAATTGATGTAGAGTATGAATTGGTATGATAAGGACTTACCTTGGAGGCAACTTTTGGGATTTGTATCCGTGTAATTAATTCCAACCGGCCCTTGTCAATTTTTTTCTTACAGTTTATATTAAGCACTTGTTTACGGCAAGTTTTGGCGTACAGTATTAAATAATATTGCTGATAGTTTGGGACGACTGAGCTTCTAAACTTACGCAGAACTCTCTTAAGAGAGCGAAATCTGGGTCCCAAACTTCGGAATTTAACCGGTCCGCGGCTAATTGGAATCTTACAGATTGTATTTAATACTTGATTGCATCAAATTTTCGCGTAGAGTATAAATTGTTTTGCGGATGGTTTAGGAGGAACAAGCTTCTTCACATTTTCTGAGCTCTCGTAGGAGGGAGAAATCTGAGATTCAACCCGACTAATGTAATTTAACCAGTCAGCGCCAAATTTTCTTGTTACTGATTTTATTTAAAACTTGTATGTATCAAATTTAGACACAGAGTATGAATTGTTATGGCTGATAGTTTAGGAAGAACGGGCTTCTTAACTTTCGCAGAGCTCGTGTATGAGGAAGAAATCTAGGATTCGAACCACGATAGTATAATCTAAGCGGACCGCGGCAAATTTTCTTGCTACAAATTTTATTGAATACTTGTTTGCATCACATTTAGACGTAGCGTATGAATTATTATGGATGATAGTTTAGGAGGAATGAGCTTCTTAACTTTCGCAGAGCTCAGGTACAAGGGCGAAATCTGGGATTCGAACCAGGATAATATAATCTAACCGGTCCGCGGCAAAATTTCTTGTCATAGATATTATTGAATACTTGTTTGCATCAAATTAAGACGTAGAGTATGAATTGTTATTGCCGATAGTTTAGGAGGAACGGGCTTCTTAACTTTCGCAGAGCTCATGTAAGAGGGCGAAATCTGGGATTCGAACCGGAATAATATAATCTAACCGGTCCGCGGCAAATTTTTTGTTACAGATTTTATTGAATACTTGTTTGCATCAAATTAAGACGTAGAGTATGAATTGTTATTGCCGATAGTTTAGGAGGAACGGGCTTCTTAACTTTCGCAGAGCTCATGTAAGAGGGCGAAATCTGGGATTCGAACCGGGATAATATAATCTAACCGGTCCGCGGCAAATTTTTTTGTTACAGATTTTATTGAATACTTGTTTGCATCAAATTAAGACGTAGAGTATGAATTGTTATTGCCGATAGTTTAGGAGGAACGGGCTTCTTAACTTTCGCAGAGCTCATGTAAGAGGGCGAAATCTGGGATTCGAACCGGGATAATATAATCTAACCGGTCCGCGGCAAATTTTTTTGTTACAGATTTTATTGAATACTTGTTTGCATCAAATTAAGACGTAGAGTATGAATTGTTATTGCCGATAGTTTAGGAGGAACGGGCTTCTTAACTTTCGCAGAGCTCATGTAAGAGGGCGAAATCTGGGATTCGAACCGGGATAATATAATCTCACCGGTCCGCGGCAAATTTTTTTGTTACAGATTTTATTGAATACTTGTTTGCATCAAATTAAGACGTAGAGTATGAATTGTTATTGCCGATAGTTTAGGAGGAACGGGCTTCTTAACTTTTGCAGAGCTCATGTAAGAGGGCGAAATCTGGGATTCGAACCGGGATAATATAATCTAACCGGTCCGCGGCAAATTTTTTTGTTACAGATTTTATTGAATACTTGTTTGCATCAAATTAAGACGTAGAGTATGAATTGTTATTGCCGATAGTTTTGGAGGAACGGGCTTCTTAACTTTCGCAGAGCTCATGTAAGAGGGCGAAATCTGGGATTCGAACCGGGATAATATAATCTAACCGGTCCGCGACAAATTTTTTTGTTACAGATTTTATTGAATACGTTTTTGCATAAAATTTAGACGTAGAGTATGAATTGTTATTGCCGATAGTTTAGGAGGAAAGGGCTTCTTAACTTTCGCAGAGCTCATGTAAGAGGGCGAAATCTGGGATTCGAACCGGGATAATATAATCTAATCGGTCCGCGGCAAATTTTTTTGTTACAGATTTTATTGAATACTTGTTTGCCTCAAATTAAGACGTAGAGTATGAATTGTTATTGCCGATAGTTTAGGAGGAACGGGCTTCTTAACTTTCGCAGAGCTCATGTAAGAGGGCGAAATCTGGGATTCGAACCGGGATAATATAATCTAACCGGTCCGCGGCAAATTTTTTTGTTACAGATTTTATTGAATACTTGTTTGCATCAAATTAAGACGTAGAGTATGAATTGTTATTGCCGATAGTTTTGGAGGAACGGGCTTCTTAACTTTCGCAGAGCTCATGTAAGAGGGCGAAATCTGGGATTCGAACCGGAATAATATAATCTAACCGGTCCGCGGCAAATTTTTTTGTTACAGATTTTATTGAATACTTGTTTGCCTCAAATTAAGACGTAGAGTATGAATTGTTATTGCCGATAGTTTAGGAGGAACGGGCTTCTTAACTTTCGCAGAGCTCATGTAAGAGGGCGAAATCTGGGATTCGAACCGGGATAATATAATCTAACCGGTCCGCGGCAAATTTTTTTGTTACAGATTTTATTGAATACTTGTTTGCATCAAATTAAGACGTAGAGTATGAATTGTTATTGCCGATAGTTTAGGAGGAACGGGCTTCTTAACTTTCGCAGAGCTCATGTAAGAGGGCGAAATCTGGGATTCGAACCGGGATAATATAATCTCACCGGTCCGCGGCAAATTTTTTTGTTACAGATTTTATTGAATACTTGTTTGCATCAAATTAAGACGTAGAGTATGAATTGTTATTGCCGATAGTTTAGGAGGAACGGGCTTCTTAACTTTCGCAGAGCTCATGTAAGAGGGCGAAATCTGGGATTCGAACCTAGATAATATAATCTAAACGGTCCGCGGCAAATTTTTTTGTTACCGATTGTATTTAGTACTTGTTTGCTTCAAAGTTTGACGTAGAGTATGAATTGTTAGGGCTGATAGTTTAGTAGAAACGGGCTTCTTAACTTTCGGACTTCTTCACGTGTTCAGGGCTTTCGTAGGAAGGCAAAATCTGGGATTCGAACCCCGATAATATAGTCTAACCGGTCCGGCGGAAATTCTTTTGTTACGTATTGTAATTAGCACTTGTTTACGTCAGAGTTTGGTGTAGATTATGAGTTGTTATGGCTGCATGTTCAGGAGGTATGGTCTTCATTACCTGCGCCGGACGTTCCTTACAGGGGCATTGCGGGATTCGAACCCGCGTAATTGAAATTAACCGGTCCGCGGCAAATTTTTTTATTATAGTTTATATTAAGCACTTAATTACGGCAAATTTTGGCGCAGAGTATGAATTGTTATGGCTGTTAGTTTAGGAGGAGCGGGCATTTTAAATTTCTCAGAGCTGTTGTATGAGGCAAACTCTGGGATTTGAACCCAGGTAATTGAATATAACCGGTCCGCGGCAAAAGTTTTGATTACTGATTATGTTTAGCCCGTGTTTGCGGCATATTTTGGCGTTGAGTATGAATTGCTACGGCGAATGAATGCCAGCGGATGTGTCTTTTCTTCTTCGACGGCGCTTGCAAAAGTAGCGCATCTTTTATTTTTTGGTTTTTTGGCAATATTTTTTGAAGGAATTGAGATATCAGTTTGATTTTTTCACTAATCGTTTACAAATAAAAAGCGGCAAATTTGGAGTATAATTTTGGGTATATACTTACAATAGTAGCTGATTTAGAGGTGTGGTCCTGCTAACTTCCATTGGAAGTTAGCAGGACCACAGATTTTTTTGAGAAAATGACCCGCGGCAAATTTTTTTTTTCCACATCTTAAGAACGGCAAAAAAGCGGAAAATTATGTACTATGCAGTTTTGTGATTGGATGAAATGGTCCTGCTAACTTCCAGGACGTCTGCTTCACGCCGCCGCTGTCGCTCCGGCTCTCACGCTGTTTTATTATACCTCCCATCACTTTTAAGAGAATTTCTTTCAAAAGGAAATTGTATTGTTTTCACCTGCACGTTAACTAGCACATTTACTTACGCGAACCTACAAAACAGAAATAAAAACGTAACCTTACCTAATCATTCGGATGCTACAAGTTTACGATGCCTCGTTGAAATTCTTTCATCATATCAACACCACGGACTTATCTTCCCACGTGTATTCACATAAAGACGAATCAAAGCTGTTTTTAACTTTTCCCAAATACGTCTGGATGTTAAAAGATACTATTGAATTGCTTTCAAAATGTCCTCGCGGAACAAATTATGAAAAAATCAAGTATTTAAATGCTCAATCACAGTAAAACCAAGAGTTCTATGGAAAAATACAAGAAATGCTAAGTAGTAAAGCTCTATCACGCCAAAAGGTATCTTGGTGTACAAATATTGCAATATGTGAATAATAAATAACATTCGTTACTGTTAGTAACGAATCATATTCGTTAAAACATACTGTTAGAAACAAAACAAGAGTCCATGGCCAACTTATAACCCATTCCTGATACAAAGCTATAAATTCAATCTATTAAATCTTTCGTTCAATGACACGGTTCATTCTATTTACTTTTTTATTGAACTTCGTTAGGGGTTGATCAGTCAACTTCTGATCATCCCCCATTAGATTTGTTTGTAATGCATACGTGCGTCTTATTAACTTGTAAATGAATTTCTCACCATCCTGTGCTCGATGACTTCTTCCAAGAAGTAGCTCAAAATGACGAGGCAGGTGACAATGAAGTTGCCGTAGAAAGCGGTGACGAGGAACTCCTCTTCGACGCGGCCTAGCGTTTGGCTTCTCTGCGTGAATAGCCCCACCAGCACCGCGCCTACGATCTGCGTAGAAGAATTCAATATGTACTCAATTCATGGCCTGTAAGGTGACCAGACGTCCTGCATTTGCCGGAACAGTCGCTGGTTTTCTGACCCTGTCCCGTATTACTTGACAGGAATACGGGACGCTAAAATGTTCCTTTTTTGTGATAATCAGCGTAATGCCGTCAAAGATATTAAATTTATCATAATATATTCCGTTTGATTCGGATTTGTTTATCAAAAATTGAGTACGGAAAGATATTGGACTCATCTGCCCCGTAACAAGAGTGTTTAAGAGAGTCGGTTGTGGCTTCTAGGAAGAGAAATTGCAGCTATGGCTTTTTTAGCTATTGCAGCTACACTCTTATGTATTTTCCGCGCAGTTTTTCTTGACCCCTCATTTCACTAGAGGCGAGAGGAGTGTGATTACTTGTTATTTTGACGTCAGGACTTTTATATCAAATCAATAGCTCGGTTTTCGACGCAAAGTAGTTTCTATTACATGGAAGCGAACATTTCTGGTTATCAGATATTGTCAACAACTCTCGTTACTATCAATAATGCTTAATTCAACCAATGTTTGTATAGGACTGGGATGGAAGGTCATTCTGGGCTCAAGAAAATGCGCGCTTTATAAATGAAATACGACATAACCTAAACATACCAATGAAAAAGATATCTTAACAATATTTTTTACTAAAATTGAACTTACGAGTTCCAGACATTTTGTTACAAATATGGAAGAATTTTTGCAGAATTTAAAAGCGTCCATCTCGAATATTTTTTTATGTTGGAAAAGTAATTACAAAAGTGGTGTTCAACAGAAATCATTCAACTTTCGAATTATAAAAACATATCACTTACTCTTAGAACAGCCATTAAAACAATTGATGTCTTTCCATGGTATCAATTATGGCGGAAGTACGTATAAAACGTGCCATAAAAAGTTGTTGAGAGATCAAATAATGCAGGAAATTAAAAATTGTATCACACTTATACATTTATTGCTGCCTTACGTTTAAAATCTCATTATTATTATTAACATGTATTGTTTTCCGAAATTAGCATAATCGTTATTTATTGTGAGTGACAAATACAGCAATAATACAATTGTGAATAGAAAGAGTTTCAATATGAGGCTAATAAGCCTAGTGGCGCAATCCTGAGAGCAAAGTATTACTTTTACCATGAGTAAAATATCCTATTTTTTTTTAGATACTTGTAGTCTTCATAAGTTTCATTTTATTTCAATTCAAGTATAACTAGTGGTGCTACAGAATGGCACAGACTTTCCCGTTTAATTTTCGGTTTCCTTTAGTCTCGTCTAGCTACACGAACTTGCCAACTGCCATCTATCGCCGCCCAAAGTAGCTGGCAATTTCTGATAAACTGCAGCACGCTGCTCCTTCAGAGACGGTGCTAAGGTTTGTCTTCATCCGATGAACGTTTGATCAGATTTCCTCACTTGAGCGACAAATGGGATTTCACTACTTGAGGATCGCAACTCTAGTTTCAAATATAGGAGTAAAGTCGGAAATGTGTATCGAAATTACAATAACATAATTACACACCACAAGGAAACGAGATATCACTTACATACTCGGTTTGCTAGTTAAAAGAAATAACCGATTTGAGTACATACTTGTATTTTGCAGAGCGTTAATCTCAATAAATAAAATTGAAGGGACTGTCATTTCAAAATAACTATCTTTTAATAATCTCCCATGCTTATTTAGATAATATATAAACATTTCAGTTGTTATTACCAATTCTGTCTGTGTTTGGGTGTCTGAAACGGTTGGACTTGTTTCGATTCGGTTTCCACTGAAAGGCAGTGTTTTGTCGCTCAACTCGAAAAGTTGTAGCTTAGGCTACAACTTTTCAGCTTTATATGTAGAGCCATGTCATATTAAAGACAGTTAATATTTTATAAACAATTTAATAGTTCATTAAAATAAAGAAATACATTGATTTTGACCTGAATTGTACAACATTTCGACCATAGTTTTGTAGTCTTTTTCAAGTTCTGAAAACAAGAATTGGTAAATTATTATTCTACCACATTTAAAATATACATGTTACAAAAATGTAAGTGTTATTTGTTTCGAATTGGTTTAAGTTTACCTAACGCATGTGTTATTATGATACATGTCTCATGTGAGTAGTCACCGCTAAAATTAATGAGTTATTAAAAATACTCTAAATTATTTAAGAACTTCAGAAAAATTGAATAGGCGAAATGCCCTTGTAAAAAATAGAACAAGAAAAAGTTACAAATAAAACTTGTAATTACTAAAAAGGTACTTTAAGGCAAGTAGCGCAAAAAATAAATTAAGATTTTGATAAAATTCAATGAGTAGCGGGGCCTTAAAAACAGAGATTATTATGAAATGGGAAATCATAATCCGTTAAATGTGTCAGTCGTCGAAGTGCCGATCGGATAAAGTGCTTGCGTGGATCCAATGTTGTGTAAGTCGTTTGTCGATGCAAGGTTAGGTATTCATTATGAGCTTAAAAATTAGTCTCTTGAGTTTAAGTTCTGGGTTATTAAATCAAATGTTCGTTGACCAGAGAGTCTTTGAACTCTTCATACTCTAATTTTTTTTATAACACAGAAATTACCATCGTACGATGGACAAAACCTTTCCACATTGTGTAGTGGTGGGTCGTTCGACAATGGAAATGAGCTAAAGTGAAACTTAAGTTTGTTACTCTTTATTTAAGTATATTGCAAATCGCATTAAAACTATGTCATAACTGTAATAAATTAAATGATATTTCATTTTTGGCATGAATTCGGTCGGTGGAGAGATGTGGTACATTGTCAGAATCGTATATGTAAGTTCTTTAATAAAACAGTGACCGCGTTGCATCCGACACTATCAACAAAAAAAACTCGAAGAATTTTGGTGCCTTCAGGAACGCAACTTTGATATTTACGTCGTAAATACATCGTTCTCGAGTCGCGTGGCTTAGCGTCTTGCGCACTCCCAGCGGGTGGGCGTGGCCAGACGGCTCATCGCACCGGAGAGAGGCCACCGCCGTGCTTTGCGTATCGAGTGTGAATGTCGGTTCACTTCTTGAGGATCTGCAGCACCATGAGGACGAGCAAGAACGCGCCGACGAAGATGCCGAGGATGCCGGCCGCCAGGATGTAGTCGTCGGCGCCGCCCTTGTCCCGGAACTCGAGGCAGAGCGCGCCCGCCGCGATGTACAGGATGCAGCCCAGCGCAGACACCCCGATGCCCTGCGGGGACAGCCTTGCTTCAGTGATTCTTAGTGGTTCCGGGAAACGTCGACTGCTACGATCGTTAGTCCCGTAAGTGTAGTGCGGGTTTTTGCTCGGGAGATGGCGGTGGTTTCCCCCTCCCGCGGTATGGCGAGATCCGGCGCCGACCTA
Source organism: Gryllus longicercus (assembly GCA_038098605.1). Lineage (NCBI taxonomy): Eukaryota > Metazoa > Arthropoda > Insecta > Orthoptera > Gryllidae > Gryllus > Gryllus longicercus. The sequence continues at coordinate 852,677 of JAZDUA010000188.1, read as the reverse complement.
CCGTCGGCTACCGGAGATTTTCCCAACCAGGTATCTCCCACCAGCGGGGCACCGCCCCAGTCAGAACAAGCTCTAAGCTCCTGACTGGTTTCCCGGTACGTGTGGTGGTGTAGTGCAAGTGAGTGTTAGTATGTGTAACTAAGGGATATGACAAGGAAGGAGAAGGAAAGATCGCGCTCGGTCCGTTACGGTAGTGCGGTACGGTACTTTCACCAGATGTTGATCTAGAAACCACGGAAAACCAGCAAGCAGTGCAGCGGGTCACTAGATTTCTTCTCCAGACAGATTGAACCTACAGCCATCTAGCTAGTGTCGAAAATCCGTCGAGACTCGAATCTAGGACCTCGGGGTTAGAGGGACTGCAGTGACAACAGTTGATGCACTGAGCCATCTCTCCGGGTAACTGCGTAGCACTCGGACCTCCGCATTTAAATAGTACTTTCTTAAACAAAATATTAATATTTATAAAGTGACTGTACATTTCGTCACCTCTCCGCGAAATTTTCTTTTGCCTCTTCATTTGTTAAGATAGGGTGGGTACGAGAGCCATTAAACTTAGCCAAGTTACACAAATATTTTAGATGTAGACTTGTGTTGATGTTCTATGAGGTTTAAGAGAATTAGTTTTTACACACAATGCGCTATATTTGGTAATGCGTTTTTCAAATAATGGCTTGGCTATAATGGTTAATTTGGGTAGGAAATGTGGTTTTATAATATTACCTAAACGATACTAATGCGAGAAAGTACAATTTGTGGTAGTATCGCTCATTACGATGAGTGTATTTTAGATTATATTACTAGAATATTTTTAAAAAATCCTTGTATCATCAGTAGATTGCGCCCTTTTAGAGAAATTAAAAATCATTTAAATCGTTATTCATATGCAAAAGTTATGGCTATTCAAACTGTTGTGTTGTCTGAGACTCAGGACACAAAACAAAACTACAATTCTATTAAACAGTTTATTCCGAGTGACCGAATACCGCTTTCCAAATGCATTCCAAAATACAAAGCCAGTTAACCAAGTGTCCAGAAGCTGTACCATAAGCGAACGAGCCAATCCAATTACCAGAAGAAAACACAATGTCAGAGCTATGTCGTTATACAATGTACCAAAGGACTATCCACTTCCGTTATCGCTCGCGATAACCACTCTCCTGTCGCGGGCGCCGGGCGCGCCGCTTAGCAGCAGCGCTGTCACCTCCCCTGCCCGCCATGGGGTTGAGGGGAGCGGAGGGGCGAAGTGCCCCCTCCCCTTCCCGTGGGCGTAGCCCGGGTCTCTCCGCTCCGCCGCGGCAGCTGCCGCGCCTAGCGGCGGGACGGTAGGGCTCTTCTCTCTGGCGGCGCGCCTTTTCGGTAGTGGCGGTTTCTTCCTCTAGTATGACCGCTACTATAGCCTTCGCGCCTAAATGCGACGCGTAAGGCGCGAACCGCACCCTGCGTCGCGCTGAGCGGAACACCGGGTCCCCTCCAGGTGCAACTGCTTTCGCCCTGCTCTGCACTCCCTCTGCCGCAGGTCCTGTGCCAGGGTCGCTGACCTGTAGACCCTGTTGCCTGCTGCTGTCGGCTGCTCCACTGTAACGGTACATCTCTTACACACCGTCTCAGGGCTCTATTGTTTCGCTCTTGCTCCGATACGGAGTCGTACTTATCTACTTCAGTTTGCACTTGTCTCCCCCTGATCTGCCCCTAATGACGCGTTACACGTCTGAACAAAGAGCGCACTTCATAATTCCTAACGCCCAACATTGTGTAATCACATCGGACTCCCACGCCGGGTCCTTCCTTAGGGGGGAGCTGACAACCCTTTTGCCCACCCTGAATTTGGGGAGAGGAGCCTAGTGATGTCTGCCTCTCTCTGGGCTGCATCAAGAACAGCCTCGATCGGTGCTGCCGCTAGTGTAAGATCTCTGCCGGCCTCCTGCCTTCAGAGCCCGGCAACGACCTACACGGCTCCAGCACTCGTGACACCGCTGTGCGTTTACTTTCCCCAGCCGCTCTTGTCTTGCTTATTGCTGTCTTAAAGGTTCTGAGAAACCTTTCCGCCTCTCCATTAGATTGTGGATAGAAAGGCGGCGCGCATGCATGCTGCATACCGGTGTCCCTGCAGAAATTGTTTAATTCTGACGAGGAAAACTGGGACTCGTTGTCGGTGGACGTGGTGGACCTCATTTCTAACGCATATTGGAATTTCGACGATGAGTCCACAACAAAAACCACATTGAATCCCAGAATGGGTCCGCTAAGTCCACATGAATTCTTTGCCAAGGGGCCTTGGGGCGAGACCAAGGAACTAAGTCTTTTCTAGGCACAGTCTCATTTACCTGTCACGCTTCAGAATTTTTGAGAGGGGAAGATTAATTATTGCCCTCATGTACACCTGCGTGAGTTCTATGCCCTTAGCATTGAGTACATGCCCACAAAACACAATCTTCACAAAAAACTCTCATTTTTCTTTATTTGCTCTCAGATGGTTTTGTTGATTGACTGCCAATAACTTCCTAAGATTTTCTTCATGCTCCTCTCGCGATGCACCCTTCACAATTATGTCATCTAAATTGTCGCTATATGCGGGAAGCGGAGTTGTTATCTGCTCCAGACATCTTTGGAATAGTACTGCCGCTGAATTTATCCCAAACGGAAGTCTGTTGTAAAAGAATAATCCCAGAGGTGTGTTTATAACCAAAATTTTTGCAAAACTTTGGAAATCTGTTTTCCGACCTGCAAACTTCTGGAAAACGTCGTCCTGTCTAGGAATCGGATCTTGCTCCACCAGTAAATGCTTATTTACCGTGCTTTTGAAATCGCCACATAGGCGCACGGCCCAGCTCTGTTTCTTTACTAACACTAAAGGCTGGCTCGTTGGCACACTGGTAATAACCCCTTGCGACTTTACTAACTTCCGGATTTCTTCCTTCACTTTGCCCTTTAAAGCCCATGGAACTTGTCTTGCCTTGTAAAACTTAGGCTTGGCAGCCTGTTTGAAGTGTAGGTGCGCCGTAAATGCGGCATTCACCTCAGGACGATTCAAACGCTTCCGGGAATTCCTGCTCTAATACTTGCACTAAATTGCACCGCAACGCTGCTGGCATCATTCCGCACTCCGAAATCTAACTTCTTGCAGACGACTAGTCCAAAAATGTTTGAAACGTCACTTTTGATCTCCATGAAAATATCTAACTGTACCCGATTTTGTTTGTAGATCGCTTCCACTACAGTCCTGCTCCGAATGTCAATTGGGTCTCTCCCAAATGAAGTTAATCGCTTGTTGTCACGCACGCACTCCGAGGCCTCCCACTTCTCGTAGGTGCGCACATTAATCAGGGTCTCAGCTGCTCCCGAGTCTACTAGAAAGTTCACTGACACCTTATTTAATTTTACGCTAACCATGAGCTTTCTGCTGATCTTAACGCTTCATACAAGGCCTGAACATCCATCACCTCTTCATTTCTGATGTTCCTAGCCCGCGGACCTCCCTGCCTCTTCAAGAAAACTTCTTTTATGTGGTCCAGTATTCCCGCACCCGAAACCCTGCGCGGCGAAATTTGCAGTTTTCTCTGGCGTGTTAACTGTTGCAGTCCCTGCATGCCCGCTCTCTGCGTACGTATGTCCGTGGCCTCATGCTACTGTGACCACTTCCACTAGAACTGACTCGGCTTGCCGCGGCCTCACTTTTCCTAGGTTTTCGATCTTCCCTGCTAGTCACCTCGGTCACACTTTTTCGAGCCCGCTTTGCGGTGCGCCGTTCGTTGCGTCATCTCGTGTACCACCGCGATCTTTCTGACCTGATCCAACGACGGCTCACTTTCCCTGATTGCCTCCAGCCTGACTTGCTGACTAGGTGTGTGCAAAACCACCATGTCTCTGATGCGCGTGTCAGCATATACCTTCCCACTACCTTCCGCACAGCATTTGCTGACATTTCTTTGCATATCCCGTTATCCACTACGCGTCTGCGTTTCTTTCTGACTTGAAAAATCGCGTACGTTGCCGCCACCACGTGCGGGATGGACAAAAGTTTGCATAGCTCTGATTTTATCTCCGTCCTTTCGACATCTTTCACTTGCCTATCAGAAAATATTTTCTTTAATAAGTCTGTTATCGGCTTTCCCACTTTACTGAGGAAGAAGGGCCGTCTGCCGCAATCTTATAGCTCTCCGCATGTTGGTCGAATATCTCTATATACTCTCCCCATGTTTCTATATCCGCGTTATAAGACTGAAATCGAGGAGGCGAACGCGGCTAGACTCACCACTTCCAAGGCTTTCATTATTTCAACATTTTGCTGAAGCTGCTGTTGTAGAGCCGCCTGTTGCTGCTGGAGCGCCGTCTGTTGTTGCTGGTGTATAGCTTGCTGCTGCTACAGCTTCTGTTGCAACAACTTCACCGGGTGCGTCAACAAGGTATTTGGTCCCGTAAGTGTAGTACATGTTTTGGTCGAGCAGCGGCGGCAGTGGTCTTCCCCTGCTGTATGGCGATATCCGGCGCCGACCTACCGTCGGCTAGGGAGGTTTCCATCAACCAGGTATCTCACACCGACCCAGCTGAGGCAAGCTCTAAGCTCCCGACCGGTCTCCCGACATGTGTGGTAGTGTAGAGCATATCAGTGTAAGTGTGTGTAAGGGATGAGGATAGGGCAAGGAAGACATTGGAAAAATCCCGGGTGGTCCTTGATCCGTTTAGTTAGAGTATTGCTCCGGCATTCGCCTGGAGTTGATAGGAGAAACCACGGAAAACTACGATCAGAACAGATTGCGGCTAGAATTCCCATCTAGACAGCGACTGAATTCGACCTACCTGACAAGCTAGTGTGGAATATCCTGCCAGTGTCGTGAGTAGAAGCCTATTACTTCCCGATCAGACGGACTGCAGACATCAGTTGACGCCCTGAGCCATCTCTCCCGGTGAAATATTTCGAGAAATTCGCATCGTACGAAGAAGCTTTGGAGCGGAAGGCTCTATGTGAAGAGCACTTTAAAAGACCAGCGCCAAGTTCTAAGTCTTTACGGTGGATTCGGATTCCCCTGCAAAAATAGGTAACATTATCTACAAGTTTTTTTCTTACCGTGTTCTCCATTTCGTCTCCTACAAGGACGGACACAAAGCATATAATGAGCACTATAAGGAACCCATAATACACTGCATGAACGACTTCCATTTTCTGGAAACTCATGGCAGGCACTCGAGTAGCGATAAGGCCAGCGCATACGATGGCCAGAATCTGTCAGTAAAAAAATCAATTGTAAAACACTCAAAATAACACTAACTTGCTTTCAAAACCGTTTGTCAAATTACTGTAAAGTATTGACACTTGAAGAATACTCGCATTACCTAAAATTACTTTTGTATAATTAATATTGACTGATTTTTGATGTACTGTTAGCAACTAAAGCTTGTTTGAAAATAATGTTTGTACTAAAAAAGAAATCTCTTATCGGATAAATATTTTAATAGTGGCGGTGCACAAGAGAAGTGACATTCATAAAAATTCCACCAATTATATTGTTCAGTGAATAAATTTTATTTGGAAAAGTCTTTCTCTACAAGTATATTAAAGATAGTTTCCAAGACCGCCGGAAAATAAAATTAAACTTTTGTCTTTGGCTGCAAAATACACGGCTCCGTTTTGATCAATTTTTTTCTACAAAATTTGTTTACTGAAGAAGCGTCTCTCTTATTCTCTCTATTTCCTTCTCGCGTACTTACCAAAGCAACAAGCAATATCCAAAATGACGGCTTCTTGATATCGACCATTTTGAAGATGTACTTTTATTCCACAGATGAATTCGTGTAAACGAAGTGAAGAATCTATTGGGAAAACGCCATCATTGTGTTACCACAATATATAAGGGGTATTCTTAAGGTAAGGGGTTATATAAAGGGTATTCTTTTTTCTGCTACCGCTTACGCAGTAGAGAGAAAATTATGCAATGTTGTGTGAAAAAACGGCGAATGTTCAGCAGAAAAACTCTAATTACAGGCCCCTGGTAAGTGGATAAATCTAGTTACTAAATTTACGGGGGGGGGACTTCTAATACGTGGTGTAGCCATAATCCATGTTTGTGGGTCTTTGATAGCAAAAAATATATGTCCGTTTGTGAACAACGCTAGCAGCAAAACCGTTCAGCCAATTGATATTCCTCCACCTATTTGGCTGATCCCGTGGTCTCTTGAATTTGAAACCAATGTTTTATTTTGGGGCGTATTTTATATGAAGCTCCTGGACCATCTTCAACATTTTCAAAATAATGACTCCATGGATTTTTATTAAATTGTCCTTATGTACAGTGTGAAGTGCGTTTAAGAGAATGGTGCAGGTCTCATGTTCGTTAAAAACCCTAATTTTTCAACAATTGCAAAAATTTTATGATTTGAAGATTTGATTTTTCGAAAATTTTCTCGGCATCTTCCTACTACAGTTATGAAGATAGATTTTGAAATAAGTTCATGTACAATTTTTTAAAAAATTGGTAATTTATCGCTTATTTTGGCATGAAAGTAGGGGCGAGAAAAGTAGGTGCTGTTCTAGCGCCACTAGTTTGTATGGTGAGCGCCGCAGGTGCAGAGAGTCACCTGTATCAGGGGCAGCTAAAGAAGAAGTAAGGAGACCACTGACCTTCCCCGTATTACATTCAGCGACGGAACCAGACAAGAAATAAAGTTTGCTGACGTCACATTTGCTCGGGTGATTGCTGATGCGTCATTGGAAAGACATTGAATTTAATTTACTATTTTAAAAGAAATGTCGTTGACATGAGAGCCTCTAAACATTTCTGGTTGAAAATGTTATTTAATGATTATAATAAAAAACCTTTACACGACGTGCACTATTATTGGGTTGTTAGACAATCTAACGGAACAATTAAAGTAAAATAATTATACTGTATGTCTAGGTTAGCGAAATTTTAAATTAGTTTTTGCAGATCTCATAAGAAAGGTCTACAGATCTACATTACATGGAATGATAAAGATATTGTTTCATAATTTAATTCATATTGAGATGTACCTTGATAGCCCTCTGTGTATGTAAATTCACAAACAGAAAACTGGTTTCACTCTACACCAATCGAGAAAACTCGTTGAATGTTGACGCCTTCACTAACACACTTTGACGTTTATCTCGAGTGAGTCATGTGACGAACGGCGTCCGCATTCCTGGAATGTTTGTATCTACTCCAGATGACTTTGACTGTTGTTGAGAGAGAAGTTCAAATTGTGGCATGATGATTACTACAATCAAAGGCACTTCTCTACCTCGCCACTCAAGGTTGTGTGTGTGTGTGTGTGTGTGTGCGAGAGAGAGAGAGAGAGGTAATGAACAAAACTTTCTTGTAACAAATAACTTTCAATCGATAAGAATATTGTTTTGTATTTAGTGATTGCTCTGCCTTAATTATAATATTAATTACATTGGCTAAAAATATCTGTATATATTCTGAGATTTCCAAGAAAATTCATAGAGTAAGAAAATTATTTTTTCTTTAATAATAAATACAAAGATAAACGGATTTATACCTATCGAAATAATTCCTATCGGGCCGTAGATATTTTGGACCGTCCCTCTCTCGGAGTTTTATTACGTAGTGTTTTCTGTTGTCTTGTGAGTAATCACTTCTCTTATTGTAATGTTTAAACCTTACGTAACTGTACGTAATATTGGCAAAACGGAGATTTTGTTGGAAATCTCCATGAACGCTGCAGCGCTTTCACGCAGAGACAAGGACAAGTGCACTTTCATCTTAATCAGACCAAAAGAGCAGCCCCAATTCTCTAGAGGGATTCATACGGCGGGAACGGAAAAACGGATAGATAAAAGGTGTTTAATTTCTGAACAAAAGTTTGAAGAAAATATGATTTTCAAATAAAGTAATATAAAATATATTTATTTCGCAACAAAATTTTAAGAAAATAAATTATTTACATTCGTAAGGTTGTATTTTTCTTCATACGAATATTTATTTCTTAATTTTAGAATAGAAAGGTGATGCTTAACCAAAGCAGGTAACTCATGTGTAAATCATGATTCAGTTTGTAGTAATTAAGGACTTGTTCTCATGATTTATATATTGTAAGCTAGATTTGTACCTATTGTAACATTACGTTGCTTTGTTTTGGAGGGCAAACATCATTCTGTTAATATTTTCAATGCAAGATTTAAATACACCAATCTGAATGACAAATTATTGAATTATTAGAAAACAAACGAGAGCACGATCAAGCATAATAATCTAACAGATCATACAAAAACATTATAAAATTGCAATTTCAACTCACTGTTAATGCTAGGTAATAGTAAGTGACAATTCAACATGTTCACAAAAAATTATTACATTCGTCAAAAACACTTAGAAAATATTTTTACATTTTTTTAATATTCCCTTGAGAAGCATTGGTATCTGCTTGTTACATAATAACAGTTCATCTGTTTTTGAAATTTACACTTAAATGCTGTCTATATGACAGAATGAACAACGACACTCAGTAGATTACATTATATCTTTCAGGAATGGTAACACAAAGCACAATACAGGTAGCAATAGAGGTAGACCCGTTATGTTGGACAGAGAAAGACTGGTAGAAAGAGGAGTTGGGCTGACTGAAAGCAGCCTTAGAATACAGTTAGAAGAAATTTCCCTCAATTGCAATACAAAAAAACTTATTTCAATGATTGTAGAAATCACTCTTCAATACACCAATAAATTTTAGTAAACACAAAAGTGAATTCTAACATAATTTTCACAAAAAAACAAATAGATTGACGTGGTTTTCAGTCAAAAGATTAACCACTGAAAATAGTACTAGAGGTATATGTTCTAATAAAGGTGTGAAACTACAAAATGCGCTGAAAAGGTTTTCTAATAACTCATTTTCAGTAACTCAAAGTTAAATTAATAAACTGTCGTTTAAAATAAAGTCTGTTTCAGAGGCACATTTACTCTAAAGCGAACACTTAGGTGTTTAGATGGTGTATGACATTAGCAAAGACAAACTTCGAAGCAGCGTTGCACGGTTTCGGTTATCGGCACTTCTTTTTCGAATTGTTTCTAGTTGACCCCATTCATAAATGTAAATAAAATAGGTACTTGAATCGTATGTAACTTGCACTATTAGTCCATTTATCTTTAATTTTCACATAATAACCACAATATAATTGAAATTAACATCGGTATCCTGGAGATAAAATATTTTACACGTAATCCCTTTTTTTCAGAAGCATAATTCTTAAGAATGGTCCCGTTGCCACTATGGTGATCCCTAAGTAGATGAACTGAGACATTGGTTTGTGCGTGAATCTGATTGCCTGGCCTCTGTTCGTGAGCGAGTCTGATTGGGTGGATTGGTCCGTGCAAGAGTCTGATTGGCTAGCGAAGGCCCGCGCATGGACGCGAGAGCACAGGAAGAGGAAAAAGCTCCTTTCAGAGAGCGAAGGATTAAGACTTGCTTTTTTAAATGAAATTCCTTTACGCATTGGTTAGTAACAGTGAGTAAATAAGTCACCGTGATATTTTTGTAGGCAAGTCTAAGAATAATTTCGGAACCTGTAAGACAATTTAATTTGCCAATTTTCTAGTACTGTACGGCTGATCGATAGCACTGATGGCTGAATGCTTTACGTTTAGTTTTAGCAAGCTCATATTCAGATATATTTGTATCAAGTGGCACATATTTTACTCTGTCGAAAACTTTCTATTGCGATTATTTTTATCGAACCACGTATATAATAGGAAAATATTAAATTTTGAATCACGAGGATAAAAACTCTTTGATGATTATTAGTCTGTACTACATCTTATCTAGAGTTAATTTAGTTACGTCACATCAAATATACATGAACAACCTTTCTAAGAATATATTGTCTCTTACATTAGCAAAAAGAAACTAAATCGAAACATTTCACGTCGTTTTTACGGTTTTGTTTGCATTTATTAAAACTGGAACAAAATGGCAATATTCAACGCAGCGACTTGTCTTCAAACCCAAATAAACGACCGTAACAGCAAGCGACAGAAAGGCCTTTGGCAGCCTGCGACGCGGGCGAGGCCTATCCCCTCCAACTGAGGAACACGTCTACCAGGTGCACCACTCCATTGACCAGCCCCAGGATGCCGGCCGCCAGCACCTTGTCGTCCTTCACGAACTTGTTGTGATACTCCAGGTTGAGGGCGCCGGCGGTGATGTAGAGGATGGCCCCTGCTGCAGCGATCACCATCATCTGCAATGATTCGATTCACGTGAAATGCGTCTGGCCGACCCAAATGGCTGCGGTCGCTTAAGCAGAAGTACTGAGGTGAAAGTGAGGGAGCATGTTACAGTCCAGGGTAGGTATTGGCGTTCTCATCACTGACATTAAACCTATGGTTTTTTCCCTAACGTACACATAGGTACCATAATGTAATACCTCTCACGTCGTGTATATTTACATTAAGGTGTATTACTTTCTCGCCTGATACATAGTTATGTAGCAAATCCGCAGCGGAAAGTTACAATTTTTTGTCAGAAAAACGCATTGTGGAAACCTGACATCGAAAAAGTGGATAAATCTTGCTCCTACATGTATTAAGATACCTTATTTAAAACGTTATACTGTCCGTCCGTCGTCTAAACCAGCCACCGGGGGAGCAAGCCAGCTCAACTTGGTGCCGGTCCCAAGCCCGGATAAATGGTGAGGGTTGGCGGCAGGAAGGGCATCCGGCCGTAAAACTTTTGCCAAATCCAAAGAAAAATGGAAAGAGAGAATGAATCAGATAAGGTAACGGCTAGGGCGTACCCCGCATATAGCGACGCTCAGCAGCTTCGCCTGACTGCTGTGACAGGACAAGGGCTACCCCACCTACGACGAGTGGGGTTAAAGAAGTTAGTCAGGATAGGAACTCTCAATATTGGGAGTATGACGGGAAAAAGTAGAGAGATTGCGGATTTGATGGCAAGGAGGAGGATTAACATACTTTGCGTGCAGGAAACAAGGTGGAGAGGCAATAAAGCTAAGGAGATAGGTGAGGGATATAAACTGATATACAGTGGAGCAAACGGACAAGGAAGGAATGGTGTTGGAATAATCCTGGATAGAGAATGGAAGGAACATCTAGTAAGAGTAAACCGTAGGGATGACAGGATCATGAGTGTTGGTCTTGATATTGGGGGTGCAACGACAAATATCGTATCTGCTTACGCACCTCAAGTAGGATGTGATGACGAAGATAAGGAAAACTTCTGGAGAGCCCTAGACCAAGAAATAGGAGAAATACCAACTGACGAAAGATGTTTTCTTGGTACAGATCTCAATGGGCACATTGGCTGCGAGAGATTGGGCGTAGAGAGAGTGCATGGTGGCTGGGGACTGGCTAGTCAGAATTTAGAGGGAGAGAGAATATTGGACTTTGCTGTTGCTAGCGATATGGCTGTGATTAACAGTTTCTTTAAGAAGACTGAGAACCAATATGTTACCTATAGTAGTGGTGGAACAGAAACTCAGATAGATTTTATATTATGCAAAAGGAATCATCTTGTGGAGGTCAAGAACTGTAAAGTTATAAAGGGTGAGAGTGTATCTAGTCAACACAGACCTGTGATAGTAGACTGTGATTTGAAGATAAAAAGGAAAGGGAAACAACTGGGAGAGCGGAAGATTAAATGGTGGAAGTTAAAAGATATAGTTCTTGCGGAGGCCTTTAAATCTGAGGTTCTGGGGAGGATTTCGACCAAAGAGAAGGCTAATGACTGGTGGGAGACAAACAGCAAAGTTATAATGCGAGTGGGAGAAGAAATACTTGGAAGAACATCAGGAAAGGGGCAGCCCGGAAACAAAGAGTCGTGGTGGTGGAACAGCGAGGTGCAAGAAATTATCAAGGCAAAGAAGGAAGCCAAGAAACAGTTTGACAGAGAAAGGAGTGTGGCAAACAGGGAAGCGTACAAAAGAAGTAAGAAAGAGGCTAAACGGGCTGTTGCAATAGCAAAAGCGAGAGCATTGGATGAGTTGTACGACGAGTTGGATGCACCGGAGGGAGTAAACAAGTTGCACAGAATAGCTAAGGCCAGGGATAGGGCATCAAAAGACTTTACACATATCCGGCAAATGAAAGATAGCGAGGGAGTTGTGCTCAGAAGCGAGAAAAACATCAAGAAGAGGTGGAGTGACTACTTCAGCAAATTGCTGAATGAAGAGCGTCCAAGAGTTGATAGGGGTAAAGGAATTGCAAACGAAAATGTTACAATAGGCATAGAACGGGGAGAAGTTAGTGAAGCTTTAAAAAGAATGAAAAATGGCAAAGCTGTAGGGCCGGATGGTATACCAGTAGAAGTATGGAAGGCCTTAGGTGCGGAAGGTATAGACCTGCTGCTAGATCTGTTTCTTAAAATATATAAAGAGGAAAAAATGCCCGATGTTTGGAGGGATAGTGTGTTGGTGCCACTATATAAGGAGAAAGGCGACATCCAGGACTGTAAAAACTACAGAGGAATAAAACTGGTCTCGCACACATTGAAGATTTGGGAACGAGTGATAGAGCAAAGACTGAGGAAGGAAACATCAATATCAGAGGAACAGTTCGGCTTCATGCCAGGAAAGGGTACAACGGATGCTTTGTTCGCCCTGAGACAGTTACTGGAGAAGCACGGTGAAAAGCTGAAGGAACTACATCTAGCCTTCATAGACCTGGAGAAAGCATATGACACAGTACCTAGAGAGGAGATGTGGAGGTGCATGAGAGTGAAAGGAGTGCCGGAAAAGTATGTGCGGCTGGTGAAGGACACGTATGATAGAGCACACACCAGAGTAAGATCAAGTGTGGGACTGACGGAAAGATTTTCCGTGAGAGTGGGAGTACACCAGGGATCCGCTCTGAGCCCATATTTATTTAATATAATAATGGATGTGTTGACGGAAGGAGTGAGAGAACAGGCCCCGTGGACTATGCTCTTTGCAGATGACATAGTGGTGGTAGATGAGAGTAAAGATGGATTGGAGGATAAACTGGAGAGATGGAGACAGGCAGTCGAGGAAGGAGGACTCAGGATAAGCAGAGCAAAAACTGAATACATGTGGTTTGGAGGAGATGGCAGGCCCGGAAGCATCACACTACAGGGGCAATTACTGACTAGAACGGGAGAGTTCAAATACCTCGGCTCCTATGTCAACGAGAAAGGGGAGCTAGACAGGGAAGTTAACCACAGGATACAAGCTGCCTGGATAAATTGGAAGAGAATGACAGGGGTGCTGTGCGACAGAAGGATTCAGAGGAAAATGAAGGGAAAGGTCTTCAAAGCTGTTGTGAGGCCGGCAATGATATATGGTAGTGAAACCTGGCCGGTGAAGAAGGTTCAGGAAAAGAAGTTGGAAGTGGTAGAGATGAGAATGCTGAGGTGGTCAATGGGAAAGACCCGGAAAGACAGGATCCGGAATGAAGTAATACGGAAGATGGGAGGAGTGATCGAGGTTTCAAAGAAGATTCAGGAGCGAAGATTGCAGTGGTTTGGACATGTCATGAGAAGGGAAGAGGAATATGTGGGAAGGAAAGTGAGTAGTATGCAACTGGAGGGGAAAAGAAGGAGAGGGAGACCAAAGAGAAGGTGGAAGGACTGTGTCGTGGAAGACCTGCGAGAGAAAGAGTTAATCGAGGAAGATGTGTTGGACAGGATTGAGTGGAGGAGAAGAGTAAGGAACAGCGACCCCTTACCACTAAAAGGGAAAAGCTGAAGAAGAAGAAGAAGACTGTCCGTCCGTCGTCTGTGGTCAACGCTAGCTAAATCGTGTAGACTTTCTCCAAAATTGACATTCTCCGACCGATTGAGCCGAGCCCGAGTCACCTGGAATTTGAAACGGATTTTTTTGATTGTGAGGGATAACTTCTTTACATGATGTCTTCACATTTTCAAAATTTCCCCAAAAATGCCCCCCCCCATCTTTTGAATTGGTTTATCTTTCATCGGATAGAGTAAAGGACAATTGAAAATGACAAAGATTTCATTTTCTTTGAACTCTGAATTTTTTTTAATTGCAAAATTCAAAACTTTTACGGCACTTTTGTACCACTACAATATTGAAGATGTCTTTTTTTGCCTGAATAAAACTGTTCAATAAAAATAATGAAATAAGATTTCGAATATTTGGTAGTTTTCCACCTCATTTTGCGTACAATATAGCCTGTTTTTGAACAATTGTTTTCTCAAAAACAGGTGAATGGCTGCTCTTCAAATTTTAAGCATTAGAAAATTTTAAAAAGATTTTTTTTTTAACTGTCCAAGTCCCATTTTCGGCAAATTCTCTGAATTTCCGAAAATTGCAAAAAAATAATCTTGCAAAAGTACAATATTGATAATTTTTTTCTTTATGAAATCTTTGGTAAAAATTAATTTTTAAATCAGATGATTAACAGTTTTGTAAAAGAAAACTAGTAGTTTTCGCGCAATTTTCGTTTGAAATAAAGGCAATTATTTTTAAAAATTCTCAAAAATTGCTCCATTTTTTTCTTTCAATTTTCTCTTTGGATAAAACAAATAATGCTTTAATATTGGAATGTCTTGTTTTCGTTAAACTGTCTGAATTTCCGAAAATTGCAAAAGTTACAAAAAGTGCGAAGTGAGAAAGTGTAGCTTACCAGTTTGCCGTGGATGGGCGCGTCGAGGAGGTAGCTGATGACGACGACGCAGATGACGATGAAGAAGCCGTAATAGGTGGCGTGGACGACCTCCTGCTTGTCACCCGACGTCGCGGAGCCTTTGCCCGCAGTCAGCGCCATGCAGGCGCAGCCCAGCGCCTGCGCCAACAAAGAGGCCATTGATGCATTGGTAGTGATTCCGGCCGGGCGCCTCATTAGTGCCGTAAGTGTAGTGCACGTTTTGCTCGGGAAGTGGCTGTGGTCGCCCCCTGTTGTACGGCGGCGGGGGGACGAAAATCGCCAAATTCAAATAACATTCACTATATTAAAGGGATTAATGTTCATAACAGTTGGTGACTCTGATTGTTTCCGATCATTAATCACTTAATAAATCTGATCAATTGTATATTTCTTCAACAAAATTATGCTTTGAACTTTGTAGATCTTGAGTTGAGCGCGACATTTCGTACCTCTTCGTTATCCTATCCTCACCCCTGACACACACACACACACACACACACACACACACACACACACACACACATACACTTACACTGACATGCACACATGCCGGAAGACCGATCGGGAGCTTAGAGCTTGTCTCGGCTGGGGCGGTGCCTTGCTGGTGGGAGATACCTGGTCGTGGAAAACCTCACTAGCCGACGGTAGGTCGGCGCCGGATCTCGCCATACAGCGAGAAAGACCACCGCCACCTTCCGAGCCAAAAACGCACACACTTACGGAACAAGTAGTTGACTTCACTAACAGTCAGCTAATCAAAACTGAACGTAAAAGAGCGCGAGATTCGCTGTTCTAACGGTCTATGCTCGCGCGAAGCCCCAAAGCGCGCGCCCTTCCCTTCAAGTGCTCTCCGCGCTCTGCTCCGTGTCAAAGCCACAACGAAGAGAGAAGATAGTTGATGCTTTCTACTTGTTGCTCTGGGATGGCGGAGTGGACAATTTCCATTCCTTCCAACAATAGTTTGAACACATCGAAGCGAAGTTCCGAAGCACTTGGGGTTCTCGAGTAGGGGCCACCGTCCGTGGTGTGGGTGGAGGGGGAAGCGTTGTGTGAGTATTTTCAAGTCGTCGAACGTCGGGTGACGTTCAATGGTCGACTCGAAGAGTTCTGAGGTGCAGCGACTGGTGAATCGAAATGCGATTGTTTTATTTGCTATTATGATTTCAGTTAATGAATGTGTGTGTTATTGCATTTTGTTTCAATGAATGTTTGGGCGAGGTGTGCTCTACTTTCTATTACCGAAAGAGTGACATACAATATTTTTAAATTATAACGGGAAGGCGTCAATAACGTTTAATAACAAACGAGCCTTTCCAATGGAACATTCATTACATTTAGCCAACTAATACGTGTAGCCCAACAGAAAGAATTTTACCATTGACCCTTAATGTAATGTCTGAGTCAGTAGTACATTTACCGGATGAAAATGGGGTGAATAATAAATTTGGAGTAAGCAAGTCGTAATGAATCGTGAAATAATCTTCGACATTCAAGAAGTGAACCTCATTAGAAGGTTAACTTTGTGTGCGTGGGCATCCGTTGTGTGTCGGTTGTTTATTTATTTCTCCGTTAGCGAAGTTCAGCCACAGTATATGTATTAATACAGTAGTGCAGCTCAGCCCGTTATTGTTGTTTTTATTGTTTATTGTTGTTGGTATTTTGCTAGTTACGGATGTGCGCGTATACAGCTAGCGATCCTGACGAAGACTTCATAAAATACGGATAGCTGCTACTGTAGTATACAGATTTGTGTTTAAAATTGTTTATTAGGAGTTGGTTAAAAACTTAAAAGATAATTCGTATTATTTCTTGTCCTCGTGGCTTTATATTCCTAAGATTTTAAGGGCAAGTCATTAAATAACACGTGAAATTATATTTGACATGTATCAGTACATATTTGATTAACACCAACTGAATTCTTATACTTTTCCAGTCAACACATTAATAACAATGCGTGTGCCGAAATGAGCGCCCTCCTCTGCAATTAAATGCAGCATTAATAAAGGAAAGAACCCTGAGTTGTGTTTTTTTGTTTTTGTTTTTAACTTTGCCCAATAGACCTAGAAAGTAAAAAAAGGAAATTTGTTATTATCTAACAGAAATTTTATTATCTCCTACATACTCTAATTTACTACTAACATTATTTACGTTCCTAGATATTTTCTAGTAAAAAAGTACTTGTTCTTCCTCATGATTCCACTATTCACTTTAAATTGACAAAATTCATTAGATTTAAATCATTTCATTCCTTAAATATTGTTCAAAATTTCTACTTCACTTGTGATTTAATTGTAAGCGTACGGAAATTAATATACATGTAAAAAGATTTACTGTTTGGTTAGATTTAGCCGAACTATGCTGTATTAGGAATTATAAGGCGGTGTGGTATTCCTTGATCTACACGCGGGTCGCTACAGTCGCTGACCATCATGTCATAGGAGCTGCGCAATACTCATATACCATGGTTTTGCCAGTAGCGCAGCGCAGCGGAGCCGAAGTGAAAGTGCGTTTCGAGGCCAAGGCGCGCGCGGGGCCTTGTTTGTAAACAGCCGGGGGAGCGGTGCGGGGAAGGCGAGGGAAAGGTGGCGCAGCTGGGCTTCCGGCGGAAGGAGATATCCAGGAGCGCTCGGGCGCCCCAAGCGATCTACTTTCGATTAAGAAAAGTAACAAACGCGGCGAATGGAGGGTTCCGGCGTGGCCTAATCCTTACTTGGACGTCGAGACCCCTGCGCCCGTCACGGTTGGACCACTTTCGGTCCAAGCGAGAGATCTATGACATTCGAAGCGTCTCAGTCTTTTTACGAGCAACTTTTTTTGGATCCATCCGGAATATTTTCAGAAATTTCTCCAAAAAACGTGTTTTTTTTTGTTTTAACCCGCAGAAACGTGTTTTTGGTGATTTTAGGCACCTACAGATGTCATCAATAGCTCACTTGATTCCTCTTGAGAAGACAAATCAATTGTCACAATTCTTCGCCTGTTCCCTATGGGATGTTCTGGAAGAATTCTATAAAACATGAATTTTTATCTTTCTTACTGCAGAGTACTCTGTGAGCTGCATGTTGTCCTAAAGTTGTCTCAAATATGTTGTCATGGGAGGCAAATTAAGAGAGAGTTGTTTGAAGCATTGAATAGAGCATGTTGAAAAGAAGACAAAGAGTGTACGATTTCGTAAGTAGAAATAAGATCCTATAATTATGTAATTCTAAAAGAGAGTGTAAGCTACATCGTCAGCATGTGACGTATAATAGAGATTTATAATATCAAGTTTCAATACAACTAAGAGTACATTGGTGAAACACTGTGGATTGTTATACTCTTTTCTGTACTTACATGAATAGTTACGAGTGATTCCATTCAATAGTCGATAACGTAATGATTACATGTTTATAGTTCTGTTTAACCTCATATTGCAAATTAATTTACCGAACCTAAAATTTTTTTATGGCTGAAAATATTCCGGACATATTTCCGAGTATTACATAGAAATTTTACTTTGTGGCATTTTAACCCATAAGAGATGTAAGCATCGGAGCGCGAACCAAATATGACTTCTCTGCGCAGACCAAAATAAACATCTTTCCTTGTTTCGTTTTTTTTTTTTTTTTTTTTTTTTACGCTAATGAGCCAAAGATAATCTCAAGTTTATTGAGTTGCGGACCGAAGTAGGTAGTTTCGCATCTGTCGTATCTAACATAAAATGGTTTCAGTTTTTGCATTTATCAAAATCAATGCAATCCAACAATACAGCTTTGTTCGGCGTACTTTCGATTTTTCTGCGAGATAATATGCAAGTTCATTTCATGGAACAGAAACTTCTTTAAAAAATGTTTTCCAAGGACGTAATTCCTACTATGATGCACTGTAGATATAGGCTGCGAATCGTAAACCATTGGAAGAAGAAAGAAACCAAGAAAGTATTATCAACAATATTCAATAGCCATAGTGTTGCCAGATTTTTTGTCAAAGTAGTCTATCTTATGTTTTTAGGTCGGGAGAATTCATATTTTACATTGAACTTAACGTGGAATGTGTGCCTGGACGCACACAGCCAGTTTCCGTGTGCAGTATTGCGCACGCGGCAGTAAAATCAGGGTTCTTTGTGTGCACTTAAGCACGCATGGCGGTGAAAGTGTTAAAAAGTTGTGGTGAGAAGTGCACTGTAGTCACAGGATTAGGATAATGACTGGTATGAAAAGTACTCAAGGCGTTGTGGGTGCGTCGAGGTTGCTCCCTGGAAAGAGTTAGCGCGAAGGGCGGTGGAAGTGGTGTGCGCCTGTTGGTGTTCCCCGAATCGCGCTCGTGGAAGCGATAACGCAAATCAGCCAGGCATTTGCGGCGCGAGATAGAGCGGTGTTTGCGCACTACGCGGCGGTGGCGTTTGCCTGCTGCTTAAGGGCTCTACGGCAGCGCGCTCCCCAGAAAAAACAACCTCGGGAAAAGTTGCTGACGCTATTGACCTTGCGATAAATTGACTCGCATAATTTGTGCATACCAGCAGCGCAATGTTTGAGGACGAACTTATTTGTATGTGATTATGCGAAAGAGATGAAGTTTTGGAATGGGTAGTATCGTGGACTAACGCTATTCCGTCCGTAGCTGGTGCATGAGAGGCTATGGAAGGTTGAGGGTGAGTGGGGACTTCTGGGAGTTTGGTGAGGCCAGTGTACTGCAGCTAGAGCAGTGTCCACGCCTATTAACTAAACTAAGAATAAAAATCCGGTTCGTTAAAAACGCTGATTTTTCAAAAATTGTAAAAAGTTTAACATTGTTTTCGAAGTTTTCCTGCTACTAAATATTAGAGATGAAGATTTTTTCTCTTAATGAAATATGTTCCTTAAAATTAGATTTTCAAATAAGGTCATGCACAATTTTTCAAAAATAATACTTTTTGCGTAATTTTGCGTGAAAATACGAGAAAGGAAGTACGTTCTCCAGTTTTCTGAAGAATTTGAAATTGTAACATGACGATGCCAATAAGCTCTTCAAATTCATTACTTTGACTTAGCTTTTTGTGGTCAATTAGTAGTGAAACAATAAGCCTCATCCCAAAATCAAATTACTTGTTTTCTTCGGGAATGCGCTGTGAGATCTTGGGGTGTTTCTCTACGTCTGAGACCGGAAACAATCTGGTGCCTGAACGGTGGAGCCACCGCGCTGTATGGAACTATTTTCTTTCCATTTCATTAGATTTTTTTAATGGACATTCTGATTTTAACCGATTATTTGCACTGACATTTTTAAGAAACAAATATTTTAAATTGTAAACGTTTTCTTTTACAACAATCATGGAGCTCATTTATGATTTGAGTTATTATTAGGTATCAGACCTCCACCTTCATAGTTGTTGTATTTTATCACTTATAAAAATAAAAACACACTGTCTTATACAGGTTATTATCGCGTCAGACATGACGTGATTTATAGTGCCAAATAAGAGTTTCAGTTGTAAAGTTCGAAAGATAAGCTTCGATTTCTGGTACGAAATCGTTTCGATTCTATATGTGTACAATATGGGCGTTTATTTTGGGAGCTTCCATTGCGTCTCCAAATGTTCCCAATGGCGCGTAGTTCGCGAGCATCCGGCGTCGCCCCACGGCGCCACCGCCGCTATTTCCAGCGGACGGAGTTCACTTCGCCTCCGCGCGGCGCTGCGGTCGCTCGCCTCCGAAGACGCGCAGTTTCCGCAGAACAGAATCTTCTCCCTCGCTGGGGCTGACATTTGCCGTAACGCTACGAAACGCTATCAGCGATGGCTTTTGTCTTAAGATATTTTGGCATTAGATCATTATAAAAAAAATTATAAATTCATAAGACAAAATTTGGAGGCTCATGACTGGCCACAACAGACGAAAAAAGGACATTATTTCTCGTTTTTGGTTCCTTTAAATTAAAAATAGAAATGTCTCATCATTATTCAACAGTAATGAAGAAGCAAGAGCAAATGTAATTGTACAAATCTTTCAAACACCAATTAATAATATAAAAGCGTTGGGTGTAGTTATTAGGACCCGAACATTGTGACGAATAATCCCAGAGCACGAAGAATTTCTTAATAACCCAGAAATTCTGGATGAAACCGGCAGAGGTTTACGGAAATCTTGGGCACATCACGAATGCTTTTTTACAATAAGCCATACTTCCCATAAACATGAGTAAAAATAATTTATTTTCAGAGTAATTTACTCTTAAAATGAAAAGTAACCCTAATTGTTTTAATCAAGTCTTTCAGCTTAAAAGCTTGAAAGCACCTCCTCAAAGCCGCCCATTTCATATGCCTACCATTTTTTTACACCCGAACGCCTCAGAAGTGTAAGAAAACGCAAGCAGAAGAGATAGTGTTCTTTTAATTTTAAGACACGTCGTTTTTCGCAAAACCAAGTTGTAGAATGACGGCCGAAACTATTCAACCATATCTCGATCTCCTAAATAGTCGAGATATCGTCAGTTTTCAATATATCAGAAGTTTTTCAAATAGTTTTGAAATTGTTGGGTATATTTTTTTTAATTATATGCGTTGACGGTGTCAAACAGCCGCGTTGTTAAAACAACTAGTAGACATAATTGTCTTAGTCAAGTCTTGCAAAGCGCTGCCTCCTCTGCCACGCCCACTCCAGACTCCGCTGACGGCCGCCCCAGCGTGTGGAAGCTCCTGTTTCCATAAAATGTACGGCTCCTCTCGTCTGTACGCGGACACGTATTAAGGATGCGACATCGACAACGAAAGATCGATGTTGACAAACATCGATGCTTTAAAGTTGATTTGGCATCCTCTAACCTTAGATTTGGGCACAACAAAATATGATTTAACAGTTGCCGAGCACATTCATTTATAATTGGAATGTATTTGAAAATAACGTTAAAAACGCCTCTGCAATTGCAAAATATGTGGCGAGGACCAATGTGAAAAAATGAAGGAAATACCTGGGCATTAAAATCATCTCGGACAACGCATAGTACTCTGCTCAAAGGTAATACAAAACGCGTTCGTTTTGTTCGAGCACAAACACAGTGGTACCGTCAGTTCGTACTTTGTATACTTTTACAAATTTATGATTATGAGCATTTTTTCATTCACGAACAAAACATCGATGTTTAAAAACATCACCTTCATTGATATTTTTAAAGAAGCATCGTTTTTGAACATCGATGTCGCATGCCTAATACGTATGTAGTGTTCGTTTTCGAGAGACTTGGTCGCGGTAGTCGTTTGTTAGATGGGAATGGGAGTGAAGTTCATGTAAACAGCATTTTCGTAGTTCCGACAGAAGTCAAAAGTAGGCGTTGACTCAGATGTCGCCGTGTGTAGGTGAGAATGAATTGGTTGCGTGGAAACCTCACAGCTCGGATATTCTGGACGATCGAAAATTCTCGACATCAAAGAAACTTCAGTGTAATAAAATATTTGTTGTTTTTTTCTGACAAGCAATAAACGCAGTCAGAAAGTCCTTCCAACAGGTGTATCTAAAGCTAAATTAATATACGGCTTCGGAATTTTTTATGGAAAGCCATTAAATATTTCCGTGAGAGGCAAGCAATAATTCTAGCGTCATACAACGACTCCCAGTTGAGCGATTAGGACCCAGAAGTACAATTTCATTGGATTATAAAGTAAGAACTAAATGCGATGTCTTAATTTGGGAGATAATAGATCAAATAACCCGGAAGTCAAAAAAATGTTTATTCAATAAGCAAACTAATTTCTCTCCGCTCGGTTTATAAATCATTCTTCAGCTCGTAGAGAAGAGAATGAAAAATAATACACTGACAAGAGTCTGAAAGTACTTCATGCGCATATTCTCATATACGACTGTCTTGCGGTTACCAAGTACCATTACCGGAAATATTTATACAAACGTTGTTCACACTATTCATACATTTTAATTTCAGAGAAAAAGTTCAGTCAGCCACGCAAGAGACGTCGCTTTTGCAGTAAGGTAATCAAATCGTTTCAATGTTCCGGATTTGATTTCAAAAACCGATTTAGGTTTCAGGTTTTCATTGCAAAACTTTTCAGTTTTAATTTCGTAAAGCATTAGAACTTCGATGTACCGACGATGTTAACGATACCCTTTCCGACCAGGAAAGAAACCGCGATACTTTCAAATAAGGTAATTACAAAATTGTTCTGAGAAATTCGGGTATTTGTAGGATGCAAATTGCAATTTTCCCCCGGAGGGGACGCTCAGAACTTCAGAAAGGGTGTAATCGACGAATAAAACAAATTTCACGCACCACAGAATTAATAAAATCTGAGAACTTTTTTGCGAAAGTTTGTTTTCTAGTGATTTTTTAACATTTAAGTGTGGAAATCATTAATAAAAAAGTTAGATATGAATTGCGTCCCAACACTGAGAAAAAAGGATTTGAATACCGAATCAAAATGCATTGATTGGAGTTTTAATGAAGTACTTAAGTTATATATGGCATACACATGAAATTGTCACATCGAATACAATTTGGACCTACCTCCAAATTAAATAGTTATAATAATTAAATGTGACGTCAAAAGATATTGATACTGTAACTTCCCTGTTTGTTTTTTATGTGGATTCGTGTTTCAAATTAATTTTCTTTTAAAGTTTTCGGATTTCAATGTTATGATAATAAAGTCACAAAAAGGTCGCGACTGTAGCAATTGCATTGGTTTTGGTTTTCGGCCTTCTTGTTTTGACGCCTGCATAACACGCAAACATTTGTATTTGTTCCGGTACATTTATTCCAGTTGTCGGCAAACGTGACGTAAGCAGTGATCTCACCAGACGCAACACGAGAAGAGACCTGGGCATCGCAGTGGGATGGAAGCATAATTTCCCAAAGAGAAATTACTTCTTTTTGAGCAGGGAACCTCGATCTCTCGAGGGGTGATCCTCGCCGTGGCGCCCCGTGTGAACTCTGGTGCTCACTTGGTTCCGGGTCCGGGTCCGGTTCCGGTTCCAAGCATCTTGTTCACACTAGAATTGCTTTTTCGTTTTCGCCGTGAGCAACAGAACTGCGTTAGCTCCGCTCGATCCGAAGTCCCGCAGCAGCGACGCGTAGGAATCGCGCGTGACGCAACGGAATATTTGCGTGTTCGCGTCACGGCGGCCAGCGGAGAACGCGACGCACTGGGCGGGGCGCGGAGCGATGGGCGCGGCGCGGCGCGGCGCGGGGGCGTGGCGGGGAGCACACGCGCAGCGCCCCGTTCCCACATGTCGCCTCCACTCCACGCACGCATCGAGTGGGGGCGTCGGATGACGCGAGGATTCGAAAAATGAAAACTTGGACATCTGTTTGAGTGACATCTGCGAGTGGGCGCTGCGACATCCGAGAAAGGAAAGGCTCCGCCCGCGAAATTGTGGCGAGGTGAAGTGAAGTGAATCATTTTCAAACAGCAAATGGAAATGTTGGATGTAAGTTGAAGACGCAATAGTTTTCTCTGAAAGTGAAGTTCGAATGGCCTGGCTGGTGCGCGGAAGGGCTACTCACCAGTTCGAGAACCTTGATGAGGAAGGGCGGGCGGGTGTAGTTCTTGAAGTCTGCCATGTCGACGGAGGAGCCGAGCCGAGGGGGTGTGGTCTGAGACTGGATGCGCACTGTCGGGCACTAACACTGGCACTGCGACGCACGCGCCTCGCTGCTCGGCCTCTGCTTTCGCTTCCGCCGCCTCCTCCGCGCGCCACTAGCGCCGCCTGCGCGTTGCGGCGGCGTCTCGAGTCAGCGGCGGCCGCGCCCACTCGCCCCCCCCCCGACCCTCCTGACACACTTCACGCTCAGCTCTCACCGACGCCGCTCGCTGCCTTTGATGGGCCCGCAAGACGAGCCCGTTGTGCGATTGCGGCCTGACCCTTAAGGCGGCTCCTCACATTCGGCATTCGCCGAGCAGCTCGTCCAGTCCCGAACAGCTGATGTGTTCGGCGAATGTTTGCTTCCTTTTGTGTGTCCTAAAGGCCGACACGCGGTGGGTAGGGCGAATACCGAATGTTCGTCGCTCGGCGAATCGCAAGCAACCCGTCCACACTACTCGGGATTCGCCGAATGCCGCATGTGTGGAGCCGCCTTTAGACGCGCTCGTCCGTTTCTTCTTTTAAAGATTT
This sequence comes from Gryllus longicercus, assembly GCA_038098605.1. Lineage (NCBI taxonomy): Eukaryota > Metazoa > Arthropoda > Insecta > Orthoptera > Gryllidae > Gryllus > Gryllus longicercus. The sequence goes on along the minus strand of JAZDUA010000188.1, from coordinate 827,983 downwards.
TACTTTCTCGCTTTCGCAGTAGAAAGAAAGTTATGTCATGATGAGCTAAAAAACTGCCAATATTTGGCAGAAAAACTCTTATTGCAGGGCCTTGATAACAAAAATGGGGATAAATTCAATGGCTAAATTTAGAAAATAATCCTCAAACACGTGGAGAAGCCAGAATCCATGTTTTGTGGGTCTTTAATACTGAAAAATCGAATTACGACAAAATGTCTGTCCGTTCGTCTGTAAACAACCCTAGTGGCTAAACCGTTCATATGATTTTCTCCAAAATTGGTATTCCTCAACAGAGCTGGTGGATATCGCAACTCCTTGAATTTCTAACCGATATTTTAATTTTGGGAGGTACTTTATATGAAGCTCCTGAAACATTTTCAAAATTTAAAAAAATGGCTTTATCATTTTTTATGAAATTTTGTTGTTGGATATTGTGAAGACTATTTAAGATAATAGTATAGGTCTCCTGGTTTTTAAAAACCATAATTTTGCGAATATTCCGAAAAAAACTATTGGAATCTTCCTACTACTAAAATATTAAAGATAAAGATTTTTCCCCTAGTGAAATCTGTTCCTTAAGGATAGATTTTGAAATAAGGTCACGTACAATTTTTCAAAAATATCAGTACTTTTCTCATAATTTTGCGTAAAAGAACGGGCCAGAAAGTACGTGCTGTTTTAGCACTACTAGTTGTTTCTTTTTTGTCCGTTTCTTTGTTTTTGGTGTGGAGGCGTGGCTTCTGCGCTGTAAGAGCCTCCAAAACATTGAGTTTATGTTTCTGTTTTCATTTAGACTCTTTGTTTACGAGCGACATAGTAGTATCAACATACAATTGTAAACGTGAACGATGAATTGATTAAGAACTATGGTATTGTCTGTCGTAACTTGTGTGTTGTAGGATGGTAATGTTAAGAATTCATTATTATTATTACGGGCTGATTTTGATGACCTAAACCATCTCCAAAAATGATCAATGAACCAAATCTAATCCAACCTAACTTAATATTGACGTACTATTCCTTAGTATAAAATGATAAAACAAATAATTAATATAATTAATTGAAATTTAAATATATTCTGAAAGGATACAATTATCTTATTAAAAATACTTTTCCAATTTTTGACACCCGAGGGGGGGGCACTCACTAGCTCTATTATTGGTTATTTGTTTCTATTTTGTATTGTTACAAGAGTATTTACAAAAGAACACTTAAATCTGTTCTGTTTTCTTGTGTTTTTGAACCATTATGCTTCTACGCGAAATATGTAGGTTTTGATCGTACCCACACATCCGCCCATGGAGGATCACCTTGTTTTGCTTAGAATAAAGCACAAAGTCGCGGTCTCTACGTTTTCCCAAAGTTTCCGGAGAGGTAAATCCAGAATTGGGTAGTCCTTTCTTAACAAATATTGCTGTCTTTTTTAACTTTTTCGTGTTTTTGTACTTTTTCCGTTTTTATTTGTCCTAAACAGTGCGTGCCTCAACATATGAAACCATGTTCCAGTACTTGTCTTACTAGAGCTGTGTCAATGCATGTGTTTCAATTTACATTTTTATTTCTCAGAAGAATTAAACTGGAATAAAAATTACATATAATTGAGACATATCGACTTTTTTCATTCTACAAAAAATCCAGACTGATTCAATTTTTAAGAATATGATCAACAATAACAGGGAGGAAAATTTACCCATCCGCCCCCAAGAGTCTACTTACGGCCCCGTTCGTTAGCTCCAAGCAAAGAGTTGTTCCAACCCTCCTGGACAGCCCTCGCCCGACCTGGGTTCCTCTATACACATCGACTGCGGATAGCTCCTCAGAGAATACGCTCAGTGCCTTTCGTTTCGCAGTAGGTGACCAGTGAATTTGGCATTTTCAGTTTTTTATACCGCAGTCTCATTTTAAACACAGACTTACAGACATTAATAATTAGGTTTGTGAGATGAAAACTGTCAAAGTTACTTAAATTATCACCGCGTGACAAATATGCAATGTTGTACGATATTCCAACCATTCTGTGCATTTTGAGTGTTTAAAACACTAGTGTTGTCGGCAAGTTTTCTAGGGGTTTTTCCGTTTCCCTCTCCAATAATTCCTCTTTATCTCTCCATCATTCACATCATCTTCGTTAATAGTACAACATCCACTCGTTATAACATTCATTGGCGTCAATGACCTTATCAGTTGCAGTCTAATAAATGAATAAAGCTTAGCGAAACGTACTCGCAAATGAGTAAAACACCTGTTTCACGCGAGGCCTCGCTTGTGACTCAAGTTCTATTAGAAAACTGAGTGACGAGGCCGCTTGACGCGTGAATTCCTTGTCAAAAAATGTCTAGTTTCTTCATCTGTGAGTCACTGAGGAGCTTTAGCTCCAATTAGAACCAAGAATAGATGAGGTAATGAAACAGTAGTAATTAATGAAATGTTCATGGACAACGATGGGGGACGGGCTTCAACCCGATTTCACGCAGTGGAGCCTCAGATTGATAAAAATGCTGAGACAGTCTTGTGCATTCCGGGTTATACCCTACTCCTTGAGACACACACACATACACACACATACACACACACATACACACACATACACACACATACACACACATACACACACATACACACACATACACACAGATACACACAGATACACACACATACACACACATACACACACATACACACACATACACACACACATACACACACACATACACACACATACACACACATACACACACATACACACACACATACACACACACATACACACACACATACACACACACATACACACACATACACACACACACACATACACACACATACACACACATACACACATACACACACACATACACACACATACATACATACACACATACACACATACGCACATGCACACACATGTACACACATGCACACACATACACTCATATACACACATGCACACACACATACACTCACTTACACACATACACACACGTACACACGCGCGCACACACGCACTCGCACACTCGCACACACACACGCACTCGCATACTCTACTTCTGCTCTGTTCGCGCTAGACGTCCCCGCGCTGTGTCAAGGGTGGTGTCACACGATCGCCGTCAGTGGCCGGTAATATGCACTGAGCCGATGACTGCGTACTTCACGGCAAGCCAACTGCACCTCCCTTCCTTTTCCCGCCTCACCATCAGTCGAACGAACGAAAATGTGTGGCTCCCTCTACATGTTTGAACCTAATCAAAGATTTACAAATTATTGTTCTGCATTTGCATTATATTCTAGGTCTCCCTCTTCCTCTTTTTCCAACTATTTTACAGTCTGAAAATGTGGTTAAGAATTGGTTATATCTGAAAATGTGTCCAAATAATTTTGCTTTCCTGTTCCAAATGGTTTTTAGTAGGAATCTCTTCTCCTTCACTTTTTCTAAAATTATTTTATTTGAATTTTTTTCAGTTCAGGAAACATTCAGTATTTTTTGCTACAACCACATCTCACAAGCTTGTAAACGACTCCTGTCTGATTGTAAAAGTGTCCATCCTTCACATCCTATAACAGGACACTCCAGATACAACTTTTCAGAAATTTCTTTTTAATATTCAAATTTAGGTTGGTATTTAAAAGCACAGAAATTTTATTTTTATGAAGTCGCATCGAATTGCTTTAGTCTACGCTCAATTCGTAATCATCACATCATACCACCGAACAATTACTTTGGACTCGTAACATTGTGGATGTCATCTGATACCTCTGTTTCGTCATCATTGCTTGCATTTTTTTGCTTTTATGCAGAAGCCACAAGTACTTACCTTAAATTTCATGGTCATCTATCACACTTTTATGCATTTGCCAGTTATTGTCAAATACCTGTACTTTACAACTACAGTAAAAGAAGCAAGGCATTTTACCTATTGCTATAATCACATTAATTACTGATTTTAGTCAGTTCTTCAGCATTAACTGCATTCATAGGAAATGCCTTTCTCTTCGGAAAAAGTATTCTAAGCAATATTTAATTAGAGTTTGGTATTTTTCTAAATTAAAAAAAATTAAATCAACAATGTGAAACTTGAAGTCACTCCGAAAATTATTCTTGTTTATTGCTTTCAATGATTTTTGGTGTGCAGCAAACTAAAATGAGTAAAATTAATTTTGTTGAATGCAATTTTTTACTGTAATGATTGAGTTATGATTTGACAAATATTTATTCATGACGATTTTTGTTGGTGGGGTTTAAAATCTCCGGCATTTGCCAAAACATAAAAAATATTAATTACCTTGCATGGTATGAAATGTGAGTTCAGTTGAAAAACCGAAGACTACCAACACAGAAGTTGCCATGCATGTGTCATTGTACGCTTATGATATTATCTTTATTGTGGCTCAAAACAAGAGATAGGCAGTGACGTTTCTCGAAAGTCCGTAGGTCATGAGTCAGTCTCTCATCCTTGCGTTGACAAATCACTTAAAAACAGTCATCATAATAAATTCACCTCGTAGAAGTATTTATTTTGTGCTAGAATATTAATTCGGATTTTACGAAATTCCTTAAGAACTTATTAATTATTGCAATAATTCCGCTTTTTGTAAATCCCAGTTTTGAATTTGGAGAAAGCTCCTTCGTACTGGGATGGCCATGTCCTGAAATAAACGTGGGTCAACACTCAAATATTATTAACAAATAAAAAGACTTAGACTCATTAGATAATTTGTGCAATTGAATCATATAGGGAGTTTAATAGTACATAATTCCAAGCTTGTCTCTGGTCACGCGTGATGCGGAATTGGAGAATTCAGAAGAGCTAAAGGTATCGTTTTGCATATTAGCACCCACCGAAAGGTCCCTCTGAAATTAAACCCAGGTTGAAGGGTCTAGGGCGAGGGCACCGATTGAAATGTGAGTTGCAACGTAACACCGTGTATTGATCATGCGCGCGTCAACCGGCTTTGATTATATAGTGGTTATCATGTCGGGATACTGATCCGAAGTTCAAACTCAAGTCAGGAGATTTTTGAGGTGCCAAAAATCGTAGGCATGCATGCGGACGCTTGTCGACACGTAAAACGGATCCCAGAAAGGCCGATCCTGCCATATTAAATCCATTAGTAATTGGACACCAATCAGAGTTTCGAATTGAATTACTGGATATTGTATCTTGGCCTGCGCTATCTGGAATTCAGATTAAACGCCAAAATTGGCGCACTAGCGCCCCTAGGAAAATCAATGGCTAACTACCCTAGGTATACTTGCTCAAGATAAGTCTCACAAGAAGGCGCCAGGGGCTTCTGTAGAGTAGCCTTCGCACTAATAATTGTATGGCATTAAAAGAAGATACGCGCGCCTGCTGATTTCTTTACAGGGTAAATCACAAAATTATGTATTCTAGTGCATACTATTTACACGGTATAGACAGAGAAAGTATTTTAATGCTGGGATAAAAACGATGATTTTTCGACAAAAAGTACTGATATTTTGGGGCCCTGACAGAAAACGGATCAATCTTGTTCCAATACGTACAAAATTACTTCTAATATGTTTTGTAATCAGAATCCACGTTTGATGGGTCGTGGATACCGAAAAATTGGTATACGGCAAAACATTCTTCCGATCGTTCGTCCGTCCATCCATCCATCCAGCCAGCCAGCCAGCCGTTCGTCCATCCATCCATCCATCCGTCAGCCATCTATCCGACCATCCATCTGACCGTCCATGCGACCGTCCATCCAATCGTCCATCCGGCCGTCAATCCAATCGTCCATCCGGCCGTCCATCCGGCCGTCCATCCGGCCGTCCATCCGGCCGTCCATCCGGCCGTCCATCCGACCGTCCATCCGACCGTCCATCCGACCGTCCATCCGTCAACGTAATAAAATTCCCTTCTCTGTTTCTTCTAGTTAAACGAGCCAACGGGCCGCGAGTGTGTGCAGTGCTGGAGGAGCCGTGGGTGCGCGCGGGCGCGGGCGCGGGGGTTGGTCGAGGCGAGCGAGGCGGTTGCGTCAGAGCAGGCGGCGCCGCGGACGGACGGGGCGTCACTCCCGGAAATGCTTCATCGCGTTCGTTGAGGCTCCATTAGCCGGCCGGAGGCCTTCGACCAAGATTCCATCTTGCGCCGCGCTGTTTGCATTTGGCCGGCGGCCAGCGCAGCCGCCGCGCCGAGGCGATGACGGACCGGGATTATTAGCACAATGCAGAACCGCCCTCCGGCGCTCGCCCCGGGCCACGCTTCAATCGAGACCGGGGGAGGTGGCTCACGGCGTCAACTGGTGTCACTGCTGTTCGCTCTGACCGGGAGGTCCTAGGGCTCCATTCCCCATTGTGTCAGAATTGTACACTAGTATGATAGCTAGGTCGAATTCTGTCGCTGTCTAGAAGAGAATTCTAGCTGCCGGCTGCTCTGATCGCTAGTTTTCCGTGGTTTCTCGATAAACACCAGGCGAATGCCAGAGCAGTACCCTACGAAATGGACTATGGACCATGCGCCATGTTTCCTTCCTCTTCCTTGTCTTATCCTCACCTCTTACTTACACATACCTATACATACACGAGCTACACTCCCACACATGCCGGGAGACCGGTCGGGAGCTTAGAGCTTGTCCCGACTGGGGCGATGCCCCGCTGGTGGGAGATACCTGGTTGGAGAAAACCCCGATACCCTACGGTAGGTCGGCGCTGGATGTCGCCACTGTGTACTGCGAGGGAAGACCACCTTCCGAGGAAAAGCAGGCACTACACATACGGGACTAATGACCCTAGTAGTTGATGCGCCCGGAATCACTAACAATCAATCAATCGCTCTAATTCAGGCGCGTCAAATTGCGCCCGCACGAGGTACTTGCCCGCCAGGGGAGCCCGGCGATCCTACGGGCACGGGAACTACCCCTGACTCCGCACTAATTTCCCCTCAAAATCCCGAAAAGGTTTCATGGCTTCATACGAAAATTTGTTTGCCATATTTTTTTCTATAAAGTAACTGAGAACTGTATTATGTTTATATTCTTCAATACATTACTATTAGGTGTTTATTTTCTTACTAAATTCTCCCTTACGTAAACATCTTTGCTAAGTGATAGGAATATGTTTGAATGGTGAATTCTTTCCTTGTTTTCGTTCTGTGGTATTAAATCATAAATCATAAAGTAAAGCAATAATGTGAAATAAATTTATAGTCTCTATAACTTAACAATTATAGCTTACGGACGGACAGTGCTTTTAACAGATATGCTCAGATGGAAAGTTCTTTTATATCACTCCTAAATAAAAAGGATTACAAAATCAAGATACTCTTGATTCAATTTTTAAAATGTTACTCTCAATTGAGAATTTAAAATCTTACTGATGTATTATTTCATTTTCATGGGTATTTTTCTTTGCTTTAGCTCCCCAGTGACGTGCCGCCACTCCGGAGACATTTGTACAACCCTTTCTTTTAAATCTCACGCCGATTTCTCGAGGCGCAGTGTCCGCGAGTTCTAGGGAGTTTTTTCCCTTGCCCGCAACTTTGGCATGCCTGCTCTAATCGCGTGCTATCGTTTCCCAACAATACGTGCATTTTTACTTCCGCTCCGATACCACATCGTAGCGCTGCCCCCGTTCCCTGCGTAATGCCTTTCTTGCGAATCGCAACTGTGGAGAGCGCCACATTTAGGTGGTACGCTCGTGCCAGTCGCTATTCAAACACTAGGCCACTGATTGTATACATGAACAGAGCATTTAAATAATTATGTGTAAATAATTAAAAGAATAATTGCTCTAGAAAGAAGCGCCACATTTAGGTGGTACGCTCGTGCCAGTCGCTATTCAAACTCTAGGCCGCTGATTGTATACATGAACGGAGCATTTAAATAATTATGTGTAAATAATTAAAAGAATAATTGCTCTAGAAAGACAATGTTTACTAATAAATTTAGTCTCTCGCGTGATTTTTCATTCTCATAAGTTGTCAATACATAATACAGGATAGATATTGACTTCGACGCCCGTACTTGTCTTTCTTTCTGCGTTGAATATTACTCCACATTGTTTACAATGAAAGAGAATGGGCGTGAAATTGTCTGTAGTTGTGTGTGGTACAAAATTTTAAGTTATGATGGTTTTATCTTGTACTCCAAGAGAAACAGTAATTACAATAGCCTAATTTGTCGAGCACAACACCTAGGCCGAGAGCTAATACTTCCAGTTGTGAGGAATTTCGCAGCAGTTTTTTTTATCAATTACTCCTCAGAATGCCCGGTGAGGTATCGTACTATACGTTATTTGTAATAAATATGATTTATATTTCTAATTAATTGTGAATTAATTGAACCTGGTAAGTTCTTTACCAATAAGCTTCTGTGGCTCCTTTAGGATGGGCGTATTTCCCTAGCGCGCGTTGGGCATGTTCAATCTTTCTACCTTCGCAGATCAAGCGTTCGCGTGCCCACGCGAGAGCGCGGCGACGACGAAAAAGTGTTTGTTATTTTATTACCTAAATAGAATGGAGAAATAAAGTAACCTATTACATCACTTACTAATTTGTGTTGAATCTTTAGTAGGCCTATGTTAACCCTTATACCTGAAACTTTTTGTTACCAGGGGAGCCACGGGAAGTTTCGTTTATGTCAAGTGAGCCATGGACGTAAAAAAATTGAAAACCCCTGCTAAATGCAATGGGCTCTTGACATGCCATTAAATCCAGTTCTCCTCAAACGCTAGGATTTGGACCAGTGTGTGTGCGTGATGTCCCGCTCCAGCCAATGATGCTAGCGTTCACCGTTAATGAATTAAACTATCTTTAATTGTTTAAAAAAAATTAAAAATTAATTTCTTCCTTTTTCTGAAAAATATTTATTTTAATATTACAAATTGCTCAAGAAATATTAAAGGTTAGTTAAAAGAATGGAAATTTTAATGTTTTTTTTAACATTTTCAGGTTTAATACGCGTAAGCCATAAAGAGGAAAATTATAATAATGCGAGAATTTTATATATTCTTGAATGTTATATATTATTTATAAATTTATGTTATATAAAATTTTGAGATAGCCTCGAAATATAAGGTAATGTCAGTATCTAAAAAAAGTGACGTCAAGTCGAGAACACTAAAAACGTAATATGACCTTAGGTGAAGATCATAAACACATTTTACCATCCCACCAACAATATTTCCCGCCTGAAAAAAAGATAAAGAAAACTGTGTTTCCTAGTCGCTCGAATAACGGGATTTCTTCTAAATTGTGCTATGGTTTCTCTTCTCCTATAATTGAAATATAAATACAAGCATCTGTAGAACCTTCTATTAGAAATGAGGTCACAGTCCGCTTTCAGCTGTTGCCGGGCTAACACGCATTGACGGCTCGTGGCTATGAAGTTAGGAGAAGCAAGTATAAAGAAAAATAATTTACATTACTTTTAATTGCAGAACTCAACTATCCTTTGTATACCAAATTAATCCTTCGGCCCTTCAAGTCTGCAAACATATATGATGTCTTCATAGAATGGCTGTTTTGTGATTAACTAGAAAAGTTCCTTCTGCATTCCAATATTCCAAAAAGAATAAAGTATCTCTTGTGAAAATTCTTTCCTGAGAAATGTTTTAAGCGTTTCATACAGTAAACGCTTCTTTCCACAGATACTGTAGTAGAGGAGATGGACAGAATGGGAACAAACAATTTGTAACTGTAAAAATATTCTGAACCTCATGAAATATTTCGTACATCTTTTCTGTAGAAATCTGACCTTGCTTTTCATTGTCATTTGAAGTAGCATTTCCTATGCGGTGTGTTTTGGAGTAGATAGATTCGAAGACTTAAATGACTGAAAAATTTTGCAGATTTCTAAGAGAAATAGAAGGAAAGGATTTATAGTATTCCTCAAAACTTGTGCTACCTGCAAAGCAAACAAAACTATTTTTTTCGCAATTGCAAAATTTCTCATCCATTTTCGTCAAATTGTAGTTAAAAATTTCATAATTACAACGTTTTTTAAATTACAATACATTTTTAAGAAAGGGAGATGTATTAGCTCGTGAGGTACATATTGTAATCTCCTCTTCAAAGATAGTAGAAACATTCTGTTCGTTCCTTATGGTTATTATATACCACCAGTATCCTTACTTTTGATGTACAGAAGTTTACATTCAATGAACTATTTTGTAAAATATCAAACAAAATAATAATAATAATAATAATAATAATAATAATAATGACTGTTTTTGTGGCGAGACTCGGGCGAACAGGCCCGCTCTTCCGCCTAATCACGTAATACACAAATTTATAGATAAAAATTGAACAGTACATTTAGTAAATACAATATAATACAACTTAAATATATCTTGCCCCATGGGCTTACCAAAGCGAAAGAAAACAACGTCCCAGCATTTACCTCGAGCGGCGGGGAAAACCAGGGAAAACAAAGGAAGTGTGCATGATCTTCAACATTCAGTAACAAAAAGGATATCTGACAAACATAATGTCTTAAAACACCAAGCAGAAATGTGAACTCAAAGCTGTTCATATCCTACAGAAAGCTTCTAGCAAGTTCAATAGATTTACCGTCAGACTACTCAGAGCAAACTGTGGTTTCGAAAACATCTTTCAATTTTTCTCAGACGTCCACATTATTACACTCAATATTTTCGAGTTGGAGCTCGAGCGGTAGTTGGTTTTCGTAATCCCGATGCAGAAGTAATTGCGTAGGACCTCTTCGCTGATTGATGAAAGAAAGTAATGATTCCGGTAATGGAAGAAAAAATATATAGACACTTTCGTTTTGCTTTACAATTATGTTGTAACACCAAATTTAGGCGATGTGCCAAACAGTACAAACACTGCGAGAGAAACTTTCTCCTTAACTCATTTCTGAAGTCCATTTAAATGGCCAGACATCACTTTCGCACCATCATAACACTGGCCTACTAATTTCTGCTCTTAGTCAAACGGTCCCAAGAGTATGTCCAACAAAGCAATCAAAGTATCTGAACTTACATCATTGAAAACTAAATGATGCTCCACTACACTTCGTCAGCATTACCTAAAACCAATTCATTTCGCACAAAATCATTGGACAGTGTAGTCTGAAATGCACTACTTAATTCATTTGGAATATTTTTGATTCACTACTGAATACATTTTTATCTTCAAATACTGGTTTTGAATGTCTACGAAGTTATCTTACTTAAACAGAGTTCCACATCCACGTAGGAATTAACTGTAGGAAAAGTCTGTTTATTAGTACATTTTCATTGAACTGCACAGTATACTCTCATTTGACTCACAAGAAGTCGCGGAGACGATAAAGCTCGTCTTTGGCGAAAGTTACGAACGTGATATTGAGATCATAGCCTGTCAGCAAGCGTTAATGTTTTGAGATTTAATTTATCTATGATGTAGGTGGTGTCATGTGCCTAGTAATGTGTGTCAACAGCGCACTGAGCTGTCCGAGTCGCTTATACTCTGCCGGTACCGTAGGGAGCGCAACCACGTAGAAGTCGGGCGATGTCACCGGGCCTCCGACGCTAAGGTCCTGCGGCGTCCGCGAGCGCATCCGGGCTCCGCTTCGCCAGGAGTTGCCCAACGCACGCGTCCGCGTGCGCGCGCGTGACTCGCGGCGCCGGCGGCGGCGGCGGATGAGCTCACCGCGCGCGGAGGAACGTGATGCCATCGAGCGGCGCCCTCCCCCCCCCCCCACCCGTCAGCTCAACCTGCCACGCCCACCACACCGCCACCAGCTCACCCAACCTTACCGATCCGCCCAGCCAACCACCTGCACCGCCCATCCGACCTCACGTGCCCGGACCCGCCGCCCCGCCCCCACGCCTGGCTCACTGCCCGCCAAACAACCTTACTGCTCGTTTAGTCAACACCACCTGCCCGCCCAGTCAACCTCACCGCTCGCCTACCACCCCCACCACCAGCGCACCACCTGACCCACCCTGCTCATGCACCACACGCCCCGCCAGATCACCCACCCCGCCCACCCAACCTCGCCCCCCAAAATCTGGTTCGACTTGTGTATAAATAAAATTGATGTGCGGGAGAGAGAGTTTGTTTTCACTAAATTATTTAATGCATTGAAATGATTACATTAACACTTAATGGTTGTTAGAGCAAGCACGGTCACAATGGCCGTAAGGACCCGGGATCGCGTCATGGAAAGCGAGCACGCTGATCAATGGTCTAAACCGCGAAGGCCGATTAAATATAGCGAAAACGTGAAATTTCGACGTCAAAAAAAAAATGATTTCTCTAGTGATTTTCAGGAAAGTGCAAGTACTCCATTACTAAATTCTGCTTTAAAATTGTATTGAAAATAAAAATAGATGATTAATTTTACCATTACACAAATAAACGCCATTTAATGATGTTTAAAAATATTTACGAATAGAATTGCCATGCAGGAGTTAGAGATATCTAGGGTAATGTTCATGTATGAGTCATATAAATATATTCTAATGTAACTGAAATTAATTGTGTGTGGTTATTCATAAGAAATAGGAATTATATAACATCCAGAGGAAATAGGAATTATATAATATTCAAGGGAAATAGGCCATATTTTGACTGAAAAACACATTGTCAGGCCCTGGAAACGAAAGTGTATAAATCTTGTTGATATATCCGTATAGTACATTAATTACTTCCTCTAACATGTTGTATATTCAGAATAGAATCCTCGTTTTGGGGGACCTTGACACCGAAAAATGAAATAACGGCTAAAAGTCTCTGACCAACACCGCCTAGGCATACTAATCTAGATGGCGTTGGTCTGACCAGTCTGTCTGGGGTCAGCGCTAGCGTTTAAAGCGTTCATTTGATTTTCTCCCAAATCAACATTCGCAATCGATCAAACGGGATATTTTGATTTGAGGGGCGGGTACTTTATATGAAGCCCCTGGGACATTGCCAAATCAGCTACAACACTACTAACTCTACTAAAACAATACCTACAACTAAAATATTAAAGATAAAGGTTTTCCCCTCGATGAAATCTGTTCCTTAAAGTAAAATTTTGAAATGAAAACATATACAAGTTTTCAAAAATTTGAGTACTTTTTGCGTAATTTTACCTGAATGTGCGGGCGAGATTGGGCGGGACGTGTTGTTTTAGCACGACTAGTTTTTCTCAATAATGGCTCCAAATATTTTCTTTATTTTTTTCCACGCCGTGCACTTTCCTAGTGTATTAACTTGAAGGACCCGAGTTCGAATCCAGGTGGGGAGGGGGGGGGGGGGTTCTTGCTGGAAACACTTCTGTGGGTTCATGTATTGTACTCGTAATAATGTTGCGTAGACGTTAGAGATAATGCAAGGAAGTGCGTGCGTTTGTAGCTCCACTAGTTATGGCATTCGCCGCTCGGAGGGAGCAGCAGCAGCAGCGCCTTTGGCGGGTAGGCGCTACTGCCGGGCCGTGCGTACAAGTATCTCCGTAGAGGCCAGCGACCTTCACGTTGCGCCAGCGGAGAAACTCCGTGACCTCATTCCGCGTGGGACGAAACTAACCTCTGCGCCTCCATCGAAACAAGATTGGCGCGATTGCACTCGGAGGAAAATCAAACGCGTTGTGTTTGTTTTATCGAACTGTGAGGCAGAGTGCGAACGAAGCATGAGCGGTTGAGGTCGCAACTGTTCCCTCTGCAGAGGCCCAGGCCACAATGTCCCTGAGTTCGAGTCCCGACTGCAGTGGATGTTTAGACATTAGCTATATACTAGAACGTCGAATTCAGTCGCAGTCTGAAGAAAAAAATCTACGGTTTGACTGCCCTGATCGATAGTTTTGCGTGTGTTCTCCTGTTAGTCCAGGTGAATGCTGGAACACTATTTTTTCTTGCTCATACTTACCTCCTTTCTCTAACACACACACACACACACACACACGCGCGCACACACACCACACACACACACACACACACACACACACACCACTCATTCAGTACACTACAACACACTTTTTACGAGCCCCTCAAGGGATAATGCCGTTATTCCCGTGAGTGTAGTGCATGTTTTTCTTCGGGCGGTAGCGCTGACCTTCCCCCGCTGGTTGGCGAGATCCGGCGCCGACCTACGTCGGTTTGTGCTGTTTTCCCCAACCAGAAATATCCCACCTGCGGTGCACCGCCCCAGCCGGGACAAGGTCTAACTTCGCGACATGTCTCCCCACATGTGTGGTAGTGAAGTGCATGAAAGGGTAAGTGTATGTAAGGGGGGGGATAAGACGAGGAAGGGGAAGGAAATATCAGAAAGTCGAATTCGATTTAGCCATGTGCCAAGTATCGAAAATCCTTCCACCGTCCGTTCCGAGTCTAGGACCTCCGGGTCAGAGGCTCTGCAATAACATCAGTTGATGCCCTGAGCCACCTAAGCCTGTCAAACGCGTTGGAAAGCGTAGAAAGCCACAGATACGAAGGATGTGTTACTTTAGGTTTGTGCCAAGGTCACTCACATCTATGAATAACTTTAGCAGGAAGAATTGTCTTAATGGGGCGCCAAAATATAAGGGGTGAATTGCAAAAGTACTATAATTTAAAGGAATATTTCCAATATAATGGGCGCTTTGAGCAAGTCCGGCAACCGCGGTGCTTGCTCCAATGGCAGATGGAGAGGGAGATCCCGCCAGCCGACGCGTACGTCGGCGCCGAATCACGTTCGGAAGAAACACCGCCACCTCACGGAATAAGACGTGCACAAACACGCACGGGGCTGATGACTAGATCCCCGGTGTTTATAACCTAAAAGGCGGTAATCCGGCCATAAATATCACTTAAATTTTTTGGGGTTGCATTTTCGAAATTCAAAATCTTTCCGCTCTTTAAATAACCATTATCTTAAAAATATTCCTTTAAATTCTAGCAGTTTCGCAATTCACCCCTTATCTTTTGGCGCCCATTAAGACAATTCTTCCTGCTAAAGTTATTCATAGATGCGAGTGACCTCGGCACAAAACTAAAGTAACACATCCTTCGTATCTGTGGCTTTCTTTCCCGCTATCTACGCTTTTTTTCCTCCTTCTATATAGCTTACTCTCCTAATTCGCATGCAGATACATTTATAAGAAAGACAGAAAACAATTAGATACAATACAAACAAAAAGATAAAAATATGACAAAGTATAATATTTCATTGGAAAATCTGACCATAATTTGACAAATTAACGAAAAATGACCCAAGATTTTAAAAAAGCCAAAATATAACAGTTGTACTTGATATGTGAAAATTGCATATTTTTATTTATTGTAGGTAAAATCGTGATCAATTATCACTTTTCATGGAAATAAAACAAAGGAAAAAATATGACTTGTCATTAACATCCGGGCCCGTTCTAATGTCCATAGTAGTTGACGTGCCAGTAGTAGTAAACTTCAATGAAACAACATGTACATCCATAAATGGATAGACCATTGGCGATTTTATGTGGGCAACATTTACTTGTGTATGTGAACATATCTCTATTGCTCGAATTGCTCAATCTGAGCTGTGCTCACCAGAATGTCAGGACATGAAACGGCTCCTGCCAGGAGTCGAACCTGGGTCGCATGCGCCCGCGGAGGGGAACCCATCACAACTCGGATGGCTCAGTGCCTCTCTGCGAGAGATCATGTTTCTTGCCAAATGTTGAGTTGCGTAGTTGCAGGAAGTGACCCAATGGCTGTTCCTGGTTATTCGCCATTTTTTTCTTTTCAGAAATTTTTCTAATTGATAACCGGTTACCATTTGCGTGCCGATGGGACGTATATTTTACCACACACTAGACATTAACACTCTTTGCGGGCCACTACGATCTGTGGTCAGCAGAACGCGACAATACATGAGAGACAAGGGACAAACAAGCATGCCCTACGCGGGACTCGAAACCGCGACCCTTCGGACCGAGGCGCTGACCGACACGCTCTAGCCATCTCGGCCATCCAGGTCGGCTATTGGCCATTTCGTCCATCCATATGAATTCTGCTCAATTCCGCCGAATGCGTCGCGCAACAAATGGAGAGAAACCCGTATTTCGGAGTGGGAGCCGCGGCTGCTGCAGCGCACGTGTGGTGGCTGCGGGGCGGGGGCAGCGGTGTTGCCTTTCAGGACGTCCTGCAGACCTCGCCCGGCGAGGCATCTGGTGCTGCGCGAGTGCGGAGACTGTTTGAACGCCTTTGAAGATTCAACAATCGGATCGGCCAGCACTCGTTAAACTGAGAACGAAGGCGGTCGACGAAGAGAAACTCATGTAAATACTTGACCTCTTAATGAGAGGCGTAGCTACGGTGTGGCAGACATGGCACGTGCCATGGGCGCCGCTCACAAGGGTACGCTATTTAGAGTACAGCTAAAACAAATAACAACAACCTTAATTTGAAGTATCCTGACAATGGCGCAAATTCTATGCTTGCCATGGGCGCCTGAATACCTAGATAGGCCTCTTCGCTTAATATCGACACATCCCTTGCAAAGCGGCAGAATTTCGGTGGCGCGCGAATGCGTTGCTGTTCAAAGTACGAGTAATCTATTGTCAACTCTAGTATTCACTCGCCGTTGAATTTTCTTGCAATTTCAAAGGATTTATAATTGCAGTTTATGAAGATATTCTTTTGATGTATCTTCATTATAAAGAAGAGAATGGACGTCCGCAGTTCTTTCGTGTCATTGGATATTCATCCTATAACTTTGTGTAAAATTAAAATTATCAATAACATTTCTTTCTACAAGTGTTTGTAAAATTAATTATTTTTTGTATTCTGAAAAATTATATTTGAAATGTCACTTTCGGAGAAAAGAAAATAGGAAACATTACTTTCGGAAAACCTCTGATTGGCGAACTTAAATTCGGGAAATTGATAGGTACTCGCAGATCGAGTGATTTTTGCCAATTTGTGACTATTACAATGCTTTTAGAAGGCAACTGTGCGTGCGTTGTCCGCCTGATTGAGCGAGCGTGTGTGCGTGCGTGTGTTGCAGAGGCGGGGACGGCGGCGGCGGCTGAGGAAGAGGAGGCGGCGGCGCTGCGCGGCGCCCTGCGGTGGCTACGGCAGCGCCGCGATCCGCGCGACGGCGCCTGGGGGAACCACACGGCGGCGGCGGTGCTCGCGCTGCAGCTGGCGGCCGCCGCCCCCCCACAGGTACAAGCAGTTCCAGCGCCAACATCTCCCCCACCTTTTAGCCGAAATGGCGAGCTGCCTTGACCCTTGACCAGAGCTGCCGTGGCCCTCGAGGTCAAGTCCCTTAGTCCCTTGTTCCAGGGTTGCCGAATTGGGCAGAATTCCACTTTTGGGGCTGGAAAACGTCTCTCTCTCTTGCGGGACCAAAATTCACTTCGCGGAATATTCCTAATGGGCGGCAATGAATCAAAACATGTGCGGTTTTGGCTGCTTTCCAGATTACGACGAAATTTTCAAACAAAAACAAAAACATGACCTTGACAGTGACTTTTTTTTATTTTATACAAGATTTTTCATTAGTTATTTGTTAATTCGTTTTAATTTACTTTGAGAAGTGAGTAATATTACTTTTTAGACCTCTAGTATAGGGTGTGTTCTAAAAGTCATAGTGTTTCGGACGTAAAACCGGAGTATATAATATCACATTGGCAGTTGATGTTAATTTTTAGAACATGCCATTTACAATTAGTCATCTTTTCGAAGTACGGTGTCACAGCCGGCATTTTCCGTTTTGGAATAGGGCATGCCTATGGAAGCATTTCTGTGGTAATGTTCTTAAGCGCAGATACTTCAGAGGAGCAAGGAGAGTGAAAATGGGAAAGTAGGGAAAGTATTTGAAACATTAAAATAAAAAATGAGAACAAAAGGATGATTTTAAATGTAAGTCGATACTGAATGATTCTAACCTTGCTTTCTAATATTAAAATATAAGTAATTTATTATTACAAAAATTATAAGTTTTTACTAAATTATTAATTACAATTTTCCCAAAATAATTAAACTAATCAAGCATTTCATAGATCACTACCTCAACAAAACTTAAAAAACAAAATACTTACTGGTATTCAGAATACATGTCTGTGACTAATCCATTATATATTTTTTTTATTTTGATGGTCAGTTTAATTTCAAATTGTTTAGAAACAGACAGCAGAAATATTTTACTTTGAAATTAAATTTGTGCATTGATTTTCATTGTTTAATATCAAGCAATGTTAACAGTAATATCAATCAATAACGTTCACGTATTTTATGTGGGTTTCCTGTGTAGTGACCTACTGACACCTGATGAATGTGATTTCTAGGATGTGTGTTGTAATTATAAGGAGCACTTTTGCAAGAAAATAAGTAAGTCAGTTTTGAGGAAACCTAGGTCCGTTAATATATACGCAAAGAAATAGTAAGATTCCAATCTCGATGAAGAGAGGTTTGCCGGAATCATGTGGATGACATTTGCTTTACGCGATTTGTCCTCGTGATAAAGTGTACAAGAGATGTATAAAAGGGAAAACATTATCACAATATTTCGTTTCGTTATTTCCTTTTGAAATAACAACACAGTACTGAGACAGACGCGTATGTAGGGGGGCCTTACGCTTCTGGCAAGTACGCCGTCGTTTGTTAACAGTTATTTGCAAAATGTTACGAGAAAGGGCCCCCATCAGTGTAGTTATGAATGTTCTTGTCAAACCTTCATTCGACAAACTTCCGCAATACCATATACTGGCGTTGTCTTTGGCTCTTATTTTCAGTTGCAATGTTCAACTGCATATTTTAGCAGTACTTAATCCTGATACATACCTAAATGAGGGACGTAACTGAATTTTCTCTACTTAGGAACGTTTATATATCCTATTTTCTGCCATACATTTGTGGGCATGTACATTTTTTAATATTTTTCAAATACTTCAAAACACTTGATAAATTGCACCAAACAGTCAATTATCACAATTCTCCATTATAATATTATTTTTATGAGAGAAATCAATATTACTCACTATTTATTTTTCTCCATTGAATAAAGATGAAGTATTAATCGCGCAACTGCTCTTGATCGATGAGCTTGCTTCCCCCTCTCTGGCAGAATCAACAGTTGAAGGCAAAAGCTCTCAGCGAGCCCTGATGACATTCCAAACACATCTTCCTTGGCGCGAATTAAAAAAAACTCTTTTATGTTAAAGGCGAGAACTTCTGTCCGTGATTTTCTCCAAAAAATCTAAAGATATGACCAAAACAGGTGCATATCCATCACAGGAGATACCTCGAACTCCTGAGAAAGTTATAACTTAAACTATTGAGAAAGTTGCGAAGGCATGGTTAATTCTCCAGAAATTGGCATTGCTTCATAAAATCTAGTGACCGATTTCGTAACTAATACCCCCACTCTAGCTGCATTTCTTGAATCCATCGGCCAAGAAAAGTTACGAGAGTAATACAGTAGAACCCCGCTAATCCGAACCCCCCAAATCCGAAATTTCGGATAATCCGAACAAAATTCGGGATGGAGGAAAAAGAAACAAAATAAATAAATCGCTTATTTGTTGTGTAAAGAAAGGCTTTTATAATTACTGTAGAACTGAGCAACTAATAACTGGAACAAAAGTTGTCGAAATGAAACGGGTATTGCACTGAAAACTACGGAGCTTGCCCAATAGGTAATTTTCTTTTGCCGTAAGGAACTGAATCTGCTTAATGATGCGATGTGATGATATGTTACGTTGCCATTTTCTCACATCGCACGCTACGTTGCATTGTCTAATAATCCTATAGATGTATGTGTACGGTACATTTTTTCGGATAATCCGAACATTTCGGAATCCGAACAGACCTCACCCCAATTAGTTCGAATGACGAGGGTTCTACTTTAGTGACTCGTTGCAAACGCGCCTTCAGGTTGAGCCTGCGGCGCCATCTGGCAACAGAAGCAGAGGCGCGCAGCGCTGGGCGTCGCCGGCGAACCCCGAGGGGCTGCTGTCGGTGAAGCAGATGGAGCTGGAGCTGGTGCTGCACCTCTGGAGGTATCTCCGCTCCCTGCACTTCTTTTGTTTCTCCAAAGAGCATGCTGCGGAGTCCTGGAATGCATTGCTCAGCCAAGGATGCTCATTTACATCGTTGTGAACATATTTCCTGACATTAATTTTTGAAAAATGTTCTATTTTGATGTTGAAGTGTGCATTGTACTTATGAATTGTTAAAATGACTTAATTTTTTTGAGAATGGAAAAAGGTGACTGAAAACAAAAAAGCAATCCAAAGAGCAGTGGTCTTCTCCAGAACTTCCCCAAATTGGTTCATATATTTTTAGCTTTGTTTCCATAGCACGTTTTTTTTATTGAAGTACCTCCTCGTGTTTTAATGAAATATCTTTTTGCTATTGTCACTGCTTTTGTAAAATGTGTATTAACCCTATTCCCCCTACTTTCATCCCACTTCTTATCTCCTTTACTTTCGTTTTGGACTGCTGTCTTTCGAATTTGATTTGCGCTTCCATTAATTTCTTTTCTAAATATGCTTAATATTTTTTCCAATTTCTTCCGTATTTGAATGTCTAATGGTTTTTAATAAGCTGAATCTTACTTTAATGTGCATTTTTTCTTCGTATCTCCCAGTTTGCTCAAATGTTATTTATTTATTTGTTTTATTTGACTGCTTTGTAGGAAAAGTTAATGATGTAAAACTATGACGAATACCTATTATTTAATAATTTACTTTAAAACATTGAATTTTATTTTAAATATATATCTTTCAATTTAAATGCACTTTTATGCTTTATTAGATGTTTTAATATGGAATGAAGTTCTTTATAAATAGTAAAAGAAAATTAATTAGCTTAAAAAGGCATGCATTTGTGTGTGTGTGTGTGTGTGTGTGTGTGTGTGTGTGTGTGTGTGTAAAATGAAGCGTATTTTGAATAACTGTTGATCTCTTCCTAGTCTTTCTTTCCAGATACTCTGAAACCTCAGTTAGTTCCCCTCTAATAATTTTTTCTTCGCGTGTGGAATGCGTCTGATAAGAACTTCATTTCATGGAATGTTTTTCATTTCTAAAAAAAATATTTTTGTGGGTCAGTGAGAGAAAGTAATAAGCCACAATTAATAGTCGAGTGTATTACCGTGATGTTCTGTAAGTAACCCTATCCTTTGCAGTGTTATAGGTTTCAGTTTTCTCACAAGATGGCATTGTATAACACTGGATTGAGTTCATTGAATCTCCAATTATTTACACGTGTTTGCCGAACATTTCACGAGATATAGCTCAAAATTCCATTAATGTGGCATTCCCTATTTTCTCACCAACTCCTTAATTTTCAGAATATTTGTAGGTTTTAGTAGAGTCATGCAGACAGTATAATATAGGCAAAATGCATTTAGTTTTCCTCACCTTGTGTAACATATTAATATTTATATTCATAACATATTCTATAAAAACAATTCTAATGATATGTTAGGCCGTGTGATTTACATTTTATTGCCTTATTATATTTTCTGTTATTTTTACACCTAATAAACTATTACTCACAGGGTTTGTACTAGGTAGATATGATTTTTAATTGAAGTATTAATAGAAATATGTATTTTTACAAAGAAAATGAGAAAGTAACTGGTAAGCAATAACATTAAAAAGAGTTAGGATTCATAACTATAATTTTTGTGACAAAATAAGAGTGGAAAACAACATAATTAAGGCTTATCAGCACAACATTGGCTAATCCTCTAAGTCTGGGGATAAACAATGATGTTCTTGGCACTTGAACGTGATCGTTTTTGGATACTATTTCCAGTATCAAGTCATGAACTTTATAAAACATAATGAAAGTAAATAGAATTAAATAATTACTTAATAAAGGGTATCAAATTACTTACCACTTATAGAAGTTAATTTTAGGACATCAGCGATGCATAAACTTTTTTCATATATTTCAGTGAATGCAAAGATAAATTTCATGACAAATTATTTTACTGAAATAGTTCTTTCTCTTAAAGTACATTACTCAATGTCAGTGGCGACTGGTGCCCCCACTATCTGGGGGTTGCAGTTCAATCAAATTTCGAAAATGTAATTTCCAAACTTCAGAACACCAATATGTAATAAAAACGTAAGCAATTATGTAATATAATACAAAAGTAAGTTTAATAAAAGAATGTATCCCAACATTACTTGCATACTTTTGTGCATAGTGTACCTGTCAGGTTGTTCACCTATCGCGCAATGATTTCCTCGAAAGGCACTCAACTTTTTTTGGTATTATTTCTGCATTGAGACAGTTATTGTCGGTAATAGAATTTATGTAAAACAAAAACGGACTATGTTTCAAAAATATGGTGGTCGCAATCCAGCTAGTTGGAAGAGGTGGTACAGTAGCTTGGCCTCCTGCCAGATCACCAGACCTTACCTCCCCTGATTTTTATTTGACGGTTCACTTGAAGGGACACGCGAGAACATGATTGAGAGAATCACCGCTGCATGTCGTGAGATTCCGCCCCAAAAACTTTTCAGTTGTGTTCAATGCGGATAAATAAATGCATCGAAGTGGGTGTCCAAGTTTTTGAGCACTTGTTGAAATGATTATTTAAATCAAGCACCTCGACGGTGAGAGGCGAGGGGACTCACCTGAAACAAGCAGCCCGTTGGTGATTACAAGCACCCCCGATGTTGTAGCAATTTGAAATTTGATCCATTTGAAATTTAAAAGTTATCCCCCCCCCCGCTCTCTATCAGAGGTTGGGGCTGCTCACCCTTATCAATACTAGATACGATTCTTGAAAACACATCACCGAATGGTTGAGCCGCAATAAGCACTCAAAAGTTGGTTTGAAAAAATGCTTTCTAGGCAAAAATTCGCATTGCAGAAACACTAGAGAAACATGTAAATTATTTATTATTTACAAAAGAAATAAAAATATTTGTTCAGAAAGAAAAATTAACCGAGAAATGAAAAAGCAGTCGAAATGTGTTAATTTAGTGCTTTTTTATTTGTATTAATTTTTCTTTCTGAACGAATATATTAATTTTTTTTACAAATAATAAACAATTTATGTGTTTTTGGAGTGTTTGCTTCTATGTTCTTTGCTCTCTTTCGATATATGTGATATTAATATATATATATATGTGCTCTCTCTCTCTCGATAAACTATAAATAGTTGAAAGATGAATAAAAGTTTTTCAAGAAAAGAAATAAAATAATTAAAAATAAAATTTAATAAAGCGTGAGATTACCAGCATTTGAAAACTAGAGATTTTTGTTCCAGAGTTATAGAAAACTTATTTGGAACAGTAAACGAAATGCAGATTTGATTTTTCGGCATTGATAACAAAATTGTAATTCACCCTCAGCTCTACTCCTACCACTGCAAGAGTTCAACAAAACGCATAGTGAAGCTACAGAGTAAAACAGTAAAAGAGCGTGACATGGTGCCAGGTTTACCAGATAGAGGGATTGTGTCCCAAAATGGGGGTTTGTTTCGTTGTGGGAAAAGAATGGTGAACAAAACTGGATGGTAAATGCTTGAAGATTTTTGGGGGAAATTATTCTCATCCGGAGTCGAGATAGAAATATTATTCTTTCAATTATTATGAATTAAAAAGAAACAATAGACATTTTTATACATCAAAAAGGATTTGAAGGCCTAGAGAAAGAAAAACGAAGACAGTATACGGCTTCGAGCAGCCTTGTAGACGATGATTGGCTAATTTGAATTTAATGGAACAGCCAATGGAATCGTCAGGCACAGCTCATGTCGTTTGTCCATATTTGGAAGAATATTTTTTCGTTTATAAGTTGGGGAATTTTGTTTCATTGGAGAGATTATTTGGTGACATTCTTTGGTAGTGGTGGGGAAAGAGCTCGCAACCCCACATGTTGCACTACCTAGGGGTGCACGAGACGTCGGGGAGAGCTCTGGTGGGGCGATTTTTGATTTCAAAATGATTTCGTATACTTTGATTTTGCTTCACTCTATTGAATATTGAATGTTATTAAATGGAAAATATGTATTCCTAATATATTATAAGACTTTTCGATTATCTGGGAGTTGCCCAACCGTGCTATCCAAGCACAAGCCGCCAATGATCAAAGTATTAATATAAGAATGGTACTTCAATATCACGAAATTGTTCATCAGTTACTAACTCTTGAAGTTTCTTGCATTTAATTCCCGGAAATTCATTGCAAATAATTGCTTTTGCCACTGTGAAGTTTGGTTTGGTAAACGTTCAATAATTATTAATTACTTGACAATATGCCTCCAAGTAGTGTATAGGGGGGGTAATTGATAGGATTTTGTTACAATACAGAATTAGAATTAGAAATTAGAATGTGATGATGTTCCAAGAATAATTTGTGACTTGAAATTGATCTATTCTGTTGAATGCCTAGTCTGCCTCTGTCCACAAGTCCTTTTGGTAAAAAGAAAATCGAAAGTGACAGAATTAATGCATTTCACTATAATTCATAAAATTAATGACAAGGGTTCCGTGCTTGTCTCCTTCAGCGTTCTTCCACTTTCCCTCTCTTCCTCAGATCCCTTCCTCTTGGTTTTCTCCTGCTTCAAGTTTCGCCTTGTAAAAGAACACTTGACCTTTGGGCAGATGAGCAAGTCGCAGGAACCAAGGCGCGAGAAACATGTCAAATAAATTAAAATGTTCTTTCAACTAACAAGAAAATTAATTGAACATATTACAAAAACATTTTGAATTGTCTCGCTTGTTTTTTTTTAAATTTGTTTCATTAAATATAAAAGGATATTGTAATATGTTTAACCCAGCCTAAATTATTATTATTATTATTATTATTATTATTATTATTATTATTATTATTATTATTATTATTATTATTATTATTATTATTATTATTGTTATTACTGTTATTATTGTTATTATTGTTATTATTATTATTTTTATCATCATCATCTTCGGATTTATATACACATTAAATCGTTTGGTTCTCAAGAGGTACGTCCAAGAAAAGTAACATCCCCTTCATAAAAAGTAGTTATTAATACAATAGTCCTCGACTCTGAATTAATTAATGAATTTATTAAAATTATACTAAATTAAAAAAGCCAGGCTAGATACTTTTCAAATATCACAGTCTCATCCACAGCTAAATGTTAAATTTTTTAATGTATTGAAAGTTTTTTTTTATTTTACTTAGTAGGTAAATTTTATATACCCAAAGTTCTTGGCTTTATAAATGTTTTTACCCAAATATACTCGCTAGGCCGACATTGTGCTGACAAGCCTCCATTATTTGCATTCTACTTTGTCTTAATAATGTGTTCAAAATAGATTAAAAATGTGTAACTAAAATTTATAATATTGGTTTATGAAAAAAATGACAATATCTCCACTTGCATCAAGTTTTTGCTCGCACATGATTCTGTAAACGTAGCCCAGGTGCTCCTATTGCCTGCTCCCACATACAAAACCTCCTGCGCGCTTGATGGAGTCTTTCATGTGAGGGCAAGCAAGGGGTCCCTTATGGGGAAAGTTGTATTCCAAAAACTCCAGCACCAAGGAATTGCTTCGTTGCTTGACAGATGGAAAAACGCTCTACTACGTGTGGAGAGTGCGGCCAACTCCAGGTAAACCTCTTAGCTCTGGTGCGCTCTGATGTTCCATAAATTATGTTGCATGAACTGAAATCCGTATTAGTCTGAAATGATATATCATTCATTCAAACAATAGTTTGCTGACTGCATAACATTCAAATAGTAGTTTGCTATACTAGTGTGTAGCATTATCTTTCAGACATACTAGTGCTCTGTCCTGCAATGGTGAGCAGTGACGAATGACACTTGCAATTTTTGTAAATATGTTTAAGCACTGTGTTAAAGATTTTGTTCTCTGAAAATTTAATAGTCTTTAAATTAATTCATCAGTAATTCATCTTTTTTCTTATATAATTGTATACTGTGTTTTATGAGATTTCAGAGTGCATTACAAAGATATTTTTGTACTGCAAAAGTTTCATGAACTATTGGAAATAATCCAGCATTATATTATTTACACAGGGTCTCTAAATTGTTTTGTTTAAAGTTACCAATAGGTCAAGTTAATAGAGAACTAGATTCATAGGCCATCCTTAACAGTGCAAAACTTCGCAAAGCCATTTCAAAAGGTTTTGATAAGTTAGGTTTGTAATAAGAACATTTCTCAAATAATGTTAGGCTCACAATTTTTGCAGCTCACCATTGTTTACTTCTGTTGGCTTGTTGTCGACTTTAGAATTTCCTTTTACCACTTTCAAACACGTTTGTTGTAGCTGAAATTTAGAAGAAAAACATACATTTCGTGATATTCTCACGAAGTAAAAGAGCTATAATTTGTGAATACTAAATTGATAAACACCAATAATATAAGAATCATTTTTACTGAAAACAATTATATTTTTCTTGTAAGTAATTTATGGAATATCCTCTTTAGATAATGCAGATAGTAGATGATATGTATTTGTAATTTTAGTACTTTTTGTGTGAGTGAACTGTGTCTTTTTATTTTGTGCAGACACCATGAAGCTCCAATTACAAGTGGAAAACTTGCTCAATACACTCTTGCTCTGAATGCTGTTTGCAAGGATCCCAAGAAGTTTTATGGACATGATTTGATTAGTAAGTTTTTAAATGTAATATTGACAGTATATCAAGGCACCAATGTCAAAAGATAAATAAATTAGTTTTTACTACTATTTTGTAATGTTACATTACTTGTTTATTTAGAAATTAGCATTGACAAATATAAGAGTGTATTTAATTACAGATGATACAAAACAAAGCAAAACCAATACAAAAAAATTATCAACAAAATAATATATTTTATGAATGTATTAATACAGTGTTTACAAATAGAGCTAGTACCATTTCACAATCTTGCGTATTGACTATCACATAAGCGGGTCTACTAATGTCCATGTACAATCATCTACCAAAAATATTCCATGGAAGAGTTGCAACATCCATTTAGGTGCATTATTTTTTCCCCCTTTAATGTACTTTTGACTGTTTATAATAGCCTTTTCTGTCAATTGACATGATTATTGTGAACACAAGTTTTCTATAGAATTGTTTGTATTATTATGGAATAATCTTTAGGGGAGCCATCGCTTGGTTGCACTGGGCTACAGATAGGTTTTTTTTGTTGAATCTGTGTGTAAATCTTAATGGAAAAAATTAAAGAATATACAGGTAGCCTGTAACAACTTTAATTCTATAGTTGTCGAGTGTATTTTGATGTCTACCACTTTCAGGGCCCAATTATTTCGTTACACATTTCCGACTTGGCGACGAGGCTACTGGCTTTTGCCTCCGCAACTCTTCAAACAACCTAAGCCTGGCCAAATTTTGGAGTCGAAATATGTCTGCAAAATGGCAAGACAGAACCCTGATATTTCGTTAAATGAAATGTACTAATATTTATATAAGGAAGGACTAAATACTACAGTACCGGCAGCGTATAAGCAACTCTGAGAGTTCAATGTCTTACTACGCACATGGCACCACATACATCATAGGTGAATGAAATATCAAAACATTAACACTTACTGACAGGCACTGACACGTATTGATATCATGTTCATAACTTTCGCCAAAGCCGAACCTTATTGACTCCGTGACTTTGTGCGAGTCAGATGAGCAGCAACGCTGAACCCTGACTGTAAGAAAGTAAACAAATCCTCGCAAGCTGATTGCTTCAGAGCAGGTCACATGACGTACCACAGCACATGGCGAGAGAACTGTCAGAGTCGCTTATACGCTGCCGGTACTGTTATTAGTAATATTTTACCAATATGTATATTCTTTGTAAGCGGAAGGACCCATGCATCGCCATTTTAAATTATTTTTATTATTATTATTATTATTATTATTATTATTATTATTATTATTGTTATTATTATTATTATTTTCTCAGATATGCTGCAGCATCATGAAGCAGATTTAGATTATGAATTCGCATTTTCATCGTTAGCCGTGTGCAGCTCTGGTACACATGTTCGCAAACGACAGATTCGACGTCTCTTAGACATTGCTGACCGTGTTAATGATCACAATGTCGGTAAGTAACAATAAGTTTGCTAATTTATCTTATATTATGTTGTAAATATTAAGAATAATTAAATGTTTCCCTTTGATGGAAAAACGTTGTTCTTTGTTTGCATAAAATACACAGAGCAATTTCTCGGAAAATTTAGAGTTGGTCAAATGTTTAGAAATACAAGAGATTTCACTATTAATGTTAGTACAATACGTAATGTTAATCTGTTTTGATAGCAGAGAGAGGAGGAATGTTAATATTTGATTCAATTGCCAAAGCAAAGCGTAATGTAGAAACTAATGCATCTCCTATAGTTGATGAACATAATTATGTTAGTATTATAATACTAGTGCAATATAGTGGTTAATCAATTATAATAACAAAAATGAACTAACAAAAGAGTGTGATTGATTATTGTTAAAGTTGATTGTTCCCTGTATGAACTCTCTTCTTCTTTGTCAACTTAACCAATACTGTAAAATTACTTAAATTTAATTATCCTTGTGTGATATAAAACCTTAGATGAGTTGCATATACCACTTCTTATTAAGTTTCCCAACTGATTCCAGAAGTTCATCAGGGAAGGGCTCTAGAACTGTTGCAGGTAAAAATCTCCAGTACCTAATGTCAAGATTAGCGACGAAATAATTTCGTACGTCTATTCACTGTGTACCGTTTTCAACTTATAATGTTGTTTCTTCTTATTGGACTATGTAATGTTTCTTCATTTATCTCCAGGGATGCGCACCTTCATGTTTCAAAGAAAGAACACATTCTGCCACTGTTTCTACAAATGCTCAATTGTTCTAATTGAAATTTTACTCCTTTTCTTCTACTTTTCTATAACAATGTCACATGCTACCTCAAGAGTTGGGATCAAGACGACTAAATTTCCAGATATAGTTTTGGCAAACAAAAACATGAAAATTTATTTCCATTTAATCATTATTTAATGTACCTATTCTAATTCTCTTAAATTCTTAAATCAGTCCGGGTACTTTTACCAATTAACATTGAAAAACATTCATTTAAACAATAAAAACATAAAATAAACTACCCTTGTAGACGTAAAAAATATGAACATTTTAAAAATACAGTTTCTCTTGAATTACTGTATCATATACTTAAATAGAGTAATAAGAATGTAATGTCAAACTGCGGAAATTGTTTTCGAGAATCGAGATTTTAGCAGAAATAAGTTTTGGGATCACCTGATACAGATTTTTTTACAAACCGTCCGTCTGTGAACTTCTCTAACGCTTGAACTATTAGTAGAAACATGGTCAATTTAAACATCCTCCGATACTTCTGTATTGTCTCAAGGCTCAGAGAATCTGAAAGGATTTTGTTTTGAATTTGGGATTGCTTTACATGATGAGTAATATCCGAAATTCAAATACATTCCCTTTCGGACTCCAGCCAGATCTTTCGCCTTCCTACTTGCACTTCCGTTTGATTGGTATACAGTTTTGGGGAAAATCGTTGGAAAACGGGTGTGTAGAAGCGTACGTGCATCATATATAGCATAAATCCGCGAGAAGATCGCTAAGGTCGTTTAAAACCTGTTCTTTTTGTATCCGGTCTCGGCTGACAATCCGACCGCTCCTATCTCCGGAACTTCCATTTCCCCACTGCACAAGAAGCAGCACTCCCTTGTGGTCGCTAATCCCCGACACGACGCTGTGGCCGAGCGCGAGCTCCTGCGGCCGCACCAGGAACACGTCGAGGACCGCGTCGCCCCGCGTGGGCGCGTCCACCACCTGCGTGAGGCCGTTGGCCCACACGAGCTGGTTGACCAGCGCCTGCACGGCGCTGCGCGACTGCGCGTTGCCCTCCCACGACACCTCCGGCAGGTTCAGGTCCCCTCCCACGACGACCCTCCCGCCGCGTTGGGTCAACTCCACCAGCTTCTGCACGCAGGCGAAATTCTCTTTCGGAGAGCGGTACGCAGCGATCACACTTATGCTGTTGCCGGCGGTTTTAGCTCTTAATTTTACGCTTAGGATTTCGAAATTTCGATCCGCAGAAACCTCTGAAACACGCAAGTTCTTATGTATGCAAATAAAGATCCCTCCCCCTGTCCCGTAATTGCGATCGCGTCTGTGAGTGACAAAATCTGAGTGAAAAATGGTCGAGGTATGAACGTCTTCCGTTAACCACGATTCTGTTCCTATTATAACATCCGGCCTGTGAGCTTCGATTAATTTGTCTAAATCTTCGACTTTTGTTTTGATACTTCTACAGTTCACCTGCAATAGTCTGAGAGTACCCCTACCTGAGCATGTAAATTTTTCCACTCGACCGTCAATCTTTGCTTTTGCCGTGGCCCCGTACCACAGGTTTTCTGCCGAACTGCTCCGTCCCGCGTTCTGTCCCCGAGCCACCGACTTCCCTCGCGACATCTTCTGCACCGGCATTGCCATCTCGTCCCACTCGAACAACCTGTTCCCCGCCACCGTCTGTACATGTTCCTCCATCTGGGCCCGAACCGCTTTTTTTCCTCGCGACACGTTCTGCACCGGCATTGCCATCTCGTCCCAAGCGAACAACATGTTCCCCGTCACCGTCTGTACCTGTTCCTCCATCTGGGCCCGAACTGCTTTTTTTCCTCGCGACACGTTCTGCACAGGCATTGCCATCTCGTCCCACGCGAACAACTTATTCCCCACTAACGTCTGTACCTGTTCCTCCATCTGGGCCCGAACGACTTTTTTTCCTCGCGACACGTTCTGCACAGGCATTGCCATCTCGTCCCACGCGAACAACCTGTTCCCCGCCACCGTCTGTACCTGTTCCTCCATCTGGGCCCGAGCGGCTTTTTTTCCTCGCGACACGTTCTGCACAGGCATTGCAGTCTCTTCCCACCCCTCCGACCCATCCCACTCCTCAGTCCCCAACCACGACGCCGTCCCCATCCACGACGCCGTCCCCATCCACGCCAGCGAATCGTCCCACGCCTGCGTCTGGATGTTGGCTGCCTGCCGCACCTTCTTCCCCCGCGCAGCAGTCACGTTCCAAGTCGCCATCTGCACTCGCAACGTTGTCGCGTCCTACGTCTGTGACTGTTCGATCTGCCGGCCCTACTCGCACTTCCGTCTACTCCCGCGTCGACCGCGACACCTGCGTGGCTACTGACTACTTCAATGCTCCTTGCACCCACGTCGCTGCTCTCTTCTATTGCGGCGCCCTTTGCACCCACGTCGCTGCTCTCTTCTATTGCGGCGCCCTCTGCACCCACGTCGCTGCTCTCTTCTATTGCGGCGCCCTCTGCATCCACGTCGTTGCTCTCTTCTCCCGCGTCGCCCTCTGCACCCGCGTCACTACTCTCTGCACCGCTTGTGTCTGCTCTCTGCTACCGCGTGTCCATCGTCTGCATCCGCGTCGCTGTTGTCTGATCCCGCGTCGCTGGCGTAAGTTTCTTTATAAGAAGTAAAAGAAGTACATTATTTTTTCCTGCTGAATCATCTCTATCTTCCATCAGCCTTTCTAGAGGTCAAATAAAGGTTTAGCTTATTAGGCATTTTACCTCCCTTCTGCA
Organism: Gryllus longicercus; assembly: GCA_038098605.1. Taxonomy (NCBI): domain Eukaryota; kingdom Metazoa; phylum Arthropoda; class Insecta; order Orthoptera; family Gryllidae; genus Gryllus; species Gryllus longicercus. The sequence goes on along the minus strand of JAZDUA010000188.1, from coordinate 796,521 downwards.
TTAAACATATATTTTACGTAATTACCTATAATTTGTACAAGTCCTTGCTTATTACCCTGATGCTTCACGCTACCCTCATGTATTCAAATATCAGTGGCAGAAAAACTGTGATTCTAACTTCCAATATTACTAATTCTAACATCTTTTGAATTTAGATTTTTACTTCTCTCACCCTTAATTCGTAAGAAGAGAAAAGATTGTGAACTTGCGCCTGAAAACGGCGAATTTTTTACAGAAAATTCCTTATTGTCGGCCCTTGTAACGAATAAGTGGATAAATCATGTTACTACATGTCGTAAATTACTTCCTCTAACACGTTATGTAGTCAGAATCCACGTTTTCTGACTCCTTGAAATAGATTGATATCGAGTGATGGTAAAACATATATTCCCCTGTCCGTGTTCAAATCAAGCGCATAAACCGTTCAGACTATTTTCTCCGAAATGAATATTTCCCTATCGATTTAAATGAACTCTAGGCTCTTCAGTCTGAAACGGATATTTTGATTTTGGGGTACTTTACATGAAATCTCAAACATTTTCAAAATTTTGAGTTCTTAATAAACCTCAGTCTCCAAAATTTTGAGTTCTCAAAAAACCTGTGTTCTCAATAAAGTCTACACGACAAGACGCCAAAAAATTCGAACTTTTGCAAATTATCGAAAATTTAGAGTTAACAGTGACAATTGAAGGTATGCCACTTTATTCTTACCAGAGTATATTCTTACCAGAAATTTGAAGAAAAAATGTAGAGCCGTTTCTGAGAAAATTTTGAAACTATTCTAGGGGCGTCACGTAAAGTATCACCCAGAATTGAAATATCGGCACCAAATTTCATTCTTATTCAAGGGCCACAACATTTGCCAATTCGATACAAGAATATCAATTTGGGAGAAAATCGGCTGAATGATTTACCCGCTAACGTTGTTCACAGACGGACGGACGTTTTGCCGTTAATCGATTTTTCGGCATCAAGGACCCACAAAACGAGTATTCTGGCTACACCGTGTGAGAGAGAGAGTAATTTACTACAAATTATATGATTTATCCACTTTTCTGAATCAAAGCCCCATAATTCGCGTTTTTCTGCCGACAAATCGCCTTTTTTTTACTCAGCGTAACTACTACAAATATTACACCGTATATACGTGCGTATACGTGAAAATAAAATTGTCTTTCGTTACTCCCAGTCATTATAACAATAAAATTAAAATACTAATATAAATATTAAATCATTATAAATAAAAGGTTCGAAGATACAAAATAAAGCAAACAATTTCTACTGTTTTAACCGAGCTTCATTTCCATTAAAATACGATGTATTAAAAAAAATTTTAATTTGTCAATTTTCAATTTTTTTAAGTATTGAATAAAATTTCAATATTTTAGTCAGCAATGGTATATTTTAACTACAGTAACTAACTACAGTTTACTACTACTACTAACCACAGTTCTGTATCCAAAATAGCAAAATCCAACATTGTTGAAAAAAATCACAGAAAAAATTTGTAGCAAAAAATCTTCCGACTTTACCTCGTAAGTGAAAGTGAACAGCGTCGCCAAGCAGGTCTCCTTGCGTTTACCGCCCGGCCCAGGCTAAATGCTCCAGTGCGCTCTGCAACAACACGACAGGAATCACATGAGCGCCAAATACTCTCTGGCCGACAGACACAATCGACCAATCCCTTCAAAATACAACACATCGAATAGACATTGAGCAATGCGTGGCCTACAGACTCTCACCCACACGGAGGAATGTCTTATTTTACTTGGCGAGACTCGGGCCACCGGGCTCGCTCTTCCGTCTGACCACACAAGTTCCGCTGCGGCCCTTTCATTACCCAAAGAAGAAAGAAGATATCACTCAGGTTACGAAACAGGCTATTTGAATTTAGCTCAGAGGCTTGTTGTAGGCTTGGTCTTATATGTGCAGTAAATCTACAACATGGGACGGTCGGCTTTACTTCCCCTCCGAAGGAAGGCGTACGAAGGATTTTTCGCCGGTTTTGGTTGGGATTGAACCCGCAAACTTGGGCCCGATACGCTAACCGTTCCACCCGCGAAGAGTTGGTTGGGGACGCGGTAGCCTTGCGAGGGTGGTGTGCGCAGATACGCTGTCGATGGTGCTGCTGGCGCTCAAGTGCATCGTGCGCGAGCACCGCAACCGGAACCTCGACCAGTACATCCGGCGGCCGGCGGCGGGGCTGGCGCAGCAGCAGCAGCCCGACGGCAGCTTCGTGGGCTCGCTGCACAGCACCGCGCTCGCCATGCAGGTACCACAGACACAGACACGGGCAGTGGCATGGTGATTCCTTACTCGCAGGCCCGCAGGAGAATGTGGGTATTACTTGCGCAACTTTTCTTGGCCGATGGATGGAAGAAATGCGGGTAAAGTGGGGGTATTATTGACGAAATCGGCCACTAGATTGTATGAAATGATGCTAATCTATGGAGAATTAATCATGTGTTCGCAACCTTCTCAATAATATGCTTTCTAACTTTGTCAGAAGTTCGAGGAGAAGAAGTTTCTCTCAGGAGAAACGACCGAAGCAAGCAATGATCTGTCACAGGAGATATCCTGTGATAGATCATCGCTTGCTTCGGTCGTTTCTTTACATTTTTTTGGAGAAAATTACGGACAGAAGTCCTCGTCTTCAACAGAAAAGAGTTTTTTGCGCTAGGGACGATGTGTTTGGAATGTCATCAGAGCTCGTTGCGAGTTTTTGCCTCCAAACTATTTATTGTGCCAAATAATCGGTCAAGAAAAGTTGCAAGATTAATATAGTAAGTAGCTATACCTGTACGAAAAATTCAGAGTGCGTAAAATACCCATTGGGGTCTTGGGGTGAGAGAAATATTCCATAAATGTCAAGTTCCAGAAATAAACGAACATGCTCACTATTGTGACTATGTTGCAAGATAAGCTCAACACAATTACGATTTTACTTGTTTACAGCGACATGACCTACTATGCCAAATTCCAAAATTTGTAAAAAGGGTTTATATGAAAAATGCGAAGGACAGCACTGTTGTTGCACTGCAAAAATAAACTCTCCTGAAATTATATAAGAATAAGTTAACAATTTAATGTTATAACATGACAATTTGAAAAGTTACGTTTTGTATTTTTCACTTCATATACATGTACGGTTAGTAATGGAGGGGGAGGGGCACGCCACAAGGGTCAACACCCACTCGGACTCAACACCACTTGCACGCGGTAGACACGCACATCAAGTCCTCGATTAGATGAAGTTTGTTAAGCCCCCAAGGCTGCGTGTGTTGAGGGGAGTGCGCGCGTGCGCAGGCGCTGGAGGCGGGCGAGGAGAGCGAGAACGAGTCGCTGGGCGGCAACTGGAACCGCTCGGCGGCGGCGGCGTTCCTGCGCTCGCGCCAGGGCGCGGACGGCGCCTTCGTGGACGTGCCCACCACGGCCGAGGTGGCGCTGGCGCTGGGGCCGCACTCGCTGGGCCAAGTGCGCGACGCCGCCGGCTGCCCCGCCCCGCCCGCAGGTCAGTCCCCGCCACCCCACGCCCTAGCCCACCATGGCCCTTCCCTCCACACCTAGCCCCGCTCGCAGGTCAGTCACACGCCCCTCCCCCCCCCTCCCCCCTCCCCGCCACCCCATTCCCTAGCCCACCACGCCCCTTCTCTCTTCGCCCCGCCCGCAGGTCAGTCACTCGCCCCTCCCCTCCCCTCCACCCCATTCCCTAGCCTACCACGCCCCTTCTCTCTTCGTCCCGCTCGCAGGTCAGTAACTCGCCCCTTCCCTCCCCGCCACCCCACGCCGTAGCCCACCATGTCCCTTCCCTCCACGCCTAGCCCTTCCCGCAGGTCAGTCACACGCCCCTCATCTCCCCTCCCCCCTCCCCGCCACCCCATTCCCTAGCCCACCACGCCCCTTTTCTTTTCGCCCCGCTCGCAGGTCAGTCACTCGCCCCTTCCCTCCCCAGGTCACGTTACACGCTCCTCCCCTCTCCCTCCCCGCCACGCCCTAGCCCACCACGCCCCTTCCCTCTTCGCCCCGCTCGCAGGTCACCCTTCCCCTCACCCCCTCCCCTCCTTTCCACGCCCTAGCCCAGCACGCCCCTTACCTCAACGCCCCACCCACCCGCAGGTCAGCAACGCCGCAGCCCACCCTACCATGCCTCTGCCCTCCTCCCCCCACCCATCGATCGCAAGTTAGCCACACGTCCCGCCACGCTCACGTCCCACTCAGCCCCGCCTCGCCCGCTGGTCAGCAGCACATCTCAAGCCACCCCGCCATTCCTACGCCCCTCCCCGACTCGTCCCGCACTGCCACACCCGCATGTCAGCAACACAATTCTGCAAGCTCCGCCTTTCCACGCCACACCCTCCCCGCCCTGCCAGCATATCAGCAACACGCCCCGCCACGCCCACGCCCCACTCCGCTGCCCCCCTCCTCGCCCCGCCGGCAGGTCAGCAGCCCCCGGTCCCTACCCGCTCCACTCCATACCTTCCCCTCCCCCGCCCACAGGTCAGCTCCACGTCCCAGCCCGCCACACCTCCCCCCGTTCCGCCCTGTCCGCAGGTTAGCTTGGAGCCCCTAGGCCACTCCCCACTCCGACACCCTTCGGCTCCACGCCACCCCGACGCACCGCACCCCGCGCCGCGCACAGGCCGCCTCCACGCCCCGTTCCACTCACCCCACCCCGCTCCTCCCGCTCCGCTTCCCCAAGCCTCAACTGCCACGCCCACCACTGCCTTTGGCTCACGGCTCATCTCGCGCGTGTTTCAGTCAAGTTTCTGCCGCCCGTCATCCCCCCAGCCCTGGCTCCGAAGGCCGCTCATCACCATCATCACCACAAGCACGTCTCGACTGGCAGTGCCAAGAGTAACGGCAGCACGCCTTCCGCTGGCACCAACAGCAGCGACAGTGGCACCACTGCTCCTAGCAACAGCAGCGAGACGTATAAAGGCGCTGCGGATGGCACCACTGGATTCACCACTACCACCACCACCTCCACATCCTCCTCTGCTACCACTTCCAGCACAACTACTACCTCGTCATCTACTACTAGCACTGCTACAACAACGTCTGCGAATGCAAACAATGCCTCCGTGAGCCCGGCTTCGATCTTCGGCAGCAACATCAACCTCACCACGCTGGAGAGCCTTGCAGGGATGGGCAAGCAGCCCGACCTTGTGAAAGTGACCTACAGCATCTGGGTGCACAGCAACATATCGGAGAGTTACAATCTGACGGTGCAAGCAGAACGCAACACAACGTTTTACAACGTCATGTTACTAGCTGCACAAGATGATTCTCATTATCAGTAAGTAATCCTTTCTGTATTTTATTACTTATAGTTTTATTCTATCTCGACAGTTCAACTAATATTACTGGAGGAGCGTGATGAAAAGACAGGGAGAACTAGGCCGGCGCATCGATTTTTGCTCCTTCTGGGCAGCACAAGTTGTCAACCTAGTGAACGCAACACGGGCACTTCGAAAATCGAGACCAGACGCTGGCTGCCATTTGTCTGGAGAGCGGGTAGTGTTGAGAAACATTTTGAAAGTGGCATTAAATGACAATTTTCAACGATGACCAATCAAAAATATCACGATGAAAGTGTAATTGAAATAAGATGCGATATTTTAAAAAATGCTTCATATCTGTTTCAATGTCTGGTAAGTTCGTTCGTGTCTTGTAGCTCATCCATGTCTTTCCATCATGCGGAGAAGTAGACCGATGAATGGCGATGCACAATTGTTATGGTTGTTACGGATGTTGCCAAACATTCACAGGCTTTACACGTTAACAGTAATATTGCAGTCGCTATGTGTCTGCAACATATTGTTGTATTATTATACAGAAAGAAAATCTCAAATATTTTGTGATGACTGAAATTCTTCTTTCTTTAAGTGCTTTTTAGAAATTCGGAACAATATATTGTATTTAAACACAATATTTGTATTTAAAGTGAGTGAGGTTAAAAGTTTCCAATGACTGCTTGAAATATATGAACCTGCAAAGTTTCATCTGCCTCTAAAATCCATTTTTACTTTCTTGCCATACTTTGTAACAAGAGAAAGTATTGCAATCGTACGCCGAAAACTCTGAATTTTCGACAGAAAAACTCTTGTAGCGGAGCCCTGCTAACGATAACGTGGATAAATCCAAGACTTGCACCATTCTCTTAAGCGTCCTTTACGTTATCCGAGGACAAAGTTTAATCAGAAACTTTAGGACCATTTTTGAGAAAATTTTGAAAATGTAAAGTACCCTAAAAATATCAATTCATTTTTCGTTATTGAGAATCCACTAAAAGTCGATTCTGACTGCACGTGTTTGAGGAAATAATTTATACGTAGGAACAAGATTTATCCAACGACAACGCGAGTTTTTCTGTAAAAAAAATCGCAATTTCCGCCGCAGAAAAACCATACCTTTTCTTTACTGCGCATAAAAGGCGAAAAAGTAAAAATTGACCATTATAACTTTTTAGAAATTTTCAAAAATGCCCTTGTAGCTTCTTGTAGAGGAATCTTAGAATTAAAATATTCGTTTGGAACTCGCAGAGTCTCGAGTTCGGTCAGATCGCTCGAGGTATATCCATTTTTGAGTAAATCCTGCGTACGGTTTAAGTGGTAGTGTTGTTGACAGATGTTTTGAGGAAAAACTCTTTATTGGTATCAAGGGCTCTGAAAATGCGGATTCTGACACTTCGCATAATAGTAATGTGCTAAGTATAGGAGCAGAAAAAAATCAACCTTTTCAGAAGCACAAACCCACAAAACGTTGTTTCTGTTGAATTCCTAAGATTGTTATTTTCTTGTAGCATTATATAAATTTCTATTACTATGTAATTGTAGTGTACTAGAAAGGAAAAATGTATTATTTCAAAATAATATTTAGTGGAGTGATCCAAACTTCTAAAAATGTCACCCTTCCCAAAATAGTTATTTCTGCCACAGAGTTCTAAATTACTTAGAATAAATGTATTTTTATACACTCTGAATTGCAGAAATATTACTTTAAGAAGATTGTAAAAAAAGAAAGCATAGTCCTATATGGAAATTTTCATTTAAAAATTTGAAGCCGATTTTTAAAAAATGGTGTTCAAACGTTACTGTAAATGCGTTTGAACCTCTTTTTCACAGAAAGTTTTCGAAAGACTTTATCAGAAGTTACCTGAAGCACTTGCACTCACAAATGCAACAATGTAGACAAATCGCCGGAAATGTGCATATTGAGGTATTTCAAAGGAAATACATTTGCGGAATATTTTTTTTAATTAAATACGTAAAATGGGTTTTATGTCTAGTGCAATTAACACTATCCGTACGAAACGTTTGAAGAAAAAATTTGGAGCTGTTTTCGAGAAAATGGCATGTGAGTGTTTCTGACAATAGGGAAATTTGAGTTCATTTTCACAGAAGAGTGTTTAGTTTCCTAGAAACTATAGAATAGATCATTTGAAGCACATGTACTCAGAAACGCAATAATGTATACAAATCGCCGGTAATGCAAATATTAACGACGTGAAAGACTAATCCAAAAATTACAAAAAAGGATTTTTTAAGAAAAAAAATAATAGAGACATGGTGTTTATGTCATCTTATACAGTATATTTAGCCCTATCCCTACGAAGAGTTCAAAGAAGTTTTGGGGAGATAGAGGGGGTAGAGGGCGCGGGGATAGAGCGGGCCGGAGGCGAGGTCGTGACCGAATGGGGGGTGCGGAGGCGGGGAAGAAGACGGGGCGTAGAACGTACGCGGGCAGGGTTGAGGGCGGGGACGTAGAGGAGGGGCGGAGTGGATGTTACTGCGGTGGCGGGGATGCAGGGGTGGCCAAGATGGTGCTGGGTCGAGGGTGACGGTGGGGGCGGGGACGGAAGCAATGGCGCGGCAAGGGACGGACTCAAGTTGCAGGCCGAGGCGGAGACGTAGCCGAAGGCGAAGGAGGGGTGGATACGAGGGTGGAGGTAGGGCGGAAGTGAGGTAGAAGGCGAAGGCATATAGGCACAGATGGAGTCTCACTCGGCTCGAGATTGAGCCGGTGCGAGGGTTACATCGAGGGCGGAGGCGTCGTCGGGGGCGTAGTGGAGTGTGCAGATGTGGAAGGGTGGATGAGGTAGAGGAAGAAAATATACCATATTTACTCCTCTGCGTGAAATTGGAACATTAATTTCAGTGTTTCTCAAAATAACCGTATAAGAGTCTAGTGGGACATCAATGTACCAGGCCCTAACTTGTGAATGAAGAAAGAAATAACAAATACAAAACAATTTCATCGTCTAAGCTACAATATGAAATAAAACAATTTTGCAATAACAATTAATTCCGACTTTAAAGGTTTAATATTATAACGGTACAGTGAATGTACTAGTACACACACTGTTTCTCGTCTTAATGATGTAGAAAAGAGACAAATTTTGGACAATAGTCGATCTACTTATGTATTGAGTACGGTTGTACGTCGTGCTGGCGAGAAAAATGCAAGAAAATTCAATCCTTCATGGTGTGATACACACAAATAGCAATAGATAGTGAAGTTAAAGCTTTGTTGTTGGTCATGTCTTTTATTGTCGTTTAAGGAAAGTACTTGGAATAGAGATAGATATTTTGACACGAAAAATGTATCAAAACCTACACAAAAACATAAAATGTCAAATAATTTCGTATAGATTCTGTATTGCGTTATGGAAATTTGTCTTTCCGTAATTTTTTTTACTCTTTCTTCTGTGTTAAAAAATTCTGAATGTCAATCTACATTTTGTTTGCCCTTTGTATGACTGATCACAATCTAAATCATTTATTTTGTAAACTACATTTTGTTGGTTTAATTTGTGAACTTCATATTTCAAGTTATTAATGATATATCTTCAGTTTACAATTTAATTATATATTATACCTACATTATATTTATTTTTAAATACTGTTATTTGTTTATCTGTGACATGTTTATCAGACTTAACCAGTTGATCTCGTTATTGGAAGAAATAATGGTTGTTTCATGTTTTCCCTCATGTGATAACAATGTAGACATTACATGTCATGAATTTCAGGGAATATTTGTTATTTAACAATAAGTTAAAAACTTTTTCTATATTTTTGGAATAAGAAACAGGTCTGAGAGATTAATCATTCTGTCTACTAAGCCGTATTCTAAGCTTTGTTTTTCATTTGGATAGAATGTTTTGAAATATAATTCAAATTCAGTAAAATACCAGTATGAACAGGTTTGTGATACCAGTGAGTAACAATACGATTCATATGAATTGAAAATATCTGTTTCAAAAACCTGTGGTATTACATCCTCATTGACAATCAAGACAGCATCATAAACACATCTACCATAAAATTTTACATCAAGACCCTGTAGGACATAACACTAAAGATTCCTCATCCCCAGTTCTCAACAGACACTATGAGACACTCTCCTATTGGTGCGCTGTCTATTTCATGATGCATTTCACTATTAACTATAAAATATTTATTTTCCAAAATAAATGTTGTTACATTTAAAATTTCTTAGTTAAAACATGTCCTAACGCAAACCTTTTTTCAATGATTTATAAATAAGACTAAGTGGAATAGATAGAAACATAATAGTAACATCAAGGGATATTATCCTTACTCAAGACTATGTTTACTTAATTTCCTTTTGAAATTATACTATTTGTACCACGTATTTGTAATCATTGTTGAAATTTCTTAAGTTTGGAGTTCAATAGTTTACTAAGGCAATACATTGGAGTATTTATAATTGTCACCACCATTGACAATTACATGTATCTGAATGGGCAATACAACAGGCCTAAGAACATGTTCTAAGAATTGTCTGGTAGCTTAGGGGTTAGAGGGATTGAGTGATAATCAGGAGGCCTGGTTCAAATCTCGATTAGGGTGGCAATTCTTTAGACAAATTTATTTATTGGAGTATTTATAGATGATATGACTGGTCTTATTGGAAATCCCTCTTTATGTACTTTTAACCAGTTGTTAATATTATCAATCAATGGAATGTTTAAAAAATGAACTGATTGTTACTGATAAAATCGCAACAATTTAAGAAAAATCTCCATGAAAATTGGATTAGTTTTTGAAAGTAGAAAATATTGACTGCATATTTTATGAAATTTTCCATTTGGCTAAACTAATGTGCATATCCGGAGTGGCAGGCTATTGCGTAGAGCCGATATTCGCCCAGTGTTCTACGCCCACAACATGATCGGGAAGAGCCTGGTCCAGGTGAAAGACCGCCTTGATCCACGACAGAACGCCAGGGTGTACGAAATACCGTGTAGTTGGGGTTAGTTTACATCGGTCAAACGGGTCGCTCTGTAGATAAACGCATGAGTGAACACATGCGCAACGACCGGCTGAAGAACACTCACAAATCAGCCTTAGCACAACATGCCGCCGAAATAGGTCTCCTTATTGAATTTAGCAAGACCCGCACGATTAGTTCCGAGGACCCCTAGTGGCCACACGTAATTAAAGAGGCCCTAGAAATATCAAGGAGGCCCATTAACTTAAACCGAGACGATGGCCTCCGCCTCAGCACCACCTGGAAACGGGCCTTCACGGCCCGCCCATCCGGTGCCCGCCCTAGGGGACACACCTCTGCGGTCGACCTATGACGGGCCCCCATCGCGGCCGCTGATTGGCTGTTGGTCCTTTGCCTCTCAGGCGGCTCTCTTGTGAGAATTTCCCACAATACGCTGGCCGAAACGTTAGCCACCATGTCAGTGACGCGGCTCGTCCCGAATAGCCTAGACAACACGGACATATCGGATAATCAATAACATTGAGAGATGGGTCGATCGAAAGTATGGGGAGGTAAATTATTACGTATCCCCGGCTTTTACGGGACACGGTGGCTTTGGTAAATACCTATACGATTACAAGATTAAAGAAAGTCGGACATGTAGCTCATATCGAGAAGATATTGATGATGCAGAACATTGTGTTTCAGTGCAAGGCATGGGATGCGGAAAGGGAGATTTGTAACATTAAGCTTCAACAAGGATAACTCCAGGAAACATGGTGGACATAATGTTGAGTTCGGAGCAGAAGAGGACTGTAGTTGAGAACTACTTAGTTAATATCATGAAGGAAAAGGAGCGGAGGAATTAAAGCACCAGCTTCCAGTCAGTCTTCCACGCGAAGTAATGTCTAGCGACGGTTTCCGCGTGGGAGAAATCGCGACTTAGGAGATGAAGGTTTAGGGTTTTAGTCGGTAAACCAAGAACGGGAGTCCGACTGTACTGGCTTCACCGGTCTCCGTAGAGGATTTCCCCCCTTCTAAAAAAATCATCATTATCATTATAATTATCATTATTATTATTATTATTATTATTATTGTTGTTGTTGTTGTTGTTGTTGTATCACTTGGTCTGTTTTTACACAGCGTCTTGACTCGTGCATGGAGAGTTCAGAGAGTGATTGTCTGAAACTTCCTTTCAATGTGTGGAATGCTGAAATGACAGTGGGCATTCAGTTAACTGAAGGCCCATAAGAATTGTAATATTGCCCTATGAAAAAAAAATTATGCAATGACTACGCAAAAAATCCATATCTTGCCACTGGGTAAAAGCCCAGTCGCACTGATTCTGCTTTTCAGATTTTGTACTGATCAATGTGGTACTCCTTGTCAGAATGGTAATTTATAAAAAAAATATTTAATTTCAAAATTTTAATATTTGTTTTGTATTTTGAATATATTCTTAATAAATTAAATCAAATGTTGAGACTCATTAGACACAGGCCTTACGATTTTACTGATATAATAATTATGATGATCTTATCTTTTGTATTGGTGAGACCAATATTGCTGTATGCATCACAAGTTTAGTCTTCTTTTGATCAGTCGTATATCTCCAGACTTGAGAGGGTTCAGCACAGGTTCCTAAATTTTGCAACCTACTTTTACTAATCTAAAAATAATATTACCTTTAATAAGAGTAACTCATGTTTATAATTATGTAACAATAATATTAAATGTATGTTCCCGGAGATCTTATAGAAAGTATTTTGATTTGGTATTTTCGTATAACTAATTAATCATAATATTTGTTCATCTGATCTGTATTCTAGATTCCCTTGGTTTGACACCTGAACTTAGTATGTGTTGAAAGGAAAATGTTCTATTTCTTGTTCCATTCCCTAGAACATATTTATTTTATTATGCACCACTTTCGAAGATGTGTCAAAAGATAAATTATTGTGAGATAGATGTTTTTGCCCCTCGATAGATTTCAAAAAACAGTAAGAAATATATAACTTCTCATACATATTTTGATTTTTTGAAAAAATTGTGATTAGATAATCTTTGATTTTGTGGAATTTTTTTCTTTGTGATATATTTATAATTAAGCAATTACCTGTTTTGAAACTAATAAATATATAAAAAAAGTATTTGATTCTGACATATTTCAATTTCTGTTCACAGCTTTGAAGCAACAGAATGGCCAAACGGTCACTATGTACATACCCTAGCAGGTTTCAAAGAAGAGCCAACATCTTATTACTTTTGGTTATTGTACCAAACTGCAGAAATGCCAGACCCTGCTAATCCCCCTGGCAATCAGCTTATTACTCCTGTTGGTAAGTTCCAAGGAGTATGCAAGTTTTAATTGTAATTAATGTGCTTTGATGAGTATTTTTATTTTTTAAATAAATGACAGCATTCTTTTGGAGGACTTTGGATTACAGAATCAGAGAGAATGGATATTTACATCATTAAGAATTGGTCCTATGTAAATCAGTGTTTAAAAGTGGCACATTTATTGTTGAGAACCACCTTACCCAATATCTCCAATATTTCAATTTTAAAAAGGGAAGAATTTGGTAAAAATATTTTTTACATTTGAGTTATAAAAGACTGCTGTGTCTCAATTAAATCAAAATATTTGCTTGTATGTACAATGTGCACTGAAAAAAATTATTTTTTCACTGTGCTGTCAGTGGACTAGCATGAGGGAGTTTTCTCATTGGAAAAAAGATAAATCTAGGACAAAACTATATTGATTAAAGAACATATCTTTCAATTCAGAATCCATTTTCTAAGTGGACCTCTGGAGAAACCCAAGTATGCATTAAAAATGATGCATATAAATCTGGGCTTAAGCACATCTCTTCAACCTCTTTTGTACAGAGCATTCAGGGCAGTAAACGATTTTAATGACCGCTTCTATAGCAAATGAGCGTCGCCTAAGACCGCATTGCTCTCCGATAAATATTCTTCCGCCAGTCAGGAGAATAGTAGTATCAGCTGGCTGGATTTTGTAATTGAATATATTTTCATGATGTGAAGGTTAGAAATTTTTCACATGAGATTGGTTGTAATCCGCTATCATTTATGACAAAATATTGTACAAATTGATATAAATAATTTCGTAATGGTGTTGATAATATGTGTGACTGATTGAATTAAGCCATCAACCAGAAGAATGATGAATATACTGCCCTATAATAAATAAGCCTCACGTAAGCCTTGTGAAAACTATCGAAATTCTGTTGGTACTTTTTTATATTGCATGTTCAGAACTTTCAAATTAATGTGTGCAAAACCGTTAAAAATACGTGTGACATCTCAATGTCCAGACGTAGGAGCCCAAAGAGGGAAAATCAGGTGTATTGGTGGACAGCGGCTATTGCAATGCTTCGTCAAGCGTGTGTTAAAGCTAGAAGACTTGCAACAAGACATTCTGCTGATGGAAAATTACAAGACGGTCCGCAAAAGACAAAAATCGGAGATTAAAAGAAGCAAAACAAAATGCTGGAAGGCCCTATTAAACGATGTGAACAACGTCCCCTGGGGAATAGCCTTCAAGATTGTTATGGGCAAATTTAAACCTTCAACTACAGCAGGGCTAGAAGACCCCGCATGGATGAAGGCAATTATCAAAGACCTTTTCCCTAGCAGAGAATGCTGGGTAAGAAGCAGACCTTCTGACTACCTCTTCGACGAAGCCAACCGCATCACGAAGGGCGAACTAGTCCAGACGATGAAGAAGACCAAGATTAGAACTGCACCGGGACCTGACGAAATTCCCAACGCGATCCTGGGGATAGTTGTAAAAGAATACCCAATATGCCTTTTGAAAGTCTTTAACCAGTGTTTTAAACAAGGGAAATTCTATAAGGTTTGGAAACATAAGAAGCTAATTCTCATGCGGAGAGATAACAAGCCATTCGAACGGACGTCATCGTTCAGACCTTTGTGCCTACGATGAGCAAATTACTGGAGGGTTTACTCCTTCTACGACTAAAAAGACATGTCCAATTTTCAACGAGACAGTTTGGATTTAGAAAGGGACTCTCTACAATAGACGCGATCTCAAAAGCAGTCCACCAGGCAAACAGCAAAAAGGAATAAGAGTTTTTGTGCCTTGGTTGCGATTGACATCAAAAATGCCTTTAATTCTGACAGCTGGAAAGACATCATACAAGCCCTAGTAGCTAGGAAGATCTCTGAATACCTTGTGAGGATCCTGGAGGTCTACCTCAGTGAGAGGAAAATAATCTACACTAACGGGTATAGGATTGAGGAAGACATGACGTGCGGTGTTCCGCGGGGGTCAAGATTGGGCCCCTTCCTGTGGAATACTCTATATGACGACCTGCTGAATATCGAACTCCCAAAGAACTCCAGTCTCATAGGCTACGCCGACGACACACTGATTATATGCCACAGTGACAACGTGGAACTACTGGAAATGGAGACCAACGAAACACTACGCAGGGTTAAAAGATGGTTGGGCCAAAGAAATCTCCAGATGGCTGTTGCCAAGACGGAGGCCGTGTTGATTACAAACCGCAGAGAATTCCGTCACCCGGTGATCCGACTGGGGGAGGAATTTATTGAATGGAAACGGCATATTACATACCTGGGGGTGGAAATTGATTCACGATTGAGCTTCGGACCCATATTATAAAATCAGCAGGTAAAGCTGCAAAGACTGGATCAAAACTCTCCAGACTAATGTTAAACTCAGGAGGTTCAAGTGAAAGCAAAAGAAGGTTAATTTCTGCCGTAGTGCACTCAAAATGCTGTATTTCGCCCCAGTGTGGGCAGAAGCACTAGCTAAAGTGTCCATTCGACGGAAATTCACACAGATCCAGAGAAGAATGGCTCTAAGGATAATCTCAGGATATCGCACGGTATCCGACAGTGCAGCCTTAGTTCTGGACAGTGGCCCCCAGTGGACCTTTTAGCCCAGGAAAGGACGACAATGTACCTGAGGACGACAGCAGATAAACAACAAACCCTGTCAAAAATACAATTAGACAATATCAAAGCGGAATTGAGAAACCATCTCCTGCACCAGTGGCAAAACCGATGGGAGTGGAGTACAAAGGTAGATGGACACATAGCCTCGTCCCTAACATCAAAGATTGGACCAACAGAAACCATGGCACAATGGACTTCTACTTTACGCAAGCCTTCTCAGGGCATGAGAACTTTCAAGCATATCTATACAGATTTAAAATCGCTGAAAGCCCGATATGCGCGGTATGCCATGAAGAAGACGACGTCGCTATGCACATCATATATAGTTGCAAAGCTTGGGAGGAAGAAAGAAGAAACTGCTACCGCAAATTGCGACGGGAATTAACGCCTGCAAACAAAGCCCAGACTATGCTGCAATCCAGAGATATCTGGAAAACAGTGCGAGACTTCGTGGCTCACGTACTAAAACAGAAAGCCTCTACTAAAAGCAGAGAGAGCTAAAATACCATAGCGATCATCTGAAGAGGAAAGTTCATTCTCTCAGCCAATCTTCTGCGTGAAGCAATGTCTCAACGACGGTCCCGCGCAGAAGATACCACGACCCATGTGAATCGAGGAGGTGAGGTTTTAGTCGGTATGCCACGCTGAAGACTCCGACATAACCGGACTTACTGGTATGCGTAACGTATTTCCCCCTCCTCGGCAAAAAAAAAATTAATAATAATAACAACAATAACAACAATAACAACAGTAACAACAGTAACAACAGTAACAACAATAACAACAATAACAACAATAACAACAATAACAACAATAACAATAACAACAATAACAATAACAACAATAACGACAAAACGACAACGACGACGACGACAACGACGACAACGACGATGACAACGACGACGACAACGACGACGACAACGACGACGACAAAAACGACGACAAAAACGACGACAAAGACGACGACAAAGACGACGACAAAGACGACGACAACGACGACAAATTTACAACTTGCAACTCTGCACCTGAGAAGAATAAAAGTTGTCAAATATTTTTCAGC
Source organism: Gryllus longicercus (assembly GCA_038098605.1). NCBI lineage: Eukaryota > Metazoa > Arthropoda > Insecta > Orthoptera > Gryllidae > Gryllus > Gryllus longicercus. The sequence goes on along the minus strand of JAZDUA010000188.1, from coordinate 780,257 downwards.
CCAGTTTCATGGGCAGCCATCTTCCTATTAATTAGAAACATCAGAGGGTCCTGGAATGGGAACACTGAGGGGAACTTTCTCATCATAAGAGACATCCTTAATATTTATTATTACTGCAATCTCTGAACTCTCCTTTCTTATTTCTCTACACTCTTCTTCTATTTCTTCGCAGTATGTGCTACATAATTATCCAAAATATAGCAGTGTTCAGAATAAATGAGTATGTTATAGTATTAGTAACATTCTGCAAAATATCTCAAGGAATTATTTCTATATTTATTCACTTACTTCTCCACAGTAATTAGTTCTAATGCTGAATTGTGATAGAAAGTATTATCATGATGACTGATCTTTTACATTGGCTCCACACCAATTCGATAGGATTTTAGTAATAAAAAGGGGGAGGGGAGGGACAGAACTCGGTGACCAGCTTCTTCTATCATTTCATCTTCCCCACATCAAATAATAAAATTTATCAATTTTCTTAGAATATTGAAAAACATTACATAAAAATATACAAAAATAAAATTGTGTTATTCTATGATTTAATTCAATAAAACTTATACTTATTTCAGTGGGAAACTTTTTCTGAACAACAGTCTGAGATGCTTTTATACATTCTATTAGCAAACTTTGTTCCAATTAAAATTGTATTACTGATTTTACTACAATATCAGTGAACACAATTGAATTTAATACTTTTTGTATTCCATTGAAGTTATGTAAATAATGTTGAAACAACTACTTTTGTGACTGAATGGTAGCAATACCTGTTTTATAATAATTTTTTTTAAAGGATAAAATAAATTTCATAAATGAAGGTTTTTCACATTCTTAAAAGAACCATTGTTGAAAATATCACTCACCAGCACAAAATGAACAGTTGCATTTACCATTACATAAATGGATGTTTCTAAGAATCAAAGTAGAAACTTTCATCCACTTCTGAAGCACCTCTGCTGTCATAGTGTCATAATACTCATTTATTTCTTTTGTCTCTGAGAAAATATGTATGTATGAATATATCATTTCCCTTCATCTAATCTTTTGCTCAAGGAGCACTCTTTTATCTTATCTTGTCAAGTCCAAGAGGAAAAAACTAAAAGGTAGATTAACAACAATATATAAAATGATATATCACAATAAAAACACATTAAACCACCATGTAGGTGCTTCAAACCAGACAAGCAGTATTTATGATACAAGCAAGTCAATTCACACGCTGATCTAATTCCAAAGTTACAAATTTAAACATACTTCAGTACATGCAAATTGTGCTTTATTTTTATTCACTTATTTGTCCCACTTCACATCTTTCAATTGTAAAGAATTAAGTAGATATTTTTCATGCTCTTCGAATATAACCATATCACGAAGCACACGAAAGGCCCACCAAATAAACACAATTCCTGCTAGTTGAACTTCTCATTTCTGTAGTGAAGCTTTGAAATATTAACAAAATGTAGCATACACAAAATATTAACTTTTATCTTGAACATAGTTTCAAAATATTTTCATACGATTCTATCTCTTTAACAAAATATTTTTTTGCGAATGTTTTCCTTTAGCAGAATGACAATGCAATAGGGGGTTCCAAGGCTATAAAACAGGTCAGCCAATGTTCGAGGAATAAAAGCAAATAATTTCTGCATGTTAATCACCAACCATGCCCCTGGCGCAATCCCTGTGGTGTGGCAACAAATGCTGTCAAAAAAGTCACATGACTGAACGCTCTTGTAGACATGTCTATTTTGCAAAAATTGCCCTGTTTATTTTTAAAAATGTAGGTAGTGAAATAACTTAATAAAAACTCCATACTCCATGAAATTAAATTTTCAAAAACACAAAATCAATTAAAGTGTAGAATTCTAGTTTCGTAATTCTAATTTAGCAAATTTAAAGAAAATATTTGGAACACTTTCTGAGAAAATAATTGTGTATAAATTGCCTATGTTTCACACAAATTACCCAAAATGTACTCCTATTTTTGACACAGTCTCTGACACAGGCGCACATGCACGCGTGCACATGCATACACGTGTGCATACACATGTTCACACATACATACATACATACACACACAGACAGGCAAAGGAAGACAAACAGACACAGACATGTTTTGCCATAATCCAATTTTTTCTGTATCAAGGACTCACCAAATGTGGATTCTGAAAACACAAGGTGCTAGACGAAGTAATTCGGTACAAATAGAAGCAAGATGTATCCACTTTTTCATTCCCTGACCTCATCAGAAAGAGTTCTTAAAAGTTAAAAATAAAGCTAAAAAATAGCTGATTTCTTCCTTTTTATCCTGCAACATTACAATACTTTCTCTATACTGCACAAGCATTATACAAGAAAGTAGCAAGTATTCTAATAAAGGGCATTACACTTTAGAAAAAACTGAGCCATCATATCAAAGATGTGATGTCACAAAATATACATTTAAAAATAAATTCAGAGCATTCCTGCATAACAAAATAATTTACATTACAAAGTACTATACAAATCACTCCCCCCCCCTTTAAAAAAATGATTAAAAAATTTTGTTCCATCTGACTTCTTGTTTTGTGTTGACCTTTTCAAGCAGACACCCTTCCCTGAAAAAAAGGGAGAAAAGAAAGAAGAAAAAAAAGAACTGATATATCCCACGTTTTGCCTGTGAGTCAAAGTGCAGTAGGATTGATGTAGAAGCTGCACGTTTTTGTCAAATTGATGTAGATGAAGAATGTCAGACCACAATTTTATTTCCTTCTCCCTTGGTTGTTAGATCCAAGTGTTGTTAACTTTAATATTGTTAAATCACTTTCTCATTATTACTATGACATAGTCTTGTTCTTTGTATAAATATATATAGTGCATATCATGTACTCAATGTTTTATGTAATATGAAGCCTTGTATTGTACATGTGGGCATGTTTATTTGTGAATATTAAGAAAAGCATGAAAATAAAGTAATAATATACTGATTTCTATGCCTCGTTTCAGGGGTTGATGGTTTGTTAATTGACGAAGGAAATCATTTTCTATTCTGGTACAAAAAGCTGTAATTACTAGTAAACCTCTGTAGCATCTCCGGAGGAAACAATGCAGTGTCATTATCAAAGTGCCAGTTCTCAGAAAATATCAAGTATGCCAGCAATTCTGAAGATTGTAATCCCATAAAAGGTGACAATTATATGCAATTTTTAAGTGTCTCCCAAATTATTTACCTGTGTATTCAAGTTAATTATATTCCAAAATGAAGTATTAGGTTTTACTGAAGCTATTTTCTTGTATTATAACAATAATAAGCATGTTTTTTATTTTAAATTTTTAGTAGGACTATCTGTGACATTTTATGTTTTTCAACAAATTCTAATAATGGATTGCTTATAATACTGATGGTATAAAAGAGATCTTCTAGAAGAGGCTGCTGAAGCACAACTTTTTCCTCACATCTCAGTATGTGCTGTTTTGAATATTTGATGTTTTCTAAAAGAGGTCCCTTGTCTGCCAGTGCTGCAGTTAGTCAGTGCTACTCAATTTTATGAAACCATTGTTGAGCTATCAGATGGCTGAAGTTTGGTGAGTTAAATTTGTACTTTTTTTTTTGTAGAGCTCTATAACATAATAGATTTTCTGGAAATAATTTGAGCATTAAGTATCATTTACTTTCTTAGATTTCCTTATAATTTGTAACACGAGAACCAATTCCTTTCTCAGCTGTGTTATTTTGTAGAATTGCTATGAATACTGCCAGATAGCTAGATATAAATGAACTGTGATGAAACTCTGTGTTCTATTAAAGACATGGATTAGATACTTGTTTTCATCTTCTTATACAGTTTTATTTTAACAATGTATTAAAATTATTTGAAAAAATGTGTGTTCTGCAAATATTATACCAAAAGTATTAACATTTATTTAGCTACTATGAAATGGCTATCTATCTTAAGTAGTAAAGAAAGGGAGTGGTTGTTAAATTTTCTTTCTGTCACAACAGCAGTGTTAATTTATCCTGGAAGCAGTTTCTTATATTAACAAAGAAAGTGCTCATAAAAACTTTCAATTATTTAGTTTGAAAAACATTGTAGCCATGTCCCCACATTCCATTTCATGCTATGAATTATCAAAATTCATTCAATCATTGATGGCTAATGCACATTTTGAAATAATGATTTTACATCATTTCATGGGCTTCTCTGGAATGTAATATATTTCATAAATTCCCTTTTTATAATGCTCTTGAAATGTACATACTAGATTTTTCATTTTGAACATTTTTATCATTTAGTTTTAAAATTTTGGATACCACTAACTGCAAATTTATGTTTAGTTCTATTGTTTCACAATTATCTGTAAGAAAAGCTTTTAGCCATTAGTTATTGGAGACTATTCAGTGTGAATTTAAACATTTTAGTCATGAGAACTGCAATTTGCTGTTAAAATGTTTCAACTTATATTCTTTGAAATTTCAGTGTTGGGGAGTATTAAGCAAGGCATTTTTATCTTTTATTGTTAGCTTATGAATATAATATATATATATTCAGTGTCTATCATATAACAAGATAGTGGCTATATAATAAGCAAAGTAATATTATAGGAGGTTGCCAAATCTCTGGTACCATTCCTTGCATGTTTGAAAAAAATCACATTATAATAGTTGTACAACCTACACATGCTCATTTAAGATATCAAGTACACATTTCCTCATTATAATTTCCTGGTTAGCTCATCAAATCCTGTTCATATTATATTTTATATACTATAATATAATACTTCTTAAAGAATACTTTTCATGTAAAATCAGCACACATCACCTGTGAGAAAATTTAATAGTATCCCTTTTACAATTCATGGTTTAGGACCCAAACCAGGGACACTGGCAATCATATGAATGTATGCAGTATTATAAACATTTTTACAGTGTAAAAAATTGTGATTGCTTAAATTCAGTGTATTGCATTTGATGCATATTCACCATGCATAACATATTTAGACAAATATAATAATGTGATACTGTATATTATATTAAAATATTGATAATAAATATACATTTAAACTAATGCTATATCTCCCATAAGCAAAATTTTTTGTCATTTTGTATGTGATATGTGCTGCAAGGAATGCAGTTTCTCCCCAGCATTGAATGTACATACTGCATATCTCATTACATTGCACAGTTTTCCATCACTACTTTAATAAACTTATCAACTTATTTCCTTTAATGTGAATTATTTTGTTTAAAAAGGTACCTAATAAAATGGTATCAATATTTGATATGTATGTAGTACTAAAAGTTACAATTAATTTTTCTGTACAAGTGTGTTTATCACTGATTTTTAAATTTTCTAAAGTATATGTTGCATAGAGAAGTAGATCAGTATTTTATCTTTAACTGGTGCTCTCTAAGAACATAAGAGAGGGAATATTGATGTGTGTAAACAGATAAACTGGTTGAAGTGGTTTGGAAATTTAATACAATGTATTGACGTCTATCTTTTATGTAGTTGTTAACTTGTATGAGTTAGCAAGACTAGCGTGACCTGTGATATTCAAAGCTCTAGATGTTAATTTATTTTTTTTCCATCAGGAATAGGGTTTGTAATATTTTTTATACAATTTGGTAGATTACTTCCCATTTTCAGTTGTAATGTATTTAAAAGTGATATCACAAGTTGAAGTACACTGTAGAATTTCATTAAATGGAAAGATTTTAATTAATTGACAGGTAAGTAGCTACATAAAAAGACGTGCTCCTGGAAGCAGTGAGAGCAAGTACAGAAAAGTCTGTTTTATTGCAGAAAATAATGTACATATTTTACTTTTATTTCATTGAAGATAAAATGAAGGTGATGAACACAGATAAATGATATCAAAATTGATATAGCCTACATGAACATGTTTGGTGCCTTTGAGTTAGATTAGATTAGGTTTAATTAGATGAATACAGATTTTATTGTGAGAATACATCTTTATGAAGCATTACAGTGGCCCTTGTGCATTCACCTAACACTAGATGTTTGGAAAGATGTTCAATTAATTTTTTTTTTTTTTTAGAATATGAAATTATGTGCACAGATATTGAATTAAGTTGAATCCATACATGCACAATTTTTGAAAATGAAAATGATATTCATATAAAAGTAATTTGAAATCAATTATTAAAAATCAATTATCCTACTAAAATTGGCTTAAGTTCACTGCTTTTGATTTATGTGAAAACAAACTTTTGGTTTCAATTAATATATATTTTGACGTGATCCTAACTACAGCTATGGAATCAATTATTCATAATATTTAAGCATTAAATATCCTTCATGATGATATTTAATTATCTTCTCTTCTGAACCACTCTTAGATATTTTATTCATTGAATACCAAAATGATTTGTAAATAGAAATGGCCGAAGCCACCTTTGGACTGAACATTTGTGGAGCATTGCTTCTAAGTGTGTCTTGGTGACTGAGTTCAAGGCCATTGGTTGTGAAATATCTTACCAAACATAACATCCTCATCCAATGTAAGTAATATAAAATCTTTTCAAACATCTAAAGGTCCACTTGCACATATGTGCCATTAACAGTTGCATATTCCAGAGAACAGAATTTCATTCAGGCCATTGTGCATTGTAGTGGTAAGCATATATGTATGGTCATTCTATTCTAAAGTAACAGTATTCCAATTAAGATAAACTTAGGTGATAAGAGTTTATTTTAAAATAACCAAGACACAATGCATCTTGTTTTAGTAGCGTATATTAAAACCCTCAATTATACTTAATAGCCATCAGTGCAAAGTAGCATCTTATTATCAACTGGGTGTGTAATGAAATTGAACTTATTTGTGTCATAATGTGCTGAAAAATAAATAGCTATTATTTTACTTAAGTAGTTGATGCAGATTTGAGTTCCTATTAAAAATGTTTCATACTCTGTAAGGACAAGTTTGCGTTAGACAATAATTGTTTTTCTATTCTTGCTGTAAAATACAATGGCATTGTTTAATAAAATGGTAAAGATATTAGTAAAATTATCTTATTTCCATAATTTACTTTATATTTTTCCACTAACACAAAATTCAAAATGCCCTTCCTTCATTCATTCACTCTCCTCTTCAATTAGAGAAGAGATCCCTTTCTATGCCAATGTCAAGTGCTTGTATAAATGTGTCTTCAATATTCATCTTCTTTGCTGCTAGAACTTCCAAGTATTTTGAAAATATCTTCACAAATGTTAGAAAGAAACTTCCACAGTTGGAGTCAATGATAACTGTGTCTAGGATATGACATCACCTGAACAGCAAAGTTTCTATTAAAAATTAGCATATGTTTGCACAGTGCCTATTGTTTTATTTGAACACACTCATATTTTAAGTAACTCACTGTGTATATGTTAGCCTATGTGGGGGTGATTTAATATAATATGTTTACTTTTAAGGCCCCTACACGTGTACCAATTTGTCAGGCCGATCGGTCAGTCAATCCAACATTGCATTTTGTGGAGGCAAGTTCTCCAACAGAATTTTTTGTCAGGTGGTGGCTTGACCACACGACCACCAATTCCCCACCATTCTGCCAGGCAAATTGTATAGTGTGTAGATGTGTTGGGCCAACTTTCAGTGATTCCAGACCTCAATACACTGGTTCAAATATCAAACAGTTGTTTAATTGGAAAGTTCTGTGGTACTTGGGGGTGTTGAAGGTCGCTTATTACAAATAGGAAGTCGACAATTTCAAGAAATAATATTACAGATCAAATTTGGCAGAAAAGTAAATAAAATATAATGTGCAAATTTTTTTAAAATCAGTAATGTGAGCGAATTTTGACAATAATAATGAGAATGAAAGCAAACTAAAGAAAAGTAATTGTTTTCAAAATAAGTTCAAGGGATATTCTTAAGACGAAAGAAAGAATAACTGAGGATATACTATTTGAAGACCAGTTGGATTTAGAAAAGAAGTTTGAAAAAGAAAAGAAACTTAAAAATGACTACAAATAAAAAGGAGTTAAACCCATTATTGCCATATGGGTACAAAAGGTACTTTGTGCTGTACTTTCTGGAAAATTCAACTGATAAGAGTTTTTGCATTACAGAGTGATAATATATATACTAATATATGATTTACTTTCTTAGTAATAACATTTCTTAATTCTTTGATTTAGAATGTAGTTGTGTAAATCAAATTGATATTTCTAAGGCATTTGATAGTGTATATAATAAAAAACCGTTGACAAAACTAGATTATTGTGGAATAATAATATATGGGGGGAGATAACCACCTCATTAGATCATACCTCACAGTAATGTTAGGAGATCTTCTAGCAATCTGAAAATTTCTGATTCAAAGTTAAATCAAATTTTGATACAATTACCACAGGTGTTCTGCATGGATCTGTGCTTGGAACTTTGCTATTTCTAATATTTGTCAATGATATTCCAAGCTCCTCTGATTCCTTGGTAACTTCCTATGCAGGTGAAACAACATTACTAAACAATGGGCAAAGTCTTTGTTGTCTAGAAACTAATATGATTAGATCTTAAAAGTAAATTAAAAGTTATTTGTTCATAAATGAATTGAAATTATACATTGAAAAAACAGAATTAATTCATTATTATTTATTTATGTCAAAAAACAGTTAAAAACTGTGTATGACGTGCTATGGGGAGAAGTTAATTTTTAAGTAACGTTTTTGTAGTGAGCTGTTGATACTGTTACCTGATGAATGTGATCACTATGTCGAGTGTTGTATAGTTATAGACAACGGCGTTTGCTGGAAATATATTTCCGCCCTTAAGTAAGTCATTTTTATAAAAACCACTTATTCATATATTAAGATACAAGGTAATGGTAAAATACCTAGATAAATAAAGAGAGGCTTACAAGAATCACGTGGGTGGGATTTGCTTATTATTCGTACAATTCGTTTTTGTAATCTGAAAGTCTGGGAGCTGTATTTCCTCAGAATATTATGGCTCCATTCCTCAGGCGGGAATGAACATTAGCGAAATATTCACGAGCACTGTGGAAGCTGACTGAATTTAAAAGAAATCTGAACATTAAATTGGAAGTAGACAATGAATCAGTAACTCAAACAGATTGTCATATGTTTCTAGGAATATTCATAGATCTAAACCTAACTTATAATAAACAAGTCAACACACTTCGTAATAAAATAAACTCCAACATATTCCTCTTGAGATACTTTTCCAGATACCTGGAAGCAAATGCACTTCTTCATATGCATAATGCATATTCTTCTCACAACTTCAATATGGTATTGAAATATTGGGAGGTATAACAAAAAATGTGGATAGGTTAATGGTCCTACAAAAGAAATGTATCAGAAACATTTTCAAACTGAATCCAAGACAGTCCTGTAAAGATGTCTTTATTAAATATGAATTACTGATTGTTGTAGCACTTTACTCTTACAAAGTATTACTACTTTTGAGAAATAATCAGAATCGATATTTTGTGCGTAATAAAGAGGTACATAACTACCATACTAGAGTGCATCGGGACACGCACGCACACGCGCAGTGTGTGAGTGTGTGCGCGCGTGCGTTGTATTATTTTTTAATAATCTTGCTAGAATGGGTCAACACGGATGAGTGAAACTTGAAATACTTTTAGACTGCGATATATATATATATATATATATATATATATATATATATATATATATATATATATATATATATATATATATATCCTATTCCATTTGAATAAAAGATTTTCGGTTTGTGCCGCAACCAAGAGTGCACTGTTTCTTTAACCTCATCTCTTTCGAATCGTCCTCTGAGAGTGCCCATCAAGGATACAAGCACATGGTGATCCGAAGGAGCGAGATCAGGGATGTATGAGGATGCTGTAACACCTGAAATCTCAATCTCCGAATATCGGCAAGAGTTGCAGCGGCGGTTTGACGGCGCGCGTTGTCGTGAAGGATAAAATGTCCTCTGCAACGGCTCTGTATTGCTAGCTGTCGTTCATTCTCCATGGCGCCGTACCGAGCCCTGTTCACAGTTTCGCCCCTTTGCTGATGGTGCTGGCCCGTTTATATCCCAAAAGAGGGGGAAGATAACGTTTCTGGCAGAGGGCTGAGACTTGAATTTGTTCTTGGCTGGAGATGTGTCGCCAAATTTGGATACTGTCTTTGACTGTGGTTCAAAGTGATATACCCATGTTTCGTCTCCTGTGACGATGTGTCAGAAAGTCTTATATCGCGCCAAAAATGGTGTGCATCATTTTGTGCATCAAAACGCATCATTTTGTGCTCACCAGTGAGCAACCTAGGCCCCATCGTGTACACAAAAAACAGTTCTTCAGAACCACACTAGTAATGATACAAGCGAATCCGACACTTATTCTCAATTCCATGGCTACGAATCATGGCGTCAGCGCTTCCCACATTCTCGTCAGCAACGGCCGTACTGGGACGACCAGAGCGCTACTCAATTGTGACTGACGTAAGTCCACTTTTACAGGCACCCACTCGTACGCTCTACTCCAACTAATACTGCTATCTCCATAGATTTCCAACATTCTTCTATGGATTTGTCGAGGTTTTACGCCTTCCGGCGACAAAAATCGTATTACTGCTCGCTGTTCTACCACGGTGCACACAGCTAGTGACGCAGCCATTTTGTTTAAGCGGACATTCCTATTCAGCTTGTCATTCCATATGTCTGCACGTACCGGAACTTTCTTAAAGCATGCACCTTCACTTCCCGGGAGTTTTAAACACCTGACGTGTTAATTGCATTTAATATTAATAGTTTGCTGTTGCTTTTTAAATGGCCCTCGTATATGTATAGTGACGGTACGTACACACATAAGGACAACAATAAACTGTTGGGTTTACCAAAGCGCATACTTTCTCGCATTGTTTCTAAATGCAAAATGTGTTTTCAAGCAGCAAATATTTTTCCCGCTAAGAGACTTGAACTCAGATCCTCAGAATTAACGTGCCAGGCACTCATTCCACTACGTCACACAAGCGCCGCATGGGACGAACGCGGACAAAGGCATAACAAGGTAAATGTCCGAAATGTAAAAACAATCAAGATTTCCGTTAGAAACTCCCAAAGCCTCCAGTCCATTCAGATCAATCAGAGACTATGAATTTTGAAGAAAATCGGCTGAACAGTTCAGGCGCAAGAGTTGATCACAGGCGGACGAACAGACGGACGTTTTGCCGTCAATCGATTGTTCGATATCAAGAACCAACAAAACATGGATTCAGGCTACACCACGTGTAAGAGGATGTTTCTTCTAAATTGAGCAACAGGATTTATCCACTTTTTTGTTACTGGAGCGGGGCACTAAGAGTTTTTCTGGCGATAATTTGCCGTTTTTTGGCGCACGATTACTTAACTTTCTCTTCTTGGAAGAATTGATAAGGCGAGAAAGTAAAAATTATTAGGGGGCCTGAAGGTCAGGGGTCTTTGTAGGGAGAAGTCAATGATTGAGCTCACAACGTAAAACGCGACACAATTCTTTCTATGAACGTGGGATCCATTAATCCTCGAAATAAAACAACCAACATACACATCGATTAATCATGATGAAAACCATCAGCAAACAAAAATATGTTTATGAAGCACTTAACAAAATAATGGATCTCCTCAATATCTTAATCATTTCAATATTTCACATCATTTACAACTGGGCATTAAATATTTCTCTTTCTACTTCCAAATGGAATCCCACACTATTACCATTGATAAGATTTTATTCATCGTTCATTCAACGTTCAAAAGGGTCACACACACACAGGAAGGCGCCGACTATTCACGTATGAACTAGGAGAACGTATTTTATTGTTTTATACATTTCATTCTTAGTAAACAGTCTTTCCCTTTTATCTTATTTACAAAATGGTTTTAAAACCGCTTGGATGTCAAAGGTAATCGCAGTTGATAAGATCATAAAAAGCTAAATCAATCAATCGTGTACGCTGTAATGTTTTAACTCCGTAGAAAGCAGGACGAAGATAAAATATTCATGTGAGAATCTACGTACTAGATCTAGTTACACAAATAACGAATAAATAAATATGTTGTGAAAATGCATATAAGATGTATTTCTAAACTGTGTTATAAAACTAAAACTAAACTGAGTTTAGATTGATGTAACCAAAGTTTCAAAGACATGTTATCTTTGCAGCTTTTGGATTATGATGTGGAAAAATAACACATCTAGTTGGCCATGGTCGTTGTTTTCCGAAATAATATTGATTGCTCTATCTCGACGTACGAATTGTGTTTGTATGTATCTGAGAAAACGACATGACCTGAGAAGAAAATGTGTTAAGGAAGTTGTGATTGTTCAAATGAACCTGGTTTCCTACTTTGATTTATGGAGCCGTAAAATACTGTCACATTTTTCATGTATCACAACCTTCCACGATGCAGTCTGAATTTCCTTCAGTAGTAATAGAAGGGATGTATACGTAGCATAATTGAAATATCCTATAAGAAGAATTTAAAAAATGGAGGATGCCCCGTCTGAGCCCAGTAAAGGACAACTTTGCCGTGAAGGATTGAAGATTCATTGGCGTTTGCTTGTTTTAGTAATCTGGCCACTTTTATGTGCTCTGATTTTTATATATGACACCGGGAAGGTAAGTTCCTTAAGTGTGAATTTGGCTTAAAATATCGCGCGTTAGTATATGTGAATAAAGTAACACGTTTTTATCCGAAGATACACTTCAGAGGTTAAACAGACATTTATACTAGCATTGCATTGTCACACTATCGTCCAACCACTTGTACCATTTCAAGAGAGACTTTTCACCTACTACCTCGCCCCTGGTCTGGGCAGGTCATCTGGTCACGTTTGACACAAGAGTGTGTGTGATTCGAAACAAAAGTAATTCAAAAATAGGTGAAATATAAATTGCTATCACATCGTGCGGCACAAAAATAAAGTTTCACTGTTTGCAGGTGTGCACTAGATCTTGTAATTAGAAAAGTTGCTTTTTTGCGAGAGATCGTTTACATTTCTCAAGAATCTCTCTCATTTTGTAGCATCTATAAGTACCGCAACTATTTCTAATAAATGTATAATCGTTCAATGTTGACGAGAAGTTAAGTAGAAGGTGAAATAACGAAGAGATAGGAGATTATATGTTCGTTTCGTTCAGCTTCGGAGATAGTTTGGCGCGGAGGCTCTCTGACCTCTAGCCTCCTCCTCTGAAGGCGTGTTGCGGTCATAGACAGTGGGTGTTCAGTGGATTCATTGTTCATTGAGTGGCAGTACAGGTATTTCAGTGGACACAATGACCTCTTTATTGGAAGTGCCGTTTTTGTGAAGTGATCCTAAAAGAAGTGAAATATTAATTCTAATTATTTTATTTGGAATGTCACGAACAGTTTGCCAGTAAACCAAAGATCATTGACTTTCAATTTTATAATATGATTCAATGCCTGATATTGTCTGGGCTTCCTCCTAAAGATTTGAACTCACCGCCCGCCACTGCTTCTGATGGCGGGGAGGTTTGCTTCTTCTCCAAACATAGCACACGAAGCCCAAATAAGCGACATAAGCACTAAATGTTAAGTCGTGAATGATGCTTAGAAGGCAAATACGAATTAAAGCAGTTTTAACTTTAGACGCGCGAAATGATAATTTGCTAATTGTCTTAACACTGTTCTAGGAGTTCAGGTGCTTGTTCGTGGTGATGATAATGGCCATTTATTGGGTGTGTGAAGTTCTGCCGTTGGGAGTAACAGGACTCATACCGATTGCTATGTTTCCGATTCTGGGGATCTACCCTACGAAGGCTACTTGCGCCACATATATTAACGATACGACGGTGATGTTTATGTGTTCAATCATAATAGCATTTGCTATTGAAAGTAGCAATTTGCATCGCCGCATTGCGCTGAGGACAATTCTTATCATCGGAACGACTCACCTGAGGTAATCACTAACAAAAGTAAATATTAAATTTTTATATATCCATGGTATGTCTGAAAAAATTCTCCAGCAACATTTCTCTCAAATCCTCATCGTCATTCTGCAGTCTCAAATAGGGCGTGTCACGGTAGACACTACCTGAATTCATTGATTCTCCACAACACAAGAACAAGGTGAAAGTCATATTGATGTTTCACGAAGTACCATTAAATGCGGAAGTTATTGAGAAAATTCTGAATTCTTGTGTATATTGTTTCATAATTTAGAAAAAAAGCTATTTTGCACTTTTGTAATTCAAATACAGTTATTATTATTATTATTATTATTATTATTATTATTATTATTATTATTATTATTATTATTATTATTATTATTGCTGCTCGCGATAGGCCAATTTGGACCACGCGTCCATGCACCCTGCGTTTAGCGGGGCTCAGAAACATCTCGGTGGCAGGTGCATGTAACTTTTATCAGGGTATCAGCATTTAGCTGATCCGATTTTTATTCTCCAGGTTGTTAGCCTTGGGGGTATGGAAGATGAAATGATGATAATAGAGAGAGTGAGAGGAGGGCACACACATACAAACACAAATACACCCCTGCCCAAGGCGGAACTCGACCAAATTATTACCCCAAAAAATCAAAATCCCACTCACTCGTCTCCGTTTTTTACACTTATCAGTCTTGGCCGTGTACAAATTGTTTTTATTTACTTTCAAAAGCCATACTTCACTTTCCGTTTTGGCGACTTCTGCTCCCTTGGTGTGGGGCTTCCGCCTCAGTGCCACTCGTCGTCGTCCGGCCGGCACGTGTAACCCTTCTCTACCACTCTTCGTCGTGCACTCTCTCTCTCTCTCTCTCTCTCTCTCTCTCTCTCTCTCTCTCTCTCTCTCTCTCTCTCTCTCTCTCGCTCTCTCTCTTTGTGTGTGTCTGTGTGTGTGTGTGTCTCTGTGTGTGTGTGTGTCTCTCTCTCCCTCTGTGTCTCTCTCTCCCTCTCTGTGTGTCTCTCTTGTCACAATACTTTCTTTTTCAGCCGTTTTTTGTTTTTGTCTATTTTATCAATTTCACTAAATCAGTATTTATCTTTTTTCAGTATTTTACAAAGTCAAAATATTCAAATGAGCCCTGTCTTGTTTAATTAATTTATTCGGCTGTTTTCGTTTCAATCTTTTAATCCACTTTAATTAAATTTGTGACGAGCGTATAGGATTAATCATTTAAGTAAAATGTTTTTGTTCTGAACCAAAGGTTTTTTTAAGCATTTCTTAGAGTGTGAGCGAACTAAAATGTTTAAGACATACCCATTTATATAATAAAGATATACATCTATCTAAGTTAACATTATCTTTCGCGCGCGATCTTTCTTTCTTTCCTTTACCTTGTCCTACCTCTCCCCTAACCACACACACTTTGCACTACACTCCCAAATATGTCGGAAGTCCAGTCGGAAAATTACAGCTTGTCCCAGCGGGGGCGGTGGCGCACTAAGAGATACCTGGTTGAATGAAACCCCGCAAGTCGGCCTGTAGTTCGGCAGCGGATCTCACGGGAAAGAAACACCGTCACCTCTCGCGATAAAATATTACTGCACGAACGGGAGTAGTGACCACAGCGGTCGACGTGTCCGGAAACATCAATCAATTTGGAGACGTACTCGTATTCTCCCGATCTTAAGTGCATGCCTTCTAAGTATACCTTACGGCGTCCCAAAATGTGCCTTTGAAACTCAATTATGCATGAGATATCGTTCTTTTGAATGCTAGTCCTTTATGCTCTGTAACTCTCACACTCACAGGACTGACGTCCTTTTAGAGCTTGTAGAACTTTCAAAAAGTGTAGTGATAAGACGGGAGATGAACCACAGGTTAAAGTTTGGATTCACCACCATTCATGTGTTCACAACAGGTTAACCTTTGGATTCATGACTGTGACGATGTTTGTGTCCTTGTGGATTATCAACACGGCAGCGACGGCTATGATGGCACCGGTCGTGCTAGCGGTGCTGCAAGAACTTGAAAGGGTAATGTATGATTACAAGTCAACAAATGGACCTCTAGCACTTTGCAGTTTATATTTTTGATATTGGTCTTAACGCAAGTATGGTGTTACTAAATTATTCCAATATTTCAGTACAAACATCGAAGTTTTAAACATCAATATATTAATGCCGAAGTATTATTAACATTGATGAGTTTTGTTCTATGTTTTTTTCGTTTTCTTTGTGAATGAAAAACCCCATAAACACAATTTTGTAAGAGTTAAAATATGAAACTAATGGGAACCAGTCAAAATTTGACGGTGAGATCTAAGATAAATGCAAAATACTGTGCACAGACTAATGTTCACAAAGCAAATTCTTAATTAAACAGAAGAAAGAACTATCTTTTCTTCGTATGAGTATTTTTGCATCTCTGCAGATATTTGGGCAGGATGATTGGATACTATGCCGCCACAAGATCAATTATCTTTTCTCTTAGAACCGCTCTCTTAAAAATTTTAGATTCTTTTAAAACTTTTATTCTATATCAAGTAAATATTTTCTTCCAACAATCATTCAATGGATATGAAATAAAAGAAACTTATTTCTAAAATTTTAAGGAACTTGTTCGAAAAGAAAAGACATAAACAAGAAGAGAGTATTCAATCGTATAAATCAAAATCAATTATGTTTGATGAATTAACACTCACCTCCAGTGGCCCTAATCATTAGTCTCAAAGAACTTCAGCGTTACTTTCTATGACCATGAAAACTTAATGGTGCAAATTTATAATAGAATCCAGGTTTTGAAAACACAATTTGTATCTATTTAATTGTTACAAGACTTCCTTATACACAATGTTCATTGCTCTGATTCCTTGTGGTAATATTTGAATTTTAATATTTTCAAGGGAATGTACCCTAGACATTGCCACATATAGTTTTATCGTATTTTTGTAGTATTTATAATATTATGACTAAAAAAGGTTTAGACAAACAGAGTCCCACTTTCTCTAATGTTTACCCCCGAGCCTTGTTATTATTCATATTTCTTAAAAACATTACAATTGGACCATATTTCAATTTTAGATTAAGTGGAGGTAATTCACTTAATTCTAAACTATTGAGAAATTCTGAAGGGAACTATAGAATTTTCAGTAATTAAATGATTAACACGAAAATATATTTTTTCTTTACCAGGAAGGAGAACAATTACTTTAGAATTTATGAAACCAATCACAATGTTCACTTTCAGGACACAGAACTGAAGTTTTACAATATCTCCTAATATCAGTTGGTGGAAAACCTGCTTTACCATAAATTTCAAAAACAATATCTTTTTGTACTTCAATACCTATATGCAATGCGATAGTTCCTTCTGGTTCCCGGTTTATGCTGAGATACTCTCCATTTTCATTTGTAATTAAAAAATCAGAAAATTCCTTTTCTTCTGGATTTTCTCGCATGTTTTTACTTTCTCGTATACATACGTCAATTCGGAGTAATACAAGTAGTATAGAGAAAGATATGTAATGCTGTGGCAAAAAACAGCGATTTTTCGACACAAAAACTTGTGTATTGTGGGACCTTGATGCAGAATACGTAGATAAATCCTGTTATATGTAGTAAATTACTCCCTCTAACACATTCTGTAATCAGACTTCAGAAATTGTGGATCCTTTATACCGAAAAAGTGTTATTTTTTTCTTTTCAAAACGAGTGTGTCCCTCTGTGAACACCACTAGCTCTTAAACCACACGTAAGATTTTTTCCAAAATGGATATTCCCCTATCTATCTGGCTCGACTCGAAGCTTTGCGATTTTGAAAAACATTCTTTAAATTTTGGTGTACTTTAAATGAAGCCCCACCGACATTTTCAAAATTCTGGCTACATGTTAGAGGATTTTTTTCTAAATTTAGCAACTGGATTTATTCACTTGTTCGTTACCAGGGCCCGGCAATAAGCGTTTCTGTGCCGAAAATTTGCCATTTTCCGGCGCACGATTGCAATACATTTTCTTCTTACATTAGTAAGTGCAAGGAAGTGAAAATAGAGTGAAAATTTCTGTGTGTGTAGCTAGTATTAAAAATGTTAAATACGTGTTCTTTGTTTTCTGATTGCAGAGTAGATTCGTAACTGTCTTCATACCTCCAAGAAACGACGACGAAAAAGAGCTGAGTAGAATTTCGATATAAAACTCTTTTTTTCTCGCTTTAATTTATTTCTGCCCTAAGTTGGGCAGCCATTGAAATACCACCCACTTTCCCTCTTTAATCAATTATAATAATTATAATACTAATACTAATATTCCCTTTTGGAATTGTACTTCTATTTATTTATATTTTTGGCTAGCTCAATTTTTATATTATAACACTCAACAAACTGTTACAAGTCTCAGGGCTGCTGTAATTGTTTGCTTTGTGATGCTGAAAATAATCGCTCTTACGAGATTACGGCTGGTAAAAATTTCTAATAATTAGGAAAACCTTGCATTGGTGGCTACTCTCAGGACACGTTGAAATAACTACGAAATAATAACACGTGATTCGAAAAAATGTTACAGTAGCGTATCTACTGTAATTGACTCTTTAATTAATTTTTGCCGATAATATTTAAATATATTAATCAATTTAAAATAAATATCTATGAGATATTGAAACTCCTCTCAATATATTAAAATTATCAGCATAAAGTAATTAAAAGAAACAAATTACAGTAGATATATGATATATATGTTTTTGCAACTTTTAATGCTAATTAATGTACTGCAGTGTCTCTGACAGGGAGGTCATAGGGTTCGAAGCTCGATCGCTAGGCCTGCGCCTGGGGAGTGCATGGCCTTGAGTGCCCAAGTGACTCTAAAGAGCTCTGCCAGTGGTAGCGCCTCCCTTCCCGGACATGTCGATGGGGAGACCTCCACGGCTATACGTTGAGGAGTTCCACCGAAGGAGTAGGCAGAACTCGTAGCCCAGTGCGGGCAATCTGCCTAGGAACGGTGACCAGAAGTACTACCCAGTAGTTAGTCGGAAGACTGGAACTTGGCAGCCCAATATATGACTAGTCTACCCAGGGCTGGGAATGCGGGCAGACAAACCGGTCTTCCTGGTAGCTCGACGGAAATGACCGGCTGTGAAAAGAGCACGCATGGTCGGGTAAAGGCCTAATGCTAGAAGTAAGTTACTAGCTCTGTCGACTTCAGCCGCTGTCTAATACCCACAGCAGATAACGCGTCTGGTAAGAAAATAATCAATCCTGAGAGTGTGCAGGTAGGCTTCCACTAAATTTTGAGTGGCAGTCCAATAATCCATATTTGGACTCTGTCAATTTGCAGCTGTAAGGAGTTATGAAGTACAACCTTCACGAGTATCATAAATTATTTTCAGCAAAATATAGTCTCTCTATTTATTTCATGTAGATTGCATTTTAACTTTTACTCAAACTTTTAACCTTTTTATATCTATTTTGTTAACGTATTCTTACTTTCGTATACGTTTTATTGTACGTGATTAAAATAATTTTGGCTATGAAAATGGCCTTTACTTAAATAAATTATTAATAACGTTTACCGAATATTACGTTTAGCTACCAATCTCGACAGTGAAGTCCTTGAACATTTTCTTTGAAGAATTCCTGTTCGACTTACAAAGTTTATAACTATTAACCGTTTGTGCTGTGTGTAGTACACCATGCGTTTTGAAGAAGCCTTTAATGTTTGTGTATTCTTTGGCGCGGAGTGTGACGATGTGGCTGTTTGCGCAGGAACCCGTACCCCACGCGGACGACGCGCTGCTACTTCTTAGGAATCGCGTACTCGGCCTCCATTGGCGGCGTCGGCACGCTCATCGGGACTGGAACCAACCTCACTTTCAAGGGCATTTTCGAAGAGTAAGTTGCGGCAAGGCCTAGCTCTGCTTCGCGCGCGAGGGCAGTGTTAGCGATTTTGTATTATATAGATATTATAGAGAATTGATTCTAATTGAAGTGAAAATTTGAGTGTAGTGGTGTGTTCTAACAAAATAAGTAGCTGATAAAACAAATCTTTATTGAAATAATAAAACTTGTTCACCACTTGCTTATATCAGTTTATATCTAACGGACAAAATATTATTGCAAAATTATTTATTGATATTAGCTTCTTAATATTGCAAATATTATTGCAAGAAAATAATATTGTAATCACATACCTCTATAAAGTTCTATATACACGAAAATAAAGTGACAAAAATAGATTTTTAATTTTTTTATTAAACATTACTCACCCATCAGAAAAATCTGACAAATTCCAGAAGATAGATAATTTTTACGGCAACATTTGGAGATTTTTTCATGCACCCGGCGGAATTAAAACTTACTTTAAAAAATTCCAAAATTTTAAAATCCATTTAAAAGTTTGAAATCGCGGAAAATAAAATTTAAAAAATTAGTTTTGGGAAATTGAGTAAATTTCACATTAATAATCATTATTTTCGATAGAAATTAATTCGTCCAATTCATAAAAAAAATAAAATAATAAACTTTGTTACCTGAAGGAAGTCGCGGTAGTAGTTTGATAACTACTACTCTAGTTAATTAGTAAACAATTCAATCTGAATCATAAAAAATATGTAAAAAATAGTCTTATATAGAAGTAAATTACCTGGGGTGTTAACTGATTTAATGATCTTGAGCGACAAAAATCCTATGTCTTTTTGTCGCCGCTTGATCATCAAAGACCTGTTTAACGCCCTTGGAGCTTAAATAACTAATTCATTGCCAATAATTTACTCAAAACTATAAAAATTCAAAAAATTGTACGTGACGTAATGAAAGAACTAAATACGGAGAACAAACTCCACTTAAAAAACAATCGCCATCTTAAACTGTGTGGCTGTATTGAGAAAATTTTGAAAAGTGCCCCAGAGTACCACCAAAATTTGAACAATGTTTTTGAAAATCATAGAGTTTCATGTCGGGCCAGATCGACTGGGGAATATTCATTTAGGAAAAAAATTCTATGAATAGTTTAGGCGCTAGTGTTGTTCATAGACGGATGAACATTTTGCCGTAAACCAATGTTTCGGTATCAAGAATCCACAAATTATGAAAGCTGACTAAACGTGTTAAAGGAAGTAATTTACTACATAGTGGGACATGGTTTATCCACTTTTTCTGTATCAGTGCCCCACAATACGATCTTCCGTCGAAAAAGTGCTCTTTTTGTCAGATGCAATCTTGGAACATTGGCGTTTAATCAAAATTTTTCCATTTATCCTTTGTCATTTTCCCAAACTTTCCTTCATTGATTCCTCTTTGCTCTATCTCTCTCCTGTAGATTAATTACTAAAATGTTCACGTGATTGCCTGCACAGGATGTTCCCCGAAGGTCCCGCGGTTGACTTCGCAGATTGGGTGGGTGCCATGTTGCCGCCGACGCTGATTATGAACACGCTCACGTGGGTTGCGTTGTCCTGGCAGTACCTCGGACTACTCAGGTACATTTTATCCTCTCTATCAAGTCCAGCTTAACAACGGTATGTGGCCAGTACGTTGAAGATACACAATTAGATATCTGTAAAAAATTCACTAACGTGCAAGTATTCTACAGATCTATTCTATCTCAGTGACCCGATTTGAATAGTGATGAGCAGAATCTCGAATTCGTAAATTTGATATTTCACATTCTGGGAGCCTTTATCTGTTGGCCACAAGCTTAGAAAAATATTCGAATTTTTAGTTATGCCAGGATTCACTGTACCGGGTTTACATGGCGAAACGTTGAGTTCAAGACCTTGACGAATAACGTTCGAAATGATCCACTTAGTATTACACAAAGACACTTTTGACACCGAAAGATATCAACGTTTTTCCCCAATTTCCTCAGAAAATCCGGCATGGACGAGGAGGTTCGTCTTCACAAATTAGAGGGCAAGGAGCGAGCTAAGGAAGCATCAGATTTAGCTCGTGCAGTCATTAAAGAGAAGTATGCAGAACTTGGCCCTATGAGTTGGGCGGAAATTTGGGTGGTCGTGTTGTTTATCATCGTCGTCGCTTTGTGGATCACGCGTGATCCAAACTGGATGACAGGCTGGGCCCCTGTTATAAGTAGCGTGTAAGTAATGCTTTCCAATGCCACACACATGTTCTTCGCACATGACATATAGGAATTTCCTTCACAAATTGAGTAGTATACGATGCACGTAACTTTAGCATATTCTGTCATTTTTAAACGTTGAAGTTATTGCAAGTGCTTGAGGAATCGGGTTAATATTTACATGTGTGCGTTCCTTTTTTTGTCATTTCATTTTATGAGATATTGAAGTAACATTGATTTATCATTTGCATATTGAAGTGATATTTTCTCAAATGGAACTATTCTTATGCTTTTAGTCTGTCATGACAGGCGTAAAACTACGAATCCACTGAGGTACATCCTGGTCCTGGGTACATCCGAAGGTTTGACAAGCGTAATTAGCGATATGCGTGACTATGGTTTACGGAAATTAAAAATGTACTGCCCGACGCACTGTCCGATAGTTGAAGTGTCTCACTGCTAACACGCGTTCGGTAAATGTACTTCGAAAGCTGATCTGGGTGTTTGAAAATACGAAGCGAATTCCAGGACTTCGTAAAGCTTGAATTTTTATTAATTTTGCTTTTCAACTTTCAGTATTGTTTTTTTTTGTTGTAAGTATTAAAATAGTTGAAATAAAATTGTTTATGTTACTTCAACTCTGTAAGATCTTTTTAATAAATGAAGCATTATTAAAGGGATCTTGGGAAAAAATCAGCAGAATAAATTGCGATAAAAAACTTTGCTGGCCTCCACGTTTTTCAGACTTGTTATCATTACTTTTTTCTTTGAGGCGTTCTTAGAAACTGTGTGAGCCAAGAGAATCGAACTTCAGGAAATGATATGTATAGATTCTTTGTAGGGCATGTTTAGCATCGAAAGAGGAAACTGCTTGCAATTAACAAACCTTTCTAGACACAAATTCAAATGTGTTTGTAAGAGATGGAGACTTTTCGAACATATGCTCAAGTAAATTGAATAGTATTGTAATATGTTTACCTTTTATTTACTAGCCTGTAATTGACATTTTTACTATCTTGCGTACTACAAACGTAGTTCTTAAGAAGTTGCGTTGATATTTACTGTTAATATTCCATTATTCCCGATATTTCCCGATTCATTCCATTATTGTCGGTCATGATTGTATGATGAAGATAATATTCATATAAAAGAAAGTAGATTGAAGGAAGGTAATAAATTTGATTTTAGAACAAACAAACACGCTTCTGCACCTCAAAAAGTTTTCATAGCTGATTATTATATTAACAAATTGAAAGCTCGCTTGAGATGCAATTAAGGTAGGCTTGTTTGAAATTAATTCTACTTTTCTGTATTATGTTCTGTAAATACTGCAACATTTAAATTTATTCATGTTCGTTTCATTTATAAAAGTAAGAAATGACTACTATTCCTGACAATCGAAATAAATGCAGATATGCACGAGAGATGATTCGATTGAATAAGGCTTTTCAAGTTATTA
The DNA here is from genome assembly GCA_038098605.1 of Gryllus longicercus. NCBI lineage: Eukaryota > Metazoa > Arthropoda > Insecta > Orthoptera > Gryllidae > Gryllus > Gryllus longicercus. The sequence goes on along the minus strand of JAZDUA010000188.1, from coordinate 756,839 downwards.
CTCAGTTTTTAATATTCCATAAATTACAATCTATTTCTTATCTATTTTCAATCATGCAAGAAATTAAGTGCTTTGTAGCACCTCTATATTTTTAAAAGAAGCTTTTGCACCCTTCTATTATACATTGTTGTGGTGTTCCGCTCTTGTGGGTACTCTAGTTGTTCAGAATCTTCCGTTTTATCCCTCAAGCGAGCGATTGCGTAATCAGCCTCCGTACAGTTTACATAATTATTTCTCCATAAATAGTACTTAAATTATTTTTTTTATTTTTAGTTTAATATTCAGATTAGCACTTGGGAACATGCAGGAGAATATTCTGTGCAACATGCAGAAAACGAGTGGGGAACATGTAGCTTTTTATGTGGAGTAACATGCAGTGGGAAGTATGCGAGGGCATGTGGAGCCGAGTCGGAATTGTTTCTTAAGCAGAATTTACAAAATGAGCCGCTCTTCACTTATTGTGGGAGGATTAACTTCTCTGGATACCTCAACTCTAAGGCATGCATTCCGCCGGTCCAAAACGAGCGGAAACTCGATATCTATGTGAATTTAATTTGCCGTGTCAATAGGCTCGTTCTTACGAATCTGTAATGCTTCAAATTGACGTGCAATTCAGGAGCAGGCAGTTCGCATTTGGGATCCAGACTGAAGCTATTTTCACTATTAAAACATTGAATTATAATGTGCGGTGTGTTCCCAGGGGCCCTCTTAGTTAATAGTTATCATTCATTTTGAAATTATTTAATTAAAGATAAAAGACAAGCATTTGGAAGCGTAACGTTTTCATATAGAAGAGTGAAATATTTATGAACGGAAAGCGAAACATTGTTAGCAACGGCTGGATGCCTTCGGCGCGGCAGCAGAAGACGCGGACGCCCCTCTTTCACAGCACATAATTTAGTAAAATTGCTTAAAGGGCATCTATTAGTCGGAACCTTTGCAGGAAGGTAAACTGTTGCGCCTTGAAACAAATTCCTTCACACACTTTACAATAAGTATACGGTTAGAAATGAGAGTGTTTGTAATAATTACTCCCACGCTTTCTTAACTTCAAAAAATAATTGTTGTTTCAGGAAAATCCACTCCTCCACTCCGGCAGTGTTGATAGTGCTATTCTTGTTTGCCATACCGGTTATTCCTTCAGTTTTCTATTGCTTGAACAGAGACCGTAAGTATATTCAGCACTGTTGGCTGGTGCATGCTCTTTAAGATAAGTCATCAGTCATTGGACGTTTGGACCACGCCTGAACCTGGTTTTGATTAATAGATGGCGATATTGAGAGGAGTAGATGGATGCTCTTTACACATTCATTCACTTTCTAGATGCATAACCCTTTGAGTAAATGATCACTTCGTGAACGGTACTCAGAAATGTCTGATAAGTGATAAAAGTTGTTTGTGAAAAATACTGTCTCCCGCCTAGGGTGGAAAAAATGTGAGCATGAGAAATGTTTCGGTTGAGTGGATACTACTATTTCTTAATCCACCTTAAGTTGCGTTTTATGAAATATTTTGGCGACCTACACTTGTACAGATGCCAGCACCAAATTTAGGAAACCAAATATTTCAAGGACAAAACAATTACGTAACTGATTATCCTTCAACACTTAACTCTGAGCCAAAAATTAATTTAATCCGTTGAAGTTTATTGTAAAATGTAAAAGTTAAATACACATTTGTATGTTTTAAAATGTAGTTGTTTTCTTGGATATATTTACTCTTTTCGCCCAAATTCACATCCTTCGTAGATCTCTGATCGTCTCCAAAGATGAGAGAAAGAAGTCGAAAACTGTAGTAATCTGTTATATATATATATATATATATATATATATATATATATATATATATATATATATATATATATATATATTGGTTCCTCTTTTAGAGAACAATGCTTTAATAACGGGATAGTTTGGGGGCGACCTAACAATCATTAAGACTAAATGTACCGACGTTCAAGTTGTCACCACTACATGGCAAAAAAGCAAAAGATAGTGGTGCAACACATACTGCTTCGCATTATTTCAAACTTTTGAAGTTCTCTAAAATTCTTTGAGTTCAACGAAACTAAAACTTGCGCTTCTGTTTTAATTCTCCCTAGTGGTATTCGTTAAAAACAATTAAAGAAAAAATTTGAAGCGGCCTTTGAGAAAATGTTATTTTTATAATTTTCATTACCTTCAAGCAGAAATTACACAAAAAAACTACTAGTTGTAGTTTTGAAAAAGTAGTTTTGAAAAAACAACGTACATGACATTAATGAATGAACAAATTGTATTTGAAGGAAAAATATATATCTTCATTTTTGTGGTTGTAGGAACACAGAAAAACTTTCAAACTTTTGCAATTTTGAAAGTTCAGAGTTAACAGTGACAAACGGATCTATGCCATCTTTTTAAGTGTACTTTAGTCTTCCAAAAAACATTTAGATCCATTTTTGAGAAATTTTTGAAAATGTCCCAGGGACATGTAAAGTATCCCCCAAAATTGAAGAATATTCACAATGCCAGGACCTCGAGTGAGTCCAGATTGAGCGGGCAGTATTCAGTTTGGAAAAAGTCCTACGCATATTCGTAGTTAAGACGCTTGTGTTGTTGACAGAAAACAGATAGGCAGACGGACGGACGGACGTTTTGAAAAAAACCTTTTTCGGTATCAGGAGACCCCAAAACGTGTACTTCCGTTGTAATCCAAAAACATTTATGTCCCGCATTATTACATAACTACCTATATACTCGTATATACATACGTATAGGAGAAAGTAAAAAGAAGATCGTTGACATGCCAGAAAAGACTACTGCCATATAGAAGGCGAAACACTTGCCTCGGGGAGATGCACAATTCTTCCAGACGAACGCGATATGATCGGTTGCGGTGAATGCAAAATCCTGATATTCCAGCGCTGCATGAAGAGTTGCGAAAGTGAACAAGACGGGCCTGAACTGCAGGCTTAGTCAAAAAGTTTTGCAATTTGTGTAATAAAGCAAATATTTAGGTACTAAAAGGCAACACAGTCATTCACAATCAACTACAGTCAATGGCAAAAAAATGATTTCTGCCTTTCCGCCTTGGCGATACTAGAGCGCTCTCGCGACTATTAAAGATACTCTTTGAAGTTGCGGTTTGAGTGGTAGTGAACTCTGGTGGATATTTGCTCAACTTCTACATGTTGACAATCGTCGCAATTATTGCATAAATTGCATTTTCTTCTTTTCCGTATAGGTATACAAGAAACGACGTAATTACGTATATACGGAGTAATATACATAGTATAGGGAAAGTTATATAATTCTGCGGAAAACAGGTTTCGAGATTGATCCCTTGTTACCGACAAAGTGGGTTTTTTCAAAACTTCCGTCTGGATGTTTTGTCCGTCTGTGAACATCACTAGCGCCTAAACTTGGCGTAGGATTTTCTCCAAATTGAAGAAACACGTGTCCTTCTGGCTCGCCCTCTGCACTGGTTCCCATCCAACTGAAGACTGTCCCTCCCACACATCTGACAAACGATTCACCCCAAAATGCATCAACTGCTCCCTAAACCACCCTGCCTACGACTCACAATGCCCCTTCTCAGAGAAAGCCAGAGAACAACGACATGCACGAGTTAGATGACCATATCATTAAGCCATCCACCCCCAACCAACTTACTCCAAAACTTCCCCCCCCTAAGACCCCAAAACCAATCTTTCGCCTTTGCCACCAACCTAAGCCAAACCCAACAAAGCACAACCCAACAACAAGCTACTCAGTCAACTACCCAAGGCATAAAAGACCTCCTCTCCCTTCTTCAAAATCCCACAGTGAAAAAGATAATCCTCTACTTAAAACCCCTTCTCAAAATCCTCAAAGGCCCAGAGGACACCATCACTAAACTCATTCCAGCAGGAATAAAATTAGTTGAAATCCTCAACTAATAGCTCCCCCTCCCAAAATTTTAACCCTATCCTCGTGGAACGCGCGAGGCGTCATAAACCAGAAAAAATCCACCCTTGCCCAATTCCTTAAATATTACTCCATCGGGATACTATTCTTACAAGAGACGTGGCTGACACCCGACAGATCCTTGTCCATTCCTAACAACATCACAACCAGAACCGACCGAACCAAATCCGCTGGAGGCGGTATGGGCATCCTCATGCAACGATCCATTCCACACACCCCTCACCAACTCCCTCCAACATCAGTCCTAGAATGCACTGCAGTAGGTATTGGCTCCTCCACATCTCAAATACTTCTGATATCCTGTTACAAAGCCCTCCACACACCGATCCTCGACTCCGACCTATACACCCTTGAAAACTTTCCCTTCCCCTTCATTATTGCAGGCGACCTCAACAGTAAATCAACCTCATGGGGCTTCATGACTAGTAACGAGACCGGCTTACGACTAGAACATTTCATAGACACAATACCCCAAATCCAAATAAAAGTGCCTACTGAACATACCAACCTTCTTCGACATATTCCCCACGATATCCTGGATATTATCCTCCATTCCTCCCAAATACTAATAACCACCTCCCACCCAAAATACGACCTGTACGACCTATCTGACCACCTCCCAATACTTTCCACCAGCTCCTCAACCCCCAACTACATGCTTCTTAAACCCCCATCAATACCAAAAACCGTCTGGAAAAAATTTAAACACATACTGTCTAAGAAAATACACTTTCCCTCTGATATCCTGACCACCCAATCCATAGACAACTCCATAGATCACCTTACCTACCACATAAAACAAACATATCGTAAAACCACATTCTACTCCAGAAATACACACCCCACCCTCCCTGACGAAATCCTTATGATCATACGACATAAACGACGTATTCAACGACGATACTTCAAATACAGACGAGACGACGACAAACGAGAACTTAAAAGAACGCAAAAAACAATACACAACCTACTTAAACATCACGAGACACATAAGTATGACGACCAACCATCTGGCAAAAGCAGCCCCAATATTATCCATAAAGTCATAAAAGCAATCAGAAACCATCCCACTCCCATTTCCCCTATCCTAACCACCAACAATACCTTAACCCCAAACCATCACCAATACCTTCGCCCATACCTAGCCGAACGCTTCCTCCCCCCAACATCCCAATCCCAGACATGGAATTGGAATGTCCTTGAAACTCCACCTCTACCACCCGACCAACAACAGACCTGGAGACGAACGACGCAGAAGTTAAACAGATACTTAAGACGATAGACTGCAACAAATCGCCCGGACTCGTTGAAGTCCTCCCATTTCAACTCACCTACCTAACAAAAAATGCAATAGACCTGATTACCCTAATCCTCAACTCCTGCCTAAGACTGTCCTACTTCCCCACCATCTGGAAGTTCGCTCGCGTTACCATGATCCCCAAACCTGGCAAGGATCATCGGCTCCCATCTAAACATGTCCCATCAGCCTACCACCCATCCTTGGTAAGTTATTCGAAAAGACACTTCTTCTTTGTCTAACACCTCTCCTCGATCCCATCATTACCTCCACAATTTCGTTTCCGTGAACGTCGCTCGGCGGCCCTCCAAACTTTAAACCTTTCCCTAGCCATCGCCACCCCACAGCAAGAGAGAAAAGAAATACCTGCCATTTTCACAGACCTCACCCAAGCGTACGACATCGTCTCCCATCCAATCCTACTCATGAAAATCCGACCCTATATCCCCGATCATATTCACACCCTACAACAAAGCTATTTAAATCATCGCTCCTTCCACACCCGATACCTATCAAAAACCTCTCCCAATTACCGAATCCAATCCGGCGTCCCACAGGGCGCTGTGCTACCCCCAATCCCTTTTCCATTTATCTAAATTGCCGTGGCCGAACAGGCACCTTTGAAGTCACCGCCAGAGGACAGTACCAACACCGCCCGAGAGAGAGTGCTGATCGACAACTCGGCAGCTCCGTTACGCTCGGGCAAACATCGGCGCGGGAGAACTCACCCGTATCACGGGGTTGGCCGGCGGACCTTCGCCCCGAGCGGGATATAAAAGGCCGCTCGGGCAAGCAGCAGGGAGTTGATAGCGAGCGCCTGCGAGTGATTAGTCAGTGGTAAAGTGATACGTCGAAGTGCTGACGGATTTTGGACTGCCCCACGGTGAACTAGTGGACAAGCGACGTACACGGACTCTCCACAGGAATTTTGGTTTAACTTGGCTATTGTTTTGCTCTTTGGATTGTTGATTTGCTCTTTGGATTGCGGAATAAAACACATTTTAAGAAACTGTGTTATTCTTTTGTGGTTCTGGTCACTACAAAACTGGCGACGAGGAAAAGTAAAATGGAGGCCGGCGACCCGATAGTGCAGATGTTGGCACTCTTGCAGCAGCAGATGCAACTGCAACAGGAGGCGTTTGCGCAACAGCAGCGGCAACAAGCTGAGGCGCAGCGACAGCAAGCAGAGGCACATGCGCAGCAGCTGGCGATTCTATTGGAGGCAATCAATAGACGCCCCCCGCCCCAATTCCACTGTTTCCAGCCCGACTCGGAGGATTGGTCAGAGTACTTGGAGAGCTTCGAGCAGCATTTACTATGTAATCAGGTAGGAGACGCGAGAACAAAGAAAGCGTTTTTCCTGAGCTGCGTAGGAAGCAAAGTGACTAGTTTGTTAGGAAAGTTACTCCCAGAAAAAGACTCAGCAGAGTGGAGCTGGGAAGAGATAAAACGCAAATTAGACGCTTATTTTAACAAAGTGCCACATGTAGTCGCGGCCAGGTATAAGTTTTTCCAGTGCAGGAAAAGTGAAGGACAAACTCATAGCGAGTGGATTACAGAGTTAGCAGGCCTGGCGCGGCATTGTCAATTCAAATACCCGCCATCGGAGGGAGAGACATCGTACGCCGAAACGCTGATTAGAGACATGGTAGTCTTGCACACACCGGAAGATAAAGTTAGGTTTTTGGCATTACAGAACGGAGATCCTTCATTAGAAGAAGTAAAAACTTTGTGCAAGACGTATGAGACCACATGCGAGACCGCCCGCCAAATCAAGGCCGGATCGTGCGTGTGTAGTGTTAGCACTAAGGATTCAGTGAGAGATAGTAGCCCAGACAGTGTTAACAGCTTAAGGAGTAGTTTCGGCATGAGAACTGTACGGGAGAGTGAGGAAAGATAGACAGAATACTCAGATCGGGGCAAGGTCGGCAGAACGGGGCAGTAAAGGAAGAGAGAGAGCAAGTGTGAATGGTTTCGAAGGAAAGAAATCTTGTAGGGGCTGTGGTAAATACCACAATAGAGCCATGTGCAGGTTCAGGGAAGCACAATGCTTTTGGTGTAAGAAAGTGGGTCACATCCAAGAAGTCTGCGAAAAAAAACGGCAGTCGGCACGGAGCGGAAGACAAGAAGAAGAGATGGAGATCGCCATGATTAGCGAAGTAATTAGCAGAGAAGGTCAAAAGAGAATAACGGTGCAGATCGAGTTAAGTAATCAGCCAACAGAGTTCTTATTAGACACAGGAGCGGCGGTTACGTTAATCAATTTAGACACGTACCATCGGTTAGGTGCTCCCAGCTATTCAAAAGTGCAGAAAAAACTGACCAGTTTTGGTAAGACGCCAATTAAAGTGCTAGGAAGTGTGCGCGTGCGGGCATCGTACAAGAGTAAGCAGGCGATGATAGAGGTGCTAGTAGTCGACCGTTATGACGTGACAAATATCCTGGGGCTGGACTCGTTCGATAGACTGGGGTTTGGAGTTATAGACGAGATAAACCAAATATCGGACCAGGAAGAAGTTCAGGTCATCAAGGATTTGGTTTCTGAGTTCGCGGAAGTGTTTTCGCCCGGGCTAGGAGAGTGCAAGAACTTTCAGGCAAAGATTCAGCTAAAGGAGGGCCATAGACCACGTTTTTACAAAGCGAGACCGGTGCCGTGGGCGCTGAGGGACAAAGTGAAGGAAGAACTGACACGGCTGCAGGAAGAAGGTGTGATAACACCGGTAGCAGTGAGTCAGTGGGCCACACCTTTAGTCCTGGTTAAAAAATCGAACGGGAAGATCAGGCTGTGCGGGGATTTTAAGAGCACCGTAAATCAACAGGTGGAAGTAGAACAATACCCGATACCCAAACCAGAAGACCTTTTTTTCAAGCTGTCAGGTGGGCAACGGTTCTCCAAAATAGATCTCAGAGACGCCTATCTCCAAATACCTCTGGACCCCGCGGCCAAAGAAGTGTTGGTAATTAACACACCGCTCGGGTTGTTTAGTTATAATAGGTTGCCTTTTGGGGTGAACTCAGCGGCAGCAATCTTCCAGCGCTGTCTGGAGCAAATCACCTCGTCCCTGGATGGTTGCTGCAACTACCTGGACGACATCATCGTCACGGGCCGCAGCTTGGAAGAGCATAAGCAAAACCTGAGAAAGCTGTTCGCGGTTTTGCGAGACAATGGTTTTAAAGTTAACCAGGACAAATGTGAGTTCTTCAGAGAACGAGTGGTTTTTCTAGGGCACGTGTTAGACCGCACCGGGATAGCCCCAACCCAGCAGCACGTGCAAGCTATTATACAGATGCCCCCGCCAACAGATCTGAAGCAACTGCAAGCGCTTTTAGGCAAAATGAATTACTATAACAAATTCATTAGGAACTTCTCATCGATAGCTGCTCCTCTAAATCAACTTAGAAAAAAGGGGGTCAAATTCGTTTGGTCAGAGGAGTGCAGCAAAGCTCTAGACAGGTTAAAAAAAGGAGTTACTACGCGCAGTGAAACTGAGCCACTTCATCCCAGGGAGGATTACAACAGTGGCGGCAGACGCCTCAGATTACGGTCTGGGGGCAGTACTATCCCAGAAGGATCAAAAAGGGGTCGAGAGACCGATCGCCTTCATATCAAAGACCCTCAACAAACACCAGAGAAACTACTCACAGATCGAGAAGGAAGCATTGGCGATTATCTTTGCGGTGAGGAAGTTTAACGACTTCCTTTACGGTACCAAGTTTCATATCATTACCGACCACAAACCGTTGGTTCAACTGTTTCACCCGGGGAAGAAAATCCCGGAATGTACGGCCAAGAAGCTGCAAAGATGGGCCTTGTTTTTATCAGACTACGACTACCAGGTGCATTATAGGAGTACGTCGCAGCACGCAAACGCGGACGCGTTGTCAAGACTACCCGCCGGCCCAGACCCAGAATTCGACACATCCGAAGAAGAATGCTTCCAGTTGGACCTGGAAGATCTGGAAAGTCTAGCGGACTTTCCGTTAGAGGCAAGAGCCATAGCGAGGGAGACAGACAAAGACCCGGAGCTAAATCAGGTACGGCGCTTCGTCAGAGAAGGTTGGCCAACAAGGATATTAAGAAGCAACGCCGAGTGGTTTAACAAAAAAGACAGGCTTTCGTGCAAAGCGGGGGTACTATTGTTAGCGGGCGACGAGTTTACGAAGGTAGTCATACCCAGGAGCCTAAGGCAGACGGTACTTAAACTGCTACATCAGGGGCACTGGGGGGTAGTACGCACGAAGCAGCTGGCGCGACGGCATTGTACGTGGGCAGGTATGAACGCCGACATTGAGCAAATGTTAAAAAAATGCGAGGCTTGCCAACTTAATCAAAGTGCCCCCCCAGAGACTTGACACCTTGGCCAGAACCAGCGGAGCCGTGGGAGAGAGTGCATATAGACTTCGCCGGCCCCTTTTGGGGGTCCATGTGGTTAGTGGTAGTGGACGCAAAGTCCAACTACCCCTACGTAGTTGAGATGGGAAACACCACGTCGGCGCAGACGATAGATATGCTAGAGAGAATCTTCGTTACGGAAGGTTTACCTGCTGTCTTAGTTTCAGACAATGGTCCTCAGTTTACATCACAGGAGTTCGCGAGATTTTGCGGGAGCAACGGCATTCAGCATATTTGTGCGCCTCCGTTTCATCCCCAGTCAAACGGAGAGGCGGAGAGGTTCGTCAGAACTTTCAAAACAGCTATGGGGAAAGCGCGCGCAGCGGGAACACCCAAGTCCCGAGCACTCTTAAGGGTCCTGGCGACATACAGGGTCCTGCCAGGCGCAACAGGAAGAAGCCCAGCGGAAATTCTCCACGGCAGGCAGCCCCGAACCCTGCTATCACTCCTGAACCCTAACGACCCACATAGAACAGGAGGTATTGGCTCAAAATTCAAGGTAGGTGACAAAGTCTATATACAGTCTCTAAAAAAAGAGCCAGCGTGGGTGCCAGGGGTGGTACAGGAGGTTCGGGGTAGCAGGGTATATGCGGTGCGAACCCTGGAGAGGCTGGTCACGCGCCACCAGGGGCAAGTTAGACCGAGAGCTAACGAGAGTGAAGTAGACAACCGGCCGTGGGTCTCATCAGAGGAGTTTCGCAAGAAAGTAATGAGAGAAATGATTTATCCCCCACAGGAGCCCACGATCGTAGGAGCGCCAGCAGCTGCAGCGGACACGCAGGCGGAAGCGGCCGCCAGCAGCAGCGACGAGGCCGCCTGTTCGACCAGGTCAGAGCTCCGGCCCAGGAGGACTACCCGTTCGGTGCGATTTGCGCCGTACACGACGCATTTGGGCGCGGAGGGTGCCGTGGCCGAACAGGCACCTTTGAAGTCACCGCCAGAGGACAGTACCAACACCGCCCGAGAGAGAGTGCTGATCGACAACTCGGCAGCTCCGTTACGCTCGGGCAAACATCGGCGCGGGAGAACTCACCCGTATCACGGGGTTGGCCGGCGGACCTTCGCCCCGAGCGGGATATAAAAGGCCGCTCGGGCAAGCAGCAGGGAGTTGATAGCGAGCGCCTGCGAGTGATTAGTCAGTGGTAAAGTGATACGTCGAAGTGCTGACGGATTTTGGACTGCCCCACGGTGAACTAGTGAACAAGCGACGTACACGGACTCTCCACAGGAATTTTGGTTTAACTTGGCTATTGTTATTGGATTTGCTCTTTGGATTGCGGAATAAAACACATTTTAAGAAACTGTGTTATTCTTTTGTGGTTCTGGTCACTACATAAATGACATTCCACCAACACCAGGAGTACAAACTTTCCTTTACTCCGATGACCTTGCCCTCCGCTCCCTAAACCGATCCTTATCCTACCTCCAAGAATCCCTAAACAACTTCCACCTCTGGGCTTCCCAAAACTCCATTATCATAAACCCATCCAAATCCTAAGCAATCATGTTCTCCTATAAAACATACCCATCCAACCCCCCTGCCATAACCATTGGAAATGAACCAATCCCCTGGACACCAGAAATATCCTACCTTGGCATAACCTCCCGCAGACTCCTTTGGACCAACCACATTCACAAAATTACTGTCAAAGCAACCAGGATCACCAATACCTTATATCCCATCTTCACCAATCCCCAAATATCCACCAAGAGAAAAATCCAAACTTAAATCCGTCCCATCCTAACATATGCCCATCCCACTTTGTTCGCTACATCCCACACCAACTGTACCACACTTAAACGGGTGGAAAACCACAACATCCGCCTCATCGTCCGCCCACCCATGTACACCATTTACAACTCCATATGACATCAAAACAAAATACCCCACATCCTCGCACACCTCCACAACTCCGCAATCGTCCAAATTAAAAAATACAACAACAACCCTCTATTTCGAAACCTAATACTTCCTTACCACCACATCCTCAGAAACCCACCCCGACACACCCGGAAAAAGCATCCCTTAGACATCCTCCAACTTCCCCCTCCTATCACCCAAGCCAGAGGGCAAGAACAAGCAACGACAAATTAAACCGACAACAAATTGAGAGAATGACTGACACGCTGTACATGTCGACAACAGAACTCCGCCGCCTCCTCTGACTAAATCCTTGTTCACCTCTTCCCTCTCTCCCCACCCTATCCCCTCATATCCCGGTCCTGCCCCTTCCTTCCCCCGCCATCCACAACCTTAATAAAATAACTCCTCTCTCCATAGAAAAATTAACCCTTCCGCCAACAACCCAGACTCCCGATCCCCGTCCCGTGGGGGGGAGAGGAGTCAAAAAACCCGAAACAACCCACTGGAAGCCCATTGTTCGAAGAGGGGTCAGGCGAAAACGATTTGTACACCAAATGAGACGTTATGGCTCGAGTATGAAGCTTTGAGATATTGAAAAACATTTCTTTAAAATTTGGGAGTACCTTACATAAAATTTTATTAAAAACAGCTCCAAATTTTTTTCTTTAATTTTTTTGTAAGAACAAAGTCCACCTACAAATGTGGCATTGGTCTGATTTTCACTGTTAACTCTGAAATTTTAATAATTGCAAAAGTTTGAATGTTTTCTTCTTAATAATTAGCATTTATCTAAACATGGTCTCATATTTTGCTTTAACATGTTCATGTAACCCTCAAACTCTTAACAATGTAATGTATTAATGATCTTTTTATTATAGATTTGAAAAGGATGCCAAGAAATTGCCTATGGGTGACTTAATTTTATTTCATTTGCTATTGTTATTCACGATTTATAATATTTACTTATTATCTCACATTTGAAATAGATTGTAAATATTCGTGAAATATAATAATTTCAAGCCATTTTGGGGGGGATTGAAAATGGCGTTGGGCTTAAAGTATCCCAAAAAATTCAGCAGGGTGTTTGAAATTTGAGGGCTCGACATCGATCGATTGGGGAATATACATTTTGATGAAATCTTATGATTTACGCGCCATGGTAGTTTGTAGATGGACGGACAGACAGACGGATGGCCGTAAACCATTTCTTCGGTATCCAGGACCCATAAAACATGATTCGATATACACAACCATAGGAAAAACTATAAAATAGACATTTTACGCATGGGTAAAAATGGTGGGGAACTAAACTTTTTTTGGCGGATCCAGCGTATTCTAAGAAAGTTCTCTCAAAAAGTTTGTTTTTTCTGTTTTTAGGTCACTCAATCGCGTTTTGGGTGCTTCACAGCCCCTGCGGAGGTGATCGATAGCTCATTTATTCCTCTCGAGAAGGCAGATCATTTGACACAATTCTTATCCGGTTATCTCTAGACGCATATTCGGGGAGGTAACAGTGAAACAAAGTTAACAGTGAAAATCGGACCTATCCCATCTTTAAATATGTTATCTTCTATCTGTATTTTGCTATCTTCTTTCAGAAATTTTAAGAAAGAATTTTGAGAAATTATTTGAAATGTCCTAAGTCATGTGAAGTACTCCCAAAAATTAAAGAATAACATTCAAAATGTCAGAGATACTAGAGGACCAGATCGATCGGGGAGTATTCTGTTTCCAAAAAATACCAACGTATAGCTTAGGCACTGGTGATGTTGACAGACAGGCAGGCAGAAGGACATTGGAAAAAAACAACACTTCTTCGGCATGAAAACGGGAACTTCAAAACGTGTATTTCCGTCAAAATCTCGAAACCTATTTCCCACAGCACTACATAATTTTCTCCTAAGAACGTTTATTACTTCGTCTATTCTAACGTATACGAGAAAGTGAAAAGAAATCGAGTTAAATTGGATGATTAGAGTCAATATAATAGAAAAGTTGTAACAATGTTAACGAAGTAGGTATTAATTCATACAAAAAGGAAGTAGCATGGAGCATCGTCAGCACGATAAGTATAATAGTATTTATAAAATCGTAGAACATAGTATTTATAACTATGGATCCAATACCGCAACATTTAGCGCACTGCTCATGCCTGAAAAAGACGCTTTTACTAGTTGCTGACCAAAAAAGTAGTTACCAGAGGTATGAAGGTTGCTGATTCGGATATTGTAATTCAGCTGTGCTGAGATTAATTCATTCCGTCGTATAATAAAGATGCTTATTTGTTACATTAATAACTAATGTAAGTTTAAAGGAGTTTGAAAATCGTGTAATTTGAATGTCGTATACACTCATAATTGGTGAGCGCAAAAACAAAATTTAATAATTTTATTCCTGAACATTAGAAAGAATTGAAGACAGACGTCGAGAGAGAACCGAACTTAACCCTCTAGTACCCCTTGTTTCATATATGTAACAACATTTCTGGTCAACTCGTATTTGCAGCTTTTTGCACTAATTTGCAAATTTTATTTCTTCAATAGATGGAGACATCCTAAATGAAACATATAAGCAAGTTGTTGTTGTTGTTGTTGTTTTCATTCTTGGATGTCATGTGTCGATTTAGCTGTGATCGCTAAGGCTTTATACATTCCTGGCCAGGGTGTACACATGAATTGGGTCGCTTCGAATCTTAGCTGCCTGTTGTTGAGTCGGAGGGAGAGGCCTGTTTAAAGCAAACGGTGGTGGTTCCGCGCCGAACTTAAAGGGGCATGTGAATTTTCTACAATTCGTTGTATTGTTGAAAACATATCTAAAAATATGAATAATTTTACTTTCTTTCTCTTTCGGTAATTCTGAACTTTCTTATCTTCGTCTAACACAATACAGTTTGGGTCGTATTATTAAATCAGTGTCTCTAAACCGTCTCAGAACATTCCAAATTCCGTTCCCAATAGCAATTTTGCCATTGTGTAAACTCGCACCTTAACAGCCTGGCATACGTAACAAAATGTATGACAATTTTATGTGCGTTTAGCCAGACAACTAGGCACCTAACCAACACTTTTAGCTCCAAAACTTCTCTAGCTTCCCAGTAAAACTCGTGAAAATCACACCAAAGACGAAGCATTCTGCGTCTAGATTTCTTTCCTGCATTGAAACGGAGACACTTTTAACATCAAACAGAAATAGACTTAACTTGCTTTTTTCACAGCGGAGAAAAGACCAAGTCAACAGGAAAACGCGATTTTGATTTGGAAGGAGGTGGTGCTGAAATTTCCGTGGGACCTTTTGTTCCTACTGGGTACGTACCTACTGGTTGCCAGTGTGCTGGAGTCGGGTGTCAATTGCAACGCAGTCTGCAGCTGTCGCTCCTGCAGGTTCGGGCTTCGCCTTGGCCAAGGGGAGCGACGTGTCCGGGATGTCCCATATGATCGGGAACGCCCTGAAAATCCTACAAAATCTCGATCCCTGGGTCGTGCTCCTGCTGGTTTGCTTCATCGCGAGCAACATGACGGAGTTCACCTCCAATGTTGCTATCGCTAATATACTTTTACCAGTGATCGCAGATATGGTACGTATGCGTTCACATACGCTATTCAACTGTTGAATTAGGCTTCGACGAATGTACTTGTATATGGTTTTTGTATTACTCTCGGCTCACCTTGCTTAACGGCAGTTGACCTGGAGAATAGTAGATCAGATGATGATGTTGATGAGGAGGTAGGCTGATGTAAGAGAGAACGGCAACGGAATCAGTTGGCAAAACCGAAGAAGTAGAAATCTCTCCGGGCTTTACATTTGCCAATTATTTATAAACATACGTAGCTGAACCAATTAATTGGCAGTTATTAGGACATGTAAGTATCATGTTATTAGAGCTCTTCGTAATACAATAGAAAGGTGCCATCCTTGCAGTAATATCTTTTTAACTGTGATAATAAAAAAGATAAACAAGAACACTTCCAAAATCAAATATTTCTTGCAAATGGATTCCATATTGAAATTAAGCTAGAAAAACGCCTTACTGGATAAGATGCTACACTGAAGAGCCAAAACAAGTGGTACAGCGAATTTAAATAAAGAGATCTGGAATCAATCAGAATATGGTCCTCCGGTCAGCTATATAAGATGACCAGAGTCTACACATTTGTTAGATCGGTTACTGCTGCTACAATGGCTTGTTATCACAATTCAAGTGAGTTTGAACGTGGTGTTATAGTCGGCACAAGAGAGATGGGGCATCCCGTCTCCGTGGTCGCGATGAAATTTGGATTTTCTCGTAATACCATTTCACGAGTGTACCATGAATATCGGGAATCGGTTAAACATGAAACCTCCGGCATCGCTGTGGCTGCAAAAAGATAGCGCAAGAACGGGCCGACGACGACTGAGGAGAATTATTACACTTGACACAAGTGCAACCTTTCCGCGAATTGCTGTGAATTTCAATGCTGCACCATCAACAAGAGTCAGCGTGCGAACCATTCAATCTTACATTATCGATATATGGTTTAGAAGCAGAAGGCCCAATCGTGTACACTTGATGACTGCGCGACACAAAGCTTTACGCCTCGCCTGGGCCTGTCTACACCGACAATGAACTGTTGATTACTGGAAACATGCTGCCTGGTCTGGCGCGTCTCGTTTCACATTTTTCGAGCGGATGAACGTGTTCGAGTACGGCGACAACCTCATGAATCCATAGACCCTGCATGTCAGCAGTGGACTGTTCAGCTGGAGGAGGCTCTATGATATAGGGCGTGTGCATTTGAAGTGATCTGCGAACCCTAATACGTCTAGATACGACTGACATGTGACATGTGCGTAATCATCCTATCTGATCACTTGCACCCATGCATGTCCATTGTTCATTTCGAGGACCTTTGGCAATTCCAGCAGGACAGAACAACAGTCCACACGTCCAAAATTGCTATAGAGTGGCTCCAGGAACACTATTCTGAATTTAAACACTTCCACTGGCCGCCAAAATCCCCAGACATGAAATAAATTTGTATTTAGACCTGTCGCTTTTATATGTGACACTTAAAAGTAATTAGATTAACAGAATCACTTTAAGAAGGCAATCACAATCGACTTGTTATAATTCAGAAGTGTTGCCAAATAAATATAAGTGCACCGACCTGAAAACGAAACATTTTTTTTTTAAGATTACGCAATTGAGACATGTTCGACGCGAGATATATATTAACCCCTCCAGCCGAATACGCTAATTCAAATACCATATTAAAACGAGCACGTTCAGTTCGTTGAATTCCTAGAGGGAAGAGATAAGTAACAGGAGGGTGAAAGATGAATGAGAATAAAGACCTGTAAGCCGGAACTTATGTTAGTATCTATCAGAAGTACTACATATCGAGGAAATAGCGGCGAGTGTGTTTAGCGTTGTGTTTCTCACAAGTGATCATAGCCGTTGTAACCACTTATTTTTCAGGCTGTCGTCATTGAAATCAATCCCACGTATCTCATGCTGCCTGCTGCGGTCTGCTGTTCATTCGCCTTCATGTTGCCCGTGGGCACCCCGCCGAACGCCCTCGTCGCCGGCTACGTGAACATCCGCACCACCGACATGGTATGCATGAAAGAAAAGTTATTTCCTGGAGTGTACATGTATTCTGCAATTCAAATTTATACTTACCTTTTCTAGTTTTATACACGTGTTCTGGCTATATATTTCATTTATGTTTCAGATGGTCTCTGGTATTCTGCCAACTGTAATAACTTTGGCTATCGTTGTTTGTTCTTTTCCAACATACGGTTCCTTAATATATACGACTTTGACTACCTATCCTGATTGGGCGAAATCGAATACAACTGACTAAGAATGTAACCAAAAGAGCATTAATAAGACAACAAAACCGTAATTTGCATTACGTCACGAAGTAAGCAAATTATTTTTCGTACCATTTCAAAAGAATAAAAATTCCAGTATTTGCTCATAATTTGGGAGTAGAAAAAGGTTTTCTATACGAATTTAATAATGCTCCTTATCGCTGATTCAAAATATCCATCATTCATTACAACATTAATTTGAGCAATAGCTAGGTGATTGCACATTATTCTTTTATT
The DNA here is from genome assembly GCA_038098605.1 of Gryllus longicercus. NCBI lineage: Eukaryota > Metazoa > Arthropoda > Insecta > Orthoptera > Gryllidae > Gryllus > Gryllus longicercus. Next base: position 739,251 of record JAZDUA010000188.1, on the reverse strand, counting down.
TTAATGAAACACGAAAGGATTACTTCATGCAATCACTTCACTTCATGAAATTTACTCTACCATTTCTAAGAGAGGAGAAAATGATTAAGTTAATTACTTTGTTTTTAATCTAATATTGAAAGAGGAAGTCATGTATTCACCGAATTATTTTTGAAATTTCAAAATATGAATGCACAGTGAGTCCCTAAACTTCTTTAACACTAACTACTATGTTTTAAACATCTAAGAAACAATAAAATGTAAGAAGATTAAGAAATATTACAAGATTTGCTGACTAACTGTATTTTTTGTTATTATTTTCAGATGAAAAAAATGATGAAAGCACACATTGTAACAGCATGAAAAAAAGTAGATTTTGTAAGTAGACTATTACCAAGTAACTTTTTAAAATAAGTAGAAGTGTTTTGATGCAAATTTTGTGAACCATATTTCAATTGTTAAAATTATCTTGTTTGAAAATAAAAGTGATAATGCGCAGTGGAAACTGTGTCAAATTGGCGTGCCTTCTAACTCGCCGGAGTAGACCTGATGAATCGTTCTCATTTCAAGTCCTCCAGTCCAGGAAGAGATTCTCTTCCAGGTAAGCAGAGCGCGCGGAATATTCTCGTACTCTCGTCATTCTAAATGTCTTTTGTTATTGTTATTTCGCAATACATTCAGGAGAAAAATCAGAGTCCCATACTAGCAAAGCACGCAAACGTTCACAGAGAAAGTATGCATATTTAAAATGAATTTGCCAAGGAAGATATATTTATAAAGTTAGAAGCTTTACGAAGCTAAAATAAAAACCTTTCCATTTGCATGGAAATCCTGTCTCTACTCATTACAATTCGTAGAACATTAGGTACAAAAACAATTTATGTAACCCTTGTACTGCAGGAACACCTGCTTCGTGTTTTCAGGAGGATAGGACTCCTGTCTGTAGCCATTTTGGCATTCTTTTCTTCACTTCTAGGGCCCTCTACATTTACGGGTCGTAGAAAATGTGTATGACGCCTGGAATGGGAGACGGCGTGGCAGGCGCCATCATCGTGTGCGTACTTTCCATAATATTGACTAGTAATAAAGGCGGCTCGGTTAACCTTTCTTTTTACGCTAATATGTTTATCAATTAATACTGCGTTTATACAGTTATAACATGTGATTCCTTATACAATGAGAAGGAATTCTCAGAATATCCAACTGCCTTCTCGCGATGCGAAATGTCATTATCGCCTTGTTCCATTGTGGCATTTTCCGAATGCTTGCAAGCGGAATCCGAGAAATTCAAATTCACAATTCGAAAATTTGCAAAATTACGCTCAAATACTCCCCTTTTCTAAAGAACCTATTTTTAGAACAGATTTCATATAACAAAAAACTCTTATCAAAATTAAATTTTTGCCTAATTTTTTATTTTGTTTTCGATTTTCGAAAATAACTGCTTTCGCCGAAAACTGGATTAGCCTCAATTTCCTTACTAAATACGAGGAAATAAATTAAAAGCAAAAATCGTTAGTGAAAAATAACTGTTTCAAAATTGCCTCTGTTCCACTAAAAATTACACCAAAACTATTTCTATTTTTGAAAAATCGAACATAATCTTATTTGAAGATTTGTTTTGATGTCAGATTTTACTAAGAAAAAATGTTTCTGTTCTGTACTGAAATTGTAGGAAGACGGCGAAAAATATTTGAACTTTTGTAATTTTCAAAAAATAAGGGATTTAATCGAAAATGAAATGTGTGCCATTTCTTTAAGAGATGAAGTTATCCGAGGACAAACTTTAATCAAAACTTTGGAGCCATTTATAAGAAAATGTTGAATCTTCATGAATAGTACCCCTCAAAATTAAAATTTCCATTTCAAACTCGGGCATTGAGATCGTATCGATAGGAGAGTATCGTTTTTTTAGAAAATGAGTGAGAAGGTTTAGGCGCTAGCGATGGCTACACACTCAGGCATTTTGCCGTCAATCAATTTGGTCTCTCTCCCCTTACTTCGTAAGACGAGAAAGTATTGTAACCGTGCGCCGGAAATCGGCGAATTTTCGTCAGAAAATCTCTTCTTATGATGTACGAGTGGTACCAAAAAATTTCTAACTTTTAAAATTTTCTAAATTTCAGATTAATAGTGCAAATGGAACTTAGGCTGTCTTAAAGAGAGTACAATACTCTCTTCTTACAAATTTTTAAAAAAATGGAGCTATTTGTTACAAAATGTTTTATATCTTCCAGGCTCATCATTTAGAGTTCTCCGACATTGCAAATAATTATTTTACAATTGGGGATTAATTACTCATTTGATCCAAAAACCCTAGAATAGTTTAAGCGCTAGTGCTCGGATTGACTGGCTGACTTGACAGATTGACTTGGCCTGACTTGAGACCTGATCTTCCCAGAATAACCTGACATGAGATGACATCAAACGGACACAATCTGGACCTGACAGACGGGTGTTGTTAAAAGACACTTTTTAGGTTTTAGGTTACCCCAAATCGAGCGGGGAATATGTATTTTGGAAAATTACGTACAAATAATGGGCGTTAGAGAGAGGCAGACGAACGGACGTTCTGAAAAATAACACTTATTCGGTATCCGAGGGCTTCAAAATCAGTATCCATCTTCTGAAGCATTACATCACTTTCTGTAAACTCCATTAACCAGGTCTATACATACGTTTTGCCGGTTTTTGTGAAGAAAGCAAGGAATGTTCAGAAGAATTTCATTTTTTATTTATTCAAAATATTGACCATCGGCTTCTACACAATGACCCATGTTTCAGGTAAGTTATAAATACCATGCCAGAAAAAATTCCTGTCTTATACGGCAAACCATTCTTCGAGCCATTTTCCAACTTCTTGGAAATTGCTGAAGTACTTCTCTCCGAGCGCGTGCCCCATTGATGCGAAGAGGTGATGGCGCCAGGTTGGAGTACAGCGGGTGCGGAAGGATGTCTCATCCAAGCGATTTCATGATGTTTTTCACTGGTTTTGCTGTGCGAGACAGCGCATTGTCGTGCATTTGCCCTTCATTAAAATCGTGTGGGACCCATTTACCGAGTTTATTGATCTTCCCCATTGCTCGTGAACGTCTGCTGATTGTTTGTTGTGACTCATTTAATGCTTTTGTTGTCAATTGCTGATGAGTTTGAGTTCAGTCATCATCCATTAACGCTTGCAATTGCTCGTCCTTGCATTTTGTGGTCTACCAGAGCGCGAACTGTCTTTCATATTGAAATCATCACGTCAAAACCATGTCTCACATGTTCTAATCGCTGAAGTATGTTCACCATGTTTCTACCAGCAAACGATGACTTAACACAGCGTTTTTCTTTTGATTATATGCGAAAAGCAATGCAGACGGCAAATGTTCTTCTTCAGGCCTAAACGTCGACATGATCACTAAACGGTATAAAAGCAGACACAAGTGTTTGGCGGACTCAACTTGTGTGTGTTGGTAGGTTAATATCATACGAAGAAACTGTCAAATTCATACGCTGCGTACTGTTTGCTGGATCTATCTCTTAGTGAAATCTGAAAATTCTTGTGCAGACACCCGGTATAGAAAGTAATTATTTGTGCAAGAGAATAGCGCAGACCGTTCCACCTGGCGGTTGGGAAGGGTACCTTCGCGCAGCCCTAGCTCGGTCCTGTAGTAACTTTTCATATTTACCTATGGCATTCCTTGGCCCCACCACGGCACGTGTACCATTGTTACGGTGTAGGGATTCCATTCCTCATTTCAAAACACAGACTACAAACAATTGCCTGTCCTCCAAGAAATTATAGAAGGTTTATGATATAGATGCAAAACATGAGATATTTGAAATGCCCCCGGCCGCCTGAACTACATCAGAAAACATTTACGTGTTCAGAGGATTCTCCCCTTAGTGCCCACGTACTATGGCCTGTGGACCGCGAGTCGCTTTCTCACAACATAAAACCACTTGACCATACTAGTTTTAAACGCGTAGCGATTCTGAAATGAAATAATTTGATAAAACTGATAATATTTCTAAAGCTTTGTATGCACATTTCGGCTTTAAAGTAGTTTAAAGTTTTTGTAGTATTGAATCTATGTATCTAATGCCATTCATTTTCGTAGAAACAATGCAAAGTTATTTTAACATTAAAATTTAGTAACAACCCACTCAGTATGTGTTAGTGTCTCAAGGACTTAATGTAGAGTTATTTAAAGAATGTATTCAAAATATTTCGAGGTTTAGAGTCGACTCAGAGTGACCAAGAAATATTCACTTCGGTAAAGTTCCCACGATTAGATTATTCACTAGTGTTGTTCACACAGAGAGAGAGAGAGAGAGAGAGAGAGAGAGAGAGAGAGAGAGAGAGAGAGAGAGAGAGAGAGAGAGAGACAAACAGGCACATGTATCGTGCAGTCTTGGCACCCTTCAATGCCACGTACGTTTTTGGAAGCCCCACTCTTCGAAGGCCCGCCTCGCTAACGCACACTTTAGCTAAATAAGGGACCCCCAAAACGTGTATTTCTTACGAAATCTCGAAATCGTTTTTCCGCAGCATTACAGAACTTTACTACATATTTCTCTCTCTCTCTCTCTCTCTCTCTCTCTCTCTCTCTCTCTCTCTCTCTCTCTCTCTCTCTCTCTCTCTCTCTCCTCTCTGTATATGTATATATATATATATATATATATATATATATATATATATATATATATATATATATGGACGTATAAGAGAAAGTAATGAAATATTATCCAGTTTTTGACGGCTAAAGTCAAAGCGTTTAAGTGGCAGCTTCTAACGGTACTGGTGTAGTTTTAGTTTACTGAGCTATAAAATGTTTTAATTACATTACATCATAGTCAAGTACAGTCGATTCCGGTTATTTTGAACTTCTGGAAACTACCAGTTTTGGTTCACTATAACAGAGGCCCACTATGATGTCAAAATTTAGTATAATTTCTCCACAATGGTTGGTTTTATTAATATAGAGATATAACAAAATACATTAACAGCACGAATTGATAATTTTAATTATTTGCCCTGAAAATATTATTTTCAATTGTTTGCTTCTCACATTTTTCCTTTGTAATTTCTCTAGATCCTTCTCCAGAGTTCGTGCTCCCTCCATACTTGATTCTACATTTTCCACTGTCTCTAAGTATCGTAATGCAGTCTTGGCACCCTTCAATGCCACGTACGTTTTTGGAAGTCCCACTCTTCGAAGGCCCGCCTCGCTAACGCACGCCTCGCAACTCGCTATAATAACATACGAGATCCTTTCGGCAGCGGCAAAGCGCAAGCGGCTAATCAAACTGATCGCTTTTCCGCGCGGCACGGCGGGTATCGGGATGCTGTGGGGTTGTGACAGTGGCGCGCTTCCTGTCGCCTACGTAGAACACAACGCGCTTTGCCCCGCGGAATATCAAGTAACATCAAGCATGAAACTGAAGCACGCAATCACGTGTCGCAGCCGCCAGTTGTAGCCCACGCAGGACACGCCCTTTATAACCGCAAGTGAAACTGAGTGGCATGAGGTAATCACAAAGGTCTCCATTCCGGGTCCACTAGCTTCACTTCAGAAGATACTTCTTCGATTATGATGTATGGCCGATAATTTTTTTCGAGTTGACTACTATTGGATTTGTTGCACTGATGTGATATATTCTTTTCCAGGATGGCTTTGTTTTTCAGGTCGTTGTATTGTCTACGTTCTCGATAACCGAGGTACAGGTTCACTAAAACCGAATCTTCTTATGCTTATTTGTAATGCATGTGAAACGGGACTAGTGACTTAAGTAGTCAATAGTCTTAGACAATGAGAATACAAAAGTAAAATTACCTAGTTGCACAATGGATGGAGAAAAGACAAAGTCCAAAAAATAAATGGAAACTCTATTCTGGGCTTGTCGAAATCTCTGACAAAAAAGTTCTAAGGAATGAATTCACCGATGCACGTTATTACACTAACGTGACATTAGGAGCTGTTAACTGCCCGTTAGAAAAAAACGTTACGTTTTACCAATTTTCCTTAAAGTTAACGAGTGATCTCTGATCTGTTAAGAACTTCTAGTTATGTAGTTTTGGTATGAATCCAAGCATATGAAAATGTAGAAAACTCTGTGACTTCGAAGTTTTAAATGGGATCATCTACGTTTTATTCCAAATTCGGATCTTGTAGAAAAATCTGACAATTTTGAACCGAGATACTTTTTTCGATCCGGAATAGCTACAGTTAGCCAATAGAGAATAGCCCAGCTTCCCCTTCGTAACAAATATGCGATTAATAATGTCATAACTTCGTAAACATTCTCGCGATAGTTCAGTGGAAAAAAGTACGGCATTCCTTTTATAACATGAGGTTTGTTGATTTATATAAAATGTTACTGATTTAGTTTTTTAGTGATATTGTTTTTTAGTTAAACAACTTTCGAAAGTTCTTATTTATGGAATTTTGTGTTTTGCCCTTTCTTGGAGAAATTAATAAAAAAAGTTAGAAATTAATAGAAACATGTTTTGAACTAGCGTTCCCGCACAAGAACTCTACATGTTAAGAACACCACCTTTTCCCCCTATCCTTCCATTTTCATATTAAGCCGGTACCTAATATATATTTTTCTTCAAGGCTCTCTTATCCTCCATCATTTGTTTGATACATCTCCTTGTAATGCTTTAACTGAACGTACCTTGACAGTACAATCCACTCTTGTCAATATAAACTATTCTTATTTTACTTGAGTACAGAACGGAGAGGAACACCCGTGCAATTCAAACGCCTAGAATATTAAGTAATTAGTTTAATTACACGTAGTTGCAGATTCTGCACGTCTATGAACAGGTGGGCTAGAATCGAGACGCGCTACATCAGCAAAAAATTTAATAAAAGATCCAAGAAGATCTCATTCTGAAGATTACGGTGTGAGGAACGGGTTTTGACGCCGAGATTTTAAGGCTCTAAATTGCTTCGTTTTGGAGATATAAAACTAAATAGATCTGGACAACGATGCCAGAGTGTTGCGGCTTGCATTTGACATGAATATTTTGATGCGACTTTCTAAACGAATCATATTTTTAAAGTTTAAGTTCAATTTATTAACCTCCCTGAAACTTTCTCTAACCTCATTTATAAAGATTGGTTGCGTGTGAAAGTTGCAAAACTCATATATACTATCAGGGCCGGCGCTACCTAAAGGCAAACTAGGCGACCGCCTAGGGCGCAAACCTCAGGGGGGCGCAAATTTGGTACATTTTTTATAATAAATCTTATTGTTCTATTTTTTGTGAAAGTTACTAATTTAAAGAATAAAGAAAGAAGTTAGAAACTTCTACTTAGAAAGTAGTTAATTTTTGTTGTATATATTATTACCTACTAAGTATTATTTGCTTACTCTTCAAAAACTTGTATTTTCTTAATTTATATATTAAATGTATTAAAACATGGAACTTGTTTTAAGAATATCTACGGTGTCGGTGCGTCTAACAAATTTTAATGGTGTATTTTTTTTTATCAAAGTGGACATTTGCGCCCCTTGAAAACAGCTACAAAATGAATTTTTGCGGCCTCGGGCTAATCACTTGAGCGCAAAAATGTACTTTGTAACCTTTTCCTTGGACGCAACGGTTCCACTTTATCATACATGAATGACAACAAATTAAAATGGTGCCTATTGCAATACAACTTGCACGAACGAAAAATTTTACTTTGCGCCCTACCTACTAAAAAAATATTTCGTATCAACGGCGTACAACATAGAAGAAAATGTTTTATAATTTTATTACAAATGTCGTATTTTCATTATTTCTCAAAATCCGGAAATTTCAGACTTTCTTTAGACTTTTCCGACTTTCATTTTTATTAACAAGGATTGTTTTAGTTTCATTCATCTCAATAAATAATTTCATATTTTCATGTGTTATATTTGTACAGTAAAAAGCATTCCATTTTTATTGAGTATTTTTACTATATCAACTGTATAAAGAACTATGTACTCAGGTTGCATTATAGTTTGTTTTCTTAAGGCGATTCTTCAAGCTCCTAAATATACGAAAACTTTTGGGAGTGTCACGATCAAAATATTACACAGAAATTAATATAAAATAAATCCAGACATTTGTTCAATTTTTGCCACGATGTTGATCTATTTTTTATTTAATTTTGTTCACTGTTTTGGTCTGTGAAACTGCCAAACGTTTTCATGTGGTTAGCAGCTTGAAGAGTTGCCTTAATGTAGAATGTTATCCTTCTGTGAAATAAATTATTTCTATTGTATGTTTTTTTAAATTTGAATTTTAAATTTTTTAATTTACAATTTAGAATTTTTAATTTGGATTTTGAATATTGAATTTATATGTTTTTTAAATATAAAATGTCGATAAGAGTTTAAAAAAATATTTTCATTATTTAGTTTAAGTAGATCAGTTCTTCAATCAACAAAATATTAGAATTTAATTATTCTGGTTATACAATATACAACATTACCGACATGAGGTAATACGAGTAGCCACGTTTATATTCATATTGTTATTATATTTTTCAGTGTTTTGGCTTATTGGTACTGAATATATTATTGATAAAATAAGTATTCAATTTGTAAGAAAGCTTTAATATACTTAATTAATTATTATTTTAATAATTATCGAATTGATTTTAGTTTATCATTATTCTCTTTATGTTGATATTCTGAACAATATCAAGTATGTGTGTTAATTATTTCTCTAAGTTAAGTATTTATGTATTATTTTTACAAAATATTTTGATATAACACATCAAAATATCTTCATAATAAATGGCAGAAAGAGGGAACATGAGCCTGTACAGAGAGAGAGATTCGAATTTTTACTCTCACAGATTTACTCACTTGGCGGCAGCACTAGGACGCAGTGTTGCCGCTGGCATCATTCTTTCTCTTTTTAAAGCGTCGGATCTTTAGAAAGAGAGAGAATAATGTCAGCGGCAACACTGCTAGGACGTGGACGAGGGTTCTTTTTTACGTTGGTCCGTTTGGTGACCCTAAAATTGTCATTGGTCATCCAGGGATTAATAATATTAGTGTATAAATATCTTTTAATTTGTGTTTTAAGCACAAGGTACAGGACTAGCATACATGGTTCTTCTTTCTCCCTATAGCCAATAATGAGAACAACAGCAACAACATAGTGTAGAAATATGGGTAAGATTTCTAATTGCTGTGTCGATGAATTTCAATTGTATGAAGATATCACTTATATCTATTTATTATTACTCAGTAAACTATGTCTGAGAGAAAACGCCCTTCTGGAGCTCAAAATTGTAAACGGAAGGCAGAAAGAAGTAAAGAAGAAGCTAAACAAGAAGGATCGTTTCTTAAGTATCTATGTACTCAGAAATCAAACGAACAGACTAAGAATGATAGTAGTTTGGTTGATATTGATGACATCTCTAATTTTGAAGGTATCCATATTAAAATCTCTTAAAATTTTCTAAGAAAAAGAATTCAGAATTCTTAAGAGTTATGAAACGGAAATTTCCTAAGTAGAATATATAGAATCTGCAGATAGCGTATTTATTTCTCATAACCTGCAATAGACCTTAGGTGTACAAAGCAATAGGGACGTGTTAATTATTAAAATCTTCGTATTTTGAGTCATTGAACAAAATTTATTTGGGAAATAGGTATTCAACTTGGGAAATATTAGGAAATTTCCTTTTCACAATCCGTAATAATTCCAAACAATTTTTTCTCTTAGGAAATCTTAGAAGTTTTTAATTGAGGAATATGTCACAGACAAAATATAGCGATGAAAATATCATTAAATAAAATAACTTCGAAAAATATCATTCTATGATACTCTTAAATCATGATATTAATGTACACATTTATTTTAAGATTTACAGACCGCAGATGTATCTGAAAACGACACAGCGGAGAGAGTTTGTAAAACTTCTAGTGTACTTACTGTAGCTGATGGGCATTCAGCAAATTTAAATTATGATGATCCTGCCAAATGGCCTCAATGTTGCACTGCTAATGAACGACAGTTGAGAGTACAACATGGATCACAGCAGGTTGAATCACACAATTTCTCGAGGGATTCAAATAACAGAATATTTTCCCCTGCTCACTATATGCGAAGATTAATTAATAACGAAAAAGCTTTTCGTAAGTGATTGGGGTACTCAGTGTCAGCTGATGCAGTTTTTTTGTTTTTCTGCAAATTGTTTAGTAACAAAAAGTGTGGATCAGTTTTACAAGAAACAGGCTCTAAAGACTGGAAGAATATGGAGCTATTCATTCTTCACACGAGCGAAATATTCACCATTTGGAGAACTATCAAACTTGGCGCGAATTCGAAATGCGCTTAACTGAAAGAAAAACAATAGATGATTCTACTCAACAAGTATGTTTTCAAGAGGAACACTATTGGCGTCAAGTTTTGGAACGGTTGATTGCTTTGGTTAGAGTTCGTGCAGTGCAAAATTTAGCATTTCACGGGACGGACGAAAATTTATTCAGCTCTAATAATGGAAATTTTTTAAAGTTCGTAGAGTACTTGGCTCTTTTCGATCCAATCATGAAAGAGCATGTGCGTAGAGCTCAAAATAAGGAGATAATGGTCCACTACCTTGGAAAAGAAATCCAAAATGAACTTATTCATCTTCTAGACAGGAGTATAAAGGAGCAGATTTTAATTCGCGCGAATTCAGCAAAATATTATTCAATTATATTGGATTGTACCCCCGATGTTAGCCATGCTGAACAAATGACGATGATATTACGTTTCGTTGAAGTGATTCAACCAGACTCTAAAATTGTCATAAGAGAACATTTTTTAGGGTTCGTACCGTTGCAAGAGACTACAGGTGCCTTTATAGCAGACACTCTTTTTAAACAGTTGGAGGAACTGGGATTACCAATTGAAAAGTTGCGCGGACAGGGATATGACAATGGTAGTAATATGAAAGGTAAAGAAAATGGAGTACAAAAGAAAGTTTTGAACGTTAATCCACGGGCATTTTTTGTACCTTGCAATGCGCATTCTTTAAAATTAGTAGTCAATGATTCTACTAGCTGTTGCTTGGAAGCAACTCGTTTTTTTTATTTGGTTCAACAGGTTTTCAATTTTTTTCGGATCAACTAAGCGTTGGCAAGTATTAATTAGTCAAATACCGGACTCTGGTAGAACTGTCAAACCGCTGAGTAAAACCAGATGGGAGAGCCGCTTCGATGCTTTAAAGCCTCTAAGATATCAGCTTGGAAATATATATGATGCTTTAATGTCGATTTACAATGACAAACCTAACACGTTAATCGGGAAATACCTGTCGAATTGAAGCCAAAAGCCTTGCAGATGCTATTAGCAATTTTAAGTTTGTAGTATCTCTTGTAACGTGGTACATTATTTTTGAAGTCAACATAACAAGTAAGCTACTGTAATCGAAGGACTCTTGACTTGTCTTCAGCTATAAAGCAGTTAGAATCTACTAAGGACTACCTTGTTGACTGTAGGAGTGAGACGAGGTTTGAAGAGATTTTGCAAGATGCTACGGACAAAGAATCTACAGATTCCATCGAACTTCGAATCAGAAAATGTTAGAAGCAGAAGGAAGAAACGTCATTTTGATTATGAAAGCCAAGATGAGACACCCCAAGATCTAAAACAAAAATTCCGTGCGGATTTCTACTGTGCTGTCTTAGATACAGCACACAGATACAGTCGGTTGAACAGAGATTTCAATTACTGAAACAATATTCTATTATGTTTGGGTTCCTGTATGACATATATAGTTTGAAACAAAAGACATCTCAAGAGCTACTTCAAGACTGTAAGAATTTGGAGCAATTTTTAACACATAATGAAGACAAAGATATTGTCGGTGAAGACCTATGCTACGAACTTTTGGCAGTAGCTCTAAGACTTCCAAAATCTTTACTCCCACAAGAACTGCTTACATTTACACTGCAGCAAAATCTGCAGGATAATGTACCGAATGTCTTCATCGCTCTGAGGATTCTTCTAACAGTACCAGTATCTGTAGCAAGTGGAGAACGTAGTTTTTCGAAACTCACACTCATAAAAATATTTTTACGCTCAACAATGTCTGAAGAGAAACTTAGCTTAGCTACTATATCTATCGAACATGCTGATGCATCAGTACTTGACCTAGCAGAATTAATCAAACAATTCGCGAAACAAAAAGAGCGTAAAGTTAAATTTTAATGTTTCATTGAAAGTTTTGTAAAATCGTTTGTCTTACACTCATTACGATTGCTTTTATACTTCTAAATATCATTTGTATTATATTTGTGGTACACCTAAATATGTAATTTAAAATGATTTGTGCTTTGTATATATATATATATATATATATATATATATATATATATATATATATATATATATACTACAATAAATCATATTTTACTTTAAAAAAAATTTCTAAACATTATTATTATTATTATTATTATTATTATTATTATTATTGGAGGGGGGCGCAAACGTCTAATTTTGCCTGAGGGGCAAAATAACCGAGCACAAGTCCTGTATACTAATGAAATAATATAGAAGAGGATGAAAGAAAATCTAACCTCAACAAATGGAAACAAACCAACGAGTTAGAGATCATAGAGTGGCAATAGCACCGCCATCTTTGAAATATTAGAGTCACTGTCCGCCATGTTTTAAGGTGTCAACCTTTGCGCGGGATTTCAAAATTTCTTCGCATGCAAAGTACTGACGAGTTCAATCTTGCACCGTGCGTTCATTGAAATTGAATATAATTTAAATTGTTAATTAAATTATTTTATTTTCAAAATTAAACGTAAACAAAATTGAATTTATAAATCGATTAGAATAAAATATAATTGTGTCATAAACTAAGGACGTTCAAAACTCCATGGTCATGCACAAGTGAAAAAAAGTTAACACTCACTAATTTAATTTCTCTACATTTTTAATTAATAATTTCAGGTTTCTATTTGATTGGAGGAATTTGTGCTGTAGCAATTAACACACCGGAAACTACGCTTCTCACTGAAATAAAAATTGTAATTGGGGAAATATTTACATGGAAAGGTTTCACAAAAAATTACAGGATATTATTAAAAAATAGGTCTAATAAAAGATAACCATTATAGTAAGTAAGGTAAAGTATGTTCAGAATGAAAATACACAAGTTTTCCATTGGTCTACATTAGGGTACTTATATTGACCTTTAAATAAAATTAATTTTGTAAACATCTGTCTCACATTCTTTCCTTTTATCTCTGCAGATCTCTTTCTACAAACATAATTAATTCTGCATGTAAAATAATCCTTCATAATTAATTTTACAAGAGATGCAAAATGAGATATTTCATCTGCCCCCGTTGCTGTAAACATATGATCACAATCAAATAATGAGCAATCCGATAACATTGACATCACTTCAGTCTGAAATTTTAGCAGTCTGTTTTTATTTCTTTCTAAAATTACCTCATTTCTTCTGAAAACTTGTTCAGCAATCTTACAGAGTTTTACCACTCCCTGTGAAGGATTCACAAGGGAATTATTGACATCTTTCAATGCAATTAACTCTGATTTGCTCTCCCTTTTGTTTTGAAACAGAGCATCCAAACATTCAGCACATTTAATTTTTTTTTTGAAATGCCATGCACTATACTCCCTGCAATATATTCGACAACACTTTCAACATAAAGACTGAGTGTCTGATACCCTGGATTGCAATAGTCGTGGTCATCTACTTGTATGCAAGTGCTTACATTTTCAGAAGTCTGATCCTCCTGAGTAAGCATTTCACTGTCAAAAAATGTGCAATTGCCATTATCAGATGGAATGACCCGTTAAATTAAACATTTTTTATATGCTGCTTGGAATTGTACAGCATTGGGATTATTTCTGTGACCACCTATTGTTCCTAAAGAACTGAAAAATAATTCCAAATGGTCTTGGCTAAGCCTGCGAGTTAACAGATATTTAAGCTTTGGCTTATCTCCCCACACATAATTTTCTGCAATACCTTTTATACTTAGCAGGTCATTGACAAATCCATACAAAGGCATCTTTCTGGATGATGTCCACACAGAAGAGCCATCAGCAAATTTTAAATTTTGTAAGTAAGCAATGCACTCATCAATTTGACTGCACACTGTAGCTTTGTTTCTCATAGAAATGGAAGCCTTTGTCCCTTTACCCATTGGATGACAACTATTTAGTAAGTCAAATATTAAATCAATTGTTTTTATGAATTTCACTGTACTTTCACAACCCTGAAATTCATTCATCCCAATATTTTTACAAAACAACATTGCTTTAGCCACTGACAGACTGAGAGTCTGAGCTGCTAAACCAACTTTCATTTTCTGAGTTTCGTATAGTAGATGCTGCCTTCTTAATTTATTTGCAGCATGCAACCCTTCTTTTTCTTGAACATTTGCCAGCTTTTCAAAATACTCCCACTTAATTTCACTGAAATTTTCTACAGTACCATCAATAAGAATTTTTTTCTCTGCCAGAAGATTGCGCGTTAACTTCAGCATGTGAGCAGCATCAAAAATACAGAATTTTTTTTTAGTTTTATCAGCTGGATGCCAAAACCAAGATTGTAATTTCTCAGCACTGATACCCAGTTGATTCATTGCTGCTCTGTTGGTCGCTGTGCCATCACACACTACACCAATAATACATATACCTGTCTCATGCAATTTTCTAAGGTACTGCTCAATTAGATTCTTTTAATAGCAGCAGACAAACCATTTATAAGGCAATACCCCACAGGTATTTTCCAACTCCTATTCAATGCTGTCACCATAAATACAAGGGCTTCTGAAGCTACTGGACATTCATCGCTTTCCATAGATCCCTGACCTAAATCAACATACCCACATATGTTCTTGCCATCCCACACTATATCTTTTTAATGGCCATTTCATCAAACTTAAGAGAAGCAATGATCACTTCAGAACTTGCCTGAACTTCTTGCTTTAACTTCACAAAACTTTCTTCAGTAAATCCTGGCTTTCCATCCATGACAGATGCCACAGATCAAAATTAAGTTAAAAAAGGACCTGTGGTTTCGTGCTCGAGGACAATTAAGCAACTAAACTCACCAAAGAATGGTAATCCAATAGCAAGTAGATAAATACAGTTCAAAACACTCTGACACCTTAAAACATGGCGGCCGTATTTCACGAATATCACGCTAGGAGCGCTGAAATAAGGCTGTTTGCCTCTCTATGTATCTCTAACTCGTTGAAACAAACCGATGTTCCGCTACAATCTCGTGTGTTTCTTCAGAGAGTAAACTTATGTTCATCAAAGAGTCTTAAATTCACTGCCTTCTATGTAGAAGTATTTTAGCATTTTGTACAGCGTTGAAAGTTAACAGACAATTATTAAACCGAATGCGGGGAATGGTTGACGACAAGGAACATATCTCAACAGAGAGTTTTAACTTGTTTTCCTATGTCTCGTTAGGCGTGTGTGTGTGAAAACGACCCTTCCTGTACGATATGTTACTATGACTGTAACAATTTGTGTTATGACATCAACTTCTAAATGTGTGTAGCTGGCCATGAACGGTGTTGAAACGAACTTTCTGAAAGTTTGTATTGATTAATAACGCTTGGCGTACTTTTCCAGAAAACGGCATTACGTGGTTATCGAAGTTGTGATCGTTAGAACTGGTATCCACCTGCTCTGGTTCAAAAAAACGTAAAAAATATATCCACACCTTCCAGGGGGTAGACTGAATTGCCTTCAGTTGTAATGGATGGGATGTATACGTTGCATAATTGAAATCTCCTTCAAGAATAATAAACAATGGCGGATGCTCCGGAGGAGCCCACTAAAGGGAAACTTTGTCTCGAAGGATTGAAGATTCATTGGCGCTTGATTGTTTTAGTATTCTGGCCATTTGTATGTGCTCTGATTTTTTTATACGATACCGGGACGGTAAGTTTTTATGTGTGACATCGACCTAAACTGTCATGAGCTTAACTCAATATATATTAAAGATGTTAAATTAAAGGTGTTGTCTGGTATCAACACTTTGTTTTGCTAATGATTGTTTTAATCGCGTGGTGATCATCCTCAGAGCTTGCAGCTTCCGGCCGAAAACAAAGTTCTGCGGTTTTTGGAGAGTGTGTCTCGAGGTTTAGAGGTGCATCATGCATATCATGCCGTGCCGTAGTTTAGATATTTATGATTGCGCTATGGGAAGAATTTCACTCATTTCGCGTTTCTCAGTTCATAAGCATGTAATATAATATATCCAGTAATATATGGGCCAGCATGTAAACTCAGAAATATTGCGATATAGCTATCTTATTTTCCTTTCTCTAAACAAACCAGTCCCTTAAAAATTTTTAGACAGAAGAAATTTTATTCTTTTCTAATTATTTTATCAGTCGGTTGCTGAAAATAGGTTTTAATAATTCTGCTTTCTTAAAGATGTATGTTTTCCCTGTTGCAAGTTGTTTGCAACAGGCAAAAGATTTGACACTTATGTTTTAGTTTGAAAATTTGTTTGTTAGAATTATGTTTATCTTTTGAGACATGCAAAAGTATAATTGGACAATGACCTAGCAAAATCAGTAATTTGTAACCAATATTCCAAAGACCAGCAGATAATGGGTTAATCTGAAGCCCAAACAAGGAACAGCAAAGAAGCTGTTGAGTTGTAAATAATATATCGTAGGGCATAGGAATATATAAAACAGATATTAATTTATTTATGAAATGTGTAAGATGATCGTTTGCTAAGTGTTTTGAACACTGTTCTAGGAGTTCAGATGCTTGTTCGTGGTGATGATAATGGCCATTTATTGGGTGTGTGAAGTTATGCCCTTGGGAGTAACAGGACTCCTTCCTATTGCGTTGTTTCCCATTCTGGGGATTCTCCCTACGAAGCCCACTTGCGCTACCTACCTGAACAATACTACGGCGATGTTTTTGTGTTCAATATTCTTAGCATTTGCCGTTGAATCAAGCAATCTCCATCGCCGCATTGCTCTGAGGACAATTCTCATCATCGGAACTACACATTTAAGGTGAAGACTTAATTTTTTTGTTAAGGACTCGTGCACCCGATATTATGCCTCCTTTACTGTTTTAACACATTTACCCGTTACCTTTTACAAATTTAATGTATTCTTAGGAACTTGAACCTTTCCACAAAATTTTCAGAACAGCTCGGACTAAACCAATCTTCAAAATAAAGCAACAAATTGAAACTCAAAATTATCGGTCAATTTCTCTTTCGTCCGTTTTTTCCAAAATATTAGACAGACATTTTTACGTAAGAATGAAGCCTTTCTCAGTATATACAAAGCATTCTCAAATTGCCAACATGGACTTATAAAATCAAAATATAATATTTTTATCTTCCTCTTTCAGATGCATTTATAACGAATGATTTCTTGTTTCTTTTGCTAACAATATGCCGCACATGACTCCATTTTCTTTCCGCAAATCAATTACTATCGAGTTTGGCAAAAAGAGCTTTCTAAGTAATCCTATGGCGTACCAAAATATGCCTTTACATCTCAATTATGCCTGAGATAGCGTTGTATTGAATGTCATTTCTTTGTGCCTTGCATACACGCGCACCCACAGGGCTGACGTACTTTTAGTGTGTATCCTGAAGGAAATATGCATTAATCCTATGTCCACCACAGGTTAACTTTTGGATTCATGGCTGTAACAATGTTTGTGTCCATGTGGATAATCAACACGGCAGCGACGGCTATGATGGCCCCGGTCGCTCTGGCGGTGCTGCAAGAACTAGAAGGGGTAATTTATGCTAACAAGTCAACACATTTAACCTGTAGCGCTTTGCAGTTTTCGATATATATAGCTATCTTATCAAACGTGTATTAATTATAAATTATAAAATGAAATCGTTTGAAAATGTATCTGTGGGGATGATTTTTTTTAATTAAAAAAATATTGAATACAGTTCTTTGCATTATGATTGCAGAGTGGCTACGAACCCGTCTTCTTCCCTCCCAGAAACGACGAGGAAAAAGAGCTGAGTAGAATTTGCATTATCTCGTTGCGAAACGGAGAAAAACACGCTTGATACGAAGTACTGTGTGAAGTCTACCCTCAATCCCTTAAGGGCAGACAAGGTTTTTGGGCTCAAAAAATGCAATTTTGTTTTTTTACACCATAAAATTCTTTGAACTTTTCTGAACAAGGTGGTATATTTTGTTTTTGATTTCGGGCTCTTTAAACCTTTTAAATGGCCATTTAAATATCTGCGCCATATTGTTTTAAATGTCACCCGGGGCAACACGCCCCTTTTCATGTCATATTCGAATAATGATATTATTTTTTCACAGCGAATCGTTGCTTGTGTGTTTTGTTTGTGGTATTTCTCTGTTAGATATTGGCAGCCATGTGGTAATCAAAGAGTTAGGCTAAGAAAATTAAGGAATGAATACAAAGGGGAAAAAGCTTGAAGATGGGAAACCACTTTCTGGAAGGGGTCGATTGACTGACACACAAATTAATTTATTGCAGCAGTATTATGGTTTGGCAATAAGAAGAAATGCTGGCTCAAAAAGTGTAAAAGATGTGAGGGAGGAAGTATGGGCAACATTTTTTCATAAACTGTCAACAGATGAAAATCCAGTTCATGGACTCTGCCCACAAGGAAAAGATTCATGGTGTCGATTCAACAAGGCCGCAGCGATGGGGGAAAATTATTTTCTCAAACACTCATTGCCTACTTCTGTAATGACGTGCATCAAACCTATTTATAGGGATCTCAGTGATGAGAGATTGCTGTCAAAATGTATGCATGGAAAGACTCAAAACCCGAATGAGAGCTTTCATCATTGTATTTGGGAGAGAATTCCAAAAACAATTTTTGTAAGTGGTAGTGTTATGAAGATAGGAGTGTATGATGCTGTCATATGTTTTAATGAGGGCGTGATCAGCAGAAAAATAGTACTGGAGTAATTGGGTATCAATGCAGGAAGAAATATGGAGAGTGCTCTCTGCCAAATAGATATAATGCAGTTGAGAAAAGCTGATTATGATGCAGAAAATATGAGTAAAGAAGCTAGGATGAAAAGAAGAGCTATGAAAAGAAAAGCAGAAGATGAAGAGAAGCTGAAACAAGATGAATATGGAGCTGGAAACTATTAAAATAAGATAATTTTAAGCCTGGATATAATTGTTGCTTCTTTTGCAGTTTTCCGGTATGTGATTTTTTAAAGATTCAAGTGCAATTTTCTCTGTAATAAAAAAAATAGAGTTACATGATTTTTTTCAGTAATTTGTCAATATGAATTCTAGGTAACAGGCTAAAAAAATAATAATTTTGCAATTTTGAATAACAATAATACATTAAAATAATGAAAAAAATAAGTATATAAAATACAAAAAGTACAATTTTTTCTCAGTGATATTTTATTAAATAACAAAAAATTTTTTAACCCGTTATCTCAAATAGAATTAGTACTTTCAATTAAAAACAACAGCAAGTTTCCACTGCTAACAGTTTCTGTGAAAATGGTACTGATATGTGACTATGTTTTTCGAAAGTTAAAATGTAAATGTAAGTTTGTTTTAAGCTTAGGTCAAACCTATCATCTGCATCTGAAAATATTACACATTGACCAGAAAATGTGTTGTTTTAACCTGTCAAAATTTCAAATAATTATTTTCAAGTAATCGAAAGTAATAATAGTTTGAAATAGAGCAATAATTGCACCAAAACAAGGCCGAAAACGTTCCGTCTCTCCTTAACTATGCGAAGGCGATTGAATGGGAAGAATGACTGTCGTTGCTTGCTTGGGGACGATCTTCCCTCGCCAGAGAGGAGGGGTCACTCTTCGGCTTTCGTTTGCAGTTCAAGTTAAAAATAAAACGATTCTCAAATTTGTAACTTGTTTATTTACACTCTCAGTCATTAAAGAAATACACAAAATAGACCCCATTTTTCCTTATTAGAAAAATTACTAATAACATTTAACAAATACCGAGTTACTAAATATAGCAATCCGTCATGACTATTAAATTCGGGAAAGTTTTCTTTGAAGAATTCCTACGGGACTTACCAAAGTTTATAACTATTAACCGTTTGTGCTGTGTGTAGTACACCTTGCGTTTTGAAGAAGCCTTTAATGTTTGTGTATTCTTTGGCGCGGAGTGTGACGTTGTGGTTGTTTGCGCAGGAACCCGTACCCCACGCGCACGACGCGCTGCTACTTCTTCGGGATCGCGTACGCGGCGACGATCGGCGGCACCGGGACGATCATCGGCACTGGCACCAACCTCACGGTGAAGGGCATCTTTGAAGAGTAAGTTCTGCCCGCGAGTCGACACTAGCTGGAGAACCAGGTTGAATTCAGTCACTGCTCTCGTCGGTAGTTGCCCGAATTCCTTCCTTTTTTTTTTTCAACTCCAAGCGAATGCCGGAGCAGTAACCTAACAAATGAGCCACGGACCGC
The DNA here is from genome assembly GCA_038098605.1 of Gryllus longicercus. Lineage (NCBI taxonomy): Eukaryota > Metazoa > Arthropoda > Insecta > Orthoptera > Gryllidae > Gryllus > Gryllus longicercus. The sequence goes on along the minus strand of JAZDUA010000188.1, from coordinate 718,854 downwards.
GCAGAATAATTCATTTCTACTCTGTTTTATCATCAGCCCGTACTCCCAGACACCAGTTTCGGCTTGTGTTTAAGATAGCACGGTTGCACAATCCCAAGATAGACGAAAAATATTTCCTATGTTAGGATTATACATTTTCGTTTCAATAATACACAATATTCAAGATACTGAAGCAATATCGATGTGTATAAATCGTTTTGAAATCAGAGAACGCCCACTGCTCGTACTCCTTGGCCATATGCTTCAACATAGAGCCTTCGGTGCACTAAGCATGCACTAACTTACAGCACAAATGCGTGGGGCATGGAACAATCTCCTTCCGTGGGTGGGTAGAGGCTGGTTGCCGAGCGCGGCCTAACGTCCGAGGGCTACCAATTTTTGTCTTCGTATGACACTAGCTGCATCATAACTTTATGAATTTCGCGTATTATTGAAATTATACAAGTTCAGTCAATTATTCACGCAACTGAATGCATTTGTTATCTATATTAATGCATTTATGATATATACAGAATTTATCTTCATTTGATAAATATTTTTTGATTTAAATGTACATTTGATGAGACCTTTGTGTAAAGTTCTCGAGGGAAATTCTCTTCTGCCTCTCACGGTGTTTGGATCTACCCGGCAAAGAGATAAATCTGCGAGCGTTGTTGGGAATATAAGTAGTGAATAGTAGTGTTGTGAATATGAGTAAAATATGAGTAGTGTTCGTGAAATTTTGCGGTTAATAAGAGACAAGATGAACAATTTTTTTTTCTAAAAACCACTCAATTAAAAAAATAATGTCAAATGTAATAGAGGGCAGTAAAAATATGGTGCTAGTCCCATTTTCGGCTATCTTTTCGAAAATTTCAAAACGTTTGTTTGTGTCTGTCGGTGCCTCTGCCCGTGCCTCCGCCCGCCTGTCGATCTGTGGTCAACGCTAGAGCCTAAACTCTTTACGAACAGCAAGAGAGATATTTTTCTCACTCATTCTATTGACAGAAAAATAGATAATGAAATTAATTAATAAAATTTAATGAGACTTTCCTTCCACCGAAAACGTTGTTTCAATTACTTGTTTATTCCTGTGATTCTTTCTTTTTAATAAAATATGTAGACTTTTTACTAATCTTTGTGACAAATAACCGCGCAATTTTAATCGTGGAAATTTATTCAAATGATAAGTGTTTTTTCAACGCTTAGTTCTATTTGAATGATCATAGGGAACTGTTTTTGTGTTTGTGATACACAATAGATATTTCTAAAAAAATTAACATTTAAAAAACTCGACGAACTTTCTAAAAAATGAACTCTAAAACAATTTAAAAAAATACTTTAAGGGAAACCCCTAACCAGGCAATAATGCCGTTCGAAAGATATGTTTCCAATGTCAACGTATTTATACTAGCAAATACTATGGATACAATACAGCATACTCGACGATAACGGGAGACACTTGAAGCTATTGGCCCTAGTGGCCCGACGTTTTATAACCATAATGATATCAAGTACGAAGTGCATAAGTTTGAAATATTTTTTGTGTACTTACGATATCGTTTACTTACGTTTCGCAGAGTGATAAAAAAAATTATTGTATATGTTTTGAAATTTGAATTAGTCGCCGATTCGAGAAAGGTTGAAAGTGCCTACATAGTATTTGGTACTAGTGCATACAGAAATAACCATGTATTCCTCTTCTTTTATGTTTCCAGTAACTCCCTTCATTGGCTTTTGTTAATTGCTTGCGCATTGTCTTGCGCGTCGGAACGCTCGTCTGCGCAGGAAGTTTCCCGAGGGTCCAGAAATCGATTTCGCGGACTGGATGGCCGCGATGGCGCCGTGCATGCTGCTCATGACCTTCCTCACGTGGGGCGCCTTGGCGTGGCAGTACCTTGGGCTAACATTGTGCGTACTTCATAACTGAAGCTTCATAGATAATGACAGCCTTGGCGTTTGGGTTTTCGGCCTTCGAGTTCAACAGTTATTTTGAGCTCCTCCCGTCGAAGTTGAGGATTAGATATTGTTTGCACTATTGCATTTTTTTTAAAATATTTTAAATGTTCAAAATTATTATATTACGAGTATACAATAAATGAGCGCCGGTAACTAACAAAGTTTATCTGTGATTTTAAATTATGGTGCCCTCTCCCAATTCGCGATCACGGCGCAAGGCTTTTGCGCTGCACCCATTTTATTAACCCTCCGTCCTTATTGTGGCATTCATTTGGTCCTGTTTGTTGATGAGATTTCACAGCATCTGCTCCATAAATGCACTATAATTTGAACAAACGACATTGATTTCTATGGATATGGAAATATGATATAGTCTAAACAAACATTTTAAAATCTGTCAAAAAATATCAGTTCTTTATAATAAATGTTATCAAATCTAGAGGAAGCAAATTAGTATAATTTTCAAATCAAAAGATACATTGTGATGCTATTTTGTTGCTGTAGACCATAAAAATTACATTGAAAGCGTCATAAAATCTAGTGAGACTGGATGGTCTGAATGAAGCAATTAGGCACAAAAAAATGATATTTTATTTAGTAGATAAGAAAACTTACGTTGAATGTTTGACCTCTAAGTAACTCCGAAAATATATAGGGCCATTCCATGTCAAGGAACTTGTCCTGTCTACTGAGAAAACAAAGGCATACCTGACTAAAAATTCACTATTCTTTGCCTTAGATAAACAACTTTGAGCGCATCCACACATACGCACTCACACATGCACGAACTCACGCACACCGCTCTCTGCGGTCAGTTGCGGGTTTGCAGGAAGGCTTGCGAGATGCAACTTGATTTGTGGCGTCCCAGCCCAGACGCGCGTCTCGCGGTCGACGCTTCATCGGACCACTGGACAAGTACTTCCAGACTTTTTTACTTCACAGGCTTCCACCCCACTTCTTGCGAGCCAACATCGCTGCCTTGGACTGTCGATGTAACAAATGTTTGAACATGAAAGGGGATTTCGATGAGTGCTATTGTCCCTTTCAAATGTGTATCAGTGCGTAATAAGTTGTCAGTGAGGACTTTTTACCTTCCTAATTTTATTAGCATTCCCAACTCTGAGTCCAGAACCGGGCTATACAACGTGAGAAAAGTTCGTCCATGCACAACTAGTATAATACATAATTCGCTTTCATTCTCGTAAAATAGTATAAAAATGTTACTTCATTCCTCAGAAAATCTAGCAAGAACGATGAGGACAAAGCGGGCAGCAAGGAGCGAGCGAAGGAAGCTGCAATTTTAGCTCGTGAAGTTATTAGACAGAAGTATGAAGAACTCGGCCCTACGACTTGGGCGGAATGGTGGGTGCTCTTTTGGTTTATCATCGCTGTCATTTTGTGGATCACATGTGATCCCAGCTGGATGCCTGGCTGGGGTCCCGCGATAAGTAGCATGTAAGTGAATTTTTTCATTCTCTCTACGGTACACATATTTTTCACCAGGCGCGGATCCGAGGGGGAGGGATGAGGGAAATCACCCCCCTAAAATTTGTCAGTAACTATTAATTTTAACTTGTCACGAAATATTTGTTCAAAAATATTTTCAGATTATCATTATAACTAATCAAATCGTATCGCAGCATGAGCTGAGTGTAGTCTGCAACGTTTTACAAAATCTGTAATTTACATATTTGGCGAAAACATTTTAAATTACTCCCCCCAAAATTCGTCTCTGGATCCGCCCCTGTTTCCACACTTGACAAATAGGAATTACTTTCTTGAATACCCATTCAAATAATAATTTGCATTTATATTATGTAGTATTTTATACACACATATTTGTGGATACATCGGTTATATTGAAGTTTTGGTTCTGATATATTTAAATATTTGTAATAAGGCAGAAATTAGAATTTGAAGGTTATAAACCAAATGAATTGGAATTTTTTGTATAAACACTGATATTGAAAACTTTTTTTTAAAAAATTTCTGTATGTAATGTAAATGCTCGTAAATTTCTCTATGTAGTCATTTTGAATTTTATCTGGTGACTCCGGTTGTAATTAAAGGAACCTTTGGTTTTGAAGGGAATATTACTTGAAGAGGCTGAATGTGAACGTGTGAGTGTCATTGCGTGTGCCGTTGCAGGAAGATCAGCTCGGCCACACCGGGGGTGGTGGTGTCGCTGGTTTTGTTCGTCCTCCCGGCGACGCCGTCGCTCTTCTACTGCCTCAGTCGCGACCGTAAGTGCCCCGCTTACTTGCTTAACACTGATAAAAATCGTTCTTTTTTATTTTGGTTATTACGTGAAAACTGCGCTCGTTTGTGCATAATCTTACACAAAAATAAATTACATGAAATTTGCTACTGTCTGTATGTATGTGTGTCTCCCTCTCCCTCCCTCTCCCTTTCTCTCTCCATCTATCTTCCTCTCTCCCTCTCTCTCTCCCTGTCTCGCTCCCTGTCTATCTCCCTGTCTCTTTCCGTCTCTCTCCCTGACTCTCTCCCTGTCTCTCTCCCTCCCTATTTCTCCTTCTGTATCCCTCACCCTCTCTCCCTTTCTCTTTCTCTCTCTCTCCCTCCCTCTTCCTCTCTCTCCCTCTCTCTCCCCACTGTCTCTCTCCCTTTCCTTTTCTCTCTCCCTCTCTTCCTCTCGCTCCCTCTTTCTACTTCTGTCTCCCTCTCTTCCCCCTCTCTCCCTTTCCTTCTCTCTCCCTTTCCTTCTCTCTCCCTTTCCCTCTCTCTCTCCCTCTGTTTCCCTTCCTCTCTTTCACTCTCTGCCTCTTTTTCTACCTCTCTCTCTTTCTCCCTAAGTAAACATTGTTCACTTATATTTTATCAGACGATAAATTCAGGTACTACGGCACGTTAAAAGTTGGCAAAAATCCAAATCAATATTTGCCAAGACAAAGCAGTGCTGGTGGAGTCTTTCTCCAGGTGTTTTCGGAGTGTTCGTTCATTTGGTTGTGGAGGAGGTTTGCGTCTTGGGAGAGAGAGGGCTGAGAAACAAGTACCAAATCGACTTCAATCAGATTTACTTAGAAAAAATACATTTTTTCGATATTGAAAAATTTGTGTCATTGTATTTTGGGGTAAACGAGACTTGTGGGATGGTTACTTCATTAAGTTGTAATTCTGTATACTGCTACCAAGTTTTATTGCTTCGGAATATCTAATATTCGTATGATCGACGTTCATGTTGTTGATGTTTGAAAGTAATTCGTTTTTTGTTTTTCACAGCGGAGAAAAGACCAACTCGGCAGGAAAACCCGATTCTGGTTTGGAAGGAGGTAGTGCTGAAGTATCCGTGGGGCCTCTTGTTCTTACTGGGTGCGTACTCTGGTTGCGAGTGCGTTGGAAACTGATTGAGCATTCGACTGAATGCTGTGCACGGTTGCCAGATGTGTTGATAGTCCTTTCTCCACCACTTACGGAATTTACCCAAATAACCTCCCCAATGAAACAAAATTCCCCAACTTTGAAACGAAAAGTATTCACCAAATTACGGACCAACATGAGCGGTCTCTGTTGATTTCATTGGTTGTCATCGTAACTTCAAATAATTCAAATCCACCAATCATCGGCCTTTGAGCTGTTCGAAACCACAGTATATCTTCGTTATTCTCGTGTTTTTCCTTCTTCATGCCCGTCCTTTATTTTTCTCTTTTGATATGTAAAAATTAATTGAAGAGTATTGTTTCTTTTTTATTCATAATAATTGAGAGAATAATATTTCTGTCTTGACGCCGAATGAAAATAACTTTCCCAAACCTCTCCTCGCCCATGAATGATGGCGGCGCGGCGCAGGCGCGGGCTTCGCCATTGCCAAGGCCAGCAACGCGTCCGGGATGTCCGCCATGATCGGCCGCGCCCTGCGCGCGCTGGAGGTGCTACACCCCTGGCTCGTGCTCTTCATCGTCTGCTTCGTCGCCACCAACATCACCGAGTTCACCGCCAACGTCGCCATCGCTAACATCATTTTGCCTGTGATTGCGGATATGGTGCGTATGCTTTCGCGCTCTTACAACACACCGTGCCGCGGGTAAGCACGACGAAGTCTCCCTTCCACGCAGTTGAGTGACTGTGATTCTGGACACGCCGACGGCTAAGCTCATTGGTCCCGTAAATGTAGTGCGTGTTTTCCTCTGGCAGTGATTGTGATTTTCCCCCGCTGGATGACGAGATCCGTTGCCGACCTACCGTCGACTAGCGAGGTTATCCCCAAACAGGTATCTCCCACCAGCAGGGCACCGCCCCAGCCGAGACAAGCTCTTAGCTCCCGATCGGTATTCCGGCATGTGAGGTAGTGCAAGTAAGAGTAAGCATGCATAAGGAACGAGGATAGAACAAGGAAGATCGCGCGCGTCCGTTTGTTAGGATCCTGTCACCGTTGGGACTCGAACCTAGGACTTCACGGTCAGAGGTACTACAGTGACGTCAGTTGATACCTTTACCCATGTCTCCCGGTTCTATGCAGTTGATCATCTCGCCACAAGACGGCAGTAAGTAGTTAAAGTCGCTATGAACGCTTTTCTTGTGAATTACGATTAGGTGGCATTTAGATAAATAAATTTAAGAACGTTTGTTGCCATTCGTATTTCTATTTTTACTTTCATTTTTCGGTGGATATCGTCTTTTCTACATGCGATGCCACCAAGCTGAAAAAGGCGGGGTTACTACTGATTGTTCCTTTTCCCGAAGATTGTTGTGCTGAGAATCTCGTGGCATGCCACGGTGCCACGAAGAGTGCCACTGGCATCAGAAGGAGATCTTGACACCACTGTCGTACACTTTTCAATCCTACTAAGATCAGAGTTTCACGAATTCATTGTTTCGCGTTACTGGGTGGCTCCAGATTAAATCCCAAAGTATACTGGTTATTAAAACATTCCAGACACTGCATTACTCGCGCAACTTTTCTTGAACGATTGATTGAAGAAATGCGGGTAGAGTGGGGGTATTGGTTATGAAATTAGCCACTAAATTTTATGAAGTAATACCAATATCTGGAGAATCAGTCATGCCTACGCAACTTTCTCAGTAATTTGCGTTCTAACTTTCTCAGGAATTCGAGGTATATCCTGTGATAGATCTTCATCTGCTTGGGTCATTTCTTTAGATTTTTTGGAGATAATTACGAACAGAAGACCTCGTCTTAAACAGAAAATATTTTCTATTTCGCTCCAGTGGAGATGTGTTTTGAATTTTGTATCAGTGCTCGCTGCGAGCTTTTGCCCTCAACTGTTTATTATACCTGCGAGGGGGAAGCAAAGTCATCATTCAAGAAAAGTTGCGCAATTAGAACTTAAATATGGAGATAGAATCAGAGAAAGGTAGAGTTCATTCAAATACTAGCTTCTTACCCGGCATTGGCCGGACATTTACCGATCAAAATTATCTATTATACGGCAAAAATAGCGTTTATATAGTTTAAATGTTGTGTATATTTAAATTCAAAAGTTAGTAAGTGTATGTAAACGCATTTAGTAAGTGTAGTAATAGTTAGACACACATGACCACTTGCAAAAAATCCAGAGGGTATAATTACAAGTATGCATTGCGATTTTAATTTAAGTGGTATAGAAGGATTTTTAACCCCTTTGAACAATACATTTTTAAGACCATTTTTTTAGAAAATTTTGAAAATGTCTCTAGGGCATCGTGTTAAGTACCTCCAAAATTACAATATCCATTTCAAATTCAAGGAGCCACGACATCAGCCAGATCGATTAATAAGGAAAATAGAATTTGTGAAAATTCTGTGAACTGTTTAGGCGCTAGCGATGTTTACAATGACAGACGGACATGCAGACGTTTTGCCGTAAACCGATTGTATTCAGGACAATGTGTGTTTCGAAAGTGGCCTAACATCTCGCGCTATATTTTCTTGTTAGTTGTAATTAACCAAAAATGTCTTCTTTTTCAGTCAACCGTCGTTAAAATCAACCCCACGTATCTGATGATTCCTGCGACGGTCTGCTGTTCGTTCGCCTTCATGTTGCCCGTGGGCACCCCCGCGAACGCCATCATCGCCGGCTACGCTAACATTCGCACCACCGACATGGTCCCTTATATTTTTCTTTTCCAATTCTATATTCGTGTCCTGGCAATTAATAAGAAACATAATTTTCTTTATATTTTAGATGATCACCGGCATTCTACCAACTATAATAACATTAACTATCATCGTTGCTGCTTTCCCAACGTACGGTGCCTTAATATATCCAGATCTGACTGAATTTCCTGATTGGGCAAAGGGAAATGACACAGACTAGAATATCGTGAAATCCATGTTAATGAAACATCAAAGGAACCACAGAATAAAGGAATAAAGTAAGTAATTTCTGTGTTATATCATCTGAAAACAATAGATTACTTAAGGACAATTTTTCTTCACGAATTTCATAAACATTTCCAAATCATAATTCAAAATATTCATTTGTGTTTACAACAATAATTTGAACAAGTGTGAAGTGATTGCAGGTTTATTACTTATATTATCTCAAAGAACGTGAAGTACATACGAAACGAAATAATTTAGTAATATTAAATTTTTTGTCATCTTTTAGAGGCGAGGAGATATTTAAATAAATTTGACTACAGTAAATCCTCGTTTGCACGAACAGGTAAACGAAAAATCGAAGTAATACGATAAAAATATGCGCCCCGGAAGGAAAAGTAGTAATACATAACACGCATTTTTATAGCACGAACATTGAGCATTGCGGTTCCTCGGAATTCGTGTTAAGAATGGCTTACTGAATGTTGTTCTGTAAATTTATTCCTAAAATCGAAAGATGAAGACATATTTCTCCGAAACTATTTTGAAATTGAAGGGCTAAGCACAACCGTAGTCTAACGCCACTTGTCCAAGGAAGGTCTTCGTGCATTGATGTGTAGACCAGTTGTCTTCCGTGAAGTAAAGAATGAATTCACTGTTTTCCGTGTTGCCCAATTTATAGCCAATGCCCCCCCCCCCCAATATTAATGCCGCAACAAGAATGATGACTGACGCCCATTATGATAGTGTTGCTGTTAGAGAATATGGATATTATGCAGAAAAGAAGGGCCAACTTGAAAGAATGAGAAGTTTTAATTCATTATCTAGGAACTCTTTGTATAATTAAAATTCACGGTTGGTGAGTTCTTACTAACGGAAAATTGAAAAAAGAAAACGAAAGATAGAAAAAATTGCGGTCAACACTAGTGCGTAAACCATTCAAACGGTTGTCTCGAAAATTGATATTACCCGATTGATCTAGGCTAACTGGAAGCCTTGCTAGTGTAAAATTGATATATTGATTTTTGGAGGTGATTTACATGAAGTTTCATTAACATTTTCAAACTGCTCACTAAAAGGGCTCCAGAGATTTTTATTAAACGTTGTTCCCATAATGCGTTAAGTTTGCTTAAAAGAATGGCGTATATCTGGTTCTTAATAATGTCGCTGATTTTTCGAAAATTTCAAAAGTTCAAAACTTTTTTGGCGTCTTCGTAAACTGCAATATTAAAGATAGATAGTTTTTCCTCAATAGAATCTTGAAACTGGTCCGGAAATACGTTCATGTACAAGTTTTCAAACATGTGAGTAGTTTTCGTGGAATTTTGCGTGAAGTATAGACAATTATTAAACAATTACTTTCTTAAAAAGGGCTCCATTTTTTCTTTAAATCGTTCCCTTCTAAGTAGCATAGGCCTATAAAAAAATTGAGCTGATCCCATTTTCGGTGAATTCATTGTATTTTTATAAATTGCAAAAAAAATTGACATTTAAAAAGTTTAATACTGATGATAGAGCGTTTTTGAAGTAAAATTTTTTGCTCGTCTTTTGAATGTAATTTATAAACTAAAGAGAGCATTTGCTTTTTATTATGTAGGACTGAAATTATTTCGCTCAAATACCTGTAAAAATACTCATACCTTTTCTACATATTGTATAAAATATAATTATAAGCATCAGCAGTCTCACCTACAATTTATAAATTCGTAAATTGATGCTGATGCAAAATTTAATTAAACAATCTTTTAGATTGGGGATATATTTCATTTTACCCAAATATTAGAATATACTCAATTCAAATAAAAAAATCCTGTCAAAAATCTGAATACTTGACGCAGGGTGAAAGTAATTTACTGTGTGTGAACAAGATATATGCACAGCGCCCGGCAAAGAGTATTGTGTCAAAAAGTAACCGTTTTACGGCGCGCTATTACAATACTTTCTCGTCATACGAACACGAGGGCGAGAAATTTGAAAGTGGCAGTGACTTAGACCATTGCAGGATTGACCCCTTCAATCTCAAAATAATGTGTTAACAGAAAGGGATACAAGTAATTTTCTAAAACTTTGAAACTTTTTAACTAGGATGAGTTAATAGTGTAAGAGAGAGAAAGAGAGAGAGACAGACAGACAGACTGACAGAGAGAATGAGAGAGACAATATGAAATCTTACAACGGTTTACAAGCACACTGAGTTTTTGGTTGATACTTTCAGATGTTGGACTATTACGAATATCACAAGTGCAGCTGCCTGCAATAAAATTGATGCCATGTAATACGTGATGCAGAAGTTAGGAAAGTGACCTATAAAATTTTGTACAAGTGTTTTGCTACACATTTCAATGTCAACTTCTTAAATATCGATATATTCTGGTTAAAAGTAATTGGAAATGTATTCATACAAAGGAGACGCAGGCAGCGGATCGAAGTATTTTTGGGGGAGCTAAAAATCTTTACATTACTTAACACTTTATGCGGATGATTTCCAAAGCGTGTGTAGATTTTAAAGTTTTAAAAAAGTTTTCCTTTGTAAAAATTGCAAATTTCTACTTTTTCAATTGTAAAATAAAAAAAATTATAATGTTATTTTTCAAAATTAAAATTTTTATTCTCGAGCTGCTCATTATTTCTATTATTATTATTATTATTATTATTATTATTATTATTATTATTACACTTAAATTAATTCATAAATTGAACAATAAATAATTTTAACGCATGAATTTATTTAGGGACTCCGAAATCTTCTGACTAATGAACACGTGCTCAGGATCACAGCTTTCTGTAAATTGGTGATAATGTTCGTCTCGATCACTAGTTTATTCAGAGAGTGCTTCACTACGGTAGGTATCACACCTGTTTGTTGCTGCGAGGGACGATCGGCACAATCTCCACGTCCAATACATTATTATTACTATTATTATTAGTATTACTATTATTATTGATATTAGTATTAACATTCCCTAAATTCGCCACTAAAATGTTAGGTGTCAGTTAAATATTAAATCTAATCAATAATGCAACTAACTTTCTAAGGAGAAGATCTGGTAATTGTGGTAAATTCTTTGCGTAAATAATGAGCTGTTTCCAACAAGAGATACAGAGGCAGGATTTCGGAACTTTTTGAGGGGGGGGCAAAGGTCCCCTAACCCGAATGGCATATGAATAGTTATAATATAATTCTTAGGTAAACATATTTTTGAACGATTTCGTACCCCCGTACCAACACCCACAGCCCTCTACAACCAGAAATTGGTTTTATATTATTTTTTCATCAACTTAACACTAATTTATCTGATTGAAAAACTATGAAAAATAATATTAAAAAAATGTTTTTGGTAGTATAAATCATATTTTCTCAACGCCAAATTCGAACGCCAAGTGTATTGTTGTTTTTTTGGAAAAAATAACAAAAAACAATTTTTACTGCCTCCTACCCTGGAACAGGGTTGAAAAAATCTCAAACGTTCTTCTTAAAACACAAAATGTGAATTTATCAGATTTTTCGATTTCTGAGTTGTAGTTTTAAAAAAATTAAAATTTTTACCATTTTAAATCATACACTTGGAAAATGGCTGCAACAGTTCTGTGCATTTATTTGAGTGTTAAACTTTTGTAATGAAAATTGATGTTCAAATAAATGAAACTTCTCTGATAATGGTTGCGACATAACGATTAAAACATAGATTCGTTTTTATTAAAACAGAAAAGTGAAATTTGGGGAAGGTCTTGTACCTCGGACCCCTTTTGACATTCGTTTTTTTTTAAATTTTGCTGTTTCTGAAAAAAAATGACCGGAATAATTTTTTGTATACTTTAAAGTTTTATACACCACATATATTTTTCAAGCATGTAGTCTTTCGAAATTATTGATTTATTTGCCAACTTTAAAAAAAAGGTAATTAGGACCGAGGTACAACACAGGGTTTGTACCTTGGACCCATGTATGTTGTACCTTGGACCGTTCATAATATGTTGGGAAAATGACAACTTATTAGAAAGAAAAAAGTGATTCATTAATTTTTAAATAAGCATTAATGTCATAAGACGAAATAAGGCAAAATTAACATTTTCAGGTGAACATTACACTGGATAAATCAATTTCAAATGTAAACTTTTAGAGCTGACGAACTAATCCTCCTATTGGAATTGGATCTGGAAGCTTCATTAAGTCGTCATTTTTGTCGATTGCATGTATGATAGTATCTTCTTTCGTATGTTTTTGAAATTTTTGATCTTTTTTCATATATTGCATACTTTTAATCTGATAAATGCTCTATGTGATCAAAAGTATTCGGACACATGGCCGAAAATGACTTACCAGTTCGTGGCGCCCTCCATCGGTAATACTGGAATTCAATACGGCGTTGGCTCACTCTTACCCTTGATGATAACTACCACACTCGCAGGCATTCTTTCAGTCAGGTGCTACGAAGGTTTCTTAAGGAACGGAAGCCCATTCTTCACGGAGTGCTGCACTGAGGAGAAGTATCGATGTAGGTCGGTGAGACCTGCCATGAAGTCGGCGTTTCCAAACATCCCAAAGGCGTTCAATAGAATTCAAGTCAGGACTCTGTGCAGGCCAGTCCATTAAAAGGATGTTATTGTCGTGTAACCACTCCGCCACAGGCTGTGCAGTATGAACAGGTGCTCGGTTGTGTTGCAAGATGCAATCGCCATCCCCAAATTGCTCTTCAACAGTGGGAAACGAAAAGATGTTTAAAACATCAACGTATGCCTGTGCCATGATAGTGTCACACAAAATAACAAGTGGTGCGAGCTCCCTCCATGAGAAAGACGACCACACCATAACATTTTGGACGTGTCCAGATACTTTTGATTACATGCTGTATAATAATAAATAATATATTGATAATAAATAATCACATAACTTATAATATGTTTTCAACACCACAGGTACTGCTTTTTCAATTGCCTCCTTGATTACAGGTTTTCTCTTGACACAGATTGCACTTCGTGGCATTTTTTTCTGAAAACAACATTTTGAAAACATTGGTATTTCACATTTAGTTGTAAAGCTAAACATAAATAAATACGCCAAATAGAACAGTACTAATTTATAATTTGGGAAGTATTGTATGTCGGACCAGTCCAAGGCAGAAACTTATGGTAGGTCCAAGGTATAGCACATCACATTGAAGTGCGTGTCTTTTTGTCATTTTGAGGAAAGAATGAGCTTTATTTCAAACACGTTGTTCTCCTCTTAAAACAATACGGAATTAGGAATTGTTTTCATTTCAAATGTGATGTTGCATATTTCTTCTCTATAATTAAGAGAAACTAATGAAAAATATTTACTTTTGACAGGTGATATTACGTTTTTAATAATTTCTACTGCAGCTGAACTGCCAAATAAAGAAATTAAATTGCACAAAGACCACTATTGCAAATTTATGAACTGCATATAGTAGTATTCATATATATCGCTAGGCCGAGCTAGAATTAGTCTAGATCCAAAGGTACACATATATTCAAGGTACAACTCATTCCCCTACGCTTTTAAATAATAAACCCTGTAATAACATTGAACATAACAAAAAATAGTCAGTGGCGATAACAGGTTCGCTTTTTTCGCAGTGTACTCTTGGCATCAAATAGCATGCATTAGTTACAATATATCTTACATTAAATGGAAAAACATACTTACAAAAAATAATATTAAAGATTTTTACTCAACGTCATTCGTATATTTTCACTTCCTCACTTAGTCAAGAATTGTAAACGGGCAGTTTTTGGTGTCTAACACACTGTATGTTCACACTAGAACTGCCTCATCACAGAACTTTTTTTGAATCCGAACGTCTCGCAACGTTGACAAATTTCTTATTATGGAGATCAGTTAAAGAAAATCATTTTACATGGACAACGGCCTGAAGTGTTCCGTTTGCCCACTTCACTTCGATAGATTACAAGTAATGCGGGAAAAACATGATTTTTATCGCATCGCGGACCCACGAAACGTTGTTTCGTTAGAAGCACCCACTTTTCGACATTCGAAATATTAAAAATGCTAGAAAATTTGTAATAGAAAGAAATTGTTTAATCATAATACATGTTCTTTACATTTCTACGCAATATGGTTCATTACAATAAAGTATGCTTTCAGACTATAACACTCAATTTAAGGTATGTCAGGTATGGATGGTGCAAATTGTTAGAATTTAGTAAATTACCCATTTTTTACGCATTTTTGCTAATATACACAAAAGTGCACTTAAAATATCGCCCATAAGCTGTTCTTCAGCGTTTTCTCTAATAAGATAATGTTCAATTAGTTCTGAAACTTCTGTTCCAAAATCTACAACTACATTTGATTCTTCCCCAGATTTCCTTTCAACTTCCATATGTTTGTTCTCTAATTTTTGAAAATATTAAAACTCCACTAACTCAGTCTAATTTGTATTAACTTTTACTTCTGCAATTTCTCTATTAATCCTTTTGTAAACGAATATATACCACTTTTTTGTTTGTTTATGTGAATAAGGTGTTAAGTTTAATAGAAATAAGTAGTTATTCTCTCACATTCAATTGAAAATCGGTATTTGTTCGCTTAAGAAGGAAACTGTGTGAAGTCGAAAGTAATAAGTTAAATGTGCTTTCATTTTGTAGCATTACTCAGTTTGGTTTTCTCCGTTTTCACTTGAAGTTCTTCAAATCTCACAACAAATCACATTTTTGGAAATATCTTAGAATCCTCTGTCCAGATCCGAAAATAAAGCATCAGTTCCCTACCTGTAGACCAAGGCGCGTCGAATAACTATTCACACGTCTCAATTGGTGCACGGGACGTGATCTAACCATTCGTGACGGATCCGCACACACGCATACTTGCAGTTACTCAAGTAGTACGAGATGTATGGACTAGTTGAATGTGGCGTCGCTAACTCTGTAAACTAAAGTATTTTCATGTGTTGAAAATGTATGCCAGCCATAGCTTTGTTCAGATGAGTTCTTATAGACTCTAGCATTGGACATACCAATGAATCGTAGTAGCTAATAATGTTTTACCCCTGCTCAAAAATTTCCAACCCCAATCGTCTTGTATGTTATCTCTATAGGAGATATGAACTGGTAATATTGCAATTTCAAAATTATAAACCCGTCGTAAAATAATTGCAGGTATGCGAATAATGCTGATGGGTGACAATCTAGTACAGCGACCATTTTGAAGTTTTTTTTGCTAATATGCACAAAAATGCACAATTGTGTACATAAAAAAATATCTGCATGCTGCTATTCAGAGTTTTTCTCTTATAAGATCACTTTCAATTAGTTCCGAAAATTCTGTCGTAAAATCTTCTATAACTACATTTTATTCTTCCCCGGATTTGCTTTCCACTTCTATATTTTTGTCCCTGAAGGTTTGAAGAAATTAAAACTCCACAAAATCAGTCTAATTGTGTTCACTTCTACATCTACAATTGCTCTCTTTGTTGTTTTGTAGGCGAATCTATATAAACATAAAAAGGTGACTGTTTTGTATGTTTATGTGAATAAGGTGTTAGTTACGTTTTAATAAGAATACGTTTACTTACATTCATTTTAAAATCTGTATTTGCACGATTTGAATGTAATGTGAGAAGTCGAACGTAACATCGAAAATGTGCTTCTGTAGCATTGCTCACAGTTTGGTTTTCTCCGTATGTACCTGAAGTTCAAATTCAGTAAGTTCCAAGGGAATACTGTTCGTAGGTTCGTAAGGTTCGTTTGTGCAAATATGTTCTTTTAAATACGTTAATACGGATTCCAATTAAATGAAATCTGTCGTGCTGCGATTCACTTGCCGCATCCAACGTAACCTACACATCTATTTGGGTGGCGTTAGTTTATATCCCGGCATACTCAACTAAGAGCAGCGCTAAAACACGCAAAAGGACGTTTTTTGGAAATTTCTTAGAATCTTCTGGCCGAATCCGAAAACAATTTATCAGTTTACCACCGAGAGACCGAGACACGTCGAATGGAACCTCATACGTTTCGATTGGTGTACAGGAAGTGGGCTAAACTTGAGTGACAGATCCTCACACGTACTCACGCATACTCACAGTTACTCCAATACTGTGTAGGGATTAAATTTGTTCTCAAAATACAGAAAAAGGTAAATATTTTGTAATATAAATTTGCTGATCTGCGAAATTAAATGTCTAAATATGTTCCAACAATGGAGGCAGTTGCCCCCCCCCCTATGCCCCCCTGCCACCCCACCCCCCTGAAATCCTCTCTGAAGAGATCCCTTGCGCTTCATAGTCTTCTGAGTGGCCTGTGAGTTCGGGCAACTTACGACATAAATTTTGTGGCGTAAATCACAGAGCTTGAATAACTATCGGAGCAATCTAAGGTTTTTACGTCCCACATCCGGATGATGATGATTTCCTAACACTTGTATTGATGAGGATGATATTTCTATCTATACTCTCTCTTCGGTTAATAATTTTAGAAGGAGTTATGTTCCTTGACTAGAGAGCAGGTGGTATTTTCGGACCTGCCGACAAATATTAAATTATTATGCCGCGAGTGAATAATAGGATTGCAAATAACTGTTATCGTAGTGTTTACAAGTATTTTTTTAATGCCAAGAGTGAAGACAGCCACAACCGTGGCTGATACGGTTGTTAACATGATTTTTCTGATTAAGGGGAAACCCTAACCTCCAACAACAGAACAACACCAAGTAAGCTTAACTTGCTAATGTTACTCACAAAGATACTTTTGCTGGGAAAGATCAAGCCATAATCATTGAAGCACAAGACAGATTAAACATTAAAGAATATATAAACGAGATTGCATCAATAGTTGATTCCTGTTCACACGATTCTTATATCATATCCAGTAACAGGATCTGCATTTTTCTCTCAAGCCCTGAAATAACTAAGAGTATTAATGGAGATACATACAATGTCATAGAAATAGATAAACATAATCCCTTAATTAAGAGTACAAAAGACCTTTAATTAATAAGCATATCTGAGTCATCTCTAATGTTTGCCTCGTGATACTCCACGAAGAAATCCTAAAATTTCGAAATCAAAAAGAAATTAAAACATCGTCTAATATTTTCTTCATCACACACAGGCTTAATTTGGTACCGAAACCATTCCTTGTTTCCTGTGTAAGTAAGAGAATCAAATTGCCTGCGTCTTACTCTCACTGTGAGATATAGTAACAGACTATAGTAGGCTTTATGTAAAGTACCCCCAAAAAATCTATATACCCGTTTCAAACTCAGAAGACCAGGAGTTCCTTTGAATTGGTGAGGACAATCAATTTGGAAGAAAGTCGTTTGAACTGGTTTGGCGTACGTTTGGACCACCGACGGCCGGACAGACATACAGGGAGACGGACTGACAAACGCGTTGTTTCGTTGTCAATCGATTTCTCGGTTTCAAAGACCCACAAAACATGGATTGTACCCGCAGAATGTGTAAATGGAAGTAATTTTCTCTATATAGCAACAATATATTTAAATTTTTTGTTACCATAGCCAGGTAATTTGTGTTTTTGTGTCAAAAATTCGCCGATTTTTTGCCGCAAGATTAGAATTTTGTCTTCTTACGAAGTAAAGGAGCGAATGCCAAAACACTTTTTTGGTATCAGGGTAACCAATATGCGCATTTCCGTTCAAAACTCGAAATCGATTTTCCAGAGCATTACGTAATATTCTCTTTAAACTTTTATAACTCATAAACGTAGGTAAACAAGAAAGTAAAAATTACACAATAATTTCTTCTGATATATTACAAAACTACATGTTTCAATTCTATAAATTATTACCAACCGTATAATGTAAACTTAATTTCGTACTCAAACTAAGCAAAATGGACTTTACCGATTTGTTTGCCAGACCTTGCATTACATTCATAAAGAACCCACTCGCTGGTTCGTGTGCACATTCATTTGGAGTATTGCTCTCGACTTCCTTTTAGCGATCTGTGTCGCTGCATGGAGGCAAAATGCTTCGCCCGTTCGCGCCACACACGGATGAACCGTTTATAGTAAGTATTGGTACTAGAAAACGCCTTGGTTTTGAGATCTAAATGAACATTTCGTTCCTTGACCATTTAATTATTTTCAGCGTCAATCCTAGAGAATCCGCACAGAGGGAACGCGATTAGATACTAAACTTAATTGGAAACAACACAATGAGATAAATGCACGACAGACAAAAATCAAACTCATACAATTAAGACCTCTACTAAACTCATACAACGACTTCTCACTGTCAAATGCACTAACGCTATACAAATCACTCCTTCGCCCAATACTATTATACGCATGCTCGATCTGGACCAATGCCGCCAAAACCAATCTCAACAAATTGCAAGTGTTTCAAAACAAATATTTAAGATCAATATAACATAACGTAAATGAAATAATACACCAAATAGCATTCCTATCAAACAACTTTTACACAAACTTATCCTTCATAAAGGCATCAACTCACTACATACTCGGAAAAGATCCCAGATACAAAACCAGAATTCAGAACAGCTCCATTCTTTCCTCCAGATATTTGCAAATGTTGAATAATTCTCCTGAGGTGCTTTCGTTTCCTCTCCCTATGTTAAGATTAATTAAGATCAATTTTAACCTAGATTAAGTTAATTAGATTAAGTCATCAAACAATTGCAACGTTTTTATTGTAAACTGAACATTGTACTTCAGCAAACAATTAAATAAAATTTTTAAAAAAAGGGAACACGATGATGACTCGATGTTTCCTCGACAAGAAGCGTGAGGAAGGCGCGAGGGTGTGGCCGCGCGGCGAGTGTCGCGCAGCTGAGACCGAGGTCACGCGGCTTCTGCGGTCCGCGCCCGCCCTCCCTCCCTCCCTCTTCCCCTCTCTCTCCCACGCCATCGCGTCGCCGTCTTCCTCCTCCGCCGTTGCGGTCATTTGCTGCGCCACGCCGCCTCGCCCGCCAGACAGACGCCGCGCTGCGCAGCGCCGCGCGCTCGGGCCTCGAGTGAGTACAACGCACACCACATCTATTAATAGAGATGCGGCGTCGATGTCGAAGGTTTCAAGACATCGACGTTTTTAAGTAGTATGTGCACGCCATAGCAGCACCAGTATAGATCTTCTGCTCATGCACAGATGATAAATGTGATACGAACATGTAAAGTGATACGAAACTTGAAATGCGAATGCGCGGAAGAGCGATAGTACTTTAATGTTCGAGGGTGTACAAACTCTCTTACAAAATCTTCGATGTATTTAACATCGATATTTTGAAGCCGATGTTTTTTTAACATCAATTATTTGTGTTCGATGTGTATATGTGGTCGATATTTATTAAACATTTACAAAAGCCTATAATAATTTTCAGATATCCATAAATTAAATTTTCTTCAGACCAAAATGACCAGTTTTCGTCAAAGAAGCCTATTGTTTTTTAAATTATCGAATAAAATAATTTAAATTCTGTTAAATATCCTGATTTTTTTTATGTTGCATTGTCGGATATATCTCAATTGAAAATTAATAACGAGAACATTTTAAATTAAATTCCCCCCACGTGAACTTCAATGGTTATTAATCCGGTTTTAAAACATAGAAGTTTAATAACATCGCTGATTTTGGGACGATGTATTATTAACATCGATGTTTTAATAGGAAGTTCGTGCACGCTGCAGCGGCAGCACTGTCGATATTCTATGCCTCGAACGTTAAAGCACTATCGATCTTCTGCGCATGTGCATTTCAAGTTTCACACCACTTTAGTGCATCTGCGCATGCATAGAAGATCGATAGTGTTTTAACGTACGAGGGTGCGCAAACTCCCTAATTTTGACCATCGCTGTTTTGTTGTCGATGTCGCATTTCCAACCACAACCCATTTACGATCCAAACAAAGTAGGTGAGAGCATTCTCTTCGCATCCGGTTTGGCATACTATTGCATTTAAACATTTATATGACTTTTCCTTTCAATATCTAAGGCCCTCCTTGAATTTACTTCTTAATTCCAATGCTAAAGGTAAATGTATCTTCTTTCTAAATTTAAATGCACGCCTTTCTTTCTACCGATATTTACATTATATCTTTTTAGAATTTGTAGAACTACTCCTACGCCCGATCATGTTTTCTGCTACGCATATTACTGGGATACAGTAATGTTTACCTATTTCGTTTTAGGATTTGGAGAAATGTTATGAAAGTGGTTAATTGACGTTCGAGGAGCCCTCGCCGGAGAGTGTGGGTCTGGTCGCAGCGTCTTCACCGCTGTGAGAAGCGCTGGATCAGAGAGGGCTGCAGACCCTGAATCTCAAGGGGCGGTGGAGATCAGAGCGGCCCTTAACTTTAACATTCATTTAATTTTATTACATGTAACATTTATTACATGTAACAATACAT
Source organism: Gryllus longicercus (assembly GCA_038098605.1). Classification (NCBI taxonomy): domain Eukaryota; kingdom Metazoa; phylum Arthropoda; class Insecta; order Orthoptera; family Gryllidae; genus Gryllus; species Gryllus longicercus. The sequence goes on along the minus strand of JAZDUA010000188.1, from coordinate 698,265 downwards.
TCTACGTGTTCTTCATGTCTGAAGGATTTTTTATCAGGGCCCACACACCTTTGTACCAGGGAGAGGGCGGATTTTTTTTCTCGTCAGCCTTGGAGACTGTTGACAGGCTGCTTTCGGACTACCGCATTTTGCCCCCCTTCGAAAGGATGGTGTAATGCAGCCACAATAATTGTTACTAAAGTATAAGGAGTTAAATACCCGTTTTATAGTATAAACACTATTTTTTTAATAAAATCATCAACTTTACAAAATAAACGCTTATCTGCCATCCTTACATGATTTGGTTATGTTAACACCATCTTCCGTGAGGTCTTGGTCTAGCGCGAACAAGCATATGTGAATGTAAGTTACTCCTTAAGAACTAAGAAAGCAAGTATTATAATCGTGCACCGGACTTGAATGATTTTTCGTCATAAGAACTCATATTGCCAAATCCTGGTTAGGAAAAGTGGATAAATCTTGATCCTGTGTGTACAAAAAATAATTTTTTACACGTTGTGTCGTTAGAATTCATGTTTTGTGAGTCCTTGACATTGAAAAACAAATTAACAGCAGAACATTCGGACCCAATTTTGTCCCAAAAATTGCACAAGTTAAAAATAAACGAGGACGTATGTAACGCACGATTTATCCAATGGCTGTCTGTTTGTCGGTCTGTGTGCCTGTGGTCTAGGCTAACGCCTAAAAAGTACGAATTAGATACTGATATTTTGATTTGTGCGGGGGGGGGGTGCAACGAAGACCTAAATACTTTTTCAACATTTCCTCAAAAATATCTACAATAATTTTATAAAACTTTGTCAACGGATAGCATAAACGACGCTTAAAAGAATGGCACCTATCTTATGTTCCTTAAAATCCCTGAGTTTTAGGAAATTGCAATGTTCACAATATTTTTCGGCGTGTTCCTACAATTACGGTACGAAGATAGAGATTTTTTCCTCAATAGAATCTGTTTTTCAAATACAAATGTTGAAATAAAAACAGGTGCAATTTCTCAAAAATATCAGTAATTTTTGCGTGAAATACAGACAATCTTTAAACTGTTTTCTCAAACATCGCGGTAAAATATTGTTCCCCTTTTCGGCAAACTCAAAACTTTTTCTCAACAATGGCCCCAAATTTGTTTTCACATATGTATCAACAGACACTTAAAAATGGCGGAGATATAATTTTCGTTGAACTTTCTGGATTTTCGAAAATTGCACAAGTTAAAATAAACAAGGACGTATGTAACGCAAGATTTATCCACATTTTGTAATCAGACAATGAGAGTTTTCGTTGTTATAGTACACTCATTTTATTGTCACTTTCATAACGGTACATGATACGTACATAAGGAAAGTAAAACAACTCACATTGAAACACTTATTCTCATACAAAACTAGCAACTCTAGGTAACAATTTTTACATGTATTCCGTTATTTTTAATTGCACGATTCCATATTGTAAATATTGCACGATTCCATATCGTATATAAACCTAACATTTCTGTCCAATAATCGCGAATTTTAAGCTTCTCTTTCTGTTTACTTCTTGACTAGTGAGGCGAGAAAGAATAATTTGTATTAAAAACTTGTTTGCATGAGCAAAGATCGCTTATATACTCGTAAATGCCATGAGTTTCATTTTCCGTAAACTTTCAGATTTTTAGAAAATTACAAAAGCAGCTAGTAAAGTGAGAAAGTAAGTGCTGTTGTGGCACCTGTAGTTCACAAATCTGAATAGATATTGACTAATAAGTATACCAAGAGCAGGAACAATTGGAGTACGTCGCGCATTTCCATCAGTTTCTATGAAGTCATGCAACGAGATAATAGACGTATTGATATTTCATGCGATCATAAATAGAGCGCACTCCACACTTCCTTTCTAGTAACCGAGTTAGAATGGCAAACTACTGTCTTGTGTTGAAAGTTATATTTTCGTGGAAAGGCATGCGAGTCCATGGGGCTCTGGATGTCGCTGGTGTCCAATCCGCAGCGGACGCAGATGATGTTGCGCTGAGAGTTGAGATATGTTGTGGGCAGAGCGCAGATTTAATGCTGGGGCTCCTCCCTTCTATGTTCATTACGACCATAGAAGTAACACACACTATTGTTTATTGAAATATAATATTTTCTGTAAGTAAAGAATGTCTGAGTGGTACGTGAGATTGCGATGGGGTAGAGTATGGTGGGGTCGTTTGTGCTGGTGCGGTTGCGGGGAGACACTGGGCATCTCGTCTCGCATTTGGCAACTTCATCTCTTAAAAGTTAGGACATCTAATAGGGAAATGCTCTCTTTCGGCGGGGCGTTTGCATGGGCCGAAGCGGCGTTGCGCTAAGGCTCTCTCTCCGTCTCGTCAGCAGGTCGCCGGAGATCTTGCCTTGCTCCTTGGGCAGGCGGTAAGTGGGATGCCGTTGGCGCTGGCGCTGGCGTTGTTGCTGGCGCAGGCGCTGGTGCGGGCGCGGGCCGAGGCAGCGCTGAGCTGCGAAGAGGCGGCGTCGGCGCCGCTGGTGGCGCTCGAGCGGCCGTGCACAGCTGCCGCAGGCGCTTCGCACTTCGTGTGCGACCAGCGGCTGCCGCTGGCGCGGCACCAGAACGACGCACAGACGCTCACAGCCTTCAGCGTCCTCGCCCGCGCCCCCGCCCGCCTCGCCCCGCCCGCGGGCGACCTCGCCTTCTGCGTGGGCCTGGAGGAGCTGCTCAAGAGCGACATCTTCTCCACCGAGGGCTTCTACCTCGACCAGCGAAACACCTTCGCTCGCGACGTGGCCGTGGGCGTTGTGGTGGTCGACGCGCGCTGCTGGGGCGCAGGGTGAGTGGGCGGCCAGAGATTCAGCTGGGAACGCATGGCGGCGTGTTGAGGCTCTTTGGATTGGAATGTGTGTGTGTGCGTGTGTGTGTGGGTATATGTGGTCGATATTTATTAAACATTTACAAAAGCCTATAATAATTTTCAGATATCCATAAATTAAATTTTCTTCAGACCAAAATGACCAAGGGTGAAAAATAAATAAAATCAAGTTTTCGTCAAAGAAGCCTATTGTTTTTTAAATTATCGAATAAAATAACTTAAATTCTGTTAAATATCCTCATTTTTTATGTTGCATTGTCGGACATATCTCAATTGAAATTTTTTGTGCTTTGATTTGTGCTGTGAGCGCCAAAGTGCTGGTGAGCGGTTGACCAGGGACGCCTGGGTGCTGACTGCTGGGAAAGCAAGGAAGGCGTTTGCGTGCTGAGGCTCTTTGCAAGGGAGAGCGTGTGCGTGCGCTGTGGGATGTGTGCGAGGGAGGGTGTGCGTATGGGTGTGAACTGAGGGCTGCATGCGCAGGGCGGGCGAGTGCCCCGTGAACGTGAGCCTCCGCGAGGACCTTCTGACGCTGCCGCCCTTCCGAGAGACACCTGACGTGGGCGCATTCTGGCAGTGGCGCGGGTTGGCTGCTCTGCGCGCGGATGTGGACTGGCTGCAGTCGCTGCACGCGGACGGAAACGGTCTGAAGGCGAGTCACTCTCCTCTCCTCTCACATTCTAAACTGGTATTAAATTACATTTAGGGCGTTATGGCACCCACACATATCGTTGGCTATGTTGGACTCGTGATCTGTTAGGTCTTATTATTTTGTAATTTAGCCTAATGGAAATTGTTCGCATCAAATGAATGTATCTGGGTTGCTAAAAGGTGGTTTTAAAAGATCCACACATATCGTTGGCTAAGTTGGACTCGTGATCTGTTAGGTCTTTTTATTTTGTCATTTAGCATAATGGAAATTGTTCGCATCAAATGAATGTATCTGGGTTGCTAAAAAGTATGTCCGATTCGGAAGAGAAGCGAACTTCAATTTTTCTCAATAAATATTATTTATGTGTTCAAATCTTCAATTCTCCAGTTTGGGAAAATGTCGTCACTTTTTTAAATGAAAAAGTGATGAAGGTAAACAAAGCGATGTTTTGGAAATATTTTGTGTTTTCTGTTTTTTAAATACTTTGACAACTTTTCTCGCGCATACTCTTCTACAGGATATGTATCAATATATGGAATATTCTATTTAGTTACAAAATTGTATTCTTGGCGCAAATAAGACAATACCAGTTGGCGTCGAACTCCTCTCGCTGTCCGAGGAAGCATTTCACGATTGCCACAAGTATTTCCACAAGCAAAACGAAAAGCTATATCAGCATTAGTTCTCTAAGTATCGAAATAATATGGACGAAAAACCTCATTAAGAGGAAGGTCGTTGAAGTAAAAGATCATTACGATTGAATCGGTTATTTTTTAACACTGTCTCCCTTTTACATTTTCGCTTTTTTTTTAAATAGAAACTTTAATATAGATGTATCGTTCCATGTTGAAACAATGCAAACCAGATGAATAGAATGGCCGTGAGGACATTGCACATTTTTGGTTTGGTTTCGAAACGCTGTAAATAATTGTGGTGTATGTATGACTATATATGTATGTATGACTGGGATATCTCTGACATCGAGATTGGTTAAAAGGTATGTCCAATACGGAAATATTCTTACGTACTATCATAGAAACACATAGTTCAAGCAACTGTTTCTATCATACGAATTATGTTTGATGTAGACGCACATTGTCATTTCACATAATATTGTAATAAATGTATGAAATTACCAGCTGTGCCTGCAATGTGTATTTATTTACATGTTTAGGTAAAAATTCCAGATTGGTTTGTGATATCCCGTAAGTCATATACATTTAAATGTGCCCAGCAATTATTATACTATTTATACAAGTAAATTGCATGTCCGCATTCTTAATCAATATTTTTGCATCAAAAATTTAAAAATACGAGAAAGGATAGAGAATGGCCTAATTATTCCGTTTTTCCACTACTTCACAATTCTTGAGTTGGGGGTTTTAGAAATTGAATTGATATAGACATATTTAGAGAATTATACTCTAGAAATCTATATTACCAATTTCGAATACACGCATAAACTGACGGAAATGATGCATTTTTTGCTATTCTTGGTATGTAATAAACTGTCGTGTTGTATAATCTACATCATATTATTGAAGTAATCCTGACGTTTCTTTTTTTAAATCTTTAACTGTACACCAAGTTCTATTATATATTTATTCGGCATATTTCGTCTCATTGCCTATTATTACAAAAAGTTAATCAGGTATTGCAATAGAAAAAGGAAAGTGGAATGTGATTCGCAGCTGCCGGCGGGGGTGCTCCTGGGGCTGCGCGGGACGTCGCTGCGCTATCTGGCGTTGCGCAACGCCCTCAACTGTCACCACACGCAGACGCTCCGCGACCTGCCGCTCCTGCGCGCCCTCGAACTCTCGCAGTCGTCTCTCCACAGCTTCAGCCCCGGTGGGTACATGACGGCTCGCCCTCGCCCCTCGCCACCCCCTCAATGCCCCTCACCCCTCTACCCCACCCCTCTTTCGCACCCCACCCCTCGCCTCTCCCACTCCACCATGCATTTGAGCTCTCGCACTCGTCTCTCCACAGCTTCAGCCCCGGTGGGTACATGACGGCTCGCCCTCGCCCCTCGCCACCCGCTCAATGCCCCTTGCCCTCACTCCACGCCCCTCGCTGTCGCTGCACGCCTCTCGCTCCACGTGACTCGCCCCTCATCAGTCTCCATTCGCCATTTGCCTTTCGGTTCTCGCCCATCGCCCCGTCCATCCTCGCCCCTCGTCTCCACCCCTTCCTCTTACCCTACGTTCCTCGTTCTTCGCCTTTTGCCCCTCGCCACTCGCCCTCCAAGCCCTTCGCATGTCGCTTCTTTGCCTATCGCCCCTCCTCTCTTCACTCGTCTTAGATTCGTCGCTCTTCGCCACTCGCCCTGACCCTGCTCCTTCTTGCCTCACGCCCCTCGCAACTTCTCGAACCCGCAGCCTCGTCGCATCGTCTTCACCTCCGCCCTCGAGCCCGTGTTTGCCCTTTTATTCCCTCTCCTCTTGTCAACTCACTGATTAGTAGGCCAATTTTACTGTAGATTTACTTCTGCTGATTCATTAGTGTTTTTCTTTCAGATTCCTTTATTGGGACTCCTAACATTGAACATCTCGAGCTGAATGGAAACAAATTCAACAGAACACCAGCCGGTATAAGAAATCTCAAAAAACTTTCTACTTTGCGGATAGAGTCTAACCGTCTCGAGTTCAGCTTACAGCCGGAAGTTCTAGAAGAGCTTTCCGAATTGCAAATACTTAGTTTCTCCGGTACTCGCATTGTAAATTGGACAGGCGAGTTCCCTACCCTTCCCGCGCTGCAGAATCTCTCTTTCGCTGCCTGCGGGCTTACGCATTTGAACACCACGTTCCGGCTGCCCGCTTTGGAGGAACTGCGTCTGCAGGAGAACGGGCTGCGCTACGTGAGCTTGGCGGCGTTCGTGCAGCTGCCGCGGCTGCGCCACCTGGACCTCAGCAGCAACCGCCTGGCGCAGTGGCCGCAGCTGGCGCGCGCGCGGCTGGCCTCGCTGAGCCTGCGCAACAACTCGCTGGCGACGCTGGCGGCGCTGGGCCGGCAGGGCGCGTCGGTGCAGCGCCTGGACCTGTCGCGCAACGCCATCGCGCAGTGGACGGACGGCGCCGCGTTCGGGGAGCCCGCGTGGGCACGTAGCGTCAACCTGTCGGCCAACAGCATCCTGTGGGCGAGCGCGCCCATGCTCAGCGCGCTGGGCGCCCTGCGCGAGGTGGACCTGGGCGGCAACGCGCTCGACTGCTCCGACTGCCGCACGGGCGCGCTGCAGGCGTGGCTGCGGCGCACGCGCACGCGCGTGCTGCGCCTGGGCGCCGCGCAGCCGCTGCTATGCGCGCTGCCCGCCGCGCTGCGCGGCCGCCCCGTGCTGCGCGCGCCCTTCGACGCGGCCGCGTGCCGCGACCCGCGCCCGCGCCTCTGGCTGGGGCTGGGGCTGCCGCTGGCCGCGCTCGTGGCGGCGGCGGCGGGCGGCGCGGCGCTCGCCTTCCGCTTCCGCACCGAGGTGGCCTACCTGGCGCATCTGGTGCGCGTGCGCTCCACGGCGCGCGCCGCGTCCCGCCACCCGCACACCGGCCCCGGCCCCTCCAACACCTACGACGCCTTCGTCTGCTACAGGTCAGCCACACGGACACGCCAGAAACACACACACACATCATTATATATATATATATATATATATATATATATATATATATATATATATATATATATATATACTAGCTGACCCGGCCACGCGTTGCTGTGGCTAAAGTTTTTGTTATATTACATTATAGTAAACAATCTAAGAGGAACAATAAGAGAACATCAGTCACGGAGTCCACTATGCTTTTTCACACAGATGGTATTTGTAAAAAAATATGGTGATCTCCTTATTTGACTTTCTACTACTATAACCCTTTAGTACAATGAAATTATTTACCAATAAAGACGAAAATATTGATGTTGGTATACAAATTCACTGGATTGAGATTTGAAGGGGAAGTACGTTGAACACAATTAATTAAAATGTTCTTACACTTGATATTAAGCAGAAATCAATAGGTACAAAATAAAAATTTATCAGATTTATTATTTCCATTTAATTTGTATAACAAATATAAGTACTATTCAATTATAAATACTTTCAAATTCAATTTAATTTAACACCAATCGGTGCACAATGTTTTTGGTTAACCTGTCTTTAGCTAACACAAATATATTAGACGGTTTCCCAACACGTGAACACGCAACATATAGTTGCCCATGAGAAAAACATGGATTTTCCAAATCTAAACCACAAATGGACATTGTTTGACCTTGAGATTTATTTATAGAAATGGCGAAAGCTAAACGAATTGGAAACTGTAGCCTTTTGAAGGGTATGGTAGAATCTGATGGTATCATCGGAATACGTGGCAGCAGGACCACTTTTCCTTTAAACTTCCCAGCCAAAATGGTTGCTTCAAGAATGTTTCCGGTGATCTTTTTGATGACCAAACGCGTACCGTTACATAATTGAGGTGGATTCAAATTACGGAGGAGAATAATAGTGGAACCAATCTTTAATCGAAGATTATGTGGTGGCATTCCAGGGATATCTAATGAATTTAAAAATTCAATCGGAAAATTTACACTTTCATTTTCATCAACAACAGTATCGATTGATTTAAAAGACATCATATCGCCTGGTAATAACTGTAGTATCTGGAAGTTAATTTCGTCAACATCAACGTTTTTGGCTGCCAAAATCGCCCGTTGACTAAGCCATTCATGATTCAAATAATTATTCTGTATATCCGGGAAAATACTCTGAATCAATTCATTTTTATCCTGAACAACAGTGCAAAAATTGTCTGGTAGTTTAATGCATTGCGTATTTGGTTGCAGTTCTATTTTACCGTTCCCAATATCTGCAGTCCTGATTCTTTGAGCTGCATTTCTTGTTTCGATTTGTTCTGGTAATTGCTGAGCTCTTTCAACACGTTTGCGTCGTGACCCTTTGCTGCTCGCGTTGTTGAGGTTAGATTTTTTCGGTGGCATTTGACTGAAAATAATAATAATAGTTTAAATATTAGAAAGAGGAACTGAAAAACATGTTATCATAGCACATTGAAATAATAAGTGCAAAATAATTTTAAATGGAGGTTAAATAATCTTAATATATATAAATCTCGTGTCACAGTGTTCTTATGATATTCTCTTGAATACGTTCGTTACACTGTTATTGAGATTCTTGTGCATGACCTTCTGCTGTCCTGATTCTTGGAGCTGATTTTTTACCATAGCAGCGCCATCTATTGATTACTTACTCAACCCAGTCGAAAGGTGTCGACATCTGTTAGAATCATTTGGAGTTAACAGATAATTGCTTCATTGTACATCTCTGGTGTATAATCTATGTTTTGGCATTGATTTGTTTGTCTAATTCGGTGCAATATGTCTTCTGTCATACAATTTTTATATTTTTCCCACAAAGTTTGTGCTTGCGAAAGTTTGTGCTTGAAATTATTTACCAATAAAGACGAAAATATTGATGTTGGTATACAAATTCACTGGATTGAGATTTGAAGGGGAAGTACGTTGAACACAATTAATTAAAATGTTCTTACACTTGATATTAAGCAGAAATCAATAGGTACAAAATAAAAATTTATCAGATTTATTATTTCCATTTAATTTGTATAACAAATATAAGTACTATTCAATTATAAATACTTTCGAATTCAATTTAATTTAACACCAATCGGTGCACAATGTTTTTGGTTAACCTGTCTTTAGCTAACACAAATATATTAGACGGTTTCCCAACACGTGAACACGCAACATATAGTTGCCCATGAGAAAAACATGGATTTTCCAAATCTAAACCACAAATGGACATTGTTTGACCTTGAGATTTATTTATAGAAATGACGAAAGCTAAACGAATTGGAAACTGTAGCCTTTTGAAGGGTATGGTAGAATCTGATGGTATCATCGGAATACGTGGCAGCAGGACCACTTTTCCTTTAAACTTCCCAGCCAAAATGGTTGCTTCAAGAATGTTTCCGGTGATCTTTTTGATGACCAAACGCGTACCGTTACATAATTGAGGTGGATTCAAATTACGGAGGAGAATAATAGGGGAACCAATCTTTAATCGAAGATTATGTGGTGGCATTCCAGGGATATCTAATGAATTTAAAAATTCAATCGGAAAATTTACACTTTCATTTTCATCAACAACAGTATCGATTGATTTAAAAGACATCATATCGCCTGGTAATAACTGTTGTATCTGGAAGTTAATTTCGTCAACATCAACGATTTTGGCTGCCAAAATCGCCCGTTGACTAAGCCATTCATGATTCAAATAATTATTCTGTATATCCGGGAAAATACTCTGAATCAATTCATTTTTATCCTGAACAACAGTGCAAAAATTGTCTGGTAGTTTAATGCATTGCGTATTTGGTTGCAGTTCTATTTTACCGTTCCCAATATCTAGTAGTTGTTCGGAAAATATTTGTGCTGATGGATCATTTTGCAATTGTACTCGCATATTTATGGTCAATCGAAGTGTTTCAACACTTCGCCATAAGAATGATTGTTTCAAACATGCATTAATCTCATCCGCGAAAGTAGAGCGAGGTATAACCGGTAAGGTCTGCCGGAAGTCACCAGACAAAAGTAAGATAGCACCACCGAAAAGTTTATTATTGCTGTTTAAATCTTGCATAGTTCTGTTTAATGCTTCAAGTGAATATTTGTGTGCCATTGTGCACTCATCCCAAATTATTATAGAACTCTTCCGCAACACTGCAGCTATTCCACTATTCTTTTTGATGTTACACATTGCATCTGGTTTATTATGAACGTCCAATGGCAGCTTGAATGGTGAATGTGCTGTTCGCCCACCATCCAGTAAAGTAGCCGCAATGCCTGACGATGCTACTGCTAATGCGATTTTTTGTTGCGACCGTATTTTGGCAAGAATCAACGATATTAAAAATGTCTTACCGGTTCCACCGGGTGCATCCAAGAAAAAAAACGCCTTGTTCAGCAGCAACAGCCAGCGTAATCCGATCATAAATAATTTTTTGTTCTGCTGCCAGTAATGGTTCACTGTTCATGATAATTGTTGCTAAACTTTCATGGTCATATTGATTTTCTCGTTGTAAATCGGTATTGACTAAGTAGGTGGCTGGACGATTAGGTGATGGCATACCATAATGATTAATTGGTAAATTTGAAATAAGAACACATAAATCCTCGATCAAGACCAATGCTTCATTGTACATCTCTGGTGTATAATCTATGTTTTGCCATTGATTTGTTTGTCTAATTCGGTGCAATATGTCTTCTGTCATACAATTTTTATATTTTTCCCACAAAGTTTGTGCTTGCGAGGGATAACATGTCGTCAAAATAATTGCAAACAACTGACGAATGTTATTCGGTGTTGATGTCAACGCAGCATCAGCAAGCGTTAAGTCCCAATGGTTATCGTCTTCTAGCAATTTCAGTTCACGACATGCATCCTGGTATGTATTGAATACTCGACCATTAACTGTTCGTAAAAATTCAAAAGACGTTGGTCCGGAAACATTCACCAATAACAAACGTAAATAGAAGCACTCACGTTGCTTTGGATGTACCGTGTAAAGTCTCCCCAATGTCTTAGCTTTGAATATGCCTGTAATGGAAGGATGTGGTTTTCCTTGTTTCCGTGGCAGCACAACGCGTGCAACGCGTGGCCGGGTCAGCTAGCTGATTGTTGTATTCTTAATATATATAAATCTCGTCTCGTGTCACAATTTTTGTCCTCAATGGACTCCTAAACCACTTAACCGATTATAATAAAATTCGCACACCATGTGCAGTTCGATCCAACTTGAAAGATAGGATAGTTTAAATCTCAAATTATAGTCGCAATTTTAATTTATTGCTAATTATTTGTCTGTTATTATTTGACAGTCACAATTATCTACAATTATTACAACAATCAAATTTGTAATAAATTAGCAATAAATTAAAATTGCGACTATAATTTGAGATTTAAACTATCCTATCTTTCAAGTTGGATCGAACTGCACATGGTGTGCGAATTTTATTATAATCGGTTAAGTGGTTTAGGAGTTCTTTGAGGACAAACATTGTGACACGAGATTTATATATATTAAGATTGGGGCTAAAACCAACGTAATTTGTCGCCCGTATTTTCACCCGAAAGTACTCAAATTTACGAAAAATTGTACATGGCCTTATTCCAAACTCTATCGAAAAGGAACAGTTTTCATTCACGTAAAAATATTTAAATGTTATTTGTAGGAAGACGCCAAAATCATTTGGAACTATTTCAATTTTCGAAAAATCAGGGTTTTTAACGAACAAGAGACCTGCACCTTTCTCTGAAACGTCAATCACCTATCCAAAAACAAAATATAATCAAAAACTATGAAGCCATTTTTTTTGTAAATTTGGAAAATGCCTCACGGGCTTTATTTGAAGTACCCCCAAATATTAAAATATTGGTTTTAAATTCAAGGGGCCGTGAAATCAGTCGGATTGATTGGGGAATATTAAGGTTTGAGAAAATCGGGTGAACGTTTTAGCCGCTAGCAAGAGACAGACTCCGGACAGACAGACGTTTTGCTGTCAATTGATTTTTCGGTATTAAGGCCCCAGAAAACAGGAATTCATGCTACACCACGTGATAGAGTTTTCTTTTCTAAATTCAGCAATTGGATTTTTTCATTTTTCCTTACCAGGGACCTGTAATAAGAGTTCTTCTGCCGAAAATTCGCTGTTTTACACACAGCGTTACATAACTTTCTCTCTACTTCGTAGCGAGAAAGTGAAAAAGGAATGTCGCTCATAGACGCAAAAACAACTTCACAGATTTCTCTGCAATTTTCGCACATTGTTCTTATTAGTATCTGGAGTATTTAAAGAGTGGTTTGAATAAAATTGGACACGTGGCGGTGTTTATGGTTATTTATTTGTTTATGACAACTCGAACACCCCTAAACTACGCAACCCGAATAGTCAAGGATTCAGCGCGTCTTCACTACATACAAGTATTCTGCCCCTGCGATTGTGCAATATCGGCCGGAATTATTACTTAAATCTCTTACAAGTAAATCTCAATTCTCCAAGATAATGTTACAGCGAACGCCTGCCGAAATTTGAGAGAGAACATTTTAACAATAGGATACTTGATGATCGTGTCAAAACCTGGACATAGAACAAATGCATACTTGCGAGAAAGTCTTTCATCTATTAAAATTTTACAGAGTGTAGTGTAAAACCTGATTAACAATCACGTGATCAGTGTGTGTGATGTGCAATACACTGCAATAGCGAAACATTGCCGTGTCCACTAGTTTTTAATAAAAGTCAAAGTAGCCTGTAACTAATTTAATCCCGAAACTATGCATGTAAATAATATTTCCCAAAAAGAAAGTTTCATAGTGTATTATTCATGCTTTCTTCCTACATAAATACATTTGATGCGATAACTGCATTGGTTTGAACTTTTCATTTGGCGGAATCTCAAAACAATAGTCATTTCCGTAACCACACCACACTGACAGCATTAAACCATGGTGACCACACATCTCGAATTAGCCGGGACAGTCCCTTGTTTTGAGTTTCTGTCCTTTTTTTTACAGGGAAATTGAGAAGGTTAAATGTTCTTTTTTGTGACAATGACTTGTCAGCTGCCGGCAACAATTTTTTCATAATATATTTCGTTTGATTAGCATTTGTTTATAAAAAATTAAGTGAGATAAGATATTGTGTTCAATTGCCTCGTAACAAGAATATTTAGAGAGTCGGTTGTGATTTCTAGGAAAAGAAAATGTAGCTATGGAGTCTTTTTAACTTGTATGCTTATCACTAACGATATCGTTATTAAACTCAATAATCCAATTCATCTGCTTCTGAGAGCTTCTGTTCAACGTAGCATGCAATCTTAGTGGAGAAATACTGGCCTACTTCGTAATAAATGAAAGTGCAAATTAAACGTGTAATTTTTAAAAAATGTATCTTTCTAAGGGATTCTTTGGTTGCCGTGAATTGAATGCTACATCATGAAAATTATACACACTTATGTATTTATTCATTTAATTAATCTTAATTTACAAACCCGAATATTTGTAAAAAAAAAATAGTGTTTTACGTCCTCTTTTGCTCCTTTTATCGTTGTGACAAAAACTAAAATGTCCGCTTTTAATATTTTCAATGTATGGTCGTCTTTCATCAAACCGCTGGTTAGCGCAAGCCGAGCGTGTGTGTGTGTGTGTGTGTTTGCAGTGGGAAGGACCGGAATTTCGTGCTGCGCCGCCTGGTGCGCGCGCTGGAGAGGCCGCCCGACTGCTTCCGGCTGTGTCTGTACGACCGCGACTTCCGCCTGGGCACACACATCGTCAGCAACATCGTCGACGCCATCGACTGCAGCTCCAAGGTGGTGGTGGTGCTCACCCAGCACTTCATCGCCAGCAAGGTGCCAGCACTGCAAAGCGCTGCTTTGGCGTAAAAGTTCGCACGAGACATGGTGCGCTCGGGAATTGCTAAGGCCTCGACCACGGAGAAGTACTCCCAAAAGTACTAGCTGTAAGATGTAGACTTATCGGGGAATTAGTCACATTAGGTGTTTAATTAAAGCCTTTGCGGCGTTTCAGTCTTTACAATACCAGTCACAGAGGGGGGAAATCTGTTACAAAACTTGTTCGTACTTCAAAGTCGAAGACAAAGTATAGTCTTCTATTCGCGCATAATATTTTTCACTCTTAGAAAGACGTTAGCTGCCATCTGTCAAATACCTGCAAAATAGTCGTCCATTATTTGGAATGAGATTCACAGATTAAGCAACGTTAGTTCTATAGGCTGGTACAACACATGCCATCGCGAATGAAAAGAGATGCGCTTATTGATTAATACCTGTGAATGAAAAACGTGAAGTAGTTAGCTGATTGGTGTGAAATGCGCGGTGCAGAGGGCGCGTGCACGCGTGCTGGGGGGCGTGTGGAATGACGTTGGGGTGACTGAAGAGTTCCACGAGGTGTGTAACCTGATATAACTTGGTTTCCGAAGAGTTCGAATAAACCGTACCACAGTGGTTACCAAACTTATGAAGCTTGTGACCAACCATACCGTTTTCAATCCCACTGTGTGCTACTAAGAAACCAAGGAAGAAAAAAAAAAATTTTGTAATCTTAAGGTTTTTTATATTGTCTATAAGCATACTTTTATATTAAATACGAAACAAATTTTAATACAACTGTATACAAGAAATATGAATTGAAATGGAATTGCACATTGCAAAAAAATGTAATATAGTTGTTAGTAACGTGTGCGAACATATTTTCCATCAGACTTGTTAATGAGCAGGATGGCTCTCTTTTTTGTCTTCGTTTTTTATGTTGAAAAAGTTGTTGGAAAAGTTGGAGTAGTGACTGCCATTCGAGTACAGTTGCCCAAATGGTCATCGCTGAGTCTGTTTCTGTATTTGTTTGTGCTCTGTAGAAAACGTCCGGGTTAGCTAACCTTCAGTATGACCGTAATCTACCGAAAATTGCCTCGCGAGCGACTAGTATCTCGCGATTGACGGTTTGGCGATCACTGCCGTATATACTTGGGATTTATTTCTTGTCGCGTGAGGGCCTGTCTTCACAATGGAATATCTATGGCATTTCGCGTCTTTCTCGGTGCGACATGTAGCGGCACGACCGAGAAAGATTCGAAATGTCGAGATATGTTCCATCAGGAAGACAGCCACTCATCCGCCAATTTATATAACCCAAGTATAAGTGTGGGGTAGCGAATTGGCGTGTTGGGTGTGTTGCAGTGGTGCCAGTGGGAGCTGGAGATGGCGCAGCACAAGCTGTTCAGCGAGGACCGCGAGTTCCTGGTGCTGCTGGAGCTGGAGCCGCTGGAGCGCCGGCGCCTGCCGCGCCTGCTGCGCTTCCTGCTGGACACGCGTCCGGTGGTGCGCTGGCCGCGGCCCGAGTCGGCGCCGGCGGTGAAGGCGGCGGCCGCAGAGCTGCGCCGTGCGCTGGGGCCCAGCCTCCGACGCCGCCAGCAGCCCGACGAGCGCACGCCGCTCCTGTGCGAGGCGCAGCCCGCGGCACGCCTCTGAAGGCGGCTCCACACGTTCGGTATTCGACGAGTAGCGAGCAAGCGCACGGCCAGTTCCGAGTAGAGTGGATGAGTTGCTGGCTATTTGCCGAGTGACGAACATTCGTTATCGCCCTACCCACCGCGCGTCGGACTTTTGCGCACATCAATGGAAGCGAAAATTCGCAGAGCACGTCTGTTAAGGATTGGGTGAGCAGAAGCTTGCTGCGAATTCCGAATGTGTGGAGCCGCCTTGAGGCTATACTATGCGCGCACGTTTTCTTGATCCTTCAGCTCCCTAGTTCTTGCTCAGCCCGGCACAAAACGGACCGGTAGAAAATTAGAGTACCACTCAGAATATAACTGCTCAGTTTGCAGTGATGCCCACCTACTTCCTTTACAATGCGGACTTGTCAGTTTTCGCTCTCTCTCTCTCTCTCTCTCTCTCTCTCTCTCTCTCTCTCTCTCTCTCTCTCTCTCTCTCTCTCTCTCTCTCTCTCTCTTTCTAAAGACCTCTATGTACCGTTCTTGTTACTCAATAGTTTCTACAATCATTAATAATTTCTTCAGATTTTTTTAAATCCTTGCGTTGTTTCTCATTGCTATCTAGTCGAAGACGCGCTATTATGTTGGGTTTTCTGACGATAACGTCGACAGCATTGCACTGCCGTGACGTAGACTTCGCACCCCCCGGGGAATATCAAGAAAAAGTGCGCGTATAGTACTTGGATTTATTTAGAGCTGCCTCTGACGTAAATCAGCTGATACGCTGACATCGAATTGGAAGGTTGAACGTCATCACAGTGACGTCACTGTTTTATGTATATGCTCCCAATTGGATGACTCGCAGATGAGACGCCGACTTGACGCAGTATGACTCACGTCGAGTTCTTCACGGCAGAGTGACTAAAAACGGCGATCACCGCAAGATGGGTCGCAGTTTACTCCGGTACAAGCTCTGACGACGTCCTTGATATCTGCGATGTTAGTGGATTTGAGTTCTGAATCGAATTCAGAAAACGAGTTCTACTTTAGAACCGTTATGTTACACAGTTCTTATGAAACAAAAAGGAGAAAGAAGCGATTAGATGAAGAAAAGAGAAACACGTGGAAAATTTTCTATAAGGAAGTAAATTATGACAAAATTCAGAACTCTTTTAAATTAAACCGTGATGCAAAGACGTACAAGATCTGATCAAAATGAAATGAGCAGAGAGGGCTGCAACGCCCAAAGGCCCATTAGAACCGAGAAATAAATATCAGTGTTCTAAAATAAGTCTATTTATTTTATAGTATTTTAGTTATCAATAGAGTCCAGATTTGTAAACAAATCCATTTAATTTTTTCCTAATGGTTTCTTAAAATAGTATCACTTTTCTTTGCCAATTAGACTATTTGCAGATTTCCTGCCAAATTTTATTTTGCATATTTTCGTATGTCTAAAAGTTACTGCATATTTCTAAACTTTCAGCGAAATTCTTGGGATAATAATGGAAATTTGATAATTTACTTATATTTTAGTTAATGATTAGCTAATTTTAAAAAAAATTGTCTTAAATTAAGCTTCTCTAAACTGAAGAATTGTAGTTAGCACAGTTCATAAAACACCACATTATCTTCATTAAACATCATGGTGTGCGTCAAAAAGTTTACGAACACGCACGACTTCAGTTTTTCTTTTATCTTCACGACGAACCTTCGCAGGAAACTGCGTACAATACACTGCGCTCCGCAGGCTCACCACGTACAGGAACGGCGACACGTCACCCTGCGCTCTCACGTGCGCGAGGCCAATAAGTATAGTGGTTCGCAGAAACTCACCATGAGTCACCCTGCGCCATGTCGCTGACCTACGTCTCCTGAGTAGACTGACCGCCGACACAACGGAGGCTGTCCCAGCATTCAGAAGAAAGGGAACAACGCAAATTCCAACAAAATGGTGTACCATTGTGTACCATTGTGTTCGTCGAGTCAATCAGAAGGCATATGCAATGTGTGGCATAAAAACACTTGTTTTTAGACCATGAGCTGTATTTAGGTTGACGGCGATGACCTTCACAGGTTTCTGATTTATGTTTACTGTGTTTCCACGAGCTCAAGACTGTGCTATAAAGTGAATCTTCTTTGAAGATATTTTGTTAATTGTTGGAAACTGTAATTTAGAAAATAATTGTCCTATTTTTCTACAAGACATTTAAACAAATTAGGAAATATGTAACAGAGATATGTCAACTATTATTTAAAGAAAGTCATAAAGGCCCATTCACAATGCAAACATAAACGTACGCATAACGCATAGTCATAAACTTTAACATAAGTGATAGACTGAAGTATTCACAATGTCCAACATAAACGTAAGCAAAATAAGGTTTTCTATTGTATGTGGGCATTCCAGTTTACTATTGGATGGATGTAAGAATCGGTTTCGAGATAATCACAGTGTCCACGGCCTACGGCTTCGATTTATATATTTTGATTTCAATAAAAATGAAAACTAAATGATACTACTATAAATCTGAAGAACCGGTATTTTATTCGATCTAACGACTTCGATTATATTTCGATACTCGATTTTGAGTTGACTACTGTGATTGATTCATTTCTTACTTAAGCATAAGCACAGAAGCTGGAAGTTTGCAAGCCATAGTGTTCACGTCTTCCGTATTATGCTTATGCGAACGCATTGTGAATGAGTCCGCTAGTGGACGTAGTCTTAACTTTAATGTTAGCGCCATGCCTATGTTAATGTTTGCAATGTGAATAAGCTTTCATATTTCTTGCGGAGCACTGTAGAAACAAGCCGCGAGCAAAGTTCTTAGATTACTAGTAATCAAGAATTTAATCATTGTTTAACGCGAAAGTTTAAGGCTAAATGCAACGAAAAAATCTTGTTAGGCCATTCCAGAGGTAACAGAGCTCTCAAAGGAAAATTTGCATTACCAATAACATGGGGCAGATCCAGCTGATCATTTTGGTGAGGACCATTGTAGATTTTTGTTAAATAATAAACATATTTATTATTATATTGTATATTTTTGTGTACTGTAGATATGGTACTATACAATATTATTGTTTAAACAATTACGTCATTCAAACATAAATGAATATTTAAATTAATTTTGCCAAATAAAGGAAGCTAAAGGTAAACTAAAACTGTTGGCCTTTTGGGGGGCACTGGTCCCATGGCCCCCTGGATTCGCCAGTGCCAATAACCGCTGAACAAATAGTTCGACTTTCGATCTGTAAACGCACTTTGACTCGTTTTGTACGTCCGGCAAGGTTAAAAAAAAAAACATGAATATACGGCTCTATGGGAATCAGCTTCCTAAATCCAAAGTCGTATCAATCGGCTGAATAGTAGAGCCACAAGGTGAAATTTGCCAAAATTAATATGACACCCCTCATCCAAACTCACGAGACATGTTTGACCTCTGAAGAGAGTGCGACGATGGCCGTGATAAAAGTTCAGTTCTCCTTTAAATACCGGAAACTGCTGCAAGCATTCATTCAACAACTCAATTATTTTGGCCTAGATGGTAAGAGGTATTGTATACGTAAGCTTCCGCGGCTTGAATCCATGAATTCTCGGCTATCCGGGAGACGCCGCGTCGTTGGCTGGGGTGCCGACGTTTCGCCTGTCATATCGCAGGCTTCCTCAGGGCAGTGACACTGCGGCGCTACGCGCCCGGTGATTTATACTCTCCTGCCTGGGCTCTCGGGAGGGGCAGGTGCGCTGTGATTGGCGGAGAGGTCGAGAGACTGTTAGGCCGGCGGTCTGGGCCAACCTGGGCCTAGCGCCAGACGTCCCCGTGGTCGGACGGTGGTGAACAGTGGGCCTAGCGCCAGACGTCCCGGTGGTCGGACGGTGGTGAACAGTTCCCTGCCGGTCCCGAATAGATGGAGCGAGGGATTTCCAGGCGTGGTTCAGAGCGAGGCCTGCGTCCGCGTTGATGTTTTGCGGACGTCTGTGTATTTCTAAAGCCTCTTTTATGCGTCTCGGCCAGTATCGGTTTTCCTTCTGCAGGAGCCGAGTCTTGTCGAAGTCAATGGCATGTCCCGTAACCTCCGAGTGGTGCGCAATCGCAGAACGGTTGGTGTTGTTCTTGTTGTAGTGGGCGATATGTTCTTTGAGTCGCTCGGACACAGAACGCCCGGTCTCGCCAATATATGTCCTGCCGCAGCTGCAGGGACACTGCCGCAGCTACACTCCTGCCGACTGGAAGTATACGTAAGCTTCCGCGGCTTGAATCCATGAATTCTCGGCTATCCGGGAGACGCCGCGTCGTTGGCTGGGGTGCCGACGTTTCGCCTGACATATCGCAGGCTTCCTCAGGGCAGTGACACTGCGCCCTCTCAACTTTGTGCAGTTTTGTGAACGCACTAAAAGTGCAATGCGCGTTCACGCCACCGCGGTGTGACCATTCCTACCCTTACGGGCATCTATGGTCTATCCTGTAACATAAAAAGAGAAACAAGGGTCAGAAACGACTTTAGCCTGCCGGCGCGCGCATTGCGTGTGTTTTAATACTGTGTTATTTATGCTTCAGTCCCACTTCTCTGTTTCAGATTGCTCTTACTCCAGAAAGTGTTTCGGTCGCTTATACTTCGCCCTTTGATCGGGTTCGTACAAGGCGACCGCGGAAATCAAATCATTTTCCGAGTCAGCCGCTTTCTCAAAAAAGTTTTTAACTATATTTTTAATGTGAGTTATAAGCAGTGGCATTGAAGTTTCGCGATGTAAAGTTTCTATACGAGCAAATCTAGGGGCGCAGAGGGCGGCCCTGAGACACTCGTTTTGAACTACTTGCAGTTTGTTCAAATATGAAGTTGCTGCAATTGCCCAACTCGGGCATGCGTAGTCTATTTGCGGCCTAATTATTGCTTTATAAAGCGTGAGGCAGTTTGCCGTTGACAGTTTGCTCCGCTTGTGAAACAAGCTTCGCAATCTGCCTCGGGTCTGCCGCGCTTTCTGTCGCACGTTTTGTATGTGCATTGCAAATGTCAAAGAGCTGTCTAACGTTACTCCTAAATATTTGACATTTTTTGTCCAATTAATCGCGTCTCCGCATAGCGCGAGTGGCCTCGGCCGCGCGAATCTCAGTCTCCGTGTGAAGAGCACAGCTGCACTCTTACTCACATTGACTTTGACCCGCCACAGTTTCAGCCACTCCTGGATCTGTAACAAATGCTGATCCAAATACTTCTGGAGCAGCTCGATACTTCTAGACGTGGCTATTACAGCCGTATCGTCTGCATACAAGGCGAGCTCTGTGTGAGGGTGGGTGGGAATATCACGCACGTAAAGACTGAAGAGCGTAGGAGCAATCACGCTCCCTTGCGGCACTCCGGCCCGTACGGCGCGGCGGGTAGATTTGGCATTCAGAAGCGTCACTTGAAACGTTCTGTCTGCCAGGTATGAATGGATAAGGTGTATTAGGTACATAGGAAAGTTCATGGATTGGAGTTTGTAGAGGAGGCCGACGTGCCAGACCTTATCAAAGGCGCTGGCAACATCGAGGAAAACTCCACCTGTAAATCGGCGCTCATTGAAGTTGCGTCTTATGCGGTCCGTGATTCGCACAAGCTGGTGCGTTGTGCTATGCCCTGCGCGAAAGCCGAACTGCTCCTTATTTAATAGTGCGTTTTCTGAAACAAATTTTAATATTCTGTTTTGCATTAGTTTTTCACAAAGCTTCCCGACCGTGTTTAATAGGCTAATGGGCCTGTAAGACTCGGGCTTTTTAGGATTTTTTCCCTGCTTGTGAAAAGTTAAAATATGCGCATGTTTCCACTGACTCGGGAAATGCTGAAACACAAATATAGCATTAAAGAGTGCGACCAAAAACACTATGGCTTGCTGCGGTAGCTGCTTCAGGACGTCGTTTGTGATGCCGTCGGGGCCGGGTGCTTTTCTGCTTTTCAGCTCCGAGATGGCCGCTTTTACTTCAGCCTCCGTTGTGAAACTCGGCTCGTCGGCTGGCGCGTGCAAGGCCGCCATCACCGTTTGTTGTACTTCGACAACGTGCGGTATCGGCGGCGCCTCCTGGACCGGCTGAAACTGAGTTTCTAAAACATTAGCTAGGAGTTCCGCTTTCTCTTGATTTGATTCCGCGAGTTCTCCTGTGCTGGTCTGAAGCGGCGGCACCGTTATCGGCTTCCTGGAAAGCATGCGAGTAACTCGCCACAATGAATTATCTTCAGGTTTGAGACCTGATAACAATTTAGCCCATTTCTGATTGCGGTAATCCGCCAATTCGATTTCAACTTTGCGTTTCAATCGATTTAGCTCCCGCTTATCAGCTGGGTGTCGCGTGCTCTGCCACAATCTGCGCGCCCTGTTTTTCCTGGAAATTAAATTTACAAGGTAAGGGGTTAATGGTTGCTCCTTTTTTGAGGAACGCTGCTTCTCCGCTGCTGCGTTGAGGCTGTCAGTCACAGCTTCGGCGAATTTTTCTGCTCCAGTTTCTATCTGCTTCGGTCCTGACAGGGCAGATGCATCGGGTAAGCGCTGCTGCAGCTCCGTCTGAAATTTCTTCCAGTCCGTGCGCCTCCTCTGCGTCGTGGGTGCAGCCGACAGAGTTAGGCCGCCCCGCCTCATATCTGCCATCACTGGGAAATGATCAGAGGAGAGTTCTTGGATAGTGGTTAATGTGGGAGGGTAGTGAACTTTCTTGCAGAGCGCAATATCTAAAATATCGGGCTTGCAATTCGTTTTATAGGGATAGTAGGTTGGCGCATTAGGTGCGTATATCTCGCAGCCGTTTGCATCGGCAGTTGCTTTCAGCTTACGGCCGCGGGGGCAGGTAATGCGGGAGCTCCAGGCCGTGTGTTTGGCATTAAAATCGCCAGCCACAAGTGTTGGAGTTGTGTTAGCCTCTACTAGTTTTGCAATGTCTGCAGCTAGTAAGGCGCACGTATCCGCGGAGCGATCAGGACGTGCGTAGACAGATACAAGACGCAGCGGCCCTCGCTCCGTCTGAACGACAACAGCAGTGGCCTCGGCGTGCTGCAGCTGCGGAAGAGCTGTAACATAATGATTTATGCTGCGTCTAATTAAGATGGCGGTTCCGCCTCCTCTGTTGGCGGCTGTCGTATTCCCTGTTTGCGCCGCCCTGTCGTTTCTGTAGCAGAAGAATCCTGGAATGTTTAAAGAGAGATGTGGGTTGAGCCATGTCTCCCCCAGCATCATTACAGATATATTATGCCGAGCGAGAAAGCTGTGGAGCTCTGACTGCTTCTCTCGCGAGCAGATGCCGTTGCAGTTCCAGAATGCAACGGTGCCGCTGTTCCTGTAAAAAATGGAGCTAGCCATTATTTAAGGATGGGTGGGAATTGGTACGGGTGAGGACGAGCGTTCCTCCCCCGTTGCTTCCGCCGCTGTGGTGTGTGCATGCTCAAGCAACATTCTTATTACACACTTGAGCATGATTGACGCCCACTCGGCCGGATCGCATCCGGTGACGTTTCGCATAATCGCTCGCATCACCTTCTCGGGGGCGATCCCGTTTAGGGCGAGATCGTCCACCGTTTGGTGAAGGATGCGCGTCTGCTCGCTCAGGGAGGAGGGAACAGGGACGCTTTCCGCCGTCCGCCTGGTGCGCTCAAGGTGCGCAGCACGCTCCTCTCGCGCCACGTCGGCGGCCGTCGGCTGGTGCTCCCGGGTGGGGCGGGGGCGTTGTTCCAGGGCGGCGGCGTACGACCGCTCCTGGCGTCGCTGCTTTTGCTGCGCGCGTTTGCGTTAGCGTCTGGGCGAACGCTGAGGCCGCGGTGGCGGCGTGGGCGTAGGGCTGCGGCGGCGCGAAGGCTCGCGCTCCCGCGAGGGAGAGCGCGACGCCTCCGACTGCGTGTCGGCCGCTCTCCTTTCTTGGATGCGGGCGCGTCGCTGGCGGTCCCGCTGCTGTCTCTCCTGCCGCTGCTGCTGCGCCTTGTTTCCCCTGAAACAATGGCGCTTATACTCGGGGCATCCCTTGTATTTTGCGCCGTGGCGTTCGCCGCAGCAATTAGCGCATTTGCGCTCCTCTATGGCTGGGTTTTCACCCAGCGGGCACTGCGCGGCGTCGTGCGGTTCCCCGCACTTCTTGCAGCGCGTGCGGCGCTTGCAGTTCCGTGCCACGTGCCCGAAATTCAGGCAGTTGTGGCACTGCGTGGGCCCGCGCGGCGGGCGATACATCTCCACGCGCACGCGGAGCCCACGTATGCTGGTTACCTCGCGGAGCGCCCGGTGGCGCTCCGTGTCCTGCAGCGTGGCAATGATGAGCGGCAGCGGTCTGCCCCTTCTACCCGGCCGCTGGCTGGTGAGCCGCTCTAATTTCTGCACCTGAAAACCGATCAAATGAAGGTTATCATGCAGGCTTTTGAGCGAGAGTTCCAGAGGTATGCCCCTCAGGACATACCTCAGCACTCTCGCGTTTCCCGTGGAGTACGTGTGGTACTCCACGTCTCTCTTGTCCAAGACGGCGAGAACATCCCGATGCGCCCCGAGGGACTCGCACCGGATTCTGACAGCGTCGCCGGCCACCTCCGCGGTGATTTCGGCATCGCCGCAGGCCGATCTCAAGCCCTCGAGGAGCCCGAAGATGTCTGCCACCCCGTAAAGAAAGATGGGGGGTGGGCGTCGGCGGCGTTGGACGAGCGTGAACTCTTCCTCTTCTTCGCTTGCGTCTGCTGCTGTGGCGGCGTTGGCTGGCGGTGGCGTCGTGGCTGCAGCGGGCGGCGTGTGGCGCGGCGAGGTGGCCGGCATCTCTCCGCCCTCGATTCTCCTCCTGGAAGCAGGAGAAGAATTATCGCAAATGCGATCAGTTGAAGGGGAGCCAAGGCGTCGCTTCGCTCCCCTAGCACTGCCTCTTCCCGCGGCCCTACCACGCTCGCCGCTTTCATCCCCGTGTGGGGTGTAAAACGGCCGCGCGGGAGACGACGCGGGCGTCGACATCTCTTTTTGTTGCCCTAGAAGGGCGGCTAAACAAAATTGCTCAAGTCCTAAAAAGGACTGTTTGCTTCTCTGTAGGCCGGAGCTCTTCCAAGATGTGTCCGTACCCTGCGAAGGTCACGGACCGAATCCGAATCCCTCACTCAACGCGCGCTCCACGCTCAATAATCAGTGACACTGCGGCGCTACGCGCCCGGTGATTTATACTCTCCTGCCTGGGCTCTCGGGAGGGGCAGGTGCGCTGTGATTGGCGGATACGTAAGCTTCCGCGGCTTGAATCCATGAATTCTCGGCTATCCGGGAGACGCCGCGTCGTTGGCTGGGGTGCCGACGTTTCGCCTGACATATCGCAGGCTTCCTCAGGGCAGTGACACTGCGGCGCTACGCGCCCGGTGATTTATACTCTCCTGCCTGGGCTCTCGGGAGGGGCAGGTGCGCTGTGATTGGCGGAGGTATTGTTGGTAAGAGGTATTGGGTATTGTTGGTAAGAGGTAAGAGGTATTGTTGGAAGTGACGTAAGTAGTATCGCCAGATGAAGGTACTACATCGAACGATTTCGAATCCACCTATTAAACCGTTAAGATAGTAGAAAGGATGTGTTAAGTGAAAAATGTCACATACACAGCGAACATAGATACTAATACTATTCAAATTTGTTTTATGTACCGGGTCCTGATATAGGTTCTGCATGACCCCAAGCACAAACTTGTGTTTGGTAGCATGCGCCCTCCGAAAAATAAGTGCTAATAAAAAATACTTAGTAAAACAAATATTTCAATACAATGAACTATTTGCTTAATAATTACTTTAAACACACGGCATTTATGACATTTTTCTAATGATTTGTGACTTTTTTTTGCGCGGTGTGAGTCTCTAAAACACCGACGAATCAGACCACCTAAGCAACTATTTTTTTTCCCCCTTGTAGGAAAATGTAGCCTAAGTCCTATATCTCCACTTTCTTTTCGTTCTGTACAGTTAAAACATAGCGTTGACGTACGATTATAAAAGCCTGAAACCAAAAATATCTTATCTAGTAAAGAGTATTGTGTTAAAAAATAGGAAAATATCAGTTTACTTTACCCTAGCTGTATAGTATATGAATGAACATAAAAGTCAGATTTATTTTTCTCTAATAATAATAATAATAATAATAATAATAATAATAATAATAATAATAATAATAATAATAATAATAATAATAATAATAATAATAATAATAATAATAATAATTGTTAGAGGTTCACCGATTAATTTGGGATCACTGCAGTGATGAAAACACGACATTCAAGTAGAACCATGCTTTATTAGGCAAATCACAATTCACAACATCACAACACGATGTGCACTGAAAGGGTGATCGAACCAGACTGAATATAAAACAGTTATGGCGCAGAATGTTCTAGCAGAGACAA
Organism: Gryllus longicercus; assembly: GCA_038098605.1. Classification (NCBI taxonomy): domain Eukaryota; kingdom Metazoa; phylum Arthropoda; class Insecta; order Orthoptera; family Gryllidae; genus Gryllus; species Gryllus longicercus. Next base: position 672,394 of record JAZDUA010000188.1, on the reverse strand, counting down.
AACACTCTCGACATGCAACTCGTAATGACTACGTAACTCAGTTAACGTCAAATGAAATAAGTCAAACACTTCCCCTCGAGTTGTAGGGCGATCAAATAGAAAATCGAAAAAGAAACACAAGAGAAAAATAACACAACTAATCACAGTTAGCAATCAATCGGCTTCAGTCCAGTCTTTTCTGTACACCATTGATGTTTCCTCTTCGTGAGTCCTTTAGTGAGAAAGTCTGCTATCTGATCTTCGGTAGACACATATTTTAATGACACTATTTTGTTCTTGAGCAAATCTCGTACAAAATGGTGACGAATCGCAATGTGCTTGCTTCGATTGTGGAAAGTAGGATTTTCTGCCAAGCAAATTGCACTCCTGTTGTCACAGTATATAACTATCTTGGCGAGATCCTTGAACCCTAGCTCACTGACGAACTTTTGCAAGTACACAGCCTCCTTAGCACACTCGGATGCAGCCATGTACTCCGCCTCCGTGGTGGATAATGCCACTGTTTTCTGTTTTCTTGAATCCCACGAAATGGCACTTCCACCCAGTGAAAATAAATAGCCAGAGTATGATTTTCGGTCTTCGACGTTGTTTCCCCAATCTGCATCAACAAATCCTTCGAGATTTCCGCCTTTAGACTTGTAAACGAGTCCCAGATTGCTAGTTCCTTTCAGGTACCTTAGTACTCGTTTGGCGCTTTTCCAGTGTTCAGCACTATAGCAATTATTGAACTGACTCAAATTTCTTACTGCGAAAGCAATATCGGGGCGAGTCATCGTGGACAGGTAGGTGAGTGCACCGACTAACTCGCGATAAGGAAGCTGCTGATCTTCTTCCTTGACACCTGATGTTTTCACCAACTTGGTTCCAGAGTCCATCGGTGTGGTAACGGGTTTACATTCCATCATGTTGAACCTCTGTAACAACTCCTGGATGTATCCACGCTGAGAAAGTGCGATCTCGTCCTGAGTTCTGATGAATTCCACTCCCAGGCAATATGACACGTCACCAAGATCCTTGACCTCGAACTCCTTGGCCAATTGTCTCCCGAACTTTGAGATTTCATTCTCATTTCTCGATGCGACCAGAATGTCATCCACGTAGACTGCTATTAACATGATGTCTTTCCCGGAACCGATTTTGAACAAGCAAGGATCCGAAATCGTAGGAGAGGCACCGAGTTTCTTCAACACTTCGCTCAATTTGATGTACCAACTTCTTCCTGCCTGTCGTAATCCGTACAGAGCCTTTTTAAGGAGACAAACTTGATTTCCTTTTCGAAAGGTATGTAGCATGGCTTTAGCTTGTTTGCCGATGCTGTTAGAACCCTCGGATCTAATCACGTTCTGTAAGATTTCTTCGTAAAACTTGGGTGGTTCCATCAAGATGTCTTCATCCAATTCGCCATTTAAATATGCCGTTGTTATGTCAAATTGTTTCACTTTCATGTCGTTTTGAATGGCTAAGGACATCATCAAGCGGATAGAGCCGAACCTCGCAACGGGCGCGAAGGTTTCTTGGAAATGAACCCCTGGTTGCTGGCTAAAACCTTGAGCGACCAATCTTGCTTTCCTTTTCTCTATCTCGCCGTCAGGTCCAACTTTGTTGCGCAATACCATGCGGGAACCAATGATCTTCCCCTGCTTTGGGCGGTCTACAAGTGTCCATGTTCCGTTCCTGATAATTGACTTCATTTCCGTAGCTATGGCCTGGTGCCATTCACTTACTTCAGGGCTCTTTAATGCATCTTCTAACGGAATTTCCGATATGAATGAACTTTCAGCAAAATCTACTTCTCCGGTTGTGCCGGGTTGATACAGTTTTCTGGGTCTTCCCCTCTGTCCGGTTCGTAGAATCGTTGGACGACCTCTTCCTCGTGATGAAGCGGGTGTATCCCGTAATGCTACTTCATCTTCTTCATCTGGTTGCAAAACCTCGTCTTCACGATTGTGATGTGGAAGAACTTCCTCTTCGTCGTTGTAATCTTCATCCTCATCAGTTTATGGGGGGACATCAAAACCGTGAAAATCACTGCCCGATGAGTTATCCAAATCTGACTCTGGGATTTCATCTTCCATCATTTCATTTGGATCGTGATCGAAATCGATGAAACGTTGTCCTACTCTTTCGTTGGTCATTTCCGGGGAAATCTCAACTCTCCCGCTGTGTTTTTCTTCGAATTTAACTGCAACTTCATGAAACTTCACATCTCGACTCACAATAACCTTTTTCTTTTCGGTCGACCAGATTCGAAAAGCTTTAGATTCTTCTGCGTAGCCAAGAAAAATTCCTTCTTTCCCGCGCTGACCGAATTTTCCTTGTCCGGGGTCTCGGTCGAGATACGTCACTGCACTGCCGAATATCTTCAAATAGGATAAGTTGGGCGCTCTGCCGGTCCAAGCTTCATACGGCGTTCGTCCATTTAGGCTTGACGTGGGTGAACGGTTCCGCAAATAATTTGCAGTGTTCACTGCTTCAGCCCAGAACATGAGTGGTAATCCCGAGTCCAGGAGTAGACATCTAGCCGCTTCGATGAGCGTCCGATTCTTTCTCTCCGCTACACCGTTTTGTTCAGGGTTGTACGGTACGGTGAGTCTTCTGGTGATGCCGTGCTTCTTTAAAAATTCGTCGAATTCTTGGTTCACGTATTCACGTCCATTGTCTGACTGCAATGTTTTAACATTCTTACCCTTTTGTTTTTCGACTAAAGCGATGTACTCCGTCGTTGCCTTGAACACATCCGCTTTGGACTTCAGAAAGCGAACTTCGCACCATCTGGTGGCGTCGTCGATAAACTCAACGTAATACTTGGCTCCTCCCAAAGATTCCTTCTGCATGGGTCCACACACATCCGTATGTATTAATTCCAGCAACTCGGTCTTTCGTGATGATGCCTTCGGGAATGGCGTCCTGGTGAATTTTCCTTTCAGACATGTGTCACAGTCCAACTTTGCCGTCGGGTCCTTGAGACGAAATCCGGTAATGGCATCAGCACGTATTGCGTTCGCAATGTCTTTTGCGTTTAAATGTCCAAGTCGTTTGTGCAACAGTTCGAGTGAAATTACTTCGCGTTTGTTCTCGGATGAAACGGCACTCGCGACCTCTGTCTGCTCGTGCACGAAGTAAAGGTCCCCGATTCTGTTCGCGTGTAACTTGACACGACCATCTGTGTCCATCACATACGCACCACTCTTTTTGAAGAGAACTTCGAAATTGTGATCCGTGATTTTTGCGACTGAGATAAGATTTGTCCTCAGGTCGGGAACACAGCAGGTGTCGTTGAGAGAGATATCTTTCCTGTTTCCTGCCACATCCGTCGAAAAATGTACTGTTCCTTTTCCTTTTATTTCTGTTGACGAGTCTGTCGCTAGATTCAGCGTGCCGCGCTTCGATGTGTCCATGTTTGCGAACCTTTGTTCGTCATTACACAGATGTGTTGTTGCACCACTATCGAGGCACCACTTCGAGATCGTGGAATCAGACGCGGCATGTGCCGTAGCATCGGTTGTATAGCCGACGTTTTCAGACAATTTTGCAGATGGTTTGTTTTTATTGTACCAACAGTCTGCCTTTTTGTGTCCTAACCTCTTGCACAAGTTGCACCGAATTTTTGCGTGATTTTCCCTTTTGATTTTTGTTTCGTCCGACTTATCTTTGTCGTTTTCAGCATGTCTTCGGTCACTTCCGGCACTTTTCGGTTGATTCCGCGAATAACTTTTGCGAACAAACATGGCGTTCGGCGCGTCTCGAATGGCGTCGTTTTTTCGTGCTTCACTTTCCTCGATAATTTTTGCACGCAATGCCTCGGGTGTAGGCAAAGTATCTCGTGACTCGATGGCGCATCGAAAATTTTCGAAACTTACTGGCAAACTATATAAAAGCATAATAGCTTGTTGATCAGGGTGTACTTCGATGCCCATGTCTGCTAGCTTATCTACGGTGTCAAAGAACTCGTTCATGTGGTCTCGGATGTCGCCGCCGTCCGTCATTTTGTGTAGAGTTAATCTCTTCAGAAGCGTGGCTTTCCTGGCTGGTCCTTGTGACTGGTAGGTTTCCTGCAGCTTCGTCCACATGTCTTTTGATGTTGCACAGTTCTTTACCTGTTTCAGCTCGTTCGGTGAGATGGATAAAATAATGTCTGATCTTGCTTTTGAATCACCTTTTATCCAGGCTTGTATAGCGGCATCATTTCCTTCACCTGGTTCGGGCTTTACGTTTGCGCCGGAAACAAATTCCCACAAATCGTTTTTGATTAGGACAGCCTGCATTTGCAATTTCCATGTGTCGAAATTATTTTTGTTGAGTAGCTCGATCCTCGAAATATTGCCTGCGCTCATCATGGCGTCTCACGCTTGACTACACGTGCACGTTTCGACTTGATATCTTTGTTTTCACTCGGCGTCGCTGGGCCCATAACCTGTTAGAGGTTCACCGATTAATTTGGGATCACTGCAGTGATGAAAACACGACATTCAAGTAGAACCATGCTTTATTAGGCAAATCACAATTCACAACATCACAACACGATGTGCACTGAAAGGGTGATCGAACCAGACTGAATATAAAACAGTTATGGCGCAGAATGTTCTAGCAGAGACAAAACACTCTCGACATGCAACTCGTAATGACTACGTAACTCAGTTAACGTCAAATGAAATAAGTCAAACAATAATAATAATAATAATAATAATAATAATAATAATAATAATAATAATAATAATAATAATAATAATAATAATAATAATAATAATAATAATTAAATAGTACATGATATTGACTATGGTAGCAACTACATATAATTTAACAATGTTAGTACATTCTATGTTTAAATCTTGAAATGGTGAGAAGGAGGCAGGTTTTTTCCAGTTTTTTTTTCTATTTGTACAACTAGTCATACTGCAGCATGTAATACATCTAGCAAATCCAGGGTGAAGAACACAAATTTTGGTCAGGCATTCTCCTCCTACATTGCAGGATGTGATATGCCAGTTCTTTTTTTCTTTCCTTCAGCTTGAAACAGTCAACATAAAGCAGAAAGTCAAATGGGATTAGAATTTTTATTTATTTATATATTTTTAAGGGAAGTATTGTTGTGATTTGAATATTTCTTTTCACTGTAGAACACATTAAGCAGGAAAGCTTTCAATTTACTTTTAAATGTATGAATTGTGTTTATGGCTTTATTATCATTGCCCAGTTTCTTGCAAAGTGTAATGCCATCTATTAGGGTACTTTTTTGATAAAGTGTAGTTTCAGAATGGGAAACATATAGGTTATCTTTTTGACAAGTGTTAGGGTTGTGTACATCAGAATTTAGAGTGAAAGTGTCTTTGTTTTCCATGAGAATCATTGTTTTGAAGACCACTATTTCAAATATTCACATGCATGGTAGAGGAAGAATCCTTAGTTTATTGAGCAAGGGTTTTGCAAGACTTCAGTATATGAGTGCTGGTCATTGTTCGCAGTATTCTTTTTTGGATAATAAATGTGCGAGTGAGAATTTTTCTTTAGATTGTGGATTCATGAAATTTAGAAAGACTGTCTTGATTGTGTTTATGATGAGTTTGTTGTCTTGGAACCTTTTTACTTGTGCATGCAAAGTTTTGTGAGTTTCTTTTTCTATTGATTGTTGTGTTTTTGCTTTGATGATTATGTTTGTGTTATCTGCAAACAAAATTATTTTGTTATTCCTTAAAACTAAAGGCATGTTATTTATGTATATAAGGAATAGTATTGTCCCAAGGATGGATTCTTGCAAGACTCCACAATTTCTCATCTGAGGGCAGGAGTAGTATGAGGAGATCTCGTTTTCTTTAGTGTGCTGGAGAGCCATGGCTTGGCCAAGGTTTGATAAATATGATTTGATCCATTGGCCTGCAACGCCTTGAATCCCTAGCATTTCTACTTACGTTAAAAGTATGTGATGGTCAATAATGTCAAAGGCTTTTGACAAATCTAAGTAAAAAACCAATGGGAATTTGCTTCTGATTTAGTGCTACTAGTATATTGTTTAAAAGGGAGATGTCCATGTCTGTGGATCTGAAGCATCCTGAAGCCATGTTGGACATTTGTGAGGAAATTATTTGCATTGACAAACTGAGTCTTATTGTTGAAAAGCCTTTCCAGAATTTTTGAAAATCCTGACAACAGGGAGATATGTCTGTAGTTTATTGGATCATAACTATTACCCTTTTTAAACATTGGTTTAATTTAGTCATATTTAATTCATCTAGGAATATGCCTGTTTTTTAGAGAGTACTTGCAAGTATGAGAGCGATTGCACTATATATGGAGCACTGTGTTTAATAAGAAAATCTGGAATGCTGTCTATGCCTGCTGAGAACTTTTTCCACTTGTGCAATGATTTTAAAAGGAGGGTGGTATCATATTAAAAAATGGAATTTACAATTTTTGTGACATTACAGTTTGGTTGGCGTATTTTATTGTTGCGAGAGTGTTGAAAGATTAACTTTATACTAGTTTGTGAAAAGTGTTTATTGTATGTCTGCAATTTCTTGTGGGTCTTGTAAAGTTTGGTTTTTGTAGTGAGGCTCTATATTTTTTGTTATTTTTAGTTGGTAATATAGTCTTTTTAATAATGCCCCATACAGCTTTTGTTTTCTTACGTGCATATGCAACGTACTTATCATTTGTCATCATTTTTGCTTGTTTGATTACTTTTTGAGGATTGAATTATATGTTTTGTAGTATGTAATGAAGTTGGAGTTACATTTGTTATGTGTTAGTATTTTATACATGTTGTGTTTTCATCCCATGACGCTTTGATGCCTTTGGTAATCCACGATTTGGTTTTCTTATTTTGGACCCTTTTGAAAAGAATATGAAAAATCTTAGGTGCCTATTTATGAATGAATTATTGCCTTGTAGATCCGCAAATTATATTGAAAGTATTATCCTGAACCGACGCCGAGGCGTACAAGTACAGTTTCTGTATGAAGAATCTCTTGCGGCAGATGCGGAGAAGGATTCAGTCACGTTGTTGCCGCCAGCGGCTTCCCGGAAATGGTTTATCAGCAGATTCGCGATCTCCGTATTCTCTCACATCCTATGAATTTGTTTTTCATATCCATCAGACAACAAGAAAATTCTATGTGCTTTGCAATTTATCTTTTTATTGCTTGAGAAATTATGTTAATTTAATAAAAAGAATTCTTGTGCGGAAAACAGCAAATGTTCGACTTCAAACTCATATTGCCCGGATCTGGTAACGAAAAAGTAGATAAATCTTGTTCCTGTAGTAAAATTCATCCTCTAAAGGTGGCTCCACACATGCGATATTCAGCGAATCCCGAGTAGTGTGGACAGGGAGCTTGCTATTCGCCGGGCACCGAGCATTAGGTACATACGCCCTACCCATTGCGCATGTCGGCCTTTAGGACACATCAAAGGGAGCGAACATTCGCGGAGCACATCAGCTGTTCGGAATTGGGCGAGCAGTAGCTCGCTACTCGGCGAAAGCCGACTGTGTGGAGCCGCCTTAACACGCTGTGCAGTAAGAATTCATGTTTTGTGTGACCTTGATACCGAAAAACCGATTGACGGCAAAACATTCGACCATCTGGGATTAACGCTATCGCGTTAGCCAAGAATAGATCGACCCCAAGAAAGATGTTATCTTCGCAAAAGGGTGTCCAAATTTTTGCTTGCTTTTCGGACTAAAAAAACAAAAACCGCAGTGTGATGCACTCAATACATTGCCGCGATCACTGGAAAGTTTCACTCGGGAAGAATATTTATGTATTTACAGATGGGTAAGATGGAGATTACGTAATGATACCGCAGTTTCGTATGGAGGCGTTCAAAAGGCGATATCGTGGACGGACTTTTTTGTTCTGGATGTTCAATTTATGCGTGGAATTATCCTTGTCTGTATACAGTACTTAAAATAATGCAAGAGAGAATGTGCAGTTGTAGCACTTATAGTTTTAAAATAAAAATAGTTGTTCATTTAAAACAGATTTCCCCGTCATTCATTTAAAAAAGTTTGTCCCAAATTCAAATAAAAAGCATTTTCAAATGATTGGTTATTTCCGGGTCCATTAACTGCTATAGCTATTAGTCCTGAAAGTGTAGTGCGCGTTTTATTGCTAGAGGGGGTGGTGTTCTTGCCTGGTCGATAATGAGATGCAACGCCCACGTGGGCTAGCGAGGTTTTCCCCCACCAGGCATCTCCCACGAGAAGCGGCTTGCCTCCCCGACCAGAACAAGCTCAAAGTTCCCGTCTGGTTTCCCGAGTGTGGGGTTGTGTAATGCGTGCACGTAAACAAGGGTGTGTTAATGTGTAAATAGGGAGTGAAGATATCACAAAGGAAGAGGGTTGATTGTATAGTGTTTTCGGGCGCGTTAGCTGCTAAGGTCATTAATCCAGTAAGTGTTGTGCGTGTTTTTATCGCGGGAGATGGCGGTGATTTCCCCTCTGGATGGTGAGATCCGGCCGCGACCTTTATATCGGCTTGCTAGGTTTTCCCCTACCACGTACGTCCCCCTAACAGGGCACCCTCACAGTTGATACGCTCCCGACATGTGTGGTAGTGTAGTGAATATTACTTTAAATGTGTGTAAGTAAAGAGTGAGAATATGACAAAAAAGATGAAGGAAAGATCGCGCGCGATCCGTTGGCCGTGGTTACTGTTCCAGCATTCGATTGGTGTTAATCACAGTAACGACGGAAAACTTTGATAAGATCAGCCGTCCGCTTGAATTCTCCTTCAGATGGCGACAGACTTCCACCTAGCTATCTAGCTAATTTTCAAATTAAATAACCCGGGTAGATCATTTTTTATGATAGATGCACCTCCTGGATTTTTGAGTATCGGATTTATTTTTTCTTTCTTTAATAAGTAATAATAATCTAATAAAATTGCTTCTTGGGCTAAAAAAACGTTTTGCATAAAAGACGCAACGAATTTTAAATAAATAAATAAATAAACTTGAATATACACATACATTATTCACGTATCAAGGCAGTCCAATGCTTGCCATGCTTTCCATCGAGCGTGACTTCCTTACCTAAAGTGCAGACTGCATTGAAAGAGTTATCTCAAAATTTACTACGAGAAAGGAAAGGTGTGCCAACTTCTTTTACAAATAAGTAAGTGCACACGTTCTTTATTTTTATGTTTAAATAACAATAACTAATGTTGTTGAAATGGGAATGTTCGAAGAAAAATGTAATATTTTAAGTACAGTGTACAGTTAAGTACGTTAGCATCTAAGTAAGTTAGCATCTAAGTCCCCCCCCCCCTCTTAATGCCATTATTCTTTAAACCGCTAACTCTTGAGGGCACGAGCTGCCATTGCACGAAACGAAATAAAAGTAGAATTCTTCTTATAAGTACTGAACCTGTAAGTATTGTGTTCCTACCTGTCAATATTGACATGCAGTGTAATATGCTACATGTATAAATAAAATATGACAGTTTGTGTTACAAATTTTTTTTTTTACTTTGTTTTAAAACTTTATTCCAAGTAAATATTAAAACGATTAAGAAAGTAAAGATTCACAAATACAAACAAAATTAATGTAACGGCAACGGGAGTAATGAGAAATTGATGAGGACCAACTGTTGCTCCTCGTTGGGCCAATTTATACCACGATTTGCGGATTAGTTGAAAGAAAAATAATCCATACTCTGAGAAACAAATTGTAGAATGTAGTAAAAATCGAATTAATACCGGGGCCGGTGGATGAGCGCATAAATTGATGTCACTGCAGTACCTCTGACCTGGAGGACCTACGTTCGAGTCCCGACAGTGTTAGGATTTTCCACACTAGCCAAATTTAATTGGTCGGTTTCAGTTGCTATCTAGAGGAGAATTTTAGAGGCCGACTGTTTTGATCGATAGTTTTCCGTGGTTTCTCCGGTCAATACTAGGTGAATGCCGGAGCAGTACCTTAACAAACGGGCCACGGACCGCGCGACATATTCCTTTCCTCTTCCTTGCTCTCTTTCCTACTTGCACATACTTCCATGCTTACACGCACATACTTCCATGCACTACACTACCACATGTGACAGGAGAATAGTGGGGATCTTAGAGCTCAAGCATTTCTTATTCTATCGGTGCTAAAATTTGAAGAAAACATTTGGAACTGTTTTGAGATTTTTTAATGGTATAAAATTTCAATCGCAATTTACACAAAAACTATTTTATCAACACATTAAGCATGAACATTTTTAAAGAGATGATTTTGTAGCATCGATTTTGTTAGAAGCAAATATCACTATTTTGTATTTTATAATTTTTTAATGTTAAAATTTTGCAATTTTTGAAAGTACAGAGTTCGCCGGAAAAAAAAAAAGTGCCACATTTTCACTGTCTTTTGATACATACAAGGAGACAATTTAAAGAAAAAATGGTGCTAATTTTAAAAAAATTGTTTAAAAAACTTTAAAATCTCCTTAATTTTAGCAAAATTACTTGAAAGCTAATATTTTCGAAAAAGTGTGCATAACCTTATTTAAAATGAGTCTTTAAAGAGCAGATTCAATTTTAAAAAATCTTTCTTGAGTATTTTAGTTGTAGGAAGACGCAGAAAAAAGAAATTATTGCAATTTTCGAAAAGTCAGGGATTTCATTCAAAATGAAACTTGCACCATTCTCTTAAACATCCTCCATGCTATCTGACAATAAAATTTAATTTAAGAAATGGACCCATTTGTTTCAAAATTTTAAAAATATCCCAGGAGCTTCATGTAATATTTCCTCCAAAATTAAAATATTTGTTTCAAACTGAAGAAGCCGCTACATTAGCCAATTCAATTTGGAAATATCAATTTTGGAGAAAATCTGCTGAACAATTTAGGTGCTGGCTACAGACGGACGGACAGACATATTGCCATCAATCGCATTTTCGGTATCAAGGACCCACAAAACACTGATTCTTATAAAAAATCCTACACCTTGTTAAAGGAAGTAAATTGCTATATAGGAACAACATTTATCCACTTTTTTGTCATGAGGGCCCAATTACAAGACTTTGACTTCTTACATACTACATAAGGGTGAAAAAGAAAAAATGTAAACATTAGTGTATTTAATAAATAAATCTTTATCAGTATTCACTTTTCCAGAATGCCTCAAATTTAGTACTGTGAGACCACTTGCTAAGAATGATGCACGAGATATCTGAAATTCCTGACTTTTAACACTAACTTCAGTATTTGAAAGACTATGTAAAAGTTATATTCACAAGTCTTAATTGTTTTCTTAAATCAAATACTATCTTTAATAAATCACAACATGGCTTCAGGAAGGGCTTCCCATTCACCACTGACACTGCTGTTATTGAATTCATACAAGAAAATATGGGAAATTTGGAATCAAATAGGAAAATAGCAGCTATGTTCACTGATCTTTCAAAAGCATTTGGTAGAGTATCTTAGAAAAAGTAGATTATTTCGGAATAATGCTTGGAGTTAAAGACCTCATTAGATCATAGCTCACAGGGCATAAGCAATGTACAGAGATTTTCTGGCAAACTGAAAATTCTTTATTGACAGTTAAATCAAATTTTGATACAATTACGACAGTGTTCCACAAAGATCTCTTCTTTGACCTTTGCTATTTCTAAAAAATGTTAATGATATTCCTCTTACCTCTAATTTCTCTGTAATTTATTATACAGATGATTCAATATTAATAAGCAGTGGGCGAAATGTTCGTCATCCAGAAACTAATCTGACAGACTCTTGAAAATCAATAAAAAGTTATTTGTCTTTAAATGAATTGAAATTAAACATTGATAAAACTGTATTGATCAATTTCAAGTTTCAACATGGTTACCAACACCAAAACATAAAAGTGGAAGTGGCGTAGATTATGAATGAGTGAATCAAACTAATTGTTATAAGTTTTTAGGAATATTCATGAATCAAAAACTAATTTGTAACAAACATGTCAACACACTACGTAATAAAATAAACTCCAATATATTCCTCTTGAGATTCTTTACCAGATTCTAAATGGAAACAGATGCACTTCTTTAAATCTGTTATAGCACATTCTTTTCACTTCAATATTAAAATAAGTTCTGGTTCTTGGCTCTTTGGAATCTTGGAAAAATCATTGATAGATTAATGGTTCTACAAATGAAATGTGACAGAAACATTTTGAAACTGAATCAAAGACAGTCCTGTAGGTCGAAATATTTCTTTATCAAATATGAATTACTAACTATAGTAGCACTCTACTCCCACAAAGTATTACTATTAAGAAATAATAAGAATCAATATCTTGTAAGTAATAAAGAGATACATAACTATCATACTAGAAGACATAGAGATTGTGTGTAACCTTTCCAACTAACAAAGATCCATTCTGTATTGCTTCACATCTCTTTCTTAATCTCCCAGTTATAATAGATAATCAGCTGATAATTAATTCAAAACCTTACTTAAATGTCACCTTATTCATGTGTGTCCATACATGGTATCTGAATTGCTTTTAACTTTTCTTTCATTATTGACCACCTACCATTCATTGAAAGAGTGACTACTTGTACCCATCAGTTCAATACACTAATTGATTCTGTATTCAGTTCAATAAGGCAATGAACAGTTAGTAATGTAATAAATATTGTAATTATATATCATGATATTTAAGCACTTACATTTATTATTAATATCTAATGTATTCAAGTTACTGTAAGTTAATTAAATTATTACTGTAAGATAATGAAATTCCTTACTCTAATTTAAGTTAATACATTTGCCACTATCATAAGCTACTACTTGTTTCTAAAGGAAATTAATTGTTGATGTGATTTTTAATTTGTTAATGAGACTTTAGTGTAATTTAAAATAATGTAAATTACTTTAATGTTTATTGTTAGCACATACGAGTAATATTAAATGTGTAATTTATGAAGTAAACTATTTGAATTCTCACCGTAAGATAATGTACTGGAATTTAAATCTTGTTATAAATTAAATCTATTAAATATTTGTTGTAATCATTTATACCTATTATTAACATGTAATTTATCATGTAAACTAATTAAATTATTTCTGTAAGTTAATGAAGTGCAAAAAAAGTAAGCCTTATTGTGATTTAAATTAGACTTTAATTGATACTTTTAGTTAATATATAAGCAATAAAATATTAATAATATAATAATTAAAATAAAAATAATAATAAAATTGAAATTAAATATGACGGACGTTATTGATGTTATTCTCAAGAAAGTGCAGTTTGTGTAAAGTGTTCTCTTTCCTCGTAATTCGTAATTCCCGCTACTATCTCCTGGAGAGAGTCCGTAAATACTAGTTATTCCTTGGTTACTCTTTGGTTTGAATGCGATCCTACTGTTGGCTATTCTGAAGGAGGTGACGCCTGGTGACGCTAGCCAGACGTTGTGGGAAAGGAAGTGTCCATGATGGTTGTTGAAGACAATGGAAGAGAAAATTTGTTGTTTTTAACGTTTGTGTCCGAACACTGAAGTTAACATTAATTGTTTAGTAAGTTTGCGTTTCAGTATTTTTATTTATTAATGGGGAAGTTTATTATTTTCTTCTGTTCTAAATCTTCGAGATGGTTTTTACAGTGAGCGTGAAGAATAACGGTTACAGTTCATTTACTTCTACAATTACGCCTTCATCTTGCTGGCGTGTAGGGAAATAATTTGTACGCAATTCCTTGCATTAAGACGAAAGTGTGGAAGTATTAATATTTACGAAGTGAAGATTGTTTGTTGCCTTTATTGATGGTCGGGTGTGTTTCCAGTGCATGTTTTTTTTAATTTCATGACTAGATTCACACTCGTCCATTAAGAGAAGGTTCGATCACCCGAAGTGCTGCCTTATGTTGGTTTTGATTTGTATAAATTGCTTATGAAATAGTCGAATAAAGTGGAAATATGAACAAATTATTGTTTTTTATTGCTCTACATTTAAATCCCCTCATTTTTAAAGCTCGCTACATAGGTTGCATTTATATAAATAATGTATTATTAGTAAAAAAAAAAATTTCTAATGTGATGTAATGTATTTTAAGTTTATTATTTTATGGAAGGGAGCCGTACACTTCAATTTTTTTACTTAATTATTTCTTCAGGAGTCAACAAGTTTGTGTTTGGTATTCTACTTTAGTATTTCACTTCATTAAACTTTGTTTGAAAAAAAACTCGAACTATTGTAATTACGGACTCGGATTTTATTAAAAAAAAAAACATTAAAAGTGTGATGTATGGAGATGCTAATTTGAAAATTTAGTAGCTATATTTTTAATTGGTATACTGATGAAATATTTAAACTGAGAATGTGATTGTGAAGAGGTAGTAAAGTTATGTCAATGTGGATTGATTTTTACATTTATATTTGTGAAACTGTGTTTGTGGTGAAAGAAGAGGGGGCTATCTCAATGTATGCCAATTTTGTTTTATAACCTGGATAAAATCAGCTGGTTCTGTAATGGTGAATCTGGTTCACTACAAAGTAAAAATCTGCCACCAAAAGTTCTTGCCAGTGTATATAGCTAAATGTTCCCCCAAAAAATAAACATTCAACCATCTCCCCCATGTAAAATTAAAATAAACTTCTTGTACTGCTAATGCTTATTTCTGTAGGAAATGTTTCTGCAGTTCAGGTCCAGATTGTTAAAGGTTTGATATGCACTTCAAATACTTTCGAAAATGAAGTTGGTTGTTGATGAGAATGTCACCCATATGGTAAACCGGTTATCTTTCTGGTTGGCTAAAGAATACATTAGAATGTTTGTGAGCTGGTGTGGTGGTATTATTTGCTCTAGGAAAAGCCTAAAGAAATAAGCCATTGTTATTTCTGTGAACAAATTAGGAAATTTATGTACTATAAACTATTTCTAGTTTGTCTTATTACGAAGAAGTTGTTTTTTCCTTGACAAATTACCTGAGGAGAAGAATGAAAAAAAATTAATGGGATAAATATTAAGGAAAGAATATCCATATTCTGCATTCTTTTGAGCAATGTTTGTGATGCTTGTGAGTGATGTTTCTTGTTTTAAAGTAAGTGGTGATGTGTGAACATTCCAGTGAAAGACTTAACATTGTATTTAGAGTGAAATTCTCTTATGAAAATAAGAGAATGTACATTTTAAAACTTATTGAATTCGTGAAATGTGGAAACACGAACAATTGAAAAAACATGGGACAAGTTGGCTTGCAATCTCAAAATCATAAAAGAAAAAGTATGTCCATGGGTTGCAGGAAACCAACTACTAATTAATGAGAAAATTGTTGTAATAGATTTTCAATGCAACCTAAATAAAACTTTGAGCTTTCCGAATATAGTAATATATAATAACTATATAAAGAAACTTGGTTCTTGGTGAATTTAAATTTGAAAAATCATAATGTATGCATAAAACTATGTAGGATGGTTCAATATTACAACTTTGAAATATGTGACTAAAGAAATACTCTAAATAAAATTTTTTTTGCTAATTTTTGTTCTCTAGTAACTTATTGGAATGGAATATCTTGGAATTATTTTCTGGGGTAACAACCATGTCCAAAATCATCTTTGTTCAGAAAAAGATTCCAATGCAATATTTCTGGTATGAATAGTTGTAAACTGTTCTTAAAATCTCAAGATTCTGTCACTACCTTGCTAATTTATATATGAAAGCTGGTATACACCACGAGACAAATTTAATGATACATAACCAAATACAAGAAACATGTTAAAATTGTATTTAATACATCATCGCACTGAAGTATTGACTACACTTATTCAATTAACTTCTTCAGTAACTTATATTTAAGTTGCAAGATATTTTAAAATAATATTTCACAATTTCCAGCTGTATAGTTGATTTTATTTTGTAAATGAAAACCTGTCAGCAGAACCTCTATTTCAAAGTTCAAATAGTAATTATAATAATATATTTGTTATATAAATACAGCACAAGTCAGAATATGTACATAATCATACAATGTACAATACAGATATTTCAAGAAGCTAAATACAATGCTAATTAATTTTATAAATGGTAGTGTAAGAAGATTAAAATTGAAAAATAATGATAAAAAAGAAGCGGAAAAATATTCTTAATATGAGCTTCATGCCTAAGCTGGGTCGGTTCTTTATTTCCTACAATCGTTTTGGGAATTTCAAAACATGAAACAGAATATATGAAGTTATTAGTACTACTTTATATTGATGTAGATGCATGTTTATGATGTATGTATTTTGTACTGTAGAATGTACAGTTTATAACACGAAAGCATTCAGTTTATTTTTGAATGTGGGTATTGAGTTGAAGCTATTAAATTTACCTGGGGAATTGTAATGTAGTGTAATGCCTTCTGTAATGGTACTTTTTTGAAAGAGTGAAGTTTCACTGTATTGTACATGCAGACTTCTTTTTTGACTAGCAACATAGTTATGAACTTCAGTCTATAGAGTAACAGAATCCTGGAGAAATTACCCACAATTGTGTAGCGTGGTCAGTAATGGGCTATATGCCAATAATAATAATAATAATTGAGTCATACACAATTTCAATTGTGTATTACGAATCAGACATGATGTATGCAGGTGCACATGTCTTCTTGAGCTCCAGATTTTTAACTTTCTCGTACTGCATGCTTAAAGGTGAAAGAAGCATTTTAATATAAGAGGTGTGTGCCTCTGTGTGAAAGAACTATAAGCGACATTCAATTTTGATTTCTAATACACTGGTAACAAATAATTAACCCTCCACTCCTCTCATGTCTAGCAAAAGGGAGCACAACAAGACAGGGCAGAGTTACATTTATTATCCAGAAATAAAAACAAGAGGGCCATCTCTGCATTTGCTTGACAGATCAAGGGAAACTGAACAAAAAACCCTGATTGTGTTGGTGTCATTGATCTTACAGTTTAATTACAACACTTGTTACTGATGATGATGATAATAATAATAATAATGATTGTAATAACAATGCCAGAAGTTGTAGCAAACATGTTAACACACTAAGCAATAAAATAAACTCCAATACATTCCTCTTGAGATACTTTTCTAAGATACCTGGAAACAGACGCACTTCTTTCAGTCTATTATGGAATTATCTTTTCCCAACTTAAATATGGTTTTGAAATAGGGGAGGAAGGACAGAAAAAAATATGGATAGCTGAATGGTCCTACAAAAGAAATGTATCAAAAGCATTTTCAAACTCAATCCGAGACAGTCCTGTAAAGATTTCTTTATTAAATATGAATTACTGACTGTTGTAGCACTTTACTTTTACAAAGTACTATTACTTTTGAGAAATAATCAGAATCAATATCTTGTGAGTAATAAAGAGGTACATAACTACCACACTGGAGGGTATAGGGACTATCACAGGCTATACACTAGCTAGTCTTCTACTAACAAAGATACTTTCTGCATTGCTGCACAGATTTTTAAAAACTTCCCAGTTACCACAAAATCAGGTGATAATATACACTTCCAAAACATTGCTTATACATCACCTTATTAGTGTGTGTCCATATAAGATATCTGAATTGCTTTAACTTCTCTGTAATTAAAAACCATGTACAAGAGTGATCACTGTGTACGAATCTTTCAGTTCAATAAGGCAATGTGCTATTTAGTAATGTAGTACAAAATGTAATTTTATGTCAGGATATTGTAAGAACTTATAATTATTATCAACATCTAAGGTATTAAAGTTATTGAAGTAAATTAATCATCTACTGTAGGATTACTCACTCTAATTGTAAGTTCGAACTTGCTATTGTATCATAATCTGCTAATGTAATCTTAGTGTAATGTAGTTAATGTTATTTTAACTTGGTAATTAGACTTTGTGTAGTTAAATAATGCAAATTATTTTAGTGTTAATTTTTTTATTTTATTATTTTAGTAGCAATTTATCAAGTAAACTTTTTAATTATTACTGTATGTTACGTAATTGAATCTAATTCCGGTTATATCAATCAATTTTATGTATTTTAAGTTATAATTGATCATGATAATGTAAACTTATTAAATTATTACTGTAAGTGAATATTGTTAAATAATGTAAATCACTTATTGTAATTTTAAATAATTTTTAGACAGACTTTGCTTGATACTTTCTGTAAGTCATTAAGCAATAAAATATTATTATTATTGTCATCTGGGGATTTTCATATGAGGATTATTGTGCTTTAATGTGCTGGAGGGTAACTACTTGGCTACAGTTTGATAAATATGATTTCATCCATTAGCCATGCCTCGGTTCCCTAGCATTTCTAGTTTTGTTAAAAGTATGATGGTCAATAATGTCAAAGGCATTTGACAAATCTAAGTGCCAGCCAATGGCAATTTGCAAGCCAATGGCAATTTGCTTCTGATTTACTGCTACTGGTAAATCGTTTAAAAAGGAGATGATGTCTGTGGATCTATTACTCCTGAAGCCATCTTGTGCATTTGTGAGGACATTATTTGCATTGAGAAACTGTTTGAGCCTTATCATTGAAAAGCCTCTCCAGAATTTTTGAAAATCCAGATGCAGGGAGATAGGTCTGTACTTCATTGGATCATAACTATTGCCCCTTTTAAACATTGATTTAATTTGGCCATATTTAATTCATCTAGGAATAGGTCTGTTTTTAGAGAGTAATTGCAAATATGAGAGAGCGATTGCACTATACATGGAGCACTGTGTTTAATAAGAAAATCTGGAATGTTGTCCATGCCTGCTGAGAATTTTTTTTCACTTGTCCAAAGATTTTAAACATTTCAGAGGGAGTGGTTTCATGTAAAAATATGGAATTTATGATTTGTGTAACATAAGTGTTTGGTCGCTGTGCTTTATTGTTTAGAGAGTGTTGCGAGATCAATTTTTTACCAATTTGTGAAAAGTGTTGCGAGATTTGAATTGAATTGAATGTGTCAGCAATTTTGCAAAAATTGAAAGCCAGCAAGAATATGTCAGCAATTTCTTGTGGGTCTTGTAAAGTGTGGATTTTGTAGTAGAGCTCAATATTTTTTCTGTTATTATTAGTTGATGCTGTAGTCTTTTTAATAATATCTCACATAGCTTTTGTTTTGTTACATGCATTTGCAATGTGCTTATCATTGGTCATAATTTTTGCTTGTTTGATTACTTTTTTTAGGATAGAATTATATGTTTTGTAGTATGTAATGAAGTTGGAGTTACATTTGTTATGTGCTAGTATTTTCTTTCACAAGACACTTTGATGCCATTGGTAGTTCACAATTTGGTTTTCTTATTTTGGATCTTTGTGAGTTTTGAGGAAAAGTGGCAATGAAATGTCTTAAGTATATGTTTATGAATGAGTTAAACTTATCATTTGTTTCAGTAACCTTATATATTTCATTCCAATTTTCTTATCTTGAGTTCGTTTTTGAATTTTATTCTGTTTCATAGGGAATAATTGTTTTTTTGTTGTTGTTTTTTTTTGGTTAGTTTTCTGATCTGTGATTTTTGATTGTTTAAAATGATAGAATCTGAGCAGTGTTGTCACTGAAGCCTGCGGTAAATGTAGCAACAGAAAACTATGGTTATTTGCATGTATTATTGTTTGATCTATAGCAGTGCTACCGTTTTTGGATATTCGGTTTGGTGTATTTATGGTTGTTAGTAGATTGTATGATTTTAGTAGGTCTTTAAATAAATTTTCATTACTGGATTGTGTGAGGCAGTTTATATTGAAGTCACCAAAAAGAATAATTTTCTACTGTTTGCATTTTTTTAGTTTTGTTAGTATAACTTCGAGATATTTTAAAAAGATTTTCAAATTCCAAGTAGGGTTGTGTATGTGCATAAGACCCATGTTTTATTGTAATTAAGTCAGTGATGAATATTTCAAAATCTTTTTCTTTTGTAAGATGAATGTGATTGGTGTAGGGTTCAAAACTAATAGTATTTTTAATAAAAATGCTTGTCCCACCTTCAAAATGAGCTGCTAGCTAAAGAGATGCCAAGTATATAAGATTAATCAATGTGTTATCAAGGATCTGAATAGTTGCGTAGGCTTCCGCGGCCGGAGTTTATGTTGGCTGGGCTATCCGGGATCAGCAGTGCGCTCTGAAGAAGGCCACAATATGCAGGCCGAAACGTTAGCCACCATGACTTTGACGCGGCTCGTCCCGGATAGCCCAGCCAACAAGGATCTGAATAATCTGAAATATTATTAGGTAGCCTAAATTGAATATAAGATGTAAACCTAGGATAAATATTTCTATGACAAGTGTCATTATGAATATAACTTCCATAAAAGTTTGGGAGAGATTCTTGAATATTGATTTCTGTAGAAAATATTTTTTTGGTTCATATCCATAATGTCGTTACTGGTGACTTGATAAGTTAATTGTATTCATTTCTAAGTTGTTACAGTTGGAATTACAGTTTATACAAGTTTGGAAGTAGTAATGACAGCCAAATAAGAATAAGATTGTTCTCTATATGGTAAAGCAGTCTTCATTCTGGTTTGTTTAAGATCAAGTGTGAAAGTGAGCAAGCTGGTTTTGCCAATTAACATTGCACTGAGCCTTGTCAAAAGAAATTAAATACTCTATTTTTGGACTCAGATATATTAATCTGTATTAATTAATGAACATTTATGTGCTCTTCTTCTATTATATCGTTCTTCTTCTAACTTTCTGTTGGTGGGGAGTTACTTTTTTTTCTAAACAGTTTCATTAATAATTTAATTCTTTAGATAGTTGAAATCAGAACCAACTTTTTAGATAGTAGTTGATACCTATAAACCATGGTTACTTTGTAATGATTTTCAGCATTTCAAAAGCCTTCCTGTAAATTCTATTTATGTAGTTTGATACTTCATTCTTGGGCAATTTTTGTTTAATAGTAAGTTTTTGGATCTTTTGTTGTTATTTTAAGTGCAATAAATATCTAAATTGTTTGTTACAAAAAGTTAGGTTCTTATTAAAGAAAATTTTGTGATTGAATAACAAAATCATGAAATTGAACAAGTCTTAATTTGTGGCTTCTAGGTGTTAGTTCAGGTGATGGCCAAGCAATTGACAGCTACTGATCTAACCAATCCCAATGAAGACAATGCCTGTTATTTAAACTATCCGATTGCCAAGAAACCAATTGCAACTGAATGTTATAGAACTTGTTCACATACCAAATTTGTGCCAAACATAATATAGCGTTGGACATAAAAACCATATTGATAAAAAAAACCCACATCTTGAAGATATAATTATTTTTATGAACAGTATAATTTTTCCAATAAAAAAAAAATGTGAGGTGGAAAGTTAAAAATTTCATATTTCTAGCAATTCTGAAATATAAAATATGACAATCCTTACAATTGGAGCAAACACCCACCAAAAACAAAATTACTAATTTTTCAGATGCATAAGTTAATACAAATGACAATTGCAATTATTATATTCAAATTTTAATTATTTTTACTTTGAGTAACTACCGTGAGCAGTGACACAAAATTGAGAATTCGTTGGGTGTCAGGAAGCATTATACGCTATTGTTTTGTAACCCAAATTCATTCAACTTTCAATTTGAAAAGGCCACCAGTAAATCAGTTATTACTCCTAATGCATACACACAGTAACAGGCGATCAATATTCATTCAGAAAAAAACTGTCAATTACAAACAAAACTAGGTAATTTATTGATTGTTCTGATAACTGTCACAGTATTTGTAATAAAGCCTACAATTTCATGTGCATACATTTAATGAGTTAATACATGTCTTCCGTGCAGAATTCTTCTCATAATAATTCTTCGTCCAGGTAGTGTTGACATTCGAGTCTTCCACCCGTGGCGTTTTACTCTTTTCTGCTCAGATGGCCTTGGAAAATGACATCTAACATTAGTCCTAGTGGTTATTATTTGTACATTTTCTCCTACTTGTAGGAAAGAGGTGGATGCTCCAAACCCAGCAGTTTGAGTTATTGCTAAGGTGGAAAAATTGGATGAATTTCCGGGAGAGAGAATCCTTGTAACACTTAGTATAGTCTTGTAAATTGGGAATTCGCGGTTTGGCTGAACATTCGTGAATAAATTACCCTGACTTGGGCGAAACGACCTGCGGACCAAAATGTTAAAATTTAATACCTGTGAAAGAAAACAATGCAACATGCAATTCTGATGAAAAATCAGTACCTAAAAGTATCTATCATCTTCGACATAATAACTCGAGCCATGATCACGAGCTCCTATTATTATTCTTTCCGAAACCAATAAAAACAATTTGAAAATTAAACTAAATTTCACACACTAAGAACGTGATTAGTACATGGAAGAGTCAATAAAGAATTGATTCAGCAGATTCGTTCAGTTTAGAAAGCGTTCTCGGCACCGGGAAGAGAACGCTTTCTAAATTGTTTTTACGGTAGATTTCTCGCATCATAGAACTCATCGTCTTTCTGTCGCAAAAACTCTATGATTTCTACCCATTACAAATTTCTATTTCACAAAGTTTACTTTACCATTCGTCGTGAAACCTCCAAAACTTCAATGGATGGAAATGTAGTGTATTATACTTACAACAATTTTAAGGATAAATGAGTCGTCCGATAACTCAGTATAATTATCAATTATTATTTATAAGTATTTATAGTTTTCATTGCGATACATTGACAAGATGCAAGATGTGTTTTTACACCGTGTTAATGTTATTAATATAGGCATTGCCATCGCGTAGCTCTCGTTCATTCGTTCTTCTCAGGTTCATCGTATTCAGTGATTCGTTCCGACACGGGCAATGGGCAAGGGCGCGTACATTAGAATCACGACACCAGGCAAACCGAAATGTTGCATTGAGATATGTAAGGTAGGATTTCCATTTCATATGCTAATTAGGTAGCATTAGTTTAGTAGCCACGCACACGAAGCGAGTCAGTTTACCGTATCTGTATTTTGCCTTATATTGAAAGATGTGGAACTTATTCCTCATTGATGTAAAATGAAGATATTCGTAATAAAGTCTATGACTGTCACAATATTCGCAATAAAATCTACAATTTCATGTGCACACATTTAATGAGTCAATACATGTCTTTCTTGCAGAATTCTTCTCATAATAATACTTCGTCCTGGTAGTGTTTCGAGTCTTCCAGCCATGGTGTTTTACTCTTTTCTGCTCAGATGGCAGAATGCCGTCTGATCTGACAAAGAGACAGACGTGGAAGGCATACAAAGGAAGTGGGTCGAATTGGTCGTGTTCGTGTGCGCTTATTCGAATTACTAAGTTAATATTGACATGATTTCCACAATTATCCTTATTGTATTTGAAGTGTCCTGTTTATTGCGTAGCAGATAAAGAAATTCGATCTAATTCAGTAAACTTAAGCAATAATTTAGTTGACGAGAATGATAGCGCCAAAGCAGAGTGCGGGAAGGCTGTACCATGGAACAACATTATACAAGTCTTCTTCCATGGTTGTACCCATAGAGGAGAGATACAAGAGATCTCTCCTCTATGGTTGTACCTTTGTTTACTTTCTCAAATATGAAACTAAAAGTAACCCCCTGCCCCCCCCCCCTCAATTTTTTTTTATACTTGAATATAATCTATAGTGTGTAACATTTTCACAACACTAGTTTTCACTTCCTATAACCAGTAAGACTTTTAACTAAAAAAAATTAACTTTAAAACAAGGGTATCTTTTTTTTCTGTTTGGGCCGGCAAAGTACAAGTTTTTTGTTTTTTTTAACGTTTTATTTTACATATTCTGAATCACAGTGTTTCACATAATGTTAATACGGATCATCTGGTGTGAACAAAAGTCATTTGTTTACATCTGAAAATGAAAAAAAAAACAAAATGTTATTGTTGAGTAAGAAAGTATTAAAAATAAAATTATATAGTAATAGATTAAAGTATGAAATAAAACAACTGAAAGAAAAAAAAAATGATAGTAAATATGAGAGAGAACGTACCAAAGCGTGTTGAGATTGATCAAACAATTAAAATTGAAGTACCCAAAAATAAAGAAAAACATTTCTGTTGTAGATATCTATATTCTGGCTTCAAGGAGAAGAGGCCAAAAATGTGTTGAGGAGGAGCAGATTACTGTAAAAAATAGGTGGTATAATTTAGTAAAAGACAACAATGAAAACGAGTAAAAAAACAGACAAAACATGAATAAACAGAGCTGGGAGGGGGAAGAAACAGATTAAAACAGAAAGACTCTTGTAAAAATAACAGCAAAGATAACAAAACACAAAGTTTAAAAAAAGGTTTAGAGTATTCTTATTTTAGACAGAACATTGGCATAACCGAATGTGAATAAATTGAATTCTAACTGGCAAAAATTATGTATGTCTTTATATGTAATATCTCTGAGATAAATCTTGAATATTTCCTGTGTCCATTATCCAAAATAGTTGCAAAAGAGCGAAATCAAGACGATTTCAAGAAATGGAGTGTAATTTTGTGCTACTCTCTTTAATGCTTTTAACATGATCTTTTATTCTTTAAGAGCATGCTATGTCTGTCTCACAGAAGAAACACAGCAATCACAACAATTAATGCAATAAACTACATTTTCTTTATCTACCAAAGAGATTTTATCCTTGAGATTTCTAACTATATTTTATTTAGGGAGCAATTATTTCCTATTTTTTATGTCAAATTTTAAAGTAGAAAACTTTTTCCTTTAAAAAACTTGACTTTACCAAACTTTAAAGTAGAAAAAAGATCCAGTTGTGTTAATTTAATTAATGTTATGTAAAAATTATACTATTTTATATTTTTTTGACAAAAAAAAGTAATTTCATGAACAGTGATTTAAGGTAAAAGATTGTCTTATTCTTGGATCACACAGAAACTCATGGGCATGCTGCTTTGAATCAAAATAAGGCAACAGGATTATTTGAAAGATTATTTGGAGTATCCTGAGAGATAATCTATCAGTATTTCCAGGATGTGCACTATACAGCACTGTATTCCTGAACTGATTTCATACCCAATTTTTTGTATGACTTTTTACCATTAGCAAGAAGTGGTGTTTATGATGATTACAAAAAAACTTTTTTTTGTTAAAAATTACAAATTTCTGTTTTGTTTGAAGCAGCCATCTCCAAAATGTTGCAATTTTCTACTTAACTAATAAAACTACTATTTTTGTTTTCTTAATTGGAAACTTGGAGCAATGTTGTAGGTACAAAATGAAGCAGGATTGTAAATTAATCAGAAAATTCAAACCCATTTTTACTCTATATTATTTATTGGATATCATAATTTTTTTATTTTTTCAGTGATAAAAAATCATAAATAAGAAATCAAGGTACCTAGCTCAACCATTTCATTTGGTTCATGTTGTAGCTATTGTCTCCTAGAATACTTCCTAAAGAATAGAAAAAGACTTTCAGCAGTTCAAAAGTTATCTTTAAAACTAATTTGTAAGTGTACAATTTGGGAAAATTAGTAAGTGTTTGAAGTTAGTGTTTAAAGGGAACAAGGCTGGTAAGAATATAATTGATTTCACTGGTGCAGACATAAAGATTTTCCTTTGTAATTCCAAAACAAATCTAGTTATCAATGAGAAACTTCCATGTTCAAAAAGATGAATGTGAGTTTTTTAATTTGGATTTTGAAAAATGCATATTTTGAGTCCAGGTAGCTGTATGCTCTTAAGCATGTAATTCTTTAAAGTTTACCCTGGAAATCACTAGCATTAGAGGAATGTGATTATCAATGGCATTTATGGAAGTAAAGAAATTTACCTGGTGAACTTGTTTATGTGTAAGTTCATTCTTCCCAAATGTTTTAAGCCTTTTGGAGAAACAATTTTGTTTGGATTCTGTATTGTTAGTCGTGTTTTGCACTGAATCCAGATATGATGAGGATGAAAAGGATGCAATCGCGACTGTATGCAGATTGCAGAGGCTGAGAGTATTATATCAGAGACAGCACTTAACATTAGTCTCGGTGCTCTTATTCCAATCTCTAATTTTCATGGAGGTGGAAGCATCCGTCTTCACCCCACTTTGAGCCAATAGTGTCGAAGGCTGATCTGTCAATGGAGATGGTGCATACACTGGGGCCCCTAAAGTTGGGAGCCGCTCATAAGGCTCCCTGTAGACGGGATTCAACAAAAAAAAAAAAAGTAAAGCAAATCACTCTCCAGACTTATTTTCTCCACGGCACCAGTCGTATTCTTATTCCAGTTAGATTTAAATTAATTTCACTTTTAGTAAATGCAGATAGGGCATTTTGACTTTGTGCACAGGGTCTTTTGTAAATTTAGCTAATCCAATATATCTTTATCAATATATATCTTTGATATTTGTGATGAAGTTTTTAATATTATTAGGATTGAAATTTTGCTTTTTGTCTATCTTGTCTTTTTTTAAACTATTTATTTATTTTTCTTTCTAATGGATTATTTTGCAGCATGCCTTGACATAAACAATGACAATCTTCCTTTGGCAGATTTTCTTCATCTCATTTTGCAGATCAATTTTTGTTGTTGCCTTCTGCATAATTGTAAGCCAGACTTCAAACTCTGTCAATCATTAGTCTGAATTTCTTTTTTGACACTTAGTTTACGTTTTCTACAAAGTTGACTGAGAATCTGTTTCTCTGAACAATCCCAAAGTTCCTTAAATGAGATTTTGTGTGTAGCCTACTAGAAAGTTCCTCTCATTGCTTCCCTTTTTGTGCAAGAAGTGAATTAGAGGATATTAGTATGCTTATAGAAAATTTGATTTTCTAAATTTCTTCCATTATTCTTCTAAAATGTCTTCTATATGATATGATATTTTGAAGAATTTTGATTTTCTCTCTGTCCTACATTTAAACATTTCTACAGTAATTGAAGTTGACCATGGAACTTTTCTGTTCTTTAGTTTGTTAAACTGAACTTGGGCTTGCAAAATTTTCTGAATTACCTTTTTTGTTAACACTTATTTCTGGATTACACTGTTAAGAAATATATTGATTTAAATATTTATGTTAGAAATGTAATTATTTTAAAAAATAATTTTGAATATTATCATATATACACTACAAAAGTAATAGACAATTTAAGAACAAATGTTATTTATGTAACAAAATCTATGATGGTCCCCTCAAAAATGACCAACTGGGTCAATCCCCAAGTTGTCTCCAGCATACAATATGGTATACATTGTTGGGGAGGAGTTTTTAAAAGTTATGCTAATAGATTAAGAATATCTCAAAAGCACATGTTAAGAATATTGAATAAACCAAAAAGAGAAAGCTCTTATCCATTATTTTGCCAGTTAAAAATTCTTCCCTTTAAATGTCTCTTTGTTTATAAGGTTTTAAAGATGTTTTATATCACAAATGGCACTAATGGTACCAGCAATTTATTCTATTAAACAAGAAGTGGCCAGAGATTCTTTAGTTTATCAAAAGTCAATAAATCTACATTCTTATGGTCTTACAAAAGTCTTATGGTTATAATGGTCCTAACGATTTTAGCCATTTGCCAAATAATATTAAATCAAGTCCTAATTGAAAAACTTTCTTGAAGAATTTCAAACTTGTTATTCTCAATTAATGAAGTAAGATTTTTTTGTTTTCTTACTTAATGAAAAGTACCTGTAAACCTGTAAACAGACTTGTCTTCATCAATCTAGTTATCTATGATTCATCTCTAATGATTTGATATTTGTCTTCTTGTGATGTTGTCCTCTTGAAGTCTTGTGAAGTATTGATCATTACTTAAAAATCTGTTCTGTAAACCTATATGTTATAATGTATGTTATTGCTTGAAATGATTTCTGATGAAGTTTTTCAAACACTCAAAAGATATTTGTGAAAATTATCTCAAAATTGCATGTTTCAGAATTGCTCATATCATTTTTCAAAATGGCTCCCAATATTTCACTGAAATTGGAATAGTACCATGTTTTACTCTCCTATAATATTCCTAAAGTCATACTTCAATACTACCACTAGGAAAATTAAAAATTGAGGAAATTAAAAAAAAAATGTTTAAAAATCGTCTTTGATTAGTGATTACGGGCGCGTCAACTGTTAGCCATTTGTTCCGTAACCGTAGTGCACGTTTTTATTGCGGAAGGTGTCGGTGATCTTCATCCACTGGATGACGAGATCTGGCGCCGACTTACGCGTCTGCTTGCAGGGTTTTCCCCAAGCAGGTATCTCCCACCAGCGGGGCTCCACCCGAGCAAAGACAAGCTCTAAGTTCCCGACCGGTCACCCGGCATGTGTGGTAGTGTAGTGCATGTTATTATAAGTGGTTGTATGAAAGAGGGGAGGATAGGGCAAGGAAGAGGTACGAAAGATTGCGCGCGGTCCGTGGCTCGATTGTTAGTGAACTGCTCCGGCATACGCCTGGTATTGATCGGAAAAAATACGGAAGATCGGAAATACCGATCAGAGCGGCTGGCCGCTAGGATACTCCTCCAGGCGGTGCACAGTGTATAATACTGGCCATCTAGCTGAAAGAAAGTCAATTTTCTAATGTACTCAGAAGGGTTACCTGGGGTATTTGCTTGATGTTAAAAGTACATAGTACCTAAAATGAATATTGATTTTCTTGTCAATCGCTTGAAGCTGCAATAGAACAAGTTAAAATATGCATGATCTTGCGCTGTCACCGGACGGGTCAGTCAGGTTCATTGATATCTCGCATTGGTGCCCAATGTGCATCAACTGGCACTTATATCAAGACTTAGTTATTCACGATTTGATTTCGAATTTTTTTAGTAGTGCCTCGTGCTAGCTTATTTCAAATCTAAGCTTTTAATATTGAATTTATCATGATTGGCGTTTATGAATATATAAACATTAAACCTTGCTCGTTTGGCTATCAAAATGATGAAAGATCAGCTGCGCATACTTGCGCACTCAAGTGTTTGTTTTTTCTCCCAGTTTACGCGAATTAGGTAGGCGAAGAAACTATTACTGGTACTTCAGTTAGTGCGATAAAAACCCATATTAGCAATTGCCATCAGTTCATTTTCAAAAGATGGGAATATCCGTGAAGCACAAACAGGGCTTAATATCAAATTTGCTTCGTGAAGCTCAATGAGTAATAAGCACATATTTCTGAATAGATCCCTAGACTAAAAATGTCAAAATTTAAATTAGTTGTATTTTTATTAATTTATTTCTAAACCCTGAATTTGATTCAGTTGTTATCACTTAAACTGGAAATAAGCCGTGCAATAACTAAATTTTTTCTAAGCCATTACTGCAATGCTCAGGAAAAATATTTTGAATCTTTAAAGGCTGTAAAATAATAATGCTCTAACATTCTCTGAAATTGATTTCGCTTTTGATTTGGCAAAAAACAGTCTCTTTCCTTCTCCGAGTCATCCAGCGTCTCCTTTTTCGTGTCCTTCTGTGTTTCATCTTTCGTGTCCTCAGTCTTCTCCGTTATCTCCTCCGCCTCCACTGAGTTCCTTGACCGATTAAGTCCGAGTAGGCTTTGGAGCTTTTCTACTTCGGACTTTATCCACTCATTTTGGATAACGTGAACATTAAGCGGATAATTCGGCAATTGGCCCAATTTGAATTTTTGCCGTGACGTATACGCAGTAATGTATTGTGAAATATCGCACGAGAGAAATCCTATTTAACATGTGGTTCTGAAAGTACGATGTATTCATTAATTACTATGCTAACAATTTGAACATTGCTATTTTTTAATTATATGTTTTAAAATTTCATCATGAGTTTCATTTTGGTAGAAATAGAAATAAAATTTGTGATCTGCAAGCCATCTCACCCAATCGCACATTTGACGATACACTTCACATTGTTAACGAAACCAAATCCCGGTAGTCTTTCCACATCGGTTGTTGGAAGGGACTGATAACTTTTAACGGGTCTTGTTACTAGAGATTATACTTGTTCCATTACGTGTTTGCAGTGCACCCGAGAACTGATATCGATCTGGGAGCTTCTGATTTCAAATTGCGCAGCGCACTTTCCCCTCTGAGAGAGTTGGCAATATCGCAGAAATCCCATACTGAAATATTTCTATCACATTCCAGAAATGTTTCATCAAGTATGATAACTTTCGATTGAATTATTTGACTGAAAATTGCCATTGTTTTCTTTCGAACCTAAATTGATTAAATAAAACCATCAATCAATACCTGGTTTATTGCCTCCTTGTACCCACTGAACTATTTATTATCCGTTAACCATTCATTACAGGGAAGATTCTCTTGTGTTCATCGAGAGTTCATTGATAAGTTTACGTAACGTTATTATCTAGCATCCTTTCCTTCTTTCAATTTATTGCTTCTAGTCAGTAATCACTAACCGCACTTCCAATTATGTTGGAAATGCGCCCAACCTTGTCGCTTTCTTTCCCTCCACATTTTCCCGTTTCTTTGGATCCGAGCTAAGAATCTCGATTGTATACTTGATTGATTAATTTGTAATTGTAGCATTTTAGTCCCTTGGACATTTTTGGAAATTTTTTTTTATCTTGTTACATTTCTTAAATTAACATCCTAGATCTCTTAATGTGGCCCGTTTTTCGAAATATCTTAGCGTAACTTGTTCCCCGTTCTACAGTGAACAGAACGAAATTAATTACTCAAATCATCTATTATTTGTATATGCCATCAAATGTTCCAAGATAAATTCTCGTAAATAGAAAAAAAATTGTAAAAATGAGCAAAATACTAAAATTTGTTACTTCTTTTATTCCAGAGTAACGTGTCCAGAATGTCTAACTACTAAATGTGCTTATGAGCTTGGCTTCATATTTGATTGAGTATAGATTTGTACTTGAGTAATTGAATGCAATATTATGTCTTGGTTCATTATGTAATTATTTTGACTTGTATAAAAATATTTGAAGATTGAATTTTGTATGTATAATAAATAAACTACGGCAGAGTACGAAACTATCATATTGGCTATTTCACTCATCCGAAGAAGGCTGAGTGTCCAACGCTAAGTAAGAATTCATTTTAACGTCAGCTAATTCCAGATGTCTATCAGCAAATAATTACCGATTTTTCTTTCAGTGTAATTGACGTTAGCGTGCATTTGCTTTTCTTTTAATAATCAATTAGGTTTACTCTGTGAATGAGTACATTGCAATATTACGTGGAAGCAAAACGTAAATATTGAGGAATACAAAGCGTTTTGGTGATTTTGGTGTTACATTTTCAATCTAAAATTACTTTTTCTACTGTAGTATTAAAATATGGGTTTCTGTCTGCTGCTTCGCGTGCATGAAGTTTGCCATTTCTTAAAACATCTGAAAAGCGTGACGTTACCGTGCGTAAAAGTTTCTTTTCACCGTCCCGTCACGGTGCGAAAAAGACTTAGCGCATGATAGGTAGGTTACAAGAGAAGTAAAACAGTAAAGCACAAATGTACGAGAAAGCAACTTTAATCGTGACAAAACTAGTAATTAATAAGAACGAATATTACTAAACTTATTAGTAATTAAATACTGATTAGTTATTAATTAATTATTAACTAATTACTGGTTAATTACAAAATAATTGCCAATTACTAACTAATCAAGATACTAATTAATATGAATGTCATTGAAAAATATTAACTAAGCATTTTCCGTCATTTTCACAAGCCCTTAGTAGTACCTCAGTTTTCGAATGACCAAGTTTTTTCATTACTATATTTCAATTTTTCCGGTAAAAAGTACTTACTGCCGCGTTCACAGATTCAATCAACTCCTTGGGAGTCTAGCTATCCGTGAAATTCATTTTGAAATTAATAACATGACAACAACTCTAGTACATCACTTAGAATGCCAAGGCCTTTCGTGTGCATTCGTGGTTGGGCGAAAGAGAAGCCCTATATCCTGAGCCTCGCTGCTGATAAAGATATTATTATTATTATTATTATTATTATTATTATTATTATTATTATTATACATACCTTTAAAGAGATGGGCTCCTTTCGATTAACAGTTCATTAACCGCGAAGGATTTCTTCATTTGTAACGTAACCCTTCACTCGTTGGACTTCTTCCAACATATGGTTTAAACCATAAAGGGAAGAGAAGAAACATCACAATGTGTAGTAGAAACACTTTTATACGATCGTAGGAAAAAATATTTATACTTCGTGGGCGAAATGATTTTTGCTTGATCTCAATTGGGTTTTAGCCTCGACCAACCGGACTTTCAAGAAAGAAAGAAGAAGAAAAAAGAAAAAAAAACGCTCCAACGCGATCATGTATTCATTAGTCATTTCAAGTAGTTAATATAAAAATAACTATTCACCCGGAAAAAGCTGGTTTAAGGACACGGGCTTTGTAAAATAACTGGACATTTCAACACAAACTTTTTGACACATGACCTACATATTAATGCTTCATTTGTCAGAGTATGTACATGGCGAAATCCTGCGTGTAGACCCATACCTAAATTGGATTAAAAACCAATGAAAATATAACTTTCTCTAAATTCAATAACTGTTCGTTTAATATGGTTAAAATAATTCAATATTCTTATAATATTTTTTCCTGAAACTGACAAGTAGGTTTTTGTTAATAATAAATAATAAAAACTGTAGAAAAATGTAGAATTAATTTTCTCTGCAGAGTATCCTTCATTGCCTTATCATTTGAGGAGGTCGTGATATTGCGAGTAGTAGGTCGTTAATCAGTGGTCTGAACTTTGATCTGAATCGCACATGATATATTTGTGATTTTAATATTTCTTTAAGTTTGTGTTATTTAGTTTATTTATGCGCGAAATAGTCACAGGAAATTTCACTTTTGGTTTGGAAACCATTCGTGATGTTATTTATCAAAATACCACGATTTGATGCATGACGAAATGCTTCGTCCCCCAACGTCCTACTGTTTCCACGTAAGAACATTCCTACAATCGCCGTTTCCCTCTCGTCGCTTTGCTTCGGGAAACTCGTCATTCTCTCGAAGTTCGGAGAAACTGGATTAATAATCAGTAGGAGGCGGATTTTGGTGACCTAAAACATAGCCAAAAGGGCTCAATAAAATGCTTTAAAATTCCCTAAAGCAAAGCAAAAAAGGGGGAAAAAAAGATCAAAACCACTTCAGATGAACAACTCAAGCTGTTGGGTATGTTACTGAAGTAATACTCGTAGATGTTTCTTCCTTTTCTTCTAGTGAACTCAGCTTGCAAAATTTTGGTTTGACTGTTCTTTAAAAGAAAATCTCTGTCTTTATTTATCGCAAAATCGGCCAAAGGCGCCGTTAAGCGTCACAGGAACATAGTACTGACATAACGGCTGACATTACAATATGTGAGCGAAGAAATCAAATAGGCTAGGAATTGTGTGGTGAACATTTGTTGCACCTCGTAAATATTGTTTGAAGCAAGTACCATTAAAATAATATTAAAATCAATGACAGTGAAAATGCTTTAAAGTGACGTTAAAAGGATAAAAAATGACATTAGTCGAAATCGACGAAAAATGTAAGAAAATAACCTATAAAAATGGGTCATTTCGTTATGCCATTGTACAAAATTAATTTTTGTAAACGGCATTGTTCAGTATTAACATACAATTAATTAATCGTTTAATTTGTGCATACCAGCAGCGCAATTTTTGAGGCCAAAATTGTGGTTTCATGTGTCCGTTTAAAGGAGAGTTATATGTTTTTGGAATGGGTAGCATCGTGGACTATCACGATTCCGTCCGTATTATTTTTATAATAGCTGGTGCATGCGGGGCAATGGAAGCTTGAGGAAGAGTGGGGGTCCTGGACATTGAGTGAGGGCAGCGTGCTGCTGTAGGGTTTGGTTCGGCAGAGTCCGCGCCTATTAACTAAGCTAAGAATACCGACCATTTCATCTGATATCATAAATTACTGTTTTGTTTGCTGGAAATCTTCTTTCGCGTGAGCACAATTGTATTTTCCATTATCAACGTAAAAGTTGTCGTAGACAAAGATTAAAATACCGATGTGTGCAATGTATCGATGTCGGTTATACACTACATGCTATGTTTTCCTCGTTGAAGAAATATTTTGAAGAGGTAAAATGTATGTGATGGTTGGGACATATGTCGCCCCCTCCTAATTCTCAACTTACCGACCGCCACTGGGTTAGACTACTTCCGGTGCAGCATTAGAGACAAATGTGATGTCATTCGTCGCGTCTCCGTCTTCTGATGGGAAACTTATTTTTTGCGGATCCATCCCGAAGATTATAAGAAATTTCTTAAAACACGCTTTCTTTCTTTTCTTTCTTTTCTTTCTTTTCTTTCTTTTCTTTCTTTTCTTCCTTTTCTTCCTTTTCTTCCTTTTCTTCCTTTTCTTCCTTTTCTTCCTTTTCTTCCTTTTCCTTTTCCTTTTCTTTCTTTTCTTCCTTTTCTTCCTTTTCTTCCTTTTCTTCCTTTTCTTCCTTTTCTTTCTTTCTTGCGGCAGAAGCGATCTGTTGATCATTCGATTTCTCTAAAAGACATATCAATCTGTAACATTCTTTACCGATACCCTCTAGAACAGAGGTGTACAACTTATAAGGCCTCAAGGGCCACAACAAAAACGTTTAATATGGTTGCGAGTAATATTTTCATTACTCTGGCAATCTACACCAACTTTCCCGTATTGTTGATCTCGGAAGTTTGCCCGACTGCTCTGAAACGGGGAGTGGGGGGTGGGGTGGAACCATGAGTGATATCAGGCCGTAGCATGCATAACGCAGTGAAACACATCGGAATGACTTTGAATTTCTGAATTTACTAACAAAGAGCTTAAATCTAAACTTCACCAATTTTTACATTAACATCAATGATGCGCGTGCGCTAGGGTCGTAATGTTTTTGCCCGACATGGATGCAAGGGACTTTCACATTTGACTGTTAATAACTTTTTGTGGGCCACAATAAACGGCACCTCGGGCCGCCAGTTGGACAATCCTGCTGTAGAATATTCTGGAAGAATTCTAGAAAATATCGTGTTTTAAACGTTTCAATGCACATACGAGAATATTGGTGAAACGCAATGAATACTATACTCTATTTCCGACATTTGTGCATGAATGTTAAGACTTGATTCGTCAGATTGACAATAATAAAACCTAAATTTGCAATGAATTATCGAAAAAACCAATTGGGATTAAACACATACTAATTCGTATTTGGAGGGAGGTTTTAATTCCCCTCTTCAATTGCTCTTGACAAGACGAATCGATTGGGTCTATTTCTAGGCGTGTCTTTTTGGAGCTTTTTTTTTGCGGCGAGGGGGGGGAGGATGGCAACTGAGTGGTGACACACTGCGGATTACTGCCGCTTAACGTGAATCCTGGGGACAGGATTCAATATATTGACGAAAGTTATGCCTACTAATATAATGAAACGGGCATTTTGTTTTTAAAAATAGTAATTTTATCGACACTTTCTCATGTAACTCTCTCCTTCTGAGGATGGACGTGACAGACAACTTTATTGCTTTTTAAACTTCTACTTAATATGAATTTTCTAAGCTCAAATGTAAATCGTCAACAAATGAAACTTCTCGGCGCGTCGGAGGCGCCAGGCGAAGCTGGTACGATATATTTTACTTTGCAAAAAGGAAATCGTCCTACAAGTAGAATGGCTTTATAACTTTAATGATACAATTCATAATTGCAATTGATTTTATGTGAACTGTTTACAGAGTTGCCAGATGGTTTGAAGAGCCTGTACCCCATATGTATGATTAAATTTGTTCAATGAATTGGTCGCCCCGACCGGGTTTCGAGGAGGTCCCGGTTCGAATTCCGGTGGGGGCGACCAATTCTTTGAACAAAAACTTTTAAAAATACGTTATTACTCAGTAACATGGTCACAACGTGGATTTCTTTATGATTGCGGAACATATTTCCGACCGTAATTCCGTCCAATAAGGTGACAATGACAAATTATGTCAGGTGCGGACGTCAGGTGCTTTGTGACGAAGGGCTATGGGATCCTTCCCGACTGGTCCTCAGGTGTCCGGCTGTGGGTCTCACAGGCGGAGGGGGGCTAATATTGATTTAAATATTTATGTTCGAATTAAGTAATTTGTTTAAACAATAATATTGTATAGTATCATATCTACAGTAGTTAAATAATATACAATATAATAACACATGTTTATTATTTAACAAAAATCTACGAATGCTACCCAACGACCGGCTGGATCCGCCCCCTGGATCTATTGCGAGCTGGTGAGACAGTGTCATTTTTAAGCAGCGTAGCTGTAAAGGCGGCACACATTCGGCATTTGCCAAGTTGCGAGGGACGGTTCGCCCAATCTTGAGCAGCGATGTGCTCGGCGAATGTTCGCTCCCTTTGATATGTCCTAAAGACCGACACGCGGTGGGTAGGGCGAATACCGAATGTTCAGGGCTCGGCGAATCGCAAGTACCCCGTCCCCACTACTCGGGATTCGCCGAATACCGCATGTATGGTGCCGCCATAACGGGAGGGCCCCCACGCTGCAGACGATCCGGGATGCTGGAAAGGAGAAATACCAATTGTAGGTAATGCCTGGTGGGTGGGCCGCTAGATGGCGCGCGGGAGGCGCCGGAAGGCAGTTGCGGGCAGCGCCGCCGCGCCGCGTGGCGGTCGGGCCGGGCCTGTCACAGCCTCCGGCGACGGCGCGCGGGCGGGCCGGGCGGGAAAGTCGGTCAGTGTGTGAAGGCGCGCAGTCGGCGCTAGTGGTCTGCGGAGCGAGAACCCGTTCGGTTGTCAGAGTCTTCGCGTGGGTGCGCTTCGCTCGGCTGGGCTTTGCGAGTTGTTCTCCGGAGATTATGTGCAGCGAGTGTCCGCGCGCCTAGGACCCTGCCGCACTGCCTGTCGCCCGTCGCCCCTCAGGTGAGTGCGTGCCCGCTGTCAGGCGTTGAAGTCTCCGTACGCCCCGCGCCGTCGCCTGCGCCTGCGGATGCAGATGGAACCGTTGCGCAGCCGTATGGCGCACTGCGAGGCGAGGCTTTTGTGTCGCCTCGAGTGCCTCGAGTTACTGCTTTGATGTCCCTTGTCAGGGGGCCATACGGCGGTGTGTCTCCTGCGCAATACGTTCACGTGCTTGCGTTTGCGAACACGACACACTTTTCTGAGTGCCACTTGAGAGAGGGGGTTCTTTCAACCTTTTGTATTAGATAGAGGAAGAAGCTGTTTTTGAAGTGTTTTAGAATTTTGGCAGTTCCTACTGATTGGATCTTTCGTTGTTCCTTTTGTCTGCGTTGTATGCTAATGCCGTGCCCTACTTTGCCTACCTTTGTGCTCATCACGGGGAGTGTCGTCGCTTTTCGGAGTGTTACTGCATCTCAAACTGGTCGCTGTAGATCGAGCGGGTCGTGACTCCACCGATTTCTCTTCGTGTATTACATCGGGCCGAGAGGGAGGCCCAAAATATGTCAGCTCGCAGGTCCAGGATCTGGCATCAGCATATGGGCGGACGTTTCGTTAGAAGGCAGCTATTAACCACAGTCAAGACTAGCATCACAATGTTTAAAACCTGAGGTTCGTAGACTGCGAAGTGGCCCGCGCAAATAAAGGAAAAAAATCTGCAGAGCGCGCACCGAGGCCATGAAACGCGAGGGTGCATCAACCCGTGCAGTTGTGGAGCTTCCGGTTTACTTCAGGTTACGTTGAACTCCGTGGAACCGTTTGCGGGCAGCGCCGTCCACTCTTGAGCAAATTGTTCCGCCATACAATTCTCTTACGACATTGTCTTTTGATTCCGTTCGGTTTTCCTTAGATATAAAGACATTGTGTAGTTACAAATTAAATTTTCCACTTTCTCTCATTTGAATACAATGTCGTTTGTATTGGCTACATTAATAATTAACTATTTATTATTACACGGCAATACAACTTTATTACACGGTATAGTGCATAACAATTAATTTGAACACCCTTCACTTCTTGTCGATGAATCTTTCGGTTCAAGAACCATTTCGCATGGTCTGTCGATGCGATTGTCGCATGATTGTCCTGCAACGCCGCATTTTAGGGTCTCTTCGCCGAGGCGGGCCAGTGCTTGTCGCGCGAAAGTAAGACAAGTTCAGATGGCGCGTGGTTCAATTCCCAGGCCCCCTGGGAACGGCGTGAAAGGCTAACAGCGTCTCGAGTGCATCGGGTCAGCGCCGCCAAGGGGAGACATGGAACGAAAACGGAGATATAATTAGTTCTGGTTTCTTGATATAGTATTTAAAGTTTCTTCTTGATGCGCACGCACGAGACAATATGAAGTTGATGTACGGTGTTAAGTCTAATAGTTAAAATCGCACCTAGAATGTGCACTGAAATCTATAAAGCATTGTTGTACTCGTATTACGTGTATCGAAACTTGAGTTATGCTCAGAAAGCAAGATTGATAATTACGATGCAATTAGTCACATTATTGGTTACACTTTCACATCTAAACTGTGTGATATATTTCGAAGAAACAAAATTTGCGTTTTCTGGGAAATAAAGTGCACAACGTTTTTTCTATGAAGCTCTTCGTTACTTTACAGCGGTTTCCCGTCCAGTTGTGTTCCGAAATGACCAGACATCTGCTTGTGTCGAATCATGTCGCTAAGCTACTTGTGAGAAGCACTGAAGTGAAAATGTGCTGTGACGTCCAGGATTCGAAGCGCGCGTTCGGCCGCCCTCGAGGGAACCATCAAACCACATCCCCTTCTCACGTTGCTGTATGTTATATGTTGTTGTACGAGAGTGCTGTGAGGATCCAGGAATTTAAGCATTGTGTGTGTGTGTGTGTGTGTGATTGAGTGATAGTCATTAGGATTCAAA
Source organism: Gryllus longicercus (assembly GCA_038098605.1). Classification (NCBI taxonomy): domain Eukaryota; kingdom Metazoa; phylum Arthropoda; class Insecta; order Orthoptera; family Gryllidae; genus Gryllus; species Gryllus longicercus. The sequence goes on along the minus strand of JAZDUA010000188.1, from coordinate 633,779 downwards.
CTGTAATGGAATTCGTAGATGTCTACATGTATCCATCTCTCTCATACAAAGCTGTTGGAGTGTAAGTAAGAAATGTAATGGTGTTAACTTTTGAAACGATATCAAACTACGCAACCGCATAGGTGATCGGATAGTCTTAGTTTGAGAACGTCTACATTTAATACATTGGTATTTCCTCATTGTTAAGGATTTGGAATGTCGTGAAATTAAATTTCACAGAATATCAAGTTGTCAGTTTAATAGTAAATGCATTTGAAGATACTGCCCGTTTCCGAACTCGTGTGCTGTGGTCTAGGGTCCCCTAGAATAGCCAATGCCCCAAAATGCAAAAGGTCCAAAAACTATTGTTTTGTGAACGGCCAAAGAAAAGAAAACTCATCTCTCCTGCAGGGAGTCGAAACGTAAACTTCTAGAGCCGAAGGCACACAGGCCGCAACCCACGCCGGCAACGTGCATTGCGAATTGCATCTGCGCCTGCTCGTTCCATAGTATTTTTCACTTTTCCTTTTAAACCTCTTTGTAAGACTCTCCCATCGATTCTCTCGAGGGGGAGAATTCCCTGTTCTGCAGGAGCATCTCGTCCTGCGGTCCTGGTTTTTGCTTCTTAAAATAATTTCAGACCTTTCTATTGTGTTAGCGAATTATATAAAAAGGATATAATTTGCGAGGATTTTTGTAATGGCATATGTTGTAAAGCACTGTTTTGTTGCTGAATTGCTGAGAAGTTAGCCTCGAACCCAGTCCTTCGGTCGGAGATCGTTACGGCACTACTGCCTTAACGGTCTCGACCATTTGGACCGGCTAGCTTCGCTTTGTTTCCTTTTGATTAATAATTGGTCATTGAATGAGACGGGGAAGAGGTTGGCTCATCCGCAGGAAAGCGCATTGCTCTTTATACTTACGTCACACGCCAATGTGCCGTGGGGGATGGTAAGAACAAAGGGTACAAAGGGATACACCAGTTGGCGTCAGGTGACATCACTGTGAACCTATTGATTGTGAGTGTGAAAATCCTCCGAGGATTTGCATTCGATTGATGGTTTGGCGGTTTCGAATCGCTGTTGGTCGCAGCGCTCGCTCTTGATCTGGAGAGTTGTTCACTACCGCACTGCGATCTTACGAAGCTGACTGCATCAGTTTGTTCGCTCGCTAGAAGTGTTCATCGTAAATATGCAAAGTGATTCGCCTTACGGTCCTTCTGACCAATCGAGATGGAGCGTGGCGTTCGCCCAACGCCTCCGTTCGCCTTCTTTTCTACTCGCGGAGTGGTGCGTCGTGCAGTGAACTTAGTGTTTGGGTTCTCAAAACTATGGGGAAAGGTGCAGATTTGTAAATGGCTTTTGGGGAAGGTTAACATGTAGACTACACGTGATTATTCTCATAGTGACGTAATTGCTGCCTCGACAAACAGCCCAGAGGTCACTAATATGTTAACAATTTTGTAATTAAAAAACAAAACTTACCTTTATTTTTAATAAATTTAATGTGCTTTTGACTTTAGAAAATTGACAAATATCATTATACTTTTTTCACGCCTCACAATCCTATAAGAGCGAGTTTAAAAAAATCGATGATGGTAATGATAAAGTTTTAAGATCACTTCAACATTTAAGGTTTTTGGCGTTTTTCAGTTTCGAAGATGAAGTGTTTTTAAATGCAAAGATGACTGAGGTTGCGATGCAGAATTTGTTTATGAACATTATACGTAACAAAAGTGTATGAAATGCAGAATTTGTTAACCTCCCTCATTTCATTAATCTTGAAGACTGACATGAAACAATATTTTCACGCTTTCTATTTTTCGTATAGTGCTTATGTAGTACTTTTCTATTGTTAATTTTCTACAGCACTTCCTTTCAATGTAATTGTAACGATGCGGCTGGATACGTTTACTTCTTGAAGTGGTATCGTGAATACAAATAGGGCTTTATAATACGCCATGCATGTTTTTCGTGCTTATTTTCCGTGTGCGAAACAGCTAATTTGTTCACCGTGTGCAAAACATCTGTAACGATTCGCAATTGTATTTCGTCTTTACGTCTTTGTTCATTATTTACAAACAATAGTGTTACGACACTGACTGGAATCCATTTACTTTGGTATGAGTAAGGTATTTCTAATTATTTGATATTTAATTTATATTCCTTTATTTGGCGCAATGCGTTTCGCTCACGACGTGTTAAAAAAATATACGCAACAGGGGTGGGAGGTGATTACCGTCCTCGTCTCTGTGCTGTCCTCGCTTAACTCGGACGACAAACTCGACCCGTGCGTGAATCACCTGTTCCACGCCCTTGTTGCGTAAAATACTATTTTGAAATGCCTGTTCAAGTTGATGCTGTTGGGTTCGATGAATGTTGGGTCATAGTCTTTGTTTCCAAGATATAAAATGTGCTCCGTTTCGTGGTCAGAGAACGCAGGTTTACGAGGGGTTCTTAGACCGTCGGTTCTAGATTTTTCTGGCGCTTTAACAGGGGAAGTAAGACTTTTAATTCTGCAGGAAGAAACGGGATATGATGTTTTAAGGTAGTCATGTCGAAAGAACAGCTTATAGGGTAATAAACAGTGATAGTTTTGATGGGTTCTTGTGACGATAAAACGTCGAGCACTTTGATTGACCATTTCCAATGATTTACTGTGCGGGAAGGCTGTTATGTTATTGGAAGGTCGTCGCGCAGTGGAGAAGCACTCGGGTGGGCGTCTGTTCCACCCAGCGAACGTGGGGCGAGAAGCCCCTCCGGCTGTCAGCGTCAGACGGCGCTGCGACGGTGCAGTGGCGGATGTGCAGCGCTACGCTCTGATCGCGGGATGTGACGCCGCGCCGCGCCGGCCCGGTGGCGCGTGGCGAGACCTTGGGACGGCAACAGCCCCCAGCCCGTGACTGAAACCACTTTGCAACTCTTATTCAATTGATTAACATTTTTTAAAATGATTTTATAATAATATATATTACAATTTTTATAATACAGACATGATTTTATAATAATTGTTCATTTAATTTAGTTTTTTCAATCCCCCCAAAAAATGCAAAATGATTTCAATTGACTGAATTTTAAATCGTGTGTCGACAGAAACTTATATGGAAGTCATTGATACTTAAGGTTCCATAAAATTGACTCCATACATCGTCTAGAACCAACCTACCCCAGTGACCCCTTAATCCTCATAATTCACGATCTTCACGACATCTAATCTCCATGAAAACATGTTTTGTTCATTAATTGGTGAATATAAAATTTAATTTTATTAGGGATAAATGTTTGGTATATAATGGTACGTTAAATAGCAATGTGAGGGAAATGCTGAAGGACGGGGATAGCTTCTATCATGCACTTTCAACTTAAATATCATCTTTACAACTTTAACAACTTAAAGCTACTGATTAAAGACTCAATTAGAAAGGGGTAATTTGAGGAAGGAAAGCAGATAATATTGTGTTAAAATATTTCCGGAGGAAATGTTGACGGCTTTGTGGATCTCCGGGATACTTCACGCGCGCAGCAGATCCAATACTTCCTTGCACACGCAACGGGGCCACGACGGAGTCATTGATCCCCTGACAATAGAAAGTACCGCTGCAGTCTCATTCTTTGTTCGCCATAAAAGAGGTCATTTCGGAAGTGTGTAGTTGCTTACAACAAATTTCATCGTGTCTCCGTATTTCATCAAATAGACGGTTAACGGAATTATCTTACCCGAGTACACTTTTCATTCGCGTATTTAATTTATTGCAGCCTTTTGATTGTGAATTTTCACCAAACCAATTCTTGAAAAAATATGGCAGTATTGAAGCCATAAAAATATGTATTGTTTCCAGGAGTGTCAGCAATTTAGTTATTTTACGTTTTTTTCCTTTCAATAATATTTATTTTTGTTATTTACATTGATAAACAAGTGCTTCTCTCCTTAGCAACAAACCGTGTAAACAACAAATTAAGAACGCGTCCACAACAGCGGTTGTTAAAATGCGTGAGAGTCCATTAAAATAGTTTACTGGACTTCTGGGTTTAGATTTTACCAGTGCTCATAAATCTTTGGATGAAGATGCCATTAGCACTAAACAGAATTTTTGCAAAACAATGTAAAAAAATTAAAATTTTTACAAATGGTTCTTATTCAAAATAAACGTACCACTTTCATGAAGTTAAGAATTGTCATTACCCTCGATGTTCTTTAGCAAGGGTTGTTGATTTAGGGTCTTTACATCGTTTTAAAAAAACATTCGTATTGCGTGAAAGAACAAAACGGCAAAATTTTCAGAATCAGTGTCTTTTAGTTCTAATGAAGATATGTCACAGCTTCAAGAGGGATTACATTACGTGAAAAGTTTAAAAAATGTAACTTTGATATATCTGTATCAAAACAATTATAAAAATAAATGTTTGTTTACATTTATTCCCAAAAAATATGTTTTTGTGGCAACGACATATTATTATTATTATTATTATTATTATTATTATTATTTATTATTTCAGAAACAACTCCACAGTTTTCAATGATTTTTTGCGTTTAGCAGCAAGTTTCACTCTCCTTCATAGATGGGTATACAGAAGCAGCACCCAGTATTCATAAAGTCACATTTCAATTTCACCATTTGGGAACCGAAATATTGAGAATATATGAAAAAATCTGTTATAGGCGCCGTTAGGTAGCAGCTGAGGTTGGGGAAAACAGAAAATTTGTCCAGTCTAAAGAGATGAGCAAAGTAACTAGTTCTTTGAGAGAACGAGAAAGTCTGTGATATTTTGTATCGCCAGTAGCTTTACGTTGCATTATCCTTGCTGCAATGAATGGTGGGAAAACGTCTAGAGACTTGTCATTGCTTGTCATAGAGTGAGTAATTTTTTCTTAGTTCAGGGTGCATGTCAGCTTCTTGTGTCATAAGTTGGGGGGCGGATTTTGGTGACATTAACATTGCTGAAAATGATCAATAAACTGCTCTTAAAATTCTTCAAATATGCCCTAAAAACAAAGAAAAATGACATAAACAAATTTGATCAGAACCAGTTCAGATAAACAACACAGACTGTTGGGTATTTTACTGTGTAATCAAGGCTTCTTCTCTTGTTCAAGTGAACTCAGCTTCCAAACGTTCAGTTTGGACTGTTCTTTAAAAGAAAATATCTACCTTTATTTAGCAGAAATCGGCCAAACTGACAATGGCGCCGATAGGCGTCACAGGAACCTTACTCACAACAATATATGAGCGAAGGAATCGAATAGAATTCCAGGAGTTGTGCGGTGAACATTTGTTGCACCTCGTAAATATTGTTTGAAGCAAGTACCATTAAAATAATATTAAAAACAATGACAGCGAAAATGAATTAAAATGACGTAAAACGGTAAAAAATATCTTATTACTCGAAATTGACGAAAAAAGTTAGAGAATGACTTATAAAAATGAGTGATTTCGTTTTGTCGTAACATAAAATTAATTTCTATACTCATCGGCATTGTTCTAAAGTGAAAAAAAAAAGAGATTTCATTACAATCCGCCCCCCATAGTCATAAGTCACGGGAGTATAGTGCGTGTTGTGATGAGGAGGGTGCGGTGTTTCTTGCCCACTGAAGTTCGGCGTCGATCTACGAATCGATTTGCGAGAGTCTTCCTCTCCGAGTATCCCCCAGCGGGGCACCACCCGAGCCGGGTCAAGCTCTGAGCTCTCGAGTGGTCTCCCGAGTGACTGCTAGTGTAGTGCAAGTGTGTGTTTGTAAGATAGGACAAGAAAAGGGAAGGATAGATCGCATGTGGTTAGTTCATAGGATACATCTCCGGTATTCGCGTGATATTGATAAGAGAATCTCGCAGGCTTAGGTGGGTCGGGGCATCAACTGATGTCACTGCAGTGCTTCAGATCTCAGGTCCTAGGGTGTCGAGTAAAAACGGTGGCAAGATTTTTTAGTCTAGCTAGATAATTATGTGGAATTCAGGCGCTGTAGGACAGGGCAAGAAAGTCGAAAGACGGATCGCACGCGGTTAAGGTACTGCTCCGGCATCCGCCTGGTGTTGATCGAAGAAACCGCGGAAAACTAGCGATCCGAGCAGCCTGCCGCTAGAATCCTCTCCCAGACAGCGACTGAGTTCGATCATCGACATCGAAAACCTTTTGTTGATGTATCGACATTCTGCTGAAGATCAGTGCCCGCGGTATCCCGCGAGAGCGGGGCGCGGCCGGGCCAGGCGGCGTCGCGTAGTGAAATCGCGAGGGCGTGCGTGCGTGCGCGCGTGCGCCCGTGGCCGCCGGGCGTGACTGCGAGAGAAACGCTCCTCGCCTCGCCCCGCCTCGCCCCGGCTCTCCCGCGCCATCCCTCCCCGCCCCGCCTCACCCCCGCGCTGACGGTGGCTACTTCCGCGCCCGCCGCCTTTGGTGGCCATAAGCGCATCGCTGCCTTTTCATCTTGGACCGTGGCCACGTGTTTGAACGGAAGGCGCAACCACCAACCGCTTTCACCAATCAAATTGTCATTCCGATATCACTCGTTGCTCCACACAGCAATGCTGGCTGCATACTTACGATCTTGAAGAACAGCGGGCGCCAGTGTCTATAAATACAAATTTAAATTTAATTTATGTGAGGCTTCTGCAATCTCACTCAGATGTGTAAGATGACTAGGGGCCGTATTTTAAAGAAATGTCATTGTTTTCTTTTCACTTTAGAATGCATACTTTAGTTGTCTTTTAGTTTAGAAATTCATTTTTTGTTATGAGAAAAGGAAATGGACCCTTTTTTTTGCACTTTTTGGATTTTTTCTCGATTTCGACTGTCATTTGTTTTAACCTTTTTTCGACATTTTTATAGGATTTTTCGCGCATTTCATAGAGTTTAATGTAATTTTAATGGTATTTTCTTCAAATAATGTTTACTAAATGCAACAAATGTTCTTCACAGAATTCCTGAGTAGCCTATTCAATTTCTTCGTTCAGAACTTATATTCCTGTGAATATTCAGAATATTCCTGTGACGCACTCAGCACCATTGTTAGTTCGGCGAATTTCACGAGAACTAAACACAAAAATTTCCTGGTCCAGTCTAAACCCAAAGTTTGCCAGCTGAGTTCACTTAAACGGAGGAAAGAAGCCTCGATTATATCAGTAACAAATCCAACAGCTTTAGTTGTCATCTCAACCGGTTTTGATACATTTTACATAATTTTTTCTGGTTGTATGACACTTTTTTAGAAGATTTTAAGAGCATTTTATTGATATTTTTTGGCGATGTTTTAGGTCTTCAAAATCCACCCCCTAGTGATAATGAAAGAAATAAAAAATCTCTTGACAGATCTAGTGCTACTGAGCCTCATGAAATATTATTATTATTATTATTATTATTATTATTATTATTATTATTATTAATATTATTCGCGACTTAAGATGATAAAGATCGATTGGATATAAAGTCTACTCCAGGTTGTAAACAATATCCAAAAGAGCAGATCTAGGGACTGTCGGTGCCTCTACAATACTTTGCACAAAATGTCTACTGTTACCAGTAAAACAATGTCTTGCACTTCCAATCTTCATTGTTGTTATTATTATTATTATTATTATTATTATTATTATTATTATTATTATTATGCGCACATTCTACGTCGCGGGAGATGACTACGTCATGTGGAAGTAAACAATAGTTAATTGAGGAGTCGCATAAGAGAACGTCAGCCTGCAAAGAAACTTGCCGAAGTGGAGGTGCCCGGGGCATCGCCCCCGCGCCGCGCCCAGTGCCAGCCGGAGCTCTGTGCGGCGCGGAGGAGAAAGTGTATGTCTGTGCAAGGCCCCCAGCCCTCCGCTGCGCATACGCGATGAGGTGTCTGCCGGCGACGGCCACCGCCCGGGCCCCCTCCACTGGCCCCTACACGCCTCTACCCTTGCCTCATCGCTCGCAGCGAAGGGCGAGGGAGGAATGAGTGATGGAGAATAATGCGCTCCTCTCGTGTCGGAATCTACGGATGCAAATCGTGGTGGATAAGACTCATTACAACCCACAGCAGCTCCCCCACTTGTGGAGGAGAAACAGGAAGCAAAAGGTAACGCCTGAACTTCACAATTTCATACATTTTTTACTCGAGAAATTATTTTTGTGTATATCATTGCACATTTACTCGTTCACTTAATATTCAGCAGCGCGTCTTCATTGACGTAATGGGTCTCTTAACCCTTGAGCGTTGGTGTGGAGTAATCCTTCCTTATTATTTTTATCAAGGCTAGTCACGTCACAGTCAGTTAGTGCCTTTCATCCCTTCTTGGAGCGTGGCCCCGTTAGAACCTGGGATTCCCGGACGGTCACCCACCCAGGAATCCCGGTTGACTCGAATTCGTTTAACCTCTGTGACATCACGGAGCATGGTATACGAATTCGGCTAGAGAATCGGCTAGAATTCGCTCTCAAATCTTCAAATGGTGTTGGGTTCATTCCCTTATATTGTCCAAATATTTGCAAGGATGTATTCAAAGGCCACGATGCCGTTCACCACTCGACATTTGGAGCAATAATTCTACGAACTTTGGTAAAATTTTGTTCATTTTTCCTCTTAGTATACGTTCGTATATACGGACAAATGTGCTTAGTATAGAGAAAGTTATGTAAGGCTGCAATAAAAAAGGCGATTTTTAGTAAGTAGCGTGAAGCGCATGCTCAAATTCGGTTGCAAACATTTTCTTTCAATATATCCTGTCAAAAAGCTGGGGCGCTCAGTAGAATCAGTAGAAAAGTGAAAGATGTAAAAATGTATTTTATTTAAGAACAGACAACAGAAGTGTTTGGTAGCCCGGTGAAGTGCAAACGCTGTTGCATGAGGGAGGGGAGGGGATGGGCCGAGAGTTGAGTCAGGCGCCGGGGGGCGATGCGATGCGATGCGATGCGAGCGGCCGTTGACCGCAGCTCTTGAGATGCCCCCCCCCCTTCCGCCTGGCCACCCCCACCCTCTCGCCCGGCCCTCCCGCCTTCCCCGTGCACCACGGAGTCACTGGCGTCGCCGCCTCCGCATTTCTCGCGTCTGCTCGCAAGCGCGAATCCACGCGGAGGGAAATGAGGGGATTCCCCCCCTAATCGTTTTCAGTAACTATTAATTTTAACTTGTCACGAAACTTTCAAGCAAAAATATTTTTGAATCATAAAAACGAATAAAATCGTATCGCAACGTGAGCTGAGTGTAGCCTGCTACATTTTACTGAATCTGTAATATGAAACATTCAACCAAAACATTTTGAACTTCCCCTCACAAAATGTGTCTCTGTATTTGCCCCCATGCTTGTCACGGATTGGCCAAATTCGGAAGAACATGATACCCCCTTGTCACCACACGTGTCACGTCGCATTCGTAAATCTTTGGAAAATATTTTCTTTACGAATACCGGTTTTAAACATGCATTGCGCACGTAGATTCATTGCGTTGACTTTTTTTAATGTTTTAATTTAGAACAACGATTGAGGCACGGAGTTGCACTGTACGTCCTCATTTTCACTCAGAGCATGACGCGGATGTGAACGTACCGCTTCAAGCGACTTGGAACTCGTTTTGGCATGGAATATGAAACGATGACATTAAGGTCATTATCGACTGTTTACACCTTATTTGTTTCGAACATTACTCAGTACACCAACTAAAAAAGTAATTTGTTTCCACGAAGATGTGTTTTCTGATGGTTGACTATAGTTCATTTGTTACTTCCATAATGAAGACTGCTTTTGCAAATTAGCTTGTTTTTGCGTACATTACCAAATAAATATTATATGTATATACATATATATAAAACTTTTTCCAATGATAATCATTGATAATTTGTGATATTTACAAAGCAATAAGTTAAGTCCATAGCTCGAGTCTGATTCGAAGTTCATCAACCTTCCTGGAAATTTTTTTCAGACATTTTCGACGAAGAGTTGGCTTGGCTTCGGCGTGGCGCAATTTGTGTTCGTTTTCGGCGTACTCATGCATGTGTGACTCACCGACCTGCTTCCTTCCTTAACTCTTACAAATTATTTTTGACCAATTCCAGGAATCTAAGAAGTGTAAAAAAATAGGCATTCCGGTGACTCCGTGATTATCAAACACCACTTCTTTTCCATTCATTTTAATATTCGCCAGACTATAAGTTATTCGCCAGACTACAAGTATATAAGCATTACTTCGCCTCTTCGAACGTAACGAAATAAAAATTCTCGTAAGTTGGTTCCATGTAGAATTGGGATCATCTCGCGCGAATCGCATGGAGGGATCCACGAGGGCTGGAATTACGCTCCATTGAACTCCTCGTACGTTCGCAAGAGTACATTTTCTGTAGTATCAATTTAACGGGTCTGGATGAGGCCACTCACGGAACGTCGCGTGAAATAATGGAATTCGTTCTCGTCTGCAAAATAATTCTCCGTCCCAAGAACAATACGAGGGACTGGAGCTTCTCGTTTACGGCTTACCCTAGGGTTGCCAACAATGTTCGTGAAAAAGGAAGGACACTGGGTAAGCGAAATAAAAAATAAAGGCAAACCTCATCAAATCATCTCTTTTTATAAATAATTAATTTAGACTAACATCGGCTCTATTTCTTTCTTTCTTCTCTTTATTTGGGATTCGAGTGAAAAGATGCTTTCACAAAATGCAGATAAAGCTGGTCTGAGCGTCTCTTTTATTTTCGTCGCTAGACAGAGACCCTATTATGCATGCGTATGTCAGCGCTCAGAAAAAGGATATTGATGTATTTTTATTCTAAATTAAACAATAAACAAAACAACATAACAGATGTTAGTCAGATGATAAAATAAATGACAACAAATATTAAAAATTTACTAAAAGAAGGACATTTAAAGTACAACGGAGTTCGAGAGGACAGTATAAGGCAATAGAGGACCTCCCAAATGGGGGATGGTTGTCAACCCTAGTTGAGCCGCAAGCGTTCTTCACAGACGGACATACCATACGTTTTGCAAATCGTGGATTCTAACTACACAACCTGTTAGAGGTAGTAATTTCTTACACATACGATCGAGAATTAGCCACTTTTTGGGTGTCAGGGATGTACAATATTCGTACAAAGTTTTTTTGTCGGAAATTGCCCGTTTTTCGCTGCAGCATTGCCTAACTTACTCTATTCTTCGTAGTGTGCGAGAAAGTACAATGTGTGTACTTTTCATTTTTCCCTGTGATGACTGATATCACGGAAGATTGTAAATTTCGAGACTGAACGCTGCCTGTTTGTTCTCGGGGAGATTTTTCGTCTCGTCTTCTATTTTGAAGAATTCCGACAATTAGAATAATTTAATGGTGTATTCCGTTATGTAGTTAATGAGCATGAATACGTCCTAATGACTGGATGGTCTTCACTTGAAATGACAAACTGGAAAACTTTATTTATTAAACACGCATATTTTTACTTTTAATGCACGAGTGTTGTATTCTAATTAAGAATGCCGTTGATTTAGTCTAATATACCTCTCTGTATGTGACCATTGCGACATACACCTTCCTCATTGACGTCGAAAATATCGTTTTCCGCGGTTACACAATATCCTGTGCAGAGCTGAGAACACGAGCCCCTCCATTACCCCTGTCCTTGTACTGAGCCCAAGCAATAACAATTGCACCGCAATTTGAAAAATGTCGTGTGGGGTAGGCAATTTGGTATGATGAGCTGTTGTGTAAGTGACAGTCAGATGTTCATCAGTTAGTACAAATTTACGGAATACATTTCCAGCATTAATCACGCGAGAGCAATGTGGCAAAGTATGTGTGTGTAGGGGGTGTATGTGTTTCCGTGTTATTGGTTATCTCTGATTGGACTCTGTTCCTCTTTATAACTTACTAGATATGTGGAGATATTTTCAAAGATACATTTTTGATTAATTATTCTGTACACACAGTATGATTAAATGACATTTTACAACTTTTCGCGTGGAATCATTTTATGAGCACGCTACAATTGAATTTGTTTGAGAATCCTTCATTTGATGTTTGTGAGGAAAGTTAATATTTTAATTTCAAGTGGTGAGTTGTCGTTGACATTTAAAATTAAATAATTATACGACTTGTCTTTGCCAACAATATTTTTGGCAATGACAAGTCGTATAATTATTTCATTTGTCGATACGGTCGAGTGCTAATAGTGTTTGTTTCCACAGAGTAAATGCATTTCAGTGTTGAAGGCAGGGCAGGTGGACGTCGCGTGAAAGGGTCCCGACGAAGGATGCGACATCGATAACAAAACATCGATTTTAGCAAAGATCGATGTTCAAAATTAAAACATCGGTGGTAAAAATACATCGACTAAAATATTATCGATGTTTTTAGACTTGTTTAGTAACCTATAACATTAACTTCGTGTGCATGAACATTTTATTTGACAGTATTCGTGTTTATCAATTCGCCGAAAAAGGGTACGAGAAGGAATAGCCACAGCGCCCTCACCTCAGGCTATGCCCACAGCGTATTTGTTGGCACCTCTCGATTTGCGAAATTAATATGAAGAAAGAGGAAAATAAAGGGCATGCATGTCATTTCTGGCGAGAGAGTTTGGTTGATGAAGGTAGTACAAACAATGTTCCTTTGATTCGAACCCATGAAATACGAACCGTAACCGTGATACCATCAGTTATTATTTAATACTTTAACTTTTACAGTATTGTGATCATGGAAAATTTTGATTCAGAAACAAAACGTCGGAAAAGGAAAAACGTCGACAACAAAACATCGATTAATGTTTTGAAAACATCGATTAATGTTTTGAAAATATCGATTAATGTTTCGAAAACATCAATTAATTTTTGAAAATATCGATTAATGTTTTTGAAAACATCGATTAATGTTTTGGAAAACATCGATTAATGTTTTTGAAAACATCGATTAATGTTTTGAAAACACCGATTGATGTTTCGAAATATCGATTAATGTTTCGAAAACATCGATTAATATTTCGAAAACATCGATTAATGTTTTTGAAAACATCGATTAATATTTTGAAAACATCGATTAATGTTTTTGAAAACATCGATTAATTTTTTGAAAACATCGATTAATGTTTTTGAAAACATCGATTAATGTTTTTGAAAACATCGATTAATGTTTTGAAAACATCGATTAATGTTTTGAAAACTTCTATTGTTTTGAAAACATCGACATCGGTGTCGCATCCCTCGCGTCCCAATCCCAACGCCCTCGCGTTGCTTGCGTCGGGGCCCCGGACGCCCGTCGCCGGACGCCGGGCGCTGCCGACACTTCCCCTCGCGCTTTTTGCCTCCATCGCGCTCCCGTTGCTCCGAGACGGCAACGCGTTGCGAGAGCGCAGCTTTGCAAACAGCGGCAGAAAGGAACTTCAGTCACACAGTCGTACATTTTTGTCCTGAACCGGTGTCATTTGTTGAAGAATTACAGTTAAATATCTGCCATTTATCTGTATTTACTTTTTTTTTCTGTGTGGACAATTCTGTAACTGAATGTGCGTCGGCCACATGATCTTCATCAAAGAACAAAATTGTCTCCGTCGTTGCTTTCCGATGGTAGTGAAGGTGACCAAAAATCTCTGACAGATACGAAGGCTGTCCATGTAGTTGTTCTCTTCATTCTCGCACTGCGTGTGCTGGTTCCTCTTCATTTCCAGAAGGTTTTCGTTTATTATTTGCAGCAAAATTTGTTGTCGTTATTTATTGTTGACCAATAATTATTTTTCTCTTTTTAATCGACCAATTTTTATTTTTCTCTTCCGATGTGTGTTTTTCATTATTTGTGTCACACGCTGGTGCATGCAACCCGCATGTGTGAATTTCAAGGGCATGTGTATGATTAACGGAAGGTTAAGCGCTTCTCTCACACGCTATCCTGCGCCGCTACCAATTGGGAAGAAATTAGGACAGGTGTACGGTTTAGGACACCACAGGGGTTGGACTATCCCTTGTGAAGCAGCCAAACTCGTTTTGTCGGATTTCACATGAGATTGTCCGGGAATCGAACCCCTTAGTGAAAGGCGGGTGACTTCGCTCTGACCCACGAGCGAGCTAAGAAGAAGTTTGAAGTCTCGTGTCATAAAATCGGTTCACAGGTACTCGTCGTGGGGTCAGGCCACACACGTCACATCCGGGCATTCGCGTGTCTCGCTTCACTTCCCGTTCGTTTTCCGCCGATTTGAAAAGTCGACTCAATGCCTTTCGGCGCCGGGTAGAGCAATCGACCGTGCGACCTCATGTGGCGGAAATTGCAAGCTCAGCTGAAAGGAGAACGCCGCTGTCTCCGATTGTAATTAAATATCGGGGCACGAGAGAATCTGATAAGCGGAAAGTGATGGATGTCTCCTGCCGCTGTGGCTTTAGAATGAATTTCATTGCTAGTGGATGTCATGTAATGCGAGTCTCATTCGAGTAGTCTGACGTAAGCTTTACGAAATCATGCGCAGTCCGTGGTCTAGGAATCGAGGTTTTCAAGTTTATTGTTATAGAATGTGTGTGCGTTACAGTGTTCATGGAAGCACAGGGAAGAATAGAGGTCCTGTTGTGATGTCGATCTAGCAATGCTGTGAGGTTATCACATGCTGGGACATCAGCCTGTGTGACGTAAGTGAATTTATGAAATAAATTGCATGGAACTAAGTGACTGGGAATGCGATATCACTTTAATAAAGTCTATTCACTGAAGAATCTAAAATTGTTTTTTTTTTCTCTTCAGAGAATACAGAATGTGTCACGGGCATAAATTTCGTCTTTCAATAGATTTCTCGGCAAAATAAAATGTTTTTGATCCTTCAATCGCCATTCCGTTTTTAATTATTCAACGAAAGAAACTAATGTTTGTGTAGTTACAATGAATTATCTACTTTAAAGCTTTTATTCGGAGAGGTGGCAACTTTCGGTCAAAGGAGATAATCGAAGTCTATGTCAGAGGCTTCTGTGATAGAAAGGAGTAGCCCCGCCGCTCAGGCCCTGGCGTAGACTCCTAAGGTTCTTAATGACTCAAACCGCGCAGACTTTGTTATGTGCAAGATCACGTAGGGAACAAATGTTTCCGCACATGCGTTGAAATTGGGATTGGCTGCCACCTAGAGACCGGCTTGAACTTCCTCGCCGTCGCGGCGCGTTGGGCATCGCAGACAGTTGACGCTCAAGGAGCGCATGCCCCCCCCCCCTCCCCCATGCTTTGGCGGTGTCGGACGGAGGGAGGAGCATACGCAGAGCTGGCAGAGCTTGCGGTTTGTCCCTCCACGCTGCTACGCAGAGCCTTTGAACAGTAACTACCTTTGCATAGAGAGGTTGCTCTAAGAAGGTGCCACTGACAGGTTGGGAAGCAAATGAATGTCGCGGAAGACGATGACATCGCAAGAGATAGCAGTGATGGAGCCGTTTGCACATGAACCAACTGTACACGGACGCTCTGACAAAATGAGTGCATGGATGTAACCGGTAGTTTTTTGTCGCCAGCAATGGCCAAGCAGTAGCTATCGAAGCGGCCCCTTGTAGTAACATCTCTAGATCTTGTTGCAGACGCTAAAAGGTACATTGATGCCAACGTCATCTAGGCGCCCCGTGGGGCTGGCGGGGCACACGAGAGTGCGTCCAAGGTGTTGAGTGCCTTTGAACCAGAGTCCAGTCCAGAGTGATTCCAGAGTGTTGTCGAAATGCATGTTGCGTTGTATGTCGAATTCTCCCCAAGTGAGTCAAAATCGCGCTCTATACTGCCACGGATTTTTCAGCAAATCTTATACTGAATACTTGATTCCAGCGTGTTGTCGAAATGTATGTTGCGTTGTATGTCGAATTCCCTCCCCAAGTGAGTTAAATTTGCACCGCGCATTGCCGCACCGGACGACAGTGCAGCCAGCGCCAATTGACTCGGCGTTGCAAGGCCCTGCGCGGCGCGGTGGCTGCACCTCGCTTCGTCATTCTCGGCCTGTCCTCGGCGGGCGGGATGGCCGCGCTCTGCACTCCGCCCTGTGAATTCCCTGGACCGGCGATGCAGTCAGTATCTGCTTGCTCCGGAATTTTAGGCACCTAAAATAGGTGTCACAATTTTAGAATTAGGCACGTTTTAGGCACTTATATAAAGTTACCAAACTATTAAACCTGCCCCTTATTTCATTAGCCATGAAAAGTTATGTATATGACATCTAAAACTGGTCACAAAACGATTAAATTAGACCCTTTTTAATATTTTGGAAAGTCAAGTATTTTGACATTTATGAAAGTGGTTAAAGCGTATAATTTTATTCGCTTTATTTCTTTCATTTCATTCATTCTTTCACACTTTTCATTCTCAATCTGTCAGCACCGCTGCTGCATCGGGAGTGCCTGCCATTAACCTAAGAAGTCGCAGACGAGCCGGAATCATCCTATTTATATTGATTTGCAGAGCTCCTTTTCGGTGTGTTGGGTGAGAGATTTCAGTGCGTACTCGAATGTGAATTTCATCAGGGAATGTTCTCGTTTCGGGAAATTTGGAAAAATATTTGTGTTTGGCTATAAACATTTAAAAACTGAGTAATTAAAATATGATAATTCTTCAAAAGTATTTTTAGGCAAAAAATATAAAAACACGCTTCCACCGCCCTTTTAGGACATTTTAGGCAATATTAGATGCTTTCAGTAGATCTATTTTTAGGTTTCGTAAACATCTGCTATTATTTTCCACACCTCCTAAAGGAACTAAATAGGCTTTTGTCCCAAAATCCGAGGTCAACTCATGATGCCCGGTCCGTGTACGTGACATAGTGTAAGATGGATTTCGATCGGGTCATGCTTTGTGCGTTGAAACATTTATCACTAACCGAACCTCGCGAGCGGCGGGGGGATGGATTAGAGCCGCCATCGTCTTACGCTGTCCTCGTGCTGTTAGGAGGAATCGGGTTGCACTGCCTGGGGCATGCGAGCGCCACGTCATTCCTCTCTCACCCACGCGCACCAGCCTTCGTAAATACATGGCCTCCTAAGCGGTAGGTATTTACGAAGGAAAACTATGCTCAGAAAGCTCTACGAACATGAGGTCAATGTGGGTTTTTGATAATGCGCTATTATATGATTGGATTTTTCATATTTTATACAATAATTTGTATCAAGAAAGTTAATGTTATTTATTTAAAATGCATTTCCGAAATTTACTTATTTCCATATTCTGGTTTTATTGATTATTACAGCCTTTAAATTATTTTTTTTCTTTACAGGTGAGTTGCTGTTCACCTACTGTTTGAAATCCTTTCTCAAGAAATATGCTAACAATTGTGATGAGTTTCCTGCACATTTTTTAAACTCTTTACAAATTATTTTAGACACTGCAAGTTGCTAATATTTATTGCTGGAGGTAGAATTTTATTGCAATTAAAATTGACTGCTTCCAAGTGTTCAGTTAAATTAAGTATATATTATTTGCGCCTCGAACATTGGTGAGCTTAAGTGGTTCAGCTTGGCGGAGCCTTGAGTAAAGATGGACGGTGACAACGAATTCGTTTCAGTGATCTCATGTAGCACATACGAGTTCCGGAATTTTTTATTTCAATATTTGGAATTGGTCCATCAAATTAAGCATTGCTTTAACTATTGGGGCGAGTGCAGTTTAAGTAATACATATTTTATTATATCTTTGTAAACATTATTAAGTGGTGTTCATTCACAGTTCTTTTGAAGAACAAATCGGAATCATTTCAATAATTCGACAATTACACATTTAATTCATTGTAATAATTATAACTCATAAAATTCATAATTATAATTTAATTGTGCAATATAATTGTCATTCTCCTTTTCGTATGAACTATGTCACGATACAAGTTTCATATCATCTGAGTTATTCCAATAATGAAAATCAGCAGTTGGAGTACCGCTGAAAAATTCTTTCGGGGTGACTGCCCCGCCCCGCCCCGCCCCGCCCCGCCCCGCCTCGCCCCGCCCCGCCCACCCTCCCATGGCTCGTTCTCTTCCGCTCGCGCCTTCGCTGTAGCCGACGGAGGCGCTCGTCTCGTTGGGCTGCGGCGGAGGTCTCTTCGAAAGCCCAGGCTTCGTAAAATGGGGCCCAGCTGTCTCTGACTGGACTGTTAAGCTGACTTTCCGAGGTACTGTCTGCTGCGCGCAAATGATGACAACCAACACCCCCCCCTTCCGCGATTTAACGGAATGAAGCGCCCACCCCGACGCGGAGGACGTAAAGTCTCCGTTTCGTATTTTTCTCTTTGACAGACTCTTACCGGGAGGTCCTTGGTTTGAGTCTCGACAGTGGCAGAAATTTCGACACGAGTTTGTCAGCTAGGCAGAATTCCTCCGCTATCTGGAGAATCCCAGTGGCCGATCGCACTAATCGGTAGTTTTCCGTGGTTTCTTCGATCAACACCAGGCGAATGCCGTAGCAGTACCCTAAGAAACGGGTCATGTACCGTGCTCGATCTTTCCTTCCCAGTCCTTGCCCTCACCTTCATTTATACTTCCGTGTACTACATTACTATACATGACGGGAGACCGGGCGGTTGGGAGTTCAGGGCTTATCCTGACTGGAGAGGGGGTGGCTGGCTGGTGGGAGATTCCTTGTTGGGGAAAACCCCGCTAGCCGATGGTGCTGGATTTCGCTATCCAGCAGAGGAAGACCACCGCCACCTCGCGAGTAAAAACCTGCACAACACTTACGGAACTAAGGACCTTAGTAGTTGACGCGGCCGAAATCACTAGCAATCAATAAATCTTTGTCAGATGACAGTGCCTGTATTATTATTGAGATGTATGTGTACCTGTTCATTTTAAACGAAAATTAATCAGCAAGAAACAGGATCGCGCTCGCGACCTGGAGATCGGGCTCGCGTGACCCCTCCCCAGGGCTTCGAGAGGTTGAGAGGCATCATTAGATCTTCTCATACTGACGCTGTATCATCGTCAACGCTTTACCTCTGTAGTGCTTGAGTACCATCTCGGAGTCAACCACCAGGCCAGTTGTTCATGCGCGAATCGCTCTCGCCTATCAGATTCGGAAGAAACATGGGAAGGGATTATGACGCACGGGATTAATTACGCAAATGAAACATACGCATATCACATATTAAAACAGCGATAATATGCACCCTCGACGTTAAAGCATTTTGTGCGCATGTGCAGTGCAATTTTTGCATCACTTTAGTGCATTTGCGTTTGCGCAGATCGGTAGTGCTATCCGTTATGGCGTGCACAAACTCCCTAATGATTGGCTGTAGCGCAAAACCGCTCCAGCTGGCGTTGACCATCGGAGTACAAGTTGCTTGCGCGCCGCTGGAGGCCCCAACCCCAGCCTCGTTAATTTCGTCAGCTGCGAGCTGTGCTTCGTGCGGTGAAGAAACGCGGGTGGCGTCCGTCAGGTGTTGCTGATGCGGCGCAGACAATGGAGTGTCGCCGGGCGTCGTTACGGGAAGGGGAAGGGGAGATGGCGACAGAGGCGGCGCGGGCGGGCGAAGCCAAAAGGGAAGCGGAGGAAGAACGCGACAACGCGCACAATGCGGCAGTGGGCCAACGCTCTACGCTTTCTCATTTCGCAAATTCAACATTCATAATATAAAGCTTACTCTAAGCACTGGGAATGGCTTAACGGATTATGATCCGATTGTTATTCCGAGGTAACGTGGCAAATACCGAGAGCAAGCACATGGTATGCGTGTGTGCGCGCGGATTTATTTTACTATTTTTTTCGTAATTACCTGTTTAAAAATACCCGCGATAAATTGGGTATCAATAATGTAAAAAGATCATTTTTAATATACCTGGGTAATCAATTTAATAATGAACAGAGTACCCATTTCGTATGCACTTATTGTAATGTGTAGTTAAATAAAGTTTCTTAAATAAAAAATACTAGAGGTATTTGAGGAAAGAAGCGTAAATAATCTTACATTAATATTAGCGTAGACTGGATTTTTGGACTTCATTAGCAAATCCGTACATTTGCGGACCAAAATTCTCAATATTGTTTTCCTGTGAAAAGAAGTACAAGAAATTAATTCCAACCATGATGTTGTTCTACTTTTAAAATTATTTCCCTGATGGTTGTGTAGATGCAAAGGCTTTAGGGTTGTTTTCATTGCAAAGGAAAGGAAAATGCGTCCTTAATGTGGCTGAAGGCAGGTGTTGTGTGTATGTGCTGGGGGGAGGCGGAGGTGCGCGTTGGGAAACGGCCGCGGCGGCAGCGAGGCGCTGCTGTCGCCAGGCGCTTCCGGGCGCTTTCGTGGGCGACGGACGTCCCCCGCCCCGCCAACAAGCGTTCGCTGCCGCTGTGTCCACGCGGGGGCGAGTCTTCACACTAGCTGTGTAGCTGGGGCCAAATAATCCTTTCATCTTTTCTCGCCAAACTTACTTTTGAATTCTACATGAAAATTGGAGACCAAACCAACCCAGGTAAGGAAAGGGACTGTTTGAGCAGGAAAGTGCCTTAAGAGAGCCGCCACCGCCACCGCGCTGCTGTCCAGCTTTCCCTTGTGAATTATTGAAAATCTTCCAGACTCGCTCCTACATCAAAATTGAAAGCAAAGAAAGCACTAGATGAGTGTTCAGATTTCACGTTCACCGTTATAGAATATTAGCAGAGAAAAAGGAAGAATATGAAAATGGCAAGATAATCAGAATTCATTCAGTTAACGAAATATTCAATTGAATGAAAACCTAACCAAACCATATTTAAAAAAAAATGCAGACCTAAATCTGGAAAATTAGAAAGAAAGTTGTGTTTTAAAAAAATAATGAGCTATGAAAATGTTCTTGGAAAATAAAGTGTCACCTTCCACTTTTACCTGGAAGGGAATGAGGTTGCCTGTCCCCAATTTACGTATGCCCTTCACTGTGTGGGTCTCCAATTTACATATAGGTTAAACATATTTTCCTTCTGGTCCCCAATTTACATACGCCGATAGCTGGGTCGAACTCTCCCTTCGTTTCGCTCTCTCAAAGGGTATTCTAGCGACCGGCTGCTCTCATCGGGAGTTTTCCGTTGTTTCCCGATCAGTAGCCGACGAATGCCTGAGTAGTACACTCACAAACGGGATATGGACCGTGCGCGATGTTTCATTTCTCATCCGTGCAGACACACATCGGTAGACCAGTCGGGAGCTTGGAGCTTGTCCCGTTGGTGAAAATGCCTGGAGGGAATATTCCTGCAAGAGGTTGCGTATGTCGGTGCCGGATGTCGTATCCGAGCTGAGAAGGAACACCGCTACCTCCCGAAAACAACGCGCACTTCACTCACACAAATGTCAAAAGCAGTTGGCGCGCCCGCAAACAAAAAAGCTCAACTAGAATACGACGTAGCAAATGGCGCCACTCAAGTCACTTTGGAGCAGGCGATACTAAGTCACCTTCTAGTTCCAACGTAGCAAATAGTTGCTACGCCCTTGCTAACGTCGATCCTAACGTCCCTGTGGGGTGAGGGATGTGGTAGGGGCGGGGAGCGGGAACTGGTGGTCCTGCGCTACAGTTGCCACTTCCCGCTCCACGAGTACTCTAACCTCCGTCATTTCGCCTTTACTTACATGTATACGTATTTTCTCTACCTTCCTATGTCTTCGCTTTATCCTTCTCTATGTTGACACTACCTATCTCTCTAACTCTCTCTAGCTCAGTCTCTCTCTCTTTCTCTCTCTCTCTCTTTCTCTCTCTTTCTCTTTCTCTCTCTTTCTCTCTCTCTCTTTTCTCCCTTTCTCTCTCTCTTTCTCTCGAACCTGACACACTGACATTCGCGAGCTTCAAATGCAGTTTTATTACGATATGAGGTAGTAATGAACGTTTTCGGAAAATTACAACCTTTCATGAAGATTTTTTTATAATTCAAATGAATAAATTAAGAAAAAGTCCGATTGTGATCAGAACTGTTGTAAAAAGACGTTGGGATGTCACCTGTTGCGATATTATTGACAAATTTATGTCTATTTGTAACTAATCTTCTTTGTAATATGTTCTTTACTGATTGATACAGTAATTATTTCCAGTCTTGTCAACTTTTTTGAATCACACTAGTAATTAACACCACCTGTAGGTCAAATTTGTTGGGTGCAGTTATATAATATTGTGGCTCTCGAAAGGGCTATTTTGATTTTAAGCAGAAATATAACATTTTTAGTCTTGCGGATGCGATTTTTAACCCAAACTCCCTAGGTCAACATGCCAGAAAACTCAGTAACTCTGCATCGGCGCGGTATCGAGGCCAGTGGATGTCGCCTGCGTAGAGCGGCCTCCTCAGGCCGCGCCGTCGAGCGAACGGCGTCGAGGAGGTGCGTTTGTGGAGTGTGCTAGGAAGAGACATTGAGGTGGAACCGGTGTATTAGACTTAAAAGCGACAAAATAGAGAACGTAAATGATATTCAAAGGCCTAAATTTTGCTTTTCTTCTGTTATAGTCGATCGAGCGAGGGATGAAAGCCAGTTTGTGACTCATTCTTGTATGCCAGTAGCTACGTTTGGGGCAAAAAAAGGGGAAATAGGCGAAATGCCCGTTGAAGTGATGACATTTCAGGAAGAGAAAGACTCGTTATTCTGAGATAGGGAGTTTGAGAAGCTATTGAATGCAAACTTCTCTTAGCGTGTTGCTTGGATCTTGACCTACACGATTTCTGCCTTTTCTTGGACAGCTCTGACCTATCTTCTACCAAAGTAATAAATACTTTCAAGTCCACTTTACCTAGACCACTGGCTTTGAAGCGACGTGGTCAGTCAGCGAAGCGGGAAGGGGCGGCAGAAGACGCGCCGCAGCCCAGTGCGAAAAGTCTTATAAGCAGAGACCGGATTTTTAAGTAATTACACATTTTTTGTCTGTATATTTACCGTTCTCAAAATTGTGACCTTGGAGAAACGTCGCCGTCCTAACACAATATTAAACTTTTTCGTTCCATATTTTTACATATTTAGCACTACTATATTACATATTTTTTCTATTTGCCAAAAAAATATTTTTTTATTTTATCAATTTTCTGCAATTTTGTTACATTTTTTAGATGAAAAGAAGTATTTTTTCGTACAGTATTATTTACTGCGTGCTTCGACTCGAGGAACGCTACGTGAAGCATCAGTCGGGAGTTCTCACAGTCGTGCGCGTCAGCGACTGTGATCATTTTCACCTTCAGGTGTGAAAATTGTAACTCCGCGTTTCGTTACCTTCGACCTTATTTTCAGAGAAACTTCGGCGATCACCCACGTGTAGTACTTCGGTGAAAAAGCTGCACGCTGCAGTGATTATTTGCCAGTCGAATGAGTTTGTACGATGGTTTCTATTGCGTCTAGTCTGGCTGGTAAACAACGGTCCTGGATGACAATAGGTGAAGCTTGTACTACTGACGGGAAAGTTGTAGTCAACTTATTATATCCAAATTATTTTTAAAATGTTTGTATTGTTTTTAAAATTTGTTTAGGAAAAATTTAATTAATGTAATTGCATATTATGTAAATAGGTATTATAGCTGGTGTATTTTAATATTACACATAATATCAAATTTTACATATTTATCACATATTCTTACTGTTTTAATTACATGTTTTTGTATATATTTTGCCGTTTCATACTACATATCTTTCCTGTCTAAACGGCAACGGAGTTGAGTGCCGGCGAGTGTGAGAAGCTGCAGATAATTGGGTGAGACTGGAAGCAGCGCTGTGCCGCGGAGTAAATGGCCTTACCCTCTCCCACCCCCCGTGGTGTGGGCGACAAGAGGGTTCCTTTTGCGCGTGGAATTTGGACAGCTGTTTATTGAATGCGTTTGCTTTCTACAGCGATGATTCGCTGTTGGATTCCGTTGAAGCTTCAATAAATTCCACAAATAGCGGTGGCAGGAGATCGGAGGCGAAATATGGAATTCGAAATCTTTATTGCGCGCTGCGTTGTTGGGCATTGCTTCCCCCTCGATAGCAGAATACTGCGGCCGCAGCATTCACTCCAAGTCCTGCTATACGAAATGCTTCTGTGGAGGTCTCTCTAAGTGGCATATTGACAGCATGCGCGACTCGGGCGATGACGGTCAGGGTTCGATTCCTATTGCTGGTGAAACGCCCAAAGCATGTTTTCAGCCAATGACTGCTGGTTGGATGAAAATATTTATATCCCTCCACTAATTTAAACGGTATGTTTGCGAAACATGATGCATTTCATGCTCCCTGTAGCAAACAAGGTGGTCTCGTTGAAGGCGTCTAATTGTAAAGATTTGGAAGAATGGAAACGAAGCGAGTGTCGTTTAATTCAGTGCATGTGCGAATGAATTATCAAACCCAATTGACCACGGATTACGTATAATTAACTAGTTGTACCATCCTGTATCGTGGGGGTGTATTTACAATATTATCTGTTTATAAAAGTTTATAAAAATATTAATATTATCAGGGAATGTGTGTATCCCGTAAAGTCGAGAACTCTCCTTGATAATTGTTAGGTCATTGCCTCAGTAATTTCTTTCTAATTCAATTAATTATGCTTGACGGGACTGATAAGGAAAATACATATAAAAAAAATTGAAAAATAAATTAAGACTCGAGAAAATCGTTACCGTAATTTTATAAGTCGTGGTAGGGTCTAATATTCCATAAAATTTTCAATTACTTTTTTACCTTAAACCTTTCATTATAATCATTATTTATAAGGTAGAACTCTACGAAATTAATGATATGACGCTAATGTTCCACTGAAATTCATATTGTTATTTCATGTTTCACAACAAGTGCTTTCATTAAACACTAACTTAACACATTTTTTTCAGCATTTTAAGATCACCGTGGAAATTGCATTATTTGAGCACTAAATACTTTCAATTAAAACTATTATTTAAAATGAGTATCCAAAAAACTTTATCGAGTATAAACGTTGTGATTTTTGTTATTTGTTGAAATAAAATAACTCGTATAGTTTCTTGATACAGCTTTCAAATTGTTTTATTTTTTCGGGGGGGGGGACTACGCTTCAGCATTTTCCCGGGTCCAAAATTGTCTAGCTCCGGCTCTGCGTGTGGGATGCTACATTTGTTCGCTCTTAATTTTCCTTCCCAGCCTCGTCTCAGCGCTTTCGAATGCCGTGGGCTCCGTGCATCAAGTGCAAGGCGGAGCCGAGAAACAAACCGATGAAATAACTGCTTTCATGGCACTCTTTTTCTCTTTAAGTGCGTTTCCTTTCTTCTCTCTTGGGGTGTAGTATCGGTAATGGAAATCTCCCTTCTGCCTTTGTATCGCTGTCATTTTATTCTGCGCGTTGTGCGGGTGCGCTACCAGGGCCGCCGCATGTTCTTCGCGAAGGATACGACGCACACGCACGCAATGAGTTAAGGTTATTGAAATAAAAGTACACAAAGTGATTCCAATTGCTACTCGGTTTATAAAATTTCTTGCTTCGATAGAGAGTGTTACTGAGGTTGTTTGTTTAACGCTTTTAGTCTATAGCAAAATATCACGTTAAATGTGTTTGTACTTCAAAGGACCGTTTTATTTTAATTCACACTAAGAATTATTTGTAATTTAATAAGTAATCTCCAATATATATTCTTTTTTAATGACTTAATATACAACTTTTTTTGTAATCACATCACTTTTAACATTTTATGTAAACTGCTGAACATTTTCTCATGAAATTATTTGTTCTTGTAGAAGAAAGTAAGTAGGAAATAAGTATGGTATATTTCCGATTTTTATTAAAACCTATAACATATAGAAAATAGCAAAAATAGTAGTTTTCGTATCAAGGGCGAGAAACAGATGATTCACGCACGAGTGAAGTTTGCCGTTCGAGCGTAGCGTGGGCGACAGAGACGAGTGCGGGAATCACCTCGCGGCCGTGTTGCGTATACTTCTTTTTAACACACCGTGAGCGAAATGCAATGCGTCAAGTAAAGGAATATAAATTATATATAAAATAACTAGAAATACCTTACTTCTACAAATGTAAATGGGTTCCAGTCAGTGTCGTAACACTATTGTTTGTAAATAATAAAAAAAAGACGTCAAGACGAAAAACAATTACGAATAGTTACAGATGTTTCGCACACGGTGAACAAATTAGCTGTTTTCGCACACGGAAAACAAGCACGAGAAACCATGTTTCACGTACTTCGTGAATAATGTGTAGAAAACAGCTTCAACACCTTAAGACCTTTAGAAATACACCTTAACACCTTTATAAGTTGGTTTCCACTCAACTTAATTCAAAAGCAAAAAGAAATGAAAGATAAAAAGGTTTAAATAAATGTTTTATTGCGTGCTATTATTAACCTATTATATCGTAAAAGCAATAAATTTTATTAAAATCGTAAGCGTTCATTCTATTTATTTTATCTGCCATAATTTGTTCATTATTTCATTGCGTGAGTTGTAGTCGACCTGTTGAAGGTATTCGACATTTCCACATTGCCTCTTCAAAAAAACATCAGTCTAAGGTATTTGTTAAAGAATCTTATATACGGTGTTATATTAAGTTTGAAGAGTTGTTTTAATACAAAGACTTGTTAGGGTATGTGTACGGAAAGTCTAGCAATCGTCTAACACAAACGTGCTTTCACAAACAAACAAAAAATCTGTGGTTATAATTAGTACATTACATTACTACTACACTATATTATATCACATCTACATGTACTACATACAATTATATAGTCCATTTTAAGGTAAGATTACATTACATTACTACTACACTACATTATATCACATCTACATGTACTACATACAATTATATAGTCCATTTTAAGGTAAGATGGACAGAAGGATTTCTTTGCCATATTTCCTCACTACATATAGGAATATATCTTGATAAATATAAAACATTTCCATTTTATTTTCAGAAAGTTGTTAAAATCTGGGTTCACATGAATAGTGATTGTATTGTTCCAGAATGTGTAAACATCTCTTATTTCATTAGTCTTCGAGATTTAGTACTGATCTAGATGAAACAATGCTTCAGGGTTTTTGGTTTAGTGAATATGTAGAACTTCTATGACTTTTCTGTAGCCACATCACAAATATTTCAAATGTCCAGCGTGCATTCTAGCTGCTCGAAATTTTAAGATGTCACAACTTTCCAAGCCATTTTTCTACCATATTGATTCTTTCATGTTTTTTGCACAACTTCATTCAACTTTAGGTCTTTAAATGATGTCATACACCTTTTTAAAAATGTAAGTAATTGATGAGTAAAACACTAAGAGGAGGAAAAGCTTCCATATGCCGCGCATTCCCAACAGTTTAAAGTTGAATACACATATAATGTGTACGTTATTTTTAAGTAATTGAGAATTGACTTCTTGACTGTCCGGGTGACGCCGTGTCGTTCTCTGCTAGGCCGACGTTTCGCCTGTCATATCGCAGGCTTCTTCTGGGTGGTGACTGTGTGTGGTGACAGGGCGAGGCTGCGATATGACAGGCAAAACGCCGGACTCTCAACCAACGACGCCGCGTCACCCGGAGAGCCAAGAAGTCATGAACTCGAGCCGAGGAAGCCTGCTTGTATTAATGAGAATTGTTCATAATATTTAATTTATGCGCGAACAAAACTTTTTCCCGAGGGTATATCTTTGGTAACGGGGCTAGTGTCCAGGTCAAGTCAAAGGACGTTTTCCAAAGAATGTGGGCAGTTCTTATTAGGGCAATCGCCTGCATTTCAATGGTGCGGAATGGGCTTGTGGTTGCCTGTGGAGGCTGTGGCCCGTGAGGAACGCCTCCCCTCCCCAAGCCCCTCTTTCCCGCCCCCCTCCCGCCGCGCCCCGCCCCGCCCCTCCCCGCCCCGCACCGCACCGCGCCCCGCCTCGCCGCGCCGCATCATTTGGGGCCAAAGCGAATAGCGCCGCGACGCTCGCGCCATTTCGTTCCGGCGGCGACAGGAACAGGCAAACGCTTTCCCCGCAACTCAGCTCCTCTCCTCACCATCACCACTCGTTGCGCAACTGCTATTGTCAATTAAGTGTTGATTCCAGGAGTAGAAACGAGGGTGCAAATAAATACCAGTTCCTTATAGGCTTTCTATCCGCTAACAAAAACGTAACTAGTTTTAATTACTTGTTGTGTTCTAATCATATGACGTTATTGCTTAAAAGAGAAATCTCACAGACCTAATTGTATATCTAAGGAACTTTCCTTCGTGTACACTGATGTGCAGTCCAGGTACTTCCTTCCTGTTTTGGTTGACTTACCGCTTGTGAGGGACTGTATTCTGGATCCCAAGCCCAGTGCACGGGAGCGGTGTGCACAAGGGCACAACCGAATATCTCCTATTGCAGAGAGACAGGAGAAAGGTAGTCTCCTCTCTTGATCAGTTCTTTGAATGCAATCCTCTGTGAGGTAGAGTCCGGTATGGAACACACGTACGGACACCTGGTGAACAAGAATAATATAAGCAGAGCTAAAGGACGTGAGGGATCAGAGTAATGGATAGAATGAAGTAGGAAGTACTATTGTCAAAATGAGAACTCATGAATCTGTGAATGTAGGATTGAGACTGCTTCATCTAAAGAGAATTGTTTAATGCACAGGGCTTTAAACGGAAAAATATTCTCCGTTGTTCGCACGTAGTTTCCATACCGCTTAGGCAACGTACGTGTTCATGTACATCTGTATACAATTGCCGTAGCAGCGCTAGTGGTGGCGATGGTGGTCATAGCGAATGCGGCATGACAGAGCTCAGGCTCAGGCAAAACCGGCGAGGAGGGGGGGATGTAGCCGGGGGCGGGGATGGGGCAGGGGATACACCGCAGATAGCATTCATTCCTTTTCCTGCCTAATAGACAATTGTGGTATATAAAAACACGGGCGACGCGAGGTATTTCAGCAGATATAGCCAGGACAACTCCCGTCCCCTTTTATGTCCTGTGCTTGGGCAGTGAAATCCTCGATGCTCTCCTCTGAGCCTGCGGGACCGTTCGAGAGAAAACGCTGCTGCAAGAAAGACCAATGTGACAGCCGTGCCATGTAATCGCGGCTCCCGATGTGACGTCTAGGCAGCAAACGCGCTACGAAGACTATCTTCAAAGAAACTAACTTGCTGCAATTTTTCAACCTAACGTTTTGTAACTCAACCTAACGCACCGATATTTTTGCCATGAGTGCCATTATTTTTTTGTCATTATTATTATTATTATTATTATTATTATTATTATTATTAGTATTAGTATTAGTATTAGTATTAGTATTAGTATTAGTATTAGTATTAGTATTATCATCATTATTATCATTATCATTATTCGCGTGTGGGCCACTATTGACCACGCAACTCATTTCTCTCTCCTAGACTCCGTTGAATTCTATCCTGGAGATATTAACGTGTGAAATTATGGGAATCGGCCTTTCGGCTGCATCCCTTGGTTAATCAAGGTTTTTAGCCTTGAGTATCAATTAGGGGGTAGGATGATATTATTATTATTATTATTATTATTATCATCATTAATATCATTATTATTATTATTACAATAATGGATGTATTCTGTGAAGAGGGGGTGTTGGGGGTTTGCGGTTCCACCTAGAACTTGTCTTAGCGCACCAAAAGTTTCACTCGCAACAAACGGCAGGCCCCTCTCCCTCGCTCCCAAAATCTGCACTCTCAGCGCCGGCCCCTAATCGCCTCCCCCCCCCTTTCCTCCGTCGAAGGCTTTGCTTTTGTCTCGACGCGCCCCGCCCCGCCCGCCACCCCTCTCAAGTAATAATTTTAATATTCTCGCAACGATACCGGACCACAGGGAAAAGGGCTGAATGAAACGCCGAAAAGTGCAGCTTTTCTGCCTCTGCAAATCCACGAGACCCTCTCGGCGCTCTGCCAAGTGGTTTCCGCAAAGGCGCGTGACTCGCTCCCAACGGGTTCGACGGCTCTTTAAGCCGCCTTTCGCGGGGAAGCACACGAAAACGATTTTTGCAGGCGACTCGCGCTCAAAGAGACTATTAAGCGGCGCGCGGACCCGCGGTCAACGGCTCTCCTCGGCGAACGCCCCTTCCGACTCGGCACTTTGTGGCAGAAAAGGAAATTCCCGTGAAAAAAAACTAAAATGGAAAACTAGTGGTGCTGAAACAGCGCGTACTTTCTCACCCGTATTTTCAGTACTCAAATTACAAAAGTACTCAAATTTTCAAAAAATTGTACGTGTCCTTATTTCAAAATATATCTTGAAGCAACAGATTTAATTAAGGGAAAATATCTCGATATTTAATGTTTTAGTTGACGGAAGAGTCCGAAAATAAAATTTGCAATTTTCGAAATATTAGGATTTTCAACTAACATGAGACCTACATCATTTTCTTATACGTCCTTCAGACTATCCAACAACAAAATTTCATCAAAAACAATGAAGATGTTTTTTGAATATTTTGAAACTCTCCCAGAGGATTCATGCAAAGTACCCTCCAAAATTAAAATATCGGTTTAAAATTCGAGGGGCCGCGACATCAGCCAGATCGGTAGGGGAATATCAATTTTGGAGAAAATAGGCTCCACGATTTAGTCGCTACCGTTGTCCTGACTGACAGACGTTTTGCCGTCAATTGATTTTTCAGTATTAAAGAACCACAAAACATGGATTCTGGCTACACCAACAATTAGAGGATTCCCTCCTAAATTTTGCTACAGTATTTATCCACTTTTTCGTTACCGGGGCGCTGTAATAAAAGTTTTTCTGTCTAAAATTCGCCGTTTTTTCGCACATAACTTTATCTCTTCTCCGTAGAGAGATAATAAAAAAAGTACCTCGGTATGTGCGCAAATCCATAAGGCAAACCCTTGTCCTACATTTTGTGAGATCTATCCTCCCAGGGAGTGTAAGGCGAGCTGTTGTTCGAGGGAGACTTCTAGCGTTGACGGAAACGTCGATTTCCCTTACATTTCAAGAAGTAGTGAACAATTTCCACATTCCGTCTACAACTCAAACTCCGAAGCCTGGATGTAATCGAAGGCGAACTCCAAGCATTTTCGTTGTGACAATAACTCTTAGTAATTTTCTACATGTCGGTGGAAATGAAAAGAAGTGAAGATCCTACAGACAGGAGCCCTGCTGAGTGGCATAACAGAAATAGATTCGTGGTATCAATCAAGGTTTTCAAACAATCTTTAAATATAAGATAATAACCTAATGTGCCCGTGAAAAACATCACTGAAAATCGTAATCAAACAATAGCATCAATTGTATCTTGTTTTATTGCAGTAACGCTGATAATGCACTATTACTTTTTAAAATACGGTAGTATGTTTAAAGCCCTTTCATTGACGGCGTAACATGTCAAGCATTCCTGTTGTTTTTTGTTGTATTTGGGGAACTGTTTGCCAAGTGGCGAAGTGGGTGCACTGGATTAAAGAGGACGTTCCATCTCTTGTGCCCCCGCTCAATTCCACTCCCGCCAACTCCCCCCACCACCACCCTGGCCACCCGTTGATTCCCAGACTCATCGCACTGCCTCGGATGCGTCTTCAGTACCAGCACCTCGCACCCTTTGTCTGCACTCTTAAGAGGACGTAAACTGGAATGAAGAGATCGCCAGATTGGTCGACGAACGACCGGGAGAGATGGCAGAGCATCAATTGATGTCACTGCAGATCCTCTGACTGCGAGTTCCTAGGATTACACTTCCGAAGGCGGCAGGATCTTTGACACTAGCTCGTCAGTTAGGTCGAATTCAGTCGCTGTCTGGAGGAGAATTCCAGCTCCCGCATGCTCTGTTCGGTAGTTTTCCGTGGTCTCTCCGATCGACACGAGGCAAATGCTGGAGCAGTAAGTTTCCGCCAGCTCGGACCACTGACCGCGCGCGATCTTTCCTTGTCCTATCCTCACACACACTTACACTAACATGCACTACACTATCACACACGACAGAAGACCTGTTGGGAGCTTAGAGCTTGTCCTGGCTGGGGCGGTGTCCCGCTGGTGGGAGATAACTAGTTGGGGAAAACCTAGCTAGTCGACGGTAGGTCGGAGGCGGATCTCGCCACACAGCAGGAGAAATATCACCGCCGTCGCCAGAGCAAAAATGTGCACTACACTTATAGGACTAATGACCCTAGTAGTTGACGCACCCGAAATCTTTAACAATCAGTCAATCTCGACCAACGAGTTGGGAAAAGATGCCCTCGTCGCGCCACCCCGAGTGCGCCACCCTCCGCTGCGCTTTCTCCCGTGCGCATTGGCAACAGCTATCACCTCTTCCCGGCGGAATTGTGAGTCTACATGGTAATAGTTTCGCTCAATAAATTCAGCGGAGAAAAGGATTCGAGAGTTGCGGAAAGAACCCAGATACATGCCATAGAAGTGGTGAAATAAAAGAAAGTGTTAAAGTGTTTATACTCTATGTTTCTCTCCTAACCCTGGGGCGTTTGCTAGTACGTCCATCAAGCCGTGAAATAGAATTCGTATTCATCAAATATTGGTGGTTGTTAACATTGGTGGCTGAAAGAGGCATTCAGTGACATTTCTCGATCTCAGTAACAGGACAACGACCGCAATCTGCAGACATCGTAATATGTACGAGGCGGATATTGATGACTTAAAACGTCACCAAAAATGATCAATACAATTCTCTTAAAATGTTTTTAAAATGCCCTAAAAGCAGAGAAAAATTATGTTAAAAATTTGATGAAAACCAGTTCAGAAGAACAGCTCAAGCTGTGGGATATATTTTGATGTAATCGAGGCTTTTTCCTTTCGTTCAAGTGAACTCGGTTTGCTAACTGTGGCTTTGAACTATTCTTTATCAGGTAATCTCCTTCTTTAGTTATCCTGATGTCGGCCGAACCGACAATGGTCCTGATAGGCGTCACAGGAACCTAGAACTCACAACGGTTGTCATTACACTCTCTGGGCGCAGAAATCGAATAGGCTACTGGGTAATTATGTGGAGAACATTTGTTGCATCTCGTAAATATTTGAAAAATTGCCCTTAAAAATTATATTAAAGTCGATTAAATCCTAAAAAATGCTTTAAAATGATGGAAAAGGTGAAAACGACTTCATAGTAGAAATGGACGAAAAATGCAGAGAAATATATAAAAATATGTCATTTCCTTTTGCTCTAATAAAATTAATGCGTGCACTGAAAGGCGTTGATCTAAAGTGAAAATAAAAAAAAGACATTTTATTAAATCCGCCTCCTAGCAATAACTGTTCACAAGCTAACTGCAAGTTCTTTGTACAGTATTGACACACTTGGTTGGATGGCTTTGATAGTACGCTTTTTAGCGAGATTTTTAAAAGAAGGGACCGTTTTAACAGTTACTTCTTGGCCATTGCTGGCAACATAACTGCACGTTGTGTCCATGCACTCATTTTGTCAGTGCGCTCGTTTTCATTCAGCTCATTAGTAAATTATTTTCATCTCTATCCCTTGCAATGTCATCACTCTACATGACATTCATTTGTTTCCCGACCTGTCAAACCGATCCCTTCTTAGAGTAACTCTTTTATATTTGAACGTTTGGTGTTAATTTTAACGCAATGTGTTAAATATTGTTTGAGGTGGTGTGTTTGTAAGCAGGTACTTGCAACGGGAAGTGCGCTTTGTTCTTGTAGTGGCCAGCGCCCCCCCCCCTGCCTTCACCAATGCGACCCCGCTTCGATCCCGGGCTATCTCGTGTGAATAAAGCGAGCTGTGTCACAACGTCTCGAGAATCTTCCCATTGACGTTGCCTCTCACTGCCCTATTTCTACTCTACCGTTTATCTCATCACCGTTGTCGCTATCGTCTACTCTTTGGATTGTCACTCAATTCAACTTAATGAACCCAGCAGATGTAGGAGCCCCCAAACACCATTTTTTTAATGTTGCATTTTAGTATCGATTGCTCAGCTATATAGTCTTTAACGGTCATTTAAACTGCTTTCGCTTGTGTCATAGCCGAGCGTAGTTGTTTTAGCCTTATGAGTATGCCTGCTGTTATCATGCCGCGATGAGGAATGAGTTAACTTCTGGTTGTTTAAATATAATCAAAATTGGCAACAACTTATCATCGGCAAAAGGGGCAAAAGTTTATCAGCGTAATTTGGGCGTAGTTATGTTACAAACGTCTTTAAGGAATTGAATTTTTTTGTAATATCTGAAAAAGGATTGAGGCTTCAAAATACAATAAAAATTTGAACACACGAAAGTATTCTTGCTTTAGATAATTTTTTTCTAAATTTTATCCACCTGTATCAGAAGGAAAGATAACGACAAAAAATTATTTTTGCTGTCATCCATTTGCGAAGGCGTTCATTACCTAGCTTCCGTTGCCTCGTCAACTCTAGTTTTTCATGCGATGCTAAAAGATGCATTTTATTTTCCATCACTGGGTATTTGAATTGCGTTCGTTGAAATAATAGATGACATAAAAATACTATAAACCAACAATTGAATATAAGGAATAAACTTTTCTTCGCGAAACTTAAATGGCCATTTTTAAGACGAACCATTTGTAGAAAACTATTGCATTTAATGAAACATTATTGTATTTGTACAGCGCAGTGTTTCGAGGCTCACAATTCGCCTCATCATCAGACTAAAATCAATGCGTTCTATTAAATACTATACACTTTGTTTCAACATAAAAATGTTACGTAATAAAAGACTTATTAAACTCATCTTAGTATGTAATAGGCACAATTCACAGAAGAATTAAATTTAAGAAACATTATTCGACTGATACTAAAGGTCATATCAATTACAATATTAAAACTGCAGTCATCCTGTCGCACTATTGATCTGGCGTGCGAATATTTGCGTTGTACTCGAAATGTTGCGCTGGACAGCTACAATAACATTTAATAAGAGCAATAGTTTTTAAGAAATGGTTCGCCTTAAATATGGCCAAATTAAGTTTCCTCAATAATTGAAACTGACGAACAAGAAATGTGAAAATAAAAGTTTCTTCTTTGAATTTGTTTGAATAAACACATTGCGTTATCCGCTGTATAACTCTACTGTTGGTAATGTAATGTTTGGTGGAAGAATGATTGCGGAGCGTGAGAAACGGATCCGCTGGCGCAGGGGACGTGTGTGTGTGTGTGTGTGGGGCGTGGATTCGTTTCACCTCCGCTCGCCGAGGGGCCGCAAGGCGGGAAGAGCGCCCCGACGCGGCGGAGATCTCTCCGGAGCGGCGGCGCTTTCTTTGCTTTTCCGCGCGGCCGTGCGCCTGCAGCCAATTGCGCTCAAATCTCTTGCCAGCATTACAACTTGTGTTCGAGATTGCAGGACCAAACAACGTCGCGAAACTAATGGAACAGATGTTCCAGTGCAATTTTAACCTGACAAGTGAAAAATATCATTTACCTGATACTGAGCAAATCATTAATTACTTAAGCAAGAATGTTTAATTTGAAGCAAATTGGGTAATGTTCAGCCGTCGTAATAGCGTTTACCACCTAGTTTCACCTCGGTAAATTGTAGACAACTGGAAAACTTTTGGACAAAAATCAGCGTCACCGTGCTCGCTGACCAAAACAAGGCGGCATAGGGAATTGTTTTTCACTGTCTATCTAGATTTGGATTTATTTACTCAAAAAACAGTAAAAACTAGATGACGTATGGGAGAGAAGATAATCTGCACACGTTTTCTCAGGTAAAGAATCCCTTCCCAATAAATTATTAAATATAAAATTAAAAAAAAGCGCGACATTAGCTACATTTCAAAAACTAAACATTTTCGATTTGATTTTTCTGCGTTGCTAACAAAATAGTAACTCGCCCTTACCTCTACTCCTACCACTACAAGCAAAAGGATATATCAACAAAACGTGCGCATAGTGAAGCTACATTTACGTCGAGAAGCAAAACAAGGGACCATCTCAGCATTTGCTCAATAGATCAGGGAAACTGGACAAAAACCTGATCGAGATGGTGGTCCGGAAGCTAAAGTACATAATTGGTACAAGCATATTAAGTCTTTTTAAAAAGTATACAAGTATGTTAACTAATTCTTTATATATCACTGTTTTGTTAAAACAAACATTATTTTTATTTTTGATAATCAGTATAGTCTCTAGTAGTATAGAAGCACTTATACAGCAGAAAATACTTTACTTTTGACTTAAATTTGTGTACCGACTTCAATTGTTTAATGTTTAATAAATCTATCTATCTCTGTTTGTCTATCTTCCTTTCTCTGTCTGTCTCTCTCTCTTTCGTGCTCTCTGTGTCTGTCTCTTTCACTCTCTCTCTGTCTCGCTCTATCTTTCTCGTTCACTCTCTGTCTCTGTCTATATCTGTCTCTCGAGCTCTATCTCTCTCTGCCTGTCTCTCTCTCTGTGTCGCTCGCACTCTTTCTCTCTCTTTCTCTCCGAGCTCTCTGAACAAGGGAAGACCTTGAAGTTTTGGAACGTTCAACTGATAACAAGCGGTGGATCCCAGAGCCTGTGACGCTGACACCGATTCGAACGCGTAGCGACATCCCGTTGAACTTCGGGACACAGTTGCGTTGCGGCAGAGGGAGCGGGTGCAGCCCACAAACACAGTTTTGTCCCACGCTGCTGACTCGTAATGCAATGGTCGTAGACAAATCCACGTACTATTAATAAACTTCCGTCCTGTGGGAAGTGCCCTGAGCGTTGGAGGGGTAGGGCATCTTGTTTGGGAGGTCTTTGCGCCCGGTCGTCGTTACCGCAAACAACAGTTTCTTGTCAAACAAGCTTATTGCGCGCGCTTTAGACACGAAATCGTAATTTAAACTGCCTACATTGTCACTTACGATTTCAAATTAAACTGCTCTTCCGATAAAGTTGCTCGTAGAAGTGCTTCTTACGTGCTTACAGTTCCATGTTTCGTTCGGTTTACGAAATGCCTGGACAGCATTGCATACTGTGCACTTCGTTATTGTTATATTAAACTTCGCTAACCTGCATCTCCTGTGTCTTTATCCCGCGAAAAAGGTACAAATAGGGGATAACTGATTTAATAATGCGACAAACACGGACAGAAAACCTGTCGGTGCCCGTGTTGCGGTGTGGGAAAGGAGCGTCGGTGTGAGGGCACGACCTGGTGTGAGTGCGCCCGCCCCCTCCGCCTCTTCCGGGGCCAACGAAGAGCGGGTGGCGTCATCGACACGCTTTGCTGAGCAGCGGAAGGAGGGAGGGGCTGTGCACAGCTACGCGGCCGTCAGGCGAGCAGCATTCCACAGCGGAGCTTTTCATCGGAGTTCCGGTCTTCGCGATATCGCGTTGCAATTGTCATTTTTATCCGTTCACAAATGCCGGCCGGTGTATTTGTGTTATTTTTTTTCTGTTATGCAAACTTATACTGCTCTGGGATGAAAAATTTTCTTTAAAAATTTCAACTGTCCCTTGTGAATTTGTGTGCGCTCAAATCGAAAATGTGAATTGAAATGGTCTCTCACGCACAGTTTTTTCACAAATCGTCATCACCCTATCACTTCATTCAGCAATCCTTGCGAAAGGCAGGAAGCCCTTGCTCTTAATGGGATTTTAGTTGGCTAAGATCCCATTTTATTAATTTTTTATATTAATAATAATAATAATAATAATTATTATTATTATTATTATTATTATTATTATTATATAAAAGTTGATTGTTGATTTTTAAAAAGCGATTACGTATGTAATTACAGCCATGATATCATAAAAGCACTCTTCGTCGTACATATGTCTATGTTACAATGCAATTACGATGTTCGTAAATGCACTCTCGTCAATTAAATGTTAGGCAGCTGTGTGAGATGTGGAGCTGGACGGCGAGCGCCCTGTGCACAGTATTGGAAGTGTCGCCGCTAGGCCTGAGGTTGCCTCAATCAGCCCTAAACCAAGTGCGCGCTATAACTAGGATTTATTTAACAGTGCACTTGATGTAAATCAGCTGTTCACTGTTTCATTCAATCAGGAGCTTGAACGTCCCCAAATTGACGTCGCTGTAGCGACATATAAGCTCCCGATTGGATGAAACAGCTGATTTACGTCAAGTGCACGGCTAAATGAATAGTACTCTAAGGGAAGAGCGTGTTATAACGGCCTAAACGCGAAATGACCACCCTTGGCTCTGCGTACGTTGTAAGAAGGAACTAAGCACCGAGGCGGGCGATTTGAACTTTTATTTCAAATCCCCTCTTTCAATATTATATATATAATCATGACAATTGTTTATGTATGTTAGTGATTCGCTAAATTTGTTTCCCAGTAAACAGAGTTTTATTCCTTTTTATGAACCATCATTTACAAAGACTATTAACATTGTCATTTACAAAGATTATTTGACATAAACAAATTGCTCTTACCTGTAAACAGAGAAACGACAATTCAAGCTAATAACCGCTTCTCTGTTTACACCACTTACTTTAATAACTTAAATTAAAATATTTTTCAACAATCGTCCCACTCATTCCCTCTAGCGGTCCTTATTTTCTACCACGCGCAACCACTCTTAACCACGCGCCAAGGGTGGGAAGCACGACATGTTCAGAATAAAGAAAATATATTTTCTTTACACACACACACACACACACACACACACATATTTCCTCTTCAGAGACGGTAGGGACAGAAGCCATCTGCTCCTGTACTTTTTCTATTGAGTATCATTCAAATTGTTTCCCGCACTTTCTTGCAGGAAAGTGTAGAATCATGCGAACAAATCCATAAAATTAAGACGTCCCATTTATCTCTCTTGCTCCAAAGGCTCGTGCCGCTTTCGCCGCGCGGAGGGCGCTGGTGTTGCGCTGGTGCGGGGCTGGTGCTGGCTCTGCGAAGAAAGCGCTGCGTGCGCGTGGCGTGGGCCTCACGTGAAAGTGGTCTTCATTCACACTCCACTTATTAACTGCCCTTACTTCTCAATGCAAAATTATTTATTTTATTCACGAAATTAAAAACACTTCGTAATGGGTGAAAATGTGTTGCTAGAGTACTTATTTATGTGTGCGGGCGATAAACGAAATGGTCGAAATAAACGAAAAAGTTGCTTGTCATTTCAAGGCTAAAGTTACGCTGCCCTACAATTGTTAGCATCTGATTGCCTGTAAAAAAACCTCTTTGAGGCCTGTATAAAACGCAAAGAGCAATGATTGCGTGTGTGCGGTCACATGCTGCAGCGCAAGGCAGCGTGGAGAGGGGCGTTTCCCCCCACCACATCTCCACCCAAACTTCTCTTCGACCCCACTCCGCCAGACCGTGACCAGGCCGACGGATAATGTGAGTATGGTGGGTAGCTATAAAAATTCGAAAGGTCGAAAAATTCTCAGTGGGTAAAATACTTATCCGAGATTTGGGGTGAGAGAAATATTCCATCAAAGTCAAATTCCAGAAATGAACGAAGTGTCTGAGTATTGCGTCGTCTTAAAACGAATATGCGATCAACTATGTGGCGAGATCAGCTCAACCGTATTGCGATTTATATTGATGTTTATAGCGAATTGACCGCAATAAATAATGCAACAATTTGCAAAAATTGTTAAGTGAGTTAATGTCAAAATATGCATTGCGCAGCGATATTTTTGCATTACAAAAATGAACTGTTGAAGTTGCACAACATAAATGTCATTACAATTTATTGATAATCATGTTAATTTGAAAAATAAAATGTTTTGTTTTTTTCTCTTCAACTACATTTTCGGTAGCGGATGGAGTGGTAGGGGAATCCCCCCCCCCCGGGTCAACTATCCACTCCTACATAACACCAACCACCGGCCCTGACGGTGACATTGTTTTCACCCTCAAGTACGCAAGGGAAAGAGAGGAGGTGCGGAAACGTCATTCAAAGTGCACTTCTCTGCTAATGCGCGCGCGGGATGGGCATTGAGAGAGAAACAATGCCTGTTAATAGATGTTTACGAGTTGGTAATTGAACGGCATTGTAAGGGAATAAGATAACATTATGGTTGGATATGATTTGATATTAAGGATGGCAGTTTCGTTGAGATGAAGCAATTAAAGTGAAAAGGATGACAAAGAGGGAATTTGCCGACGCGATTTAATCGAACGAATGCTAGCGCTTAGTGAACGGTTCGGTCGCTACCTGCGTGGGGAGACTGGGGCGTTGTGAGAGCGATGACGCAGAAGGGATTTCTCACCCGAAGGTGGCGCGGCGTCTGCTCCAAATCTCTCTCTCTCTCTCTCTCTCTCTCTCCCCCTGAAGAAGCCTCGTTCTTGTATTAGTGCCGGAAACCTTTTTGTTCTCAGTGTCAATGGATTGATCTTAGTGATTCCGGGCGCGTCAACAGGTGAAATCATTAGTCCCGCGTTGGGCATGTTTTGGCTCTGGAGGTGGCGGTGGTGCTCCCCCGCTGGATGGCGAGATCCGGCGTCGACTTACCGTCGGCTGGTGGGGTAGCTCCCAAACAGACATCAGCCACCAGCGGGGCACCGCCCCAGCCGAGACAAGCTCTGAGATCCCGATCGGTCTTCCGGTAAATGTGGTACCCTACCGGTATATGTGGTACCGTACGTATACCGTATATGTGGTACCGTACGTATGCGTACGGTACCGGTACCGGTATATGTGGTACCAGTACGTATACCGGAAGATCGATCGGAATCTTAGAGCTTGGTCTCGTCTGGGTCGGTGCATGTTAGTGAGTGTGAGTGTGTGTGTGTGTGTGCGTGTGTGCGTGTAACAGGTGAGGATAGGACAAGGGAGAGGAAGGACTTAGGCGTATGGTCCGTGGTCCGTTTGTTAGGGTACTGCTCCGGCAATCACTTGGTGTTCGGAGCAAGCCCGTAAAACTACCGATCAGAGCAGCCGTCGGTCAGAATTCTCCTCGAGACAGCGCCTGAAAGCGTGGAAGGCGCTTCCTCCGTGTCGCCATGTATCCTCCCTGGAAGTGGCTGCTCGAGTGGCTGCTCTGGAGCGCGTCGCCAGGGCGGGCGAGGGGAGGCACGGGCGGAGGCGGCGCTTTCTCGCGGACGTCGCGTTGGGACAGCGTCCTCGCGGCCATGCGCCTGATGGGTGGGTGACGACGGTGGAGCAACGGCCGGGCGGGGAAGCGGGAAAAACCGCTTTCGAATCATCACGCGGATCGAGTGGGATTTGAAGTCCGGGCCCCGAGAGTGGGAGGTGAAATGTCTCACCACTACATGTAGGCCCACCCCGGCCACCCAGCGACGGGACGATGAACAAGATGCGCGCATGAATGAATTAATAAATGAATGGTCATTATGGGCCCTCGGTGGTCCGTTGGTTACAGTGCTCGCTTTCCACGGCACACCCCCGACTTCGATTCCCGTTTGGAGCAAAAACTAATTGTGCGCTTTCCTTGCAATGTCCCAGTATCAGTTGCTGTGTGACGATGAGAAATCTCACTTCTCGGGTTGACAATTCCAGAAAAACAGCGTAGGGATGACTATGTGCTAACGGCACGTACCCCTTAACACATGGCCGCAAGGTTGGGACGCTGCTGGTAGGCGTTAGCTTGTGAAGAGCTGTTGTGCGAAAGTACATACAAACATGGTCATTATGGGGCAATAACGTTGGAGCTCCATCAGAGAGAAAACCTCCGAATCCTCATTGTCCTCCACAATTTTTTACAAGGGTTGATCGGTGCACCCCTTTCTACTTCATCCCCTTGTTTGTTCGTATTCTTTATTGTACCTTCTGCCTTGATTGCATGGGGAGTCATGTTGTTAAACATGTGCGCTCCTTGAAAATGTCGATTTATACTTTTGATTTAATTCTGATGTAGTTATTTAGGTACCTAGTCGAGAAAAGGAGTCTTTGGCGTACGAATGAAGTGTTGACGGACGAGGCAACGGTAGGAGCCGAGGTGGCATTTTTAAATGACTACGTCAAAGTTGTGTACATTACCAAATTGAGTACACTGAGTTCATACATATTTTTTTAGTACGATTCAATGGTAATTTTCAAGCATATAGTCTAGGAATTATTATGTACATGCGATACAGCAGCCACGTTCATTCATGTCGCCCCAGTATCTTGTTTGGTTTGCAACACTACGTTTGACACAGAAAAGTAACACTTTCCAATAAATAACGTGAAAGTGAGTTCTGCTTTCATCGCGTGAGTACTGCAAAAAAATATTTTATTTAAAAATCATGTAAGTTGTAAAAAATAAGCTAGATATAATCAGATTTTGAAAGATTTTGGATATAATGTGTGTTCTTCAAATACATATATGGCTACTGGTTGAAACTTAAATTAACACAATTTATAAATTACTGCACCAGCGGATTCATATTTTCACATATTGCGTTTTATTTCCAGAAATTTTTTAAAGACCTCCATTCGAAAAACGTTTTTAGGAACAATTATGTAACTTTAGGTGGCGGGCATTGACATATTTTTTTTGTTGCTGTGAAAGAGCGTCGATAAAAACGACGTCAGTTTTTATCTCGTTCAGTGACCTGCAGCGGAACAGGACTTCCTCGGAGATGGAAATCGCTCAACTGAAGAATTACTTCCAGCGGATCAAACATTCTGTAGTTTCCGGTCCTGTATGCGATACGAAACACAATTTTTTGAATTGATATTGTTCATTCTCGATAATGACGCACAACTATGTCGATATAACATCGAAAACGTTAAAAGAGAAATTTTTAACATATATTTTTTGACGTCCCCTGCATCATAATTTTCCTTACAAACCCTATAAAGATAGAAATTGTGGTGCTACAAAATGGCAGAGTTTCTCGTATCTGTTTCGTGAACTTTGGACCGGGGTACGTAAATTGCGGACTAGAAGGAAAATGACAGTTTAACCCTCATGTAAGTTGCGGACCGACCCAAAGACGGGCACACGTAAATTGCGGACACATACACAGACATAAATCTAAGTAAAGCTTTCGCTAATTTTGAGATTATTACGGGCTTAATTTTGAGATTATTACTTTAAGAACAAGATTATCTCGACAACAGCACTAAACTGTTTCTTTAAACTTCTAGTACAGATAGTGCTAAGTGCACCAAATAGCACGATATATTCGCTATTTGGATGTACTCTTTTGATTTTTCAAAAATTGCACAAATGAAGTTTTTTTATACATCTCTCACGTTGTTAATATTTACAGTAAGTGCGTTTTTTATACAATACATTATTACATTTGTAAGTACCGATGCTTCAAATTATTTTTTTAATGAAATTTCTTGACAGTGCAGTTACTTGAGGTCTCTTGAAACATTTTTTCTGCGAAAATGAGCTCAGAATTGAGCATTTTCAGAAACGATCAAACGACATGTTCTCCAAAATTTTCATTGACAAAATTTTTGTAGGTACAGGCTTTACTAATCTATAACATTCTGTAAGTAGTATTTCCAATGTACTATTAGACTACCGAACAATTGAGAAAATGTGAAAAGGATGACTTTGAGGCGCCGAGGTAGCAGCGGGAAAGAGGCGGGGCGAAGAGGAAATGCTCACTGAGACGCAAGAAAATAGGGATCTAGTACAAGAAAGAATGAGTTATTCTGTAGCAACACTAGTTTATTTATTCTGCATTTAAAATGTATTTTTATTAGTCGACTAGTTTACTATAGCCGGTGAGTGAAAAGTGTAGTAGATTCGAAAGACCGTCAGTGAAGTGGTTGGAGGTGGTTGTAGGTTGCGCGGAGCGGAATGGCGGAGCGCATGTGGGTCGCGTTCACAGCGCGCGCTCAAGTGGTCAAGAATGCGGCTCGCTTGCCAGCCCAGCCGTGGCGGCGCGGCGCGGCGCGGCGATCGCTTTGAGCGGTCAGGCCTCTGCTACGCCACGCCCCCCCCCCCCTCGGCCACGGCCTCCGGCCCGCGGCCCCAGGCCCTCCCCCTTGCATTGATACACCTCTAAGGCGTCCAGGAATGTCCGTTATTGTCACGCTGAGTCATAGTTGACAATTAAAAGTAGTGGACCGCTTTTTGAATTTACTGAAATTCAGAAGGTCCTGTTTCTGCGACGTAATGACAGTTGCACAAATTATTTTATTAACGCAATCATGGATGAGGATTATTGGTAAAGGACGTCTTGGAGTTTATATGTTTAAGCGTTCTGCCATAAATATTTGTTACACTAGGAATCATTTTTAAGAATAGCATTCTTCGTCATGTGCTGTTTCTCACTACGGCGTCGAAAACTTCTACATCATCATATTAATTTAACTATACACTACAGAAATTTAGTTTACGTACATGTCTTTTCTTTTTGAAAAAAAACTATACCTGAATAGTTACTCGTGGACTCTTGATACTTGAATACAGGACGAAAGCTCCCGACGAGTGCTGTTGTTTATCGGCCTCCGACGTTGACAGTAGATGAGCAAATACACCATGTTTCGCGCTGAGTGGTTTGCCATCTTCCTTCTCGGAATGCT
This sequence comes from Gryllus longicercus, assembly GCA_038098605.1. NCBI lineage: Eukaryota > Metazoa > Arthropoda > Insecta > Orthoptera > Gryllidae > Gryllus > Gryllus longicercus. Next base: position 589,688 of record JAZDUA010000188.1, on the reverse strand, counting down.
CTTATCGACCTTAACAAATAGCTCGAGACAAAGATGTTGACATCGTCGTGAATGGTGTTTGAATGAAGATAGACGTGAAACCAAATTGGGTCGCTATTTACTCGCAACGTTAGGAGTCATAATACTTACAAGATGAGGTGAACGCAAAAAACTTTCATTCGGAGGAAGAGCTGCTGCGCTCTATTGACTAGAATCTCGCCGCAAGCCCCTTTGAGTACCTTCAAAGAGCAAATCAAGATTTGAGTGCATTGGAGCCAACGGGCGCCACTTGTTCTCTAGATAACGACGTACGCTTCCCGGTTCTTCGGCGACCGATTACTTTATGTATTACTTCACGACTATCAGCTCCATCTGTCGAGGATTTTGTAGTTTGGAGCCGCTCGATAGATGACAGATGAGAGAGGCACTGCGATGGGCACTGTTCGGTGCTGTTATTATCCTGTGCATATGACGTTCCATGTACCTACGAGAAGGAAGGAAATGCTGCATCCCCGCGCTCTTTGCGTGAAGCCACATTTTGAGGCGGAATGTCTTCCTTTCGGGAGTCGCTTTCATCCAGAAGGGCAGGAAGGGCAGCTGCGCAGCGCGCGTGACGGGGCGCGTACCGGAAAGGGCCTCCCGTCCGTGGCCGCCCTTCCGTGACAGAGGCTCGTAAAGCCCTCGCAACAAAAAACGCGTTGGGTGCCCGCAGCCAACCTCTACCACCACATCACACCCGAGATGGCTTCGAATGAACTAGAATTTTTAATTATTTGTATCCGCGTCAGGGAATTACTCAGAATTGGGCATCGAGCGAATTGAAATGCGTAAAAACGTCTCCATAATTAACTGTTGTGACAAAGAACGCTCGGTTCGATCGTACAGAACAAACCGTCATCTCAACAGATTTTAAATGGGAAAATAATGATGTTTATGTAATACATCTTATGTATAAAACTACACATGGTTTTGGCGTAAGACGTTTTTTGTATCTTATTTAGTAACTGCAATTGTTGGCGTGTGATATTTGTTTCGAATAGTTTCAAAGATATTCAGCCGCTTGCTAACCCCCCCCCCCGGGCCAGGCCTTCAAAAATCACCGAAACGCTTAATTCTGAGCTGATCTTGGGGATGTACGTTGGTGATTATTAAGATGTGAATATCAAACCGATGGCGAACTTTGCGGTAAGACAAAGGAGATGAGCTCGCAATTAACTGAAAAACGTGCCTACGGTACACTTGTGGCGCACACTTATCTCTAGATGTAAAGGTAAATAACCTCATGTGGATTTATGTTAATTCGTTGGAATGGGAGGAGATGCATAAATATGAAAGAGATGTTAAAGCTGCATAACCGTCTGTGACCTATGCAATCCTTGTTCACTCGTTATAAATCCTAAATATTCAAATATGATTAGGATGCCCGATTGATTAGGTAGCAGAACCTGAATTAACTCGAAGAATCGTGGTGCGAGTGGCAGTTTGAAGCGCTGCTCGATGTCGGTTGAGTGGAGGCCGGAGAGGCGGCGCGGGTGGCGGCATTGTGTTCCCCTGCACGGGAGCAATTGTCATTCAAAATATTACAATTGCTATGCGTTCGCAGAACGGAATGTCCTGCCAGCTGCGAGTCGCACTAGGATTCAACGTCTGCCCAACGCGTGGAGAATTGCAGTGCGATGTAAGATGGCGATAGCTTGGGCGTTAATGTGAGGGAGCCGCCGGGCAGCATCCAGGTTCTTGGAGCGCTCCGCAGATCGCACCCACGACTCGGTGGGTGGAGCAGGGTCTCGTTCGTACGGTCGAGCTGGGGCCCAAACTAAGTCATGTTAATGAAAATCTACAGAATCCTGGAGTTGCGTAGATGAAATAAAAAAGATTTCATGTTCGTACTTCAAACTAGATAGACGTATATTTCAATAATAGATAACCATTTATTTCAAAGATAAAAATGTTGAAAGTCATTCTACTCATCTCACAGTTCAGTGTTTAATGTACAGTGTTTTCTTCTCGAGGCGTTTACATTCAACACTATTGATGAGAGGTCTTCCTATTATTAGTTCCGTGCATTCCAAATGTCGTTTTACCCCGCTCCATCGTTGCCTACGCATGGGTCGCTCCTTCAGCACGTCCATAATCCGTGTCTTCAGGATCTTACATTGCGGTCTGCTGACGAACAAGTGACAAAAATTCGACTCATCACAATTAGCCCCCGTCCCCGCCACTTACACCTGAGAACCGAGGAATGTTTGTGAAACTGGAAAGGTGGGCGTCGCAAATTTCTGGAGTCCCCAGCGAGAGCAGCGGTCGGAATGACGCGTGCGAGTGACGCCGTGGGATGAATCAGGGCCCCTCGCCGTCACCGTCGCCGTCGTCTTCGCCGATGCGCACGCGCCGCTGACGTCACGGCGAATCCGTGTCGCGGCGGCGCGGAACACTTTCCAGGCCGATGAGGCAACCGTTAGCCGCCCTCGCCTTCGCTCGCGCCCCCGTCCGCCCACCTCAATCGCCAGCGCGAGGGGCCATCCGGTGAGGGAACAAGCTTCGAGTGGAGGGATACGATTGGTTGTTTTTTAGTGATTCCGGGCGCGACAACTACTGATGTCATTAGTCCCGTAAGTGTAGTGCATTTTTCCTCGCGAGGTGGCGGTGCTTTTCCGCTACTGGATGGCGAGACCCGGCGCCGACCTACCGTCGGCAAGCGGGGTTTTCCCCAATCAGGTATCTCCCTCCAGCTGGGCACTGCCCCAGCCAGAGACAAGTTCTAAGCTCCCAACCGGTCTCCCGGCATGTATGGCAGTGTAAATGTGTGTACGTAAGGGGTCAGGATAGGACAAGGGACAGAAAGGAAAGATCGTGCGCTGTCTCTGACCCGTTTGTTTGGAGACTGCTCCGGCATTCGCCAGATGTAGATCGGAGAAAGCACGGAAAACAATTGATGAGAGCAACTGACCGCTAGAATTCTCCTCCAAACAGTGATTGAATTCGATATAGCTATGTAGCTAGAGTCGAACGTCGGGAGTGGTAGCCGAGGACCTCCCAGTTAGAGACACTGCAGGGACTTAAGTAGATGCACTGTGCCACCTCTCCCGGTGAGGGATTCGGTATTTTCTGCTTCAAAAAATGTTGCATATCACGCGGGTGACAGTATTCATACAAATGCTTGCCTAGGCAATGTCATCATTTGGTCTAGAGAAACTAGCCTTTCTTTTAATGAAGAAAATTATGATTTGGTATAAGTATTAAAAACAGTAAAGCAATACTGTTGGAGCTTTAGCATTAGAAGTAGTACACTTTTAAAAACAATTTACGTTACCTGTGTTAGGATAATCTTGTCGCCACTTTCTTCAAGAATATTTCATATTGGCTCTTTTTTAGGATTTTCTCATTACAGTACGAATGTTTTTTCGGTTCCGTTTACAGAAGCACATAGTATGAATGAAGAATGCTTTTTACGACTCCAGTGCTTCGGCATACACCTAGAACGAATATTTTGGTGGTTGCATGATGACGGGTTTGGTAAGAGGCCGCCATCGCAGGGGGCGTGTCGCTGGGGCGCGTCCCAGTGATGCGCCCAGCTGCACTTCGTGTGACTAGTCGCTGGGGCACCTCCGACTCGTCATGAATCCTAAATATTCAAATATGATTAGGATGCTAGGTGCTAGATTTCCTCTCACAACGGTGGCTTCCCGACACTAGCTACGTAGCGGGGTCGGTGTCTAAAGGACAAGTGGCCAGCTGCCCTCATCGATGGTTTTCAGTCCCTTCTCCGATCAACGAGACCAGACCGACCAAGCCGATCCGCACGCGCCTAGACCTCTGCTAGAGCTTACCCGGCTGGGGCAATGGCAGAGTGAGGGAAACACCTAGAGGAGAAAACCTCACAAGCCAATGTGTAGATAGGCACCGGATCTCCTGAGGCGAAATGCTCTCTACTTACGAAACTAATATTGGAAGTAATTGGAGCGCCCGGAAGCAGTCCTTGTTCACTCACTGCTGTTCCGCCAACGCGAGCATCGCAGACGACCGTTGGTGCTGGAGAGAAGGGGCGCAGATGGCATCCGCAAGGCGAGGCCTCTGAAGGATCTGCGTCACTGGTGCCCGCGCTTTCTCTCGCAGCCACCGCGAGACGAGGCGGCAGACAGACGTCCTGGTGCTCTCACTAACTTTACACATCTAGGAGAGATTATCCTCAACTGCCTTACCTTCGTCAAAGCGTCCGTCTCTTTTCGGTTATCAGTGTACAGGGTGAGTCACGTAACTTTAGCACCTCCTGTAATTTTTGAACGGTTGAAGTTATTTTAATGCAGTTTTCACGGACGTGCATGAGAGAATGGGGCTAATCGATGGACTTAGTCGTCTCCATTTTATCACTTGTATTTTACGATATATTGAGGTAACTTTGTTTTTTTTAATGGAACTATACATATTATTTTCTTCTTACGACTACTTAATCTTACTATATATATATATATATATATATATATATATATATATATATATATATATATATATATATATTTAATACGATTGAGAAAAACGTCGGATTAATCGGGGACATCGAAACCGCTGGTAAGCCAAAGAAAACGTTAAATGACTTGTATCCCCTCATAGCATTCGTGTTAATGGAGACCCGTCGAGGACCATGAATGTTGTTCGAGTTCCAAATTTGAAAAAAATCAATTTGATTGTTCGCCTGCCTACAGGTCGCCTGCGTCCCCGTGCCAACATGGCGTCTGCCCGACGCCGACGCCAGCTCGGCTTCAACCCCTGCTCCGCCGTCGCCGCGACGCTGCTGCTCCTAGCGGCCGTCGCCGCCGACGTCAGCGCCGCCCCCGACGGTGAGTACCACACCAATATCCTTCTCAATTGGCATTGTTTGATGCAATTTTGCACCCCGGGCGTATGTATTTTCTTCACTTTTCATTTTTCCCTTTTAGCATAGTATTAGAAGTCTGGCAACTTGCCTTTACTCGACCTCATTGATGGTGTAGTTAAATAGAGCTTGATTGAAATTAGACACTCGATATCTAGTTCCGGAAATATCCTCTGGTGAACTCTAAGGCGACCCTAAAGCTAAGATGCTTTCTCTGAATACAAAATGCTGATGGAAAATAACTCAGAGAAAGACCTGTCGATTTCTTGTACTCTTTTCTGCCATAGAATTTGGTATCATAATAGATCTTTCAATTTTTCGAACTGGTTTAGTGTTACGGAATACGCGTTATCGTTATGTGGTCCATCGTAGTCAACATAGAATAAGAATACGGTAAATCGTTCGTTTGTAAGGTTCGCTGTCGATGATTTCACTTCTTTTTGTATTTCCAGAAATTTAGTTCGCGTAATGTGCTGTCGCATGAGGCCAAGTGTCGCTGCGCAGACTTTTTCGAATAATTCTCACGCGATCGTTGGAACAGATGCCCTAGTAGTTGGTTGGCCCTCTGGTGCTATTAACAAAACAATTTGCTCTGCGAATATTGTGTATGAAGTTTGTCCAGATGGAGTATATTGCGTAGAAGTTCCTAGTGTCGGTATTTCGTACCTCCTGTCGCTTTGTGGGAGAATGCATGGTACCTCACCGCTCGCGCTGTCATTTCAGCGAGTGGGAATGTATGTGTGTTTGTGTGTGTGTGTGTGTGTGTGTGTGTGTGTGTGTGTGGGCGTCGAGAAGCCGCGCGAAAGATCAAGGCTTCGTCGGAGTGCAGCCCCCCGCCCGTCACCCACCCCCACCCACTTCGTCTCTCGCAGTCGCACCGCCCTACCACATTACACTCTTTCCTCGAGGAGATGCTTTTGAAATCATTTTGTTCGTGGCAAAGCACTTCCAAGTGTGGAGAAGGGAGAAGTGCTTTGGGCCTTGCAAAAGGTACGCATCTTTTCTGCTCCACACCTCTCGTCCCCCACCGCCAGAGGCCAACCCGTGGCAGTGAGACGTGCCATTATCACAATACATTGACTTGCAACAAAATTTTATTTATTTATTTATTTAATAATAATATTTTAGTAATGTATTATAATATAATAATATTAAAGTAATATTTTGTTCGTCGACCTGTTGCCACTTTTATAAATTAGTTTTACTACAAAATGTTTATTTTATCACTCATCACAAAAGCTGTTTTATGTAGGAATGGCGAAACTTTGATTTAATTAGAGATAGTTATAAATGGAATATTGGAACTTCTCTCAAAGAAAACAAAAAAAAATTAGGACTTTTTCGGTTTTTGTACAAATTTATAAGAAGATATACTGAAATGACTTAAGAAAACCGCGGTCATAACGCGATCATAAAAATAAACCAGTTGAACTCGTGCGATTGCATCGCACAAAAGAAAGACCTGTAGAAAATCTACCTATGCTCTGTTAACTTGAAAACGTAGTGAATCACGTATAATTATAATAACTGAACTTTTTTGTACAGTCACTATTGCTGAACATTGTATTAATATACTGACAACGTTCATATATTGTAATGTCAGCCGGTGCAGTAAATTTTGGAATGGAGGTTAACTTCACGAGACGGAGAAATTTTCTGCTTCTGGTTAAGGCAGGTTTTCAGGTTTATAAGGTTCCGGTTTCGACTAATTATACTGTACTATGTAATCAAGGTTCCAGCGCCATTGTCAGTTCGGCCGATTTCGCGCGATAAATAAAGGCAGAGGTTTTCTTTTAGAGAACAGTCCAAACCAAAATTTGCTACCTGGGTTCACATGAACAAAAGGAAGAGGCCTCGATTACATCAGTAAGTTGCTGAGTTGTACATTTGAAGTGGTTTTGATAAAAACATTTACGACATTTTTCTTTGTTTTTAGGGCATTTTAAAATCATTCTAAGAGCATTTTATTGATCATTTTTGGCAAAGTTTAGGTCATCAAAATCCACCCCTTCTTAACTACCATAATTAACTATTCAAGCTAAAAAATTAATTGAAAGTTTTGTGAAATATCAGACTAGTGCACCGCGACTTATAAAATTACATTTTATCGAGCTCTAATTTCTTTTTTCAGTTGTTTACTAATTTTTCTATCATTGGGCCCTTGATTTACGGGGCCCTTGCAAGTCTCCATCAAAACAGGGGACAAAGTTTTAAGGTGCTACTCTAGGAGGCGCTAGTGTCGCCACGTACCGCTGAAGGTTAGGCTCGCCAAATTCCGCTCCTAAAAATTGGCTAATGTGTGAGAAACAGGAAAAGTGTTTTTTTAAGTGTTCAATTATTCGTAATATACACATATACGAAACCCCTGAAGGCGCGAAACTTTTGTAACATCAAGGGCCTTCTTGCACCCCGCGAACTCACGCAGCAGCAACGCCCGTTTTAAGTATCGCTGAGAGCAGTTCGTATTTTACTTCCTGTAAGGAGATGCTGCAGGAGAGCGCGCCATCGTAATGGTTTCCGCCACGTTACATGGGAGTTTAAAGTGAGGTCTGAGCGTTCGCCCGGTCTGCCCATGCCTAGCTCTGATCAGTGGATTGCGTTATGGCCCGGTGCATTCCGAGCGAAGCAAGTGGAGCCGCGCCGCGCCGTTGCCTTGGCCGGGCGGCGTCGGTCGGAATGCACGCGCCGCGCTCCTCGCCTGTCGCACGCGTCGTTGAGCGCGGTTGCCTCCGCTCCGACAGCACTACGTTCTACGAATGGAACCTGTCTAAAAATAGTCTAAACATCGATGGACTCCTGTGTGTGAGTGCCCCTGCGCGAAATCTGGGAAGCGTTTTCTGACGAACCGGAACCCATCCACTTGAGTTCTCGTGTGTACGCCTCATCGGCAGAATGGTGACCCAATGGAGTCATGAGACATAGCAGGGGGGGGATAGAAATGGGTTTGACAGTGGGAATAATTCGATGTCCGCGCGACCAGTCACGTAAGGAGACGCAGGCACAGAGGCTGATGCAGGGAACGTTCGAATCTCACAACTGACGGAGTGCCAGTGTTTCTACACAAACACCGTGTGACACAAGGAGAACATCTGTGAGCAAACGCGAGTTCTAGATCATGTTGAGGTACTTTGAAGAGCGGAATCTTCCGTCTCGCGCGGAGACATATACTTCGCGCCAACAGAGCGTTCGGCGCGTTCTTACTGGTCGAGGGACAGGAAAAGGAACATGGAATAAATGTAAGTTTTCGTGTTATCAATATCAATATGATGATGTTGTGGGGAGCCTCTATTCTACGCGAATAACACTTCACTGTCAAACAATTTCGGAAAATATATGTTCTGGACGGTACTGAAAATTGTTCTAGCGATGTTCGTGATCACTGTTTGATGTATACTATGATTCCGAAGGAGAATTAAAGAATAGGGTCAGAAAGTTTTGTCAGATGCTGTACCCAAATGATGTGATGGCGGAATTGGTTTCGTCTTCTGCGGAGAGGAGGCTATTTTTCTCTTGTTTCTTGACGTCAATTGCAGTTAGAAGATTCTCCTTTTGGGGCTGGGTGTGCTGGCTCTTCCTGCGCCGTGAAGGGGCGTCGACGCAGCGGCTGGGCGAGGATTCCCCGAGGGCGTAGGGATAGGGCCAAGGGCGAGCCCATTTCGAAAAGGATCCTCCGACTACAAGAAAAGCACGTCGGAAGCTCAAGAGCTTCGAAATGTTTAAATAGGATTTTAAAAGAGTCACCTTTCGAAAGTTATATCCCAAATACGTTTTGCAGTTCTCAGATTCACCCAATCTTAAGAAATAAAATGTCAGAAGAAAGATAACTTTACGGAGAGGGGGCGAATTACACTTTGACTTTGCAAATGTTAATATTTGAAGAAAAGCGCGTCCAAGATCGGCACTCTCCCAACACACGGCTCTCTCCACCTGGCTGTGTCTTGGTATCGATCGTACGTAACTCGAAAACTGTGTAATGTAGGAGCGTAGTGCCTGCTTTTCAAGGCAATAATGGACAAAACGAGATCTTTCGGGGCTTGTTGGGGTTCGGAACTTCTGGATGAGGGTGGAACGTGCAGAACGCGAATTCAGTTCTATCGAAACGCGCTTAGCTGACGAATTTTCCCCTTCATGAGGGGGATGAAAGGGGCTCAATTGAAGGGACTATCCCACATTGGAATAGTTCTGAGATAATGAGGGTTTTACCTAAACTTAACTCAATATATGTTTGAACTTTAGTAACGCAATTAAACGCAGTAGACGTGCATGAAAGTCCATGCTGGATTACACTGAAAGAATAATATTTGAAGTTTTGTATAATGCTCGTAGTAACTCAATTTCACAGCCCCTTGCTCTACTGAGGCTCAGTCGCCCAGAAGTGTCGGGCGCACGAAGCCGGCGCACGGGAGCTGGGTTCGAGGCCGCGGAGAGGAGCGTCTAACGGGCCCCGAGCGAGGAATGTAACCCACTGCCGCTCTGCCGTCTGATGACCTTCTGGGGCCACTCGAAGAGACTTCTGCTCCTGGACGAGACGGCTTTCTCCCGGAGATAAGGTGGCACTCGACTGTTCCGTAGTTCGCTTTTAGAATACAATTTTCAGCATTTAACTCTAAAATGGCTGGTAGGGGTTCAGTTATTATTACTTCTCATTTGCTGATAGACTAAGATTTGTACCAACAGAATACCCAACAAAGTGACAGGTGACCGTCCACTAAAATTACACACAGTACACAGCCATTTCGTGTGCTTAGTTTTACTTTTACTGCTGCTTTTATTTTCAGCTTGGCAGTAAATTGGAGTCGAATTTTTTTTGAAATCTTAAAATTATCAATTGTAGTAGTAATACTAATAGTAATAATAATAATAATAATAATAATAATAATATATTTATAATGTATTTTTCGAATCTGACTTATTGTAAACTAATATTAAAATTATTCGTTGTTGGCCCACTTAACATGTCATTTTCGACGTCATTTCAGATGCAGACCTTACGTACGCACTTCAAAAGTACGTCATGTGACACAAATGATTACGAATACTCGATACGGACTGACAAATGAATGAAAATACTAAGTGCAAATATGAATTCATCGGTGGTAGTTATTAAGATGTTCTGTGTGCGCGCCAACTTATTTTCCTTAATCAATGGTTGCTGGTTCAAATCCGATGTTGAGCTAGAATCACCAAATATTTTAATCACGCGGCTATCAGTTCGACATTACATAGGGGATATTAAAATATCAAGCCTTTGCCAGTAGAGAAGGTTCTAAGTGAATGATCATTCGACCTTTGTATTTGAAACTAATCACACCCTTTAGTTTGAGGCCTGAGGAGAGACAATATTAAAGATTCTGAAACGCGAGCCTGTTATGTTAACTGTCGCCTTCTGTCCGCACTTTGCTTTCTCGACAAGAAACGCCCTTGTGTGCTCCACTCGTGACTGTATGTCACGCGTCCCCGCGGTCTTATACGCTCGGCATACCCGTCGTGACCACAAAAGGAAGCGTGGAAGTCTGAGGGTTTTACATGTCTAAAAGGAATCCCTCCTTGCTCTTCTTCTTTGTATGGTAACTGACTCCCAATGTAGCCACCATTTCGTGTGTCCGTCGAAAATGTGCATTATTAATCCAAGATTCTTATAATAATGACACTCAAGAAATTAATAAAATATCTGCAGAATTCCTTTTACGCATTTTAGAAGAAGCACTTTTTAGTGCGTTGTAAAAAATAATCATTGTGTGAAATATATTTTATACTTGTACTTGTAAGAAAAGTAATATAAATAGATATCGAATTATGCTTAAAATAACGAGTTATTGTCCAGAATTATTTACAAATACACAAGCAAAAAAGTAGAAAAATTGCAGTCATTTTCCAGAACAAAAATTAAAAATGTTATGGAGGCTTCATGTAAAGTGCCTATAAAAATTAAAAATCTTCATGATCGCCCGAACGGAACAACATAATCTTATACCTGGCGTATTTATCAATTTAATTTTCCAAAGCTTCTAATCTGACAATTGTGCGTCACAAATTTATCCATCCATCCCGATTTTGGGGTACAAAATTAGGTCTCCTTTCCATCTGCACCAATAATAATAATAATAATAATAATAATAATAATAATAATAATAATAATAATAATGTCATTATTTCTGGCGTGGCTTATGGCATAAGGCCTGCTCTCCCGCGTAACCATTACATTATTTACGTTATTACAATTGAGGCGGAAATAATAACTGTCGTTACGTACAAAAGTGCCATGATCCTATTATCTTACGGATATGTGCTCACATAAAGTACGAATGTATTTTCAATGTCAATTAATCTGGACTCTAAAGCTAATGATATAAAGAGAGACTTTGTATCTCATTTACAAGAAGGGCGTAATAAATCAATAATTTTACTTTCGCAAAATATCTAAAGTTCTCTCTTACACCCGAATCATCAATTGTGATCAAATTGCATCTGAGATGCAAGAATAGGGATCAACTTATACATCTTTTGAACAGGACTGATAAGCCTTAATCCTGACGTGCATGCAAAGTTTCATCTCAAAATAACTTTTAACTCAGATGTTACATGAAAAATTCGAAATAGTATTGTTGAAGTGTTTCCAATATTTTTCTTCCCTGTACGGGGTGGAAAAATAAAAAAGTTACAAGCAGTTGATTGACATATTCAATTCGTCTGTAACGCTTAGGTCTTTATGATAAGTTTAATCTGGTAGCCCAGTGCGAAGTATCAGAGGAGATAAATTCTTCCTATGGATACAGTTGCAGAATAACGCAATTTGTGGTTTGGTGTAATTGGGTGAGGAAACGGCGCATGACGAACTATTGCCAATGTTCCAGCAGCTGAATATCAGGACGTGCAGTGCGCAATATGCCTCCGAGCCTATCGGCAATGCTTGCGTCTCTCAAACATTGAAGTTTCTGCAAGTGATGTTCTTATGAAATACAGACTCAGGCAAATCCAAAATCACACTAAGCAATGTCTAGGGGTATACTAGAAAAAAGGATAGAGGTACACATCATATCACACACATATAGCTCCCAGTTTTTTATATTACAGAAAATTATTTTTCAAATAATAAGTAAATCTCACCCACGTGGTTCTTGTAAGCCTCTCTTTATTAAGCTAGGAATTCTACCATTGCTGTGTCTCTTGATTTACAAAGTGGTCTTTGTAAAACTGGCTGACTCAAAGGCGGGAGCATAGTATTTCCAACCATTACAGATGTCTGTAACTGTAACACTCGACGTAAAGATCATGTTCATCAGGCGTCAGTATCCACAGCTCACTACAAAAAAATAATTTTTCAATACACGTTTAGTATTATATAACACATTTTCAAATTACATTAAACAATTAAAATCGATACACAAGTTTAAATGCCAAGTGAAATCTCTTCAGTAGCAAAAAGTCAAAAATCAGTAAGTTCCGCGTTCACGCAAAACACCGGGAATAAGAGCGTACGCCTATGGCTGATTTGCCTTTTCAAATAGCTTTTATTTATACGGAAGCGAATATTTTCATATCATTTCTTCCAAAATGCTCGTTGCTCTACGTTTTCAGAATTCAACTTGACATGTATTGTATATGCGTTAGAACAGACATCCCCGAGCTCAAAATATCACACACATATCGCACTTCTCCCCATAGTATGTCACAGTGTTAACTGTTTGCCCCATTGTTAACTGTTTCTGGCGTTAAATAAATTTAAAAAATTAAACGTATATTTCGTTAATAAGATTGCAGGAATCCAATGGGCTCCGACATAGAAATGTGTGGCTTATCCGAAAAAACTTACGATCAAGAAATAGGTGGGTATAAACAAATTGTACCGTTAATATGTTATCATTAATTAAGGTGGTCAATCCCTGTTTTTTTTTTACGTTTTTTAAATTTATGGATGTCATTTAACAAGGAAATCGCGTGTCCCGTTGCGATGGAGCGACTGCAGCGCTGGCCGCGGAGCAAGTAACTGTAGGCGGAGACGGCTCCGTTAGCCCCGAGGCGACGCACAATGAGGCACAGAGGCGCCTCCTCATCCGCCGCCACCGACGACATCTCTGCAAAAGAGGTGCACTTTCAAGAATGTTGTACCACCTCATGCCGGAGCTAGACAATTTTGGGCAAGGGCAATGCTCAAACGTAACCCCCTCCCCCCAGAAAAAAATAAAATGTGGACGTTGTATCAAGAAACTATGAGTTATTTTATTTCAACAAATCGAAAATTACAACATGTAAGCTTGACAATTTTTTTAGAAAACTTATTTTAAATAATAGTTTTAAGTAAAAGTAACTAGTGATGACAATCACTAGTTGTGAAACATGAAGCAACAGTATGAATTTCAGTGGAACCTATTTTAATATTACCGTCATTTCATTAATTTCACAGATTTCTACCTTATAAATAATAATAATAATGAACTGTAATGCATATAATATAGATATAATAATGATATGGTGAAATGTTTAAGGTAAAAAATTAATTGAAAATTTTATGAACTATCAGACTACTGTAGCACGTTTTATAAAATTACGTTAACGATTTTCTCGAGTTCTAATTCCTTTTTTCAATTTTTTTACTATTTTTTTTCCATCATTCCTATCATTACGGCCCTTGACTTGTGGGGGCCCGGGCGATCGCTCGGTGTGCCCATGCCTCGCTGCACTGCTCCTGCCAGGGGATTCATTTTCATTTCGCGCGATTAAATCGAAGCTCCTTCCGCCAATCGCTGATTGGCTCCTGGTCGCGCGCCCGACGAAGCAGACAACGAGCGTGTCCCCGCAGTCCTTGGTTGCTCAGAGTCGGATCTCGTTAGAAGAAAGTAGACATCGAAAGACGGGTAAAAAGATTTCTCACGAGTGCGAATGCTTTTATTCGTACTCGTACTGTGCACTTTTTAATTTTTTTTCTTTACCAGCAGTAATAATTTTTTTGTATACGACCTTTTCTGTTGCAACAAATCGTTTATAATTGGACATTTTACGGCACAAATAACGACGTATTACATTTTACTGCACGAATGGTTGCGTCATCACACGCTCAGCCAATCACTGCTAGAGAATCGTGGGAAGGTTGAGGTAACTGAAACAACCGACCACCGTTTTCTCGCGCAATGTCAAATACTCGAGAAGACACAGGAAAGTTGTTTCGCAAAATTAAGATTGATTCTACTTTATATTTATAATGCAAAAAAATACAAAAAAATAGCGTATACAACTCGTTTATAATGTTGCTTTATTGCATTCGCACAAAGTTGAAAACTTGCTCCTAACGTCGCTCGTTTTCAAAACCTACTTATGGAATAAAGCTTAACTAATTGCATAAACTACTAATGCGACCCTGAAAGGAGTTCATAGCCACCGGGGGTTGTTAATATTACTTTGAATTCACCAGGATCGCAAGAAAATGTACGCGTTTGAACTGAAACATGTGCATCTTGACGATAAATAAACAACAATTTACCTTTCCTTTTTCTAATTTCAATATTGCTCTGTAAAAAGTCTGGAAGCCATTTTACTGTGACTATTTACTAATTGTAAGGTGTGCTATGTGTTGTTCGTGCTGTTTCTGATTATATTCTATTACCATTACTCAAGACTAAATCATTTTTCATTTGTTGTTGAAACGGATCCTTGGTCTGGAATCGTTGTTTTTCACTGCAAAAGTAGTGACATTCCATCAGAGTGGGTTTTTGTACTTCGGAAGTCTCTACGGCGAATCTAGTTTGCTCTTAGAGTAAACAGAGGTCCGTAACTATATAAAGACAAGGTGTTCTTTTCTCAAAAAACCATTCTCTTTTTTTTCAACATTGACTCGTTTCAACTCAATAGACGCAGCCTAAATTTGCTATAAATTTCGTTAAGCTTTCGAAAAAATAGTATTTTCAAAGTTTACACGTGCGAGTTTGTGTCTACAATGGCGTTATCTTTGGGCGTAAATTTCTTCCCGACGAGCCCGCGAATTTTTCAAGTTTTCGAAGAAAAAGAAGACCCCCTCAGCCAAATATTGGAATTCTGGCGCGTAAGATCACAATTCGTGGTGCCGTTCAACGAATTTAACTACGGCAGTATCAGGTATTTCGGTAAAAACTTGGTCCTGCTGAAAACGAATAATTTTGTTCGCCCTACAACCATTTAAATTCGATCCAACAATGCGACAGAACCTGGCCAACAGAAGGTCCTGAACTCAGGTACCCGGTTGGGTGAAATCATTTTTTCTTCGCGACCGTCAATTTTTTGGACGAACCTGTGAATGTTTTGTTTTATTCCAGTTAGTCGTTAAAGATCAACCTTTTCAAGTCACAAAAAATGGGTCGTCATGACTTTTCCTGCCGACGGAACTGTTTTCACCTTCTCTTGAGGTTGTTCGTCAGAACAAAGCCAGTTAATGGATTGTTGTTTGATCTTAAGTTTAAGATAACACATCAACTTTTCAGAAACTCAGATAAGGAAGGAAAAAGTAATTCGAGTGCCCCGGAACGGGTCCAAACATTCCTATGACATGGTCACACGATTCGGCTTGTCGAATGAGTGCATTGGAGTCATCCATAAGCATTTGACAGAATATGGTACTCAGCCCTCTACGTCAAATTAGTCCAAATTGATAAGCCCAACAAATTTATTAACAGTCATCAAAAAATTTCGTATACAAGAGAACTTTCTCAGTAACAATAGATGCTCATTGTTCTCACCCCAGACAAATTGCCAATGGGGTCCCCCAAGGTTTGCTGCTACCTCCAGCTCTGTTTAACCTATACACTGCAGACATTCCTGCTTCCCACGAAATAAATACCGCCAATTTGTAGATGGCAATGCATTATATATCTCCGGCACTTCATTACAGAGTCAATAATTCCATCTCTAACAGAATTTAAATCTAATATCAAATTGGGCAAAAAACTGGAAAATTAAATCCCTCAAAATCAGCAGCAAAAGTCTTACCTTTTGCATATCCATCCCTTGTACTCACAATGCTGTAAGGTGGACCTCGATCACAAGACCAATAAAATATTTTACACTAAATTAAATACAAACTGAACTGAACACAACACATTGAAATAAAAGCGTAACAAACCAAAACCAAGCTAATCCAATTAAGACATTTACCAAGCCCACACAACCATCTCCCACTGTCAAACGTAATAACGCTACACAAATCACTCATTCGCCCAACACTACTATATTATACGCATACCCGATCCGGATCAATGTTGCCAAAACCAATCTCAAGAAGATACAAGTATTTTAAATCAAATGTTTAAGACAAATGACAAAAGCTCCATGGTTCATTAGCAGTATACTACTACATCACGATCTAAACATAAATAAAGTAGCACACCATAAGCATTCATATCATACAACTTTCACACAAGCTTACCCTTCATAAAGACATCAACTCATTATAGACACGGAAAAATTTCAGATATAAAACTAGGATTAAGAACAGATTTCCTCTCCATTCCTTCGAATATTTTCAAATATCGATTCATTTGTCTGAGATGCTTTTTGTTTCCTCACACCATGTTAAAATTACTTTAGTACAATGTTCAATTAATTAAGTTAATTAGATTTAGTCATCAAACATGTGGAAAGTTTTCTTGTAAACTGAACTAATGTAATCACAACAAACCAATAAAACAATTTTTCAAAAGAGACTGCAGACTCCGGAATTTATGGCTGGGGAAGTTTAGAAAGGATTTGGGTAAATATTTCCAAAGTATGAACTGTGATACCGCAGCTGAGAGGAAAGGGTGACTACTAAGTCGTTTCTACCTGATCTATCAATCCCAGAAGGGTCGCACGAGTTGTAGTATTGGATTCGTAGAGAACTACCTGTCTACAGAGTACGGTGAGCTTTTCTTAATATAATTTCAAGGAATTTTATACAAAACGTTATGGATTTTGTACAATGGGCGCGCACAGATCGCCGTGGGTCCCTGCAACCCTACGTAATGAAACGTTATATTTCCGCAATTATATAAATTTCTTATTATCCTTAATTTTAAGTAGTCAATTTATGGAAGTGATCCTTGACATTTGGGGAAGGGACTCTACAATTCATCTGGCAACTTTGTAAATGGTGAAACATAATATTTATTAATTGTATCATTAAAATTGTAATTCCATTCTTTGCGTACTCCATGAGATCTAGGTCTCGGAGGGGGATTCAGAAATATAGTTGGCTCCTCTCAGGTTTTAGCTGCGCACGCTAATGGATTCGCAGTCCGTCCTTAGCCTTGTTTTGTTATCAGAAATGCGTTGACTGAGAATAGTAATTTCTGTAATAAGGGTTCGAAACGGGTGATTCTCGAACGAGTCAAGTTTGTCGTTCGAGTGTAGCCACTAGGGTGGTAATCACCTCCCGCCCGTGTTGCGTATACTTTTTTTTAACACGCCGTGAGCGAAACGCGATGCGTCAAGTAAAGGAATATAAATAAAATATCAAATAACTAGAAATACCTTACATGAACAAAATTAAATTGATTCCAGTATGTGACGTAACATTGTTTGTAAATAATAAACAAAGACATCGTCAAGACGAAAGACAAATGCGAACCGTTACAGATGTTTCACACACTGTGACAAAATTAGCTGTTTCGCACGCGGAGAACAAGCAAGAGAAACCGCGTTTGGCGCACGTTGTGTAAAAAAAATACTAATGTTGATTGTAATCAACGACGAAAGGTTGATCATAAGACGTTATTTCAATCCATGTTAAAACAAGATGAAATTGGCCGTGTCTTGCAGAGCTGGCTGGGCTGACTTCTCTTCCGCGTAGCTGCAAAGCACATCCCCGTCTGCGATTGCTAGACACGCTCCAAATATAATCTTAAGAAAAGAAGACTCGTGTTTGACCCGTAATTTCATCCAGATTCATGCATGCATCAAACTCGCCAGTGTTCCGTTCTGTGTTCATCGAAGGGCTGCTCTTCCCGTGGCCGAGAAGGCTCCGTGCGAGTGGGCGGGAAAGGCGCCCGCCTCCCCGGGCCCAAAAAGGTTTCTCTACGCCCCAAGGTCGTTCTACTTTGGAATCCTCCCTTCGGAACGGGATAAATAACTATCGAAGGAGACGAAACGTTAGAATCAGCGTTTCAGAGAGAAGAAAAATCAATCTATTTGTTCTCGTGTCGTCACAAATGTTACGAATATGAATCCAGGAACCGTCGACTCATTTCTTCGTAATTCCTCGTGAGGACTTCGTGTGTCGGCTGAACATAATTTTAAATCGTGATAAATAACTCTCAAAGGAGAAAAAAACGTTAGAATCAGTGTTTCAGAGAGATGAAAAATCAATCTGTTCTCGTGTCGTCACAAATGTAACCAATATGAATCCAGGAACCGTCGACTTATTTCTTCGTAATTCCTCGTTAGGACTTCGTCTGTCGACTGAACATAATTTTAAATCGCCACGTTTATTGAGTTGGCTGCAATTGTGTATTCGAATGGAGATAAACCATGTGCCCCGAACCAGGGCGCGGACGCGGAGTGCCGCAGGGGCCAGACGCCGGGCGGGCGCGGAGGCGGGGGCGGGGGCGGAGGCGCGGTGCCCAGTCCCGTTAGCCCCGACGACGACGCTTTCTCGACCGCGGCGGCGGCGGCGGCGGCGGTGTCAGTGAATCACGCGGTCACGGGCCCAGCTGATCCAACGGGGACACCCGGATGCGCGGCCCAGCCGACGCACGCAGTCGACTCCTCGCCTTGCTTCCGCGCCGCCTTTGCTATTGGTTCGCGTTAATCCTCTCATGAATTACGATTAACGTTTCATTGACTGTCTTCGGCAGGATTCAAAGTGGTTCTGGCTGATTTACTTGCGGGCCTATTCTTCTATTTTTACATCCTTATTTTCAAGATGGCCTCTTAAAACATGTCGGCAATTTAAAAAAAATCTGACTACGTAGGTGGGAAAGAGATGATTTCCTTGCCCAGCAGTGGGGAGCACTCATGCAAGTGAACCCTTCGCGATGCCTACGCCCGTTTCGTAAACTCGTGAGCTGCAAAGTCGGACGATAGAAGTTGGGCGCTGTTTTAAATGAAACTGTGGTTGCTTCGGGAAAAGATACCCATTTCAACTTCTTTCTGCTACAATTTAAAATTTGGGCAATATATCATGTGGTTTTTCCTGAAATGTTTTCCTAAAAAATCCAAAAATATTGATTTGTCATTTTACATTCATTTTCATTGAAGTTTTACTATTCAATATCATGATTTGTGTACTAATGACACCAGTTTCTTGGGTGTCCTTATTATTACTGGATATGAATATTTATTAAAAATTCATTTTCACTTCGATTAGTACCTTATAATTGAGCAAAAGCATTTATTATCAAAGTATTATTTGTTCCAAGTAGTAACAGTGTGTTTAATGTTTGTAATATCTGAAAGGTGAAGACTGTTACTCTCACTTTATCTTCTTTCAGTATAAACGTGAAATAAAAGTGAATAATATATTTGTTTTTTGAACTATTCATTCTAATTGTTGCTATTCATTCGTAATAAGCTTAGAATGCATAAGCGCAGAGCTCTTAATTAACAGGTATTATCGGCGTACTTCAACCGGGAAAGATAATAAGACAATCATTTGAAATAGTATATGAAGCCCCTCTATCATTGACCACGTAAGGTTTTCTTAATAGCCGTCCTTTGAGTCTCGAAAGGACATGTATTAAGTCTTTCATATACCATGTCGCTTTCTAATTATTGTTAGGCCAGTAAAGATTTGCTATTAGTAATATGTCTTCTCACTAGAGTGGTTCGTGATTGTTCTTGATTCACTTAACAGAGAACATAACGCTATATAATTTGTAAAATAATTGTGCATCATTTTCCATGAGGTATTTCTGATATGGTTGAGTGAACACATGATTTCCACATCCTGTTCAATTTTACTGAGACTGTTATTCGACGTGATTGAGTACTATAGTCATGAATTTATTCCAACATGCTACGCGTTAATAAAATAAACTACAAATGTTAAAATTAATAATGGGATTTTAAACTATGTACCGTTTTAATAGCTGTCATTCTCCCGACAAGATTTCTTTCTTAATCACAATGCAAAAATGAAGGTAGGCCTAAAACGTAAAAAGATCAGTTCTCCTCATTAACAGAAGCATTCCTCTTGGTTCACCTGCCTCTCATTGGTTGAGTCTTATGACCGAAAACCAATGGCGAAGCAAATAATCTTCCTACAGCACAAAGGCATATGAAAAGATTAATCGAAGGCGACCTATGATACGCATTGTCCATAGTATAATAGTGATGAGGAAATTCATTTCACGGAGATGTCAAGATGTCCTTCCCCGTACTAAGTAGATTTGTTCCTTCTCAAAAAATGTTTTGAAGCTTTTTGAATGGAAAATTAGGCGACGAACAAAGAGCAACTTCGCACACCGCCTAATAGGCTTCGCGCCGCTGTTCGTAAAAGTTTTTCCAGAAACGGATCACACGCACAAATTTCAGACAAGAATTCAGAAAAAGGACGTTAGGAAATATTCATTCGGGAATGTACCTTTTAGAGACTGGAACTGTTTGCCTGTGACAATTTTTGATTCCTCTTTTCTCCTCTAGTAGGTGAAAGGAGCGTAGCGAAATTTGCGTGGTCAGACGGAAGCGCGTGTCTGATGGCCGGTGTCTCGCCACGTAAAATAAGACATCAATTCAATTCAATTTGATTCCTTTCCTTAAAGCCTGAGCAAATTTAAAAATAAATTAGTTTCCTAAATGTTGATATGTCTATTACAAATATCTTTAATATTATTAAATTACTTATCTTCTATGTAGTGTACGTTGTATTATCACTGTTATTATTAATTATGTGAAGTGGCGTTGTTAAGTCGAGGGAAACCAGTGTGTGCGAAAGACATTACAACTCAGTGATCCGCAGTGCGGTGAAGTGTAGTGGTATGAAAGCTTGCTGGGTGAAATGGTCATGTTCATTTGTAAAGTTGTTAAGGTCTGTAATGTTCAGTCCGAGTATTCTGCCATCTAAATCTAAACTGTTGCGAGTGAGCGAACCGTCCGTCCGCTGTCAGGGATCGGGATCGGGATGGGGATCGGGATCGGGATCGGGTTGGGTACCGGCGCCCAAGGGACATCCGGGCGGGCGCCGGGCGGCCTTTGTGGCCCGCGGAGCATTGTGCGTGGACGCGGCGCCCGGTGGCGGGCGGGCGGAGAAAACTGTCGGAAATCCCGGCGCAGGCGGATGGAGCGCTTGGAAAGCAGACCAACGCAGAGAAACCTCCTTCCCAAAACACCCGCTCAATCCCAGGAGATGTCAAATTCTGAGTAGTGGAGTGACACATCACCTCGGGTGTGTACATAAGTGAAGGTGCAAGAGGTGAAGTGATCCGGTTAGAAATTGAAGTTTTTGTGCATCGTCGGCATAGAACTACCTCGTGTCAGTAGACCACTAATCCTTAGCCTCTCCTATAGTCGTACAATATAACTGAGTACTTTTCTTGTGAATCGAAAGAGAAGATTTTTTTTTCATTTTATGACCAAGAGCACAATGACGTATGAATGAGTGTAGTTCAAAAACACGTATCGAATGACACGCTGGCATCTGAGCTGATGGAGATGTGAGCCAGTTTATGCGCTTTTTTGCTTTCTCGCATCGTTTGTTTGTTCGGAACCCAATCCCGAAAATTGGTTTGCGGCAACTCGTCCGTCTGACTGTCTGTGCATCCGTTCGCTCTTCCGTACATCCGTCCGTGTCTGTCTGTAGCGCGGCTAGCGGCTAAACCGTGCAGACAATTTTCTCCAAAAGTGATATTACCCGATCGATCTAGCTGAACTCCAAACTCAGCAAATTTAAAACGGGTATGCCTCTATTGATTTTGGAGGTACTTTACAAAAAGCCTTAACATTTTGAAATGTTCTAAAAATTGTTCGAAACTTTTTAAATTACATTATTTCCTTGGATAAAGCAATGAGTGCCTAAAAGTGGCCCACATTTCATTTTCATCGAACTCTGAGTTTCCGAAAATTATATAATTTACAAATAATGTGAGAAAGTATGTTTTGTTGAAGCCCCACTTAATTTTTAGGATGAAATACGGAGATGTAGAAAAGATCTTATTGATGTGTTTGCCTGACTATGTCCGAAATATGGGAAATACGGCTAAGATTACCTTTTCACTGCGAGATTTGTCTTTCGTCTCTTCAGAAAAGGCTGCTTTCGTGTAGTAACATCTCTGTTTTTAGATTCAATTATATCTGCAGCTGATATTTCTGTGACTAGAAATTTACCCGGTGCACAACTTTTTATAATATGATCGATAAATTCATGGACTGTGAAGATTCTGTCATGTTTTTGAATCTGCTTACTTATCAGTCCAAACCATCAGTGACATGGTAAAAAGCTATGACCCTTTGTAGATAAATATTGTTGAATATTTTAAAATAGTGTTGTATCTGAGGGAGTCAAGAGATCTCAGAAAAAATTCGCAACTCTGTTATATCTTGTGGGACATGTTTTAAAAAATCTGATAAGAAAGAACACGCTTTATTTGTTTTTTTTGCCATTTCACGGTAAACATAGAGACTGCTCCCTTTCTTTTTAATATCATGTGTGCAAAATACGCTAAAAATTACCTTAAGTAGAAGAGCTCTTGATCTCGCAACTTCGGTAATTGTGTAAATATTCTGTAGGAAATCAAATGCCAACAATAAAACACGAATTTCTTTCTTCCCTTCATCAGATACTGGAAACTACCTAATATGATTATGGCTGGCCTCATACATTTCAGAAGAAAGTGAATTAGTAATTCCACAGCCTCTTTTTCCTTCAGAAACTTCTCCAATCAATTTTAGATCTGATTCTTCTCAATCGCTTCTCACTTATAGAAAAAAAAACTGAGCAAAATTCTCTCATGCATGTGTCAATCCGGTCTGAACCGATAAATAAATAATTGAAAAAGCTGGCTTTTCTCACTACTTTAGGATTACTCTTGTTTGCATGTCGCCTTTGTTTAACTTCGTCTGCATTGATCAACCCTTGTAAAAATAAATATTATAAAATTTTGCTTGATACATTGTAGAATTTAGAAAAGACATTCACACAATAATTCTCCCTTTTTGTATACCTGAAGAAGAAGAAATTCTTAATTACATGAATAACGTATGAATGTTTTTGATTTTTTATATAAGATAATGTTAATTCAGTTTATGCATTTAATACATTTGTTGTAGAAATTTTCTTTTCTGAAATTAAATCCTGGTTCTTAACGAAAATCGTTAAAAAGTTGAGTTGCACCCCTTTAAAGAATGGTTCTTTTCCTGTACTCTCCGTGTATTGGCCCCTATGGTTGACATAACCTTCACCTTTTACCCCGCCAGCTTTATCTATTATCTTTTGTACAAATCAGGATTTCTCCCGTGTCTTGTGTATATTTTCATGAGTATAATTCCACTCTTTGTGTTAGTCATCAAGATATGAATGTATCACAAACATTTGTTATTGACTCATCAAATCAACTCGTTCTACTACGCAAGAAAGTATGTGCACAGAACTCCAAAGTTTTGTTGTTCTGTGGTCGTAACCACAAATCGAAATTAGCAATGGAGTTGGAGGCGCGTCGCGCCGTAGTGGTACTCTATTTTTAAACAGGCGTTTTAAGTACGTAAAATACGCCTATTAAAAAAAGTTGGAATTTTTTGTATGGAATACTATTTTGCTGATCCGTTGATATCAGGAACGCCATGTTAAAACCATTTGATATGTCTATATCTACGGAAGTGAACATAATAAAGAAACGAAAATCGTTAAAAAGGTGAGTTACGCCCCTTTAAAGAATGGTTAACTTACTCTTTACTTTGAACATAGTTGGGAAAGAAAGCAAATATCTTAACTACATGTTCTGGTTGCTCTCATTGTACCAAAATTCGTGAAAAGACGTTGAACCATTTGCAAGGAATTATATGTTAAAATTTAGAGAGCAAATGTCTGGTGGTATTAGACAGTGCAAAGGGTATTTTCCTGCATCTTCATATTATGCATAAAATCGTACCTGAGAATGTGAGAAGTTCGTTGATGAGACGAAAAATGTGTATATTGCTTTGTATTTGGGTAAATGGAAATGTAATCACGTTCACCTGTGGGCGTCTGTCGGCGGGAGAGAGGGGCGAGACGGATCTCTTCCCACGCGGTCGCGCTCCGTCTCGAGGTGAGGGGAACAGAAGGCCAAGGCCACTTCCTTGTTCTCCCCTCCCCTCGCCTTCCTCTCCCCCACCACTCATTCGCTCATTCGCATTCTTTTATTTCCGCGCAGTCGCTTGTTTTTTTTTTTTTTTTTACTTTTCCCGTCACAATATCTCCTCTTATCTTTCATCATTTCTCTTATCTATTGCGTCCCACACTTCCTTTTAGATTAATATCCATATCCCTTCACTCATCCCCCTTCTCTGGTAGTTATGTTGATAGTATCTAGAGGTTTATTGAAATTAATTACTTATTGACCAGATCTACATTATCGAAAACCGAAACCACCTTTATTTCATTGAAGTAGAAATTTCGAAATAGGATTTCATTTTGGACGATGACTTTGCCTTCACTTGAGTTAGTTAACCGGATGAAGAACAAAGGAAGATTAAAAGTTAATTACTAATACAACGGGCCACAACTCTCACTGCCTGTCGTCTGGCAGGGAACGAACGTACTACTAATTTTGTGATTATTAAGATTAATTATTAAGATTAAGTTTTAAATTGGTTGTCATAATATAATTGTATTTAATTGTTGTTAAGTCCCTTATTTTAAAGTATGGACAACCACAATGAAAACTGCCAAAAACCTTTTACATAATAATTTCATTCACTTGAGTATTATTCTTACGACGTTTCGGAGACTGTTCTGTCTCCCTCATCAGGTACAACTGAAAATTTAATGATAAAAATATTTCAATGAAGCCAAAATGATTTTCACAAAATTACAAAAATAACAAATAATCCTATACTGTACAAAATTTGTAAATATTGTATATATTTTTGTATATATTACTTGTAGTTTTATAGTTATAACAGGTGAGCTTTCATTAAATTTTGTACAGTATAGGTTTGTATTTGTTTACGCACGCGCATTGCTAGCGTTGGCTGTGAGCTTTCGCGTGGCGTGGACGTGTCTTTGCTAGCCATCTCCCTCTCCCTCGCCCTCGCCCTCGCCCTCGCCCTCGCCCTCTCCCTCGCCCTCTCCCTCTCCCTCGCCCCCGCCCTCGCCCTCGCCCTCGTCCCCGTCCCCGCCCCCGCCCCCGCTCCCGCCCCCGCCCTGTTTATCGTCCGACGTCACTTCGCGTTAGGAATCCACTCACTGCGAAAGAAAAGTAAATGCGTCGGCGTTTCGCTCAAGCGTCATTCTCGTTCTGACGTGTTGAAATTTCTTTTTATTAGCAATGCTGCTGCACGTCATTGTGTGCGTTACAGCAAGTGAAGCCGCTGCACTCGCCAGAGGTGATTCAACACGGTACCCGTGACACAGCAAGGGAGGTGACACAAATACTTTTGCATGTGAAGGGATCGTGTCTTAAGCGAGTTGATGACAAACGGCGGTCTGTTGGCTCCGAGTAAAAGTACTCGTTACTTGTGTAGATTTTGCTTTGTCAAATGTGACCTTTTTAAAGCGCAATCTAGAAGTTCTGAGGATAAGAATTCGATAAAACATTTCGAAGTAGATGATGCATCTGCGCCATATGTGGTATTCTAGATTATTTCGTTCGACGCGTGGGGCGTGGAGGGTGAGAGGCGCTGAGAGCTCCAGCGGCATCCGCAGTCGCGAGGGGCGAACTCGGCCGAGGCTGCCGCCAGGCCCATCTCCCCTCGCTGTGGGACAAGATGTCGCAAAATTCATTAATTTTTTTCATTTTGAACTTGATAAAACATGTAGAGTATGCTTGACATTTTTACTTGTTTTACTAAGAGAATAAATGAATTTATTTATAGCTTTTAATTTTGAGGTTGAAGGAAAGGAGTCCCAAGATGATTTATAGACAAACACGACTCTTCTCTATTTAGTTTTATTACATCTCTATGTTACAATTACTCGAATGCGCAACAGTTTCGGGGACATATTTTCCCCATCCTCAGGCAAACGAGTCAGGTGATATGAGAATGATCAGAGTGTGTGATATGAGCTCCTGACTCGTCAGGAGTAATTAAACTAAATTGAGAAGAGTCGTGTCTGTCTATAAATCATCTTGGGATTCCTTTCCTTCAACCTCAAATTTACAAGAGGCAGGCTTATTCCTACCTTTTAATTTTCCTGTAAATGACATCTTTCGATTTTGTTAGAAGGTACCGCCTTGTCGTAGTTTTAAATCACAAAATAGCCTTAAATCGTATTTACGTTCAGAGCTTCCGTAATGTCTCTTTCGTGAACCGCGGGTCCGAAACATGACATAGAGCCGGCATGTTCCATAAACCGATATTCTCTTACCCTCTAAACACACTCTTTAATTATTTACAAATATAAAGTATTTCCATGAATGCACTCAGGAAGATCGAATATATAAAAATACACTTTTGTTCCCTTTTGAAGGGAATTTCTCAGGGCTAAATTGATTCATGTTTTCTTACGTTTTGGTTGATGGTCCATACATCAATCCCTCACCCAGGGAGGGGAGGGAAGCAGTTTTATATTCCGCGTGCCCACTGAAAACAAATTCTACTCTATAATAATTAATAAAGAGTCCATTGCAAACCCACAATAAATGTCTACCCATCTTTTCATTACCTACGGACAACGATCGTTTTTGTCAACGCGTTCTGTGGGAAGCGAGGTTAAAGCGCACAGGACAGCCCGAGCGAAGTCCGTTGGGGATGTAATGATTACTAGGTGGAGGATTTTAATAAAATGTTCTTTTTTCTTTTAGAACAATTTTGTTTAGTGTAGACATTAATTTTATGTTATGACAAAAGGAAACGACGCATTTTTACATGAAATGTTTCTGCATATTTCGTCCATTTCAACTAATAAGTCATTTTTTACCTTTTACGTAATTTTTAATGCATTTTTCGCTGATTTCATCGATTTTAATGTCATTTTAATGGTACTTACTTCAAGCAATAATTACGAGATGCCACAAATGTACACCAGAGAATTCCTGAGTAGCCTATTCGATTTCTTCGCTCAGTTATTGTAATCTCAGCCGTTTAGAGTACAATGTAAGGTTCGTGTGGCGCCTCATGGCGCCATTGACAGTTCTGACGATTTCTCAATTACAACAGAGATTTCTTGGTAAAGAACAGTCCAAACCAATAGTTAGCTGTGTTCACTGAACAAAAGGAAGAAGTCTCTATTACATCAGTAACATCCAACAGCTTGAGGTGTTCATCTGAAGTGGTTTTGATCAATTTGTTTACGTAATTTTTCTTTGGTTTTAGGGCATTTAATACATTTTATGGGCACTTAATTATCGTTTTTGGCAACGTTTTAGGTCATCAAAATCCGTCCCCTAATGATAATGCAAGAGAAGCTAATTCCGCAGTGCGCCCGCAAGCGCTAACCCCACGCCCCTCTCGCTTGCGACAAGGAGCGCTCTCTGCTCATGGAATCAATTGGGTAGGTTCTCTTCATCACTGCAGTTGACCGTGGGTACATACATAGCGTTACGAAAATATTATCCCGAATATTTACATTTCAGGTTTTTAAATTTTCCCCAGATGACACAAATATCTATACAGGTATAAACATTGTATCTATGAATTTAATCCCGCTCGTTATTAGTTTCAACTCGCATTATAGTTGAATCTTATCAGCTATAATATGTTTATGCACAATAATATTCTTTGTTTTTAGGTTAACGTGCAGTGAACATGTGGGGAGACTTTAAAGGGAACGCGTTTGGAACTGACCGGTGGGTTGAGAGACTCGAAAATGCTCAGTGTGTTGAAAGAAGCTTCATGAAATTCCTAAATTCTTAGTGAATTTGAGGGGCCATTTACGACGGGCGTTCGTACTGGTCAAAAACATTGTAACGCCGCCCGCCCCACTCGCCGCCGCGCCATGTGGGTCACCTGCTTCTCGGTGGTGGTGGTGGCGTCGAGCTATGCGACTGCCTTCCGGCAGAGGAGAGCAAATGCTCCTCGCTGCGAGAGACGAGGGCGGCAGTGCATTTGCTCAAATGCTGCGTACAAATTTTGGCTTGTGAAACGGAATTGCTATTATCAAACAATTTTACGCCAAAATTATCTTAATTTTACCCTTCCACTCTTATTATTATTATTATTATTATTATTATTATTATTATTATTATTATTATTATTATTATTATTATTATTATTATTATTATTATTTACGTTCGTTTAAAAAACAATTATTGCATATTACGATTATTAGCGAGGTTTGCAAGTATCAATCATTTTGAATCGAAATCGTCGTTTACTGGTTTTGGCGGCACCCCGCTGCCTTTTCCGTTGAAGGTGACCTACCGGAAAGACGCCGAACGCGTCGCTTCGCGAAACCAAGTGCTGCCCCACTGCTCCGATTGCGCGCTTCCTCGTTCGCAGCGCGCGCCGAGTGGCTAGCGGCGCTAATGGAGCGGCCTAGCGATTGTGTGCGTTGCTGCCTACCGTCTTCTCGAATGCTTTGGAAAAACAATAAAGGTGTTTCAAGTAATATGTATGTTGTTTGAAAATATTCGCAAACAGCCGGGAATTTGTGTAATCGGGATTTTGACCAACAACATTTTTCCATGAGAAATGGAAGTCTTAGGGCAAAAGTCTCCAAGAGAATGTTTCATTAATTTGAAACCGCGAAAAGTTTGGAAGTAAAATTTCGATTCGTGATATATATTGGTATCAAAATAAACTAATGGTGTTCTAGGAAATTGAAAACTTACTCTCTCATTGTTTCCAGTTCTTTTTATTAATATTTGTTTTCATTCCTCAATCTTGTAAGTAAGAAAACATTTTCTTTGGGAGTCACCAGGTACAACGCCATGTCTCGCCATTGCGTTTCGGGTTGAGTTAGAATGAGCAACAAAGCAGTTCCAGTATTTAATAACCGCACTCTCGGGCCCATTTGTATTGATACAGACAAGGCAAGAAGGCGTTAGTGGGACAAGGGCACATTCTCTAAAGGGCGCTATCAAACCATGTCGAGCCCGCACCTGTCGTGATGCCATACGCAATCGAAGCAGCCGGAAGGTTGTCTCCCCTGCGGGATGACCTTTCAACACGGCTGGTGCTGCTTCGTTCAAAATTAATTTTCCAAGAAAATTAGTGTAATCAGGTTTCGCAGCCCCTTTTGTACTTTCTCGCTACCGCTTACGCAGTAGAGAGAAAGTTGTAATGCTGCGTGAATAAACAGTGAATTTTCGACAGAAAAACTTATTGTAGGGCTCTGGTAACGAAAAAGTGGATAAATCCAGTTGCTGAATGTAGAAAAAATCCTCTAACACGTGGTTTAGTCAGAATCCTTGATGTCGAAAAATCGTCTGTCCGTGCGTCTAACCTTCCATCTGACTGTTCGTCAGTGAACAACGCTAGCGGCTAAACCGTTCAGCCGATTTTGTCCAAAATTGATATTCTCAATCGATCTGGCTGATATCGCAGCCCCTTGAATTTGAAACCGATATTTTAATTTTGGGGGGTACTTCACACGTCGCATCCCCTCTTAAAACAAAAAGGCACCATCGTTTTTTGATTAAATTTTGTTGTTGGATTGTGTGAAGGACGTTCAAGAGAATGGTGCAGGTCTAATGTTCATTAAAAATCCTGAAAATTGCAAAAGTTTATTTTTTTCGGAGTCTTCCTGCAACTAAAATATTAGTTAGAGACAGGTTTTTTCGTCAATGTTTAAAATCAACCCTCAAACATTAAATTCGTGCGTAAAAAAAATAATTTGACAGTGGCGACTTACATTAATTTATAAATTCATTTAACATGAAATATAAACTGGATGAAGTGTACCAACGCCACTCCATGTGCGAAATACGAGGAAAGACGAAGGAAATATCAGTACATCAAGATCATCACGAGCAAGGAATGGTAGTCTGCTCGATGACATGAGTACATGAAGGGACGTGTTCGTTTCGTTCGAAGACCTAAACAGACAGTGATACCATTCGTTATTATTCCATTTTTGAACTTTTACAGAATTATGGGAATGTGAAATTTTCATCCACAAACAAAACGTCGAAAAGTCAAGCATCGAAGTTGAAAAACTATTGGCTTCAATATATCGATATTTAAAACATCGATCTTTTTTGTTGAAACATTTATATTTTGAAAACATATACATCCATATCACATCCCTACTTCTTAGGTCATCAGTTGGCCCTGCGAATACGAGATTCTGGAAGGAGATTTGTAGTGTTTAATTTTGCAAGAATTTTGCGCCCGCCCGCTTGGCCCCCATTGCCTGCCCGCCCGCGAGTTGGAGGGTTGCTGTGTGACGATGTCTTTTGTTTTTCGGGTTGAATAAAATTTTGCGATTTTGAAAGCGTCTTTATTTCTAAAATCAAAATAATTTACTTGTCATGGAGTGACATTTCGAGGACTCTCGTTATTTTTAAAAACTTATCCCTTTCAAGAGTACTTATACGAGTTAATATTACTTGTCAACCCGCAGGAAAAAAACCCAACAGAAACGACCAGAATCGCAGCCTACAAAGCAACACTGAAACAGACTACAATATACGTACAAGACACCACAGACAAATGAATAGCTAGAAATCTCAAAAATATTTCTCGCGCAAATTTGATTCTGGGCCCTAAAAGCCCGTGCAAGAGCGAGAAGTTGGATAAATATTAACTGGAAACACTGCTCAAATGATGTTACAATTTGGTGATATTGAAAGTACTGCATACTTAAACGTAGTGGCACTTCAAGATCACGAGCGAGGATAGAAGGGCACTCTTATTCAATTGGGAGCTTAATTTTTTAGTTCTGGAGCTCCCAATGGGATGACAATATCCCCCTTTCCTTCTAGCTCGTAACGTTGAAGTGCCACTATGTTTAAATCGGAGGATAACGCCACGTCATTTTGGCAACAGAAACATTTCCAGTGAATGGCTCGGCGTTCTTCATCTGTTTGTGTGTTGTGCAATAATGCTACTTCATTGGCGCAATGGCATCAGGTGCCGACGATATCGAATGTTTTGCGAGTGCGGTGGAGACGATCCAAAGTGCGCGAGTGGAAGGGGCTGCCTCTCAAGGCAACGATTTCCCTTTTTCACATTTTTCTTCACTTCTTAGCACCTCAGTCGGCGTGTCGTGGACGATGGTGTGCGTTTCAAATGACTTACTAAGCCTCTCAAAAATTCGAATGCATCATTTTACTTTGTCTCGCCATCAGCATTCCACAACCATTGTGCATTGTCCTCTTTATGTGACACAGACGCGGCTGCCAGCGGCGTCATAATCTTATACGAACGCAAGGTCGCTTTCCTTATTGGACGAAGACATCTTCAATGATACTCCTTCGCTTCCTTATGAACTCGCCAAACGTGACCTGACTGTGGTGTGCCAAAGTATACAAGTGCACATCACTTCACTGTAATCTTCCCAGTAAACAAAAGGTCCGGTAGTCGTTAACTTTGGAACGTGAGGTGACGCGATGCGTGTGTTGACCATTGGGTACATGTGCCCCCATTAGCCCTGGAATAACGCGTTCAAGGCCAATCTTGCTTACTTTTGTTCGCATTACATCAACTGCGTTGAAGTCAGTAATCTTGATGGACCTAGTAACCTTCGGTAAGGAATGCAATAATGGACAATGAGTGACGCTTCACACATGTTAAAATGAAGAAAATCGAAGGTTGAAGAGGACACAGGAAATTGGTATTATGTCTATTTACACGTCATAAAAATGTTAGGTTGTAAGGTCAAAGTTAGCCTTACAAACAATATCGCAATACAATTAATTGGTCCATTGTATGAACTTCATGAACTTTATTTTTCTAAACGTTTGTGCGTGCAAATTAATTGTGATTTGAAAAATTGCACGTTTCATATTTTGTTATCTTATTTTATATTGAAATACTATTCAATGAATTCTGAGAATAGAACAGCAAAGAATAATTTCCTCGTAATTTCTTTATTTATGAACTGCAAGTAATTCTATAGTGCTCGCGAGTGTGAAAGTGAAATATGGGGAGGAAGAACATTCCCTTGCTGCTGCTCTGCATTCCGAAGAGCCCATGAGCGCGGAAGGGGGGGGTGGCAATGTACTGCCCCCTGGGCGCCCTTAGCCTCAGGGCTCAAGAGCTACATGGTTCATAAATCTGGTTAGCGCCCGAAGAAGGGCCTTGGCTAATGTTTCCCTAAAGGGCCCCGCGCGTCCCGCCCTTCCCTTTCCGCGCGGTTCAGGTCTCCCAACCTCATGCGATTGAAATGATTGGGGGCGGATTTTGATGACCTAAAACATCGCCAAAAATGACCAATAAAATACTCTTAAAATGCCCTTAAAGTAAAAAAAAAAATAACGCCAAAAAAATTCATCAAAACCGGTTGAAAGGAACAAGTCAAGCTGTTGTAGGTGTTACTAATGTTGTCGAGACTTCTTCCTTTCGTTCAAGTGAACTCAGCTTGCAAACTGTGGGTTTGGACTGTTCTTTACCAGAACATCTTCGTCTTTAGTTATCCTGAATTCGGCTGAATCGCCAATGGCGCTGATTTGCGTCACAGGAACCTGAGATTACATTCAACGGCAGTAATTACAATTTCCGAGCGAAAAAATCGAATAGGCTACTCAGGAATTCTGTGTTAAACATTTCTTGCATCTCGTAAATATTATTGGAAGCAAGTACCATAAAAAGTATATCAAAATCTATGAAAGTAAAAAATGACTTATTAGTCGAACCGAACGAAAAATGCAGAAAAATGTCATATAAAAATGGGTTATTTCCTTCTGACATAACATAAAATTAATGTCTGCACTAAAAGGTATTGTTCTAAAATGAAAAGGAAAAAATATTTCATTAAAATTCGCCCCCTAGAAATGACATCGCAGCAGGGACATTTGACAAAATATTCCTGGAATATTTCATCGAGACTTAATTCATAATTAAAAGAAATAGTTTAGAATTTGTTTATAAATCCAATGGTGATTTATTTTGACAATAAAACACTAAAACAAGTTGGCCTTGTTTTTTCATTTATTTACACAGATGATGATTATATAGTTTTGTTTTACTTAACTTTACATATGTATCGTGACTTACTAGATAAATTATAACATAAACTTTTACATAGGTGGAGGGTTGGTCTCTTGATCTGATTCGGAGAATTTCTTGAGGAAAAAGTTAAAAAGGAAACTTATTTTGTATTCTGGTTGTATGTGATTGTATTTGGCGAAACTCTGTGCTGATAGTGAAGGAATTTGGTATATGTTTGAAAAGGATTTAGTAACTAGTTAGATAATGTGTTGTTCTGTAGTCTCTAACAAGTTAAGTTCTCTATGTTTATTGGTGACTTACTAGAAGCATTACAAATAATTCTGAAGAATTGGTTTTGTTCTATTTATAGTTTTATTCGGTTAGTTTTTGCTTCATTTAACCGCATTGGAGACGTGTGTAGTAGCAAAGATCCTATTATTGCTTTGTATATTTTTAATGCTGAATTGTGTGGCACGGGGGGGGGGATCTGTATATCAATGACTTTAGTTGTACGTAGATGTTAGATGTTTGAGACGTTTACATGTACGTAGTTAAACTTTGTTGCTGCAGTGAGTGAATGAAGGACCGGAACCTGATGCACTGGTCTGCTGCAGAAATTATTGCTGCCTACATTGTTTAGACTTTATAGGGCTTGTGAAATACTAACCTCGTGGAGGAGTCTGCTTCATTTCGCATAAACTGTGCCATAATTGTGATATAACGAAAATAATGAAGAAAAACTGCCGCTGTACTGAGTGAAAATCTGACTGTTATTAATAAAGACGAAACAATTTCTTACTCCACGCCACTTAACTGAACTGCACGTTATTTCAAATACGTTATTTTCACTAGTTTTGTGGCTGAGCACTCAGAGGTATTACCTCGGCAAGAGTTGAGCACGAGCTGCAGTGGCATCGACGTTGCCAACAGTTTTATAGGAATAATTGTAATGGCCAGTTACCGTTGTCTTAGTCGTCAATATCAGATGTGCTTTCTGGGAGACATAATTCGATTAACGAACTTCGATTCCCATTACTAGAGGATTCGTATTCCATGTTTTAGCATTTTGTAAGTACAAGAGCATGGAATGAAGAGACTGACAGCGATGATTCAGAAACAGCATCCACGAAGCATTCATGTCTTCTCTTTTGTGTTTTCCGCTACCGGCAACTTGTGAAATTTGCTATTCGCGGCAATTCTTCGAATTAATTATTTAGTTATGTCGAAAGGAAGCCTTGAGACTCTGTTCTTTAAGACGAATCGTGTTACTTTCATGTATACGTACGTATATACGCAGTATATAATAGAATAGAGAAAATTATGTAATGCTGCGGAAAATCGATTTCGAGATTTCGACGGAAATACACGTTTTGGGGTCCCCAAATACTAAAAAATGGTTATTTTCAAAACGTCCGTCTGTCCGTCCGTCCGTCCGTCCTTCTGTCCGTCCGCTTATCAGTTTGTCCGACCGTCTGTCTGCACGTCTGTTTGCCCGTC
Source organism: Gryllus longicercus (assembly GCA_038098605.1). Lineage (NCBI taxonomy): Eukaryota > Metazoa > Arthropoda > Insecta > Orthoptera > Gryllidae > Gryllus > Gryllus longicercus. The sequence continues at coordinate 555,235 of JAZDUA010000188.1, read as the reverse complement.
TGTCTGTTCGTCTGTCTGTTCGTCCGCCTGTTCGTCTGCCTGTCCATCTGCCTATCCATCTGCCTGTCCGTCTGTAGGATGTTTTCCAAATTGAAGAAACCTCAATCCATCTAACTCGAGTCAAAGCTTAGCGATTTTGATAAACTACTTTTAATATTTACATGAAGCCCTTCGGACATTTTCAAATTTTTCTCAAAAACTGCTCCGAATTGTTTCTTTAAATTTCTTGTAAGAATAGAGTAACATACACTTATAAAAGTGGCGTAGGTTCGATTTCCACGATTAACTCGAGTTTTATTTCGGTACAACTACAATATTCAATATATAGATTTTTTCTTCAAATGAAATTTTGGGTCTATAGTGAGTTCTTTTAGTAAGGTGGTGTACATTTTTTGAAAATTTTAGTTGGTTTTGCGCAATCTTGCGTGCAATATTTTCTATTTTAAAAAATTACAAAAAGAAGATTTTCTCAAAAAACAGCTCCAATTTTTTGTAAACTTTTGGTGGGGATAGTACTAAATCCACTCTAAAAGATGACATAAACGCCATATTGCACTATAGTTTCGTTTTGTCAGTAAACTACAAATATTTAATTTTTTGACTGGTCCCTCACGTCGTTAATATTTAGATTAGCAGCAATTTCTTTACGTTAATGTATTTCTAAGTTCCTGTACTTTAAATGATGTCAGATAAAGTTTCCCTAAAACTCAACAGTGTTCCATGAAAAGGGGTTACAAATTCCACATTTTCAGATACGCTCAACCTCAATTTTCTCAAAGCAGCTCCAATTTTTTTCTTCGAACATTTCGAACGGATTGTGCTTATTGCACGGTTTAAGATGACATAGAATTAAGTTTGCTGCATTCTTTTGTTTTAAAAAAATTACACATATGAATTTTTTTTTGAAAGATCTCTCGCACCTGTAGTATACATATTTCCGGCGATTTGTAAAATCTATTGTATTTGTGGCTGGAAGTGCTTGAAATGACCACATATGAAGTTTTCCGAAATTCAATAGTTTTCTGTGAAAAGAGCTTCAAATTTAGAGTTTACATTAGCGCTTTAATGCTAAAATATTAAAAAAGGCGGTAAAATTATATTTCTAGAGTTAGTAAACTGAAAAATTAAGATTTTTTTAATGTACTTTGGGCGGCGATAAATGGCAGCTGGCAAGTATATGCGGCAAGTTCGTGTAGCTGCCCGAGACCAAAGGAAATAGAAAACTATTTCGAGAAAGTCCGTGCCATTCTGTAGCACCACTAGTTTTTTAACATTCATTTTTTTATATTTTCCTAAGCTTATTTCAGCAAAATTTGTTTCATAACTGTGAAAAGGGGGTTTGGCTAATTACTAAATCCAAAAGTCTGCTTGATAGGCTATTGAGTGCAGAAATGAGGAAGCGTTTCCGTGCGATGGTCACTGGAAGTGAAGGGATAAATGCTCGTTAGGAATCGCCTTCCGCTTTCAATTAATTCTGAGCTCAGGGGCCAACGGCCTGATCTCTCTTTCGCTTCTTGCTCTCCACAGCCCCTAGAAGGTGTACCGCCTACGCGCGTTCACGTCGCACGGATCGAATCTACGAGCATTATTGGGATGTAAGCCTATCTAAGCTCTTTTAGGAGTTCCAATAACACCCTTTGAGTTTACTATTTTAAAAATTACTTCTGGGAATACGCAATGAGAGGCAATATATAAAGCATATAAAGCATCGTGGCTGATGGGAAGTGAATTCGACCAGGGTTAGCAAGTAGCGTGGGGGGAGAGGACGCCGAAGAGAGGGAGTCCTCTGCATTTCCTCAGCACCCGAGGAAGGGAGGCGCTATGGTCGCGCCACGGTCACACCACGAAAGAACCAACTTTGCGTCTGTAATTACATAGTAAATCAATTGCAGAAACATTTCCCAGTTTAAATGGCACAGACTTTCCCGTATTAGTTTTCTATTTTCCTTTGTTTTCGGTTAGCTATTCGGACTTGCCACACACTCTTGCCAGGTGCCATCTATAGCCGACCAAAGTTCAATTTCTTGAATTTTTCTTACAATTTCGGTTTCATGTTAGTAGAAATGAAATATTATTTTAAGAACATTAAAGAACAGTAAAACCTCGTCATAAATGGCAATTTTCTTTGAAAAATATGGAGCCGAATTGAAGAAAATGGCGTTTAAACGCTACTGTACATTCGAAATTTGAAGCTCTTTCAGTTTTCAGAATTTTTCAGTTTCCGAAAAAATTCATTATCAATTATTTGAAGCACATTAACTCACAAATATAATAGTGGTTACAAATTGTTGGAAATGTTCATATTAACGCCGTGAGAAATCTTTTTAAAAGATTACATTTGTGTAATTTACAAAAATATCCTGAAAAGAACAATGTTGTATTAAAATTGCAATTAGCACTATCCGTTCGAAATGTTTCAAGACAACATTTGGTGCCGTTTCTGAGAAAATGTCGTTTGAACGTTTCTGATAATGGGGAATATTGAGGTAGTTTTCACAGAGAACTGTTGGGTTTTCGAGAAACTTTACATGACATTATTTAAAGCATATGTTCTCCTAAATATAATAATGGAAATTGCCGCTAATATAAATATCAACGACGTGAGAGATAAGTCAAAAAAATTACATTTTTGTAATTTTTGAAAAAAACAAAACAAAAAAGAGTAGAGCAATATGGCTTTTATGTCATCTTATCGAGAGCATTTACCACTATCCGTACCACTATCCGTTTAAAGAAAAAATTTGAAGCCGTTTTTGAAAAAGTTTGTTTTGTAATTTTTTAAAAAAAGCTTTTAATATTGCACAAAAACGATTAAAATGTTCAAAAAATGTGCATAACCTTAATGAAAGAACTAATTATGGACAACAAATTTCATTTGAAGGGAAAATCTATATATTGTATTTTGTAGATGTACTACTAAATCCAAAAGTATGCATGATGTAGGAAGACGCCAAAAAAATTCAATTTTTGAAATTAAAAAAAAAAACAGAGTTAAGAGTGAAATCGGAACTATGCCACATTTATAAGTGTATTTTACTCTATTATTACGAAAAATTTAAAGAAAATGAGCCGTTTTTAAGAAAATTTTGAAAATGTCCAGCTAACTTCATGTAAAGTACCTCCAAATTTTAAAGATTTTTTTCAAAATATCAAAGCTTCGACTCGAACCAGATAGACCGGGTTTTCTTCAATTTGAAAAAAATCGCACGAATGGTTTAGGCGCCAGTGGTGTTCACAGACGGACGGTAAAATGGGAGTATTGAAAAGAACAACTTTTGTCGGTATCAGGAGACCCCAAAACGTGTATTTCCGTTGAAATCTCGAAATCGATTTTTCGCAGTATTACATAACTTTCCGTATACAACGTATATTACTCCATATTAACGTACATACACGGGAAAGGAAAAATGCAAGTTGATTTCTGAACAAGATCAGAATGGTCATGGCAACCTCGTGTCTATTCTGAGATTACAGAAAATAAAGGCTATACAATAACTAATGGTACTACAATAGCACATACTTTCCGCCCTTTTCTAATTGCACCGATAGATTATATACTACTACATAAACCTGCAAAAGTGCTTTCAATCAGCAATTTTCTTTCATACGCCGAGACTCGAACTCAACAACTCTGAATTAACAGTCCGTGGCCCTACCTCCACATTATGGAATCGCTGATAGTTTTGAATTAAAAATGTAATTGTCTCAACCCAATATTCTCAACTCGCAATTTTATAAATTTCAGAGATATCAACGAAAATGAGACCTACGCCATTCTTTAAGTTCCCTTGTTTAATACTTCTTATTCCCTTGAATAATAAATGGGAAAAATAAAGAAACTAGTCATGTTAAAACAGCACGTATTGTCACGCACAATAACGCAATTGGGCATAACCTTATTTCAAAAAGCTATATTTAAGGAACATATTTCATTGGGAGAAAAAAAATTCTGTCTAATTTTTTTAGTTGTAGGAAGACGCAAAAAAAAATTGTGAACTTCGGCAATTTTCGAAAAATCAGGATTTTTAAGGAACCTGAGACCTGCACAATTCTCTTGACACTATTCAACAACACAATTTAATCAAAATCGATGTTGCCGTTTTTTTTTTTAATTTTGAAAATGTTCTAGGCGCTTCATATAACGCCCCGAAATTAAGATTCCGTTTTGAAATTCAAGGGGCCATGGCATCAGCCAGATCGATTGAGAAATGTCAATTTTGGAGAAAATCGGCTGGACGGTTTAGCCGCCTGCGTTGTTCATAGACAGACGGACCGACAGACGTTTTGCCGTCTCTCAACGATTTTTCAGTACGAAGGACCCACCAAACATTGATTGTGGTTACACCACGTGATGGAGGATATTTTTTCTAAATTTAGCAATTGGATTTACCCACTTTTTGTTAAAAGGGCCCTGTAATAAGAGTTTTTGTGCTCTACTCCGAAGCGAGGAAGCAAAAAGTAAGAGCCGGCGGAGTGCTACGTGGAGCCGTCGTCCCGTTGCGAGCATCGCCCTCGCCCTGGCGCATCTTTGACCGGAGCCCTTGGCGAAGCTCTTGGCGCGCGGGCGGGGCAGAGGGCCCGCCCGCTCCCTCCGACTGCCCGAGCTCCCTCGCTCCGCGCAACTGCAAAGTGCAGAGCGCCGCGCGCTGAATATTAGAGAGGGGGAGGGGGCGGTGCGCTGGCGGGATGTGCGAGGATATTTCATCACCCCCTCCCCCACTCCACGCCCATTCGTCCGTGCCCGCGCCCGCCACACGGAGCTCTCCATCACTTGTAGCAACACACCGTTTCCACAAGACGTTGGCGAGAACAAATTGCTTGGTTTTGCTGCAATTCCCAGAATCAGTTCATGCAAGATAGAAATGTTAAAATGACCCTTTTCTGTTGCTTTCATTTTTTATTATAGTAATAAACATTCTAATAAATGCTTTAATCTGATTTATTACATTATTGTATTTATGTCGACGGTAATATTAATTTTCAGTCTATCCTCAAGTGGCGTAAATTTCAGTCTTTTTTCATCTTCATTGTCCGAAAGAATAGCCTATGAATGATCGCTCCAATGTTGAAGTATGAAATCTAGCTAGTGCGTGCCTCGTTTCATGAATTGTGTACTTCACCTGCATCAATGATTGTGATATCGAATTTCTTAAGGGTGAGCCGACGAATTCTAATTCACAGGCTGTTGCCTTTTCTCAATTTAAAGTGCTCAGCGCAGTTGCCTCCCCTTTGCAATGCAAATCAACCTCGCGGACGAGTAAGAGTTTGCGAGAAGTGCTTGACGAGTTTTGACTTCGCCGTAGGATTACTCTCAGCACTTCTCTGACAATTTTGTTTTCCTCATTTTATACGTGTACAAATATAATATTTTAGATATTATTAGAAACCTATTTGATAATCCATATTTTTTGTCCATGTTGCGAAGAATGTATTTGCTTTTTCAATGTATTGATGTATTTGCAAAAGTTGGAATTCATTTTTGGCGTCTTTCTATAATTATGAAGAAGAGTGGTGCTACAGAATGCACAGACTTTCCCGTATTAGTTTTCTATTTACTGTGGTCTCGGTTTGCCATATGCTCTTGCCAGTTGCCATCTATCGCAGCCCAAAGGCGATAATGACGGACGCTGTACGTTCGCGCTAATAACTAATATTTTTTTACAAGCTTACAGCTAACATACGCATCGGGCATCGTTGGTACATTTATGTAAAACGTGAAATCACTGAATTCAATAACCGAAAGCTGTTTTTTTAAATGTTTGAACTAAAAGTATTAAGTATTTTTGCGCTTCGTTTGTTTATGAATTATTTAAATGGTAGGTGACGTATCAGACAGAAATTGTCATTTTATAATATTGCTGTTGCTGTTGTCGCAACTTTCTTAATGAAATGTGTTTATCAAAAACAGATCTTCAAATAAGTTCATGTTGAATTTTTCGAAAATATAAGTATTTTTTGTGTAATTTAGCGACCCTCTTCAAATGTCCTACGCTTCACGAACACAATTCAAGAGGCGTTTGGAAACTATTGCTATTCTTATAAAAGAAATTATATTGAAGGAAGGTAATAAATTTAACTTAAAACTTACAAATTACTTCTATTTTTCAGGAAAGTTTGATTGTTGATTATGGTATGTTTCATTTATATAAGTTAGAAATGACTTCTGTTCTTGGCTATCGAAATAAATGCAGGCATGTACCACAGGGGCTACGTTCGAATTGGTTGGGTTTGGATTAAATTAGCATTATTTCTAATACTTTACATAAAGAAATTGAATACCATAAATTTGTACAAACAATTTAAATTTAATTTAATATTTGTGCAATTTTATACCGCTTTTTATAGTAATATTTCTCTTATGAACAGGTCCCTTTAAAATTTTAGGCAGCAACAATTTTTTCAATTATTTTATTTCATAACCATTTAAATTTAATCTTACGTCTATGTTTTCCCAATCTTCAACAAAACAACGAAGTTAAGGAAATTTGTGTAATGCAATGTAATTTGTTGTAATAAATCTCACGCCATATTATTAAAATGTTAATAGGTATTTATATGTGTGTATAAGGTATTTATTGCTTTTTTCATTTGTGGGAAGATTTGTTTCAATTTGTTTACAACGAAGATTTTCAAAAACTCAAAAGTTTTCTGAGAAAATGAGCTCAGAATTGCATGTTTTAGAAACGTTCACACTACATTTTCTCAAAAATGCTTCAAAACACTCAATGATTGTTTACAGATAGCAGATTACATTCATCTGTCATATTGTTAGTCATAAGTCAATTCTACCATTAGGGGACCAACAAATTGAGAAAATGAGAAAAAATTCGTGCCGATAGTTGGGGAGAGGGAGTTGTAAAATAAAAAAACTGGCCGAGATTCTAAAAAAATGATTGGTATCAACATCAACTGGTATGGGAATGTCTGTGCCATTTTGTATCACCACTAGTTTTTTGTCTCCCCCATAAACATAAGCAAACACCAACTCAGAATATTCCGACACAATAAATTGTATTAATGCCGATACAAATATGTTCAAACTTGAAGCGTTTTCCTTGAGAAAACATTTAGAGTAATGCCGCCTTCTGGAATTCAAAAAGAGAAAACGGAAGTAGAAACAGACCCAACTATCTTCTCCATGTAATTGAGAGAAAGGCTAATTAATTTTCGAAAAGCTTCACTCCTGGTGTCTTTTCGCGTTACGACCACTCCACCTGGTGACGCACGTGCCGAGACACACAATTGGAGTGGAACATTTCTGGCAGAAGAAGAAAGTGTAGAGTTGCACCTAACGAAGTTCTTGGAGCGTGAGGCTTTAAACACTCAGACCCAAAGACTTCATCGCTCCACGCTCTTCAAATGTCGCGATATTTAATGTTTGAGCTCCAACCCGTACCAAATTGAAACAACGATTTGACAAGGCAGCAAACAATAAATGACATTGCCAAATTTTGTAAGATTGTGTTAAGATAAATTAGTCTGTTTAACTCATGTGTAATGAAGTAGATAATTGACTCACGTTGCTGCATCCAAATCTTTGTGTCGCTTCCAGGACGCCCGATTGTCCTCTTACGCCCATAGAGGGCAGAGTTGTGGGATTAGTTCACTCAGAATCAGCCTGTAGTTTTCCCATTCAATCGAACGTGAACGATCTGGAGCCCGCGGCACCGGGGACGTTCAGTCCCGCTCTCGCCCCTGCTTGCGCCCGCCGCCGCCAGCTACCCTTTTACTTCCTCGAAGCAGGGCCGCATTCACATACAAGCAAAACGAGCACGTGCTTAGGGGCCCTGCACTGACTTTCTTTTAAAAGCGGAGAGCGCATCTCTAAATAAGTCGCCAACTCTTAGTTACGCAGAGATTGCCAGAAAAAAATGTTTGTGCACAACCGTCCCCAAATCATTTAGGGACGGTTTCTTTTCCTCATCTGAAACTTTTGTTTTGAGCGGGGGGGGGGGCACCTATGTGATCTGCTTGGGGGCAGGTGGACCGTAAATCCGTCTCTGCCTCGAAGTGCAGAAGAAACTAAATGATAAGGTGCTTAGGATATTAAACGTCCGAGAACAAATTCACTTCAGAAGGTACTCCTGGCTATGCCGCCTACCCGACAACTCTGTCGTACGCCTGTTCGCTTTGCACGCGACACAGATTTTATGTGGGAATGATATTCATACGTATCATGAACATCAAACTAAGACCATGAAGAAGATAAAAGTCCCCGAAACGTTGTAATTTGTATTTAATTTGACCATTTTAACGTCAGCTCTTTGAGTTTTTATTTTTTTTCTTTTTTTCTTTTTTACTTTTTGAATGGACATTTTATAAATAAACTCACTTGAAAGTTGAAGGGTGCTGTTGCAGCTGTAAACTCTTTTATGCAAGACTTTTGTTATCTCAATTGAATCTTGAATAACAATCTAAATTACTGTGACAGTCAAAAACAATAGACAAAAGACGAGACAAAATATATTTACTTTTCTTTGTCACCATACCACGTACGTAGTCAAGAGAAAGCATTGTAATGCTGCAGAAGATATCGACGATTTTAGGGTAGCTCCTCGTATTGTGGGTACTTGCAATCGAAAAAGTGGGTAAATCTTGTTCCTGTATTGGTAAATTACTTCACCTAATACTTTATATCCTCAGAATTTACGTTTTGTGAGTCTTTGTTATCGAAAATTCGTTTCACTGCAAAATGTCGATCAGAACGAACTCGAGGCCCTGCGAATTTGAAACTGATATTTTGAATTGGGGATACTTTATATAATGCCTCAACATTTTCAAGATTTTCTCAAAAAAAGCTCCAAATTATTTGATAAAAATTATTCGTCGGGTAGGACACTTAAAAATGGCGAAGGTGTCACATTCTTTAAAAACTGAATTTTCAAAAATTTCAAAAGTTGAAATTTTTTTCGGCGTTATCCCACAACTACAATATTGATGATAGAGAATTCACTCCTTAATGAAATCAGACCGTCAAAGACAGATCTTTAAAAAAGGTTATGGACAACTTGTTAAAAAATATGAGTAGTTTTCACGGACTTTTGCGTGAAATGTAGGCAATCTATAAACGATAGTTATTTCAAAAACAGCTCCAAATTTTTCCTTATTTTTTTCCTTGTATGCTACGCTTGGTAAAAGAATTGGTCCTGGTCCCGTTTTTGGCGAATTCTCTGTATTTTCGAAAATTGAAAATTATTGACATTACACAAAGACAATGTCAGGAATTTTTATGAAATGAATCTGTAATAAAAAATATTCGATCTTAAAAAAGGTCATGCTTAATTTTTTTGAAAGAAGTTTTTGCGTAAGTTTTACGTGAAATGAATGCTATTTAATTTTTTTCTCAAAAATAGCTCCAATTCTTTTTCAATTTTTTTTCCACGGATGTTTTAGAAAATGTCGTAGGTCACATTTTCGAAAAATGCAAAAGTATGTTCGAAATAATGCGAGAAAGTATGCGCTGTTGCGGCATCACTAGTTTAAGAAACGACCATTCGTACACAGGAGAACGTTTTGCCATCAATCGATTTTTTTGTATCAAGGACTCATAAAACGTGGATTGTGACTACACAACGTACTACATAGAAAGTGTAATTTACTACATCCAGGGTCACGATTTACCCGCTTATTCGTTACTGGAGCCCAACAACAAGAGTTCATGTCAAGGTTGTTTCATTTTCTCTTTATTGAGAAACTAAAGATTAATGCGTACTGATATTTCATAAATTTATGAATAAACGTCTTCCTAGAGTTTACTTTGCTGTGTTCTTTTGTGTTAAAAAATTTCACAAAAGTAACTTTTTAACCCTGCAACTGCACACTTATTTTTTGTTACATAAACTGTACTCTGGGGTCTCATGGACCACAAAGACTTTTATCATTACAAAAAATTCTGAAAATTACTTACGATTCAAAAGTGTGTTATTGCATTAAATTTTCATTTAAAAAGCTCGAAAACAATAAAAAAACACGAATTGAATTTAAAAAGTGAAATTTATCATTTTAACGTTTATTCTTTCTTCAGATTTTAACAGTGTGATTTCAGATGCACGTTGAAATTACATCACATAACAATGCAGAGGAAATAAAAATGTTATGAATTCGCTTTGTGACATCTGATTAACATTATAGGAGAATACTATTTATGTTTTATCATTTGTATGCAGAACAATCATAAACTTCACACTAGATTCCAATACCCTAGTTGCACCACTGGCGAAATAGCATCTACTCTTGAAGTATTGGCACCAACTGAGACTGTATGTAGTATGAGGGCAAGCCAACGATGTAATTCAAATTTACGTAAAGGGCTATGTGACTGTCGTCAGATATTTCCACACGGTGTGGATTTTGAGTGGTATTGGGATCCTGTGGACCCCAGTGTGCAGTTGTAGGGTCTTCCCACGAGTGGCGGAGTCGCGCCTATATGGCGCTCGGTGGCGGACTCCCACGTTCGCGCCACCGCTAGCAGAACATAGTTTTAAATGGTGGTCTTCCCACTGGGCCACTGAGAGGTGGCTACACCTGGTGCCTCCTCACGTTCGCTCCTCTGCCGCCGGAGCACAAAGCGGTGGGGGTGCGAGGATCCTTCCCTGTCCTTGTGGGTGTCCTGGCTCATAAAATCCTCTGGTCGAAGACGGGTTGCCGAGCGGGCCCACGCGCTTTTGTTGACATTGTTTCTAACGACTCCTCTATATCGCGCGGCTTCTACGAGGCTTCCTCCGTTGTTGACGTCCCTTTCTTCGAGGCACTGAATGTTGACGTGGCGTCGTGTGTGTGTTGCAGGGCGGTGCCCGGCGCTCCTCGAGTGGAACGTGTGCCCGCAGCCAGCCGTGCCCTGCCGCAGCGACGACGATTGCAGCGCGCCCTCCGGCCTGTGCTGCGACACGCCTTGCGGCGCCGCCTGCGTCAAGCCGCTCTTCACAGGTCAGCCCTCCCTCCCTCCCTCCTGTAGCGTCGTGCCACGCTCAAACCTCCGGATGTTGAATAAAGGGCGGAGTGATGACGCACTGGGACTTTCCGTGGACGTAGCGGGCCCTGAGCGGCTTTGGGGAGGAGGCAATGGGGGCGGCGGGTAGAGCCAAAGGGCCTATATAAGACCAGGAGAACAATGTCCCAGTCGTCTTGTGCTAGCGGCATCGGCGACAGGTGATACACGTGTCTGTGCGTGTAGGTACACGAGGGCGAGGGGCCGGCAATTCATTGTCGTGACTTGAGAGACGCGTAGATGGTCTCAATGGAGAGCGGCTTCATACAGGGAACATCGGTGGTATGTTGTGGTGTGATAGCCGTTCTTAAATTATCTCTCCTTGCAGTGGGTCTATTTATTTAGTTTATTGTGAGCAGGGTAGTTGTTAAATTGAGACTACGGCCTAGATTGTTAATAAATCTACTGTTTTACAAACCACTCTCGTCTGTGTTCGATTACGCCCGTATGGCGCCACACTCCCTTCCTCTCGATCCCTGTGCGCCGCCCGGTGCAGCCGCTGAGAGGGTGGTTCGTGTGTGTGTGTGTGCCGCAGGGTGCGAGCAGGCGCAGCGTGAAGCGCAGCAGCGAGCGCGAGCGCTGGGCGCCGAGGAGGGCGCCGCGGTGCGAGTGCCCCGCTGCACGCCCAAAGGGGACTTCGAGAAGGTGCAGTGCGACGCCGCCCCCTCCCCCGCCTGCTGGTGCGTCGACGCCGCGGGCTTCGAGGTGCCTGGCACGCGCGCGCCCGCCCGCGCCCTCGTCAACTGCTCCGGTACGTCAGCGCCACTCCCTCTGCGCACAGTGTTATAAGCCAATGTGTCATGGCAGCTGTTGTCTTGGGCACCGACCCTCTTTGTCCCTTGCGTCCCTGTGTATGGTGGATCCTGGACAAAACAAGAGGCAATGGACCCTTCTAATTTCAAAGAAAGGTTTGGCGTCCTTGCAATTCATAAACAAAATGAATTTCTCCAAAAGCTGATGGTGGTTAGATTGATTATTTCGTAATTCTGGGCGCGTCAACTGCTATGGTCAGTAGTTGCGTATGTGTAGTGCCTGCTTTACTCCGGGAGGAGGAAGTGATGTTTCTCTACTCTCTAAATGGAAGTTGAGTAGTTTTGAACTGTGACAGAGTAAGTTCAGTTTACATAATGCCATTTCGTCTTGATCACATTTGTCCGACAAGAGCTGTCTAAATACAACTGTATTTACAAAAATATTATAAACTTGTATTACCAAATAAACTGAAATTGTATAACGTAGTTAGATAATTATATATAGAGATTAATACCACCATCACAATGTTGTGTGATGGGACAATAGAGTTTTCTGTTCATACTGCAGTGGAGAGTTGATAAGAATAATGGCTTTTTATAAATTGCATATCTCAACCACTCAATATCTCTTTTAAGCTTCTGCATAGGCACAACTCGAACTGGGCCCATTCTTTAGATTTCTCAAGAACTGCCCATCAACTGCTGATCTAAATAATTATATTGAAATTGATTCTGTGTCTCTCTTTATACTTTTATTGTTATATTTTAAGGTAATACTGTTTTCCCCCTCTTATTTATATCTTATTTAATTTTAACTTTGGCTAGTTCAGATTTTATCATAATATACAACCATACTTATTTATCTCAGGGCCGAAATAATGATATATTTGTCTTGATGAGCATGAAAATGATCATTCATATGTGGACATGGCTGGTAATAATTTTGGGAAAACTGGTGTTGGTTGTTGCTTTCTTAACATCTAAACGTTCTATTATATGACACCACTGAATTCAGAATAAAATTACAGCAGCATAATAGTATCCATGGTTACTGGTGTTTTAATTAACTAAATTCATGCTGATTTTAGCTACACATTGGTGATCTGTTCTTTGATTTTATACTATCTTACTAATAATATTCTTTAATTTTCATATACCCCTATTTAGATCCGTATTTTATTTATACTTTAATTAAGTCAATAAAATATTGATATTTTAAATGGCTATCTTTACTTTATTTATGTATAATTGAAACTTAATAATATTCTTTAATTTAAACATTTTTGGCTTTGTACATTTTTATGTTAATTTTTTTGAATTTCTTATTTTACATGTTTTTCCCTGGTTTGATGAAATCAGCTCTCTTGGCATTGTTTCTGGCATTCCATGCATCTGGTCCTTACAGCTACAACCAAATTGCATACATTCAGGTTTATACACTAATTGTTTTTGACTTTTGTCATCTGAATGCTATCTATCATGACTTCTCCACAACCTGTATTATTTTTTATAATAATTTCATTTTACACAGTGCACATGAAGGTGCTTCACTTTATTCAGAAACTCTCATGACGGTGTGCAATATTTGATTTAAAAATTGCCTTCAAGAACTTGCAATTAATTCTCTTATGAATGCATTAAATACTTCAGTTGTGTTGTGACTTTCTTTAAGTTTTTGCGATGAGTAATTTATTTGATTGAGACCCATAGCAATCACTTCTTGGACTGAAGTGTCACACGACACACTGAAGTGTCGCCTTATGCTTACAATACACCCACTCATTTCAAAATGCCTACATGTAGCAATTGCAATTGCTCAAACATGGCCAATGCCGTGGAAAAATTCTGTGAAAAAGGTTTGGATAGGTTTGAAATCTGTTTCAAGTTTTTTTTCTGTATTAATCCATGTAATACCTTGTTTTAATCCTTAAAGCCCCTTGTTTTGCTTCTAGACATGAATTTAGCTTCACTATGGGCACGTTTTGTTGAGCTCTCCTTTTGGTAGTTGTTATATGTGTTGAGCCAGGAATAAGGGTTACTATTTTGTTAGCAATATTGAAAATCAAATGTATAATTCATGTAAAGTTTTCTATAACTCAAGAGTGAAAATGTCTAGCTTTCGATGTTGCAATGTTGCAAACTGTGATTTTGTTCATCATTTAACTTTTGCATAGTATGTGTAGTAAAAGGGTGGGTAGAGATTTTAGAGATCAAGAGAACGTGAGCAAATTATTCCTTTCCCCCATACGTCACATAGTTCTCAATATTTTTTATGAAAATAAATCAAACCAAAGCAGCAATCATAATCACTCAGGTTCAAAATTGTTCAGCTTCAGTTCACTTATTTTTGCTTAAACGTAATTCAGTAGAAAGCATTAGTATCTTCTCTAAGTGGAGTTGACTCCTTTCTACCCACTAGGAAAGTTTTGAAAATATGAGTAGGCCATCAGTGTGAATTCACAACTTTTTAAGGTTCCAAATTCAAGTGAGCCACCCTTTCTCAAAGATTTATAATTTTTCAATTTCTGTAGGTGATTTTTTTTAATTGTAATGCCTTGTTCTACATTCCTTAATAAATGTTTATTAATTTTTGTTTATATGTTTTATCTGAGAAACTGTAGTATATACATTTAAAGTATAAACATTTAGTTCTAAGCTATGTAATAAAAGTGAAATTTGACCCAGCAAATTTTCCAGAACTTGTATACTTGTGTTATTGTATGTGAAACAAAATTAATTTTCTTTTGAAGATAATTACTTAATTTTTGTTTATAATCCAGTGATAATGTAAAAAAACTTTTGAATGAGGAATATATTTACTGTACATTCTTTCCTAAAATACTCTGCAAATAAAATATAACTTTTCTGAAATATTTAATTTGTTAGGAAACATTCAGTTGTTAATAATGTAAAATTAAATTATTCCCTTTTATCTCTTTCAATCAATTTATAAGGTATAAATTAATGTTTTCAGATCCCAAACCTTGTGGTAGTCATACATGTCGCATGCTGTGCCCTCATGGGTTTGCCCTGTATGATGATGGATGCCCTAAATGTGAATGTCGAGACCCTTGTGCTGATGTTAAATGCCCTGGAAAACTCAGCTGTCAACTTGAAGATGTTGCTTGTGCCAAGCAACCTTGCCCACCTATTCCAAAATGTATGTATGTTTGTGAAAATAAAAGAAGAGAAAAAATATATAGAAGAAGAGATAAAATAATACTATTGAAAATTAACTGAAAAAATGACCACTTTTAAATTAAATATGGTTGTCAATTTAAGAATACATTGAACACATTTTTATTTATGAAAAAAAGAAAGAAAAGTACTATGTTAAAATCTAATTGGTGTTGTGACAAAAGTTCCACCTTAATAATCAAAATGCTCTAGAAACTTCTTATAAATCATAAATTGTACAATACTGTTATAAAATATGCGATATGCCCAATATTGTAATAATCAGTCATGAGAAAATGTACATTCCTCACCATCAACTAAGAAGAAGTAATGTTTTAGGCAAAAGAGCTCGCAGTCTGGAGAACGTGTGCCCCACTGGAGAGCCCCTCATGATATCAGGCAGCCCACGACCTTTTCTTTGTGGTGTATCCGCAGGCAAACCTCAGTGTCCACCTATGTTCCAATGCCTAGTGCAATCTGGTGAGTGTGTGTACATATTTATTATAATAACTAATCTTCATAATTTAAATTGTTTTATAAAATAGCATAACAAGAACAATCAGTTCCTAACAATAATTTGTTGAGTTGCTGTTTTCTGTAAATTTTTGCATGCAAGAAACATAATCATGCCAAACTTTTTGTTAACTTTTCTTAATTGTTCAAAATACATAGTATGTTTCAAAAAACTAGTAGCCACAATAGTAAAAATGTAAAATGCTAGCTGTGTTGCTTGTGATGACCATGGCATTTTGTCATAGGCAATGATTACGGAGTGTGTTGCCCTGCCTCCATGCTGCTGCAAAAGCCTGGCAAGTGTCCAGCACCCAGCACCGACAGTGACAACTCACAGACAGTGTGTGGGAGCAGTTGTGAACATGACTTAGACTGCCCGACCATGCAAAAGTGTTGCCCTTCAGACAAATGTGGCAAGTTCTGCAGTCAACCTCAGAATGTAACAGGTAAAGTGTAGTGGTTTAAGGTAAAACAGTTCTATTAGCTGATTATACAAATGTTCTTTGCAAAAAACATTTGCAAAATGTGCAGTTGACTAGGTGAAAATAATAACAATTTGTGGTCTTTTAGTTCTATTACATATGACATGGAACAATCATCTTAAATTGAATACAAAATTACTTTATCTTACATGTTCCCGATTCTTTCAAATTCAGTAAGGTTTCATGCAACTTGTGACCTTTTTGTAATCTGTCCTACCTAAGATATGACAAAGATACTGAGATAATACTGTGGACAAAGAGACATGTCCATTAGCACAGCAGTTCTTGTTGATGAAAGAAAAAGAAAGTCTGCTTTGAAGTTTCCTTGGTCCTTCATAATAGCAGCAGCATCTAATTAAAGGAAATTGGAGTTCTTGTGGCATTTCCTATACCAATAGACATGTAGTCATAATCTTTGTACTGATGAGTAACACCTGGACGTTCAAAAAACAGAAAGTATTACATGAATAATAAGTAAGTCATCCAATGATTGGCCATCTCTCTTCATTCAGTTCAAAATGTTTGTGTTGCATTGCTTATTCTTTTAAGAAACTGAGGCTTCATTGTTATTCTGAGTAAAGTTCAAATTTTTAGGGAATGATGCTATTTGTAATTTACACTTTAAAGCATTACAGAGTAATCATATTTTTTTAGAAACCGAATCAATATCATCACGGTTTTGTTCACAGTATAACATTTTTCCCGATGATGTTTTAAAAATTGATATTATAATTTCAAATTTAAAGTCAAATCTTTTTGACTGTAGAACTGTTTTATTCTCCCAGTAACCACAAGGAGTATTAAAAATGAAAAAGTATTTATTTTGATGTGAAAATAACACTCTTACATTCATAAACCTGTGTGTATTTTTATGTTGCGTACTGTAGCTAAATACTGATTTTTTTTCACGGTTTGTAATCGTGATTTTGACAAGATTTCTTATCCAGTTTTCCTTATCCGTGTTGAGATCGTCTTTTACCACACTTCTAGTAAAAATTGCTTTTTGTCACACACCAAAAATATCACTTTTCCTCCTAGATTACATATTCTGCAACTACATCAAACACTCATTGCACTATTTGCATTATTTATTCTCAAAGTTTCCATGTTTCTTGTGCATCATATTTCATCATCTTTTTTGGGTAACCCTTTACACCACATATTCCTAATTGTCAGCCCTCAGAGTGATCAAGTTGTCCGAGGGAACGTGAGCTTGAAGGGATAAATTACAGAATCGAAGGTGTCTTGTAGTGTTTCATACTTGCTCCTACCTTCCTAATACAATCTTTTGTTTTTCTCGAATTTCAGAATGCCTACAACAACAAATGTTGGCAGAATTACTGATTGTGAATGAGCGAGAGGGCAAGGGCTATATACCACAGTGTGACCCTGAATCTGGGCAGTTTGAAGCCAAGCAATGCAGTCGGAATGGCCTAGTGTGCTGGTGTGTGGATGTGCTGGGGAACAAAGTTCCTGGCTCCATGGGGCCAGGAGACAAGGTTGCCTGCACTGCAAGAGCAGAGGGTAAGGAAGCAGATCAATACCTTTATGGATAAGAATTTTTAGGCCAACACAAAGAGAAAAAACTCACAATAATATAGAAAATGGATGGTCTGGAATTAAAAGATTTGCCTAATTGAAAGTAATGTGAAATGTTTTGAATAAATGTGTTGAATGTTATTGAATTTTATAATCTGTCATTAAATTACTTATCATCCTTTTTAGTTTATCTTCTAACAATGTTTCTGATTTACAAAAAGTTATTTGGTGAATTACTTCTCAAATGAATACCTAATGAAGTAAGTTCTATCTTGCATCATTCAATAAGCTATCTATTCTGTATTTCAGAGTTATACTCTAACAGCTTTTTGCTGTTGTTTTCATTGTTTTATAATAAAAGAGTTAAAGAAAATATTGTATTGAAGTAAGAGTTATCATTATTTGTGTTTGAATAACTAAATACTTAACCCTTTGTTAGATTATATTATAACTCTAGATATGTACATATGTATATCAAAGTATGTGCATATTCTTTAAAAATTAGAACAGGAAATTTCAAAAAAACTAAATCCAAATTAAAATCAAATTTGGTACAAAGACAATACAAAAATTGTAATGTAATTTGCAATGGAAAATAATACAAAACAATACATTCTAATTTTACAAGCGGCAGTATAAGAAGGCTAAAATAAAAAATCATTATCAAAAACTTACCAGAAATTAGGCTTTGTAGCCTGTTTCTATTGGTAAAATAAAAATCAATAATAAAATAGGAAGAAAGAACGACTTACAGAAAAAATATTTTGAAATGATATTGAAACTTGAGCTGCTTTCATTCATCATTGTTTGGGGTGTCAAACATGAAACAGAACAGAAACTATAGAGTTATTAGTTTATATTGATGTAGTTGCGTATTTATGATGTTTATATTATTTTGTATAGGAAAAAATGTGATTTATTAGGAAAGTTTTCAGTTTATTTTTGTGTATTGAATTTAGGCTTTTACATTAAGGGTTCTTTTTTGAAAGAGTGAAGTTCAACTGTGAGGGACATGCAGATTTCTTTATTCTCTTTTGTCTAGGATCATAATTATGAACTTCTGCGTTTAGGGTAACAGAAACTTTGTTAGTCATAAGGAACATTTTTTGTGAAGATTACTATTTAAAATATGTTCACTAAATGGTAGTATTTTTTTTAGAACTGTGGGAATGCAGGACTGTTGTTTGTAAGCATTTGTTGTTATTCTCTATATTCACTTTTGGGTGATGAAAGTGTATATACTTTCTGAGCAATTTCTCCGGAATATGTTTCCAATATTTTTTGGTTGTGAATGATTATTTGTAAAGACTACTGTTTGTAAGTTATCCAAATTAGAATTTCACTTGGCAAACATGGCTTGGTGAGCTTGTTATTGGGATCTGTAATGTGAGAGTTCCATTTTAGATCATCTTGAAGCCAGTAGCTAGAGAGAATCCTGAAATGTGTGTGCTATTTCAGTTATTGTTCAGTGAAAGATATTGTTAAGTGTTGTAGGAAGTAAGTTGTTGAAGTTGAAGTAATATTAACAAATCTGAAAGCATGTTTCTTAAGAATTGAACATTTTGATGTAATAAATAAGTATAGATGTGTTGTTGTGTTGCGAGCTTTCCTTTTAAGTGCAGTTGCTACAGGTCACGGTGGTCTGTGGTGGCAAAGAAAGTTGTGCTGTGGATGAGTGTTAGGACCAGAGCCTTTCAACACCCATATAAAGTGGTAGAAACCATTACAGCGATGCGCTCTCCTGCAGCACCTTCGTACAGAAATTAAAACACAAACTGGTGCAACTGATACTTAAAACGTGCATGGCTGCTGCGTAAGTTTCCAGGACGCAAGCAAATCCATAATGTCACAAATGATAGTGGTGATGTTCATGCTTTCTTATATGTGCATATGAAGAATAATTGAACACTTAAAAGACACTTTTCCTGTTTCTCACAAATTAGCCAATTTTTATGTGCGTACGTTGGCTAGTCTAATCTGCAGCTGCACCCGACGATATTAGCGTCTCCTAGAGTTGTACTCTCAAGCTTTGTCCCTGGTTTTGATGGAGGGTTCAAAGGCCCTGGCCAGGACTTTGGGAGGAAGTTGTGTGAGACAGGTGTGGCTAATGAGATAGGATTGTTGAACGGGATTATATTAATCATGTTTGTGTGCCTGTGCAAAAATAACTGACCTCCACGATATTATCATGATATTTCCAAATATTATTTACCTTCTTCATGATAATGATGAATTGATCAAAATGTGTAGCAACAGGACTTGAACATTTTGTACAATCCATATCCATTAGAATTTGAACAATGATTCCTGCATCCCTAAAATGTTTCACAATTAGTATGTTATGGAAGGAATAGATAGACTTATTAAGGCCCTCAAACATCTTTAGTTTCTCAGCACCTATAACTTTTTCACCCATGCTTGTTTTTTGTGAACTTTATTAATGATAAATTATTTTGTTTAAACAGGGAGAGGCGTGGGCCGCAGCCTATCATGTGATCGCAATATATGTGCACAGATGTGTCAGTATGGTTTCAAAGTGGGAGCAGATGGATGTCCCACCTGTGAATGTGACAATCCTTGTGAAGGCTTCGAGTGCCTGCCAGGAGAGGAATGTGTGGCTGTGAAAGATGGAGACTGCTCTGGCACCCTATGCTCAACAATGCCATTCTGTAAGGAACTGATACTATGTTATTTTGAAACAAAATATGGGGATTCTAGTGCAGATCTGGTTTTGGGCAGAGCATGGTGTTAATTTGTTTGAAGACATTGACTCGAGTCTGTTTGCACTAGAGGACTAAACTTTGTACCAAAAATAGAATTGAAATATTCTTCTTATTAATTAATACATCCCCTTTGTTGTCATTCCACCCACCGCAAGCATGGCATCGTATGTATAACCTCAAACTTCAAAGGCGAATTAATGCTTTGCTATATGTGTCCAATTTCATGATTTGCTATATGTGTTCAATTTCACTCCAGCATTGGCCTACGCGATTAGCATATCACCTTGCGCCTGACCAATGCATGTAACTCTAAAGTACTTTAATCAATTAAAATGCACCTTGCTCCTTTGTACTATGAAAAACGTCTTTGTTCCTGCCTCTCATTCTTCGCCTTTGTAAACCGATCTTTGAACATTTGAGTCCGTTTGTTTGGCTGACCAAAATTTCAGCCAAAATTCGCTGGACTGTGACCACTGCCTAAATATTCCCATGTCTGGAGGAGACTTCTAGTAGCCTGTTGCTCTGATGGGTAGTTTTTATGATTTCTCCAATCCACACCTGGCGAATACCGGAGCAGTACTCTAATAAATGGGCCACAGACCACATGCGATCTTTCCTTCCTTTTCCGTGTCCTATCTTTGATCCTTACTTAAGTGCACTACACTACCATACATGCTGGGAGACCAGTTGGGAGCTTAGAGTTTGTCCCTGCGGTGTAAGAGTATTCAGAGAGGTGCCCTGCTGAAGGGAGATACCTGGTTGGGGAAAACGGAAAACTGTCATGTAGGTCTTCACCGAATATGTCACCCTCCAGCGGGTGAAGATCACCTCTTAAATGTTTGCAAAATGTGAAACTACCACACAAGTTACAGGCGATTAACTTTTGAAATGCAAGCTTATTTTCTTACACTTTGAAAATTAATGTAGTCTCAAAAACTCTGTGGGAAAAATGAAAAATGTATGCTATGTAGTTTTGTTTGTGATCATTACAGAAAAAAGTTTAAAAATACGGGACATTGATTGGTGTGGGTTGACTCCATTTAAGATGTTCTGGAAACAAATATTAAAAGTGTTACATGAAGAAGGCCTACATGTTTAGGGTGTAGGAATTAAAAAATTGAATATATTTTCCTTCATGAATATTTTATAAAAGAAGAAGATAGTAAAAAGAATAGGATTGAAAATAAGTTTTTAGTGTACATTTCTACCTCACCATTCATTATCATCCAGTACAATACAATCATCACATAACAAATGAAAGTTAAAACTCTGTAGTTAATATAACAGTAACAAATTATAAAGATTGAAGTAATGAATTCATTCAATGCAATGATTTAAGCCAACTACTGCAAGCCTGCAATTTGAGCCAACTGTTACAAGCTGGTCAATGGTTCAACAGCTTCTAGTAAACCTCTTGTTCTCTGCATTGTCCTGTATTCTAGTATCATTTATTTGAACTTCTACAAAGTTAGTCATATTCATGGAACTCAAAAGAAGATCATAAGTCAAGAAACAAATACAGTTTAACCCAAATTGAGCAGGTCTTCCATTCAACTTCTGAATTTATTTCAAATGAACCAAAGGAAATTGTGATACAACAATTTATCTTATTTGCAGTATCAATGTATCACAGAATCACAATGACCATCGATTGGCTGTAACTCCATTTGGGAAATCTTCAAAATTTGTTAACTCCTAAATAAATTAGACTCTTAAGGGGCACCGAAATGGCTTATCTCACCAGTGTTAATATAAGGAACATTTTCTCAGCAACTATTTAATTTACAAAATTGAAATTTTATGTGAGTGTAAATACATTATTTACATGTATTCTGATGAAAAAATTAAATTAATTTAATTTTTAAAATATAAATTTTTGTCTAATGAAATCTTTTTTAATATTTTTTAATACTAACATTATTAAGAATATTGTCAAAAGTATTTAACATTTTATAAGTCCGCCTTGTTAAAGTACATAAACTGCTGTGCAACATGCCCTGTTAAAATTTGAACATCCTTATACTAATGGTTTTTGAGAAAAAGTCATAAAGATGAAAATATTAAACTTATGGGAAATGGCTTCTAAATTTTTCTGTCTATATGCTGGGCAAACATGAACACGCTAAAATTTTAATGCTATTCAATTGTCAATTGTTACCAGAAACAGTGTGTCCAACACTAGAAAACAACCTATTAACTTTTTCTTTGAATAAAGCAACACCTATGATGTGTCAAAATGGTCACCCCCTTCCATGCCACATGAACTTAAAATATTTTCATCATATCTGCCCATTCTTGCTTCCCTTAACTTTAGCTGAAAGCATATTTGACATGTTATTTCTGTTTTTTTGCCATAAGGACTGCTAAAAAAGCACATTCTAATGATTCCCAGGTCGACCAAGAGCATCGTACATCAACCCATGCCACATGGGTACTCCTTTGGATGATCCGAACTCAGGTGACATGGTGTGGTGCAGAGATGGAAAATTTCCTGCTCTTAGTACAACCTGTCCCAAAAGTCATGAATGCACAGAAATTTCTGGAGTTGATGCTGCTGTGTGCTGCCCTCGAAGGGAACCTGTTGGTAGGAATCTTTTTTTTTTTTTTTAAGTTTAAAAATGAAGAAGATAAGACACGTATAGAAATACAACATATAACATACCAAACAAATAAATATATAAAAAGTTTTGAGATTATACAACAATACTACACAATAATTGTAGTTTAGAGGAAGTTTTTAGAGCCTCGAGGGCCAAAAGTTAAATTTCATTGTAGGATGGAATCCATTGTCTAATTGTCAAACAAAATATTAAATAAAGAACAACAAAACAATTAATAATTCTCAAAATAATTCTTAAAATGCATATGGGCATTTGAACACACAGTTCTGACCATAATATTTGTAATAATTAATACACATTGTAGGCTACAATTTAAAATTTTTTATTGCAAACACTTCTTTTCTAAAACTTAGAAATAACAAATAATTTTAAAATGTACTTCAATGAGGGCAATAAAAGTGTTTTTTAGACTGAGTTAATCTGTGGATCAATTTTTATTTCATCTATTATTAAAATGTCTCTCAAATGTTCATCACTTAAGTTACATCTGTACTTACATTTCACATTCTTCATTTTCAAGAAACTAACTAACCAAATAACGACAAAAAGTTCTGGAAAAGTTTTTAATTTTTCAATAAAAGTCCTTTGGGAGTTGTTTGTAGAATTCAATAAAATTTCTTTCTCAGAATATGTCCTGCATTACATCATCAGCTTTGAGGTCAATAATTTCCATTTTGTATGGCTTCTGGAACTTGCTCAGTATCTCATAAAAACATGTTTTAAAAAATATTATATCTCTGGTGTTAAAATCCAAGTTGGTGAATTTATTTTTGAAGTGCATTTTCAGTTTTGGAAACATTTTAAAAAAAATGGAGGTGGGAAATGAGAACCATTTTTTGCAGTTAGTAACTTACAGGTAGGGTAGTGTGCAAAAACAAAGTAGAAATCTCTAGTAGAAATCTCTTTGTCTAGAAATAATAATTTCTACCTAAATGCCTTGATATAAATGTATAGGTCACATATGAGGTTATTTTCAGGGAGGAGAATAAAAAAAACTCGTCTATCAACAATAAAAACTCACAGGCATTTAAATGTTGTTTATATTGGATTTACATTGGTTTGACATTTGTGATGTGGCTAGTATGTGAACCAAAGAATGTGTAACAATAAGAAATCAAATTGTTATATTTTGCAATAAAATGTTACAACATGTGTCATGACTAAATTGAATTAGAATATACATTCGGTTGGCAGGCCTAATAGAAAACTGCCAAGAGCTGTATGTAGCCCATGGGCTGTAGTTTGGAAACCCCTGCTTTAAGCAATGTAAATTTGTTTTTGTTGTATAAGTATGTTAAAGTTGGCTAGGCCTGCAAACAAAATAATTTATGGTACACATTTGTTTCATGTAATTGCTCTTGCAGAACCCACAAAACTTGGACTGTGCCCTTTCTTGAGGCTGGATAACTGCAAGAATGTAACACTTTGTGAAACAGACAACGAATGTGAGGGAGACATGAAGTGCTGCTATGCAGGGCCCTGTGGAGCCGTGTGTGCTGATGCCCTTCTGCCCACCCCTACGCCGTCCCCCCCAGCTGAGGAGCACACCATCACTCTGGAGTTGGAAGTGGGCACTTCTGATCGCAGCAGTCAGACAAGTAGGTGGCTGCTCAACACCTAACCTATTTCTTGAATATCCCAACTGGGGGCCCTTGTAAATGATGCAAACGTGGATTATTGTATTTCTAAAATCTTATTTTGTTGCTTTCTGCACCTAATTACTAACTATTGTAATTGCTATTATAGTGTGTGAATATCTCCGTGATTTTTCTGACAAGATGGAAGGAACTAGAGAAGGCATGGCACTAGCGCTTCGTTCCCCAGTGTGCTACAATAATGGATCTTTTAATGCAACCCAATGCAATCAGAATAAGGAAGAGCCTGAAGAGTGTTGGTGTGTTGATGAATTTGGAACAGAAATCCCCAAAACAAGGTAAAGAGTTATTTCACATGGGTATATTTTATTAGTGAGTAGAAACAAAGAAATGCCCTATGTAAAAGAGAAAACAAAAATAAACACGCAAATTGGTATAACACAAATAAACTATAGTAACATATACAACCTATCTAAACTACATTTACTGACTGTGATTTGTGATTACTGTAAACTCACTTAATGAGTAGCTGAATCGTCAACTCATGTGAATTGCGTGGCAAGGAGCAGTGATGAAAGTAGGTGTGGAGAGATGAGGTGACCCCACACATTGTCACATTTCCTTTGCGATTGGATTTCTCGAAAAAGACCTGAAAGCTATTGAAAAACTTGAAAGGTTTTAAACATATCGAAAAATGCAGTGGACTCTGACACATTGCTAGGGTGATTCAGGCACCCGACACTTCTACTTCTGTGTTAAATCTGCCAAATATTAAATAATTCTATTACTCTTTTCTATATTTGAAACTATGGTGTCAGTAGTTTAATATTCATTTTATCACTATTTTGTAATTGTTATAAAGTTTAGTTATTACTAAACACTACATGACATTCCAGTATGATTGTGGTGAATTGATTAAAAAACTAGAACTTGCACATAATCCAATAAAATGCACCTTAATTGTTTGCTAGCCACAATATGTCAAAATCATTGTTTTCAAAAATGCTTATTATGAATTGCCAGAATAAGTAGTATACTTACAACCATCAAAGCAGACAAACTGACAGCTGCTTATCTTGCTTGAAAAAAAGTGATTGAAAACCTTTTAGCTTTACTCTTTCCACTGCAGACTTTTGAAAATCATAATAAAAAGTTTTTAATCAAGAAATTACAAAGAATGGGAAGTACATAATACTAAGTAAGTGGATTAATAAGTATTTAAAACACTATATATCTCCAAGCTATTAATTAGCACATACATCATTTTACTGTTACTTTATGCTTCCTCATCTGTTTATGAACTAAACATCTTTTGATATAATACTGCAATAGCAGTGTTTTATTTACTTGCAATACAAGTTACTAACTTCAGAACTTTTTTGTGCGGGGTTCAAACATGTTTCTTGCATTAACTGCAAAATGCAATTGCGATTAGAGCAAATTTATCAGTTTTCATCCATCCTGAGCTGGTACTCATTATATCAAAATGAAGAAACCTTACGATATCTGGAAATGTAGTCCTTTCACATTGTTTCATCCAGAATTGGGGTCCCCTTTTTTCAACCATGACTTTTTGAACCAATAACTTCTATGAGTGTGGCTCCTAGAACACACTGTAAATTAAGATCATAGAGAAATAAATATGGCTGATACTTCTAATCTCAATTTCCTTGCTGTGTTTCCAAACACCGCTCTGGTTTTTGTTTCGGGACACTTCTTTATAAGATTCAGTATTCTTTGCTGTCTTTGTATAGGTAATTTAGGAATAAATAAGAGCCTTACAATAGTGGTCAAGTTGAATTGGCAGTTATGTGTATAAGTACTGATAGCTCTAAAAATAATTAGTCAAATATAATATTATTGTGCTTATTAGATTTTTGAACTAAAGTAAAAAAGTCATTAACAAATAATAATGAAATATACATTTTTTTTTTTTTTTGACTATAGACTATTTGACAATAGAGTGTGTTAAAAATGAAAAAGCAGTCAAAATGACTTCTTAAAAGCTAAGTTAAAATTCAATATACTTTTATTTTTCCTTACGTTCCATAGAAACTGAATTGGTATTTTTTAATAGTGAAATTCAATTTATCAATTTAGTATCATTATTCTTCTAATTTATTATTAATTATTTAATCATTTTTGTACTTTAATAGGAAATGAATTGTGTATCAGAATTACCAAAGAAATTGAAAATGATCTTTCATTTAGGTCCACCAATGTCACCAATTGTCCTGCTCTTCGAGAAGAATTGGAGTGCTTAGGACTAACATGCAGGCTAGGCTGTGATTACGGCTTTGTAATGGATGTTGAAACACAATGCCCTCGATGTGAATGTCGCAATCCATGTGAAGAAGTACAGTGTATGAATGGAGAGGAATGTCAAATGGTAGAAGTTAGCTGTGATGACATTTATTGCCCTCCTGTACCAGCTTGTGAGTACCTAATCCTGCCAAACTACTTGTAACTCGAGATGACATGAGACATGATTGTGACCTTTCTATGGATTAGGTTTACCAAAGAAACCTGGCCAGTGCCCTTATTTGGTGCCAATAACATCTGGTTCTTGCGACTATGAGTGTCGTGGAGATCAGGCCTGCAATGGTACGGCCAAGTGCTGCTCCAATGGCTGTGGAACCCAATGTATTGAGCCAGTGATGATGACAGGTAGGTTGAAATAATTCACAAAAATAGAACATAAATTACTTGACAATGATTAATTGACAAAGGATCTTAAAAAGTGTTTTCAAAAAATGTTTTGTGAAACTTGGTTAAGCACACAAACACCCACATGCACATACACACACAGGTATATCCAATGTCCTTCAGAGCTATACGACTAGAGAACATCTGTCAGAGCTGTACTACTGTATAGCTCTGAAGAAGGCCACAGCAAGATGGCTGAAACGTCAGCCCAGTTGACCGAGATGCGAATCATCCCGGATAGCCAAGAATGTACGTACACACATATGTCCACACACATTCACATATATCCACACACACATGTCAACATGTGGATTGCAGGCACATTCATGTGCACTAATTATTTTGGAAAAGTTTTATTTTTTTATCTTTACTTTAAAACTGTGAAAATCAATGAGATTTACAAATTTTTAGAGTGATTACACAATATTAACCTGAACCACCAAGCACATTAAAGTTTATAGTAATTTTAGAATTAATTTTGCTGCTATGGAAGCAGACGGTATAGGTTTTCAGTATTTGTATTGAATAAATAAATAATATTTTTTAAATTAAATATTATTTACCATAAATTACTGAAATTAGGGGGGTATGGAATACAGTTATAAGCAATTACAGTATCTAGTATGTAACTTGTATTACAGTTATTAGCAATTAGAGCATCAACTATCTCTGTCTCTCTCTCTCTCCCCCCTCTCTCTTCCCCCTCTTTCTTCCCCTCTCTCTCCCTCTCTCTTCCCCTCTCTCTTCCTCTTTCTTCCCCTCTCCCTCTCACTCCCTCTCTCTCTCTCTCGTTTATTTTTAATTCTTCTTAATGGGAAAGTGCTTCTTAACTTTTGCATGTTCAACAAGTTAAGTATAAGTTGTTAAGGAATAGTATTTTCAAACCAAAAATTCCACAAATTCACTTGGGAAGCAAGAGGTTCAAGATCCATCCCAGACTATGTAATAGTAAGTAGAAAATTATTTGAATATGTCAAGAACACTAAAGTGTTTCAGTGTTGTGAAATAGACACAGACCACTATTTGGTAGAGAGCAAAATTAAACTCTCATTACAACAAACAAAAACTAAGGAAAATAGTTATAAAAACTCCTCCAAAACTCATGGTATTCCTTCTAAAAGATGAAATTATCACAAATTTATTTAAAAAAAAGACTGAGAGAAAGAATACCAAGGGTAGAGAAACAACAAAATATTGAGACATTTTGGTGTTCACGTAAACTATGATTGAATCAGGAAAAGCGAGCGTAGGCTATAAACCATTCAACAAAACAAAATGATTGAGAACGTGGGACAATGATCTAAAAGATGATAAATCAAAAGAAGAAAGCCTACAAAACCTACTTCTAAAAATGAACAGTGGAAAACTACATGGAATATGAAAGATTACGGGCAAAAGTGAGATGTGTCAGTCAAATACACAGGAGGGAGGACTGGAGAAAATTTGTTACAAGCATAGAAAGAGATGTATCAAGTCCTCAACAAATGGGTTTCAAAGTTTTGAAACTGCTGCACATGAATGTGAAAGATAAAATCAGATTAGATGGCAAGAAAATTGAATACAACACTACTCCACCCTGTGCAACAATCCAACTCCCAGATCCAATGAAGTGCTGGAAGGAACAAGCCAAATTTCTATCAATGATGAACTAGACAACTCTAAATATACAAGAACTCAAGAGAGTATTAAGAATAGTAAAAAATAGGAAAAGCCCCGGACCTGATGAGGTCAATAAGATATGAAAGAAATGAGCTGAAAGAAATGTTATTAGAACTTTTTAACAAAGTGTGGCAAGAGAAAACAATCCCTATAGAGTGGCAAGAGGGTTTGCTATTAACATTCACAAGAAGGGCACAAAGAAGATTTGTGACATTTGTATTACATTGCTATCAACAGCTTCTAAGCTATATGCAAACAAGCTAAGGAACAGACTCAATGAAATATGCCAGAATTTCATGGGAGAAGGGCAGTGTGAATTCCAAAAGGGTTGAAGCACTAAAGATGCCATCTTTACATTACAGATAACAAAAGAAGGGAAAGGAATCTACCAACTTTTATAATATTAATTGATTATGAAAGGTTTACAACAAAGTTAATAGACAGAAATTCTGGGAAATACCAGAAGAGGAGAACAAAGAAGAAAACAAAGAAGAAAATCTCATGATCAGGAAAAAACTTGTGATTCAAAAGGGAATGTTCTTAAGTAATGTAAGATGACCTGATTTTATAATTTTATTTTTATTGGGTAGATGTTTACTATTGTGAATATTTGTTTACTAATTATTTTCTTTCTTTTTATATTTATATAGTTCTTTGAGTCAGTTACTTGCACATACTTTTCATTGTTTTGTTTTTTTCCCTAATTTTTGTACATTAATGGACATATTGTCCGTATATTGTGGTAAATAAATTAATAAGGAAATAAATAAATAAGTAAACAAAGAAACAAAAAACAAAGTAACAAAAAACAAAGTAGTAAACAAACAAGAAATAAATAAACAAAGAAACAAACAAACAAGTAAATAAAAAAATAATTAAACAAACAACAAAGAGTCAACAAACAAAGAAACAAAAAAAAATACCATGTTTTAATGTTCTTATCAACTAGATAATGTTGCACAGTAAAACCTGTCTAAGATGGAACCTCACGGTTCATTAAAAAAATGTTCCATTTCCGCAGGTTTCCATCTTGGTTATCAAACCTTCACCATATAACTTCAATACAGAATTTGTAACATAAATTTTTTTCTGAAACAAAATAAAGTAAATAAAGCATAATTTTTCAATGAAAATATTGAAGAAAAAATAAAAATCAACTGCGAAACACAGGGAAAATACAGAACAAGCACTTACTTTGCGTATTCTTTGGTAGTGGAAAAATTTTGCACCTATCGTGTAAAGGCATTTTTGACACATTAGCACACATCTTCCCATGCTAAAAAGCGAGCGTTCACTAAATTGTGTTGAACAGACCTCTTCAACTCTACAACTGCTGCGCTAGGATGATAAAATAAGCCTTCCCAGAATTCCATGAATACCTAAGGAAATGTGGTGACACTTTTGAGAATTGAACAGGGCATGGATTATCAACATTAGGGATTCAGAGTGACAGCAACAAAGTCATGTTTGTTGCGACCTTGAACATCGCACGAAAGCGTGAGAAAGTCGCGGCGAAACAGTCAGTGTTTCCATTCTGAGATATTTTGTTGGCTGGTTTCCGTCTTACAGAAGTTCCATCAGTCAGGTTTTACTGCAGTTAATAAGACAAATTGCAATTTTATTTTCAGTAAATGGCAAGAATTAGTTAAAAATTTAAAATAAAAAAAATTTAAAAAATCAGGACAACTCCTCAAAATTGGAGGGTTGTCTTATATTCAGGTAAATATGGTATTACTCATCTTAATTATATTTGCACCTTCTGAATAGCAAAATATTTTCCTTTCAGCATGTCAACATCAAAGAGCCATTCTCCAACACAAAGCACACGAGTCAGGAATACCTGCTAAGGAAATGTATATGCCAGAATGCAGACCTGCAGATGGTGGTTTTGAGCCTGTCCAGTGCCACCCACTGTCTCGGCAGTGTTGGTGTGTTGATGAAGCTGGACAAGAAATGCCTGGCACCCGAGCACCACCTGATGTACAGCCCTCATGCTTAGGTATGTTTCATTCCAACTGAAATAAACAAAGACAAAATATGTGAAATATTATATTGAAAATGGTATATTCAAGCATTAGGATGCAATAAAATAATAACCTGTTCACCCAAAAATACAATTTTGTGATGGAAAGAGAGTTCATTTTTTAGGAATAGACTTGCATACTTGCATGCTTCTCTTTTAGTGTGACTCTTCATTATAATTTAAGATTGTAGGAATTATGAGCAGTGAACATGTAAAGAAAGTAACTTGCCCACAACTTGATTACAGCAATGTAATGTTGTGTAATGCACAAAACACTTTAAGCACACGATAGATCACATGTCCATTGCAATGGTTACACACACAGTAAGCACTAGCAAGAAGGAGATACAGCACCAGCAGCCACAGTTGAATGTCTATCATGTTGAATGATATCGATTTTATGGGATTGTATCACCCTGTAGATAACTCCAACAAAGATGTTAAAATACGAAAGGCTGAAATCAAAGATTGACTTAAGAACCAAATATGATTAACTATAAAGTGAATTTAGAGAATTCACATATTGTCGCAAATTAAAATCAACTCTTGGAATAATTTTATTTTGTTGAAAATAACAATTTTTCAAAATGTGCCTAAGTAGAATATGTATGTTGTAGCTCCCAACGAGTGTCCTTTGCTGAAATGTCAACCCTGTGAACATGGTTATAAATTGGATGAGAATGGATGTCAAACATGCCAGTGTCGTGATCCTTGTGGGGAAATCAGCTGTCGTGGAGATGGCGAAGCATGCAGACTTGTAGAGGTTGCATGTGTTGACAAACCATGTCCACCAGTGCCCATGTGTCTTCCACGACGAGACAATCCTTGTATTACAGGACATCCTTTGTTATTGAAAGGATCATCTGACGTGTTGCAATGTGGCCCCAAAGGCTCGTCTTGTCCATCGTCTCACAAATGTCACCTGAGTCCTCTGGGAGAATTTGCTGTATGCTGTCCAAAACCAAGTAAGGAAGAACATAAGCAATGAACTTAAATGTTTGAGTACAAATGATCAAATGAATGCTGTTAATGATTATATATAATTCACCAAATAAGTTTTCAAATATTCTTTATTTTAATTCTATTTTACCAGAGGTACCTTTTGGCTACATTATTATTTATTCCTGATTGTAAGTTTAAACAAACAAACTTCATCTTTTTTACTGTCATTTCCTTTTATAGCTTTGCTTTTTATGTCTATTATTTCCTCTATCATTTTTGTGTCATGAATATTTGAAGAAGACAGGAATTAAATTTTGTAGAAATCAAACCTCTTGATTAAAAGATATCACAAAACCATTAGTTATATGACATAAACAATGTATATTATTTAAAATCTTTTAGAAAATTCTGTAGTTGTTTTTTCATCTTCTTTCTTAAGCTTTTCAGGTCTGTACTTCCATGAATATTAACCTTCTAATGTAATATTTCTTGGCAACTTAGAAACTGTATATGGGCATCTCAGGAACATGTAATTTGAAGGGGACTGCATTTTCGGAAAGTAAAATTTGGAAAAAGGAATTGAGTACCTCTACAAAATAATATATTTCATGTAACATTTTTTATTTATTGAAAGTAACAAACTCTTCATAAATGCAATAGCATACTCAGACAGTAAACTTAAAAAATAAATGATACCCACAGATGACAGCAGCAGTGATAGAGTGGCAAAGGTTAGAAGCAAAGTGGGGGTAACCCTGTATCAAAAAAAGCATCTTAATATTCCTTTCTCAAGCAGTTTTGACTTTATGATGAAAGGTGGAGAAAACAATTTTGTACACTACGTCATAGTTTTACAAACAATTTTCATTTTCATAATCATATAAAAATAAAATTTATATTCAGCATAAATAAAAAATTCTTTATAAGAAAACATCAAGTTGCCTGGACACTATATGAAGCCCGTCCCCCTCCCTCTCAGACAAAAATACTGGGTGGATCTATGTGGTATAATTATTAATTTATGTTATTTTGAAAGCTTCTGTAGTAAATACAATGAAGTTAGGAAAAAAGAAAGAGATTAACTTAAAAATATTTGGGGCAATGTGTTCCTGCTAGAAATCACTGTGATTCCCTGCTACATATGCTTTCCTTAGTTAATTCAAACCTGAAAAAAATACTATAAAAATACTTGTCTTTGCAGGAGACGTTTGCTTTGAGCCCAAAGATGATGGATCATGTAATGCAACTCCAGTTCCTCGATGGTTTTTCAATCCTGTAAAGAATAAGTGTGAAGAATTTATATTTGGTGGCTGTGGGGGAAATCAAAATAATTTTGAAACTGAGAAAATTTGTAATACAGTTTGTCCAGGTAAGCTATAGACTAAAAATGGAACAAAATTGAAAATTAGTTAAAAATTATATTATTTCATTTTAAGCTCAGTGCATGTTCTTTAAAAACAGAAAGAACATTCATTAGGACAATCGGGCACACAATATTATCTTTTCAGATAATTACTGGGGAAAATCAATTTTTGTTGCACTTTTTAAGAAGGAAATTCAATTTTAAGAAATAGTTATCAAGAAATGAACAAATAACATTCATTTAAGAAAGCAGATACTATGGACTTTCACATTGTTCAAAGAATTTGTCACTGGACCAGGAATGAAACCTGGGTCCCCTCGTTAATATCCAGTAATTTGATTATCAAGGTACTGGGTGAATCAATGTTCCAAATAGTTCCATGCCCATGTGTATTGCTAACATAAGTTATTTGACTCTTAAATTGTTATCATCCCTGTCACCTTGTGTGAATGGTGAATACAATGGGTGGTAAAGTTTCAGAAAACTGGGGTTGAGAAAACTGATACTAATCTGGAGTTTGTGCAATACAATCTTGTTTTGTACAATTAACTTCAAATTCAATAAAATTTTACTATTTTTGAACAGATGTCATTAATAAGTTATTAATTAAGAAACAGAAATATATTTCAGTTGATATCTTATTATTAAAAATTACTTTTACAGTGTTGAGCCAGTGTGAAAGATTGAGAGAAAAAAATCTGAAAGCAGCTGAAAAGTACAAGAAGTCCACTTTCCTTCCACGATGTGACACTGAGACAGGCCTCTGGGAGCCCATTCAGTGTTTGGACCATGTTGGCGTGTGCTGGTGTGTTAACCGAGCTGGAGAGCCAGTCAAAGGATCACTGACACGTGGACAGCCCACTTGCAGCTCTCGACAGGGAAGAAAGAGAATGCATGTCAGCCAGTCAGATGGAGGTAGGTACATGAATAACATAATTCATGAGAATAAGGGATGAATCCAAGGCAGCAATCTTGTCTTTTCCATTTTTAGCTGTTCTTAAGACTTATTGCATTTCTTACAGAATTTCACCATCATTCATGATGCTGATATCCAGTTTAATCTTCAATGTTGTTTCCATTTCTATTTTTATTAACCCTGCTACTTCTTCAGCTGCTTTTTCATCATTAACACATCTTCATCATTCAATATGAGGCATTGTGGAAATGAAGAGTGAATTCAACAAAACATGGTTTTCAGAAAAATGTATTTGAAAATTTTTTAATTTTGAGTTCACCTTTGTATCCATGCCATAGGCATACGTGGTTACACACAACTACGTCCGTAGCTGCTCAGCCAACGTTATGTTCAGGATCTATCTTCCCAATCTAATCATAAATCCGTTTTGTGTTTTTTGTTTGCTAAGCTCACCAATATGAAACAGCATGTGCGAGTCACACTTGACCTTATGTTTGGGTGCGGAGCTTAATGGCAAGATGGATTATGTTTCAAATTCATAGGATTTCTCAAATCAAGCGTTGTCCTGCAAAGTACGAGAGAGAATAAACACAGCTTTTAGCAGCGTGCACTCGTACGTGAGAGTGAGGCTCGGCACACAGACAACTAAAAATATAGAACAAAGTTTTTCCTGTCTGAAATATATATTAATTGATAGAATATACAATAATTTCTCTGAAAATAATTTGGAAATAAACATAATTGTAAATTTTAATGAAAATTAATTAAGAACTTTCTTTTGTAACTTAATTATTTTTGATTTCTGAAAGTAAATTTGTATTTTTCAATTTTTTGTGTTTTTAGGTTTATTTAATTTTGTGTGAATAATATTTAAAATGTCAAATATGGTTTGTTTAAACAATATGTACAAACTTAATTATAATAAAAGACAATATATTTCATTCATCTTAAATATCACATTCAAGATATAAAATATGTATATATGGACTTTGTGGAACTGGAGTTTTTAGACTACATAAAGTTGCTTTGCAAAGTCTTTAACTTTTTATTACATGTTTTTGCATGTATTGGTGTTTTTACTGCACATTTTAGAGTTTCACTGCATGAAAATCTGGTCTTTAGTGATAACATTGAGCCCAGGACAATATTGAGTAATTTTGACTTTCCCTGATCATAATCAGTCAAGTATTTTGAGGGCTTGGAGAGATAAAACAAACGTACAGTATCAATAGCAATCCTATCCTTCTCTTGTTTGAGCAGTCAGGGAGGTAAAGTGATAAAGACAGAAAATTGTAATTTTTTATGAGTTAAAGAAGGAAGGAGGAGAAAACAAAGAAAAGAAGAATCAAATGGTCATAAAATGTTTCGGGAGAATTTAGGAATAATAAACATTAAATGAATGTGTAGACTCATAGAACTGCATCATTTACATCGATGAAACAACTAATATTTTTTACTCCCAAATAGTATCATGTCCATTATGAAATGCAACTAATGTCTAAATCCATTAATGTATTAATTTTTGAATTTTTTGATGTTACTAAATATGCGTGCTTTTTTTTGTTAATGTAATGTGAATAAATACAAAATAATTATTTTCTCACAATAGAAATGACAGCTGTGATTGAAGAACTTTTGAAGGAGGTGGCTCTGCTTGCTGGCTCTGATGAAAGTGCCAGCAATGATACCCCTGAGCCTCTTCTGAGTCGCTGCCAGGCTTTACATCACAGAACCATGGGAAGTGGGGCGGAATATGTTGTGGAATGTGATTCTGATGGAAGGTGAGTGCTATGAAGAATAATTAAAAATGTATTAATTAAAATTTGAATCCATGAGCATTCTCACTTTAATCTTAATTTGCAGAAAATGCTCATTTGTTATGGACCTATTGATATTCCAGATGTAGAGTATAAGTAAACATTGGTAACAAAGTAATTGTTTTAGGAACAAATAAAATTAGTGTAACAAAAATAATATCTTATATTTCCTTTTTTAGGTTTACTCCCATTCAATGTTACACTCGAGTATCAAATAAATTTCCCGAATGTTGGTGTGTAGATGAGGCAGGAAATCAGTTGCCGAATACAACTACATTTAGGAGAGGTGAAAAAATATGCTGTACGTATTTATCATAAAACCTCAACTGACTAAATGAAGGCTGTTACTTTTATCTTTATAATATGAATTATGTTTTTTCAGTACCCACACCTATCAAAGATATCAATGTAACATTAGGATTCTATGGACATTATGATACTTCAAGTAAAGATCAAATGGAAAGTGAACTGAGATACATTCTGGAGAAACTAGGAGCCAAACTTAAAAATGATGATATGGATATTGTAATATCTCAGGAAAAAATGCTCATGTTTTTTAAATTAGTTGGAAGCAACAAAGTAGATGTAGCTTATCATTTGGAGGAAATGGTAAAAATTTGCTGTTCATTATTGAAGTTAATACTTTAACAGTAATTAAAGTACCTTTGTATGTTTTGTTAACGTTCATAGGTACAAAAGTAATATGAAACTAATTATCTTTACAGGTTAAATCAAAAAGATTGAAATTAGACATTGGAGATGGTATTCTTGCATCTGCAGATATAACTGTTTCACGCTTTAGTAATAATCTAGCTGACGAGAAAAGTAATGAGATTGCTGTTTTAGATAGAGTTATTGCATTAGAACATCGTGAGGTTGTATCTCAGTCTACAGTCTCGGAGGTGACACCATACCAAACAGCTATAATAATTTTAGCAGTTAGCTCTGCGTTTGTCATTTGTATTCTAGTGGTGTTAATTGCATTGTATCGTCGAAAAATGTTGGTAAGTTCAGTGTTATTATAATTTGTAATGTTTTTAGAAGCTTGTATCTTTCCTATCTACAAATTTTAAAAATATTCTCTCTTTCTAGATATCTGCTGGTGGGATTGGTTCTGGAAATAAGGGAAGCAATATTGACAAACACTTTCTTTCACAGAATACCCCAATTTATGTGGTATCTCTTCCAGCAAAGAGTGAGAGTTTTCCACGTGTAGGTCTTTCATCCACAGAAAACCATTATGAGTCTTCAAAACCCTTGAATGTTCAAGGTGACAAAGTTGAAATAGCTGAAAAAACCACAGAATGTGAAAGGCTATGAAACACAAAGAAAAATGTTAATTTGTGTTAAAAGTAAACAGTTCAAAAACAAGAGAGAGAGCAATCAATATATTGGAATTTACAAATTGGTTAAACTAGATAAGAACATCAAATGTTCAAATTCCAATAATTATCTTTTGACTACAGACTTCTCTATGGGGTAGACGATTCCATAATAATAAAAGCAAGAAGAATTAGAATTATGAATATGTGGTTACCAGAATATTCACTTGCCAAACACTTAGAACCCCTTGTATGGCAGCCAGTCAGTAAATGCAAGTCTGTAAAAGTCCCATAAATCTACCCCTGTAACAACTTTTAAATTCTAATTTAGTGAACCGTATTGGAAAGAAGAGAGATTTCATATCTTCTAAAGTGAAAGAATTCAACACATCATACTTCATTTTAGTGAACATACTGTTGAAAAAATAGGTTTTATATTTACACATATTTGCTCACATTGCTCCTTCAGGAAAATACTCTTACAGGGAAGAACCTCTCAAACCTATATTTCTGAAATTCATTTCCATCACTGTGTTATTTTCCTATGTATACACCCTTTGTAATGTTCCATATACATTTTAATAGCTTTAACATTCCATAGTGAAAAATTCTAGTATTAAAATTGTTTCTAATATGGATATAATTAAATTCTTCATTGAATAAGCATATCATATTATTTACTGAAGATAGAATTCCCTTACAAAGAAAGGGAATGTTTGTTGTAGAGTTAAGTAATCTTATTTATATATATATTTTTTAAGATAAATAAGTTGAAACTTATTTTCAAACAGTTCTGTAATTATATTGTAAATAAATGTCAGTGCACATCACTTGTACTTTTGTTAAACAAAGCTTTAAGAAGACTTCATTATTTGTAATTTTCAAATATATGGTTGAAATAGTTTTGTAAATAACTACTGATATAAAGCGAATAACCAGGAAGGCCCAGTGCTGTCATTGATTTTAAAAAATTTGGAAAATTGCTTATCAGGTAGGCGATATGTATTTTAAAATCATATGTTTAGATGCAAAAAACAAACTTCAGAAACAATCACAAGAAATTATTTTAATTAGGACCTTAGCAAAAGAATTACTATTATATAAACTTTGTACAACTGTGATCTTTGAAATGTGACACAGAGTGTAATGTAAGTTTAATAGGTAATGAATAAATGAGTCCTGTATAATTTCATTAGGTCAATGATTCAATCTCACTTTCTATTCAGTCTTAAAAAGAACATTGTGTGTCTCAGAAAGCACACAAAATAAAAAATTGGCTACAAAAAATTAAGAGAACAAATTATCACTCAGGGTGAATTCATTTTATTGCAAAGAAACATTTCAATATTTCTGCAATTAATTCTTAATTCAGAGGATTTTAACAAATGCAGCTCTGATATTGTTGTGAAAGATAAATATAAATTTAAAAATGAATGGGCGATGAAATAAGTACTCAGACCACTCTACTATATATTTTTATATTTTCACATTTAAACAGATAGTACAACAGTCAATTACTAGGTGTGATGTATGAATAGTTTTGCTGCTGTAACCTCTTCAAAACAGCCACATGATAATCTTATTCAATCTCCAACCCAGAAGTGAGACTACTGTATTAACCTGTTTGGTGTTATAATAAGTGTATAGCTTCCAGGAAAAGAACTCATATTATTGAAGCATATGTTCTAAGATGTCTCAAGTCAATCCATTATTGTTTCATATAATCCAATGATGTGAAACTAAAAACGTTTCATTCACTGAAAATTTGAGAATCTACTCTTAGGAAGAAAATCAAAATATTATGGGATTTATTTGAGTAAAAAAGTGATAATAATTACTAAACAGTCATTATATATCAAAAGAAATTAATTTCTTAGTAATAATTATCTTGCAGGACAAAGTTATAAAATATTTTGTGCTCCCTGCTCCCTTTGCTTCATGACTTCAAATGTGTCACTTGCTAACTGATGAAGTTAAGTTTAAAGGGAAATATTAATAAATTTGAAAAAAGTGATATATCCTGTACAAAACTGTTGCAATCACAACCAGTCATCTTCACTAAGGTCTGAAACAAAAGGAAAGATTAGATTTGAAAAGGTAGAATGAACATTCCACGTCAACAGAAATCACAGGTGAACATTTCAACACTTGAAGATTTATAGGATTCATTTTAAATCCAGAGTCCTTGCTTACTACTTGTAAGGGCTTTCTACCCAAGATATCAGCTTTTACTTCCATGATTTCACCCAGGCTTTGTCTTCAACATAGAGAAATGTCTCTTACATTTTGCCCCATTCTCCCAACATGTGTCATCAATTTAATGGTTCTGATTGTTGCAAATATATCTGCCAATATCATGTTTTAAGTTGCTAGAGGCATTATTTTGCTGACTAGAAACTGCATTTAAGTGCATGTGAACTCAAATTTGATTCTGTTTCTAAGTTGGTTTTATCTATCATAGATGTAGCTTTATCCATTACACCAGAATCAATGGGTAACTTAGACAGAACTTCATTTATATCATCAAATTTATTGCATTTGTATTCGATTGGCTTCAGCCAAGTACCTCATCTAATTTTCAGTGGCTGGAGAAGTAGAGCTAGATCAGGATAATTGTACTGAAAATTTCCACAAGACTTGGAGGCCTCAAAACTACTTATTTGACAGTTGATATCAATTGATCAATATCTGGAGATTGAATACTCTCACTACTTGCAACACCCCTTGACATTTAGCAATTAAGATAACATGCCTCTGATAGAAATTTAAAAAGATTGTGTCCTCAGTGTACTTCACAAAAATATTCTATATATTCATAACAAAGTAAATTCAAATTGAACAGCTTGTGGCAATACTAGAAGAAACTTTTATACATGGAGAGTCATTACCAAACACAGTATTAAGTAAAATGAAATTAATTTGATTAACTTTTCCAACCTTAAACTTCTTGCATGTTTCTGTAGAGAATTCAATACAACTGGTGTTTTTTAATAATAGTATAGAATAATTGAATTTGCAAATCAATAAATTGCATAAGAGTAGGCGTGGATCTATTGTGAGGGATCTTTCCCCCTAAAATTTTTCAGTATGTAAGTATTAATTTTAACTTGTCACAAAACTTTCAAGCAAAAATATTTGGATAAGGACTAGAACAAGTAAAATTGTATTAGAGCATTAGCTAAGTGAAGCCTGCTACATTTTACAGAATCTGCAAAATTCATTTTACAAAATCTGTAATACTACACATTTGACCGAAACATTTTGAATCTCCCCTCCGAAACTTAGTCTCTGGATCCACTCCTGATTGGAGATGAGATATGAGTATCGAATTGATATTTGAAGTAGTGGTGTAGAAATAAACACAATGCAAGGGAACCTAATAATCATTAGCATGTACAGATCCCTAAACTCTATTGTTAATGACTTTCTATTCAGATTTGAGGAACTTGTAACTAAACTTTTGGGAAATAACAATTGTAAGTTAATTATTTTCGTACATCTGAACAATAACATAAAACATAATGAACAATATGATTTACTAAAATGTTTCAATATCCATGATGTGAAGTTAGGGTCAACACATATTACAACCCATTCCAGCTGTACTACAGACAATCATCATTACAAAAATAGAAATGAATAATACTCCTCTTTTATACTTATTTTCATCAGATCACACTACAGAAGTCATTGAAACAATCAATGATGATTAGCCTTGAGCAACCCAAATACACATTCACCCATGATATAAGAGATACTAAAGTACAATTGAATGAATATTGCATCTTACATTATTAAAAGGCAAATGAATGTAGTGAAGAGATGCAAATGAAATGAAATTCTTGTTCTTAGAAATAAAATGAAAAAGCATGTATTACCTGTTCAAAGGTACTAAGAATCCCTTCGTAATGAACAGTACAAAGAGTATAAGAAACATTGTAAGCTTAAACTGATGAATGAGAAAGGTTATCAATTAAATCATAAAGTTACCAACTCGACAAACAAATCTAAAACATTGTGGAATATAATTAACAATGGGAAAATGTAGACTCACAAAAAAACCTGCTACATGAAGCCATGATTGTTGATAATACTGTTATGTTTAAGACCTTTAACCAGTGGCATAAGTTCAACTGAGGAGACCTTGGATCGACAAAATACGGGGACCCTTTATTTAAAGACATGTCATAAAGATAATTTTGTGAAACTTAACTTTAGGAATGAAAACATTACTATAAATTATTACAAAAAGTAAATTATCATGTGTTTAATTTTATGATATAATTTAAAATGTAAATTTCGGTCTTTTCTTCGCAATACATCAATGATGGTAGAAATATTATTTTTCAACCGCATTGTTTTTTTTGTGTTCAATTCAAATACTTAAAAACACAGATGGTCTTATGCCATTCTACTTCCTACATAATTTTAAACAGCTTTTATTTTGGAAACGTTCTTTCGGCATTGTCACTATCAAAAATAATGTGAATACACACATTGAGTATTTGTTAATAATGAGCAATGCAATTAAACAGTTTTAAAGATCTTAAAATAAATAAATAAATAAAATAAAAATCGGCAAATCATCGGCAGGATATTAATAAGTTTTTGTGCTTCTTGATAAGTTTTATCGTCAGCTATCAAAATTTGTGGCTAAATAACTTCGAAAATTGCCACTGAATTTTTCAATCCAACAAACTGTCGCTCCAATTGGTTAACGGTAGTATCTAGGCATCCATAGTCAGGGTCAGATTTAAGTAGTGCGGGGCCCCAAGCACAAAATTGTGTTGCCCCCCCCCCCCGCCCGAAAAAATAGCTCCATCTTTATTAAATAAAAAAATGTATTATAGTACAAGTACTTTCTGTACAGATATAAATGAAAACTGATAATTTATAGTATAGAATTTATAGTTTATAGATAATTATAAAGTATAGTTAATATTAGACTAATTTAACATGTAATAAATATGTTTTGAAATTGTACATTTTGTTACACAGTAGACTACTTGATTAACAATTATTTCACAGACAAAAAAATATAGTCCATAGTTAACATTAAATTTGTATTTTTGTTCGCTGTCAGTAAGTCGTTGATCTTCGCAAATTTCATCAAAATGTTGTATAGTTTTCTTTATTCTTCGGAAATATTTATTCGAAAAAGCCTGTGCCATTCTGTAGCAGCACTAGTTACTTTCTCGCGTACTATTTACGTAGTATAGAGGTATTTATGTAATGCTGCGTCACAAAACAGCAGTTTTTCAGCATGAAAAGTTTATTGTTACAATGATACAAAAATATTAATAATTCTTGTTCCAGTATGTAGTTAGAGGAAGATATAACACGTTGTGTAGTCAAAATTCTCAGTTCGTGGGACTTTGATTGACGAAAATTGTTTCACATACGGACCGGAACATTTGCCGTTTCGTATGTAGACAACACTAGCAGCCGCTAGCAGCTAAATCAGGTAATCAGTAAATGAGCTAAATCGCAGGCAGGATTTTCACCAAAATTGACTTTCCCCTATTTGACTGATGTCACGACCTCTTGAATTTGAAACATATAGGACTATTTGTTTTTGTTTTTTTGAGGTACGAAGCCCCCAAGTTATTTTCAACGTTAAAGTATGGTTTAAAAAATGGCGCTAGTCCGTTTTCTGTTGAATTCTCACAATTTTCGAAAACTGTAAAGGTTAATTTGTTCGGCGTTTTACTGCAATTACAATATTGAAGATTGAAAATCTGTTCTTCAAAATTAGTTCTTAAAATAAAGTCATGTAAGTCGTAAAACATGAGTAATTTTTAACCTAATTTTTAAATCGGAAATTTCTCCATAGGTCTCCAATTATTTTTTTTAAATTCTTGATTGAATAGAAGTAAATACATTGAAAAATGCATCAAAATAACGATTGAAGTCGATTCCTTCTTTCTAGGGACGGCCACATAGAGAAGAGATACTTCTATGGACGGCCATGATCTAGATTAACATAGATTCTCCATGCCCCATGCCATCTTTGTCCGTTCCTCTACCATGCTCTCCGAAATAGAGTACATCAAAATATTATGCATTTACGAGTTTTCAGGTTCAAATGGTCCCAGAGAAAGTGGATCATACCAACGTCGCGAAAATCACCCACCATTCTAACGACATTGGTTCACGGACTTCTCGTTGCACTTTCATTTGCAGTTGGCTAACTTGTAAATGCTTCGACGCTTCCTTTTGTGACGTCCTTGCACGACGAGTGCCACGAGGAGTAATTAAAATTACGACCAGAAAAGGTATTTAAACGTAGCATGTTCAAACAATTTTCCACCGACGTAATTAAATTGCAATATTTCCCGGACTCGTATAGGTGTATATACCTCAGCTAAATTCTGTATAGTGATGCCTTCACGGGAGCCGTATACACTACAAAGGGGCGTGACAATGGGGGATCATCCACGTACGCCATTAATTTTTTCTTCGGCTTAGCCGAAGGTTTGTGCGATTGCAGTTGTGTTGCAGTTCGCACACATTTCACGTTTTACTGCTACGTGTAAGTGGCTGGTGTGGGTTCGTGTCGGACCGTAGTCAATAACCAAATCGGCTTTCGGGTTGCACTATGTCTTCAGAATACCAGAGGGGAGTGCTTGACTTCTTTGTCCTTTAGTGAAGACGTGTCTAGCTAATTGTTTAAACGTTGCCAAAGCTTCGTTGGTTTGAAAGGCGTAATAGGCTTCGTTAAACGAGCCTTTTCCCGTCTCAAGCATTAAGTGAAGGACTCGATATCAAGTTCCTTCGTCACTACTTTCAACCGTTTCAGAAACGGAGGTCGTGCTATGAGCCGCAGAACTTTGTTCTGTACGAGTACTAACTCACGTGTATCCTTGTACTTCTGAGCTCTGGTCCACCACGTTGCCGCTCCGTAGGTAGCCACAGGCCCTCTTTGCACTGGCCGGCAACACGTTTTATAGAACGCCAAGCGAAGTTCCAAGGGGAGTGTATGTTCCCTCAAAAGTCGTAAGAGTCGAACTCTTTGTTGAAATTTTGATCAAATTGGCCTGACATGTAAATGCCAACGCATCCTTGCTCAGTTTCTCAATATTTTAAATTCCCACCGAGTGATACGTAATGCAGCGTTGCTGTGCTTTTTCGTTCTTACGAAAAATTGATGATAGTTGTTATTTTCTTTTGGGCTTTTGTCCAAACTACACGGTAAAATATTTTCACTCTAATTATTTTCTCTTTAGAGAGTTTTAGATTCTTTTTAAGAATATAATTTGTTAATTTATTTCTCCAAAGTTTT
Organism: Gryllus longicercus; assembly: GCA_038098605.1. Taxonomy (NCBI): domain Eukaryota; kingdom Metazoa; phylum Arthropoda; class Insecta; order Orthoptera; family Gryllidae; genus Gryllus; species Gryllus longicercus. Next base: position 510,816 of record JAZDUA010000188.1, on the reverse strand, counting down.
CTAATTATACTTTCATTTTATAATGAAGTAAAATATTAAATTTCTCATATTTCAGCATTATGAAATACAGGAGAAAATTGGAAAATCAAAATAATTGGTCTAAATGGTAATTATTTCAATGTTTCAAAATATTCTTTGGATTAAAATTAATGTTATAATGACAGCAATTCTTGATGACATGTCTCGAATTGCGTGTATTTGAATGTAGGGTCAAAACGTAGCTACATTTTCGAAGTTGGCAGTACCGAGTGTTCGCCATATTGGAAATTCTAGGGACCAAAGCAAGCTGGAAAGCCCTATACCAACGGTGCAAGAAATAAATTCCCCTACACCATGCACACGTTATTCGATTCCTGTTTCAAATCTTTAAATTGGACTGCTTCGTTCACGAACGACACATCTTCAGTCGATCAGTTATGTGCCTGTGAATACTGAATTAGGATTTGCAGCTGTAAGAGTGGGGCTATCAGACTTCAGTGACAGATACCCGCTGCTACCACTGTCAAAGCCATTCCTGATCTGCTAAAGCTCGTGTTAACTGCTCTGTATCAAATTACGTAGCGACGAGTTCCTTCACTTGGACTGCGTGAAGAACGTATTTCGTCGCTATGGTGAGTTAGAATTGCTGTTCTTATAGCGAAGGAAGTTTTGGTGGATTAACTTTACTCAGTTACGTGATTTTCTGTACTAGATTCGGTTTATTCTCATACAAAATAGAGCGGGGAAAACACGTCTCGCAAAGTGGTACATGAACTTTGATGATGATGAGAAGCAAAAGCTTATTGAAGAAGTTCATGCAGTTGTTACAGTAAGGGATGCGAAGCATACAAATTTTGTTGAGGTACGTTGGATGTAAGAGAAATGAGTTTCTTCTTGTGTATTTAGACAGTGATTTAGCTTTCGAATTGTTTTTCATTTACAGTTTCGTAATTTCAAGATTGTGTATAGAAGATATGCTGGCTTGTATTTCTGTATTTGTGTCGATGTAAATGATAACAATCTTTGCTACCTTGAAGCAATTCACAACTTTGTTGAAGTTCTAAATGAATATTTCCATAATGTTTGCGAGTTAGACCTAGTCTTCAATTTCTACAAGGTGAGTAATGTGATTCATGCAATTTTATAATTCATTTATTTGACTGGTGTCTAATGGCGACATATATTTCAGGTATACACTGTTGTGGATGAAATGTTTCTTGCTGGGGAAATAAGAGAAACCAGTCAGACAAAAGTCTTGAAGCAACTGTTAATGTTAAACTCGCTGGAGTAACATTTAAACAAGTAAAATTGTGTTCCAAATACTCTTTTCCATGTGTACGAATGTTTGTCATGCATGTAAAAATATGTAAACAAAATACTATATTGTTTGTATGTTCTATATAGAATTGTATTCTATATGATAAATAGAGATGTATTGAGAGTTGTTAATTGAATGTTTATGTATTAAAGGCCATTGAAAATTTGAAATCAATTTTTCTGTTATAAGTAAATCAGACCTTTCATTGTTGATTTGTATTTTAACTGGATGCTATAAGTTTTCTTTCAACAAATGTCAGTTTTTTAATTCAGGAAACCGTTTACTTTCCAATAGTTTTGGAATTTAAAAATATTCAATAAATAATATAACTAGGTGACTTGTAACATTCATTTAAGGGCCTCTGCACATGAGTTGTTGATGCACAACATAGAATAACCCTATTTGATGTGAATTGGCACATGAGGGCTTAGGCCGTTCTGCATGATACAGTGTTAAGTTATAAGGAAAGAAATATTAATTTTAACAACAACATTTAGTGTGTTATTTACAATTTGGATTATATAATTCTAAAGAACTGTAAGAAGTATTGTACTTAAGCTTTGGTCAATGGCCCTCGTCTAGATCAGGTTTTGTCCAGTTTCCCTGATCTTGAGCAAATGCTGAGATGGCCCCTTGTTTTGCTTCTGGATATAAATGTAATGTCAAATAAACTTCTCCTTATAGAACACACACAAAGTTTTTAACTGTTTTTGACTTAAGTAACACACATCAATTGCATGTCAAAGGAATGCTTATGTAACATGGGCCTTATTTATTAATGCTGAATTTATTTCCACTGAAAAATTCCAATTGTCAAACACTAATTTGGACTTTGTTGAATGTGAGTCTTTGCATATGCTGTGTTCACCAATATGATCTAAAAGAGGAGTCTTAAAGTAAGCTCCTAGAGCAAAAACAGCCTGATCTACATTTTTTGTCATTAATTTTTTAATCACATCACACTGCAGCAATATTTCGTTGTTTCTAATAATTACTAGGCAATGCCAAACAGAAATGTTCTACCATGAAGTGTACTTCAGTTACTATGTGCAATAGTGGTCTATTTCTTGTCAATAGTACCTCATGCCGACATGCCAAGAGAGACTACTGCATTCGGTGACATACCTATAGTATCTGTTTGGAAATTGGACATAGTATTACCGTAATGCTAAATTACACAATATTTACTCGATAAAACTTTAATTTGCTTACAGGATGTTTCAACTCTCAAAAACACATTTTTACCAATGATGCTCGAGACTGCATGGGCATACACTATAACTAGTACGCTTCTAATTTGTAAAAGTATCTGAAGAAATCCTTAAAAATGTATTTTTTGGAAAAAATGTCCCAGATAGCACATAAGCAATTTTCTACAGAGAGGGGGCTTCAAGAATTAATTGACAATTGGAATAAAAGACCATCTTTGGTTATGCAAATCTGAATAAATCCTAGGAATGTTGGAGAAGTTTTCTTTCCAAATTACTTTCATGATCTTAACTTCTTGGTGTGGAAATCATAAATTAAGAACCTATACATGAAATTATTAACATTAGCAGGATCTAATTAATACTTTTTCAGGAGGGCACATCAAACTAGATAAGATGATACTCGGACCGTCTTCCCAATTAGCACTGTGACCTACAATAATTCTGAATATAATGTTTACAATAAGGCAATAATGTTAATTTCCTGTTTTTCAAGGGTCTCCATGAACTTTCTCAATGCAATAGTATCATAACCCCTAGAGAAAGTGAATCTTTAATCTGTCACACTTGACAAATTATGACTTACAATGTACATAAGCAGAATAATGTTAAATAATAGCTATTAATGTTCCCAGAAATGTTGTAATTGTTATTACAGCAGAGGCCAAAAGTTAAAAATCTAGGAGGATCGTAGCAGAGCTGAAATTTTTAGTTCGGACAAGGCAGTAATAACACTAACATTTCATGGTATGTTCAGCATTTTATTGGTCCCCATAAAATCTCACGTGTTATGCAAAAATTTACATTACTGTGATAGTAAACAAATGAATTCTGTTGCTGCGGCAAATTACTATGATATGGTAGGGTGTTGATTGAGATATAACTATTTAAACTATTTGTATACTGTGAGAAAAGACGGAGGCAAATAATTCTCTTGAACCTAATGATACTTAAATGACATTCAATGAGGAAGTTGGCATGTTTACTTCTAGTGGCAACACCTTCAGATCGTCAGTAAATATGATTACCATAGAGTTTAATTTGGAGAAATGCCAGGAAAATGAGGTTAATTTACCTAGTACACATTTTTTAATATTACAATTAATATATCCCCAAAACTAATATGTTACTTATATTCTGAATTGTTTGAATCTGAAACATCACCAGTTTTTTTCTTGATAAACATTTGATTTGTTTATTTATGTTGCAAAGGATGTTACATTTCTTAACATACAGGTAGGTGCAAGTGCACTTAAAAAAATCTGTAGGGTTGTGTGTTAACAGGGGTTAGATGCATGTGACTGAATAATAAAAAAAAAAATCAAACTGCATTTGTCATGAAAAAGCACAGAATTGACGTCCTGAAATATAAAAATTCATACCTATTTTTTCTACAAATTGAGTTCAGGAATAGGCTTACTGTTGTGCTAAGAAATAAGTTTTCATGAGGGAATTATAGCTGAAATAAACTCAGCAGTTATAAAACAAATCATTTTTAATGATAAGTTTTTTTTCTTTTTCAATAAACTATTTTAATGAACTAATTTACAGAAGGTGATGTGTGAAACCTTATAAAAATGAATGGAAATGCTTCTGTCTGTGTTTCCATAAGTGTTTTTTAGTAATTTGCTTACTTTATGCAATTTAACCAAGTTTCTCTCTTGAATACCAAACAGTAACAGATAACATTTCATCTTTCAAAGTACTCTTATTTTCAGACAGGGCTAATCAGAAAGGCAAGTTTGGAGTCAAAAGCTGCCAAGAGCAATAGCAGCCGAAACTTAAAGTGGGAGCAGTACCAAGAGCAAAGCAGTGGTAAGGTCACAAGGATTGGTTGGCTCAGTTCCATATACCTTGTCAGGATCTGGTTACTGAGGCATGTAATGTCCTAAATCCATACCATTTTCAATGATGCTTTTAAAATATGAAGATAATTCTACAACACATCTGCTTGATCATGAACCTGCTGGTCATAGGTGTTGGTTGAAATATCTTCCTTGATAGAATTTGTTTAAATATTGTCAAAACCAGAAGAAGCCAAAATAATCATCCTAAGACAATCTGAATAGATGGTTTAGTATCTGAGCTTATAGGCTTTCATGGGTAATATCTCTGTATGAGATGGGGATGATGCACTGGAATGAGTATGGTCTGCATGCTTTTTAAGTGATGAATTTCTCATTGCTTTCCTACTAGGTCCCAGCCACCTCTCAAGAGCTGCGAGAAATAGGCCTTGTCTCCATGATGAACCCTGTTTTAAGTCGTTTCATTAAAGTTATAAGGGCACTTTAACAAAAACAAGTCCTGTTTACATGAATAATTTTTATAGCATTTCCAAGTCATGTGAAAAAAATAAGAAACTTGACGATTCTTCTTACAAGTCCATTTTCTCTGGTCTCAATTGCTTTCAGATATGATAATCCTCAATGTTTGAGGACCTGCCCATCTTTCGAGAGCGGCATCAATTCTCCTGCATTTGAGCACTTCAAAAAGTAGATTTCGTTAAGCAGTTATTTTTGCAGCAACATTTTAAGTTTCTTCACTACTACTTCCATGTTTGCCCTCTGGTCAGTGTGCTTTGCAACAAGTCCAACAAAAGCATCAAATAATTTTGTTTTACCATTTCTATATTGCTCAACCATTTTCTGATTGTTTTTCAACACATCAGCACAAATCTTGGTAATTTCATCTTCATCAGTTATTTGAATCCACTTTCTTTCTTCTACAATCTATAAAAATATTGATACAAATTGAAAAATGATGATAAACTCATTTATAATCAAAAATAAGAGATATCTACCAAAGATGGAGACTTTGAATTTCCAATCACAACTTCATTTAAAACCTTCTTAGCGATAAGTAAATTGATTCTGCCTTCTTGCAACAAATCAACTATTTCACCCAATGTTGCAGAGGTCACAGAACTGCAATTATAAAACAACATGAAAATCACGTTATAACTTTTACAATGTGAGATTCCACATAAAGTTTACATACCATTTTTCTAATGATAATTTATTCTTGTTTAAAGTTGTTAATAGATGTATTAAAAGAATATTCACTATCATCTGTGCATCTCTTCCCTCTAATTTCATTATCTCAATGAAATGTTGTAGCAATTGGTCTTCATTCTGAAAATAAAATTAACCAATGTTTTAATTGCATATCATACAGAAAACACCAAGATTAACATGTAATGTACTGAGTCACACCTTCTTTAGTTGCTATGTTTTATACAATTAACATGTACTAGGGAAAAGGTGTGGTTCAGTACAATTAGCATAATGGTTCGTTATTGGACTATTTTCCAATGCAAAGTACACTGGATAAACCGCAAACCTAAATAACACAGAAAACAGAAAGGAATTTGTGGTGTAAGTATATTTATAGTAGTATAGTAGGCGATATTATAAATTGTGGATAAGATTGAAAACAAATATTGTTTTAAAATTAAACATTGACTTCTTAGTCATTGTACCACAAGACATTCAGAGCTGTCTGTGCTTGTCCATTTGCTTTTCAGCTATCTTTGTTGGAATGCCCCATTTCCCATGCTACTCGTACGACAGCCACGGTTTATTTGTGATAGCACTGACCACCAAGTCTGCGTAGAGGAAGGAGAAATGCGAAGAGCAACTCTTCCACATTCTTGTAATGCAAGCTTTGCATTTAGCGGTTCTAAACCTTTACTGTTGTTCAGTTTGACACATCGCCGGAATTGTGTTAATCAAGTAATTACAATGACAGGAATTGAAAACATTAACTCTTGGTGAGAAAATTAGACAAATTGAAGAACACAAACAAAACAACACGTCTGTCCAGATTTTTGATAAAGAAATTAAAAGTGGGGATAATGTAAGTGTATGACACTTTAAAAAGGACAAATCAAGAATGTGTGATTAAAAAAAATTGTTTATCCATGGTTGCCAAAATATTGACTAGGGCTTAGGGAAATAGCCGAAGCCTACATCTGATGAAATAGTCTGTTCTAACAAATTTTGAGGAAAATAATATTTCTATTACTTTTTATGGAGTTATTTTTATCATTACACAGTGTGTTGCATTTCTGTATGTCATTTTCTTAGTCACACTTAGTCATAGGATGTATTTGCTTCTTTGAAATGTTTTCGGAATTGACAGCTTTTTATCATGTCAGGTCAGGTAAAATAAACAGTGAACCATTCAGTAATTGAAGATCTATTACTAATAATTATTCTCCCATTTTTTTACCACTAATTGAATTGCAGATTCAGATGAGAGCCCATATTGTTTAATAAGTTTTCTTCTAGTCTCTTCTGGCAATTCCGGAATACGATTTTGCAATTCTGTTACATTAACCAGATTTTTAGCATCTTTGGGAATAAGTTGTCCCTCTATCAAGAGTCTCAAAGGAGGTAGATTAGGTTCTGGCATATATCTGTAATCCTGAAAATATATCAACAAAATAAATAACCGATATTGGAAAAAAGCAAAGTTCGAAATAAATGAACAGTAAATTTTGTACAGACTGTACCTGCTTTTCTTCCTTATCTCTCATAGGCAATGTCTGTTTGTACACAGGATCCCAAGAACGAGTTTCATTTATAACAACACCCCCTTTATTTAAAATATTAATTTGCCTTTGTATCTCAAATTGAATAGCATTAGCAACACCTCTAATACTGCCAATATTCTTGATTTCTGTGCGAGTTCCCAAAGGCTCACTCGGCTGATGCACAGAGACATTGGCATCAACACGTAAAGCTCCCTCTGCAACAGAAACTCAGACTGTAAACTTCAGCAATCTAAAAAATAAAATTATTTTTGCTAATGCAAGAGCAATAATGATTACCATACCATATTAACCTGGATATTAGCAATGGCAACTCTCTAATTTTAAAGAGGGCCGATAATTTTTTTTATTTGTAATTAATTAATTATTAGTATTTCGTAATTAAATTGCAAATTATCTGACTAGAAAATTGCCTTCTTGAAAATGTTAAAACTTATTGCCTGAGCTATCACAATTTTCTTGTTCCTTAAATTCATCATATTTATATTTTTGTCACTGGCCATTTCATCTTCACATGTACCACTGTTGCTTTCTTTTTGGCTCTTGTTCCATATGTGTTCTTTGTGTTTTTTCTGACGCCTTTTGTGTCATGAGATATATGTTTCGTAATATAAATCTTATAAGATGACCCGTATTTTTCGACTAATATTTTGAATAACAAAAAAGAACAACAACAAAACCTATCTTATATTCGGGTAAGTACAGTATGTTAAAAGACATCTAATAAATCAAGGAACAGGCCCACAGGTTTCTTTTTTAAAGCAGATAATAAGCATTTCATGAAGGAAGATCAGTAGGCACTTTTCTCTGAACACATGCTCTGAATTAGCAATTACATTATTGTATTTCACAAAAGCTTTTCGAACTTTAATAGCTCAATGTTTGTAATAATTTTGAGGACACTGACAGTTTAATGCATGGCATCATGTTTGTTATTCTGCAATATTATCATTTCTTACAAACACACCTTCCATTTTACAAGAACAAGTATTCAGCCGCAACAGAATGAGACACAATTCCTTCACCAAAGCTGCTGCTTCTTCTCCATCCTCTAGATCTGGTTCAAACACTAATTCCATCAGTGGTACACCAGCCCGATTCAAATCCACAAGACTCCTGGACAAATAAAAGGCCTGATTCAATTTTCAAATCAAATTTTAACATAAATTGAAAAACTATCGCACACAACCACCTTTTTTCAATACTGTCATGGAGTGACTTTCCACTATCTTGTTCCAGCTGAAGTTGTTTGATTCGTGATGATTTTAAATATGGTTTCTTATGAATACTTGGTGTATATACTTGGAATTGTAGCTTTCCATCTTCTGCAATTGGTGCTCTTTGCTGTGTAATTTGATATCCTGCCTAGAAATAGGACTTGAAATATAGATTATCCAAATATATTTTCATAGTTTTGTAAGTAGATAACACTGTTTACAAACAATTAAAAATAGCAAATTATTAATTAAATAATAATATAAATATATTAATAATAATGGTTAAAACTACTTTAGCATTATATAAACTTTATTGATTAAATCCTCTGAAAATTATCAACAAATATATTAGGTATACTCATATATGATTTATAATTACATTACTTCAATAATTTTTACAGACCTCGCTTTCTTGGACAAAAAAAAAAAGAAGAAGAAAAAACATAGCAAATATAATTTTATTTAAACTAGTACTATGTACTTTTTTGTATTATTTATAACTTTTATCAATTATTATATAAACTATATAATATTATAGAATGTAAATAATATTATGATATTAATTATCCCAACATCTAGGATGGCTCTTGGGCAGTGTACTAGCTTCCTGTGGTGTGTTTCCAGGTTCAATTCCTGGTTGGGGCAAAAATACAATTTGTATCTTTCCATTAATATCATCTCAGTTTCTGTAGGGTGCGGTAAGAAAAGCTCAGGCAGGCAGAGATTGCTAGTTACAGTAAAAGGAATATGTCTTGTTCACCACATATCTCTCGAAGCATGGGAATTAAACTGGACTCAGGAATGGGGGACAATGTTGGCTAGCTTGCAAAGTCAGATAATTAGCACAAAGAAATAGTCGTGAGAAAACATATTTTTTCAAGTTTCAATAGTTTATATTATAAATGGTAAACTTGTCTTAATTCACAAAGATCAAATAGCAAATCTTTAGAGTGCTTTTAATACATAGGAGTCTGCTCTTCAATTTACCCTTGAGGGGGAGAATAACAAACCAATTACTTTTCTAGTCATCACTTTGAAACAAGTATATTGTAAAATGAACTGTGTTACAGCATGTCAACTCAACAGGATGCCCTCAACTTTTTATTCTCCCACCCATGCAACATTACTAAAGCGTAACGTATGGAGTAGTTAGAGTGAATACTCTCATATTCATCTTTCCGTAAGGCAAACTTTGATTATAATAGCAAATATATTGGTGGAGTTGAGAATGATCTTAATCCAGTCATCCCATAAAACAAATTTTAAATAGATTTCAAAGTAGAATGAATAGAAAATTCACATTAGAATATGTATATGAATTCTTCCATTCCTTATTCCATTATCTTTCTTTCACTTCAATCATTCCTCCTCCTTTTCCATCTATTCAACCTTAATTCATTCCATGCAAAGCAGTCACACTCAGACTTTATCCGTAGACAGGTCAACATGGTTCATGCGAGTCCAAATAGAACAACTTTAATATTTTATTATTTTTAAACTCATTTAATGACAAGAGATGACGACTTTATCATTTTATATAATGAGAATTAAAAAAAAAATATTTCAAATTATTAATAGATTTTTTATAAAACTGTTTCTTTATAACTCAAACTCTTCATACTTTCAAAAAATATCCATGACAATAATTAAATATCTAGTTGTGAAGAACAAATTTGAGACAAATATCTTCAATAATGTAGTTCCAATAAATTGTAAGTTTCTGCAAATTTAAAAAATATTTGTGTGTTTACAAAAATCAGATCAGAGCCGTCTTTATGTATTTTTGGCTCTATATTCCAGCAAAAACTTTTTATGAAAAATTTGGAACTATTTTTCAGAAAATTTCGAAATTGTTTCTGGGTTTTCACATGAAATATTCACTTAAAACTTGCAGGGTTTTGAGTCAGGTCGTATCTATTTGGGAATATTCTTAATGGGAAATATCCTATGTATGGTATAGATGTTAGCACATTCATACATAGGCAAGCAGAAGATTGGACAGACACAGCTTTTCACTAAAACACACTCAGATTTAGAGGACTCCAAAATGAGTATTTTTGTTAAAATCTCAATTTCACATCGTAATAATTTCTGTAGCATTACAAAACTTTCTCTAAACAATGTATAAACTAGATACATGAGAAAGTAAGTCATTTCTGTTAGAACATTTTTTCTAACTTTAACCAAACACAAACTGATAAAACACTTAAGATAATATTAAAAACAACAATGGATAAAAGACAATTTTTATTCAATGAACAAATATCCATATAGGTTAACTATTGTAATAAAAATAGTTTAAAAGTATGATTATATTAACTTAACAATTAAAACAGCTTATTAAACTTGTCAAAGAAGAAAACAAAACAAAACAAAAACGTTAAAGAGTACCTTGGGCAATAAGCTTCTAAGAAAAGTATATTTTAAATAGTTTTTGCTTTTTTAAATCAATGATAATAATTCTACTTTTTTAGCATACTAATAGAAATGCACTTTAAAAAATTCATAAGACAACTTTACTTTCAATACACTTTACATATTCATAACAAGTGGGATGCTTGTTATGTTGTTACATGTACTTGGCAAAACCAATTCACTTACTGGAAGATCAGCATAGAAATAGTGTTTTCTATCAAATAAAGATACAGCATTGATTTTGCAAGAAAGAGCCAAGGCTGTGAGAACAGCAGCTTCCACACAACTTCGGTTCAGCACCTAAAATTATACATATTATTCATGAAATTTAACTCTTGACATTTAAATATTCACATAAATAAAGATATGCTGATGATTTTCCAACATACTGGCAGAGTCCCTGGAGTTGCAGCATCAAAGAAAGAAACATTACAATTGACAGGAGAGCCGAAATTTGTACTGGCGCCAGAGAATAGTTTTGAGCGAGAAGATATTTGAGCATGTATTTCAAGACCGACAACACTCTGCCAGTGCCCTCTGAAACAATTTTCTCGTAATTATCATATTCGTTTCTGATATAATCACAGATTGCGGCATAGCATCTTTTTAACTTTATTTACGTTTTTGATTTAATCTGTTTGTCAGACAGAGAAGTTTTTTCTCTTTTCGACACACGTTCGAAAGAAAATTTAACATTTCTAAAGAACGATACTTGTATTCGTGGAATATGTATTGAATGCATCTCCCGCTTTCGTGTTTCGCATTTATAAACAAATTATATGTTAATAATTGTTTAGAGTAAATAGGCATTTATTTTTTAGTACAGAAGGGGTACGCAACACTTCAACAGACCAACAAAAAATTGCAATGCCGCTCAACACATGGCTCACACAACTGACAACATAAAAATCAGCTGTTTCACCGCCCCCTAAACCTCTATCGGCAACGATCTGAGTTGTGAAAATGAAAAGGGGAACTACTGTCAGGCGACGCTGATGGTCCTGTTTGGTATTAATTTTCAACAAGTTATAAGTATCACAGCGCGCGCTTATGACTCAAAATTTATTGGTGAGAAACATTTCGATCGCGAAACAATCAACTAGTATTCAATTATGTTCATTACTTCTATGGCATAAATCATATCGATGAGTCATGGAAGGCCTAGTCACATTTGTGCCCGCCATATTACTCTGATAGAATCACGTGATGAGTAGAATATTGTTGGAGTAGGAGGCTGTAGGGGTGCCGGGTTGATTTATCAAGAATAGATTTGTTGATACATTACGTTCAGTGTATTTGTTGCCATAGACATCGAAAATGGATACCCGCAAGCTTCAAGACGTTCTACGAGCAACTATAGACCCTAATCAACGACAGCAAGCCGAAGAACAATTGACCCAGGTATGTGAAAACATGTGGCTTGTCTGACCTTCATGCATTTCATTGTGACTCGATGCACGCTTTACTCTCATTATGTCATTAAAAATACCGACAATTAACTATTAAAGTACATATCCAGAAATGTATTGCTAATGCACTCCAATTGTTGTATTATTGTTCCCCATCTGTCATTTGGAGACCAACGTTTGGACTTAATTTTATTTCCAAAAAGTTAGGTTAAGTGATTTTTTTAATCTGCCACGGGTTCACATTGCCAATCATTCAGCTTAGAAGAAGTAAAACTTTAAATTACCACATTGATATCAATTTTAGGTATTACATTAGAGTAAAGTAAAAGTGTGATTTAATTAACAGTATTGTGTAGGAAGCCTAGACTAACTTTCAGAACTTGAACACACTAGTATAACATAAAGCATTGTAATATGTTAAATTCATAGAGTTGGAAATGAATAGCTTATTGTGAAATGGAATACTACTTAGAATAATCAAAACAATTGTTAACCAACATTTGTTAATAATTTATTGCAAAATTCAGAATGCATCATAAAACAAATAAGAAAAGGTCTTCCCAATTCTACAAATATGGAGATGCAGTTATGACCTTTGCCCTTTGATGTAGCTTCATCAGGGTCTTATTACTGTTCAAGCTGACAAAAGTTTAGTATATAGACTAGGATTTGTTTATTACGGCAATGTAAAGTATTTTATATTTAGCTTGACTCATATTTTTAAGCAATTGGAAATGTATGATATGGGGAAAGTCTTACATTTTCTGAATGCTATGGAAAGGCATAAGAAACCTGAGAAAGAAAAAAAATCTATATTATTAAATTTTGAATGATAAGGATTGTGATTGTCTAGGATAGACTGAACAGTATTGACTCACAAGGAATAAAAGCAATAGTATAATACTTTTCATTTTGAAGTGTCAGTGCTGCAATTTTGAGCCATTGTGATAGATTGTTAATGATTTTAAGAATTGAGTTCATAATAAATAATAGGCAAGAAGTCAATTGTGTACATGTGAAGTTATTAAAATAGTTGAAAAAGTAAAGCTCAATATGGGAAGCCTGTGGTTATTAACAATGGGGTTGTGTTTTAATAATGAAGCTTGCAAAATTCAAGAGGATGTTGCAGATTGTGTTACTAAACTGAAAGTTCATGGAGAAAAATCACATGCTTCTCTTTATTTTTCATTTACCTACTTTCAATGGATTTGTGGGCCAAGGTTTTTCTGTAGTTTTCTTTAAAATGTTTGTGACTTTTTATTATTTTGCAGATACATAAAATTATTGGCTTTGCTCCTTCTCTTCTTCAAGTAATAATGCTCAATGATATAGATATGCCAGTTAGGCAGGCAGGTGTGTACTAATTTATTTTTATTTCATTGCATTCTTTGCTCATGTAATGTAGTGTGGTCTTGGTTTTGGTGACCTTTAAACATGCTAAATCTTAACTCAAAGTCAGTTGTTAAATGTGAAAATCAAAGTGTATTTTGTTTGTCAAATGTTCTTAGAATCAATCCATTGATCGACTTTTTCATTTAGGTGTCATTTACTTGAAGAATCTTATTACCCAGAATTGGGCAGATAGAGAGGTTGAACCTGGTCAGCCTTTACCTTTCAGCATTCATGAACAAGACCGTGCAATGATTCGTGATGCAATTGTCGATGCTGTCGTTCTTGCTCCAGATCTTATCAGGTAAAACATATTATGAGGAAAAGAAATTTGATTCAAAGAATTGCCACGTATTTCACGTATTTGTGAATGAACACTGCTTTCATTGTGTTAACAGAGTCCAATTGGCTGTGTGTGTGAGCAACATAGTGAAACATGATTTTCCAGCACGATGGACACAAATAGTTGACAAAATTAGTATTTATTTGCAAAATCCAGATGCTTCTGGCTGGTCAGGAGCTCTACTTTGTTTGTACCAGTTAGTTAAAAATTTTGAATACAAGAAACCTGAGGATCGAGGACCGTTGAATGAAGCAATGAATTTGTTGTTTCCAATGATGTATCAGCTTTGTGTGCGATTGTTGCCTGATCAATCTGAACAATCTGTAATGTTGCAGAAACAAATTCTTAAAATCTATTTTGCCCTTACCCAGGTAAAGAGAATTAATTTAATGATTGTGAATTAAATGAATTGTAAAAATGTATAACTTATTAATTACTCTGGCAACTTTTTACAGTATTCCTTGCCACTTAATCTAATTTCCCGTGAAGTTTTCTCCCAATGGATGGAAATAGCTAGGGCTGTTGCTGACCGCCCAGTGCCAGAGCAAACCAATTCAGTTGATGAGGATGATAGAGTAGATTTGCCATGGTGGAAGTGCAAAAAATGGGCTTTGCATATATTGTACAGAATGTTTGAGAGGTAATGAAAGATCCTGCCAGGTATATAAAATTCTTGTGAACAAATAAATCTTTATTAATGTGTGTGATTTTTAAATGTCAGATATGGAAGTCCTGGTAATGTTTCTCATGAGTACCGAGAGTTTTCTGAATGGTATTTGAAGACCTTTTCTGCTGGTATTTTGGAAGTGTTGCTCAAAGTATTGGACCAGTACAGAAGAAAGATCTATGTATCTCCAAGGGTGTTACAGCAAACTATTAATTACATAAATCAAGGGTAATTTAATATCTTATTTTTAGTATTGCATTGTCTCTTTAATTTGTGTCATTTATATCAACATTTTATTTTAGAGTGAGCCATGCCTTTTCATGGAAGTTCCTGAAACCCCATATGTTTGCTATTGTCCAAGATGTGCTGTTTCCTCTTTTGTCATATTCTCAAGCAGATGAAGAGTTATGGAACTCGGATCCTTACGAATATATCAGAGTTAAATTTGGTGAGTATTTACTCCACAGAATGCAAATGAATTTTTTGGAGAAGCTTTTATGTAGTGCTTTTTTTCCCAGACATTTTTGAAGATTTTATATCACCCGTCACTGCTGCACAAACCCTCCTTCACTCATGTTGCAAGAAAAGGAAAGATATGTTGCAAAAGACAATGCATTTTGTGATGCAAGTGTTGACATCTCCTAATGCTGACCCTAGACAAAAGGATGGTGCTCTTCATATGGTAAGCTATTTTGAAATTGTTTTTCTTTGAATTAAACAGAAAGTACATTTTTATAGAATTTTTTTTTTTAGGTGGGCACACTTGCTGATGTTTTACTAAAGAAGAAGTTGTATAAAGAACAAATGGACAACATGCTGTGTCAGTATGTGTTCCCAGAATTTGCAAGTCCCCGTGGCCACATGAGAGCTAGGGTAGGACATTGATTTTTTAGTGATTTTATTTGTGGTGTTCTTTCCTAATTTTTTGTTTTTGTTGTTTTTTTTAGGCATGTTGGGTACTTCATTATTTTAGTGAAATAAAGTTCAAGCAGGAGGCCATTCTTGCTGAAGCTGTTCGTTTAACAACAAATGCTCTGCTGACTGATCAAGACTTGCCTGTGAAGGTTGAAGCTGCTATTGCCCTTCAGATGCTGCTCAATGCCCAAGAAAAGGCTCAGAAATATGTAGAGCCTCAGGTGTGATTTCTCACAGTTGGAGTTAGAGGTTATTTAGAATGAAATTTTTGAGGCTAATGTTCAATAATTTTGCAGATTAAACAAATTACATTGGAGTTGTTAACTATAATTCGAGAGACAGAGAATGATGATCTCACTTCAGTAATGCAGAAGATTGTATGTACCTACACTGAACAGCTTATGCCCATTGCATTTGAGATCTGCCAACATCTTGTGAGTCCTTACATTAGTGAAGTTTCTTAATAATAATATTTACTGTCAGTGTGGTATTTTAAATATCAAGGGTCAAGGAATTATTTTTAACTCCCGTTTTATTTTGTAGGCTACAACATTTAGCCAAGTTCTTGAAACAGATGAAGGTTCTGATGAAAAGGCCATAACTGCTATGGGCCTGCTTAATACAATTGAAACTCTCCTGACAGTTATGGAGGATCAGCCAGAGATAATGGCTCAGTTACAGCCTACAGTTCTTTCTGTTGTTGGTCACATATTTACTCAAAGTGTCATGGGTAAGAAATAATTTCTTGAAATCAATTTTTGCATTGTTTTCAGAAAATATAATTGATAATTGTGATAAGATTGTGTTATTTTTTGAGAATGAAGTAAGTGAAACAAATAATTGTTAAAATCTTCAGTAGACTAATCAATAAGAAATTTTTTGAGAATGTTACTTGAGTTATGAATTTTTCCAATGAAGTTCGCTCACATTTCAAAATAATTTCTGTGGTCACGATTCTTTATTTAACTTGTATTCAATATTTTTCTAAAAATTGAATGTACTCTGGCATTGAAGTATGCAAATTTAGTGATGCACAAGTTCTAGATTGTGATAAATTTTTTATCATTTTAAGTTGAGTGAGGAGAGCTTTGCACTGCTCTGGTACTTGTACTCTATAATACTTGTGACCTTCCACTCAACTTGTCTATGGTTTAATTTCCACTTGTAAGCCTTTCCACAATTTCACATGGGACATCCACCCAAATTTCAATTGTTAATTTTCTCTTCATCTGACAGTAGGACACCTTTTCCTTGTAACGTTGAACTTCCTTAAAACTTCAGAAATAAACAAACGTCTTAATTTGTTACTTTGTGACTGTTATGAAAAGAGGTTTCGTTTCTTGTGAGGGTGGTTGATGGTTTACATTTCAAAATGCCAGTAAACGTCAAAAATTTCTTTCAAAAGTATTATAGGGCAAATGATGTTTCCTGTTAAAGGCTGACTGACTTAAATGGTACAAGTTAAGATTAAAAAAATCTTTTTATTTCGATTATGCAATTTTCCATTGTATTTGTAGTAGTGCTAATTCAAAAAAAATATTAATCTAAGAAAAACTAATTTGATATGCAAATATCTTTTTGTGTTTAAAAGAGAAAATTTCTCTGTGATGGCCATAAGAATATTCATAATCCTTATTTTAGTCTTCTAATGAAATTATTATACATTTTTCATTTTTAGAATTTTATGAGGAAGCACTATCTCTTGTGTACGATTTGACCAGCAAGAGCATATCTCCTGACATGTGGAAAGTTTTAGAACTGATGTATCAGGTAAGATGATTTTCTTTCCCAGTATTTTACTTCAGTGTGTGTAATGTTCTTAAAAAAAATAATGATTTTTGTTGTAGGTTTTTCAAAAAGATGGAATTGATTATTTCACTGATATGATGCCTGCTCTCCATAATTATGTGACTGTAGACACTCCTGCATTTTTGTCTAATGAAAATCATATTTTGGCTATGTTCAATATGTGTAAAGCTGTGAGTAGTGTATTAAAATTTGCTTAGTAGCTTTAATTAGAAGATAAATTAAATGAAATTAAAAAAAAAAAAAAATCCTCCTTCCAGATCTTGACTGGAGATGCGGGTGAGGACCCTGAATGTCATGCTGCCAAACTACTGGAAGTCATCATCCTTCAATGTAAAGGACATATCGATCAGGTAGAAGCCAAATACATGAGTGATTCTCATTGGGGTACTTTAACTTTCTCCTAAATATTGAATAGAGCAATTACCCGCACATTATGAGGAAAATGCTAGTTGGTTTTGTTTTTGTTCTAAATACTTTTCAGCACTACAATATAACCCTTGTTCAGAATTGCGTTTATAATGTAAAATTACCTCCATTTTATGAAACAACGAAATGTGCAATTTCAAGATGTCTGATAAAAGAATTGATAGCGACTAGTGAAATTTACGAGTTAATGTCTTGTTTGTTAAGATGTTTATTTTATTTTCTGCATTGTTAATATTAGGAATTGTGATTGATATTGTCACTTGGCATCCTAAAAATGTTTTTTGTCACAGTGCATCCCCTCATTTGTGGAGTTGGTACTTCAGAGACTCACAAGGGAGGTGAAGACTTCTGAACTTCGTACAATGTGCCTGCAAGTGGTTATTGCTGCTCTCTATTATAATCCAACTCTTCTGTTTGATACACTGGAGAAGCTGCAGATGGCAGTGTCACCTGCAACAAATGAGTCCATTACTTCTCATTTCATTAAACAGTGGATCCACGACACCGATTGCTTTTTGGGGTGAGTATCTAAAATTCTTCAAGGGTTTCAGAACTAATTTCGAACTTCAGGATTTCAGGTAATAAAAGGGATTTGAAGGAATCTGATATTTGATATCTTCAATTTTGCATTAAAGAATTTAAATTAATAATCTTGGAGACATTCAAAGTTTCTACTATTTCTTATATTACTTTTTCATGTGAAAGCAGTTTTTGAATTGATTTAATTGATATAATATTCTGTACTGTCTCAAATATGGATCTTATCACAAATTAAAAATGTTACTAATAATTCCACACACGTGTCTATTTTCATTTCTGACTATTGATGGACGTTTCTTTCAAAAAGTTATTATTGTCCATATAATTTTGACACCGTATCAATTGCATGATATCACCTGGTAAATAACAAATACAAATTGATATGTTTATATGTTTTATTTGTTATACACCTGATAATGCATTTAAATATTATACAAAACACTTTGTCAACATTATGTGGCCAATAAAATTTGTTTTGAAAAAATGTTATTGACTGTCGTAAATGAAACTTAAGACATTCATTGAAAAACTCTAAACCACATGGTGAATAAGATGATGTAAAAAATACATGTCTTCAATTTTCAATTCAATGGGAAATTTAAAAGTGTAAAAGAAAATGCTTTGTGCTATTGAATTTTGTGTATTTTTTCGTACTTTTACGACGGGGGGTAATATGGGTGCTTTCATATATTTCTAGTTTTGTGATCATGTTTTTCTGTTTCCTGCCCCAAAATAATCTCATTGGTGTCTTTCCCTTTTTGTAAAATATCTCAAATACAATTAATGAATAATGACTTAGTCTCTTGTGTTATCGTAATCCATGGAATCTGTCAGTTAAGAGATTGTGCATACTTTACTAAGTATTACATATTTGATTTTGGCAGCCTCCACGATAGAAAATTGTGTGTGCTGGGACTGTGCACTTTGCTCAGTGCTACCGGAAATCGACCTGTAGCTGTTAATGAGTGTGCTGCTCAAGTCATTCCATCTCTCATCCTCTTGTTCGATGGATTGAAACGAGCATATGCAGGTTTGTGATATTGTAGCTATGTTTGTGGATTCCTCTTCAACACCTGTCAGTTCAGAATATATGGATGCCTAGAAAAATTTAGGAAAGTCAATAAGGAAAACAAAATTGTGATTAAATTCGCAGAATTGGAGAATAATTTTTGTTGTCATCAGAGGTTAAGGCAAAAACCAGTTGTGGCAAGGCCTTGTTTTTAAGTGATACTTATATTTGCTTGTAAATATTTTTTATGCTTTAATGTGCAGGACTTGCAACACAGTGAAGGTTAGCTCTGCTTCATTGAATACATTTAAAATCTGTTTTATTTCTTAAATTAAATATGCTTTTCAGTAAATGTTATTAATAAATGTGTGCTCTGAGCTACATTTTAGTTATAGAAACATGTAGATGATTTGTATGAAATCTAAGAGAAGAGATTTTAGTTTACTTTCTCACCTCAAGTCCATTGCACTTTGCTGAAAGGGACACTTCATTGTACATATAATACCAATTTTCGTAATTTTGTTACGGGCAACAAAATCAAGATGCATGATACAAATACTTGCGGGTTGTCAATGTTATTTACTTTGACAATCAAATACATTCAAGTATGGAAAGTAAAAAATTTAGCTTTGCACATTGGCTAAAATTGTTTCATAAATTTTTTTTTTTTTGTTGTTGCTACCTTTTAATATGAATTAACATAAGAATGAAAATGAAGACATTAGCTAAGAAACTACTAGGAAAAATTAGATAATGATGTAATTTATATCTTTTAGCTAAAGCTCAAGAAAGTGAAGATGAAGAAGAGGAAGAGGAAGAATCTGATGGAGAGCAAGGTAAGTTCAATTATTTGTTCATAAAATAAATTATCTTTTCTCTTAAGACTATATTTAATTAATTTGTATGTTTTTATTGTTTACAGAAGTACTATCTAGTGATGAAGATGATATTGACGAAAGTAATCAAGAATATTTGGAGCTTTTGCAGGAAAAGGTGGCAAACAAAGCTCCAAATGCTTTCAACATCACAGCTTCCATTCAAGTGAGATGTCTCATTAACCTGTTAGGATCTGCTTTCCTTCCTGGTTTGCTGATTGGTGTTGGTTGTGAAGATTGTAGGACCACCATGTAGAAAATGCAATCTGTGCCTGCTTTACATTGTGTACTTTTCATCTTGAGTTGTCATGAAATGATCTTGATTCAAAAGTAAATGGGCAAGAAAAGTCCATTGCCACTAAATAGTGGAATTTACTCTCATGTGTCTTATTTTATGGTAATTCCAAGTTTGCTTCTGTTGTCAGGGAATTGTGCATTGGAGTACAAGTCGTGAGGGAACAGTTTCATTACATTTTGTATCATGTTGAGGGTCAGGGTCCCAATGATGAGTCCAGTTTATTTGTGTTTTACATTCAAAATTTTCTGAGAGATTTTCCACATTTTAAATTGTTTTTATTAGTTAAGTGGACAGTAAGTTTATAAAAAAGGCATAATGCCCAAATTACACAAAAAATTATAAATAATAAGCATGTTCATTCTGATGAGATGCTGAATTAAAAATTAAAAGAATAATTATTATTAATTAAGATATCTAGCTTTAGCAACATGCTAGCAACTCTACTAAATGCAGTAGTTTAGAAAAGGAAACTTGTGCTATTACCGAGACCTAGTCTTGTGACTGGAAGGTAAAAGCCGAAAGATGTTCTAGTAGGTGGAATCTTGAACTGAACATTTTGTCTTATTGCATGGGTTAGTTCATTAGAGATGAATAAAGTTAGCAGTTTTGAGTAATTTTACCTTTTGTATAGAATACAAGAATGAGCATTAGCTTGGTGAAAGTAGCTACGCCAATATTATTGTGTGAAATAGATGAAATATTTCATAAAAATTGAATGAGAGAAAAAATTATGTAAAACAGTTTTAGCATGAAAGTAAAATGTTAATCAGGAATCATAGTAATTTCTTCGGGATCAAAGTGTGAATTTGGATACAGAAGTTGTCAATCTGATTTGATAGAAAGAAATTACTTTAGAAGGAAAAATTATTAAAATTGTCAATCAGGTTGGAGTTTTCTGCATGGTTAGACCTACAATTTATGTAATTGCTGCTATTTTGTTTAAATAGTAGAAGAAAAAGACATATCTTTTGAATGTTGCTTTATGCTTCGGAACTGCACTTATCTAATCTCTGCATGTATTTTTTGTTTGTTTTTTATGGTTTTTAGTTTGCATGTTTTTTCATGGTTGTCTCTTGTATTTTTCTCTCTCAATATTTGTTAAATAATTTATTTACAAAGACTAGCAAGTAAAGTGGACCCTTTTTTATCTGACATTCAAAGAAGACGAAAAAATGGTAAAGTCCAAAATTCAAAGTATAACCAACTATTGTTTAAGTAATTGTGATGTACTTCTTAGATACCAGACATTTTCATAACTGGGTCTGTGCTTTCTTTTCCCGCATTCTATTAATTTCCTTAATATAGGAACCCAACTACAAACGAACTGCCCCCATCCAGCCCCTACCAATCTAATATTGCAAAGTGTTAATATTAAAAAGCATGGGAAATCAAACAGTCCAAAAATGTTATAGAAAGTTCAAAAATATCTCATTTTAAATTCTTTTTACATTTTTGTACAGGTACGAATACACAGAGTAATATAGAGAAAGTCATATCAAACTGCAGAAAATTTATTTTGAGATTTCACCTGTTTTGCATACCATATTTCATACATATTTTGGAGTCCTGATCCCGAAAAAGCATTGTGGTTTTCCTTCCTTTTTTTCTTTTTTCTTCTTCTTCTCCTCCTCCTTCTTCTCCTCCTCCTCCTCCTCCTCCTCCTCCTTCTTCTTCTCCTCCTCCTCCTCCTCCTTCTTCTCCTTCTCCTCCTCCTTCTCCTTCTCCTCCTCCTTCTTCTTCTCCTCCTCCTTCTTCTTCTCCTCCTCCTCCTCCTCCTTCTCCTCCTCCTTCTCCTTCTTCTCCTTCTCCTCCTCCTCCTTCTTCTTCTCCTTCTTCTCCTCCTCCTTCTCCTTTTTCTCCTCCTTCTCCTCCTCCTCCTTCTTCTCCTCCTCCTTCTTCTCCTCCTTCTTCTTCTCCTCCTTCTTCTTCTCCTTCTTCTTCTCCTCCTTCTTCTTCTCCTTCTTCTCCTCCTCCTCCTCCTTCTCCTCCTCCTTCTTCTCCTCCTCCTTCTCCTCCTCCTCCTCCTTCTCCTCCTCCTCCTTCTTCTTCTCCTCCTCCTCCTCCTTCTTCTTCTCCTCCTCCTCCTTCTTCTCCTCCTCCTCCTCCTTCTTCTTCTCCTCCTCCTCCTCCTCCTCCTTCTTCTTCTCCTCCTCCTCCTCCTCCTTCTTCTCCTCCTCCTCCTCCTCCTCCTCCTTCTTCTTCTCCTCCTCCTCCTCCTCTTCTCCTCCTTCTCTTCCTTCTCCTCCTCCTTCTCTTCCTTCTCCTCCTCCTTCTCCTTCTCCTCCTCCTTCTCCTTCGTAAATATGTCTGTGTGTCTGTCTGGGTATATGTAAACAACTCTAGGGCCTAAACTATGCATACGATTTTTTCCAATTTGAATAAACCCCCTGTTGATATGGCCTAAGTCAAAGCTCTAGGATTTTGAAAAACATGGATTAATTTTGGGAGTTCTTTTACATGAAGCTCTCTAGACGTTTTCAAAATTGTCTGAAAAAATGGCTCCAAATTTAAATACCTTGTAAGAATAATGTAAAATACACACATTAAAGTGCCATAGGTCTGAATTTGTTGCTCTTTCTTTTTACAACATTTAATATGTTGGTGATTTAACAAGCTGTGAGTTACATAATAGACAAAAATGTTAGTATAAGCATGAGTATTTGGACTATATTAGTCTTGTAAGTTTTATGTTCTAATATCTGATTATGTTGAACCAAACACAAACTGCATGTAAATCAGCACTGAAGCTTGCAGCTCTTCAATATAAATTTAGCATATATGCTACATTAGTCATTTATAGTTAGAAGTTAGAAATATCAATATCTATTTAGTTTGATTACATTGAGTATTAACTTCTGTTTAGGATGATGATGGCGATGATGAGTCTGATGATGAATATGAAGCCAATGAAGAAACTGCATTAGAAAGTTACTCTACACCACTTGATGAAGAGAACTGCACTGTTGATGAGTACATAGTTTTCAAGGAAGTCCTTCAAAGTAAGTTCCTGTCTCTTGCATCTGTCTGAAATTTTATCTTTTGTTGATTACAGTGTGTGTTTCTAAACATTCTTGTAAAATATCTTATTAAGCTTTTGTGTTACACTAACGATACTTAATAGAAATCGTTTACTTCCATTTATGCTTGTTCATTCACAACTACATACAGTAAAACCCCTCTTTTACACTTTTCATGGGACCATAGGAAAAATGGTGTAAATTATGGGAAGTGTAAATAAGGGGAAATAATTTTTTCTTCAAATCTATGAATAAATTGTATTTAGATACCAACAATGAGAATTATAGTATTCAGTAGTATATGCATAAAGAACACTATAAGGTCAAATAGAAATCTGATATCTGATATTGTTTTCTTCTTTTGGCTTGCACTGATTGTATTTGTGGCTCTAGTTCATGAAGTTTTTCCAAATGTATCATCACCTATCACCAACATTGAAGTATTTCTTCAATGTTTCTAATGCTACAAATGCTTGTGCACTCGTGGGAGGATATTGACAGTCATCATCACTGTCATCTTCACTTTCATCAGCATCTACACCAAAAGCATTGTTTTGAAGATAATCTTCTACCATATCTTTCAATGATGATTGTTTATCTGCAATAAGCAAATCATTGTCCACAGATACAAATTCTGCAAATGAAGTTTCAGGCTGAATATTTCCCCAGCCCTCACACTCTAGATCAGGAGCATCATCTTCCACAACCCATTCCACTGAATATGCCAGAAAGCCAGCTTTATTGAAACGGCAATAGTGGACTGTTTTACTTCGTCCCACGATTTTGCAATAAAATACAAAGCATCTAATATTGAAACCTGGATGTCTGCGATATCTTTACCACATTCAATTTTCCTTATATGCTTTTGAACTAAATTTCTATGGTGTTGAAATTTGAACTTTATATATAATGCTCAAGAGGTTGCAACACACTTGTGCATTTGGCCAGGAAAAACTTCATCCTTATGCTTATTAAGTTCGAAGTCTTGGAATGTGCGGAACACTGATCAATAAAGAGCATTTTTGCATCAAGAGCATGAAGTTGCTGAGTTAATAACTCTGAATTCATCCATGCATTTTTGTTTGATGCACAGGTTATTGGTAAAGTCTTAATATTCTTAAAACAATGTGGCTTTTTTTAACAGTCACAGAGTTACAGTTCTGCTTGCATTTGTCCCCCACATTACCTTAAGTACCAAACTTCACTATGTTTGCCTTCATGGCATGGTTCATTCTTCATTCAAAATGTTTTATTGGGCAGAAGATTGAAAAATAAACAGATTTTGTCAATATTAAAAATGTTTCGTGCTTCTTGTCAATTCTTGGAGCCTGGAGTCTTTACAGGACGAAACAATATTTTTATCTACTACACTGTTAGATTAACCACATATTTTCTGTATACACAACATTGTACCGTTTCTTGAAACAATCTATCCAATTGTTGGATGCAACAAAATTTTCAATGCCCAACTCATCCGCCACATTTTTCGCTTTCTCTTTAAAAACCGTGATATTAATTGTTATATTTGATACCCTAGTCTTGAACTACTGTTTTAAGATGTCTTCCATTTTATTATACTTTGAGTATTTCCGCTTTCTAGAATTTTGTTTGCACTCATTTGCACTTTGTTTGATTTTTTTCAACACTTCACCATTGTATTGAGAGTTAAATTGGAAATTTCCAATTGCTTCGTCAACACAGCACTTCGTCTTGGAAAAGTGTCCACTTTCTTGAAAATTTCCATTTTCTGTTCAATAGAAAAACTTCTTCTATCCTTCTTCTCCATTGCACTTCACTTCTACAGCTGAAGAAATCCACCTTTAGTACTTAAAACCACTAGCTATCGTTTTCGCATGCTAACAAATCACAGGCCACAGTAGTCGCAGTACTAAATCACTTTCCTTGTGCTAAACACAGTGATCATTAACTGCACCACTTCTTGGTGATTTTCTCGCTCTCGGAGCATCGGTGAAAAATCCACGCCCCTTGCGAGATCTGAAATCAGAAAACCAGTTGTGTTGTGGCAAGCAGATTATTATAAATTGCGGCAAAATTGAAATTATACTATCGTAAATGCAGGGTATTTATAACGTGAATATATCTGTGGGTCAGAGGTATCGGACACTGTCCATTTTTGGCCAAAATGGGATTTTTGGTACAATAATATGATCTTTTTGTCCTCTATCCAGAGGTATACTACACTATGTCCTACATCTAATAATGGCGGAGTTACGGTGCTATAAAATAACACCAAGTTCACTTTCACTTACAGGTGTGCAAACCTTCAAACAGCTCTCCTGTAAAATTTAGTAAATGTGACATAGTGTCCTATACCTCCGACCCACAGATATGAAAACGGATGGGATTGACAAGAAATGTTGTAAACGCTGGGAAAAAGTAAATTGTGGGAATGTAAAAGCAGGGTTTTACGTCAGAGATAGATATTTCATGCTGTAGGAAAGTGTGCCAGCTTTTCAACAGAAAATAATGTATTTTCAATCTCTGAAACTGAGAAAGTAGATGTAATTTGTCACATAAAAGAACAAAAACATCATATTCTTGGTGTAGTAAAAATGTTTTATTGATTGTTTAAAAGTATTTTTTTTGTAAAATTGGTCTTTCAACAACATGAATGTAAACTGAACATAAGATTTTATCCAAAATGCATGTTCTCCAATCAATGTGGGTGATGTTGAAGTTCTGAATTTTGCATGATGTCTATATGACTTTTTTTAAAATTATTTATTTATTTATAATCTCACGAGCTTTCGTCCAATTTACAAATAGTGTAGTTCAGAAATACAATTGAGAAGAATGTGACTTGTGAATATCAGATTCATAAAACAAAATTTGTTTGACAAAATTGATTCCAAAATTTTTATGAAACTTTTGCTTGAATAAAAATGGTGCAGATTCAATTTTCATTAACCCTCTACTGACATGGTGTGTTTTTGTTACTTAATCACTGTGATCTCCGTCGTGGTGTCATTTTGACCCCAAGCTTTTTTCTCTTTTCATTATGAACATTTATAATAAATTTTAATATGTTTAAAATGTATTTTAATTTCTGTTTAATTGTATTTTTATAGGATATTCAAAATCTAGATAAAATATTGCTTCCATTTATACCATATTTAATAATTTTTTACTTAACTGAGTAATATTCAACTTTTTTGTGCCAGTATTGACAATCATAAATAAAACCACATTTTTAACTGTAAATTTTTAAAACTGTGTTTATTTTGTATTATCAGTATTCTCTGATACATATGTTTAACTATAAATATATAAACATTAATTCAAAAATAGACTCATAGTCACTCTACAAATGCCTGACATTCGTATACATTGACTGGCAACATATATCACTTTT
Organism: Gryllus longicercus; assembly: GCA_038098605.1. Taxonomy (NCBI): domain Eukaryota; kingdom Metazoa; phylum Arthropoda; class Insecta; order Orthoptera; family Gryllidae; genus Gryllus; species Gryllus longicercus. The sequence goes on along the minus strand of JAZDUA010000188.1, from coordinate 484,057 downwards.
TCTTTTTATTTCTTTTCTCTCTCTCTCTCTCTCTCTCTCTCTCTCTCTCTCTCTCTCTCTCTCTCTCTCTCTCTCTCTCTCTCTCTCTCTCTCTCTCTCTCTCTCTCTCTCTTTTGGTAATTTTTTTAACATATATTGCATACTGCTTCTTTTTCCTGGTTTTTGGATTGCATTCAGCACCGGGAATAGATTTCTTCAATATTCTTCAGATGGTTCCATGATGCTCCATGTATGTGCACATTCGAGAGTCTGACATTCATGTGGCGTTTGGGAAATTGACATGCCAGAATCTTGAAGGGTACCAAAATTGTTCTGCAATGGGTGTCGAGCCAAGCTGTACAAATTCTCAAGTGGCAAGAGAATCTATTTTCCATTTCTTAACGGATGCTGTGAAGAGAATCTCTGAACCACAAGGACGAGTTACTTTTGCTTGACAAACATGGTTGATATAATTTCCAAAACGTGAAATATCTTTAAGCTTCATCACTGTCAAATCCAGTATATCCAGGACAACAAAGTGTCTCTGCTTCACTTCGTGTAGACCTAACTCGTGTGTTACTTTGTATTTTACATATTAACATTAGTATTATAAAAAATTTCATAAAGGCCTTTGTCCGAAATGGACCGGATTTCCAGTATCTGATAAATCTTTTTGCCAAAATTTCCATCACCAAAATCAAAGGACCACATGTTAGAAGATTGTTGATAGACGACAACTTCTCTAAATGTTTATCGGTCACAGGTGCAGCAGCATAGGAGTCATTGTAGAGTGTTGTTCGAAACTTCCTTGGTAATAGGAAGAGTGAGGCCTACATGCTGATTGTTACAAATCTTTTGAAGAAATACCACAAATCGGTGTTCAAATATCGTTGATGATCCATCTTTTTCATTCCCATCAGAATATCTTCTTTAACAACTTAGGCGATACTTGCAATGAACAAGGAGAATGACTACAGCAAGATTTACAAAGAATCAAGAAATATTACGAGGGTTTTGGGGACAATGGAATGCTGAGCAAATATTGATATAATGTTCCTGAGTAAAACTTTATTTTGTCTGTGAATCCTAGATGAGTCATATGTTCTGTGGCCTCTCAATTCATATGTTACCCACATATCTTTAAACAATAAGTAGACATGATTCATGACAAGACAAAACCTATTACAAGTTATCTCTCTGAAAGATATCTCTGTGGATTCTTAATGACTGTGATGCTTTTTTCATTATAAGATGACATATGTATTGCTTGCCTGTTATTCATTGCACCTTTCAGATATCTTAGATTATATGGTTAATACTCTTTTAAGATTCACAGTAGCCAATCATTTGGGACCATGTTGACCTTGTAGTCAATGACACTGGTATGGAGATTTTGCTTCTTGTCAGGTGTCTGAGACATGACGATGATGATAATGATGATAATGTCTTTAACAGGTCGTTAGATTCCAATGAACCTTTGCAACATTTCTGGGTCTTTGAGAGGATGTTATTTTGTTCGCAATGTTGTTTTATGGCCATCTTTAAACAGCTATTTATTATTTTATGTAATGCATTGAGCCATGTAAGTCACAAATGTTCAGTCTGTGGTATCACGTGTTTTTGGTTTCGTGAAGGTGATTCACACAAAGCAGTTCGTAATCCTTCGGGATATTTCAGGTATTGATTTGCGAGGATTAGAATCCTAGGGTAAACAAGTCAACATTTTAATAGAGAAATTATAAGGCTCATCTGAATCAGGGTACTTCGAATTCTGTAATTTGTAAATGACAAATTTTTTATTGAGTTATCTGAAACATTCATTCTATTAATCTTAATTGACATTGTTTGACACTTCTCTTGGCCTGAATGCATTGGGTTGGAAACAACTCTTTGTTGACCTTATGATTTTCTACTGTTGGTTTTGCTGGTAATGTCCTGTGTTAAATTCTCAGATCCCCATAGAACATCATCTTAATTTTGGAAGATACTGAGTACTGATGATTAATATTGTTTTCTTTGTTATTATTATTTCTTTCCTTTGTCTCTTTACATATTTTATAAGAATATAGCATAATACACTGAATTCATATGCAGGAAGCAGTTTTCATTTACTTTTAGATTTTCAATTAATGATGTGAGTTTTTTAGCTAACATCTCTTGCTTTGTTTGATTAGGAGTTTTTTAAGTCATAGTGTAAATGTTGGTAGGATATGTTGCAATATTTTGATGTGATGTAATTAATCCTAATGAAGAGAGAATTTTTGTTGTATCACCAGTACTTTATTTTCATTTAACTCATTATTTGTGCACCATTTGGCGACCTATTTGTATCATAGTTTTGTTTTCTTACTAAATTTGCAATGCAATCTAATTCTAAAAATCTAAACAGATATAATTATTTCATAATATTTCCAAAAAAATTGGAAAACATTCCATTTCAGGATTGTTTACATTCATTGAACTGATGTTTAATTTACTTCATGATGCTTGCATAAACCACTTCTTGTTGGGTCTTGTATTGGCGTTCTACATATTTTGCTGATCAGCTTTTTTTTCTTCTTCTTCTTCTTCTTCTTCTTCTTCTTCTTCTTCTTCTTCTTCTTCTTCTTCTTCTTCTTCTCCTTCTGCTTATTCTCCTCCTTCTGCTGCTTCTTCTCCTCCTTCTTCTTCTCCTTCTCCTTCTTCTCCTCCTTCTTCTTCTCCTCCTCCTTCTCCTTCTCCTCCTCCTCCTTCTTCTTCTCCTCCTCCTTCTCCTCCTCCTCCTTCTTCTCCTCCTCCTTCTCCTCCTTCTCCTCCTCCTCCTTCTTCTCCTCCCTCCTCCTTCTCCTCCTCCTTCTTCTCCTCCTCCTCCTCCTTCTTCTCCTCCCTCCTCCTTCTCCTCCTCCTTCTTCTCCTCCCTCCTCCTTCTCCTCCTCCTTCTTCTCCTCCTCCTCCTCCTTCTTCTCCTCCCTCCTCCTTCTCCTCCTCCTTCTTCTCCTCCCTCCTCCTTCTCCTCCTCCTTCTTCTCCTCCTCCTCCTTCTCCTCCTCCTTCTTCTCCTCCTCCTCCTCCTCCTTCTCCTCCTCCTCCTCCTCCTCCTTCTTCTCCTTCTCCTCCTCCTCCTTCTCCTTCTCCTCCTTCTCCTCCTCCTCCTCCTTCTCCTCCTCCTTCTCCTCCTCCTTCTCCTCCTCCTTCTCCCCCTCCTCCTCCTCCTCCTTCTCCTCCTCCTCCTCCACCTCCTCCTTCTTTTCCTCCTCCTCCTCCTTCTTTTCCTCCTCCTCCTCCTTCTACTCCTCCTCCTTCTACTCCTCCTCCTTCTACTCCTTCTCCTCCTCCTTCTCCTCTTCCTCCTCCTCCTCCTCCTTCTACTCCTCCTTCTTCTTCTTCTCTTCCTTCTTCTTCTCCTCCTCCTCCTCCTCATCCTTCTTCTCCTCCTCCTTCTTCTTCTCCTCCTCCTCCTCATCCTTCTTCTTCTCCTCCTCCTTCTTCTTCTCCTCCTCCTTCTTCTTCTCCTCCTTCTCCTCCTCCTTCTCCTCCTTCTCCTCCTCCTTCTTCTTCTCCTCCTTCTCCTCCTCCTTCTCCTCCTTCTCCTCTTCCTTCTCCTCCTTCTCCTCCTCCTCCTTCTTCTCCTCCCTCCTCCTTCTCCTCCTCCTTCTTCTCCTCCTCCTTCTTCTCCTCCTCCTCCTCCTTCTACTCCTCCTCCTTCTACTCCTCCTCCTTCTACTCCTCCTCCTTCTACTCCTCCTCCTTCTACTCCTCCTCCTTCTCCTCCTTCTCCTCCTCCTTCTTCTCCTCCTCCTACTCCTCCTCCTCCTTCTCCTTATTCTTCTCCTCCTCCTCCTTCTACTCCTCCTCCTTCTCCTTATTCTTCTCCTCCTTCCCCTCCTCCTCCTCCTCCTCCTTCTCCTCCTCCTTCTCCTCCTCCTCATCCTTCTTCTTCTTCTCCTCCTTCTCCTCCTCCTCCTCCTCCTCCTCCTCCTCATCCTTCTTCTTCTTCTTCTCCTCCTCCTCCTCCTTCCCCTCCTCCTCATCCTTCTTCTTCTTCTTCTTCTCCTCCTTCTCCTCCTCCTTCCCCTCCTCCTCCTTCCCCTCCTCCTCCTTCTCCTCCTCCTTCTTCTTCTCCTCCTTCTTCTCCTCCTTCTTCTCCTCCTCCTTCTTCTCCTCCTCCTTCTTCTCCTCCTCCTCCTCCTCCTCCTCCTTCCTCTCCTCCTCCTCCTTATTCTTCTCCTCCTCCTCCTTCGTCTCCTTATTCTTCTCCTCCTTCTCCTTATTCTCCTCCTCCTTCTCCTCCTCCTCCTCCTCCTCCTCCTTCTCCTTCTCCTCCTCCTCCTCCTCCTCCTTCTCCTCCTCCTCCTTCTCCTCCTCCTCCTTCTCCTCCTCCTTCTTTGCCTCCTCCTCCACTCTCTGCCTCCTTTTTATTTCCTTTTTTCCAGATTAATATTATGGCAGTTCTTTAAAATATAATATCAAATTTCCCAATACATGTACATACGTTTTACTACTTTTTGTGAACTTCTCGTCAAACGTTTTTGAAGTTAAGAAATAAATGGCAATATTATTTAATGTAACCTAGTCAATGCCCCTTGTGGGTAACAGATGCATAATTTTTGAAAATTGTAGTATCACTTGACACTAAGATATTTTTGTTATTTTAATTTTTCTCTTACATTTATTGTGATTTTTCTCTCTTCTCAGATATTCAGGCTGGCGATCCTGGATGGTATCAAGTGCTTACTGGCAATCTCACCACAGAGCAACAGAAGGCACTGCAAGAAGTAATGTTGCTAGCGGATCAACGGAAAGCTGCTGCTGAAAGCAAGAGGATAGAACAGAGTGGAGGTCAGTAACTGAAAAGGCATCCAAGATTTTATGATGGATTTTGCAGTTATAATTTCAATGTTTAGTTCAATAGAAGTTCAGTTGTAGTTCAATAAATGCCACTTCTCTTCGGTTCAGAAAATCTGTAAGAGAATCTTATTACACCAAGGTACTCTTTTAAATTTGTTCATGCACAATTTAAATTAGTTTTAAGTTTTTCCTGTACATGTACTGTATAGTAAGTTGCCATTAAAGCATAACATGTAGGTTTGAGACATCGGCCTTTTCTGATAAAAAGCATTTATAATCCTGGAATGGATCAAGTAGTATGAAGCTGCCTATGAAATGCAGCTCACAAATCTGAACTGTTCAAGTGTGATGTAGAGAGAAGAATTCCAAAAGAAAGCATGGAAGTGAATTGTCAGAAACCAGAGAAGAGGTTTATGTTACCTGTGTTTCTATCAAAAGAATATCCAGCTCCTAAGATGTTCCTAATACCTTTCTTTGGCTCTTCTAGACTGGACCATTGGAGAAACAAAGACTTAAGACAACAAATATAACAGAAAAAAAATTAAAGGTTTTGAAGAAATGTCCTAAACTTATGAAAAGAATGAAAAAAGGAAGATTCCCGATGATTGCAGTAAAATATCATTAGAGCAGATAGGCATAGGAAAACCGAGAAAGAAATAGATCATGCAAGAACGCCTAGAAAATTTATAATATCCTTTGCTGAAGCAGGAGCATGCCTCAGGCTTTTCATCCTGCAGTAGATATAATTGATGATAGTTATAGCAGTTGCTCTCCACATCCTGTGGGTATGGTCTCCATTTGTACTTTCTACAGGATTGCGTGTAATACCAAGCATGACTCTCATTCTGGATTCTTCATTGCATTTGTTCAAGTTTGTTTTGTCAATGTTCTGTTTTTTACATGCACTGATGTAATTTCTAGTTCATGTTAGATATCTTCATTTCTCTTATGATACATCAGCTTGGAACTTGCCAATGGTCTTCATGGGAATTTTCCACAGTTTCTCCCATACAAGGAAGGTTCCATTTAAATCTATAAGTGCTGGTATGTTGAATTCCTTGTGATTCTATAAGCCGGTTATTTCAGAAAAGTATGTACTTGATCTCTTTGCTCTGAAATAAGTTATTCTCCCAGAAGAGGAATATTCTTGGGGGTCTATCTTTGGTGTCATTTAGTATAGAAATTTTAAATAATTGTGCAAGAAATCAGTCTTGTAGGATTTAGATCCAAATGTTACGTGGTACTCAACATTTGGGTTTTGTTATGTGTAGAGCCCAGAAGTTCAGGAATTTATTTTACCTAAAATAGGCAGGCAAAAAGCCATTTATTTTTACTAAAATAAGTATTTAAAAATGACATTCTAGCCAAAGAAGGTTTGCAAAAAGGCATGTAAACAATGAAAACTAACACCTAAAAAAATTGTAAACAAATTAATAATTAAAATTATTCGAACTCTAAAATTAACATGATCTTGTGGTATGATGGCTATGAACTCCTTTTATTTGAGATGCTGTCTCTTTGAATAGCTATCGTGATCACCCTTTTGAATGTTGAAATGCCATCAGTGAAAACTTAATTATATTTTTCGTTCTTCACACTTGTGTTATTGCCAACTGTAAGAGGGTATATTGTACATATAGAGCCGTCTGTAAAAATATTGATCACACTCAAAAGTAGAATGCAATTGTTCGTAAGCGAACAAAGCCTGTTGGCTTCAATTAAAAAAACATCAATCTTTATTGGTATCATCTTCCGTTTCCATTCATATTTTTATCATAACGTGTGCTTTCACAGAAAAACAAAACGACCATGCCTTTGTTGTCCAGTCTTGGAGGTTGTATATATATCCGACTTGATTGCGATCAGTGCCAGGTGGAAAAAAGTAAAATAATGAGGAAAAAGGTAAAAATAGGCATAAGAAGCTAAAATAGGCAAAATAAAAATCTAATAATGAGGAAAAAGGCAGAAAAAAAGACAAAATGGAAAAAATAGGCATCAGAAGATAAAATAGGCAAAATAAAAATCTAATAATGAGGAAAAGGGCAGAAAAAAAGACAAAATGGAAAAAATAGGCAAAATAAAAATGTACTATAACAAACCCGTAAGTACAATTAGTGATTCCAAATTTTAAGTCATAAAATAGTAACAATAACAACAAAAGGCATTGTGCCGAACTTCACGGCTCTAGTTTATGTGGTATTAAAATTTCCTGTCTATCAATTACCAACCAAGTGTTTACTACCAGTGTTCTCAAAATTCTGTACTGTAGTCTTAAATTCAAATTATTTTCATTACAAGGGGAACATACAAGTTCTCAAAACTTGTTTGTAACTTTTTTTTCGGCATCTGCATGAATGTAAAAACGATTATTATTTGCCATTTTTAGAAAACAGTAAACACCATATCAGTGAGTGGAAAAGGGAAGAATACCTCAAGAGGAGTGTTGTTTAAAATTAGATAAAAATAACGACTTTCCTGAGTTCCTGACCTATAGCATAGGGGAAGCCCGTTTTGTTGAATGAGTTTCTACTAATATTTTGTTATTCCTGTGGACCTATATTTGAGCCCCATCCCCGATTATCCTTGTCCTTTCTTTTTTCATGTTTTCTCCTATTCCTGCCATTACTCTATTCCTAATTTTGTCATGCCAAATTTTGACTCTAAAGCTCACCAAAAACTGACCTAAAATTCAATTGGAGCTGCTCCCTTACTTTTAAATTCTTGATGGCCATCATATGTGTTTCTGTTACATATTTCAGCTTTTCTCTGTTTGCTTTTGATGTATTTAGATTCTCAGAATTATCTTCTCTCATGTACTGCCAGTGTGCTTTATTACAGTTTCTTGTAATAAATCCATTGATCCATTTAAAGGTCTCTTAGGTGCTGGATTTATATTATTTTCATCATTATTATTTTTAGAAACTATCTCACCTCTCAGATGTCTTTGTCTCAGAAGATTTTGATTTTGTGGATGTGGAATTAAATATTATTCTTCATTATTTTATTTATGTCAATAGCTCATTTTTATTGTTTCTGTTGAACCTAAAGTCTTTGGTTGGCCTTTGTAAATCACACAATGAAGTATCATATTTCATGACATATGTGGATTTCTTGATTAAGTACTTCATGTAGATGTTGGAGACTAGTGTGTGAACTTGAGGTGGATGTTAATATTTGTGTGATGTGCATCTTCATATTTCTATTATTGCTTTCTTTATGTACTCTCCTTATTTGTGAAAGTGCTATGATGTTTTTTCTTCTGTCCACCGTTGGAAATAAAATAGTACTTTACATTAGTTGAAATTCAACTCTTCAATGAGAAAAATGGTTTTGTTTGTTACTCTTTGCCTTCTTTTTATAAAATTTTATAAAAACATAAATGCTGGGGAAATTATAAAAATCTTTTGTTTTAAAAAATTAAACACATTCTCTTTGTTGGCTAAAGTCCTACAAACACATGCAAAAATTTGCAGTTACTTGAATTTTTATGTAGTATTGAATGAAGTTACACGTCTTTATAAAAAAACTGCCGTGTTCTTATGTTGCAGGTTATGTTTTCAACCAGCAGACTGTGCCTACTTCCTTCAACTTTGGCGGTGCTCCATTGGGTCGATAAGAATACTGTTAAGTGCTGTGAACACAGAGAGGCAACAAGAATGGACTTGTGTGAACAATCATGTTGTGACATACCACTAAACTAATTAAAGTACTACAAAGAAGGAAACATTTGAAAAATGTTACTTGTGTTAATTGTGCACTTTTTGTTAGTTTTGTTCTTTTGATTATTGATTCCAGGCATAGCTTTTCCAGACTGATATTGCAAGCACTAGGAATTTTTTTAATTAATTAAAGTGCAGCAGATGTAAATTTCACAGGATTTCTAAGGCAACAGTTGCATTGATATCAACGTATTGATTAACTATTTTACTAATTTCCTGTACATGATAAATTTGTCATGTTGTGAAGAAGTATGTTTGTTCAAAAAGTAAGAACATCCACATACTAATAGTAAATGGTTACTTTCAGTGCACAGATTTATATGGCTCAACTTTTTAATGTGATTTTTGGGAATTGTACAGTCTAGTAAATTCACCATACACTCAACGCGTTTGATTTTAAATTGAATACTCAATTGTATTTAAATTTTGTCTGTTGTAAATTGCTCGTGTTTAAAATAGTTGTGTCCTAATCTCAAGCCAGATTATTTATTAGCTATTTATTGAGAAGACACTTGTGGGTAAATAGGTGTGGAATTTTCAGAGACTTCACTAAAGCTGATTTGAAAGACCCGTGATGGAGCATGTATTCTCAAGTGTTTTTCTGTGTACAGACTGTTGGATTTACAAATGTGAACTCTTCTTAATAAGTGTAGATATTATGATGCAGTACTGCAACCTGTCTTCTGCCCTTCGAGTTATGGAGGCTCGAGTTCCAATTTTTTAACACTATCAGAGCCCAATACGATATAAGTGTACAAATGCGGTGTGGCCAGGTACTCAGTTTATGTAAACAATGGTATAAGACCGTAGAATTGAGGGTGTATGAATTTAATGACGCTAGGCAGTCTCTTGGCAAGCTTCAGGAAATTCTTATGATGGAGAATACAAAAATATATGTGCCTTGGAAGTGTTGGTTTGCTGTTTCATGGGTATGGGGGACCTGAATTAAAATACAGTTAATTACAACTGTAGGTCGGAACAGTGAGAGTACTTGTGAACACACCCATCGGAATGGAACCTTTCCACTGCTCTGCTGTGGAGATTTTATTCCAACTTAATATTAAAGTCTAGGCTACAGGTAAATTAAGAAATAAAGTTTTTAAAGTTATTATGTATGATAAAGGTGAATGGTGCTGCTTCAAAATCAAAAAGTGTTTGAAAAAAAAAGCAAAAAAAAAAAAAAAAAAGTTGGGATGCAAGGTCCTAAACTTATAATAAGTTGCATTGTTCATAATTCCATAAGGCCTTTCCAGGTCTTGTAGTGCAAGGTAATGTAAATGCTATGTGGATTTTTTTCTGTTTTTTTTTGGAACATGCATCCTCACTTCAGCTTTCTTTTCTATTCAGTGTTTATTAATAAATTTGCAGTTCGATTTAATGGTTGTGGAAATTTTCACAAGCAGAACAGATGGTGTTTCATGTTTGTATAATACCTATTTATTGCACAGTTAAAATATTGCAGGATTTTATAATGCATACTGAATGTTATTTCCGTTCTCATACTATATACACTGTAATGATGGTTATTAAAGCAGTGGAACCAAATACGACTGCATCTGACTATATTGAATGTCAGATTATTTTACTACTTTTTCTGCAGTTATCTTTAGGCTTACATGAGATAATAGGGCTAGCTGAGCTTGGGCTTAAATCTGTACCTGGTGGGATTGGATTGTGTGTGAAAAGAGGATAAGAGGATTTCACATTTTGGAGGTATTGGAGGGAAAAAAATCTATAGTAAAATGTTATTCTGTCAACATGTTCCTAAGAATTAAATAATTTATTGAAAGTAGAATAAGAGATGACCAGTGTCTACAATAGCAGCTGGGAATATTGCACAATTTTGCAATAAAAACCGTATGAAGCAGAAATTGCAACTTGTGCATTAATTTTGAAATTTTAATTTTATTATAAGGACGCAAATCAACCATGATATATTGTTCCTTCCAGTGAAAAACCGCTATCGAGGACATGTTCTACACAAAAGAAAAATCTGAGGTATTGTTTCGAAAGATTACCCCACCTTCAACACTCCTTTTTAATATATCATATACATAAGACAAAATGTCCAATTATGCTTTGAGGTTCAGCTTGAGAGAAAAAAATGACATTGCTAAAGTTCAGTTTTAGGTGTTACATATCAAGCACAAATGATGCATACATATTCAATTCAGCAGACAGCATTTGCTTCATATTGAACATGTAAGGGGGCCTGCTTTCGCTCAAGTGATTTAACTGCCCCACTCTTCACTTCATCACTTTAAACACCTTTCAAAGTAAACAGAACCAACATATCCACCACGCATTGCTTTTTGAACATTCTGTTCAAAAAGACGTCTGTTATTTTGGAGCACTTCAGCTGCTTCTTTATTCAACGGGTCTTCAGGATTTGGCTCCTATATGTAAACAAATAAGACAGATGATTAATAACAATCAACAGACTGAGGGTTAATAACAATTAACAGACGTGTATCACAATAGATAAAAGATAACTGTACAACCGGTACATACCAAAAACAAGTACTGCAATCCATACACAATTGAATTAATGGTAAGAACAGGTTTCCAGTCCTCACGTAATATATTAAGGCATACATTGCCTTCTAAGTCAATATTCGGGTGGTAAACGGGTGTCTCGCATTTAACCTTCGGTGGTTCATGAGGATAGTTTGGACCAACTTTAAAACTAAAACTAAAGCGCCCTCCTCGATAAAAGCCCTGAAACAGAAAATAGACAAACAACCGATAACACTGATTTCACACACGATTGAGCAAAATTCAATAAAAAAAAGGGGGTGCATGTAACATCAAACTTGCAGCACATTTACTTAATCTATGGATGAACATTTGCTAACTTACCTCATCAGGACATATTATAAGTTTGAACGACAACAAATCATCTGGGTCGGGAAACTCTGTATTACACGTTTTAGGTAAATTCAATTCATTGATATCTGAAACAAATTGGCATATGTCATTATGACAATGGCTTTCCAAATGGGCGTAATGTGAAGAATAACCCAATTCAGAAGGTACTTTTTTTTAACCAAAAATCAAGCTACGCTACAAACAGTCGCGTTGGAACGAAATAACAGAATCTTCACTGACGTACCGTGATAACTACATACCTTTCGTGATTCGTAACTGGGCAGCAGAGGCCTTCTTTTGATTACCAGCTTTCGGAGCTGCTTCGCCATCTTTTTTCTGCTGCTTCAAAGAAAACAATTTAATCATTGTTAACTTATATACTACTACTTTTGCACCATAAGAGGATGTTCCAGTGGCCTTATGACACTAAAATATAAACACTATATATAATTTTTCTAGAGAGAAGACTCCCTGATGCCTGCAGTCCTTCCAACTTAACAGTTCTTCAATTCCTACTTACGCAGGGAAATGTAAACGTTAATGTCACAGACAGGTCACTGATTGTCCTCGGTTAGCGCTTACTTCAAATTTTGCCTTCATGACCGTGAAATTTTTAGTGTAAGTTACTCAAACTAACTATAAGGCTTATATTCGTACTTGGAGCCGCACCATATTGAACGGTAAGGTTAGAATATTTTATTAGATACATAAAATTCATGAGTAATTCGTAAATGTTAACGTTGCATAATCTTGCCACACATTTGGTTATTACTTATCGAAAATTAACAAACAACAAATTTTTAAGTTGTTTGTCTGAAATCCGTAGAAATATGCAACAATCATCGGTAGAATACTCAGATATAACAATATCTCTAGCATTCAAATTAACTTCTGAACTTTGGGGAACATTTTATCTAAGGCTATCTGTTTTTGTTTGATATTTCAATGTGAATGAAACGGTTCATATTATATTAGCGTGAGGTTTTATATTTGAAACCCATCAGCTTTGTTTCATCTGATTGCTGAATAAAAGTTTTCTTGATAGCTTCATCAAAGTAATGGGTCAGTATGTACTTATATTATTTAGTTCTATGTTTACGAAACTGATTTATACATTCCTATAAAATGAAGAAAAAATATTAAACAACTAAAAGAAGCATTATACTTCTTTATTACAATTATAGCTACCTATTGGTATAATTCATTAGCCAAATAATCTGAATGGTAATTATTTTTAATTAGCAAAGAGGATATTTATAGATCTTCCCCATACCTCACATACAGTTTTGTTTTGTTTTTACTGTTCTTTGACTAAATAAATCTAAACCTATAAATTATGGTGCCACTGGAATATCTTCTCCTTCATACGTCACTTATAATTTTTACTGTTCTGTTCTTTCAAAACAAAATAAATTAAATAAAATCATTATCTTACGATATGAATTTCAAGTAGGTTACTCACTAGAAAAGAAAAAGTATTATTTTATGAAACTGATTTCAAATTGTGATTTGTGTTCTCTTATTTGCAAGACTTACACTTCAACTCATTATTACTTGTACGAGGAATTGTTGATATAAATGTAGAGGCATATGAGTAGTACCTAATTGATATTAATCCTGTTTTCAGCTGTGAAAGTTTTTTGAATATTTTCAATCTGACATGAATTCAGTTGAAACAATGCAATTTTAAGACATGAACTTGGTGATTACCTGCCAGAGACCTCAATATTCCAGGTGATTCAAAAGAAAAGTATTTGATTTATGGTTATTTATTGTCTTTATTTACTTCATGATATCATTGTGTCTCGTATTATTTGAAAAACATGATGAAATATGTCAACATTTGTAAAAGCAATTTCCTTTTTGAGTTTGTATTTCAAAGGATAAGTACGTATGGATGTTTTCTAGGTATTCAAATCCATGAAGAGGGTTGTAAACTGAATCATACAAGAGAAGACATTTGAAACTTAAATATTGCTTCTTCTCTTTTTAAGACTATTTTCAACATCTATAAGCTATATTCTTCTCTTCTTTACAACTTATTGCTATATATTAAAGATTTTTTTTCTTGCATACTACATATGTAATGTAGAGAAAGTATTGTAATGCTGCGGCAAAAACGGATATTTTTCGATCGAAAAACTCGGGTTGTGGGTTTCTGTTGCCGAAAAAGTGAATATATCCTGTTCCTGTATGTGGAAAATTACTTCATTGTACATGATGTGTATTCAGAATTTGTTGGTCTTCGATTACTAAAAATCGGCTGACGGCAAAAGTCCGTCCATCAGTATGCAACGTGAGAGCCCAAATCGTTCAGATGATTTCTCCAAAATTGATATTCCCCCATCAAACTGGTCGAAATCGAGGCCCTGTGAAATTGAAACGAATATTTTGATTTTGAAGATATTGTACATAAACCTTAATTTTTTTCTAAAAATTACCCCAAATTTTTTAAATTCGTTTTCCCCCTTAGGGCCAATGACGAAAATAGCGTAGGTCGTCTTCGTTGAACGCTGAATTTTCGAAAGTTGCAAAAGTTCAAATTAACAGAGTTGCAAAAGTCCTACAAATACAATATTGATAATAGAGATTTTTTCTTGATGAAATATTTATCAAAAACATCTGTAATTAAGGTCATGTACACTTTTTCGAAAATATGAGTAGTTTTTGCGTACTTTTGTGTGAAATATTGGCATCTTTCAAAAATTATTTTCTCGAAAAGAGTTTAATATTTTTCCTTTCTCGCCCTAACTTTGTGAGAACAGAAAGTAGGGAGTTTTTGCGACGCGTTACAGCAATCGTCGGCATTATCGGCAGTGGCGTAGCTTGGGCGTCGGCCGCCCGAGGCAGAGGAAAATTTCGCCGCCCCCTTATTTAGGTATTTCTATTTAAAAATCAAAAATATACAGTAACTCTGAAGAACGTTTCAGCAAGAATAATCGTAATTATTGTGTATTGTACAGATTAAAAATAAAAATGTCGTGTATACATGTTTTACTATATAATAATCATATTTATTTAAAAAAAATTTACACATGCCATTTTCATTGGTATAACAGGAACAGAACACATGATTATACCTTGACGATCGACGAGGTTAAATTATTATTGAATATAAAACACAAATCGACTTCCAATTAGAACTAGAACGATACTGTTACTATTTATATTTTTATAGAAAAAATGTTAGAATTAAAAACAAAACTTCTGTCTTTTACTAAAAGTTTATTCGTCTACTTTTTTTAAGAGCAAAGTCTTTTATTGCACTTACAATGTCTATAGCATCACATACCTTTTGCTCAATAGAGAAGATAGCCAGATTGGTTAGCCTTAAAGAATGTAATCATTGTTGATCTTAAGTACTTATTGATCAATTTCAGTTTTGAAAAACTCCTCATACGGTGGCATTGCTTGTGGCAATTGTGAGGAATATTTGGAGAATTATTATAATATTGAACAGAGTGTCTTCCAGGTTGGATTTAACAGTAAATTTTAATATTCCAAGTGTGTCTACATTTATTATTTTCGTTGCCTGTGGCAGCAATAAAAGTCCGCAGTTGAAGTCGTTCCACCATAAAGTCCTGCTCGTCAATTTCGGTAGATGCTAGATTATGTATAGTATCGTCCGATTTTAGTAATAAAGCCGGTGCGTTCGATAAGCAAACTTATCTACCAAATTCTGTAGCAGCTACAGATGTTTTTATAATTAACTTTTACAAAATATTATTTATTTTGCCTCCCCTAAAAGTGCCACCCCTACTACGCGACGCCACTGACCGTTCTTCTGCACATCCGTAGTTCGAGTTTCTCGTCACTAGGGAGCTTTTGCATGGGCAACGATTGACTGCAATCTCGATTTTCTGCGCATGCGCTGATGCACAAATGTGATGCGAAACGTGAATTGCGCGTGCGCAAAAGATCGATAGTGCTGTCGTTTGCTGTAATATTCCAGGGTGCGAAAACTAGGGAGTTTGTGCGCACCATAGAGGACAGTACTATTGATCTTCTGCGCATGTGCAGACGCATTAGTGATGCAAAATTTGGACTGCGCATGCACAGATCATAGTGCTTTAACGGTCGAGGGTGCATAAACACCCTACTTTTGTGCGTCTGCAGAAGCGCAGAAGATCGAGATTGCAGTCGATTGCTGTACAACGGTATGCCGTGCAAAAACTCCCTAGTATTGTAACTGCGCGCCGGAAAATGGCAAATTTTCGAAAGAAAAACTCTTAATTACCGGGCCTTGGTAACGAAAAAGTGGATAGATCTTGTTTCAATGATTTGCTTCCTCTGACCGTTGAGTTGTCAGAATCCTTGTTTTTTGGTCCTTGATACCGAAAAATCCTTTGAAGGCAAAAGTATTCCCCGATCGATTTGAAGGAACTCGAGGCCGACTGAGTTTGAAACGAATATTTTGATTTGAGCGGGTACTTTATACGTCTCAAAATTTTCTAAAAAATGACCCCAATTTGTTTAAAATAATTTTGTCCGGGCGCTTAATAATGGTGCAGATCTCATTCTTGTCAAAATTCCCGATTTTTCAAAACTTGCAAAAGTTAAACTTTTTTCGACGTCTTCTTACAACTACAGCATTGAAGATTTTTTCCGTAATAAAATATATTCTTTAAAATTCTCTTGAAGAAAGGCTATGTACAATTTTTTCGAAAATATCAGTAGTTTCACGTTCGTGTTTGTATGAAATGAAGTAAAAAAAAGAGTATTTCTCTAAAACCGCTACAATTTTTTTCCTCGTATGTATCACAGGACAGTAAACAATTATTGCTAGTCTCATTTGCAGCGAACTCTTTGAAGTTTTAAAAATTGAAAAATGTTAACATTTCAAAACTACGAAATTGAAGATACAAATGTTTGTCTACAACAAAATATTTTAAAAATTAGGTCTTTAAAAATGTTATGTTCAATTTATTAAAAAAAACCCAACAAAAACTAATATATATATATATATATATATATATATATATATATATATATATATATATATATATATATAGCATGGATATTTCTTAATAAAATATATTCTACTAAATTATATCTTTGAATAAGGTTATGTACAATTTTTTGAAAATTCTAGATATTTTCGCGTAATTTTTGCCTGTAAAGAAGTAAAGAAACGGCTTCAAACTTTTTCTCGAATAAAATTATGGCACAGGGTCCATTTTCGATGAACTCTGTATTCTCGAAAATTGTTGAAAATTAAGATTGCAAAACAACTATGGATGGTAGAAATATTTCCTTTTGTGAAATCTGTTTTAAAAGAAGGGCTCAGTAGAATAAGGGACTATCCCATATTGACCTACAGTAGGCGGCTATATTATTAGGGACAGTGCTAAGAATTTTTTGTTTTGTAGTGTAACTGCATTTTTCAAACAAATTATTAGTTTTTGGTCTCATAGGTATTTTTTTTATTAGTAAGAGAATAGTATTAAAATTATGAATACAACAACATATTTAGGTGAGACTTTTTAGATTAAATTAATACTAGTATTTAGTGACGCCAGCCTATGTTGCAATTATAGCTTCAGTATGTCGCGGCACGCTCTTTATTTAGGGTTTTGCAATTTGTTATAGTTCAGTATTCTGAGGCCATTCTTTGTTGATAATTTCAATTAGCTGACTCTTGGTGGTGATCACTTGCTTGGCAATCGGCCGTTTGGTGAGCTCCCACATGTCTTTATAGGGTTCATGTTTGGTGAATTTCCCGGCCAGGGCAAATCGGTATTCTTTTCCTTCTGGGGATGCAGTAATTCTCCAGGCTTTGTGGCACGATGCTCAATCGTGCATAAAAATGTATGTAGTCACCAGGCCCAATCACCATTCTTCGAGCTTCAAACTGTGACATTAGCAGAGTTTCTAGAACTCACTTGTACTGTTCTTGCCTGTTCTACGCTGTATAGGCGCCCCATAGACCCTTGGCTGAGATAATAGATCACACCTGGACACTAACAGAGTGTTTAAACCTCTCAACTAGGTAGTCTGGATGGAACCGTTGCCCCTGGCGTCGTCGGACAAATGAACTTTGGTCGACCAAAATCTGAAATCTTGATTCGTCAGAGAAACCTACCTGTAAATTGTTGCCAAAAACGTTGTTGAAGAAATACACTAGTGCTTTAAATACATGAATAGGTTGTATTACTCGGCTCCCTTCTACAATAATCATATTTCAGTGTTGTCTGGCCAATTACAGTCGCTTCTTCTTCATCGCCTGGGCGAGGAGTGGTTTTTTGAGAGGGCGACGACCGATCAGGTTCTCTTCGGTTAACCGTCTCCGGATATCGTTTTGGGAACTGTGACTCTCTCAGCGTTTATCATCATAGACGCGCAACACTCTTTTTACGATTTTTGACTCAGAAATCCTTGATTTTACGATTGGTACGAAGATTGCTGATCCTTTCCGTGTCTCTTTTACCCACAAGTACGTTTCCAGTTTCCAGTTTGCTTCCAGTTTTTTAAAATAATTTTTTTATTTTTATTCTGTTAAGGTCAAGTCTCAAAACACCCGCCAAAGTTGCAATCTCTCTTAAAGTGCCAATATGTGGAGTGAAGTAACAGTGTTTGTATTTTTCTAATTTTCCTTGGAGAGGTGTCAAACCGTACCCTAATAAAAATTAAAAATTTCTAGATTGTGAAGTTACGTAGTAAACTAAAATGAAATTTACTCATAAAATTTAGTAAAGGTATTACAGTAAGTAAGAATACTTTCGTTTTGGTTATTTTGGAAAGGAAAAACTTGTAAAAGGCAATTAAAAAGAATCCGTATGTCATCATTACAGCAGTAGTTTTCAATAAACGTCAATTGAATGAAAGTAATATTACTTATTTCTTAAATAAGTAGGCATCCAGTGTTGCCACTTATTATAAACAATAGTAATGATAAGTGCACTGCTATAAACCGTATCGAAACCCAATCCTTTGATCAAAAAACGATTTAAACTAGAAATCACACTAATATGGGTACTGTCCCTAATAATTTGGCCACCTACTGTAGTTATGAGACATTGAGGGTTCAACCAAGAACATTCATAATATAACACAATTTAACAAAAATGTGGGATAGTCCCATGTTCTACTAAGCCTTTAAAATATATCGTTGAAGGTCATGATCCATTTTTTGAAAAAATGAGAAATTTTTTCTTGAAAAAACAAAATTTTATTTTTAGTGACGGCTTCAATTTTTTATTTTTTTTCTTGAATAAAATAGTGGTGCAAGGTTCATTTTTGGCAAAGTCTATATTTTCGAATATTGCAAAAATTTAACCTTCCAAAACTACAATTCTGTTGATAGAAATTTTTTTTAATGAAATCTGTTCTTCGAAATTAATCTTTAAATAGGATTATTTATATTAAAAAATATGGTAAGTATCAAGCTCGTATTGTGAGTCCATAATACCAAAAAAATCATGTTCGTATACAAGTGTATTATAATTACTTTCTTTTACGCCTTGAGTACTTAGAATTCACATTTCGTCGGTATTAGATTCAGAAATTTGGTTGATAGGGTTGACGTTGTTGGCTAGGCTATCCGGGACGAGCCGCGTCAATGTCACGGTGTCTAACGTTTCGGCCAGCGTATTGTGGTCTCCTTCAGAGCGTACTGCTGCCAGATGGCTAGCGCGCTGACCTTATATGGAGGAGAAGGGAAGGGCGGGATTGGTCAGGTAGCCGACCAATAGGAAGCGGGCAGGTGGCGCGGGATTGGATCCACCAATCATGTGACCTATCGTGAGATTGAGACAACCTTAGGCATTAGTGAGACCATTCAATATTGCATGAACATTTGACTGTCAAAAAAAGATTGTTCGCGTTGGATACTACACAATTTGTCAATCGCTCAAAAAAGGCTCGTTTCGGTTGGTCGAAAGAAATGCTAAA
Organism: Gryllus longicercus; assembly: GCA_038098605.1. Lineage (NCBI taxonomy): Eukaryota > Metazoa > Arthropoda > Insecta > Orthoptera > Gryllidae > Gryllus > Gryllus longicercus. The sequence goes on along the minus strand of JAZDUA010000188.1, from coordinate 464,775 downwards.
AAGTACGATCGCGGTGCTTCGAAACACGTCTATGACATCGTGACAGGTGATGAATCGTGAATTTACGCGTATGAGCCCGAAAGTAAACAGCAGTCGACTGTATTGGTGTTTCAAGATGAGCAAAATCCAACAAAAGTTGTTCGCGCACGAAGCACTTCCAAACAGATGGTCGCCTGTTTTTTCGAAAAAACTGTACATGTCGCAACCACTAGAACAACGCAGAACAGTCAATTCTGAGTGGTACACAACGATTTGTTTGCCAGCTGTCTTCCAAGAAATCAGGAAAACCAACCGCCGAAGACGGATCACTCTTCCCCATGACAATGCGAGCTCTCACACATCGGCTCAAACAACTGCATTTTTGAGCACCCAAAACATCGATTTGATGATTCATCCGCCGTATAGTCCTGACTTGGCACCGAATTACTTCTTTTTATTTCCGTACGTAAAAAACAAACTGAGAGGTCAACGTTTTTCGACACCTGAAGAAGCGGTTGCTGCATTCAGAATGCATGTTTTGGAGATACCTCAATCAGAGTGGCAAAAGTGCATCGACAATTGGTTCAAACGCATGCGAAAGTGTATAGATCTTCATGGGGAATATTTTGAAAAAAAAAGTGATTTTCGATGATTAATATTTGTTTTTGTTCTCCGATCCTGAAATATAAAAGGCAACCCTCGTTCAATATCTAGGATTTTGCTTAATTACGCTCTCCTATTTGCACTTTACTTTGTCGCAAACGGCTCCCTAGGAGCACTAATTTTCACTTCGGCGTCTTGTACATTGACAATTGATATATCATAGGTTTTCTTTCGCTTTCCATGTTGCTTATTGTTGAGGGTAAGGATTGTGGTACTTTTATTCCAAACTATATTATGCAGACTAATGATGGAAAATATCTTTCCATCATAAATAAGATCTTCATGACCCAACAACCAGGAACGAATTAATGAAGCTTTCGAAGACTTGTGATTCAGTATTGTTGCTTCGATAGGAAGAATTTGCCTGACCTGTGATTTTCCTCGCCTGGATTGCGTAGACGACGCGCCGCGATAATTAGCCTCGGCCCGTTAACAGCGCAGTTGCACCGGGAGTGGGTGCAATTAACCTAAGAAGAGCGTTTTCGTCGGAGACGAGACGGAATCATCCCATTTACATTGATTTGCAGAGCTCCTCCTTTTCGGTGTGTTGGGTGAGAGATTTCAATGCGTAGTCGATTTAATCAGGGGATATTCGCCTTTCATAGTCACAAAAATATTAAAAACTGTTCTTACTGTGAAGAAAGCCAAGTAAAGTTTTCCATGTGGAAATGCAGTATCGGGCAAGTACAACCCTACTCTTTGCCATTTTATTTCACTTTCCTGGATTGGTTATGAGGAATAGAACGGGTTTGGAGGGGCAGGGCGCCAGGTTGCTGGGGCGCGAAAGCAATTCCGAGCCAAAAAATAATAAAACTAATATTTTCACCTTTGACTAATAAATACCATTTGTTATCATTAGAAAAATTCTGAATATCGTACTGAATATCTTAGCAAATCAACACTTTAAGTTTAATATCAAACGGTGCATTATGTATAATAAGAGTTTATTGCTGGGCATTGATGTACAGACTTTCAGACACCGCCAACATTTAAATCGTGCATCTGAACAAGCTTCAAGCTTCAAAAACATTTGAAGTTCCGTGACAGCTTTTCGCTTTCCTTGACAGTAACAAAAAAAATAGAAAAACTTTTTACTCGTGATAAAGCCAAGTAAAGTTTCCATGTAAAAATACAGGATTGTGCAAGTACAACCCTCTACTTGCAATATTATGTAATTTTACTAGATTAGTTATGAGGAATAAAGGGTTTGGAAGGGATAGAGCTCCATCTTGCTGGGATGAGAAAATTGAAAAATTATTTGCATACAAAAAAAATATTGGATTATTTCCTGCTTTATTTACGTACATCAAGAAAAGCTATTTCGAGCCAAAAAATAATAAAACTAATGTTTTCACCTTTGAGTAAAAAATACAATTTGTTATCATTAGAAACACTTCTGTATGCTTAGAATTCATTTAGGTACACGGAAATGTTGCTCAAACAATATTTACGTATTGAATATCTTAGCGAACCGACACCATAAGTTTAATATCAAACGTTTACAATACGAGTTTACAGCTGGGCATTGATGTGCAGGCTTCCAGACACCGCCGACATTTAAATCACGCGTCTGAATCGTTGGCAGCGTTGGCAGTTATCGAATAACTTGCGATATTTTTTCTATAATTTTAAATTTGGTTGCTTTTTGAAATTAAATCTCGTCGTATTAGGCACGCGCGTTTTGATTTCTGTGGTTCATTTATTTAAAGCTATTTTACTTTAGTTAATTTAAAAAGTTCGTTCTTGTTGTACTATAGCACAAGTTTTCCTCTATTGCCTCCGCGTACCCTAGCGTGAACTCTCGGATATTAAACCCCACACTCCTCCCTATTCTTCTATTTCCATTCTAAGACGGAAAGTTGTTAACAAAATTTGTATTTATTTGTTTAAAAATGTATAAAGGTAACTTCCCTTGTACTAACACAAAATCAAATAAAAAACAATGATATTAATGTTAAAAATAGATTTTCACTAAAGATGTATTCAGTATTAATGAGAGAATTTTTGGAACATTTCACAACGCTCCCTTAAAAATGTTTGAATTAATTATTCAATATTCTTAGACGGTTAGCTTTTCGAGGTAGTCACGAAAATATTAAAAAACGCCTTTTACTCTTGAGAAAATTACGTTACTGAACACGCTGACTTAAAAGTTTCACGGAATCACTGCTGATACCGAAAATACTGGTACAGGTAAAACACAAACCAAATGTAACAAGACACGACTTCACTGTTCAATGAACATCCACATGCCTCCACAATTAGATTCACAGCTATTGTAGACCTCAGCAAAACATTAAAATAATTTTTTTAACTACACGCATAAGAGGCAATCTTCATCGGTATCAAGCAACTATTAATAGTACTTCTAGTTGTTGCTGCAAGAACAAATTTTGGATTAATAATTTTGCAAATAAACCTCGTTTGTATACGCAAATAATTGTATACACAGAAAGCATAAATATTTTTTTTTAATATAAGATAGAGGAATCTAAGCCTTCTAAACGTGATGTCACAAAGATTGCCACCATCACTAAGGGTTGAAATCTAGGTGGCATTGGTAATATCAATAAATGAGGAACCAGCAAAAATTTAATAGAATGTCTCATACTGTATATTACGGTGTGTGTTTCTTTGAGGCCGTCGGCCTCAAAAGTTTAGTTTTTAAGGCCATAGAACGCTTCGTGTAGGGGTGATTTAACGATATAGCTGACTGAGTGCTGCGGTTTGCATTTGTCGTGAATATTTAGATGTGTTTTATAAACAAATCCTTCATATTTTTAAAACCAAAGTGCAATTTAGTCATGTCTCCGTGAAATTCTCTTTCTTTCATTTATAAAGGTCGTAAAAAATAAGACCACATCATCTCGTTAATTAGCAGAGAATGTTGTTTTAAAAGATAATGAAGGAGAAGCCAGTAGTCTGAAGAAAGTGGCAAATCTCTTCAACCAACACTTTTCTAGAATTGCGGCTGAACTCACGAAGGGACTAAAACCGTCAAATTCAACATCATTTCCTTCCCAAAATATTTCGACACAATTTTTATTTCCGAAACTTCTAACGAAATCTTACAAATAGTCAGTGAACTAAAAAAAATATTCATCTGGTTTAGATGAATTTCCGGATTGTTTATTGAAAAATTGTGTACCTGCCTTTATACACCCGTTAACTTACATTTTCAATGCTTCTTTATGCACAGGAATATTTCCAGATGTTTTAAAAACAGCAAAAATTAAGCCATTTTTTAAAAACGAGAGCAAAAATGAAATTCAAAATTACCTACCAATTTCTCTTTTGTCATGTTTCTCTAAAATATTAGAGAGGTTTTTCTATACGCGAATGGAAACTTTTCTCAGGAAAAACGAAGCGTTTTCAGTCTCACAACACGGGTTTAGAAAATCAAAATCTACGGAAACTTAATTTTTTTTCTTTTCTTAAAGATGTTGCTTCATCAATGGACCAAAATGAAGCACCCATTGGAATATTTTTAGATCTTTTGAAAGCTTTTGATGTTATTGACCATAACGTCTTGCTATCAACATTACTTTCTTATGGAATTCATGGTATCGCCCTAGATTGGATAACTTCGTAACTCAAACATCGATCTCAAAGAGTAGAAATACCGTACTGGCACGAAAGGACATTATTTACTTATCTTTCTAATTCTTTACCAATTGAATATGGGGTTCCGCAATGCTCGATCTTAGGTCCTATCCTCTTCCTGTTATTCGTGAACGATATGCCGTCGTCTATTAAAAACGGAAGAACGGATCATTTTGCCGATGACACGAATGTTCTTTGCAGAAAAGAAACTATAAAAAGTACGATTTTAGAATTTTAAAATTGGTTTTGTAATATCAAATTAATAGTTAATAAAGGAGAAACAGTTTTAATGCATTTTTACCTTTCAAATCAGCAATCGCATGCTCCATTGAAAATGAATAACATGCAATTAGGTGATGTTCAGATAACAAAATTTCTAGGTCTGTCAATTCAGTCAAACCTCAAATGGAGTGTAAATATAACAAAATTAAACACTAAACACTATGTTACGCTTTCATAATTCTATCAAGTTCTGTCAGTCTTCATGCAGCTCGTTGCGTGTATTTTGCAAATGTTCATTCCCGCCTGAGATGTAGTATAATATTCTGGAGAAACTCATCATGTAGTACTCAGACCTTTAGATTGCAAAAGAAAATTATTTGAGTAATGAAAAAATGCCATCCGCGTTACACTTGCAATCCTCTCTTCATTGAGCTTGGAATCTTACCACTGCCTTGCTTATACATTTACAAATCGGTAATATTTGTCAAAAGTGACTTATTTAACGGTGGGAACATTTTCATGCAATACTGGTATGTGTAATTACAAATCTTCGTAAAAATCACGTTCATCAAGTGTCAGTATTAACAGCTCACTATCAGAAATTCACATTCAATACATACGTTACTTTACAACGCACTGCCAGATGACATTAAACAATTGAAGTCGGTTCACAAATTTAAGTTAAAAGTAAATTCTTTTCTTCTGCATAACTGTTTCTATACTATTAGAGACTATACTGATTATCAAAAAGAAAAATGTTTATTTTAACAAAACAGTGATATATAATGAATTGGTTTACATTTGTATTGTATAATTTTTTTTAACGACTTAATATGTTTGTAACAAATAATGTACCTCAGCTTCCGGTTCAATGACCCCCATCTCGATCAGTTTTTTGTCCAGTTTTCCTGATCAATTTAGCAAAAGCTGTTTGTTTTGCTTCAGGATGTAAATGTAGCTTCACTATGCGCACGTTTTTTGAACTCTTCTTTTACTTGTAATGGTAAGAGTAGAGGTAATGGCAAGAATTTCGTTAGCAATGCAGAAAAATCATACTTGCAATTCGTGTACCGATACAAATAAGTTTTCTATAACCCAGAAACGGAAATGACTATTTTTCAAATATTGCTAATCTTGGTGTTTTTAAAAATTTTTAATTTTTTTTAATTAATTTGTTAAACTTTTACTCATCTTTCAACTATTTGTAGTTAAACTGACGGGAAGGGATTCTGGAACTCAAGAAAATGTGCACAGATAATCTTTTTCCCCCACGTCACATACAGTTTTTACTGCTTTTTCTTTCTTTTTTTACCGAATAAATCTAATCTAATCTAAAGATCGGTTGCTCCTGAGAGCCACGAAAGGTATGTATACTACTGAAATACTACAGGAGACGATAATTTTCCCGAATTGTCGTTGATACTGCCTTCAGCATAAGTTTGTTTTTTACCGTTTCACACCCAGATGATGACCCATTTCAGATTTCCAGCCCCATTTTCACTCTATGAAAGTGAGTAACACATGACAGTGTTTTCTGCGTTTGGCAGCAATTTTGCTTGCCAATTACGAAGGCGATTTATTGGCAATAAAGAGGTTAGGAGGCTGGCGCTGAGGGGTATGCGGATGGCTCAGTGCGTAAGAACATTGAAGTAACAATGCGATTAGTTGCGAAGATGGAAATCAGTCAACTTTCATTAAAAGCAACAATACCTGCCTTCATCAACATTCAGGTCCCATGTTATTCCTCCAGAGTATAATTCAATTTTTCGTACATTTCGAAATTGTAATTTTAATTTGTAGAAATAGTAAAGTAATGTGTTATCATGTTGAGTTATTTTGCGCAGTGAACAATTCAAATTCAAACAATTCAGTGATCAATTCATATTGTTTTTTCAGTTTGTCATTTTTTGTTATTTTCAATTTTATGTATTGTTTTAGATGTAGTGAATTAAAACTTCTAAAAGTTACTCTTTTTAACTTCTAACAGTACACTTTTTACAAGAGATTACAAGTATAGTTTATTTTCTCAAGGACCATGAGATAAATGATGATTTAGACAGCTGTAATGTATAAACGTTCTTTTCAGATTTTTCAACCAAAAGATAATCTCTCTTCCTATTTCTGGTTGTTCTATTTCTAGACAGCCTATCTGTTAGCAGTGACAACCTCCGTTTCAGCGTATCAAATACTGTTGTAGTGTCACATTTGGTTCATCTTGCTGAGAGTAGGCTGTCATTGTCTTTGCAATGCAATCCACTAGTTTCTCCAGTTCTGTTGATCGAATTCCATCGTCATAACTAATCATACGGGCATCTCAGTCTTGGAATACTTCCAACAAGGTGTCTCTCGCAAGGTAGCTGCAGCCGACCTCTTTGCTGCCTTCGTGTCGATTGTTCATGGTCTATTCCCAGTGCTTTTACAACGGTAATTGCGGCAATTATGTCAAGATGGAGAGTTGCAGATCTTGCGCCACTCCAACTTTATCTGGAAGAACCTAACGGCTCATGATATCCAAAATTCGTGCCATTCTTCACTGATCTCATAATGGGGCTGATCGCTTCGAATGGAAACATATAAGGTGGTTCAAATATGACCGGGACTGATTTTTTTTACGAAATACTTTATTAGCAAAAATTTATTTGTACATGTCATTCTTCAAAGTACTCCCCTCCAGATTCTATACATTTTTTCCAACGTCCTGGGAGCATCCTAATGCCCTTTTCATAAAAGTCTTTTGGTTGTCGGCATATCCACTCCCGAACACTGTGGATGACTGCGTCATTATCCGCAAATCGCATGCCTTGCAAATGTGATTTAAGCTGTCCAAAAAGGTAAAAATCACTTGGGGCCAAATCTGGACTGTACGGCGGATGTGGTAGAAGTTCCCACTTCAATTTGCTGATGGTTGCCATGGTTGTTTTAGCAGTATGAGGCCGTGCATTGTCTTGAAGGAATGCTACCCGTTTCCCACCTCTCTTCCGTTTGGATCGGATCTTTTCTTTGATTTCTGTTTCCAAAAGTGCTGAATAATAAGCTGCATTGATGGTGTTAGCTTCTGTAAGAAAGTCTACATGGATAACACCCATCCAGTCCCAAAAAAATGTTGCCATCACTTTTCCCGCCGAACGGATCTTCCGCGCTCTCTTGGGTTTTGGAGAAGAGGCGTGTCGCCATTCACGTGATGCCTGCTGGGACTCAGGAATAAAATAGTGAACCCACGTTTCATCAGTGGTTACAGTGGACTTCAAAAATGCATCTCCTTCATTTTCAAACCGCATTAGAAGAACACTGGCAGCTTGCATGCGCATCAATTTGTTCTCGTCCGTCAAAGTGCGTGGAACCCACCTAGCATTCACTTTTCTATATTTTAGGTGTTTTTTTATCATGTCTTCTACACTACCCACACTGATGCCAATTACTGATGCAACTTCTTTGATAGTGATGCGCCTGTTCTCACAAATAACCGCATTAACACGATCAATGTTTGTTGGGGTTATGGATGTTCGCGGCCGACGATTATGAGGTTCATTCTCAACGCGCTCTCGTCCCTCTCTGAAACACTTACACCATTCAAACACACGGGTCCGTGAGAGGCACTCTTCCCTGTACTGTTTTTTGAGTCTCTGCAAAATTTCCGACGGTTGAACGTTTTCTCCAACGAGAAATTTGATTATACTGCGTTGTTCCACGCACCGCGGCACCTTTTGTTCACTCATCGTTCTAGCAAGACCCAGACGCGACTGAACAGGTTCTAACCTGCAAAGGAGGGAGGTGGGGGGTTGTGGCTAGATTCTCTCCAGGCGGCGCAGTTAATGCGTATGTCGGGGTATTTGAAAAAAAATCAGTCCCGGTCATATTTGAACCACCTTGTAATTTCTCTAATTCTAATTTACCGCGCTTTTTACAGACTGTCATCACAGGTTGTCGTTGGGTATTTTTGTGGAACCATGGGTGATTCTGCGTTCTGGGTTACGGATCTTCTTCTTCATTATTTGCTTGATCATGTTTGACCTCCATTTTTATAGTTTAGAGATCTGGAGAGTAATATCATACGATTCTAATCTGCTGGTCTCTGTTCAGTTACAGAAAAATCGGGGAAACTGCAACAATTCGTTGTGCGACGTCTACCTGCATTCTGTCACATCTGTATCAATTTTTGATTCGGTAATATATGCGCATTTTTGTTTTATTAACGTCCATTGACCATTTCGTGTTTGGGCGAGCAATGGTTGTGGTACCTGCGCGGCACATTCACCAGGGGAGCCATCAGATGTGGTTTCGCTCCGTCCAGGCAGAAGCCGTTCGGGTAACCCGATCAGCACTTAATCTACACTGGCTTGCGCACTGTCGCCCCCCCCCCCCCCCAGCGGTGGCTCCAGAGTTGCCCCGACGCTCCTCGGATAGCGGCAGCCTCATGTTTGCCGAGGTTTTTCTTCTAGCCCAAGTCATCTTCAAATCCCCAATGGGTGCGTTTTATTCCTTATGTTAGGACCAACTGTATCCTTGCTCACTCAAGCTATGAGAGCCGCCGTTGATCACTTAATTGGCTCCTCGGACGACTCCCTAAGTACAAGCCTCGTTGGCTCATCTGTCCCTTTCTGACAGGCATTTATCATAGAATTATTTCCTAATAGCATTCCCCTATCAAACTCTTCTTCCATGGAGATAAATACAACTATATTGGGACATGTTCAACTTCACAGGGCTCATCGGGTGAAGGTTTAGAGTGAATTATTATTATTATTATTATTATTATTATTATTATTATTATTATTATTATTATTATTATTATTATTATTATTATTATTATTACTAGCGGAATCCGGCAGACGTTGTCATGTTCTCCAGCTCCCTCCCCCTCCCTCCTTCCATCACTCTTTCTCTCTGTCTCTCTTCGTCTCTCTCTCTCTCTCTGTCTGTTTCTGCCAGTCTCTCTCTGTGTCTTTCTGTGCTAGTCTCTCTCGGCCTATCTCTGTCTCTCTCTGCCCCTGTCTCTATCTCTCTGTCTCTGATGGTCTCTCTCTCGGTTATAAATAGTCAGTCTCTGTCTGCCGGTCTTTGTCCCTGTCTCTCTGTCTATCTCTTTTTCTCTCTCCCTGCGTCTTTGCCTCTGTTTCTCTTTCTTTCCGTCTGTTTCTGTCAGTCCTGTCCTCAGCCTCGCCTATTACTATTACTATTATTATTATTATTATTATTATTATTATTATTATTATTATTGAATGAGGGAGAAATTGCTTTATGCTTTGTCAGGGATTGAGAAGGTATGTAAGACTTCCACCCACTAAAAAGTCTTCTCTTCTTGCACCAATGCATCTCTCCACGGAAACAGTCGAGAGACATTACTTAAAAGACAACTTTTTTCCGGAATCTTTCTACAAATTAGAGTATTGAAGATCGTAAAATTTCTTCTGGACAGCTCTTTAAGATCGTGTATATTTTTTATATTAGTTTCCGCCAAGTTTTGCGAGAAGTAAATACAATGTTAAAAATAAAATTTTCTCAAAAGTGGCTGCAAATATTTTCTTTAAACTTTTTAAATGGAGAGAGCTTCACGCATTTAATAACATGACAATACTGTTATTTTCATTTATTTTTTAATAATGAAAAAGTTATATTAATGTATGTTTAAAAATATATTACGTAATGGTTACAAATAATGCGAGAACGTACGTATTATTATAGCATGATTTTTTTTGTGATGCAATCATAAAACATTCACTTTTTCTTGTTGCATATACCAAACAATAAGATATTTGTGTTAAAATGTGTTTTTTTTAAATATTTGTGTATTTTTTGTTTCTTCAGATATATTGCGAGGTATAGTGTCAAGAAATATGGCTAGTGAGGAAACTAATTCCCAGATTTCAAAATCAAAAAATGCGTCTGAAGATGAAGCAGAATATGATAACTTCTATTTCAATTTGAAGCATGCGACAACACAGCATATTATCCAACAGGAGAAATTACTTGGTGATGTTTTGGAGTTAAAACTGAATGTTCACAATACTGTTGCAGAATTGTCCCTTCTGGAAACACCAGAGAAGAAAATAAATCTTTTAAGTACTGATAAATTGTTAGATTCTCATAAAAGGTATTTGTCATTTGTTTCTTCTTGTCATAGTCCTGACAATACGAAGAATGTTGATAAGAGAGTCGAAATGAATAAAACTTAATAATAAATAACTCTCTTGATATAATCATAAATCTCATCATAAAATAATTAATGTTGGTTGTACAAATTTTATTGATTTCTGTATAAACAGTAACTATTGAGTTTTACATTTAGTCTGGAAATAAATCATTATGCAAAATAAAATATAAGTTTATTTAATTATTTTCATATTTGTTGACCAATAAATTAATAATTCTCTTGATATAATTGTAAATCCCATCATTATATAATTAATTTTAGTTGTGAGAATTTTATTGATTTCTGCATAAAAAGTAACTGTTTCGTTTTACATTATGTCTCGAAATAAATCATTATGCAAAATAAAATATTAGTTAATTTAATTATTGTCATATTTGTTTCTTTGTAACTACAAAAAGCTCACTTCAATATATATATATATATATATATATATATATATATATATATATATATATATATATATATTATATAGTAAGCTCTTAAGACAATTTTAAGCATATTTGGTCTAATAAAACGCTTGAATATTCCGAATGGCCAAGCCGCTAAAAGCACTCAAAAGTTGTTTTGAAAAAATGCTTTGTAGGCAAAAAATTGCATTCCAGAAGCATAGAAACACTGTAGAAACATGTAAATTGTTTGTTATTTACAAAATAAATTAATTTATTTGTTCAGAAAAATTACCCCAGTAATAAAAAAGCGGTCTAATTGTGTAAATTGGGTACTTTTTTATTTCTGTGTTAATGTTTCTTTGTGAACAAATATATTAATTTCTTTTGTAAATAATAAACAATTTACATTTTTCTAGAGTGAACAAATACAGATTTATCATATTCACACACATATTCACAATTTTCTTCATTTATACTTGCTCTGATCCGTGCTGTTATTGAAGTTGAAAACCTATCTAATATGGTCATTTTTTAATTTACTCCTTAATTAACTCATCCACTTTGATTAGGTAAAATGAAACATTATGCTATTATAATCAGTTTCGTAATAAAGTACTTTACCGCTCTAGTGTGGTAATGTACATTGCCACATTAGTGCGGTAAAGTAATGGCGTACTTTGTCAATTTTCTTTTAAAAATATTTTGGACTTCTTTGTCTTGTATCCTACACTTTCCCCCTTTAAAAACGCTAATAACTGTATAAACTTCAGTGGCGTAGGCTCAATGGATGCGAGTGATCCCCAAGTCTTTCGGCCTCTTTAAAACTTGTTAAAAAGTTTTTCTACTCTTCAAGTATGTCTCTCTGTTCCGTTTGTACCTTTTGTTTTTTCCTCATTCACTTTACGGTAGACGTCTGTGACCGGGGATGTGACAGGTCGAGAATCATCCCTTAGACGGCTTCGCTTCGTTCCTGTGGTCATTGAACTCTCACCATGTGCTGTGTGGAAGATGCGAGCTTTCGGGGTGCTGTGTGGAAGATGCGACGCCAGCTGTCGCAACTTCACTTCTTATTAGCGTCTCTCAAAGCTTCGCCATCGCCTCGTTTGAGCACCTTTGTTCTTCCAGTAGGACTGGAACCCCAGTGGTCACGTGCTAACGACTGGGGACTCCGTAACGGATTTGGGGAGACATCTTGACTACCCTACACATGCATGCGTACTGTTTGCCAAGTGTCCTGATCAAATACGTGATAGGAGGGGTAGGAGGGGTGAGTTGTTAGTACTGATAAATACCCGCACGCGGCTGATAGTTGTTTGTTGCCAGGTTTTTCACGTGTACTTGGAGTTGTTGAGAAAGTGCTGAGTTTTTCTTGAAACTGCATTATAGCATGTCTTTCACAAAGGAAAATCAGAGTTTTGAAACTAACGCGATAATCTGAAACCAACAATTTTCGGGTGAAAAGTTGCGACATAGCAAGCACATGGTTTGTAGAAAAGTATAAGTTACTCGAGGCAGAAAACGGTGAATGAAAACTCCCAATGTCCTTTGAAAGGTTTCAAAAACTATTGAAATCTCAAGGACGCTGGAAGATGACGGCAAATCGACCTCTAATTACACAATTAGGTGTATTTTTCATCTTTCAAAGTACTTTTTTGTATAATTTTTTATTACTGTGAGAGCAAGCAACACAAAATTAACAATTCTCAAAGATTCTAGTACAGTATGAGTGTACATCGTAATATGGAATACATAAACTTATAGTAAGATGTCGAACAGATACCTTAATTCGTCTACCTTGTTTAATCCGTATAACTCTTATCGCATCTCCCTGCTCACTGAGCAGGGGACACTACTGAAACTTATTCAGTCCTACCAATAATCATGGTGTAAAATTTATTATTTGCTTAAGTCCAGAATAGCGAAAACTCCTACCAATAAACATGGACTAACTCGAGCACGGAATAAGTGAGGTGTAGTTTCCATGGCAACCGCTAAACCCCGGAGAGACGTATTTTAAGCGTGGAATAACTAGAAATGCGAAAACATAGAAGGGAATAAGAACGAACTGTTTGTGCGTTCCACTTCATTGTATCATTGTCATTTTTAATTCGACTGTACTTCCTTTTCTTGCGTTTTCTGAAATATTGGGTGTAGTTTATTTCATGAATTTTTTTTTGTTTGTGCGTGTTTGTTTGTGTGAAGTTTGTTCGTGCTTTCTTGGATTTTCGGTATTGGAAACTTCGAAGTTATTTTGTTGGCGTTTCTTACCAGAAAAAAGTGTAAACAGTATTGATGAAATGTACAGACAGCCGAGGCAAAAGTAACCTAGCACGTGTGAATCTTGTTGAAGGGTATTTAGCTGAATTTCGAAATAAAGATGGGTTTTCGCGGCAAGGAACGCAGGAGTTTACTAAGTGCGTTGAAGGGTGTCATTAATAGTAAGCCACCATATTCCTAATAGGCCCAAAGTGATACATGTCTATAAGTATTTTGAGTCATTAAACGTGCATACGTAGAATACCTCATAAAAATTAAGGATATGCATTGTTTTATTTTAGTAAAGTAAATAGTGTTATCCATGAACAATTAAATAAATAAAATGACATGACAACAATGACTTTAATGACCTCATCCTGAGTGGAAGCAAGATAAGCATCTGTGCCACACGGCCTCCGTGACGCCCACAACTCTCCCCGGTTGGTACTTCACTTCTACCGCTAGGCTTTCAATGCGCTGAAGAATGCCATCACCATCCACAACTTCAGTAGCATAAACGCGGTCGTTCATTAACCTCGAGAAAAAAATCCAGCTGATTCATATCCGGAGCCCGAGGCGGCTTGCTATTGGGCCTCCTCCTCCGATCCACGTATCTGGAAATTGCATATCTAGGTATTCCGGGGCTCTGCTATCACGCGGGTAACACATCTGTGCCCGAACATTCAACTGGGTGTCTTCCAAAAGGTAGAGAGTACCTGAGTTATAAAATTCAGTTACTGAACGCTTCTCAAACACTCGGGTAAGGGAGAACCGATGGATAAACTCAATCACAATGCCACCCACACAATTACAGAGAATCACTTTAGGTCAGCCACGCTACGTGCATCATATGAATTTTCCTCAGGCAAATTACAGATTGTTCTAGTTCGTTTAAAACACGTTTCATCTGACAAAGAACGGTTTAAGAAATTCCTGGTTTTCCTTGCATTTGCCAGGAAATGCCTGGAGAATTCAGAACGACGTTTTAAGCCGGTACTGCGCAAATTCTGAACTCGCTGGAAATACGAAGGTCGTAATCTTTCCGCCAACTGAGAGACTGTCGCGTTGACCTTGCGCTCGCTTCCGGGGCTTAGCGGGTAGTATTAATAACCGAGTTTTCCAGAGACGTGGCGAGCCCTAACTCTCACTTACCACAGCCCGTGTTACACGAGCACAAGCACATTGTACAAAATTTAGTGTAAATTATTTACAAAACAAAACGAATAGTATCCAATTTCGGCAAATTGTGTCTGTACATTACAAATGTGATATGGCTCCGACGTATTAACAACGAGGACTGAATCATCCTGTATATGCGATCAACAATGTTGCAAGATCGGATCTACAGTATTGCGATTTTACATATTTGTAGCGACTTGACCGCCAAAATCGATTTGCAAAAAGTGCTAAATGAGTTTATATCAAAAACTGCAAAACGCAGCACTGTTCTTGAGTTGCAAAAATGAACTCTGCTGAAATTTCATAAAATAAATATGACAAAATTTGTTGACAATTGAAGTATTAACATGGCTATTTGAAAAATTCTGTTTTGTATTTTTTGCTTATTTTTGTACATTTTCGGTGGGAACTGAAGGGGATGAGGGGACCGCCACCAAGGCCAACAACGAACTTGGACTTAACACCAATCGCAGCAGGCTGATGCTTTCGGCCGTTGAGGCAGTTCTCGCCGGAATGACTGGCGGAATGCTGTCATGACCCACCGCACCTTGGCCGTTTCCCATTAACGGGCTCACTGAACGGTATCGGCTGCAGTGGTGCTCTGACGCGCGGCGGCGGAACGTAGAACTACATACGCGCCACGCCGCTGCGTGACTCTAAAGTATCCGTGTGGGGGCGGGAATTTATTTTGTAAATTGTTTTCGACATTGAGTCATTACCTTGCGCACTTCAATAGCTTAATTTGTTTGATAACTATTTAAAACTAACTTAATTTTAGCTTATTCTAATTGAACAAATAACATATACGACCTTTGGATGACCCAATTTGAATATTTTTTCCCTTAATAGTAAGTAATGTACTTTTCGCTCGCCTGGTTTGATTGTATTGTTACAGTTACACATTTTCGATACGCGATCGCTGCCGCATTACATAACCATTCATTCAATCCTTTCACTCCGTCTGTACTTCACTTCAAATGTCTTGTTTGCCACGGCTCTGACTTAACTCAAGCAGTAATGATTGATTGATTAGTGATTCCTAACGCGTCAACGGGTAAAGTCATTAGTCCCTTGCGTGTAGTGCATGTTTTCATTGCTGAAGGTAGCGATGATCTTGCCCCCCTCCCGGCTGTCAAGATCCGGCGCCGACATACACGTCGACTGGTAGGCATAGGTCTCCCGGTCATAGGCACTGTAGAGACATTAATTGATGCCCTCAGCTACGTCTGTCGGTAACTCAAGCAGTTCGCCGTACCTTTTTTTTTTATTGGAGTGACCTTTTATTTCCAGTATTGCTTTGCCTGAGAAATAAGCATTGACTGAGCTTTGACTTTGGGGAAATGAATGTTTGGCAGGATCTTATTGGGCGTGTTAATGAACGACGACCGCAGGCATTACGTTCTGTGTTCGTGTCCTCCGCAGTCAGCACTCGCTGGCAGCTCCATCCACCGGGTGGAGGTCAGTGAACTTAACGGCTCGCCTTGTTGCCTCTTGCGCCGCTGGCACCTCGGCCACCTCCGCTCAGCCAAGCTGCGAATCTTTAATCACCGAAAACAATGAAATCAGACGTGAAATAGGCACCAACAATTTGTTATTATTATTATTATTATTATTATTATTATTATTATTTATTTTTTTTCGTTAATCGGCCGACTAGGACCACGCATGCAAGCATCCTGCATTTACCGTGGCTCAGTTTTTATTTATTATCGCGGTGGCAGGTGCTTGCAACAACTTTTGGGGGGGACCAGCATTTTAGCTGGATCCGATTTTTATCCCCCACGGTTGTTAGCCCTGGGGGTATGGAAGATGAAATGATGATATGATGATAATGGGGGTGACAGGACAACACATACAGACATACACAAATACACCCATGCCCGAGGCGGGACTCGAACCCGCGATCTTCTTGTCCGAAACCACTCCGGCACTACTGCCTTAGCGATCTCGGCCATCTGATCGGCATTATTATTATTATTATTATTATTATTATTATTATTATTATTATTATTATTATTATTATTATTATTATTATTATTATTATTATTATTATTATTATTATTATTATTATTATTATTATTATTATTATTGGCGGATTTTGATGACCTAAAACGCTGCCAAAAATGATCAATGAAATGCCCTAAAAGCAAAGAAAAATTACGTAAAGATGTGATCAAAACCAGTTCGGAAGAACAACTCAAGAAGGATGTAATCGAGGCTTCTTCTATTTTTACAAGTGCACTCAACAAGCAGACTTTTGATTTGCACGTTTGCAAAGGTATCAAATAAGAATAGAAGAAATTGAAATATAAAAAAAAATGTTCCAAAACATCTCGGTAATAGAGGAAAGCGAGTGTTTTAGTTTTGTTTAAAAAAAAACAATCGAAAGACTGACTGGAGAAGACACAGAGGGATGATAGATGCTGAGCTGACAACATGGTGTAGCATGTGCTGGCAATTTTGAAGAGAGTGAAATTAGCTATCGGAGAGAAGGGGTGTTGGAGTATGCGCTGACTTCAGTAATTAGATAGTTGGGTTTCAATGGAAGAACTGGATTTAGTAGGTTTTGTGCCGAAACGCATAGGAAGTGTGACAAGGAAGCAAGGAAGTGTGATGGGGAGCCCATCTGATGGAATGGAATGGTGAAATGGTGGATGGAGCGAATTCACGGCAACATCAACGGCGGCAACATTATATTCAGGGAAGTGGTCATCCCCAGATATTACCTCGCATGTACAGAATATATATTTATGAGAAGGCCAAGCACTGTAATACATTTGGTAAATACCTTGAAATAACGTGGATGGCCATCAAACTAATAACGTGAACAGTATGAATGGGAATTGTGTAAATATTTTTTTGTATTGAATGTGAATGTGAAGTTAGATTCATTGTTATTGTGTTAAAGGGTATTTCTTGTGCTTTTTATTGGTAGCGTCACACAGCAAAGTGGCGACGGCGCAGATTAACACCTCTGAATAAATTAACGGTACCATTGGTCACGGCGCTGAATATATTTGAATGATGTGTATGATTTGTTTTGTTTATAGATCAAGAAAGGTCAATTTCCCTCCCATCACCAAAACAAAGAAAATAATGATAAATATCATTTCCCTATCCTATACAGGAGGGACTTCAGTCTCATGATCCTAATACAAATATTCCAATGCCAATGACGCTCGTGCCGGAAAGTTAAGAATTAAAATTTAACCATATATTTTGAATATCAGGTAAAATAAATAATAGATGTAAAAATAATTGCAATAGAGGTAGAGGCACGACGGGACGGTTACAGTATGTTCTCCCCACGGTCCACCTCTGCCGATTATAATTCATGAATGTGACAATTATAAAAAAAATGTCAGTAAAATCCAAAAAGAGATTGGTGAAGACTTTACAACTCTTCTAAAGATATCTCAAACAAGTGTGACTACTGCCAAGTCCGATGACTACAGAAAGTTAGTTGAATGTCTTAAGATTAACAGTTATCAGCATCAAATTTTTCCCGATACAAACTACAAAGTTAAAAGTGCCATATTGCGTAATATCCCTCTTGACGATTCTGAACAAGAAATCAGTGCGGATATACTAGGATCTGAGGCTAGCGCCCTGAAAGTTTCCAGTCTGTACCGGTAGGATGGGTCTCCAATGCCGCTGTAGGCGTACAAGTTAAAGATACAAACGAACTTGAAAAACTGTTTTCAGATTAAGATTATCGGATTATTTTATTCCATTATTTCTGTTCAATTACGTAGAAAAACTACTACTGTAGTTCGATGTAAGCCATGTCAAGAACTAGAGCAAACAATAAAGTATTAATAAAGTTAGAAAGTTCACCCGAGTGGGCACTGAATGTTCATTACTCTTTTCTGTGATAACTCAGAGATTTTCTGTTTCTGTGCTATTTTCTAAGTGGTATCGTTAAATTTTTTCACATAGTTCACGGGTACAAGTTTCTACAGAGCTATGGAAGTTCGTATTGTACACTTTATGGACGAAACTATGAATCGCGAATCGAGTCACTATCGGCCGTATTCTCAACCATGGATTACTCCGAAAATAATCTGCCAATCGAGGAATTCGCGGATTTGGTTAACACTCAAGATATCTCTCTGTTGTTATTCACATGCCGCGGTCATCAGAGAATTGGTGGATTCGATGATTACCCTTGGCCAGAATGTTAGAGTAAATATGATTGGCTGTAGAATACCTCGATATCAAGATTCTATTTGTAAACAAAGCTATGTCACATTATATTGCTTCGCTTACTGAGTAATGGCTCCAGGGCCAATAAATCTAACATATCTATTTAAGAAATTGACATTGTCATTGACAAATACGCGAATATTATTGTATGCAAAGTTGCAACAGCAAAAAAGAGGCATGGCGTAACCTACAAACGAATTTCAATGCATTAAGTAGTGTTCAGCAATTCAAGAACAAATATAAAAACGTTAAAACTGTAGTTAAAAAAACAGGAGTGATAATGAATTTCCTATTTACAACTATGGAAATCACTACAACGCTGTGTACTTAATGGAATGACTGCATTCATACGTGCTGCATGTGACTTATGATTTGGGATTAGAAAATGCAGTTTATATGACTCAAAGTAAGTGCTTTTGGTTTTATCTACCTTGTACGTTTTGTGTTTAATTTTCAAAACAAAAGTATTGGTTCTCTTTCGAGAGTTTTACAAATATTTTTGATAAATTTGATTCTTTGTGACCTGGCGAAGGGCTACACGCAAAAATTGTTTCAGTAGTTTTCAATGCAACTAAATATAATTTTACGACATTGGATGTCAAGACTATTTAAAAAAATCTGATGTCATGAAACATTCAAATGCAAGTAGTGCCTGTGAAATCTTTTACGATGAAACATATATAATAAATCGATAAGATAAACCATGTTCATTAATGAAACAAAAACAAATTCGGTATAATTGTCATAAAATTCAAAGATTGGAAATAATTCTGCCCAGGTGTTATTTTGTCTTATTCAGAAGAAGGAAAACAAACAAAGATTTGTTTTGATGGAACGTACTGGAATTAATGTGAAATATGTGCAACATTCTTTAGTTTTCACAAAAGAGATCCCAAAAATGATATTTGGACATTTTCATGAATTTCTGTTCTCAAAAGTCCATTTTCATGTTTTGTACTTCTTGGAATCCATAGTAATATATACTAGTATAATGAAAAATATGCTTCTATTTCCAGGTGATTTAAAGGCAAATCTGGAAGTTGAAGCAGGTTATTGTAACTTCATTACTGAAAATGTAATGTAGGCAAAAAAACAATAACAAATGATTTTCTCCAATAAATTTCAAAATTCAATTACATTTTATAATATAATTGAATTTAAAGAAAGATTAATTAAATGTTAATCAATATTGATTATACATCTGCCTTATGATATCTCATTCCATTACTTCTATGAATAGTTTGTGTATATTATTAATGTATGCTCATAGTCTAAACTAGATTATGATTCCAATATCAGAAAGGTTTTTAGAAAATTATTTATATCTGGGCTGATTGCAGATTTGGATTTCTGAACTGTAAAACATTAAAGGACTGTTGTATATGGGAAGTAATGTACATAAAATTGTTTTGGCCTTTCAATGTGGATATTTCTACTTTCTAGTAATTTTATTAACAGTTTTTGTAAGTAACCAAACCATTCTTTAAAGAATTAGTAGAGAGCAGAATTTAGTTTTTCATTTATTCTTTTTATTCTAATTCTACCCTCTCAATGGTAAATGAATTGAAACACTTCAGTTTACTGAAGTACTTCTTTGGTAATCTTTACTATAATGTTAATGGATTGGTGATATATCATTGCCATTATAGATAAATAAAACAAGTTTTGTCATTTCCGACAAACTTTTGTTGGCAGTGATGAAACCAGTCATTTTAATATTTCTACAATCATATTTATGTCAATAATATTCATATGTAGAAAAAGCAATTAATAAATATATCCCTCAATAGGAATATTTTATATCCAAATAGGACAGGTGTGAGAGGAACCAAAAATTATGAAATGTTATCTACTTCCGGGAATGCGAACATTACCTCAAAGATTCCACATTCTAAAAGCATTACAGAAGAATTTGAATTTAAGAAGGAACATAAGTTGAGGGTGCAAGTTTATTTGCTTAAAATTTGAATATTATCAAGATATGATGAACAATCAATGTATTCTTTAAGAAAATTAAATTTTGTCCAGATGTTATATTGGTGATGGAATCAAATACAGACTACAGCCTTTATTTGTTTGTTTTTAGCTATATGAGTTTGGTAATTGAGTTTTTATATTTGCTTTCCAACTGGTTAGGAAAGCAATAAATATTGATTACATTGAAACCATTTTGCAAGTTTTGCCATGTCTCTCCTTTTTATTTTTGTTAATTGTGTTTATAAGTTAGTGTTCAATAACAATCTTGTATTTGTGCATTAAATTTTTCAAAAGTATCATTTATGTACTAGAAAAGGTTATCGAGTTCAATATTCTACATTAATAAAATAAATAAAAATATTTATTAATTGAATTAATTTTTTATGTATTTACTTCAAACGAAAAAAAACCTATAACTGAATTTATGTATTTAGTAGCATTTTTGTTCAATTGTTATTGTATTCTTTCTTTAAACCCTTTTAATTCATTTCAATTCATGTGATAGCTGTTTATTCAAAGGTATAATTTGAAATTTCCTGACCATTTATTTGCCTGATTATGCTAATGATGTCTACCAACATTAGTTTTGGGTTTTGGAAGTTTATATCTGATAATCTAGTGAATGTAAAAGTCAAGAGACTTTCTAAAAGATGAAAGTAAGATAAACTGTGACCATACCTTTAATTAAAAGCAAAAGCTAATAATATGACCTTATTAAAAAATAACTCGCACTGATAAAATGATAAGAACAAATTATATAATATTAAATACAATAATAGCCGCACCCATTACTAGAAACAATATTATTATTCAAAATGATTCAGCAGGTAACAGGCTGCCCATGATTTATATTACTGATGATGAACAGGAATAGCAATTATCAAAAGAGAAATCCTGTTTTTTTTTTTTTTTTTTTTTTTTTTTTTTTTTTTTTTTTTTTTTTTTTTTTCTGAAGAAATTTGATTTGTGTAGGAAATATTATTTCTACCGAACTGAGATGTAAATATTACAAACGGGATGTAGGCAAAGCTATAGATCATTTCATGTTCTTTAATATTTATTTTGTCAAACGTATCTTCTCTGAAAGATCTCTTCGTCTAACTCATTCTACCATTTTTCTGCCTTCGGAAGCAAATAGGGGGGTCTCCCTTTGTTTTAAAAATATTCCATAACTTCAACAGTAAAAAAGTCATATCTGACGGAGTACTAATAGTCTGATTTGTTTAACAGGGTAACTAAGGGCAACCAAGTGCAATTCGCAAATTATACGCCGAAATCGGAGGTATAACGCACGGATCGAAATTGGCCACTATTCATTTTATGAAGCAATGCCAATCTCTCGAATATCAGTCATACCTTTGCAACTTTTTCAATAATTTGCCTTCTAACTTTCTTGGGGATTCAAGGAATCTCTTGTAATGAATCTGGATCTGCTTCGGCCATTTCTTTAGATGTTTTGGAGCAAAACAGGAACAAGAGTTCTCGTTTCAACAGCAAATAGTTTTTATTACGCGCCAAAGATGCGTTTGGAATTTTGTCATCGGTGCTCGCTAGCATCGAGCATTTACCTTCAACTGTTTATTGTGCCAGGGAGGGGGAAGGCAGGTCGTCGGTCGACATGAGCTGCGCGGGTAATACGATTATACTTAGAGTACAGAAGATAATATCAGTAAAGGTAACTGTTTTGCGAGTTATATTACGGTGTATTAACAATGTTAATTGTTACAAAGAATCCTGCATAATCAATAATACGAGTGCGAAACCTGTTAATAGACGTGGCATGAAGCTTTTCAGAGCAACCCAACTGGTGAGTGAAGCATTTGGTTTTTGCATTTCCTTTTCAGAAGGAAAATCATATAGGTACTCTGAAAGTATATTCAAGAGCAGCAATTTAAATTGAAATACTTTTATTATGTTTTGCAGTTGGAATTGGTTTCATCTGAAACGTTTAACAAATTAGTTTTGCATATTTTCTAACCTTTTAGCCACGACATTGTACACCAGTATAGTATTAGCAGTGTATTATCAATCGTAATACATGAACATTAAATGGAACAAAATATGTAAAGGGAAATGTTGAACCGCCACTTATTCTTTAACTCTTAGACTCTATTTGGATTCTTTTTTATCCCAGTTACAAATAATGTTTCGCTACATTCGGTGAGTTATTCACGTGAACTTCTCCTTTTAGATATGCTATTTACATCTAGTTTTACATACGTTGTAATCTTTTCAGTTTTCTACGGTTGTTTCTTTGTTGGAAATAAATTAATTTTTATGTGTCTGGAATAAAAAAAACATGCTACATTTGTGAAGAAAAATTCCGAAAACGTGTCCCTTTCTGTTTGGTAATATTACGTTGCGGTTTATGAGTGACAATTTGGTGTATTTGTTTATGTGATTTGGTAGCCCTGTTTCAAACATTGTCATGCTGGTAAAATAGACACCTATGTATGGTAATGAGGTAAATGTGTTCACGGATATTATATGAAACTAGAAGTTTAATTTATTTATTTTTGGGTATTTAAGAAAGGAATAAAACAAAAAATGATGGTTTAATACTTCAATAAATTATGCACAACTTTGGAAACAACTTCTTCAGTATTTTGTTAACCCTCCCCTGGCATTCTTGAGAGCTTTCATGTGTTCTGGTATGCTTTTGATACATTTTATGGCCTTTTCTGATAATGGAAGAGCATTTTACCAAGTATCAGTAATTTTCATGTTTTTTTTCTCCCCCTTTGGTATTTCTTTTTTGAATTCCTCTCACACATCTATTGTATTCGATTCGTATACGATGAGTTCCTGGGAAGTCTAGCCAGTCTAGGGGTCTTATGTTGTTTTTCTTGAAAAAAAATCTGTTCTTTTTATGTTTTGTGACAAGTAATCGAATCATGCATGAACACAAAGTCGTTCGGGATCAATTTGTTTACCTGTGGAAAGAGAATTTTCCTGTAGCACCGTCATACATTGGTCCTGACGCATGGTTCTTTGCACAAAGTAAAGCCTTCCTGTGCCATGACAGCTAATAACTGATCATATCAGAACAGAAGGAGGATGTTTTATTCGTTCCACAATGCAGTTCTTATTGTACTTCTCATTAGCGTGCGTTGAATGAACTGTGCATTGTCTTGCAAGTTCTGGATTGACGACTAGTCTGGGAAGCCAATCTGCATAATAGTTAGAAGTTAGACGTTTTTGAACTCGTTGCATGTTTTAATTTTTTAAACACATTGAAAACCTTGTTCCAATCTTCTTCTGTCCAATTCCATTACTTTTAAGCAAAATTTAACCTCTTTTTCATTATTGCGGGTGTGAGATTATTTTTTCTCACAGGTCGTAGGCACTTGTGATCCATTTCTACAAACTACCTTCTGAGAGAGTTCGCTCTGATAGATGCACTCTAGCATCTTTGAGAATCATGTTTTCACATTTTTGTGGTTTCCAACTGTTTTCTAATGCAATGCGACGTATTTTCCGTTCAACAGTTGAAGTGTTTTTTTTGCCACTATTTCCTACTCTTTTGCTTTATAAATGGACATCCACTTGAAGCTTTCTTTTGATATTTCCAACTGTTTACTGCAAAACTCTTTCTTAATTAGCAATTTCTCTTTGCGTGTACTTACAATGACGAATAAATATAGCAATTCGTCTTTTTTCTATGGTGTGAAATCAAAACATTTACCCCATGATCACTAAAATATTTTTTTAGGTTCATAATCTTTTAGGTCATATTCTTGACATTAAAATATCAAATAATACATAAAATCGTGCAATAAATGTCGAATTTACATTCTCCGTGGTATGATTGCATGGAATACACGTGCTTATCTGAATAACTATACTGAATAGACAACAATTTCGAAATAACTTCAATTAGCAATCACGCGTCACGTGAACACACAACGTAAAAATGGCCACGGAAAAGTTATACGTTGACCTGTGTTACCAACGTAAAAAATATTAATGAATGCTTATAATTACAAAATAACAGTTAATAGTTAAAATATTAATTCAGTTAAGCAGCAATATTACAAAAATAATGAAATTTTGATTTTGAGTATAATTTGATATATATAAATGTAACTTCGTACTTACACAATACCAAACAAAAATAAAAACGTTATTGAAATTGAAAATTTAATTGTTTATTTAGTTTTATAGAAAAATGTTCTTCGAACAATTCACACTTCCTTAAAAACATTTGAAGTTTCTTGACAGCTTTTCGCTATCCTTGATAGTTACAAAAATATTAGAAAAAGGTTTTACTCCTGATAAAGCCAAGTAAAGCTTTCCATGCGAAAATACAGGATCGGACAAGCACAACCCTATACTTGCAATATAATTTAATTTTACTGGATTTGTTATGAGAAATAAAGGGGTTTTGGAGGGATAGGGCTCCATCTTACTGGGGTGAAAAAATTGAAAAATTATTTGCATACTAAAAAAATATTGGATTATTTTCTGCATTCGTTCGTACATCAAGAAAAGCAATTCCGAGCCAAAAATAAGAAAACTAATATTTTCACCTTTTGAGTAATAAATACTATTTGTTACCATTAGAAATACTTCTGTACGCTTAGAATTCACTTAGATACAGGGAAATGTTGCTCAAACGATGTTTACGTATTGAATATCTTAGCGAATCGACATCATAAGTTTAATATCAAACGGTGTATTATTTACAATATGACTTTACAGCTGGGCATTGATGTGAACATCTATTTTCCACATCAATTTCATTGTTTTTTATTTGATATTCTGTTAGTACAAGGGAAGTTACCTTTATACATTTTAAACAAATAAATACATTTTGTTAACAACTTTCCGTCTTAGAATAAAAATAGAAGAATAGGGAGGAGTGTGGGGTTTAACATGCGAGAGTTCACGCAAGGGTACGAGGAGGTAATAGCGGAAAACTTGTGCTATGGTACAATAAGAAGAAGAACAACGAACTTTTTAAATTAGCTAAAGTAAAATAGCTTTAATTTAATGAACCACAGAAATCAAAACGCGCGTGCCTAATACTACGTGAATTAATTTCAAAAAGCAAACAAATTTAAAATTATAGAAAAAATATCGCAAGTTATTCGATAACTGCCAACGATCACAATTCAGACGCACGATTAAAATGTCGGCTGTGTCTGGAAGCCTGTACATATATGAAATCTAGATGGCATTGGTAGAATTGATAAGTGCCGAACCTGCAAAAAATGTATAAAATGTCCAAGAATATACTATCATGTTGATCACGATGTGAGGAACGTTTATTTGAGGCCGTTGGCCTCAACATTTAAGTTTTCAAGGCCCTAGAATGCTTCTTTTAGGAGTTATTTAACGATATAGCTGAGTGTTGTGAGTTACATTTGTCATAAATATTTAGAAGCATTTTTTAATCAAATCATTCATGTTTTTAAACTCAAAGTTTAATTCGTCACGTCTCTGTGAAATTCTCTTTCTTTAGAGACCTCATTTATAAATATCCGTTGTCAGAGCCATAAAAGTAATGTATTCAACTGAAATATAGGAGGCGATAGGTAATATCAAGTGCTTTGGAATTTATCGGAGCATTTCCAAAGCACTTGTGGTATTTAATAAGATTATTCCACGAATGAAATTACGTTTAACAGAGTTCCGAATTTGCGAAATATTAATATAATATTAATGTTCTTTATTAATTTTCCTTTCATATTTCACTAGTTGTATCATGGCCATCTGCTAACGTAGCAGATTGGCAAGGTTAAACTATGCGGTTCATAGTAATCAAAATCGAGATAAACAAATGAATATACAAACGATGACACGAAATGTATGTTTATTTTGCTTTAAAGTTAGAAACTTTGTATGCAACAAACATTAACATTTAAAGTAAGAAACGTATATTCTTTCAGTGGAAAATACATCAATTAAACACGCACTTTTCAAAATTAAATGTTGAAGGAACTTATTTACTTTCATTCACAATATTGTTGGATTTACAGATGTGTTTGTTGATGAATGTGTCTGTCTTAATTTATTTATGATTACTAAATGGTGTTACTCATTGATTTTCAGGTAGGGGTTCAGTGACGATGTAGTAGCATCGTCTCCAACTATATTATATCAGTAGTATACATGCACTTTTTGCGGATCTTACACGCAGCCAATTTTTATACATGTGGTCTTCGAAGAAACATAATTTCACGGAGACGTGGCGAATTGTACTTTGACTATAAAAATATGAAGGGCTTGTTTAAAAACGCACCTAAATATTCATGTCGAATATACTTTCTATTCTACTCCGTGTTTTCTGGAACTTCACGAATTATTTCATTGATTTGGGCGTCAGACTCGTCACCGAATCTCGCCGTGTTGTTATTGCAAATAATTCAAAGCGTTGTTAAAATCAAATAGGTTATATTATACATACGTGGTTTATTGCACACAGCGCTTGATGCATACCGCTTCCCAAGTACACGGGTCGGAGCTTATGATTGGTGACTAGGTAGGAGAGATAAGAAAAATAGGATAGAAAAAGCGATGAAGTTTTTGAGGTACACCGTCCTGATTGGGGCATATTATATGTATAGTTAAACATTATTGGTGTTAATTTTACGAGTAGAATAGTCATGTAAAACATTTTGGTCAAAGAAGATCCCAGTGTTCACGCAAGTATTTGAGAAACAGAGTCGAAGTGATGTGAAATAATAATGTGGCACTGAACTGCCATTTGTTTACTGTCACTTAATTAGCAGTTGCATCGTGAAATCCGATATAAATACTCGAAAAACACAGAAAAGGGAAAATTTTTTTTTCGTAAGCTGAATTTTGAAGTACATTTCAAATTATTATTCCAGTTTTATCATATATTCATTAAAGATTTCTGTTCTGTAATAATGTTAATTCCTACTTAACGATGTGACCACTTTATGCTATAAAAACATTAATTCAGTCTAATATTTAATGGCATCCTTTTGTTGCCATTTTAACACGCCTTTATTTAATGTTCAATCCACAGTTTTAGGAACTATTTCTCTCTGTTCGTTGAACCTGGTAAGGGAACATCCTGATATTGGCAGTCACAACCTGCATGTTCTGTTGGAAATTTTTCTTATTTTCAAAATTACGTTCCTCTCATTTCTAGGGTGCCGGTAAACCCGACATAAACATCAATTCGCCAAACTCCACCTTGAAGGGAAAGAGCAAGAGATAAGGTTAATGTAGAATATACGTATTATTATTATTATTATTATTATTATTATTATTATTATTATTATTATTATTATTATTATTACTTTTTGACTTCTCCCTCGCGGGGGTGGGGGACATTCACCTGCCGTAGTCACTTCGGCTAGGCTCCCTCGTATGGCTCCGGCGAGGAAGTACTGGCCCTGTTTGTGGAGTCTGTTAGCTTAACTAAGCTCTTCTAGGAATTTTCTTTCTAAATGAAATTATCCAGAATTACTGATTTTTGCATTGTCATCAGCAGTTTTCCGTCTCCTAATGTCTCCAGTTGACGCTTTATGGTTTTTAACACTACTCTGCTATTTGAGATGACTATAGGTTGAATGGTGACCTTTTTTACCTTCCAGAGCGTGTTTATCTCATCTGCCAAATCTTTATATTTACTAACCTTTGTATTGTAGGTAGTACTTATGTTGTGAGTGAGAGGGATGGATATGTGAACAATATGCACGTCTTGTGTACAAGAACAAAATGTCAGGGCGGTTGGCTGGTATAGTAACATTTGTTCTTATTTCTCTATCCCAGTATAATCTCATATTCTGTTTGACAATAACATTCAAAGGTTCGTATTTAAAATAAGGGACTTTAATGAAAGTTATAATAATAATGAACTTTACTATTCAGTGTTGATGAAGGATTTTCTCAACATTGTTCAGTCTCTTAGTGTATTCTGTGCTTGCTAGGGGTTGACACGATCCTATTATATGTTCTGTGGTTTGTTTGTTGAGTGATGAGCTTTTACATTTCCTGCAGTTATCATCTATGTTTGCTTCGTTTAGGACATACTTTCGATAGTTTGTTGTTGGTATAACCCTGTCTTGAATACCCATCATGAACTCCGTTGCCTCGCATAGTAGAAAGTTGCCTTTCCTAATCCATAAGTGTGTTGAGTCCTCTTTTCCATCTGGTTGGCATACGTTATTATTATTATTATTATTATTATTATTATTATCTTACATTATTCACGGTATCTACTGGTCGGTATGTCAACCACACACAGGTATGATGACCAGGTGTGTGGTTGCTTTACTGAAGGTTCAGATGGCTTCTGACAATACGGCATGTATTCAAAATTACTGTCTTTTGCATGTTATATATATTCCTGGTATCCAAGTGAAGACACTCCAGTGCCCGAAGTGTCATTTTCGGGATCACTCCTGTAGCTGATATTATTATAGGCACAGTTGTCACTTTACTGAAGTTCCACTGAGTTGCGACTTCATAGGCGAGATCGGCATACTTCTGGATCTTCTCTTGATATTTTCCCGATATGTTGTGGGTATTGGGTATTGATATATCGATAAGGAAAACCTGCTGTTGGTTTCTATCAATGTACGTTATATCGGGTCTATTGCCGCCGACATGTCTGTCAGTGATAATGGAACGATCCCAGTAGAGTGTGTACTCACTACTTTCAAGCACATTCTGAGGCACATATTTATAATACGGTACGGAAGTGGCGAGTAAGCCTGTTCTCAATGCCAATAATTGGTGTACCTGCTTCGCCACTTCATCATGCCTCTTTTTGTATTCCAACTGTGCGTGGCTGCTACATCCACTTGTCACGTGTTGGATAGTTTCGCTTGCAGCCTCACATCTTCTACACGAGTCGGAATGAATGGTAGAATCTCTCAGAATGTGTTTTCTGTAGTTCAATGTTGGTACCACTTGGTCCTGGATAGCTATCATGAAGGCTTCTGTCTCCGGAAAGAGATCCCCGTGCTGGAGCCATGCGTGCGACGCAGAGATGTCGACTTCTGGTTTACTCAGCTCGTGAGGGTACCTTCCATGCAGTGCCTTCGCTTTCCATAAGGTTATCTTCTCTTCCGTTTCAATGATTGGTTGAACAGGCGGATCAAGCTTTTTCAAGTTCAGAGGACTATAGTTATTATCAACTGCGCTCACTGCTTGCTGAACTCTCCCACAATGTTCCAAGAAGTACCTTCTGAGTGAAGCAATTTGAGAACTGTGTAGATTTATGAGATCTACAATACCTCGCCCTCCTTGCGACCTTGGAAGGATAAAACGCTCAGTACTTGAATGGGGATTATTATTATTATTATTATTATTATTATTATTATTATTATTATTATTATTATTATTATTATTATTATTATTATTATTATTATTATTATATTGTTTTTACTAGTAATAATATATTAACATCTTTTCTTTAAAAAAATGTTAGGTTTTTTGTAACAATGATCTCTTAACCGTTTGCCTTTTTAGTCCCAAGCAAGGGTGTTTCAAAATTGTCCTTGAAAATGTCTACAAGAAAAGAGGACAGTGTTGAGCTCATCGGAAGACCAGAATATGGTTTGTGAAAGGAGTTATTGAATGTGAAATAGTGTCAATACAAAGGGAAATCAAATTGTTTAGTTTTGTGCGATTTCGTACATTGCATGTAGCTTTGTTAACTATGCTTTGTAAAATTAATTTACAGTTTGAAGTGGGGATGCTATGAAACAAATTTGTAACGTCGAAGGGTATCGGCTTTGTGTCGGTTGGTATGTGCATTATTTGAAGTTTAGTCAGGTGCTCCAAACATTTTTTTATGGTATGGAGGGGTTCAATGTGTACGTGTTCGTGAAAGAAGTTGAGATTACGAGTGAGTCTGTGTGTGAAAGTATTGGTACATGACCCAACATGCATAATGGGTAGTTATTTTGGTGAATTTTAGAGAGGTCATAGGGGCGAGCTGAGGGGGGGGGAATCTGAATTTTGTGAATAGGGTGAGGGAGTCTTTGAATTCAGTTCTCAATTAACGAGTTTACTGGTGCGGTCTTTAGGAAATAAGTGAATGTTTTCATAGTTTAGAATTGGTTTTGAATCAGATTTTGTGACAGTGAGGTTGTTTGCTGTGTCTTTCTTGAAGAGCTGTGTGAAATTTATGGTTTTATCGTGGGAGATGGCATTGACAATAGCATATTGTTTGTGGTGAATAGTATGCGTGTAGCTTCAAGCGTATTGTTTGTGGTAGAAATTCGTGTCTGTCTGAATTCATAATTGTTTAAGTTAAAAGTTCAGGTGATCATTGGATTAATTATCAACCAGTTAACTAAACGATGATTCCAGACATTATTTTTTTTAATAATACGAGTTTCGATTTCTAAGTGTGAGATAGTCCACAGTATAAATCATAGTATCTGAAAACACATAGTTGGTTCACTGTCATTTTTTTAGCAATTGCTTTGAAAGTCTAGATTGTGTGTTTGAAGTGCTCAAGCTGCAATATCTACGCGTGGCTATAAATGTATAATTAAAGGATGACCTGTAGCTATTCAAGGCTATGTAACATCTTAACGTACAACATTGTCTAGATGAGTATCAGAAAATACCATGTTGAACAATATTGTTTACAATAGTTACTTGATAATATATTTATGGTTAATCATGGATATTGCAGTTTGAATTTTAAACACGTAATTTTCACTTTTAAAATAATAATTATTTACATAGTATATATACATGTGTATATGTATATGTATATATATATATATATATATATATATATATATATATATATATATATATATATAATAAGGAGTTAAATAGATGATTTTGCCGTGAGGTCGACCCCTCGAATGAGAGGCCCTCGTGGTGCATACAAAACTTGCATAATTTACTAGTTCATTACTGAATGAAACGAGAATTCGAAACATTTTATGAGTTGTCTAACGTTTAAAGCGAAAAGTCGCATTCTAATAGTCATTTGTCAATATGACAACAGATAAAGAAAACAGTGTGTATCTAATTACTATTGCATAATCGTTGTTGGATTGATTTTTTTCGTAAAAATGAAAGACTATTGTGAAGTTCGTGGGGAATTCTTGCGAAAGCTAGGAAAGCTAGTTTTCAGAATAATCTCGGGAAATATACGAAAATGATTATGGTGTGTTTGAGAGTTATATGGAAAATAACTGTGAATTGGCCTGATGAAACGGTACGTTTAGGTTATTTGACTCTATTGCCGAAAGTTATTTAGAATATATCATTACATCAAAAAATATCTCGAGAATGTTAGCCGATATGCCTTATACATCTTATTACTATTAGTAGTAATACTACTATTAATACTAGTAGTAGTACTACGCAAGAAATTAACTACTCAAAAAGCTATTTAGAAACTCATGGCTCAGTGCGAAGTCGCTCGCCTTTCACCAAGAACGTCCGGGTTGGATTCCCGTCGGTTCCCGGACAATCTCATATGAAAATTGTTCCAACAAAACGAGTTTGGCTGCTTCACGAGAGAACGTTCAACCCATGTGAAGGTTCTTAAACCCTACCTTATCCTAATTCCTTCCCAATTCTGACCGCTGAGTAGTGACGCAGGACGTCTCTTCCAAAGTGGTCTCTTCCGGTAGTGACGCAGGAGGGCATACGAGATTGGCGCGTACGTGGTGATGCTACCTGTCGGTCCTCTTGACGACTTACGGACTATATAAAAGTAACGGAGGATTACTCCTAATGATAAATAGTGGTGCTACAACAGCACATACTTTATCGCGTTGTGAGAAACAGCTACGTAATATTGAAGTATTGCATTTTCTGCTCTACTAACACCTCAGCTACAACTTGAAAACATCTAATTCAAACAAATATAGAGCAACGTAGGTCGCTGGCAATTGGGAGTGGGTGGCATGGAACCAAATACCTTGCGAAATGTTTCGGCCAGGGCTGCGTCGTGAAGGCCGCTGGCAGTGAGTTCCCTGCTTTAGATGGCACCATAATTATACCCCGATAAACTTAACTTTGTTTGAAAGAGACCTAACATTATGCTGCAAATTGCAAATCTTCTGCATGTACTTATAGTATGAGGTATTTAGACGGGATTATCGGGAGCTACAGTGACATCACTATGGTAACATTCAAGCACGGCTATAGTGGATATTTATTTTTGTCCAAGTGCGTGGTCGAAGGGAATATGGTGAGCCAGTGGTGACGGGTTGAGGCCGGTGGGGCGAATGGTGCAGACGAATGTACGCTTCAGGGGATTAGGTAAGTGCATTCCAAAGCTGCCCGGAGGATGGAAGGAAAGTGGGAGGCGTGGGCGGGACACTGCTGAGGATGTATTTTGCAAGCACGCTACCAAATGCATGTTTTCCAGTAAGGTTCAGAAGGACATCACGAATGAAGGGTTCTTCTGACAGAGTTTAGCTCAAATAGCAGTTTGTGTTTCTCAGATGCAATTTTCAATTGGTTGTTTGAGTTTTAAATTTCTTTGAAAAGTGTTGTTTTTTTTTGTATTAGAAGGGCAAAGTCGAGACTACACTATGATATTCGTGTTTTGGGCGGCATGATATAGTTTGTCAACATGTTGATCAGGTAGACCAAATTTATGACATTCTGCCCTCTTGTGATGTCAGTGTCACTTTGGGCGAGAGTTTTGTATGGATGCTCCACTCACTGATCACGTCGGCAAACATCCTGTTAGGTTTATACACATCCGTGGCAGAAAAGTCAGATGAGTATTTCCTAGTGTGAATGGTATGGGTTTGTCGCTCATGGCTCTCTGCTGTCTTTTCGGTGGGAGAGGTTTGAGAGGGTTTGTCCTTGTTTTTGGTGGGGGAATGAGTCTTCCTTTCTGAAATACCACAAAAGAAATTTATCTTAATATAACCTTGTAATTGGTTCATTGTAGCATTTGTAACTAAAACAAATTACTTTCTAACGTGCCCTTACATTGATTATAACTGATAACATGAGTAAATTCTGTCAGAGTTGTCTGAATAGTTTCTCTATTCTTTTACAATAAACGATCTTTCAAATGCCTAATTTCATCATCAATAAAATGTGGGTCCGACATAGCGCTTGTGTATCTACATCATTGTGATATTATCCTCAAATGATGTACAATACTTCTCAAGAAATTATCGTTTTGATGTTTTTGTATAGTTATTAATGATTCAACGATGAAAAGCACCCTAAGAATGTTTGAAAGATAGGGGTACAAAATTAGGAAATATTTGAATTCTTGTGAAATATGAAATACTCTAACCTGATTCTTTTGCTAATGAAGGAGCTGTAAACATAAATTTAAGAGTAGTCTTTCGTTATTACACACTCAAATAGTGAAATATGCGTTG
The DNA here is from genome assembly GCA_038098605.1 of Gryllus longicercus. Lineage (NCBI taxonomy): Eukaryota > Metazoa > Arthropoda > Insecta > Orthoptera > Gryllidae > Gryllus > Gryllus longicercus. The sequence goes on along the minus strand of JAZDUA010000188.1, from coordinate 430,840 downwards.
ATGAGAATAAAGCATCAATTAAGGAAATAGGAAATAAATAAAAAAAATATTAACTGAAATACATTTATTAAGCAATTATCACAATTGGAAAAAATCCCTTGCTGATTGGTTACATATTACTGAGAAGGCTATGGGCATTACACAGTAGATGTTATTAATGGAGAGAAGCTATTTGTATTCAATTAGTGTTTGAAATAGAGCATGCCATACCACCTCCCCATCACCTGAACAACACATCTTGACAGGAACTCACAGAACTGTGCAATAAAATTTCTCTTTAAATCTAAAGGATAAGGATATTCTAGAAAAAGAAGTTTCCCTCAAGGAGGAAAGTACACCCTCAAGAAATGAGCTCAGTGAGTTGCTACTCTGGAGTGACTAACAGAGCACATTTTGTTCCAAATATTTGCAACCCTACTGTCAAATGTGCTTATGTTAGTGGCATTCCTGAGTAACGCCCAAGAGCCCTTTTCCTTTTCCCTATGTGAATGCACACCAGCAGTCTACAGCTCAGTGTGAAATGATTCCAACTCAAAAACAGTGTTGTATAGAATGTGCCTGGTTTTCTAGAGAACATTTTAAATTATTGTCAGATTTTGAAAACTAGGCATATTCTATAGAATTTGAGTACAATAAAATAGTTAATTATATTTACAGACATTTAAGTCATCCTTTTTTCCAAAAAATCATTTGAAATTGAGAAGCATGCCTTAAATGCCAGCAAATATAGTACTATTTAAACGTTTTTTTGATAAGGAAAATCAAAACTTTTCAACATGAAATACTCTAACACGTAATAATACAAAACTAAAATTTTGACTAAAAACATGTATGTTCCTAGAATCTGCTTTTGAATTAAAGTCATTTCACAATGACCTGTCACAATAAGATACATAGCGATTGTTCTGTGCATATGGTAACTATGAACAAGAAAAGCTCCCTTCAATTTGAGGTGGTATGACTTTAGAAATCATGCTCATTGGATTTCAAATATTATGTCAGCCTTGAAGCTCAGGTTTTCGTAAATATTCAAAGCTTTTTTAAAGCCAATCAGGCAGTCTTTTTAAAATCCACTTAATAAATATTAATATATAAAGCAAACAGGTAGTCAATGCTATTACTTACTACTCCTGTTTTTAGCATTTTACCATGCTCAATATTGACAGGAATTAAATACAGCACAAACCATTTGGCAATTTTTGCATTCTCTCTTACATCATTTTGTATCCTGCAATTCTCTACATACCACAAACATTTTATTTTCTCTGTTAATTTAATTAAATATACAAAAACAATGGAGAGGACTGAGAGAGCTAAAATATTGTAAAAAAATGTGTTTCTTTTCTAGCTACATTATCTCTCTCAGTCCAATTCACATAACATGTAAACATTCAAACAAGTCGCATTCACACAATTTATTTATAGTACATTTATAAATCATTTAAAATGCTCATATCCTCCAAGGGCTCGAAAAGCATAAGTTAGAGTCGTGTGGAAGTGCTGCCCAACTCGTTCGTGAGGTCGGGCGAAACTGCTATCGTCATGCGGGGAAGGATGTAAAATCAGCTCTCCCACGAGAATCGGTTCCGAGCTGACAAGTGTCCGAAGAGACACACTGTTAAACGTCGAAGAATATTAGCCACCACCAATGCTAATACGAAACAAAATAATCCCCCTACTTGAAGAATTACTTAAAAAAATTAAGTTAAAGAGCCTCCGGAGGAGATGGTACCTAAATAAAAATACAACCCCGATTGTCGTGCAGGCGATCGAGGTTGCATTTTCGCGATCATGTAGTGTTGCACCATAAGGATTCGATCCTGGAAGCGCGCGCGGGGGCCGTGCTGGCGCCATCGGCGTCTGGCGGAAGACTGCGGTGGCACGGAGCGGAGCGGCGGGGCGGGGCGCGGCGCGGCTTCGAAGTAGAAAACGTCTGTACAAAAGGGGGTCGCCGGGGGGGGGCGATAATATCACTTCGGGGGGGGGGGGGGAATTCGTTGTAACGAACACACTTCGCAAGCGTCCATGTGTGGTGGGGCGAGGCGCCTACGAGACGTAGTCGGGCGAGGGCTCGGCGACGGGCTCGGGCGTCGTGAAGAGCGGGTTGGGGAACTCCGGCGGGTGCGGCAGCGGGCCCGTGGTCTTGGGCCGGCGCCGATACGCCATGAGCCAGCACGACACCGCTACCGCCACGGCCACCAGCGCCAGCAGCGCCGTGATCACTAGCGCGATGATGAAGCCGATCATCGACACGCAGATGTCCTCCACGCGCTGCACGTCGGGCGCTGCGGGCACGCACACACACACGCGTTACGAAAGAGGAAACAAAGCACTGCGTCTTTAATTACACAGGCACACACAAAAAAAGTTTCAGGCGCAAATACCTACATTTTCTCTTAATGAAGTGCTCCTTAAAGATAGATTTTGAAATAAGGTCATGTACAATTTTTCCTGACTTTTTTCCCTTAATGAAATTTGTTCCTTAAAGATAGATTTTGAAATAAGGTCACGTAAATGTGACTCCTTTGGCCTCATTTTGCGTGCACGCCCGTGCTGTTCTGAAACTGACCTTCCGTGGGGTCGACGAAGCGCTCCTCCTTGCGCTCGAAGGTGAGGATGGCGTTGGACTGGATGGTGATCTCCTCGCGCAGCTGCCCCTCGAACACCGCCTCGGCCACCGCCACGTCGGTGGCGTTGCGGCGCGCGGGCGCGGGCGCCAGGGCGACGTCGCGGCGCCGGCGCCCGAAGGCGTCGCGTCCGCGGCAGTTCACCTGCGCAGGGGGACGGGCGCTCGCTTAGCACTGGGCTCCCTACTCTGACTCGTGTGCTGTGTCGAGTGGAATATTATGAATGCAAATAGCAACGGGCGTTTTTGGTAAAATTTCGTTCGCTCCCGTGCAAGAAAAAAAAATTCCGCCGGCATATAATCTACAGGTTTCTGCTGTTTTCCCATATCGTGCCCTACGTGCAGAAATATAATTACTGCCGCGAGAATATGGAGAACGATTATTTGAATATATATTTTCCCCACTGATCTCGAGAATACGCGAACAGTAGTGTCGCTACATTTATGTCGAGAAGCAAAACAAGGGGATATCTCTGTATTTGCTCAATGGATCAAGGGAAACTGGACGAGAAACCTGGTCGAGATGGGTCTCTAGGGGATAACTTACAAAGTTAAATAACGCTTTTCCAGTTATAAAATGTTATGCTATTTTCCGCGAAGAATTAAATGTCTTTTTCATTGGATATTTCACTCATATTAATTTTTATTTTCTGTCGCAGTTATTTCTTACAATAATGTATAACAATGAGAACATTTGTATTACAACTCAAAATTTTCTAGAAAAAAAGATCATCAAACATCAGAATTGTCTCTTTCCCACGTTCCTTATCATCTATCCTTACAGTGCACTGAGCAATAGTTGAACTTTCGCTGATGTAATGCATGCATAATTTTTGTATTCTGAAACCGTGGAGACATATCATTGATCAGATATTTTTCACTAAGAGAGAAACTTTGCATTTCCGTAAGCTATGTAATTCACTTTAAAAAGTGCTGGAGAAGCATGAAATGTTAGTGTGCACTAATGTGAATAAATATGAATATTTTTTCGTCGTAAATCTATAGACCACGCGAACGTGCATTTATACCCACCCAATCATATTCTTTCCTGGGGGCGTGCACATGAAACATTATTAGGCGGGGTCAGCATTTTCGCTGAGTCCATTTTACGCCCCAGGGTTATTAGCCCTGGGGGTATGGACGATGAAATGATAATGATTATGAGGGGTCAGAGGATGACACACACATAAAGACAAACACAAATAAACCCACGCCCGAGGCGGGACATGGTCCCGCGATCTTTCGACCCAAGACCGCTATGGCACTACTGCCTTAGCGATCTCGGCCATATGATCGGCAAATATGCCTTTATTATAAAAAAAAATAGCTTTGTCTCCATTTCAGATCAAAAAGTAGTATCATCTGTAATTAGAAAGTGTCATTACTTATCGGGATCGACAGTTACTCGGAAGAAATCAGCACTATACTCCGGTCTCGACGAAGTTGTGTTGATCCGGCGCCTTGGAAGGCGTGTCCACTTACCGGCTGGCACTTGCCGAAGCAGACGCGAATGTTGCACTGGAAGCGGATGTTGTCGCTGCTGGGGAACTTGAAGGCGTTGAAGCTAGCCTCGAGCGTCTGCGCGGACGCATCGAAGCCCCACTCGCCGAAGATGGTGGGGTCGGTGGCGCAGCCGTTCTCGTCCGTCACCACGTACTCGTTCTCCACGTTGTCTTCGATCGTCTTGGCGATGCAGCTGCGCGCGAAGCCGCCGTAGATGCCTGCGGGGAGGGGGACATTTTCATAGTTGCGGTTTGATTATCACTTTGTGTTATGAAGTACCCCAAGGTATCTGCGACCGCCACTGTATTTATCTAGTATCAGTTCGCTTTTAGAAAAAAAATGCTGTAAACATGCCTGTAAAGATATTTCCTATTGTTTCGCTCTATTAGCTCTGTTGTATTTAGGTTTCTGTCACGAAAGTGAACTTTTAGAAACTCATATTTTTCTACAATAGTTGGAAAAATTAAAAACAATAGTTATACTCGTTTATAAATTATGAACAAAGCCATTGGATTTAACTTTTCAGTAATTAGCTCTCTAATAAATCATAAAATTATATGTAAAACAGTATAGCTGTTGAAACAACTAACTCTCTCATTTTTAGGAACTTTGTAGAAAAAATTTTTGTAGCTCTTAAAAGACATGAAATTGTGATACATCTCACTGTGACTTTTAGTGGTTTCCTGAATTAAATGATTTAACTAGCTCTGGCACAATGCAACCAATTTCATAAAATACGCGCATTTGTGCTAATGTGAATATTTCTTTATATTCCTGTTTCATGAAAGGTTTTGAGTTAAACAAAATGAATAAAACTACATTTGTTTGTAATATTTTTCTTTTGGAAAATTGTATTATTGATCTGGATGTCGTAAAGAATAATTTTTTTTTTTTTGGGGGGGGGGGGTAGTCGAAGGGCTGGAAAGAGAATGGAGGGACACTCACTGGCTGGCTGAACCTCCACTTGCAGCTGCAGGTTGTCTCCGATCTCGGCGGCGCTGATCTCCTGGCCGGTCTGCGTGACGATGCGCATGATGCAGGTGGGGGGCGGGCCGGTGTTTGCGATGGTGCCGGCCGTCGTCAGCATGGACACGTTGAAGCCCACCGTCACGTTCTGCTCGGAGGTCTGGTACACGCACTTGATGTGGTACGCCTGCGCGTTGTACGTCAGCAGCTTGGGGTGCTTCTGAATCACCAGCACGAAGCTCGCCTGGCCCTGCGGGGAAGAAGAGTGGCCAATAAGAAAAAAATGAAGAAAAATGTGAATGGATCATGAGATTCCGCATTTTAAACGATTTTAAATTCCCCTGTTGCTCGCCCGTTAGTGTACTACGTTGAGATCCGCCCGCTGGATTTCCACGTCTAAAGTACCGGTTACGAATAAGCGACTATGACAGTGCTTTCGCCACGTGCCGTGTGGTACGTCATGTGACCTCCTCTGAAGCAATCGGCCTGCGAGGATTTGTTTTACTTTCTCACAGCCAGGGATCAGTGTGGCCGCTCATCTGACTCGCACGAAATCGTGGAGTCATTAAGGTTCGGCTTTGGCGAAAGTTATGAACATGATATCAAGACGTGTCAAAGCCTGTCAGTAAGTGTTAATGTTTCTGTAATGTTGGTGTTGGCATGTGCAGAGTAATGTGTGGCAACAGTGCGTCGAACTGCGAGAGTCGCTTATACGCTGCCGGTACTGTAGGTCCCAGATTCAGATCCCGATTGTTCCATGATAAGTTTGTTGAGGGCAAAGTGGATTCGCAGTAAACCTACGGTACGTTGTCGGGGTTCTCCCTTTTCCCCTGCTCCTCATGCCACTGTTTGCCCAAAGTCATATTGACGTCACTATGAAACTGGAACATTCATGCAACTTAATTTTTGTAGTGATTGTCTTATTTATTTCTGAAATTGAAAATCTCTAAGTTTCATGTGAAAATAATGAATTTAAGATAGAAAAAATGCATATTCTGTAAAATGCATCTTTTAGAGTTTTTTGGTGTACAAATATATTTACTTGCCTATTTTACGACGTATTACCCTAAAGTACCCAAACATTTACTTTCACAGGAAATGATTAACTCTTGCAAAGTATAAATTTTCTTATATCTTCGAACGAGCTATAAAATATTTTTTAAATCACTGACAGCGAGGGGCGATGATGTAAAATTTGTACTTAGTGTCTATTTCTAAAAACTTAGTACATACACTGTCCAGCTCTCAAAACATCTCATCCATTGTAGGTTTGGCTATTGGACTTGTGGCATCGTGGCGAAGGCTACTTACGTTGACGTGGATGAGTCCGCAGTTGCCGAAGTTGACTTTGAAGACCTCTGTGCGCATGGGCGCGCTGGCCGGCATGGTGACGACGCGGCGGCACTGCTCGTCCTTGCTGTGGCCCTTGACGTACAGTACGCCGTTGAAGCCCTGCTCGGCGATGTGGATCTGCACCTGCACGCCGTCCGACAGACAGCTCACCTCCATCTCGGGACGCGGGAAGTCGGTGCGGAAGTTGGTGGTCATGTCTGCAACGGCCGAGGCGGGACGGGCGTCACAAGGGAGCCAGGAACAACCCCCACCCGCTTCTACTTTAATTACAAATCGAGACGAAATGTCGATGAACTGACTTCAAAAGAAAGTTGGTAAATTCGTTTATCCTTTCGCAGGAGTGGTTGGCGTTCAAATTGCGTTTCAGTTTACGAAGTTCGTTAACTGTCAGTTCGAAGTTTTATATGTGGCTTCCTTGTCTTTAGCTGTTGATACTGCCACCTCAAAAATATGATTCCTACGACGAGTGCTGTAATTGTAAATATATGTACCCCATGAAAATATGGTTCCATCCCCAAGTTCGTTTTCAAAAAATACGACAGATTCATGAATACGAAGACAAGGCAATGTTAAGACTCCAAGCTCTTTGAAGAGAAGCTTATGGGAATCACGTGGATGGGATTTGGTTGATATTTGCAGAATGTTATTCTGCAGCCTGAAAGTCATTGTGGAAAACGATGTGCTTCTCCATAATATTGTGCCATATCTCAGGTGGTAATGAACTGCATTCGCAAAATATACACAACGAGCAGTATAATGGATGACTGAATTTGAAAGAATTATGAGCGCGTATCTTTTGAACTTAATTTAGTGTTCAACTCATGTACATGGATATTACATTTGAGGTGTGACTGAGTTGAGAGACACAAATATTTTGTTACTTAACCATGAACCACTTGCATATTATTCAGTTTCAAGGGCGCCTGCAATTGTCTGTTTGAAATGCAAAACTGCAATGAAACAGTTTTTACTTCGTTTACTATTTGTTACCACGAAATAAGATTTCATTATGTGAAATAGTTCTTTTTTGCAAAGAACATTAGCGTTATCAATATATAGAACTGTTCGTTCATTTCTAATGGACAAGGGCATATCGTTTACGCAAAAAAAAAAGAAAGAGGATATGGCCTAAGATCGAACCCTGTGGAACCCCATGCTCAATTGCCAAAGAACTAGAAAGATTATTATGTACCCAACCGTACTCATTGTTTTATATTGTAGCATTCAAATTATAGATGAAATACTGAACTTCGTTGGAATGAAGAAGCCTTTGGCCGTACTAATTAATAATTTATCTCACAGTAGTGAAATTCTGTAAAAGTCGCTCCTTGTTAATTCTTTTTGCTTTAACGTTGCGTTTTGCATCCGGTGTCAGATGTGTCACTCACTGCAGTAGACTGAGGGGTCTCCGGTGTAGCCCACGAGGCACTGGCAGTGCGCCTGGTGGTTGGTGGCGTTGCAGAAGGCGTTGACGCCGCACGAGTTGGCCGTGCAGGGGTCGTCGCACGTCTTGGAGTTGGGGTTGCAGAAGCGGTAGTCGGGGCAGTGCTCGTCCACCTCGCACTCCGGAGTGTCGCCGGCTGCGGGCAAATGACCGGCTTTTTTACACAGAATAATGGAAGAAACTCCATTCAAAAATATTGTTTTGCAGAAGAACTGTTTCAAATAATGTTTGTTACGATCAATAAAATATTTCGAATAAATCGAATGATTTTTGTTTAAATTTTTTGATCACAAAGCATATCAATCTGCTGCTGAAACGTTCGCCTGCCGCGCAGGTCTGAACGTGCTTATTAGGCAACACGTGACGCGAAATTTCCACTGCGGACATTCCGTGTAGGCTGCGAATCTTTCGCGCCGATCTATGGGAGCCTTAATTAAATGGGGCAGCAGTTTTATTATATTAAAGGGGAGCAGTTTTTGGATTTGAAGTTCTCTGAATCGAAGGGGGTGTTCTTGCGGGTACTCACTGGTCTTGACGCAGCGTCCGGCCTGCAGACGGTAGCCGTGCTCGGTGGGGCAGACGCAGCGCCCACGCTCGTCCAGCACCATGCCGCGGTCCAGCGCGCACACGCAGCGCCCGCGCTCGTCCACGCGCAGTCCCTGCGCCTCGTCGCAGCGCTGGCAGTCGCCCGCGTCGCTCAGGCCCTGGCCCGGCGCGCACACGCACTGGCCAGCCGCGTCCAGCACCAGCCCCTTCTCCGCCGGGCACGCCGACGCTGCGCGCACACACGCAGACGCGCTTCACTCAGCGGGCTTAGGTCATTAGGACAGCAAGTGTGGTGGTTGGTTTTGTTGCGGGAGGGGGCGGTGATTTTCTCTCGCTGGATGGTGAGATCCGGCGCCGACCTACCCGGCGGCTAGCTGGGTTTTCCCCAACCAGGTATCTCCCACTAGCGTTGCACCGCCCCAGCCAGAACAAGCTCACAGCTCTCGACTGGCCTCCCGACATTGGCATGCAAGTAAGTGTATGTGTGTGAAATTAAGGGATGAAGATAAAACTAGGAAGGGGACGGGAAGATCGCGCGCGGTCCGTGGCCAGTTTGTTTGGGTACTACTCCGGCATTCGCCTGGTGTTGATCGGAGAAGCCGGAACGGAAAATTTCCGATCAGGGCAGCCGACCGTTTCAAATCTCCTGACAGCGGCGGAATTCGACCTAGTTATGCAGCTATTGTCAAAACTCAGCCGCCGTCAGGAGTGGAAGCCTAGATAAAAGTCGCTGGGTCCCGTGTACGAGCGTCGGCTGTGGTACTTACACTTGTCGCACTGCACGGCGGCGTTGCCCTGGTAGCCGGGCAGGCACTCGCAGATCATGGTGCGCACGGGCCGCGTGTCGAGCACGGTGCAGCGCGCGTTGACGCCACACGGCGACGTCGCGTTGCACGGGTTGACGCACTCGCCGCCGATGCACGCCATTTGCGACGGGCAGTCGTGGTCCGCGCGGCACCCGGCCACTGCAACACCACGCGACGCCACACGTCAACACCGCAGATCGTGGTGGGAGGGGTCCTCCCGGCTACCGGAGGTTCTAGCTCATATCCATGTCGGTAGGCTCAAAGTGGGCGTAGGTTCATCTGAATGGGTCTCATGTTGGGCTACGGTTTTGACGTAGCAGTAACCTTGCCTCAGGGCACGTGTGTGGATTCATCTCGACCTCAGGGTGTTTAGTATATCTCTCACCTAATCTACTACAATGTTGATGGCTTATAAGGGGGCTGGGCCACTCAGGTTTCTAAAACCCTTGGGATAGTGAAGTTCGAAAGGCTAAGAGAGGGGTGAATAAAGAGTTGTGTCGTTGATCGAGATGCCGGTCCCCAGGATCCATGCAACCTGGGAGAGGGTGTGAATATGACATGAATATGACATGTCTTAGCTGTTTGACCAACAGAATTGACTTTTACTTGTAGAGTAATTGTGAACTACATATTTACTGTAACTCTATTGGGATTTAGAGTGCGTTATTTTAACTTTGTTTGGTACTGAAGTTACTTTCAAAACCTCGTATGGTTAAAAAACCACGTTAACATCTGAAGTCAAAGTATTTAAACTGTGTGTGAATAAAATGCGCTTATATTTTGCGCGTAAAGTAGGCAATAGTGACCTTTCTCGCAGCCCTGTTGGAAGTCGCCGACGAAGCCGGGCGGGCAGGCGCACTCGGCGCGGTGGTTGTAGACGCGGCACTGCGCGGGCGGCACGCAGGGGTTGGCGGCCTCGCAAGGGCTGCGGCACTCGGCGTTGACGCACGCCTGGCCGCTGGGGCAGTCAGTGTCGGCGCGGCAGCCCAGCACGACGCAGGCCGAGCGCGGGTCGCCCGTCAGGCCCGGCGGGCACTCGCACACGGCGCGGTGCTGCGCGCCGTAGCACGTGGCCAGCACGCCGCACGAGGAGCCGTCGGGCGCGCACGCGGGCACGCACTGGCGGCCCACGCACGCGTGCTGCGGCGAGCAGTCGTCGTCGCTGCGGCAGCCCACTGCGAGACGGACAATGTCAGAAAAATGCTCTTTGGGCGACGGTAGAAATGCTAGCCCAGTCCAAAATAATAGAGAACTAGTACGAGAACGACTGTGCCATGCTGTTGCATCACTAGTTATTTCGTCTATTCTCTTTTTAATTATATTGTTTTTTATAAACTCTTCACCAACGTAATTTGGTTATTGGTATATTTGGTTATTACACAAAAAACTCCCTCATTCATTTCTCTGAAAAAAGCTCCAGTAGTGAACTACAGTTTTTTTAGAGGTATCTATTAATACAATACAGGTTGCAAAGTCTGCGTATCCCGAAGTGGTGCTTTACGCAGAGTATTACGATTCTCGAGAAAGAATCATCCTTAATACGCTCAAAGACAATGAGACTAGTTTTAAATTATATTAATTTAAAACACACAAAATTTGGCAAGATGTTTTATTTTCTTTCAGATTTTAATTTTATAAATATTTTGACCCATGCTTTCACTTTGGAATTCAGAAACGACCTATAACACAACACAGTTTCCAAAATTGTATGTAGGCTTCCGCTTAGATTCCTTTTTCCGAAGCGTGCGGTCGCGGCCCTCACCTTGCGTACACTCGATGTTGGGATTCCCGTCGAATCCGGGCTTGCAGGCGCACACGGGCTTGTGGTCGCGCACGCGGCAGTCGGCGTTGGGCGCGCACGCGCAGGGGTCTCTGCAGACGCCGCGCACGCAGGCGCGGTCGAGCGCGCAGTCGTCGTCGGCCACGCAGCCGCCCACCGCCACCACGGGCGGAGTGGCTTTGCACGTGCCCGAGCCCGAGCTGACGTAGCCGCCGGGGCACACGCACACCAGCGTGCGCACGGGCAGCGACGCCACCACCACGCAGTCGGCCGGGCGCCGGCACGGGTCCAGCACGGCGCACGGGTCCTGGCACTGCGGAGGGGCACACGACATCAGACAATTGCGACTTGGCTATCCTAAATGCCTAGGGCGCGTCTCCCAGTCAGCAAAGAAGATACTCACTCCGGCCGTGAAAGCCTTCTTTCTCAACATAAGACAAACACGCGTGCTCAGAATACGATCACTCGCCCGTCAGGCGGGGCAACAAAAAACATACACGCTTGAGTTAAATTAGAATTGTCATACCAATTCTTGTAAGGAATTGCAAAATGGTATTTCATTACACACGACGATAAAGTAACTTAATGTTGTGTGTATTTTTTTATTTGTTTCAGTAAAATAGTGAATTGTTATGCTATTTAAAGTTAAATATTTCTTCCTTACGACATTAATTAAAAAAAAAACCTTACCCGCAGATGATAAAAGGAGGTACTTTATCAACATATTACTAACCATTAAAAAACGGCCTAAACCTTAAAAACAATTGTATTATGTTTAAGAGTATTTACGTTCAAATTTACTTCATCGTAATTAAAGACTGAATTCGTTTGACGGGACTGGGCCGTCGTTTCCAACTAGTGTTGTGGGACGAGTTCTCACCTTCTCGCTGAGACAGGCCAGGCGAGAGGCGCAGTCACCGTCCACACGGCACTCGGGTCGAGGCTCCGGTCGGCAGCCCACGTAGGGGTTGCCCACGAAGCCCGGCGGGCAGCGGCACACGGCCAGGTGGTTGTGCACGCGGCATTGCGCGCGCGGAGCGCACGGGCTGGAGTCGCCGTATACGCACGGGTCGACGCACTGCGCGTTGACGCAGGCGCGGTCTCCCGGGCAGTCGTTGTTGGAGCGGCAGCCCACCACGTAGCAGCGGAAGTACGGGTTGCCGCGGTAGCCCGAGCGGCAGCGGCACTCGGCGCGGTTGCCGAAGGCATAGCACTCGGCGTTGACGCCGCACGGGTCCTTGACGAGGCACGGGTTGACGCAGTGGCCGTTGACGCAAGCCTTGCCCGAGTCGCACTCCGAGTCGCTGCGGCAGCCCACTGTGTGGCACGCGATGTTGGCGTTGCCCTCGAAGCCCTCCTCGCACGAGCACACGGGCCGGTGGTTCTGCACCAGGCACTTGGCGTTGGCGCCGCAGTTGCAGGGGTTGCGGCACATGCGGCTGATGCAGGCCTCGGTCGCCGGGCAGTCGGTGTCGGCCGTGCAGCCCGGCGGCACGGGCAGCAGCACGGGCCGGCACTGGCCGTCGCGGTCGGGCACCCAGCCGTCGGGGCACTCGCACACCATGGTGCGCACGGGCACGGAGTCGAGCACGGCGCAGGCGGCGCTGGGGTGGCACGGGCGCAGCACGGCGCACGGGTCCTGGCAGCGCTCGCGGATGCACGCGCGGCGCGAGGGGCAGTCGACGTCGGAGCGGCACTCGGGGCGGTGCGCGGGCGGCGGGCGCGCCTCGCAGAAGGCGAACGGGTCGCCCGCCGGCAGGTGTTCGGGGCAGCGGCAGCCCGCCGCGTGGTTCTGCGCGAAGCACAGCGCGTTGGCGGCGCAGGGCGGGTCGGCCACGGCGGCGCACGGGTCCACGCAGCGCCGCTGCAGGCACGCCTTGTCGCGCGGGCAGTCGCTGTCCACGCGGCACTCGGCGCGCTCGCAGCGCCGGAACGGGTCGCCGGCGAAGCCGGGCGGGCAGCGGCAGGCGGCGCGGTGCGCGTCGCCGTAGCACTCGGCCGTCACGGCGCACGGGGCGCCCAGCAGGCACGGGTTCACGCACTCGCCGTTGTAGCACTGTTGGTCGTAGCTGCACTCGCCGTCCGACTGGCAGCCCACTGCAAGCGACGAAGCTCGGTTCAACTTTCGTGGATTTCGTTCATTCGTTCCAAAAATGGTTACTACTAGTACATATTTATTTTCATTACAAAAAATAATGGAAATTTGTGCGTTAAATTACTTGAAAAAGTAGGGAATGAGTGAACTGAACAATTGAAATAATTATAAAATTATCAGCATATCATATGAGAGAGAACAATGAGACTAATATTGTAAATTATTTTCACTGTCTTTTGAGAGAAATAATACATTTTTATTTTTAATAAAAAATGTAAATGTTAGTAAAACAAAAACTTCTCAAAATAGCCCTGAAAATGAGTAGGTTTAATGTCAAGTGCTCTATTTTTGAAGTTATCTTTTCAATAAGGTCTTTCTTTTTCTCGGTCTCCCTCTCTCTGTCGCCTTCATGGTCGTTTTCGCGTGCTGATTTTAATTTGCAAGCACCCCCTGCGTCGTTGTCGTACTCACCCTTGAAGCAGCCAGCGAGCGCGTTGCCGGAGTAGCCCGGCTTGCAGAAGCAGATGGGGAAGTGGTCGTTGACGCGGCAGTCGGCGTTGGGGCCGCAGTTGCAGGGGTTGACGCAGGCGCGGTTGACGCACGCCTCCTGCTGCGAGCACTCGGCGTTGGAGCTGCAGCCCACGGGCGGGGACACTGTGGACACGTACGCGCACGCGTCAGCCCGGCACGCCTCTCTCCCTTCACGATCCGTCTCTAACCTTGCCCCATAGGTGTATACGTGAACGTTCAACAATCCACCCTCAAACAACCGCTTGAATGAACCACTGTTCATAAACTGGGCAGCTCACCCTACATACGTAACTTTCGATGCGTAATACGTTATAGTATAACGAGCATAAGAATAAGATTTAAAAAAATGATTATTTCACCAAGTGTAATAACTTGTAAAGGAATGTCTGAAGTATTGCATCGACATCATGTTTATTATCGGAATTAATTTTGAGATGTAAACATGTCAAGAGCGTTAAGAAAAAATCTTACTTTCCACTCATAGTATCTGTAATGTGCTTTCTGAATGGGTTAGGCAGATGGGCAGGGTTCCTGTTGCTAGTCGCACCGCATTGCACATTCTGTGAAGCCCAAAGCGCACTCACCTGGTCTACAGTCGACGCGCGGGTTGCCCTCGTAGCCCGAGGGGCAGCGGCACGTGGCGACGTGGCTCTGCACGTGGCAGAAGGCGTTGCGCGCGCAGGGCGCGTCCACCACGCACGGGTTCTGGCAGCGCTGCTGGATGCAGGCGCGGTCCTTGGGGCACTCCACGTCGCTCAGGCACTCGGGCGCAGGCGGCGGCGGCCGCACTTGCACTGCGGACACGGCGCACGCTCAATATATTGAACCTCAATCACACGGCGATAGGATTGGTCGGGAATAAGGATTGAGGTGCTTCCCCGACAAGAAAAAAGGATTTCGCATGGCTGATCATACGACACGACGTCGCTCTGGCAACCAATGGCAAACCATAATTTTTGTTGTCGCGAGAACATTTATCTAAGAGAATTCTTGTACAGCAATTCTCACCAAAAATAATCATTCTTGATTTAAGATTTATTTGTTAAAATAACCCTACAAGAAAGAACATCTTCCCCATTAAAGGAGATGACTCTTGAACAAAACTAAGTTGACATAATCAGTGAAAATATTTTCTGAAAATTAATAAAAATACTGTTGCGTCTTAGAAGTAACTTTCCTGCAGATTTAGCCTTCGACGCGACGTCGCTCGGACATTCAATGGCAATCCGGTAATTTCTGTTGTCGTGAGAATTTTTATCTTTGAGATTTCTTTTATAGCCTCACAAAATAATAATAAATCTCATGTAGAAATTACTATTGTACATTTTGTTTAAAAAGCTCGTCGAAAACGAACGTCATTACTATTAAAGAAAAAAAAACAACTCTTAAACGAAAGTACGTTGACAGAATTAATGTAAAATATTTTCAGGAAAAAAAAATATTGCGTCTTGTAAGTATCAGATTTCGTCTTGTTCTTTGGCAAAGCTGAAGCGCGTGTGGCTCACCTCGCGTGCACTCGCCGTGCGGGTTGCCGACGTAGTTTGGCGGGCAGGAGCAGACCCCGCGGTGCGCATGCGCCGTGCAGAGCGCGTTGACGCCGCACGGCGCGTGGCGGCATGCGTCCACGCAGCTGCCGCGCTGGCACTGGTCGGTGTCGGCGCAGTCGCCGTCCGACCGGCACTGCGGCTGCACCGGCACTGCACACCACACAAAAACACGCCCTCCAATTACACAGTCTCTCCAAAATAGTTTATTCTACATCTAGTTTATAATGCTAAGATTTATTTACAGGAACACACGTTTAGAAAACGAGTGACGTTAGGAGCGGGTTTTCGAATCTGTACGAATGAAATAAAGCTACGCTATAAACGAGTTGCATATATATGTTTTGTTAATTTTGGAAAATAACTTTATTGTGACGTCGGGGGAATTTGACATCTGTGCGAAAAGACGGTAGCTGTTCCGTTTACCGCTATCCCCTTACGATTCTCTTGCTACGATTGGCTGAATGTATGATGACGCACTTGCGCTATAAACGAGAGAAATATGTCATAATCTGTGCCGCAAGATGTCATTTTATGAAAGATTTCTTGTAACACAAAAGGTCATTTTTAATGGTAGAATACAAAAAAGGATATTTCGCGGTTTCTCTTGTCTCTGCGAAATTTATATGTTAGTTTTTCAAAAATACAACTATGATTTTGACGTTATGTTTTAGTTTTTTTTATGTGAAATCGAATCATTTAATTTAATTTAAGAAGATAATATGAATATAATAAGTATTCTTTTAATGTTAATGAGCACTACTACATTTTTTAAATTTTTTTCGTTTATGTTATATTTATTTTTAGATGATTAAGTGTATGTTTTATAAAAACGTTTGAATTATTGAAGTGAATGCTTTCACTTTTTGCACGAATGCTTTTGGGAAGCCGACAAAAACAGGAGGTTCACTATTTCAAAACATTATCTTAAATTTGATTAACCTGCAAAATTTGTGGTTTTGAAATTCTGCAGAGTTACGTGGCGGGGAGTGGAGGTAGCGGAGAGGTAACTAATTACCTGGACAACGCCGTATAATGAGCTTCTATTAAATCAAATTAATGTAAGTTTACAATAAGGGACGTAGTTGTTGTTAAGACAAACGTTTGCTAACATGAGGGAACCGGGTTCAAACCCCGAGCTCAGCTGAGGCCGGCAGTATTCTATTCATGGCGATCCTGAGGTCCCCTCAACATCCTTTTTAAATAGTACCAATATTTATTGGTATTATTTAATGGCTTTATTAACAGAAAATATTGGGTGAAATATGCACATGAAGATTTGCGCTTGCCACAAGATCTTCTATGACGTGTTAATTTATAGAGGGCCCTGGGTGTGGTGGGGAAAGTAATGCCAAAAGGCTAATATAGAAAGGAGTCGTAACCTCCTGTAACCGTAAGCAGGTGGTTCCTCCTGAATGTGCTTGTGTAAAGGGCATAAACAATTGCTCACCGATGGCGCGGCAGCGTCCGGAGGCGTCGGTGACGGTGTCGGGTGGGCAGACGCACATAACGGTGCGCAGCGGCAGCGTGTCCAGCACGCGGCACTCCTGGTCGGGGCTGCAGGTGGCGGACGTGCAGGGGTTCCTGCAGGCGCCGCTCACGCAGGCCAGCTGTGGCGGGCAGTCGGCGTCGCGCGTGCACTCCGGCGGCGGCGTGGGCGTTCGCTCCTTGCCGCACTCGAAGTATGGGTTGCCCGACGTGCCGGGCGGGCACACGCACGTGGGTTGGTGGTCCTTGGCGATGCACACGGCCGTGTCGGCGCACGTGTCGTCCTCGCACACGGGCCGGCACACGCGGTTGAGGCGGTCGCACGCCTCGTGGTCGGCGCAGTCCTCGTTGTACTGGCACACGACGGACACGCACGCGAGCAGCGCGTCGCCCTGCGTGCCCGCCGGGCACACGCAGTGGGCACGGTGGGCTTGCGCCACGCACTCGGCGCCGCGCCCGCAGCCGCCGCCCGAGCCGTGCGCGCACGGGTCCAGGCAGTTGCCGCCGATGCACGCCTTGTCGTACACGCAGTCCGCGTCCACCGAGCACTCCGCTGCAACACGACGGTCACCCCTCACGGTCACCTCCTCTCCCCCCCGCCCGCCAGCGTCGCTTCGCGCCCCGTTCGTTCACCCCATGACGTTTCCAGATCTCTGTTTTCGTTGCTAGTGCTGATGTTTATTACTTGCTGCCTTGTCCCATGCATTAAGAACGCAGCTAAAGTGCAACGGACTCACTATTCAATAATAATTTGTCTGATGCAATTTAATATAATTACAGGAAATATAATATTTCATCTTAAATCTAATCTATCGATAAGACGAATAACTTACAGATAGTTGCAGTTTTTACAGATTATTGACCTGGCACTCAATTTATCTAATTCCAAATATCATTAAACTTTTTTTAAAAAAATAATCCCAACAATTTAATTCGTTTTATTATTTCATAAGAGAAAAATAATGAACGTGATAATAAATATAAAATGACACATTGTTTTTAAAATGCGAATCCCATTATCGTTACGCCTCTGACATACAGCCCTTTTTCATAAATATCAGAGAATACTAAAACACAAAAGTAAAATTCTATGATATAATGACATTTTTAATACCTTGATAAATTAATCGTGACGGTATCATGCAGAAACTTACGTTTGTAGCATTGAACTTGAGGATTGCCTCCCCATCCGTCTGGACAATAGCAGGTTGGGAAGTGGTTGATCGTTCTACATTTCGCTCCTGTTCCACATGGGGAGTTAACCACGCATGGGTCCAGGCAGCGCTGGTTGATGCAGGCTTTGTCGGAGGCACAGTCTGAGTTGCTGGTGCATTCAGGTTGGTCTTGTTGCGCTGTGAAGGTAGAAAGCCAAATATAATTTATTTGCGTTAAAGTAAAATAGTTTGAAGAACTTGAGATGTGCATTTTACTCACGTTTGTAACAATTGATAAATGCATTGCCCATGAAGCCAGCGGGGCAAGTACACGTGGCTCTGTGGTTGGTAGCTCGACATTCCGCATTACTTGCACAAGGATTGGATATAAGGCATGGGTTCACGCACTGTCTGTTCAGGCATATGCTGTTGTCAGGGCATTCGTTGTCATTCTTACATCCTGGAAGTTCTGTAGGTGCTGAAAATTAAAATATTACCATTAGAGGTTTCTGGTAATAATAAAAGTAATACATATACTGTTAGGTAAGCGGAATGTTATATGAAAACTACAATTTAAAAGAGGTTAATTAAAACATCTTAGTGTTAATTACTTATTTAAGGGGAAAATTACTTTAAGAACTTTTACTGTTTAAAGAATTAATAAAGATTTAGTTAAGCATATTATAAGTATGTTGCTGTTTTGTTAGGTATTGGGTAAAGGAGTTATGGGGTTAGTAGTGATCAGCACCTGAAGAGTGATGAGTGACCTGTAAAATAGCTCAAATATTGCAGCGTTAGTAGTTATTAGTTCTGTTAGTTGTTGACAATATATTACAAAGGAAAAATTGGAAACATTTGATCATCATTGTTACTTAATTACACCAATCGATTCTAAAATACCGTAAGCCCACATGTGAAAATGAAAATGAAAGACTACGTGCATCAGATCAAAAAATCTAATGACCAGGCGTCTTCAGTCATTTCCATTTAGCGTAATTATTTAAAAAAATCGTTTGTTAATCCCATAAATTTCGATATTACTAACAAAATCGAATCTAAGATGTACGCCATTACTATTTTTGTTAAACAACCATTATTAATAGTTTTAAATTCCAGGTATTTGACATGCACATTTCTTTCGGCGAACTTTTTCAACAAAATCATGTATACCATAGGTATACATACATACATACATACATACATAGGTATACATGACAAGAATGTAATCTTGTTCAGATAACTAGTTAATGTAGTTAGACTTGTGCGAACCATAGTTGAGGTGTATCAATAAAAACATTCTTTTTTATTGCATGAAAACACATTTTCCGTTTAATGAGCAATAATTGTAAGAAAGACAAGACATTTTCTACTCCCATTTATTAAATATTACTTTCATTACTTCGAACCCACAACATTTGAAATGAGTTTTCCTCATAAAAATGCGGAACCAACATTTTTTAATCAAAATGAGCAATTATAAATTCAACCATCAGAAATTCTCGCAGAAAACTTTAAATTAAATCAGAAACTTGAAATTATGCTTTAGTACATAATTTTAATTAATAATGCTGAGAAAATATAATTAAAATTAATGATTTACTGTAATCAAAAAGAGACAAATCATACCTGGTTTACATTCCACATCTGCATCTCCTACAAAACCTGGTAGACATTGGCAGGACATCGTTCGGAGAGGCAGTGTGTCGACAACAATGCACTCTGCATTGGCTGTACACGGCTTAGTTTCAACGCATGGATTCTTGCATTTGCCACTGAAGCAAGCAAGTTTGCTTGCACAGTCCGCATCCATTGTACATTGTGGTGGTGGTGGCGTCGGAGCTAGATCAAAATAAAGCAATTGTTAGTTTTCAATTTCTTCTTAATTATTTTTTAATTCCAAATATTTCTTGCTACATCGCTTAGAATGAATAAATAGGATTTTTCGCTACATCGCTTAGAATGGATAAATAGGATTTTTATACATAAAATAAATGTATTATACATATGTATATTTATGATTTTATTTTTAAAATATTAAGCGTCCAAATTAATTTGTAAAAAAAATATGATTACTGACAGAAGGTTCAAGCAATTTGTAAGACAAATTGAAGAAACAAAATACCCGTGGAAAATGTGTATAGAGCTTGTTTCTGTTCATAGCTAAGTGTGTAATTGGAAGTATGATTTTTTAAAATTTTTTTTAATTAGAACAACTGAATCCGTTTGTAAGCTTATTGCAATATACTTTGAATGAAATTATTAGATTTCACAACAAGGTTATTATATTAATATAATTCATATTTCATCTTATTTTATTCCAGGTGACTTTCATGTGACGTGCGGACATTCTTCTTGGGAAATATTTTCAACATACTGTCAACACCGCAGGCAAATGATAATTACGTGAGTACTGAAAATTCATTTTGTATCGAATTTATGCAAAGTTTAACAACAATAATAATATATGTATTAGTGTGAACTACTGTTGAATAATGTAGAAATATTTGCGATGCACTCCTGATCAATTTGTAGTGTATTACTGACCCTGATTATGCAATTAAAATGGATTAGCATTGTCATGAAGTAGCCATTCAAAAGAGTCATAATCAACAGAAATGTGCATTATGAGAACATCGCTTCCAAAATATTTTTTTTATTTTGTATTTGACGTTTTTTGACGTTAGGACTAAATTAGTGCAGGTATCTAGCAAGACTCTATTGGAATCAAATACAACACATGTAAATGAGCTTGTGCAAGAAGGGGAGTGTGAAATACTAGTTGCACGACAAAAATCAGATATAAGGTAGCGAATAACGACTTTCCTTACATTTTGTACAATTTTCTTTTCTCGATGTTACTAAGTTTATGTGTCGCCCCCGTTTCCGAAAACCAAGTAGTAACGCTGCGCTGTACGTGTGTGCGTAATACATGATTAAGTGCTTGAGCGTGGCTTGTGTAAGTGCTTGAGCGGGCGGTACTCACCGAGCACGCAGAGCGTGTTGGGGTTGCCGGTGTAGCCGGGCGGGCAGCGGCAGGTGGGGCGGTGCGCCGCCACGGAGCACAGCGCGTTGGGCGCGCACACGCAGGGGTTCTCGCAGCGCTCGCCCACGCACGCCAGGCTGTCGGGGCAGTGCGCGTCGTCGGTGCACTGCGGCCGGTCGCAGCGGGTCCACGGGTCGCCGCGGTGGCCGGGCAGGCAGTAGCAGCGCGCGCGGTGGAAGGTGTCGGCACGGCACTCGGCGTTGAGGCCGCAGCGCGTGGACGCGCACGGGTCGGCGCACGCGCGGTTGACGCACGCCTGCTCCGGCGGGCACTCGGCGTCCGACCGGCACCCGACTGCAACGCGCGCGCACGCCACGCTTACTTACAGGGGAATACAATTATCCGGAGTCCGTACAATAACGAAAATAGTGGTCATGGATGAATCGAAAAAATGAACTGAGTTATAACCTCCAATCCTTGGATGATTTAATTTTCGTGCATTTAATATTTTGATTTGGAAATTGATCCTGAATTGATGACGGGAAATTAAAAAAGGAAAAGAAAGAATTAAAATAACTGATTAATGTTTCAGCAAATTCAATTGTAATATGTACTTACAGGGTCGGGGAAAGCCCTGTGATAACAATGAACCATATCTCAGATTATGCTAGGCTTGAATATCTAGGGTTTTCAATTTTCGGTGGATTATCTTCCATGGCATTATCCCGAAGACAGGAGGATATACTGTATTAATCAATTTATTTTCATTTTGGTAACTTTTTATCAATAAAAGAATGATATAAATAATATTGTTTAAACGTGGGAAAAACAGAGTCAAGGACTTGCAAAAAATGTAATACGTATAATTTAAGGTAAAACATCCTAACTAGGTTATTTAGTGGGGGTTAGAAAAGTTGATTGCGGAATTGTAGACGTAGATTTAGTAATCGATTGTAAGGTCTCAATGGCAGGAAGAACGTACTCCGAAAGCATACACTGGCATGCAGAACTCTTCTACGTAAGACTATCCTTGTTTGTACGTGTGGTAGGAAAGTCTCTCTGCACGAATTGAATGAAGACCTTCTATTTAGAATTGCATTTATGTTGGTAGCAACAAAGTCACTGGGAAACAAGTGAAGGGGAAAACATTTATAGCATCTGTTATGATTTTGGAGAGTACGCATTGTACATTTTTGTTTGTTACAAACTGCAGCTCGTGCTCCCAACATAAGTTGTGTTGCTAGCGCTCTCACCAGCGAAGTGCCACTGCGGAGTGGCTTTTCTGGCGCACTATACGGGTAGAAGGGGGTGTGGGAGACTATTTGAATGGCTGAAAACCAGAAAGGTGTAAGTGACATTTCATAAATTGTGAGAAATCTTTTTATTTACGTCAATATCACTCGTTTAAGTGTCAGTATCATAAGTCAAGCAGTAAAGTCGTGGTGCTTTGTTTCATCATTCAAACCACGGCATTTCAATTGTTCATTAAAACCAGGAAAATGCCTAAAATAGACACGTTTTTCTCATATTTCATAAAATATCACTTATACCGTTCTGGTTTTCACCCATTCATTTGGCCGTGAGACTGCGGTTGTGCTAACGGTGCTTTGGGGGGGGGGGGGTGTTTCGTCACGGCTCGCGCGCCCTCGCGGAAGCCAGGCTGTTGCGCAGCGGGTAGCTCTCGCTTCCGGGGAGCGAGCGAATTTATTTCTAAGATCTCGCCGGAGACAGAGGAAACCTGCTGTCACGGCGCAATTCACCGCTTTCTGCAAGAGCTGCTTTTGAATGTATGCGCTGCTTATTTCCGCGTTGTTTAGTATGTAGAACAGGAAACAAAGGCAGCTGCGGCGGTTAACTGTGTTTTGTGGGCCAAACGTGTCACCATCGGGACTCAAACCCTAGGAACAGCGGCGTTACGTTCGGGCCCTCAATGCGGGCGGGCCCCGGTAAAAGAGGGTTTATTTTTAAGGGATATTTAAGGCCCTAACACTACTTCTGTTGGTACCAGGCCCGGATAACTGTTTTGCGGGCGGGCCCGCACCCATTTCGTTACGCTACTGCGTAGGAAGTCCCGTTTAGAGTGGCATCAAAGGCAGTGGTAACGCTCATCGTGGTGTACTCACTCTCGAAGCAGTGCGTGTGCGCGTTGCCGGTGAAGCCCTCGAGGCAGGAGCAGAGCGGGCGGTGCAGCTGCGTGCGGCACTCGGCGTTGCGGCCGCACGTGTTGGGCTGCGCGGCGCACGGGTCGCGGCAGCGGCCCTCGAGGCACGCCTTGTCGTTGGTGCAGTCCGCGTTCTCCACGCACTCGGGCCGCGGCGCTGCGCACACACACGGATCCTCGTCAGACAATTACTCGGCTAAACGTAACTGTCTTTGTAAGAAAACAAAATGTTGTCTGCACTCCTTATAGACACATTCTTCTTTTTTTTACTGACAAGAAATCTGCATACCCAAGGAGTTTCTATTAGTATGGTTATCAGCAGTTTAAAGGCAATGAATTTTATTTTTATCCGACTGTGCAGAGCGAAAAGGAGAAAAATACCAGCCTGAAGTACTTATATTACTGGTATTCTTCAGTCCCTTACGCATACTGAAACTTTTGACGGATTTTCATCCCCCTGACTCATGTAATTGGCCTTGTTCACTCGAGCGGGACTGTATATGATGTGTAAAATACACTATATTGTGCTGTGTAGATTTAAATGATTTTAACTTTATTACTTCTACATCATCCTATTTTTGGTAAGTGATCAACGATCATTTTCATACCTACTATTTATTATTCTAATAAACTAGTTAAAATCAAACCGTTACTTTGAAATACGTATAATCGTGGCTGACGTACTGAAACAAGTCACTGTAGGATATTCTCGCATCACTTTGAGTAAAACTCTCTGTTTAAAAATCATATAGTTCTGAAAAATAAAATGCGATTAGAGCTACTCGGTGTGTTGGTAGATGGCTAACAATATTTCAACTTGTACTTGATTTAAATTCCGAGAATTACGTCAGTTTTAACATTTTGCATGGCCCTTCATTTAACTAATAAAATTAATAGCTTAGCCCATTCAATTTTTAAAGAACAGTAGTTAAGTCAATAAAATATTGTATTTTCAAATGAGAGATGTAATAACTATTTACGTTTTAAGTAAACCCTGCCCTGACTTAATTGCTCAACTGCAACATATGGGTAGAGACCAGAGAATCAAAAGAAAAAAGGAAGAGAGGATGTGAGTACTCACGTTCCTGCTGCGCGGGCTGCAGCTTGCACTCGACACGCGGCGAGCCGAAGTAGCCGGGCGGGCAGGAGCAGACGGGGTCGTGGTTGACGGCGCTGCACAGCGCGTTGAGGCCGCACGCGCCGGGGCACGGGTCGCGGCAGCGCTGCGCGAAGCACGCCTTGTCTCTGGGGCAGTCGGCGTTGATGACGCACTCGGGGTAGGTGCAGACGGCGGCGCCGTTGACCACGCGGCACTGGCCGTTGGCGCGGCACGGCGACGGCGCGCACGGGTCGGGCGGCGACTCTGCGCATGCGCACATTCGCGTTCACACTCACGCCCGCGCTCGCAGGCAGATCTATCTCGGAGGGGTGGCTAGTGAACAGGTTATCTCCATTTCTGTTTTGTGCTTTTACCTATCAAAATGTTCTTGAGACTCGAATCAAGCTGACAAACACGTTCAAAAAATGGCATGCCAAAACTCCAATTGAATCGTAATCTCGAATTATAGTGTGAATTTGAGTAGTTTCTCTTCCTGAAAAATTAATTTTTTTGCCATCGCGTTCGAAATTAGCTTTTTAATTCCCCATGGTTAAGAGTTCCTTGGGGTGACGTGGTGGCCGCTTTGAGGCCCCGAATTTGTAAGTCCTGTCGAATGGCGGACGCGAGAATTCATGGCTCCCTTCCTTCCCCGTTTCGGAGTTCAAAAGACGATAAATTTAGCATTTACGTATTCCGTAAAGTCCTAACTGGCTTGACGAGGCCGTTGCCGATTTGGGAAAGCGACCGCACGGCCTCTTCTCTGAAAGCGGCGCTCGCGCGAACGGTTGCTGCCCGCGCCGCTCCGCCGCTCAGGGCTTCGCTTCGCGGCCCGCGACGCGCAGCGGAGCAACGGCACTCTTTTGCATTGTGAACGCCACGCACGGAATGCTCCGTACATTGCGCTCTGCCGTCTCAAGATTTCTTTTCAGACATTCGATTTCGATAATTCCGTACAGACTTAAAAATTGAAGTTGGAAGGGTCGTAATCTCACCATTATTAACAAATCGGAATTTTATCAGTATTTTATCATTAATATTTTATCATTAACTGACTGGGATAAAACGTAATATAATATGATAACCAAAATTTGAATTTCTATTAATGAAAAAATAATGTTAATATTCAGTATGCACTATAAAAGTGGAATGATAACATGTATAATATACACATAAAAGACGGGATATCTTGAGAAAAAAAATCCTAAAGGAGCGGATGTTACGTAGTGGTTTCAATATGAAGCATGAACTTACTAACGACCATGTGGTTTTATTTCGTGGCCGCCGGCGCGGGTACTCACCGGGTGGCAGGTCTCTGCAGGCGGTGAAGGGGTCGCCGGTGAGGCCGGGCGGGCACGAGCACACGGGGCTGTGGTTGACGGTGACGCAGCGCGCGTTGTAGCCGCACGCGCCGGGGCACGGGTCCTGGCACTTGTTGCGCACGCACGCCTTGTCGCGCGGGCAGTCGGCGCTGAGCACGCACTCGTGGCGGCACGACGGCGGCGCGCCCAGGAACGTGGGCAGGCACGAGCACACGGCGTTGCCGTTCTGCGCGCGGCACTGCGAGTTGGGCCCGCACGGCGACGGGTGGCACGGGTCCATGGGCGCGGGCTCTGCGGGCACGGGCACGCCGGCTCACTCAGCACGTTGGACTTCTCTTTTTCATACTTTGTGAACATGCTACTGTGGCATATTTATAGCTCACGGATACTTCAATGCAAAATATATTATTTATGCGTGGAAAACGGGGGGGGGGGTATTTTAACACCGGGGAATTTTGAATAGTTTTCGTTATTTTTTATGTCATATGTTTTTAACAAAAAAGATAAAAAGTATTAATAATTCCAAGAAAGGTTTGTAGTTTATAAGTCAACAATTTAATAGCGCTTTTTGAACAAATGAAAAGTATAATATCCGAAATAACTGCCCATTTCGCAATTTACAAAGTCTGCTGGAATGGGTAATTGGAGTTGTTCTTTTACGGACTTTTACAAGCGCAAATTCTAGAAGATACGCGGAGGACTAGAAATAAGTTTAAGTCTTATTGACTCTAGATTATAAATATTCATAAGTAACTATTTAGTATTTTTCTTCATTGAAAATTTTCACTTGAAAAATCATGTTGAGAATGAAATTTGCCAATGCACACACATGGTGAAACGAAATTATTTTCTAAGCCATGTAAGAATTTATCTTCATAAGGAATAAACTCGTTTGAATAACCATGTGATTCCTAGGCTTCTCATTATTAGATTTCAGTGTTTGAGGGAAATGCCTATTTTACTCTTTAAGACGAATCCACTTAAAATTAGTTTTTAACATATTTTATGATTTCACGATATCAAGGAATCACATTCATTAAAAAGGCATATTTCACTATTAAAATTTAAAAATGTTTGTTGATCCTGACAAAAAATAATATCAATTCGAAATAATTTGTGCCATGGAGGATATAGTAGAAAGCGTCTTTAAGCGAAATAAGTTAACTGAAGTCGAAATTTATATTAAATTAGACTTTCATATTGACCTTGCGGCGAATTGCATGACGCAAAAGAAATAATATACAATATATTTTTCTAAAATTAAAACAGTACCAATTTGAAGAGCTGAAAGAGAGAAACATTTTACACGTTCAAAGGGAATATGAAAGAAAAAGGTCGTAGATATTTTGGCATTTACATTTCGGTGTTGTTTTTAATTTTATACTCGTGTTCGTTCTTTAGTAAAGTAAAAAGTGTGTGAAAAACGCGTCAATTAAAGAAATGAATCCGCGCGTTAAATGAGGAGTCGTTGACTGACCTTGCACGGGCGTGCAGAGCCGGAAGGCGTCTCCGGTGGTGCGCTCGGGGCAGGAGCAGACGGGGATGTGGTTGGTGACGGAGCAAAGCGCGCCCACGCCGCACGTGCCGGGGCACGGGTCCTGGCACTTGCTGCGGATGCACGCCAGGTGCATGGCGCAGTCGGAGCTGACGAGGCACTCGGGCCGGCAGCCCTCGTACGGGTTGCCCTGGTACTCGGGCAGGCACTCGCACACGGCGAAGCCCGCGCGGTCCAGGCGGCAGCGCGCGTTGGCGCCGCACGGCGACGGCACGCACGGGTCCTCGCGCGCGGGCGGCGGCGACGGCGGCGCTGCGAAGCGGCGGCGAGACAAGTTAGACGGGGCCACGGCGCGCGTTCCGCCATGCGGCTCCAGCGCAACACCCCCCCCACCCCCACCCAGCCTATACTCTCACCACCAGGACGCACGCGTTCTCATTTATAGCCGGACCAAAAGTCACTAAGGCAACTGGGTTGTCATCTTTTTTATTTATTACGTCTATCGCAATACACCTCTTTAGCCCTTTTTGAGCATTGACAATCTATACTATGCAGTAGTCCTCCGTTAAGGTATTTGTCGTGTACTTCGTAACGTCGCAATCAGTCGATACCATTTATCCCTTCGGCCAGGGACTCGGTGCCGTTTGTAACCGAGTGTTTTCCAGACGGTCATTCATCCAGGAAACCGTGGTGGATCGAATTACGTAACTTCCATAACTTCACAAAGCGTAGTGAAGCAATTCGGATGACATCTGCCCATCAATTTTAAATTACCTGTTGTAGGTTTCTATCTCATAGTTTTTTTTATGTAGATAGACGAAAATATTGTTTTTCAATCAAATATGTAATGTTAATTTGAATTTGATAATTAAATTGGTAATGTGTTATTATGATCCGTTTCTAATCGTTTTCAATAATCTTTACACTGGGGAGTGAGTTTTGGACCAACCCGTATTTAAGCAGAATTACAAATTTTACAAAATGGCCTGTGAACTTTTTCCCTCAGTTATACCTAAACTTTGAAAATAATAAAATAGTATTTGTAAACCCAATTAGCTCTAGTTACAAATAAAACGAGCCCTCTGTTGCGCCGTCGTCGCATGACTTAATACATTGTATTCCGTCACCAACAAACATAGCATCTGAAAATGCACATGCTCAAAACCGTGCTGAAAAATGCATTCCTCATTCCACAATACATTTATAAAAACAAATGGTATAAAAGCATGCGATAAAGAACACCATTCATGCAAATAAATTCATGCTCATGCAATGCAACACTCGTCATGCCAGAAGCCCAAATATATCAACGTTGTTCCAGAACTTTCGAGAAACTTTGAGCTTTTCAGAAGTTCCCTTTCTCGAATGTTCTGATTGTGCAACGAAGCAGATGTTGTAACCAATATGTTGACCCAAAAGCTGACAAATCTACTGCTGAGGGTTAAAATGCACGAATCGGCGCGTGAAAGCGACCGAGTCCTGCACCAGACACCGTGTCACAAGCGGTTATTTCGGCCGAGTGCTGACGTGCTCTCCAGAGGTCTGTCGGCGGCGCGAGTCATCGCAACCGCCGACGCGAATCAGCACTGAGCCTTCTCAATTCGTATTACAAAAGCTGCACAAACCAAATGTAAGTGATACTGCGATGAGTACTTTCGCATATATGTTGGTAGAAGAAAAGATGCGTTGGTGGTTCGTAATGAAGCTGTTATTAAATTACAATTTATTCAATTTGTATTAGATCTACATTGCCAATGCCATGTTTTCTAAATCTTGAGGATGCTTTTCACCAGATTGTGAGTCCACCAATTAATTTACTGTTCCTCAGTCGCATATTTCTTGTCTTTTCTCATTGGAAGAATTTGCTTTTTGAACGGAAATTCAGAAATAAGACAAAACAGAATGTAGAATGGTAAAGTATGAAATTGATAAGGTTAAGAAAAGTACGACTGAGGTTTGGCGATGCAATCCCAGATTGCATCGAGTTAATCTGTCAAAGCGTTGTGATATTTCATGACGAATATCATGAGACACCACGTGACCACCTCTCCGACAAGCCACCAACAACTTCTACTTCTCCAGCGAATTAATGGTTGACGTAGCCAAAAGCGTGAATGAAGCGACAACTCCCAGCCAACCAACTACAGCGTTCCTGTTAACGCAGTAGGCGCCGACGACCAATCAACCTAATATCTCCAAACCAATGAACAACCACTTATCCACCAGTAGCTTTTGTACACGCTCCTTCCCTTCCAGGGAACATCAACAACAGCAAATAGCATCTACGGGTTAAAACGTTATACCGCAACAACCTGGAAGCAACACCCTTGAACCAACTGCTTTGTACCGTAACTGCAGCAACCACGATTCGATATCTGTTCGTACTTTACGGGAACAGTGCAATCGTAAATTTTGTCATCAAGAAGAGATAGAGAGTAATGACAGAGTTTAGTTCGAAAGAGTAAGGGGGAGGTAAAAAAGGGGGGAGGTGGGGGCGGGTGCGGGGCGAATCGGAGATTGCGGCAGCTGCGGCGTGGAGCTGCGTCGAGCGTCGAGGGCAGGGCGGCGTCCTTACGAGGCGCGGGCGAGCAGTAGCTGAACGGGTCGCCGGTGTAGCCCTGCGGGCACACGCAGCTGGGCACATGGTTGACGACGCGGCACTCGGCGTTGGCGCCGCACGAGCCGGGGCACGGGTCGCGGCACTTCTGGTTGATGCAGGCCAGCTGCGCCGCGCACTCGCTGTTCACCACGCACTCGGGCCGGCAGTTGGGCGGCGCGCCGATGAAGTCGGGCAGGCACGCGCACGACGGGCTGCCGTCGGCGGCGACGCGGCACGTGGCGTGCGGTCCGCACGGCGACGGCACGCACGGGTCGCGCGGCGCGTCCGCGGGCGGCGGGGGCGGGGGCGGCGCTGCAAGAGACCACACAACGCGTTCAGCGACGACGCCACACTTTACCCAGGAGCGTGGGCTTGCAAACAACCGTCAACTTACGAATGGGATAGCATCGAGTGAAAGGATCTCCAGTGTAGCCGGATGGACAGCTGCAGATGGGGTTGTGGTTGACGACCTGGCAGCGCGCGTTGTAGCCGCACGTGCCGGGGCACGGGTCCACGCACTTCTGGTTGACGCACGCCTTGTCCTGCGCGCACTCGGAGCTCACCACACACTCGGGCCGGCAGTTGGGCGGCGCGCCCTGGAAGCCGGGCACGCACGAGCACACGGCCTGGCCGTTGATGGCGCGGCACTGTGCGTTGGGGCCGCACGGCGACGGCTGGCACGGCTGGCGCTCCACCACGGCTGAAACAGCGCACGTGCCTGTAATTGGGGGCGAAAGAGGGAAGAAACAGCATTCGGTGCTGAGCAGTAACAAGTGCATTACAAGAATTGTATCCAAGAGGTAACACGGATTGACGTTATACAAACATATTACTTGAAAAGTCGACATTTCTACCGCACAAATAAAGTACAATTTGCCAATTATTTGGTTGTAAAAGACATATTGTCACATTTACTCCAAATATATTTCTCTTATTGCAGAATTACGAACAGTACCCTAAAGACAACGTTAGAACAGACAAAACAAATTCATGGCCGGGTTTATTCAGAGGACAAAACAACTTTAAACCGTTCAATAAATTGACGTAAATGTGTCATAAGGGCATTTTCTTCCCAAGTATAAAGTCTTAAAATGCAAGTTAAGGGCGATCTCTATTTTTTTAAATTTTGCGTTGTTATTGCTGCTCAGAACTCCACGACCTTCACTCTCAAGCCCTTGCTGGCACTTACGGGGCGCGGGCCTGCACACGACGAACGGGTCGCCCTGCGTGCCCTCGGGGCAGCTGCACGCGGGCACGTGGTTGACGACGTCGCAGCGCGCTCCCTGGCCGCAGGGGGCGGGGCACGGGTCGCGGCACTTGTTGAGCACGCAGGCGCGGTCGCGTGCGCAGTCAGAGTTGAGCACGCACTCGGGCCGGCAGCCGCGGAACGGATCGCCGTGGTACTCGGCCAGGCACGTGCACGTGCCGTCGCGGCACTGCGCGTTGGGGCCGCACGGCGACGGGTTGCACGGGTCACGTGGCACCTCTACGGGCTCTGTGGATAGAAGAGGCTGCGTGAGAACCACTGTGATCAAATGCTCATACAAGTGTTGTAGGATAGAATATAATGTTGTATGTTGGAGATTCCGTTGTATGTTACATACCGTTGCTAATACAGTATGATGCAAGTACATACCATCCATACTACATTGAAAGCTATTTTATTATATTGAATTAGTGTTTAGGGTTGAAGGATTGGAATCGGATGGTTGTATGCCACGTTTTCGAAAAAATCTAAATTTTCATCTAAAAGACTCTCAACCTTTCAACTTGACATATAAAAAAGTATTAAATTTTCTTCAACTAATGCGAGGATATTGAACATTTTGTTGTTTCTTAGAGTTGTCGAAAATGAAACACAGTATCTTATAACTCAAATTCAGTATAAAGTAGATAGACTATTCATTCTGAAACTATTCAAATGTATGTGCGCCAATGAAATAAATTTCTTGGCTCTTACACGTTACTTACAATTTATGTCTATTACACGTCAAATTAAATTTAGAATTAAATTGGGAAAATGATTAATAAATTAGTGTTTACTATACACTTCTCTATCGTTTTGGTCACAGTAACAGGATCCCAACAGTGAATATAAGAGCATGATCATACAATAGAGACAAGATCATTTACCAGGTGGCTTAGGGTAGCATCTGGCGAAGGGGTCGCCGGTGTAGCCCGGCGGGCATGTGCAGACGGGCGTGTGGTTGATGACAGCGCAGTTAGCGCCGAGGCCGCAGGAGCCGGGGCACGGGTCGCGGCACTTCTCGCGCAGGCATGCCAAGTTGGAGGGGCACTCGGCGCTGATGGTGCACTCGGGGCGGCAGCTGGGCGGCGAGCCGATGTAGTTGGGCAGGCACGAGCACGAGGGCGCCCCGCCCGTGTCACGGCACTGCGAGAAGGGCCCGCAAGGCGACGGCACGCACGGGTCCACGAAGGGCGGCGGCGAGGGCGGGTCCGCGGGCGCTGAAACACGTGCCGCACTTAGTACTTGCAAATTGACCCCTATTTCCATTGCGGTACCAATAAATGCAGGAGAAATGTATTCGCCTTTTGTAGTTACTGTACGAGATACTCACGAGGTATAGGATAGCATCGTGTGAACGGGTCTCCTGTGTGACCAGCCTGACAACTGCAGATGGGACTGTGGTTGATTACTTCGCATCGAGCGTTGACGCCACATGTGCCAGGGCAAGGATCTGCGCACTTCTGGTTGATGCAGGCGCGGTTCTGAGGGCACTCGGAGCTCACCACGCACTCGGGTCTGCAGCCAGGCGGACTACCCATGTAATTGGGTAGACAAGAGCACACAGCTTGACCATTGACTTCTCTACATTGGCTGTTTGGACCACACGGTGACGGATTGCAAGGATTTCTTTTTTCAGGCGTAGGCGCTGCAGAAAAATAAAGAAGGTTAGAAGTAAATATACGACATATACAAGAAGAAAGTAAATGCCAATGAATTTATACAACATACGTTCTTGCTGGATGACGTTGCAGTATCGGAATGGGTCCCCGGTGTATCCAGGGAAGCATGTGCACGACGGAAGGTGATTCACGACCTGACATTCAGCATTGGGACCACATGTTCCTGGGCAAGGGTCCTGGCATTTGTTACGGATACAAGCCCTATTTGATGGGCAGTCCGTGTTGAGGACGCATTCTGGTCTGCAGCCTTCGTACGGGTTTCCAACATATTCCGGAAGACACGTGCAAGACCCGGCTCCATTTTGTTCACGACACACAGCATTGGCCCCGCAAGGGGACGGGTTGCAAGGCATAACCTTTTCGGAAGGTCTTGATACAGGAGCTAAATTAAGAAAATAATATGATTGTTTTTTGCATTTGAATTGTATGTATAATAGAGATAATTGTTTAATTCCTTACCTTCAGGAATGACACAGAATCGGAATGGATCCCCTGAATATCCAGCGAGACAGACGCAGTTCGGAGTGTGGCTGACCACCCTACATTCCGCGTTTGTTCCACATGAGCCAGGACACGGGTCGCGGCATTTCTGGTTGATACAGGCCAAGTGGGAGGCGCACTCGCTGTTGCTGACGCACTCGGGACGACAGTTGGGCGGTGCACCCACGAACTCGGGTAGACAGGAGCAGGACGGGGAGTCGCCCTTCACCTGGCACACGGCGTTGGGGCCGCACGGGGAAGGCTGGCAAGGGTTGACAGGCGGTGGAGGGTCGTCCGCTGAGAGGAGAAAATATGTTGAGATTTGATCATAAAATATTAAGTTATTAAACACTTATTTACTTTTTTGTGAGATGATACTTACGAATGGGGTAACACCGTACGAATGGATCCCCAGAATATCTGGGCGGACAACTGCAGATGGGATTGTGATTGAGTACAGTACATCTGGCACCCACTCCGCAGGTACCAGGGCATGGATCTCTACACTTCTGGTTGCTGCAGGCCTGGTTGAGCGGGCACTCTGAGCTTACAACGCACTCTGGTCGGCAAGCAGGCGGGCTTCCCAAATAACCCGGGACGCACGAGCACACTGCTTGCCCGTTGATTGCTCGGCATTGAGCGTTAGATCCGCAGGGCGATGGGTTGCAAGGTTGTACAACGGGAGGAGCTGTGTTGTGAGAAATAGCTGTCAGTATTTGCAATTATAAGTTCTAATTAAAACATTACGCTACATAAAAGTTGAACCTACGTGGAACGGATCTGCAGGCAACAAATGCATTTCCTGTTGTCCCTTCTGGACAAGTGCAAACTGGAACATGGTTATAAACATCACATCTTGCACCTTGTCCACATGTGCCGGGACAAGGGTCTTGACATTTGTTTCGAATGCAAGCCTTGGTTCTGTCACAATCTGTGCTTAGGACACATTCTGGGCGGCACCCTCTGTATGGATCTCCTTGATATTCTGGCAAACATGTGCAAGTTCCTTCTCTACACTGGGCGTTGGGGCCACAGGGTGAGGGATTGCATGGGTCCGTCGGCTCGTTTACCACGGCTAAAAACAGAAATCATGGTATTTGTATTTTGTAAAGTAAGTAAAACACTCATTGAGAAAACATGATTTTTATAATGTTGATACTGCATATGTTTCACACAACACATTTTCACTTACGTTCAGGTGGTTTAGGATAACAGTTTGTGAATGGGTCGCCAGTGAAGCCTTCTGGGCAGGTGCAGACTGGCGTGTGGTTGATGACGTTGCATTGGGCGTTAGCGCCGCACGAGCCGGGGCACGGGTCCCTGCACTTCTCGCGAAGGCAGGCTAGCTGGGGTGCGCACTCCGAATTGATGACGCACTCTGGGCGGCAGTTGGGTGGCGCGCCGATGTAATTGGACTGACAGGAACATGATGGAGACTCCCCGATGGCTTGGCATATCGAGTACGGTCCGCACGGGGACGGCACGCAAGGGTTGGTTGGCTTTGGCGGATCTTTTTGAACTAAAAAGAGAATAAAATTATGATACTCTGCAAATGTTTCACTGGTATTTGAATTTTCTTATTAATATGTCGTTATTTCAATTTACCTGGTATAGGATAACACCTTGCGAATGGATCTCCAGTATGACCAGCTTGACAACTGCATATGGGACTATGGTTGATGACTTCACATCTAGCGTTGATGCCGCAAGTACCAGGGCAGGGATCGATACATTTCTGATTGACACAAGCTCGGTTCTGGGCGCATTCTGAACTGACAACGCACTCTGGTCTGCACCCAGGTGGGCTTCCCATGTAATTAGGCAGACAGGAGCACACAGCTTGTCCGTTGACATTGCGGCATTGACTGTTTGGACCGCAAGGTGATGGCCTGCACGGATCTCCAGGTTCGGGCTTCGGTTCTGAAATCAATGTAATGTAAGTTTGCAGTAAAGGGTAAAAAATGGAATATTGATAAAATATATTTCTTACGTTCTTGTTGGATGACGTTGCAATATCTGAATGGATCGCCCGTGTATCCAGGGAAGCAAGTGCATGACGGCAGATGATTCACCACTTGACATTCCGCATTCGGGCCACAAGTACCAGGGCACGGGTCCTGGCATTTGTTGCGGATACAGGCTCGGTTAGGAGCGCAATCAGTGTTGAGCACGCACTCGGGGCGGCAGCCTTCGTACGGATTGCCAACGTAATCTGGCAAGCAAGTGCATGAGCCGGCTCCGTTCTGTTCTCGGCAAAGAGCGTTGGCACCGCAAGGTGTTGGCACACATGGTGTGGGCCTCTCTTGCGGTACGGGGACTGAGAGAGAAAAAAATTTCGAAATTTCATTACAGCTGAAAACTTATAATTAGGGAGAGCTATATTAAGTATGGAGTTGTCACATAATAAATTGAGTTTATATGGTACTTCTGTTGATGAGCCATATCAAAAGAACATATACACAACTTACCTTTCTGTTCTATACATTGAATGAAAGGATTGCCAGTATAACCAGCAAGGCAGACGCAGTTGGGCGTATGACTGACAACGCGGCACTCAGCGTTTGCCCCACATGAGCCAGGACACGGGTCGCGGCACTTCTGGTTGATACAAGCCAAGTGGGAGGCGCACTCGCTGTTGCTGGCGCACTCGGGGCGACAGTTGGGCGGGGCACCCACGAACTCTGGTAGACAGGAGCAGGACGGGGAGTCGCCTTTCACTTGGCACACGGCGTTGGGGCCGCAAGGAGAGGGCTGGCAAGGGTTCACAGGGGCTGGCGGGTCGTCGGCTGCAAATAGAACAAACATTTGTTATATTTTGGGAGTTGTTTGAATGCTATCACAACGAAATTGTTGACCAATGGCTACTCACGTATAGGGTAGCATCGTACAAATGGATCGCCTGAGTATCTAGGCGGACAACTGCAGATGGGATTGTGATTGACCACTTCGCATCTAGCGCCCACTCCGCAGGTTCCAGGGCATGGATCTCTACACTTTTGGTTGCTGCAGGCCTGGTTTAGTGGACACTCTGAGCTTACAACGCACTCTGGTCGACAAGCAGGCGGGCTACCAAGATAGCCGGGTACGCACGAACACACAGCTTGGCCGTTGACTTCGCGACACTGCGCGTTAGGTCCACAAGGCGACGGATTGCATGGCTGCGTGACTGGGGGTGCTGTAATCACAATATGAGATTTTAGAACTGTTGTTGGTTCACATGTATTTAGATGTATTGATGTATGGAAATCACGTACGTGGTACAGGTCTGCAAGCGACGAAAGCATTTCCTGTTGTTCCTTCGGGGCACGTGCAGATAGGCACGTGGTTGTACACGTCGCACCTGGCCCCTTGGCCGCAAGTGCCTGGGCACGGATCCTGACATTTGTTGCGGATGCAAGCCTTTGTGCGGTCACAGTCTGTGCTTAGCACACACTCTGGTCGGCATCCTCTGTACGGGTCTCCTTGGTATTCAGGCAGGCAAGTGCACACTCCGTCTCTGCACTGGGCGTTTGGACCGCATGGTGATGGATTGCACGGGTCGACTGGGTCCGCTTGAACAGCTAGAAATGATATAATATATTAATTGGTGTACGGTTTTAAAAACATAATATTTTAAGTAAAGGGAATGAGATCTGATCCTTACGTTCCGGTGGTTTCGGGTAGCAATTGCTGAATGGATCGCCAGTAAAGCCCTCTGGGCACGTGCAAGAAGGAGTGTGATTAATGACTGCGCAGTTGGCATTGATACCGCAGGAACCAGGGCAAGGATCTCGGCATTTTTCTCTGATGCAAGCGAGGTTACTGGGACATTCTGAATTAATGACGCACTCAGGACGGCAGTTCGGGGGAGCTCCAACGTAATTAGGCAAACAAGAACAGGATGGTGCTCCTCCCACATCTCTGCATTGCGAGTTCTGGCCACACGGTGATGGCAAGCAAGGGTTGACGTAGGGCGGTGGGGATAC
The DNA here is from genome assembly GCA_038098605.1 of Gryllus longicercus. Taxonomy (NCBI): domain Eukaryota; kingdom Metazoa; phylum Arthropoda; class Insecta; order Orthoptera; family Gryllidae; genus Gryllus; species Gryllus longicercus. The sequence continues at coordinate 393,975 of JAZDUA010000188.1, read as the reverse complement.
AGGTTGGACAGGTGCTGTAAAAAAGGTAATTACATATTATAAATGGTCACAAGCAAAATTACTTAACAATTTACAACTAGTGTATATTGTTAATAGCTCATAAAATAATGTTGTAATGTAGTTTTAAAACCTTGAATGTATGGATAGGCATTTTGGAAGCCACTAAATATAATCAAATCAACTGAAAACCTGTATTAACATTGTTCTAAATACTGATCTAACTTAAATATTAAATGCCACCGTGCGTAGGCAGACACTCTCAACCTACGTGGTATAGAGTAACATCTTGAGAACGGGTCTCCAGTGTGTCCAGCTTGGCAGCTACAGATGGGACTGTGATTGATGACTTCGCATCGAGCGTTGACGCCACATGTGCCAGGGCAAGGATCTGCGCACTTCTGATTGATGCAGGCGCGGTTCTGAGGGCACTCGGAGCTCACCACGCACTCGGGTCTGCAGCCAGGCGGACTACCCATGTAATTGGGTAGACAAGAGCACACAGCCTGACCATTGACTTCTCTACATTGGCTGTTTGGACCACACGGTGACGGATTGCAAGGATTTCTTTTTTCAGGCGTAGGCGCTGCAGAAAAATAAAGAAGGTTAGAAGTAAATATACGACATATACAAGAAGAAAGTAAATGCCAATGAATTTATACAACATACGTTCTTGCTGGATGACGTTGCAGTATCGGAATGGGTCCCCGGTGTATCCAGGGAAGCATGTGCACGACGGAAGGTGATTCACGACCTGACATTCAGCATTGGGACCACATGTTCCTGGGCAAGGGTCCTGGCATTTGTTACGGATACAAGCTCTATTTGATGGGCAGTCCGTGTTGAGGACGCATTCTGGTCTGCAGCCTTCGTAGGGGTTGCCAACGTATTCCGGAAGACACGTGCAAGAACCTGCTCCATTTTGTTCTCGGCACACAGCGTTCGCACCACAAGGTGATGGGATGCATGGTGTGGGTCGCTCTTGTGGCGGTGGAGCTTTAAGGTAACGGAAATATTAGTAAATATATCCTAACGCGAAATATAAATTTCAGAGAAGTGGTATTTAATGTACCTCTAACTTCCAAACATTGTACAAATGGATTGCCAGTATATCCAGCGAGACAAATGCAGTTTGGAGTATGGCTGACCACCCTACATTCCGCATTGGATCCACATGAGCCAGGACACGGGTCGCGGCACTTCTGGTTGATACAGGCCAAGTGGGAGGCGCACTCGCTGTTGCTGACGCACTCGGGGCGACAGTTGGGCGGGGCACCCACGAACTCTGGTAGACAGGAGCAGGACGGGGAGTCGCCCTTCACCTGGCACACGGCGTTGGGGCCGCACGGGGAAGGCTGGCAAGGGTTCACAGGGGCTGGAGGGTCGTCGGCTGCAAATAGAACAAACATTTGTTATATTTTGGGAGTTATTTTGAATGCTATCACAACTAAATTGTTGACTAATGGCTACTCACGTATAGGGTAGCATCGTACAAATGGATCGCCTGAGTATCTAGGCGGACAACTGCAGATGGGATTGTGATTGACCACTTCGCATCTAGCGCCCACTCCGCAGGTTCCAGGGCATGGATCTCTACACTTTTGGTTGCTACAGGCCTGGTTTAGTGGACACTCTGAGCTTACAACGCACTCTGGTCGACAAGCAGGCGGGCTACCAAGGTAGCCGGGTACGCACGAACACACAGCTTGGCCGTTGACTTCGCGACACTGCGCGTTAGGTCCACAAGGCGAGGGATTGCATGGCTGCGTGACTGGGGGTGCTGTAATCACAATATGAGATTTTAGAACTGTTGTTGGTTCACATGTATCTAGATGTATTGATGTATGGAAATCACATACGTGGTACAGGTCTGCAAGCGACGAAAGCATTTCCTGTTGTTCCTTCGGGACACGTGCAGATAGGCACGTGGTTATACACATCGCACCTGGCCTCTTGTCCGCATGTACCGGGACACGGATCCTGACATTTGTTTCGAATGCAAGCCTTTGTGCGGTCACAGTCTGTGCTGAGCACACACTCTGGTCGGCATCCTCTGTACGGGTCTCCTTGGTATTCAGGCAGGCAAGTGCACACTCCATCTCTGCACTGGGCATTTGGACCGCATGGTGATGGATTACAAGGATCGACAGGATCTGCTTGAACGGCTGCAGGAACAAAAAGGCACACATTATTAAATGGTAAAACAATCACAATTTAACACATATCAATGGAAGTGTTGCTTACGTTCTGGTGGTTTGGGATAACAGTTGGAGAAGGGATCGCCTGTGAATCCTTGCGGGCATGTACAAACAGGCGTGTGGTTGATGACGCTACACTGCGCGTTGGCTCCGCAAGATCCCGGGCACGGGTCTCTGCATTTCTCACGCAGACACGCCTGGTTGCTGGGGCACTCTGAGTTGATGACGCATTCTGGTCTGCAGTTGGGCGGCGACCCCACGTAACCCGACTGACAAGAGCAGGACGGGTTGCCTCCGTTGTCGCGGCACTCCGAATAAGGTCCGCACGGCGAAGGGAAGCAAGGGTTGACGTACACCGGTGGCTCCGGAGGGGGTGCTGAAATGGAGTATGCAGTCAGCAAACAAAATTCTAAGAGTAATCTTCACGATGTCAAGAAGTGTATACCTTCATTGAAAATAAAGTAATACCGTTTCTTATAAGAAACAAAATAACTAACTAAACACTTCTTTTTTCTCATATATATATATATATATATATATATATATATATATATATATATATATATATATAATGATAGTTTTTACTCCGAGGTATGAACGTTTATAAAACATTTGTATAAATAAGTCTCACGTGGTATAGGATAGCATCGGGAGAACGGATCTCCTGTGTGACCAGCTTGGCAACTGCAGATGGGACTGTGGTTGATGACTTCGCATCGAGCGTTGACGCCGCATGTGCCTGGGCAAGGATCTGCGCACTTCTGGTTGATGCAGGCGCGGTTCTGAGGGCACTCGGAGCTCACCACGCACTCGGGTCTGCAGCCGGGCGGACTACCCATGTAATTGGGTAGACAAGAGCACACAGCTTGACCATTGACTTCTCTACATTGGCTGTTTGGACCACACGGTGACGGATTGCAAGGATCTCGTGGTTCGGGCTTGATTGCTGTGAAAAATTTATCAACTAAAATGCATTCCAAAACAAAACTTGAAGACAGGAAGTTTATTACTCACGACACTTACGTTCTTGTTGTAGGATATTACAGTATCGGAAAGGATCTCCTGTGTATCCTGGTCGACAGGTGCACGACGGCAGGTGGTTGACAACCTGGCAGTCGGCGTTGGGGCCGCAGGTGCCGGGGCACGGGTCCTGGCACTTGTTCCGGATGCAGGCGCGGTTGGGGGCGCAGTCCGTGTTGAGCACGCACTCTGGTCGGCAGCCCTCGTAGGGGTTGCCCACGTACTCGGGCAGACAGGTGCAAGAGCCCGCGCCGTTCTGCTCGCGGCAGACGGCGTTGGCGCCGCAGGGCGAGGGCGAGCAGGGCGTGGGCCGCTCTTCGGGCACGCTCTCTGCAAGGGCCAACGCAACGGGTGAGCGAGCACTCCAATGAGACATGAGTACGCACGCAAGCAAAGGGAAGCGAGGACAGGCCTTACGTTGTATGACGGTACACTGCGTGAAGGGGTCTCCGGTGTATCCCACCACACAGACGCACATGGGCGCGTGGCTGACAACCCTACACTCTGCGTTGGCGCCGCAGGAGCCGGGGCACGGGTCTCTGCACTTCTGTCGCATGCACGCCATGTGTGAGGCGCACTCGCTGTTACTGGCGCATTCGGGTCTGCAGTTGGGCGGGGCGCCCACGAACTCGGGCAAGCACGAGCACGAGGGCGTGTCTCCCTTGACTTGGCACACGGCGTTAGGGCCGCACGGAGAGGGCTGGCAAGGGTTAACAGGGGCTGGCGGATCATCAGCTGCAATTGAAATTTGTCTTTTACATTTCATTCATTGAGTGATTAGTTTATTAGGTCAGGTTTTACTGTTTAATTACTTACGGATAGGGTAACATCTAACAAAAGGATCTCCCGAATATCTAGGTGGGCAGCTGCAGATAGGATTGTGATTGACTACTTCGCATCTGGCGCCCACACCGCAGGTTCCAGGGCAAGGGTCTCTGCACTTCTGGTTGCTGCAGGCCTGGTTGAGCGGGCACTCTGAGCTTACAACGCACTCTGGTCGGCAAGCAGGCGGGCTTCCCAAGTAACCAGGGACACACGAACACACTGCCTGGCCATTGATTGCTCGGCATTGAGCGTTTGGTCCACAGGGCGACGGGTTGCATGGTTGTACAATGGGCGGAGCTGCGTGGTAAATAATAATTATGAATAAATAGAATTCTGTGTTCTCAAATAAAATTTAATGCTACATGGAAGTTGAACATACGTGGAACAGGTCTGCAAGCGACGAAAGCATTTCCTGTGGTTCCTTCGGGACACGTGCAGATAGGCACGTGGTTATACACGTCGCACCTGGCACCTTGTCCGCAAGTGCCTGGGCACGGATCCTGACATTTGTTGCGGATGCAAGCCTTTGTGCGGTCACAGTCTGTGCTGAGCACACACTCTGGTCGGCATCCTCTGTACGGGTCTCCTTGGTATTCAGGCAGGCAAGTGCACACTCCGTCTCTGCACTGGGCGTTTGGACCGCATGGTGATGGATTGCACGGGTCGACAGGATCTGCTTGGACGGCTGTGGGGCAAGTTGCAGTTTCTTAAGTATCGTTCACGATTGAATGTGTTTAATTTAATTTGTAAAATTTCGTTTCTTACGTTCGGGTGGTTTGGGGACGCAGTTGGTGAAGGGGTCTCCCGTGAAGCCTTCGGGGCAGGTGCACACGGGCGTGTGGTTGATGACGGCACAATTGGCTCCCACGCCGCACGAGCCCGGGCACGGGTCCCTGCACTTCTCGCGAATGCACGCGAGGTTGCTGGGGCACTCGGAGTTGATGGTGCATTCGGGCCGGCAGTTGGGCGGCGCGCCAATATAGGTTGCGCGGCAGGAACACGACGGGGTTCCTCCTATGTCTCGGCACTCGGAGAACTGACCGCAGGGAGATGGGACGCAGGGGTTCACGTACTGAGGGGTCATAGGAGCGGGGGGCGGCGCTGTGGACAAAACGTGTGATTTTAGAATTGATTATGTCGTGTGTATACATTTGTTTAATGTAATATTTTATAAGGTAACGAATAGTAAATAGTACGAGAACGATATTTGCTACTTAATAGACAATTCATAATTTTGTGCCTTTTTAAATGTGTATTTGAAGCCAAATATGAGTATTTGAAGCATTATTTTTGACATTAAAATGGGTGTTCTATCGAAACAAAGCAAGAAACTAATGGAACATCAATAATTATAAAACACAAATATTACAATATGAATGTAGACAGTTTTATATCGAATAATCTTTTTCTTATTTAGAAATTCGAAACCTTTGGGTTTTGCTAAATCCCTCTGAAAGGAGATTATTATTACTCACGAGGTGTAGGATAGCATCGTGTGAATGGGTCTCCTGTGTGACCAGCCTGACAGCTGCAGATGGGGCTGTGGTTGATGACTTCGCATCGAGCGTTGACGCCGCATGTGCCTGGGCAAGGATCTGCGCACTTCTGGTTGATGCAGGCGCGGTTCTGAGGGCACTCGGAGCTCACCACGCACTCGGGTCTGCAGCCGGGCGGACTACCCATGTAATTGGGTAGACAAGAGCACACAGCCTGACCATTGACTTCTCTACATTGGCTGTTCGGTCCACAAGGAGATGGATTGCATGGGTCCCCGACTTCGACTGGTTCTGCTGTAGAAATATATATCTCTTTAGTATATTTTATTTCCATTTGCTATTTTCTTACTATGTTCAGCCTAATTTTATACTTGTGATAAAGGTATCCGCTGAAATTATTTTTAAAATGAAAATTGATTGACTGTTGTCTAGTGAAGCCTCTCTAATTGAAAATATAATTCAAATGCAACTTTCGTAATAAAGAAAACTATATCGTGGCAAAATAACATTAGTCAAATTGTGTAAATTTTTTAATCAATTTTTTTCCAAGACTGACACTTTTTAAAGAGGTAAAAACCATATCCAGCATTATATATGTTTTCTCAATAGCAAGTTGAGTTTTTCTATTTGTACTTCATTGCAAAGCGGAAAAAATATTTCCGCTAAAAATCACATATATTTCTCCTCGTATTTATGCGACCAGTGAAACAAAGTTTTTTGCAGTACTGTTTAGCGGATATAATGTACTTATCTGTATATTGTATTCGCAAACCAAATTAAAAATATGCTAATTTACTATGTAATCGAAATATCTGTGTGTTTGCTAACCTTGAGGGGGAATTAAATTACAGTAGCGGAAGGGATCTCCGGTGTATCCCACGATGCACGTGCAGGAGGGAAGGTGGTTGACAACCTGGCAGTCGGCGTTGGGGCCGCAGGTTCCGGGGCACGGGTCCTGGCACTTGTTCCGGATGCAGGCACGGTTGGGAGCGCAATCCGAGTTGAGCACGCACTCTGGCCTGCAGCCCTCGTAGGGATTGCCTACGTAGTCAGGCAGACAGGTGCAGGAGCCCGCGCCGTTCTGCTCGCGGCAGACGGCGTTGGCGCCGCAGGGCGAGGGCGTGCAGGGCGTGGGTCGCTCTTGCGGAGGTTCCTCTGTAAGGGGTACTTTCCATGAGCCAGGTTGCTCTGTCACGAGCGGATGTTATTTGCCAATCCAGATCTTACGCTACGCTTATTAAACCCAATTCCCTTTTACCAAAGCTACTATTTTCTTCAGGAGTCTACTACGGTGTATTTATTAGAAGCTCTACTGAACATTAATACAACGTATAAGCATTAAGTTATTGCACCATACAATACCTTATAATGTTGGTCTGAAACAAATCAGTTGTTAATGTGCTTTGGGGTGTTAGACAAATGGGTTTAAATCATGACAGACAAACAGTATTGCTGAAAGGAAAGTAAGAAAAGATATCTGGAAAACGAAAAATAACACAGAGTTGGAATCAAGAGGGACTATTTCCCAATACATTTTCGCTGCAATCGGAAAAAGAACGCTTGTTATCTACATCTACACAAAATCTTGGTTGCTGCGTGGATGCTTTAATATATTCTGTAAAATGATTACCATTTGACTGAATTATACGGTTTACTACGGAGCGTAAACTAAACACTTTTGAATGTTTTTAATTAAGTTAATATTTGTTTTATGATTTCAATCGATTGAGAAAAATACATATCATAAATTAAAATTGAGATTTAATACTTTGAAATAATATAAATTTCTATTTTTATGTAATCTCGGCACAGAAAGAAGTTATATTTGAGAATTCGAAAATGATCTTAAACTTTCATTAAGAATAAGTATTTCATATACACCTTTCTTACCCACATTGCGGGAATAAACTTCTATGTTTTACCATATTAACATCACATTTTTAGAAGAGAACGACCTTAAGGAACGACGAAACAACGATGGAACAATACAAATTGGCCCTGCAATGCACTTTTTACAGCTTGGTACAATTTTCTTACTATTTTACAAATTACCATTCCGATAAAAGTAAAATGTTTTGAGAGTAAAATCTCACACAAAATTGATACAAAAGTCCAAGAAAGAAAATCCAGTGCATTGCATAGCGATCTTCGAAATACTAACACACAAGCTTTTGCTCCAAGAAAGGAGACTTTATTTATACTCTATTCATTACACAAAACTAATGTTGAAAAATCGTTCTGTAAAATACAAAATACTAAAACACTGATTTTCAACATTATTTTGCATTTCATTTTTTAAACTTGATTTTAAGTACATGAAAATGTTTTTTCTTGTACATTCAAATCATAATAAATAAAAAGGTTGTCAAATATATGTGTCGAATATGTGGTAACCCACAATGGATTTGTTTAAATTCCACGGATGTTTTAATTTACACGTCAAACTCCGTTTCAACTTTGAACTCCTCTGATTATACCCAACAGTGCTTTCAATATCGTTTAGAGGTTCTTGGGGTGGGGTAATTGGATGGTACAAAAAATATAGAAGGTTATTCATCATAAGCAGCATTACATTTCATGCAAGGAGAATTCTACTCATTTTATGAGACAGAGTAAAGTAGTATTGCGGAAAAAGTCTTACGTTGCACGGTGTTACATTGCACGAACGGATTGCCAGTATATCCAGCGAGACAAATGCAGTTTGGAGTATGGCTGACCACCCTACATTCCGCATTGGATCCACATGAGCCAGGACACGGGTCGCGACACTTCTGGTTGATACAGGCCAAGTGGGAGGCGCACTCGCTGTTGCTGACGCACTCGGGGCGACAGTTGGGCGGTGCACCCACGAACTCTGGCAGACAGGAGCAGGACGGGGAATCGCCCTTCACTTGGCAAACGGCGTTGGGGCCGCACGGGGAAGGCTGGCAAGGGTTCACAGGTGGAGGGGGGTCATCGGCTGTGAAGAGAAATAATTGGTTTAGTACGTTGATGTGAAAATATTTGTCAACGTTCAATACCTTAACTACAATTGTAATAAGAAACTTACGAATGGGGTAGCATCGTACGAACGGGTCTCCCGAATATCTGGGCGGACAACTACAGATGGGGTTGTGATTGACCACTTCGCATCTGGCACCCACTCCACAGGTGCCAGGGCAGGGGTCTCTGCACTTCTGGTTGCTGCAGGCCTGGTTGAGCGGGCACTCTGAGCTTACAACGCACTCTGGTCGGCAAGCAGGCGGGCTTCCCAAATAACCAGGGACGCACGAGCACACTGCCTGGCCGTTAATTGCTCTACATTGCGAATTTGGTCCGCAGGGCGACGGGTTACATGGTTGCGTAACAGGAGGCGCTAGAAACGCAGAAAATACCTCACAGTTTGCGCACGAGACGTAGAGAAATCTTAATATGTTCTACCAAGAAGTCTGTCGAAATAATAGAATGTTATATTTTTCACGTACGTGGAACAGGTCTGCAAGCGACGAAAGCATTTCCTGTGGTTCCTTCGGGACACGTGCAGATAGGCACGTGGTTATACACGTCGCACCTGGCACCTTGTCCGCAAGTGCCTGGGCACGGATCCTGACATTTGTTGCGGATGCAAGCCTTTGTGCGGTCACAGTCTGTGCTGAGCACACACTCTGGTCGGCATCCTCTGTACGGGTCTCCTTGGTATTCAGGCAGGCAAGTGCACACTCCGTCTCTGCACTGGGCGTTTGGACCGCATGGTGATGGATTGCACGGGTCGATGGGGTCTGCTTGGACGGCTGTGGGGAAAGTTGCAGTTACTTAAGTATTGCTCACGATTGAATGTGGGTAATCGATGATGTAAAATTTCGTTTCTTACGTTCGGGTGGTTTGGGGAAGCAGTTGGTGAAGGGATCTCCCGTGAAGCCTTCGGGGCAGGTGCACACGGGCGTGTGGTTGATGACGGCACAATTGGCTCCCACGCCGCACGAGCCCGGGCACGGATCCCTGCACTTCTCGCGAATGCACGCGAGGTTGCTGGGGCACTCAGGGTTGATGGTGCACTCGGGGCGGCAGTTGGGGGGAGTGCCGATGTAGCCAGCCTGGCACGAGCAGGAGGGCGCGCCGCCAATGTCGCGACACTCGGCGTAAGGCCCGCACGGCGACGGGAGGCAGGGGTTGACGGGTGTGTGCACGGGGGCTGGAGGAGGCGGCGCTGCAAAATTTGCCACTTGTGTAACAGGTGAATGGGATACAGCGTCTATTCAATGTTTTAAGTGAATTTGCCACACTATACATGCTCCATGAAGATATTCAATATATATACATCACCGTGCAATTCAAAAAATCGCACTGTAGATCGTAACGAGTTGATATGTTAAAGTGGAATTATTTATCAAATTGTCCAAGAGTTAAACGATTAATATTTAACATTCTGAAATTACACTTTAAATATCTGAAATTATTTTAAAATAATTAGGTGTAGTTAAAAAATTAAAATATTTAAAAAAAATGTTTTCCTAATTATCACTGACTACTATTTGAAAATCGCTAATTTTCATTTTGCGTAAGTGAGCCGTTAACAAAAAGCATTTGTAGACTCTCTTTCGTCTTAAATAAATACAAATTTAACAAATTCTTACTCCAAGAATAATTTGAGTTTTCCAGTACTGTCCTATTTGCCTAAATGATTTTTAAGTGTCAAATAACTATTTTGTATTTGTGTTAAACATCAGATGTAACTATGTTCAAGTAGTTAAAATCATGTAGTTGACGTAACCGAGAGAAATTTGAATAATGAATGATTGCATAATGGAATATGAGTTAGAAGTAGAGAATAAGGAATTATTTCCATTTATAACTAATAATAGGGAACATGAACATTTCATAACCCGTTGAGTAAATTAAAGCGTTGTTACAAGTGTTTTTCGGGAAGATAATTTCTTCGCCTAGTGAGAGACCTAAAATGTGAATTTAATGGCAAAAATATGCATTATTTGGCATTTAATTAACAAAGCATTTAAAATTTTCGAAATTATAACATTTTTATATAATTGTAAAAAAGGCAATTCAATAATTTCCTTCATATAAAAGTATTATAACATCCCATCCTACAAGTGATTCAGTAGAGAAAACATTTAGACGTTTGAACTGTAATTAATATCATTATGAATCTTTATGATGATCAATATGATACTTATGTGTTTTCTGTATAAACTACAAATGTATTATAAAATGCAGGTTTTAATAAAAAAAATATTAGGCGTCTTACGTGGTATGGGATAACATCGACTGAATGGATCACCAGTGTGGCCTGGGCGACATGAGCATATCGGACTGTGGTTGATTACTTGGCACTGAGCATTCTGGCCGCAGGTGCCAGGGCATGGATCAGTGCACTTCTGGTTCACACAGGCCTTGTCAGATGGACATTCCGAACTGACAACACACTCCGGACGACAGCCGGGAGGACTACCCATGTAATTCGGCAGACACGAGCACACGGCCTGACCGTTGACAACCTTACATTGGCTGTTTGGTCCGCATGGGGACGGATTGCAAGGATCTCGTTCCTCCACAACAGCTGTAGAACGAAGGGCAACGTTAGGTCAGAGATAGGTCAAAATAAGTATTAAAACACTATAGCTAAGTGATGAATGGAAAGGCCCTCACGTTCTTGTTGCTGTACTGTGCAATAACGGAAAGGATCTCCTGTGTATCCCGGGCGACAAGTGCACGACGGCAGGTGATTGACAACCTGGCAGTCGGCGTTGGGGCCGCAGGTGCCGGGGCACGGGTCCTGGCACTTGTTCCGGATGCAGGCGCGGTTGGGGGCGCAGTCCGTGTTGAGCACGCACTCTGGTCGGCAGCCCTCGTATGGGTTGCCCACGTACTCGGGCAGACAGGTGCAGGAGCCCGCGCCGTTCTGCTCGCGGCAGACGGCGTTGGCGCCGCAGGGCGAGGGCGAGCAGGGCGTGGGTCGCTCTTCGGGCACGCTCTCTGCAAGGGCCAACGCAACGGGTGAGCGAGCACTCCAACGAGACATGAGTACGCACGAAAGCAAAGGGAAGCGAGGCCAGGCCTTACGTTGTATGACGGTACACTGCGTGAAGGGGTCTCCGGTGTATCCCACCACACAGACGCACATGGGCGCGTGGCTGACAACCCTACACTCTGCGTTGGCGCCGCAGGAGCCGGGGCACGGGTCTCTGCACTTCTGTCGCATGCACGCCAGGTGTGAGGCGCACTCGCTGTTACTGACGCATTCGGGCCTGCAGTTGGGCGGGGCGCCCACGAACTCGGGCAAGCACGAGCACGAGGGCGTGTCTCCCTTGACTTGGCACACGGCGTTAGGGCCGCACGGAGAGGGCTGGCAAGGGTTCACAGGTGCTGGCGGATCATCAGCTGCAATTGAAATTTGTCTTTTACATTTCATTCATTGAGTGATTTAGTTATTAGGTCAAATTTTACTATTTAATGACTTACGGATAGGGTAACATCTAACAAAAGGATCTCCTGAATATCTAGGTGGACAGCTGCAGATAGGATTGTGATTGACTACTTCGCATCTGGCACCCACACCGCAGGTTCCAGGGCAAGGGTCTCTGCACTTCTGGTTGCTGCAGGCCTGGTTGAGCGGGCACTCTGAGCTTACAACGCACTCTGGTCGGCAAGCTGGCGGGCTTCCCAAGTAACCAGGGACGCACGAGCACACTGCCTGGCCGTTGATGGCTCGGCATTGAGCGTTTGGTCCACAAGGTGATGGGTTACACGGTTGAGTCACAGGTGGTGCTGTAGAGGAATTAATTGATTAACTGTGTGTGATTGTTTTGCGAAGTGACTTTTATTAATACAACATTCTTGCCGGAAAACTGAACAGTTTCCAAAAACGTATTAAGCACTTTTTTATTATAAACTTCCTTGTTACGAAAACACTATAAGTTGAAGAAAGTGAGAATCTCAGTCGATATTGGCATAGTATAAGATGAGTTTATATTGTTTTATTTACATTTTTATTTCTGTGTCGATCTAAAATGATGGATTTGAAAATAAATCCAAAATATTTCATTCATCGAATTGTAGGGATAATTTCGGATTACAATAAGTCCTTGTGTCAGAATACTGTATATGAACATTATCAATGTTGTTCACATTCTTTTGTGTTAATCGGAACATTTTTTGGTTGGTAAAGAATTTTTAGTACGTATTACGCTGAAGAAGTCAATCTCTAGTTTTTTCAATGGAAATTTTGATTTGAAGTATTTAAAACGTTTTTAAAGTTTAAAATATGGCTCTTAAAAAATTGAAAATATAGTATTCGTAAAATACGCGAAAAGTTTTTCAGTACTTTTTAGTGAAATGAAAGGGAGCAATCAATAAACCTTAGTGTTCAGCACAAATGTTAAATAACGAGCACCAAAGAAACTTTCAATTCCGTGATACCTATTTTAAGTTTTATTAAAATAAGATGTGTACAGCTGCGTCTATGAATACGGGTCCAAAATTCCAGGAAACTTAGAATATCATTTGAAAATGTGTAATGTCAATTCAGTTTTAGTTTATATATTAATGAGGTGGATAATACATTACTACACATACGTGGAACAGGTCTGCAAGCGACGAAAGCATTTCCTGTGGTTCCTTCGGGGCAGGTGCAGATAGGCACGTGGTTATACACGTCGCACCTGGCCCCTTGTCCGCAAGTGCCTGGGCACGGATCCTGACATTTGTTGCGAATGCAAGCCTTTGTGCGGTCACAGTCTGTGCTGAGCACACACTCTGGTCGGCATCCTCTGTACGGGTCTCCTTGGTATTCAGGCAGGCAAGTGCACACTCCATCTCTGCACTGGGCGTTTGGACCGCATGGTGATGGATTGCACGGGTCGACGGGGTCTGCTTGTACGGCTGTGGGGGAAATTATTATTATAATGTGTTCTGCCAGCTACTGCTTAATAGGATACATTGTGTTTAAATGGCTTACGCTCTGGCGGTTTGGGGACGCAGTTGGTGAAGGGATCTCCAGTGTAACCCTGCGGGCAAGTGCACACGGGCGTGTGGTTGATGACGTTGCACGTGGCGCCGACGCCGCACGAGCCGGGGCACGGGTCCCTGCACTTCTCGCGGATGCACGCGAGGTTGCTGGGGCACTCGGAGTTGATGGTGCACTCGGGCCGACAGTTGGGGGGCGTGCCGATGTAGCCTTGCCGGCACGAGCACGAAGGGTTGCCGCCGATGTTCCGGCATTCGGCGTTGGGACCGCACGGGGACGGTAGGCAGGGGTCCCTCTGAACGTCCATGGGCCGCGGCGGCGGAGGGGCTAAGACGGGGAAAGAGGAGGTGATTTTTTCGCAAGAGTTTATGTACACAATGCGACATTCTTAGATGTTTAAGTGATAGTCTCACAGTGTGTGACTTCTCTGAATATTGCTTGCGATCATTTAATAGTTGAAAGGTACAAAGTCATTAATAACAAATACAATATAGTAAGAGATTATTATATTGCAAGGCTCTTGAAACAATATCCTTTTTGCTAATTAATTTTGGTTTCCATATTCTCGTCAAATAGCTCTAATTACCCTTACACATCCTCCTGGCCCTTCATTCATTGCCGTATTTCGATTATCAGTTTCTCAGAAACGCTATACAATAGCTTTTTTAATTAATTCACACATTTAAAAAAAATATAATTATACGATCGAAGATCATGATTGATACATTGAAGAAATTTGAAATATTTGTTTATATTTGTATTTATATTATAGGCGACGTTAACATAAACAACATAGGAAGGCAAAATGTAACTACAGACTTCAAGGAAAGATTTTCTATTACAATACTAGAAAAGAATTCGATAAATCATTTCCAGCATGTTTATATATTTCTTCCAGAAACATCTACTTTTTACTATTACATTATTTATATCACGCATGATGTGTCACGGGCTACTACTGATTTTTAATCATGGTTTTGAAATAAATTATGTGTTATTTTTAATTTTAAATGGAATTGATACGCATACACTAAAACGTGTTTTGCAAAAGAGAAAAATCTAAATAATTTTAATGTTTAAAAACTTTTTCGGGAAAGGAATACATTTAAAATATTAATAATCAGCTTTCAACCTCGATTTTCTTTCCTGTACGAACTAATCTCTTAGTTTTTACACTTTACGTTGATATAATACAATAATTGAAATAATACAGCTATTTACGTTAATATAATATCAAGCTATGTTGATATAATACAAAACTATTTTCTTACGTGGTATTGGGTAGCATCTTGTAAATGGATCACCAGTGTGGCCTGGGCGACATGAGCATATCGGACTGTGGTTGATTACTTGGCACTGAGCATTCTGGCCGCAGGTTCCAGGGCATGGATCAGTGCACTTCTGGTTCACACAGGCCTTGTCAGATGGACATTCCGAACTGACCACACACTCGGGACGACAGCCGGGAGGACTACCCATGTAATTCGGCAGACACGAACACACGGCCTGACCGTTGACAACCTTACATTGGCTGTTTGGTCCGCATGGGGACGGATTGCAAGGATCTCGTTCCTCCACAACAGCTGCAGAACGAAGGGCAACGTTAGGTCAGAAATAGGTCAAAATAAGTATTAAAACACTATAGCTAAGTGATGAATAGAAAGGCCCTCACGTTCTTGTTGCTGTACAGTGCAATAACGGAAAGGATCTCCTGTGTATCCCGGACGACAAGTGCACGACGGCAGGTGATTGACAACCTGGCAGTCGGCGTTGGGGCCGCAGGTGCCGGGGCACGGGTCCTGGCACTTGTTCCGGATGCAGGCGCGGTTGGGGGCGCAGTCCGTGTTGAGCACGCACTCTGGTCGGCAGCCCTCGTAGGGGTTGCCCACGTACTCGGGCAGACAGGTGCAAGAGCCCGCGCCGTTCTGCTCGCGGCAGACGGCGTTGGCGCCGCAGGGCGAGGGCGAGCAGGGCGTGGGTCGCTCTTCAGGCACGCTCTCTGCAAGGGCCAACGCAACGGGTGAGCGAGCACTCCAACGAGACATGAGTACGCACGCAAGTAAAGGGAAGCGAGGCCAGGCCTTACGTTGTATGACGGTACACTGCGTGAAGGGGTCTCCGGTGTATCCTACCACACAGACGCACATGGGCGCGTGGCTGACAACCCTACACTCTGCGTTGGCGCCGCAGGAGCCGGGGCAGGGGTCTCTGCACTTCTGTCGCATGCACGCCAGGTGTGAGGCGCACTCGCTGTTACTGGCGCATTCGGGTCTGCAGTTGGGCGGGGCGCCCACGAACTCGGGCAAGCACGAGCACGAGGGCGTGTCTCCCTTGACTTGGCACACAGCGTTAGGGCCGCACGGAGAGGGTTGGCAAGGGTTGACGGGGGCTGGTGGATCATCGGCTGCAAATTTATTTGTTTTTATAATTGCTGTTTAGGACTATCATAATTATTCAGAAAAGGGAAAACGAATCTTTTGTCTCTTACGTATCAGTGTGCATCGTGCGAATGGATCTCCTGAATATCTGGGTGGGCAGCTGCAAATGGGGTTGTGATTGACCACTTCGCATCTGGCACCCACTCCACAGGTTCCGGGGCAAGGGTCTCTGCACTTTTGGTTGCTGCAGGCCTGGTTGAGCGGGCACTCTGAGCTTACAACGCACTCTGGTCGACAAGCAGGCGGGCTACCAAGATAGCCGGGCACGCACGAGCACACTGCCTGGCCGTTGATGGCTCGGCATTGAGCGTTTTGTCCACAGGGCGACGGGTTACATGGTTGAATGACCGGAGGGGCTATACGAGATAAAATCATGTTTATAATAGTGATGATAGAATAAAGATGTCTTTATGAATACTAATGTAGGGAAACTTACGTGGTACTGGTCTACAGGAAACGAAAGCATTTCCATTGGTTCCTTCAGGGCAGATACAAATAGGAACATGGTTGTAAACGTCACATCTGGCCCCTTGCCCACATGTTCCTGGACAAGGATCCTGACACTTATTGCGAACACAAGCCTTTGTTCTGTCACAGTCTGTGCTTAGTACGCACTCTGGACGACATCCTCGGTAGGGGTCTCCTTGGTATTCCGGTAAACAAGTGCAAATGCCATCTCTACACTGGGCATTTGGCCCGCATGGTGACGGGTTGCAAGGGTCCGTTGGTTCTGCTTGAACAGCTGCGGAAATGCATATTTAGTGAGTATTGTAATATGGCTGAGTTACTTACGCAGATACGATATTGTTTAATTTTCTTACGTTCCGGTGGTTTGGGGAAGCAGTTAGTGAACGGATCGCCTGTGTATGCTGCGGGGCACGTGCAAACAGGCGTGTGGTTAATGACGGCGCACTGTGCGTTTAAGCCGCACGAACCCGGGCACGGGTCCCTGCACTTCTCGCGGATGCAGGCGAGGTTGGAGGGGCACTCTGCGTTGATAGAGCACTCGGGGCGGCAGTTGGGCGGTGTGCCCACGTAGTTGGCTCTGCAGGAGCACGACGGCGCCCCGCCGATGTCACGGCACTCAGAGTTGGGCCCGCACGGGGACGGGTAGCACGGGTTGACGGGCGCCTGTTGGACTGGGGCGGGCTCCGGCGCTGGGTGCACATCATTCCCATATTTATTATTAGTAACCTTGTTTCTTCATTCGTATTCCTTATGGTACTATATTTATGGAAACATTCATTTTTGTTTTAGTAATCAGAGTGTGTTTATCTGATCCAATAGGAAACAAATTGATGCTGGAATGAAGTGTTTTCTGCGCAAAATTAAGAATACTGTAATACAAATTAATTCTGTATATGGAATTTTCCTTGATAAACGTAGTTTTGATTTGTTCATTACACGTTCTTTAGACAGTGTCAGTGTTGTTTCACACCCATTACAAAATTATTGTGCTTTCCAAGATAGTTTTAAAACATCTAGTATGGCTGTGTAATCTCCACAGGTTTACCGATAGCCGAAAACCATTAATTTTTATTTTTAAAGGGCATTGAAGATACTTTTGGTGTTAGTTCTCTTCAGAGTATGTACTTCTGTATATTTTTATTATGTTAAGATTTACTCTTATATTATAATACGTGAAACTATATTAGAAGAGTTCCTGTGTATGGAATATAGCTTTTCCCTTGGGCTGTTTCAGCCAAATGTCCCTACTAAGCTACAACTGCTATTATTATTATTATTATTATTATTATTATTATTATTATTATTATTATTATTGAGTTTAATAATTGCACTTTTAGAAATAAATTATTGTACCTAAAAGACTCATGTTATTTTATGGAATAACATTATCATGTCATATTTCATTGATATCGCCACGAGAAGAGGACATGGGTTTAAAAAGCTTAGTTTAGAAAATTATAAGCACCTACTAAATTTTTAAAAAAAATATTGATTTCGATTGCAGGAATTGAAGTGGACGTAAAAATCAAGGAAAATGATATAATGTATTTCCCCTAAAATATAATTCCGTTAAACATTTGAACTTTGTGTCGTTCCTCGTTTGGTACCCTTTAAAAAATTGTGTATGCATTTGAACATATTGTGTGAGACATAATGTTTTAGAAGATCTCGCATGTTAAGTAATAACACCTTCAGAGCTTGTGCTTCCAAGCATAGATTTTACTCAATTAGTAAGAGACATATTCGCAAAAGATCTTCAACAGTACATGAAAAGAGAATAATACCGAGATTTCTGTTCTAAATAAGCAAATCAAGCGGGAGATAATAGAGGGATTTTAAAATACTAAACAGAGCACAATAATGAAATAATATGCATCCTTATTTGTGTAACAATCAATATTTAAATTCTTACGTGGAATAGGATAGCATCTTGTAAACGGATCACCCGTATGTCCTGGTCTACAAGAACATATGGGACTGTGATTGATCACTTGGCACTGAGCATTCTGACCGCAGGTGCCAGGGCAAGGATCAGTGCACTTCTGGTTCACACAGGCCTTGTCAGATGGACATTCCGAACTGACCACACACTCGGGTCGACAGCCGGGAGGACTACCCATGTAATTCGGCAGACACGAACACACGGCTTGTCCATTAACCTCACGACATTGGCTGTTTGGTCCGCATGGGGACGGATTGCAAGGATCTCGTTCTTCCACAACAGCTGTAGAACGAAGGGCAACGTTAGGTCAGAAATAGGTCAAAATAAGTATTAAAACACTATAGCTAAGTGATGAATAGAAAGGCCCTCACGTTCTTGCTGCTGTACTGAGCAATATCGGAAAGGATCTCCTGTGTATCCCGGACGACAAGTGCACGACGGCAGGTGGTTCACAACCTGGCAATCAGCGTTGGGGCCGCAGGTGCCGGGGCACGGGTCCTGGCACTTGTTCCGGATGCAGGCGCGGTTGGGGGCGCAGTCCGTGTTGAGCACGCACTCTGGTCGGCAGCCCTCGTAGGGGTTGCCCACGTACTCGGGCAGACAGGTGCAGGAGCCCGCGCCGTTCTGCTCGCGGCAGACGGCGTTGGCGCCGCAGGGCGAGGGCGAGCAGGGCGTGGGTCGCTCTTCGGGCACGCTCTCTGCAAGGGCCAACGCAACGGGTGAGCGAGCACTCCAACGAGACATGAGTACGCACGCAACCAAAGGGAAGCGAGGCCAGGCCTTACGTTGTATGACGGTACACTGCGTGAAGGGGTCTCCGGTGTATCCCACCACACAGACGCACATGGGCGCGTGGCTGACAACCCTACACTCTGCGTTGGCGCCGCAGGAGCCGGGGCAGGGGTCTCTGCACTTCTGTCGCATGCACGCCAGGTGTGAGGCGCACTCGCTGTTGCTGGCGCATTCGGGTCTGCAGTTGGGCGGGGCGCCCACGAACTCGGGCAAGCACGAGCACGAGGGCGTGTCTCCCTTGACTTGGCACACAGCGTTAGGGCCGCACGGAGAGGGCTGGCAAGGGTTCACAGGGGCTGGCGGATCATCGGCTGTAAGGAGGCAAAAGTTGTAGATCTATGTGCGAAATCTTAAGCAATAAAATATATTTGCCATGTGTTCTGAATAAATGTGACGTACGTATTGGAGTACATCTGACGAATGGATCGCCCGTGTATCTCGTGGGGCAACTGCAGATAGGATTGTGATTGACCACTTCGCATCTAGCGCCCACTCCACAGGTTCCAGGGCAAGGGTCTCTGCACTTCTGGTTGCTGCAGGCCTGGTTGAGCGGGCACTCTGAGCTTACAATGCACTCTGGTCGGCAAGCAGGCGGGCTTCCCAAGTAACCAGGTACGCACGAGCACACTGCCTGGCCGTTAATTGCTCTACATTGGGAGTTTGGACCGCACGGCGAGGGGTTGCATGGTTGCACAATCGGTGGTGCTGTGAATGCGAGACAATTTATTATATTATATTATTAAATTTGTATGTATTTAAATACGTGTTATGAATATATTTTATATGAATCGTACGTGGAATTGGTCTGCAAGAAACAAATGCGTTTCCTGTCGTTCCCTCGGGGCAAGTGCAGATGGGCACGTGATTGAAGACATCGCATCTCGCGCCCTGTCCGCAGGTGTTTGGACAAGGGTCTTGGCACTTGTTTCGGATGCAGGCCTTTGTCCTGTCGCAGTCGGTGCTCAGCACGCACTCGGGCCTGCACCCTCTGTAAGGGTCTCCTTGGTACTCCGGTAGGCAGGTGCAGACGCCATTGTTACATTGTGCGTTTGGTCCACATGGCGATGGATTGCACGGATCGACAGGATCTGCTTGAACCGCTATAGAAAGAGGTGTGACGGATTACTATTATTGGACTCTGACGTGGACAGAATTAATTTGTACATGTTCATTAATTAATTATTTCTAATTTGATTGACCTAGACCGAGATTTTATATCAATATTTTATAATTGGAATGCTTTATGCTTCCAGTGCTATTTGATGTATTAAGTGCTGTTGTAAAAGTATCAAACATGAATCATTTCTTTTTGTTTTTTTACTATTTCGTTATTTCAATTAGTGCATGAGCTGTATCTTCTCCCTTAATTATTTTCAAATTATATTAACAGAAATATTAATTACAATTACATTTGACCGAGTTACAACCGCATTTGTCTGTAAGTCTTTCATAATGTAAAGTGGCTAGAGATATTATGGCCTAGGTGGTAATAAGGCTTACCTCTAACTGTAACTATGGACTGAATCTGCTAAATCGCAGGACGATGGTAGTCTCCTGTCAGTAATTGTCTTATTTTACTCATTCCTGCCATTATAAATACAATATTTACAGCGTCACCAGTGAGGTTGGACATTTTTTGTACTGTTGTCAACCGGCTTATACTGTTCTCTATGTAAATACTGTTATTTTTATGGTTAAAACCGAAGAATGACATTTAATCTTTTGTTATACTCTCATGAACATATGACTAGCACTTCTGCCCTATGCATACAACTAAGTAATATAGTAATTTTTTAGCCCGGAATGCTCATGGAAACAATATCACACTTGTATTTTCTAGATTCTTTTATTAGTTACTTTTTTATGCGAATATTTTGTAATCTGAATAATTTAAGTTTCTTTTGGAGCCTTTTGTTGGATGTATGAAACGCAATAAAGTGTGATCCATTCATGAATTTTCCCTTATTTTTACAAATTTAACTCAATTTGTATTTATTATGTACGAAAAAATTAATCTCTATTGGAAGATGTGAAATTTAAAGTGTGCCACATTATCAGCGTATACTGTTAATATGACATTGCAACCACCAATTGCTTAACGATTTTTTCAAAATGTCAGCCTCCATAAATCATAATTTCTTTTTCTTGATTCGATGTCGAAATATACGATAATGTGATGAAATATATAAATGGTATTTTTTGGGGAGTGGGGGAATGTCACGTAGAAAAATCGTCAATCTTTAAGTGAACCATAATACACCCAGACACCTTATATTATATTGTACTTTTAGAAAAGTGCTGTGATTACAAGGTAAAACAATGTTATTTTAGATGATCCCAGTTTAAAACTCTTCTCGGAACGTCGTAAATCAGACAATAACTGCATAATGTAAGAAATTAAATGCATTGTGTTCCTCTACGAACATTTTGATACTTCGCAAAATAAAGTGGGATTGTTCTAAATTTCGTTTCTTACGTTCGGGTGGTTTGGGGAAGCAGTTGGTGAACGGGTCTCCAGTGAATCCCTCTGGGCAGGTGCACACGGGCGTGTGGTTGATGACGGCACAATTGGCTCCCACGCCGCAAGAGCCCGGACACGGGTCCCTGCACTTCTCGCGAATGCACGCGAGGTTGCTGGGGCACTCGGGGTTGATGGTGCACTCGGGGCGGCAGTTGGGGGGAGTGCCGATGTAGTTGGGCAGGCAGGAACAAGACGGCGTGCCACCGTTGTTCCTGCACTGCGCGTTGGGGCCGCAGGGCGAGGGGAAGCAGGGATCCGCAGGCGGTGGCGGCGGGCGCGCCGGCGGAGCTGCAACCGCAACGGAATAAACACTCACTTCCCACTCATGGGGACGCGCTGGTTGCCACGACAGGTATTAGACATTCGGAGAAATGTTTGATAAATTATTTTAATGTGATGAACGCTCAATTACAACGAATTTCAATGCAAATTTAATTCGAACTATATATTTCCGATTTGAAGTCAGCATTATTAATTCAACAAAAAATTGTTATTATAATCAATAAATATGACTAAAAATATTAGTTTTTATGTTTTTCTTGAGAATCAAATATATTAATTATTTCAATATTGCTGTTTTAACAAGTCGCACGTATGGTAAAGCATTTATATCTGTTTGTTCATTTTTTGTAGTACAATTTCGAAAAAACCTGCCGCAAAAATACTATTACATCTCGCGTTCCATTGCAACTACTTTGCCATCCGGTTTAGAAAAGCATTTAGCTCCTCACAATTGCATGATGTTGGCTCTTTAGTAGGAAAATATAATTTATTACAATTAAAAGTCTTAATGGAGGTTTCAACTCAAAGTATTAATTTAAAAATATCGATAAAAAGGATTGATCACCTTTATCTAATTATCTCTGGACGTCACTTCGTTTGATAGTCAAGAAAAATAATTTATGTCTTTTC
Organism: Gryllus longicercus; assembly: GCA_038098605.1. Classification (NCBI taxonomy): domain Eukaryota; kingdom Metazoa; phylum Arthropoda; class Insecta; order Orthoptera; family Gryllidae; genus Gryllus; species Gryllus longicercus. The sequence goes on along the minus strand of JAZDUA010000188.1, from coordinate 371,406 downwards.
TTTTCTATTGCAATTCATTCACATATGTATTTTAAACCATCTTCTCCAATTTGTGCTTTACAATTATTAATATTTCAATGAAGGAGACTATACTCTGGATGTAATCCACTTAATTAAAATATTTTACATTTTCTCCTTAAACGTTTCATTAGAAACATTAAATTTTCAAACCTTTATGGATTTGGAGAACTCAATATCATAAGTAAATATTCAAAACATATAATACTATAAAATGATTAAAAATACAACACAGAATTTCCAATAAACTCAACTTGACTTATTTGCTTATAGAACAAAATATCAGTTGCTTACGTGGAATAGGGTAGCATCTTGTAAACGGATCACCCGTATGTCCTGGTCTACAAGAACATATAGGACTGTGATTGATCACTTGGCACTGAGCATTCTGACCGCAGGTGCCAGGGCAAGGATCAGTGCACTTCTGGTTCACACAGGCCTTGTCCGATGAACATTCCGAACTGACCACACACTCGGGTCGACAGCCGGGAGGACTACCCATGTAATTCGGCAGACACGAACACACGGCTTGTCCATTAACCTCACGACATTGGCTGTTTGGTCCGCATGGGGACGGATTGCAAGGATCTCGTTCTTCCACAACAGCTGTAGAACGAAGGGCAACGTTAGGTCAGAAATAGGTCAAAATAAGTATTAAAACACTATAGCTAAGTGATGAATTGAAAGGCCCTCACGTTCTTGCTGCTGTACTGAGCAATATCGGAAAGGATCTCCTGTGTATCCTGGTCGACAGGTGCACGACGGCAGGTGGTTGACAACCTGGCAGTCGGCGTTGGGGCCGCAGGTGCCGGGGCACGGGTCCTGGCACTTGTTCCGGATGCAGGCGCGGTTGGGGGCGCAGTCCGTGTTGAGCACGCACTCTGGTCGGCAGCCCTCGTAGGGGTTGCCCACGTACTCGGGCAGACAGGTGCAGGAGCCCGCGCCGTTCTGCTCGCGGCAGACGGCGTTGGCGCCGCAGGGCGAGGGCGAGCAGGGCGTGGGTCGCTCTTCGGGCACGCTTTCTGCAAGGGTCAATGCAACGGGTGAGCGAGCACTCCAACGAGACATGAGTACGCACGCAACCAAAGGGAAGCGAGGCCAGGCCTTACGTTGTATGACGGTACACTGCGTGAAGGGGTCTCCGGTGTATCCCACCACACAGACGCACATGGGCGCGTGGCTGACAACCCTACACTCTGCGTTGGCGCCGCAGGAGCCGGGGCACGGGTCTCTGCACTTCTGTCGCATGCACGCCATGTGTGAGGCGCACTCGCTGTTACTGGCGCATTCGGGTCTGCAGTTGGGCGGGGCGCCCACGAACTCGGGCAAGCACGAGCACGAGGGCGTGTCTCCCTTGACTTGGCACACGGCGTTAGGGCCGCACGGAGAGGGCTGGCAAGGGTTCACAGGGGCTGGCGGATCATCGGCTGTAAGGAGGTAAAAGTTGTAGATCTATGTGCGAAATCTTAAGCAATAAAATATATTTGCCATGTGTTCTGAATAAATGTGACGTACGTATAAGAGTACATCTGACGAATGGATCGCCCGTGTATCTCGTGGGGCAACTACAGATGGGGTTGTGATTGACCACATCGCATCTGGCACCCACGCCGCAGGTGCCAGGACAGGGGTCTCTGCATTTCTGGTTACTGCAGGCCTGGTTAGGTGCACATTCGGAGCTCACCACGCACTCGGGCCGGCAGGCCGGTGGACTGCCAAGGTAGCCAGGCACGCAAGAGCACACAGCCTGACCGTTGATGGCCCGACACTGGGAGTTGGGGCCGCAGGGGGACGGGTTGCACGGCTGGGTCACAGGGGGCGCTGGTGAACAGAGGCCTCGGTGAGCACTTTATTTTGCTGAGAACTATGGTCCTCAATAATAAAATACTTCTTTATTCGTTGGAAAAAATGCGTTTTCGATTATTGAAAACCGTGAAATATAGACGAAACTTTTGGTAAAAAAATAGTAGTGTTCGAATCTGCTCTTATTAATTAAATAACGCGATTTCTCGATTTACAAATTATTTCGGAATAAGTATGCAAAAGTTTAAGTGTCAAAGAGTATAAATGATCTTATAAATCAAGGAAATTCAATTTTGTTTCAAGAGATTACAATTGTATGTTTAATGGATTAAGGATGCATGTCAACATTTTTTTCATTTTTAAAGAGCATATATACGTATTCTCTTTTATATTTTTTGCTGCTTGGGTTTTATTTTAATATAGTTACTTTTGTAACATTCCAATCCTTTTTGCCAATAAAATATTGTATATCTGACTTTGTTCTTGCGAAGCAATTTTGATTTCTTTTGAAGGCGACATTCCGATTCCTTGCTAAGGCAACAAAAAAACTGAGTGATTGTGTTATACTAGTCCAATACTCATATATGAAAAAAGCAAAAAACGTACGTGGTACTGGTCGACAGGACAGGAACGCATTTCCTGTGGTTCCCTCTGGACATGTGCAAATGGGCACGTGATTGTATACGTCACATCTGGCCCCTTGTCCGCAAGTGCCTGGGCACGGATCCTGACATTTGTTGCGAATGCAAGCCTTTGTGCGGTCACAGTCTGTGCTGAGCATACACTCTGGTCGGCATCCTCTGTACGGGTCTCCTTGGTATTCTGGAAGGCAAGTGCACACTCCATCTCTGCACTGGGCATTTGAACCGCACGGTGAAGGGTTGCAAGGATCTGTGGGCTCTGCTTGAACCGCTGTAAATGATTAATTGTCGTGAGCTATCTATTTTTAGAGGCAAATAATTGTCATTATAAAGTATGCGTTCTTACGCTGTGCCGGTTTGGGGAAACAGTTGGAGAAGGGGTCTCCCGTGAAGCCTTCGGGGCAGGTGCAGACGGGCGTGTGGTTGATGACGTTGCATGTGGCACCCACTCCGCAGGATCCAGGGCACGGGTCCCTGCACTTTTCGCGGATGCACGCGAGGCTGCTGGCGCAGTCCGTGTTCCTGGCGCACTCGGGCCGGCAGTTGGGCGGCGCGCCGATGTAGGTGGCGCGGCAGGAGCACGAAGGCGCTCCGCCGATGTCGCGGCACTCGGAGAACGGACCGCAGGGCGAGGGCATGCAGGGGTCGCGGCGCACCGGGTCGCTGGGCGGCGGCGCCGGCGCTGTGAATGGGCGTGTGCGTTCGTGCTTCAACTCTTTGCCCTTTGGATATTGGACTTTCTGATGTTGTCTCTGAGGCTAGGCCTTTACGAACGTCGCTTTAATCTTTTGGAAAAGGCGATTTAGCTGCTTTAGGGATTTTTCTCCTTTTTCATTTTTTTATTACAAGAAATGTTGTCTGAGTGATTTTGACCAGTTTTAAGGATACATTACTATCAAAATTAATAAGAAAAAAATGCAGGACTAGTAATCTCGTGTCGTTTTATGGATGTTCTGCTTTTACTAATATTATGTATAATTAAAAACACATTTTCTTCGAGTCAGTTTGAGAAATGTTAGGGATTTCCGGCTTCTGAAGTATATATCTTATTAGTCACAAAAAGCGGTTTGAATCATTTGAAGTTGTTTTAAGTATTTCTATCCTCTAAGAGTATTGGTCATAATTACTATAAAAATGCTTGGTGAATACTTTCCAGGCATTGTAGAGAATTTCTCCAATCGCGAGAATTACGCCTCTTAACCATACATCTTTGTGAGTGATTTTGAGACTAAGAAAACATTAGGTGGTCGTGCGCATTAAAATGTACGAATATTTTAATGTAATTTGGCTGGAAACCACTTTGCTTTTCACATTTCCCGATGATTTCTATCGTTCTGTAACATTTAGCAGCTTGCTATTTTGGCCGGTTGAATTGCGAAGGACTGTGCATCGAAGCTATGGAAGAAATTGCAGATTCGAAAATCGAGGACACTTGGAGAGAGAATAACAGCAACCTCTTATTGAACCGGTTTGTGACTGAGTTTTATGTTTCTACTACGTCCGAAGTTGAACTGCAGCGCGTTTTTGGACAGCAAATTACCTCCCGCGTCAGTCAGCGGAGCTTCAGATGATCGAAATTTGCATTTTTTGTATGTGATGTTTTCATGGGCCACAAGTTGAAGCGGAATTCAAAACTAACTCATTGTATTTTGTACAGCTATCCGTACCTCTGGGCGAAAATGGTGAAGGTAGGAATTATTAGTGTCATTAAAAGAAACTTGTTGGAGTGTTTTCTACATCCGAAGATTCTTACCGTTTCCTAGAATGTCCAAGAAGCCAAATATCATCTTGCCTGTCATGCGAATGATTTAATTCTCTTCGGTGAGCAAAAGAAAAATTCAATGTGAATCATTTGTCACGTTGTATTTTTCTTCTTTTTTTTTTTTGTTCTAGTATATACCCAAAATTTGAACCATTGATTTTTATTTTATTTGTATTTTTAGGACATAATGAATAGAAATACGTAAAAGATGCACATTTTAACGTATCTATGGTTTCTCTTTTAACAGAAACTCAACACTTCTACAAAAACGAGTGTTACTGAAGCATCGCCAACTATGATTTGGAGTTTGAAATATCTCTTAAACTACTTGCATTGGTTAACTTTGCGCTATTCTGAATAAATCACTGTAGTTAATTGAAATATTCGTGCGGCACAACAATAACTGGAAATATTTACTATGAAGAACGCCGTAGATTTTTTAAGAAATCTTTTATAACTCCTTCTAATATAACTGGTCTTGATATATTGTACTAATATAATATATGGTCTTGACATAATGTAAAATGATGTCATCGCGAACGAAATGAAAAAAAACAGTATATTTGTTATTCTCGATGAGAAAGTAATTAAAATATTTCTCAAACAAACTAGCCTCAGAGACAATATCATTTTGGTATTCTAATATGTGAAATTGAAAAAAAAATTGAATTTTTACCCCCAAGAAAAAAAACTTAACATTTGTTATCCAACAGGAACGTATTCTGATATTTGAAATAAATTACTTAAAAAATAGTTGGTTAAATGCTTACGTGGTACTGGGTAACAACGGCTGAAGGGATCTCCAGTATATCCTGATCTACATGAACAGATGGGGCTGTGGTTGATTACTTGACATTGAGCATTCTGTCCACAAGTTCCTGGGCAAGGATCACCACATTTCTGATTGATACACGCCCTGTTCTGAGGGCATTCAGAACTAACAACACACTCCGGTCTGCAACCAGGTGGGCTGCCCACATAGTTCGGAAGACAAGAGCAAACGGCTTGACCGTTAATTTCCCGACATTGGCTGTTGGGGCCACAGGGCGAGGGATTGCATGGATCTCGCTCTTCTACAACAGCTGCAGGAAAAAAAAGGTTGTAAATAATCAACACAATTTAGAGGTTCATGTGTTGTGAAGATATTAAAGAGGTATTCTCACGTTCTTGCTGCTGTACTGTGCAATAACGGAAAGGATCTCCTGTGTATCCCGGGCGACAAGTGCACGACGGCAGGTGATTGACAACCTGGCAGTCGGCGTTGGGGCCGCAGGTGCCGGGGCACGGGTCCTGGCACTTGTTCCGGATGCAGGCGCGGTTGGGGGCGCAGTCCGTGTTGAGCACGCACTCGGGCCTGCAGCCCTCGTAGGGGTTGCCCACGTACTCGGGCAGACAGGTGCAGGAGCCCGCGCCGTTCTGCTCGCGGCAGACGGCGTTGGCGCCGCAGGGCGAGGGCGAGCAGGGCGTGGGTCGCTCTTCGGGCACGCTCTCTGCAAGGGTCAACGCAACGGGTGAGCGAGCACTCCAACGAGACATGAGTACGCACGCAAGTAAAGGGAAGCGAGGCCAGGCCTTACGTTGTATGACGGTACACTGCGTGAAGGGGTCTCCGGTGTATCCCACCACACAGACGCACATGGGCGCGTGGCTGACAACCCTACACTCTGCGTTGGCGCCGCAGGAGCCGGGGCAGGGGTCTCTGCACTTCTGTCGCATGCACGCCAGGTGTGAGGCGCACTCGCTGTTACTGGCGCATTCGGGTCTGCAGTTGGGCGGGGCGCCCACGAACTCGGGCAAGCACGAGCACGAGGGCGTGTCTCCCTTGACTTGGCATTGTGCGTTAGGGCCGCACGGAGAGGGTTGACAGGGGTTCACAGGGACTGGTGGATCGTCCGCTGTAAGAAGTTTATGTAAATATATCTTGATGGATTTTCACAGTCAACATTGTCTATACTTCGAGAAAATTTGATTTGAAAACTTACGTATGGGTGTACATCTAACAAAAGGATCTCCTGAATATCTTGGTGGGCAACTGCAAATGGGATTATGATTGACAACTTCACATCTTGCCCCAATTCCGCAAGTTCCTGGACAGGGGTCGCGACACTTTTGGTTGCTGCACGCTTGGTTGAGAGGGCACTCTGAACTGACCACACATTCTGGTCGGCATGCAGGAGGGGTGCCTAAGTAACCAGGCACGCAGGAACAGACAGCCTGTCCGTTTATCGCTCGGCATTGCGAGTTTGGCCCACACGGGGAAGGATTGCAAGGTTGTACGACCGGTGGAGCTGTAAATGGAAATGTTTTATAATGCGGTAAAGTACAAAGTTGAGACCGACATTTTTGTATTTATATTGTGAATTAACGTACGTGGTGTTGGTCTACAGGACACAAAAGCATTTCCAGTGGTTCCTTCTGGGCAAGTGCATATAGGAATGTGATTATATACGTCACATCTTGCTCCTTGACCGCATGTTCCTGGACAGGGATCTTGGCACTTGTTCCGAATACAAGCTTTTGTTCTGTCACAGTCTGTGCTTAGTACACACTCTGGTCTGCAGCCTCTGTATGGATCGCCTTGATATTCGGGAAGACACGTGCAAATTCCATCTCTACATTGAGCGTTGGATCCACATGGTGATGGATTGCAAGGATCTGTGGGTTCTGCTTGCACAGCTAGAACATAATTGTATTATTAATTCTTTCTATCGCTTAACAATATCGTTCTTGATTTAGCAAATAATATTCTAACATTTTCTAAACTCACGTTCTGGTGGTTTGGGGTAACAGTTGGAGAACGGGTCCCCTGTGAATCCGGGAGGACATGTGCACACTGGAGTGTGATTCATGACATTGCAATTAGCGCCTGCCCCGCACGAGCCGGGGCAAGGATCTCGGCACTTCTCGCGAATGCAAGCGAGGTTGCTGGAGCACTCTGAGTTGATGACGCACTCAGGCCGGCAGTTTGGCGGCGTTCCGATATAATTAGACTGACAAGAGCACGACGGTGCCCCTCCTATGTCTCTGCACTCGGAGTAGGGCCCGCAGGGCGATGGTATGCAAGGGTTCTGAGGCGCTTGTTGTACGGGCATTGGAGGAGGGGCTGCAAGAAACGCATATTACCGTCCGATTTACTTGAGTTGGCAGACTCATATAAGACTATTACTCTTTGCTCAAGTTCTAAAAGATATTGCCTACGTGTGATAAGCATGAACAAAGATCAACTTGTGATATTCCTTTTATTTCACGGTAATACATTTCTAGAATTAATTTCAGTGGTGTATTTCTTAACTTAATTAAATTACTGAGATTAAAAGGCTAGTAAAATCAACAATTGGTTCTCTTGTGATTTTTTTCTGATTTCTGTGTGTGAGTATTGAGTTTGAAATGATCTTTCTAACAACGACTGTGAATACACCTTTTGTATTGATTTTATAGTGAATCAGTACATACAATTCGTGTAATTATCTGTAAAGCACGATTGCATAGAAACTTTGGGAGACGACATTATCATAATGGCAAATATGTTTGATTGAAAACTACATGACCAACAATTTTCAAAAAACGAATGAAATATATATTTCTTGTTTCACCTGTTCTTCAGTGAATGGCATTAAAGTGTAATTTTAAATTATCAATATTACTTTTTATCACAATTAAAAAACAACCATGTACTTATACATAAACGCATAAAATGTGTAATGCTTACGTGGTATTGGGTAGCAACGCGAAAATGGATCTCCAGTATGTCCAACCTTGCAAGAGCAAATTGGACTGTGGTTGATAACTTGACATTGAGCGTTTAAGCCACAAGTGCCGGGACAAGGATCTCCACACTTTTGATTAATACAAGCTCTGTTCTGAGGGCACTCAGAACTAACAACACATTCCGGTCGGCAACCAGGAGGACTGCCAATATAGTTTGGTAGGCATGAACATACAGCTTGACCATTGATTTCCCGACACTGGCTATTGGGCCCACAAGGTGATGGTTGACAAGGATTCTTCGGTTCCGGGGTCACCGCTGTAACATTTTACTTTTGTAAGTAGATGTCACGAATTCGTCCCGTAAACAAATAGTCACAATAGTGTTAACTCAACAATGTCCAGCAGCGAACTTACGTTCTTGCTGCTGTACTGTACAATATCGGAAAGGATCTCCTGTGTATCCCGGGCGACAAGTGCACGACGGCAGGTGATTGACAACCTGGCAGTCGGCGTTGGGGCCGCAGGTGCCGGGGCACGGGTCCTGGCACTTGTTCCGGATGCAGGCGCGGTTGGGGGCGCAGTCCGTGTTGAGCACGCACTCGGGCCTGCAGCCCTCGTAGGGGTTGCCCACGTACTCGGGCAGACAGGTGCAGGAGCCCGCGCCGTTCTGCTCGCGGCAGACGGCGTTGGCGCCGCAGGGCGAGGGCGAGCAGGGCGTGGGCCGCTCTTCTGGCACGCTCTCTGCAAGGGCCAACGCAACGGGTGAGCGAGCACTCCAGCGAGACATGAGTACGCACGCAAGTAAAGGGAAGCGAGGCCAGGCCTTACGTTGTATGACGGTACACTGCGTGAAGGGGTCTCCGGTGTATCCCACCACACAGACGCACATGGGCGCGTGGCTGACAACCCTACACTCTGCGTTGGCGCCGCAGGAGCCGGGGCAGGGGTCTCTGCACTTCTGTCGCATGCACGCCAGGTGTGAGGCGCACTCGCTGTTACTGGCGCATTCGGGTCTGCAGTTGGGCGGGGCGCCCACGAACTCGGGCAAGCACGAGCACGAGGGCGTGTCTCCCTTGACTTGGCATTGTGCGTTAGGGCCGCATGGAGAAGGCTGGCAGGGGTTGATAGGTTTGGGTGGATCGTCGGCTGTAAAATAATTCGACCGTTAAAAATATACATCGTTTATTGTTTAATTTGAAAATCTTAAATATGCAAGTCGAAATCTTACGAATAGGTGAACATCTGACGAAAGGATCGCCCGTGTATCTTGTAGGGCAACTGCAGATTGGATTGTGATTGACAACTTCGCATCGGGCGCCGACGCCGCAAGTACCCGGACAAGGATCTCTGCATTTCTGGTTGCTGCATGCTTGGTTCAGTGGGCATTCGGAGCTGACAACGCACTCCGGGCGACAAGCAGGCGGGCTGCCCAAGTACCCGGGGACGCATGAGCAAACAGCCTGGCCGTTGATCTCTCGGCATTGCGAATTCGGTCCGCACGGCGAGGGGTTGCAAGGTTGTACAACGGGCGGGGCTGTGGGAGAAGAGTTGAGTATGAATTTCGTTTTATGTAGTTAGTTATATTCTTTTGTTAATTTGGTGGAACACGTACGTGGTACAGGTCTACAAGCGACGAAAGCATTTCCTGTGGTTCCTTCGGGGCAAGTGCAGATAGGCACATGGTTATACACGTCACATCTGGCCCCTTGTCCGCATGTGCCTGGGCACGGATCCTGACATTTGTTGCGAATGCAAGCCTTTGTGCGGTCACAGTCTGTGCTGAGCACACACTCTGGTCGGCATCCTCTGTACGGGTCTCCTTGGTATTCAGGCAGGCAAGTGCACACTCCATCTCTGCACTGGGCGTTTGGACCGCATGGAGACGGATTGCACGGGTCGATGGGGTCTGCTTGGACGGCTGTGGGGAAAGGTGCAGTTACGTAAGTATTGCTCACGATTGAGTGTGAGTAATTGATGTGGTAAAATTTCGTTTCTTACGTTCGGGTGGTTTGGGTACGCAGTTGGTGAAGGGGTCTCCCGTGAAGCCTTCGGGGCAGGTGCACACGGGCGTGTGGTTCATAACGGTGCACTGTGCCCCGACGCCGCACGAACCTGGGCACGGGTCCCTGCACTTCTCGCGGATGCAGGCGAGGTTCCTGGGGCAGTCCGCGCTCATGACGCACTCGGGGCGGCAGTTGGGGGGCGCGCCCACGTACGTCGGCAGGCAGGAGCAGGAGGCGCTGCCCCCCACGTCGCGGCACTCGGCGTAGCTCCCGCAGGGCGACGGTACGCACGGGTTGACAGGCCGCGCGGGCACCGGCTCTGGCGGGGGCGCTGTGGGGGTAGACGCAGCGATGGAAGCGGTGTCAAGATTCGGTGTCATTGCTTAATGTTTATTATAACTGTCGCATATATTTTCATATACATTAGAACCTCGGTAATACGAACTATTTGGTGTTGTGGTCTGTTCGGATTCGGAAATGTTTGGAATACCCGAAAAAATGTACCGTACATATAGAAATACATCTCTAGGATTACCAAACACAACGCAACGTAGCGTGCGATTTGAGGAAATAGCTACGTAGAGTAGCGATTGCATCATCAAGAAGATTCAGTTTTAACGGCAAAAGAAGATTACCGATTTAGTAAGGGCCTCTAAGTGAAAATTACTAGTACATAAACGTGTGATTTCGACAACTTGTTTTAATTATTAGTTTTCATTTCTTCAGTATCTATAAAATTCTTTCTTTACAGGACAAATAAGCATTTTATGATGTTTATTTTTCCTCAATACCGATTTTTTTTCCAGATTAACCGAAATTTCAGATTTTGCGGTTCGAATTAGCGAGGTTCTTCAAAATATTGGATTTTGGATAAAGGAAGTTTAGTGATTTTGTTTTAAGTGTGAGGTGTATGAGATATTTTACCCTTATATTTGTTGTAGGAAAACGTGTTTGTGAACCATTTACGTGTATATTGTTATAGCGTTTCTTTCTTGTTAGTGTTATTTACCTATACATTTTTATATAGGAAAGGTTTTGTAGTATGACGCGTTGAATGGCATAAATGATTCGTACTGTAGTTGATGTTTGCTTAATGAAATAGTTTATTGGTTAGGCTAAATGATAGTTTATACGCTTCGTGATATTTTAAACACACCAGGCCATTTCCGAAAATAATTCTTGCTGATGTCTCTAGGAATGACAATTAAGGACCAAAATACTTCGAAACTATACATTTATGTGCCTAGAAGTTGACTGTTTCTACCAGTTGGAGTTTTTGTCAGACGCTCTAGTTTTTTTTCGTTTTTGTTTGCTATTACTTTTGCCAAAGATAATTGCCTTTCAATGTTCGTAAGGTAGTACACGCTTTAGGACAATAATAGTTTTTCTGTAAGTAATGACCAAAAATATTCTAACTTAAAATACTATTATCTGAGCACTTATGTGCGCGCATTTTACTTGCGAATAATATTTAACCATTGAAACAGGAACCCATTACACGCTTTTTTGCATTATTTGTCACGGTTTCGTAAATATTTATACATACAAGTGAAGTTATTGCCCACTCTTATTTTAGATCTCGCTTTCATTACTTTTTTTTAAATAGCTTTAAATACAGCTAAGTGTGTATATTTCATAACATTTTCAAAGACCCATTGCATGCGGTGAATTAATTATATTACTGCGGAGAAGGACAACAATTCGAATTTGTGCGCTGAATATTTTCACATAAATGACATTCACCATTATTTGTGGTCATGGTAAGAAGGCTTCAGCTTTAAGTAGTGGTCTCACTATAGCTCCTACTCGCTTAAATAAGCATTTCATGTAAAATCCACACATTATTTACAAAATATGGAATATTATTCAGAAAAAAATTGAATACTTTCAATGCATAATCTACCGAGCTTATTCAAAAACCGCTAACACTTTCTCCAAATTCGAAAATCGCAGAACTGTGGAAGATCAAAACTTATTTTCATTTAAACAATTTCGAGAAAAAATTGACTCATTTTATAAAAAAAATGCGTTAGAGGTTTTTAAGCGTGCAATTCGTCGCCAACTTATACATGAAAACTTTGATATTCCTTGAAACTTCATATGATAACCTTTAAAGTTTTGTGACTGTAGCCTACAGACGCTTTTATAACCTGCAATTAACGACGTGAACGAGTTTCCACAAATTATGTTTATCATGTGTTTACGCTCTATCATTTCGAATATTTTAAAGAAAAAACATAAGCATTTTTGTAGATATAGTTTAGATATTTTGGGAAAATTGACACTATTTTATTAAAAATTATGCTAAATCTGCATTATACAAACTTTGCATTATTTTATTTCTGAATGTTCATGAATTTATTGCGTTCAGAATATAATATCGGGCTTATGAAATAAATGTTTTCAAAAGTTTGTAAAATTTTGAAATTTTACAATTTAGTAAAATCCAAAAGTTTGAAAGAAAGCTAAATAGTTTCAATTTTAAATTATGACTTTTATAAATTTATGACAGAAACATTATGAAAAATTTATAAATTTTTATTATTTATATCAAGGGGCAAATCCATCTATTTGAGTAAGAAATTAAAAGAAAGAAACACCTGTTTAAGAGGAAATAATGGAAAATGCGCTTATTGTCAAGTATTCTTTAAAATTAATTATTTATTTGAAAATTCATCAGTCTCAAATTAATCTAGATCGATCACAAAATATCCTTTGGACATAATACTCCAATAGCCTGATCAACGGATGGAAGGACAGACGTTTATTAAAAAAATGCCCCAAGAACTTGGACAGTAAGGGCACATTAGGGACTCCTACGTGCATTTCTGCCAGGAACTGGAGACTATTTTCTCCAGCATCTCATATCTTTATTTACATTAAGTTTTGGAGAAAGTAAAAATCTGCAGGGAATTGAATTGAAACGGTTGACAAAAGACAAAACAAAACAATTCTGTGCTTTCCAATTCCAGTCGTGAGAATTAAAAAAAAATATGTCCATCGGAAAATTTATTTTCTTTGAGAGGGCAAAGGTAGAAAACTATTCAATATCAATTTTGATGGAATGTTTTGATAGAATTAAAGTAGTAGGGTGCTTATTATATTAAAATTTATTTAGTTAAAGAACAGTAAATTCTTTATGTGACGTATGGGGGAGAAGATGATCTGTGCAAACTTTCTTCAGTTCCAGAATCCCTTCCCATCATTTTAACTACAAATAGTTGCAAGATGAGTAAAAGTTAAAGATAAATAAATAAAAATATTTTTTTTTAAAAAAAGCGTGAGATTAGGTACATTTGAAAAACTAGACATTTTTGTTCCCGACTTAAAGAAAACTTATTTGCAACGGTAAACGAACTGCAGATTGATTTTTCTGCGTTGCTAACAAAATAGTAACTCGCCCTTACCTCTACTCCTACCACTACAAGACGTGCGCGAGAGATCAACAAAACGTGCGCATAGTGAAGCTACATTTGCGTCCAAAAGCAAAACAAGGGTCAATCTCAGCATTTGCTCAATGTATCAGGGAAACTGGACAAAAACCTGATCGAGATGAGGGTCATTGACCCTGAAGCTGAAGTACATTATTTGTTAGAATCATATTAGGTGTTTTAAAAAAAATATACAATACAAATGTAAACGAATTCATTCTATATCACTGTTTTGTTAAATTAAACATTATTTTTCGTTTTGATGATCAGCATAGTCTGTAATTGTGTAGAAACAGTTATGCAGCAGAAAAGAGTTTACTTTTAACTTAAATTTCTGAAAACCGACTTCAATGTTTAATGTCATCTGGCAATGCGTTATAAAATAACGTACATGTATGTGGATTTCTGGTAGTGAGCTATTGATACTGACACTTGATGAACGTAATTTTACGTGTGTTGTAATTGTAAATGTTAGTATTGCATGAAAATATGTTTCCGCCGTTAAGTATGCCAGTTTTGACAAATATTACAGATTTGTAAATAAATAGGCAAGACAATGGTAATACGAAATATTCCAAGTTCAATGAAAAGACGCTTGCAGGGATCACGCGGATGGAATTTTTTCATTATTCGAATAATTTTCTTTTGCAATCTAAAGGTCTGTGTACTACAAGATGAGCTTCCCCAGAATATTATGCCATAAATCAGGCGGGAATGCACATTTGCAAAATTCACGCCACGAGCTGCATGTAGGCTAATAGAATTTGAAAGAATTCTCAATGCGTAACATAATGAACTTAATTTAGTGTTTAATTCTCTTATATGTACATTCCATTTGAGGTTGACTGAATTGAGAGACCTAAAAAGTTTATTACCTTAACATCAGCTAATTGCATATTGTTCATTTTCAAGGGAGCATGCGATTTTTGATTTGAAATGCAAATATGCATTGAAACTGTTTTTCCTTCGTTAACTAATAATTTGTTATTACGAAATCAATTTGAAACTTCTGAAATCGTACTGTTTAGTGTTTTTTTTGCAAAGAATATTCGTGTCATCGGCAAACAGAACCATTCTTCCCTTTTTATTAGACGAGGGTATATCGTTTACGTATAACAGAAAGAGTATAGGACCTAAGGTCTAACTTGGCGGGACCTCATATTCAATTGGTAAAGAATTGTAAAGCTAGGTATATAGTGTCCTTTCGTGTCAGTGCGTGATTACTACTCTTTGAGATCGATATTTAAGGTACGATGTTATCCAATCCAGGGCGATACCAGGAATTCCATAAGAAGGTAATTTTGATAGCAAGATGTTATTGTCAATAACGTCGAAACATCTTTTAGAAAAGAAAAATAGCAGTTTCCGTAGATTTTGATTTTTGAAAACCGTGTTGTGTGGCTGAAACGCTTCATTTTTCCTGAGAAAAGTTTCCATTCGCGTATAGAAAAGCATCTCTAATATTTTTGAGTAATTTTGAATTTATTTTTGTTCCTTTAAAAAAATGGCTTAATTTTTAATATCTGGGAATATTCCTGTGCATAAAAAAGCATTGAACATGTGAGTTAATGGATGTAGAATGGCAGGTACACACGTTTTTAATAAAGAATTCGGAAATTCATCTAAAGCTGATGCGTATTTAGTTTTAGTTTACGACTATTCTCAGGATTTTGTTAGAAGTAGTTGCGGAAATAAACATCTTGTTGAACACTTTTGGGGAAGGGAATAAATTAGAAAATTGTGATTTTCGTGAGTTCAGCCGTAATTCTAGAAAAGGTTTGGTTGAAGAGATTTGCCACTTTTCTGAATTACTTGTTTATATTTCATTATCCTTTAAAACAACATTTTCTAGTAAGTACCGAAATGATGTATTCTTTTCGATATTCCACATTGCTTTAGTTTTGTTACTATCGTTCAAAATCTCCTGATTATTTTTCATTGTCTTTCATTATCTTGACCATCATTGACGTAAAAACAAAACCGAAGCATAACTTTGTTTAATTGTGTTGAAGAGAAGACGAAACTCGCTGGTAGTGGGGTGTGAATTGTGTGAAATTCAAAGGTACAATTAAAAAAAAACACAACTATTTTGTCTGTTCAAAAGGTATTTTGTCGCAGTCTTTTTCCAAATTGAATATACCCTGATTCCAACCATATTACCTTGCCATCTTGCCATTTGAAACATCTACGTTTTTGATGTATTTTTTAAAAAAACCCTTAGGACATTTTCAACCTTACATTAAAAGTGTTTCAATTTTTACTTTCTCACTTCCGCTACCGTGGTAGCACTAACTACCGCTGCCATGGTAGAATTATGTAATGCTGCGCGAAATAACCGGGGAATTTTCGGCAGAAAAACTCTTATTACAGGGCCCTGATGACGAAAACGTGGATAAATCCAGTTGCTTAATTTAGAAAAGAATCCTCTAACACGTAGTGTAGCCAGAATCCGTTTTGTAGGCCCTTGATACCGAAAAATCGATTGACGGCAAAACGTCCGGCAGGCCATCTGTCTGTCACTCCGTCCGTCTGCCTGTGAACAACGCTACCGACTAAACCGTTCTGCCGATTTTCTCCAAAATTGATATTCCCCTATCGATCTGGCTGATGTCACGGCCTGTTGAATGAGAAACCGATATTTTAATTTTGGGGGTACTTTACATGAAGCCCTCTGGGGCATTTTCAAATTTTCAAAAAAATGGCTCCGTCGATTTTGATTAAATTTTGTTGTTGGATACTCTGAAAGACGTTTAAGAAAATGGTGCAGGTCTCATGTTGGTTAAAAAAGCTGATTTTTCGAAAACTGAAAAATATTGTCTGACTACAAATAAAATTAAGAAGTTTTTTCTAATGGAATGTGTTCATCAAAAACAGATCTTGAAATAGTGTCATATTGAATTTGTTGAAAAAATGATTATTTTTTTGTAATTTGGCGACAAACATAAGTCGCTCGCTCTCAAATTACGCCTTTGAATGCAACGTAACTTACAATTTGTATATTATTTTAAATTTTACTTTATTATTTATTATATTTATATTATATTTGTGTTATTTCATTTTTAATTTCCTCCTTTAATTGTGTTTAATGTGAAAACGAATAGATGTGCAGTCATTGTTGGTTGTAACTGATAACAGAAGGCGATAATGATGGCTGCCTGTCGTTGGCGGTAATATAAACTAACACCTTTATACACTTGTAGAATATTACAATACTATAATTACTATAGTACTTAATAATTACTATTATATATTTTTCCATCTATTTGCATTTGTTTTCCAACGCTATCAGTATCGTATTAGGGGCCATCCATAAATTACGTGAATCCTTTAAGGGAGAGGGGATCAAGGCGATTCTCACCTAATAAATGTGGAGGAGAGGAGAGGTCTCGGCAAATATCACGTATTTATTGGTTAAAAAACGTGCTAAATTGCGAGAAAACTGAGGCAAGTTAAGTAAAACACGATTATATACTAAAATATGACTAAATCTTGCACAATAATTTTTATCGCGGTTATGTCAATGATACAATAAATAGCATAGTATACTGAAAAATCACCAAACTTTTTATCATTAATTAAATCTCATTACTTGTATTTTTACAGAAATTTTAAAGAAAAATTACCGAGAGTGAATTATTGCAATTCAGTGACTCTGTTTTTCAAATACCAGTCACATCTAGTCTTAAGTAATATACTTATGCAAATTATGTTTTTTTTAAAATAAATCTCAATGCAAAAAATCACAAATTAACGTATTTACATTAAAAATACACATTTTGAAAAACACGCACGTGAGATTAGAAGGGAGGGGGTGGAGCCAAATCTAACGACATCTCACCAAGGGGGAGGAGAGTCGAGAAATAGCGTCACGTAATTTATGGACTGCTCCTTATTTATTAACTTTTAATTATTTTAGTCTCTTACTTACTGCTTACGAAGAATATTGTAAGGATAAAAAACTCATCCGATATGTCCGTGAATGGACTGCATACCTTATACAAAGATTTCAATCACAGAAATATATATTCATTTAAAGTTTTGAATAAAAAATATATTGCTTGAAACTATTTAATTTTCGCACTAAATGTTCAACAATTTCAAATAAGGTTTACAAAAAATGATGACTGCAATGTGTTAATTTGGAGAGTAATTGTGGTGTAAATGGTATCTCACAACCATTACTAAAAGCTAGAAAGTATGTGGAGTTTTGGCACCACTAGTAACTTTTTTCTCTTATCTTGAGACAAAAAGAGTAATAATCATGCGACGGAAAACGGCGATTTTTTGACTGGACCCTGGTCAAGCAAAAGGGGATAAATCTTCTTTGTAGTAAATTTCATTCAATGACGTAGTTCTCATTTTCCTAAATACAAGAATTTTTAAAAATTGCGAAAGTGAAAATTTTTTCGCCGTCTTCATACAACTACAATATTGAAGAGTTTTTCCTTAATGTTGCCTGTTGTTCTAAGACATTTTGAAATAAAATTGTGTACAATTTTGCAAAAATATGAAGGGTTTTTGCATGATTGTGAAAGAAAAAAAAACAGGAAGTTTTAAAGAAATATTTTTTCAAAATGGCTCCAAGTTTTTATTTTTAATTTCATCCTCATATGTTACAAAGGCCGGTAAAAAAGGGATGGTGGATCCTTTCTCGTCGAGCTCTCTGTATTTCTGAAATTAGCAAGAATTAATATCGCAAAAGTACAATGTTGATGATATAGGTGTTTCTGAAGCAAAATTAGTTCTAAACTAATGGTGCTAAACAGCACATACTTTCTCACCTTCAGTAATGGTTATGTAATACTTCTTATACCTCAATTTATCTCCGAATTAACACATACCAGTCATAATTTTTTTTATAAAACTTATTACATATGGTGGAACATTTGGTGCGAAAACTAAATATTTTCAAGCAAATATGAACACAAATTTGACAATTATAACTCCTTTTTATTCAAGTGTCATGTCAACAATGAGACGTAATTCACAGAAATTCGCGAGCGCGACGCGGAATGCCATTGTTGCATTATAATCTGATATTCTATGAAGGTTTGCCATTTTTATTACATATATTTCAAATAGGTTTTAAAGAATTTATAAAATATTAATTTGTAAACGTATAACAAAAGCTCCAATGTAAGAAACGAACAAAGAAATATTAAATAATTCAAGACATATTCTAACTTATGTAGCATCCAATTGCCTGAAAACACCTCTAAAATTATGTTCACAAAGCGCAGTAAATTCGGAGTGGGCGACTTTGTTTGTACCCAAATTACACAAAATTACTCATATTGTCAAACAATTCAACATGTCCTTATTCGAAGATCTGTTTTTTATGAACATATTTTATTTTTGCAAAAATGTATCTTCACAATTGTAGTTGTAGGAAGATGGCGAAATATTTTTTTTTAAAAAAATCGTAAAATTAGGCATTTCAACAAACGTGAGACCTGCACAATTATATTAAGCGTCCTTTACGCTATCGAAAATTTAAATTTAAACAATAACTTTTGTACCGTTTTTTAAGAAAAATTGTTTTAAAAAAATAAAAATTGCCGATGTTTGACTAAAAAAGTTCACAAAATTACTCGTGTTTTTGAAAAATTAAACATGACATTATTTTTAGATCTGTTTTGATAAAATATTTCATTAAGAAAAATGTATTTATCTTCATAATTGTAATTCTAAGAAGATGACGAAAATATTTTTAATTTTTTTAATATTCGGAAAAATTCGAATTTTCATCGAACGTGAGACCTACGCTATTTTCTTAAACGTCCTTCACAACTATCCACTAATAGTTTCATAAAAAACGTTGGTGCCGTTTTTTTTTTTTTTGAAAATTTTGAAAATGTTCCAGGAGCGTCATGTAAAGTACCCCTCAAAAGTAAAATATCAGTTTCAAAATCCAGAAGCCGCTACATCAGGCAGATCGATTGAGGAATATCGAATTTGGAGGAAATCGGCTGAACGGTTTAGCCGCTAGCATTGTTCACTGACGGAGAGACGTTTTACCGTCAATTTTTCGGTATCAAGGACTCACAAAACGGATTCTGGCTTCACCACGTGATAGAGGCTTTTTCTCTAAATTTAGCAACTGGATATATCCACTTTTTCGTTACGAGGGCCCGGAAATACGTTTTATCTGCCAAAAATTCTCCTTTTACCCCGCAGCATTACATAACTTTCTCTATTTATAAAGTTTCTTCTTAAGGGCGAGAAAATACAATTAGCTCTAGAATATGGTCACGTTCAATGTTTTTGAAAAAAAAGTAGTTTTCGCTCAATGAGATTATGCGATTTATAAAAAATCTCAAAAACTGCTCCAATATTTTTCTATAATTTTTTTCGCGGATAGAGCTAACGATGCTTAAAAATGCCGCAGGTCTGATTTTCGTTGAGCATTCTGAATTTTCGGAAATTGTAAAAGTTTGAAATAATGTGCAGTAATAGCATCACTACTTTCGGTAAAAATTGGTGCCAAAATAGAGCCAAATGAGCTTGATAATATGATAAAATTCTGTTTTCATTAAAACCTTCAGATTTCCAATACTATCACAATTTTAACATTTTTACATTTTCTCCCTATACTACATACTATTAGAGGAAAAGTATTAAGAGTGACGTCAACAATACGGTATCGCATCGAGCTGGAATTCTGTAGCTGTAACTGTATCGGTAAATGTATATTGAATGCACGAGAATATCTTGCACTTTTTCCAAATATTAGAAATTGTTGAAAAATAACATTAAAAGGAGGTAACAAAATTCCATATGCCATGTGTTCCCACTAGTTTTCAAGCTGACTTACATCTCATTAGAAAAGCTAGAAATCTCTTTCTTAATGTAATTATTTTTCAATATTAGCTCTTTATAAATCATGCCATGTACAGTAGTTTCAAAATATTAATACCTTGCTTGATATTAAATCAATTCGTGAAACTGCTCGTTTTTTCTTTAAGCTATTGAATGATAAGCTCAATGCTCAGAATTGTAAGGCACAAGTACAATTTTCATTATCCCTTTTTGAATTTTCAAAAGAATACATATGCATTTCTTTGGCTCTCTCCCACACTGATTTAATATTGAAACTATAGGCGTATTCCATCTTTTAATGAATATGGTGACAGAAAATATGCAAATAATGACTCATGAATGTATCTATCGAAGAAGTTCTAGAGTATAAACGAGGTCAAAATTGCGTCAATTAAAAAGACCTCAAATGACATTTTCTCAGAAACAATTTCAAAGTTTTTTATTTAAAATGGTTCATTTGAAAAGAAGTTTGTTCGACTATCACATTGTGAAAGCCATATTTCAATTAAACTACTACGGCAACGAACATTGAGAAAGTGAGAACAGGTTTTGTGATAAAGTTTAAATACACAAATATTACAGGAAAGAAAACTGTACCTTCGTCTTAAGTGAGATCTGTAAATGTGGTATTCTATACGCTACCATTCTGTAGTGTCAGTGAATATTGAGAAATTTGTTCGTTGTTGAATGCGAGGATGAACGTTTTTAAAAGCTAAAGAAATTTTCGGGAATTATTGTTGGGGGCAACGAATGATGAATGTCATTGAGATAAATAGATTCAGCATTGCTAAGCACGTTGCATCTTTAACTTATCCATTTTACTTATAAAATTTGTCAAGATGAAGTTTACTTAAAATGTTGGTTTTGTAAGATTAAGTGTAAGCTAAGGAACATATTTGAGATGATACCATCAGTGTATGTTATCTCTGCGTGTGTCCGATCCCTTCCTTGTATGTGGTTGTTTACGGTCATGACAGACCGATGGAAATGAGGAGAAGGAAGTATTCTTTCAGTTAGGAGCTTATAAATATATTATAACATAGTCACGTATACCAGGTGGTTGTACGTAAAATTTTCATACTTAAACATCTCTATTTGCAAAAATCAGTGATCGCTGTCGAGGACACGTAATGGTAATATTGGCAAGGACATCGAAAAGGAAAAAAAAAAGTATAATTTAAGCAGTAAAATACTTTTAAAAAGTTGCTTCATCGTATAATAGGCAGGAATGATTTCTGTGAAGAATGTCTTTCAGACTACGAAATGTGTTCGATAAAGCCACCTCCAGTCATCATGACACGATCATCTCTAGGGATGTACTGGACCCTAAAACATTTGTGGGCGCCATACCTAGCACATTTCGTCTGACGATTCATTCAAACATATCATGCTTATTGTTTAAAGTAACAAAAACTCTTTACAAACGCTTCTGTTCTATTATTTCAGTTCTCCATGTTCTTAACAATGATCCTCCCAAGATTCGTGTTCGTGGGATCGCTCATTTTGCAAATAGACACTGTTATACTGTGTTCAGACAAGTAAGCGATTATTCTGACATACATTGTTGTCAAATCGTTTTTATGCTATGGTCGGCAGCATGTAGAAACGATTCGCAACATTTATGAAACGTTGGCTGACTTGTGATGTGGCTGAGGTACTTCCTGTGTTTTGGCAATTGGAGATTGCTCGTATGAGCACACTATAATATTTATGTAGTTAGAATAAGAGAAAAGTACACTTCAACTCTCTATTTAAAAAAATATTATTTACATAGGTTATCCTTTGATTGAGGGTCAGTACAAAGCGAATTTTATTGAAAGATTGTTGAAAGTGAGTTGCTCAATGCCTGTGATATTCGGCACTTTCACCTAACTTCTCTTCCGAACAATACATATCAGTATTCTCTCATGCTTTACGACATCATTTTTGGAGCAATTCTTTCATTTGCTTATTTATCTGAACAAACTTATTCAATCGTGAAAAGTATCCTTAACCTCCAGATACAGGCACGTAAGTGACTCTTCCAAGTCTTTAACAGCTCGCGATCGGTTCATCTGGTTGTCGGAATAATATACTTGTATTTCGAAGAGCGATGAGGTGTACTGCAGTGCTACAGCTTTAGACTCTGCCAAAATAATCGCCCACTGATCTGGACGAATTAAGTACCCATAAGTCAACAAAATTTTAATATAACCATCCGGAATACTCGTGTATGTAGCATGTAAAGAGTAGGTGAAGAAGACCACTCGTTCTTCTTACGTGGGATAGGGTAACATCTGGAGAACGGGTCTCCGGTGTAGCCCGGCCTGCAACTGCAAATGGGGCTGTGGTTCACCACCCTGCAATGCGCGTGCTGGCCGCAGGGCCCCGGGCACGGGTCCACGCACTTCTGGTTGACGCACGCGCGGTTCTGCGGGCACTCGGAGTTGACGACGCACTCCGGCTTGCAGCCCGGCGGGCTGCCCACGTAGTTGGGCAGGCACGAGCACACGCCCTGCCCGTTCACCTCTCGGCACTGGCTGTAGGGCCCGCAAGGGGACGGCACGCACGGGTTGGGCTTTTCGACGGGGGCAGCTACGGGGGAGAGAAGAGAGAAGACATGCAACATGTACAACACAGAATTAGAGAACATGTTCACCGCAGAAAAGGTCTTGCATGGTCGACGGTTCGAAGAGTTAAGAATTTTTACATTTTTGACAGTCACTGAACGCAGAATTCCCAAACATTTTTTTGAAAAAATAAGATTGTTTTCTCTTATCACCAAAGCATATCATATAAAGAACTATAAATGTATTATATTGTATCGGAGTAAAGTGTAGGAATAAAAATAATTCAACAACCCTTTTTCGGAATTTGCATATTATTTTTTTAAATGCTGACGGGTTGACATCTAAAGAACTACACTGACTGAGAACTATTAGCAATTTGTTATATTTTAATGTCTGCTTATCCTAGTAATACTTTTAATGAACGACCTAATTATAAAAAAACATTAATGTTTTCTTAACAAATATCATCCAGTAAATTGATGACATTTCAAATCTCATTGGGATCTTAATCATGTAAACAAAATAAAGGCTAAAATGGAATAAATGTAATTAATGTAAACCAAAAACATTACGTGAGTTAGAAAATATTCATATCTAACTGAAGTAAGAATTAAATAAAATCGAGAGACGAAACTTGACGTCTAAAACGTTACTGATTTGATATTGTTTTACTTCACTCAGGAATGAATATTTTTTTACTCATAAATATCTATGGTTTAAATTAATTATTTTCATTTCATTTTAGCTTTCATATATTTTGACAATAATAGATTTCAATAAGAATTGAAAAGTCAGCAATTTGCTATACGTAAATTTGTTAAGTAATAAAAACCTACAATAAAAAAGTTATTTTTTAGCGTACTAACTAATGATTCCTATTTTTTATTTGCAAATTAAATCTTATTCTGAATATAATATTTATTCTTTATTTTTTGAAGTATCTGTGGTTCTATTGTTGCGTTCAACCGGCAAGTTATGTTTATAAATATAATTCATGCATTATAGAGTTTGTTTTGATTTTTTTTACCAATAGGTACTGTATTTCAAAACTTTTCTCATTGTACATAAAACTGTATAT
Organism: Gryllus longicercus; assembly: GCA_038098605.1. Lineage (NCBI taxonomy): Eukaryota > Metazoa > Arthropoda > Insecta > Orthoptera > Gryllidae > Gryllus > Gryllus longicercus. Next base: position 347,594 of record JAZDUA010000188.1, on the reverse strand, counting down.
GAAATTATAGTACATATATTTAGAGTATAATATTATAGCATTATATTACAAAATTAAATGTTACAATAGATTCTTCAAAAACCATCAAAACTTCTTCAAAAGAAAAAGAGGAATGAATACCATTCCAACCTTATCTTTTAAATTATCAATATTTCGAAAACTCGTTTTTTGGTTCTCCTGATGACAAAACTAAGTCTTAAAAGAACTTGCTTTACAGTACTTATGTAACTAAGTAGTTAATCGAATCAACACATATCACCTAAATACCCAGAATATATTCGTACAATGGATTGACATGTTTATTAGTCAAACATTTTAATGAAAATAGAGCGCTTACCAAAGTAATTACTTTTATTAATATATGGATGGATAAACCTTGCAGCTGCTTGTAGCAGAATTCAAATTTTGGAAATCTATTCAGTTAAAGGCTTTGGACCTTGAATTGTTACGAGACGTACGAACACACTAGATGGGGACCTCCATTAGTGTATATCATTCTCTACCTCGAGGCAAAATGTTTGTTCGTTCACTTTATTTTACTAGGAATTGGGAAGATGAATTTGATTGATAAAAATACTTCAGTTGAAACATTTATTCAGAAAATTGAGTAGTGTAGTGTAAAATCATTGAATTGATTTGCTTTGGTGACGAGTTATGAACATTCTTAGTTGTTCAGAAAATATTTGAGATATTGAGGTTACGTGACTTTTCATGCGAAAGTTGAAAGAAAATGATCATGCTCGAAAGACAGTTCAAGTTTTCGTTTTGAAAGACATGTGATGCAAGAAATTACATGCAAAGACATCATAGATTTGTTCAGTTGTTTGAAGTCCTACCATGCAAGGACTTTTCATTGGTAAAATAATATACATTCAAGAATAACATAACATTCATGCTTTCCTCGAAGTTCACAATTGCTTGGCATGCTTGCGATACATGACATACAATTTGTCAACATATTTTTTATACCGCACGTATAACACAAAATAAATCAGAGTGATGAGAATGTTGATAGCATGCGAAGAATTGTAACTTATTGAGTTAAGACATGCTTAAAACAGATCATTTACAGAAACTGAAATAATTAGACTGAATCTGTTCATGAGAAAAAAGTATCAAGTTTAATATCCATGACTTTTCTTATCATATATTCAGTCATTTTAATCATGCTAAGAAATTTGAAGAAATAATGAACTTTTACTAAACCATGCTTAAATGTAAAAAAGTATTTAAAAGTTTGAAAATAAAATGGTGAAAGTAATCTAGAAATTGAAAGTTGCCATGCACTGTGAACATTTGAAAATAAACATACAAAAGGTCAAGAAAGTAAACAATGTACAGAAGAGGCAGTGGGGGCTGCTTACATTGCACAGGCACGGGCCTGCAGGAGCGGAAGGGGTCTCCAGTGAAACCAGGTCTGCACGTGCACGAGGGCAGATGGTTGACCACCTGGCAGTCGGCGTCGGGGCCGCAGGTGCCCGGACACGGGTCCTGGCACTTGTTGCGCACGCACGCGCGGTTGGGGGCGCAGTCCGAGTTGGACAGGCACTCGGGCCGGCAGCCCTCGTAGGGGTTGCCCACGTACTCGGGCAGACAGGTGCAGGAGCCCGCGCCGTTCTGCTCGCGGCAGACGGCGTTGGCGCCGCAGGGCGAGGGCGAGCAGGGCGTGAGGTGCTCGACCGGAGGCGCGGCTGGAAGGAGGCCTCCGTGAGTCGCGCTTCCAGAGGGTTTAGTGTTAGTAGCTGGTGAGTACGAGTTAACTACTGAAGTCGCTTGATTAGGATTACGAATTAGATATAGCCAGGAGAAGCGAGTGAGTAATCAAAATAAAACGGGTAAATATACAGTGGAGCGGGAAGCACGTTGGGGGATATAGGTTTCGCCTCATGATACTGAAAGCACTGTTCCATCTTCAAACTACTGTTCCAATCCTTCGTTAATGGTGCTGCACGGAGCATATTGTGGTGTTAGGTTCCCAGGCTTTGCAGCGTAAATTGACTCTGTTTTTTGCCAATTGAAACGAGCACGCGATTCGCTCACGGAAGGCCCCACCGGCCGGGCCGGTCAAACTGAGCAGCCTCCGAGGCGAGTCGCGTGCACGTGGGCGCCGGCGGTCGCGGCGGGCGGCGCCGAGGGGCGGGCGGCGGGGCTCGCACCTGGGAGCCGCGCGCGTCGCGGCGCCGGCGCTGCGTTAATGTGCTCTACTTCTGCCCCCGGGGGGCGGGACGACGCCGGGGGCGGCGCCCCTCCGCCCGGAGGCAGCGCCGGTGGGGCCCCGCAGGGCTCTCCTTCGGCGGGGTTAGACAAATCCCCTAGCGGCGCGCGGCCCCGGGACAGCGGGGGCCGCGTGGCGGACAGCGACAGCCCAGGACAACGACAACCACAACGACAACCACTACGACAACCACAACGACATCCACAACGACATCCACAACGACATCCACGTGGAGCGGCGGCGTCCTCTTCTCTCCGCAGCTCCCGGACGCCTCCGGGCGGCGCCGGCCGGCGGGCACGGTGCACGGGGCACGGTGCACGGGGCACGGGGCACGGGGCATGGGGCATGGGGGCTACCTGGGGGTCACTGACGAGGAACTCGGTTGTCAGGTTCTGACACTCACTGACAATTTGATTTGTGTGATTTTTATTGAGAGGTTCAGCGTAGCTTTTCTACGAATGTGCGTTTTGAGTATCCTCTTCAGTGCGCCCCTGTTAATATTCTAATAAAGCACTACTTTTTCGCCATGTGGTGGATTCTAAGTCTAACAACATTTACAATTATAACAAGAAGTGACAAAGACTCAAAGATGCAATTATTCGACAGGAAGTATATGCCGGAAGATTTAAGTAAAACATATCTCTTATTTCGCTGCTATTACAAAACCTACATTTTGAAAATAAAATGTAGAATAATTTTCATCAATCATGTTTTCTACGAACTGTAAAAATGAATTAAGGCATATGATTGTTTTTGAAACTTAGAAAATGCATCTGAGTGGGTTAACAGATCTAAATATGTAAATTTTCTTTTTGGGGCAAGTTTTGCCACTTCTTATCTCGCCTCAAGTCGTTCAGAACCCTAGTGGACGCTATTCACTTCGGCGGTAACACATATTTTAGGTATTCTTTAGAAATGACATAGATAATTTTGAGATAATGTTCCATTACATCACCTAATAATTACAGTCATTAAGTTAAATGATTAAAGATTTTGTAGTCTCATTTGGTCCACTACGGATCTGCACGCTTGGCTTGATTACAAATTTTCACTTACGTTACACAGAAAACAAAATACATGCGGCTGGTACTTACCTGTTTCTTTAAAATATAAATTTTAATAAATTAAATAACTTAAAAGACTGATCTAGCTATGAAAATATTCTTATAAATTGATTGCCTAGATATAAAACGCAGTACTATAACTATTTGCTATCTTAAAAGTGATGTTTTTTGCCCTGCTAATTTCAACTACAATACTATGTGTTTTCGCTTTTTTCTTAAGGTAGTATGTTCTTCTATCAACCACTGTGAAGTACCCCCCAAAAATGCTTGAAAAGAAAGTAAAATTTCTGTTCTTCAAGATGGTAATAAAAAATTTATCCTTACCGTCCTATGTTTTGAAAAAAAGAAGTTTGAATTAGTACTGGCTCTTATGGATAAACATCCGCGGGCGAAGGCTTTTTAAGTTATTGAAGAAGTTATACAGTCAAAGTACCTTTTTCTTTTGAATTCATAGTAAACTTTTTGAGAAATCAGATGATATTCATCGGACATTCTGAGGAGTAATTGATAAAAATCTGCTGCTAAATAATACGCAACCGGAAGTACTAGCCCGCTACTTAGGAGCGTCATGCTGTTGTCAGCACTGTATCTACTCAGGTACGATTGAAAACCAAGCTAATTTAAAATTTTGTATCGCACACAACCTTAAACTATTTGATGATAATTCACAATCAATGTAAACTATGTGTACTGATATTGAATGCAGAAAGGAACGAAAACGCGAGAACCAAATTCAACCACACATGTATTTGGTAGTGCCAACTTGTGAAAACAAAAAATCATACGGGAAACGCAATTTAATATTCAGCGTAGTTATTGTAGAGCACCAGATTCAAATGTTTCTATTAACTATTTTCGAAATATTTATTTAAATGTTCCAATCACTTGACAAGCAGCTACTTAATCTATTGATTTTGACACGGTTGAGTATATGACTAGCACGAACATACTACCTTAACATACTACTAGCCACTTGACATGATGGTGGGGGGGGGGCTGAGAGCGGGGCGGGGGGCCGGCGGCCCGGAGGCGTGCGGGAGAGCGGCGATGCGTCGGCGGTGGGGGACTCGGTTCCTTACCTGGCCGAGGAGTCCCCTGCATGCAGCGCCTCGCATTTCGAGGCACACGATGCAGCGTGCATTTTCACAAAGACACAGACACAGACTCGCATCGGAACGGGATGAAAGGAAGAGCAGCGTGCAATGGCATGCCTGCGAACGCCTCCAGGTAGCGTCAGTTCCGATGCCGAACGGCGAAGGAGATTCGCGATGGTGCACATGCCTTTAGTGGATTATCGCGAAAGTCTTAAGTGTCCCGTTTCGACGATTCCCACAGATTAGTTTTCATCGCCGATTTTTCATTACAAAATCATTTTATTTTATATATTATTGTGAATGTAAATTACTAGGTCGTTTTCAGAGTTATAATCAATGGTTTAAATGATAGTTGGTTTATCTGTTTTGTTTTGTAAACGGCATTAAAATCTTAATCGTGCTTCTTGCATTTGGAAGGTATATATTACAAACTTATGTTGCGATGAAACGTGGGTCACTTGAAATAATAAGCGAATATTAAGAATTTATTGTATCAATTAAAAATGTATTGAAACAGTATTGAAATATATTAATACAGTTTATCAATATTTTGTTACGCATAAGTAGTTTATAGTACTATATCATTATATCGTGTAGTGTATTCAATTAATCAATATTTTATTTACAAATGTATATTGCTTTTTCCAAGTTTTTTTGGTATAGAAGCTTTTTTGGTTTTGTTATTTCTTATTAACTTTGAATTAAATACTTGTTTCAATGCAATTTGAAATATTTTGTAATTATTGTTTACGTTCGTCTGTGAAATAGAAGTGTGATATTGGAAAGTCATGTGTATAGTATGTTTCAAATATTTCATTACGATGTTTCATTAAGAATTAATTTTAAATTTTATATTTATATCATGCTTTTAACAATACATTCACATTCCATAATTAACAACAATATTTTATGTACATTGTCATATAAAAATAAAAGGTAACGAAAAAGTAACGTTGTTAGGTCTAAGCTTAATAATACCCTTATTTAGACAAATTAGAAAAACAACTGATAAAACCATTCCATAAATGCTTTTACACGCCATCTTGTAAAAAAATAAATGCACAAAATATATAATAAAAATTGGATTGATTACGTATTGTAATAATAGGAAGACGAATGCAAGCAATCCAATGATAAAAATAACGTTCAAAATAAATCAGGAATTCTAATTTTTGAAAGGATATTGTTAATATAAATCTAAACATTTTTAACTCATTCTAAAATCTCTGTAACTGCGTAGTAAATTACGAACTGCCTGAATATAACTCAATATAAAATTTTTGTCCGTTGTTATCAGAGATCCACTTCGAGGCAAGAGGCTCATAAGTCTTATAGGGCAGTTTCGTCCTCCTGCTTCTTATCTTCTCACGAGAAAGAAGTATTCGATGAATATTGATTTAATTTCCTTTGTTTAATAAAAATAAATAGTTAACAATCTTTAGAAACATTTTAAAGATAAATGGCATAACGAGCAAAAGAATGGTTTTACGACTATGCGTTCTATTTTGTTTTAAATACGTTATTATTAAACTTACTTTCAGTCTTGCAAACATTACAATTATTTGTATTAGTCGTGACGGGCGGTCTGCGTTGGTCGCGGCAGTGTGCACATCGGCGGAAGAATTTCCTAGGCCGTTCGAGACACCATGCAACAAGCCGTTAATAAGCATGCCTTCTTCTCTTTACCTGGTGCCGGGAAGCAGCCGGAGAACGGGTCGCCGGTGAATCCGGCGTTGCAGGTGCAGACGGGCGTGTGGTTGACGACGTTACAGCGCGCGTTCTGGCCGCACGAGCCGGGGCACGGGTCCGCGCACTTCTGGTTCACGCACGCCAGGTGGCTCGCGCACTCGTTATTAATCGTACACTCGGGTCGACAGTTGGGCGGCGCGCCCACGTATTTCGCGAGACACGTGCAGGCGGGACTCGACCCTCGGACCTGGCACTCGGCGTTGGGGCCGCACGGGGACGGCACGCACGGGTTTTGAGGTTGCACGGGCGTGGGCGGATCGGCTGCAACAAACAAATAACACAAGTCACACGGCGCTCACACACAAGGACATACACTTGTCAAGATTGCTGTAAGTCACTTGTTGGTCCGCGTTATGCGGGGTAGCGCTCGAACTTCCAAATCATTAGCTCAAGGGTTCAGTCCTTGAATGGGGTGAAGTTCCGAAGCGTGGAAAATCGTCAGTGTGCGAAGTCACACTTAAGGCATGAAAAGGACCGTGGTAGGTGCGTGGCAAAATGAAGCACCACCGGTAAAACTCGGTTTCAACGAGATCTGTTTTCAAACCAGACAGTTCGCATATTATTGTGATCAAATCCCAGCAGAGAATGTGAGTCACTTCCTGGAGGTAAATGGGACACCAAAGGGACGTGACTGCTCAAAAGATACCCAATTCCCGCTTGGGTAGACTTCTAAGGAAGTGTAGGTTGAAAATCGGGGTGCGTAAACTGCGGCCATTGGCCATCTTTCCGCTAAAATTCACACCCAAAAGCAATAAGTAAGACATATTGCCCACTTTGTGTATTAACAGAATTTTGAGATATATGCCGAAGAAACATCGTTATTGCCATTCGTTGCCAAGAGAGACCAATCGCTTACGTTTTTATTCTTTCACTTCATTAAATTTCGTAGGATGAAGTTAACTTTATAGGATTTGGAAACGCGACTTACACCAGTATGGTTTAAACTTTTTTATTCAATTGAATCGCATGATCAGATATTAATATGTCGTTGACCCTGAGAAATAGCTGATACTTCGTGAAAATTAAATATTATAGAAGAGCAACGTGTATTGCCATTCTGTGTTAATTTGAACGAACGAGCGTAAGTAGACGCTTTTTTATTTAATGTTAGTAAAATATCTCAAAACATTTTTGCGTGAATTATCAGAATCTGGTTCATCTTTAACGTTATATTTCACGTTCATCCAAATCCTTAGCTCTGTTACTCAGCAACATTGTTGCTCAGCAACCAGTAGAAACTTAATTTATCATATTAAATACAAATTACACAACGATTAGGATACTTCAATGGTATAATTGAGCAAACAGTTGACGTATCAGCTTATTCATCGGGCTCAAAAATTGATTTCAGTAACTTCATGACTGCATTGTCGTGAGACGCTTACCTGGTATCGGGTAGCATCTGGAGAACGGGTCTCCGGTGTTGCCTGGTGCGCAGCTGCAGATGGGGTTGTGGTTGACGACGTTGCATCGTGCGTTCTGTCCGCACGTGCCGGGGCACGGGTCCACGCACTTCTGGTTGAGACAGGCCTGGTTGAGCGGGCACTCGGAGCTCACCACGCACTCGGGGCGGCAGGCGGGCGGCGCGCCCACGAGGCCGGGCTGGCACGAGCACACGGCGTGTCCGTCCACCACGCGGCACACGCTGTTGGGCCCGCACGGCGACGGCTGGCACGGCTGGCGCGGGGCCTCTGTGGGCACAGGGTGGCGCTCAGCATTCTCGCGAAGGGCCTTTTTGCATTGGACCCTACTAATTTAGATGCGACCCATTGTTTTCGGTTCGGGATTAGAGCATAGCATTGATTGACTGTATTGATTTCGGTTCAGAAACCATTGAATTTTATCGCATTGATTTTGCCATAGACCCCATTGTATTTTGACTCTCAATTTTGATGCAGGCATCACTGAATGCGCCAATTACTGCATTAAAAACTCGAAAGCTAGAAACGTCTCCTATGACATACTGTCGAATAATGGTCTTTCCTAGTAGGTTTTATGATATTTGTTGTCTAGCGTTGAGTTAGTACATCTAGCCTAGATGAACGTATCCTAGTGTTATTTTTGTTTCGTCACCAAAATTTTGTTTAATTTCAATTGGCGGTGCTTGTGGTTCTCTGATTCAGTGCGCGTTCTCACGGATATGGAGTAAGCCAAAGACCTAAGAATGTCAACTGCTTCTTCCTGCCACGCAATTGCGGGGTATTGTCAAAAAGGCCGTGCACGAGCACCACCGATATTGTGTGCCTCATTCCCTGATTCGATTTGTTTTGTTCCTGGCGAAAAATACCAACCTATTGTGAATAGACATTGGAATCTGATATCTATGATAGGGAACATTATCATGTTAACGCGTAGAAACCCTGTCTGCTTTACCAAAGTTCTCTGAAGCCGTTTCCCTCTCCTTAGAAAGATTTTAAAGAACACTGTGAATGATGTGCATTTTATTGAACAGAGGCACACCAGTGAGAGTAAAGACGTTCCCGGCTTCGAGTATCGTAAATTCCTTGATAAATGAAAATAGTAAGGCACTAAAACTTGAGGAACGCAGCGAAAATAGTGAATAAGATTCTTCTTAATCGAGTGAAAATTTGATTAGTGTTCCTATTGGGCTAATTGCATACAGTTATTAATACCTCTTTGCCAGACAAACGAAACAGAGGAAACGTTCGCAGCTAAAGGCACCGATTTTTCAAATCTTAAGCTTAAAAAATTCATCATGTAAATGAGTAGTGAGGTGTAAATAGTAATTACTGAGTTAATAGACGAAATCGTGTTTGTTGGTCTTTAGGGCTCTATTTAAATTGCAAGTGTTTTTATTAAGAGAGGCCAACACATTGCATAGTGTAGGAGGAAATTACTGAATTCGCTCCTGCATAATGACTTGTGCAGGATAGTGATATCCTATCATTTCATTTGCCTGCGAAACGCGGAATGTGAGTTGCCACGCTTTTGAAGCCTTCGCCTCAGACGTGGGTGTGTTGAGAATGGCACGAACCTGGCGGCGGCGCGGGCCGGCAGCTGGCGAAGGGGTCGCCGGTGGTGCGCTCGGGGCAGGAGCAGACGGGGATGTGGTTGACGACGTCGCAGCGCGCGCCCTGGCCGCACGTGCCGGCGCACGGGTCCACGCAGCGCTGGTTGCTGCACGCCTTGTCGCGCGCGCAGTCCGTGTTCATGGTGCACTCGGGCCGGCAGTTGACGTAGGGGTCGCCGAAGAAGTTGGGCCGGCACTGGCACGCGCCGGCCACGCAGTCGGTGTTGGAGCCGCAGCGGCTGCACGGGTCGTCGGCCTCCACAGGCTGCTGCTCCTCTGCGCACGGGACACGTCACGCTCACTCCCGGCCCTCGACATTGCAATCTCTTTCTCCATATATTTATTCATTGTAATAGATTTCTCACACTGAAGCACATTAAGGTGTTTTTTCAATTATTTATTTTTTGGAAGTTTCGAACTCAGTTGGGGTCTTTTCGAAAAAATATCTACGGTCAACATTTGCTGAAAAGACTTTGTAAAAAAGCAGGTAGCATTTTATTAAAAATTCAATATTATAAAACAGTGATCATCTATGTGAAGCCGTAAACATCATCTGGCCAACCAGTGTAAAACATTAGAGACTGTTTTGATGAAGTCAGAAAACTATTACAATGAAACGAGATAACAGAAGTTAACATTTTCATTATTTCTTAATATTCACGTGGCATTAATAGTTCAGTGAAAGACTTTAAAGATATGTTAACTGGCTATCTACTTAAGAATCTAAGCTAACTTTCTCTAAACATTGGAGAGGACACTATCAGATACCTCGGAGCTAAATATCTGGATTTGTTACTATTTTTTAGAAAGGTTCAAATGATAATAATTTTTTTCTTCTTGTGAAAGTCGGGTAATTCTCCTATGTTTTTTATTTGCAGACTATGTGAGTTAAACACTTTTTGCAAATCAAAATATAAGCTTCCATTGTCGCTACAACTTCACTTAAAGCAGTCTCATTCGATTTGCCTAGAATTACTCTGAAATGTTAGCAATCGCTGGAGCCCGAGAGCCAAGCAAGGGTACTCACTGAAGGGCGAGCACTGCGTGAAGGGGTCGCCGGAGTAGCCCTGCGCGCACGTGCAGATGGGGATGTGGTTCTGCACGCGGCACTCGGCGTTGACGCCGCACGAGCCTTCGCACGGGTCGCGGCACTTCTCGGAGATGCAGGCGCGCGTGGGCGAGCAGTCGGTGTTGACGACGCACTCGGGGCGGCAGGCGGGCGGCGCGCCCTGGTAGCCCTGCAGGCACGAGCACGACGCCTGGTCGGCCACGCGCCGGCACTGGCTGTGCGGGCCGCACGGCGACGGCGCGCACGGGTCGCGCGGCGGCGGCTGAGGCGCGGGCGGCGGCGGCGGCAGCGGCACGCACCGCACGAACGGGTCGCCGGTCTGCCCCTCGCGGCAGCTGCAGATGGGGTTGTGGTTGATGACCTCGCAGCGCGCGTTCACGCCGCACGTGCCCGGGCACGGGTCGGCGCACTTGAAGCGGTGGCACGCGCGGTTGGACGGGCACTCGCTGTTGACGACGCACTCGGGCCGGCACGCGGGCGGCGCGCCCTGGTAGCCCGGGGCGCACGAGCACACGGCCTGGCCGTTGATGGCGCGGCACTGCGCGTTGGGGCCGCACGGCGACGGCTGGCACGGGTCGGTGGGTGTGGCCTGGGTGGGCGCTGCGGAACAAGCCAACGAAATGTCTTCACACTTTTGTACAAGAGGTACCGAAACACTCCCTATATTTGCGCTGGGGGTGGGCTTCGAAGGTAGTCTGAGAGGAAAATAGGGGTGTGGAGCAACAGTCAATGGCCGTCTCTTCGCAAATTAACCCATTTTGATAAATAAATAAATAAAGTAATTAATTAATTAACAACTTATACAACGCAAGGGTCACGTTCAGTTCTTCAACGTTAATCAGAACTTGAAACACTGGAAGAAATTGTGTCAAAAGTAAACCAGATAAGCATTTCCTAATGAAGAAAAAGTTAAAGAATTGGAAAGTACTTTTCTGTTTTCATAAACATCCTTGTTGAGAAAACCCAGGAATGGGATAATTTCTCCGAAAGAAAATAGTGTCTCAAACATCGAAGGCCAAAAGCATGGAATGGTGTCGTGTACTTACGTGCTGTGGGGCGCAGCGAGCAGGACGAGAAGGGGTTGCCCTCGTAGCCCTGCAAGCACGTGCACGTAGGGATGTGGTTGACGACGGAGCACTGCGCGTTCTGGCCGCACACGCCGGGGCACGGGTCCTGGCACTTGTTGCGCACGCACGCCTTGTCGGTGGCGCAGTCGGAGCTGAGCACGCACTCGGGCCGGCAGCCCTCGTAGGGGTTGCCCTGGTAGTCATCGAGGCACGAGCACGCGCCCGCGCCGTTGCGCTGCTTGCACACGGCGTTGGCGCCGCACGGCGACGGGTCGCACGGGTTGGACGGGCGATCGGGCGCTGCGCAGCACAGACAGCCCATTTAGACACTTAATACCTTAAACTATTTTTTTGTATTCCAGCTTTGTAAATGACCTTTTCTATTGCAAGAAACCAGTCATAATCGGACAACGATATAAGTACTAACAACGATATAAGGATTGGAATGTCTCAATTGGACATTGACCAATGCGTGAGGTTCATCATAATCGGACATTCTACACGAATAATGATGTATCGGATTCTACGTCACGAATGATTGTATCATTACACGTTCAGCCAATCGCAGCGAGAGAATCGTGGTGTGGTAGAGGTAAACAGAACAGCAGACCACCGTTTTCTCGCACAGAAGTCAAATACCCGAGACGTTGGAAGAAAGGTGTTTCGCAAATTAAGTTTGATTATCTTATAAATTATAATGCTGTTCTACAAAAAAAAATGTGTAAGAAACTTGTTTAAAATGTTTCTTTATTGCATTCGTGCAAATTTGAAAACTCGTTCCTAACGTTGCAGGTTTCCAAAACGTGTACTCTTGCAATAAAGCTTAACATTATAAAGCAGTTGCATAAACTACTATTAAAAGGGTTATAAAATGATATGTCCATGATGGAAAGTAACATAATGGTGAAGTTTATAATAATCTAAGTATTATTGTTCTTGCTGTAGAATTTTAGGGTTGAAAACGCTTTGCAGGACTGGCGCACTTGCAAATGGTTCATAACTAATTACATATGGGAGTGAGATACTTTGCTCTGTAATATACATGGCTGCGATTCAAGGAACATCAGGCTAGCGTATTTCGTACGAATTAATTTACATTAGGTCTTAATATAATTTCCTTTCAGGTCATCAATTTGCTTTAGGTAGTAACCAAGTAACCTGTGACTGTATATTAAATGAATTGAAATTCTTGGTAAATAATTATTGAAAATCTTAGAGTGTAATTGTGGCCCACCGTTTGGTTTCCCTTTTACTGGAACCTGCAGTAATTTGTCTCCCCTTGATTTTGATTTTGGAAACTGGTACGCAGTTGTTGGTTTGCGTGGCGCTGCTCACCTCGAACAACCGTGCACTGCGAGAAGGGGTCTCCGGTGAAGCCGGCCTGGCACGTGCACGTGACGGCGTGGCTGATGACGCGGCAGTCGGCGTTGGCGCCGCAGGAGCCGGGGCACGGGTCGCGGCACTTGTTGTTGATGCAGGCCTGGTGCGAGGGGCAGTCGGGGTTGATGACACACTCGGGGCGGCAGGCGGGCGGCGCGCCCACGTAGCCCGGCAGGCACGTGCAGGAGGGGGTGCCGCCGCGCTCCTGGCACAGCGCGTTGGGGCCGCATGGCGACGGCTGGCACGGGTTGACGGGGTCTTGGGCCGGCGGCGCTGCGGGCACACACACACACACACACGCTCACTCATGTTTCTCTCGGGCTGCACATCTGCTCGCGGCTTCCCAGATGGGAAAACCCTCACAGACAAGCGGAGCAGCTGAATACTATTTCTAATTGCTAATCGCCCGGCCACCTCAAGCCAGACTGACAATACGTCCGTCCGAACTCAACCGGAGACGTGAAGCGTCATTTTCATTCCTTTTTTTCTCGAATTACGAATCGGTTGCGTATGGCTATTTTATTTTCCTTATGGCTAGTATTCGGTATTTCCTATAACTTATGTGATATTTTCAATTACTCTGAGTTAGATATAGGAATAAAGCGATATAATATGTAACAAATCCTATTCAAAATGAGACTCCGCATGACACTAATGCAATTTAACCAAATTATTCTGCTTGCGAAATATGTGCGAATCTGCTATTTGCTCGTTCTGTACGGTTCGCATGTAAATATAAATTAACATTGAAGCCTTTTGGGAATCCCAAAAGTGACGAAGGAACGTGTCCTAGAGAGAAGTGTACTCACGTGGCGGGATGTCAAAGCAGCGCGCGAACGGGTCTCCGGTCTGTCCCTCGCGGCAGCTGCAGATGGGGCTGTGGTTGATGACTTCGCAGCGCGCGCCCAGGCCGCACGCGCCCAGGCACGGGTCTGTGCACTTCTGGTTGACGCACGCACGCGTCTGCGGGCACTCGCTGCTCACCAGGCACTCGGGGCGGCACGCGGGCGGGCTGCCCTGGAAGCCCAGCTGGCACGAGCACACGGCGTGCCCGTCCGACTGCCGGCACTGGCTGTTGGGCCCGCACGGGGACGGCTGGCACGGGTTCACTTGCGACACCGGGGGTTCTGCGGCAGAGACAAGAGTGAGGCTCCCTTGCGGCACTGCCCTCACCCGGCTTTATAGAATCAGAACACTCGCATATTCTTCGCAGATAAATCGCACTTTGTTTTAACAAGTATATTAAGAAGGAGAAATATTAAATGATTTTGTATATTTGGATTATGTTAATAGAAGTTTGTAAAATAGAGTTATTTTAGTTTTTAATTTTTATCAATTTTTGTAATTTTTCTTTTAAATAATAATAGTAATAGTAATTTCGCATCTAGCGGTCCATGTTGGCAGTTTTGCATTTGATAAGAACTTCAGTTGGTTTTATTATGTATTTTTAATTTTATTTATAGTATTTTCATTCTCTCTCAGAACTCGAAACCGCAATTACTGAACGGCTTTTAATTTTTTTCCAACTAGTGTGATTTAATTCAAGTTTATATATTTTCTAAGCAGTTTGAGATGTTGATGGTAAATATTTTCCAAACTAGGCAAACCAAAAGTATCATAAGCTCCTCAAAAAGAAGAGCTTAGCGTGTTAGTGTAAATCCTAGTCTCTCAGATGTAAATTCATTATCTGTACAGGTCTTCTAGAATTCATTGGGAAATATAGTAATTCAATTTATCGTTCTCTATGATGTTGCGGCAGGAAGTAGTATTCCTTCACGAAGGACATGAGGAGGGATAAGAGCCCAAATTTATAGCTGATTTATCCTTGAAAATATATTTTATTACATCTGATCGAATATTTTATTAAATCATTGCAAAAATCCCTAATTTCTTTCCGTATTCGAAATCCAACTTGCATATAGCTTAGGGTAGGGATCACAGAAATATGAAACAGAATTCAGAACTCACTTTCCCTGTAGCAGTTTTTAACTGTTTTTGACGTAAAATAAATAAATAAATAAATACCTTTGGGCATGGGTCTGCAGCGGGTGAAGGGGTCGCCGGTGTAGCCGTCGGGGCAGGCGCACACCGGGATGTGGTTGATGGTGTCGCAGCGCGCGTCCTGGCCGCACGTGCCCACGCACGGGTCCTGGCACTTGTAGCGGATGCACGCGCGGTCGCGCGCGCAGTCCGAGCTCAGCACGCACTCGGGCCGGCACGCCTCGTACGGGTTGCCCTGGTAGTCGGGCAGGCACGTGCACGTGCCGTCGCGGCACTCGGCGTTGGGGCCGCACGGCGACGGGTTGCACGGGTCCTGGGCCACCACCGGCTCGTCCTCGCCTGCGCGTCAATAGACAGTCCACGTTAATGCGGTCCGGGGGACATTCACTTGTATTTTCAGCGCGAACATGAAGTACCATTTGCGATCATCGTGAATGTAAACGGGAACAGAGGTACTCATAAATATAATATTGTATTGATACTATAAACTTTTGCAAAAGAAATACATTGTACCATCAAACGACAGAAAGTAAAATGGTCTTAATCGAGCTAGAATGACAATTATTTCGTAAGAAATAATAATAAATTATTTCTTAATAAACATGAGCGTGACTAATGATAATGTATCGCGTCTTGAGCAATGGTGATGATGGAAAGCAATTTCTGCACACTTACGAATGAGCGTGCACTGCACGAAGGGGTCCCCGGTGTGCCTGTCGGCACACGCGCACACGGGCACGTGGTTGAGCACGTGGCAGTTGGCGTTGGCGCCGCAGGAGCCGGGGCACGGGTCGCGGCAGCGGTTGTTGATGCACGCCTGCTGGCTGGCGCATTCGGCGTTGATGACGCACTCGGGCCGGCAGTTGGGCGGCGCGCCGATGAACTCGGGCAGGCAGGAGCAGGCGGGGCTGCCGCCGGCCATCTGGCACTGCGAGTTGGGGCCGCACGGCGACGGGTAGCACGAAGGCGGGCGCGGGGTGGACGGCACGTCGGGTTGCACAGCTGCGCAACACACGCCCACTCAACAACCTTCCCACGCACCGCGCCCAGTATCCCAGAGTACTCTACTCAAGCTTCCAACACCCCACCCCGCCATTTTACACACCCCAATCGACCTTCAAACACTCCCGTCTCTTCCTCCCAACATTCCCAACTCAGCGTCCAAACACACCCAGCCCCGCCCTTTTACTGCCCAACTCAACCTGCCTACTCTTCAATGTCAACCTTCCAACATTCTCAATTTAGAATCCCAACACACCCACCTCCTTACACACTTAACCTAATCTCCCATCTCACGCAACTCAGTTCCCCGAAATACCCACTCCCTCTCCCAACTTTATTCAGCCTCTTCACATACCCAACTCAACTTAAATGTGCACCTAACTGAATCCCCCACATACTCTCATTACACCATACTCGCCCTTCTGACGCACCCAATTGAACCTACCTACACACTCAACTTGCAATCGTAACACTTCAACATCCAATCACGCCAAAGTCAATACGCCCAACCCAACTTGCCGACATACCCAACTCAACCTCTCAACAAACCATCGAACTTTGCATTTAAGTTAGAGGGAAATAAATTGGTATCTGAAGTTTTTGGTATAAATTATTTTTATGAACCCTTTCGCTAAAAAACTTCTTTTAGACTCTCATAACGTTCGCAATAGTGCCTTGTCCAAACGAGTGTGTCTAATCTGAAAATTGATGTGGAAAGCAGGAAGGCAGTGCGCTGCGCACTTACGTATGGGGAAGCAGCGGGTGAAGGGGTCTCCGGTGTAGCGCGCGGGGCACGCGCAGATGGGGCTGTGGTTCTTGACGCTGCACTGCGCGCCCACGCCGCAGGTGTTGGGGCACGGGTCAGCGCACTTTTGGTTGACACACGCCTTGTCCAGCGGGCACTCTGAGCTCACCACGCACTCGGGCCGGCAACCCGGGGGCGTGCCCACGTAGTTGGGCAGGCACGAGCACACGGCCTGGCCATTCACGTCGCGGCATTGCGCGTTGGGGCCGCATGGCGACGGCCGGCACGGGTCGGCGGGCGGGCCGGGCGTCGCTGTGAGCAGAGCGGGCACGTCAGCGAATGTGCCTTGCCGAAGCCTTTTTCCAGATCTTATTTCTAACTATTAAATGGAGTTATTATTACACACGGGTGTCCAGGGAGGAAATAACGAAACTTCGAAAATAAGCTCTTAGGTCAATTTTGAGCATATGTTCTCTAATAAACTCCTTTTCAGATGGTTGAGCTCAATGAGCCCAATAAGCCCTCAAAATTGGCATGAAGAAATAATGTTTACGGAAAAATTTGCCCTTCAAAAACATATAAACTCTCCAGAAACATAAATGGTGTATTATTTACGAGAGAAATTAATATTTTTCTTTACAAAGAAAAATTAACTCAAGTAAACAAATCAGCCAATTTACATAATATAATTGCTTTTTTTGTGTTAATTTTTCTCGTATATTGTACAATGAATAATGCCCATCAATGTTAATACAGTGGTAGGAAACAGCCTTAATCCTCCCCATCTTGAATGTCACGTTTCTTTGACAATTCCCCCCGCACTTCTAAAACCTACGTATCGTGTTTCGTTCCTTTTAAAGAAATAGAAATCATCATATTACAGAACGTGGGTCAAAAATTGCTACCGATTAGAAAAGTGAGTAGCAATGCCGAATGAATATAGCTGTTTGATTAAATGACACTGAATTATATTGTTAATGTAAGAAACTATCGAATACAAACCAGATGCTTATAATTCAAAATCGGTCGGAAGATCGCAACTAAAGTTATCTTAATGCGTGTATTAAGTTGTAGTGTAGGTTGTAAGTGTAGATAATGACAAAAGGCGTGTGGAAATAAATAGAAGAGAAGGGGCACTCACTGGAGACGGGCACGGGCCTGCACTGGAAGAAGGGGTCTCCGGTGAAGTCGGGCGGGCAGACGCAGGTGGGCACGTGGTTGAGCACGTTGCAGAGCGCGTCGACGCCGCACGTGTTGGGGCACGGGTCCTGGCACTTGAAGCGCACGCACGCCTTGGTCTGCGGGCAGTCCTGGTTGCTCTCGCACTCGCGGCGGCAGCCACGCGTGCGGTCGTAGGGGTCGCCCTCGTAGCCCGGCTGGCACGCGCACGCGCCCGCGCTGCCGCGCTCGCGGCACTCGGCGTTGGGTCCGCACGGCGACGGGCTGCACGGGCTGCCCACGGGCGTGGCTTGGGTCGCTGCGCAAGGGAGAGCACGTCAACACACTTCGGATGTGATTTAACGGGGTTCCTCAAGGGTGTGAATAGCATCAAGTATTTTAATACAAATTGTGGCGACACGACAAAATATTGTATGTTGCTACATTTCGACTCCACCGTTTGACCTATTGAATGCAATTCTCTCAGCAATCAACTCAACATTTTTCTTCAGCTCTATACGCAGGTGTAAATATAGAATGAAGAAATTTTTCCAAGTAAGATTTCAACTGGGCTTTTGTATCCTGATGAAAGTTGCATTCGACCTCGTATAAATTGTAAGCTATTAAGTATATAGTCTGTAATTTTTCACGAAATTGTGGAAATGGTGTCTAGTGTATTAATAGAACAAAATACATTTGATTCTCTACTTTTAAATTGCATTTGTTTTACTGATACGTTATTGTTTCTTATTGACACATGTACGGAGCTCGGTGTACATTGTCTAATTTACCCGGATCGATAGATACGTGGTTATGAAGGAAATATTGAAACAGTTGATTGATGCGACATGCTCTCATATTGAGAGAATTATGAAACAAAATCATGGGAGGGAAATACAAAAAGAAAAACCAAGTTAAGTCACCAAATCGAGTTAATTAGTAAATAAATAAATCTAAATCAATAAAACTTGGTGAAACATACAATTATGTATGTACCACGGGCCATTAACTGGTTCTAATAATCTCGGGTGGTACATTGGTCGCTGCTGGATCATTAGAACCCTTATAACGTCCTTGGCACGTAAATAACTATTTCATTCTTATCCGAGCGACCTTATCGTTAATGGCCTGTGCAAGTGGTGTGTTTGCGCGTGGAGCACGAGCGCAGGAGGGGCACTCACAGGGCGGCGGCGCGGGTGAGCAGGCGGCCGTGGGGTCGCCCACGTAGCCGTCGGGGCACGAGCACACGGGGCTGTGGTTGACGGCCGTGCAGCGCGCGTTGACGCCGCACGCGCCGGGGCACGGGTCCGTGCACTTCTCGGCGCGGCACGCCAGGTTGCTGGGGCACTCGGCGTCGATGGAGCACTCGGGCCGGCAGTTGGGCGAGCGCCCCACGTAGTTGGGCAGGCAGCTGCACGCCGCCTGCCCGTTGATCTCGCGGCACTGGCTGTTGGGCCCGCACGGCGACGGCTGGCACGGGTTGCCCACGGGCGGCGGCGGCACTGTGGGAGGGAAACGGCACGCGGTTAGCGCGCGCTCTGGGCACGGCACAGGCGCTTTGGGTGGCGTGTGTGTGTCCGCTCTGGCGGCGGCGTCCTGAGGCCGGATCTGCTCGTTGGCTGAGCCGCAGCTTGCATGTAGCACATTCAAAAAGTAAATGGGGAAGTTGAAATTTGAATAAAGCGAGATGCAGAATTTTTTAGAGTAAACGTGCTTGAAAAGTGTAGTGTCGTATGAAGCATTCAGCAGTGTAGAAATAATAAAAAAAAGTTCGTTTAAAGAACATACGAGTATTGTTTTAGAACAAGAGTTTTGGAAAATTGAGTTTGAAATATATAAATAGAGGCATAGCCAAGAAATTTTGCTAGCCATAAAAGGGGAAAATATGAAGCTCATTCCTTTTCAACACTCTGTTTTGTGCCTCGGAGAGTGTTGACACTGTGTAAGTATTAAGGTGTTTAAAATTTTGAAAAATAGGATTGTTTGGAGAACATATATAATTAAAGAACAAGTATTTTGGAAAATTGAGTTTGAAATAAATAAACAGAGGCATAGCCAAGACGTTTTGCTAGCCATAAGGGGAAAACACGATGATGATGTTCGGTTCCTTTTCGACTCTTGCTTCGGCGAGTGTCGACAGCTGTGTGAGTGGGCGTGTTTCGAAGTGATGGATGAGCAGAAGGCCGCTTACGTTCTTCCTTGATACATCTCGTGAACGGGTCTCCGCTGAATCCCGGCGAGCAGCTGCAGATGGGGTTGTGGTTGACGACTTGGCAGCGGGCATTGAGGCCGCACGTGCCGGGACACGGGTCCACGCACTTCTGGTTGACGCACGCTCTGTTCTGCGGGCACTCTGAGCTGACGACGCACTCTGGGCGGCACGCGGGCGGGCTGCCTTGGTAGCCCACCTGGCACGAGCACACGGCGTGCCCGTTGACCACACGGCACGCACTGTAGG
Source organism: Gryllus longicercus (assembly GCA_038098605.1). Classification (NCBI taxonomy): domain Eukaryota; kingdom Metazoa; phylum Arthropoda; class Insecta; order Orthoptera; family Gryllidae; genus Gryllus; species Gryllus longicercus. The sequence goes on along the minus strand of JAZDUA010000188.1, from coordinate 327,561 downwards.
GCCCGCACGGCGACGGATCGCACGGCCTCGGCGCCTCCGTCGTCGCAACTGGTTTAGGAGAAACAGACAGTGACAGACAAGAAAATCCTCCCCGAGAGGGAAGCGGAATACCTCAAGACAGGAGTAGCAGGAAGAAATAGGCGGTAGTATTTCTCCAGAATACAGTGCCTTGAGGTTGCTTTACAGATCCAATTTTCATCTTGATTACTCAGAAAATAATTATTCTTCATCGTGATAAGAAAACAGTTCATTCAGTTTTCACAGAAGAAAAGAAGAACATTTTGAAAACAAGTAGCAACTTTTAAGAATAAGCATGGCATTTGTTTTTTCTTGACCCCTATCAGATATTTGATTTACACTACGAGTTTTCGTTCTGCTCGTAATTCTTGTGTAGCTACATAAGTTCTCTTTTGCTTATTTTAATTAAATAATAATTAATTCCTTTCACGGTTTTAAAAATCAACTTTCACAATATGATACCTGAGAAAAGGGAGGAAATGAATTTAGCTATTGCTTAATTGGTGTGTAATATCCATGATTCTAGAGAACTGGATTTGCATATGAATAAGATAATATATGTTTTGAAAACTTTCGTATAAGCTTTGCTATTGTAAGTACTCTGTTACCAATGTTGAAATTTTCTTATTCACTTGAACAATATTGTGATCGTGAAATATAAGAAAATGGATCGTGTAAAGCAGGATCAATAGGGTAAAGTATAGCTAAACGTAAGATCAAGTACAGCTAAATGTAAGATCGAGTACAGCTAAATGTAAGATCAAGTACAGCTAAATGTAAGATCAAGTACAGCTAATTGTAAGATCAAGTATAGCTAAATGTAAGATCAGGTACAGCTAAATGTAAGATCAAGTACAGCTAAATATAAGAGTAGAGAGGGACTTACAGAATACACATCTAATTCTTTCGACCGGTGTTTTAAAACGGTATAATTTTGTCATTGTAATAAAATTGAGAAGGAAGAAGTTTGATCTTCTTTTAAATATTAGAATTACAAAAGAAGAATATAGATAAGAGAAGATATGCAGTAGTCCCACTAGGGATAAAAAATACAGAAGTTGTTAGAAAATGTTGAACCTTAACAGTTCATTACAGTTTTTGATCCACAATGTGCCCTAGAGTATGTCGCTTCTGAGAATGTGAGTAGACATGAGAACAGATACATAATTACATTGTTTCTGGTGTATCCCATTAAAAAACACGACTATTTCGTCTTCTTATGAACAGGAATGTAGGGTAGAGAAAAATAAGTGAAGTTATTGATTAAATAAAAAGTAGCTCTCGTGTTATGCTACATTTCCCCCGGAAATCATACGAAAGTGTACTCCATTCAAATGCGCTCTACTCTTTTCACAGTAATAAGTCATTTTCGTTTGTCTAAACCAACACTTCTGTTACATATTTATTTTAATGAATGGATTGGTCTTCTGCAAGTCCCTGTATATGAATACGCGCATTAGATGAATTGTAAAATAAGAACAGCACGTGAAGAAAGACATCCGTGCTGTGCCAAGAGGCAGAGCAGAGAGGTCAGATAAGACAGCATAGAGAAGGCTCTTACTGCTGGGCTCCCTGAGAACGCATGCACGGAGAGGGTCTCCGGAGAAGTTGGGCAGACAGCTGCAAGAGGGGGCGTGGTTGACGACGCGGCACTCGGCGTTGAGGCCGCACGTGCCCGGGCACGGGTCCTTGCACTTGTTGTTGACGCACGCCTTGCTGCGGTCGCAGTCCGAGTTGATGACACACTCGGGCCGGCAGCCCGTGTAGGGGTCGCCGAAGTACTCGGGCAGGCAGACGCAGGAGCCCGCGCCGTTGCGCTCTTTGCAGATGGCGTTGGCCCCGCAGGGCGAAGGGTTGCAGGGGTCGCGCGGGCCCTCGGTGGAGGTGGGGACTGCAAGACGAGCGGCGATGAGCGCATGCGCATGCGGAGGAAGCGATAGGGTAACAAAAAGGAGGGCTTCATTCTTAGCAAGGGGAAAGATTAAGGCACCAGTGCTCAAGTATTTAGAGCAACCAAGAGAAAGGCTTAACGCTTAACAAGAATATTTAACACTGATGACAATGCTTCAACTGAAATTTAGAAATAGTCATAATAAAACATTAACAATAAAATGCTGAAAAATAATGATACATAAATAAACATGATATTGCTGTTCATATGCAAACTGACATGCACCACCTGAAAAACTGACTGCAAATCGGCACAGTTTCATTAAATACACACGTAGATAATATGAAACACTCATTAATCATTGTAGATGAAATTCAAATGTAGGTATTATTTGTTCCTGACAGAAAAATATAAAACTCGGTGAATTACAAAACAAGAAAACATTTCTCATCAAAAATTTGAAAAGACCTGCAGTACAAAACATCAAAGGAATGTTTATTTAAATTATACGAAGTTTTGTAAGTTGGATTACAACTACTGCGTAATTCATGCGCGTACTCCTGCAATTAGGTTGCTTGTGGTGGAGGTTGAGAAAAGATAATTTGTGATTCACATTACTCAGAATAGTAGGATATAACGTAATGAAGGTGAAAAATATTGGAAGGACACCAATTCCAGATTGCACCCTTCATTGAGATGACAATATTTGCTAAACTTCATATTCCTTGTAGCTGTAAATTCAGTCATTAAAAATAAACAACTTAGACCAAAAATTCATTAGACAAAAATAATGAATCCAAATAGATAGTAATTTATTCTGTCGTGATGTTGAAATAGGGTAACATTTTTGGCCGCCCAATCGAGCAGCTCGTGTGGATTCGCGAGGAAAACTAGCGTGCGCACTATTTGCGCGACACATGCTCAAAGGACGTGCTGTTTCTAAGATGAACAGTGGCTGTAGGGACTTGTGAACAAATGCGAAAGCAGATTCGACTCAAAAGCAATGCTGCCCTTACGTTGCTGAACCGGCGAACATCCTGAGAAGGGATCGCCCGTGTATCCGGGGTTGCATCGGCACATGGGTGCGTGTTTGACGACGGTGCACGTGGCTTGCGGGCCGCACGAGCCGGGACACGGGTCCCGACAGCGCTCGGCCTGACACGCCAGGTTGCTCGGACATTCTTCACTGATGGTGCACTCTGGGCGGCAGTTTGGCGGACGGCCCACGTAGTTGGGCAGACAGCTGCACGCGGGGGTCGAACCCACCACACGGCACTGCGAGTTGGGCCCGCACGGCGAGGGCACGCAAGGGTTCCCGCTGGGCTCTTGCAGCACGGGACGTTCTGGGGAGGGAGACAGACCGTAGACACCAACCCACACATAGCAAAGACGAGGTAAAAGACACCACAGAGATAAGATAAAACATGTGCACGAATGAGAATTCAGATTTTATTGGCCACATGTTGGGAGGAAGTCAAAAGTTAGATAGAAAATAATGATAACAGGTGAAAATATGTTTATTTAATTTCAACGAAGATATTTGAAGGGAAATATTCCCAATAATTATTCCATTGGTAATTTTTTCTGCTAATTCACTTATGCGGGAAAATTAGTTTTAATGGAACTTTTATGGAAATATCACAAATATACGCATTTTACCAGTATGTAATTGTGGATGAATGGGCAGAGGATTTATGTTCTCTGGAAATTATTATTGTATGCATTCAGAGAAAAATATAGTATTATCAACTTCAGCGTGTATTCTTAAATTTGCGAAGCAGTAATTTAATGCAGGGACAATTTAACATGTACAAATGATCGTATGTCAATACTCCAATGGTCATGTGTTAAGATTCTGACCAATTGTACAGGAAGAATTTAAAAAAATATTTGTGAATATGTGCCATAAAGAATTAGAATATCCCTTTCAGTGCACGTTAAATAATTCAGAATTGAAAAAATATATTCAAGAGTAAACTGAAAATATATCATAGATGTGACAAGAAAAAAGAAACAGAAGTAACCCTTACTTTCTTCCTTAAGACACCTAGAGAAAGGATCCCCAGCATAACCAGGCAGACAGCTGCAAATGGGATTGTGATTGACCACTTGACAGCGTGCGTTAAGTCCACATGTGCCTGGACAGGGGTCCACGCACTTCTGGTTCACACAGGCCCTGTTCTGCGGGCACTCGGAACTGACCACACACTCCGGTTTGCATGAAGGGGGTGTGCCGATGTAGTTGGTCTGACAAGAGCACACAGCGTGTCCATTTGTTACCCGGCACACGCTAAAAGGCCCGCATGGCGATGGTTTGCAAGGGTTCTTTGGTGGATCGTTGGATACTAGAAGGTTGACACAGAGAGATTGACAGTAACACAGAAAATAAAATAGATCAAAAGTAATCCCAAACAAATGTGTAAGAATTGAATGAAACATATATATCAGAATAAAACGTATTGGTAGAGAAATCGTCCAAATATTTACCAAAGAGAAAGATTGTTGAGTTGCGTATCTCGAATAAATATGTTGGTGATAAGTATGCATTTCAATATTTATTTATAACTCTTTCGAAAAGCAAATATTCATGAACGTTTTCAATCAGTTGATAGTGAAATGTGATTTACAAGTTTCTCCGTTTTTATATTTTAAATCGCGAAAATGTTTTAAAGTAGTTTTTGAATCCCTGACTACTGTAATTTCTTAAACCGTAGGTATGTGCATGAGAGCATCATCCCTTTAGTGCACCAATACGTTTTGTCTGAAACCACATAAATCCAAGGAGTACATGCTAATATGAAACATTGTCACAGAAACAGGAGAAAAGGGCTTACTAGCAGGGGGCTGGTGGCATGCACTGAGGGGGTTCCCCGTGTAGCCGGGAAGGCATGTGCACGAGGGGGCGTGGTTCACCACCCTGCACTCGGCGTTCAGGCCGCACGTGCCGGGGCATGGATCGCGGCACTTGTTGGTGACGCACGCCCTGTTCTTCGGGCAATCGGTATTGAGAACGCACTCCGGCCTACAGCCAGAATAGGGGTCACCGAAGTATTCGGGTAGGCACGTGCAAGAACCAGCGCCGTTCCTCTCTTTGCACACGGCGTTGGCCCCGCAGGGCGACGGGTTGCACGGGTTCCGAGGAGCCTCCACCGGCTCCGTCGCTGCAAAGAGTACAACGGGTGGGGTGAGTCGCGTGATTAGGGTCGCCAAGGAAACAAATTGCTGAAAAGAAACCCTCTAAGAGCCTAAAACAACACTCGACCCAAACTTCTCCTTACTTGGAATCAAAGAGCATCCACTGAACGGGTCACCAGTGTATCCCGGCAGACATTTGCACATGGGCGCGTGTTTGACGACGGTGCACGTGGCTTGCGGGCCGCACGAGCCGGGACACGGGTCCCGACAGCGCTCGGCCTGACACGCCAGGTTGCTCGGACATTCTTCGCTGATGGTGCACTCTGGGCGGCAGTTTGGCGGGCGGCCCACGTAGTTGGATAGACAGCTGCACGCGGGGGTCGAACCCTTAACGCGGCACTGCGAGTTGGGCCCGCACGGCGAGGGCACGCAAGGGTTCCCGCTGGGCTCTTGCAGCACGGGACGTTCTGGGGAGGGAGACAGACCGTAGACACCAACCCACACATAGCAAAGATACCAGAGTGATAAGAAATATTTCATGAGAATAAAAGAATTCAAGTACCGATAGAAACCATTACACACAAAGCTTTAGAGAAGGGGATACGCGATATGATTTAGATACCTGAATTATGTGATCTGAATTCATCACACACATTAATTTTAGTAAGCTTATTTAGTGTGTGTCCTTACGGTGACAATATTATAGTTTTTCTATTTGTTAAATAATAATTTATTCATATTGTTACTTACATCCGTAAGTAACAATACTTTACTTTTTAAACGTCATTGGCTAAAATGTGCTTTTGTACAGCCTTTTTTCATGGATCAGAAAATGAAAAAAGGGTAAATGTAAAATGTAAAAATCAGTTTGTTTTTAGAAAGGATATAACTTATTTCATATTTCTTTTTATGAGAATTGCAGCGCTTATTTGTATTGCTATTTTGTTGCGTGATACATGTTGCATATCCCTTCCTCGTGAAGCCCAATGAAAGTAAACACAATAGAAACATGCGTGGAGACGAAAAGATTCTTACTTTCTTCCTTGAGACACCTAGAGAAAGGATCCCCGGTGTACCCAGGCGGGCAAGTGCAGATGGGATTGTGGTTGACCACTTGACAGCGTGCGTTAAGTCCACATGTGCCTGGACAGGGGTCCACGCACTTCTGGTTCACACAGGCCCTGTTCTGCGGGCACTCGGAACTGACCACACACTCCGGTTTGCATGCGGGGGGCGTGCCGATGTAAGAGGCCTGGCACGAGCACACGGCGTGGCCATTGCTCACTCGGCACACGCTGAAGGGCCCGCAGGGCGACGGCTGGCAAGGGTTCTTGGGCGGGTCGTCTTTGGGCGCTGAAGGGAAGAAAGCCCGAGTGCGGGCGAACGTAAAGAGCGTGCAAGACAGAGTTCAAGGTACTTCATCAAGGAAGACAACACTACCGAAGCTGGAGATACAACAGAAGCCATTGGGTGGAATGACCGCTATTCTGGAAATCATTAGGAATTTAGACAGAGAAGTTTCTTCTCTGATTAGGACTCCTCCATGGTTGATAGGAAATACACCCAGAGTTTGTTTTTCATGCATTCGAAAATTTTGTGATCAGAAATGAAATCTTAGAATATAAGAAAATCATAAAATACAATTTTATATCAAACAGTAGCATATTTTGTTTTTATTTAGAACTCAAAGCATTTTTGCGCTTGAATGCACTTTACTGACACAGTTTTAGGAAAGAATATGTATTCTTTTTGACCACAAAGGAATAATAACAATTATTTAGATCCACCACAAATATGAAGGACATTGTAAGATGATGCTTCTCTTAGTTAATAAGAAAACAGATGAAATACACATACATCCTTCACATTCCAAAATATGAATGAATAATTTTGGTTTAAATAAGAAGTTGCAATGCTAGTGATTCCCGAGTTTTCGTTAAAATAAGTCTTGTAAAATCTCCATGTGACATACGTAAAAGATTAAATGCGGTCATCTCCTAATTATCCATAAACCCAATGAATTCGTCAGCAACGCGGTAAATCGGAGGGTAGGTCTCGATTGCAAGGCTCAGAAGCGTCTCCAGGTTCGGTAGAAGAAAATAGTCTATAGTATATCATTCACCATAAATCAAAGTGAACGGAAAAGAGAAGCGCCTTACGAGTAGGTGGAAGGTGGCAAGAACTGAGGGGATTTCCGATGTATCCCGGCAGGCAATTGCACGAGGGGGCGTGGTTGACAACGCGGCACTCGGCGTTGAGGCCGCACGTGCCGGGGCACGGGTCGCGGCACTTGTTATTCACGCACGCTCTGTTGCGGGGGCAGTCGGTGTTGAGCACGCACTCGGGCCGGCAGCCCGAGTACGGGTCCCCGAAGTACTCGGGCAGGCAGGAGCAGGCACCCGCCCCGTTGCGCTCTTTGCAGAGGGCGTTGGCCCCGCAGGGCGACGGGTTGCACGGCTCGGCCGGGGCCTCCACGGGCTCGCGAGCTGCAAGGGAGCATGCGGCATGCGGCTCAAGCACACACAGAGCGACAGGCGATGGTCAGCGATTCTTTCCACGCTCTACCTCCCGGGGAAACTGTATACCCGGCTCAGCGTTTGTATAGCCCGGCGGAGCAGTCAAGTTAAAGGCAAGTAATGAATGGTGTATGAAATTGGAAAAAATAACAAGAGGGAATATGTAGAACGTGCAAAGAAGCGCAAGACACACAAGAAGCCACACATAATAGTTTCTTTAAAGATGCTTCCAAAAGATGAATCTGGAAGAGAAGTGTACGGTAAGTCACACATAGGAAAGAAGATTGTTGTAGCATGCTTACATGGAGCGGGAGAGCACCCAGCGAAAGGATCTCCAATGTAGCCAGGCTCACATCGACAGATAGGCGCGTGTTTGACGACGGTGCACGTGGCTTGCGGGCCGCACGAGCCGGGACACGGGTCCCGACAGCGCTCGGTCTGACACGCCAGGTTGCTCGGACATTCTTCGCTGATGGTGCACTCTGGGCGGCAGTTTGGCGGGCGGCCCACGTAGTTGGGCAGACAGCTGCACGCGGGGGTCGAACCCACCACACGGCACTGCGAGTTGGGCCCGCACGGCGAGGGCACGCAAGGGTTCCCGCTGGGCTCTTGCAGCACGGGGCGTTCTGGGGGTGCAAGGGTGGCATGCATCGGGGTGAACAGTTGGTCAAGCAACACGTACAAGACATTCAGAAGAAGTAACATATAAAGCGTAGCTCATGTCCTTAAATATTCCATTTGCGTTTGCATGCCGACATTCCTCGGGTGTCTTGCGGGGCATCTAATAAATTTGGCCTCGCAAATTTTCTTTTTCAACTTAAAATCATTCTTGATCTTTCCTTTTGTTGTTAGTATTGATAAATACTGTTGTTTTTCTTTATATTTTTGCTTCTGTACGTTTACTTTGGAGTAAAGACATTAGAGTAAAGATTTTATAGGAAAGACAAGATGAAGAGTTATAAAATAAGAAGAGGCACTCGACAACCGAAGAACGTCTCACGGCAGGAAACGAGAGGAAAGAAGAAAGCGCGCTTACTCTCTTCCTTGATACAGCGCGTGAAAGGGTCTCCCGTATAGCCAGAGGGACAGCTGCAGATGGGGTTGTGGTTGACGACCTGGCAGCGCGCGTTGTAGCCGCACGTGCCGGGGCACGGGTCCACGCACTTCTGGTTAACGCACGCCTTGTCCTGCGCGCACTCGGAGCTCACCACGCACTCGGGCCGGCAGTTGGGCGGCCCGCCCAGGAAGCCCGGGCGACACGAGCACACGGCGTGGCCGCTGACGACGCGGCACACGCTGTTAGGCCCGCACGGCGACGGCCGGCACGGGTCCGTGGGCTCGCGTTGAGGCGGCGCTGCGGGCGGGCGTGGGTCACGCGTGCGCGCACGGGCCGTCCCTCGCGGCAGCTTCCTCGCCCTCGCGGCCAGTACCAGCCATTCTCACTCTACTCGCTCTTTCAAAGAAGGGCTCTGCTGTGACTTGGAGAAACAGGCCTTGATTTTTAGCAGTTTAACTGATGTATTATGCCATTTATATGCAAAGTTTCAGCTGCCAAAGCAGCAAAGTGACTAGCAAATCAACCAAGTGTGGATATTTTTATGCAGTTCTTTTTCGTTAGAAACTTGCGTGTATAGTATTTTTCTGGCATCACATAACATGTACAAGGAGTGTCATTTCAAATGGAAGAATTTCATCGCGGTCTGCTAAATTAAATGAAGAAGTGTTTTTTAGCTAAGATACGTCGTAGATATTTTTATGCAGTTCTTTTTCGTTTGAAACTTGCGTTTTCTGGCATCACATAACATGTACAGGGAGTGTCATTTCAAGTGGAAGAATTTCTCCGCGGTCTGCTAAATTAGATGAAATGTTTCGTAGCTAAGATACGTCGCGTTTTTACACAGCAGAGATTTGAAGATTTTTCTTTTTCAAGAACATCAGTAAGATTATGCTTATAATGAATCGAAGCTATGACGAGAGTTATAAGTGTCGAAGCAAAAACTCCACTTCTCTTTGATACAAACGAAGGATAATGCAAGCTTGCGAATGGCACGAAATAGGTTGAAAATTACTCAGCTTTATATCACGCACGGTCCTGTCATTACATCCTGTCAGAATCTTCAGCCACCAGTCGGTCGTCGGTATTGTCGCTATAACTCTAATGACCTTCGAGTCTTGAAAATTGCCCAGAGTTCCGGTGACATACAGGCTGTGACGAAATTGAAATATTTCAAAAATCACTTTCTACTAGAATTTTCTTCTGTGGCCGAAACTGCAAAGGAATTATTTATAGCATATTTTATGTTGAACACCGTGCTGTGTGTTTTTTCCGATTGAAATGACTCGCGCCTCAAACAGTTCGCTGTGACGAGCAGTGAGCTGGGGATAACTTCTGAAGCCTGTACAGTTCCTCTCAATAAGCGTCTCTGAAGATAATTCTGATATTAATGATTTTAATTTATATTAAATTAATAAATTATTTAATTTATTATAATTAATAATTTTGAGTAACTCAGTTTGCCTCCTTCCACTCAAATGTTTCTTTGAACTCTATGTAACGTTAAATTCACTAAAAAATCAAGGCTTGTTTCAGTATGACACGTTAGACCATTCCCTTGTCATTACGAACATTTGCCGTTTATCTTCAGTTCAGCGCACTAATGATTCCTAAAATCCGGTTGCTTCTTGAAGCAATCAATAATTTGGAGTGATTTCTATCAACGAGGAACGCAAGTATGTACAATTTGCATAGTGGTAAACGAGAGAAATTTTATTTGCAAAATATCATTTGAAAATTTGTAGTACGATCATAACAAATTACTCATGCAAGGCTCTTGAAATCTGTTGCGTAGCACAGTTTTGTTGAACGTGATTTACTTAGGGCGGGAACACTAAACAGAATTATGACTAATTTCATCTGATTCATAAATTCATTTGCATTGAAATGATATACCACTACCTAGCAGACTTCTCAACATGGCACTATGCAAAACTTTCATTAATAATATTTTGCACAAAATTTGAAGTGCTATGCATATGTTTCAATATATCGACTATGTCTCTTGGTATGCAGAGATTGCAAAAAGTGTATCAATAACAAAAATGTAATTGATTAAACAAGTTGCGGGTTATAGTATGGTAAAAAGTGCAACCGAAATATATCTACATTTACTGATGTAATAAGGCGTTTAATACATTACAATTAAAAGGTCTAATTTTCTTGTTTTTTTGTTGTTGAAAATTTGATGTCAAAGATTCCATATCACTGTTACTTTTGTTCAGTGCGTGCGGTTTGTTCTATCACAATGTTTTCAAAAAGAGGTCATGAACAAAGAAACTATGTCGAATATATGGGTGCCGAGAGTATCAGATACTTTTACCTCACACAAACGCGATAGTTTGAGAATAGACAAATAGTTTCTCGGAATACAACAGATTTCAGAGCTGCTAGCGTTTAGTAAACTAAACGTTATTTTGATGTCATTTGTGAATTTCCTTTGAGCTTTGAACAACTCGAAGGAGATTTTAAGACTCAAATTTTTTCTCCATGGTATTGCGCTGTCTTTGTTCGTGAATATGAAAATGGCTGAATACTGACCGTCTTAGGTCTTCCTGAACGATTCTTTGTTCTTTTCTCATTAAATTCGTGTGAAACGATTTTGATGACGAGCTTTGATGATCAGTATTTCTTTTACCAAAAACTGTAAATTTGGCTTTGAAAATGAATTCCCAATAAAGCACCTTCAGTTGAGATTTTATTTAGAAACTTTTTCTTTTGCTCCTATCATGAAACGTAAAGAGTTAATTTGTATTTCAAAGTCTAAATTTTGCACTTCTCGTATGCAGAGACTGCTGAAAAAATGCTTGCTAATGTTTGACTCAGTAATTTTGACGGATATTAATTAAAAGTTACAGTAGTGAAGTCTATCTGTACTTTTCGACTTCTGTGGGATTCTGGGGTCAGCTATATGATAGCTTAGTCAAGAATACGTTTGAAAATGACACAGTGAAAAAAGTAATAAGAAGATTAAAGAATTTGTATAATTTTGGGAAAACACACATTTTAAGAAATGTAGCTCGTGCAAGAATACGTTTCCACACACACAGGCAGACGATCATGCAAGTGCGAAAAGTCGTTTCAGAATGGTTCAGAAGAAAGAAGCTGCCACTGAGGACCGCCCTTCCCAAACACAGCCGCTCTGGTGAAGAGCGCAAGCATTGAAACATAGCATAACAAGAGGATATAGTAGCACACACAAGGCAACACATAAAAGTAATAGCAACACTTAAATAAAGATGGATCAAGATGCAGATCTTAGATAAAACACACAAGAAGAGAAAAGCTTACGAGTTGAAGGTGGAAGCTGACAAGAACTGAGGGGGTTCCCGGTGTAGCCAGGCAAGCACGTGCAGGTGGGCGCGTGGTTGACGACGCGGCACTCGGCGTTGAGCCCACACGTGCCGGGGCACGGGTCGCGGCACTTGTTATTCACGCACGCTCTGATGCGCGGGCAGTCGGTGTTGAGCACGCACTCGGGGCGGCAGCCCGTGTAGGGGTCGCCGAAGTACTCGGGCAGGCAGGAGCAGGCGCCCGCGCCGTTGCGCTCCGTGCACTGCGCGTTGGCGCCGCACGGCGACGGGTTGCACGGGTCACGCGGCGCCTCCACGGGCACTGCGGGGGAAGCGCAAGTCAGACTCCTCTTCCTCTGCGGCGCCTTACCTCCTCTCTACGCGATAGGCCGATGCGTTTGAAATAGCCGAAGGATCAATTCAACTACATGTGTGTTATAAAGCATCTTCAAAACGTGACACCGTGAAGGTGTTCGCGTTTTCCTATCCTTGACAAAGTCTCCTAGTGTTAGAGAGTAAAAATATGGGGAAAGAGATGAATGTGTTTGCGTAGGAGTGAGCGGAATATTCTTCCGACCAATACCGAACGAAATGCAACCCAAAATAGCTGAAACCAAACGCGCATGAAAGGGAGAGTGACGCACCGAACGGTGCCCGACCCAAGCAACGACCAGCAGCGACAAAGGGCCTTGGCCCTGAACCTCAGCGATGCTTACGGTACTGCACGGGCACGCAGCCCGCGAAGGGGTCGCCGGTGTAGCCCGCCTCGCAGCGGCACACGGGCGAGTGCGTGACGACGTCGCAGCGCGCACGCGGCCCGCACGCGCCGGGGCACGGGTCGCGGCAGCGCTCCGCCTGGCACGCGCGGTCGCCGGGGCACTCCTCGCTGATGGAGCACTCGGGCCGGCAGCTGGGCGGGCGGCCGCGGTAGCCGGGCAGGCAGGAGCACGCGGGCCGGCCGGCCGTGGCGCGGCACACGGAGTTGGGCCCGCACGGCGACGGCTGGCACGGCGGCCGGCTGTCCGGGGCCGCGGGCGTGGGGGGCGCTACGGACAGGGCGGCATGCAGGCAGGGCTCGTGCAGGGCAAGCACGGGGGAGGGGGCTGCTGGCAACGAGGACATGCACCAATCACGTTGCGGTCTAAATTTTGATAATTTCCTTTTGACTGGTTCGCGTTTTGTTTATAGACTTACCACCACCCTTTCACGGAGCATTTAAAATAAGGTACTTGTATATTAGCTCATTATGGCCAACAATAAATGATAGGAAGTGTCGAAAAATTGTACCCATCAGTAAAAATCACGAATAATGGGCAAATTTTCACACCGTTTCCTTCCCATTTTAATCTTACGCCTTATATCTCATCCCGTTCATTACTACTCGACTGTTTCTGAATTTCCGTAACTTACAGCTAAGAAGTTCATACCTAAGCAAGAGCTGAGCTGTACAAGTAGATACAATTAGATTTTTGACTCTCTTTTAACAGTCGTTAGACCCAATGCTCGCGTTTTGGACATTATTAATGGCGTGATACTTGAAAAGTATATAATTTAATATGTTTTTAGGCCAAATGATCAGTTAATGTGGTACTAAATGCGTTCTCGAGAGAATATTCAGAACTTCAGTCGGAGTTCATATGCACGGAGCCACTAGAAGTTGAAAATGTCCCTTTAGATCTTTTACCGTTCCTGACCCGATCCATTTCAACCGACAGAATTCCGTTGCCAGCAGACACAAAGAGAAGAGGAATAACTCAAGTATATACACAGAGTAGCAGGTCATGCTTACGTTCTCTCATGCATCGAGAAAAGGGGTCTCCCGTATAGCCAGAGGGACAGCTGCAGATGGGGTTGTGGTTGACGACCTGGCAGCGCGCGTTGTAGCCGCACGTGCCGGGGCACGGGTCCACGCACTTCTGGTTGACGCACGCCTTGTCCTGCGCGCACTCGGAGCTCACCACGCACTCGGGCCGGCAGTTGGGCGGCCCGCCCAGGAAGCCCGGGCGACACGAGCAGACGGGGCGGCCTTGCACGACGCGGCACTCGCTGTAGGGCCCGCACGGCGACGGCCGGCACGGCTCCCCTCGCGGGGGCTCGTGCTGCACGGCGACTGCGGGTGGGGCACGCGTGAGGCACGGGACGGCACGGCGCGGCGAAACGCGAGGGCCTTGCAGCGCGGAACTAAAATGGCCGCCGCGGACGGAGAGGACGTGCGGATTTGGACGATCAATTTATTCCTTGCACGCAATGAGTACGAATCTATGGTGACGTTACGTACCATTTAATTTTACTCTTTTGTTCCATGGTTTATCTAAATACTGTTTGTTGATTTATGTAAATGTAATTAGATATTATATTTTCTTTTTCAAAGAGTGAGCACACGTCATCAACCGCTGAAACGCATTTATCTGAATTTTTGTTTTGTTTTTACTGTTCAATTTTCATTTACCTTTATAGTTTTTAATTCCCTTTAGAATATTCAAATTCTTTAGAGGTAATAAATTTTAAAAAAATTGTTGCATTACATTATTTATTAGGGTGAATAAAGAAAACATTCTTGCAACTAATAAGTTATTAATTAACGTTCTTATGAAGTTCTGTATCATTAACATTGCTGGTACTTGCGCGAACGGCCATTTATGTGTTATTTCAACTGATTCCGAGCTGCAGCTGGCCTTTCGTACTTCGCCGACACTTGCAATCGAGGACGAGTCCATTGTAGATGACGCCACTGTGTGTTCTATGGAATATTTTTGAAGTTCTCTCGCAGTTGGTCTGATTTATTCTATATCGGGCTCCCGTTGTTCCACGTTGCATAGTTCCCACGGCGTTGTTTCATACCCCATGGCCGTCCTGATGAATTTTCAATACTCTCTGGTATTCCAAAATAGGTTGCGCTCTATTTCAGTAGATAACTTGAAACTAAGTTTTTTATAAACTAGACTGACAACAATGCTGTTAATTTCATCGTCCAGTGTTTATATTCTTATATCATAAAGTTATTTCTCACAAAACCTGTTTGTGATCTGCTTTTGCATGTATATATCACATACCATTACTCATGATTCAGTACAGTGGCAAGTACTCATAAGACTAATATCATTGTAAGAAATATTGAAAATATATTGCAAGCAGTAAATTAATTAAAACCAGCTTTTAAATTCTCGATGAATAAAAATGATTCTTCAGTTTTTCAACAAGACTGTTAGAAACCCAACTGCAACGTTGAATTTCCGTTTTCGTAGCGTGTGTGTACAGATGGATTTCTGATGCAGATTTTTGGATCTCATGCAATTGGCCCGTCTCTTCCGGATTTTTGGATTTCATTCGTGAAAATAGGACTGAGAGAACATGCAATATGTACATGTAGAAAGTACATGCAGACAGATTGTAGAAACATACAGTTGGTGTAGAGGTACACATAGGTCGTCATGCACTACGATGGACTTGCCCGGGATACAAATAGAGGGAAAACACAAATAGATTATTCTAAATACAAGTATGAGAAAGTAATAGTGCAAACATGCTGAAAAATTTTTTTAAACTCGATAATATATACAATATAAGACTGAAACTGAAAAGTAGATTTTTTACATAAAATAGAAATAAGAAATATTTGTAGAATAGGTATCTGAGATGAATATATACGTAGGATGAAAAATATTGCAGATACAATTTATTTACATACTCCATGTACCGTAGATGCACATGGTACGTCAAGGACGAGAAATAAAGAAAACATGCACTAAGGAAAGAGAGAAAGAGCTTACTGCTTGTAATAGGACGGCATGCAGTGAGAGGATTGCCGGTGTAGCCAGACCGACACGTGCACTGGGGGGCGTGGTTTGCCACGTGGCAGTCGGCGTTGACGCCGCACGTGCCGGGGCAGGGGTCTCGGCACTTGTTGCCGGCGCACGCTCTGTTGCGGGGGCAGTCGGTGTTGAGCACGCACTCGGGCCGACAGCCCGAGTAGGGGTCTCCGACGTACTCGGGCATGCAGACGCACGAGCCCGCGCCGTTGCGCTCCCGGCAGAGGGCATTGGCGCCGCAGGGCGACGGGGTGCAGGGGTCGCGCGGAGCCTCCGACGCCTCCACGGGGAGCGCTGGCGACAGAGCAACGCGTGAGCGGCCGGCGCAAGGACCTTGGGGCACACCTCTCGCACTGTTCGGGAGCGGCGACACGCTGACAACGACGGCAACGATGGTTGGACACAACGCCGGAAGAACGACAACCAGTGGACATGATGAACACCTTACTCACTCCCACGTGCACTTCATGTGGACTCTCACGGCGCATCGCGTTAAAGCACCCTTAGCCAAAGATCATTGGCTTGCCCAACGGAGATAGTGTGGTTAAAAGGAGCATTTTGACGCAGATAAAACAAAAACTCTATAAAGCCACACTGTGGTTTTAATCATTGCCATCAATCACTGTGTAATGTGTACCTCCGCATCCTCTATTTCAGAATTGATCACTCTCGTTGATTGAAGCGTTGATACGCTCTCGCTTTCCCTTGTCCGCTTTTAAACGCTACTTGTGCAGGGCGGTTCGTTCCGCCCCGCGAGGGCGGGGGCGTGGGCTTACTTTGGGGCGTGGGCGCGCAGCCGGCGAAGGGGTCGCCCGAGTGGCCCGGCAGGCAGGTGCAGACGGGCGCGTGCGCCACCACGCGGCACAGCGCGCGCGGCCCGCACGAGCCCGGGCACGGGTCGCGGCAGCGGCCGCGCTGGCACGCCAGGTGCGCGGCGCACTCGGCGCTGAGCGAGCACTCGGGCCGGCAGTTGGGCGGGCGGCCCACGTAGTCGGGCAGGCAGGTGCACGCGGGCCGGCCGCCCACGGCGCGGCACTCGGCGTTGGGCCCGCAGGGCGACGGGCTGCAGGGCGCGGCGGGCGACGGCGCGGGCGCGGGGGCTGCGGACGGCACGGGGCTGAGCCTCTAGCCTCCTCGCGGGCAGTGGTTCGACCCTTCCCTCCGGACCGCGTAGGTGAAATGGATATGCGTTTCGGACAGCCACGATTCATTGCACCTCTCAGTATGATATTTTAATACCTTACGTTTATGATACGTATCATAAGTAAGGTATTAAATTATTTACAGATATATTTTACCTTCAGCTACATAGCTCTAACTTTGTGTAATTCCAGTTTCAAGTTTGTAATTATTTAAAGATCCAGTATGTTTAGTGACAATCAAACCAAGCTAAGTTATGTACTAGTTGTTTATTCTTCCCTACTTTCGGTGGGAGTGTTGCGTAAACATTATTAAGATGAAATTTTGGGGTAGCTGTACCATACCAGTTTGTGCCACCAATAATCTATATATATTGCTAAAACTGAAAGCCAATTGGATATTTATTGATAATCTGAGATAACAGATTTTCAATTTTATTCTATCTTACACAAGAAAAAAATGTTCATAACAGCTCACTCCCCTACTCTTGAAGACTCTTCAACTGCAACGAATTCTGTGGCTACGAAATTATAAACATTTCGCCCTGTACCTTTCGAGCATTTCGATGACGATTGTAACGAACGCGCACTTTTCAGTAAACACGAGATTAGATATTTTCGGGCCAAAAATATGTAGAAAAGGAAACATAAATATGTTACATAAGATTTATGCAAAGAAACAAATGTAGCAAACTAGTATTTAGAGACAGCGTTGCAAGAAATGTTTAAGCGTTTTAGAGGAGTATGAACCACTGCGGTAGAGTTAGCTTAAAGGTTAAGACAAAATTTACAAATTAGCCACATTAGCTGATGAAAGCAAAGTCTCAGACGGTGAAAGGACAGTAGCACAAGAAAATTATCGGAAAATGAAAAGTAATTACATCTTTGTATTTAACAGTGAGGCTGAAACGTTGCTTTATCAGTATTGTAATTATTTCAGTTATTAAAGTTTTTAACACTAAAGTCATGTTTAAAAAGCATAATTATTGATTGGTTAAGAAAGTTTTATTTGTATGTTTTGCAAGTTTAAAGTACTCAAGCTTAATATTTAGCAAAAAAATGTTTAATTTTTCAGAATGATATGAAAGTTATAGAATAATAATAATTGTAACTTATAGATTATAGTACAAGGAAGCAATCGCATTAGTTTGACGAGAAAGCTAGGAAGATGGTGAATGACAGTTGCTTGAAGAAGTGTACGTAGATTAAAGGAAAGAGGTTTAGAGAGGAAAAATTTAAATGTAGAGGCTTGTATGGTGACGTATATGAGACTAGGAGACTGAAAGAACTAAGGACATTCCGGAAGCTTTCCCACCAGCTACGCGATGTGGGGCGGTGAATAGGAGATATGTGCAAAACCGGCCTCGATTCGTCATGCAAATCACGACATATTAATGAGAATATCCAAAAAACAAGTAGTTATTTAATATTAACTTTAATGAAAATGCCGTGGCACCGTAAACAATAAACTTGTTTTAAAACTAGTTTTCAGAAAGTAAAATAATGTGTCAAATCAGAGTTTTTTTAAAAATCTTTCAATGAAGAGAACGACCTTAATATAAGGATGTGGCGGAGTTGCATTGTGTGCTATACCGCTGAAAAAAACAAGTGGCACTTGATTGATTCGTGCTTATTGGGGGGGGGGTTGCGTCGATCGAGGCGGGTTCGCACTCCTCCGAGTTGGGTGGGGTTGGGGTGGGGGTGGGGGCTTACTCTCTTGCCGCTGGCAGCGCGCGAACGGGTCCCCGGTGAAGCCGGGCCGGCAGCTGCACACGGGGTTGTGGTTGACGACCTGGCAGGCGGCGTTGAGGCCGCACGTGCCCGGGCACGGGTCGCGGCAGCGCTGGTTGACGCAGGCGCGGTTGAGCGGGCACTCGCCGCCCACCACGCACTCAGGCCGGCAGAAGGGCGGCGCGCCCACACAGCCTTGCTGGCACGAGCACACGGCGTGCCCGTCCACCACGCGGCACGCGCTGTAGGGGCCGCACGGCGACGGCTGGCACGGCCGCGTCGGCGCGGGCGTCGGCGCCACCGCTGGCGACCCACCGCCACCGCACGCGCGGTTAGAGGGCGCGCACCGCACTCGGGGAAGGACTCTCCCTCCGCCCTCCCTCCCTCTAGCAAATGAACTGTACTGCAAGTGTTCGTACGGACCACAAGGCTTCTACTTACAATTCTCGGAATTACAAACACGTAATATGAGAAGAAAATAAACAATTATTCTGCATGTAAAATATCGTAATTAATTTTTCTTTTTAAAACGTTTATCTTGAGGGTCTTTCCCTGTCTATTCTACAAAAATGTCTTTCAACGAGACATTTGTATAGTGCTCGTACAGTTCTCAGTACCCCACCACTGTACCACTTCGTGACCAAGCGTCCTATCTCCCTCCTCCCCCAATACCGTAAATATTCGCAATTCAAGACCCCTTGCCTATAAATAACCTCTTACGACTACATATTCCAACTCGCGTCTGTTAATAAGTGTTAAATTTATGTGCTTTAACAGAAATGCTTCCTGAAGCACGACTTTCTTTAAGCGACTTCGGAAGAGCTAAAAGTGATACTTGGAGAGTGAGTTATTGATTTTGAATTATCATTCTTTTAAAAAAATTCTATTATGGAAATACTAGCTACGTTTTGATCGCTTTCTTCTTCTAATACATTAACGTTTGAAGATATAAGAATATGAAAATTCATGACTAATTAAGGTTTCAATCTAAATGAAATTACAGAACCCTACGTTACGCATTATTTGCAAATAGTTGTAGCGACGGTTGGAGAGTCCTTCCTCATACGGAGCATTTGGAACGGCAAAAGGGATGGGGTGCACCCGTTCGCAAATTCTAGGAACTGAATCCATTTCTTCCGGCTGTATCGTAGATGCATCCCCGCAAAATTGATTTAGCGGAAAGGGATCTTAGATAAATACTATAACACTATTATTCTAGCATTTTTAGAATGTGTGAGGAGTTCAACTAAAATAGATAAGATGTAGTGTTGCAGCAGAAAAAAGATAAATGGATACAGTTCGAAGAAGAGCAAATGAGAGCGTAAATTACATTAAAGATTCAGTTAAAATGTACATAAAGATTACAAGAGTAAAGTTAAATAGCATTGTACAGATGAAAATGACGTTATAAAGCTGATGTTTATAGCTTGTCAGAAGTAAGATTTGCCAATGAATTTTTAATGAAAAATATTTATAAGTTAAATGTTGTTTGAATGAATGTACAATGTTATATTTTGAATAGTTATTCATTAATTATATTACATTTTATTAATATTATCTGGTTAATTCTTGATGTTAGTTATTTATTTGAAAATATGTTTCGTGTAACAGAGGCATGTAAAGTTGTTTGCTCAAACAGAATTCGGAAATTGATATCAGAGAGATTAAGAAGAGAAGTGTATATTCATATATAAAATGCGAAACGAAATGCTATAGTATATAATGAAATTTAGAATTCAAAGCAGAGTGCGCCTGGTTTTGAAAAAATGAAATACGTAGAACGGCAGAAAGCAACATCAAGAATCAGCAGAGCAAAGTAAAGTAAGAGGACTACGCTATTTCATAAATGACGTCAGAGAGGGCGTAAAGAGAAATATAGGGAATAGAAAAAACAAACAATTTCCAATGGAATGAACTATTTTGTCAATGATATAAAAACAAAAATGATCGTAAATTGTAGTAAAGTCGAATATACATTAATTTACTAGTTTTGAAGAAATATAATTTAAGAGCATTTACAGATGCATATTTCGAATCATGTTGTTTCGAAGTATGTGAATTATATTATGAATTCATTTTCCAGAGGAAGAACATTTGCACGATACTTATTTAATAACCTCCAAATAAAAAAATTGTTTACTTAATGTACATTTCTAATTTGTTTGATACTGTAATCCAATTTAATATAGGTCGATTACCCCAAAATCTCTGAAGACAATATCAGACTATGATTTTTTCCCTTATGAAGTTTTGCTTATTGTGATATGTAATTTGTTAAACGCAGTACATTCTCGATAAGAAACCAAATTTCTACAGCTGAGAGCTGTTTGTGAAAACACGTAAGCTCTGAAAGGTACCCGTGAGAGTAAGCAACAGGGTCTGGAATGCTTCTTTCTAGCACACGAAACCTCCCCCTTTCGTGACGTCATCCATGCTGCAGCGGCCAGGGGGTGGGGGTGGGGCTTACAGGCAGCGACAGGCAGGCAGGCGCGCAGGGCATCGCCGGTGAGGCCGGGCGGGCAGGCGCACGAGGGCACGTGATTGACGACGCGGCACTCGGCGGCCACGCCGCACGTGCCGGGGCACGGGTCGCGGCACTTGTTGCGCACGCAGGCGCGGTCGCGCGCGCAGTCCGAGCTCAGCACGCACTCGGGCCGGCAGCCCGTGTAGGGGTCGCCGAAGTACTCGGGCAGGCAGACGCAGGCGCCGGCGCCGCGGCGCTCCCGGCAGATGGCGTTGGCGCCGCAGGGCGTGGGCGAGCAGGGCCGCAGGGCCTCCGAGGGCACTGGGCACATACGCACGCGTTCACACAACCGCCCACCGACTCAGCCTTCTCGTGATCAATTCTAGGGCTACGGTCGCTAATCGGTCTTTCCAAACACCCAAAATCTCTATTGTTAGGATTCATTGACGGTTTTCAGGCGTCTGAAGTGATAATGGACGTTACGGGTTCAGTAACTTCTTACGTTTGGAGTACATAATTGCTTATATATCAGATTTGAATCATTTTTTGTTCTAGAGCAGATATCGCTATATTATTGACGCGTATCCATACAGGATGTGCACTGAAAAATATTGGGCTCTGAAATAAGATTCGTAATTCGTTGAGGGGCAGGTCATGATCTTCAAAATACGAGTAGCATCGATTAACATTTGGATGCAAAATTCACATCTTGAAGTCAATACGCGGTATTTTATTGACATATATGTGAATTATATGTTCGTGGACACCGCAGACCACAAAGAAAGTAAAAAAAAAAAAAACTTTTCCAGCAACTCATCAGGTAAATTGTGACAACAACGCTGAACGTTCGACGGAACCGATGGTAGTTGCTGAAAGTAAAATTCCTGGAAGAGACATACATTGTACAAAAATGACAGTAAGAATGACACTCCTGGAATACAAAGGCAAATGACATGTTTGAACCGTCTGCAAGCGGAGCGAGCTGCAAGCGAGAGGTGCCAAGCGTCTCCCGACGCCGCATGCGTGGCGCCGCCCAGCACCGAGGAGGCTTCGCCTTACCTTGCACGGGGTTGCAGCCGGCGAACGGGTCGCCCTCGAAGCCCGGCGAGCACGCGCACACGGGCTGGTGGTTGCGCACGAAGCACTGCGTGTTGAAGCCGCACGAGCCGGCGCACGGGTCGCGGCACTTGGAGTTGACGCACGCGAGGTGCGAGGGGCAGTCGGAGTGGATGAGGCACTCGGGGCGGCAGTTGGGCGGCGCGCCCAGCATGCCGGCCAGGCACGAACACACGGGCCGGTCGGCCGACACGCGGCACTCGGCGTTGGCGCCGCACGGGGACGGCACGCACGGGTTCTCGGGCGGCGACGGCGGCATGCGCGGCTCTGCAATGCACGACACACGCAGCCGCTTAGTTGCAGGTTGGGAGGGAATACATACAGGGGAAAAAACTTTGAGCTAGGTAGATCTATGTCACATTGGGGCAAAAGCTGAGTTATTACCATGTACTACGGGCTTCAGTCGTCCAGTTTGTGTTTCTTAGTAGTAGTAAAATTTGAAAACATAGGGCGGTGTAGTACAGTAAAGTTTGTTAGATTTTTTATAGTTAAATTGTTGACAGATTTTGTCTTACAAATCAATTTCAATTTAAAGTGGCAGATGACTTTGTGCTGTCGAGTCTTTCGTTATGATTTGGAGATATTTATATGGGTAGCATTAGTATCAGTTGTAACTCGCCCCATAATGAGGAATGAACGGCTCACCTTCCTTGACGCATCGGGTGAAGGGGTCTCCGGTGTATGCGGGTGGGCAGCTGCAGATGGGGTTGTGGTTGACGACCTGGCAGCGGGCTTCGAAGCCGCACGTGCCGGGGCACGGGTCCACGCACTTCTGGTTGAGACAGGCCTGGTTGAGCGGGCACTCGCTGCTGACCACGCACTCGGGGCGGCAGGCGGGAGGCGCGCCCACGTAGCCTTGCTGGCACGAGCACACGGCGTGGCCGCTGGCGACGCGGCACACGCTGTTGGGCCCGCACGGCGACGGCTCGCACGGGTTGAGCGGCGGCAGCGCTGCGGGCGGAGCAAACGCGCGTCACGCTCTGGGTTCAATGCAGGGCACTGGCCTGCCTCGCGTGTCGAGGCCTCGCAAATGTAATGAAGCCCTTCACGAAACATTTCACTATTGACTATATTCATTTTGGTGCCATCATGGAAAAATTGCTGAACCGTTCCTTGCGCTTATGTTGGTGCAATTGGAAGACGTTTCATTGGCCCTATATATGCTTTGTGAAATGTTCTTTTAATTCGATTGCTTATGCCTCCAAAATAGTATTGTAACACAAATTTTCATGAGATGGAATTGAAACAATTATCATATTTTAATTCTCGGATGGCCAAGCGAGGTACAAAAACAGGTCAACTGTTGTTTCCTTTAAAAAATTATTCCCGTATCTCGTATTGTAATTGCCCATACTTCGTTAACGCGACTTTCAGTGCTTTTATCTGAATATATGTAAATATGAAACTTGTTTCTCCCTATTATGCTTCTATGTGAAGATAGAACATGAAACACACGTGCTACTGACCCTGGAGACTCGTTTGGAACTGGGCTAGATGACAACCATTGAGTAAATAAACTGAAAATTATGTCTTGTTAAATTTGAAGGTAAATTATCTCTTGTTAATGAATACATTATTGGGTGGATGATCATAATATCTCCATGACATTTTTGAAAGTAAAATCATGTAAAGATACCTTAGCTTATTTTATGTAGAAACTATTCAGAATAGCCTAAATAAAGCTGAATGCAATAAATACTGAGATTATCACATAACACGCAAAGGAGGTGTTACAAAATTTCCCTTTTCGATAAAATTGAAGTATCGATATCCCTCGACCATAGTCGTGAACATGCCTTGAGGAAGTACTCACGCGTGGGCGGAATCTGGTGGCAGGCCTGGAAGGGGTCTCCGCGGAAGCCGGGCTGGCAGGCGCATACGGGCACGTGGTTGACGACGCTGCAGTCGGCGTTGAGGCCGCAGAGCCCGCGGCACGGGTCGCGGCAGTGCTGCGCCACGCAGGCGAGGTGCGCGGGGCAGTCGGCGCTCATGACGCACTCGGGCCGGCAGCCCGCGCCGTACGGGTTGCCCAGGTAGGGCGGGATGCAGGTGCAGCGCGCCGCGCCGCCGGCGCCCACGCTGCACTGCGCGTTGTCTCCGCACGGCGACGGGTTGCACGGGTCGCGCGGCTCCGGCGGCAGCATGGCTGTGCGCAGAGCGGGGGGCGGACGCGGGTCAGGCACAGGCGAGAGCCAACCGAGGCACTTGACTGTGATATCGGGCGTGTGTCGTTCGCTGCTTTTAGTAATACTACCTTCATATATTAATAAAAGAGGAGAACCCTTTTTGAAATAGAGGGACTTATACGCCACCTTTAGTTTATATCTCATTTCTTTCAATTGTTCTTAATGCACCATGGGTTGTAAAAATCTTTAATGGACGCCGACTGTTAAAAGTCTGGCTTTTCGCTTCTCTGGTTAAGTTAATATACAAGTATAGTGTTACAAAAATACTTCTGTACTTCACATTTGTAATATTTTCCCCCTTGGCGGATTAGCTTACAAGTAAAATTTCTGCTTCTTCTGGCGGATTAGCTTATAAAAAAATTAGTAATCATTCTGTATATATGGGTATAGTCAGACAAGTTAAATTCGCTCTGATTGCTACTAATTGGCGCATGTAATTTCAAGTAATCAGATAAAAAAAGACGAGTTCTCTATTTATTAATGCGGGAAGATCAATTCAAATAATCATAGAAAGTGAAAATATTGCTCTCCTGCAAAAATATTGGTTTTCAATGCTATCATTTATTTAATGGTTGTCTATGATATAAATGTTTGTTTTATGAGAATGTCTCTACTGCAGACTCCTCTCTGTAACTGACTGTTTGGTCCGGAGCGTGTTCATTATACAGAGAAATTGAAAACCTGGTATCTGAATTGCATGTATACCCATGTATTTGCTGCTATATTCTTGGAGCGTCGTTTGATATGTCCAACAATTTTCACTCGTTAACTTTCCTTCGAACATAATGGGGTTCCCGTTTGAGAAGAGGAGGGCTCGACTCACCAGTGGGCGTCTTGGAGCAGCCGATGAAAGCGTCGCCCTCGAAGCCCTTGACGCAGCTGCAGAAGGGGGTGTGGTTGACGACGTCGCAGCGCGCGTTGGCGCCGCACGCGCCCACGCACGGGTCCACGCACCTCTCGTTGACGCACGCGCGGTCGGCAGCGCACTCCTGGCTGAGCACGCACTCGGGCCGGCAGTAGGGCGGGCGGCCGATGTAGTTGGCCTTGCACGAGCACACGGGCCGGCCCTGGCGCACCTGGCACACGGAGTTGGGCCCGCACGGCGACGGCTGGCACGGGTCGCTCGGCGGCTCGTGGGATGGCGCTGCAAGCACACGCGACCAACGCCTTTCACTTCTGTCACTCCGGAATGAACCCCCTTTCAAGGTTCCCTTTGCGAAATCCAATTGAAGAGACGAAATTGGAGGATTTGCTGTTTAATTTCGCGGTACGTGTTCGAACGCGTTACCAAAGAAGAATTGCAAATAATTTAGATTTATTTTGAAAAATCTCACAACAAATAATCACAGCAGGACCTTTTAAAATAAAATCGTTGTACCGAGAATAGTGATCATGGTTACCCTGTGAGAGTGTTCTGTGCGTAGTATTAAATTAATATGTGGAACTTAAGAATATTGTAGATTCGTTGTGTTTATAATGTTTGCAAAGAGTCGATAAGAATCTTACAGAATTACATTTTGAAAGCCTATCTGATGAGTTAGAACGAATGAAACACGTTTTATTATCCTGCTGCAATATAGCGTAAAGGAGGATTTCCATCTGTGTTGGTGCTGTCAAGTCCATCCGTTGAACGGTAGGCTGACACAGCACTAGCTATGTATCTCCCTATTTTAATGCGAGTAAAGATGAATGCAGAGTAAAGGGAAGGGACCCTAAAATGGTTGTATCTGTTCGAGTCGTTCGAGGCTGCGTTGCGCCTTGTGTTGAGCTCATCAAACGCCGCGTTGAGGGAATTGGACTTACGTTGGAAGGGCTTGGTGCAGCTGACGAAGGGGTCTCCGACGTAGGTGGGCGGGCAGCTGCAGATGGGGTTGTGGTTGATGACGGTGCAGCGCGCGTCCAGACCGCACGTGCCCGGGCACGGGTCCACGCACTTCTGGTTGACGCACGCCTGCGTCTGCAGGCAGTCGGAGCTGAGCACGCACTCGGGCTTGCAGGCCGGCGGCGCGCCGCGGAAGCCGGGTAGGCACGAGCACGCGGCGTAGCCTTGCGGCGACACCAGGCAGCGCGAGTAGGGCCCGCAGGGCGACGGGTCGCACGGGTTGCTCGGCGTCACGGGCTCTGCAACAACGCAGCCCGCCCGTCAGCCTCCCCTGCCCGAGACGTCGCCCCAAGGACTTCAAGGCTTCTCGAAGTCGAAGGCTTTCGCCACCGGAGGCAACGGTTTCTTGCCTCTCCGGTGACGCCGCGGTAGCCTACACTCGGGTACCAACATTTCCTGTCATATGCTGACAATCTTTCGCCCTGAAGAAGTCACGGTTTGATCGAAACACTATCAACCTTACTGAGGACGCGGCGTCTCCCGATTAGCCAAGGATCTATAAAGATACTTGGTCTATTTTCAATCAATAATATTAAGATGAACATTTGAAATCAAAACAGTTTTTCAAACAGAACGTGAACGTTTTGGATTTGTTGATTAGTGACTATCAATCACGTTTTGTCAATAATAATTTTTTCTTCAGTTGAAGATTTGATAGGCTTGGATATTTTCGATATTTGTGATTGGAATTACAAAATTTAAATGTATATAAAATGCAGACTGTTAAATATATTTTTCCTGTCTATTTAGTCAACTGATTGTTGCAAGTCAATCGTAATTTATCTTTATATTGCTGGTCTTCATAATATGATCTGAGTTGTAAAAATTTATAGTAATTAATATTCTGTTTATGCTAATGTAAACAATGTATCTGCGGTGTAAATCAGCTGTGGTCGCGAATAACCTTATGATTTAAAGCGACCTAAAATAAATAACTAATAAAAAGACAAGCCGTGAGTCTCAATTGAAAACCGCGGGTGTTGAGAACGAGAGGAGGTCGGGGCTTGACTCACCTTGTTTAACGGGGTAGCACGAGTGGAAGGGATCGCCGGTGTGGCCGGCCGGGCAGAAGCACACGGGCAGGTGGTTGACGGGCGAGCACTGCGCGCGGATGCCGCACACGCCCGCGCACGGGTCGCGGCACTTGTTGTTGACGCAGGCGAGGTGCGGCGCGCAGTCGGCGTTGAGCACGCACTCGGGCTGGCAGCCCAGCAGCGGCTGCCCGAAGTAGCCCGGCGCGCACACGCACGCCGCCGCGCCGTTCTGCTGCCGGCACTCGGTGTTGGCGCCGCACTGCAGGCTCTTGCACGCGTCCGTCTTCTCCTCCATGCCTAAGCCCACACACACACACGCGCGCGCGCACGCACGTTATTGGCTGGCGAGGCCCACGGAAACCTTTGCGCTGTCAGTTGCTTGCGATATTTTTCTAAAAGTCACCGAATTTTGCCGCGAACATTGTGTGATAGGTGTTAACAACTGTGGTTCGTGTGGCATCAAATGCAATGCCCAGGCAGTATTAATATTTTCGTGTCTGACTGTTAAGACAGTTTCAGTAGATGTTTCGAAATATATATCAATTCAATATCCTACGTAAAGAAATGTCGTGTTTTTGTTTTACGATTATCTACTACCAGCTGTCTGGAAATTAACGAGCTTGTACGGCTTTGAGAGGTAATGCTTTCCGGGCGGTTCCAGCAAAGCCTCTGTGCGCAGACAGCTCCTAGTACTTTGTTCAGGTGTATTCATCGACCAGGGAAAGCGATAAATGAGGTTGGTCATGGACGGATGGTCGCCGCTAGGTCTTGCTGGGTTTCTCTGAACGCTTTCGACATCGCCGACAGCGTTGCAGTTCGGCGCTGAGTGTTTTGTGGCGACAACGGAGAAGCTATGTGCACTCGGGTGGATCCAATGGATAATGCGAGGTTCTGAAGAGATTTTTCTTGCAATTGAACTTTTCTTGTTACGTTTGTGTTTAAGTCAGATAGGATAAAAGTTAGGCCAATGTTATGTAAGGAATGAAAAGAACTGAAAATTAGATTCCATGAATAATTGGGATGTAGGCTCAAATAAAATATCAAATTTTAATAAAAAATATATGGAAATATTCGAACATGATACTCTTAATAATAAAAATAAATCATTCGACATATTATTCTTTCGTGTGTTTCATGTAAATGTCGTCTTTGATTTGCCGTAAAATGTTTCTTTGAAATGAAACATAATTGTGTATTACTATTTTTATTAACCATTAAAATTAATATGAGAATCGTTCATGTACTTGAATAGATTAACAAACCCTTCTCATTTTTGAAAGACTTTGTTAACCGTGAAGGCGGATTACCCTTAAGAACAGGTTCTACAACTAAACGGTTTTAGCATCGCAATAGAGGAGAGTCTAATTTCCTCACATCATTGGCTCATGAGAATAGTAACGCTTTAAACGTGTGTAATCTGAATGAAACCGTCTATTTCGCTGCAATAGACAAAATGCTTTGTGAAACAAGCATGTTGTCTTGCGAAGTATCTTGATGGACATTAATTTCCGTGACTCAAACATGACTATTCGAGATATGCTCTTAGTGCCTGAAGCGATGATGTAATTTATTTCCGTATCTCAAAAACGACCATTCTAGATGAGCTCGTATTTCCTGAAGCGATGACGTTATTTATTTCTTTATCTAAAAATAGACCATTCGAGATGAGCTCTTAGTTCCCGAGCGAGGACGTTCGACCTGAAACGAATCGCGGGGGAGGGGAGGTCGTGCGACTCACCGACGGGCGGCGGGCTGCAGTGCTCGAAGGGGTTGCCGATGAGGCCCGGCGGGCAGCTGCACACGGGCACGTGGCGCACCACGTGGCAGGTGGCGGCGACGCCGCAGGAGCCGGGGCAGGGGTCGCGGCAGAGCCGCTGGATGCAGGCGCGGTCGAAGGCGCAGTCGGAGTCGGCCAGGCACTCGGGGCGGCACTGCGGGTGCGCGAAGGCGTTGGGGCCGCCGCACGGGTCGCACACGGCCACGCCGCCGCCGAACACGGAGCAGCGCACGCCGGGCGGGCACGGCGACGGGTCGCACGGGCGCGTCGCGTTGGTGGTGGGGGCTGCAACACGCGCACGCACGCGTCAACATACGGGGGTACGCAGCGGAAGGGGAAGGAGGAGAAATTGGGTCTCAAAGAGGGGTCCGAGAGAGGGTGCTCCGTAGAAATGAGGCGTTTGGTATTAGAGGCAGCTTATTTCATTCAACAAGATCGCACACAGGAAACAAAAGTCGTGTTGGGTTAACATGCGGCATGAAGAAACGAGATATATTCTCGATACATTTTGGATGCGAACAAGGTGAATTTAAGCTATATCCTTGTGTAAGGATGAGAAGAACCAATTGTCGAAGTAATTTGTTTTTTCAACATACGCACGTGCGAAACAAAATATTTTAACTAATGGAATGTAGAACAAAAAATAGAAAACTATATTTATTATGAAATATTGAACCTAATTTTTCAACGACAACGGAGTCAAAATAGCAAATTCTGCATTTCGTATGTATAGAATTCTAAATAATTTATGAATAGAGTTCATGACATTTTAAACTTTGGGCCCTTTTTAACATTTTTAATTTTATAATAGTTTGTAGTTATTTGTATTTCAACTAAATTCTAATCTTTTTCATTAAACGACTGTTGTTCTACACTAAATTGGGACTACGATTATTCTATCCCGCGCCACAAGAGTATTGCTAGTGAAGGTGGTGGTGAAGAGGGAGGGAGACTTACGTTTCTGAATGCACTGGATGAAGGGATTGCCGGTGAGCCCGGGCGGGCACGAGCATGTGGCGGTGTGGTCCTGCACGGAGCAGATGGCGGCCACGCCGCACACGGCGCCCGCGGCGCACGGGTCGCGGCAGTGGCGCTGCAGGCAAGCCTTGTCGGGCGCGCAGTCCGAGTTGAGCACGCACTCGGGGCGGCAGCCCGTCTGCGGGTCGCCCGAGAAGTCCTCCAGACACGAGCACACGGCGCGCCCGTCCATCACGCGGCACAGGGTGTTGGCGCCGCACGGCGACGGGTGGCACGGGTCGCGCGGCGGCGGCGGCTCTGCGCACGCAACAACGCTGTCACTCTCGCTCTCTCTCTCTCTCTCTCGCTTTGGGGGGGGGGCGCTGCGCTCATCGGGACGTTTGGGAGAAGAGGGCTCTGCGGTACATTTTAAGACTGTTGAGTTACACTCCTTTACGGATGCTCTTGTGACAATGAATTTAATTATGCGTTTTATATTCATTTTACTGAGTTTAGAGCATTTTGATATACTAACCTATTGATAATATTTTTTTAAAAATATTTTGATGTGGGTGCCAATGACCATAGAAGTTGTCGGGCCCTTGAAAATAAATCTAATCGTCAGTCGAAATCGACATCTTCCTACTCACTGCTCTGTGTGTCAAAAAAAACAAAAAACTTTTCAGTGTAAGGATTTCCTTTGAGATGCAAACGCCAAAATAGGATCAAATGATGAAATTCACGCTGTGGTGGTACTTAAGTACTACACTCTGAAGAATAGTTTCCTGGAATTATGTGTCTTATTCAAAACGTATTGCCGTCAAACTGATGTTGATGTTTTTAGCTGTGACTAATGCAAGTAAAATCTAAACATGTTATTTAAATCATTATAGCAATTTAATTAACAGTTACCCGCATGGAATCCAAATAGTTTTCACTCAATTTTATTGTAAATGTTAAAACCTGCTGTAATACGCGCCATCCACGAGAAATATGTTATTGATTTTGTTTTCCCACAAAATGTTTGGAACATCAAATGAGAAGGCGTGTGTTCTTCCTCTCACTATTTTCATCCATCGCCTATCAAACGTTCAAAAGCTCCGTGAAAAATATCTGGACGAGGATTCTGGCGTACGAGAGAGAGCCTTTGACGGGGAACGCACCTGGCGGCGGCGAGCAGCGCACGAGCGGGTCCCCGAGCAGTCCGTGGTCGCACGTGCACACGGGGTGGTGTCCCTCGACGCGGCAGCTGGCGCCCACGCCGCACGCGCCGGGGCACGGGTCGCGGCAGCGCTGGCCCAGGCACGCGTGGCGCAGCGAGCAGTCGTCGTCGGTGCGGCACTGCGGCCCGCCGCAGCCCGCGGGGCCCGCCGGGTCGCCCTGCTGCCCGGCCGGGCACACGCACATGGGGTGGCCCTGCGGGCTGGGCGAGCAGTGCGCGCCGGGCCCGCACGGGTTGGGCTGGCACGGGCTGGCCGGCTCGCGCTGGCAGCCCGAGTACGCGTCGCCCATGAAGCCCGAACGGCAGTAGCACTGCTCCTGGTTGTCGCTCACGTAGCAGTCTGCGTTGGCGCCGCACGGCCCCGGCTGGCACAGGCTCTGCTGGGGCACTGCGCACATACGCGAAAAGTCAGCTCGCGCTTACCACGATGCTTCACATGAAGTAGTACACTCAAGTGAATTCACTTCATCAGTTGGAAAATTAGGAAATGTAGCAATGCTTTATAAAATTCTTATTCTCTTATAGATCTGCTCAGTTCAAGACTGTTCAACACGATGCAATGGAAAGAGCTTATTAAAATATATGTTGATTTTACAAATTAGTCTCGCGGAGACAAGATGTAATGAAATAGTCTAACTTCAATTTATAATTGAAAATCAGACATTTATATTTAATATTTCTTTGATAAAAGTGTCCAAATCAATTTTAGGGCAATGAGTTTTTTGTTTAACATTGATAACAATGTTTAACTTGAATAACATTGCTCATGTAAATTGAATTATGATCATAAAATTCTAATTCTGTGTGTTAATTACATTTATGTGTTCACCTAACAGTCTACTTTAGAATAATTTAAAATAATAAAAATAAAAGCTGCCAATTGTACCTGACAATTTGTACTTGTACTTGACAACTGTTTGTCTTAAAATTGATTTGGAAATTTTTACCAGTGATATAAAAATATATTCAAAATACAGTTAGCAAGCAGTAGAGGACCACCTCATCAAGAGCTGGAGGAAGATGGGGGTGGAAGTTCGCTTAGCTGTTGAGAGCTGCCTCACCTTGGCAGGCGCGGTAGGGGTTTCCGACGGTGTTCTCCGGGCAGAAGCAGGCGGGTTCGCGGTTGGGGTCGCACATGGCGCCTGTGCCGCAGGGGTTGGGGTCGCAGGGGTCCCTGCGTGCCACGCAGCCGCGCACGGTGTTGGGGGACTCGAGGAAGCCGGGCAGGCACGTGCACTGCGCGAAGCCGTTGGGCAGCAGCGCGCACTGCGTGTTGGGGCCGCACGGCGACGGGTCGCACGGGTTCTGCGGCAGCGCGCACGGCCGCGCGGGCGGCGCGCCCTCGAACTGCGGCAGGCAGAAGCACACGGGCCGGCCCTGCACCACGCGGCAGCCCGAGTTGGGCCCGCACTTGTTGGGCTGGCACTGGTCGCCCTCTGGAACTGCGCACACACACACGCCACATTTTCTTTATGAAAACATCACTGAAAGTATTGTACGACGTCACTATCTCTGGATGTGCATAATACTCTGCCAAAGTAAAATGAACATTCTGACTCTAAGCAGACATGTGAGTACTTACTGCAGTTCTGGAAGGGGTTGCCGGTCATTCCCTTAGGGCAGAAGCAGATGGGGTTTCCTCTGTCGATTTCGCACTTGGCGTTGGTGCCGCAGGGGTTGGGGTTGCACGGGTCGCTGGGGCCTGCAAGGGGAAACCAAAGTGTTCGATGGGGATGCTTGATGGCAACGGCGTTGGCGTTAAGCGAGCGCGCGCGTGTGTGTGCTGACCTTGGCAGCCGATGGCCGGGTCGCCGGTGTAGCCCGGCGGGCACTTGCACGTGGGGCGGTGGTTGAGCACCTCGCAGACGGCGTTGGGGCCGCAGGCGCAGGGGCTCTGGCAGCGGCCGTTGACGCACGCCTGCGCCGCGGGGCACTCGGCGTCGGAGCGGCAGCCGGCAGCTGCGCATCGCAAACACACGCCGTTGGAGGACAAGCTCATTGGCTCTTAGCAATTAAGCAACGTGTTCACTCGGGGATAGAATGCCGGCTGTTGCTAGCCGCAGTAGCCCACGTGCCACTAAATTTTCACTAGACTAGAGCCGATCGCGCCCGAGCACATCCCTTCGCGTCGCGTTGTCTCAACGTCGGTGGCCCGCTGTTAAGCGCTCGGCTATGGCACGCCAAAGGGGTCATCCACTTGAGCAGACCTTTATTAACTGACTAGTTGCAAAGTTATCTAGATTTTCAGTGACGGAGATGTTGGAACTCTTAGGCACAGCCGTGTGTTTGTTTATATTTCAACTGAAAGGAATAAGTGCCACGGTTCTATCTCATACCCACGGATGTGTCTCTGTTTACCTTCTAATGGAAGTTTCTCAATTATAATCTTCATAACATGCATTGTTTACCTTGCATTCTTTGCACTTCTAGTACAAAGAGTGAGGGGAGACTTAGAGACCTAACGTAACCAGTGGCTAAAAAATTTAAAATACTAAATATTCAATAACAGTTCATTATTTCGTTGACTATATCGCTTCCTTTCTGAATTTACCAAAAGAGCTTTGAATATCCTAATAAAATCTGAACTCAAACCTGCTGTTCACATTGTCAGAATGTCTACGTCATGAAAAACAATGGCATACACGAAACGTTTGAACAGTTTCAGCGGTTGGAAAAAATAACTCCTTAATTTCGATACTGCTCAGTGCGTCAACGTTTGCTTCGCGTTATTGACGTCGTTCACTCGCCCTCACCTTTGGTGCAGTCGATGTACGGGTTGCCCGAGAAGCCCGGGCGGCACTTGCAGCTGATACCGTGGTTCTCCGGGAAGCAGTCAGCGTTGTCGCCGCAAGAGTCGATCATGCACGGGTTGATGCACAACCGGTTCAGACGGTCACACAGCTTGTTGGGCGGACAATCTTCGTTGTACTGGCAGATGGGTTTCGGGTCGGGCACTGTCAGTGAAACGGCGATTTGCATGCATAAGAGGTCGATTCGTACGCAGCATATAAATATTTGTTCTTGACGTGACATTTAAATAATTTAATATCAACGGTAAATAATTATGATTGTAATGTTTTAATAAGTTATCATCAGTAATACATAATTCTTGTTGGAGAATCGATATTTATATATTTTAAAGAGAACTATGAATTAGATTTCCTAGATCAACTGCAATCTTTTTTCCTCATTTTTTATGAAATTATGTGTAAATGTAATAAAACCGTTAACAACTAGTAAAAACTATGGATTTTTTCATATTCTTGAAAATGAACAATCAATTGATGACTCAGTTAACATTTTGATGGAATTGATTAAGTATAATCTTTAAAAATAGTATCAGAAATTGAGTCTTAATTCAGAAATGAACAAACAATAACCAAAATGTAAAGTTATGGATGGTCCACGACATTAAGAATTGAGAAAGCGTCATTAAAAACTGGCGATGGGGTTGGCTATGCCATTACACCGTACGATGATGGCGGGGAGTCTTCAATCATTTGGTGTACAGAAACAAGAGTCTTATTTGAAGAGATTTGGTTAAAACGATCTTCAGTCGTGAAGACCTGTTTTTGAAATAAAATGCTAGAATTGTTTAAACATTTCACGAGACACCACGTTACCATTTCGTATCCTTGAGTAGTTTCTGCTTATAAATAATGTATATTTTATGTAAAATCTCAGTTACCAACTACATGTGTGTGAGGGAGTAGAGAGGGCTCTGAGAAGGGAAGGTTCGTGGGGTGCTCGTGCACGTGAGTAGGCAGGAGGAGTCAAAACCACAATATCCATGTGAGCGCACCTGGCACGCAGCCGACGTATCCGTTGCCCTGGAAGCCCTCGGCGCAGCTGCAGTCGGAGCCGTGGTTGGTGTTGATGCAGACGGCGTTGTAGGCGCACGGGTTGCGGATGTCGCACGGCCGCTGGCACGCCTTGTCGATGCACGCCTCCGTCAGCGGGCAGTCGGCGTTGCTGGAGCAGCTCACTACCCGCCCACCGAGGGCACGCGGTCAGGGCACGGGGCGGGCACGGGCGCGGGCGCGCGAGGGCGGATAGACACCGGAAGGGGGAGGCGCGAGGCTCTCCGCGAAAAGTCACTCGCGTAAGAAACATTCGGAACTGTTCTTGTGTCAACGTTGCGCGTGATGCAGAGTGCGAGAAAAACCTTCAAGAAATGAAAATGTTGTATTCCACGTTTCGTATTATTTGACGGCACACTAAATACCTGAGAAATAAAAATCTCGGCAGAAAGGCAGATGAAATGATTTCTATCGCAGTATCATTTATTATGACGTAAGTGACATTTAGGAAACATTGGAATCACTGTAGTAATAACTAGTAAGATAAGTCACACGTATTGTTCAACCGACAGATGGGAACTTACAGATAGACAAATTATTTTCTGGTAGAGACAATTGATTCTAACTTTACAGGCATTCTAGCATTCTGCAGTTACTTATGCAATTGAGGCGAAATGTCGGAAGTGCAGGGAAAAAAACTATTTAACAAAGTAGAGTTTGTGAAGGCTGTGATTTCTCCCTAGTGAAAAATCCCAAGTGGAAAAATACATTTGTGAGAAATTAAAAGTGCGACGTGAATTTTATTCCGAATGTTTCTTATTCAAAATGAAAGGTGGTGCTTATATATAATACAGTGACGTATAGTCACGGACAGTAGAAACCATGAAGAAACGAAAAACAAAAATAACATATCTTGATCACGTCTCCTTTCGAAGAATTTTCTTGTTTCCTGAAATTTCCTGAACATTTCTTTCGTTCTTTTTCGTTCACTCCAATTACACACTCAGTCATACGCACACTCGCGTTAAGATTAAGTTCCAGCTGTGATTATGATTATTGCTGGTGAATGTGACCTGCGAAATGAGATTGATTACTGGAGAGAATCATCGGAGGCGGCCGTTAGACTTTTGTTAGCGTTTGCTTTGGCCAGTTGCGGTTTGCTGTACATTGATGAACATTCTATTTACAACGAATGAGTCAGAAGCTGTCCAGCTGGCGCTGGTGAAAGAGCGGTTACTGATGATTCTCTCCGGAGTCCATCGCTCCCGAGTGGGGGAGCCACTGGTCACGTGGTGCGCACGCGATGGAATGCCATCTCTCCCAAACAGCTTTCCCTGCATACAAGCGTGACAGAGGGGCTTGGACACGAT
The DNA here is from genome assembly GCA_038098605.1 of Gryllus longicercus. NCBI lineage: Eukaryota > Metazoa > Arthropoda > Insecta > Orthoptera > Gryllidae > Gryllus > Gryllus longicercus. Next base: position 291,167 of record JAZDUA010000188.1, on the reverse strand, counting down.
CCAAGAATGCATGGGTGGAAATGAAAATGAATTGCATCATCGATCGGATCAACATGAGCTGTCAGGTACAAGCAACTCCGAGATAACATCAGACAAAATTCTTCTTGAAAACCCGATTAATATCAAATATTATATAACCCATATTCCTGAAATCTGTGACCGCAGTGTCCTTATAATACTAAAACACGACAATTCGCTTTACATATAGGTGAAATTGTATGTTGAATCAGTGACCGCATTCATTGCTAATTGCCGTTACTGTCATCTCACTTAATCGAATTCGATTTTGATTTTGTTCCGTTGTTTAATGAATATACTCTTAAACTCAATTTCACAGATGAAATGGAACTAGAGTAGATTAAAGATTTTTACTGTTTGCATCAAATTATAACATTTTTCGTTCAGTTATGACGTGCAGAACTATGTGTGAACGTGCGATTATTCAAGTTCTCGTTAGCTGAGGCAGGCCTCAGAAAAACAAAAAAGAAAATAATGTAAAAAAATATAATAACATGATCGCATTTTAATAATTTAAGACTCTTTTCATTTTTGAGAATCAATACGCAAGATTGAAAAAGTTTTGTTGTCCTCTGGAACACGACATTTCGCGTAATATGTATACGCATCGTCAGATGTGAACAAAAAATAATATATACTTCAAAATGAAAAAAATATGGTTTAGAATGCAAGTATTAAAAAATTGCTATTTGATTTTATTTTTTAAAATTTCATCCTAAACAATTTTATCAAAATTTGTTTTCATTTTCAGACATTAATAAATTAATTTTTTGCTCACGCCTGCTGATCCATATACTCGTAATTTTAAGCGAATTGCCGTGTTTTAGTATCACTGATTTTAGGAATATGGGGACATACCCAGAATTGATAAACATCGGGTTTTCTAGTAAAATATTGACCTCGTCACTTGCCGTTACGACTCTCGGTTTTAGTAGTCTCTCTGCGCTTATTTATTTATATATGTTCTGTAACTTGTATTTTTGCATTAAATCCATTTTTATTCCTTATCAAGTGAAGTCGCGGGTAATAGGCCGACCAGTGGGTCCCCGGACGGGAGCGGCGGGTGGGTCTGTACAGGCGGGGCCTCGTCCTTACATGGCTCGTCCCGGAAGCAGTTTATGGCGGGGTTGCCCTGGAAGCCCATGGGGCACGTGCACACGGGCCGGTGCGCCTTGGCGTGGCAGCGGGCGGTGGGCGCGCAGCTGTTCGCGAACGAGCACGGGTCGTCGCACATGCCGCCGTAGCACGCCTCCATGTCGAGGCAGTCGTCGTCCGACTTGCAGGGCGTTTGGGTCTTGGTGGTTCCGGTGGGCGCTGCGGCGGGCGACGGGCGACAATTAGAGCGGGCAGCGGGGCGGGGCGGGGCGGGGCGAGGGACAGGGTTAGGCGGCGCGCTGCGCTCCGCGGCGGCGCGACCAGACAGCTACCACGTGGGACCGACGGCTTCAACTCGTCTGCCCAGGGCTATTGGGTTCAAGTTCGATTCATAAATAAACCCGTTTCTTCGGAAATACGCGGAAAATATATACGACAAATTGGAATATTGTTATATTAATTTTAAAAGGTTAGAATGTAAATCAAATTATTTAATTTGAAAACTATATTAGATGTTTTAGAAATGGAAATGATATTTAACTGTTGTATCACAAATTTATTATCAGAACCTAATTCTAAATTTTCAGGAAAATTCAAGAATTTCTCGAATATACGAATGCAAATTCGACAAGGGGGACATAATGGCAAATATTATAAAATTTTTATATTTGTTTTGAATATATGTTTATATTTCTATACACATTTGTGTTAATAGCAGGCTGGTCACGCTGACTCCGGAGTATTAGCACAGCGACAGTTTGAGAAATTGAGAAATGTTAAATTAAGTTTTGCAAGATTTGCAGTTAAAGCTGTACAAAATACTTGAACTATATACAAATAGTTTTTAAATATTTACTAAAAATATCTAAGATTCATTAAGAAAAAGATTACTTAGAAACAGATTTGAGCTCTAACACTATTTAGACAGTGCCACAAGAGATAGTAAGATGTACAAGTTATCTTTATACAGCTACAGTTTATACAAGCTTTTGAAAGAGACGTGCTAGAGTCGTCTACTAGTTTTGACAGACACAGAAGATAGAAGAACACGACATCTATTTACAAATACTCTGTGGCGTTTTGTGGGGGAGACGGGCTGCAAGCGCTGTACCTGTTTGGCAGATCTGGCCGGCATCCTTTGCTTCCTTTGAGCAGGAGCTAGGGGTGGTGGTGGGTTCGAGTATTAAAGTCGTAGTTTCTGTCATGTCGTCCCCGACTGTGGAAGTGCCCTCAATTTCTGTGGTTACCTCGAAAGTCGTGCTTTCCGTCATATCGGAAATCGTTGTGAATTCGGTCGTACCTGCGGTGGTCTCCTCGGTCGTACCTTCCGTCACGCTGGGCGTCGTTTGGTCAGTAAGCGTGGTCTGCTCAGTCGCTTCTGTCGCCCCATCACTAACTGTCGTTGGGCTTTCAGTGGTTCCGACTACCGTGGTATCTGGGATCGCAGGAGTGGTTCCTTCGGTGCCACTTGTGGTCCCTTGCGGTTCCGTGGTGGTTGCAGGGGCCTCCGTGGGCTGCTCTGTGGTGCCGGGCTCTGTGACGAAGGCGGTCGTCGTCTCGGGCACGGTTCGCTCAGTGTCCGGCGAGACCGTGGTCACGGGGGCTTCCGTGGGCGGCAGGGTCGTCGCGGGGGACTCGGTGGTAACCGCTGGCTCCACCTCGCCGAAAGTGGTGGTTTCCACGCCTGGAGGCAGCGTAGTGGGGACTTCCGTGGTTGGGGCCTCCGTCTGGGACTCAGTAGTCCCCACAGGCACAGTGGTCGCTTCCGTAAATGGCGGTAGAACCGTCGTCATCTGCGGTTCAGTGGTGGACGGTAGAGGTTCCGTGGTGGGTTCTTGTGGCTCAGAGGCTTGCGTTGTAGGCTCTGTGGCACCCGGAGTAGTTACCATAAATCGCGTAGTGGGTAGTTCCGTTGGAGGTTCGGTTGGTGGCTCCGTTGGAGGTTCAGTTGGTGGTTCAGTTGGTGGTTCAGTTGGTGGTCCCGTTGGAGGTTCTGTAGGTAGTTCCATGGGAGGTTCAGTTGGTAGCTCCGTTGGAGGTTCTGTAGGTAGCTCCGTTGGAAGTTCAGTTGGTGGTTCCGTGGGAAGTTCAGTTGGTAGCTCCGTTGGAGGTTCTGTAGGTAGCTCCGTTGGAGGTTCAGTTGGTGTTTCCGTGGGAAGTTCAGTTGGTAGCTCCGTTGGAGGTTCAGTTGGTGGTTCCGTTGGAGGTTCTGTAGGTGGCTCCGTTGGAGGTTCAGTCGGTGGTTCCGTTGGAGGTTCAGTTGGTGTTTCCGTTGGGGGTTCAGTTGGTGGTTCTGTAGGAGGTTCTGTTGGTGGCTCCGTTGGTGGTTCTGTTGGTGGCTCCGTTGGGGGTTCTGTTGGTGGCTCCGTTGGTGGTTCTGTTGGTGGCTCCGTTGGGGGTTCTGTTGGTGGCTCGGTTGGAGGTTCGGTTGGTGGCCCCGTTGGAGGTTCGGTTGGTGGCTCTGTTGGGGGTTCTGTTGGTGGCTCCGTTGGAGGTTCTGTTGGTGGCTCGGTTGGAGGTTCGGTTGGTGGTCCCGTTGGAGGTTCGGTTGGTGGCTCTGTTGGGGGTTCTGTTGGTGGCTCCGTTGGAGGTTCTGTTGGTGGCTCCGTTGGAGGTTCGGTTGGTGGCTCCGTTGGGGGTTCTGTTGGTGGCTCCGTTGGAGTTTCAGTTGGTGGTTCTGTTGGAGTTTCAGTTGGTGGTTCTGTTGGAGGTTCAGTTGGTGGTTCTGTTGGAGGTTCAGTTGGTGGTTCTGTTGGAGGTTCAGTTGGTGGTTCTGTTGGAGGTTCAGTTGGTGATTCTGTAGATGGTGCCGTTGGTGGCACCGTTGGTGGTTCAGTAGGTGATTCCGTTGCAGGTTCTGTTGGTGGCTCCGTTGGTGACTCTGTCGGTGGTTCTGTAGGTGGTGCCGTCGGTGGTTCTGTAGGTGGTGTCGTTGGTGGTTCAGTTGGTGGCTCCGTTGGAGGTTCAGTTGGTGGTTCCGTTGGAGGTTCAGTTGGTGGTTCCGTTGGAGGTTCAGTTGGTGGTTCCGTTGGAGGTTCAGTTGGTGGTTCCGTTGGAGGTTCAGTTGGTGGTTGCGTTGGAGATTCAGTTGGTGGTTCCGTTGGAGGTTCAGTTGGTGGCTCCGTCGGTGGTTCAGTTGGCTCCGGCGGTGTTTCAGTTGGTGGCTCCGTTGGAGGTTCAGTTGGTGGTTCCGTTGGAGGTTCAGTTGGTGGTTCCGTTGGAGATTCAGTTGGTGGTTCCGTTGGAGGTTCAGTTGGTGGCTCCGTCGGTGATTCCGTTGGAGGTTCAGTAGGTGGTTCAGTTGGTGGCTCCGTTGGAAGTTCAGTTGGAGGTTCAGTTGGTGGTTCAGTTGGTGGTTCCGTTGGAGGTTCAGTTGGTGACTCCGTCGGAGGTTCAGTCGGTGGCTCTGTCGGTGGTTCCGTTGGAGGCTCAGTAGGTGATTCACTTGGTGGCGCCGTCGGGGGTTCAGTTGGTGGCGTTTCCGTTGGAGGCTCCGTGGGTGGTTCCGTAGTGGCCTCAGTGGGTGGCTGCGTGGGCGCCGGCGTGCGCGACTGAGCAGTGATGGCCTCTGGCGGGAGCGTGGTTTCGCCTCCGGGGGAGTCGGTGGTGGTGGGCTGGGGCGGAGGGAGGGTCACCTCGGAGGGGGGGCCCTCCTCCTCAGTGGTAGTGAGGGTGGGGGTGGGGGTGGTTCCCGGGACCTCGGTGGCGACGGTGCCCGTGGGCTCGCCCTCCAGGGTGGTGGGCGCGGGGCCTTCCACAGTCGTGGGCTCGGGGACGCTCTCGGTAGTGGTCGGGGCTTCAGTGTCAGTGGGACCCGTCTGTGGTTCTGTTTGTGTGGGTGTGGTGGTGGTGGTCTCCAGGCTCGAGAGTGTGGTGGGTGTCATAGTTGGAGTTGTGCCGGTGTCCGGGGCTTCCGTTACTGATAGAGGCGGAAGCAAAACAGAACAACAACAAATACATAGTTAGTGAAGTGCTTTGAAGTGAAAACTATTGGAAACTGTACAATCTAGTTCTGAAGTAATTATATACATGTTTAAAAAGATAGAATTCTCAAGAAACTACTTAAGTATTCACAATCTACGTGCTATTTATTTAATATATTAATATAGAAAAATTATGACAGAAATTATTAAGATTTAATTTTTGAGATTAATTACTTAGAAACTGTACATTATTCTTTTAGAATCGTGATTACTAAAATGATACATTTATAACTTTTACAATTACATCACATATTTATTTTACATATTTATACTGGGGAAGATGGAAATGATACCACCACAAGCTTCAAAAAGCGAAGCTTAAGCGAGATTAGTGCCTCCACCGACATAAACAAACACTAAACAACTCATGCAATACACCACATTCACTCTGTTTTCTCTCTGACACTTCAACATACGACCGAAGATTGTTGTTTCGTTTCATAATTCCAATGTACTTCTACCCTTAGAAAATTAGCATGGCAATGAAAAATAGTTTGGGCTACAACCGCACTATTCCTTCAAAGAACCTGAGAAAGGCTATTGAGAGAAAGGTGTCCAGTCCTCGATTTTCCTTCTCTCCAGGGCGGGAAGCTTTCTTTAACAGCGGGGAGGATCCCACGAACAACTATGCATTCAGGACCCAGCATGCGGAGGAAAGTTCAGTCATGCTTGTGGTAAAGTTCTACAATCGTGATTTCCACCGAATCGATTGAAAGTAACTTGTGCTCGTGCGCTGTACCAGTTTATTCTTTGGGAGGTTTGAATTTGAAATGTAATCACCCCCCTGCAGAAACCATGCTAAGATATTGCCATGCTCCGCACTGTGTGCCTCATACCCTTTGCCTCTCGCTTTTCCAATACCACAGCCAGTGCAAAAGTAAAGGACTTTTGTAGGATTCAGAAAAAACAAATGTAGGTCTATGAAATTAACAAAGAAAGCGTAGCTCAATTGTAGAGACAGTGCAAAATGAAGAATAGTTTTCAACAAGGGATAGCTTCTGAATCCTACTTTATACAAAGGGGACCTATTCACCTCAGTTTGGATGATTGTAAATACACATATATAATTAATAAATGTAACATTCTGAAAGAGAAATGTAAGTCAGTAGAAAAGTTAAGATGTGTTGCCATTTCAATATTGGAAACCATAGATATAGAGGTATGGTAAAACAGAACAATAAGATAATGGATAACTATCAAGGTGAGCAATGGAATGTAATTGCGAAAATGGAGGGAGAGGTGGCGAGGATAAAGAGAAATCAAATAGGCTGTTAGCAAACGCATGCATATTTTACAGTAGTGACGATAGCGTTATTGTGGAAGAGGAAGTTAGCGAGAGTCGTTCTTCTGCGCGGCGCTCTGCTCTGCTCTGGGCCCCCGGGGCTGCTGCTGCTGCTGCTGCTGCGGCTGCTTCGGCTGTGCTTGGCGCCGGGCCAGGCTCCTCCTCGTTCTGGGTTAGTCCGCGCCGCGTCGGGGCCGCGCCGGGTGTTTGAAGAAGTTCGACGCCGAGGCTGCTTCGGGGGTTAGTGGGCGAGGGGCGGGGGGCGGAGGTTGGAGGGGAGGCAACGCATCAAAACAGCAACACACCCCGAAGGGGCGGGGCGGAGGGGGCGCAGGTGTGACGTGGGCGCCCTACCTTTGACGCAGCCGCCGGTGGTGGGGTCGCAGGTCATGCCCGGCGGGCAGTGCTCGCAGCCTGTCGTGGTGCCCGGGTTGTACGCTGCAAAGAGAGTCCGTCAGGCCCACGTAGCCCGAACAACGTTCGTCTCTCGCGCCAAAAACCCAACACAACGATATCGCTTTTTACAAATCCTTGTAGTATTTTACGCGATCAAAACACTGGAAGGCTTTGTGACAGACATTTGATGTTGAATATATCTCACAGATCTCAAAATTCTTAAGGTTCGCTGACTTGCAGACGAATGTGAAACTAAGAGCTGTATTTAGTTTGAATTCGTGCTATCTACTTGGATTTTTAAGAAGATTCCGATTTTGTAATGTTGGAGTGAGTGGATCATTAGGTGAGCAGTATGGAACTTACAAAAAAAGTATTTTACTTTGCTTCTTTTTAAATTTTTGCCATATGAGTTATTTTATTATTCTCAAAAAATAATTCGAATCTTATAGTTCCTTTGAAGCAACTTTACTTTTTTAAAAAAACACGAGCAGTATTTCCACATATACTAATAGTTAAAACACAGAAATTTTTCATTGCGACAATGTTATTTCCCCGAACTTCACTCATTAAAAATATATTTTACTCAAATATTTACTTCCGGCGCCTAAAAACATTGCCCGCGTCCAAGAAAAATTAAACATCGCTTGTCAGTACAGGATTTCCGTATAAATATAAATACATATTGATGTTGTACGTACCTGTGGGAATGCAATGGCAACCATCACATGTGGATCCTCGCCGACAGTCCGTTGACTTCTGGCACTCGCAAACTGCAAAAGAGGGGTCGAAACTTACTCATTTTACGTAAGCATTTGCACCGAGACGTGACATAATTACATTCGTTCATAAGTAGTACTATCATACCGAGTCTTGTAGTTAGGGTTGCCATTTAAAATAATTTTTCTCTTACAAGTAGTTTGTAATAGAATTAATACATACGTTTTTCAGTCTGTCGATGCTTCACATTTCTGGAATGATTGGTATTATATATAATTTGAGGTAATGTTGGGGTAATGTGTTGAGGTTGAGGTAATGTGTGGGTTAACAATGTTAGCAATATTTTAGAATCAATGTTATTAAAACGAAGTATGCCAACTTGTGTTTAATTTAGTACGGCGAAATCAATGTTTAGTAAACCAACTAATATTCACATTTACTGTAACTCAACATGAGATACTTTCGGGGGGAGGGCATCTACGAATTATCGATAATTTGGGAAGTTTTCCAAGTATAGCCACACACATTATTCTGAAGATGAACCTGTATCAGTAGAATGCAGATGTCATCAGCAAGAATCTGGCTTCAAAGATGTGACAGACTGCCCGTTTTATAATATATGTAGTAATATTATGTTAAGGTTCCACTTGTTTAGTACTTAAATGATCTGACATGAATATGAATATTTATATTGGAATACCAAAGTACACTTCTTATTTGTAATAATTACAGCTTACGGACATTACAGCTCAGTGATCCGCAGTGCGGTGAAGTGAAGTGTGGTGAGGTGGAGTTCTATAAAAGCTTGCACGGTGAAATGATCATACTAATTTGTAAAGTTTGTAAATTTCCTAAAGTCGTGAATTGTGTAATATTAAACTAGTGTATTCTGCCACCAAGTTGCAGATTGCAGAATGAGTAATAAATGTAACTATGAATTGAAACGGGACTGTGCACGTACCCGAGACGCAGACTGGCTGGTGGTCGCGGACTTCGCAGTCCTGCTGCAGGTTGCACGGGTTGGAGACGGTGCACGGGTTCTGGCACTTGCCCTTGAGGCACGCCGTGTGCGCGGGGCACTGCGCGTTGCTCGAGCAGCTGATGACTGTCAACGGAAGCGCGCGTTAGGGCAGGGCAATCGCGCCCGCTGCTCCTCTTTGCTCTTTGCTCAAGGAATTAAAAGGATGCTCGTTATTTAATTTATGTTTGTCGTCTTAAAACAAAATATAAGAAATTCATTTAAAAAATGTATTTAAATCAAAAATTTTTTGAACTTGAAATTTTAAGTACTTTTGGTAAAATAAAATGTGTTTGGTGCAACAATTAAAATGAGTCTGAAACAAAATGAAGGATATTATATGACATTATTCTTGCACAAGAACATGATACAAAAATAAACAAAAAATCAGGAACAGTTCTGACATAAAAGACAACCAAATTCATTCAGAAATGAAAATGAAGCACAAGCTGAAACAAAACGATATAAGCGCACATTTGAGGTTAATTGCTCTTAGGGGTAAAAGCTATTGATGGGTTGGAATGTACCAACCTAAACAAGGTTTTCTTTATAGAATTAGTACTTTGTACAATACCTGCGTACAAAACGTCTGAACATCTCAGTGCGTTTGTGTATTTCCGTGTACACCATCACCTCCTTCACCGCTGTTCATTACGTCACCTCCACTACATCCACCGTCACCATCACCACCACAACCCAAAGCAATACCAAGGCGTGTAAAAAAACGTATTCTGTTGTATATACAAGTATGTGCGATCTAAAGACAGTATTCTAAAGACACAATCGATCATTTTGAACACATGTGTATATACAACAAACAACCTTTAGCGTGTTACGAGCACACTCACAAGCATACGACAGAGGAAAGTTAGTGCAAGTGAGAACTATGTACAATTATATACATGTATGTACATTTGTAGATGTATAGATTGTTTTGATGTAAAAACCAAGAATTTGGTTTCTCTGGCCGAACGAGCAAATCTAAATCGAAATAATGCGAGTTGATAGTGATGCTTTTGTAGTGTAGGAGAAAAAATCTCCCAGTGTGCTTCAAACTACAACATCATTACCTTCCGAACGAGAGTTGCTCGTGAGCGAAACCAAATTCCGGCGACCAGCGCCCCGGGCAAGTGGGGCTGGCGGGCGCGGGCGGTGCCTCTCTCGTGGCCCGAGCGCGGGCGAGGGCCGTGGGCGGGAGCGGTGGGGACGGGCAGGGCGGGCGGCGGAGCGGCGCTCGCGGCCGCCCCATGCACGTGCATGGCGTGCAACATCTCCGTGCAGGTGCGGGGGGGGGGGGGCAGGCTGCATCACTTTCAGTACAGGCGAAGTAGTGAGACACAAAAGAAGTCACGGCACAAAAGCTAACAATCACATATTCTAAAAAGTATCTAAAAGCGAGCATTGTTCTATGACGCGTATTAAATAGATCGTGAAATATGTACTTAGTCTTCCGTGCTATAATATACTCTGTACTAAGACTATTTTTTAAACTCATGTACAGTGCATATCAAATTAAAAACGGAAAACGAGATTATTACTTTTGCTCGCCTACAGTCTATTTTGCAGAACGTGTACAGTTGGAAGAAAGAAAAAATATAATTCAAAGTCCGTTCATCCAAATTGTTATCATTTCGCTCTTTCATTATACGTACTTGCAAATATTGACTGAGATTCTCCAGGACCCTCCCTAATCGGGTTTTCAATAAGCTTATCTGAATTACGTTTATTATGATATGAGAATCGGTGTAGTTGTAAACCCTTCGGCGATGGAAGACATGTGTAAGTCTATTGCATTCCCGTCCGTTCACCGGAAAGACCTAGAGCGAAATGTGTGCGAAGGAGAGCAACTAACGCCGATCCTCGGAGGCAGCCAGAGGGGGCGAGAAGCAGCACGGTGGTCGCATGTGACCCAACCAGCAGACAGACATTGCAAGTGGCGGAGGGACGGGCCGGGAGGCGAGAGGGCTGAGAGACAGTGAGAGAGAGAGAGAGAGAGAGCGAGAGGGGGTGTGGCGAGGCGGGTGTTTACCTGCGAGTGCACTACAATCGAGGGGCGCGTGGGCGGGGCGCGGGGCCTTGGCCGGGGCCCGGGCGCACAGGCACTGGGGGTCGTGCGCGCGCACGCGGCACGTGGCGCCGTCGGGGCACGGGGAGAAGGCGGCGCACGGGTCGGCGCAAGCGCCGCGCACGCACGCCGCGAAAGGGCCGCAGTCGCGTGACGCGGAACACGCGCCGCCCAGCGGCACGATCGGGGACGGGGACGTGGTCGCGGGCACGGAGGTGTCTGAGGGAGGCGTGCTGTGGACCACAACAGGCAACGTGGTCTCGTCAAAGTGGTCGCTTGTCACCGGGGGAGATGTATCCGGAGAAATCGGAGTCGTAGAAGTCGCGTTTCCTGCGCCAACACGAGCTTCTCGTGGAGTAGTTGTTCCCGTGTATGACAAGTCAGTCACAGCTGTATCCATTGATATTGTAGGTTCACGAGTAGTATCCGAAACAACAGATCGCGTAGTACCGTGTGTAACCAAAGATTCAGTAGCTAAAGAAATACCAGGAGAAACAGATGGGATAACTGTTACAACACTTGCATTGTCAACTGATACAGTCGTCTGAGCAGCCCTACTTGTAGAATCAAACTTCGAAGTTAAATTGGAAGTGTCAGTTATATTATGAGAATCATCTACAGTTGGAGAAGATGACAGGACACCTGCCGGTAAGGTGACAGACGGACTTCCTGTAGACAGTTCATATCCTGGTGCAGTTGTCTCTGTCTGTACTGGAATTTCTGATAGTAAGGTTGCGTGTGGCGATTCAGTCACGTAAGGTGACGTCCGTCTACCAGGATAGGATTTCTCTGTATAGCCTACAGTCTTTTCGAATTCAGTTGTAAATCGCCCTGTCTCTCCTGTAGCTTCAGTACGAATGCTAGCAGTGAAAACGTCAGAAATAGTCGACGTCAGTGTACTACCTGGATAATGTGAGACTGTTATTGGAGAATAACCTGTTGTTTTCTCTAACCCTATAGTAGTTATCTCTGTCTCTATTGGTACTTCGGTGGGTGAAGTTGCATAAGTCGATTCCGTCACGTGAGGTGATGTCCTGTCTCCCGGATATGACTGAGAGTAGTTCTCCGTATAGCCTACAGTCTTTTCGAATTCAGTTGTAAATATTTCAGTTTCTCCTGTTGCTTTTGAAGGAACGCTTCCAGTTGACTGATCAGCTATAGATGGGGTCGATGAGCTACCAGGATAATGTGAGACGGTTTTTGGAGGATAACCTGTTGTCTTGTCTAAACCTGTAGTAGTTATCTCTGTCTCTATTGGTACTTCGGTAGGTGAAGTTGAATCAGGCGATCCCGTCACGTGAGGTGATGTCCTGTCTCCCGGATATGTCGGAGAGTACTTCACTGTGTAGCCTACAGTCTTTTCGAATTCAGTTGTAATTTTTTCAGTTTCTCCTGTTGCTTCTGATGGGACGCTTCCAGTTGACTGATCAACTATAGACGGGGTCGATGAGCTACCAGGATAATGTGAGACGGTTTTTGGAGAATAACCTGTTGTCTTGTCTAAACCTGTGGTAGTTATCTCTGTCTCTATTGGTATTTCGGTAGGTGAAGTTGAATCAGGCGATCCCGTCACGTGAGGTGATGTCCTGTCTCCCGGATATGTCGGAGAGTATTTCACTGTGTAGCCTACTGTCTTTTCGAATTCAGTTGTAAATTTTTCAGTTTCTCCTGTTGCTTCAGATGGAACGCTTCCAGTTGACTGATCAGGTATAGATGGGGTCGATGAGCTGCCAGGATAATGTGAGACGGTTTTTGGAGAATAACCTGTTGTCTTGTCTAAACCTGTGGTAGTTATCTCTGTCTCTATTGGTACTTCGGTACGTGAAGTTGCATATGGCGATTCCGTCACGTGAGGTGATGTCCTATCTCCCGGATATGACGGAGAGTATTTCTCTGTATAGCCAACAGTCTTTTCAAATTCAGTAGTAAATCGTTCAGTTTCACCAATTGCTTCTGAAGGAACGCTTCCAGTTGACTGATCAGCTGTAGATGGGGTCGATGAGCTACCAGGATAATGTGAGACGGTTTTTGGAGAATAACCTGTTGTCTTGTCTAAACCTGTGGTAGTTATCTCTGTCTCTATTGGTACTTCGGTAGGTGAAGTTGCATATGGCGATCCCGTCACGTGAGGTGATGTCCTATCTCCCGGATATGACGGAGAGTATTTCTCTGTATAGCCAACAGTCTTTTCAAATTCAGTAGTAAATCGTTCAGTTTCACCAGTTGCTTCTGAAGGAACGCTTCCAGTTGACTGATCAGCTATAGATGGGGTCGATGAGCTACCAGGATAATGTGAGACGGTTTTTGGAGAATAACCTGTTGTCTTGTCTAAACCTGTGGTAGTTATCTCTGTCTCTATTGGTACTTCCGTAGGTGAAGTTGCATAAGGCGATCCCGTCACGTGAGGTGATGTCCTGTCTCCCGGATATGACGGAGAGTATTTCTCCGTATAGCCTACAGTCTTTTCGAATTCAGTTGTAAATCGTTCAGTTTCACCAGTTGCTTCTGAAGGAACGCTTCCAGTTGACTGATCAGCTATAGATGGGGTCGATGAGCTACCAGGATAATGAGAGACGGCTTTTGGAGAATAACCTGTTGTCTTGTCTACACCTGTGGTAGTTATCTCTGTCTCTATTGGTACTTCGGTAGGTGAAGTTGCATATGGCGATCCCGTCACGTGAGGTGATGTCCTATCTCCCGGATATGACGGAGAGTATTTCTCTGTATAGCCAACAGTCTTTTCAAATTCAGTAGTAAATCGTTCAGTTTCACCAGTTGCTTCTGAAGGAACGCTTCCAGTTGACTGATCAGCTATAGATGGGGTCGATGAGCTACCAGGATAATGTGAGACGGTTTTTGGAGAATAACCTGTTGTCTTGTCTAAACCTGTGGTAGTTATCTCTGTCTCTATAGGTACTTCCGTAGGTGAAGTTGCATAAGGCGATCCCGTCACGTGAGGTGATGTCCTGTCTCCCGGATATGACGGAGAGTATTTCTCCGTATAGCCTACAGTCTTTTCGAATTCAGTTGTAAATCTTTCAGTTTCACCAGTTGCTTCTGAAGGAACGCTTCCAGTTGACTGATCAGCTATAGATGGGGTCGATGAGCTACCAGGATAATGTGAGACGGTTTTTGGAGAATAACCTGTTGTCTTGTCTAAACCTGTGGTAGTTATTTCTGTCTCTATTGGTACATCGGTAGGTGAAGTTGAATAAGGCGATCCCGTCACGTGAGGTGATGTCCTATCTCCCGGATATGACGGAGAGTATTTCTCTGTATAGTCAACAGTCTTTTCAAATTCGGTAGTAAATCGTTCAGTTTCACCAGTTGTTTCTGAAGGAACACTTCCAGTTGACTGATCAGCTATAGATGGGGTCGATGAGCTACCAGGATAATGTGAGACGGTTTTTGGAGAATAACCTGTTGTCTTGTCTAAACCTGTAGTATTTATCTCTGTCTCTATTGGTACTTCCGTAGGTGAAGTTGCATAAGGCGATTTCGTCACGTGAGGTGATGTCCTGTCTCCCGGATATGTCGGAGAGTATTTCTCTGTATAGCCTACAGTCTTTTCGAATTCAGTTGTAAGTCTTTCAGTTTCTCCTGTTGCTTCTGAAGGAACGCTTCCAGTTGACTGATCAGCTATAGATGGGGTCGATGAGCTACCAGGATAATGTGAGACGGTTTTTGGAGAATAACCTGTTGTCTTGTCTAAACCTGTGGTAGTTATCTCTGTCTCTATTGGTACTTCGGTAGGTGAAGTTGCATATGGCGATCCCGTCACGTGAGGTGATGTCCTATCTCCCGGATATGACGGAGAGTATTTCTCTGTATAGCCAACAGTCTTTTCAAATTCAGTAGTAAATCGTTCAGTTTCACCAGTTGCTTCTGAAGGAACGCTTCTAGTTGACTGATCAGCTATAGATGGGGTCGATGAGCTACCAGGATAATGTGAGACGGTTTTTGGAGAATAACCTGTTGTCTGGTCTAAACCTGTGGTAGTTATCTCTGTCTCTATTGGTACTTCGGTAGGTGAAGTTGCATATGGCGATCCCGTCACGTGAGGTGATGTCCTATCTCCCGGATATGACGGAGAGTATTTCTCTGTATAGCCAACAGTCTTTTCAAATTCAGTAGTAAATCGTTCAGTTTCACCAGTTGCTTCTGAAGGAACGCTTTCGAAAGTAACGTGAGGAAAGTCGTATGTTGATTTACTTCCAGGATAAGGAAAGGTTATTGGAGTGTAATGTGTAGTCTTTTCAAGCCGTGTTGTAGTTTTCTCAACCTCAAGTGGTACTTTGGTCGATGAAGGTGACGTATTTTCTCCAGGGTAGGATATCTCTGTGTACTGTTCTTTTGGTACGGGTTCAGTGGAAATGTCTGTAACTATTTGTGTTGATTTGGCTTGAGGATAGTATGAAAATGTTTTGGGTGAGTGATCTGATGTTAAGTCAATTGCTGGTACTGTCACTGTTGGTATTTCTGTTGGCGAAGAGATTTCAGGACCTTCTGATATCAGAGTGGTTGTTTCATTTTTGAGAGAGTCGTCGTGGTCGTATGGTGTTATCGTAGTCACTCCAGTATGCCGGTCATATGCAGTGGTAGTAGGCTCACTGCGGGGTTGTTGAGATGAGAAATCTTTACCGGATGGTGAATACATAGTTGTAATATTCGTTGATGTTTTCTCGGTGACCTGTGTAGATGTATTTTGAGTGTCCCAAAATGTTGTAGTTTCTTCGGGAACTACCGGATATTTGGTTGTAATATAATATGTTGTTGATTTTTCGCCTGGTTTTGATGATATAAATATTGGTTTTTCAGTGTGAAGAGATCCAGTATGATTAAAATATTCAGTTGGTTTTTCAAGTAACTTTTCAGTAATCGTTTCATCTGTAACATTTTCAATACCCTGGGTAGTAACAAACACTGTCGATGATGTGAGTGGTTTGGAACCATTAGTCGTTACAAATGACTTTGGATGATCCATAGCTTTTTGAGTAACATTCTCATAGTAAACTGTTATAGGAGTTATAATAATAGGCGGTAGTTCTGTTCCCACTGTGCCGGGAGTAACCGTGACAACACGAGACACTGTTGTTTCGTCTATATCATTACTAACATTAGTTTTTGAAGATATTGTTATTTGTGTTGAAGAAACGTATTCAGTTATCGGCTCTCTAGTTACAGTGTATATTTTATCGCCACTCAAGGTTGTCTTAGTATATGATTTATCAACCGTTGTGTTAATTGCATATCCAGGAGATGAGTCTGGCGTGATTTCTGATACGCGTTGCGTTGTTACTGTCGGCAACGATTCTCGACCGGGAATTGTCTCAGTGTGTTTTACTTCTTCCGTTGTATAATCTGTATACCCGGGTGTTGTATCGGGATATTTCGTTACACGCGGTGTGATATCAGATACGCGTTGGGGTGTTCCTGTAGGCAAAGATTCCCTACCGGGAATTGTCTCAGTGAATTTTTCTTCTTCCGTTGTGTAATCTGTGTACCAGGGTGTTGTATCGGGATATTTAGTTACACGCGGTGTGATATCTGATACGCGTTGTGTTGTTCCTGTGGGCAAAGATTCTCTACCGGGTATTGACTCAGTGAATTTTTCTTCTTCCGTTGTGTACTCTGTATACCCGGGTGTGGTATCGGGATATTTAGTTACACGCGGTGTGATATCTGATACGCGTTGTGTTGTTCCTGTGGGCAAAGATTCTCTACCGGGAATTGTCTCAGTGTGTTTTACTTCTTCCGTTGTATAATCTGTATACCCGGGTGTGGTATAGGGGAATTTTGTTACACGTCGTGTGATATCTGATACGCGTTGTGTTGTTCCTGTGGGCAAAGATTCTCGACCGGGAATTGTCTCAGTGTGTTTTACTTCTTCCGTTGTATAATCTGTATACCCGGGTGTGGTATCGGGATATTTAGTTACACGCGGTGTGATATCTGATACGCGTTGTGTTGTTCCTGTGGGCAAAGATTCTCGACCGGGAATTGTCTCAGTTATTTTTTCTTCTTCCGTTGTGTACTCTGTATACCAGGGTGTGGTATCGGGATATTTAGTTACACGCGGTGTGATATCTGATACGCGTTGTGTTGTTCCTGTGGGCAAAGATTCTCGACCGGAAATGGTCTCAGTGTGTTTTACTTCTTCCGTTGTATAATCTGTATACCCGGGTGTGGTATCGGGATATTTCGTTACACGTGGTGTGATATCTGATACGCGTTGTGTTGTTCCTGTGGGCAAAGATTCTCGACCGGGAATTGTCTCAGTGATTTTTTCTTCTTCCGTTGTGTACTCTGTATACCCGGGTGTGGTATCGGGATATTTAGTTACACGCGGTGTGATATCTGATACGCGTTGTGTTGTTCCTATGGGCAAAGATTCTCTACCGGGAATTGTCTCAGTGATTTTTTCTTCTTCCGTTGTGTACTCTGTATACCCGGGTGTGGTATCGGGATATTTAGTTACACGCGGTGTGATATCTGATACGCGTTGTGTTGTTCCTGTGGGCAATGATTCTCGACCGGGAATTGTCTCAGTGATTTTTTCTTCTTTCGTTGTGTACTCTGTATACCCGGGTGTGGTATCGGGATATTTAGTTACACGCGGTGTGATATCTGATACGCGTTGTGTTGTTCCTGTGGGCAATGATTCTCGACCGGGAATTGTCTCAGTGATTTTTTCTTCTTCCGTTGTGTACTCTGTATACCCGGGTGTGGTATCGGGATATTTAGTTACACGCGGAGTGATATCTGATACGCGTTGTGTTGTTCCTGTGGGCAATGATTCTCGACCGGGAATTGTCTCAGTGATTTTTTCTTCTTCCGTTGTGTACTCTGTATACCCGGGTGTGGTATCGGGATATTTAGTTACACGCGGTGTGATATCTGATACGCGTTGTGTTGTTCCTGTAAGCAAAGATTCTCTACCGGGAATTGTCTCAGTGATTTTTTCCTCTTCCGTTGTGTACTCTGTATACCCGGGTGTGGTATCGTGATATTTAGTTACACGCGGTGTGATATCTGATACGCGTTGTGTTGTTCCTGTGGGCAAAGATTCTCGACCGGGAATTGTCTCAGTGATTTTTTCTTCTTCCGTTGTGTACTCTGTATACCCGGGTGTGGTATCGGGATATTTAGTTACACGCGGTGTGATATCTGATACGCGTTGTGTTGTTCCTGTGGGCAATGATTCTCGACCGGGAATTGTCTCAGTGATTTTTTCTTCTTCCGTTGTGTACTCTGTATACCCGGGTGTGGTATCGGGATATTTAGTTACACGCGGTGTGAATTCTGATACGCGTTGTGTTGTTCCTGTGGGCAATGATTCTCGACCGGGAATTGTCTCAGTGATTTTTTCTTCTTCCGTTGTGTACTGTGTATACCCGGGTGTGGTATCGGGATATTTAGTTACACGCGGTGTGATATCTGATACGCGTTGTGTTGTTCCTGTGGGCAATGATTCTCGACCGGGAATTGTCTCAGTGATTTTTTCTTCTTCCGTTGTGTACTCTGTATACCCGGGTGTGGTATCGGGATATTTAGTTACACGCGGTGTGATATCTGATACGCGTTGTGTTGTTCCTGTGGGCAAAGATTCTCGACCGGGAATTGTCTCAGTGATTTTTTCCTCTTCTGTTGTGTACTCTGTATACCCGGGTGTGGTATCGTGATATTTAGTTACACGCGGTGTGATATCTGATACGCGTTGTGTTGTTCCTGTGGGCAAAGATTCTCGACCGGGAATTGTCTCAGTGATTTTTTCTTCTTCCGTTGTGTACTCTGTATACCCGGGTGTGGTATCGGGATATTTAGTTACACGCGGTGTGATATCTGATACGCGTTGTGTTGTTCCTGTGGGCAAAGATTCTCGACCGGGAATTGTCTCAGTGATTTTTTCTTCTTCCGTTGTGTACTCTGTATACCCGGGTGTGGTATCGGGATATTTAGTTACACGCGGTGTGATATCTGATACGCGTTGTGTTGTTCCTGTGGGCAATGATTCTCGACCGGGAATTGTCTCAGTGATTTTTTCTTCTTCCGTTGTGTACTCTGTATACCCGGGTGTGATATCGGGATATTTAGTTACACGCGGTGTGATATCTGATACGCGTTGTGTTGTTCCTGTGGGCAATGATTCTCGACCGGGAATTGTCTCAGTGATTTTTTCCTCTTCCGTTGTGTACTCTGTATACCCGGGTGTGGTATCGGGATATTTAGTTACACGCGGTGTGATATCTGATACGCGTTGTGTTGTTCCTGTGGGCAATGATTCTCGACCGGGAATTGTCTCAGTGATTTTTTCCTCTTCCGTTGTGTACTCTGTATACCCGGGTGTGGTATCGGGATATTTAGTTACACGCGGTGTGATATCTGATACGCGTTGTGTTGTTCCTGTGGGCAATGATTCTCGACCGGGAATTGTCTCAGTGATTTTTTCTTCTTCCGTTGTGTACTCTGTATACCCGGGTGTGGTATCGGGATATTTAGTTACACGCGGTGTGATATCTGATACGCGTTGTGTTGTTCCTGTGGGCAAAGATTCTCGACCGGGAATTGTCTCAGTGATTTTTTCTTCTTCCGTTGTGTACTCTGTATACCCGGGTGTGGTATCGGGATATTTAGTTACACGCGGTGTGATATCTGATACGCGTTGTGTTGTTCCTGTGGGCAATGATTCTCGACCGGGAATTGTCTCAGTGATTTTTTCTTCTTCCGTTGTGTACTCTGTATACCCGGGTGTGGTATCGGGATATTTAGTCACACGCGGTGTGATATCAGATACGCGTTGTGTTGTTCCTGTGGGCAATGATTCTCGACCGGGAATTGTCTCAGTGATTTTTTCTTCTTCCGTTGTGTACTCTGTATACCCGGGTGTGGTACCGGGATATTTAGTTACACGCGGTGTGATATCTGATACGCGTTGTGTTGTTCCTGTGGGCAATGATTCTCGACCGGGAATTGTCTCAGTGATTTTTTCTTCTTCCGTTGTGTACTCTGTATACCCGGGTGTGGTATCGGGATATTTAGTTACACGCGGTGTGATATCTGATACGCGTTCTGTTGTTCCTGTGGGCAATGATTCTCGACCGGGAATTGTCTCAGTGTGTTTTTCTTCTTCCGTTGTGTACTCTGTATACCCGGGTGTGGTATCGGGATATTTAGTTACACGCGGTGTGATATCTGATACGCGTTGTGTTGTTCCTGTGGGCAATGATTCTCGACCGGGAATTGTCTCAGTGATTTTTTCTTCTTCCGTTGTGTACTCTGTATACCCGGGTGTGGTATCGGGATATTTAGTTACACGCGGTGTGATATCTGATACGCGTTCTGTTGTTCCTGTGGGCAATGATTCTCGACCGGGAATTGTCTCAGTGATTTTTTCTTCTTCCGTTGTGTACTCTGTATACCCGGGTGTGGTATCGGGATATTTAGTTACACGCGGTGTGATATCTGATACGCGTTGTGTTGTTCCTGTGGGCAATGATTCTCGACCGGGAATTGTCTCAGTGATTTTTTCTTCTTCCGTTGTGTACTCTGTATACCCGGGTGTGATATCGGGATATTTAGTTACACGCGGTGTGATATCTGATACGCGTTGTGTTGTTCCTGTGGGCAATGATTCTCGACCGGGAATTGTCTCAGTGATTTTTTCCTCTTCCGTTGTGTACTCTGTATACCCGGGTGTGGTATCGGGATATTTAGTTACACGCGGTGTGATATCTGATACGCGTTGTGTTGTTCCTGTGGGCAATGATTCTCGACCGGGAATTGTCTCAGTGATTTTTTCTTCTTCCGTTGTGTACTCTGTATACCCGGGTGTGGTATCGGGATATTTAGTTACACGCGGTGTGATATCTGATACGCGTTGTGTTGTTCCTGTGGGCAATGATTCTCGACCGGGAATTGTCTCAGTGATTTTTTCCTCTTCCGTTGTGTACTCTGTATACCCGGGTGTGGTATCGGGATATTTAGTTACACGCGGTGTGATATCTGATACGCGTTGTGTTGTTCCTGTGGGCAATGATTCTCGACCGGGAATTGTCTCAGTGAATTTTTCTTCTTCCGTTGTGTACTGTGTATACCCGGGTGTGGTATCGGGATATTTAGTTACACGCGGTGTGATATCTGATACGCGTTGTGTTGTTCCTGTGGGCAAAGATTCTCGACCGGGAATTGTCTCAGTGATTTTTTCTTCTTCCGTTGTGTACTCTGTATACCCGGGTGTGGTATCGGGATATTTAGTTACACGCGGTGTGATATCTGATACGCGTTGTGTTGTTCCTGTGGGCAATGATTCTCGACCGGGAATTGTCTCAGTGATTTTTTCTTCTTCCGTTGTGTACTCTGTATACCCGGGTGTGGTATCGGGATATTTAGTCACACGCGGTGTGATATCTGATACGCGTTGTGTTGTTCCTGTGGGCAATGATTCTCGACCGGGAATTGTCTCAGTGATTTTTTCTTCTTCCGTTGTGTACTCTGTATACCCGGGTGTGGTACCGGGATATTTAGTTACACGCGGTGTGATATCTGATACGCGTTGTGTTGTTCCTGTGGGCAATGATTCTCGACCGGGAATTGTCTCAGTGATTTTTTCTTCTTCCGTTGTGTACACTGTATACCCGGGTGTGGTATCGGGATATTTAGTTACACGCGGTGTGATATCTGATACGCGTTCTGTTGTTCCTGTGGGCAATGATTCTCGACCGGGAATTGTCTCAGTGATTTTTTCTTCTTCCGTTGTGTACTCTGTATACCCGGGTGTGGTATCGTGATATTTAGTTACACGCGGTGTGATATCTGATACGCGTTGTGTTGTTCCTGTGGGCAATGATTCTCGACCGGGAATTGTCTCAGTGATTTTTTCTTCTTCCGTTGTGTACTCTGTATACCCGGGTGTGATATCGGGATATTTAGTTACACGCGGTGTGATATCTGATACGCGTTGTGTTGTTCCTGTGGGCAATGATTCTCGACCGGGAATTGTCTCAGTGATTTTTTCTTCTTCCGTTGTGTACTCTGTATACCCGGGTGTGGTATCGGGATATTTAGTTACACGCGGTGTGATATCTGATATGCGTTGTGTTGTTCCTGTGGGCAAAGATTCTCGACCGGGAATTGTCTCAGTGATTTTTTCTTCTTCCGTTGTGTACTCTGTATACCCGGGTGTGGTATCGGGATATTTAGTTACACGCGGTGTGATATCTGATACGCGTTGTGTTGTTCCTGTGGGCAAAGATTCTCTACCGGGAATTGTCTCAGTGATTTTTTCCTCTTCCGTTGTGTACTCTGTATACCCGGGTGTTGTGTCTGGATATTTCGTTACTCGCGGTGTGACATCAGATACGCGTTGTGTTGTTCCTGTGGGCAAAGATTCCCTGCCGGGTATTGTCTCAGTGTGTTTTTCTTCTTCCGTTGTGTACTCTGTATACCGGGGTGTGGTATCGGGATATTTAGTTACACGCGGTGTGATATCTGATACGCGTTGTGTTGTTCCTGTGGGCAATGATTCTCGACCGGGAATTGTCTCAGTGATTTTTTCTTCTTCCGTTGTGTACTCTGTATACCCGGGTGTGGTATCGGGATATTTAGTTACACGCGGTGTGATATCTGATACGCGTTCTGTTGTTCCTGTGGGCAATGATTCTCGACCGGGAATTGTCTCAGTGATTTTTTCTTCTTCCGTTGTGTACTCTGTATACCCGGGTGTGGTATCGTGATATTTAGTTACACGCGGTGTGATATCTGATACGCGTTGTGTTGTTCCTGTGGGCAATGATTCTCGACCGGGAATTGTCTCAGTGATTTTTTCTTCTTCCGTTGTGTACTCTGTATACCCGGGTGTGATATCGGGATATTTAGTTACACGCGGTGTGATATCTGATACGCGTTGTGTTGTTCCTGTGGGCAATGATTCTCGACCGGGAATTGTCTCAGTGATTTTTTCCTCTTCCGTTGTGTACTCTGTATACCCGGGTGTGGTATCGGGATATTTAGTTACACGCGGTGTGATATCTGATACGCGTTGTGTTGTTCCTGTGGGCAATGATTCTCGACCGGGAATTGTCTCAGTGATTTTTTCTTCTTCCGTTGTGTACTCTGTATACCCGGGTGTGGTATCGGGATATTTAGTTACACGCGGTGTGATATCTGATACGCGTTGTGTTGTTCCTGTGGGCAATGATTCTCGACCGGGAATTGTCTCAGTGATTTTTTCCTCTTCCGTTGTGTACTCTGTATACCCGGGTGTGGTATCGGGATATTTAGTTACACGCGGTGTGATATCTGATACGCGTTGTGTTGTTCCTGTGGGCAATGATACTCGACCGGGAATTGTCTCAGTGAATTTTTCTTCTTCCGTTGTGTACTGTGTATACGCGGGTGTGGTATCGGGATATTTAGTTACACGCGGTGTGATATCTGATACGCGTTGTGTTGTTCCTGTGGGCAAAGATTCTCGACCGGGAATTGTCTCAGTGATTTTTTCTTCTTCCGTTGTGTACTCTGTATACCCGGGTGTGGTATCGGGATATTTAGTTACACGCGGTGTGATATCTGATACGCGTTGTGTTGTTCCTGTGGGCAATGATTCTCGACCGGGAATTGTCTCAGTGATTTTTTCTTCTTCCGTTGTGTACTCTGTATACCCGGGTGTGGTATCGGGATATTTAGTTACACGCGGTGTGATATCTGATATGCGTTGTGTTGTTCCTGTGGGCAAAGATTCTCGACCGGGAATTGTCTCAGTGATTTTTTCTTCTTCCGTTGTGTACTCTGTATACCCGGGTGTGGTATCGGGATATTTAGTTACACGCGGTGTGATATCTGATACGCGTTGTGTTGTTCCTGTGGGCAAAGATTCTCTACCGGGAATTGTCTCAGTGATTTTTTCCTCTTCCGTTGTGTACTCTGTATACCCGGGTGTTGTGTCTGGATATTTCGTTACTCGCGGTGTGACATCAGATACGCGTTGTGTTGTTCCTGTGGGCAAAGATTCCCTGCCGGGTATTGTCTCAGTGTGTTTTTCTTCTTCCGTTGTGTACTCTGTATACCGGGGTGTGGTATCGGGATATTTAGTTACACGCGGTGTGATATCTGATACGCGTTGTGTTGTTCCTGTGGGCAATGATTCTCGACCGGGAATTGTCTCAGTGTGTTTTTCTTCTTCCGTTGTGTACCCTATATACCGGGGTGTGGTATCGGGATATTTAGTTACACGCGGTGTGATATCTGATACGCGTTGTGTTGTTCCTGTGGGCAATGATTCTCGACCGGGAATTGTCTCACTGATTTTTTCTTCTTCCGTTGTGTACTCTGTATACCCGGGTGTGGTATCGGGATATTTAGTTACACGCGGTGTGATATCTGATACGCGTTGTGTTGTTCCTGTGGGCAAAGATTCTCTACCGGGAATTGTCTCAGTGTGTTTTTCTTCTTCCGTTGTGTACTCTGTATACCCGGGTGTGGTATCGGGATATTTAGTTACACGCGGTGTGATATCAGATACGCGTTGTGTTGTTCCCGGGGGCAATGATTCTCGACCGGGAATTGTCTCAGTGTGTTTTACTTCTTCCGTTGTATAATCTGTATACCCGGGTGTGGTATCGGGATAATTAGTTACACGAGGTGTGATATCTGATACTCGTTGTGTTGTTCCTGTGGGCAAAGATTCTCGACCGGGAATTGTCTCAGTGAATTTTTCTTCTTCTGTTGTGTAATCTGTATACCTGGGTGTTGTGCCTGTTGTTGGGTGTGTGTATTTTGTTGCACGCTGCGTTGATTTTTGCTTTTGAGTTGTCTCGTAAGGCGGTGTTTCCGATTTCAATGTCGTCTCTGAATATGCGGTTTCATGTGTTGTGAATTCGGTCTGTTCAGTGTCTGTTGGTGGCGTCGTTCCCTCGTGAGTGGGCGCGTCCGTGGGGAGCTCGTGGGGCGGCTGGACAGTGATGTAGCCCGTGTCCTCCTTCTTGCTGGTGCGCGTGCCGGTGGTGGCGCTGGGCGAGGTGTGGGCGGGGGGCGGGGCGGGCGAGGGCGGGTAGAGCCGCGTGCGCACGCACGCGACCGCGGGGTCGCCGTCGTGGCCGAGGGGGCAAAAGCAATGGGGCCTGTGCGCCCTGACCTGGCAGCGGGCGAGCCGGCCGCAGTGCCCGGCGCAAGGATCTACGCATTCTCCGCTAATGCAGGCCAGAGAGTCAGTGCACTGGGCATCCAACGTGCATGTGACTGGTGCACTGGTACTTGTGCTGTCAGCTGCTGTGAATACAATATATTACATATATACAACATTCCATGACATATTTACAATTTAGTTATCACTATGTACAAGGTGTCAATATACCAATAAGTAGTAGATAGATATAGAGTATTAGAGAAGGATTAATAGTTACCAAACTATCTACTTACAAAAAGTAGTGAGTAAGTTTAGTTAAGAGGAAGACGAGCAAAGTATATACACTACTTTAGTGGTAAGTAAGTATGTATGTGAGATGGTAGGTAAGTAAATAGCAGTGAGATGTTTTGTACAGATGAGCTTGAAATAGGAACGAACAGGGAAGAGTAAGATTCTAGATAACAGGAAAGGAGAAGAGGAAACGTCCATTAAAAATCAATGGACCAATTGACGTAATTTGCAGGGACATTGGCTCAACCTGTTTTTTGAGTTAAGCGGGACTGTCACCGGAAGGGTGGGTCCTCCTCCAATCGATTGATTTAGCCTTCTCCGCGCGGATTATCGCTTGAGCCACCTCGTTATGATTAGTGCGGCGAAGGCTGCGGCGCCGGGGCGGAGGCGGGGCGGGGCGGGCGGCGGGCCCACCCCTAGTTACTCCAAAACCAACTTAGGGTACATTAGTCTACTCTATCCCGGCGCGCGGGGCTGGGGGCAGCATCGCGGGCGCGGGTACGGCGGGGCGGGGCGGGGGGGGGGGGGGGGCTTTACCTTTGAGGCATCCGTATTTGGGGTCTGTGACGAAGCCGGGGGGACAGAACTTGCAGACGGGGCGGTGCTCCTCGACGTAGCAGGGCGCGGCGGCGGCGCAGGTGACGTTGGCGCAGGGGTCGACGCAGCGGTAGCCGCGGCACGCGAGCTGCGGCGGGCAGCCTGCGTCGCGCAGGCAGATGGCCAGCACGGGGTTGCAGTCGCGCGTGCAGATGCACACGGGCCGGTGGTCCAGCACCTCGCACGCCTTGTCGGCGGGGCAGGGCGGCGGGCGGCCGTTGCGCGGCGCGCACGGGTTAACGCAGCGGCCTTCGGCCGGGGCGCACGCCAGGTTGGAGGCGCAGTCGGCGTCGTGCGCGCACTCGGCGGCGTCGGGCTGGCACGCCAGCTCGCCCGCGTCGTTGAGCACCAGCCCCGTCTTGCAGACGCACACGGGCCGGTGGCGGCGCGCCTCGCAGCGCTTGTTGGGGTCGCAGGCGAAGCCCGGCGGCGCGGCGGGCGCGCGGCACGGGTCGCGGCACTGGCCGGCGGCGCACGCGAGCGCGTCGGGGCAGTCGCGGTCGGCGGCGCAGCCCGGGGTGGTGGCGGGCCCGCCGCCGTCCGCGCCGCCGCCGGGCCGCGGCGTCACGCCGCCCTCGCAGCGCGGGTCGGGCGTGCAGGCGGCGCCCGCCGCCGGGCTGCCCACGTAGCAGTGCGGGCAGGAGCAGCGCGCGCGGTGCAGCACGGCGCGGCACAGCGCGTTCTCGCCGCACGCGCCGCGCAGCGCGCACGGGTCCACGCACTGTCTGTTCACGCACGCCTTCTCGTTCGCGCACTCCAGATCCGACTCGCACAAGCTCTCTGGGGGGGCGAAGCACACAACGCGGGGGTGACAACAGTGCGAAGGGGAGGGAAGGACAGAAGAGAGAAGCAGCGATTGTAAGAACTGTGAAAGGAAACATTTCTCACACAAAACAACATAAATCGGTCCAGCCACATGCTCAGTGTCTAGGGGAAGGACAGGCCCAGCAAGATTCGATGTGGAGGTGAAGCCGTGAGTGCCGAAAAACACAAAACTACTCCCAACTACTGGGCAAGCTGCCGTGGTATGTACAGCGGAGCGCGGGCTCCGGGTCGCGGCGAGGCGAGGCGAGGCGCGGCGTGGCGCGGGTCGCCCGGCCAGCCGGCGGCTGCGAACGAGAGCGATGCTTGGCTGCTAGACGGATGTGAGAATGGTCCTTTCACAGCTCCCAATCTGGCTTCATGGAAATGGCCACTTATGAGCTAGGGGCGTGGCGGGGCGGGCGATTTGGTCCGCGCGTCAGAGAGCGAGAGCGAAGCTTTTTCCGCTGACGTGGAGAGAGACAGAGCGAGGCGGGGACGCGACCGCGCGAGGCAGCGAGCCGCCTGGCGCGGCCGTGGGCAGGGAAGCTTTTGAGCCAAAGGCAGATTGGAAAACTGTGTGGTCATTCCACTTCTGTCAGCGCCGCGGGGGTCGGGAGAGAACAAAGGGTCACGTTGATTATGCACATATGTACACTCCAGGGGAGAGATGATGGCCTATGAGATGCAACATGATGTTATTGAGTTGCATGTTATAAACAAGACTATGAACAAAAATTACAAATAATACAATACAGATACATGAATTAATAAGGGTTACGTCATCTACCCAAACAAAACCCAGGGACGCGAACCGCTCTTCAACTGTTAGGAGGCTGCGTGCAGAGCGGCACGCGTGTCGGGGGCGGCGCGGGCGGCGGGGCGGGGGCGGGGGCAAACACCGCAACCAACATTCCAGTCGCAGAGCACAGCTCGCGCAAATTTTTACATCATACTTATATCAAACACTTATGTACACATACAGAATTCGGTGTAGCCCTTGTGCCAAAAGAAATGCATGATCTTTACAACTTTGTACAGGGGGTGCGGGTCCAGAAAAATTGGAGACCTGAAAGAGAAATGTTGATTTCGGCTGAACGACTTTGATCGAGTTCAGCATCCAGCATAATGTCATTATCCTTTTTCGTGAGTTCGTCTGTGCCAACACATAAAAGCAGCATTTTTAGCTTGATCAACTAAAAATTTTCAATCGATACACCGCTGCGTTCGTGAACACGAACGGGGAAAAGTTACTTCTCTATCTCAAATGCTATGGAACCCATTCAAAGATTTAAGCCTTACGAGTCTATTCTAGGCTGATGGAAATAGAATTTGACGTGATTACATTCAGTACTGTTCTTGAATAAATCCAAACTTTCTTATTATCGTTCTTTCGTATTATCATTTGTCCCTAAGAGCTCTAAATGTTCTTGAGTACTAAGTATTCGTCTAATAACGAATGACACTTATCATAGTAGCAGGTTCATAGCTGAAAGATTTTAACTCCAACTGCAGAGTACAGCAGTCGGGAGCGACAATGGCGTAGCGCCGAGGGGAGGGGCTATGTACAGTCGTCCGCCGCTCGGGCCGGCGACACGCGCGCCAGCGCATGCCTTGGGCGGGGGGTGAGGGGGCGAGGGGGCGTCGGGGCCGGAGCCGCCTACCTGGTCTGCAGGCGACGTCGGGGCGGCCGCGGGTGCCGGGCGCGCAGCGACACACGAAGGCGGCGCCCTCGCGCAGGCACTCGGCGTTGGTGCCGCAGCCGCGCGTACGGCAGTCCTCGGGCGCGGCGTCCTCGGAGCCTGCCCCAACACACCGCACGGTCTCAGCTCTGAATGCGCGCTTGCTTTGACGCGTCCGAAAGGCCAGCTCGCCAAAGAGCAAGCCTCTCGTCGACACTAGTCGGGATTCGGCGAGCACACGCTCGCTACTAACGAATGGGTGAAGCCGCCTTCAGAATAAAGGTTGCAAAAGCCTATAGAGTATACGGGAGCTAAGATAATAATATTTGTGTACATAGAAACGTGGACTCTTGACTGTTAGGCAAACCATCAGACATAAATCGGGTTACAGTAACATTTGTAATTGTTTTTGACGACGTAAGTAAAGAACATTATTTGAATTTTTTAACGTTAATGAAAAATTAAATAATCGCTGTCTCACATACCTAATATCTTGAAGTACAAGTAAATTATGCAATAAGTACTTGGGCAAGAGTTTCTGGCAAGAAAGCATATTTTTGCAGTGATAAAAATTACTCATTATCTTTGAAAATTAAGTGCATGAGTCTGGGGAAAGATAACGCTCTGAACAAAAAAAATTGCAATATTTACATTTTTTGTTACTGCTTAAATTTGGCACGGCTCTGACGAAGAAGAAGAATACAATGCAATATTGTTGACCTGGATGCGTCCCGCCATGGGCATGGTTGTTTATCTCTTGTCTTTCATGAATATATGTTGTCACGGCAGGCCTTGCGAGTCATCTGGCCACAGACCGAAGAGCCTACAAGTGTGACAGTGTCTAAAAGTTAACATGTGTCCCAATGAGGGACATGCTATCCGGTCAGGATAGTAAAAAAAAAAAAAAAAAAAAAAAAAAAAAACACCCTTTACGCTGTACTGTATCTTTCAATGAAATAAATATGCGTTCATGTCAGGTGACGACGAAGGCCAGAGGCAAAGCCAGCGTTCGCGGACAGCCTTGTCCATGCGTTCATGTTGTTTAGCCGATTTATAGAATTGGTTTGAACCGCTTGTACTCACATTCCTTGAGCGGGTTGCCGCTGGGGAAGCGCGGCGGGCAGTAGCACTCGGGGCGTCCGTCGGCGCCGCGCCGGCACTCGGCGCGCGCGCCGCAGCGCGTGTCGCGGCACAGGTCCTTGTGCGCGGCGTCGGAGCACACGCAGCCCACGTGCGGGTCGCCCGCGCAGCCCGGCGCGCACGAGCACTCGGCGCCGCCGCCCGGCACGTCGCGGCAGCGCGCGTTGGCGCCGCACGGGTTGCGCAGGCAGGCGTCGCCGCCCCCTGCACACGGCGCACCCACGCGCTCTCGTCACGGACTGATACTTTCGCTACTCACAGTGACCCCACACTCGTTTGGGGAAGACGTGCAAAGTGTATTCATTTATTTTGAGGATCAGTTATAATCATGCGTAAATATTACACCGAAGTTCGACGTGCCAGTTAATTAAAAAAAGTGCCTACATGCTTCATGTTTTGTATACAAAAAACAATAATATTCCTATAACAATTGTAGCCATGTTCATTGGTCAGCAGCATCTTTAGTTTCATTTACGTATTGGACCTTGTTCTGCTTATTACTTCTCATCACATCACTCTTCTCATCACATCGTTCTGATCTTTATTCTTCGATAAAAACGTTTCGAGCTAGGCTGGTAAAAATACTTATACCAGCCTTGCCTGACTCCCCCCCCCTCAACGTTATGAACAAATAACACTCCAGAAGTGGCTTCTTAATGGACGGAGTGTACAAAACAAGCCCTGATCTTACTTGGTATTCATGTAAACAGTGATAGTCGTATAACCATTACTGTCATATACATTGGTTAATATTGGTATCGTTAATTGTCTCAATGTAGTGAAGCGTGTTTGCTGCTCATCGTCGCAATCTGTCCGCGAACTAGTCCGGTGTCTTTTTCGCAACTTAGGGAGTGAGTAGGAAGGAGTAAAGACGCTTGTGCGGGGCCTACCTTGCTTGCACTCGACCTCGGGGCTTCCGTAGTATCCGGGCGGGCAGGAGCAGTGGGCGCGGCGGTCGGCCACGCGGCACTGGGCGTTGGCGCCGCACGCGCCGGCCTGCGCGCACGGGTTGACGCAGCGGCCGGCGGCGGCGTCGCAGCTCTTGTCGGCGTCGCAGTCGGCGTCGCGCGCGCACTCGACGGGCGCGCACTCGCGCGAGGGCTCGCCGCGGAAGCCGTCGGGGCACACGCATACGGCGCGGTGGTCGGACACGTGGCACAGCGCGTTGGCTCCGCACGCGCGCCGCGCGCCGGGCGCCTGCGCGCACGGGTCGCGGCACTGGCCGCGCACGCACGCGCGGTCGGCGGGGCAGTCGCCGTGCGCGCGGCAGCCCGGCATGCACACGCCGCTCGAGCAGATCTGGCCCTGCGCAGCGCACGCACACACACTCTTCACACTCACAGTTCACTATACTGGTTCCGATGAAATCGGAGTCATTGGGACTTTTAGGTGTTCAATAAACGGAAAATATTTATTTTTCGTGTGCTTAAAAATTGAAAAATATGTGTTAGAACAACAAACATATTTATTTATTACCACTATTGAAACCAGTAACCAATACCGAGAGGTCTTGAAGTAAAAAGTGATGTTATTCTGTTCATCACGTTTCATTTTCGTTTGTGCAATATGAGGAAGTTGCAGTTGACTGTGGAATCTGAGCTGCTTGTGTTATGAGTGTGTGTTATCGCGGGTATGCCATTGCCTGAGTCCACAGTAGTGTTAGATATGGTGCTTAGACATGTACGTAGGGCGTGAATTAGATTTTCCCCACTCAATGAGGGACGTCCCGTATTAAAATGTGATATGTGGCAACCGTTCCAATGTGCCATGTCTCACCATGTATCCGAGAAACCCAGAAGTATTACGTTTTAAACCACTAAAAATATCCATGTATTCGTGTAAATGTAGCCTATTTTGTAATAATATTTGTTTCGACGACAATATTTATGTTTAGGTACCTTAAAAAAATTATTATTTTTAGGAGATAAGCATCTTGGTGTGTAGAAACTATGGGACGAGAACTAGAATTGTCACTAAACTTTCGAAGCTCAAGATTAAGGGGGAAAATATGTATTTACCTAAAAGACTGACCTCTAATAATAAGTATTTCCAGAAACGTTAGGAAATTAGGCGTATTTGAGTTTTTTGTCACAGATAAGAAAATACTGAACTGTCCCACAATGCATGAACGTTTTGCGGGTTGCCTGTTTTGTCATCTTCGGGGGCTTATTTTCTGCTTTTACTTCCATGATCAAGCGGAGAAGCACCAGTTACATCAATATCACATATGAAGGGGTATTTTGTGATACGGGGCGATTTAGTTAGGAAAGAAAAATTGTATAAAACGCAAACAATTACGTCTTCCTAATTTCCGGTGTAACATAGCGGATACCGTTGTCAGTCATCTTCTCCCAGCAAGTGGGGTATTATGAGAGAATATCCTAAAAACAAGCAGTATGCTTTGCAAAATACTGGAGAAAAATATTCTCAGTTCAACGGAAATGTGGGTATGTAAATGTCTGGTTGTTACGCTAGGAAGTTTTGTAGTAATACCTTCTACGTGTTTAAGAAGTTTTGTATCTCGTAATTAGTCTTGAAATGAAAGACCGTTATTGATGGTCGAAGGAGCGAGTGGGGCGGCGGCGTGCGCGTGTACTCACGGGAGAGCAGGTGCCGGGTCCGGCGCAGCGCGCACGGCAGCGGCCGCGGGCGCACGCCTCCCCGCACGCGCAGTCGGCGGCCGACGCGCAGCGGCGCGCGCAGTAGCCCGCGTCGTCGCAGTCGGCGCAGTCGGGCGCGCCCTCGTGGCAGCGCATGGCCGGCTTGGAGCAAGCCACCAGCGGGTTGCCCAGGAAGTTGGCGGGGCAGCTGCACTGCACGCCGTGGTTGACGACGCGGCACTCGGCGCACGCGCCGCACGCCTGCTCGCCCTCGCACGGGTCTGCGCACGACACAGCACGACAGTTAGGCGACGTTCAAACTGTGCTCAGTTCCAAACTGAGACTGCGATGGAATAGGAAGTGCACAGGCCAGTCTTACGAGTGGATGTGCAATAATAAAGAATACAAACTTTATTGTATTAATCTGAAAATAGTCACTCTACGACATGATTCTAAAATGGTCTTGAAATGTCATTAAATAGGAGATCCATTACCCGAGATACTCTAGAAATATTAATTTTAAGCAATGTTTTAAATTCTCTATTAATTAATTTCCATGCTAGTTTTATGTTGTCTGGAATAAACATATTACAGTGCAACGATTTTAAGCACGTTTATGGCTAAACATCGAGTAGGTAATTGATAAGGCTCTTATTTATTACCGATCGGCATTTTTGGGCTAACTGATAGTGGCATTGGCTTACTTCTGCACTGCTTGTTGACGCAGGCCTGGTCGTCGGGGCAGACGGTGTCGCTGCGGCAGCCCACGTCGCACAGGCGGTTCTCGCAGATGCGTCGCGCGCCGCACGCGGCGTCCGAGTTGCACACGGTCTTGCACACCCCGCGCACGCAGCGCTCGTCCGCCAGGCAGCTCTTGTCCCTGAGTCGCCACGCGCACTCTCAGTT
Source organism: Gryllus longicercus (assembly GCA_038098605.1). NCBI lineage: Eukaryota > Metazoa > Arthropoda > Insecta > Orthoptera > Gryllidae > Gryllus > Gryllus longicercus. The sequence goes on along the minus strand of JAZDUA010000188.1, from coordinate 258,454 downwards.
AGGCAATGTGGATACAAACCTCTCTATCAAATCCTAGGACTTATTCATGTTCAGACAGGAGAGAATGAGGGGAACATCATTACATTTACGCAAGCAGAATACTAACCAGTATGGAAAGTGCACTGTTCGCTCTGATGGAAGTACAGTAGCTAAGAAAGCTAATAATCGACTCACAGATCTGTTCTAGGAAATATTTGAAAGGTTTCTCTCTGAATGAAACATATTTCATGTTGTTTTTCAGTTTTACACATGTGAGATTCCAACATTTGTAAGCCGGGGTAGAAAAAACTATACAGTTAACACTGTTCGTTTTAGCAATTTCTCTCATCAAACTCTAGTGAATGGGAACTGAACTGTTGTGATGTGCCTTTTGGGAAGTTGATAGACCTCAGTGTATTGCGCCGTGACGTGCCTGTCTAGGAATAAGCTAAAGTCAGTCAGCATCCGAAGAGGCATATCGCACTATACAAATTTTGTTTTGTTCTCTCTTTTGTGACTCGTTGTCAATTTTTTTCTTCCAGTGAGAAGATGAACTATGTGTGACTAATTGGCCCCACGGATACAAATTCTTAATTAAGGTCCAGTATTAAAAAATTTGGGCCGTTCTTGAGACGAATGGTATTGATGAATTGCGCGGAGATGTTATGAATTGTAGTATAATGATGAGTCAATGGCGGAATGACAGACGTGTGGCCGGGATTTGAAGGCCGGTGGCGGCGGGTGGTACGTACGTTCTGCAGGTGGCGTGGCACATGCCGTAGTAGCAGGTCTGTCCGGCGGGGCAGTCGGCAGCGGCGCCGCACTCGGCGCTGGGCAGGCGGCACGCGGCGGACGGGTCGCCCACCAGCGGCGCCGGGCACGAGCAGCGCGGCGCGTGCTGCACCACCTCGCACTGGGCGTTGGTGCCGCACGCCGTCGGCGACGCGCACGGGTCTGCGCGCACGCACACACGCACACACTCAATAATCATTCATTAAATCAAGATTTAATTGATTTAGTTTGGGATAAATTATTTAGTATCAAGCCACTTTTCTAGTTGTGTATACTTTTGTACCAAAGGAGAGTTGGAAAAGCCTATATGTTTTAATAACTGTGAGATTTTGTGGATTCATTTCAAGTATTCTATTATTCTTGTATTTGCTTCTAGGCTCTTTCTTTCTAATTTTTGAGCCAATGTGAAATACGGCATGATTGAATTGCAAATAGACTCGTTCTTCACCCCGAGATCTAGACATTTTTTTGTTACTGATTTTATTCATTCGAACATCGAACATACGTAATATTTTGATTGTTATTGTACTAAAAGGCATACTGAATTGTGGAACTTTACATTCAATTATTTTCGGGCTATTTCTGATTTATATCTTCTATACACGTTCACCAACAACGTCCGATATTATTACAATAAAAGTGTAGAAGGTTGTGGTATTCCATTGTTGTACAAAGTAAAATCTTGTTGCTAAATTTAATTAAAACTGAAAAAAGTGTTTCTATGAGATAAAAAGATGTTTCCGGAAAGTTGCAATCACAATACGAAATTACAATCGGCTGAGATGGTTCAGGGCAATTACGATATCACTAACCGGAAGATTGTAGGGTTCGAGTGCTGACGGTGGCAGATGTTGGACACTAGCTAGAGAGTCAGTGTCTCGCTGGTGGCGGCATCAAAACATGGGAGAGCCCCACAAGGAACGACACAAGATCTCACGTTTAAGCGGCGGAGGTACACCGCCACATCTCAGAAAATAACATGCACTATACTTCGGCAATTGATGTGCCCGGCGTTTAATGCGCTCGTAAGCTCAAACTAATCAATGAACCGGAACGTGGAAGCCCGTTAGCGTGATTGGTGGGCACTCACCTTGGCACTTGGCGTTGTCGCAGTGTCGGTCGGCGGGGCAGTCGGCGTCGCTGCGGCAGCCCGCGGCGCACACCAGCCCCTGGCACACCTCGCCGCGTCGGCAGTCGTCGTCGCGCCGGCACACGGGCTTGCACACGCCGGCGTCCGCCACGCAGCGCTCGCTGGCCAGGCAGCCCGCGGCGCCGGCGCACAGCGGCCGGCACGCGCCCTCGTGGCACGCCTGGCCCGCGCCGCACTCGCGGTTCTCCGAGCACGGCTGCGCCGGCGCACGCACGCACGCCACCTGTGCACACGCACGCACACGGCGTTACGTCTCGACCTAACCTCTCAGCTTAGAGATAAGACACTCTTCTGATTGCTCTCTATTACGGACCTTTCCATGTCATTGGAGTGAAATATGTTTGTCACCACCCCCATTAGAAACCTCGTAAGTCACATTTTCCTCGATTTTGTTATTACAGACTAATATTTATGAAAAAAATCGGAAAAACTGATTTTAGGCGATTCGTCTGTTATAACAGGCAACTTAGGAGATTCGCCTGTTATAACAGAGAAATATTGTATGGCTAACTTTTGTTGAACAAATCATAAGAATTTAACATAATCTTATAATAATTTTAAAAGTGATTTTATACCTAATTTCCATATAATAATTCCAGTTACTGGTAATATTAGTTTTAATTTTTTTCCTGTAAACGTTTATTTTTAAACTTACGTGCTTTTTAAAAGCGAAGACAATATATATTTGTCTCCACAAATCAGAATTCTTAGATTAATAACTCGAGACAGAATCTTCGTCTAAACTACTACTTTTATCAACAACGGTTCAAGTTTTATTTCTTTTTTTGCAGCACAAGAAATGTTCAGTAACGTATTATTGATTTTTAGATAACGCATTAACTATTTTTCTAATAAAATTATTTACTACACACATGGGTTGGTCCACTCGAGAGAACAATGTTGAAGTGTAATTTGTTTAGATGCCAGTCCAAAGTCATTTAAATGCAATACCGATTTAATAAAATAACTCTTCTGAAAATAAAGAGTTGAAAGGCGTTTTTCAGTGCTGTACATTTCAGTTATTCTGAAATATTAATTGGGAGTTATATGTTCGAAATGATCACAATCATTCTAATTGAAATTGGGAAAATTGATTTTATATTTTTGAAGTCTCTTTCTACGTTAGGCCTGTAATTGGCTAGCGTGGTACTAAAGTGGTCTATGGTACGAATCACAATATGACTTATGGATCACTTAAGAATTGTCTAACATTAAAACCATCTGCCAAAAGTAAAGTGGTACTTTTATTATGCGGAACCTACAACGACAACCACTTTAAAATGGGTACACGTGTTATTGTCCATATTTACCATAACCCGAATATCAGACAAAACGTTTCAAGACCCCTTTAGTTCCGGGCCAGCCAATTGTAACGTAGACTAGGAGCGAGTGCTCGGAAGCCGCGCAATGTCGCTGGCAGCGCGAGGCGCACCTGCGCGGTGGGGCTGGGCACGAAGCCGTCGCGGCATGAGCAGGACGCGCGCTGGTTGGAGACGGCGCACAGCGCGTTGGGGCCGCAGGGCGACGCCGCGCACGGGTCGGCGCAGCGGTGCTCCACGCACGCCTCGCTCGCCGTGCAGTCGTCGTTGGTGGTGCAGCCGAAGATGCACATGTTGTTGAGGCAGATGTGGCCCAGGAAGCAGTCGTTGTGCACGCGGCACGTCACTGCAACAGCGGCCGCGCCGCGCCTTTCACCACCCCGCCCCCAGCGCGCTCGCCCGCCGGTCGAAGGCGGTGAAAATTTGAAATGGAATTGACGTTACTCTGCCGTGTTTATAAATTTACATATAGCATTGCTTTAAATCCACATTAAACATTTTATGTCATATACTTGATCTATACATTTAAATATATGGAAATTGAATCAAGGATTCTAAAGAATGGTATGTAATAGAGTATGATTACTATTTTTTGTTTAAAGTTAAATAAGAAAAAGTGCAAGGAATGTTTAATATTTTAATATTCCGAAGGGCTGAGTACTCACGTATGCCATTCCCATTGAGACATTTGTTTGAAAAGGAATTTAAATACAATATTATGCTTCCGTGATTATAAATTTACATATCGCATTGCTTTTTAACTACAGTGAACGTTTTATGTCATATACAAATATAAGGGACGGAATAGGCCATAACATATTTAAATTGAAATGTAATCAAGAATCCTAAAGAGTGGTATTACGTAGGGTAAGAATAATAATTTTTGTTCAGAGCTAAATCAGTTTAATAATTGAATATTCAGAAGTACGGAGTACTCACGTATGCAATTTCCGTTGAGACATTTCTCATTCATAGCACAGTCGTCATCCACTCGGCACGTCGGCAAACACATCTTGTCGTCCACACACGTGTGTCCGGATGCGCAGTCGGTGTTTCTCTCGCACGAAACAGGAACTGCACAGACGAAATGATTAGGCTTTGATTTTTGAGGATACACACTGTCTAAACTCTGTGACATTCACTCCACCTTTATATGGAGGCTTATTGTTAACTAAATGTTTAGTTGTGGTGGATGGTAGAGAAATGAAGGGACTCACCGCGCACACACTCCACGTCGGCCTTGCCGGTGAAGCCGGGCGGGCAGGCGCACAGCTTGAGGTGATTGGCGACGCTGCACAGCGCGTTCATGCCGCACGCGCCCTTGCCCGCGCACGGGTTGGCGCACTGGCCGCGCACGCATGCCTCGTCCAGCGCGCACTCTTGGTCCGACGAGCAGAACGCTGCAACCACATACATCTCATATCCTCTCCTTGCTCTAGACACTTCCCAGTCTCAATTTACTCGGGTTTAAGTTACGAGACAAATTCTAGTAAAAATCTCGAGTTAAACACCTCTCAAATTTTTCAACAGCCTACTCGCATTTGCGTGGCAATTTGAAAACTTCTAATGATTGAAGAAAATTATACATTGAATTTAGTCAATTCTTTTGTCTAACATTTAATAAATAACTCCTATTAATGTAAATATTATTCTGTAAGTGAATAAGAAATTTTCATTATTACTCTATTTTATGATAATGGTTTACGGTAGCATTGAAAGGGGTGACGCGAGCGAGGGACTTACGTCTGCAGGTGCTGGCGTAGCAGTAGGTGTTGGCGGGGCAGTCGGAGGCGGCGGCGCAGGGGCGCGGCGCCGGGCGGCAGCCCACCGTCATGTCCCGCGCGTCGCCCTCGTAGCCCGCGCGGCAGCGGCACACGCTGGTGCGCGCCTCGGCCACGCAGTCCGCGTTGGGGCCGCACACCGCGCCCTCGCACACGTCTGGCGCACACACACACACAACGCGTTTACACACACGTGCTCTGGTAGGAAGCCCAGTGAAAGAAAAGCCCTTTACACGTTTAACACAAAGAACATCGTGCGTAGAAACTATGACCTCGGACGTGATAATCCAGAAGTCGTTCGTGAAAACCCCGAACTCGACCATAAAAAAACTGAACTTGTTCATGATAATCTTAAACTCGTTCTTAAACCCTGTAATCTTTCGTAAAAATCCCAAAGTCGTTCATGAAAACCTGGAACTTGTTCGTAAAAATTCCCTAACTAGTTTAAGAAAACCGCAAACGTACTTGGGGAAATCCAGAACTAGTTCATTAAAACGCCGAATTCTTTCACAAATAATATTTCTCTCATGGAAACCTGGAACTCGTTTGTGAAAAACCGTAGTTTTTTTCCCATGAAAATTCCTAATTTTGTTCGTGAAAATTCATTACTTGTTCATGAAAACCAATATTTCTTTTACTAAAACCTCGATCTCTCCTCTTTTCTACAACCTCGAAACCGTCCGTCCGAACCCGTTGGTAAAGAGGGGTAATGTACGAGAGGGAAACTCAATTTCCAAATACCCAACACGTTCATGAAAACCCCGAAGTCATTCATGAAAACCCCGAACTCGTACATGAAAACCCTGAACTCGTACATGAAAACCCTGAACTCGTTCATGAAAACCTCGAACTCGTTCATGAAAACCCCGAACTCGTTCACGAAAACATTTCTTTCCTGGAAACCCCGATGTCGATGAAGAAACGCCTGGGCACTGACCTTTGCACTTGGGCACGCCGGCGGCGCGCGTGCAGGCGGCGGAGGGCGGGCAGTCGGCGTCGCGCTCGCACTCGACGGGCGCGCGGCAGCCGTCGCGCAGCGGGTCGCCCACGGTGCCCGGCGGGCAGCTGCAGTGGAAGGAGCCGCGCGCGTTGGTGCACGTGGCGCCGGGCGCGCAGGGCGCCGACGCGCAGAAGTCCACGGGCGCGCAGCCGGCGGCCGACGACGGGTCGCCGGAGAAGCCGGGCTGGCAGTAGCACACCTGTGCACGCACATGCTATCCTTGTACATCGCGAAAGAGGGGCATGTGCTCGCGACATCTCATTATAGGAGCGAAGCTTACCACTGAAATGTCCTCGGGATTACCTGCGTCCCAGTTACCCGAGTTAACAGGGTTATTAGACATAATTTTGGTGTTTTGGGTCGATTGTTCGACTTTGCTGGCTATCTAACTGAGTCTCCCTTGGCTAGGTCTAGTTTAATACCCGGAGATCTTTGACGAACATCAGGTATTCCTTTCAGCACAATAAGATAACTGCGGCTGTCGGGGGCTTTTCTTCGTTATTCAGCTACAGAAACTGAGACGACTTTAAAGGATAGCTACACCTGTATTTTTGCATTACTAGAAGGTACAAGGAAATGATTAACTGGAAAATTTCAATTTACTATTTTTCGAGCGTTTGCTCTACATGAGACCGACGAGACTTGGAGAAGCTAGAAATAATGAAGAAAATGCAACAAACACCTTTTAAGAAAATTAGATACGTAGGTTCGTTCTTATTGTGATTTTATTTAACAACCTTCAATTATTGATACCCTTATCAACTATTCTTTAATATTACACAAAAATAAATGTTTTTGCTCGTTTTTGACGCTCCATTACCAATTGAACTCCAGATTCTCCTATTTTTCGTGTTCGAGTTGGTCTCGGTGTTAGTTTCGAGGGATATTCGCGAGTGAGCTGAAAGCGAAGCAGCAGCGTACCTGTCGATGGTTCTCGGCGGCGCAGACGGCGTTCTGTCCGCAGGGGTTGTGCGCGACGCAGGCGATCTTGCAGGCGAAGTTGTCGCAGAGCTGTTCGGGCGGGCAGTCGGGGTCGGCGCGGCACTCGACGGGGCGGCAGCCCTGCGCGCCCAGCGGGTCGCCGTGGTGGCCCTCCGCGCACGCGCAGTGCGGCGCGTGGCCGCGCGCCGTGCAGTGGGCGTTGCGGCCGCACGCGGCGTCGCCGCACGCGTGCACGCACTCGGCCTGGCCCAGCGCGCTGGTGGCGCAGCGCTCGCCGTCGGCGCAGTCGTCGTCGGAGCGGCAGCGCGCCTCCTGCACGCACAGCCCGTTGTGGCAGAACTGGCGCTCGGGGCAGCTGGCGTTGCTCTTGCACGTGGGCTGGCACACGCTCTGGATGCACAGCTGGTCGGGCAGGCACTCGCGGGTGCTGGCGCACGCCGCTGCAACACACACACACACGCGCACCGCTCGCACCGTCGCCCTCATCGCCCTCTTAGCCCTTTTAGAAACTCCGGCAATAAGATAAAGTGAAATATGTAAGCTACATGTAACGAAAACATGGGAAAGAAGTTCGTTTTATTCAGCTCTTGAATTCTTCAATTTAATTATTTTGCTGCTTTTATGGTATAAAAGTTAGCGTCTCGGATTGTTATATTCAAACCCAATAGAAGAAGAGCATTTGTGAAGGCGAAAAAAGCCTTCGTGTGCCTTCCTTCGGGGGAAAAGTAAATAGACTGCCTCTTGTTACGGGTTTACTTCATGGAAAAGATCATGAAGCCTAAAAGGACCTCTGAACTAAATTTAAATCACTCGAGTAATACTTTCTTTCTCTGCTAGATGGGGAAAGACGTGTAGTGAGATGTTCAAGGCCAGTCGGAAGAACAGGCCCAAAGCTCGTTGCATAAAATAAGGTATCATTGAATTGAATTGAATTGATAGTTGAATTACGAAGTAAGTACCTACGATCATTCTAAGGATTTTTTTAATATCGCAAAAATATGATCTCTCGAGCAATAGAAAACATTTGCAATGAGCTGCAGTTCAAGAGCTACCAATGTGTGATGTCTTTCTCAGAGGGAGGTGGAGGCTCACATTTGCATATTCCGTTGTTGCAGACGGTGCCGGCGGGGCACTGGCCGTCGCCGCCGCAGTACTGCAGCGGCACGCAGCCCAGGTGCGGGTCGCCCGTGGCGCCGGGCTCGCAGGCGCACACGGCGCCGTGGTTGGCGGGCGTGCACGAGGCGCGGCGGCCGCACACGTTGGGCAGCGAGCACGGGTCCACGCAGCGCGCGTCCACGCACGCCAGCGCGTCGGCGCAGTCGCTGCTGTCCGCGCACTCCAGGCGCACGCACTCCACCTGCGCACGCGCACGCGGTGAGTGGGGAGAGGGAACAGGAAATAAACCACTCAACTGAAAAGTTAATGCTTTCTTCTAGCTTCTAATTATTGACAATGAACACGTAAAGTAATTTGAATGCATCTTTGAATGAGCGTTGACACTTCATTCATGTTTCAAACACGCCATTTCTTTGTGAGAGAATATTAAACTATAAGAATGTATGTGAGGGATCTCGCTTTAAAACGACTGAAAACCTCTGCCTAAAGCAAGTCTTAATAATCCACTCCTCAGATATTATTGCTGTCCGTATGATTTATTACTTTATTACTTAAACCGAACATCGATCCGTTACAAAAATTAATTCATTAAACCTTTCTATATGTTGTATGTTGAATTAACAAGTATTAATGTTGGCGTAAGTTGTTTTTTGAAACGTGAAAAGCTTAAATTGCGATTGTAAATTTACTTGCTAAAACTATTCTGAACTGTTGATAAGTGTACTTTGTTCCCCCCGCGTTTATAGCAGTCCGTAGTTCTTAAAGGATCTCTGGAAGCATTAGAAATGTAGTGGTGAAATAATTATAGCTCCACGGCGGTGAAGTCTAATATATAATGAATATAATTGAAAGGTTGGTGAGTAATATTTAGTTTACGAAACGTAAACACTAATAGCTGTAAAAATATGTGTTTTCTGGAAGGGATGTTTTCTTTTTAAATTACTCTACGAGACTTTCGTGTTGTGCTGTGATACCTGATTCGCACGGTAGTCTCGAGGTAGACCCAAATACGCGACGAAAGCGTTGGCAGGGATTTAATAAACCGTGTCTCAAGCAGAGTGATGCCTTAAGGCTTAAGGTAGGTCCTTAAGCCTTGAAGGGATCTGGTAGGCTTGAATAACGGAGTGGATACACTCTCTAGCGTTAACAATTTGAAACAAGTGGAAGCATGGCCAATCGTCGTGCATAAAAAAAATGCTGAAAGCGTTAGAAATTCAATTTGAAATTATTATAGCGGCTTGACACAAAACACAATTATATAATGAATATAATTGGATATATTATTAAGTTTATGAAACTTAGAAAGTAATAAATTGTAAAAATATTTATTTTCTGGGAGGGATCATTAGTGCTGGAAATTATTCTAGCGTGCATCACAGCGCAATACGAGGCTTTTTGGTTGTGCTGAGATGCCTCTTGTGCACGGCTGTCTTGGGGGCGACGAAAACGTCGGCAGTGGTTGAGTAACGCAAGAGCGGACGAGGGACTCACGTGCGGGTCGCCGCGCGTCTGTGGCGGGCAGCGGCAGGTGGGCGTGTGCGCGCGCGGGGCGCACTCGGCGCCGCGGCCGCACGCGCCCGGCAGCTCGCAGGGGTTGCGGCAGCGGTTGTCCTCGCACGCCGCGGCGGCCGGGCAGTCGGCGTCGGTGAAGCAGTCGCCCGGCGGCCGGCAGCCCGCGCGCACGGGCTCGCCCACCAGCCCGTCGGGGCAGGCGCACGCGAAGCTGCCCGGCGTGTTCTTGCACCTGCGCGCGCAGGGCGCGGTTCGTGAATCCGAAACCCAACATTCCCCGTTGAAGAGCAGCCCCTGCTTTTTTATCCTAACACTTGAGGATGTCTTTCAAAAATGTTTCTAAGGGGTGCTGCTTTCCCCTACTCCCAATACTGAAATACTTGTTTCATCTGCCCCTGTCTCAAAGATATCTTCAAGGACACAGTATTTCGAGAAGGCAAAATCTAAGCATGCTTTAAATTGTATTTTGATAAATTATTATATGAACTGAGTACTTCGTCCAAACAACTACTTTCACGTTAAGTATTTATTAAATTCTTGCTGAGTTTCTTAAACTTTTTACTAAGAGTTTGGTAACGCTTTTTTGGCTTTTAAAAATAAAGGTGTTTTTTTTCGTACGGAAAATGCTGATTCAACATTTAACGTTACGTCACTGATTTTTATTAATTTCTCAGTCTGTCATTAAGAACACAAATCATGACATAAGGTATTTATAAGTTGTCTTAAATATTGAAGCAATATGTTTTACATATAAAAAATTTAACACATATAATTTTTCAAAAACAATATTAGACTAAAGGTAATTCTTATTTGTTGAGAGAATCCGCTGATACGCAAATTCGATGACCTACTGAATGATCAGCAACAACCCTTCGGTATTTGTAACTTTGGCGCGTCGAGAAGTAAGGCAAGCAGGGAGCACTCACAGGGCGGTGGCGTGGCAGGGGCTGTGCTGGCACTCGTCCACGTCGGCGCAGGTGCCGCCCACCAGCGCGTAGCCGGGGAAGCACACGCACTCGCCGCGGTGCGCCTGCGCGCGGCACGCGCCGCGCCCGCACGCCACCTGGTCGCAGGGGCCTGCAACAGCGCACGCCAAGCTCGCATGCCACTCGCTCTCGCTCGCGTCGCCTCTCCACACGAAAGTGCAGCGCCGAAATAGGCTGAAATGTACTAGCCGGGATAGAAGATGATGGGACACAGTTTAATCAGATCGGCGAAGAAATGTGAACGAACATGAATCAGAGTTATGTATTTTTTTGTTGGCAGTTTCATCAGATTCATACTAGTTTGTTCTTTATAATTGCAAAACAATTTTTTTGATATTTTAAATAATATATTAGATGCTTTATGGCTTGTTAAAAATCGAGAAAATGGTTATTTATTCAGGAAAAATTATGTTTGCTTTAGCGTATCATTAATTATTTTCTGTAAAACTGAAAAATCAGGAGTCAAATATTATTCTTGTTTACATGAATAATTGAATTACTTCATCTGCTTGTGCATTGTTCTTTCCCAATCCCCACGATATTTTCGTTTCGAGTGTTGGATGGGCGTGCGGCGAGGGGTGGGGTACTCACTGGTGCACTTGTTGCTGAGGGGGTCGCAGAGCTTGTCCTGCGCGCAGTCGTCGTCCGCCGTGCACTCCACCTTGAAGCAGCCCACCGTGGGGTCGTTGGGGTCGCCCAGGAAGCCGGCGGGGCACGTGCACACGGGCCGGTGGTCGAAGACGTTGCAGACGGCGGCGGGGCCGCAGGCGGGGGCGGGGCCGGCGGTGGAGCAGGGGTCGGCGCAGCGCCCTCCGTGGCACGCCTGCCAACCACACACGCGCGCACATGCGACACTCAGCGACGGAAGCTCCGTATCGGTGACATTTCGGAACACAGTTTCAAGAAGGAATAAATCTTAGATCTTTTCACATTTTTGTGCCTATAACACCTAATGTTTTGAATTGTTTAACGCTTTAGCTGACTACCATAAACAGTTTACTCTTACAAACATATTACAAAATTACAAGAGGTACTGATAAAAATATAAAAAAATTAATCTGGGAGAAAAGGGAGAGTAAAGTACACATGTTAAATTCTGGTGTCTGGAGAATTACTTTTTTAAAATATAAAGATGAATAAACAGACGACGCGATATGGAATTTTCGTCATTCTTGGAAAGCAGGAAACTTTGTTTATAGAATTTCATCTCAAAGTTTTACAAAAGACATCAATAAATTTATTCAAACTGGTTGAACCCAGTAATATGATTCATTGGGTGTTCAGAATATTCAAATTACGATAACTCTATAAACCGTTTTTTGATGTCATGACTCAAATACTAACTTATGAATAGCATTTGCTATTTGATTAATCAAAAATTGATGTATTGAACCCAGAAATGTTCCGTCATCTTTAATCTACGAAAATGAGAAAGAAGCAAAGTACAAACTTGCAAAGGAGTTTTTTGTTCCTGCTACATACTGTTGACAAGGAATACATATACTGAAAGATAATTTTTCAAAATCCTGATCTAATGCTGCTGAATACAATGCCCAATCTAATATTCATATCCGTTGCATGCAACCCTTTACAGATTCAAAAGTATCGCCTGCGCAGTTTCTACTGTGTCCAGTTGTAAGAGCAATATTTGAATACTTGAAAGGCGCTGGGAGGGGGGGGGGGGGCACTGACCTGCGCCTCCGCGCAGTCGCTGTCGCGGGCGCACTGCGCGGGCGAGCGGCAGCCGGGCTCCAGGAAGGCGTCGCCCACCGTGCCCTCGGGGCACGCGCAGCGGTACGACCCGGGCGAGTTGAGGCACAGCGCCGTGGGGTGGCACGGCTGCTCCAGGCACTCGTCGATGTCCCGGCAGCCCGACGGCGACGACGCGAAGCCGCTGCCGCACCTGCGCACGCGCACGCCCCGTCACGTCCCAGCTCGCGGGGCTTTCTTCTTTTCACAGAGCTCTAAGCTTCATCGTATAGGAGATGGTTTTGCCCTCTGAATGAAAGTGATGTAGCTTTGCCCGTTTTTTATTAATAAATTTAGGTCGTATTTCAAAATACACTTAGGAAGTGAAATGACATTTAAACAATTATATTAAAACAATCCATTTGAGTAAAAAGGGGCATCTTAAACTTTCTCTAGAGTGATGGATTTAAAGATATCTAACATAAATTTCTGTAAAATATCGTGTATGACGTATACTAGAAAAAGGCCCGTTGCACATAATTTGAAGTTTTACGTGCTGTCAAACGGAAAGAAAAAAGCCATCTCTGCCCGAAAATGATGCTCTAAGAAGAAGAAGGAGGAAGGAGAGGAGAGGCGAAAGTTGGGCACTCACTTGCACTTGTTGCGCACGCAGACCTCGCTGGGGCGGCAGTCGGCGTCGGCGGCGCAGCCGGCGCGGCACGCGCCGTCCACGCACAGCTCGCCCGCCAGGCAGTTGCCGTCGTCGTGGCACAGCTTGACGCAGACGCCAGCGGGGTGCGCGCAGCGCTCGCCGTGCGCGCAGTCCTCGTGCGCCGCGCACGGCAGCGCGCACTGGCCGGCCTCGCAGCGGTGGCCCGACAGGCACTGCGCCGCGCTGGCGCAGGCCGTGGGCGCGCGCACGCAGCCCTGCTGCGGCGCCGGGTTGCCCACGAAGCCCTCGGGGCAGCGGCACTCGGTGGCGTGGTTGACGCAGCGGCAGATGGCGTTGGGGCCGCACGCGCCGTCGCTCTGGCACGGGTCTGCGCACGGGACACTCACTCGCAACGCCCTTCCTAGCGATAGCTAAGTCTCTGACGGAGCACCAAAACTAAATTCACAACGCCTGCGCGCAGGGCGTATAGGCATCCCGTCATACGACGCTACACGACGGGATGCATAGAGCGTGCAAGACTAATGGAGGCAAGTTTATGTGAAATGATAAAAATTTAGTTAGGAATGCTCCGATGTAACATTTTATATTCATATTTACAATATCTTATCACAGCAACTGATATGTCTCGAAATATCTCAGGTTGTACGAGACGAAATAAATCGAAAAAAATCACAGCAGGAGGAAATTAAATTACCTTTCAATTGAACCTGTCTCCCCCCCCCAAATATACACTTATTTTCCGTATTAATATTAGTCTAAGGTTAATTCTTTGATAAGTAACTAAATTAAATTAAAATTTAAAAAATCCATTTCATACTTCCTCAACAATGACAATCTTTGATGGAAAGTAAAGATAACTGACTAAAATTCTCTACTTAAATTCTTCTACATGAAATAAACTTTCTATAAATAACTTAACCTGTTTGAAATACTCGTTTCAATTTGACGTGAGAGTTTTTACTAGAAATTTGAAAGCAGTCGAATCTGGATTTTATAAAGAGTGTGTACAGCACTGGAATATCGCGACTTGAGAACAAGGAGGGGCACGCACCTTTGCACTTGTTGTTAACGCAGGCCTGGTCGGAGGGGCAGTCGCGGCTGGAGCGACATCCCAGGAGACAGACGCCGCCCATGCAGGCCTGGCCTCGCAAGCACTGCGCGTGGCTGGCGCACGGCACGTGGCACAGGTTGTGGGCGCAGCGCTCTCCCACTGAGCAGTCGTCGGCATTGCGGCACGCCACTGCACACACACGCGAGCGCACGCCTCAGTAATCGCCCGCAACGGCACGTTGCAGACGCAAGGCGACGGGCCTACTGACTCCAAAGATTGAGCAGCTCCCGCACGGAAGTAGGATTGTGACGAGCAGTAATGTGAAGTTGTGGAAAACGCCCATTTTGTTGCAAATAATTATACATTTTGATACAAGAATGAACTGGTTTGACCCCGATGGCTCCTGTCTACACAGCGACAGCTCTATGTATACTCAGACCCCACACCTCACGATTTACTACTCAAGCATCCAATTCTGCAGTACTAGTGTCGAGTACAGCAAGAGAGTCGGCCAGTTGTTTTTTAGCTGGCAATTGTATAACGCAGATAGTAAACACTTAATCTCTGTATTCGATATAGACAATCGAGTAAACGTGTGAACCTGATTGGAAAAAGCAAATTAATGAATTGCGGTCTTAATAATATAAAAATAGTTAATTTTATAATAATGCCAGAACAGTTTCTCTTGGCGTATGAGGGACAAGTATAATCTGCGCACTCTTCTTTAACTTTAGAATCCACTCTCGACTTTTTTAAGACACGAAGTTGAGAGATGAACAAAGTTACCGAGAAGCGTGTTTGGCAGTATTTGAAAACTATAACTGTTTGTTCCCGAGTAGTATAAAACGCCTTTGCATGAGTAAAAGAAGTTTTTGATTTGAGCGCGAGTGCGTCCAGCGTACCTTTGCACTGTCCGTTGTGGCAGACGTCGCCCTTGCAGTCGGCGTCGTTGGCGCAGGCGGCGGGCGAGCGCACGCAGCCGGCGGTGGCGGTGGCCGTGGCGGAGGGCCCGCCGGGCGCCGCCTCGAAGCGCGGAGGGCACGAGCACACGGGGCGGCGCGCGCTCACGGTGCAGAGCGCGTTGGGCCCGCACGCGCCGGCGCACGGGTCCACGCAGCGCCCGGCCTGGCACACGGCGTGCGCGGGGCAGTCGGCGTCGCCGCCGGGGCAGCGGCCCTCGGGCCGGCACCCGCTCGTCGACGGGTCGCCCACGTGCCCTAAACACACACACTCACTCACACATTGTCCTAGCACGCGCCTATTGCATCGTACATCGAACTAGGTACATCAGAGGAAAAATAACTAAAAGGTATAAAAGCCCATTGTGAGCATCTTAAGTAATTTGAGGAGCAAACCCTCAAAAGGTGTACATTTCGCAAGAATTGAGTTCTTTTGTTAGTTTACCTAGAATTTCATGTTCAGAAAAAATGTTAGATGTCTTACAATTCATTAAGTAGCACTCTTTTCGTTGAATTAAAGACAGCGTTGAAAAGTATAAAATTTGTGTTTTATATTTTGGAGGGGGGGGGAGTGAAATGGACATGCCATGTTCTGGATGTTTGCTCCTAATTTTTAGTGTTTGGAAGTCTTAAGAAGTACTGATCATCTTGGTGATCAAAGACTAGAGATGTGCTGATTGAAGTGCATTACGCTCGTTGAAGGAAATGCGCACCTGGCGGGCAGCGGCAGAGGTGTCCGTTGAGGGCGCCCTCGCAGATGGCGCTGGGGTGGCAGGGATTGGGCGAGCACGCGTCGGTGGGCACGCACTCCACGTCGGGCAGCGGGTTGGGCTTGAAGCCCGCCGGGCACTGGCACACGGCGCGGTGGTCCTCGGCCAGGCACACGGCGTTCTCTCCGCACGAGTCCTCGTCGCAGGCGTCGTGGCACGTGTGCGTCAGCCGGTTGCACAGCTGCGTGGGCGGGCAGTCGATGTTGTACACGCACGGCACCTGCGAACACACACACCACACACGCTGCTTTCAGTTCACGCCCCAGGAGATCCTCTTTGACACTATGTTTCTCAAAGCTTCTAGTAAAGACTGCAGAAATGGAAGCGTTGTTTATTATTTCCAAGCAGAGAAAACATACATTCAATTCGTCACTTATAACTTGGTTCTTCTTAGTATTTTTGGTCTATTCTACTCATGCAATTAATACTAAGAGCATTTAACTGAGAAAGTTATATGCACTTATCTTGGGGGCGTATTTAAAAATCTATTTTTTCATTTTGATTATTTACCCCCTCTTGTGATATGACTCACTCGAAGCGTTGTGAATCTATGTCGGTGTTGAATATTACAGAGAATTGGTTGACTCACGTTATTATAATTAATATTTGGTACATTCTTAAACTCTATGGCGGTAATTACTTTCGTCTTATTAAATAACACTCGTGCATTGTCTAAATCTAGAGAATTTCCTTGCATATATGCAAGGTTGCAATGCTCTCCTGGGAAGTATAACAACCGTTGCTTTTAGAACGGAATACAGCAGGCGATGAACGTGGCTGAGTGCTCACCTCTCGGCAGCCTGCGTTGGGGTCGTTGGGGTCTCCGGCGTAGGGCCCGGGGGGGCACTGGCAGCGCGCCTCGTGGTTGTTGGCCACGCACACCGCGTGCGGGCCGCACACCACGTTCTCGCAGGCGGGCCGGCACGCGCGCGGGCCGCCGTCGGCGGAGCGGCACGCGTGCGACTCCGGGCACTGCAACACAACGCAACACAGCGTCAGCGATCTGCTCAACGGAACTTTCGTAAACGCCTCTATGGACAAGGTTAAGGAGGCAATGGTTTTAACTTTTAAGAAATCTTTGTAACAAATCTTTACATACCTAGTTCTTGTGTTTATAGATATACTTATAGTACTTAATTTGTTGTTGAGAACTTTCGTTACATGAAGAGAGTGTATCTGTATACTGGTTACGTTGTAAACAAAACAAACTCAAGTAATATCTACGTTACGGAGCGTTTTCTTTAGGAAGATATTTTTATGGAGAATTTATGCTGCTTTAATATTGAAATATTGCATCTTTCACTCTACATGAAAAATTCATTCCCGCAAGAATTTATAGTAAAGCAATACTTTTATTGAATTTATACTCTTTAGATAGTTGTGCTTTATTTTCTACTGAAGCAAAGGTATTCGAGCAAGTACAACGTGCAAGACACTTCTAAAATGTTAGAACATCATCATGCGCAGAACCAATTTTTGGAACGACACAAAGCTTAATTATAGTTCTCATTATTTTAACCAGAGTATCAAACCGATACCTACGAGTACCGGTCAGATGTCCCGAGCGCAGCGCTGTGTGGGAGGGGGGGGTCTCACCTGCGCGTCCGAGTTGCACTGGTCGCGCGCGGCGGGGCGGCAGCCGCGCCGGTCGTTGGGGTTGCCGGTGAAGCCGGGCAGGCACTGGCACTGGCCGCGGTGCTCCAGCGCCGCGCACAGCGAGTTGGCCGGGCACGTGAACTCGGCGCACACGGGCGTGCACTTGAGCACGCCGAGCGCGTCGGGGCGGCACGCGGCCACGGCCGGGCAGTCGGCGTCGGCGCCGCAGTCGGGCAGCGTGGGCTTCTCGCACGCCGACGCCACGGGGTTCCAGGCGAAGCCGTCGCGGCAGCCGCACAGCGGCAGCCCCGACGCGTCCAGGTGGCACTGCTCGTTGGCGGCGCACGCCACCGTCAGGCACGGGTCCACGCACGCGTGCGTGCCTGCCGAGCACAGTTAACAGCGCCTTCAAGTCGAGCAGCAAGAACACATTCTGGCAGTCTGGCTGCATTGGAGCCAAATCGATTTGAAAATGATGCAAATCTCCATTCTTTATTCCAGTTAATGAGCTGTATACCAAACTATCCAATGAAGTTGTAAACAATATTTGTATGCAATTATCTAAGTAAATATTATGGTATAAATATTTTCTGAGGGGAGATATTTTGATGAACTATTTCCAACTTTATAGCTTTTTTCTGAAAGTGTTTAGTCCTGTTCTTCACAGACAATAAAACTGAAGTTAAGACAATAAAAGTGAAGTCGTAAACAAAAAAAGCTTAAACTGCTGTCCTGTAAAATCAATGGACATTCCTCTTCCTCGGAGGAACAGAAATATTAAGTAAGGAGACCAGAGCCCAATTCATATATGAATTTTTGGCTAATTTTGAGTTACCAGTAGGAGTGTAAAGTGAAATATCCATTTTATTTCGTAAACAGTTGGTATTCTAATAGCTCAAGCAGTTGTGTTGTAGCGGTGGAAAGAAAATGCTGGCATGTTTCCATGGCGTTTTATATAGAGACTAAACTAGGTTTTTGTTTGTGTAAATGTGAACTAGATTTTCTCAAATCAAGTTCACAAATATCAAATACTGTAGAGAATACAGGGCACTCGGCGATATAACGGGAGACGCTTGAAGATTGCCCCGACCCTAGTGACCCGGCCCTAGTGACCCGACCTGTCGTAACCATTGTGATATCAAATACGAAGTGCATAAGTTTGAAACATTCATAGTTTACAATCGATTATGTTTACTTACATTTAGCAGAGCGATTCAAAAGTTAGTTTATGCATTGAAATTTGAATTTGCCGCTGATTTTTAGGTCCCGCCTCTAGGTTTGCTAGTGAGCAGTTGTCCCCCATTAAAAGTTCAGAGTGCCCTGAGAGCGTAGGCTTCCGCTGCCGAGTTAGCATTTACTTGGCTGTCCGGGTGACGCCGCGTCCATGGCGAAGGTGCCGACGTTTCGGTCCCCATTCTGCGAACTTCCTAGGAAGACCTCGTCACGGATGCGGCGTCACCCGGGCAGCCAAGTAAATCAAAGAGTCCTGTATTGTTGCTATCCCTTGTGCTGTAAGTGTGTGGGGGAGGCGACTCACCGTCTTGGTGGACGGCGCAGACGGTGCCGGGCGGGCAGATGCCTCCGGCGCCGCAGCCGCCCTTGAGCCCCGAGGGCCGGCAGCCGGCCGCCAGGTCGCCCGGGTCGCCGCTGAAGCCGTCGGCGCAGATGCAGGACGGGCGGTGGGCGTCGGCCACGCACAGCGCGTTGGGGCCGCACTGCAGCTTGCTGCACGCGTCCACGCACTTGCGCGTGCCCTTGCCCAGCTGCAACGCACGCGACAAGAACAACATATTCAGTCAGGAAGGGGTTGTTGTAATGTTTACTCAATGCAATTTACGCCAATTTGCTCTGGAAGTGAATTTGTGTCGTCACTCAGTCATGGTATTTTTAAAAAAATCAATTAACTAACGAGTTATAAATTCAGAAAGTAGTGCTCTCTTCTATTTCGTATACTATAATATTAGTACACATATGTGTTAACCAATCAACTTAACGAGCTCAACCACTACATTTCATATTCCTTACAGATGATCTGCAACTTCGGGAGTACTTTGCCAAGTCGTTAGCAATGAAAACTACAGATACGTAATTGCATTACTGAAAGTGGTAACAAGAGTTGTAATGTGAATACAGAAATGTTTTCATATCACAAATGCGATCCTTACTCTTTTATTTAGTTGTACAGTAAAATAGCTTTTTTGGCGCAAAGGCTGACAAGTTCTATAAGTTAGCAACCTTCTTCACGCAGTATTAATTGTTAGGATTGAGCTCATTACTTGGTTTATTCCCCACAGCTAAATAAGTATTTACTCTTAAGACGGGAAGTTTAATCGTTCATTCGGGACTCCGAATTTCCGCCTTTAAGAGAAATGTTCATAATAACTAATATTTAATGTTGGATAATTCTAATTCAGCACCATTTTTTTTTCATATATTTGTTGTGGCGTACAATACCTTTATTATTCCAATCGTGCCCTAACAATATTACTCATGGCGTACTATACGCAACTTTTAAAAAATCTTACTTTTAAAAATTGCTGGAAAAACATTTACGAAGGTTTCAAAAGGGAAGGTATTCTCGACGGAAAGTAATTTAATGAAGCGAGATGGTAGGGGGTGGCATGCTTTCCTATATTTACACCGGACTAGAAGTTGTCGGCGAGCGGAAGGGTGAATGAATGTGTGTCGCACCTGGAAGCAGATCTGGTCGTGTCGGCAGTCGAGGTCGTTGCGGCAGTGGCCGTGCGGCGCGCAGCCGGCGGCGCCGGGGGCGGGGTCGCCGCTGTAGCCCGGAGGGCAGACGCAGCGGCCGGCGTCGCAGGTGGCTTTGGGGCCGCACTTGACGCCGCGGCACAGGTCCTTGCAGCGGCCGCCGTCGCACGCGTACCTGCGCACACGCACGCACACGCTCGCGCAACCTCCTCGCATACGCTGCGAGCGCTCTTGGGGAAAATGGCTATTGAGGAACATCAACAGGTTGCTTTGCATCTGCTTCCATTTATTGAGTGATATCTTTTCAAGAAGAGTCTACTAAGGAATATTTTTGCTTCATCTCAGAATTATTTATTTTATTCGCGCGTGTCATCTCAGAATTATCATTATATTTGTTGAAACGTTGCAGTGAACAAAAAGGAAGAAGTCTCAGAGTATCGAGCAACAGCGCACTATGAAAGGGTGTTCTGAAGTCTATTATTTGAGAAGGATTGATATGGAAAAGAAATAGCGTGAGCAGGAACATATTTTTTCATCTCTAGACTGCAACGATCGTCTACGCACAGTTGAGACAACGTTTCACTTGCGTCATCAATGTATTATTATATTATTGTATTATTATATTATATTATTGTATGTATTATTATATTCTGGTTACTGTTAAGGATAATAGACAAAACGTAACCATTAAATTGTGAAGAAGGAAAGTGTAAGTGAACTGTGGGAACAAACTACTGTTGGGAGAATTAATTGTGAATTATTACAATTAATTACAATTGCACATTTCCTTAGCAGTAAATGATTACTTTAATTAATGATTAGGGAGGCCATTGGCTAAGAAATAATAAAGTAATAAAGGATGAACTTGTCCTACCCGGATGGGCAGGGCACGTCGGGTCCGCAGCGGCAGGAGGCCGGGTCGGTGCAGGCGCTGGGGCCCACGGGCAGGCACAGCGCGAACGGGTTGCCGGCCTTGCCCTCGACGCAGCGGCAGTCGTAGCCGCCGGGCGTGTTGATGCAGGCGGCGCCCTCGCCGCACGCGGCGCCCGACGCGCACTCGTCCACGTCGTCGCAGCGCACGTAGGGGTTGCCGGCGAAGCCCGGCGGGCACGCGCACTCCACGCCGCGCGCGCCCTCCACGCACCGCGCGCCCGCGCCGCACGCCGTGGTGGCGCACGTGGCCGTGCCCACGGGCGCGCACCGCTCGTACGGGTTGCCCGCCGTGCCGATGTCGCACACGCACCGGTTCGTCACGCCGTACTCGCAGTGCGCGTGCGTGCCGCAGGCGGGGGAGCAGGCCGGGGCGGAGACAGCTGCGCACCACAGGGCGTCTTAGTCAATCTCTACTCACCCGATCGGCTCTCAGATACTACGTAAGAAGCAAGCACACTCTCCTTCCCTAGATCCCAATCCCCGTCCTCTTACAGGGGTGAGGAGTCAAAAATATCTAACGCAAACCCATGTAAAGCCACTCAGTTCGGAGAGACCCCAGAAAGGGTCAGGCGAACACGAAATAGACCAATAGTACCGCAAATTCTCTGGATATCTTTGGATCTTTCCTTTTGCACACAGACAATATCAAACATCACTCTAGAGCAGTGTTCCTTGAATTGAAGCTAAACATTGTTGAGCTACAACTTCTAATATTTTCAGAAGCGTCAAGCTCATCTGAAATGTATATTTGGCGTTTAATGCTGTGAAAGCTTTGCAAATTATCAATATATTGACTAGATACAAAGCTCCGAGTTTATTTATCTGGAAATTTCAAAAAAACGACTAGCATTTGTTAAGACTAGTGCTTTATTTGAAATAATGGATTTTTGAAAAATATTGGTTCATATCAGCAACGCTCCTAATGCAGTATAATTGAACATTTAGTTCATATCAGCAACATTCCTAATGCAGAATAATAAATCATGTAGTTCAAACGTAAATCAGGCACAAATTTAAGGTTATCTTACAAGAACCAAACTATTCGAAATTCGATATTTTTCAGGGGGCTCCAAAAACGTCTCAGCGTAGACGTACATAGTAATAATTTATGAGTTTCCGCGCCTTATATATTTTCAATTATGTTTAGAATGTGACGACAGCAATTGTCCCGGTAGATAGTGCCAGTTATAGGGAATAATATGGTAAAATATCTCAAAATATGGACTTTTGGACTTGTTTGGTTCTTGTAAGAAATTGTATCTTGTTGGATGGAAATTGTTGTGGAGTGCATTCGTTGAGAGACTCACGTGGCATGCAGACGAGGTCCGGGTTGCCGACGAAGAAGGGGTCGCACACGCACTTGCTGGTCTGTCGGTCGCAGGAGGCGCCCACGCCGCACACGACGCCCTCGCAGCGCTCCTTGCAGCGGCCGCCCACGCAGACGCTGGGCTCGGCGCAGGGGCTGGACGGCGAGCACACGTCGGGCACGCACAGGCCGCCCGGGAACGGGTTGCCCGCGAAGCCCTCCACGCACTTGCAGGTGGGGCCTTGCGCCGTGGGGATGCACTGCGCGCCGCCGCCGCACACCACGCCCTCGCACACTGCGCACACCAACCACGCACCCCGCTCAACCTCTCGTTCCATTCGGTCAACTCACCATTTACCTCAAAGCAGTTGAATCAAATCGGTGAAAAGGAAATTGCGTATTATCACGGGTCGCTAATAAAATGTAAACAGGTATTTTCTGCCTATTTCCAACGGACAACGTCTTCCTCAAATGATGGAGATGTGACCTCTAAATAGTATTTCTGTTTCTGTTCTCGTGCATTGAATATTGAAATATTGTTGTGAATGTGAAATTTTATTTATTAGGAATATCTATTAAGATATCTATTATAATGTATTTAAAGGAATACATTATAGATGTTTGCTTAATTGAAATAAGTTACATTAGAGTTCTTCTGGTTTTGAGTTAAAAAAATATGAGGGAAGTACTGAACACATGTTTTAAGAACATACCTTTACAAGCATTCTTAAGTATGTGCGTAAGCTTATAATGCGGCCTTAAAGCAACGAATTGTGTATTGTAAGAAGCGATAGGGTTTGTAGTATTGGTGTATATTGGGCAAGGGCTTACTTGAGACGCAGTTGCCGGTGGGTCCCTTGACGAAGCCGACGGCGCAGCGGCACCACGCCGCGTGCTTCTCGGGCTCGCAGTAGGCGTTGGGGCCGCACGTGAGGCCGGCGGCGCAGGGGTTGACGCAGCGGCCGCCCACGCAGGCCAGCGGGTCGGCGCAGTGCGCGTCGGCGGCGCACTCGCTCTTGGGCGCGCCGTCGTCGGGCCGCACGCAGCCGCCGCGGTAGGGGTCTCCGGTCATGCCGCGCGCGCACGCGCACGAGTAGCCGCCCGGCGCGTTGAGGCAGTGGGCGCCGTACGCGCACGGGCTGCTCTGGCACTCGTCCAGGTCGGTGCAGCCGCGCAGCGGGTCGCCCTCGAAGCCCACCTCGCACATGCAGCGCGGCGGGTCGCTGGGCGTGCACTTGGCGTTGATGCCGCACGGGAAGCGCTCGCAGGGGCCTGCGCACGGCGACACTCGGCGCTCAGCCACGCCACTACTACGCTACGTCCCCAAATAACCTCCCCAATGAAACGAAATTCCACGACTTTGAAATGACAGATATTCTCCAAATTATGGTCAAACGACATGAGCTGTGCCTGACGATTCCATTGCCTTTCCCCTTAAATTCAAATAATTCATATCGTCTTTTGAGCTACTTGATACCCTATACTATTTCATTTTTATGTTGTTTTTCTTTCTCTAAGCCTGTCGTTTATTTTTCTCTTTATGATTCACAAAACTGGATGAGAATAATGGTAGTGTTTCTTTTTTATTCATAATATTTGTATCTTGACACTGCATGAAAATTTCTCCAAAATTCCCCAAACATTTGTCTGTACATTTTTGTTCCCTATTTTTCCCCGTAACAAAAAAAATCCCCATTTTGGGGACAAAATTCCTCAATCTGGCATCACTGACAGGTCAGCACCGCTCCACATGAGTTGGGCGGCGGAGAGGGACAGTGGAAATATTCTTCCGCGTTCAACACCACTGCAGTTTTTATTTCGAAACCATGCCAAACTTGTTTCAGGGATATGTTTCAATAAACTAGACAACAATGAAGCAATAGAAGTTGCAAACTGATGCCACCAGATAGCCCGACAATGCCTCTGCGCCGCGAGAGTGACAACAATGTGAGCGCGAGGGACTTACAACAATACTTATTTGAGCGCTAATAAGTTCAAAGGATAGAACAGAATATTAAACAGTACATTATTATATTTACGTACTTTAAAAGTCGTATACCACTAAAAATGGCAAAATATTCCCTGAAACATGGTTAGTGTGTTATATAAATAAATATAAATAATAGTATACATCGTGTTTTTTGTTTTGGGGTATAACTTCTACTTCCCATTTACTTTATCACTGTGAAATTTGGGAAGAAAAAATCAAATTGAAACAAGTAGAAATTCAAATTAGGAAGCAGGATGGTGGTGTGGATGAAAGTTCCTGATTATTTTGTTTGACGATAAACAGACAAAAAACTTGTAAATATTTTGAAGGATAATATATCAATTTGATGATTTTTTTTCTACATGTAATTTTACGTGAAACTTAATTACTGATGTTTTTTACGAATATCAGCCATAGTTGACAATTTTCCAATCATAAAACATCTCTTTGTAGTGATAAAGACTGCGTGAAAGTAATGGAATTAATAAGCTTTTTATGTGTATCTACATAGAATAAATATCATGTCTACATCGTTGTGTTCATGTGGCCGTATCTAGATATTGTAGTTCAAAATGGCACATCGTTCGCCGAGTTAAAAAAAGTCCTTTTTCTAAGCTCGTTATTTGCGAATTGCGTAGTGGAGAGGAAGGAGGGCGGAGGGCTGAGCTCGTAGTACTCACTCTTGCACTTGTTGCCGTCAGTCGGGTCGGAGAAGAAGGGCGGCGGGCAGACGCACTCGCCGGGCTGGACGCACTTCTCGTTGGGCGAGCAGTCGTGGTCGGCCACGCAGCGCACCTGGTCCGGCGAGCACACGCCGTTGTAGGGGTCGCCGCTGTAGCCGCGCGGGCACACGCACTTGTGCGAGCCGGGGCTGTTGACGCACTCGGCGCCGTAGCCGCACACCTGGCGCGACTCGCGGCACTCGTCCACGTCTGCGACACACACGCACGCGCGCACGCACGCGGCGCTCGTTAGCGCTTCCACCAGGCGCCTCCCGCGCAACGCGTTCTTTAATATGGGACTCGGCGCTTGATACTGACATATTATACGGATCGCGTTAAATAATTTTGGGGTGAACAAGCACAAACAATTGTGTTTTGGGGTTGGAAATCAAAATGTTTAGTCGCGTAGATTGCAACAGAAGATAAAAAAATATTACTATTATTGTTATTATTATTATTATTATTATTATTATTATATTTTTATTATTATTTAATATACAAACATTTCTATTTTCATTTCTCCTGATAATGCTCGAAATATTGTATTGACTTTTTGCATATCCAAGATTTTTCACATAATTATCTTCAGTGATTCGAACATTTAATAAGTTACAGAACTTTAAAAGACATTTTAAAAATCATCCATTGACGGAAGTGGACAAAGGATGACTTCATCAGCATTATATATCGATGAGTGCGTGCATAAGTTACATTGTTGCAAAGATTAACGAATATTAAAGGATCCTTCGAAGGAATCAATGGGGCCTGACCAGAGCAGTTGGTGGCGACTGACCTTCGCAGGAGCCGTCGGGGCGCGTGCGGAAGCCCTTGGGGCAGGCGCAGTAGCTGACGCCGCCGGCGATGGTGATGCACTCGGCGCCCGCCGGGCAGCGCTCTCCTCGCGAGCACCCGGCCAGCACGCACTCGCCGTTCACCAGCTGGTACGGCGGCTGGCACTGGCACTGCAGCGAGTTGCACTCTGCGGCACGCACGTACACACACACGGAGCGTTAGAATCCTCCATCAACCAACACAAAGACAAGAGGGAAAACAACAGGGTGGATGGCAACACTTCTCTATTCTTTTTATCTGACATTAAAACGTCTTTCCGTCCTCACTGGACGGAATTTATGGGGAATCGAGTAGACCAGATCCTCAAGTTATTGAACCCTAGCTTATGTGATCGTCAGCTCCTCAACGGCACCCGGCACTAAGCTACTCGGCGCTACCAAAGACGCCTCGGGCGATTTGTTGACTTCCTCTCGTGAAATTAACACCAATGGAGTCGACCTATATACGTCTGGTATGCACCAAAGACGGTAGTGTATCCAAAACAGTTGTCTTTGCTAAGCTACTTGGACATTTTTCAGCAATTTTGAATGCCATAGTGGTTTTACCCATGGCGATTTCTTTGGTTTGTTCGATTTGATAAAATGTTGTTTACGCGATTGAGCTCTTCGAAGGCTTTCTTGCTACTTACTGATCTAGTTTTTGTAGGAATTATTCATACATAAAATTTTGTTACATTAAAAAAAATAATTTTGGCTGTCTTTGTACTTCTTTAAAATGTACTGTCATCTGTTAAAATGTAAATGTCGTCTGACTTAAGTTGATATTACTCAAAAATTTACAAATTCACGCGCAAATCAGTTGTATAATTCTTTTCATTGCAGACATTTGACTGATTTATCGGTCATGCGATGTATATTGTATTCTTTGACACACATATCTGAACCCATACCAGATCGATTACTTTGAAGTAAATGCAACCTCCACACCCTTAGAAGCGATTGCCAGAAAATATTGGCTTCTCGGCTCCCCAGGTCTTGGGTCGAGATATAATAAAACATTTGTAAAGAAGTGAGAGAAGGAAATCGTTTCAGAGTAAACTCTGGCAGGCCTATAATGCGGGGCCCATTAAAACGGCGTTTAATCCTTAGACTCTGTTTGATGTCTTTTTTACCTCAGGCACAAATTATGTTTCGGAACATTCTGAAAATTATTCACATGAAGTTCTCCTTTTAGATATACTTCTTCCGTGCAATTTTACATACGTTGTAATCTTTTAAGTCTTTATAAGTTTGTTTCTTTGTGGGAAATAATTTGATTTTTATGCAGTTGGAGTTGAAAAGCCCTGTTTCAAACATTCTCTTGCTGGTGAGACCTATGTATTGTAATCAGGATACGCTAAAATATATTTTTCCGGAAATAACATTCTTTGTTATTTAGTACAATATAGTAAATAAAGCAAATAAATAGAATCGTTTTTTCTATTAGTAATTCCCAATACCATTCCTGCATCAAATACTTGTAAATTATTGAGTAAAACGCTTGAGATCAAAAAAAGACCCCAAGCAGAGTCCACGTAAGTATTTGAGAAACAGCGTCGAAGGGTTTAGGGACGAAACACGGAGGGAGGGTAAAGTACCTTCGCAGAGCGAGAAGGGGTTTCCGTTGAATCCGGGCGGGCACTGGCACTCGTAGGAGCCGGGCAGGTTCTTGCAGAGCGCGTTGAGCCCGCAGGCGGGCTTGTCGCGCGCCTCGGCGCACTCGTCCACGTCGCGGCACTTGCCCGAGGCGGCGTCGCGCGCGTAGCCGCGCTGGCAGATGCACACGCCCGCGCCGCGCTCGTCGGGCACGCACTGCTCGCTGCCCGGGCACGGCCGCTCGGCGGAGCAGCTGGGCTGCGGCGGCCCCACGCGCGCGCAGCCGCCGCGGTAGGGGTCGCCGGCGGCGCCGCGCGGGCACTCGCACGAGAAGCCGCCGGGCGCGTTGTTGCAGAGCGCGCCGGCCGCGCAGGGCGACGCCGCGCACTCGTCGATGTCCACGCAGCCCGCGCCCGCGCCGGCGCCGGCGCCCGTGTATCCGGGATGGCATAGGCACTGTGCCTCCGCGCCCAGCAGCATGCAGCGCGCGTTCGGCCCGCAGTGCACCGTCTCGCAGGGGTCTGCCAACCGAGCACACGCGCGCGTTCAGTCGGAACCAGTTGCTTAACTGCGCTCCGGGAACACATGCAAGTTAAGAAACTCGAGACCCCACACAGCTTTGGAAGGGTGACCGTCTGAAAATTTCAGTTGCTAATGGTTCCCGAGATCCTGACCGAAGGGCTCTGGCTGACTTCCACGTAACGAGGCAAAAAGACAGAAACGAAACCGAGAATTATTGCAGAGATTAATAAACTCAATGCTCAAGAAGGCTAAGAAACGTGTTGCAAAAAAGATGAAACAAATTTAAAAAAAAAACTTGACAAGCATATTTTCTAAAGCAATAACATTGTCGAAACGGCGTTTGATGAACACATTCTTTGCAATTTGCAAATTTTAAATCGAATAAGGAACAGCAGGGCAACGTGTAGATAAAACTCATTTTGAATTTTTCATAAGAGAATGGGAGATAGATGACATAAATGGAAAGATTTCTGACTTTGAGTAGAGGCGTACACTCGCTGACACTTTCAATTCATATGATGTAGTAGTAATGTGAACACGCTGTACAGTTTTACAGCGCGTGGAAATTATTTTTTTACAGAAAGTCTATGATTTCTCCTATTTTGGATGCGTAACATGAGAGTTACAATTACGTTGCTTTGATATTTTCAAACCTTTTAACCTTGCTTCCCTTAATTTGCTACTTGTTTAGAGAAACCTTATTTTCATCAGCAAACAAACTATACATTTAATTTTAGAGCAATAAATCTAAACGTAAGGTTCCGCGGCTCGAGCCCATGACCTCTTGACGACACGGTGTCACCCGGTCAGCCAAGAAATCATTTTAGAGCATTCCTAAAGCGTCCCATGTTGGGAGTCGATGGGTGACTGATGACTCACGTCTGCACTCGTGTCCCACGTTGGGCGCCGGGCAGAGGCAGCGACGCTGGTCGTCGCAGATGGCGTTGCCGGGGCAGTCGGCGTTGGAGGCGCACGTGACCACGCCCACGCAGCGCGTGCGCGCGTCGGGGTCGCCCACGGAGCCCGCGGGGCACTCGCACGCGTAGCTGCCGGGCGTGTTACGGCACAGCGCGCCCGCGCCGCACGCGTCGGCGCGCGCGCACTCGTCCACGTCTGCGACAAACAGGCGCTCCCTCTCAATGACGCTGCTCTCCAAGACGCCCTCAGATGCTTACACGCAGAGCTTAGCGCCAGGCGAATAAGATAGAGAGTGAAACCCCAAGCCGTTTAGAAAGGTGGTCGTGGGCTCACTTCAAAGCATGAACGATATTAATCACTATTCTTTAATTACATGTTGCATTTTGTTTCACTAAAGCGAGGTGCGTTAACACGCATCTCTTCAAATAAATCGTATACTAAATCATAAGACATGAAGAGCATAGAGCCAAAGGTTTAATATGTATTGGGAAAGCCCAAACTTCTTTATAAAATGGCGCGCATATAAGACGCTAGTACGGTACTTAAATAGAGAAAAGTATTTCTCGGGTTGAAAATTTATTGTTATCATTGTGTAACATGGGATTTATTTTAAAATTTATTCGGTTCCGTAAAATATAGAAAAAATAGGTAGCTCTATTACAGCTGAATTAGCTGCCTGGTTACGTAAGTGAGTTCGTCAATTTGACTCAAAAACTAATGTGTTATTAATACAACAAACCAATTTGTAGTAAAACAGAGTAAAGAGAATCAATACATGAATTTGTATAAATTACTGATTCTACGTGTGCGAAAACTAAGATGGGGGGGGGGGGCAACATCTAATTTTGATTTTTTTAAAGTAATTTCTGGCTAAGAATCCTGTTTCTAATTATTCTGGTGGTGACAAAAGCATTATCGTTTAAATATTCGTGCATTTTAATTTACCAATACTTGAAACCCCTGTAACGCAAATTCAATGTGTATAATGAAGTGAAATGCCTTGCAGTGGCGAACACCAGAATGGCAGTGAATTTGTATCTTTGAATAAGCTGGTTGTCGCGTGTGGGTACTCACCGAGGCAATGGGTCTGCGGGTTGCCGGAGAAGCCGGGCAGGCACTGGCAGGAGAAGCTGCCCGGGCTGTTGGTGCAGAGCGCGTTGAGGCCGCAGCGGCCCGAGGGGCCGTTCACGGGGTCGCACTCGTCGATGTCTGCAAAGTCACACAAGGCGCCTGAGCCCTCTTCACATTCAACCAATCACGTCACGTTACCGTGCCCTAACATTTCTTTCACGCCATTACAACGATAGATGTCCTGTGCGGTGCAGCAGTATTCATTTATATAACGTACTTTTACGAATATATCAATTATAAGTAATTAATTCTGTCCATCATACCAATGAGTGTTTTTTATCATTTTCTTCTATTACGAATACCATCCTAAAAGCTTAACACATATTTCAAAAATTCATTTATTTTTGCCCCAATGAAACGTGATTATATGTGCTCTACAAGTTCCTCGCTTTTAGTACCAGATGACACGGAATTATTGGACACAAAGTTTCACGATTCAAAATTATAATTCGGGGTGCGATTTAAACATTTTGAGCGAATATAGACTGCACAAACCTGCACATATAATCACGTCATGTTATGGAGTCATTCTTTCCCGCACACGATAATGGCTTTTGAAATAAATTGACAATTTTGAAGAAAACTCTGACTTCTCTATACCATCAGAAGCTTTGACGCTTTGCGCTTACCTATGCAGCCGGCTGACACGTCGCTGGGGTTGAAAGTCCATCCGTCTTCGCACACGCAATACGCCTCATGGCCGTCAGGTCTGCAGGTGGCGTGTGGTCCGCATTTCACGTCTTCGCAAGGGGCTGCAGGACAACATCAGGGGTTACTTCCCTCTCTTAGAGCAACGGCCTGTCTAACCAGATACGCGAGCACTCTAATGACGCAAAAATGGATTTAAGCGAGGTAGATTCAGTAGGCGAGTGTCTGGGAGGAAAAAGAACCCAGCAAGTTTCCCGTTTCCACTATTACATAATTAGACCCTTGTTAAATCCTATTTATAAACGCAGAACTTCTTTGGTTTCCCGGGAACTATTTACGTAATTGTCGTAAACAACTTGTGGATCCAATATGCACAAAATGACGTAATCAGCAATCTGAATGTCGAGGTCGTCGATTTCATTACTAGTCGATGATTTCATAGCGAGTGTATTACAAACGTAAGCGTCGCTAAGACCAAGAGGAGTCGTTAATGCAAACGGCCGCAGCTCGTTGCCTCCGTTGCGGCATCGTACGCTGAGAGCGCGTGACTCACAGGCGCCGCCTCGCGTCGGGTGGGCGGCTCCTGCGGACGCGGTGCCAAGACGCGAGAGTCTTTCATTACGATGGGAGTATCAAATTACCATTTGACGACATCCTTGTTTAGATTCAAATGACTTGTTCGGTTGATATCATCACATTGCGTTTCCCAGTTGACTAACGTTCATTGGTGAACGCAGAGCAATTCAACACAGAGAAAACAGCCCGTGTTTACTAAAATTTATTTGTACGTAAAACAACGCGGTTCATAATATTATTGTTTTAAAATAGAAACATAAATGTTATTCACTACGTTAGATATTATTTATAATCAAACACCTAACACTATGTTTTTGTATGACCTTTTAAATTATTGTATGCTATTTCTTTGGCTACTGTGAATTCGCTGATAAGTCGTTAAATTGTAGTTTACGTAACAAGGGCGCGAAACAGGTGATTTACGCACGAGTCGAATTTATCGTCCGAGCGTAGCTCGGATAACAAAGAGACATGTGCCGGAATCACTCCGCGCACGAGTTGCGTGTACTATTTTTATCCTGCTGTGAGCGAAACGCAATGCATCAAGTAAAGGAATATAAAATAAATATAAATACCATACTTGTACAAAAGTAAATGATTTCCAGTCGGTCTCGTAACTCTAGTTTTTGTAAATAATAAAGAAAGACGTCGTCAAGACGAGAGAGAGTTGTTACACTCACCCTTGCAGTGCACGCGCGGGGGCGCGCCCACGTAGCCGTGCTCGCACTCGCAGTGGTAGCCGCCGGCCGAGTTGGTGCAGAGCGAGAAGGGCCCGCAGGGGCTGGCGGCGCACTCGTCCACGTCGGCGCACAGCGCGCCCTGCGCCACGAAGCCCTTCTGGCAGAAGCACTGGTTCTCGATGCACTCGGCGTTGTTGGCGCAGTCGAAGTTGGAGTTGCACAGCACGTTGACGTCGACCTGCTCGCAGGCGACCGCGGGGTCGGGCTTGGCGGCGTAGCCCTGCGGGCACAGGCACGTGTAGCCCGGCGCCGCGTTGCGGCACTCGGCGTGGGCGCCGCACGGCTGCTCCAGGGCGGTGCACTCGTCGATGTCTGCGCACACAGAGCACACCCTCAGCACCACGCACAAAATCACGTCAAACGGGAAAGTCATTTGCTACACAGAGGAGCGGGAATTATACGCTTTTTCGGTACAGGCAGCCACAAAACGATTGTTTTTGCCGAAAAATGCCACTTTTTCTACGTTATAATATTTACAAAATTCAAGTCTTCTTTTTTAGGAATGGCGTAATTCCCTAAGTAATTTTTCCTGTAGATGTTTCCGTTGCGGATTATGATTTTCGATGTTAAAGCGAATGTGTTCATGTTCGAACTATTTTGGGGTAGAAGTATGACGACAGGATAAAACATTTAATGCAATGAATAAATTTGGAAGAAAGCCTTCAGAGACGGTAGATTTACATAAGAGGTGATTGATATTCTCTTGTTTGCAATAACTTACGTCATACTGTATGCCTCATTTCTGTGTATCGTATATACTGTGTAATCCCATGCAAATGTCTTTCAGTACC
Source organism: Gryllus longicercus (assembly GCA_038098605.1). Lineage (NCBI taxonomy): Eukaryota > Metazoa > Arthropoda > Insecta > Orthoptera > Gryllidae > Gryllus > Gryllus longicercus. Next base: position 225,724 of record JAZDUA010000188.1, on the reverse strand, counting down.
TACTAGTTATGCATATCTGTTTTAACTAGCTGAATATGTACATATAAGTATTGTGTTAAATATTTATCTAGAGGCTGTGCTACTTAGTTCTCATTTAGATTGCTTTAGGAAAGTATCAGCGAAGGGGCGAGAAATGTTAGAGAACAATTGACGTTTGCACCGGGAACGGCTGGCTCCACAGAACGGCCGCATTATATTGACAGCCACATCACAATCTCTCCCACGCAGCCGGATGCCTTGCAGTTTGTTCCTTACATCCTCGGGACCTGCCAGTCGCCGATGCATCTTGCGCAACTTCCTTTAGTGCGCGTAATGACAGACACGCGCTTCAAACTACTATCAATTGGATCTCTAAATGCAGGAAACTCGCCCCATCGTTCAAATTGACGAAGCGTAATTTAGTATTTGAATATTTCTGCCATTTACTATTTCAGTATGGGCAATTGAAATAGAAAAAAAATCATATCTGTCAAAGATCTGTATTTGGTGTGAAAAATATGATTAACATAACCACTGGATTCCACAAAGCGTAAAGAAATATCTAAATCTTGGTTTGTTTAATTTTAGTTTTAACTACTGTTTGCATTACAAGGTAAATTGTAGAGATATTTATTTTCTCCTCGCATATTGTTAATTGAAAAATATATTACTGCATTATAATTAGGATTTTTAATAACGTTATATCCTCTAAAATACGTTTTAGGATTTTTTGTAGAAAACTTCCACTTTTATCTTTGCGATAACATTACACTATACACCACGACCGAATGTACAGCTCAGCAAAGTGAATGAGTAATTCATGAGGTTGGCCGCCCTGCTTGAGCGCGGGGGAGCGGCGGCGGCCTCGCGCTGTCGCCAACGAGGGCGCTGGTGTCGCGCCGCGCCGCGAATAAAGAGATGCAGGGCGCACCTGCTCAGGTAAACACGACCTCTGCGTTGGCAACGGCAAGGAGGCGCTGCAGGCAATTCACCGGTTTCCAAGCACAGAAAGCGCGCGGATGACACACTTGTTATGTTGTAAAAAGCATACATGTGCGAGTTTTGGCTCCGGTGCTACGTTGTGTATGTTGTATCCAAATTTAGTAATACTGTTCTTTATACAAACATAGAAATTCAAATAGTGGCTAATTGTGGTTATGTAAGCAAACCTCAAATTAAAAAGTTGCTATGCACTGAAACGTGAAGATTCACTAATAACGGGATTTGACCCCCTCTAACATCAGTAATGGCTTCTCTCGCCTCCACTGGTTGAGGATAAATTTGTATTGTAGGCATGATATTGTTGGTTGAGGCTCAATTGCTGTAGTAGCATTATGTCGACAAGAAGACACGAGTGTGTAATAATTCCTTCACCGGTCAGAACACATTCCTTCCCTGAGAAAAAGGATGGAATGATTACGTCTCTAAAAACTAAAATGGATGAATCATTCTCTTGCTAAGTTTGCACAAATACCCGGTGTGTACCCAAGCAATAAGTCTCTTGGCAGGTGTAGAACTGTGACCCTTGAGTCTTCCAAAAAAATGCGTTTTCATCTTTTTGTAATTTACATCATGTCTATCTGTTACACATTACCGATTTTTGTTGGCAAATAACCCAATTTAAATAGTAGCGCAGTCATTTTGCGCGAAAAGTATGACGCCAGCCTCGCCTGAAACGTCAGTTCGAAAGAAGCGGATGCATAAAGGTGAGCAGGGGGGCGTCTGGCGGAATTTGCTGGTTTACTGGAGTGATGGGCGAGAACGCTCCGCGAGCGGCGCGAAAGAAGCGATGACCTTGCCAGATGCTCAGCCCACGCGCACCGGACAGATGCATCTCAAGGGACTGAGCGTGACCAAGCAGAACCATTTGTATTTGGGAGAACCCGCAAGAGGTGGAACGAGAACAAAACAACTCGCCTCCTTTTTAAGAAAAAAACAACTAAAAGTTTAGTGACTCATCTAAATATCTTTTACTTTGATCTCATTTTCTTTACGCTCAAGTAAGAATTCAGTGCTTTTGTGAGTTCTTTCTGTCTGTTCAAATAATGCTTTTGCATACAAAATTGCTGTGGTATTGATTTTTAACACTTTTGAGATATATATTATTCGAAGCATAAAAATAAACTTGGTTTGTGGCAGAAGCAAAGAAAAATATGATTTAGCTTTACAGTGAAGTGGCTGGAAGCAATCAACATAATCCAAAACTACACTCTTTGACATGTAGGAATTCCCATATACTAATATAAAGTGTGCATGTTAATATTTATTCAATAGTGAAAGTTACTGGGAAAAGTAATTGTAGTGTTTTAGTTATTTTTTAATTTTGTTAGGAAAGACAATTATCTTTCTGAAATCATAGGGTACATGTCACGTGGCGACGAATATTCGCAAACTACATCGAAAGAGATGAACAGAGAAGGTTCAGATGATAAATGACAACTGCTGCTACGCGTAGTGGTCGTTTTTCGGAGGTGGCTATTCAACGCATCCCCGAAATCATAGAGTACATGACACGTGGTGACGAATATTTGCAAACTACATCGAAAGAGATATACAGAGAAGGTACAGATGATAAACGACAACAGCTGCTACGCGTAGTGGTCGTCTTTCGGTGGTGGCTACTCACCAACGCATCCCTTGAACGGATCTCCAGTGTAGTCCTCCTTGCAGGAGCAGATGAAGCTGCCGACGGTGTCTGTACAGACGGCGTTCTCTCCGCAGGGGTTGTCCTTGCACTCGTTCACATCTGCAAAGCGTGGCGCCGTCAGCCCTCCGCGTGCGCATGTGTCAAGTGCTTGCGCTAAGTGCTTGCGCCCAGTGCTTGCGCCTAGTGCTTGCGCTCAGTGCTTGCGTTCAGTGCTTGCGCCCAGTGCTTGCGTTCCGTGTGTGCAATGCCCTCGGCTAATGACTCTCGTTCGGCGACGCAACTGCTCTGCTCATTACCGTGAAAACGAACATGTGTCACTCGAGCAATTTTCAACAGAGTGCGCCAAAGCAGGGAACGCACTAAAGGAAGCCGAAATAGGCTACACGAAATTTGAAAATGTACAATATTTATATTTGGCGCAAGGGAATCTTATTTTGCGTGAATCCTTTGTAGGAGACAGTTAACTACTCGGAGTAAAAGCGGAGTAGTAGAGCGAAAAAATTGTTGACGATCACAGACGCCATTGACATTTTCCTACAGTTATACATTAAAAATTTAATTTTCCACGGCAAAAATTATTTATCAGGTTTCAGATATTATAATATTTATTTATTTATATTTAATTTGTTTGTTGCATTACCCGAGATCATTGCACCATAAAACACAAACACAGAAAGACGTAGAAGAAACAAATCAAATACTACAATCTTAAATAAGAATAGCTGAAATTTATTCCACATTTTAGACAGTGAAGGGAAGCCAAAGATACATTAAGATTTTAAATTGTTCTAAAAAGGAAAAAAAACACAAAATTTTAAAAACAACCCATAGTAGCGTCTAAAGAAAAATTAGAAACAAAATGATTGGACAGTATTTACTCTAAGAAGCACACATAAACAACGTACACACATTGAAGCTGAACTACTTAAACAATAAACATATTCTACAGCACTACCCCAATAGGAGAAAACGTAGCAAAGTAAATGAAGATAACGTAAGGGCCGCGGACATTTGGGATGGTGACTGGTGGAAATATTTTGTATCATTTCACGTACAAAGTATTTGAATGTCGTGAACATGTTTGTGTGTCCTACAACACTACCACAAGTGTAGAGGAGTGAGGAGGTGGCAGGAGGCGGATGCGGAGCGCGGCCGCATTTGTTCTCAGCGCTGCAATCGCTGGGAAGATCGGGCTCCGGAGCGCGGCTGGGCGCGGTCGCCCCCGGAGTCCGGAAATCCCGACTGCAGCGCGGCGGAGCTTTCCGGCAACAGGGAACGTGATCCTCGGGCTGCCAAATTGGGGGAAACAATGCGTGGGAGACCCTGCGAGCGGGGCGGCTGAGTGCCAGAAACGTTAATTGCTAGTAAACGAATTAAAATTGAAAGTTGGGGAATGCATCTGCGCGAGTAATGGTACGTGAGAATACAAACGGTAAAGCTGAGAGCAACGGGGAGACTAAGAGATAAGGCAAAGCTCTAATTGTGGATGTAAACACAGAATTTTACTCAGGAACAGGTTACATGTTACCGTTGGAAGGATAAGATTATATCCACGGGTTGTTTGTAAGGAAAACGGGAAATATGAATGTATATTAATTTAAATAAAGCAGTATAACCAAGAATGCACAAGGAGTATAAAGAAGTGAAAATTCTGAAGGGAAACAGATTGGACAGGTCAGAAGGAAGAGTTTTCATATCACATAAAAACAACTACGTCACAAAATAGCGTGCACATTCATCACAAAGGAGAAAAAAAAGTAAATTACGAACAGAATCTCGTTCAACTACACTACATCTGAAATATAAGCACGTGAAAATAGAAATATTGTAAGGGTTGTGAACTTGCCCCAAAGTACTAGACTAAACAGAAGTCAAAAACGAGAGAAAGTCGATGAAGCGGAGAAACACAATAACGAAACCACGAGGGACAGAACACAGAAGAGCCGCCGCGACAGACAACAACGCAGCAGCGGGCGGCAGCCGGGGCAGCGACAGACAGACACAGACAGCGAAGGGCGAAGGAAATCGCCCGCCCGCGCACCGCCCCTCCACCCTCTCCACCCCTGCCGCCCCGCACAAGCAACGTCCTCGAACACAACGCGAAGTAGTTCTGGGAGAATACAGATTTGTATTTCGAACTGCTTTCCATATTGTACTGTTTTCAACGTTTCTTTATTTTTTTTATTATCAAAAAAACTGATTTACTCCAGTATTTTCTGGTTTTCATTGAAATTATATATCTCGGACTATTCAATGTGATACTGAAGCTATTTGTTTTGTTCTGATTTTTATAATTTTTATGTGGACTTAAAGAAGTAGTTTACGGTGTCATGATTAAGAAGAAAGCCCACAAAATGTTTTGTAAAGTATGGTATAAGTCCAAAAAGTCGGCGGTAGTGAATGGCTGTGTGTCCAAAGGGCGTTTGCGTGCGCAGGGCCGCGGGGGGCGAGGCAGGGCCCACTGACTTTCGCAGAAGAGCTGGCCGTGGCCCGAGAAGCCGTGCGGGCACAGGCACTTGTAGGAGCCGGGCACGTTGAGGCACTTGGCGTTGATGCCGCAGGCGCCGGGGCGGCCGCACTCGTTCACGTCCACGCACTCGACGGCGGCGTCGCCGGCGTAGCCGTCGGGGCAGGCGCAGCGGAAGGAGCCGGGGGCGTTAGCGCAGCGCGCGCCCACGCCGCACGCCGGCACGCCCCCGCGGCCCTCGCCCTCGCCCAGGCACTCGTCCACGTCTAGCCACCCAAACACACGCCCACGTCAGCACGCCAGCCTCGCCACGAGCTATGCAATTGACGCTTCTGCACCCTCGCTGCAATGCTACTGAATACGGATCAACTCAAAAGCACTGAAAGGACAAGTCAATTTGAAATTATTTTAATCAGTTTTCATCGGAAGCAGAATAAGTTCCTCTCCCCCTGCCCAAATTCTAGAATTACCTCTTTATATGGGTTTCAGCAAATAAATTAATTTACGCTCTTCACGCTCTCGGAAGAATGTAACACTGGTTTTAATTTTTGTAAAACATGAATTTCAAAGTTGTTGGAAAGGTTTAAAATAAATAAAATGTGTAGAACAATTACGCATGAAAAAATTATCGTAAAATTCTTCATTCGCATTTTATATCGAACATATTATCTAAATAATTATTAGTTTTGTATTATAGATTTATTTTTTTAAATTCACATCATGTATTTACAAAATTGTAAATGTGTACGAAATTTATTTTACAATTTTAAGTATTTATTAAAATATTGTATTCCGATATCAAGAACTATTGAGATATTTTGTTTTCGGAAATATTTAATCTGTATAAAAGTAAAAGAAAAAATAATTTGTTCTTGCGTGCTGCTTGATTCAGTCTCACGCAGGAATTCCTTAACAACGCCCACCGCCTGTGCCGAACCTTTGCAAGCGAAGTGCTTCGCGGAAGTCGGCCTGTGACGCATCTGCTGCGCGATTTTGCGCTCGGGCGGCCGCGGGGCCGGTTTTCCCGCGCCCGATTCGCGGAAGCCCGTCGCCTGGGCGCTCGGGGGAGAGGCTTTGTCTTCAGGCCTCTCTGCGGAGGAAGACTCTCCGACGGATTTTCGCCGAACGAAGTGAACTCGGACCTCTCGCCATGCCTACATCCAAAGATGGCGACAAGAAGAATCGAGCAAACTTAGAAAAAATGCAATTTTGCGAGAAGAGGGGTTAATTGAAACGATTTTAACATTTATGAGTTATTGTTGCTGATAATAGCACGCTAATGATCGTTGAAATAATTTTTAAACAAGATATTTATTTTAGATTTACGTATATTCCTTATAAAATGAGATGTGACTTATTACATGAGATGTGTAAAACACGAGTTGGAATTGAAGATTAACGAGACATTCCATACTATATTCTATGTGTCTCTGGAAGCTCGAGCAATTTCAAAAGTTACAAATATCTATTAAAAGTTTCGTAGGCTCAATATTTACTGCGCTAAGTCTTTATTACTAAGATACTATGTTATACCAAGTATTGCATATAGTACACTATATTTCCATCTGCCAGGTGCACGGCTCCTCTCGTATCAGGCGTACCTGTTCAAAAATTGTTTACTATTTGTACATGAAAAATACAATATTTAGTTAGATGAGGAATGAATATTACTAAAACCTTAACACTGAGTTAAGTCGCATACATAAAGCAAATATTATTTTTAAAGATAACTTATGGTAAGAAGATTCTAAAAGTTACAGAAGCTCTTGAAATTCAAAGTTAATAAAATCAAAATTTTCCCCATTTTAACATAAATAAAATTCCCAAAATGGGAGAATTTCTTATCAAATATCTATACAATGTTGTGATAATACTGTCCGTGGACTGACTCGACAAGCAACAGGCCACACCGGTGGACCAGGGCCTTCCAAGGGGGCCGCTTAACCACGACTTCGGTCGCCAAGCCCTTCCATTCCAAGGGAGACGTTGTGTAGAGCTGCAGCACTCACCCTTGCACTCGGTGAGCGGGTCTCCCTCGTAGCCGTGCGGGCAGGAGCAGCGGAAGCTGCCGGCCATGTTGGTGCAGAGCGCGTCGCGGCCGCAGGGGCTGCGCGCGCACTCGTCGGCGTCGTGGCAGCCCTCCGCGCCGTAGGGGTCTCCGTCGAAGCCCGGCGGGCACTCGCAGCGCCGCCCGCCCGCCTCGTTGCTGCACAGCGCGCCAGGGCCGCACGCCAGCGCGCCGCCCTCCGCGCACTCGTCCACATCCACGCAGCCGTCGTACGGGTTGCCCACGTAGCCCTCCAGGCACGCGCACGTGTAGTTGCCCGGCACGTTGACGCACGCGGCGTTGAGGCCGCACGCGCCGCCCGATGCGCACTCGTCGATGTCTGCAACGCACGCACGCAACTTGCAATCACGGGGTTTGCTAGCGGAACCAGCTCGTTCCGGTCGCCCGTACAAAAGCTACGACAATCTTACCGCGTCCAAACACTGTTCGACACAAACTTCGTTCTTATTAACTTTTAGGTGGGAATTTTAGTCTGGAATTTGAACAAAGGATATCCGTTCGTGAGGTTATGGAGAACCTCCTAAGCTTAGAAAAATGCAAAACAACGACTTTTCTAAATAATACAATGAGCTAATTTAAATAGCGAACGCCTCTCATCAGTCTAATAAAGGATATCGACATTACTAGTATCATGGAATGTCACCTGTTACAATACTTATTACAAAATGATATCAATGATTACGTGAAAATATATAGATTACATTGATGCACAATAAATTACACATCTAGAAAGCTTTTTTTCTTTGAATGTGTTTGAATGAAGAAATGTGTATAAAAATACTGATACGTTTCATAAAATAGTTACAATTAACCTGCAATAGTTATTCTTTGTCTTTGATCGCAAAAGTGACCTAATCCCGCCCAAATTAACATAATTCTTCTACAGATTGTCAATGTTTCAGATGTCACATTTTTCTTTTGGGTCGAAGATATTAGATTTAGTCACATTAAATATACTTAACTAAATCAATTTTACTGTTGTTCTAAAAGTATCTTATGGCTAATACAAGTTATTAAATTTATCGTTTTACATTTATTTTCAAGTGTTAGTAAAAAAATATAAAAGCGTAATACATTTTTCGACTTTCGATGGTATATTATAATGCATTACTCTTTAGACCTATCAAGGCATTCTGCTTATAGTTTCAAATCTTTCCAGCGCGATATACACGCATTCTTCTGCATCGGAATAGATATTCTACCCACAATTGTTAAGAAGTCATCTCACTCAAAACATTCGCTCGTGCAAGGCGTATTATGCGCCTTGAAATTAGCATGTTGTTAATCTCACCGTAAACAATGCTATTATCAATAAAAGGAGGTGTAACGCCGGGGCAGTGCTCATCGTGGATTCGTTGCGCTTATAATAGCTCACAGCTCGTAACGTCGACAAGTAAAATGCTTCATCTCCGTTCTCCGATTTCATTTGCTATTTATGTTCTTCCTAAGAGCAAGCGGCGCTGCGAGAGCTAGTTATCCGCATCTTTCGCCTCTCGACCCGCGAGCGAGCGCGCAGGCTTATTATTTTTGAAGCGGGCGCTCGTAATCGTCCGCTTCCCATAAACGATTCGCGCTCTCCGAGTCGTGCTTGCCCGCTCGGGTCGGGGCGTTAAATCCGGCGCTCGCAGCGCCGAGCCTGATGGAGCGAGGCGCGCCCTGGCGCTGTGCACCTGCCCTCGCTGCAGCTCCGGTGGAGGACATCTCAGGGACAGACCTGTGCGCGAAACGAAACGGGCTTCAAGCGAGTTACCTCGCTTCGTTTCCCCCTTTTTTGGTCTCTTACCGGTTGGGAGATTAAAGCTTGTTCCGGCTGGAGCGGTGCCCTGCTGGTAGGAGATATCTCGTTGAGGGAAACCTCGCTAGCCGACGGTAGGTCGGTGCCGAATCTCGCCGTGCAGTGGGGGAAGATCACCGCCACTTCAAGAGGAATAAACCTGCACTACACTTACATGAATAATGAGGTAGTTGACGCGTCCGGAATTTGTAACAGCCAACCTTTTCTCTCCCTTCATATTCCTCTTTATCCCGTCTCTTCCATTTCCCTTGCACTCTCTTTCTCTCCATGGCCGGTCGTCGCTTCAATTACTTCCAATACACTCAAGAAATGAACTTGGGGTATCATCTCTTCTTTCTTCTTAATCAATAACTATTATAAAATCAGCCAATACTTTTCCTCGTGTTCCTTCTACCTCATTCCATTTTACTGACGTATTTTTGAAACATATTTCGGTCATACATAGGATAGAGATTTGCAATGACTATACGTTAATGCAAATAATCCACGAAGAAGACATTTTCAGCCCAACACTCATTAACTAATTCCTATACGTTTTATATAAACGTTCACGTAATTAAAGAGTGAAGTCTGCCTTTTCTCATATTCATTGGAGAAAAATAGTCATTTTAATAACTGAATTATAATATTGAAATGGAAAGACGTTGCGTTGCTTTTCTACTTTTGAATATGTAATTACGCGCAGGAAGTTGCGTAGAGTAGTCTTAAGTACAGTAGACAAGGAGTAGGCAAGTAGTACTTTGAGAAGTAGACGATCAATTCGCGCCCATGTGCATCCGTGGCAGCGGCGCATCCTCGAAGGCTGGCGAAGCGCCATCGCATGCTCTAGTCGCACGCGCTAGTCGCAAGGGCAGGTCTTTGCGGCACGCCGTCTCCGGTTCCGCTTGGCACGCGCGGCGGTAGCCTTCTCAGTTCTCTTCGACCTCAAGAGTCTACACATCACGATCGACCTCTTTTGTGTTCATCTCTGCTCTTAGACGATCGTTTAAACAGCATAGAAATTATCAAAGATTCTTTGTAATGAGGTATCTAGAGAGATTATTATTATTATTAAAATAGTCAAAATTTCGGACTAATTCAATACACAAGTAATATTTCTTCTTAAATGGTTTTCTCATACAAGTTATTCAAATGTCCCCTATTTTAGTAGAAGTCTGCTCTTTTTGGGCAGTTAAACAATTGATATCTTCTTTATATAAAACAGCTATAAGCTTCTTTAAATTCATTTAGTTTCAAAACTTGTATAATGTTAATTTAATTTGTGATTATTATAAAATGTTTGTGTACGTTTAGAAGTAGAGTTTTTATTAGAGCAACAACATTTTAGAGAAAAGGAATGACAGTGTGAACCCATCCGCCAAGTTGAGAGGAAATAAAGTCTCTGGACGCAATTTCGGGGGTTCTTCTTGTCGCTTGCTAATTCTTGACACCGAAGAGGGCGAGATAAAGAGCTACCACTGTGTTGGAATTCAAGTAATAGAATTAAGCATCATCACAATTAATAGTGTGGAAATGAATACGTTTTGTGAATGCTATTTACTGTATCGACGAAAATTAGAAGTCTAGCATAACCTTTGCTGAAGTAGCCTAACCACTTTGCGCATTTGGAGAAAATCTCTCTAGAAGGAATGCGAAAACGGCTTTCTCCTAGTAAATCGTCTGTTGATACTTCGAATATTTTATACCTTGTACGAGTAAAACATTAAAGAAATATTACTTGTGTAATGTAATATTCCGAAATGTGCAAAATTGTCAAAAATCGTATGATTAAGCGTTCGGGTAACCTCATAAAGGAACCACATATTGCATTCAGAAAAATCGCACAAGAGACCTTGTGGCCGGTACAAAAACTTCCTCGTTGAACATCAGTTTCGAGCGAGTGCTTAGTCTGTTCTCTTTAATGGCACGTTGTGTAAGAGTATGCACACGACCCTGGGAACCTTAGTCTGAGGAACCTGCGCGCAGAGATTTCCGAGACTCGGCTCCTCGTCTTCTCATTATCCTGTTTTCTACGCATGAATGCCTCTCCGAGGTTGTCGGTTTTCGGGCGCGAGCTGTTCCCATTAATACCCGTCCTCCAAGATGGATAAAGACATAAGCGGCCGCAGAATGGCGCGAGTGTTGTGCTAATTAGTTCCGGCTTCTTTCATAGCCCGACGCGTTCGCGCGTGTGAGCAGATGCATCGCGTGCGAGGCGGAGCCAGTCGCGGCGAGGGGAGCGCCAGTGCCATTGATGGTCACAGCGATGACGCTAGTGATGTGGTAGAATGACTCGAGATATAGTCCGTCATAACTGGAGGTGACAATTTAATTTTGTGTCGGAGAGGATGGAGTTGTGTGTGTGATTGTTATTTGTGATGATCCTCAATAACTGAGCTTTTTTTCTTCCAAAGCTATGATGAATTTGTTGGACATGCAATGGGCGGGGATGGTTTATAGGCTACCGCAGCCGGAGTCGTATGATTCTTGGCTGTTTGGAATGAGCCGCGTCTCAGTCGGTGGAGCTGACATTTCGGCCTTCATGTCTCAACAGTGTAGCTCAGAAGAAGGGCACAACATGATAGCCAAACGTCAGCTCCATCGGCTCATCCCGGACAGCCAAGAATCATGGAGGATGGTTTGCTTTGATCGCTGATGGAGCGTCTGTGGAATGAGCGGCAGCGGGAACCCGCTTTGTCCACGTAGCCCTGGCGGTGCACGTGCGGCTTGCCCGAGTCGCCTTGCCCCGGGCGCTGAAGACGTGCGCGCGCCGCCGGCCGCGTCTCGCGTATTGTGTTATTTCGGCTCGTTACATCAGGCGCGGCCTTGGCGCGGGGATGCGCAAGGCCGCCTCCCGCCGATTGCCCCCTCCCCCTCCCTTCCCCACCCGAAGGGGCTCGCCCCAGGCGCTGGACCGCGGCGGCCGCACCGCACCGTCAGCGCCTCGCCCCGCCCCCGCCTCCTCCTCCACCTCCTCCTCCGCCGTCCGCGCCACGCCCCCACCCCGCCCTCCACTCCTCGCCACGCTTCCGCCCCCGCCTCCTCTCCCATCTTCGCCCACCCTCCTCTCCCAGCTTCGTCCCCGCCCCGAACACCGCGTTCCCGCCCTCTGCGCCATGCTCCCGCTGCAGACTTCGTCCGGCTTCGGCCGATGGCAATCGCGGGGCTTCCAGAAGGCACAAGTCGCTCATCGCCTCTTCTTTCCCTCTGCTGATGATAGCTATTACGCTTTTGGAAAGCCATTAAGCGCGCCTAAGCATAGAGTGGCTTTCCAGCGTTATACTATGCTATGCAATAATGCCCCAGATGTGTACAGATTCAATACCCTCTTGCAGCAGGTCCTATAACGATGCTAGGAAGGGAAAATGCAACGTCTGGCACAAGGCATCATTTGAATCTTTCATATTTTGAGTCAATTATCAGGAACTAATCAACTACCATCTTGAATTGCAAGTGCCCAGAAGTTAGTGCCACTTATCAGTAATAATGTTGGAAGTCAATCACGCAAAAATAGTTCCTTGTATCTCGCACTTAAAGGAAATCTGATTATTAAAGTTCACGATGGTGACGTTGCCAGTACAATCTACTAATCCGTGAAATGTAATAAAATATAGTACTTCCTCGTGCATCTCGCAACGTGCGAGATTCCGCGAGATGATGCAAGCGCGCGCGTGATCAGCCCGGTCGAGGAGCGCGCTCACGGCTTCACGACTATTAAGAGGCCGCGAGAGACGCACCGATGCGCCGATGGAAAACAAACGCGGAATCCGGATGCGCTTGGGGCAGCTCGAGCGCGAAACAAGATACGACGAGAAGAGGCGTGCGACCGCAGCGCCAGCGCGGCGGACATTTACAACACAGATGCGAGCGCCCCGCCGCCCCACTCCATTCCTCGCACTGGGAGAGGTGGCGCAGGGCAGCAGCTGATGTCATTGCAGTCCCTCTGACCGGGAGGTCCTAACGTTACAGTCCCGACACTAGCTAGAATGCTAGGTCGAATTCAGTCGCTGTCTGGAGGAGAATTCTAGCGGTCGGCTGCTCTGATCGGTAGTTTTCCGTGGTTTCGCGGATCAACATCAGGCGAATGCCGGGGCAGTACCCTAAAAAACGGGAAATGGACCCCGCGCGATTTTTCTTACTTCTTCCTTGTCCAATTCTCACCCCCCTTACACGCATTTACATTAACATGCTCTACACTACCGCACATGCCCAGAGCTTACCCGGGCTGGGGTGGTGCCCCGCTGGCGGAAGATACCTTGTTGTGGAAAACCCCGCAACCCGACGGTAGGTCGGAGCCGAATCTCGCCCTATCACTGCCACCGTCCGAGGAAGAACATACACTACACTTACGAGACTAATGACCCTAGTAGTGACGCGCCCGGAATCACTAACATTCAATCAATCAGTCGACATCCCGCACACCCCGCATCTCGCCGTTCTACTCCATTACCCGTAGCCTCGCGGCGTTGGATGTTGGATGACGCAGGCAAGCAAAAATGACCTCACGTTTAAAATAGACGCCCCCTCAACCTGAGCGGGAAGCTGCGGGTGACGCGGCGGAAGGTGAGCGGGTCCAGCGCGGCCGCGCGCGCCCCCCGCGGAGGGAGGCCGAAAACGCGTCACCGGCGAAATGGAGGAGGCTGCGAGAGGCTTTTGTCTTTATCGCTACGGAGTAGAGAGAAAGTTATTAATGCTGTGCGAAAATTCTTGTTACAGGACCCTGGTAACGAACAAGTGGATAAATATTGTTGCTAACTTTAGAAGAAAATAAACCTTTAACACGTGCTGTAACCAGAATCCATGTTTCGGGGGTCCTTGGTACCGAAAAATCGAATCGCTTATACAGAGGCGGTGAGGAGGAGCCGATATTTGGTGGAAACCGAAGTAGTTGGCTTTCACGAAGGAGAGAGAAAATCTCCCTGTATTCTAAATTGATTCATGAAAGAATAAAAAATGAGAAGTTATTCTCGTACTTTTTCAATATCGTAATTCTTTTGTTTTCGTATGTGTGCGTCGTTTTGCATAAACAATGATTTCACATCGCGTTTTCCTACGTAAAATGCCACGTAACAATTTTTATTCCCGCCTGTCTTTGGTTGTGACAGCTCAATATTTGTTATCATTTGCTAAATTCCAAAATATTCCACGAATAAATGAACTGAAGTTCTTTCTGAAAAACGATTGTGTGTTTTGAATGCATTACCTGAATATTTACTGTATGCATTCTTAAAACAAGCTTTTGCCATTTGTATTCTCAAGGATTCTGTGTGGGATGTAGCAATCTTTTGCAGAATGATGGATAACCCTGTCATGATTACGCAACGTCTTAAGAACATTAGCAAGAACCCGTAACGTATGGCTCCGTTACTACTCGAAAGAAAACGAGCTTCGTAAAACTGTGATGGTTGTGTGTTTGTCAAAATACCATATGGCAGGAAATGTATATTTTTTCATTTTTCAAAATTTCCTCTACCTTTAAATTTTGATATTACAGTATCATCTGGCATGTCGCTTTATCATAAGAGACATTTACAAATATCATGACTGAAAATACAATATCACTAGAACCAAATTCCCTCCATACTAACTTATTGTATGGTATATTCCTTAGCAGTGGACCTAAGAATGGATCAATAGAGCTTCTTTTATATTTATGATATATTATAATTTTTATATGTTTCTGTGAAACAATACAAGATAAGCCTCGTCGCGTGCCCATCTCTTAAAGCCTAATTTGAATCTGTCGGTGTGATTTCTTTCTGTTCTAGATACTAAATATAGTTTTTTACGCATTGAACCTTTCAACGTAAAATGAATGACGAGCTCAGTACAAAGGAAATTCGTCTCTCCTTTACGAGAACCGAAACTCCCTGATTTCTTACAGGTTCTGGACAACGAGAAATAAAGGAAAGGCAATAAAGACGACCATGAGTAACCGAAATGAGGTAGTGAGCGGGTCTTCCTGCGTGACGTCATCGCGGGGTCGGACAGCGCCGAACCGCAGCCCCGCCCCCGTGTGCTACTCCCGGATGCGCAGCCCAGGGACGGACGCCTCACGCAGGAGGAAGAGCAAGAAAGAAGCAAGAGGCGAGAGCAATGGAAAAAGCAGGAGAGGAAGAAGGGAAGCAACCGAAAAGAAGAAGAAATGAAACGAGCAGCAATGTCAGCACTCAGGAGGCTGCTCTTCATACAGGTCCTTTCTCGCTCTTCGTGTGTGTTGCTTTCGCAAGGACAACAGCAATTTCGGTCATCCAATCAGGAATTCAGCAAAATTTATGGGTAATGGAACTTGAAGCTGTTTGAACACTTGCATTGACATATTGTTATTAAAATTTAGTTACAGGGAATGTTATATTAATTTACTGACATTTACTTTTCTAAAAAAATGTTTGCGAATATTTAGTATTTTCTAAGTAAATGAGTAAAAATAAATGTATTTAAAATGTAATTCTTTTTAAATCATTTAAAAAGCAAACCATTAATTTGGTTACTGAGCACAAATTACTTTTTAAATATGAGTAAATGTTAGTGACAACTTTGATCTACAGATGTAGATGTAGATGCAGATCTAGAGAGGTAATTATGTTCCTAAGTTGAATATTTCGTAACACCTGCCAATACACAGGTTTCCGGATTGCTTCCAGCTCTCAGTTCGCTCTCTTCCATAAGGCAACTCGGTGCGTTACGTAAAGAAGCCTTCCACGGCAGCGAGTGCCAGGCCTTTTTTGCCACCGATGCAAATTGCCTCTTTTTATACCTCTTGACAGCTCTGGCATCTGCATTATGGAGAACACTCTGCAATTTGGTCTTTGAACGATTTGCGCGCCATTCGGTCCGGATTTCAAGGCGTCAATTTGTTGTGAAAGATGTGAGTGACTTGGGAGGAGAAGACACCGCGAACAGACAAGGAAGCTGTGCTACCATCCGTGCAGAATTTTCTCGCGACAAAATTGCTCGCTCTCGTCTTCAGCAATCTTGGTTTCCGCGCGGCGTTCGTGTGTCTCCTCGGAGGGTCTGCCATCCTAAAGGTGAGAAACTCTCTTAACGAGCTTTTAATTGCTGCACCTAAATCAGTTTCGGATATGTGGAACACGAAAAGTCTGTCGTCAAACACCTTGTAATACGCTAATGGAGCTGATAATGTTGATCGATTAATGATGGGCAGCCGCTGTCCAGCGATGGGTCGACTTCTTGGTATTGCTTCCGATTTGTAACAATAGTCATGCAACCATGTTCATGGCTTCTTATGCATTAATTTATTGATTCAGTTTCATATAGCACACAAATGCGCTGGCGCTTGCACACAAATCATGGAGGGAACTTAACAATGAATACTAATATCAACAGCATTCATATGTTTATTGTTTCCTGCTAGGCGTATTATGTGTTTGAAGCCTTGTTGATAACATGTTAGACGCGTCTGAACATGCAAACTACAGTCTTGTAATGAGCACATAAGACAAGACAATGCACTGTAGTTACATTTGGATTTCATACAACAAACGTGTGGTACTTTACGTGACACGTATTGTATATAACATACTAGACATGCATTACAAATGGTGTGGAGGAAGAGCATGTACAAATTTAATTTATTGACGTTCTCAGGTCGATGACTGCAGGGACTTCCTATAACCTTTTCATGCGCATTTGTTAATTTATTTGGTGTAACAATGTTACTTAAAATATTTTTTAAATTCAGTGATACAATAAGGAAAACTTTTGAACAAATTTTATTATATTTTCTGGTTCTAATGTTTTTGTGACACTGTGAGTTTTACAAGTATATTCCCTGGATAGACGAACAACAGTTGAATGTTCCCAACTGCCACGGAAATTTGTACTCATTAGTCAGACTAACTATTCGACGTTGAAAATATTGTTTCTAAATTCGCCCGAGACAGATCTTTAATTTATTATTCAATAAAAGGAAAAATATAAACACATGTATATTCATAAACACATCAACGTTGCAACTGATTTGCGAAAAAGAGTATTGTTTAAGTGAGAGTTTTTGGCGCCCGTGGCTTTACGCAAAGCGGGAAGAAGAGGGCTCGGGCTGGCAGGAGGCCTTGGCCCCGAGGTTGCGTATGGCGGGGGCCGTGGCCCTGGCGCGGGCGTTCATGAGCGCGCCCGGCGCCCAAATTACAGGTCCCCGCGCCTTCCCAGCCCCCCTCCCCCCACCAAGGGCACTGCCCCCAGGGCTCTGCCCCCGGAGAGGGACCTGGAGGAACGTTCTTTCTCTCTTGGAAGATTTCAACTCTATTGAGAATCAATAAAAAACTGTCACCCGTTGCTAACAACTTATGTACCTTCCCTCTTGTGGTTTCCTTCTTCGACTATCCGGTAGTTGGAACTAGTTGTGTGGTTCGTCTCCGGTATAGTAAAGCGTCTACGCTAATGTAGGGTTACTAGTTATCTTTTTAGCGAATTTTTAATTTAACGTGTTCAAAGTGCATGTAAATTTCAAGTGTTTCATTCTGTTAGGCATGCACCAATCACTTAAGTGGTGATCTTCCACCACTGGCAAAAGCTTCTGTTCTGTCAACAAACTTTCTTTATTTAGAATCTGAATTTTAGATTATTTCAACAATATTTCCACTTAGAAAAATGTTGGGTACCTATTTCTTAAATATTACTTTCTCTGAGTTATGGAAAAATGAAATATATGAAAAAAATCTTCATGAATAAATACCTACATTGTAAATATAACTGTATTCACATTTCTTTCTATTTAATATAGTTGGTCAGTCAATTAATTTTATTAATACAGCTATTGGAACATCATTGGGCAGGTGTAACTCTACTATGTTCTTACATTCCATGTTACTAAATAATTATAGAAACTTCTTTCCGAGAACACGTTCAGAATGCCGACATTTAAAAATGCATTAAAGTAAGTAAACAGAAAGTATCTTCGTTGATGTGAAGAGCCAGGCTTCTCCATAAGGGGACTTCGATTCCGTGCCACCCGCTGCGAAGCGCTGCGGGTGCTCGCGAGCAAAGGTACTCACCGATGCACTCCTCCTCGCCGTCGCCCTCGAAGCCAGGGTTGCACTTGCAGAGGTAGTGCGCCGGCAGGTTGCAGCACTCGGAGTTGGGCACGCAGCGGGCCCGGATGGCGGGGTTTGCGCACTCGTCGATGTCTGCGCAGAGAGCGTCCCGTCTGACCCTTTCCCAACCCACGCACCCAGCACCGCTCCTGCTCTTTCAGTCGGAAGCAGATGTGGATCGTGCTTCAAAACAAGCCTAGGTCTTGTATTTTCCTTTTATCGCAAATTATGCAAGTAAAATTATGCCCCTCAACAAATCTTCATGATAACTTAGTCAAACACATTATGAACATTTCTATCGCTTGCAAAATATCTGTGGGAGTTTGAATAAGATTTCTTTCTTTTGTAAGTTATGCAATAAATATATTGAACATGAATTATTAAACGGAGAAACTTATAATATATGA
The DNA here is from genome assembly GCA_038098605.1 of Gryllus longicercus. NCBI lineage: Eukaryota > Metazoa > Arthropoda > Insecta > Orthoptera > Gryllidae > Gryllus > Gryllus longicercus. The sequence continues at coordinate 207,329 of JAZDUA010000188.1, read as the reverse complement.
GATGAACATAATTTTCAGACGAAAATAAACTAGGTACAAAATGCAAAGGCATGCTATTAATAATAAAAAATGAATAATGTAACAATGTGATCGTTGTTATCCCCCGAATTAAAAAAAGATACAACAATATAATTATTAAGACATGATCAATAAGAGAAACAGGAGTATGAAAACATAGAAATGGTGATACTTAAAAATATATAAAAAAGAAAAGTCAAGACGTAAAGATAGGTAATAGGATATTGTTGAGCAAGAAGGACATAAAAAGGAAAATAATATGTTTTTATTTACAAAGCATCATTTTCACTCCATACACACACATGTCACGTTCTAGTTGCAGTTGTTTAATGGCGGCAAGGCATTACCTTGTTTAGGGTTTAAATGACAGGTAGTTGTGTTTGCGTAAGTAATACCGCAAACACCGAGTAATGAGTCTTCATGCCCCATCTGCGCGCGCATGTCATTACCCCTGCCGACAGCCGGGTAGGCAACCCGCCGCGCAGAACGAAGGCCTCGCGGGAATCTAATCAGCCGCGCTCGTTGGCTTAGAGGGGCGCAATGAACGCCTGCGCCGAAGGCGGTCGGCGGCAGTGTCGTACGCGAAGGAAGACGTATTCAGTCATGTAAATGCGATATTCGTAATGGTGGCTCGGTGATTTCTCCAGGAACCCCAACGCAATGCGTTGTAATTGTTCCGAAGCCCTTTCGAGAACAATGATTGGGCGCCGTGTATTTAACCTGCGTTCCAATGCATCAGGGCGGGTGGCTCGCTCCGTGGATGGCGGCGCGGCGTGTCGGCGCGGTTTCTGAACCCGGGCGCGTGGGAGGCGGGGCGCGGGGCGGGGGCCGTCTGGGCTCGAACGGGCGCCCCTGGCGCAGCGCGCACCGGTCGGCCCGCTTTCCCCTGCTTGCGCCAGCGCCTGACTCACTGCAGCAGCAGCCGCCGCCGCTCCGCCCTCGGGGGGGCGTGGCCGGGCCCTGCTCCGGACACGGAAGGAGGCTGAGCATCCCGCAAGGAAACGAGTTAAGAAGCAGCGAAGGGAAGGTACGGAGCATCTCGCGTTTCTGAGGGCATCGACTACTTTCATCGGCAGTCCCAAGAGTGTAGTGCGGGTTAGCTTGTGCAGTCGTCGTGGCGTTCTTCCCTCTCTGGAATGTAAGAATCGGTGTAGATCAACATATCCGAGTTGATTTCCCACTAAAGGTATCTCGCCTCAGTTGAGACACCGCCGCAGAATGGTCAAATTTTAAGTGCCCGACTTGTAGCCCGACATACAAGTGATAGAGTAGTGCATGTAAGTGCAAGTCTATGTTTTTAAGGAGACAAGAATAGATCGCGTGTGTTTCTTGGCCTGTTTGTGTAGGTAATGCCCCGGCATTCACCTGGTTCTGATCGAAGAAAAGTAAAATACTATCCTAGCACCCCAGCGTTAGAATTATTTTTCCAAACACTGGCTGAATTCGACTGAGCTCTGTAGCTGGGTAGAAAAGAAACTGTCGGGCAGGAGGAAGGATAAAAGACCTCATCCACTTTTGGTTGTAAATCTGCCGCCGCCGCCTATTGCACCGTGTTGGAACAAAGCGGCGTCGCTTGAGAGTGGAAGGGGGTTGAGACTCGCGGCCCAGCTGCAGCCTCGGCACGACCTGCCCATAACGGCCGCACAACTACTCTAAACGAGGCGATAAGGCACGGCGAGGTATCGGCCTCTTAAATTGCAATTACCAGCGCCAATAGTCAGACTGAATATGATCAGATATCTGTATGTCCTGTGGCCCTTTAAAATTTCACGCGGCGCTGGTGATATATAGCACAAGTAAATAATCTTGTAGACTTCATGTTCATTTATAAAAAAATGTAAACTGAAAATGGGCTTCTTTAATATGGCTTTTCAACATTGTAAATATAAGCGATAAAATATATAATTCTTACTTTATGTGCAATTACACATTTCATGAATACATAATATTTCACATTGTTAAAAATATTCAGCCAGATGAAAGACATTCAGCAACAATAAAAGGGTTTGTGAAGTATGTGAATTACAATGGTCAAAAGAAGCAGGTTGCAATCCATACCATGTTCAGCCGTTGCAGAGCATAAATGAAACCCGGACTAAGTGCCGAAACGTTAAAATTTGCATTTTGAGCTGAAAAGTGTGGTAAGTGTAAAGGGGCTATCATTCTTAGGGGTTCAAACTGTCGCTATTACACTGCACATCAGTCAAGTGCCGCCAGATTTTGAAACAGTTCTTCTTAATTATCTCGGAATTCCATTTTTTGTCACTTGGCGCGGTTTTCACTTACTGTCTACAATTTATTGCCAGTTGGACTCTCTGCAACCTTGCAACGTTGGCGCGCACAAAGGCTTTGTCGGTGGAGGCTTCGAGCCCTGGAGTCGAAGCCGAGACCGCGCCGCTGTCCTTCCCCTCCCCCGCCCCCTCCGCTCCGCGTCCCACGGCCTTCGCCGGGCATCGGGGTCACTCCCCAGAGGCACCGGGCGATGGACTCGGACCGCTTGGAAACCGAGCGCAGCGCTCAGGTAATGGGATCCGCTGTTGCATTTGGCCACTTCATTCCGATTGGGGGGACGGTTACAAAGACTAATGAATTTGGTCAGTCACACTCCAGGCTTCACAAATGACAAGATGCTAAAAAAACCTACACTTTTTTAAGGTCAATGGTAACGAAATACACTAAACTCTCGCTACCCCGTCTCAGAATTCCGGTCCACATCCGGTCTCTAGTCGCTCAAGCGGAAATGGTGCGCACAACAATGAATTACCTTGTGGAACAATGTGTTTAGTTAAAAACCTTTAACTATATAAACATATTTAAAATTGTGACTTTCTTATAGTACAGTTCCGAACTTTGTCTTCTAAAAGGGAACACGTTACGCTAGATGTCGTGCAGAAACTCGAAAATGTAGATAAGTTGAACCGAGGTTTTTCGCAGAAAGCCATTGCTGGTGAGTGCAATGTTGGATATTTACACATTTTCCGAGAAAATAAATGTACAGTGTCTTTGGATTTAATAAATGACTGTATAGTCTCTATGTGTTTAAATTAGTTCGAAACTTCCGCTGTATCGGCTCCTACTCGTACACGAGCATGGAATGGCCGGCTTAGCGAGATTGTAGTCTATATTCCTGCCAGAGGTAAAAACTATCACTGTCTTCCGCGCTCCTTCAGCTCCTCTGTCCCGAGCTGTCCGGCATTCGCACAAAACAAGGGAAAGGCTGCGGGTGTCGTAGAACCGCTTTTTTCCGCGAAACCCTCGCATATCGCCACTCCAATGCATCAAGATAAGGTCAGCCGCGTGCACCTGGAGGCCGTGTTTCTCCGTGGGCCGAGGCGCGGTAGGTAAAAGGCGCAGACGGGCAGGGCGGGGAGGGGTTGCGCGGGGAGGGGCGGGGCGGGGCGGGTGAGGCGGTGAGGGGCAAGGCGTGGCGGGGCGGGTGGGGCGGAGCGGGACGGGACGGGACGGGGCGGGGCGGGGCGGGGCGGGGCGGGGCGGAGCGGAGCGGGGCGGGGCGGGGCGGGTGGGGAGGAGCGGGGCGGAGCGGGGCCGGGCCGGGCGACCTTTCGGCGACAGAGGCGGCCCCGCCGACGCGCCGCGCCGCGGAGGCGACGCGTTTGGCGGCGGCCGCTTCGCCCGGTCGGCAAGAGCGCGTTTTTCCTGCTTCGACATAACCTGCCTCCGCTCCATTCCCGGTTCGTTATTGCTATTGTGAAAACTATTATACGTAATGTTTGCGATAATCCAGAATAAAAAACATAGAGGCAACAAAACTTAATATAACGATATTTGACGGTCAACTCCCCTTATTCGGTTCAAGCAGTTTTAAAGATTTTTCAGAAATGGATAGGCCTTAGTAAAAGCTCGGATCGAATCACTAAGATTTGATGGTCGGATATATGTGTGAGATTACAACACAGTTTAATTTGACTATGTAACTCACTTTTAATGTGAATGCGGGTACAAACAACACTATGACTATTTTGTAGTCTACACAAAACGAGTTTAGTTTTTTTATCTCTAATTAATTATTGAGATAAATACTTTGGAAATGCCATACATTTCAGATGGTTATAAACTCCCATACAATTTCCCAAAAAAATTCAAGATAATAGGCAAAATTCATGAGAAAAAGTTGAAAAATGTAATGTCTAAACGGTACATGGATGTCTAGAATCCTCTTGTGTAGAGTAATTTCAATTTGCCTGAAGAGCGGCATATTTGTTCCTTTTATTTTTGGTTTTGTAGAAATTCTCTGCAGTGTGAATGACACTTTCGCTACCGCGTCAATCTGCGCCGTTCGCCGCGCGCCGGGCTAGAGGTGTGGCGCGATGTGGCACGGTGTGGCGCAACGCGTCCCAGATCGGAGCAACACACCTGACGCCGACGGTGGCGCCGCCTCCGGCCACGCCACACTGCGCGAGGGACTACATTGGCTCTGTGCATAAGTGCAGGTTGAACTGGCTATTATGATTAATGATTTTATAACCGCGCGTCAGCACCTGAATAAAGCAAGTAGTAAGAGAGCGCCGTCACCTAGTATTGTTGCAATGCCAATCAGTCCTCTCCAAATAAAACACCAGAAAGAACGAGAAAGTTACAGGCTAAAGGGATAAACTTCGTTTGTTTTTAAAAATACGATTGACAAAGAAGTAGGTAAAAATTGTGGACAACTGTTCGTTATTGGCAAATGTATTGGGCCAACTAAAATTAAAGCTTTCCGTTTATTTAACTGCAGCTATTTATCAGAACTACTGACCAGTTACCTCATTAACGTACTTTTCATTAAGTCACTTTCTACGTTCTAATGAATGTCTCTACGGCTAGGAAATGCTGTCCTTTCTCTATAGTCGCGTACATTCATTCGCAACCTACACGACTGAAATCTTGAAGCAATTCGCAATTTAACTGCTGTGTCTTCATTAGCCTCCTCTCTCTTTTGCCGCACTGATGCTTTTCGACTACACATTTGCGAGTTTGAGATAGCAAAAATGTGTTTTCTCTTTTCACGAATAATTTACTAAAAGGGTTGTATTCTGCCCACGCCTTTTAGTTTGTCAATGCATGTTTCGGAAGATAAGTTGTCAAGGATTGCCACTCGCAAAATATCTAAATAATATTTATATTTTTCATTTTAAAAAGCAATAAAGCAGAGGGTAATTTTCGGTCTAAACATGAGTAAACGAAGGCGAATAGAAGTGTCATTCGTCTACTGGAAAATTGCTGAATGTTTGTGCCGATGGTATTAGGATCACATAAAATGCATTCCAAAACCTGAAGCGCGAAATTCCTGCCAGGTTTCGCTCGAGAGAGTGTGTGCGGTCGCTTGCCTCACCAGTGTACTCGCTTGATTGATTATTTATTGTTTCCAGGCGCGTCAACTACCGAGATAACTAGTCCCGTAAGTGTGCATGTTTTTCTTCAGGAGGTGGCGGTGATCTTCCCCGCGATAAACGGCGAGATCCGGCGCCGATCTACCTTCGGCTAGCGGGGGTTTCCCCAACCAGATATATCCCACCTGCCATGACAAGCTCTAAGCTCCCTTCTGGTCTCGTGTGTAAGTGTGGTGGAGTGCCTGTGAGTGTGTGTGAAAGGGGCGAGAATAGGACAAGGAAAATGAAGGAAAATTCATGCGGGGTTCGTGACCCGTTTGCTAGAGTATTGATTCCGCATTCGCTCGGTGTTGATCGAATAAATCACAGGAAACTACCGATCAGAGACGCCGGCGGGTAGAATTCCTCTCCAGACGACGCCTGAATTCGACCTACGGAGTTCGCGATTGGACCCGTAGAACCTCCCGTCCAGAGGCGCTGCAGTGACAACAGCCGGTCCGACCCGTTCGTCGGGCCGCGGCCGCGCGGTTGGCCAGCCTGCGCTGCGCCCCCCATTGAGGCGGAGACGGCGCCCGGGGCGCTGGGGGCCGCTGCGGGCCACGCGTTCCGCGCACATCTCGTTTGCACCGGCGCCATCAGGAAGTCCCGCCGAACAACATAGCAGCCCCACGTGAAATTTCATGAACTGACCTCTTCGGATGACTCCTCGGCCAACGTTACGGGTGGCAGGAAACTGCGGAGGCCAACACATTTTTCACCGGCCAAGTTTTATGTTTAGAAAGTCCACTCTTGCTGTTTATGTTTGAACGGTCTGTCTTTTGTGTTGGGCGTTTTATGTTTTTAAAGTTAATTGTTTGTCGAGAAATGCTGTGCCTGATATTTAGAGTGAATGAGGAGACAATCGAAGTTGCTTCCTTGTCCATATATCGTGCAGAAACAAAAAAGAAAAAAGCGCATGGTGAATAACGTGGACAGGGTGTGTCCTGCGCGCCGAACAATGCCTAGTGCGGGTGCAGGTCCGACTTCAGGGCCGGGCGCGCGCGGTTCGCACCTGGGGGCGGAGGAACACTGTTCACAATTGCCTTTCTATCCGGACAAAGTAGATCCCCTTCAGAAGAATATTTTTAGACAATGGTCCCTAGTTACTTAGTATATAGTAAAATGAACATATATAGCATATTCCACGTTTGTATATCTTCAGTGGGTTTGGTTCTGGGTTATCACCAGTTGCACAGGTACCATAGGTTATAGCAGTTAATCTCGGTTTGTACTCTTAAATCGTTCATGGCGAGCAACACTAGCGCAAATTAAACAATATAAATATTGAGTTTAGGGCGTTATTTTGTAACATAATTTTTAGAAGAATGTATGAAGTCTTTCACCATAACTCCATAATCCATCAATGCATTTCAATCGCGAAAATCTTTCAACGCTTTTATCTACGAACTTTATTTTTTGCGTTTCGTCAGTATTAAAGGCCCGTGGCTGGACGGCGCCTGATGGAATCGTGGCAGCGTCCACTGTGCGGTGGCCTCGGTGCCGGCGCCGGGGGCCTGGGCGTGGCCTCTGCAGCGGAAAGGCCACGCGCGGCGCCAGGTCCGGCCCCAGCGCCTTCGACCCACTCGCCCGCCGCCCACCGCTCGTCACCGGCTGACGTCGCCTTGGTGCTGCGGCGCGCGTGGGTTGCCCACGCCTCTTTCCCACTCCAAGTTTATCATTGGCGCAGGTAGGGTCCCAACGGAAGGAAATAGGTTCAGACACAACCTTCAGTATACGAAGAGAAGAAAGTTTCTTTTATACGAACAATATGATTCTTTTTCAAACACTTGTAAAGAAATTAGTACTTATAAAAGGTAATATGCACGATGATACATCTGTTTATACAGATGGAACATAGATATTTGAATCTAATAATAAGAAAACATTCTATAATTGATACCCCTACGAAAGCTACTAAAGAAGTTCGTACACTTTTTCTCACACGATTTTTGCTTTCAATAAGAAAGCAATAGAGTCCTAAACTAAAACTGCCGATCGCAAAATGGGCCCAGATACACTAGAATCGTATCATACCGCAAACACCGCTGGCAAACGAAGGTGTCGCATTGGCCAGTCAGAGATTCCCTGAGATACAAGGGCGCCGCACCGTTGGCCGAGCCGTGTGGTCTGTGCGGTTCGGTGGAAGGGAGCCATTAGAATCCGCCGCCAGGCCCACGCAACCCCGGTGGGCGCCGCGGTCCCTCATGCAAATGGCGGCGCGGGGGGCGATGGTTCGACGCGAGGCTAGAGACGGCGCTGGAATGCGATGAGGGGCGGGAGGCGTCCGCGGTTTAACGGTGCTCCGGGGCTCCCTCCCTCCGCGCGCGAAGGAAAAAGTGGACGGACTTGGTTCGGCTGGATGTGGTAGGGGCATACGGGCGTCTGCACTTTCACCCAGTGTCCTTCATGCGCAAAGCACCTCGTAAACATTTTTGAACTTCTTGTGCAAATTCTCGTAAGAGAGCGCAAAAATGCGACCTAAATGGTAATAGAAACGAGATACGATCAGCATAAAATCAATTAAATCAATGGATTGATTGAAAGGTAGATAAGTGCTTGCAAAGAAGTGCAAACAACTGCTTGTAGAATTTTCAATTTTGCTACCTGAGTAATGTATTTTTCCCATTGCGAATTAAATTACAAATACTGTTAAAAATATGATTCGATTACTAGAACAAATCGGTAATATATCATAGCAAATTGCACGCCAAACCCTATTGAAGGGAACGTATTAGAATACTTGACTTCTTTAGGTTTTTCATTTAAGAAGCATTATAGATGCGAATAGGGAAGTTGCCCAAAGGAGGGACCAATTTAACAGATCAGTAAACAAATGAACATCGTGCAAGGCGTCGACATAGCATGATATAGTGATAAACCTACTTAAAAATGAGCTAACTGTAAACGAACGCACTGACAAAATGAGTACATGAAGATAATCTGCTGTTATGTTGCCAACAGTGGTCAAGCAGTGGCAGTCAAGGCAGTCCCTTCTTATAGTAATCTCTCTATAATTGCTTTCCTGCTTTGGCGCTCGCGCCGCCGTTGGTCAACTGTTGAGTGGCTCGCTCGGCACTTCCACGCGCACGCGCACGCGCCGTCCGCCGCGCCTTTGTGAGCGAGGCGTGAGGGGGGCGGGGCGTGCGTCCGCCCTGTCGCTCGTTTGGACGACACCGCTGCGCAGGACGGCGTCCGCGCGGGCGGCGCTGTCGTCACAGCCGACCCTCTTTGGCGCGCCCACGAACGCTCGAGGTAACGTCTCGCATTTTCTATCGATGATCAACACATGACACTCCTACCCTCCATAACAGTTTTCGACGGCTTTTATCCAGCCGACTTCCGGTTAACCACATCCCAATGGGACGCCTATTCGACCATGCATCAGACACCAACACGTTTACGGGCTTCTCTGATCTGGAGTCAGACGAACGCGAGGTCCTCCGCGACAGTACGTTCACGAGAGATAAGGGACAAACAGCCATGGCCAAGGGAGGACTCGAACCCGCAACCCTTCGAACCGAACGCTGAGTTGGTAGAAGCTCTTAGCCACTTTGGCCATCCAGGTCGGTCTGTTTTCATAATTAAAGGAAATAAAACTATTTAACAACATTTTTGCAACTTTTTTATCGGAGTGGAGCGCACTGTGTTAACTGACAAACATTTGCATTTCGTCCTACTCGTGACAATCTTGCCCTTTGATCTCTATCTGATTACCAGTGGGAATGAACATTGAACAACGAACATCGTTGAACGATTTGCCACGAAATGAAAGGGAGTGTCAAAGAAGACATACAAATCGGATACGCAGCATTTTAAATGTGACGCATTTTTGATAGTCTTTGTAATAAGCGGAAATCGCACTGCTTCGCAAGGTTGTGCGTGCCGGCGAGAGACGAGATGAAGGGAGACGTGGGAGTAGGTGAGTCGGAGCGACAGGTGGTGTGTGACGCGGGGCGTAGAGAGAAGGCGCGGGGACGTAACCGAGGCGGCGGGTGACGCGGCGCGGCGGCTGCGGATACAGTTAGCGCGCCCACCGGCGGGTCTGTGAACCCGCGACGTGCGTCGCCTGCCAAGCCCGGCCGATTGTTTGCGAGCCGCTAATCTCACGCGGCACCCGCCCACGCCCCCACGCGCAGCCCATACACGTGGCCACGCGCGCGGCCTTCTGCTCGTCCCTGGAAGGCGATCGAAGGCGTGTGGACGGCCATTGCAGAATATCAATTCTGCCGTCTTACATTATTACACCCTCTTAAAATAATTTAATTAAGGTTTTATCTGCATTAACTACGTCATTGTGAGAATTCGTAGGACGACAATATACGGCAGGTAGATTGAAACGTAATGTTTTCAACGACCTCTCTTTTCGTTGTCAATTAATGTATCCCTTTCTTGTCCAACGTTTTGCCAGTTAATACTTGCATGCTATTATTCTATACACGATGATATGGGTGCTCCTTGTGCGTTTTCCCTGCAGTCATCATTTATATATCGAAAGAACATTCGAAAACCAAGTGAAATAATTTCCCCATTTATATTACCACTCCATATATTTTACATTCTATGTTGATTACAAATAGTTTTTAGTGTTCCGCAATTATTTACTAGTCGAAGGATAACATTGTTTTGCAACGAAACGGAAACTTTAAAGGCATCATAAGCTTGGAATATGAAGTTGTACGACGTCGTGATCGCATGTCATGATATTCTGCAATCTTGAAATACATTCGTATTTTTGGCTGAAAGGATTTCGTGCCCTACAGATTGACTTGAAACTAGAATTTTCGTTCCCCTGGATCCCAGAAAATTACGGGGTTTTCTGAGTATTTCTATTGTTCTTTTCGCATCGCCATTTGATAATTTGATATAATTTTCACATCAGTTACGTTCGAATAAACCAACACACGACAATATCACGTAGACTTCATCATTCACAATGCAAACGACCTCGTGCAAATGGGGGCTGGAAACGTTTTGAGTTCGAAGCGAGCGAGGCAGGCGCGTCGGCCCGTCCCTGAACAGCGCTGAAAGCAGCTCGCGAGGCCCTCCGCGTGCAGGGTTTCGGTCGGCCGCGCAGCGGAGCATTTTGGGAGGGGGGGTGATTGCTGGAGCGCGCGATGCGCCATCCAAGACAGTGGGGCTTTGCTTTGATCCACAACTTGCGCGCAATGCATTCTGGACACGAATGTGGAACATGAACTAATATTTGTATCGATCGAAACGTCCTTACTTGTTTGCAGTTTAATTATTTTGAAAGATTTTTTTTAATTACTAAAACATATTTATATTTATTCATAGGAATAATATAATGTTTCAACCTTTGAAATTTCACTTTTTAATTATGAGACTTTTGTATTAATTTCGACATTTGGTCGAAGGTAATATTTTACCATATTTTTCCATAATATTTAGTAACCTGATAATGCTACCAATCACGTTACGAAATGACGTGCTGTCTGCCAATACTTGATTGTCATAAAAAACAGAGGATATTGATACAAATATATCTGACAATCAGAAATATTCGTTCTTCGTTTTTATGTCGTTCGTTTGAGTCTTTTGAGTTCTTTTGAGCAGCAATTGTTCTCTAGTCCCATACTACCCTTTGTTTCTCTCTTGAATCATATTTAAGTTCTTATTGGTGCATACGTCAGAGAAAATCCATGTATCCTCCCGGTCCCCGGACAACACGTGCGATGTGCTGCAGACGGAGAGGGTGCGTGTTCGTCTACACGCCTACTTCGCAACATCGCCTCCCTCTGATGAGGGAACGTTTCAAGAGTAAATATGCGCACGAAGATCCCTTGCTCTATTTTGTTTGCCTTATCGCGCCATGAACATGCTCAACCTGACTAAAACGGAACATTCTGTATTTATGCTACATTTTCTCCGTTCTAAATAGGTGTATATTGTTCAGTATCCAATTTAATTCTTCGGCTGCCAACGTTAGTTACATTTTTCAGATTACAGAAAAAACAAAAAAGAAACTTAAACTTAAGTAATTTTGGCTTCTGTTGCGATCGTTCCACCCGAGGCGGAAGCACCCGAAGCAGGGCCGCACCCGGAAGTTGCCCCGTTGCTCCCATATTACCGCGTGCGATATGCATCTTCGCGCTCCCGACCGCGAGGAAGCGTAAGAAAGCGCCGCGGGCGGAAAACTTAGTCCTTTGCCTTCTACGGGACTTAATCCGTGACCTTGCGACGTGGTCGGCTCAAATCACTTCGATTAATGGAGTGTTTAAGTACGCTTCATTCACGTTGTCATTTTGTTGCACGTTTTTTCGCGTGTTTCTGATAAAGTGTTGGCGGAGATGTGGTTAGAATTGGTCCGCCAAGAAGTCTGGTAGTTAATCCTAAAGGTAATCGCTATATATTCGAAGTTACATTGATAGTTTCATTGTAGTGACATTGCTTTTCCGAACTATATAAACATATTATTAATCACAATAAGTAACTTTCTGTGGAACGTGGGCACAGTAACCTAATACAGCTAGTGCAACTTTTATACACCTACAATGTACAGCTACTCGTGCACGGAGACGGTACAGCTAAACAGAATATCTTTAAGTCATCAATCACTTCTCCGCCATCTGCTGTGTGTCTAAGACGAACAGTGATTTATAAGTTCGCCGTGTGAAACCGCCCGTCGATTTGCGATAAGTGTTCGACCGGGATTTAAACACCGCTGAGATCCTCCGCCAGGAGCGTCCCTCGAGCGCCGTGGAGGGCGGAGGGGAAGGGGAGAGCCGACTCCCACGCGCCGAGATAAGCGGGTGGAACCCGGAAGCGCAGGGACGGGAGCCAAGGGGTGGGGGGTGGCAGCTGCAGCAGGCGTCGCGCCCCCTGGCAGGCGCGACGGTGGCGCTTCGGTGGCCGCGCCGCCTAACGGCACCCGCCGGTAATTCGAATGGACGCACGGCACTTCTTCAAGCGCCTCCTCGATGGGAAGTTGAGGAGATAATTAACAAGATTGCCGCGCAACAGCGCTGCCAACGTAACAGCCTTTCTCTCCTTTCGTGTGTAGGTTAATTTACGAATCCTTCTCTAAATACTGGAAGTGCCTTTTATGAAAATGAACTCCGAGCTGATTGCTAATACAAGTAAAATAAGAAGTTATTCAAACACTAATACATGATTGACACTTTGCGGTTGTGGAACATTTACCACTTGCAATTGACAGAAATCAGACGGGTATGAACACCGTGGTATGTGCAGCTGAGTGTTACCTTGCGCCCTCACGTATTAATATATTGACTGAGGGAAATGCTAATCACAATAAATTAACTAGTAGGATACTTATAAAAATCAATATTCCTAATCAGATAATAGGCTTACATATAAATTGAATGTAAAGTGTTTCAGTTTTCGAACACTACAAAAGTGCGCAGAAAGATTAGAAATCAAGAATGACTAGATGAATTGAATAATAACTGGCAAAATAAAATATCGTGATCAAATCCTAATAAGTTATTCTGTGTAATGGTGACGGACCTATTTTTTCGTTTAATGCGATATACCTTCCACTTCAAGAAATACAAAACCATACATTAACCAAATCAACCGCAACATAAGTATCTGTCATATATTGGCGTTTCATGTGTGTTCCTCGATTCACCCGAGGTACAAGAATTAATGGTGAAATAAATGACGTAGGCAGTTATACTACAAAATACAAAGCCCGTGATTACTAACATTGAAATTGCATTTCGAATAAGCCTCTAGAATCCTTTCTTTTTATAGGACATGATGATTGGACATTGGCTGCTTATTCTTTGGCGTCTTCCTCCAACGCCATCGCAATGTTAGGAAGCTCGTTGTCCTGTTCCTCGTTTGGCCAGCCCCGTTGCTTCCCTCGCCGCCCACCCCTTAGTCGCTGGGGAGGACCATTGAGCTGCAAGAGATCGCATGTCGGCAATTGTGCGCTAACTACGCCAAACGCATTGGGACATTCATAAACAGAATTGACTTTCCCAATTTTATGTAATGTCCCTGTGAACACGGTATCTAGATATCTATCTATGGATCTGCATAATTCGATCGTGAAATGGCGATTCAGTTTAATGGAGGAGTGCCCTAAGCGATGCGAGACACCGATGCACTCTGAGGTAATAGAGAAACAGTGAGTAGCCTCACCACTTTCAGGGAGCAGTGGACAAACAGCTTCACTGACCGCCGAGACTCTTTCACTTTCCTCCGGCAGAGAGATGTCCGCGTGGACAGCCTTGCGAGGCACAGCGAGCCGTTGACGGGGCACATCCCCTGCGCATGCGCCGTCGCGACCGATCGCATCCGGCAACCGACCGCCCCGCCCCCGCCCCGCCCCCGCCCTGCCCCCGCCTCCGCCGCTGCTTGCACCGCCCGCGGGCAGGATGTCGCAGCGCTGCAGTTGTCGCTGCCTGCGGGCGAGCCCCGCCCCCCTACTCTGCCCCGCCCTCTCGCCCCCGCCCCACAGCGCGTTGACCCTCGGACAAGACACACAAGGCGCAGGAGGCGGTCTGAGGATGAGGCGATTCGCTGGCGCGGGATGCTGCAAGACCAGCTTCAGCAGAGCGGTATCTTTATGCAGTGTTTAACGTTAAACAAGTACGTCACTTTTGGGGACGAAGAATGGACGTGTTTGATCATGAAAATATTCTGAGAAAAGTGCTTATTATTCATCCAGTCGTTCCATCGCTTTCACTGCGAGTTCAATGGCAAGACGTTTGTATTCGATTATCTATAAAATTATGTTGTGACCGAGCAATTGTAAATTTTCCTCGTGATTTGAAATTGCGTGTATTTTGGCTCAAATAGGGGAATTAGAAAACATAAGAACCGTGGATTTCATCAAAACAAGGCCAATTTGAAACATCGGAGGCAGCATAGCCGGATAAAGCTGGAAATTTGCACTTGAGTGTCAATACCGATGGAACGCACAGACTGCAGGTAGCTCGATGTCGAGCGTGTTGGTTTGGATGCTTTGCTACTCGTAATTATAGAGTAAAATAACAAGATCACACTGCCATTTTTCTATCACCATGTTCTTCAGAGGGTGGGTGTTAAAGGTCGGCGTCTATTCGGTATTGACATATATCAATGATAGGATGACGCGATTAATGGAAAGTTCTGCCTATATCTGCATTCTCAGGTTGGATCCAGCTGTTCGGATGCGAGGAGGAAACAGCGACACGTCTAAAGGCGGGATACCATTCGAAAAGGCTTCCAGGAACTCGTTCGCCGCTCCATAAATTCCTCATGGAGTCGCCAGGACCAGAAACGCCACGCAACCGAACTACGAAGAAGGTGCGAGTGGTGGAAGGTGAGAGCTTGTTAATTCAGTGAAACCTCTCCATAATGGACCCAAAACGTGGCCGGTCAAGAGAGTTGACCGTTATATACAGATTGTGACAAAACGAAAGTTTCCTCGGCCGAGCTAGGACATTGGCCGATAATAAAAAGGTCCGGTTAAAGAGATTTCGCCATATGCGACTGTAAATCTCTTACGGGGAGGTCTAGCTGTCGGCTGCTCTGATCGGTAGTTTTCCGTGGTTTCTCTTATCAACATCAGGTGAATGCAGGAGCAGTTCCCTAATAAACGGGCCACGGACCGCGTGCTATCTTTCCTTCCTCTTTCTTGTTCTATCCTCACCCCTTACTTACACACACTTACACTAACGTGCATTACACTACCGCTCATGCCGAGAGACCGGTCGGGGGCTTAGAGCTTGTTCCGGCTGGAGCGGTGCCTCGCTGGTGGGAGATACCTGGTTCGGGAGAACCTCTAAAACCGATGAATAGGTCGGCACCGGGTGTTGCTATCGCGTGGGAGATAAGCGCTACCTCTAGCGTTTAGAAATGTAATAACGGGGCTAATGGCATTAGAAGCTAACACTCACTAATCAACCAACCCTAGGGGGATGTATCATTGCCGTGTTGGAGCTAGGGAGCGCGAGGTGTCGCCTCTGACAGAGCACGGCACTGTGTGCGGTTTGCGGCGGCAGCGGAGGCGGTGTTGGCGCGGCGCAGACGCCATCTCGCGCCCGAGGCCGGCGTGACGTCAGCAGGAAGACGCAGGGGCGGCGGCAGAGCGGGCGTTGCTCCGCGGCGGCCGTTGACTCGCCGCCGCCGCCGCCGCCGCCACAGGTGCGCCCACCCCGCGCCCGCCCCGCGCCCGCGCCCGCGCCCTGAGCCACTCCGTGCGCGACTGCGCCCAGCCTCCGCCCCATGACCAAATCCAAAGTATTTTTCATGTGCGGAACCACTTCGCAGTTACTCGTAGTGCTGGCACACCGCGGTGCCACGACGCAGCCGTTGTAGTCTCTGTGGAGGGCGATGGTACATAGCCGTCTTTTATATTGTACACCGTTATAATTTGTTCAACCGATCTGATGTTACACCTGTTGTTGTATCGAATAGGAAAACGAGAAGCCATCCATCAGATTTAGATGCTGATCATCTTATATTTGCTATTGGATGAGCTATACCTGAGCCTGTTTACTATAAGGGAGGCTTTTGCCCTGAGGAATTATTTGCATGAGTTTCACTGCAGCTCCAAGAGTCTCATAACAGTATATAAAACTTTATAGTAGTATGTCATTATTTTCTTGACCTTTGAATAAGCTGAATATATAATACTGGATTCTCTATATCATTATGGTCAAGATTGTACAAACACATCAAGTAAACTGTCTTTGGTTGTAACGGGTGCTCGTGCATTTTTGAACATAAAGAAATTTTCTAAAATCAGAAATTCTATCCCTATTTCGCTGGTTATTCGCTGGCTGTATTTTTCATATTATCGATTAGTTAAATTGTCTGTTAATTCTCTATTGATTAGTTCAAATATTTGCATGAAAGCAAGATATGTTGTTCTCTTGTAAAATTCAATTTTCAAGAGTTATAACCGCAGTCACCGAAGGTTAAGCGTTTGATGAAGTCGCTGTGTTTTATTTAAATGAGATACCGGGTGTATATATACTGACCGCACATGACTCTACTATTAACGAGACTGTGTTATGTGTTCAAATATTTATCCGTTCTTCGTTCCCCCAGATGTAGAGTGCGTTACGCTGCATTGACTAGCCACGTATCGTGCTTTCGGGCGCAAAGTGCCATGACTTGCATTATCAAGGACAGAGTCATATTTACTTAAGAATGTAATGTCCTTTGTGGTTTGCGTTTTTGAGATGTTCCCAACCGAAGGGGAAGGAATAGCTGGGAGAGTGGAAATGATTCCATAGACATGTAACAGCCCTTCTCCAAGCATCGCGTCTCTTGGCCAGGAAAGACAGACGACACTTGAAGCATTTGTCCTTAACGCGGAGGCCTCTTGATGCGGTTATTGCCATCTGCGGCAGTTCACGTTCACAGAGACACTAGCCGAGAAATCTCGAGATGTCCATCATTAAAGATGTGCGTCACATCGAAGACACACAAGTTTCTTCCGTTTTTTTTAGTCAAAGGAGAGCTTTAAATACTATTTACAATATTATACGTTGCCCATATTAAAGAACACCAGGAAATGAGAGATTAAATTACATGTTTTTTAAATAATTTGTTCTTGTATAATTGTCCGTAGTATAATATATCAAGATTATATTTACAGTTTTTCTGTTCTTATATAGAACGTGAAATCGTAATTAATGTCCACTAGAAGTTGTCACCGAAGGAATCGAACTAGTTTTATCTTTATCGTATCTTGTTCCCTTCTCTTCCGATATTGCTTTTTGCAAACAGGTTCCGTTGCGGTTAAACAGTTTGCGGCCCCCATAGCACAACAAAAAGTTCGCAGATTAGAACGCAAATTGTTTCGAAAGAACTGTAATCGAAAACCTGCCAAGGAGTCTAGTTCCCAAGTAGTGAAATAATGTCATTTTTCTGGGCCGTTCGTCGAGTCACTATTGTGATAAAAATTGCGTCTTCGTGACACGGTCGTGATTTCCTTTGCCAATAATTCTATTAAGTATTTGACAGTCAAGAATCTACGATGGGTTTTATGCCTTCTTTTAACACCTTAAAAATCAAGGAAAATACCTTACCCGTTTGTCAGTCACCATGTACTTGTAAACTGATTTTACATTCATGATCCTTGAATGGGAGTTTTTAGTACACTTTTCAAGAAGTGTGGGTCATATTTGATTTGTAAAAGTTTCCGTTATTTCAAGACGTAATTTTTTTTCTTTCCATGAAACATTTAAGTAATGTTTTCATCAGTAAAATCTCTTTTTGGCACATTTTAGAATTTTTCTTTAATCCTCCGTTACAAATTGTTCACTCTTCTCAGTGTCAACGTCCTCTAGGTTTCCCTGACGCTCGCAAACACGATATAAAAGTTCTGAGAACCACACCAGTCATTGTCGCCAGACCGTGGAATGTGAAAAATGACCGGTTACAGGAAAACACGATAGCTCGCAGGACAATTCACAAAGCAAGCAGCAAAGAAAAAGCTAACTCTGACGCTTGGGTGTTATCAGCGTTACTTCAGAGCTTAGGGGATAACTGTTTTCGTAGAAACATTGCTTTGTAATGTAGTACTGTTGAATCTGAGTAATGATTCTCCACTCCGCCCTCGACCGTCTTTCGCTCCCAGCTTCCTCCCGTTGGAACGACCTCGAGCGATCAAAAGCGCGTCAGGTGGCGGAAGAGTGGAACTGCAGCGTTGAGTTCCAGGTGCGCTGTGGTGCCTGCATCTGCGCGAAATACTTTCCAACTGCTGCTCACAGATCGCGTCAGTCTTCGGAATTTTGATTTCATCCCTCGTAAATTCTCGATATCCCGAATACAATAAATTGCGTTGTTTCATTTCTCTGTGAATAATAATTTCTGTATTGAAAATGTATTATTTGTTGTAAGATATAAAAACGTTTTTAAAATAATAATTACATCTAGTGTATCGAAAACAGAAAATATAAAATAGCTAAACATTAATGAACTTGGCAAAATTAGGTCTTTCTGATCTCAAAGTTAACCCCAAAACCCAACCTTTTGTAACAATTTCGACATCATTTTTTTAAACAGTATGAGAAGTATGTAATGAGGTATTTTGAAGATGATAAAACTACGTAAGACTCTAAGAACATCGCTGTAAATAAGTAGGGGGTTAAGAGGGTGGCATGGGAAGAACGACACTACACAAATACAACATTATTTAATAATTTTACACAATTACCATACACATTCTACAGAATATTCTACATTTTTTATTTCAAAACTATTTCAGGGATGTTGGTTGAAGCTGAAGGAGACATCGGCGGCTCGTTGGTTAGCGTGCTCGCTTTCCACGGGCGCAACCTCGGGTTCGATTCCCGGCCGGCGCAAAATTATAACTGTGCGCTTTGCATTTCAAATGCCCCAGTATCTATTGCTGTGTAACTATGAAAAAGCCCAACCTAAGGTGACGAATACCAGTATATACGGTGGAGGTATTTATTCGTGCTAAACCACACGAACCCCTTATCCCATGGCCGAGAGACTGGATCACATCTGGTCGGCCAAGGCCCATAGCGGGCTGTCGAACCAAAGGACAGGACAGGACTGGTCCAAACTAAAATTAACGTCCCCTTTTAAATATTGTGAATCCGTCTCCGACATGAAAGTAAGGCCCGCTCTGGGCTGAGAGGTAAGGTCTTCTCCGTTGGAGCTTTGTGAAGCCGTTGATTGGAGCGCTTTGAGAGGGAGGCGCGCGGTCAAGACGTCGGCGTGTGCGGAAGCGCGAGAGAGCGCGCGGCGGGGGGCGGCGGGGCCTAGGCCAAGCGGCGAGGGGGGGGGGAAGGGAGGGAGGGCCTGGTCCAGGGCGCCGTAGCGACGCTAACGCTCTCGCCTCTCCTCGCGCCTCGCGCGGTCCCGTTACGCGCCCGCGCTAATTTATGCGGGTGCGCATGCGCCGCGCCGCGACCGGTTCCTCTGCGGTGGGACGCGACCCTCCTCCCCCTCCCCTCCCCTCCCCGCCCCGCCCCGTCCCGCCCCCACGCCACCCTCCGCGCGCGAATGCGCCTCTGACTCACCGCAGATAGGCGCGACTCCATTGGTCGCCCCTGGGGGTAGACGCACCTGTAATCTTCGCTCTATCACAGATACGGACGCTGGTGGCGGGATGGCGATGTCTTGAACGATTTGAATATCACGGGTGGATCCCCAGCTTTGTGAGTGTGTGGTGCCTACTCGAAGCGAATTTTTACGCCGACTGCTCTAAACAGAGCTTTCCCTGAGCACTTCCAGGTGTGTGTCGGAGCAACATCATGTGCGGATCGCGCGCGATCTTTCCTTTCCTTCTCTTAACATCGACTCTCTCGATCCTGCCTAAAACACCGTGAGGGAGTATGTTTATCTCCCCCTTCCTTACAACGGACAGATTTCACTGGCAGGGAACAAACAAGAATTCTGTAAGGGTCTCAATGAAGACCAATGATGATGGTGATGATGTAATAGATAATAACGTGAGGATCACCAGTTTCAAACAAATGTCTTACTCCAAATTGAGCGGGTGATGTTTTTCAAACACATCATTAATGATAAACTAGTCTCATATAAATATCGTAGGGGAAAGATGTCATGAGCTTGATGACACGGTTCCATGTTCGTGGGAACTCAAATTTTCGAATCTAAGATGTTGATTGTACAAATATTACGAAGTTTGTAGAATATTACGAAGATTGTACGAATATTGTACAAGCCTTCCACGTACATCTAAGGATATCTCCCTTCTTCCCGTATGTGTATTGCAGCTTGAGAACACGTGAACTTACGGATCGGTTTCAAGCAATCGTGAAATTCGACCCAATATACGTCGAAAACTTTTCCTATGTTACCACAGCAGAGCTGAAATATTCAAGTTGTTTTACCGATGATTCCTAGAGCACGTTCCTACACATCATCCCAATCGTGTGACCATTTGACCATCTCATTCACTCGCGCATGCGGCGGCGTGGAGCGCAGAGGAGCTGAGCCACTTACCTGTGCAAGAGAAGCCGTCGCCCTCGTAGCCGGGGAAGCAGGTGCAGTGGAAGCTCCCGAGCGTGTTGGTGCAGTGCGCGAACACATCGCAGGGCCGGTACTTGCACTCGTTTTCGTCTGCAACGCACAAGCATCCACGTCAAGCACATCGCAGCAACGCGACTAGTCATTTCAAAATATTTGTTACATGAAAATGTGTTGTCTTATTGTAAGTTTATTTTTAATAACAGCTGTAATATAAACGGAGTGTAAGTAGAGGCAAGACTGTACAGATAGGTCAGAGGAAATAATATTGCTTTGCACGTCATAAAACTGATCTTAATAGAGAAACGAAACAAATGGAATATATCATCCAAAGTGCACACTCAACGAGATGAAATTAAAAAGTGTGTTTTCATAAAATGTTTTTTTTTTTGTTTTACTAAACAATAAATTCCTTTCATTTCTTTGCGTCAAAACAGTAAAAAAAAAGGAAGTTTATAATGTGTTTAATATAGTGGAAATAGTAACAGATAAAAATATTAGACAAAAAATCTTCGAGAGTTTTCAAGTGATAGAAACATACATTTTTTCTCTCGAGCAATATCTCTCAAGAATTAATAACTGTCGCACACTAAGTGAGTTTATTGGGCATTTTGTGGGGGTGGGGGAAATTGAGCCCACTAATGCTTTCAATCACATTTAATTCGTTAAAAGGTGATAATGACTACGTGTTTATGACATGTAATGACAGCCTTTGGTGTTGCAAGTAGGTGAGCCAAACCACGTCTGGAAATCTCTTCTTCACCGGCCGAGCTGTGAGTACAGAACGGGACTCCGCCTGCAGTCCTTGTTAGTGCGGTGCAAGTCAGCGAGTAAGCAAACTTCAAGTTACCGGTGGGTAAACTCGCAGTGGTACCTTCTTTAGCAGACGGACCTCTTATCTGAAAGCTTTCGACCCCGAAAGCTTTCGGTTCCGAGAACTTACCAGACAAAGGGTAATTATTGAATAATTTGCTTCTGAAAATGTTCAATGCACAAATGTTTTGTGCAGCGACAATATTTTATTAATTTTGAGCAACACTGGAGAGACTAGTATACTTTTTGAAAATACATTCTTAACTATTTTGATTTGTTATTGACATGGTTCTTTTAAACTTTTCTGGAACTCACTTCATAAGGGATTCAAATGTAGACATATATCAGTTTGTAGATAAAAATGACATGTTTTTTAATCTTCTGTGAAAGGGACGTTCAAGATTCAATTCAGAATTCATTTCGAATTCAGTTAATAGTATAAAATAAACAATCTCCCTTCCATTTTACCATTTACCAGTCATTTCTCTTGCAGTTCTTGCCTTTTCCAGCGCTATTTATTTGCTTTTGTACTACCACCACTTCAGTCCAATCACCGGAGGATCCGTACGCCGGCAAGAGGAATCTGTCTGATGATTCTTAAGCAGGACGCATAGGGAAATTATAATATAATATAAATCGCGATCGCTCCTCAGGCTTTTTTCCAGTTACTTCCTTCGAATAGTCCCCAGTCCGCCGCTCGAATGCTCCAGCGTCGCGTGGTGTGAAGTCAAGAACAAGGCCATAGAGAAACGATCATCTCCTTAGTCTACGCCCACAGCTCCGCGCCACGCCACCTCGCGCAGGCGCCGGCCCGGTCGCTGCGTGCACTTTGACCGGTGGCCATTTTGAGCGGCGGCGGGCGGTCGCGTCCTGCCCCGAGGTCCTTGACCTCTCGTCGGCGGCCGAGGGCCCCGCTTCTCGCCGGGGCATGCGCTGGTCACTCCGCGCGAAATTGCTTCCTTCGACTCGTTACTGCTCGCAGTTTTAATTATCGCTTCCTCATTCGCCCGCCGCGAATATGCTCGACAAAAAGATCAAAAGGTTCCGACGTTTTCTTTTCTTTAATATTTTTGCATGATGCATAAAAGCATGTCTAATTCTCCAAGGATGCACTGCAAGTGCGGAATGAATCATATACTTCTTCATGAAAACCGCATTCTTTAAAGCTATTTAATCAATTTTGTTATTTATTTTTTGTGTTTGGAACACAAATTATATCCGAGAATTTGTAATTCTATTACTTTTTTCATAATTCGAACATTTATATATCAAAACTAAAAGCAGGTACAGGAAAAGAAGACATGAGAAAAATAAATTTGAAACGATATTCGTCGTAGCCTTACTCGGTAACTTGACTATTTCAAGGCAAGTTAAGATTGTCGTGCTTGTAGCGTTTCGTTTTTGTTTCCTCGTATACTGCATCGTAAAATGTCGTTTACGCCGCGTAGTCTTTTTTGAAAGCGTTCCATTCCATTATTGAGGTCGTGTCTTCTCGTAGGGTTCTTCTTGCGTGGTTGTTCGTCGTTTGCTGTTCCCTGTATTCTCAGACCTTGCACCGCCAGTAGAAGTTCGTTTTTTTTTTTCATTTCACGGCCGCTTAAGATGCCCTTTGCGTTGACGACTTTGCATTTTCACTATTTTTCTACGAAGTAAAATAGTTTCTTAGAGTGAGATTATGCCGTATCTGTGTATTTGAGAGTAAAACTGTGAAAATACTGAATGTCATTTGTGACCCTTTCAATTGTGCAAATTCGTTTCAAATTGCATGACGATGACTTGTATAGAAGTGTGGCTATCGTGAGATATGTGTCGTAGTGTTTGCATACATACAAAGATGCCGTTTCGTTTTGTAGGTTATGACAACCAGGGACCACGTTGCAAATGATGATGAAGAAGCAAACAGTGAGTAGCGTGTTGCATTGTAGTGAAGTTAACGTCTAGACGCGTTTGATGATTGGACAAGAGTTCAGCGTCAAAGTACACGGAACATAATACAACCCCCTCGCAAAACGACGACTCTTATTTGCAGTAACGTTTTGTTCGATACAATTTACATTAATGCGATGTGTAGAACATACAATAATTATTTAATTCACGAAATATGATCATTAACAAGAATTTCAATTTATATAGAAGTTTGAAATTATTCGCAATGAATGTTTAGCATCGTTTGTTTAATTTTTTTAAATTTGCACTTAAAGAACAAAACTTCACATAAAAAAGCTCTCTACTAATTTTTTAAAACTTTTATTCATTGCAAGTGTGGTCAATTTGAATAGTAGTTAAAGACACATGCCTCTACATTTTAAGTAACACCATTTACGACTATAACCAAAAAATTAATTGCAATTTCTAGGCATTTATGTAGCAAACGTGAAAGTAGTTTTATTCTACACTATTGTAAGCAAGTAATTGCGAGGGTAAACATGTAGTAAAAAAAGTGTTGTGGCAGATGACGACTGCAGTGAGGTAATTCGCAAGTGACTGGGGAGAGTCACACGCTTTTTGCGAGGCATGTTGCTTTCTTCCTCGCCTGAACCCGTTAGCTCTACCCTCACAACTCCGATTTTGCTGGCATTCCTTTGATGCCTGCAGAACAGGCAGCAGGCGCGGCGACGATGGAAGGGGACCAGGTGTAAAGCTAACCTTGACGAGGCAAGGGACACTGTTCCAACGGTACTGGTCGTATTTGTTGTAAAACTGTTGCTGTAGTTGGCAAAGTGGCGAGTTTGCGAGTCATTGAGCTCATACGAAGTAGTGGAGGGAATTAAAGGGTAATACAACATTACTGAAATAATAAAAACCGATTTGGGAATAAAAATATGTTAATTAATGTAATTCGTGTGGTGGTTCTTTTTAACGTTAATCTTACAGTATTTAGTTTTCTGTATCATGACTAAACTTAATTTCATAAATTTATGAACATTTTTCAATACATGACGTTTTTTTATATTAATTTCTGTGGTTTGACCAATCATTGAATTTCCACGAATTCAATTGGCTCAATTCTCTCTTGGATCGGATTGCTAGAGCTGTACTCGTCAGCTGTATCCTCTTGTATCAGGGAGAGCTGCAGGTTTTGAGCCCGTGATCAGGAGGGGCAAAACCTCCTCCCTCCGTGGGCGAGCAGGGCAGAAAATGCTTCCGCTGTCCAAAGTACTCCCTGTACGCTACCCTTCCCGCGATGTCGCCGTTGTGATATCCCTACGCCGAGGTCTCACGCCAACAACGCCATGCGGCAGTTACCTGTTGCTGGCGGAGGGATGAATTTGTCGAGTCTCTGGTGCTAACATTTGAAGAGATTGTTAGTGTAATTAATTACAATCGACTGTGTTTCGTGTTAGGATTAATACGCATAAGGAAGATACGCATTTGTAAAGGTAAGTTAGTAAACATTTTCATTCGGTTCTTGCTTCTGAAATTTTAAAGAACCATATTGCTGTGAAGTTTTGAAAGCTCTCACTAAATGAGCATTGTTCATTTTCATCTTAAAATTAGTGTCATTTTCTTTTTTGGGAACGCATAACTATCATTAAATATGAATTTAGCGACGAATTATTGCGGTAAATTGTAGCTCAAACTGCACATGATCCATGCACGTGCAAACTGAGGTAGGGGCTTCAAGGAACGTCCTCTTAGGGCGCCATTGTTCCTCGTGGCCTCCGCACACCATTTCTCTTTCTGTGAGATATATCGCTCGCATCCTGCATTTTTATCGATTCGCAATGTTTAAAAAAAATTCGATTCTTTTTGTCCAGTATCATTGCGAGCTTGAGCAAATATTAGAAATTGTATATATTGGTTTGTATATTGCTTTATAATTTAAAATCAGCAGCAGCAAAATTAGTTTCGTATCCAACAAGAAAGAGACAAAATCAGTGTTCCGTTTTCTTGCTGATAATTTTATTAAATTTTGTTCTGTAGTAGAGAATACTCTGCCTGCTGCTCTTGTTTCTGCCAACTCTCTTCACGTCTCCCCTTTACCTCTTCCCCGCTCTCCTCCCCGCCCCGTCCCCTGCCCATC
Source organism: Gryllus longicercus (assembly GCA_038098605.1). Classification (NCBI taxonomy): domain Eukaryota; kingdom Metazoa; phylum Arthropoda; class Insecta; order Orthoptera; family Gryllidae; genus Gryllus; species Gryllus longicercus. The sequence goes on along the minus strand of JAZDUA010000188.1, from coordinate 182,153 downwards.
CCTCTGCGCCGGTTATCAGCTTCCCCTCCCCGTGGCCTCGCACTGGGCTGGGCTGTCCCCGCCGAGCCCCTCCCTCACCACTAGCGCTTCTTCGGAATTCACCGCAGAGTACGAAAAGAACGACCGCACCTGGTCGCGATTTATTTGATCCCCGCCGAGAGATCTCTCTTCTTTTTACTTGGCTTTTTCCTCTTCGCCTTGAAATTTCGCTTCCAAGTTGATTCCGCGTGATACTTTTTCGGTTGGGCGAATTATCGGACATTCTTTCATATCCACGGTCTGTGGTGTGCAGAAAAAAAATATGCGCATCTGTTAAGCACACCCTAAACTCGGAACTTGTCCCAACATTGCGCACACGGCACAGATATCCACGTCATATGTGATGTGGGGAAACCAGGTGAAGCTGAATGCAAAACGACGGAGACGCCTCCTCCTGGCAATTGATTGTTCGTACCGTCGAGTGTAATTGCACCTCTTGGAGGCGCGAGCTGCAGAGGTGCTGAGCGTGTTGGGCAGAGGAGCTATTTCGGGGCGAGGAATGACCGGGTAACGACCGCCCACCGCCGGCACCATTTGCATGAAATTGACGGAGGAGCCGCTGGGCGGCACCGAGGCACGGCGGAAATGCACGAGGGCGGAGCGAGGAGGGGCGGGGGCGGGGGCGGGGGCGGGCCGCTGCCCGGCGGCCGCCGTCCTCGCGTGCAGCCGGGGGGGGGGGGAGGGGGCGGAGGCGAAAAACGAAGACGACCGTGCGGCGTCAAGGTCGTTCATTCGCTCGTGTGACGCTTCCCCCCCCCCCCCCCTCCTCATCGCTCGCTACTCTCTCCCGCGTCGCCTGCTCCGTCGTTTGTGTAGCTTCCCGTCACGTCTACCTCTGGCAAAAACCTCTTGGTTTCTGCCTTCCTCTTTCTTCTTGTAGTAAGGGTTTCCCTTACGATCGGATTTTTGCACGTTCTATTACTCCCATTACTCTCATTTTTTCGGTTCTACCTTTGTTTCTAATTCTAAAATGAGGGATTTCTTACCATTAAGCTCTATCATCACAAAGCGACCGTGTGCTTGTCATATAGTGATAATATGTAAATATATTGTAAACAAATTTGAAACACCACAAAGTGATTGATGATATTTCTATTAAAACTGTACGTGTGTGTAATGTTTGGCTTGAATGATGAAAGAGAATGATTTAGTAAAATGAAGTAAGGAAAGAGATTCGTAAGACCAAAGTAAGACTAATTATTACTTCTGCAATAATGTAAATTAATGTAAGTTTGCAAGTCAGTAAAATTATCTGAATGAGTAAAAATCAATTAATGGAAAATAACAATTAAATCATTATTTTCTAGTAGTTTATGATGATCAGTTTAAAAAGCAATAAATTGTCAGGGTATTGATTTTGTTAGTGGTTACTGAGGAGTAACAGTTTTGAAGAGAAATTACACACAAAGAGGTTTGGGTAGCCCTGAAAGAGATTAGTCGAGAAGGCGGCCTGACCTGGAAAACATCATGAGAGAAATCCCGTGCAATATTGTATTCGTAAACGTATCCGTAAAACATCATCTATTTATAATATAGTGATTTTGGAACATTTAAAGTAAATTTAAATCGTTTTAATAATTTACGTGTTTAGTGTCTGCGTTTTCAAGTATATTATTGACATCGTAACAGCTGATGACCTGCAAATTGCAGCTCTAAGTAAATCGAAGTGTAGTCTGCTAGTCTTGCCTTCTCTATTCCAATGAAACATATGTGAGGAACACTGGAGGTTACAGAGAAGATATAGGAAATACACATAAAGCTTTAAAAAACATAATTTACCGCAAAACCTCCTTCGCTCTGTAATTTTACAGGAGACTTTCTAGAAAGTTAGAATTGATCACATGTTGGATGCACATGTTCTCATAAATGCAATCATGTACACTAATCGCCGGTATTGTAAATATTAACCACGTGAGAGAATGTCTAAAAACTTTGATATTTGAGAAATGAGAATTGTGCAAGTATAGTGTTGTATTATTCATCTCAAAGTTGAATCTGAAAATAGTTATTTTTTTCGTCAGTTGCAATATACTATTTTGCTTACCCAGAAAAAATCCACAACACCCCTCTGGTTTGAAAGGTACTTTAATTGAGTGAACACTTATTAACGCAAATGACCGAGCATTTCATTTCGTGTAGAGATTTGATTATTCAGTAGAACCTCGCTAATCCAAACGCAGCAAATCCGAAATTTCGGATAATATGAACAAAATTCGGGATGGAGGAAAAGGAAACAAAATAAATAAAATCCTTTGAGGTAATTCGAACAGACCACACTCCCAATTAGTTCGGATTGCCTGGGTTCTACTGTAGTTATAGTGTATCTATGTATTGATTTTAAAGCAAACTTACCAAACATTATGTCTACGTTACGGGTAGCTGTCGTTCAAAGAGTTTAAATTGTATTTCGAATAAAAAGCAAATCGGGGAGAGTAAACATTGAAGAAAGACAAATTTGAATGTCCTCGTGATACTCACCGGGCACCTCGCAGGCGCAGCCACCGAATCCGTCGTTACAGTGGCACTGGCCGTCGAGGCAGGCGCCGTTTTGACACGGCGTTCCGTCCTCTTTCCCGCACTCCGCTGCAACACACACACACTTCCATCAGCAACGATCATGAAGGTGCACATAAACACTAATAAAGAGAACGTAAAACTATTCTAAATATGACATTTTTCAAACGCTTCAAATTCAATTAGCGTGGTTTATTTTCGTATTAAATTTAAGTTCTTATAATTAATATGTGAATATTATTAATAGGACCCTTTATTTGGTCATCGTTAGGGTCTCTAAAGATATTAACCCCACTCTTAATGCTATTTTTAATGTTTGGTTAATTGTTTTATTTATTATAGTTATTTGTATTAGGTTTGCCGAATACGTTATTTACATGTGCAAATAAAAGCTTTTAACGACAATCATGGTTTTTGTAAATCAAATGCAAATCGGCTCGTCCAGTCCACTCGGAGAGCAGAATGCAAACATTCGATTTCGGCCAGTAATTCATGTATTCATGCTCGCGGCGAAGACATTATCAAAAATGCACACTTTCCATCTTAAGCTGCTCTTTTGGGGCATTCTCATGCACATCTCGTGCCGTTCTTTATTTTATTTGGCGGGCATATGCGATGCGAAAAGTTTGATTTGCTTGAAACAAGTTGTCAACGCATCGTAAAATGTATTTATCAAGGAAGGTCATCACGTGTCACTTTTTCAAATAAAATGTCAAATTTGTATTCCATTTTGATCTTATAAAGTTGTTTCGAGTATGTGCTCGTATGTTGTGTACTTGTCAAGTTACACAATGTGTCGTAAGAAGTTGAATGTAAACGCCACCCCCTGAATCGCGTCGCATAGCGCCCACTCCCCCCTGCAGTGAAGGACCCCAAGCAGCTGAAAATCAGCGCCGGCGCGGCTCCCATATTCTTTGGAACGCGGTGCGTGCGCTCGCTAATACTCCGTAGTTTTGTTGTCATGCTGTTCCGGCCGTGCCCCCGGGAGGGTGGGTGGTTGTGTAGGGGGAGGGGAGGGGAAGGGAAGCGAAGGCCGCGCGGGGCGCAGCGGAGGGGAACGCGGCCACGGCCAGAAGCACGTCGCGTCGCGACGCCCCGCGACGACTCATCCGATTCGGCGACCGACGCTTATGGCCACTTTTGCAACAGTTGATCAAGTACATCGATTCTTTCGAAACATTTAATACGACTCATTGATCTTTGACCCCGGTTACCTAGCGGATCAGTGAACCTATTGCTGAAAATGAGACACTGATACTACTGGATTGGATCATTCTGTAAATTTGTGTCTGATTGAATCAGCTGAATTCCTTCTGAGTACTGATTGTTAAGTGCTGCAAGATTATTTATTTAAGAAAATGTAGCAAATTTTCAAAAATCATTAACCCTAGCACAATCAGTCTAGTTGTTTGATAATTCACGTCGTCACAATGATTTGAGATGGCGTACCGCATTTATGGAATTACGAATGGGTAGCACGCCCAGCTACACGCGTGTAAGTATTTAGCAGATTATGTATTTTGCGTGGCCTCCATTCCCGTCTCTAACTGGGACAATAGTTTGTAATATGCAACCAGGAATTCGGGTTTTATTCCCCAAATTATAATCAAATTATATTCACTACTGCATTCCCCCCCCCCCCCAACATCCCGACAGAAAACCTTTCATATGATAAAAACTAAACGCACGCCAAAAATACTGAATACATTCACGATCCGAATACAGTTACGGTAAACTGTTACAAGAAACGTCTCCGGCATTTAATTGCCGGAGGAAGAATGGGACTGAGCCCATTGTCTTGGTGTGCGACAAGGCTCGAGCGCGGCCGCCGTGCAGGCGCTGTGCCTTGGGGAACCGAGGCTGCCTTATTCTGGGAAACAAATGACGGGGCGAAGCCACGAACAGCAGCGCCAGTGATTCGCTTCTTGGTTTTTAAAAACTAAAATCTCTCGAAGTATTCATAGTGAGAGAAAATTGACAAACTGTTTCTAATTAAAACGGTGTTGTCAAGAACGAACGATCGTGGATTCCTACTCCAGATTTAGATATTTTAGGTGTGAATTACGAGTTGAGAAGCTAGGGAATTCTTGAAACTTGGAACTCGGAAAAATTCTTGGCTAACAAGCACCAGCGTTTCCACCACGCTTTCCAGAAATTTCAATGCCATGATCCACGCAGCAAAGAAAATATTCCTATAGTCTGAATAATGCTTAGACATCATATATATTAAATTACCAAAGAACTAGGATACCTCGATGTTCGCAATTTAAGTGTTGCTAAGTAATAATGCTCTGGGAAGCAGCAACGCGCATGTGCTATTTGCGTTTGTGCCGTGAGCCTTGAGGCACGCCTGCATCGGCCGGCCCTGCGGGCTCCTTGCTGCTCGCCCCGAGGTCGCCTCGTTCAGCGTTCCGGAACTTTCGGTGGCTGTAAAAGTGTGGCGTTTCGCCCAGCGCCCCCCGAGTGGCGGGAACCCCGATCTCTCGCGCTTTGGGAAGACTCTCGGGTCGGCGTCAGCAGTACTCTAAAGGCTCGTTTGGGTTTGGCCAAGGTCGCGACCGGTAGGCAACAAATGGTTTCAAAGCCACTGATCCACACGCGGGGTCAATCGCATTACTAAACTGAAAGCAGTGTGTAGAATTATAAATTTTTGTGGTTTCGCTGAGAGAAACTGGTTAATATTGGAATTGTTGACCTATTAGAAACAAAAATGTTACCAGGAACGCGTTTTTTAAAATAACTATTCCAAAATAAATACTTAAATGATGGCCCAATCGCTCACATATGAAGACTTTTCAAATTATTCAGGACCCACAAATCTTGAGAATGGTGGCGACGCTGGTTTGAAATGTTGAGTATTAAATATTATCTTTGGTCAATTATCACAAGATAACAAAAATATTTCAAAATATATTTTATATCAGTGATGAAATAAGGCTTATGTAGTGAGATTTTCCCTCCAATTGTCTAAATGTCGCATATTATAAAACAGTAAAACTATCATTTTAATTTCTTTGCCCAACTAGTTTTTTAAGTATCCCGTTGTACGGAAATATACTGGGAGGACTGCCGTAAAACCCCTGTTTTTAGGCAAATCTTTTTTTGTCGATGTGCAGAGAAAATGAGCATTATGGAAATGTGATTCTTTCCGAGGAACTTTCGCGTACTGCGAGAAACTTTTTGAGGCGCAATTCAGCATTGCAGCTACTTTTCCCTGCGGCTGGAGATTCTCATAAATAAATGGAAAGTACAAGTGCAATTAAAAATGGAATCTCCTGTTTTGAAGAAAGAAATCTGGACAAATTGCTGGTTTTCGTTTATTGAAGACATTCCTAATTTCCAAGAAAAACAATGCTATTGCTGGTTCACAATTACATGACAGTTCAGTTTTGCTTGTATGAATGATGAAGGGAATTCACATTGTACGAATAGCTATTAGAAATACACAGGAATCGTGTTTGTGTACACACGAGTATTAAGAAAATTAGAATTATTAGGGTTTGATATTATAATATTGAGGACATGGTGTAGGTTCCGATCAGAGATTTTATTAGAATTTATTCACTGTCGGATACATTTCCCATATTTCTTGGACTGTGAGAAGCTTTCATTTTTTGTGTGGTCGCCTCGTAATCATACAGAGATACATTCTGCCGCTTCACGGCTACTGTACAGCAATTAGAGGCAGGCGAAATGAGCTTGTGTAATTGATGTGTTGACAATGGAACCGTCCAATAATTAATTGGAATCTGTTTGCGCACATGGGAACGTGAAACGTGGCTTGTATTCAGCCGTCGTGAGCAATACATCCACAACTCTCGGCGAGAGCATCCCCGCCTCCCCATTACCCCCTCCTCACCTCACCCCGCCCCTGCCCGTCCCGCCCCCTTCGTGACATGTTACGTGCTGGCTGTAAAGAGAACTCGCATAGGTCTTCCCGCGAGGCGGCGCATGCGCCCTGCCACTTCCCGCTAGTCGCGCCGCGCCGCGCGGCGAGGCGCCGGGGGCCCTGCGCGTCTGGCGATCGCCATCTGGGCTGGAGCGTCGCGGCGCGGGGCGACCTTGACGCGCGCTGCTGCCAATTGGTCAAGGCTCGCGGGCCGCGCGGAATCCACCGGCGGCGGCGGCGGCGGCGGCGACGCTAGGGCACCGGCGGCCGTCGACCCCTCGCGGTGGCGCGCACCCCGCCCCCGCCCCCGCCCTTCCCCGCCGCCAGCGCCCCAACGCGAGCCCGTTTCAATTAGACGGGCGAGACGAAAACCCTCCGAATTTGAAATGCTCAGGGTCGAGGCAGTTGGAGCCGCGCAGCAATTACTGCAATGGGCTGCGCGGGAGCCCTTCCCTGCACGCGGCGGCGCGGAACCTCCCACCCCTCCCTCTTCTCCCCCCCTCTCCCTCCTTCTCCCACCCTCTCCCTCCTTCTCCCTCCTTCCTCCCTCTCCCCCGCCCCTTATTCCTCCTCTCACTCCCTCTCTCTCCATTCCTCTCCCTCCCTATCCTACGCACTCTCCCTCCATCTCTCCCTCTTTCTCCCTCTCTTCCTTCTCCCCCATCCCTCTGCCTTTCCCTCCCCTCTTTTTTCTCCGCCAGCCCACTCAGGGGCTGATTCCAACGCGGATTAGGACAATGGACAATGGTTGATAAAGCGTGACGTAATGTTATCGAACATTGTGGAATTCGAAATGAGGTGCGGAGGATTGTTAGCAACAGAAACCTTTTGGGAACTGCATTGGGTTGAAATTAAAGAAGGATTGAAAGAAAGCAGGTACGCAGTCGTATGGTGTGTAAGAATGACGAAAACGCTATTGTCTGCAATATTTAATTTCAATTTGCACAAAAAAATAAATTGGCTATTTTTTACCTCAGTCATCAATATTATCTATCTAATTTTGATCAAGAATGTCTAAACTGTACCATTTGTTTTGAAAGGAAACCACGCACTAGCCATTAGTCATGTAGAATAAATCCCGAAATGGTGTTTCCGTCCGCAACTGTTCGCAAGTGTCATAGAGATGACCTTTTGATTGGAGGCTGCATTCCTTCGCAAGCACAACGCGAAACGCGGACGAAAGTTCCTTCTGCGAAAGGCCCCGCGGCGCTCGGTCCGATTTCCTCCAGCAGCCGGCGCCCACGCCCACGCCCTCGCTCACACCCGATCGCTCGCCCGCCCGGGGGCGATGGCGCGGGCGCGGGCGGAGGCGGATGAGGTTAGGCCAGCGGAGGGCTAAAGGAGATGGAGAGGGCGTTCGCTGATTGAGAGCAGGCTATGGGCAAGAGGTGCTAAGGACGTAGAGGAGGGAGAGGGAGTCGATGGCGCGTACGAGGGCGGGCGCGTGGGCGACAGTCTCTCGTTCTAGCGGAGGGCGAAAGGAGATGAAGAGGGAGTCCACTGATTGAGAGTGGATTGTGGGGAGGAAGGAGAGGGAGTGGATGGGGAGTACGAGAGCGAGGATGGGGGCGATGGCAAGCGTGCGGGCGACAGTCTCTCGTCCGAGCTGAAGGCGAAAGGAGATGGATTCGGAGTTTGCTCTCTGAGCGTGGTCTGTCGAGAGGAGGTGCTAAGGACGTTGGGGGGAGGGAGGGGGAGTCGATGGCGGACGTCGCCCCTGGGTCGCAGGTCGCGCGTGACGCTCTACGCGCGCGCCGGCGATCGCCGTGCGCAGATACGGCGCGCAGCCCTCGCAAGCCAAGCACAGCGAAGGAAGCGAGCCTGTCGCCTTGGGACCTTGGCCCCGCGCGCGCCGCTTCCGACTTCCCTCACCCCTCGCCACACGCCACTAGAGACGAGATGCCGATGGCCATGCTTTTAAAACGTCCGAGAAGTGGGCACGAAAGTGAATAAACTAAAAAAAAAAACTCTTATTGGTAACGATAACAGGTTCTCAATATTAGATTTTCAAATTCAAATAACTCTAATTTTCTTAACACTTGTGTACACATATCCTATTCCTGTATATTTCTGATAGCTATTTATACAATGTGAATTCCTTCCATCATTCATACAAGCAAAACTCAACCCGATCAAGTAATTGTGAACCAGTAGTAGCATTGTATTTCTCAGAAATCAAGAATGTCTTTAAACTAACGAAGAAAACCAACAATTTGTCCAGATTTTTCTTCAAAAAACGGACATTCCATTACTAATCGCACTTGTACTTTCCATTTATTTATGAGAATGTTCAACCAAAGGCATGCTTTTAAAGGATGATTTAAACGTCGATTTGTTGAAGACGACGTTTTTTAACTTCAATATTTTGTTCTCGATGTTTAGTCCAGTTTCTTTCATTTCATGCTGTAATTTTTTTCATTTAGTCAGTAATATATTAGCTATAAATTTCTAAAAAAACATGGCAGCAGTTAAATTAAATTCTGCCTGACGCAAACGCTAATGTTCGTGTACCGGCTACTAAAAGAGTATTTTTTTTAAAAAAATCGATGTTTTTTAAGCGATGTATTCTTAACATCCAGTTTTGATTTTAAACCTCAATGTCTTAAAATATTGTAACATTATTATCAATATCGCAATCCTACTCTCCAGGTCATTGCAGCTTTGTCTCATTCAAGCCCTCGCCTCATCACGCCGCGTTAACGCCCCTTCATGCTGTACCTTACATAAGTCACACAGTTTATCGTGTAAGGGCCGAAGGAGCCCTTGCTGACAGAGCCGCTGCCCTTACAACTGTTCTTCCGAGTTATGTTTCAAACACAAACATTTAATTGGTTCTGACTTCCGCCAGTCAATTAATTCATGATTTGAAGTGATTTAACGCTAATAACTTCCTACTTACGATTCCTGTTTTCCCAAGATTTATCTTTTTAATATTTTGTTTTTATTTTCTTGTTTAGTCACGAGGTGAATTAAATTATAAATGCATAAGACTCGTTAAGCCACATTATTTGCTTGGTGTATTGTAGCCAGTCTGCTAATAATCAATCGTTAGCAATTTATCAAGAGTTCTGACACAAATGTTTTTGTTCTTGTATGTAACATTGTGTCACACAGAAATTGCAGTTACTTCTTAACGCAAAGCAGCATGAGACACCACAAGAAGTTGTTTTCTATCGCCGGCAAACGACCCTTATATGACCCATCGTGCATACGACCTCATTTACCATCACGAGTCGTGAGAGTAGCACTTACTTGAGCATTTCAGTTCCTGTCGCAGCTCGTCCGAGCCCATGAAACAGTCCGGTTGCCCGTTGCATAGTTTCGAGAGTTCGTAGAGTTGCAGCACGTCCGTAGATTCGTTAACTTGACAGCCGAAATATCCGTCTTCCAAGTTGAGGAAGAAGATTTCGCGTTTGATGCCATAGCCTATTCCTCCTAATGATTGCGCTGTACATTGTACCTGGAACAAGAGAAAACAAAATAAGATCATCTGAAAGCATGAGGTGTGAAGGAATGGACATGCATGGACGTCAAAAGCTTCAATATTCCTTTACATTGCACATCACTGAAATTGATTTGATATAACAACCACAGGGCGAATCCAGTAATTAATGTATTGCACTATTTAAAACCAACAATGTAATATAAGGGTAATGAACTTGTATGGTGTTTATACTTGTAAGTGTATTTTAATGTATATGTAGGTATTGAGAATGAGGTCGCAAATAACGCAAGTGGTTGATGCGACCTAAAATAAACATATTATCTAACATTGTAACCTGATTTTGTATGCTTAGTTTTTAGGATGTCTTTATGAAATGTATGTTTTGTAAGATATGTGTGTAGCTATGTGAAATGACATAACATTAATTTGTCTTGATAAATTGTTTGATGTTGTCATGGCATGTAATGAGTTACTTTTCTTGATATAATTGATGGTATAGCATTTAAAAACACACACTCAAAAATAAATCTGTCAAGAACAGAGTCGAAGAGTCTCTTCAATCTAACAAAATACTATATTGTGGAGAGTCTAGGTGAATGAACGTGACAAGGCCGTTTGGCTCTCGTCGTATCTTCTTAGAGAGGTCACGTGTGTCTCAGTGTCATTCCTTGTTACGTCAACGTCCATTGATCGGAGCACAGGCACGTCGCGACTGTCTCATTGACGTGCACGTCGCGCGGAGGGGCCTCGAGGCGACGCCGCCGTGGGAAGCCGCTAGCAAGCGAGGGCGGAGGCCTTCGCCCGCCCCGCCACGTCCCACCTGCCCCACCCGCTCCACCCGCCCCGCCCGGGTTTGCCACCCGAAAAAATGGACCGTGTAGGCGGGCGGCGCCCTTCACTTATTTGATTGATTAATTGTTTTTTCCGGGCGCGACAACAATCTTCTACAAGTGGGGCACCTACAAGTCACTTTGCCCCATTTCGATACAACGTGATAAGCAGTGGCTCACCCAAGGGGAGGGGGGTTACATGGGGCTTCCGATCCTCAGAAACCAATAATATTAAAAAATATGGCCTTTACTAGTTTTTTGTACCAAATAATATCATTCAATATATCCGTTATTTACGTGACAAATATTTACTTTAAGTCAACCAACAAACACACGTTTTATATTAAGTTTAAATGAAAATTTATTTTAAAAGAAATATGAAGTCGTCTGAACACTATACGTGTAGCCTCCAAGAGGAAAATGCTGGGTGCGCCAGCTTGATAACGTCTAAATCTGCAACGGGAGCGTATCACGAGGGCGGTTGGTTCCTTTGTTATGGAGTTGGCGGAGCGTGCTCTTTGCAGAGAACTCTCTCTCATTCGACGCAACTGCGCGAGCCACGTTTGGGGGGTCCCGATCGCATCGCATCGCATCGCATCGCATCGCATCGCATCGCATCGTATCGCTCTGCTTCGCATCGCATCGCACCGCACCGCGCCGCAGTGCGTTTCTCTCCTGTTGGCGCTGCCGCCGCCGCCCCTGGTGGCGTTTGCAAACAAAGTGCGTCCGCGGCAGGAAGCGGAGGCTGTTGGTTGGCCGTCGCGACGGAAGACGGAGAGCGTCGCGCCCAGGGAAGAGGGAGAGAAAGGTGGCAGAAGTGATGGAAGGTCGATGGCGGAACAAAGAAGCTGGAGACCAATTGGACGCTTCGAAGACTTCTGAACTAAAGATCTTAGTTTGCTTACAAAGATCTTGCTAAAGAGCTTAGTTTTCTCACAAACAGCAATACAGATGCAACTAAATAAAAACTAGATACAAGCTGCTCGAACGTTTCCTTTTATCACATAATGAATTCAGTTATTTTTGATTATATCTGCTAAAGAGCATTATATTGTTCTCATATTCTTTGATATGTTTCTTTTTCGCTATTATTTGGTGTCGAAATGAGTATAAGGGGAAGAGTTGAGCCTGAAGAGAGCGTACGTCTTACACTGCGAAGTGTTTTTTTAGTTCGACTACCTTTTCCTCGAATGCATTGAATTCATTGTGGAGATATCCTCAGCGCCAATTGCGGCGACGGGTGGAGACCCTCCCTTTCCTACTGCCCGGTCGCCCATCCTGGAAGCGGGGTCCAGCGCCTGATATACGAGCGTCGCCGCTGCCAGCCGCTCAAGGAACGACTTTACTAAATTTCCTAAACACTATCATTTTCCTGCTTAGATGCGCTTGCCATAAGACAATTCAAAGCCTAATTGTTGTGAGATATAATTTTATCCCTTTCCCGTAGATCGCCTTTGTGTGTTTGCTTCAATACGACCGCGATCCTCAAGAGCCCTCCGGCGAATTATCGCGTGGTTCGCCCTGCAGGTTCCTCAGCTCACTGGTTCACCTCAACATCCCATGCGTCGCCGCAGGATGAGAGCAGGGAGGGTGAGGGGAGGGAGGGAGTGGGGAGGGGAAGGGAGGGAAGTGGGGGGCGTTGGTCGTGCCGGACGCCGCCCGCTTAAGCGCCGGCAGCGGAGCCGGCGAGCGAAGCCCAGGAATGCGCGGTCCAACAGTCATTTACTCCCTCCCCTCCCCTTTCGACCATTAATAATACCCTTCCTGGCCCTTCTTTTAATCACGTTACTTCGAAATGGCTTTGCTTATATTATTTTCCTTCTGCTCTCATCTATTATTAAAACAATTTGTCCATTTGAAAACGATCTACATTGTTAAACTGTGAAGTAATTTGATATTTTGAATGAAGGAAAATTTCAAACCTTCAGTAAGTTTTTTTAGTAAAAATTCGGCTAAATTTTCCATCTGTTGTTTATCTTAGACGCAGGATGGATTAAGATGTATTAATGGTATCAGTATATACGTACGCATCGTTTCAGAAATGAATAAAAGCAATGTAAAGGAGTGTGTGCAACGAGCAATTCTAAATCACATTATCCAAGATGGAAATGGGTAATCGTGTAGAATGCTTCTTTATCGTCCAACAAAATGTGGCATCAAAAACGATATAAATAAAATATTCAATTCAATTGAAGGTTGCAAGTCAATGTTATTATATCTTAATATTGCTTATCTTTATAAAATGTTTTGGATTACTGTAAAAAAGTTACTGTACTTAATATTTCTGTTTGCTACAATTTATAAAAGGTATCTCTGATGTAAATCAATAGTGGTAGCTAATAACCTTAGCTGTTTATAAACTTACGTAAAATAAATAATTTACAAAAACGACAAAAAACGTGGCCGAGCATCGGGGGGGGGGCGGGATCTGCGTGTGCGGTAACGCGAGTGCAGCTCCGCGCTGGGGCTGCGCGCATCTCCAGGGGGGAGGGGGGTAATTGCTCCCAATTACGCGAGAACAATGCGCAGCCGAACGCCACGCCGCACCGCACTTGCGCTTGCGCAACGCGGCGGCGGCGGGGCTCCGGGGGCGGCGAGTAGGATGGGCAGCGCTCCCTCTTCAGAAAATAGTGTACAAGCGTGAAGGGGAGGGTAAAATTTTACTGACCAAAATCTGGAATAACTACTAATATGTATACCTATTATTCTGAATCTGAATCGCAATAATGATAATTACATTAATTTTTAAATTAGTTTTTAAAAATTAGGCCTGTATAAACTCCGTTAATGGATTAATTCTTTGGTTTTCGACGCGCCATTACTGTGGTCTGTAGTCTCGTAAGTTCAGTGCCTGCTATATTCCGGGAGGAAGCTGTGTTCCTCCCACGCTGAAACGTGTGATCCGGAGCTGACGTACATGTCGACTTGCGATATTTTCCTCTCTCCAGGTATCTCCCCAGAGGAGAACCGTTCTGGCCGGGATATGGCTCTAAGTTGCCAACTGATGTCCCCACATTGGTGGCAGTCATGTGCGTGCAAATGTGTGTGTGTGTGTATGTAGGGAAAGAGGAGGGAACTAGGATGAAGGGGAAACGCACACAGTGCGTGGCCCGTTTTGAAGGAACTGTTCTGGCATTCACCTGGCAGGAGAAACTCCTGAAAGCTACCGGTGAGAGCAGCCGGTTGCTAGATTTCTCCAGGACACTATCTCGTTTTGATGATGATGATGATGATGATGATGATGACAGGATTATGAAAGGAATTGTTGCGATGAGGTAGGTTGTGAAATGGAAATTCAAACCACGTGGTGAAAAAACACCGATGCCTTACGCGGAAGTCGAACTCGCAGACTTCGCCTCAGAGTACAAGGAGCTCCAAACCTCTTCGCCTCCGAGGCCGCTCATCTCGTTGAAAAAAGCTTGGACTCTCTACAATGCGAATAAAGATACTCGATGTGTTCGTAAGAGTGTTAGGAAAATATGTAGGCATAACAGGACTGCACTACGGAAGTTCCATGCGCCAAAGCAACGTGAAAATACTTGATTATTTTTTGAATAACTTTATTTCGGCACTAAAACTTCGTATGTAAATCACATGTGACTGACTCCGAGGATTACTGAAACTGAGGCAGGTATCGGCATGGAGCGATGGAGCGTTCCATTGTGGGGGGCGGGGCGGGGCGTGGGGCGTGATGCAGCCGGGCAGTGTCCATCGCGTGACCGTCCACTCGAGCCCAAGCGGACGTGAAAGTTCCCTAGTTTGCTTTCTTTCCTAAGAAACTGGAAGAATGGACACATCTCGGCTCTTTCATAAAGCACTTGCACAACTTCTCTGACCCCTCTTTAATCGCGTGTGCCGAGGATTCGAATACCTGGATACCAACTATTAGAAACCGGGAGCTTCCAATTTACCACTACCGTATTCCGTAAGTGATGCAAGTGGTCTTGAAATTCTATTAATAGCTCGCGGAGAATATGCCTTCGCCATTGAAATTGATATGGTTTAGAGTTATGCAAGTCTTAATTACCTGGAAGAATAATAGTGCAGCATAAACCATATTCCTCCATGGCTCTTCAAGAGAAGGATAATAACTCTGTAATTACTTAAGATAATTGCCAGTTTTCTGATGAAGAGAAACCTTTTCCGTTAATATAGCCAAATGATAGTTTCCTGTTATTGAGAAAATGTTTAAAAAGCAGATGCATTATAAAGTATACATTATTTCAGAGATTCTCGATAATATTTTTCTCATCCCAAAAAATCGTTTCACCATTTGTTTGAAATTACTCACCGTAATTGCCCAAGGTAACAAAAATATTAAATATCTCTCTCTCAAAACGAGTAAAGTGTTCATATTTTCCAGAGAGCATAAATAGAAACGGACCCGCTATCGAGAGCGAAGGAAAGGACTATTGAGAAACCGCGTCTACAGGTTACTCTTCTCGCGTTTCTCGGAATCTCGCTTATAGTGGAGATGATTACTTTTTCATGGAAATAGCCATATTCGCCTCCTGCTGCGGGTCGTTCTCGGAGTTAAGAGGCGCGAGAGGCACAGAAATGAAGCTGCAAGACATTACGACTTCTAAACGACTCGTAAAGCGGTCGGCGTACGTCGTAACTCGGCATATGCGCAAGCCATTGCACTTCTCCTCGTTATGTTTCTAGGCCAATCGCACCGTCACGAGGGAACGAATCCAAATGATTTGTGACAAATTATTTTCGTTCTTTGCACTATCATAGGCCCGGTACTACAGCTAAAGGTACCAAAAGGAGCCATCAACAATATTAACATCGTATGTAGCATAAATTCCTCCTTAAACTTTTCTTTGGACACTCAATGTTTTTAACAATTACTTTCTCCTCAGTGATTTTAGCATTTTAAATGTTAGTGTGATGTCAAAAAAAGAATTATGTATAATGCAAAATACTACTATATGTCTTTCCCGGAGTGTACGATGTTTTGGACAAAAGTGTGTGTGGCACTTGCGAGGAAAAAGATGGCTTGACATAGTTAATTAAAAAGCCATGTATCTTAAATGTAGTGTGTTTAATAGTTTTTTATGATGCGAGTGGTAAAAGTGACATTTTATTTTGCGAATAGGGAAGGTTGCGTCATGAGGTCGATAGGCCGAGGGCTACGAGCAAATTAAAATCACTTTCACCACATGTCATACACTTTTTTAGACAATCTTACTGGCATTCTTTTTATTTTAATACAAGAATACAAATCACTTAATAGTACACTAATGTCAGAAGTAGTGGATGCGGTCAGAATTTGTTTTTTTGCTGTTTTTTTGTTATTTAATGTCGCATCAACTACTAGGTCATTAGCGACCACTATTTCGTGTAACGGTATGGTAATTATGTGGATAACACGATATGATGATGATATATGCGTGAAAGGACGAGCACAATACAACCATACACGAGGCGGGACTCGAAACCGCGAACCTCCGGTCCGACATCGCTACGGCACTACTGCCTTAGCGATGTCGGTCATCCGAACCGGCTGAATTTGTTTTGTTTCTATTGCGTTCCCAGATTTATCAGAGCACTTGAGCATCGTCTCACTTGTAGCACTAGTGCTAAAAATTGCACTTTTAGCGCGCTACACACACCATGAAAGAACTGCTTTTACTAGTGGCTGTCTAAAACAGAATTTCGTACTATAAATACTGTATAGTGGTACACTGGCTGGAAATATTATAAAGTAATGTGTACAAGCGTTGTGTTAAAATTGTTCAAAGAATTGGTCTCTCCGACCCGGGTGGGGCGACAAATTCTTTGAAAAAATTTAATTATTGAAATGTATCGTTGCTCTATAACATTTTGGATTTTATGACGACTGCGGAACACATCCTCCGACCGTAATTGCGTCCAACAAGGTGACGGGAAAGGTGACAATTGTAAGCGTTGTGTTGTGGGAGGTGTCGGTGACATCGGCCTCTGCTAACGAATGGCGGGGGCGGGGAGAGAGGGCGCACGCGTGCCCGTGCGTGCAGGAATGCGCCGCTTAATGAAACGGGCCTGCGTGACGCCCGGACCGCCCGGGCGGTGCGGGGCGTGACGTAGGTCGCGCTGCTTGTCTCGGGCGGCGTCAGCGCTCCCTCGCGTTCGGAGTCTCTGGGTTTGGATTTCTGTCTGGAGAGACCCGAGATGCAATACTCGCCTTCCACCTGCGGCTACTGCGGTTAAAATTGCTGATTGGTCCTCGTAGAATTTGTAATGAGCTAAACTCTATCATTAATGCATTATAACCATTCACCTCGAGAATGTCGGAAAATGCTGAGGATCATATGATGTTGTTGATCACGTTCTCTCCTGCTTTTGTTTTCTCATCTTCTCGCATTTTTCGTTCAAGTTTTTATTTTCGCTCCACAGAATTTGGGGACACAGTATCGTTTCACTTAATTTGCGATTTATTGAATGACTGCTATATTCTAAAAAACTTGGCATTTTGGAGTTTCATTAGGAGAGTTGACGTTGTCTTTCATTGCCACAGAAATATGTTTTTATAAGTTTCTTCTTCAGGTTTTCAGATCTTTGCACTTCACTAAATTGTAGGAATAGTTTAACGACCCGTTTACTATTTTAAAGAATTTAAAAGGTATATATCCCAAATATGGAAAGTTTTGTGAATAAATGTTTTATTTTTAATAGAGGGTAATTTGAATTTGTCTTACCTGTTTTAAAATATTAGCTGAGGTACGCTAATTTATAATGTATTATATTTTTTCTATAGTTTTACAAAACGGTCACGGTATGAGATTAAAAGCAAATCTCTCAGGTCTTGCATCTCGTCCTTTCGATCCGCATCGGGGTCTGCAACGCAAGATTGGCACTTCCGTGGCCTTCCAGGCCTGTGTGTGCAAATCAGCCTGCCCGGGCTTTCCAGAGGGAGCGGCTTTTAGTTCGGGCTGCTTCCGCGTGCCGCGCCACCGGCGCCGTGAAAGGCGGCGCGATGCACGGGGCACCGAGTGGCCGGCGCCTCCGTTTCGGATCCGCGGCTCACGATCTCGGGCGATTTGTTTCCAAGAAACGGCCGCCCTGCGTACTTTGATGGCCTTTAATTACTTCTGGTATTGCTCCGCGAGGATCCGGCGAACGGGCGGTGGTACACGCCCATTCTCGGGCAAACGCCTTTCCAGGAAGATTATGGCGGCTGTGGGAGTTCAGCGTGCCTCCGTCGGCAGATCGGAAATAATTACGCGGTAGCGCCGGCCCACGGGCCGGTGGCGCGCGTCCTTGCAGTAATAGCGGTGCAGTCGCTCTCCTTGGAGCGATCGCGGAGAGCTCAATGCGCGAGAATCGGCCATGCGAACAGGGCTGCCAATGTACCCCATAAAGGTTCCAGATTTTGTTCTCCCAAGAGGTAATTTTAAAAGAGCGAAAGTAACGCAGTAGAATTTTTGTGAAATGCATCCTATCAGTTTTTGCATATTCAGTGCAACATTATCTTTTACTTAAGTGTACATTGTCAGAAGTATATAGGAAATTCGTTTTGAATTGAAATGGAAATAACGTTTTTAAAAATTGTTTGATTTTCTTGTTATTAACTGTGGGACTACCGCAATTGTTCGATCACACAGTTTGTCTGTTATTACATTTGCAGACACGTATATTTTAATGCCGTTTGATTTGAAAGCTTAGTATTTGGTCTATACTATCTTACGCTGTAAAAATGTTTCTGAATTTCTAACTTTATTTGATCTGAAGAATTTGGTTGACCATTCTTTGCATATCGATCTAATATTCAAGGTATTAGGTTCAAGTCGAGGTAGTTTGTAGGTTGTGGGAGTTGAGCTGGCCAGAGCAATTACTCCAAGGCACTTGGCAACACTGTGGCCGCCCCTCTCAGCGCCATCCAGCCATCGCGCGGAGGTGGACGAAAGTGCAGCGTCCTCTTTCAGCCCTTCTCATCGGCTCTCTCTTGACTTCGTTTTTTTAACCAATCTCCTGCCGAAGCGTACGTTGCATAAAAGCAAGTGGATTCCTCTTGCGTAACGCCAGTTTTTATGTCGCATCTACTTAATGAGGTATTCTATACATAGCAACTGATTGCAAAAAAGGATGAGAAAAACAGGTTTTCTGCGATGTTGCGCTTCCAAATTTGGAAATGTCGTTGGGAATGTTACGTACAGTAATATGCAGTGTCACATGACGGATTTGTAGTCGGGGTTTAAAATATGAGAAGTTTTACTGGAAAACAGTGTGCGTTCTCGACATTACTGAATTGTTATGCGCTAACTCACACATGCTAACATAACATTATTTTTTTTATGCAGGTACGCATGAGAATGATATATACTGCTCTTGAGATGAAATAAATTAATCTTGAGCTGAAAGCATAGGTTTACATTTTTTGGCGTTTTCGATTAATCTGTCCTGAGGCCAGAGTAAAACAATATCAGTACCAATTTGTTTCATACATTGTATGTACTCTGAATTAAAACCATACAACTAAGAATAAATTAAAATTTTTGAAATGAAACGAACTGAGTGACGATTTATTCTTGTAGCAAATACAAATGCTGGATCAATTGTGACCACATTTCATTTTGGTCTCAGATACAATCTCCATCTGCCGGGAGGCCGGCGCTTAATTCCGATCAATTTCCGATCGCCGTTCCCGGAATCGCATTCCTCCACGGCGGATGCTAACGAGGCGGAGGCGAATGAAGCGCTCCTGGTGGCCAAATTGGCATCCGGACGCGGATTCTCGAGAGCTCTGGCTGGAAGCGTAGGATACGTTGAGGAGTTTGAACCTATCTTTATTTTTACGTTTACACTAAATTTTCGTGACTTTTTAATGACTTCCTATGGTGAGAAAACGAGGGATTAGCGAACCATGCATCCTGTATCTTGTAACGTGGGAACATAAGAATCCACCTTTCCTTGTCTTAGGGTTAATGATTACAGTTTTGTTTTTTTCCTAAAATTTTAAAGTAGTTTTTTTTATTTAAAAGTAATAAATATTTTGATATTTTTCGCGATGGTGTACGGGACTGTTTGCAAAAATTGAAGATGTTTTGCATTTTACGAGCAACTTGGTAGTTGGCAGTCGCACCCCACGGGCCACATGTTGCGCGTCGCTGTGGCTGCGAGCGGCCGCCCAGGCCGACCACCACCAGCAGGGGAGGGTCTGCCCGGCGGGCTTTGTATTGATTGGTGTTTCCGGGCGATTGCTAAGGAAGGGCATTAGTACCGTTAGTGTAGCGCGCGTTCATCGCGGGAAGTGGCGACGATCTTCCTCCTTTAAATGATGCGATCCGGCGCCGACCACACGCCTGCTATACTGGTTTTCCCCAACCACGTAGCTCCCACGAGCCTCAGCCGGTCCAAGATTTACGCTCCTGACTGGTCTCCCGGCGTGTGTGGTAGTGTAGTAAATAGTAAGTAAGGGGTGGGGATAGTACAAGGAAGAGGTAGAAAAGATCGCGTGTGGTCCGTGGCCAGCTTGAGAGTGTACTGCTCCGGCATCCGCCTAGTGTTCGTCGGAGAAATCGCAGAAAACGTCCAAACGGAGCAGTCGGCGATAGAATTCTCTTCCAGACAGCAGTTGAATTTGACCTAGCTTTTTAACTAGTGTCGAAATTCCTGCTAGCGTCGGGGCCGGGACGCTAGGCCCTCCCGGTCAGAGGCACTGCAGAGCCTGCCCGGCGGGGAACAACGGCGTCGTGGTGGAGGAGGCGGCAGGGGCGGAGAGGAGAGCGGAGTGGGAAAGCACCCGAGGGGCGGTGGATGGCCCGAGAGCTCGGCGGCGACCGCGGTGCAGCGCGCGCAGAGGGCGGCGGACTGGTTCGCTGCATTTGCAGCGGTGACGTCACGGTTGCGGCAGCCGGCTCGGCGGGGGAGGGGGGGGGGTCGACCGTTGGCCGGAGGGGGCGCGCTGCCCCCCGCCCTTCCGCGTGCTGCGCGGCGCGGCTTCGTATTGTTTGGCTGCTAACGAACTTTTGATGCGCCTTTAATAACACAATCTACGCGTTATCAAGGTTAAAATGCCACATCATCTGTTGTGAAGGCGAATTGTCAAATTTCTGTTAATCTTTTGTCCATATTTCTCACATGCGTCCTTTTCTTTTCATGCAGAGAAAAGAATGGGCAGCATCAAATAAGATAAATCTAAAGAGATATCATTTATTTATACTTGTATTGAAGTTTAATGAAAGTATATGTATTAACGTACGTAATAAAAACAATAATGAGGATATTAGCCGATATTTATATTTCAAATTAGATGTTGTCTCCTTAACCAATTGTCGTCTAATTTTTGTGTTTTGTATTTTAGGGAGAATATTTGTTATTAGGTTCATTACTCATTTTGTCAGTTGTAAATCCAATACTCGCAGTGAGTGATTGTATGATTGTTTGACGAATTAATCACATTCATTTGCAGTTCCAATGAACTCCCATTGTCTGAGGTGCACATAGACTTGTGTAGTGAGCAAACGACGCTTTGCCTTTCAAACACGGTCTCTTTCCCAAGAGGTCTCGCGTCACTCTCCGGCGCCGACAGTCACAGCCTGCGTCCGCCCGCGCCTCACCCCGCCCGCGTGCTCGCCACCGCCTCGGCAGAAGCCTCCGACAAACCAGCTAGCCGCCTCCACTTGTTCCTTTTGCGATTAGCTCATCCACTTTTCTGCTTGCAGATCACACACGATTGCGCAGTCTCTCCTCGAACGATCTCAAGCAGCGGAGTTGCTCCCTATCCACGACCTCCACGGGGGAAACGTGCGCGATTTCGCCTTCTTTCTCTATCGAAGTCTGGAGTACTGGTCACATAACAAAAGTAAGCAAATTGTTATGGCCGTGATGATCATACACTCCGCTGTACAATCAAATGCCTGACGCGGGTGTAGTCAAATATTACGCACCAACGATGACTTCCAAGCCCCATACGTAAGCGGTCTTTCCTTGTGCAAACCTCAGCCTTGACCTATGAATAAGGCAGTCGGTGGAACGTCATCGCCCAAAGCACCGAGCGGGAATCATTGCGATCGGAGGCGCGGCCGGAGAGTGTGCAGGGCATTGCTCGGCCGGACGGTCGGGGACGGGTCGCATGCGGTTTCCCGAGAAGTGGATCTCGCCCAAACGGCGCTGTGGACACAGCAGGTGCGAGCGGCGGGCGGGCGGGCGAGCGGGTGGGTGGAGGCGGCGGCGGCGGCGGCGGCGGCGGTGGCACGTTGTGCAAGGAGAGAAAGTGCGACGGCCGCCGCCGCCTCCGCGCCCCTCCCTCTCCATTGGCGGCCTCCTTGCACCAGGCGGCGCCTGCTCCCGCCCCCCCCCCACTTGCCCGCCTTCATCCTAATCACCTCGCTCTTGGCCTTACGCCCTCACCCTCTCATCCTCCTACACTCACCCTCCCACTCTCTCAATTGTCCTCTCGCCCTCGCCGACTCTTACCATCACCTCGCTCTTAAGCCTTCCATCACTGTCATCCACCTTCTCATCCTTATACCCTCATCCTCCCCTCTCACCGTCACTCTCACCTTCACATTCTAATCTCAGTCTTCTCGCCCTTAGCCTTATACCCTCAGCGTCTTATTCTCATCCACTCTCCATCACATCATCCCACCCTCACCCTTGCCCTCCCACTCTAAATCATCACTCCCTCACAGTCTTTCACTCTCCTCCTCTTAATCTCACCCACACACTCACCCTCCCTCTCAACCTCATACCATCACGTTCATCCTCTCCCTCAAACATATCTACCTTCGTCCTGACCCTGATCGCACCCACCCATCTCCCCGCCCTCTTACCCGTTCACTCACTCCCCCATCCGCACGCGCGAGGAGCCGACGCTGCGGGACACTCCTCCACACTTCCCAGCGCACTCAAACGCGCACGCTGCATTCGATTAAATGCCCAAAGGGTCACTGTGTGCGATATTCACTGACATGCATGTGGCTACTCACAGAACGCAGGTCGAGTTTTCTAATTAAAGGTAAAGGTGTATAAGGTAACAATACAGTACACGGAGTGCCGTAGATCTCGCAGACGAATGCGTAAACAAATGCTGGTAAGCAACAAATGAATGGGGAACACCCGAAGGAAGATCATTCAGAGGAGGACGTCCCCGACATTTTAATCTTCACAGTGAGAAGTGGATGTCTGGACCACGTGTTACAGTGTGTTTGATTAGTTACAATCACAGCCTGTGATGAGCACAATAATGAGTGATTTTTAACCGCGCCTCTTTAATTAAGCTGCGTTGCATTGAAACGTCCCGAGGAGGCAGAAGGCGAGGAAAGGCGGGGCGTTGGGGCCGGCACGGCCGCCTGGGAACGGGGTTGCGTTAGTGGGTCGCGCGCTCGGCTCGACTCGGCGTGTGGCGGCGCGGGCATCTCCGACTAGCCCCCGAAGAGCCCTGGCGGAAGCGCCGCCGGAAGTGGAGTGCGGAACTAGAGTGCGCGCGCGTCGTTAGCGCCGGAGTGCATGCCTCGCAACGCGCTGCCCGCCGCTTTCCATCAGCACAGAACAACGGCGCGGGTGCACAGCAGGCGAAATGGCACCGGCGAGACTAGCTAGCCTCTTCACGCGGGTTGAGTTTATTAGGCCATTTGATTTTTTTTTTTGTACGCGTTAATAGCGTATTCGTTTTATAGAAATGGATGTGAGGCGTTGTTTTGTCGTAGGGTTTATTTTTTTACGTGAAGCTTTTTCCGGTCATATTGCAGCTATCTTGATTCTGGGGTGGCTGGGGCCCTCGGTTCAGACAGGTCAGCTGTTGCACTGAAGATGGCTGCAATGCAACCCAAAAACGCCTCACATCAATTTCTGTTATGATGCCAATGTCATAAACTCTACGGCATTTCCTGCCACTATCAGTATTCATTTTTCATCTAACTGTGATGGATAGCAGAAATGCACGAATGTCTTACTCTACTCCCATCTCCCCAATGATGAAATAAAAGGGTGGAGTTCTCTCTGTAATCACGACGGTTTGTTAGATTTTTCCGTTATAGATTGTAGCTATGATAAGAAAGTAACGCTTTAAAATCAGTTTTATGAGTTGTAATTTTCGTGCTTGTAGGGGAAATTTTCGGTCACCTGCATTTGCTTACTTAAATAATGTTTCTTATTCAATTTCATTTGCTAATAAAAAATCTACTTCTTAATATATTGGCAAGAATTCTTTTCTAAAAAATTGTTCTTATGGAGTAAAAAGCAGAAAATGCAAGAATATAGTGTACTTTTAGTATAAAAACCTTTTTTCTCCTTTATTCACGCTAAGAATGTCTTTAATTAATAACAGCAACTTGTCATTGATTTAATGAGAATGCTCCGATGTGTAGTGAATGGATGCCGTGGGTTAGACGAAGCGTGGGCTAGCGAGAGAGTCCAGTGAGAGCGAACGCTGCTCCTTGCCCCTGTCTGTGTGAGCGACTGTGCGTGTGCGGCAGAGGGCCTCCGAGAGGTTGATGCACGAGACTTTCCTTCGCCCGCGGCGCTGCACTGCGCTCTCCGCTGCAGCTCTTCCGGGGCGTTCGCACTCACTCCCACGCCCCCACCTTCGCCCCCTCCATCGCCCACGCCCACATTCTACCTACGCCCACGCCCACTCTTTCGCACCACCTTTTTCCACACACGCGCTCACGCCCTTGCCTCCCTTCAACGCCCTCACCTTCGCCCACGCCCCCGCCCACCCCCTCTTTCGCCGCACCCTCGTCCACATACGCGCTCACGTCCTCACCTTCGACCCCGCCCACGCCCCCTCTTTTTGCGCCACCTTCGTCCACATACGCGCTCACGCCCTCGCCTCCCTTCAACGTCCTCACCTTCGCCTCCACCACGCCTCCGTCCACACTGCATGCCTCGCGGGGCTGAGCGCCAGCGGAGCAAGTGGGCAGGTCGGGCCCTCGCTTTCCACCGCCGAGTGGAGGCGTCGCTCCCCATACGTGCGAATTGGCACAGCCGAAACCTTTCCTTATCTCGCGTTCAAACACTCCTTTCCTCCTAGCTTAGAGACTAACACGTGCGGCACTCTCAATGGCAAGACCGTGGATTTCTTTCACGTTTAAACGAATCTTTAACATCGAATCACCAAAGGTCTTATTTCCCCTGGTTGTGAATTGCGGCAGAATATTTCCAATTTGATTTTTCTGAGACTAATTAGTTTTTCAGATTTCTATTTGGGAAACACTTTCCCTTAGGTTCGGTCGTTACGAATTCGTTCAGTATGATATTGCATCTGGCTGTCACAGGCTGTACTGCCTTACGTAATTTCCAGTAACTTCACCATCGATAGAACTGGCTTACACATACACACACGAACCCGATGTTTTCGCGTGTGCTCCGCCTTTCTCTGTCTGTCTGTCTGTCTGTCTGTCGCCGAGTGACGTGCGCCGCAGCTCTCCTGCTCCCTCCACGCGCTCTCTTTCTCAGCTGAGGCGCCTCCCGCCCCCGCCCTCAACCCCGAGCGGCTTTCTCGCGCGCGGTGCTTTCCTTTCCTCCTCCGAGTAGCGCACACCGCGCACCTCGCGAGCGGTTCTCAGGGCGTTCGTCATCAGATAACATTGCCACTACCTCAGATGTTCGCTTTTGCTAATATGCAGCCAGCGGGTGAATTCTTCTCGTTGCTTTACATCCCTATTTGCGACTTTCTGTGTATTATCACGACTAATAAATTTATATGGGATTTATATCAATATTCGTACCGAGGTAATTATCTAAATACAGACCGTTAACTATTCGTCTTAACGATCTGATTTCCTTCATGAGATAATTTGTTGCGATTTGTTTTCGAGAATGTTTAAGTACTGTTTTTGTTGGTGTAAGTAAATAGTTATGCACTTAGCTTTACATAATATCTTACTTTCCCTTCTGTGAATGAAAGAAGACGTAAAATTAACTTATTTGAAGACGATTCAAACTGATTTCTCCAGCAGTGAATTACGTATTTATATTACAACATTGCAGCCCATGAATGGGCAATGTTGCGTCTGCTATGCAAAACGGTCATCTTACGATAAGACTGCAATCGACGACCCAGATTCAGAAGCGTATTTAGCTGCAGTGTGTCGAAAGTGGTCACTGCTAGTACCGCTCCACCCGCAATTCCGTCTGCTCCATAAAATGCTCCCATTCTCGCCCAAGAAGGAGAGGCTCGCCGACGTGTATACCGGTTCACCAGCTGGTGGTCCTCGTCGCGGTCCCGTGGTTGGGAGACCTGCGTTTCGAGATGACACTACCGATTAGCGAGGGTCGCATGTGTGTGTGTGTGTGCCGCCAGCCCCGCCCCCGCGCGCTGTGTTGTAAAGATGTAACCTGTTGCAAGATCGGACACGCGTTGTGTTGGAGCGTTGGGGATTCACAAACCGGTGCTCGCACCTCTTCCGGTGGCCCTGGCCTGGCGATGAGTATTCTCTTGTTGTGCCGGTCTTTTGAGATTGCGGGTACCCCCTTGATGCAATGAATTTGTTGGCCAGAGCGTAATCAATAACCAATTTGTTTTAGCTAGAAAACAGCCCTACACGACATTTCACTTGCGATAAGTATTTTATGACATAAATCAAATTATCGTAATGGATTTGGAATGAAATTATATTTATTATTATTATTACTATTATTATTATTATTATTATTATTATTATTATTATTCTTGTATGAAACTCCGTCACTTTGTTTCATCCGTTGCCAACCTTCAGTATTTCAACCCTAGACCAGCTTAGGAACAATTTTTAAAACAAAACTGCTGGATCTGTCTAAAGAAGATACCTGCTATTTGAATATTCGAAATGCCGTTCGTTAAACCGCTCGCTTAAAACCTTTTCGCTCTCTCGGGCGCTGACCGGCGTCTGCGCGCGGCGTGTGCGACGCGTGCTGGGCGCGTGACGCACCGCCCGAGGAAGCCGAGCGGAGAGGAGCGGCGCGGCGCGGAGCGGTCGGGAGCCCGTTGCGCGATTTCATCTCGCCCAATTACCGCGCCGCCACCGGAGCCGCCGGAGCCGGCCCCGGAAGCGCCAGGAACCGCCATTTAGCACGCGTCCGGCCGGGCTCTCGCGGGCGCCGAAACTACCGTTTCAAAGCGCTCGGCTGCACATTGAACGTGACGCCTAACTTGGACGATGAATTTGGTTAGGTCTAGAGGCCGTCCAATATGTTTAATTTATGGTGAATTATCATAAATTTCACGTATAATATGATTGGAATGTTTGCTTTTCACACGTTTGGATTTGGAGTTCTTAAATTATATTTCACAGTTCAGAACATTTCGACGATGTAAAATTACCTAGCTTTGTATAATTTTAATACTGAGCTACAAAATGTTCATGTGGGTAAATATTCAAAAGTGTGACAATCATGTGTGATTGAGTCATGGGGATTGCTTACGAACTTGATAGCAGAACGCGATGTTTTCGACATGTTCCCCGCCCCCTCCCGTGCGCCAAGTGGGGGCGATTGATGGCGGCTGTGAGCGCTGCGTGTGAACGAGGTGCGCGAGAGCGGCGCGGGGCGGTGAGGGCGGGGGCCCATTGAAAGCGAGTGGGGCGACGGGGCGGTGAGCGATGGACTCGCGTGCGGGCGGGCGTGCGGGCGGGCCCTTGCACACGGCCGCGCCCGGGAGCGCGCATGCTATTCACGCGCTTTGTGGGTGCTGAAGGCTAGCCGGCTCCGGTGACAATGCGATCGCGGGGAATTTACGAGCTGCACACCCAGGTGCAGCTGTTTAAGCGCAGTTGCGCGAGTTAATGTTTTGCATTGGACCAGTAAACGACTGCGCTTCGTAACCAATGATTCATTATTGTTTCTACGTTTTCGTTCTGTATTATTGAACGTCATTTTATTTGATTTCAGTGACGGCTGCTTTTCATAAGACTTCGTTTAACATTGAGCAATAAATGTGAAAAGTATCTCGTAAATCGATTTCGATCGATTTTTGCATTACCTTATTTCCTTTACTTAAGTATCGAAGTAGTGATGATAGTGCAATAATGGAGTTACGATGCAAGAGTGAGCACTGAAAGCAGAAGATTTACGTGTATCCATATCCCTTGAGAAGTAACACGTGGCTGAAGTGACATTCAATCCTCAACCCAACAGAACCATCCCAGTAAGTCCGAACGTGAAAGCGAGACGTTGCGGCCGCATCAGAGCGCCCTCTTTATTGAGGGAGCATCCTCGCTCTTGTCTAGAGCAGCTCTCCTCATCATCTCAGGCGACCTTGGGCTGCGCCGTTCGTCGCGGCGCGCGGGGGCGTGGGAAGGCGCGCGGGCGAACGCCGTGGCCGGCCCCCTGGGTGCGCGGGGCGGAGGGGGCGGGGCCTTGGGCGGGAACGGGGCCGCGCGCTCCACTTGCGCCCGCGCTCTTCTCTCCCCGCGCTTTCCACGGCGCCGCGCGACACGATGCGACGCGATACGATCCGACGCAACGTGTTGCCCTGTCCTGGCCGGAGACACACGTGGCCGCCTCTGGAATGCGTCCGTGATGCGCGCTTTTCACTGTCGCACGAGGCGCCATGTACTTCATGACGTCATTTGATCGTGTATGGACTAAATAAAGGACGCGGTTGAAGTTTGTAGGCCGTATTTCTAATCGACAGCGTTGGTTATATGTGTTATCAGTTTGTCATTCGTATTGCTCGTAATATCTTTGTACAAGAAATTTTCTTATACAAATATTTTTTTTCTTTGATAAGAGTATTTATACACCATTTTTGGCTGCTACTACTGCTTGGCTGCAAGGCACCTTTGTCAGATTTAGAGGCATTTTAGTGCTGCTAGATGGGAAAAATACTTCGGACCCGCACAATGCTTCGAAATATTAGGATCTGTTTGCTGTGGAAGGGAAGGTACATTCAAAAAATTAACTAGCAAGACTTGCTCTATAGAAATGAATGCTGTGATCTTGTTATTTGTTGATAGTAGTAATGAATTTGGAATTCCAATAATAAATGTTTGCCAATCCATAAAGTATTACAGCATGCACTAAAACGTATATCACATTAAAGCTTCTACGTAAAGGCAAGCTTCTACGTAAGAGTGGTTGCGTTGGCACCCCGCGGAAGCAGCTCACGACACGTGCAAGGCCGCTCTCCTCTCTAGGGATAATAGCACCGCAAGGCAATTACGGAGAGGTACCGGAAATGTTCAAGTGATAATTACATATTATTCTGAGAAATAACGCATTGAATCTCGGCTGCTGTTGTGTATTACAAATCAAAGTGTTATTTAATTTCATTTCATTTAATACTTTATCTATCTTTATGTCAATGAT
Source organism: Gryllus longicercus (assembly GCA_038098605.1). Lineage (NCBI taxonomy): Eukaryota > Metazoa > Arthropoda > Insecta > Orthoptera > Gryllidae > Gryllus > Gryllus longicercus. Next base: position 153,220 of record JAZDUA010000188.1, on the reverse strand, counting down.
CAGGAGAGAAGAACATATAAGATATTAAATAGTATTCTATATTCGAGTAGTATTATTTACCTATGTTATTCGAATTTGTTAAAGACATTAGGTATGGTATTTAAAATAATTTGTGCCGGAAATTAGTTCTGAATAGTATCAGTCCTAATTAATTTCTTAGATACCTTTATGCGATGATACGAGTCTTTGTTACAGACCACGTGAATGTTGCATAGCGCTTAGGCTGCATCAAGAGGCTTCAACAGGCATCCCGGACTAGCAAACACGGAACAGCAAGGTGTGAACGAGAGACAACGAAAACAGACGACTCGACGTTTGCACAAAGCGCTTGACGCACGCTCACGCCTCCGCCGGGACGTCCCGAGGGCGTTTGACCTCCGCGGTCTCAACGCGTCAGGGGGGGGGGTGCATTCCGCACCGAGCGGATCGTGCTAGCCGCCATTGAGGAGGGAGGAGCTTTAGGGAGCATTCGCCGGCCGCCGCGGAGCCCAAAACCCACTCGGCGCCCGATCCCAAACAGAGCACGGAGTAATAACCTCCAGGCGTGGCCCAGGGCAGCTCGCCTTCTCGAGCGCGGAGCCATTCGAGACGATCGTAAGAAGAGAGGGGACGCACCGAGAAGAAAGCAGATCTGCACAAGCACGTGGGCGCGTACCCAAATAAGAAGACAGGGGCATGTTTTGACTGAGGAACGAGTTAGCATGTAGTTCATGAGAAGGGAGGATGTGCTTCATGAACCCCCGATTAGGAAAACTTATTTTTAACAAAACACTAGATATCTTTCTGCACAAGTTAAAAAATTAAAGTCGTTGAGAGTTTAATTCTGATAATTCAACAAACTCTCTCACGCACGCTGATCTATTTCCACTGGTAATAAAAAAATCCTTGAATGAAGGTAGCAATGTTTTTAGACAATACGGATCGATCCCTGTAGTTCTTGTAGGAGAATCGATTTCGATTTTCGGAATACCGTTAGGGAGCAATGAGTCGAGATCGCTTCCGCCCAGGGCCTACGACGGCCACAGACGTCGCGGCGCCAGCGCGCAGGGCAGCCGCTTCGGACTCATTACCGCACGCAACGGCCCGCGGGCGGGCGGGCGGGCGGGCGGGCGGGCGGTGGGGTAAGGCTGGTTGTTCACCCGGCCGGCGGCGAGGCGGGCGAGGCGAGGCGAGGCGAGGCGAGCATTCCATTGCGGGCCAGGGCCGCTCTTCCGGGCCTTTCGGCCACCCGCTACGTCACCGCCGTGGCCGTCGGGCGCCAAGCGATGCCGGGAGCGTCTCTCCATTGTCGCCCGCCCGCCCGCTTGCTCCTTCGGCGGCGCTCGAACCGCTAGGCAGCTCATTAGCACGGGCCGCGCATTACGCCGCCTGCATCGGACGCCGCGCGCGTCATCCACTCAGATCCCCACTGACCACATAGAGCGAATCGCGCGAGTCCTTGTGCGGTGAAGTGCCGCTCAGTGTAATTCAAAGCAAACAGTGATCGCGATCAATGCCTTTTTAAAGAAAATACAATTTAGCCAGTATCTATGTGGCGTGTATTGATTTTTAGCATTACTATTGTTATAGTCTATACAATTGTTGTATAGCATGGTAGTTGAAATTATTGTTATAATACTTAATATTAGTGATAGTGTGATTCTTGCATCCTCGTTTTGTATTGTACTTTTCTATTTTTTAATATTATTGTAATTATTATTAATTAACTGCCTCCGGATCATATCCAATTGCAGTTCAAATAAATGTATATATGTATGTATACACGCTACACAGTCGCTCCCGGCATCGCCCGCCGGCCATTTTTGAAGCCGCGGCGTTAGACCACCGTCTTGGCAAAGTTCTGCGGCCGGGTTCCGGTCCGGTGCGGTCCAAACAGGTTCTGATAAGAAGCAGTACGCCCTTTGTGTGGCCGGCGGAATGAGCTTGCTCCGAGGAATAACAGGGAATTGGAATCGCGCACTGGAAAGAAAATTACACTAATGCACAGCGAGAACAAAGAAGGCAATTTTAAAATGTCTGCTCTGGTGGAGTTTTCATTTCCTTTGGAAATGAGTCGAATATTGTTATACACATTACTCGAACACAATAGAACACGAAAACAAACTGACGGCACAAAAGCTTGAAAGAGGGTGTTTTCAGAAACACTTCCAAAATATACAAATTTCACCATGAATGAAGACGTTTGAAAGGAAGCAGGTTATTTTAACACTTTATTTTCTGAAATATTATGCCTGTATTGTATAGAATTGTCTTCAAAATTACCAGTGATTTACTTTTTCTGAGAAATAAACGCCGAGCTAGTAGTTGTATGAAATGCTTCCTGCGTTTTACTATCAGGATTTTACAAGAAAACAAAGAAGATTAAACAACTTACTCTGGTCTCGCGACAACTGCAGTGATTCTCATGTGGATTAGTCTAATTTAATATTTTTTAGTAGCGCCTAATGAAACAGACCAAAAAATCGCTTTTACCAACTGAGAATGATATTTAAGTATTATTTTGTAATGAGTTAAATGCTTGGTTCGTGCAATAAGTAGGGAATGAAATTAGAATAGAACAGTTTATTCAAGTATTTTTTGCAAGAAGGAAAAAAATGACGATGGTAACCCATCTTGGATATCCTCTATTTTACATTATTTAACGTTTTAGTGCATGCATTTCACTCTTGAAATTTGGTTATTGATGTACTTGCATTTTAATTATATTCAAATACTTGAAGTATCGGGCATTGCTGGTGTATTTATTTTTTCACTATCTTCTGTTAAACATTACAAGAAATTATATCTTTGGTGCAAAATTGAAGTTATGTTATCTATTGGCACATCCGCCCCATTGCTCCCTGCTCATCGCAAGCTTCTTCTCACAGCTATGCGTTGCATAGCATGCGTTGCAGCTTCCGTCCAGCTATGCGTTGCATTGCGGGTTGCATCGGTACCTAACTATTTGACTCTAGCTTCTTTCCTTGGCTATTCGTTATCTTTATATGATGTGCATGGGTCAATTCAACAGAACTGTTTGAAATAAACGTTGTAACAATGATGGCAACAGCATTAAAATTTACTGAATAGGGGATTACCGAGCGGGAACTTAATTGTAAAAAACATAAATTCTACGAACTTAGAAGGCAGTAAGGGTGTCCAAGATAATGCAATTTTGCAAATGTACATGGCTGTAACCAAGTTCCATGTGTCATTTGTTTCTGGTTTTTAGAAATCCATCATACTTCGATGATTGACGGGTATACGAAATCTCTTAGAGTGCAACAAATAGTGACCTGCCGAACATATGTGGATAAATAGTTGTCTAAAAATTAGGGTCATATGAAATACTTGTAACTTGTGTGGAATTTCCCACTACATATTCATGGGCAAAAAAGTGATAACCTTCAACCCCTGTATGTCCCCTAGAAGTTTGTAACATTAATTCTGAGAAGCGTGCATAAAGGGAAGCGCGCAGGAGCGCCTCGGCCGCCGCGGCGAGTGTCGCCGGCAGCCGGTGCCGCGCCCAGGGGCCTGGTCTCCAGCGACGGACGGCTTCCGCCAGGCTCGCTGCCGGCGGGCGTCCGGTCGCAGGGCGTTATGGGCCTGGGCGGGGTTTTGCGCAGGCGCGGCGCGGCGCGGCGCGGCGCGGCGCGGCGCGGCGCGGCGCGCGCAAGCGGAGCGCGACCGCCTGCGCATGCGCAAAAAGCGGCTTGGGGCGCTTGGACGCCGTCGCTTGTCTCGGAGCAGAGCGATGGGGAGATCACCGTTACACGCAGGCGCTTGCCCGTGCTTTACGAGCGCAGGCAAGCGGCTCTGTCAATTTACTCGCGAAAACACTTCGATAATGGCTCCGCTTTTCTCAGCCCCCCCCCCGTTGTTGCTTTGGGTTCAACTTTTTCTCCCTGCAATCTAGATCCATAGAGCGTTAGAAAGTGATGAGAACGAACGAACGAACCATACGTGTAGGTATCAAGACACGTTTGTGTTCAAGAGTATACAAATGTGGATTTAGTTAATTTTCTTCAAAATAACTATGACGAAAACTTATTCCAATTCTGACACCTTCTTTCTCCGCTAGATGGTGAAAAGAGCTTAGCGGAATTTGCGTGGTCAGACGGAAGAGCCTGAGGCCCGAGTAGTCTTGAGTCTCACTACGGCATCATTGAATTTGAATTGAATCCGATCAGATCTGTGTACAGAAATCTCGAGCCGTGTAGCCGCCTGGAGGACGAGTGGTGCCCGAGGGCGTTTTCATAACCCACTCCTTCACTGAGTCGCCCGCCCCGCGTAACGGGAACCGCTCTTGAACGAGATAAGGAACCGGCCGCGCTGGGCGGGGCGGAGGCGGGGCTGGTGCTAGAGCGGGCAGCATTTCGCACCCCGCCCCCACCCCCACCCCACATCCCCACCCCCCAACCCATCCGCTCGCGCACCGAGATCGCTTGCATCGAGGTCTGGTTCCTGGAAGAACGCGATGCTGAGCTGATGAGCGCACGACTGCTGTGGAATACTTTCGCTGTGAAGCGCGTCTCAGACTCCGCATCTCTCGCATTGTAAGAGGGACTGGTTGGCCAAAGATCAACTCAAGATGAAAGTAAAGAGGTCACTTTCGGGGTGTAAACGCTGCCTCGGACTACTGCCAATGAGCTGTTTTGAGAAAGAGATGACACTTGAATTCGATAGACGTTCCCCTCCGGGTTCTAATTACCGACAGTTGAAAATATTTGAACTTCAATCACTATTGTATCACGAATTGTATGTCAATAAAATCTGTCTCTCTGAAAGAAGTTCGTTTTCTGGAAAATCATTTCCAGGAGTGAGTGTGCATTTTCCCTTGATCGCGCTTTCCTCCAATAACAAAGCGACGTCCGCAAGAAAACGGCGCTTCGGAGAAGCTCGCCGCTAAAAAGACGCCTGGCGCTGCCTCGCCGCGCTTTTTCGCGCTTCGCAGTGGCGCGGCCTGCGGCCAGGGCTCCAAGCTCTCTGACACCTTGCTTTGCCTCTCGCCTGTCCGTTGGGCGACTGTTTTGGATCGGCAAGTAGGAATATCGTGTTTCTGATGAACATTGGGGATTGGTCTACCGTGGTCATTGGGGCGAGGTTGCGTTATATCGAAATAATTGCAATTATTAACGCAAATGTGTGTTTGCCACAATGTTCTAATACACAGGCACATATTAAGTGCGTCAAATTGTTTGTTTTCCTAGGTATTCTCGTATTTCGGAAATATGCGTATATTTGTTTAGTTGAGTCATGTTTGAATTATATGGATTTTCAAAAATCCTTTCGTATGTGCCTGAAACGTATCTCGAAGGATCTTCCATCTATGTTTTATCCCTTTTCAAATTGCTGTTGGGTAATTTCTATAATGTTTATCCGCACAAGACATATCATACCATACCTTACCAAACAATCCCTATACCACTTTTGATAAAAGCTATTCTTTACACAGCGTGTGTAATCATGTACCGTAGCAATAATTGCCGCCTTCTATTGACAAGGAAGGACTCGCAAATGGCTGCGCATACGCCGGATCCACCTCTTCCGACAACCGGTACTTAGGAACAACCGTTCAAGTTCCATCTGGTTTCTGAGCATCGTAAAGTTTGTCAAATTTGTGAATTGCCTCTTTAACGAGCACTTTGGGACCGAAGTGCCCGAAGGGTCATGTGCGGAAAAAAGAAAAAGATGAAGAGCGGCCGACGCAGAGCCTCCTGGAGAGCGCCGTATAAATAGCCGAAGGAGGCTGCGGCCGGTTTTGGACCGCCACGCCCACTCGAGGCCACGGTAGATGATCGGAATGCATAGCAAAGGCGTTTGTCTACACGAAGTAGACAATTGGGTGTAGCAAGTTTGAGAGGCAATATGTTTCAACATAAATAACCGTACATTACGTTCTTTAGATGATCTCCAAAGCGGAGAATGAACTGAAACATTTGAAGTCGAATTGGAAGTTGTGTTATAATTTAATTGCTGTTACATTTATGGCGGGGGGGGGTTGATGTTTTAAATTCCAATGTACTGTAAATGTTTCGAGCTCATGTCAGATTCTCCCTTGAATTAAGACGGTCAAAATGTGATTCGACGTAAAACAATACTTTTGGAGAGGACTGGTGAAAGTGAAATTCTATCTCCACAAAGGTACTTGGAGGAAAAAAAAATTACGAGCGATGATGTTGGGATTTATTAATATTGAAACAAATGTTGGCAACTGTGAACCCGTTTATTTCGGTCTTGTTTCCTTGAAGCCATGAAGACACAAATCTTTGTGAGGATTTGCGAGTGAGCGACTGCAAAGCGGTGCGGGACGGGGCTCCGGTGCGGTGCATTCCTCGCTCCACGTGACGTCACTGGGCCAGGGGCAGCGCGGCCCGTGCGTGCGTGCGTGCGTGCGTGCGGGTGCGCCGCGCCTGGGAGTCGAGGCACGTCGCGTCGTCGCCGCCGCCGCCGGCGCCGCTGCGGCCGCAGGAAGCGGACCCACCCCGCCTTTCCGGGCGAGCGACGCGGCGCGACGCTGGCGCTTCCTGGCGCACCTCCCCCCTCCTGCCCCGCCCCCCTGGGACGCGCTGCGGCCATCTTGCCCAAGAAGAAGCCTCCCGTTGGCACGCGAAAACTGCACGTCGGGTTACGTACATTTTTCCCGGCAACAAATTGAATAAACAACGAAGTTATACTTACAAATAATAACACTAAAATAACTAAATCCCCATATTTAAATTCTCTCTTTCGTTACTGAATGAGGATTTCTTTCACATTTATCTTCATTTTATTTTTTAAGCGTCACGGATTTCGTGTTTTTGCTTTCTGTCTCTTCGATTTATTTATCAATAATGTTCAAAATCCTGTAATGTGGTGCCTACTCTCATCATTATTTACCCGATACTTTTCCTATCTGCCAAGCATCTTCTTACGGAGAAAGCACACCATAATAACATAGATTACCGTCTCCTTTCGCTGTATATACTTACAGTGCGTATCTTCGTGCCTCTGGTCAGTTTAACTGAGAGCGATAACGGGAAAGTTAGGAATGAAAATGAAAAACCATGTAAATTGCGTGCCAGTTCAAATTCGCGCTGTTTGAATGTTATCCGTCAAGATTTAAACGACTCCATACCATCCGGTGGAACGAGTTCTGATTTGGTGCGCCGCGGAGCCCAACAGGAGCAGTGAAAGTCCCGAGTCCCGTAGTGTGGCACCACCGCCCACCATCGCCCGCCCCGCCCTCGTCGCCCGCGCCCTCCGCCCTCGTCGTCTGGCGATCGCCCCCGCCGCCGTGTGCCCGCCCCGCCCCGCCCCACCCCACCCCACCCCACCCCACCCCACCCCACCCCACCCCACCCCGCCCCGCTCGCACTGCCTGCTGGTCCGCGCCGCCGCCGCCGCGGCCGTGCGCGCAAGCCCGTTCTTTATTTTTTTCTTCGCCCAGGAGGAAAAGCTGCTTGTGTGTTGGTACAGTTAGGCGGCGTTGGCCTGGCGAAGGCTGGGCGATGGCTGGGCGCCGTGGCCAAACAGTTGCCTCGAGTAGGAGAGGGTAAATCAGAAAACATTGGCTCTCGACGCAGCTCTTCTTCTGCAGTCGGCAGATGAGGTGTTCGCGCGGTAGTATTTGGCCACTGGTGGCCGCTACATCGGTCGTTCATTTCACAATGATTTAAGGCCGCGTTCAAACACAGGTGTTCGGTGCTTTTTTTTGGATGGGATCTTGACGTTCCGAGTAACGGAATAATATGACGTAAGTTGCGGTATATTCTATTTCATCTAATTTCGGTTTTTAGTGTTTTGAAAAATTGTATTGCTCTATTACCGAGTTCATGATATTAAAAACCTGCTGGGTTACGTCAAGAGAAAGAAATAATTTGAAAAGTCCACGAGTTCATTTTCTTTTCACTTTATTTCATTGATGACAATTTTTTTCATGAATCCAACGTAAATAAAAAGTAGGCGGAGAAACAGTAATAGCCCTTGAAGATATGTTACTATGGGAATGAGATATATTGTGATAAGAACAAGGTTTTAAATACAATACTAGATATCACATTGCTGACTGTTTAGTTTATGACTATCGAACAAAATTGGAGTTAGTTCACATGTTCATGTAAATTGTGAAATTTAATGTAAATAATATTATTTCGGTATAAAATAATTTAATTTAATGTGTGACTATGATGTTAGGAGTGAGGTGTGCGGGAAATGGAATAAAGTGATGCACCCGCTGCTCATGAAACAGAACGACGCCGAGGTGGAAGCGCGCTACTTCTGTCGTTGGGGCCAATTTCGCACTGCTGCCCCGGAGGGCTTCGTGAGGAGGCGGGTGGGCGGGCGGATGGGCGTGTCTGCTGCGGGGCGGGCGGGCGAAGGAAGGGGCGGGGCTGCGCTTTCGCTGCGCGTGCGCAGGTGGCCGGGGCGTCTGCGCCTGCGCGACCCCTCCTCCCCCCCCCCACCGGCGGAGGGCGGTCGACACTCACGGACATCCTCCGCTTGTGCTGTTCGCCCTAGCAAAGACACACTTTCGTGTTTTCACCACCCGCGCGAGCTCGACGTGTACATTTCAAATCAGGACGTTTATCTTGAAGGTAAGGAGTCCCAAATAATGTTAAAGACAATGGGTTGTATAGCTTAATTTATTTTCCTTTGTCAATCCAAGTCAATCCAAGACAACACATAGTCTGTCTATAAGATTATTTATTACTCCTCACCCTCAAGTTAAATATTCATTTAAGACTGGCTGATTTATACTATTTATCAGAACCTAGTGCTTCACGGATGTCAAAGTAACGTATCCTGTACGCACTACCAGCAAACACTCGTTTGTGCAAACCAAAAAGCCTGTATTATAATCACGATAAGATCGAATCTGAGACTCCTTCCGATTGGATTTGTGTGATCAAGTTGTTATTTGAGAGCTGAACTAATTTGCAATGCAGCAATGTGATAAGAAACTACGTTGTTTCAATGAATTAAATACCCAGCAGTGTTGTGGAGTCCGCGAACTCTGCTGGCTTTACCAAGACATACGTTAATATCCAATATTCACTGGATGGATACATATTTATGAATAATGAAGAACGCAACTAATTAAGCGGTATACGAGATTAGAAATGTACTGAACATTGACCGAGGTATTTGCGCGGTAACTACTCGTGGTTTAAAAAAGAAACAACAAATATCGCTCTTGATATTTCGTTTCTACAACAAATATTTCAAAATTTCCCCCTTTTTTAGCATACCTTTAGATTCCCGCATTGCTTCCCTGTGGAATTATTCGCCTCCCAGCTCTAGCGATTTGGAGGGTTCGGCGTGCGATCCAGTGCGAGCCCACGTTCCTTTGCGGTCGCTTGCAGCTCTCATTTCCTGCGGGCCGGGGGACGCGAACTCGCTCTGGTGGCAACGGACACGTTGCCCGCGCCACGCCACCGCGCTGGGAGCGGGGACTGGCGTTTTTCTTTCTCGCGACTGCGCGGGGTACATTTTTCATCCCATCACTTCGACCACATGTTGGTGAATTAATAGACACATTACACACTTTAAAAACAATGGTTTTGTTTGTCGGTTCGCTTTTCGGGAGAAAGGTCCGTCGCGCTGGAGGAATGTAGCCTTCCCCTTCCGAGAACGCCGTTCGTCTTTTGCGAGCGCCATCTTGTTCGCGCCGAGCGCGCCGCCTGCCCGACCCTTCCCAGAAGCCGGGGACCGGTTGGCTGCCCTGCAGATCGCTCGAGCCCTGCCGACGCCCTCCGCATTCTCTCGGCCAGGAAGACCGCTCGCGCAGGAGCCCAGCTCTGACCTCGACGCTTTCATGGATCCCTCTCAGATCGATGGAGGTACAATCTTGTATGTAGATTCATTGAAATGAAACGTGAAGGAATCGTCTTCTTTCCTTTAACCGATGTCAAGTGAATGTTCTAAAATTAAATTCATAATAACTTCAAAATGAATTATGTGGCCGACCAGATCCAAATTTTATAAAAATCGGAAGACAAGCGTGTGTCGGAATTCTGGCTACACTAAAGAAGCTGAATGTTCTCGCTCTGGCTTCGCCGCCAGAGTGTCTTTGCCGTCTACGGCGCGGAGGAAATGGAACAATACGGTGCCGGTTTCTGTGCGAGATTTATCGAACGAGTTATCGAATTAGCAAGTGGGCGCGGCCGCGCGGGGGCGAGCGAGGGCGAGAGCGAGGGTGAGGGCGAGGGGAACTGGGGCGATCGGCGGGCGATAGGCGACGGGCAGGCGCGCCGTGACGGCCGCGGGCCGCTCACCGGTCGGGGTTGCCGGGGGCGGAGGCAGCGCGCCAGCGCCTGCGCAGAAAGCCTGTCCAGATGCCTCTGCGCGCACAGGGCTCCGTGGATGACGGACGTGGACAATCCAAGTCCAAGTGCTGACGCCGCGAAGGAAAGTTGGACGATATTGAATTATAGGTGACCCGTATGATGAAATCCCTTCAGAGCTGAGTTTGTTTGTTGAGGCGATGGAAAAGCTTCCTCTTCCAACTCCCAACCGCCTGTCCGACCAGTTAATGACGAGGAGGAGAGCGATTGGTCCAACTGATGGCATGCAACTGGCGTTTTATGTGGGTGGCTGAATTGTGTTCGAAGCATCAACTGTCACCGATATGGAACGCGTGGCGAACGTCACAGGAGGAACTTACATCTTCAGATGACTGTTATAGAGAACCATTGTCAATCAACATTTTTGGTAAATTGCAATGGAAAGTTCATTTCAATGAACTGGTCAGAGCGATTCTGGATTAGAGCGAAGTAAAAATTCTTGAGGGCGGAGCTTCTCTCGATAGTCGTAAGGAAAGCGTCCGTTTCAACTCAACTGTCTTCTCTCTGCCCGTCAACGAGTTGGCGAGGTGGTGGTGAGTGCGAGTGAGGTTGCACGGAACAGCTGATGCCAAGCGAGTGGCGCAATCGAGAGTCACCGACGGCAGTTGACACCACGGTCAACTACGGACGGGAAGTTCCAGCGACATGGAGATGGTTATGAAGAGAGCACGTCTGCCAAACTTTTAACGCATGCGTTGTCAAAGATTCTCTTTTCTTAGCGATTCTATTTGTGACTTTTATATGAAAATTAATTGAATGGAAATTCTAAGTATTGTAACGAGAGAGGTGAGTTAAACTATCTACAGTGAGGAAACGTAATCCGTTACTGCAGAAATAGCAATTGTGGCCATTGCAAGATCAGGCCATTGCAAGATCATTGATTAGTCAGCTCCACACCATTACATCATCCCTTTTACCATTCACGAACATGTTTCCATTTAAACGTTTGACTGATAAAAAGGTTTTTCATACATATTTACTTTTCAATTTAGAATGAACGTATGACTTTGTTTGCACAAGGGAAATAGAACAGTCGAAGTCTTGCGCGACATTATTGCTTAATGATTGTGGCAATACAACTGCGAACCACGCAATCGCTTAAGAAACATTTCAGTAAAAATAGAACTTCTATCGAGGGCAATAGAGTTGATTGTGTAACATTGCTGCATTACTATCAATTATTAAAATTGTGAATTACATAGTGTTTGGAGAGGTCTTTCTCGCAAGTGTCACCCCCCTTTCTCTGCTGCCTCATTGCGAGAGTGCGGATGATTCTGTGCAATTTGGAGAGCACTTCCTGCCCAGATCTCATCTCTCCGCAAAAGCGCAAGCGGGCGAGAGGCCAGAAAGTGCTGCATGCCGCGCCTGCTTGCCCAATGTTTTATGCATTCCCTTCCCCGTTTCGGGGGCTCCGCGGCGCGTCGTTTCAGCGACTCCGACGGCTGTCCTCTTGCAGCCCTCTTGCTTTACTAAAGGCGTTCCATGTTCACACCATCCACTCCGTCAGATATCTCGAGATATTTAGGAAATTAAATTATCACAATTGACTTTCTTTACTCACTTCAGTTCTTTTATTAGTTTAATTTGTTTCCTAAACAATTTATTTTTAATTAAAGCGATGCGTCAGAGATATTCATAAGCCACAAAATTACTTCTTTACGAGAGAGCATTTTGAAATTGTGTATCGAACTTTTTTTCTAACCTTCACAATCACATAGAGAAGAAAATTGGTTTATTACTTCATTTGCCCATGGATATCAATTAACATAAAGAACTCCGAGACATCTACTGAAAATCTACTCTACCAATAAGAAAAGTGAATACCGCCAAGAGAATGGCTTACGACTATCTCTGACGCAATTCTTCAATTGATTCTCAGTATGTTTTCATACAACATACTATTTTTAATTATGTTGAAATCTAACAGAACTGCAGTATGTTGTTTACATGCTGCGTAGTTCGTGAATATTTTTAGATAAATATGCGATTATTATATTATAAATTCTTACTAAATAGACTGAAATTTGAAGGATTATTATTCTTGGTTTTCACAAACTTGTATGTAAACGAATAGAATTGACCATTCTGCATTGCACAATCTCCCATTATTTTTAACAGGCTACTTTTTCACGACTTTATAAATTGTTATTCTCGCTTTTACTAAGTGGTAGATCACAATACAATATCGATGAGTCATATCATCTTCCGAGTTTCCGAAACGAGAATGATAAAACAAAAACCGGTCTAAGAGCTCTTCGTCGAAATGGAGAAGCCAGCGGGCTCTGTATGCGGCTCGCGCATTGCGAAGCGCTGACCGCCCGGATGAACTGCTCTGTTTGGAGCCGCTCGCGCGGGCGGTGGAGTGGCTGCCAGAGCGTCGGCCACCCCCATCTCTCCCCTCCCCTCCCCTCCTCTCGCATCGCATCGCGAGCTCTTGGAGCGGCCCAAGAGAGGAGCAGGGCAGCGCTTGTGGGCGACGACCTTCCCAGACGCTCGCTCGTCGCACCACGCCGCCGAGGCTCGGTTGCGCGATGCTAACGACCCTCCCTCCCACATTCACACTCACTCACACACAACAGTGCCAACTATTGTTTGCCAAGCTCATTTTTCCTGTCAAACTATCGTACCTATACCGGAAGTGTATGAACTCTTAGACCTGAGGATAGTACATCCAATAATGTTATAGAAATCTTCTATCAACACCCTGAAAGACAGAAATGCTGAGCAAGATGAATTAAAATTAACAAAGTAAAATTAATAACACGTAGTCGCTCGGGATATAACATTGCGTGAATAAAACTTTCATTTTCCCCTTGTTGCACGAATAACTATCATGTTCACCACTTGCCCGTCGTGCATCGCGGCAGGGTGGCGTCCGCGAGGCAAGGGCGTGTGGGGTTGGGGGCGGGGAGGCGAGTGCTGAACTCGCGCCGGTAGAGAAAGGCGGCGGGCGGCGCCGGGCGCGGAAACGGTCTCTGTGCGCGAATTTGAAAGCTCTGAGCGATGGCCGGAAATGGTCCGCGTTTTACGCACAAAACAACCAATTTCTTTCTTGGCGCCTTCTATTAGACCATTGCGCTCATATCTCCTGCTTGGAGACGTGTACTGTGGCAGTGAATGGTGGTTTGATTACCGCCAACCCCCGGGGACGTCCTCTAAATGTGCTATTGGTCGCGAGGTGGCGAATAGCGGTTCTTTCTGAGCCCGTGCATTGTGCGACGGTCTGAGTGAAGCCCTTTGACGGAGTGTTGTTACCAGGTCGGTTTCTTTTTGCGGAGCTGAGGTCTCCTTTGATGAGCGCAGCGGTGTGGGAAAGAGTGGCTGCATTTCTCCTTCTCGCGTTGCATGTTCACTCTCGCTTCAGCTCCCAGAATTGTCACCTTTAGTGCACCTTTCCATCGGCGAGGGATACAGAGGAGACAGGCAATGTTGGAATCATCAAGGTTTTGATCCTGCACATCCCAGCAACGGGCTAGTTTTAAGATGAAGATGAAATAAAATGACAACAATTGCAGGTCACCTGTGGCCCATAAGTTGGACGATTGGAGTGGCACACTGTATGAATAGATAAAACGAAACTACAGTTTTGTGTTTTTAAAATTTTACACCAGTCTTTCATTGAGTCAGCGCTCCAAATGCTAGAGAAGTGAAGGAATGAAGTGTGAGCATTCCTTTGCATATTGCTGTAGTTCAAGGCGTATGAGAAGAGTGCCTTCGAGTAGTGCCTGGTGCGAGTGGCCATCGGTGCGAGTCGGTGAATGGCAGGGAGGGATGGAGTTGTGTGGGGCGGGGCGGGGCAGTGCGGGGCGGGGCAGTGCGGTGGGGTACGGGACATGGTCGGGGCGGGGCGGGGCGGGGCGGGGCGGTCCGGTCCGGTGTGGTTTGGTGTGATGTGATGTGATGCGGTGCGGTGTGAGGCGGTGTGAGACGTGGGGGTGTGTGTGGAGTGTGTGAGGCAGTGAGCTGAGTAGTGGTGTGAGGGGCGGGGCGGGGCGGGGCGGGACTGGACGGGGCGGAAGCGGCTGCTTCGGTCACGCCCCACCCGCCTTTCCTCTGCGCTTCCGCCGCGCCATAAGCCCCGCGCAGGCGCAGACGCAGACGCAGCCTAATTGGCGCCGTTTCCGCCTCCCCGCACCTGGCCTTTCAGGCGGGCGACTTGGAGGGCTTGGACAGGCGAGCCGACGCGACGCGGCTTTCAAATCAATTAAGGCATAATCATTCGAATAAATAAACTGTGAATATTCAAAAGGGAATTACTAATTTTGACCCCCTGCTGCTGAAAGTTTCCGTAGTGTTTGAAAACCCAACAAGTTCATAACGTTTACGAAAAGTGAATTATGAACTACACAGATTCCTGATTTTTTCGTGTATAATGACTGTTTATAGTGAATATCTCAAAATAATGTGTCGTAGGCACTTACTAATCTATTTTCTGTCTCGAGATGTGTTGAAGTAATACTATACAAAATATGATTTTTTAGAGCATATTATATTTTTGGAGGCTTAGTTCCGCTGAGTTCCTCCACTCCGTACCCAAAATGTTTGTTTTTTTACGGCTATTTGAACATAAAGAATGTTCACCCAAGCAGAGTACCAATCCTATGTGATGTAATTACACACAGATACTAGTAGTTGAAAGTTGGATGGGAGTATACAAATCATTTCACTTATAAAACAATGATATAAAAAAGAGGAGAGTTTTCAGGGGGCGTACTACATTTTCAAATTTTCCATGTGATTAATTCATTTCGCCAGATAGTTATAAAAAGCCAGCAAACTCACTGTGATCCTTGAAATGCACGTTATTCGTATGACGTCATCAATTCCGTGAGATTTAGTATCCCGGAGGTATGAGAGGCTTCGTGTGGAAATGCACGCAGCTTGTTCTCGAAGGCGCCCATTTATTCCGCTGAAAAGCGAGGATTGCGCAGCGGGTCCTACGCGAGCGGCCGCCTAAGGAAGCTTGCAGCGCGAAGATTCGCTCGCGCGGGCGGTGGGCGGTGGGGGGCGAGTGAACGACCCCGGGCGCCGCCCGCCGTACAAGGGCCGCGCGCTGCCCGCGAAGAGCGTTGCGCCACGCGCGTGGGCCACGCGTCGGTTTCCGCTTTGCGACACGCGCACGCCTTCGCACGCCCGCGCACGCCCGCGCCCGCGCGATCGGCGACTAACGAGAGCGTTGCTCCCCGGGGCGAGCGTAAACAAACACAGAAATTCGATTGGCAAACGAGCGCATTCCGATTGCGGCAACACACCCTGTTCCCTAAGCCACTTCACACTTAAGTTGGAAGTTTAGGCAGAGATTATATGTAACATTACTGGAATTTAGGCTTGATTTCGGGCGGAAGGCGACGGAACGGCGTTCAGGTACCTCGTGATAATAAAAAAAATAAACTATCTTTATAAACTTAATTTATTATTTTCTATTATCATTCCATTCACGCAGCCAGTACCACGCCTATTTGCTATTTGTTATTAAGTATTGTTTATATCTTTTAATTATATAATAAATATATAAATATTTCTATTAATTCAGTAATTAATGTTCGTTCTGGAACCTAAAATTCTATAAATTAAGCACTGACTATAATTATAAAGAATGTATTTAGCATTTAGCAACACTTACTAGCACAAATTTGCACAAACTCAAAAATAAATTTACATTTATGTAATAAATATGTCGCTTAGTAACACAAATTTATGAAATGTGAAAGTGATATTCTCCAAAAGTTTCAAATTGTTGAAGTATTATTTAATTACTAATGCTTTTCTTCAGGGTCTGACAAGTACTACTAATGATCTCCGCGGAAATACATTTTTGTCGTAATACTAATGGTACATTCGTTCTCTGGAACATCCTTCCATTAATTTCTTGTTGATTTTCTAATGTTCATTCCACAATTAAGCTTTTTATTTTTCAAAAATACATGTGGTGCAGGGTCTTGAGACAATTGGTTCTGAAGGCACTGCATTTATTTAAGCATTACCGAGTCTGTCATCATAATCTTCTACCCCGAAGCAATTCTACAGATTACTTTGCCTAGTGAACACAGAGGCGGTGATATTGCATTTCTGGCGGACGGGTGCCAAAAGACAATGACAATGAAAATAAGCTTAAAGACGCTTTGAAGAAACTACCGACAAAAATAATTTGCCACATGCATATTTGGCAGAGATAAACGCGTGTATTAATTACTGCATAATTATGGTGAATAATAAGCAGTGGTGGCGTTCGTGATAAATGAATTGAGGAATGAATATGCAGAAAGGAAACTAATAAGAGGCCAGCGGATGGCGCCTTCGAGTGTTCCTTTTGCGCAGAAATAAAAGACGAACGGCGAGCGCGGCGCGTTCGTCGACGCGGCCGTCCGCCGGATGCGGCGCGGGGCGCGAGCCGGCGCAGAAAAAGCGGCGGAATGCGAGTGACCGGTTCTCGACAGGCAGGGCTTGCGCGGGGACGAGATGTGCAGTTTGCGTATTCGTCTGTGTGTGTTGCAGTATGTCTTTTGTGTGTTTCTGTTTGCGTTATGTGTGTTTGTTTGTCTTGTGTGTGTTTCTGTTTGCCTTGTGTGTGTTTCTGTTTGCCTTGTGTGCGTTTCTGTTTGCCTTGTGTGTGTTTGTTTGTCTTGTGTGTGTTTCTGTTTGTCTTGTTTGTGTTTGTTTGTCTTGTGTGTGTTTCTGTTTGTCTTGTTTGTGTTTCTGTTTGTCTTGTGTGTGTTTCTGTTTGTCTTGTGAGTGTTTCTGAGTGTCTTGTGTATCTGTGTTACTTGTACGTGTTTCTGTATTTTTGTGCGTGTTTCTGTGTGTCTTGTATGGGTTTCTGTGTGTCTTGGAAGTGTTTCCGTACGTCGTGTATATACTTCCGAATGCCGTATGTGTTTCTGTATCTAATTTATGTATTTCTATATGTTTTATATACGAGTATGTTTTGTATGCGCATATGGCGTGCATGTGCATATCTTATTTATATTGTGTGTTTGGTTATGTGTATGAGAATACAAATATGGCGAGTGTATGTGTTAGAGGGGCGGGATAGCTGGTACGAGTGTTGTTATGTAGGGCATACAGCTTTATCTCTTTTGTCATTCGAATTTCTAATATTCTACTTAGAAGTCGGCTCAATAACTTGTATTAACGAACAATATACCGTAAGGTGGCCCCATGCCGCAACGGCGACACTGCTTTCCCCATCTCATCCGTCGCTATTCTTCAGAGTCTTCTATTGAACGCATGTTTTGTGTATTCGTGTGCTTGATCTAGTATTGTGATCAGAGTCTTGAAGTGAAAGCCAGAGATTTCGTTGGATCCTAACAAAGTAACGTAAGTCTGTAAAGTTAGCACGCACGTGTTATGCGAACGTAAGGTATCCTATTTTCGCTTTGAAGCCCCGCCGCTCGTGGACGCGATCTCCTTTTTCTTCGGGGCTGCTCTTTTCGTCTTGCGCTTCCAGCTGTCTTTTTTCTTCGATCGCTCGCTCGCTCGCTCGCTCGCTCGCTCGCTCGCTCGCTCGCTCGTTCGTTCGTTCGTTCGTTCGTTCGCGCCGCGGATTATTAGCAACCGTAATGGGAGTGCTGACTCAGCTCCGCCGCCCTCCTCGCTCTCCCCCCGCCCCCAGCCCTCACCCTCGCCCTCTCCCCGGTCCCCCCCCCCCGCCCCAGCCCCAGCCCTCGCCCCAGCCCCCGCTCTCGCCACCGCACTCGCCACCGCACTCGCCACCGCACTCGCCCCCGCCCCCGCCTTCACCCCCGCCACCGCCCTCACCCCCGCCTCCGCCCCCACCCCACCCTCGCCTCCGCCCCCACCCCCACCCCCACCCTCGCCCTCGCCCCCCTCCCTCGCTCCCGCCCCGCCCCGCCCCGCCCCCGCCCCGCCCCCGCCCCCGCCCCGCCCCCGCCCCGCCCCCTCGACAGCAGCTCATCGCGTTGCGACGAGGCCCGCCGCTGAATATTAAAAGTGATGCTTCACCGTGAACGTGATCGCCTTGAGTACGTTAAAAGTTAATGATTTCGTTTGTAATTCGGCGTTAAATTATTTTGGTTTAATCTTTACATTATTCTTTTCATTTTTTCGTGTTTTTTTTACGTTTTCTGCGCTTACGAATAATTTCTCATCTCCAGACAGTAATGACAGAGTTTAACATCGAATAAAATAAACTAGTTCGTAAATCAATGGAAGATGAAGTGACATTTGAATCCCAATGTTCTGGAACACTTCCGAGTGTTTCTCCTACGACGCATGCTCTTATGCAAGGTGTTCACGTTTTAAAACCACCCTAATGACGTAAAATTGCTTTACTGTGGAGAACATTCGCAGTACAATTAATTGAGCTATGAGAGCCACTTCAAGGTTCTCTTATTGCCCGAACAACAGTACATCGCAGCTGATTGTTATCTGGGAAAGAAACGTTATTGCGTCGGTATTAATAGCGCCCTGATAATAGCCACCCCTCGCGTCGTTTGGGAGCTGGCGTTCGTGAGGCTGGCGAGCGGCGACGGTGCAAAACGCAGGCGCTGCGACGCCCACTGTCTTGCAGCCCGAAGGACGAAGGAGCGAAGAGCAAAGGAAAAGTCAAACTGAGTAGCCGTGATCGTAAATGTGGTAGTGGCCCTAACTACCATTGCTGGAAGGGTCCTAGGTTTGTCTTACCGCCATTCATCTTTCGTAATGGATTCCATCTCCTGTAATTCATTTCTCTCTGAATTGTAACCATGATTGTGATATGCTGACGAGTCTAAAAGCAGTTTGGTTCACAATGAGCAACCGCCACGTATAATTTGGAAGAAGTGTATTTGTACGCTGTGGGAATGTTAGTTTTTTGTGGCCCGAAGTTGATCGAAATGAAATGAAAAATGAATCGGATTGTGAGGCGACTGGCGTTGGTAAAATAATTGCGCTATGAATTACTGCCGAGATGTTTTCCGACAACGTTTTGGAGGCTGTGACGTCAGTCGTGTCGTTCATATGAAGGGCCGGCGGAGGCAGCGCAGTGGCTTCGCCTTCGCTCGGAGTTGCTCTTTTGTTCTTTTGTGTGGCGGGCGGGGGCGTTCCTCCACGCAGCGCCCCCTTCAAATGTTTCCTCACTCACGACGTCTCGCGCGGCGCACATGGCACTCTGCGTGTGTGGTACCGCATGGAACCGCTCGAGCTAACGAAAAGTACGGTATGGGGTAATGACGGGATTCATTTTCGTATTCGTGTTTTGAAACCGATTACGATTTTATCAATAATTATTTTTTCTCCTTTTGTCTCCTACTGCTTTTGTACTACAATGAAATATAAATCAAAACTAGCGTTCTCGTCTGGAAGCTCTTTATCTATTGACACATTAAGAATGCCAATTAAAACTTCTTTTATGATGGTTCAATGGGTCGCTAAGAATGCAATCAATGCCGTTGTGCATACAGAAATTAAAACGCACATTTGTCATTTTCATTTCACTTTTAAAGAGATTAAAATGATTTCCTTTTTTTTATTTTCTTGTTTGAATAAGTATGAGATCTCTCCTGTCGTCGGAGTTTTCCTGGTTCGGCGAAACGTTTGCGTAAGCGACGGATTGGAGAATTATGAAGTTTTCTGGAAATGAAGAGAACTGACATTGGCTATCGACGGTGTGCATCTCTCTTCCGCGCGTGCGAGAGATGATAGGCGTCCGCAGCGCGCGGACGAGGAAGCGCCGTTGACGCGTGCGCGAATGAGAGCCCTCGAGGAAACAGACACATGTCACGGCGCGTCTGCCAGCCCACGCCCGCCGAGGGGAGGGCAGCTCACCTCCGCGGAGAAACCGCTAACTGTTCGGCGCGGCTTCCCGAAAGAAAGTCCAGCAGATGGCCCCCACTGTGCGCAGGCGATGGGTGCGCGTTGGAGGCCGTGGGCGGGTGAAGGGGGGCGGGGGGGCGGGGCTTTGCGCGGAGTCGAACCCGCGGCCGCCGTTCGGGCTCCGGCGAGGGGCCGGTGCGGGCGCTGGCGGCGCCGGGAGTCGCACGTGGGCTCCGGCCTGAGGCGTCGCGGCGCCGAGGAAAGCGGTACGGCGCCTTTTCGGGAGGGGAGAGCGCTGGCGGCGGCGGCGGCGGCGGCGGCGGCGGCGGCGTGCGTGTGTGGCCGCGCCCACCGCTGCCCCTCTCCTCCCTCCGTCTCCCTCTTACACACAGACACACCGCTCGCCAGCTATTATCGCCGAAATTCATTCAGAAGAGACGTGCGATGCCAGTGCCAACTTCTGACACTTTCCCGCTCCCGATTTGGACTGGAAGCGCCCTCTCGTCCACTCTCTCTTCCAGAAGATGCGGGGCGACGGGCTTCCTGAGTTTATATTTACGGGGGCGGCGCCTCACCAGCCAATCGATATGAGGTCTGCGGAGAGAGTCGCGGCTGAAAACTCGGCCAGTTTCTGTTCGGGGCTTGAACAATGGTATACGGATTTCCACATATTTCTGATGTAATGCACAAATTTGGTTTCTTTTACCTATTCAACGAATTTGTCTTGGTAATTTATCACAATTTTCCTCGAAAGCGTGTTTGTCACAACATTGAGAACTTTTGTTGCTTACCGGTTGTGGCATATTCAAATGAAATGTATATAAACGCGACATTTCTTAGCTGGACTTGAATCAACAAAATATTTACAATGATTTCACAAAACGTTTATGTAGAATAGAAAAATAAAACAGAACAAAACGAGTCGCAATCCTTGCGCCCCAGAAAACGACCTGTCTGATTTGCGCGACCTCCCCGAAGAAGTACTTTTTTCTCATTACGCTGCAACAGCGATTCCTCTCCGGCGGTCGCGAGTCGGAAACGAACTGTCGTCTTTAATTGCAATTCCTGCGGTAAATCTTTATGGTAATGGGCGTTCGTGCCGGTAATTACCCCCGATTCCGTTATTCTTGTTTCTTCTGTCCGGCCCTTAGTGCATCGCGGTATATGCTTTGCATAGCGCTGTTCGTTATCTTCAATCACAGCAGCGCCCCGTTTTACGCGATGTTTCCGCGTGGCCTCTGGCGGCGCAGTCCTTTCTCTATGTGAGAATGTTTGATGTGGAAATAAATCGGAAATAACGAAGGTAGATGGAACGTTGTGTAGTTATTAAGTTGCAGATGATTTCAAGTATATTGAAAGTTGTATGAACACAAATGCTGTAACACAACTTATATTGAAACGAATACAAATGTGAAAATGGGTTCAATATCTTAAGCATTCCCTTAAAATATCACTGCTTGAGCAACAATGAGCCCGTGTATTTTATTGATTTTTTTTTATTTGTACATTACTTTCCCTCTGTGGTCCTAAGCGCCATAAAAGCAATTGCGCGTAGTGTTTCCAAAGGCCAGGTGCGGACAGGGTCCGCCGGCTGCTGCCACGTTCGCCCTGGACGCGTAGCTTTCGAATCGCGCGGCCCCGAAACTCGTTTGGGCCGCAACGCCTTTTCGACACGCCGCGCCAGCCGGGCTGCCCCTGGACACGCACCCGCGCGCTGGCGGCGGCCGCTGCCGCTCCCGCGTTCTCGGGGCGCCCACCGGCCCGAACCGCCGCCCTCTGCTCCTTGTCACCCTTGCCCCGCCCCGCCACGCCCCGCTCCATCCCGTCCCGCCCCGCCCTGCTCCATTCCGTCCTGTCTTACCTCTACCGCCTCACCTTCATTCATTCAACCCTCTTCCAACCCGTTCTGCCCCTTCGGCTCCGTGCAGGCTCCTTCCTTACCGTCCCTTCTCACCGTCGCCCCGCCCCGTCCCGTCCCGTCCCGTCCCGTCCCGTCCCGTCCCGTCCTTCCCCGCCTCGACCACCGTGACTGACCCCATTCCACTTTCTTCCAGCACGTTCCCTTCCGACCCACTTCGTCTCGCTCTCTTCCATCTCGCTCTGCCCTGCTCTGATCTGTGCCGTCCCGTCCCTTCCGCCTTGTCTGTACGGCACAGTTCGGTCACTCTTGTCCCACTCTGACCGCTTCAGCCCGTTCCTCTCGTACGCCCCATTCCACCCTGCCACACTCCGCCAATCTTCTGACTGAATCTGGATTGGTCTGCGCACCGTCCAGCTGTCGCATTCCGCGTCGCCTCGTCCCGCCATGTCACGCCAAGACACTCCCTATTCCACCACACCTACTCCTTCACCACTGGCTGGAGGGGAATATTCTAGCGCCAGTTTTGCTCTGATCCGCGTTTTCCCGTGACGTCTACGATCAACACCAGGCGAATGCCGGAGCAGTACTCTGGCAACGGACAAAGCGCAATCTATTCTTCCCCTTCCTTGTCCTATCTTTACCCCTCACTTAATACGCAGTATACTACTACATATATTAAAGGAGCTTGTTCCGGCTGGGAGGAGACCCGCTGGTGGGAGATTCCTGGTTGGTGAAGTCCCGCAATTCAACAGGTAGGTCGGCGCCGGATCTTGTCATCCAGTGGTGAAAGATAACTTCCATTTTTCGGATTAAAATAAGCGATTTAAAACACGAGACTAATGACCTTAGCAGTTGATGTACCCAAAATCACTCTTAATCAATTTACGGACTCTACCCTGGTGCGGTGTATCGTTGTCGCGCCGACCCGCCTCGCCGCTTCTTCCCTCCTGCTTCGCCCCGTCTCCTCTCCGGGAAGCCATAGAGCGCGTAGAGGCGTAGGAGCCCCCTCCCCCCCCCAACGCCTCGCGCGAAAGTTAAATCAGCGCTTGCGCAAAGTCTCAGCGCAGCTTCGTTCCGTCGCGCGGCGCGCGGCAGTTTGTAGTTCCTCTTGGCGCCCGGGAAACAAGTTCTCCTTTTCACGTGGCAGTTATTTTAATTGAAATGCACCGTGGGCGTCCTGCGAGAATGCTTCCGGCGGACGGGTTGAATTCCTCAGACGAAACGATGGACAAAATGGCTGCCGTTATAGTTGCAACAGATTCAAAAAACTGCCCGAGAATGTGGTATCTTTTGATTAAATTTGATAACAATCTTGTAAATATGCGACTTCAAATTTTAAGTATTAAATTCTTCCTGTAGCTAATTATTGTATTGCGATGTCCAAGAAAATTATGTTTCGTTAGAAGTTGAATAAAAAATATTAGCATGAAAAACTGATACTACACTGAGTGTATACATTATTTGATAATGCATGGCTTACGAATTCAGTAGATACAAGTGTAGTTCTATCAATGACACTAGTGTAATATCATTATTTGCAAAAACGTCAGAATTGCGTTTATTGATAAATAATATAAATATTGTATTTATTGGATTTTAAAAAAAATTATGACATATAACATATCTCTTTACAACATAGATAAGTTAACGCAGGGATAATGTGGGCAGAAACTGTCGAAAACCAGAGTTGCCTGTGCCGATGATGAAAACAGAAAACAGAGGAGACGGTAGATTTCTTAGTCTGGGTAATCTGACACGATGTTAAATTTTATGTTGCCGCTCGCACGTCTTAGTTGACGCGCAGTAAAATTTAAGATTCCGTTGTATCCTTACATTTTATTGCGTTTTTATGTTAGTCACCAAAACACGCATTTCCGTGTTTGCATTGGAGTGATGTATGTTGATTAACTCCACGTGACATCATGCCTTCCATGCGCCGCTGCCCAATGAGCCCGAAAACCAACCAACAAACAAACAAACTAACAAACAAACACGCGAGACTCCACTTAATCGGCATGAAAGGTTCCGCGTTGCGGGCTCGGCCGTTGCAAGCTCACTCCGTTGGTGTCCCGTTGGGCGCGCGCTGGCCCGGCCGGGCCCGTTGCGCGCGTTTTGTTGTTTGCCGAGGGGCGACGCGCGAAATTCGCTTCGGAAAGGCGGCGAGGGAGAGGGGAGGGGGGCCACGCTACGCACGCTCCCACGCTTCGGCGGCGCTCAAAGGCCGGCGGCGCCCAGTTCACACGCGACATGTGGGCCACGGCGGTCCGACGCGCCGCGCCGCGCTTCCGCCCGATGACATACGCGTCGGCGCAAAGTGCTTTCGAAGTGCGAGTGCTATGACGGAAAATGAACGTGAGTTGTCGATCCAAATACCAGGGTAAAATGAAACGTGTAATGAGCTTCCAGAATGATAAATGAAGAACCTATCTAACTTTAAACACGTATGAGTATTCGACCGGAAAAGAACTGAATATTTATAAAATAAAATAAAGTAATTCCCTCGCCACTTCGTTCCGTTCCAACCTCTTCCTCACCTATCCCTCTCCACCCGCGATACCTCGTCGGGCTAGACAGTTGTGCCATTCAAAACATTGCGGGTTGCATACTGCTCTAACGTGTATGAACGGAGGTTTTTTTTATTGATGACTATTCAGTATGCTTTGCATTGTTTAGAATAGAACGTACACCAAAACCTAAACAATAGCGCAAAACCTCCTTGAAATCCGCGTGGTAGGTCTCGTGTTTCAATTGGTCAGAATATAGACGCGAACCGCAACTTTTTTTTTCTAAGTTAGTGCAGGTGCAGCCGTTTGAACGGGACACCGCGGCTGCTCCCCGCCCCTCGCCCCTCGCCCCGGGGCGGCGTGCGGGTGGACCCGGAAGCGGCGGGCTCGCGGTGCCGCGGGCGACATCCGGCGCGGGCGGAGCGGTCGACCGTTGGGCGGCGCCTCCTCGGATTGTTCTCCTCCCCTCCCCGCCCCTCCCCTCCCTGCCCGTCCCCGCCCCTCCTCTCCCACGGCACCCGCGCCGCGCACCTGCGACGCCTTTGGCCGGCGACTAGCGACCCCTCCACGGGCTGAGGGTGCGCTCGGCAGAACATCTGCCATTGGCTTTGCATTCTTATGGGTTCATTCTTTTATCAGTATTTCTGGATAAACGACTCCTGATTGTCGGTTTTGACATGTGGCGTTTTCTGATCATTCCGGAGTTTCAAGACATTCACTGTAGCTTGCCAAACAATCTTGAATACGCCGGCCTGGGTAGCCGCGGTCGCTAAGGCTGAGGGGCGTAGCTGCGTCAGTTAGAAGGGTTGCGGGTTCGAATCCCGTCTCAGGCATGGGTGTTTGTGTGTGTGTGTGTGTGTGTGTGTGTGTGTGTGTTCGTGTTATTCTTACGTGTTCTCCCTACAGTTCCTCTTACAATTAAAACAATCACAGTGATCGCTATATGACAAATGTGTTAAAAATGACCTTAAAAATATCTTGAATACATTGACAACAAATCATCATACCCAAAATCTACAGGAGAGTATCACTCATATCTCTTGTTGTAGCTTTTCTGAGGTGAAATGAAAAGAATTAATGAGCGGCCGGCTCGTTTTCCTTAGTCTCCCCTCGCGCCTGCTGCGGGTGAGGCCGGAGTGTTGCCATTTCCTGCGCGGGGGCGTGCCTATCCACCTCTTATTCCAGTTCCTTTGGCCTCTCACCGCGCGCAGTGAAAGGTCGTACGCGGCGGCGGACACGCTCCCACCCTCCCCTCCGCCCCGCCCGCTCGGGGCAGCACTTTCGATATTTGAACTCCACTTCGGTTTCCACCAGGTTTTTCACAATGGAACTAATGGAGGCAAGGACGTCAAGTAAAATGAGACAGAACTAGAAGGAATAACTTACAATTTGAATGAAATATCAGATCACTTAAAAGGTTTTTAAAGCATACGGTTTTTAAAAGAAAGTGAGGATGGAAGTACTAAATCGTTTCTAGGTAAATTACATCGCGAAATCTCATTTTTTTTGTTTCTGAAGCTTTTATCTTCATTATCATAATTTTATCCCATTTTAGGCTGAGGAGAGTCTAATGGGCCGAATTTAATAACCAGACTTAACATCGTAACTTGGCAAATTTATTGCTGGCAACAGGATATTCAATAATAAAGTATCTGGCATGTGTTCCACTTGTAGACGGCTCTTGAAGGAACTGGAAAAAGCGGAAGTCAAGAAATTGTATTAAAAGTATTAAATGTTCTACATCTCAAGGGAAAGTTGAACTCAGGAAACGTCGATCACAGGGCAGTCGATTGCAACAAAAAAATTAATATTGGAATAAAATCTGAAAAAACTGTTTCTTCCGCTGCATCTTCTGTAATATATACACTGTATTTTAAATGTATTGTGTATTATATCGTAATGTAAACAAAATGTAAGCTATGTGAATGTTGCTAATGACCCTGTTGCGACAATAAATAAGCAGAGTATAAAAAGAAATGCTCTAGATTGACCTCCACAGTTACGGCTACCGGCGGCGAATTCCTGGCGCGGTGCCGGGCGAGATGCGGGCGATGAGAGCGGGAGGGCGCCCCGGGCGATCGGAGGGTCCGGGATGTTCGACCGGCAGAGGAGATGAGAGAAAAAGGAGAGGAATTCGCGGCAGAAACGCAAATCATTCCTGCCGGGAGAAGCCGCACGACGTTTGGCGCCACGGGAGACCCGCGCGAGTGAATGGCTCCGGAAGCCAGCACAAGGGCCGCTCTTAATGACTCGCGAAGAATGGGCATTGGAGAACAATTTCGTTCCTATTGACGGCATCGAGGTGTTTCGGGCTCGAAATTGTCAACGCGATTGCTCGGGCGCCAATAGCCTGAGTTGTGTACAGCGGGGACCGTTTAAATTACGCTGGAAGGCTTAGAGAAGAGTTCTTTTCTCGTGTTGTCGATTGGGCAGATAGATTGATTGGAAATGCGATGCTTCTGTATTCGCGGAAATTTTCCCAACACCATTGCTAACTTTTACATACATAGAGAAGCGTTCTTATTTTTAGGTTTGTTTATATTTTAAGAATGCATTTCTTTCTTGATTAGATTTTGTTCATGGTGAAGTAATTTAGTACAACACAACACATTTCCTTGATGCATTTCTTTTCAATTTAGGGTTGGGTTTATACATTTCTGCAGTCTCTCTCCTTTGATGAACGGTTTAGGTTTCCTTCTTTATGTTCCGTTATCCTCATCTTTGAGAGTCTCAACGGCGTTTGTCTTCAGTAATTATTCTTAATAGCTGGGAAAACAGTTGTTTCTCTGCAAATGGAAGCTGAGGGCGTCGGAAGGCAAAGAGACCCGGTCGCAACTGAGCAGGGGCGCGCGGCGACGAGTTCGTGAAGAGATCTTTGCACATTTTCCTTTCAACTGCTGTAGGCACTCAGGTTTACGTTTGCGTGTGACTTGCGAGCTAGTTAGTCTTTTAATGCGCAAAGAAACGTGATATTGCTGCCGAAAGCAGGTTTTACAGCAAGTGAAGCGTGACTAAGGTAACGAATTCTAGATGATGGAAAGGCAATGTAAACAACGGTTTTAACAAATGATTTTTCCGAAAGAATTCACCTTGCTTGTTATGGCATATCGTACGATTGGGCATTGTTATTGTATTTAGATACAAATTACACAATGTATATTTCCGTTAGAATGCTCAAAATTCGAATTTCTATGTTTTTGTTGGTGTACTACATCGAACATAGTTTCTTCGCGATAGTGCCGAAGAATGTTGATATTAATCAGCGGTAATGAGATGGATGTATTCAAATTGAGGAGTATATCCAAATTTGTAACATGGCGCCATAACAACATTCCGCGTGTTTTTGTGTCGATCCGTATCTGCCTCGGCGGCGGTGCCCGAGGTGTCCGCTGCGGTCTCGTGCAAGGCGGCTCGCAGGAACGCGCCGGGCCACGCAGGCAGGCAGGCGGAAGCCGGCCCGCTTTGTTAGAGACCCTGCGGTCCGGTGCCGGGCGCCCCGCCGCGGCCAACGCTCCCGTGCGCCGCCCGCCTCTCCACATCCACCTCCCGCCCCTCCTCTGCCTCCTCCACTTCCTCCTCCGCCCCCTTCTACGGCTCTACCTCTTCCTTCTCCACTTCTGCCTCCTTGTCTTTGAACCTCATCGATCACAGCTTCCTCCCATCCCTTCTCCTTCTCATCGTATACCACCTCCCCTTCCTTTCCCACCTCTCCCTCCTCCCCATCTTCTTCCTCCTCCCAATTCCCCACCTCTGTGTCCACCTCATTCTCGCCCTCCGCATCCTCGTCCTTCTCCTCCATCTCCTTCTCCACCTCTGCTTCCTCCGCATCCTGGTCGTCCTTCTCCGTCTCCTCGAACTCTACCTCCTCAACCTCTTCGTTCACAGCCTTCTCTTCCTGCCCCACCCTCCTCCTCCTCCCCCTCCCCCTCCCCGATTCCCTACCTCTGCCTCCATCGTCCTCCTCCGCCTCCTTCTCCACCTCTGCCTTCGCAACTTCTTCGCCGCCTCCTCCATTCCTTCTACCGCCCCGCCACCGCGTGGACCAGCCCAGCGCTCGTTTTTTTCGAGGCCCGCAATCCCCCCCCTCCACAGGCGCCGCTGCAATAGACGCTGATCGCCACCGCCATCAGCCTCTCGTCGTGATACGTGAAGATGGTTTATTCGCGGTAATTGCCTCTCTTCCTGGCGAAGGTGCCGACTCGCCGCGGCGAAATACCGGCGGCGCGCAGCCGCTGCCCAGCGTAATAGCACTCCCCGGCGGAGCGCGTCCCGCAATGAACAGCTCCCGCCCGGCCCGTCGCGGCGCACGCAGCCCGCGGGCGCGAGTAACGGGAGACGTCGACGCGGAGGCAGACGACGAACCCGCAAATGGCCGAACGCCAGGGAAACGCTGTTTCATTTCAGTTAAGAACACGTGACTTGACAAAAAAAATTTCGTCGACTAGCGTGTTCTTACACCGCGTCGTCTAACTCGATTTACAATTGTTCAAGGGCACGTGAATAATTCACTTTTATCGGAAGTGTAACACAAATATGTTAAACAACATAAAAATAATTGTCGACCACCTCTCTATGGGTTTGTTTTGTGCACTCTCAAAGTGAAAAAATGTTTTTCCGCTTTTCAAAAAGTATCGTATACCCACGTGAAGGAAACTAATATATCTTCACGGGTAACTCGCATGAAACCTTGACTTGAAACCCTCACATTATCGAGCATTGGTAGACGGGCGATGGAAATCATTTCATTTGGTCACCGTTAATTTGGTCGCGAAGCGGCGACCAAATGCTGCGAGGTCGGTGCGCAGCGGAAGGGGACCGAATTTCCCACGGCCGCGTCGCAGTTAGTCCGCCGGGCGTCGCGCGTGGGACGCGGAGGAACGGCGCGGGGCGAGCGTGCGCGCGTACGAGGCGAGTCGAGTCGGGCCACCCGCCGCCACATCCTGCGCTCTGGGCCTCGCGTCTACACGCTGGCCTTCCCGCCCTCCGCCCGTAAAGCTGTTCCCCAGCGGCCGCCCTTCCGCCTTCCGCCCCGCGGCCCCCACCCCCACCCCCACCCGCACCCGCACACGCCTGGCGCTCGCGGAGGTCCCTACGCTCGGTGGACGATCTAGACCCTCTGCGAAAGTTACTTTCCCTGAACAAACATTTTTGTAAAACAATGGTGGCTTCCCACGGTTGGATATACTATTAAAAATATCTTCCGGGCTGGATAGCCGTGATCTATCGGATGTCTGCTGCAGTAGCAGACGAAACGTTTAGGCACACAATGTTCGATAGGCCACGGCTATCCAGCCCGGAAGGTATTTTAAATAATATATTTTTGTTCTCAAGACGAGCAGGCTGTAGTAGAATTCTGCTACTCTGACGGCAGATCTGAAGATGGCTAAATAATCGAAAGATATTCGTCTAGGGAATACAAAGGTTGGAAAAAAACAACGCCATTTACTTCTGCTTAATTGATAGGCCAACAAATCACATGATTTCTGTCTCTAGTATCTCTCGAAAAGTAGGAATTTTGTTTCGTAAGGAATATCTGGAATCTAAAGAGAGAAGAAATACAAACGACTGATCAAAGCAGCCATCTCATGTTCCCCTTCTTGATATGGTTCTGATCGGCATAAACTTATTCAATCACAGCGACAGGTGATAACCATATTAAATGCAAGGATGTTCCAATTGAGGACGATCATACATCAACGCCTTCATCTCTTATATTTAATCATCAAGGCGCAGACTGTGATGGATTAAAGGAAGTTTGTATTTTTAATTAATCGCTAATGGCCTATTGTATTGTGCATGTGTGAGAAAGTATCAACGAACGAGATTGATGTTTCCACTTGCTGTTTTACTCTAGTCATTAATCAAATCTCTAATAATGTAACATACTCATGTTGTTTCTTTATTTCGTTAGTTTTCTATGTAGGAAGGAATCGGATAATAAACTTTGCTCCGAAGGATCCACAACGAGGCAGAAAGCCGAGAAAATTTACCGCGGTAAAATGCATCATTCTTGCCATTCCACTGTGGAGTTTGAAAGCGAAGAGATGTCTAACAACCTCTAATTTTTGGACTTACAGAAATACTCACTTTACTCAGTGTAAAATTCCGAGAAAAGGGAATTTGCCTGGCCGTGCCAGAGACGTGGAGACATTACAGTTATGCTGCAAATGGACGTCGGAAGCATTACGGAACAACGCAAAAGCGGGAAGGAACCAATCTCGAGAATGCCTCGTGCATAAAAATTCCATGGCTGATGATGGAGAATTAAACGCGCAATATACAAGGAAAAACCTCAGAGAATCTCTTTACAAGTACACTGCGGACGAAATCCCGGAAGCGACGGACTGTAGTTGCTAGCTGTCAAGTATGTCTTCAAATCACTCCCACTCCTTCCTAAAGTAATGTGGCAGACCACTATCACCACTACCGTCGCGACTCGATTCTGAAACCACCGTCCTCAGGTCGCATCGCGGTTACGCATCTACGGAGGGTAGATTATGTAGTAGCTCTACTTTATGCAGGTTGCTATGGTAGTCGTGTAAAATAGGTTACCAGGGGAGAAAGAGACGAGAGTTTTTGTTGAAATGGGGAGAATATATATATATATATATATATATATATATATATATATATATATATATATATATGACTACAAGAGGTTGCATGGACATAAATTATGGGGATTATGAGTAAATAAGATATTTACTTTGGTTGAGAATAATTAATGATTGGACACCAGGAGCAGTGAACAACATTACATAGAAAGTAGAGTGTATTACATATTTTTATAACTTTAGTTTGCGCCCGTGTTTAGCTAGGACTGCGCCTGGCCCTCCTCGCCGACTGCTGCGGCCCGGGAGGCCAACACACTGCGCGAGACGTAAAAAAAAGCGAAACCGCTCCCGCACGCCGCGGCGAATCTGCGCGCCCTCCGGCGGCTCACGGAACGGGAAGTTCGGCGTTGTCACTCTCGGTAACGAAGGAGCAACGTGCACGCCCCGCCCCGCCCCGCCTCTCCCCGCCCGGCTACGCGTGGCGGCACAAGCAGAAGCACCAGCTGTGAGGGCGAACGCAATGGCACTGACACTGGGAGAGCGTGACAAGAAGGCAATCACGTGGTTTGGTTGTACATTTTAATGGAAGCTAATACACGTGTTCACAAGATCACATCCAGTAATGACCAAGAACACCGTGTCAGTTGTTGGGTTGAATAATAAACACGAAGAGGCTTGGTGACGTACTGTTAAGGAACTGGTCCATGATTAGACGTACAGGTTTCTGGGAAATTTTACCAGCCTTCTTTGCAATTCTAGGAAAAGATATGTTCGAGAGTGGGAGTAAATAAATTAATTTCATTACGATTTCCTATACTACCCAATTTTAAAATAGTGTCCGGGAAGTGGATTGTCAAATTAATTGTGACAATGCTGGAGCTTGGAAGACATATTCACCCACATTTCGACCAACAAACACGTCTTTCCAATAGCTCTTCCACTGTTTCCTTTCATTCCGCTGCTATAAAGGCAGGCTAGGAGTGTAGTGGATAGCACACGCCTTCTAACGTCGAGGTCCGGGTTCGATCCCCGGTCAACTCGAGTGGAGTTTGTGATGGACAAAGGAAGCTCTTTACAAAATATATCGGGGTTTTCCCCGGTCCCCCCTCCTTTCATTCAACCATTTCTCCGCCCTCTGCATTATCGCTATCACTTGCTCATTAGATCTCTGAGGGGACTCAATGATCTCAGTAGTGGAGGGATACCTATAAATAGACAAATTCCGCTCCCGGACGTTCTCGAGGTTTCTGCCTCGTGGGCCTTCTTTAGGCGGCCTCCGTCGCCCGAAGACGAGAGCCCAAACAGGTGCTGGAGAGCGTCTCAAGGCCCCGCGTGGCCCTCCCCCGCCCCCGCCCCCTCCATCGCGCGCTTCCGCGTGCGTCCTGACTCACGCGTGCCTCCACGCCCCCCGGTGCCGGTCACGCGTATTTTTAGCCTCCGCGCGGGTATAGCGCACACCGCTGACGCAACGCGCCTGGAGTGGGAGCGACGGCTTTGCTCTTCCCCGGGGGGAGAGGGGTTTGGAGATCGAGACGAACCCATCGAAGGCCTCAAGGAATTCCCTTCTTAAATTTAATAGGTATTAGCTTTGCTCTTACCGTTATGTTCTATTATCAACGCCAAAAAATAACTAAATATGAAACACGAATTTTGGGTTTTCAATAAAATTCTATAATTGAGAAGTGTTAGCTTTATTTAAGCATTGTTGTCAATTCTTGTAAGTGACCATCTTTGTCCTGAAATTAGTTGTAAGACATGATGTGGGATAAATGCAATTCTGCGTAACACACTATACTCTGCAAAGTTTTTGTTTAAAGGAAATACATGCATGCGTAATATGAGCAATTTTTTATAATTGCTGTGTGAGATATGGTCTGCTTTTCATGTTGAAAAAATGTTGAATACTTTGAGACGTTTTATTCGCTTTTGTGGATAATCTCTGAAATGATTGATAGCTGATGTGTCTGGCATCATTATTCGCACTTGTCTTAAATCAGAAGGTTGTCCTTCACGTGTATATTCCTGTCGCCGTTAGCAGAATGAACACCGCGTTATAGAATACGTGTATTTTCCTTTCTCATGCGAACGAGCAAAGCCAAGTGGGAATTGAAAGTCTCCCGCGATCAGTATGGAAATGCGCGTTGGCATAACTCAGCCCGGCCACAAACGTCTGGCGAGTCGCTCCGCGGCGGACGCGAATTAGTACGTGCGGCGTCTGCCGAGCTCTTGATTTACGCGTCGCCCTCCGACCTCGGCGCGTCCGCGGGGGCGATCGGCGCCGGGGCGAAGGCGGCGGCGGCGGCGGCGGGGTCGCTGACCTCTGGCGCCCTCTGCGGAGTCGACGACTCGGGCGGACGTGCAGCCGCCGCTGCCCCAGGGCGCCGCCGCCGCCGCGGTTTCGGCCAGACCCAGGTTCGTTTTCGCGGCCACTCCACCCGACGTCGGGGCCGCTCTCGTAAAACGGAGCGATATTTGCCTCGTTGAGGTGCAGACCTAGTCTGACCTCATGGAGACACTTCAGAAGATTTTTACGGTTGTTCGAGCTGGAGATCTTCGTCAGTTCCGGCGCCGCCGAAATTTCGACCAGATCTAGGTTCTTTTTCCCCCGGTCACTCGACTCGTCGAGGCGTCTAAAACGAAGCGATACTTGCCCCGTTGACGTGCAGACGTATGCTGCCATCGTGGAGATATTCATGTTGTTTACAATTGTTCGAGCTGAAGATCTTAGTCAACTCGATAAGTAATTAACGTGCACCAATAAATTTCGAACGAAGTGAAGCAGAAAACTATGCTAGGACCATAGCACAGGTCTTTGACAAAGCGAACAAAAGAATATCCCACGATTCTTGGGATTATAGTTATAATATCAAAATATTGATTGTAAAATGCTTTTTCAAATATATAAGATAAAGAAATATTTACCAGCAAAGCTCTAGATATTTAAGACTATTAAAAATATTAAGTGATTTAAAATTAGGATATTGTCCTCTTAGTTCTCTTACACCTTACCCCCTAACGTACACATGTATATTCAAATGTTTTGCTTCAATTTAGTGCTGCGTCTTCTGGAACAAACTAGCATTGCAACGAGGTTAATTGTAATTTCGAACTACCCTTTTCCCAAAACTTTTTCCTCAACCTCCGTTGACGCCTTCTATCCACATTTCGCACGACGCCGCCCCATGAGGGCGCTCTTGTGCGAGAGTCCCTAGGCTCACAGAGAGTAGATCGCCGCCATTTAATATGCATTCGCCTAGTGTCCCGCCAGCCAGCATTCAGTTAAGGAGACATTATATCTCTTGAAGGCATTATGGAGAGTTTCATGTTAATTTTCATTGTTTTTTGGTATATTGGTGGTTCCGAACTCGCCCACAATACCGCACTATTCAACTGGATATAAAATGGCGAAATTTGTGGCGCAAAGGAATGCACTACATCTGGGGACTTCGGTGTCCGCCACCCGCCCTCCACTCCACCGGCTACGGAAACTCCTCCTCCCCCCCCCCTCCGCCGGGAAAGAATCACGGGCACCTCTCTACTCGAGTGGCGGCTCCGGAATCCGTGTGTCGTGCGCAGCTGCAGCAGGCTCTTCGGCTCGCAAGAGAAGTTGGACGATATCTCGAGTAGAGGAGGAGGTTCTTGAATATCGTTTCACAATCCACGTTTGACCAGTTAATTAAATGTACTCAAAGGAGATGTTATGTTGTAGGAATGCACACGCTAAGACTTATTGAAAGATAATAGAAAAATAAACATATATTTATTAGAAGTTATATGGAATGTTTTAAAACCTGCAGAATGTAATCAAATTTGTGAAGGACTCTGCACCACTCTGAAAAAGGTACAATATTTGTGGATTTTGATAAAATTATTTTTAACGGAAATTAATCGTACTTTCTGAAGTAAACAACTATTAATTTAAATCACTACTTTGCTTTTAATGTAATTTTGAGTTAAATGAAATATCATTGGGTAGTTTCTGCTCCTTATCTTTACAGAAAATGTAAATATTTAAATATAGCTTTATATAATTGAAAGATAGAATTGTAATGACATCATCGAATTAAATTGGGAATCATTAAATTCTCAAATCGTACATTCTCTCTTAAGTGATTTTTATGACGTTTTCCGTGCCAAATACGAGTTCTGTATTGAAGAATCGAAAGGACTGCCTGCAAGAAACTTTCAGCTCAATTTGTGGCTGTTAGCTTAGCTTCCGCTCTTGCTCTGCAAACTCCGGGCGCTCTTCACCGGCCTTGGGGTGTGGGCAAAGTGTGTGTTCTTTGCCTGCGCACGGCCTCGCCACTTCGATGGTTCTCGCGTGGGGACCAACGGAATCCTTTAGCACTCACGTCCCAAGGATGGAACGGCGGACCTTGCGACTGACGCGTAGCACTAGGTTTCTTAAACACTCTTAATTAATACTCATTATTTTGAGATAAGAAGAATTTTATAGAAAAGTATAATCGATTTGGTAATATGGAAATATTATTTGTATTTGTGGCTTCAAAATCCAATCCCAGTGCCGAGAAGAATAGCTGCTAAGAATGGAAGTTGATTTGAATTGTAGATTCTGAGTGAGAAGTACGAGATGGAACTTTATTTTTGGGTTCTCTTTCAAAGTGCTTATAATCATCTGCTGTTCTCATCTCCTACTTACTAAGCGTAAGTATCCCTCGGTATTCTTAGTACCGCTACTGCAGCGGCAACGACTCAACGGTATGAATCGGCGTATGATAAACCGTTATTCACAGCCGAAACTATATGAGAGAATTTTGAAGATTCATCGTGTTATCTGAAGTGGTATTAATGGGGTGTTTCTACAACAGTCGTGACATGTTATAAAGTACTACCGCTAACACGTCATTCCTACACGATCTTGAACGTTCTGGCGAACGCACACGATGTCGTGACCCTTTTCTTGTAGTTCCAATTTGGGAACCAATTCCAGCTTTGGAGTATAAGCAGTAATGAGAGAGATCTGAAGAGAGAATATTGTTTTATACAGAATACAGAGAGCAGGTTTGCCTTAAGTTATATATGTATTGTGATATTACTGTGATGATTGTGGTTTCAAATATCTACGAAAAATAATTAAAATAATGTAATATATTGTAGTATAGTGTAGAAGAGAAATCATAAAAGTGTCTCGTATGCCAAAAAAAAGGGGGGGCGGAGTAGATCTTCATGAAACTTACTATGTATTACGCATTGAGAATCATTTTACTTGAAACTGATTTTTCTGCAGAGCCTTTGGCACACAGATATCTGCGCAGGCGCTGTTCACTGGAATCGGGCGTTCGGTTGGTGCCCGCCCCCGCCTCCCAGCCTCGCCACCTCGCCAGCCTCAGTCCTCTGCTTCTGCCCCGCCCCCACCTTCAGCCCCCACTTCCATCCCCCGCCTCCCATCCTCCGCCTCCAGACCCCGCCCCCACCCTCGCCTTCACCCGTGCCCATGAGGGCCCTCGGCGTACCCGAGCCGGCCCGCCCGTCTGCCCGCCCGCCCAGCGGCGCGGCACTTTGATGCGTGGCCTCCACGCGCTGAGAGGGCACGCGCCAGAGAGGGCATTATCCCCCAAGACATAAGACACACACACAAACCGAGAAACGACTCTCGTCTGCTGCTACTCTCTCTTCGGTATCGGGATATCAGACAGTCTATCGAGTGAACAAGGATATGAATGCATATCTCCATTCCGTGTGCGCATCGTCTGTCGCATTATTTGCCACAATACATGTCAACTGTTTAATACGCTCAAATGAAAATCTACCCACGTAACGTATAGTACCCACGTAGCGTACTATTGTGGAAGTTTTAATGCACGAGTCCGTTATAGTAAATAAATTGCCAATAATAGGAGGATTGTGGTAATGACAGCGCCCGCTGTGTGGATTATGTACGGCGTATCGAAGCGCGGTATTGTACACGCGTCGGACACACGTCGGTGTCGCCATCAGATTCCCAGCGATGGTATCTGCGCGGTGCTGTCCCCTGCCAGCTCCGCGGACGGCCCCGGCGCAGGTCCTACGGGGTGGGGTGAGGGTGGGGGTTGCGCATGCGCAAGACGCGATCGCTCGTTCCCACACTTGCGCTCGCGGTGCACCCTCGCCCGCCCACCCTGCGCACATTCCAGAGAGCGCGTCGCCGCCGCCGCCTCTCACAGGCGGACACGTCCCGCCTCCGCCGAATCACGTCGGCCCCTCATTGTGATTATCGAACCGCGGAGAGGCGTTTGTCGCGGGGACTGTACTGGCGTGAGAAACTGTTCGGAGGTGTAGTTGAAAATGACCAGTTCCGATTTCTCTGCTGGCGAGGCTTCTATACCAACGGAGTGCGATAATCCAGATACTTTCATACCATTAACATTTGTGAAAAGGAATAAACGACTCAAAATTACTACCATGACTTAATAATTTACTACATAATGCTTTCTCTGAAAAAAGATGTTTCACAATGTGTGGTATCCAAATATGGAATACCGACTCGATGTTTCAAATGCCGATGTTTAGCTTCTGAAAGTTTTGCTCGGTTAGTGAAAGTTGTCAAGTGTTATGCAGCTCTTCAAAAGTTTCACAAAGAGGCATTCAGGACCTGTGGAAAACTTGTCTGTGTTTTCTAGTATGAAATAACTTGTTACCATATTGCCTCTAATATCGCTGGTCATTTTATGTTTTTGTGTTTTATTTTGAAATTGGTTTAATTGCTAATATTCTTGAGAAGTGCGAGTTACGCGATAAAAGCGTAATATGCATAGAAATGCATATTTTCTTGATGGGTTATAAGGATTAAGCATATCCCTCAACGGTTGGGTGAAATGCAAATGTGCGAAGTCCTTTGCGTTACAAAATGAACTTTCAAGCGAATCAAATGACTGAATTATTCATGGTAAAGCTTACAGAGCAGTGTATACTTTTCTGTGCTATCCATTTGCAGTTAAATGGAAGTCTGGTTCTGCTTGAATTACACAATTTTCTCGCTGCTTCTTGTCAAGTGAACAGAGTCGTGAAAGCGTAAAATTTCCAGCACAATTTTTAATGGCAGGCGACATTTAAACGTGTGCATCGTCTTTACAAACTAACCCCTAATATATTATCCCTATTTTTATTCATTTGTTCCTCCACCATTCAGAGCTTTTAAAACGCGAATGCTCTTTTATGAATACCAAGAAAACCTCTTTGTATTCTATGTTTTAAAACGTTTTCAAGTTTTTAAAGTAAAATTAATTGTAGTGTTAACACGTATTTCAGGTTATTACTTCCCCACCAGCCTTACAAATACACTAAATCTTTTCGACGATTTAAGAAGTTGAACATTTGCACTTACTATTTTTTTTAAATTAAGAGATTTTCACTTACATTATTTCAAGATTTAGTTTTAAAGAAAATATTTTATTAAGATAAAAATCACTATCATTAATATTGTAGTTTCGAAATGTTATTTTTTGTTTGCCATTTTCGAAAATTTAGAGGGCTTGACGAAAATATGACATTTGCTATTTCTAAGCGTCGTTCTTTGCTGTACCTGAGGAAGAAATTTGAAGACAATATTTTGAACAGTTTTTTAAAAAATAGAAAATTTTAATAGAAGAACGGATGAATGTTTGGCCTTCAACAATTTTTTCGGTTTTAAGAACACACAAAACATGAATTCTGACGTCACGTGTTAGAGGAAATAATTTACCACATACAAGAACAATATTTATCCTTGTCCATACCATGGACACACAATATAAGTTTTTCTGACAAAAAATGGCCGATTTCTTCCGCAGCATCACAATAGTTTCAATGTAGTACGTAAGTAAGTGGAATGGGAAGAAATTGATAAGAATATAAACAATGTATATACAGATGCAGAAGTTTTGTATATAGACAATTGATCATTATACATATAGAATACTCATAATAATGGCTGACCCGACAAAAGACTTGCGTCGTTACGAGAGAGAGAGATTTGGAGCAGGCATTGAACGCTGTCCCCGCCACGTGCAGTGTCGCCGTCCGCTTGTCGCCCATCGCCCGTTATAGCCCGATCGGCCTTCCTTTCGCCGCGCCACCTCACACCCACGCCGCGCCGCCCCCTTGCGACACCGCGCGGGTTCGAATCCGGGTCGGAACCCTTTCGCCTCGCGAGGCTGCGCCCGCCGCCCCGCCCCGCCCCGCCCCGCCCCCGCACGCGACGAGAGGAGTCGTTGCCCCGAGGCGCGGGGACCTCGGCCCTCGCGATGCACGGGCCTCGGGCCTCTCCCCCGCCAGGGGTCGACCCAGGCTCCTTCCCAAAGCGGACGTTTGGGGAATTCATTCAATCAAAACATCGTTTAGTTTTTTTATGTATTTTAAAATCGGTTATTTTTTGTAACAATTTGTAACAATTTTTTTAATAGTTATTTAAATAAATTGTCTTTTGTTTGACACCGTAACGTAGTATTCATATGTTCTACTTAGCAACACAAGACGTTGTTGGGGAACATGAAACAAACAAAATGCTTTTGAGGAGTAGACATAAATAGCTTCTCACATCCACGACAGCTGTAATAGAATAGCTATAGATAGTTTTATAGAATATTTACACAAGTACTCGATGTACTAGAACCTTGAAAATATTGTGAATTAATACAAGTATATTGTTGTTGTTGTTGTTGAGAAAGAAATTAATATCTGAAGAAGAGTTGGCAAGTTGTCAGCTCGCCCATGCTTTGGCATTGCTGACGATTGCGATGATTCAACACTAATTTGACTTTTATGATAATCATGAAGAATTGTAGTTATTAATAATAAAAAACAATTTAATGTGCATTTTTATGTGCAGTAATTATCTTTTGGAACTCATGAATGCGCCATTCGTCACTGTCATGTCTGTGCTGCGAATCAATCACTTGAGAGTGAAAGTGTGAAGTAATGACGCCCCGCAAGAGTGCACATCCAGTGTTAACTCTACATTTCGCTTCGAACCTACCA
Organism: Gryllus longicercus; assembly: GCA_038098605.1. Taxonomy (NCBI): domain Eukaryota; kingdom Metazoa; phylum Arthropoda; class Insecta; order Orthoptera; family Gryllidae; genus Gryllus; species Gryllus longicercus. The sequence continues at coordinate 113,289 of JAZDUA010000188.1, read as the reverse complement.
GTAAACAAATTGATTAGCTCTGTATTGGCATTGGCAATGAAAGGAAAAAGTTCTTAATTGCTTTTAATTTTAATTTCCCTTCCACTTTATTAAAAAATAGGAGTCAGTAATACGCTATACCCGGTAATATTTAAAGAATAATAAAGAAAGATATAAATGTGGTGTTGTTTCATTTTGGACAATATTGACTCATTTTTCTTCTCAATTGTTTGATTAAGAAATTCTAGGAATTCAAACCATCCCTGATGCATGATTGAAGTGGCACGTGTTGTTTTCTGGGAGGTTGCAAAGAGCAGAAAATGCAAGGCCGTCAGACGGCGGCGTGCATCCGCGCGGGGCAAAGAGTAAACAAAAACAGTCCTTCGCGCGCTGGCGTGAGTGACGGAGGTTGTGCTGAAGCGAATCTCCACCACACTCCAACACACCGCGTCCCACCCCGCCTCTTTTCTCAGTGCACTCCGCCAGGCACCGCCCCACAGGCGATGCCCCCCCCCTCCCAAGGAAATCACGAGAAATTAAACACTACAGGAAGGTTAAACAGAACCCGCCATTGGTGAGCCGTTCAACGCTTATTCGCTGGTACCCGATTGCTGTAAGAAAACGGTCAGAAGAAATTTTACATATCTTCCGTAGATTACAGAAGAGTGATACAAACTCAGATGTCATTTAAAAAGTGGTTTCTGTTTGCAATGATTTCACAAGCAGCTGAACCTATGTAATGAGTCCACATTACAACAAATAGTTGTTTCCGATAAGGAAGTGAAAAGTCTGATTTTCTGTTGGGCCAGTATGTTCGTAGTGATACTTCCTTCTGATATGCAATACATGGCGGACGAAATCCGTATTTAAGGCGTTGGCGAAGTAATATCGTAGGTTTTATGGTGAATTATTTCGGAACATTCCTAAAGGCGGAGTGTGGGAGGCAGGTGTCACGTCCTCTTGCCAACGCAGTCCGAGGGCGCGTGTGGCGTATGTGTGTGTGTGTGAGTGTGTGTGTGAGTGTGTGTGTGTGTGAGTGTGTGTGTGTGAGTGTGTGTGTGTGTGAGTGTGTGTGTGTGAGTGTGTGTGTGTGTGAGTGAGTGTGTGTGTGTGTGTGTGTGTGTGAGAGAGAGAGAGTGCGTTTGCGTGCGCGTGTGCGTGCGTACCTTCGCACTGGCGACGCCGGTGGTCCGAGGAAATTGCGTGTTGAGCCAGGGTCGCGAATTGACCCCGGCCGGAAACAAGGCACAATTTATAGGAACTCAGATGCGGCTTTATTCCCGAGTTGACGTAAGAATAAATGCCATGCGGGATAATACACTCGCCGTGAATCAAGCTTTGTTCCTTATTTGTTTGGAGTCGTTTCGCAGATGGGTGAATGGGAGGTATTGTGTGGGGCCTGTCTGGTCACTGGAGGTCGCGGCAGAGGGGTCTGGTGTACTGGGGCTCACGCCTTCATGCAGACGCGTTCATGCATCATCGTGCTCAAAATTAAGCCTCTTGCTTCAAGAAAACTAAGACACTACATTGGGGAAGGGGTGTACTTCTTTAAATGCTAATTTTCGGTGAAATAGTTTCCATTTTTCATATAGATAGTCACACGGCTGCAATTCTCCGTAAGATAAATGTAAAGAGGAAGTTTCTTATTCTATTATGGACAATAACTTGTCCTGAAACTTGAATAAATAATTTATACCATATATAAGTGCAGAATTGTGTAAATTGTTTTCCAACATTACATTTATGATAAATTATGTTTTCAACTTCCATAACAAGTGATTGTCCCTAATGGAATAGGAATCCTCCCTTTGAAACATTTCAATTTTTCCCAGAGTATTATTTATATGGGCTTGGGACGAAAATGTATGTTTTTTCTAATAACTACTCGTGTTATAATAGTATTAAAATCTCTCTGAAGTAACTTCATTTCCAATTAATATTTTATTTTTCACGATTCTTAATTTTCCGGTCAATGTGGATGTAGGATCGTTTGTGTTACCCCCAAGAAGACCACGGCTGAATATGGAGCAGCGCACGGAGTGAGATGTCGCCCGAGAGATTCCGGCGCCGGCGCTTTCCATGGTCGTTTTCGCACGGTGGGAACTTTCCATCTCACCGGCGGCGGCAGCAGCAGCCCCGTGGCGGGTGGGCGGCCAAACGGGAGCACACGGCCGCGCGCCGCGCTCGTCTTTTTGTGGGTGCTTCCCGACGCGGCTGTTTTGTCGCGCGGCGTCTTCGCGAGGTAATACACTCGTCAGCAGGGTCGTCAACGTGTCAGCCGCCGTTTGAATGGGAGCCGTTTTCATTCAAACGTAACTCGTGTAAAACCTTTCGCCCTACTTATTGAGCGAATTTGTAGTCCGGATACAAATGTCCAAATGAATTGAAGTATACACTCATTTAAGATTTTTCTATGGCTTCACAAACTGTTTCTGCGTTTGAAAACTTGCAATATCGCAAATAATCATTCAGTTGGATCGTTTACAATCCGTTTTGGCTTCCTAGTTAGTTATTTCAAATATACCCAAGAACAAATGTATTTACAGGAGAGAAAACTATCTTGTATAATATTATCAGCAAATTCGATAATTCTGGAACACCTTGGGTACTGTTGGATAATTGAGAATTCTAATATGGTGATAAGTGTGTAGTGCAACAGTAAGATTATGTGGCTCTGCGAGTCACATGAGGCAAACATGATATAGCTCTTTATACTCCAATATGGAACATAGGAATTCTGTTCTCATCGATTTTATGTTTGCCCAGCCGTGATATAGTGCGTTTGAGGACCTTGGGCTGTCTCTCCTTTGGCATATTGATTTGCGAGCTAGCACTGCAGCTCCTCCGTGTGGCGCCCATGTCCTCCGCCGTTGAGCCCGTGAGCATTTGTTGGCGCCGCTTGTGTAAACGAGTCGGTCCGGGCGCGGGTGCTGACGCAAGGGTGGCGGCGGCCTTGCTGGCGAGACACGCCGCTCCTCTCCTCTCCTTCCAGCGCCGCGGCCCCACCCTGCGCTTTCTCCGTCGTGGCGTCGCACGTCACGCGGCCCAGTTCCACAGGAAGCCCCTCCGACCCGACCCGACCCGACCCGACCCGACCCGACCCGACCCGACCCGACCCGACCCGACCCGACCCGACCCGACCCGACCCGACCCGACCCGATCCGACCCGACCCGATCCGATCCGATCCGATCTGGTCCGACCCATCCCGACACGTCCACGATCATCTCCAACCCACCGGCCGCTGCTCCCCTCGATTTTAGACTCATGCTAGACAGCTAGATCCAACTTGGTCACTGATAGGACGAGAATTCTTGCAGACAGCTGGTCTGCGTTGGTCGAAAGTTTTCTGTGGTTTAGCTGATCAACACTAGGTACGTGCCGGAGTAGTGCCCTAGCAAAGGGGCCATGGACCGCACGTGATCTGTCTTATCCTAACTTTATCCCTTACTTACGCACATTGACACTTACATTACCTATCAGACATATCCGGGAACCAATCGGATGCTTAGAGCTTGTCTCAACTGAGGTGGTGCACGACTGGAAGTGATACCTGAAGTGGGAAATCCTGCACATGGACATATAGGTTTGCATCGTATCTCACGTTTCATTAGGGGAGGAATTCTGCCTCCTCTTGAGATATAACAGGCTATACACTAAGAGACTAATGACCGAAGGGTTTACTGAATAATCATACGCTCACTCGCCCTGTCCCTTTTGCGAGACCGTTGATGTATTTCCGGCTTTCTTTGAACATACTCTTGCTACTACAAAAGGAGAACGCGTTTGAGTGCGTTTAATTTCCCCTCATCCTACATCTCGCTTTCAGCTTCCGTGCAGAAACCATTATTCATATCTTACTTGTTTCATTTAACATTTATTTTCATTTGAACCAAACTTAATGCTCTTAAACGTAACGGTACACAATCTTTTGCTCTTTATGCTTCGAGGCACGTTGCTCGCTATGTAATGTATGAGCATTCAACATGCGAGCAGTGTAGAACAGTTACTCTGAGAGTTTGCGCTCATGATCTGGATTTAATTCCATGACGTCATTATTTCAGTAAAGTATTCGTGTTTAAGAGTACTTACACTTACTTACTTGCAGGCACGGTATTAACTCAGTTTGTTGCTTTTTATAAGTTTGAAGTTTATTGTCGTACATTAACATTTTATAGCCCAATGTTGATCCACTATAGTTCGTTTAATATCGTTTGATTACCGATAAAGAATATTTTAAGTATTACTACGGAATGTGTGACAGATTACGTTCGATAATTTTAATATTTTAAACTCATTGTGTTAAGTATATATTGAGTGAAGGTGAATTATGAAATAATATTGTTAATTTACTTCAGAAAAGAAGGAAAATTGCTATCAACGTAATTGGAAGTAAACCTTTCCAGGTACCAATTTCTGTTTACTTAAACACCCTTCCAGTATAAGATAATGCTCGTAAATTTTGAGTTCATAATTGAGATTGAAGGTTTTTTTTTCCGATAACACTTCAATTTATAATAATTCTGTTTTGTTTTAATGACCAGATGATTGGCTTTCTGTCCCTCCCATTAGGTACAGCGTAACGTATTCCTAGATCCTCAATCGTGTACGGAATGCCTACGCGTTTAGTGGCTCCTGAGCTTGTTATCCCGAGAGGTACACACGTAAGCTTCCGCGGCGTCTCCCGTTTAGCCAAGAATTTATCCCGAGAGGTAGATGAGTATTCTGTTTCGTATGTCGTAGAATCGCAGTCGTATGAATGCAGTAAATGGTATATTCGAGAAGTGGCGGTGTTCTGTCCCCACTGAAAGTTGAGATTCCGCGTCGAATTGGGAGGAGGGGTCCCTCTCCATGTATCTCTCCCAGCCGGGATCAGATCTATGTTCCCTATCGATTTTCCGATTTGTGCGATGGTTTCGTGCAGTAGACGGTAAGGCTGTTGGACCTAAGGGTCGCAAGGGTCTGCCACTGTGGAACTCGCGAATCTCCCGATCAGAGACGCTGCAGCGGCAAAGAGTGCCTTCATTGAGCCACTTCAGCCGGTTCATCGTGAGGCAGACGTCGCGGGGCAATAAAGAAGAGGCGGCAGCGGCGGCGGGAGCTGCGCGTTTAGGGCGCCATAAAAGCGCGGCGGCGAAGGCTGCAACCTCTGCGGGCGACGGCCCTCGATTTGCCGCCGCCACTGGGAGAGCGATTCCTCACGCTCACCCTCTACACCTGCTGTGTCACAAACATTGCGCCCCTCGCAGGACGTTTCGGGATAATACACCCCTATGGGTACATTTTACATGCTGGCGACGTTTGAAGAGGATGAGGGAAGAAAATGTTAGTTCATACTTAATTAGTCTGCAGGAAAATAACTCAAGTTTTAGTGAGAGCGTAGGCTTCCGCGGCCGGAGTCGGTATTTACTTGGCTGTCCGGGTGACGCCGCGTCCATGGCAAAGGTGCCGACGTTTCGGTCGCCATTCTGCGATCTTCCTCAGGGCGTAATCAAGTTTTAGTGCTTCTGGTGAATAAAGACCAATAACTTTTAAAGAGGTATGGAAAGGGTTTCATCTACAGAGAATATATAAGCTCGGAGAGGTTGCTAACACAGCGCTTAAACGTTACTGAGAACTGTTAATTCAATTTGAATAATTCTACTTAAAGATATTGACAAGATCTTTTTTGAAAGAAAATCATGTGGAAACGGAGATTATATGTAATTATCTTTATCTTTTCGTTTTAAACTGAATCTATAATTATTTTTTGAACTAAATTCATTTAAACTCCGCATTGGCTGTTTTCTTAAATTTTTAATGTTTTGTTAAAAATATAATGTCAATCTCCCACAATTAATTGACACCATAAATTGGGAGGGGGCATAACACGCAAGAGTGTTACTACAGTTCCTTTTAAATCAATGTCTCTTAAACTTTTGCCCACAACCACTATGATTTATGCCGTTGTTTCGCTCTACGATTTGTTCTACACCCTTAATACTACTTCTCACTGTCATCAGTTAGATGCAAATTACAATATTACATCAATCCAACCATCAGACAAAAAATAATAATAAAATTGCTAATTAAGAATTGTTTCCATCTCCGCCTGACACTGTGCGGTTCCATCGCCGGGTTCTGTTAGCGTCGTCTTGCTTCGCTACCCACTTCCTCCTTTCGCCCGCCCCTGCCACAGCCCCCTCCCACTCCTCTTCCCCCTCCCGCGCATCCAACAATCGCCTGCGACGAAAGCAGCGCAGCGCGGCCCCTCGCTGCTTCGAAGGCGATCGTGTTTGTCATCGGCGGCACTTTCGCGAGCGATATTGTTCGGTGAAATACCTCCGCTTCACTACGTCACGCATTTATCGCCTTCGATTTTTCTCGTGATTAACAATTTCATCGACTGTTTGGACGTAAACGCTCGTTTACTTAATTATTCGATTGACCTGATCTTGCCGTTTTCACTTGTTATGAAACGAAAGGTAGTCGAGAGAAAACAAGTGACTCACGTAGAGGGTCTTGGACAGAATGTCTCATTTGTTTGCCACGGGTAAGCGTACTCGAGGTTTCCTTTGACTGCGAGTTCAAGACTTCATTTATGAAACGTGTGTGATTCATTTCATAATGCGAAATGGTCTTCCGAAAGTTATCCTTCTAAGAAGCTCGTACGTTGACAATAGAAATATATTCACGAGACGCTGTAAAGCCTAAAACAAAATATTCGAGAACATGTTTGTCTGCATTTTTAAATCTCTTACCTTTGGAATACCAGAGATCAAACATCTGCGAGATAAAGAATCGTTCATGCTGGATCACGTGCTGCGACGACGCAAGTGTGAACCTGCATTTTTCATTTATTACGTTTTTTACCAGTTATTAGGCCGACTTTTATTGAAATTATTAAGAAATTAAGTTATTTAAAACAAGGTATGTGCATTTCTCGAGAAACTACTGCGCAGGTCATCATATACCTTACATATGCATTTATGTACATTCCCTGGCTCATGCATCCTAAGAGTTAAAAATCATGTTCCAATTACTTGTTAGACCTATGCGAATATGAGCATTGAAAATAGTAATGGAGGCTTTCAGTTTCGCAAGAGCACGTGTTTGCCCGTCGCGTTCATGTGCGTGTTGTGTGCCATCTCAGTCTTGCACTCGGCTCGCAGAGGTCCATCACAGCCCCCCCCCCCCCCGCCCTTCTGCCTCCTCGCGCGCGGAGAGCCGTTAATGACGCGGGCGCGCCGGCGCGGCTCAAGGGCGTTCGCACGCGTTGCGTCGGGCGGCCGCCCGGCGCCCGCGTCGCCCACGCGCCGCCCACCGCTCGCCCACCGCTCGCCCACCTCTCGCCCCGCCCAGTCGCGCCCAGCCCAGCGCCACAGAGGCCTCGGCGCGTGGTCGGCGCGGAAGCCGCGAGCGCGGCGCACCCCAAGGTCTACTCCGCTGGACGGCCCCGCGCGTTTGGCTAGGTTGCATCATTTAATTATCACTTACCCATTCTAATTACAAGCCAAACACTATGAAACTGTGATTGGTTTCGTACGTGTTCTAGTAATTCATTGCGTACTACTACTGTTTCCTTTCATTCAACGAATAGTGATATTTAAACGAAAATTATGGTGGTAAAAAATCTGATAAAACACTGTGCGATTTTGAAACCATTACATCTTAATAAAACACTCGATTGGTTGTCACTGTCGGAATGAAAGCCTCATTTGATCATTCTTCAATTTGGTACTGCAATTAAATATCTTATATATTTCGTAAATAACTGTTATATATGATGGAATTATAAAGGATATATACGTCTCGTACCCTTCTTCCTCGTGAATAGCGCTCGGAGAAACCACGTCTATACAGACTGTTGTTTTTAAAGCATGTTTCATTAAGGCACTTCGTTTGAAAGGCCCTCTCACTGCACGTATAAGACGTTAGACCACAGGCTCCCTGGCTCGTAGGCTGCTGCGCTCCGCCGTCTGCTCGGGGACCACATCCGGCCGGCCTCTGCAGCGCACCCCGCGTCTCCTTTGTTTGCCCTTCGCCATTGTCGCGGAGGGGGCGGGGCGGGGCGGGGCGTGGCGGCAGCGACGCTCGTAAAACGTCGCCCTCGCGGCGGGGGGGGAGGGTTAACGAGCGGCGCGGCGGAGGCTCGGGCTGTGAACCCAGGACCCCCGCCCGACTTTCACACGCGCGGCGCGCTCCGCCTACGACCACGACGACTGCGAGGGGCGATCGCCTTCCGCTGTTGCCCTGTTGTTGGAGCTGGAGTCCAGCGCACTCGTCCCTCGGCGCGACGGAAACAAAGGGCTGCAGTCTGGTTAGCGCTAACAAGCTAGCGAATGGACGTGCAAGCTTTCTTTGAGTATTTTCTAGAAGTGGCAAAATTACTGTTGCAGTTATTACCTGTATATGACTGTTGATGTGTTTATCTTTGCTTGGAGTAATCGCACATTGTTCCACTTAATGTGTCAACATCATTACGAGAAGCACGGAATGTCATTTACTAGTCAAGGACAGGAATGTCAAGGACAGTTTAGATGCATTTAATAGCATGATAAAAAACTCCATTGCTAGATTAATATCCGCCCTGATAATATCTACTCTACTCACCCTACGTGTCACTGTGATTGGAAAAATTCATATCTTAAATAATACCTGGTATTTTGAATTATATTGTGTTGTAGAAATTAACGGTCTCAGGCTAATGTTTAAAATTTGATCTATGAAAAGTTCAATCCTTCATTTATCGAAAAGAAATCCGTAGTTGTACATTGCATTAATAGTGGTATATTGATATTACATTGTTACTTCATTTCTTTCTAAATATTTTCTAGCATAAATGTCGAGTGCTGCGCATCCTATTCCTTCCCTTGTTTGCTCGTACGTGGACGCTGGTACAAGGCGGTAGTGCCCATTGGATGCTGTTTGTTTGCAAAAAGAAAGCGAAGAGCGCGAGAACGTTGAGGTCACCTGCGCCGGGAGTGTTGCACTGCGCTCGTTCCCGAGCACGCATGTTGCGGCTGGGTGGCATGCACCGTGCGTGCAACACGCGTGCTTCGTGGTCGCTCGGGGCCGCTGTAGCAGCGCTGACGTCGCCTCGGCACGCCCCCACCCCTCCACGCCCTCCGCCGGCTGAGGCGGATCAGAGGCGGAATCGGCGTAGCTCCTCTGTCTGGTCCTAGGTCTTGTGTTGCGACGGTGGAGAATTTTGCACACTGCCTAACGATTTCTTCTTCCTCATCTGCGCCCCCCGCCCGCGCCCTTACAAACGCTTACTAACGTGCGCTGCTCTACCGCATATGTCAGGAGGCCAGCAGAGAGTTTTGTGTTTGCTCTTATTGGAGAGGTGCCCAGCTGGCGTAGAGACCTGGAGGGGGAAACTTCCCCAAACCGGCTTGTAGGTCAGCGCTGGATCTCGCCCTCCAGCGATGAGAAACCCAACCATCTCTTGGTATATAGCGTGTACTGAACTTATGGGACTAATGACCATAGGCGATGACGCGCTCGGAAACGGTAATTAATAAATTTAGGCGGCAACCATCGCCCCATCGCTTGCCATCTCAATGCTCCGAAGTCTGTTGGAAGTGTCTTGGGGAAATAAGAACTAAAAAATAAGAAGTGAATTGCGATATTGAAGCCCCTTTACGTGTAACATCCGTTTTGTTTGATGTTTTACCTAATTCACAGAGTATTTTATTGCAATGGAGAAATTTAAATATCACTAGATTATTTATTACTGTACTAGTCATCACAAGCACTATTCTTCATCACGATGACATTTCGAGAGATAAATCTACTTTTATCTCTTTTTCTATACAAACTAATTGACAACCACTTAGTTTTTTTCCGCCTAATGGACTAACATATTTAGTTTTAAAAAGTAACAAGTTTCAAGTTAGAAACGTATGTACCCACCATGTATCAAGACTGTAGGGAAAAAAACATGTTTGAATCGGAAAATCCTGAGTTCTATTTATATAGACATGCCGCATTTGCAGTTACCCCCTCGTGCTCCGCTTGCAGCTCTGGAAGCAGCACGTTGCTTGGCCGTGTCGCAACTCAACGTAAGTTGTATTTTAAGGGTGTGGCAGTTTAGAAATGTTTCAAGTTTTACAAAAATGAAAATAATTTGTTCCCATCGGCCCTTCGCGCGTGTTCGACTACTAGGTGACTATCTCCACTGTTGGTCGCTCTTACTACGATAATCAAAATTACTGGTTTGTTTGAAATTGCCACGTATCAATTTAAAAGTAGAAATGTTTATTGAGTTACTTCAGAAACAGACAATGCATTAAAAACCGAAATATTTGCTTATTATTGATAAAAAAATTCTGCAAGTTACGTGCAGTCAATTCGATTTTATTACGACTAAAGATACGTTGCATTAGAAATGTGAATATACCAGTTTCTCTCTGGCGATTGCCAATTATTGCGTGCAATACACTGGAAGTAAAAGTCGTCGCAGACGTGTAGGTGCTCGAGGCGAGACGTGTTTGACTCTAAAAAATGTATCTACAAACGTACAGAAAAGAATTATGTAGTGTTTTTTTGGGACAACACTAATCACTGCCCTGAAGGTGTGTGTTGTAAACCACTCAGTGAATTCAGACATTTCTTGTCTTCCTTCCTCAACATACAAAATGTAAAATGTACTTACGTTACTCGTAGTTATCGCTATCCAAACGACTAGTGGTAGTAGAAACTTCATTCTCGCTGCAACAGAAAGAAATGACAATAAGATATTGACAGTTCAAAATCAAACAAAAAGTAGTCAATAAATAGAGTTATTTATGATAAAGCTGGATGCGGTGGAATGTAAGTTAAATATAAGAGCGCATGCAAAGCGAGAAAATCAGGGTAATCATCTTGGAGATTGTTTCTTCGAGCGAAGGAGTAAAAAAGGAAATTGGATTATTACAAAATATACTATGACCTATTTGAAACTCGCAGAAAGAGATTTAAAAACGAACGTGTTGACATGTCTTTCAGGAATCTCTTTCAAAAGCTAATCCAGTCCGCCAACTGCTGCAAACCGTTCCAGAGCTTATTTGCATTACAATGAACCAAGAGAAAGCACTTCGTTGAATTGTGTCCGGGTCTCACAGTGAACTCCGCGCTGAATGAATCAGAAGATTAAGTTGTAGGTTTGTAGACCGCTTATTGACACGTGGAAGTTTCACTCTCTTATGTGCGTTAAATGCAAGAGTTATTCTTCTGCGTAGGGTTCTTTACAAAAGTATTAACAAATTCGTTTCTGAATAATTTTATTGATTTTTTTTCCAAATCAACAACAGTTCATGGTATTTAGAGATCCTTAATGTGTGATGAATAATTAGTGATATCACAATCTTCCTTCAACTTCTTTGTAGTAAAACTCTTTTTTTAATGAGTAGGTACTTGTTAATACGTAAAAATAAATAACATTAATAACTCCCGTAGTGCTAAAAAACGTATCACTGAAGAAAATGAGCATTCAGTGTTTTCCTAATTAATCTTTCTCTCAAAAATTTAGGACAAATAATAGTATAAATTGAAAATCATATATTTTATGTGGATTATATAATATTACAGATTCCATTACCTCCATTACTCAATGGATATTTACAAATAAAGTGGTGTACTTTCAGGATTATATTGTAGATTACAACTGTTAGAAAGGCGTTATTTTCGCACTACTGTACAATAGACGTTAGTACATTCCTTGAAATGAGTACTTGTCTATTACCTATGAGTACTTGTGATTTAGTGAATTAATAAAGAAAAGCGTTTATTTACAAGAAATGGAATTGTTTGGTTCCCGTTATGCCCCGCGTCTATATTATTTTTGTTTAGATATTGTGCGCAGTTTTCCTCACGCTCACGCTACCCTCTTGGCTGCTGTTATGGCGCGTAGACGCTTCGCTCCGCTTCAAATTCGTCACAGTTTGCCACGCCGCGCGGGAGAACGCGGAAGCCCTCGGTTGGGTCCGTCGCCGTGACATAATGGAACGTCATGTGCGTCATGACCGGCTGTCAGGGCGGTGCGCCGCATGCACACGAGTGACAGGCTGCGGTCGCCGTCACCTGTTTTCTGTTCAACTGTTTTCCGAGTCCTTCGACGCGGTGCTCTGCGCATGCTAATAGTATTCTTCACTACTCGAAGCCTAAATCGAATTAATAATAAGGAAAAAAATGCTATTAAATGAAATAGACTTGATTATTCACGTTAAAGAAATGTTGGAGTATTCATTTTGTATATGTAAGAGTACGTGCGATTTTGGTCTTCACTACATGATAAATGACTTAGATTCGTTAACATTAAATTAGGAAGCAAATGTACACAATTACTTAGTCGATGCATTTTGGGTGGATACGCGTGAAATAATATTTTAGCATTAATTATATGAAATTGATATGTTTTCAATACGAAATATGGTATTGTATTGCATAATGTTAGAGAAATGGAACGGAGCAGACTCGAATCAGTTCCATTTATTAATATAGGTGTTGTGGTCTGTTATCGTTGGCATTTCTAATGAAATAATTATATGCGTCGTCATTGATAACAATATTATTTACTAAAAAAGCAGCTTTCGGTGGCTTAGCCATCATCATCAGTTTTCTGCTGTATGGAAGCTAGTCGTTTTTGTGGCTTCCATACAGCAGAAAACTGATGATGATGGCTAAGCCATCGAAAGCTGCTTTTTTAGTAAATAATATTGTAGGCAGTGACGACGCATATAATTATTCCATTTATTAAATTAAATCATAAATGTTACACTAAAATTGTCATGTCATGGGCTGTGTCTTTACTCGTAGATCTCGAGGTCGCGTTTGCGAGGAAGAGTGGGCGGGTCGTCGACCAGGTGGGCCACGTCGCCCGCGCCGAGTGCTGGGGGTGGGGGAAGGGGGCGGGGGTCGCGCGTAGGCGGAAGGGCAGCGACGCACGCGGCCGGAATAGCCGACGGCCTCCCGCGCGGTCCCGTTGCGCCGAAAGCGCTCGCGGGCCCAGGGCCCGGCCGCGGGAGCGGGGCCTTGTTGCAATGCGCACATCGCGGCGTTGCATTTTCTAATAACCGAATCCCTCCTCTGCGAATTAGCAAGAGAATGTTATAGGGGTTCCGCGCAAAGGCCACGTGGAGCACTGAGCGTCTCACTCACGGTCGCGTGTCCGGGCGTGGCTTCTTCGCCTGACTTCACCTGATTGGCACTCGATGTGTGTGACGCAATCGTGAACGAAAAGCATCAACTGTCGCCTGCATGTACCGAACGCGTGGCGATATCAGATTGAACAACGGAAGGGAATTAGCCCAGCGACAGTCCATGGCTGTGATCGAGTCGAAGTGGAGGTGCAGCCGTTAGTCACAATTTTAGTGCACGCGCAGTGGAAATGATTTTTATTTCGCCGTTCACTCGTCGTTTAATATAAGCTCGTGTTATTGAGACGGCAGCCGGATTGGATTTTTTTACACGGAATCCTTTATTTCCCCCGCTGGCCGGTATTTGCACGCATGTTTGTGTGCTGAGAATCTTCCCTGCGGTGGTTCCGGTGTGGAGGGGCCGTGGGCGCGTGTGTGGGAGGTGTAGGTTTCACGCGAGTGGGCGCTTACGCCATCGCAGGCGGCTGCAATTGCGCAGGAATGCGAAGAGAAGAATGGCGAGCCGAGGATATCCTGCAGCGGTTGCCGCTCGCTACGTCTTCCTACTACGCCAAAGCCTCTCTGCGGCAATAACTCATTCATCCATTCAGGCAACCAACGGTCCGTCACATATTAATAAAAATGAATGAGTATTTTATTAGCAAACGTTCCTTAGCGTCATTTCTAAAACCGCAATAGGTCAAATGTGAGGAGTTTTATTCATCGCTTCACAAACTAAATTATGTTTTATGGCGATGATGAATTGTTTTAAAGCCTCTCACCGGTTTTGTAATATTTTGTGCTTCTCTAGATACCAGTAGCATAATGTTCGTAATATCAATATAGATATTTACTAGCAAGACACGTTACATACATTAGACAAACATAGTGAGCGGCGGAATCATGATTTATAGGGGGAACGCCAGATATAAATAGTATTATGGGAAATATAAAATGTCTAGTATGAAAAAGCAGGTAGTTGTTAATTTATCCACAAGATATTTAATGCTGTTGAGTTAATTTTCACATTCGAAATCTGAATGTTCCCCGTCAGTTTCTCTTCCTTCACCAATGGCAACGCCGCAATACTAGAATGAAGTGTTATCAACTGGCGTTAAAACAATTGAAGCTTTAGCTCTTCAAACTAGCTTCTTCCATTATTTACTAAAATTCCCTTTTTTGTATTGTTGCTGTGTCTATGAGGTTTCTAATAACCTCGCAAAGGGTTGTATTACATTTTCAGCCTAAAATGTGGCGAGAACACACGCCGTTTATATGAAACCACGTGTGAACGCGAGAATATTGTCGTTCCTTTGTAACATTTCCGCAGGTGGAACAAGGATGTTGCGGTAGACAACGACCCATTGATCATAACTGCTAGTCAGTAGTGTTTTCGGGCGCTACCTCCTCCGTGGCACGAAGCAGCATGGGAGCCCCCTCGCTCGCGGCGCCGCGCTGCGCTCCTCGCTTATTCGCGCACCCAAGTCACGGCCGCCGCCGCCGCTACCGCTTTATGTAAGCGCCGTTTTTCTCCGGTTTCCCCCCGGGGGCGCGCCAGCACGTGCTGTGTGGAGGGGGAAGGACGGGGTGGGGGAGGCGGGTCCGCCACCGCCTCTTCGTTTGGGGAAGGCGGGGGCGCGGCGCGGAGGACGCGGCGAGGCGAGCCGGCTGACGCCAGCGGCGCCACTCACTGCCCATCCCTATTGTGCCGGGTGTTTGTTCGGTTACTCAGGGAACCTCATGAGCGGCTCCCGGCTCGCCGGAGCAGATGGTAGCAAAAAGCGTTTCCTCTTTTTAACGTGATCTGGCTACCTCATCTCTGTGTTTTCAAATCGAATGCATTTTTATGATGCCGATTTTTATGATGCCATTCAATGATCCCGAAATTTCTATTCATTAGCACAAAATATTTTGAGTTTTGGTTCATAAATATTTCAATGGCTTAATTATATCAGAAGGTGTTCAGTTATCACATCTATTAATTTGTACCTAAAATAAACGAAAAACGTATTGTGAAACTTACGCTTAGAAAATATAAAATTCTAATTTATTTTTCATTTATTAGATATGTTTTTTGAACATTGAGCATTTTTACTATGATTTTGTTTTGCATATACTCGTTAGTTAGGTGTAATATTTTATTCCATTTCAATAGAGACGTAGCGAGTTTGCCCTCGCGATTTTCATCTTTCTCGGAAAGGAAAATGAATATGGAGGTTGCATGCTGAAGAGGCAAAGGATGACTCACTCACTCATTCTCATGTAATTTAATTAATCTTTCTGTTATTGAGGATGTAGTACACCTCATTTACATTTTAATTAAGTAATTAAGCTTTTATTTTTGAGTTGATTTTTTTGTGGTCGTTCTTGAAACGAGCTGTGTGTCTTGTGATGTTTCTGTACTAACTTCCAATTCATTTGAATCCCTAATAATCATCCCCACACATCGGGTGCAGAAAAATGTTCAGATTGCCACAGATCGGATGCAGACATTCTGAAGGTACGAATTCAGTCGCTGTCTGGAGGAACATTCTAGAGACGGGTGCTCTGATCCGATCCTGTAGTTTTCCGTGGTTTCTCCAATCAACACCAAGCGAATGCTGGAGCAGTACCGTACCAAACGGGTCACGGACTGCTCGCGATCCTTCCTACTTCTTCCTTGTCCTCTCCTCTCCCTAGCACATCAACACGTACTAGACAAGCACCCATACAGGGAGAGTGGCCGGGAGCTTAGATCTTGTCTCGGCTGGGGCGGTACGCCTCTGGTGAGAGATAGTTTGTTGGGGAAAGCCTCGGTATCCGACGGTAGGTCGACGCCGGTTCACGCCATTCAACGGTAAAAGATCAAAGAAAACATACTCTACACTTATGGGACTAATGCCCTCGTTTCTTGACTCGTCCGGAATCACGGACAACCAACTCGAAGCGAAGGTACGAGCGGCTGCCTAAGGCAGAGGTGCAGAGCCAGCCGGGGAGCGGTGAGGCGTTCGTGAGATCCGGCGTCCTTCGCTCCCGAGGGGCCTGGCAGAGACGCTCTGCTCGGCCGCCTCCGCTTTTTGCGTCCGCGTCGCTGGGGGGGGGGGGGGCGAGAGGATGAATCACCTTCCTCTCGCTGGCGGCGCGTCCTGAGGCCCCTCACAATACATCCAAATCCCTGCTTTGCATAAACGACGCTTTAATACACCGCATTCGCATTGTGCATCGCATTCGTTCGCGTTAATGAGAGTTTTAAGATTTCGTTGTGACGACATAATTGACACATCTGCAAAGACGGGCGCCACACTCAGGCGCTCTTCACTTTTGTCCTCAATATGGAAGGAACACACTTCGCACGCGCTAGTTGGCCAGCGGAATGAACGGCGCGTATCTCTCAGCGTATCAGTCGCATGAATCTGCTGGGGTGGATGTCACGCGATGAACAGATACGAGAAAGCAAATGACACGAAGAGGGCGCTCTTCACCAATAATTATGCTAGAATTTATTTGACGGTGCAATTGAAGTAACTCAGCTGTTCACGATATTAACCAATGGGGAACTTGAACGTTCCCATAGTGACGTCACTGTAGCGACATATGAGCTCCCGATTGGACGAAACCGCAACAGCTGATATGTACCACGACTAAATAAATCGTACTATAGCTTCGTAAAGAACTCAACTTAGAACTCATTGAACATCATATCACGTACCTAGCCATTAACGTTTATTATTCAGACTCGCAAAAAGTCCTAATCACACCAGAATAAAAAACTCCTACTCCGATACTTCTACAATATATTTCCAAAAACCTTCTCCAACTTCGAATCTGAATAGAGGACGCAATTGGACATCCACAAAATGATGTTATATGTAAGTTTTACAAGTACATTTTAAATATAAGTTAGCAAGTAAGCCTTTCAGACATATGCAAAGTTGATACATAAACTGACCTATGTATAACCAACATAAATGAAAAAAATAGCGAGCTCTGGGCGTCACGATGCAGCCCTAAGAAGCTGAGCTGAAGGCTGCTTAGCGCCGCTTAGCAGCAGCGGCGAGGGCCGCGTCTTGTCTCCCGGCGTCGCCGTCGCGCCCACGCGCCCTAACGCAGAAGGCCGAAGTGGCACAGCGCGCCCAGCGGGAGAAGCGGGTGATCGTATTAATGTATCCGGGGAAGTGATGCTTGTAACTTTGAATTAGAGCATGCCATTTTTTTAAACCCGAAATGAAAATACTGACTCGGTAAGATGAACGACTAGTGAATCAGAAATCAGAGCAGCTATGAAGAGCTGAAAAGGGTGTATGTAAATATGAAGGAAATACGGCACTTACGATAATTATGAGCAACTCTTTAACATACAGAATTTTACTTGAGAATGGGATAAAAATTAATTAATTTTAAGGAAACTTACTTTTTGTAATAAACAATATTTTAATTTTTGAAAGCGGTCGTTAATGTTCAGAGTATGCATATTAAAAAAGACGATAAATTGCAAATTTGTTTACCATTGATTTCTGCCTAAAATGTTTGCGAAAATGAATGGATGAATTTTATTTGTAATGCATTCTGGGCTTAAAAAGAAATCTTAGTTGCAGACATTTCACTAAAATTTGAAATTAAACCTGTATAAAGGGCATGGAATGAAAATCGCGCTGTTTATTGTTTGTTGATCTAGTTGTGGCCCACAGTCGGCCGCCGTCGCCCACGTCGCCCTCGATGCCAACCCGGACATGTCGTTGCGCAACGCGCGCGTAACCGCCATCTTCCTAAAGAAGCGCTCCCCTTTTCACGCCGCGACACGTGGGCGGGACGCAAATCGCGACGTGACGCTCCAGAAAGTGGAAGAACACGGCTGGCGCAACGCCTGTATGGGCGAGACCTGAGCTCGTTAACTCTTCGTTGTGATACTCGTAGGCGTTCTGAGAAAAATTGCGTGAAATGTCCCATTTTTCCTTTTATGGAGGTTGCTTCCTTTTTATTCAGACCTGCGACTGGGAGTCATGCGTGGTGTATCGAAGTTCTATCAAAAGAATATGGATTTTTTGAAACAAATGTCGTGAAGAAAGAAATTGGTAGTTGACCTCTTAATCAGTATGAGACATCTAACTTTTTCACATGTGCGTCTCGTGATAACGTCTTTTCCTCAAAATCTTTTTCGCAATGAAAGAATTTGCTAAGAAAGACTGTTACTACATTAGATGATAGTGTTGTTAAGAATCCAAATTGCCTGTTTCAATTCATACTCTCCGAAAACAGTGTTCTATCGATTGGCTTGTAAAACAGCAGTGCGTGTGGCGCGTCCTGCTTTTGCAGAAACGGGAAGCGGCGAGGCTGCGGCGTGCACGTCCGCCGGACGCCGTTCCTTTGAGACCTACTTGAGCGGCCGCCAGGGAATGTTGGACCGCTTTGTTCATTGAGATGTGCCAAGCTCCCGGTCACGCCCGCGGCATCGCGGACTCCGTCCCACGAAACTCTGCGCGCCCAGCGATTAACGCTTCTGCTCAAGGCTACACGCTTGTGCGGCAACACTGGAAGTTGCTTACTTATGTAAATACACTACGCAATGGTGTTGAAACTGAAGGCTGCACAAATGGATGGAACAGTAATGTAAAGATTGGCTTGGTGCTAGCCTCGTCGAGGAAACATCTACGAGTAAATGGCAGTATATGTCACCATATTTGTCACAGTTCACAGCTTTTAACTTTAACCCAAGAAATTTGGCTATTTACCAAATGGTCTATTTTCCAAAATAATTCCATTTTTTCTCACTGACAAATCCCACGGTGACAAGCAAATTGTCTTCCTTGTTCTATTTACCAAACCCTACTATCAAACTAGAGAATGTTGGTTCCTCATTCCAATTATGATGGTTAGCAATTATCATAGCTCAAAGTGCTGTGTAATTCTTTAAAAAACTAAAGGGCATTCAAGACAATTGATTCTGGTTATCACGTGGTTAAAATAGAACATGTGTATCCAAGGTTGCATCTCCATGTTTTTGCTCGTTCGCGCTCTCCTTCGCGTCCATCGCCAGGCGCTTCGCGGCGGCCGCCCCAGCACGTGGCACGTGGGCGCGGGCGCGCTGCGCGGGGCGTGGCCGCTCGGGGCTCATTGCGCATGCGCATATGCATGTGCGGCGGGCGCGCGGGCGCTCACGGGAGAGCCTCAACTCCGCTTAGACGTCCGCCGCCTAATTGTCTAATTCCCCCTCTGTCGCCGGAAGGTAATTGGGTCGTCGGGCGGTTTTTTTGGCGCCCCCGCGCGGCGCACTGCGCGATGGCGTGCACGTGTCAGGGCCTCGGCTGGCCCGCTGACCCGCTGCGCACTGAAGGCTGCCGTGCTCGGCTCGAACGTCATGCTTGTTTTTAAGGCTTTCGGCTAATGAAAATCCTTATCGTGATGAAGCCCTCTTTCGAATTCTTAATCCGTCTTGCTTTGACAAGCCATTTTTTGTCGGTATGATTGTAGTTTGACAGTATAGAGCGACTAGAGCTGGCAAATAAACAAAAACTTGTTCTTTTAAAATCGTGTTTAATCAAACAAAATTAAATATATAAATAGTAATTTATGAACTAGTTGACAAGAAAAGTATCGTAAAAAATTAAAAGCAACGTCTTCGAGTTGAATATGTTAAAAGGAACAATTAAATCAACGTTCTGAACTCTCATGTATACGTGATACGCGTTTGCGAATTTGCTACTTGGATACAGAAGAGAGCATTCCGAGTCTTAAATTGTCAGAACAGTTACAAAGATGCATCAAGACAATGCGGAAATAATGACGGCAGAGTAATTGCGTTGTACCTGCTCTTCCGGAGGCCCGAATAAACGTCGCAAAGCAGGAAGTGGTTCGGGGGCGGCGCGCGTGCGAGGGCGGGCGTGCCCTTCGGGGGGTCGGCGTCCGCCCCGAGGGCGTGACGTAGCGTGGCGAGGCGTGCGGCATGCTGATCCCCGCCCCGCCCCGCCCCGCCCCGCCCCGCCCGCCCCGCTCGCCGCGGACGAGACGCCAAGCGGTGACATGCGGTTTCGCGGTTACGCCGCGTTCGCTTTGGCGAGGAAGGACATGGGAGATCGCCGAGAAACACGGGCTGGTTTCTACGCGTGCCATTCCTTTGCAGGGTGACGGCGTGTCAGCTTCTTACGAGCGAGGATTGCGTGTTTATTCATTCGCATCGAAGTTCTCTCGGTTACGATATCATTCTGAAACCAATGTTATATTGGTTTTGTGAACTTCTTGCACCAGTCTCGTTTTTGAGATTCGATACTAAACTCTCGACAATTTGGTTTATTTGGTTTAGTTTAGAATATTTTATTTAATTCTACCACTTCTGTACCTGATGTAACCGACATAAAGAATGTCCTAGCTCTATGTGTTTCCCAATACCCTCCAAATGCGACAACCATGGAAAATGAATTTTCACTCGCAACGGAACGCGCGAGCTTTCTCTGGAGCGGTGTTGCAGTGCGGCGCCTGCGGTCTACTCCAACTGCATTCAGTTCGCTCCGCCCCCATCACCCCACCGTCCGCGCGCATGTAACGGGCCGGCACCAAGGCCTCGTGCGATGCCGCTGATTCCACGCTCACGTTACTGCGGCGTTACGTCAGAGGGCTGAGAGCGATTGGCTGACGCGGCGGGGCGAGACCTGCGTGTGACGTCGCGCGCGGAGACTTCAATGCCTGTGCAAGACACGAACGTAGGTTCTGGAGAGGCTTCAATGACAGTAACTTTGCTTCGATCGCAACCGTGGATGAAGATTGTTCTCGAACAACGCACTCTTTCACCTTGACCACTGTTATAAAATGCGTGTCAACGCAGGTTAGCCTCTGGTATACTGAATGTGTGCAAATGTTTATACTAGTGCAGTACAACGGTTTCACGAAAGTCTCTATAACTGAGTGGGAAGGGATGATATTCTTCGATTTGAAACAACTAAAGTTTTCCTCGTTATGTAAGCAATTTTCCCGAATGGTTTTTCAATTCATGCATATCATTTTAATAAATAATTAACCGGAGTTCAACCTGGCGATTCCATATTTGCTACAGAAAGAAACTAGATCTACTACATAAGTTATATAAAATATCGTGTTTAAACGGTATTTAAATAGATTTAATCTAGGAGTAGGATACATAACATGAACTAGTTAAAGTTTCCGGGTTGTTCATATATGATCGAAAGTAAAAAAATTGCATGCAAAAAACACACTTATCGCAAGGAACGAGGCTGCAAATGGAGTCTCTTCCACACTATTGCGGTCCTCGAAGACAAAACATTCAATAGTAATGCCATTACATTATGTCACTAGATCTAAAAGCTGTTGCTGTGAAAAAGGTTTCTTTGAAATCCAGTCACTGAGCGAACACAGGAGCTTTCACGAGTAGCAATACTAGTCTAACAGTGTAATGAAAGCAAAACGACCGTGCTTAAATGGATCACGAACGGAACCAGCTACTAAGAACATGCTACACGTTTTCACTACACTCAACTCGACAGGCGGCTGCAGAAGTTCCTGTGAGATGTGGTTTTACTCAATTTGGCAGCGTAAGTGATTACTCTCGCTTTCTCGGCAGAAAACTGAAATCGCTAATGCTAGTACCGATGTCTTCATTACAAAATGTAGAAACATTCCAAATAGAGTTCACCCGTGCCCTTTGAACAATGCTTGTTAGCAAAACA
This sequence comes from Gryllus longicercus, assembly GCA_038098605.1. NCBI lineage: Eukaryota > Metazoa > Arthropoda > Insecta > Orthoptera > Gryllidae > Gryllus > Gryllus longicercus. The sequence goes on along the minus strand of JAZDUA010000188.1, from coordinate 91,558 downwards.
AGAACACCTTAAAAGAGCCTGATTTTAATAAAATTTGGCAGGTTCAACTTAGTAATAACCACTTCAGCATTAAGCAACTCTTTATTTGAAATTTCTGTAAAATTCTATTCAACAATTTCTACCACAACGTTAAAAATGTATGATTTTAATTCAGTTTGCAATTTGTGCCTCTTTTCTTTTTAAAAAATTGGGTATTGGCCGATATATTTTCTCATTTTATTATTTTTTAGTTCTAAACGAAGAAAAGTATTCTTATGATTTTGCCATGACATGCCAAACTGTTAGTTGCCAAGAACTCACACTGATGAAAACGTTACGGGTTAGTTTTCGATCAATCCAATAAACTGTAATTAGTATTCAGTTTTATTGTGTAGTATGATGCTGTTCAATGAGCGACGGTATTAGATATCGCGCCTATATTACACAACGCTTTGAAGCACTCATTGTTCTATGAGAAACCCGAGTAAAAGGTTGAAATTGAATCGCTTCCTTGGAAGGCAGCGGGGGTCGTGAGTTGTGGAGGGATGGGGGCACGTAGAGAAGCGCGGTCGCCGCGTGACCTTTCGGAGTGGTGCCAAGGCCCCCCTGCCCCCACGCCCCCCCCTTCCATTCCACCTCCGCCACACGAGCCGCGTCTCTGAATCAGCGCCACCTACGGTGGTGCACTGGAGGTGATCGGAACAGCGCCTTTCATCAAATGCCATGCGTTAAATATGAATATAACATTTTCAATTAATTGATCTTTCTACATTTTAAAATTCATCGGATTTCCAGCTTCTATAATCACTTAAGTCGTACTACGTAAGAGATATATTTCGCCTCTAATGACACACTTTATTTACAATCAATAATATTAAATTCCAAGAATTTATTGACATGTTCATTTTCGTTTTCATTGTGTTCATACTTTGAGGGAACTTTCAGTTTGAGTATTTAATTTTCATTCATTGGTTTAGAAGAAATAAGAGCATCGTATCAGTAATTATAACAACATGGCTTTGTTGTAATTTCCTATTAAATGAGTTTTGTAATTTCGACTTAAACCGCGAGGAACGAGAAGTGAAGAGTGTCGCTCGTTTGAAGGCGCTAAGACCCTCTGCCTCGCGGGCCCTCCGCTTCCGGCTCCTCCCTCTTCCGGTTCCGCTCGAGGTCTTTCGCGGGCGACGACGGGCCGACGAGCAGCCCAGAGATGCAGAGAAACCGGATTTCTCCGCAAACTCGAGTGCTCCACAGAACCACCCACTCATGGCACATTCCGTGCCTTCATAAGTAGGAAGCATCAAGGCTTATCTTTAAAACGCAGCACTTATTAAAAGTAATGTGTTTTGGCCTGGGGTAAGAATACCAAGCATCAAAACAATTGGTGGTATAGCCTATTTACTTGCAAGGGAACATTTTGATACAGAAATGAAAATGATATCTTTACATTCTAACAATGTAAAGTTCCTCTCTTCTTAAATTCGAACTGACGTCAAAAATGTATAATAGACACACCCGAAAGAAAGTTGAATTGTAGTTTAGCACGTATCTAGGTCGCCTACTAAATTAAATCTCTTAATAGTCTTAGTGACACGCATCCGTGGCAAACAAATCGACAGGAAGTTGTCGACAGGCTGTTAGAAAGCGATTCTCCAAAGGGGCCCACTTCTTCTCACCGTCTTTCTTCTTCTTCTACGGAACTCGGTCACCTTATGTATACAAGTGTCGAAAAAACTGCGAAAGAATAGTCAAATAATAGACGTTCAGAATGAAAGCAGACCGTCGACAACTACAAGTGAAAAGTGGTGTGAGTAATAACATTCTCAGTGCTAATAACTTGGTGCCTTTTTACCTATCACCAACGGCGTTTTAGCATAGTGCTTCGTTCGTCGTGAATGTAAAGGTGCAGCCCTGTCCGGCGTGACTACGCGCTCTCCTTGTTTGACCAAATGGCACAGGGCCAAAGATCGGGGCGATCGAGTTCGCCTCATTACGCTCTAAAATATGCGCGACTCCGGTCTCTTTTAGGCGGTGCAAACTGGGTAATGTTTGAGCGACCCCTTTGAAGTTTGATCTGGATATGACAACTGGTCTTGCGGGTCTTACATCAAACAGTTCTGTTATCAGGAGTTCGATAAACTAACAAATATTTCAAAATTTCCCCAATTAATACAGTATTGTTTCTTTCCAGGGTTCCATTATTTTTGTGTAATGTCAAATGCACATTTTTATCATTTTCTATGAAACACAAAAGAAATAAACCAGCGGTACTACAACGGCACATACCTTCTTGCATTATTTGTAACTTTTGCAATTTTCCAAAATTTAGTGAGTTCAGCGAATACCGGATAACTGCCATTTTTAAAAGTGTACTATCCGATAAAAATTAAAGAAATATTTGTAGTCGTGTTTTGTAGAAATTCTTGTTTTTGAAATTGTCTTTATGTCACGCAAAATTGCGCACAGATGAATTGGGTAAGGATTATCTTCACATTAAGAAGTCCTCTAGCCAAAGCTTAACCTCCTTGTACTCTCTTCAGTAAAACCAATCGACAGTTGCGTTCAAGTCAGGATATTACTTACCGGCCTAAAAAATCCCTGTGATGAAGATTCATTGCTGTCTTGTGTCCCATGTTTGGTCAGAAAATTGAAACCTAATTTAAACAAATTGCACAGTTTGTGATGTGAATTATATGCGCCCAAAAGTAGCAAACTCGTGTGAATTCTCGGTTACTTCACCAACAAGATATTTAATACGACCTCAACATCTGCGGATTCTGAATGGCGCGACCTACCGGTTGATACTTTAGCATTTCGCCCGTCCAAGTGCCAGCCGCACCGGACGACGTCAGCGCCCAATGAGCGAGGAGGTGGAGGAGGGAGGAGGGAGGTCAAGGGACACAGACTGCGCGTGGCGACGGCGCGTGGGCTGCGCGGGGAGACAGACGGCTGCGCGGACGTCCGGGTGGCCTCGCCGCCCCCGCACGTCCCCTCGCCTTCCACCGCCCCCCCTCCGCACAGCCGCGCCCCACATTCAGAGCGCCGTCGCCCGCGGCCTCGCCCGACGCCCGCTCCAAGCGCACACCTGGACACGGCACTGCGCCTCGTGCAAACGGAATACCCGTCACTCGCCAGCGACGGAGCGCCGAGTTTTCTACGGGTTGAATCATCGTAGCGAAATGTGAGAGGCCTACGCTACTTGACAATTAAAACAGTTCAGTGCATTATGTAGTATGTCCTGTTCAAAGTCATGAGAGAATTAACTTGTTGCAGACATTGAGCATCCGTTCGTAGTATCGCCGTTTTTAAAAACATGTTTGCTATGAAATAAATATATCCAAGAACCGTGTGCCAAGATACGAGCGTTTTAAAAAGTTATCCTAAGAACATCCTTCAACCCTTGACCTTTCTCTTCCATGATGCAAAAACTGCCCACTCGAAGCGTAGTCGTCTGTTTGACTAATGAGTTCATCTAATGGAACGCGTGTGCTCCACCCACCAGTGCGGTGGCCTCCGCCGGCGGAAGCGTCTCCTCTCGAGGGCGGTCCTCTCCGCCCGCCCGCCCGCCCAACCGCCCGCCACAGACACACACAAAAAAGTTAGACCCAAAGACTTGACAAATATTTCTCAACGTAAGTCGACGCGCTGAATCCGAAACTGAAGCTTGCGCCACCAATCTCCAGATTTTTTAATCGCCACCCGTCCGCCCACGCGCCCAGTTCTAACGCGCCGCCGCCCCGTGGCGCGCCGTCGGCGCAGCGGGATCTTCGCTCCTTTTGCGCCGGCGCGGAGGGGCGGGGCGAAGCGTGTGCGGCCGACGCGCGGCAGCTGTCGCCAAAGCGCGCGACGGTGGCGGAGCCGCTCGCCTTGGCAGTGGCGTACAAGGAGCGCGCTGCACTCGGCGGCCTCCCGCGCCACTGGGCCCTCGCCCAACCACAGGCCTCGCTGGCTATTGAAACGTTAATAGATATTATCAACTAGTGCAAATCCCACGCGGATATTCTCTCTAAACCGATTTAAAACGATATTGAGAAGTGGAGAAACTGCAATTAAATAAGTCAAAGAGCAATACATATTTAATTTTAAAACGCTCGTTTCTCTTCCTGAAACACGCGTTACCACAACAATGGACTTCAAGTATGCCAAAAATCTTCAAGACTTAAACAATGTGGAAAACATGAATAGTAATGTATCTTTTTGGTAACTTGGAGATCCTCGATTTATTTATGTGGGAAGAACTCACCCAATAAGCCATCGGCGTCTTAATGCGTCGAAGCTCGCAGCCGAACCGATGAATCGTTCTTCTGCAACGTGTGCATAGGTAACATTCAGTGAACCGGCGCACAGGCAAAACGTCCTATTCCTTCGCGGTGGTTACGTCCTCTGGCCGCGCGCCGGCCCCGGCGCGCGGAGACTCGAACGCGTGGGGAGACGGCGAACCGTATGCGCGGGCGGCCTTGCGAAACGTCTGCTCCTTCCAGGGCGAGTGACGCACCGCTCCCGCGCCGCGCCGCGCGTTGCGTTAGGCATTCCGATGCGGCGGCCGATGGACGGTTGGCGAACCTCGCTCTTCCTGGAAGGATCTCTGCGGTGGGCATTTTTTTGCCTTTCTTTAGATCGCCTTCGCTTCTCGCACGGCTCCCACGGACAGAGAAAACCACCGGAGAATATAAAGGTACTATTAAATTTGCTTGCGTAAAACGGTAATGGATGAGTATTTCGATGCCTCATCGGTCATGAATTACAAGTATGGGGAAGAAGAATTAACAGATATTAAAAGTAATATTAGTTACTTATATGGTACATAAGGCCGAATAAATTGTAAAAAAATAATATTGCATTAAGATCTTTACGTGAAATAAGTGTCATTAAAAGTAAAATAATAAATCCGTTCTTATTCTACGAAATAATTGACATTTTCCTTCCATTTGCATGTTGTGTGGACCTCCCGACTAAATGTTTGTGTACTTCCTGTGCTCAAAATTATTTCTCGGAGTCACCGGTACGCATGTACAAAGAAGGAATGTGCATGAAAAGAATTGACAAGACAATTACGGTCGTCATCCGGGCCATGTCCTCACGCACCGCGCTGCAATTTGAAGACTGCGAGCGCCTAATTCCGCACGCGAGGAGAAACAGCCCGCCCGCCCGCCCGCCCTCGCTTCCTCTTCGCGTTCATCTCGCCCTCTTATTGAGGATCTTCCTCCACCCTCCTATCGTCTTTCTTCTGCCACCCTCCTTCAGCCCTCCTTCCGCCCTTCTACTGCACTCTTACCACCTACCGCCTACTGCCTACTGCTTACCTCCTACCTCCCCTTCCGATCTCGTACAACCCTCTTTCCGTCCTCCTCCCGCCCTCCTTCCCCTCGCCCACCGCCCGCGCGCTTGTGCGTGACGCAGTTCGTCGCCCGCGTAGACGCAACGAGGAAGCGGCGCCGCCCGCAATGCTTTTATTTCCGCCGCGCACTTCCGAGAGCAACTGCGCGACTTATTTACAGTACCTCCCGCCCCGGCCCGCCCCGGCCCGCCCCGCCCCGCGACAGATAGTCATGCCTCCTCCGGGGGCGAGGACCATATTACACACCCGCCACTTCACGACTGGCTCTGGTAATTGCGTCCTTCCCGTGCATTTGGGGGGGGGGGGAAGCGAGGACGGCGCAGGTGGAGGCGGCAGGGCAACGCCCCCGCGCACGCGACGCGACCGGTGACTGTCCTTGCGTCCTCCGGAGGCGCGCTGCACGCCTCGTGTGGAGTTGGGAGCCTTCCGTCATTTTAGTTCTCCCGATCGTTTTGTTAGGATCCGCTACAGTTTGTTCTCAACTCATAGAATTGTTCATGAAAGCGATATTCTCAGACCACAATTGAAAATTTCCTTGGAAAAGAGGAGAATAACGTTAGGAATTGTATCTTTTATGAAACTCAACGGGGAAGGTTTGTTGACAGATTCCGGGGAAACATTGCCTTAAAATTCCCATCTACATATATGTTTGACCATGTTTTTTGCTTATAACTACAACTGCTGGGTAGTACTTCAGTAAATGTGTATATTCTATATAAAATCAAATATATTCAGAGCACTTCAGAGAGTAATTTTAGAAAACTGCGATAAAAGTTCATGGGTTTTAGGTTTTTCCTGTGTATGTAAGCGAAGTTCACGTACCAAGTGCATCCAGATTGCGAAGGAGCACCTGACGAGAGCCGAGGCGGGTTTGTCCTCGTACCGGTAGCATTCAGCGTCGAGCGGTGCTGCGACATGAAGCAAGCGCCCCAGGGGTCTCGTTCTGCGCGCATTTTTCTGCTCCCCCCTCCCCCTGTGGCGAAAGGCGCTCGCGGCGGAGGCACTGCGCCTCGCGTCGCTCCTCGCTTGCGCAGGCCCGGGTTCGGCCCTCGGCGCCGGCCCCGCGGCCCTCGCGCCAAATACCAAGGCCGGGCCGGGCCGGGCCGGACCGAGCGGGGGGTGGCCGCTCCTTTCCAAAGCCTTGCACCCGATTCCGCACGCGCGCCCACTACAATGCGCGCCCGTAATGCGGCGTAATTGTCGGAAGCATCTCGAAACGCTCTTTTAGGGCGAACCCGGTATCGATTGCCTGTATCGATTCCCAGCCGGGGGAGGATCCGCCTGGTATTTCGCTGCGAGGCAGCTTACTCGTGGTGGGCGGATCCCTCCTTGCTCGATCGCATCGCCCTGCACTGCATTGTCTGCTACTGGTTTCGTGTAGCAACACTTAACAATGCCTGATCTTCGGCTACTGATCTTTGCGTGTTTCGGGAGGATTTCCCTTGGCTGCCTTATTTATGGTGCCGAGGCAGAGATTTACCTCATGCTATCAATTTAGCCTCCGAATCGAGTTGCGAGAGCGGTAATTATAGTAATGACTTAACTTTCAGGGATAGTGGAAAGGATGGTTTAATTCCTCGCGTTTATTTGCGAGACAAACAGCGGAAACAAAAAAAAAAATTCTTAATTGTAATCTTTCACATCTTAACTTTTTTGTTGGAATGTTATCAGGAGTACTGATGAAGATCTTGTGTTTTTTTCCATTGTGTTTTCAAGCATCAAAAAATTGGAAAAGTTTGGGCAACTTCGGGAAAGTGTTTTCTGGTTGTGAAATCGTAGAATCGAGGACGAATGCGCCAGCACACCTTGCTGGAACGGGCGGTACGTGACCATATCGTAAGCGAGTAGTCATGTGTGAGCTGTATCAAGAGAGATGTGAGTGCATAACGAAGGGGAAGACATTGCGAATGTGATAACGGGCACGGAATGGGTAACGGGACGCGACGCTGTTGTGGATGATGAATGGCGTGGGCGTGGCCGGGGCAGATGGGGCGTTGATACTTCTTCCGAGCGGTGAACGAACCCGCCCGCGGCCGATGCGTGGAGCGCGGCGATGCGGGAGCGCGCGCCTCTTGCGGCCACTGCGCGAAATTATAATTTTGGATGAGCAGATGACTCGCGAGGTTCGACTGAAACACTTCGTGGTTGTGGAACGGTTGTATCTAATGTAGATTTTCACAGAATTGTAGAAGAGTCGAATATAATTTCACTCTGTATCGGCGTGTGAAGGGAGGTTGAAAGATGAATGCTGCTCCCTTAGCAACAAAGCCTAGCTGCGCCTTACAGCAACGTATAGTCTTATAAAATAATAAATATATAAACTAAAGTGTTCCTTGTTTTCAAATGCTTCTAAGCTCTATCATGAAAAATTGCGTAATACACGTCTTATATTTTAAAGATTAATGTATGGGTCTTTGCTTCCAGGTAACTTATCATTTTAGGCCGTTGTTACTACACAAACTGTTTATTGGTAGGCTTATGAAATGAAGCTGCCAGCCGCAGCTACGCCGGGCGGCCGCGTGGGGGCGGCGTGGGGAGCGGCGGTGGGAGGGTAACTGTTCTTAGGCCTCTCGCGGGGACTTTTACTTTGCGCGCAAGGAGCGGGGCAAGTTTTTGCCTGCAGCCTTCGCGCCGCCGCTGCCACGTTCGCCCACGCTCGCAGCCGCCGCTCGGCCTCCTCCCCCCTCCCCCGCCGCCGCCGCCTTCGCTCGCATCTCTCTTGTTCCGTCTCAGTCACCGTTTAACATTGGGACACCCCTGCCTTTCGCCATGGAATGACGCTGCCACCATTATAATTTTCCTCTTTAAGAGTTTACTTCAGTCCTGTGCCAATACGCTCCCTAGTGTTGCATTTGCAGAGGGAAAAAAACGTACGATATTACCAATCATTTAATTTAATGCTTTAATACTTCATATTTGAAATTGATAGGCGAATAATGAGAGCTAGTGACTTCAAGGCTGTGATTCTAGCGAGATGAGCAAAGTGAATTTATGGAGCCCTTACAGCTCTTTTTCCTCTCGTCTTGGCACGGCCGCGTTCTCTCCCCGTTCTTGTTTGCGCATCCTCCAACTCTACTCCGTCGCCGCCCCCGTTCCTCGTCGCCACCCCCGCACTGCGCCACCACCTCCGCCCATGCCTCCGCCTTCATCGCCGCCCCATCCCCGCCCCCAGCGCCATCTCCGTCGCCGCCCCGCCCCCATCGTCGCCCCCATTGCCGCCTCCGTCGCCGTCCCCGCCTCCGTTGCCGTCCCTGCCTCCGTCGCCGCCCCCGCCTCCGTTGCCATCGCGGCCCCCGCCTCCATCCCCCTGGCCCGTCTTCGCCCCCGCTCCGCCTTCGCCTCTGCCCCGCCTTCGCCTCCGCGCCGCCTTCGCCCCCGCCTTCGCCCCCGTCGCCGTCTCCGCGTGTCGGCCTCGCGCGCGCCGTCCTCCGGCGGCGGCGGCGGCGGCGTTCCGCTCGCTCTGCGGTTCACTGCGCTCGACATGCGAGGCCCTCCCTGCTCGAGTGCCGGCGGACCGGCATTGACGCGGCGTTTGGCCGCGCTCACCTTGCCATTTGCTCGCAGGCGACACCTTGCGAGTCCCCCTTTGGAGGCGGTGTTATTTACATTTCGCTCGCTGCAAAGGCTGCTCTCAATGACACTTTCTTGCGAGACGGCGCCAAACATTGTTCAATTGTTTGAAGAGAAGCGGGATATTCGACAGTTTGGATTGATAGAGAATTTATGAGAAAAGCTCGGTCTTTAATCAGGCGGAGTAGCAACTATGTACTGAGCCACTTGCAGAACTTCAGAGGCCTTATTGTATTGACTTTCACCTCCTGGTTCTCCCACCCTGAGTTAACTAGTTAACGGAGCATTCTCTCGCTGCGCTATCTTTCAAATACACCCTTCTCTGCAATGTTTCCGAATAAATGAACTTAAGTCATGCAATCCACTCTGCAAGTGAGATTACGTACGCTGTAGTAATTACTGCGTTCATGTAAAAGATGTAAAAGTGTAACATGACGTGATAATTTGTTGACGTGGAAATGACCGCAGGATAATTTATGTAGCTCATTCAAATAAGATATGAAATAAACTCTTCGAGTATGAGTGTGACTACGGTCTTTTATCAGGAGATCGTTGTTATAACTTTCCTCGAATATTACGTCAGTCACTACTGAGAGAAGAATGTGATAAGTGAAACCAATCATTGTACCATTGTTCTATTTTTGTTTCTCCAGACTTAAAAAAAGATGAAGACTGGCATTGAGCAACAATTATCAAGTCCTATAAGTTTTATTAGTCGTCGTACTAAAAAATTGTATTCAACGTTGAAACAAAATATTAAGTACTAGTATTCGTACCTTTCTTGAAAAGCAAAATTATTTTTAAAAAAATGTATTATCACAAATCTGTACTAAATTAATGATTACGTTTCTAAAAAAAATAATTAATATTCATTTTTTACAATACGTGAAGTAAGACTAATATTGTTGTAAGAAACCCTAAAAACAACGCTGCAGCAAGTACAACTCTTCAAATGAAAAATATGCTATTCTTGAAGAATCCAATGTCTTTGAAGAAGAAAATAAGACCTTAAGCAGGAAGCTGATAAAATAGTTTATAGATTCGACATCGTGTTTCGCGTTTGTCACCGTCAGTGCTTGCGGAAAATTGGCTGAAAGTGTAGGCGAAAGAACACGGGCACTTGAGATTGGGCTAAGTGCGTGTGCCCTCTCCTCCGAGCACGCTGTCGACAAGGCGCCTCTAGCGCTTGCGAGAAGGGGCGGAGCGGAGCGGGGCGGAGCGGGGCGGGGCGGGGTGGGGTGGGGCGGAGCGGGGCGGAGCGGGGTGGGGCGGGGCGGGGCGGGATGGGCCCAGGCACGCGTGACAGGCGCACGCCGTGGGCTGCGCGCGCCGATGTGCAGCTGTCGCGCTCGTGCGCGGCGTTGCGCGAAGGGGCGGGCGCGGCGTTTTCCGCCGCTTCGCCCGCGACGGACGCCGCCCCCCACCCGCGCGTGCAGCTCCGGAACCCTCTCGAGATCTCTACACGGTCTTCAGGCCGTAAATTATGCGTAAATACATTTACGCCCTAAAAATGTGTTTATACATACTTCTTGTTACCAATTCGTTGTTTTTTTTAATGTCGCATTTCAGCTTGTTGGTCATATAGTGACCGCTTTGATTTTTAAACTGTAGAGGGACTGTGGAGCTGGAGGGAGAACACGTAAGGACAACACGAACACGCACAAACATCCATGCCCGAGGCGCGATTCGATTCTTCGACCCGAGGCAGCTACGGCCCTTCAGCCTTAAGGATCTCGGCTCTCCAGACCAGCTACCAATTCTTTAACCACACAAAAGGTACAGAAGTGATACTTCTTGCGAATGATCTTGGCTGTCCGGGTGATGCCGCTTCGAAGGCTGTGTTGCCGACATTTCGTCCACCGTGTCGTCTCCCTCAGGGCTGGTTTGCGAAGACCGTGCCAAAATGGTCGAAATGTCGTCAACACAGCCTTCATCGCGGCTTCACCGGGAGAGCAAAGATCATTTGCTTAGCTGTGGCCGCGGAAGCTTACGATTTCACGTGATATTTTTTGCTTAAAGATTGCTGTGAGCAAAAGTTGTATGAGAAGTATCTAACAATAAGGTTAGTTTGACCCTGTAATATTAATTTGTCTCCAAACACCGTGTAAACCTAAGGAAATAAGGTTGTAGCATGTATGTTCTTTTAATTGTTTTAAATTTTGGGACAAACTATCATAATATTTATACTTAGAATGTAGTTTCATTGTTCTTGTGTATGTACTGCAATGGAGTTAACTTGCGTTTTTGTGTCGACTCTGTAACGCAATCCCGTGGAAGTTTTTTCTTATATGATTGCAAATAAAGTTGAAGTGTTGACATCATTATTTGAATTGTCGTCCTTACGTAGAACCTTGCAATAAGTCACAACGCCGGTACGTCAGTCTGTTTCTTGGAATGCCATCCCGAAGAGATCTCACCTATCCTTAGCACAGCTATATTTATGAATGAGGTGTTCATTTGCATGCAACCCAAAAGTACGTGGAATAGTATCGCGAAATGCGCTTCTCCGTATCTCGTCACAAGCGCTTTCCGCGTGACGACAGCCGCGTGCGTTACTTGCGGCTTTTCCCGCCAGTCGCCCCACGCGCGCGTCTGCCGCGACGGCGAGCGGCGAGCGGCGGCGCGGGGCGCGCGACCCCTGGCATTTGGCGGCGGCGACAGGCGGCGCTCGTGGGCGACGCGGGCGGGTCCTCTGCCGCCCTCGCACGCGGACGGGGACAAGAGGAGACTGACTATACTTCGGTTTTATAAAGTGAGCGATGGCACTAGGTCATGGTTGTTCCTCCTGCCTTATAGAATGAATATTTTTAACGGTGGTAAGCACGTTTCAGAGGCCAAGAGCCCTGTTGAGAAGGATGTTCCCGAATTAATTAAAAATATTAATTTTATAAGGAAGTGGGCGTAACAATGTCATGTTATCGGCCACTAAAAAATCTTAGTGTTATTGAGTGGGTCGGAGCTATGTAAATATAAATATTTCACTCATCCAAAATAGGTGTTAAATCCTCCCCATGACAAAAGAAAACAACAAAACATTATGGTCCAAACGTTGAAAAATGTCCTCATAAAACTGTAAAATGCGTAGAGTAAGCCATAGGTAGTGTATGTAAAAAATGTCGGATTTACGTAAAACTTTTTTTATCCTATAGTTTACAAAATTTACCAAAATGAAGTTCAGAACTTTTTCCGACTCTTTCATTGTTCCGACATTTTCAACTATCATTGGAGCAGATAAAGTTGAAATCACGTATAAATAATAAGTTTGCTCTTATCCATCTAAATTACTTCGCAAATTTATTCAGGGAAATGTCTTTAAAAACGTCTTAAGACTTGACCTCCGTATAAACAGACTTATCTCGACGATCAAGAAGTGCATTTAATATTTGAAGGACGTATGCCTTTTCACTGCAAACATTAGTAATTCATAGGCGGAGTTGCATCACTAAGTAGTTTGCTTTCTATCCCTCTTTTCCATTATAAAGATTTACTGGAAGACTTACTGATAATTTCAGGCGAATATTTATTGAACTTATTTTAATTATGAAATACAGCATTGTTAGATTCCGAATCAGTATTGTAATCTGAATTTTTGGCCCTTCAGCTCATTAACTTGTAAATGAGATCATTATGCAATTCGGCGGCGCGGCGCGCCTTTGAGGCCCAGTCGAGCGCGCCGTCGCTGCGGGGAGGCCAGAGCTTGCGCCGAGCACTCGGTCCTCGCCAGCGCCCGCAAAGGGGTCACGATTCTCGTTTTTCGCGCCTCAGCCCTTTGCAAACCTCGCAGCGCAGCCGCCTCGGGCGAAGCGCCGTACGAAAGAAGTCCAAACAGGAAAGCGAAGGCGGCGGCGGCGGCGGCGGCGTCTGCGGCGTCTGCGGGCGTAGGTGGACTGTCGGAGCGCGCCCGAATGCTTCTCGAGAAAGTGCGGGCGGGCGAGGGGATCGGCGCGACGTTTCTACCGCTTTTCCGAGGCTGAGGAAATCGCTGGCGCCTTGGGCAAGGCTTGGGCGGCCTGGAAGAGCGAGCTTAATTACGCACAGAAGTTGATGGACGTCGGGGCTCCGCGTGGGAGGAAGACGGGAGAGGGGGGCGGGCGGGCATCCTTTGCACGCCCCAGGGAGCGCAGATAAAGGGGGAAGCGGCGGCGGCGGCGGCGGCGGCTGCTGCAAGGCGCAAGGAGCCTCTTCGCCCACACAAGGCCGCCTAACAGTACAGAGCGAACCAAGGACTCGCGTCCTCCGCAGTCTGCCCTATTTGAGCGTCGCCGTCGCCCCGCCGCCGCCGCCCTCCGCCGGGCGAATGTGGGCGAACGAGGCTCGCCGCTGGATCCGGTTCGCGTGATTCACTCGCCGTCCGAGTGGCCGTTGCCAACCACGATTGAAAGTCCTGCACACCCTGCGCTCGCGCCGCTTTTTGTCCCCCGGTTGTCAATGTTGGTACGAGTGAGGCACCAGCTCTTCCTCTCACCAAGGTTGTGTGCTCGGATTTTTTAAAATAATTAAATTTCTTGTGGTTAAACATTTTCCGCTTAACCACATAAAACGTAGTTTACAATACAAGATAAGCACTAGGGTATACGTATAGGTAGTTGGTGATAAAAATATTATTTAAAAAGAATTTATAAAATATAATAATTGAAGTTTAACAGATTAAAAAAGATGCACAAAATAATTTAAAAGCAATCTATACACACAATTGCGTTTTAAAATACAAAGATGGAAATCCAGTGGTAGACAATGCAAACCCACAGCAATGACTACATGTCCACGAAAGGGAAGGGTATAAAAGCCAAAGTTCTCTCCCTAGTTGAGTCTCGGCAATAGAGTATGACAATAATCACAACAGAATTTATGCATGAATAATAATAATAATAATAATAATTATTATTATTATTATTATTATTATTATTATTATTATTATTATTCATTTCTTAAATATTCCGTAGGGGTACTAGTATTAAGTCAGTAACACCCAATGTTTAATAACGTGTGCAGTTTTGTTTTTGTGATTCTGGTTTTTTGAAGGCAAGATGTTATTTTGTTTATAATTCAATGATTATGTTAATATATAGATAACAGCACTGGTATTCATTTATGAAGGAATCTCTGAGAAAAAATCCTGGACCAACGTAGGAAACATTTATGATCAAGCTACTGCAGATATATTGTTAAAATTGAAATAATTAAAAAAGTTAATTTACATTTTGTTCATAAAGCTGATGAAGAAAATTTATGGACATTATATTTACAGGTCTAAAATAATAGAATGTTTTCGAAGTGCAACACAAGTTGAAGTACTTAATAATTTTATTCAAACTACACGAACGCTGAATTGCAAATGTCAAAGCTGTATTCTTATCCTATTCTTATTCGCTCAGTGACATCCGGAGACTGGAATCAAAGATAGTTTCTCCTCGTAAATAGACATGAAAAAACCAACGCTGCATATTCACCCCCGGCGACTTGTCGCTTTCTCGTGTTTAATAAGCGTCATAGGCTTGGCGCACGTGTGTGCGAGCAGGGGTCGTCTCTGTCGGGGCATAGAAACCGACGGGCTCCTTCCATTGAGTTTTTTGTCTCTGGCCTCTCCACTCTTTTCCTTTTAACAAATGCATGCATCCCCTTATGCGCCGGCATGTGAGCTGGCAGAAGGCACTTTAATTGCTTGCAGATGGCCGCGATGCGCTGTCCGGCACTTCCCCCGCCATCTTTACGACCTCAGCCTCTGAACGATTCTCGTTTATTCTGTGCTCCGCCTCTGGGGGTTCAAGGTATTGTCTAAGAGTTCGTAACTCCTTCGCAAACTCTGGAATTCACGACAGTACGGAGAATATTCTGAACGGAAGCAAAGCTATGTGTAGGATGAGGAGTAAATTATAGTGGAAGCTTTAATAACTGAATACTTTTACATACGTGAATAGAATTGTGAAGTAAATGCAATTTCTCTGAAAATTACATTGTTCCTACACTACACACCTTTTGTGGTTATTTTTTTTCTACCACCCTATAAATAATCAATATAAACATGACAATATGACTTTAAAATATTTTAATTTTATTTCTTAGGTGCTATTTAAACATTTGCAAATCTATTAAATAAGATATCTCCAACGCACTGATTTTAAAAGCATTAATTGGTTTTTAATTCGAAAGTATCGTTTATTGGTTTCATTTTGCGTACTTTGCTTGAATTTCCTGGAAAAGTATCGTCGAAATCCAGGCTCGAAAGTTTCGCAAAGTCGCTTGATGGAGAGATTCGTGCGGTCTGCAGATGGCGCGAGATCCATTTGCGTTGGGTCATCGGCGAGTGCAGGCGGTTGGCTCGGGGTCTTGTCCAGGCGATCGGACCGAGCCGGAGAGCTGGCCCGCTGCCCCCGGGCCTTGTGTAACGCCACCCCCGGCGCCGCCCCCTCTGCCCCCGGCCAAAACCCCTCGAGCTCGAGCTCGCGCTCCGCTCGGCCAGTGAAAGTCGACCGGAATTTACTCTAACGAAACGTGTGCACATTGCGGAGTTGGTAACCCTGCTCCAGATCGTGCTTCGGCCGTATCAGATACCTGGCTGCCGCCTCAGATCGCCGCGCCGCAACTCGTCTTAGAGGTGGTTTCCTTTCCGGGCACTTCATCGGCACGATCTTCACGTGTCTGAAATGGTTGACAGCCGAACTTCCACTCGGGCTGAAATACACCCGTTGCGATCGATGAGTCACGGCAACGTGATGCGAAGATTCTGCGACCTTTCGCGACGACACAGCCGCTATTTCTTTTTATAAGGTTAGCGTGTCACACGAGAAACCCTGAAGGATGTTCTACAGGTGAATGAAAAGTATTCGTAACTCGTGAAGCCGTATAATAAAGTGATGTCTTAAGACCTCTCCATTCTAAAAAGAAGTGTTGGGTGAAGATGTCCTAACGACAAGCCAACTGATATTCGAATTATTTCCCACGGTCGAAAATAAATAATTATATTTATGGCATGATAACATGAACACTTTAAAGTTCAAATCGCGAAAATCAGAAGAGCTACTTTTAATATGTTTAATTGCATGCTTTCGTATCTGACGATTGGATGTCGTGTTGTAATGCATGTGTGACTTTGCAAGGGGACTGAAAAACATGACTAATTTTTAGACTGTAATACGACCATCTTTGTTACTAGGATGATCTTACTTTAATATAATCAAATAAATTATGTTTATATTATACATTTAAATTAAATCATGAGTCCATTAAAGCTTTGTCGACAGCAAAATGCTAAGAGTAAAGGCAGAAAGGTAAATATGTTACATTCGTGATTATCTGACATACTCGTAATTCGGCTGGGACTACCTCGGGAATGAAAAAGACGGATAATTCAGAGTATACTTAGAGAGAGTCTTAAAAAGCTAGGTTAAACAATGTGCTAACATGACAAATCATATTCAATAACAATTCAACGACAAACTTACGATCAATGTTCGACAATCAAATCCCACGATTATGATATTCCAGACAGTCCCAATTTTCCTAGAATAGATAACACCATCGTTCAGCAACTATTTTACATACTTCACCGATCGTTTGCCAATGGATTATTTCGTAGTATTTTTCTGATGGCCGCCTCGATTGAAGGATAACTGCGAGTCTACTGCGGTTAGTAAAGGAAGCGCCTCCAGAAGTCCGGACTCCCGCGGCAACTTCCCCCGACCTTGCGCCGCGCCCGCCCTCGCTTGTTCGCTGCGATTAGTCCTCGCAGAGGCCGCGGGCGGCGCGCGCATCGTTCCGCGAAAAGACACGCGCGCATCGCCAGGCGCACCCGGTTGGCCTTTGCGCCCTCACGTAACGGAGCTCTTCTCGCCGCGAGGGGAGAGGAGGAGCGGTGGCGGCCGCGGCCGCCTCCGCCTCCTCCTGCCCGGCGATTTATGCGACCTGTCGCCGGAACGAGCGCCCGCCCCGAGACTCGAACCCGCTCCCCGCCGCGCGACCTCGCAGCGTTGCCGGCTGGACACTCGTGGAAAGAAACAAGCTTTGTAACGAGACAAGGTGCCAGTGCGGCTCTAGAGGCGGTGAGGGTGAGAGTTGCTTCTTTCGCTCGCTGCATTCACGCCCAATGCTTGGCTACTACCTGCTGTGGCAGATATCGAAAACTGAACATATAATAGCTGTAAGAGGGGGGATATTGATTGTTAAAGCATTTCTGAAATATCTGAATTAGTTTTTCAGTTAAGGAAAATACGTACCAGAAGGTCAACTGATATCACTTCTTCCATAAATAGCTGTTGGATATTCTAGTACGACCTTATCGGATATTCTAGAACGGCATCGTCCCAGAACTATTAAAATTCTCCCGGCGGCTTTCTGCGCAAGAAACTGCCTTCCCATGCCATCCCAGGAACAAGAACTCTAGAATGCAGTGCATCCAGCGCGGAGCCGAGTCATTTAGTACCCTCAGCAGTTGCTCGCAGCGTTTTGCGCAAGGCGCGCGTCAGCTGTCGGCCGCATCACCGTGTAATTGTCTCGTGTCTGTTCTGTTTTCGACGCCCCCACTTGGCCTTCCAATCTGACTCTACCTCGGGAGGCGTTTCTCCCTCGCCTTCGATTTCGCTCCCCACCGTCAGTTTTTTCCCCGATCACCCGCCCCGTGTCCTCATTGATGCATTCTTTAAAAAGGCGAAGTACGAATGAAAGATAGATGGCGAAACGTGACGAAATTATCCGTCATTAGATGTAACTAAACAAGAACACCAGGAGAATGTGAATTCTCTTTCAGAATCGAATATGTGTAAAGTGATTTGTATAATGCAATGTATGTTTGTTTTTCTTTTTCATTATTATAATTATAGTTTTTATTTTTTGATTTTAATTCAGGATCTATTTTTTTGTATTTAGAGTCAAGATCAAAAAATACATAAACATAAATTATTAAGAAAAACTCTCGTCAACTTCATCGATTATCTACAAAATTAACAATATCTTATTTGGCTTGATCTCATCGATTATTTACGGACGATACGACGACGCCCAAGTAGAACCTTCATTGCCCACGCTCTTCCCCTTGATCTTCCTCCTACGTTCAGCATTGTTTGAAGAGCTTTTCGTCTGGAAGCATTCGGCGGCAGGGCTCTGTTATGATGCGTGACGTGTGAGGGCTCGGCTCCTACGTAGCTGCCCACAACAGTCGGGGCAGGGGGCAGTGGGCGCGCGCGGGCCGCTGTCGGCGTCAAGTCGAGCGCTTTACGTAACGCTGGCGGCCGGCACCCGCGTCAGCTGCACGCGCCCTTTCACCGCCGCCCGGCTTCGAAAGTCGGCCCCCCGCCCGGCGGGCTCAAGGTGACGACGGCGGCGCGCGGCGCGACTGCGATTTGGGCCAGCGGCCGCCCGGACACGAACGGCGCCCTCCCGCACGCGACCAGACGCCCATCCGCCCACGGGCGAACGAACTCGGCGGCGGCAACGCCTCAAAACGATGGCATCCCGTTCCTTCCGGAGCACGGGAAAAGTGACGCTTATCAATATTTGTCATTTTGCGAAAAGCTTTGAACCTGAGTGGAGCCTTTTATATCGCGGACAGACACTGTATTTTACTTTCTATACCGGACACTGTGCGTTGGTTGATTATGTACCGACGTTGTATTAATATTAGGCGAGTAAATCGGTTCCTAATAATTTATTTCGATCACATATATTATTTAAATTTGTCTTCTAGATATGTATGATATCACAATCTACTGGTACTAATTCAACACTGTTGTCTGTTTACTCTCTTCACAATTTTTAGTACATTTTTCTTTGTTTTCTCATCACATTGTAAACACTTCAAAATTATTTAATTTGTGAATATAAATTGTAAAATGCCTCACAGTTAGCGCCGATGTTCATGCGTTTACGTTAACATGTTGATTTCAAAATTCTTGAAAGTCGTGAAGTTTTTTTAAAAATACACTAACGTGAATATTTTTTATTGTACTTTATCTTTAAGATATCCCTTTAAGCATTATTTTATACATTGTAAACTATAATACCCCTTTATATTAAAACTATTGGAGCTTCGTTTAACATAAACAGTGCATTATATATTCAAACGAATCACTTGTGCCAAATAATCCAACCACAATCTATTGTGAATCACTTGTGCCAAATAATCCAACCACAATCTATATCCCCTAATTAGATCTTTGAATCTAGTAATACGTCTAAGGGTAATTGCAGGAGTTATCTTTTCACTCCTCGCTCTTATACGTTGCCACTGGAAAACCCTAATTAGTTCTTCAATTTTTTTGTCTTCATTTGAGCTGCATGTACCGTTTTTACCCTCGTGTCGTGCCGTTAACTTGAGGTTTCAGTGTAAGTGCAACTTCCTTCGCGCTTTCTTGCTAGCGCGCTCTCCGGGGAATTTCGCTTGTCTAGCGGCTTTCGATTTCGCCCGCCACGAAACGACCTCTTCGGCCGGGCGGCAGAGTCGGCCAGCGAGCGCGGGCTCTGGTGTAGCGATGCGACAACAACAAAACATCGATGTTAACATTACGTCTATCAAAAATTATCGATATTTTTAAACCTCACACGTTAAATTTGTGCGCAAAGAAATTTAATTTGACAGTGGCCGTGTTTGTTAATTTATAATTCGAACTTCGTTGAAAAGTGATAAAGTTAAACAAAGCGACATGTGTGAAATACGAGGAAAGACGAAGCAAATATCAGCACTGCATGATGATCTCGGGCGATAGATTATCTGGTCGATGAAGACAGTAAAAAACACGTACCTTTTGTTCGGAGTCATAAATACACTGTGATATCCTCAGTTATTATTTCATTTTTGAACGTTTACAAAACTATGAGAATTGGAATGTTTCATCCACAAACAAAACATCGAAAATGTAAAAACTTGTAGGACAAATTCATCGATGTTCAAAAAATATCGACATCAGTACATCGCTTTTTATATGAACATGAATAATTTGAAAGCATGTGCATCTATTGCATCCCTGCTGTGGAGGGCCGTCGGCTCCTTGGCGCGAGGCACGGAGCGGAGCGGAGAGAAGCGCGAGGCTACCTGGGGCGAGCGCGGAAGCGGCGGCCTAGATGCGCCGCGAGATGCGAGCGTGCGGGGGCGCCGCGCAGCCGGAGACTCCAACGCCTGGGAGCGCAGGTAGCCCACCTCAGCTGAAGAGAAGAGCACGTGCTGCTCCTCCGTTTGGAATACGCTTCAATAGGCTGGACGATTCGTACAATAGTTTTTAGTCGCGGTAGTCAACCTACTTAAAACCTGTCTGGTGGGAACGAGAATGACTTACGCCGCATCGGCTGGCTCTTAGAGGCGGTGACGAAAGCCGAGTGGGACAGGTGAGCTCTTGGGCACGAACTGGATTCGTTGCGTTCATCGGAGCTCACGCTGGCGGCGGCGAGCGTGACGGGCAGTGAGAGGCGAAAAGCACATCTTCCATATGCCGTCAGGAAAAATTCATCGCTATACCTATATGATATATGATGAAATGCTCTGTCGAGTACTGAAGCAACTTCCTTTTTAGTGTTCAATGTATCGCTGCGAAAGTTCAAAGAACGTCATGAAATTCGTTAATAAATATAATACGTGTAAGCTTTTGGTTTCCATAATAAACTGAAATACTGTTTCAAACCCGCATTTTTTCTTTAGACATATTCAAAATGAGATAGGTTCAAATAATTGAGCAATATTCTAATTCAGTATTCTTACTTTAAACAACGTACGAGGTTAAATATAAAAAAGAAAATTAGGAATGGCTGAGATTTTTGGCGACGTCTACCAAGTCAACATGTCAACGAATATAGGTTAACGTCATGTTTGCGGAGATCGCCCCCTTTCCCTTGTTAATCGCCATCGCCCATGAGCGTTCTTGGGAGAATCGTAAATCACGTCCCACCTGACGAGACGCGGGAACGGCGTTGAAGACGAGCAGCCAGCCGCGCTGGCGCACCGTCCGACCGCGTCTGCAATTCCCGTGGCTACTGCGCGACCACCGCCTCTCAAAATTCTTTTCTTTTCTCTCCGCGAACTGTCTGCGCTGGCCACGAGGCTGCCGCCTCACGCATGTTCTGTGTGTGTGTGTGTGTGTGTGTGTATGCGTGTCTGGCGGGCTGGTTGACTGTTTTGCGGTTTCGTTACACTCACCAGTTCCACCTTGGCATTATGTGAAAAGGCAAGTCATTTTCCCGCGAACCGCTATGACTTTGTCGTCTCCTACAGAGATGTCTTGGTATTTTTTAATTGCAGATCAGACTTGTTGCAAACGCATGTGACCATAAAAGTAGGGGGAATTGCGTCACTCGTTAAATACCACATGTGGAAAGTGACAACATATTTATCACTTTTCACTAGAAAAACAAGAAAACAATTTCAGAAGATTTTGAGTTTATATCTATACTAATAAAAGTGAATTCAAGGACGTGTAATCGACATCGGTCCCAGAAAAAGTAAAGTTTAAGAATACCAGAAAAAGAAATGTTTACAGGCTCTTCTGCAGGGTAATTTCAGTGTCCTTGCAAAGTTTGATAAAGATAAAAAACAAATTCGATAATTAAATAATTTAAATGATAATTTGGTGGAGCGCCACGATTATTAATGTTCGCGCTATGAAGAGATTGGTTCCTAAAATATTCCGCGAGAGGCCAGTAGCGGTGATTGGATAAAAATGTTCCGTGTAATAGTAAAATAAAATGAAAGAAATATAGTATTTTATTAAAATTTCGACCAATTGTATTAAAAATAACAACCAAAACAGTGGTTTAAATAAAATTGGTCTTTTTCCTCTTTCACAAGTGTCGAATATGAATAATACCCGGGCAATGCCGGAATTTTGTAAAAATGATATCTAAAATAATCAACCGGTTAAGCCCTTGTAGCACGCTCCTGTCAAAGAGAACTTGGCGGAAGAGTCCCCTCGCCGGGCGGGAAGTTGACTTTGGCGGAGGGAGCCTGCGCGGGACTCCAACCCTTCGCAGCCACTTTCTCCTGTGGGCGCCCGCAGACGGCGCGGCGGGGCCCTACGGCCGACGAGACGAGGCGGGGGAGGGGGGGATGTGGGTCAGCAGACGGCCTTGGGCCGCTCCCCCAGACGCGCAGGGGTGGCCACCCCCGAGCCGCTCCCGGAACTTACCCGCCTGCCTACCCGCGGTTTATTGCGGATTCAGCGTCTATTAGACCTACTGCATTCCCCTCAACGCATTACATTTTATTAGCAAAGTGAAATACTCATGATTTCTGACTTACTCTCCGTTTACAGAAAAGCGTCAATGGAATTAAGTAGCGTAAATACGAATTATTCCAACAAGTATAATACAGTAAAACTTGCTTTTTGCGGAACGTGTATAATAATATCTGTCGACTGTGAACATATACCGCGGTCCTGCCAAACGTAAATTCTATAGTTTTGCATAGCATAATGCGAAAACTTGTCTAATACGGAAAAAGGCCTGGTCCCTTGAGATTCCGCATTGGGCAAGTGTTACTGTAATATCTTTCAGTTTGAGATGCATCTCTATTAAATTTTTCTGAAGCTTCACCTTTTACGATATCGCGAGTCACTGCTCCGTCTGATTAATATAGTACACGTATTATATGTATAGTACATTTTTATTTATAGTAGTTTAATATGAGTAGAACACGTAGTTCGGCGACCGCAGCGCATGCAGCGTCGGAGGGCATTCCCTCTCCTCCTCCAATGTGTTTGCGGCACCCCTCTCGACAGCGCCGTCCGAACAGTTGCGCCGTTTGAAAGCCCCTAATGAGGAGTACAGTTTCCTGCCGGCGCTGTGGCTGTTGGGGCGGCGCGGGGCTGAATTAATCAGCCGCCGTCTGGCAGGTAGCGCAGCGGTCGAGGCAGGGGGTCGGGACTGCATTCCGTCTGGTCTGGGCCGAGCACGCGGGCGGGTGGCAAGCGTGGAGGGGGGGGGGGCGGCGGAGTCAGCGACGGCGACAGCGAAAGGGACAGTGACAGGTATACAGGCGACGACGGGAAGGGCCTGCGGAGGTTGCGAAGGGTTGGGGGAGAACGTGATAGTACTGTGAATCAGGGAGAAGACGAGGAACGGCAAGGATTAGAACACATCCGCTTTCAGTCCCTGCAGTAGACGCGGTCCATCTCTCAGACGAATGAGTAGTTCTTGCGTTCATAGAGCGTCATAGAAATGTTTGAGAGCACTGTCGTTCTCAGGACCTCTCTCTTGTTGTTCTCAGATATCACAGTTTCCAGTTCGTGTCAATAGGTTTTATGCTGTCGTCACGAGAATAATTTCAATCAAACCGTGTGCAGCGCAGCATACCGCAGGCCGGGGAGCATAGCACAATTTTCAACTGATAGAACTTTTTAATGTGCATCTTATTCTTATTGATAAACATTGTAGTTCAATCCAATTTTAAAGTTTCGATTTTAGAAAAAGTGTTTAATGTGTATATGTGCCTGAAACAAACAGGAGTTACTTCGTGAAGCAAAATAAGCTAAAATGAAGATAACGCATCTGAGATAATGATCACCGCTTACTCACATAACTTTTACTAGCGCGTTCACCGCAGAATTAAGAGGTTTCAAGCGCTGCGTAGGCTTGCGAGGAAGGCAGAGGAGGCAAAGAAGCCGGGTGACTGATTTGGGAGCGTGGGCGGATGGTAGACGTCATCCTCAGTGGCCTGGACAGAGGCAACCGCTAGCGTCGATGTTCACGAGAGGCAGAGGAGATACGGGTGGGACGACAAGTGGACAGCGCGTGGGGAAGTCGAGCGTATGGGACGGGCCGTAGGCGACAAGGTGCAACGACGAAATTTCATACTTTGTCGTAGAAAATCCAAATTGAGAGGGATCTCCTTCAAACCCGGATGTAAATATAGTCATTGGGATGAAGTTAAATTGTGCAATACAGTAGAATCCCGCTATCGTACAAACCCCGCAAATCCGAAATTGTGGATAATACGAACAAAATTCGTGATGGAGGAAAAATAAACAAAATAGATAAAACGCGTATTTGTAGTGTAAAGCTAGGAATTTATAATTGCTGTAGAACAGAACAACTAATTATTGACACGCAAGTGGTCAAAATGAAACATTTATTGCACTGGTAACTACGGTATATATCGCATGTTTATGTAGCAGTCCTTTTTACGTAGAGAAACTTGCAAAATCGGTAATCTTCTTTTGTCGTCAGGAAATGAATGTGATCGCTACGCCACGTCGCCATTTTCTCACATCGTACGCCACGTTGCATTATGTCTGGTAAACCTGTAAATGTATTTGTGTATGTACGGTACATTTTTCTGTATAATCCGAACATTTTCGAATCCGAACAGACCCCCCCCCCCCAATTGGTTCGGAATACCAATTAGTTGGGGGTTGTACTGTAACTACAATAAGGCGATGACGGCAGCTCTTGTGAGCGGGCCGCGGCGTCGGAGGTGCTTGACGCGGGCCCTTGACGCGGAGCGGCGCGAGCGCCCCTTGCCTTTGTACCGCACACGCGCTCCCGTCCCCCTCCTCACCGCCACGAGCCTCCATGCCCCTCCTCCAGCGCCCATCGTCAATGCCGCAATTCCCGCCTGCATGACTCACCGCGGTCCTGCACCGCGCTACCCCCGCTGCTTCGTTTCATAATTAATCGTGTTTTTAAACTCCACTATTCTTCAGGTACCCTTTATGATCATTTATATGTAGATCGAATGCATGACATATAAAGACGCACAGAACAATCGAAACTTTTTGCTCTTCATTTTTATTAACTTTTTTCGTCTTTCTGGTAACGGTGTTAATCTTTATTGTGCGCTTACTCAATAAACTGGAATATCATAATATAGATCAGATAAGGAATTGCCTTTCACAAGGCCGATGCACTCGGGTTGCAGCGGCGTGGCGCGTCGTCTTTCGCAACGAAGTGGCGTCCGGCGTTTTTCGCTAGTAACTCATGCCAGCCATGAAAGTCGGCTGGGAGGCGTCCAGCGTAGAGCGAGCTGCTATTAAGCCGGGGCCGGAGCGCGGGGGGGTGGTGGTATAAAGGGGCGGCTGTGGTTTCAAACAGGCGTCGACCGAGTTAGGCGTTCGGAGAATTGTGGATGGAAGGAGAAGAGCCCCAGACACACTTCGAAGGTGTGAATCGACCGGCAGTGACGTGCGTTTCCTTATACAAGACTCAGGACTGACGATCATTATCAACTTTAGCGTTTTTATAAACTACCATACTCTTAGACTAACTTAGTCGTAATTATCTTTTCTAACCAAGTAGTATAAGTTGTTTTACATGTTTTGTACATGCCTGTGTATTCGATATGAGAACATTACCCTCCAAAATTTTTGAAATATTGTATTTTTAGAGAGCAAGTCAATAGGGTGTCCTAAATGGTCGAAACTATCCTCAATTCAACATTTGATTTTGAATCTCATCGATTTAGGACGCGCAGATATCTACGAAAGGTAATGTGAAGAAATTGCTTGCACTTCGTGGATGGTACCGTGTGTAAAAAAAACTTGTCTGTCGGTTACTTTCTCGGCGACGGCGCAGCGTTCTCTCAACTGGTGGTGCTCGGAGTGAAGTGGCAGGCGGAAGAACGGAGTGGCCCATCTTCTCTGACGTAATAATTAATGCCCTGCTTTTACCGCAGATATTTACAGGCCTTATTCTAAATGTCTACCAATCATTTGATATTTGCGTAAGAGCAATCATGTACGTAATTCAGAATGGAATTCTTTTCCGTCTTTTTTATGTAGGTTCATCTACCAACCTTTCTTGCTTCAATCAGTCTCTGATTCATTTACAAAAAAACGAAGATAATTCACATGAATGTTCGTCGCTGTTTCAAAATCTATTTTACGAGATGCAAGCAACGAAAGAAGAAGCAAATTACTTTTACTGGTCGGGTGGTAACAAATCGTTCGTACGGTAGTGGAATCCGAAACGCATTTTGTGTGGGGTGTGACCTGCATCTGACTTCCTCTACTCCAGGGCGTGAGCCTGTCCCGTGCGTGAGGCGCGGCGCGTGCGTAGGGGAGGGGCGTGCGCGGGCGTGCGCGTGGGCCAGGCCCGGGGCTCGAAGGTCACGCTGCATTCCTCCGGTACGAGGCCTTCGCCATCCCGCCCGCCCGCCTCCGCAGCGCCCTGGAAATTCGGCTCTGCCACTCCCTCCTCCCCCCCCCCCCGACGTACTGGGCGCGGGGGCTGCGTAACAGCTGTTTGGATACATACCCTAATGATCAGAAATACTCCTGCACATACTATTACTAATGTCTTCAAGAAATAGACATTTTAGCGTAACCTTCCTCTTGAATGTGGTGTTAACATTAATTCTCTTAGTGGATGCGCACCTTATTATTTCTTATAATATAAAATGTACGTACGCCGCAAAAATTTAGATGTTTTAATAATTTTCATTTTTTCTTCAATTTTTTCAAATTTAATTCAATTTTTTCAAATTCAGTTTTCTGCAAACCGCGCAAATTAGCTAGAGAATGTGACACGAGTGGATTCTGTGTGTTTCGAGACTTTATCTCGTGAGCTGCAAGCCCACGAGAGATGAGAAGAGCGTGCGCAGCGCCTCGGGCTGTGTGCACAAGGGAAAAGCAGCGGCGGATGCAGATGGAAAAGAAAGTCTTGGGAGGCGTCAAGTAAACATCTCTCGGCGACTGCGCTGCACGCAGATGGACGTCTCAGGTTGTGCTACGGGAAGCGGAGATTTGATTTAAAAATTTTTCCGATTTGATTTAAGATGCGAACATCGACGTGTTTCCCTAAGATATTAATATATAATTGAATATTAGTATGTTAATTTATTTATAAGTAGGGCATTATATCTAATATTACGTGTATTATTCGTGTTTACAATCAAAATGACATGAACTTTCTGTCTTAAAACTTTCCTAGTATTTTCTGGTATCACGAGTTCATCATGAATTTAATAAAGCAAATGCTCATGGACGATGCTTAAACAAGTAGGTATATTACAGGACCTTCTTCTAAACTCAGAGTTCCGTGCAGAGGGCTTGAACGAAGGAAACCAACAAATGTTGCCCCTCGCTGAGTCGCCCTCGCTGTTGCCGTTGCCGGGGGCGAAAGCGTCTGGCGCGATGTCCTTTGTGGCTGTCGTTACCACAGAGTTCGGCTTGGTCAATACCACGAAAGAGGTCTTCTCGGAACTTATATGGTATTCTTTTAGCTTTGCGATGTCTCCCTCTCCTGGCATTGTTTCGGCCCCTCGACACAGGAAGGGATGGCCCTCGCTACGTGGCCACAATGGTAAGCTGAACGGGAGCTTCCTGCTCCATCCATCCACGAACTCGATGGTGTGGAGTGGCGTGCACTTTCCGCTTTCCGATGCTACAGCACTTCCTTTTCTGCCGTTTCAACTAGAGACAGACGTGGAAATGCTGATTCAAACTGTATATGTTAACATTTACTCTGAGCAAAACCTGTTCAAGTTCTTGCGTCTAGAGTGTATACGTATCTGTCAACTATGACGCTTCTGCAGGGTTACGGGTCGTTAATTGGAGTATTTGCTACACACAGGAAGCCACACAGGGAGAGTTTGGCCGATACTTTATTATATATCTGTAATCCAGGCATACGGATACACATGTGATATTAAATCTTAATAGTAAGTTTCATTGCAAATAAGAACTGTTTGACCACAGCTAATTGTTGGCATTACTTATTTCCAATTCAAATAAAACGCGTATCGTTCGACGGAGCTAAATGCAACTGGCAGGTTTCGGTTGAGCAGAGCGGTTGGGAATTGCAAATTGCGCGTCTGGCGAGCACGTGCAAGCGTGCGCGGCGCAGGCGTGCCAACCGTCGCGCGGGGCGCGGAGGCGATTTCTCCGCGCGCGGAGTTCAAGTGCGCGGGTGGGAAGGTCGCGTGCCGCGGCAGCCGGGGGCGGGGGCGGGGGCAGAGGCGGGAGAGGAGGATCCTCCGTCCGCGATGCCCAACATGCAGAACGCGGGGCAGACCTTACGGTTTCCGTGTCCTCGCGGATCGCTAAGAGCAAATTTCATTCGAGTCGTCGGCAGACTACTCTGGCCGTCATTCCACGCAAATGCACTCAGTAGAAACTTCTTCCGCTCCCTCAGTAACCTTTCCTGTCAGGATTCATCATCCTGCCTTCTGTTTAGTAACCTCACTGTTGCTGTAGGTGAGAGAACGAGAAACAGTTGAGATGAGAACAGTACCAGTTGAATGTTCATTCAAGCTCAGCCATGTAATATTGGTACCAATGTGTTGAAAGTGTGCCCTAGGCACAATTTATGGATTCCTACAGTTTCACTTCTCCGTTTATTCCTTCTGGATAACTTTATGACGTAAACGTAGATGACGATTATAAATAAAAGTTGGTCATCATCAAGCTAATAGTGATGACGCTACGAGGAAAAAAAAGAGCCACGATGAGCTTCCAAGTAGCCTACGGGGAGGGTAGAGGAGGTGCGATCAGCTACTGCGCCCTACGCACGCTACCCGCGCCGCTTCGCCTCTGACCGCGCGTGTTTGCCCGGCTCCTCCACCCGCGCCGCGCAGCGCCGCGCCGCGCCGCGCCACGCCGCGTGTGCACGTCGCCGTGGGAATCCGCCCCGCGACCTTCCCACTGGAAACGCACACCGAAACCGCACATCGGCGGCGGTGGTGGCGGCGGCGGCGGCGCCGCCTGGCGCGAACGCCACCGCGTCACTGCCGCTTCCTCGCGCTGCCTCGCTCTGCGTCGCCTCGTGCGGAAAAAAACTCGTTCTCCTTCTCTTCTCTCTGCGCGCGGGGACGTGTTTTTGTCCGACCCGCCGTCCACTCGTCGTCCTCCCTGACAGGCATATGGCTCGCCCCTTCAACGCGCGGCTTCGATTTGCGATCGGAGCCTCCAGTAAACTCCTCCAACGAATGTCGGGGAGACTGACTGGCTGGCTGCTCCCTCGGCTTTCCGTTATAGTGATTCAGAAATTTTGTAAGTTAGCGCGACATAATTTTCTCTTATTTATTTGTTTTCGTTATACGACTTCATTCCTTGTTATTTATAAAACTATTGTGGTATTTACAAGCATAGTAGGCTCATTTATTATTGATAATACATTGCTTGAAGTTTTAAAAGTTGCTTTCGTAGATAATATAAATTTAAAATACCTGGCAAATATAACATTCTAATTGCATTTTTTCGAAATTTATCCTACTATATGCAGGTATTATGGTGAATATTTCAAAGTACGTTGATACGTGATTTTAACTCTAAGCTAGTAAAACGAGGGTTAATGTCTTCTTCATAGTTTCTGCAACTTTTTGTGCTCAAACACATTGAATTCAAATGTATGTGGGGACGTCGCAGAAACCGCATTGTGCAAGCAATCTGCGATAACAGAACAAGTGGAAAAAAGAAGGTGAATATACTTGATGTGTCTGTCGTAAAGAGGACGTTCCGCCTCCCCACGGGCAGAGGAACCGGCCCGCGGCCTTCCCTGTGTCGCCTCTCTGGGAAACCACCGAGAGGGGGTGGGCGGACGAGGAGCCAGGTGACGCAAACGCCGCAGAAAACGGGCGAGGCGGCCGCGCACGGGGATTCGCCGAAGTGATTTCCACGTTTCTGCAACTACGGCCACGGATACTTTGCGATGTCATTAAGAAACGGAAAATGGAGGGGAGAAGCATGTCGCGTTGTGTTGCTGTAGAGTTTATTTTGCTTTTTTCTGATATTAACGTTTCGAAAACGATCAAATTCAATTGGCATTCGAAGCGATTAGAGAACTGGTCTTGATGTATTAGGTGACGTTGAAGATGGCATGAATGATGGTTTTGGGTTGCTGACGTGGGTGTTGTGGTGACATGGATAAAGTGAAAGTGGCGCGAGCGAAGAGGAGGCGGTGGAGATGTGGAGGGTCGCTGCTGAATGCGATATGAGGTGTAGCAATGGCGAAGTGAGCGGTGTGGAAGGACGGGGCGGGGTGGGGCGACTGGGTGTGGCCCGGGCGGCGCGACCGGAACAATCGCGCGTCGCTCTGTGAGGAAACGGAGCAGCCTCCGCCCACGGCGCCGGCGGCCGAGGTCGTGGTGAGGGCCTGAATAGGGGCCTGAGATTGGGTTTGGACCTGAGCCTGGGCCTGGACCTGGACCTATACCTAGACCTATACATAGACCTGGACCTAGACCTAGACCTAGACCTGCGCTTGGGCTTGGGCTAGGCCTAGGCCTGGATCTGGACCTGGATCTATGCCTAGGTTTGGGAGGGTCTGACCCTCAGCCTCGCGCGGTGGCGACGCCATGTTGTGCGAACAGACACATCCACCTCGACAACTGTGGCTCATTTGCTGCTCTTGAAGGCTTTAGAGAATACAAATATTTAATATAAAATAAATATCGAAGATTGCACAGCTTTAGCTCTGTGTCGAATATAAATAAACGGTCTATGAGAAACTTGTTCACTATATTGGTAGTGCGCATTTAATGAGAAAGAAACATGATTTAACAAGGCTTCTTCAGTGAAGGCAGGGAGTATTGATTCATAATACAATGTTTTAAAGAATGAACATTCGAAAAGATGGTACAGATTGAATAAATAAATGTTATGAAAACTTCTACAGGAAAGTACTCAGGTTATTTCCTATCAATTAATATTCCTTAAATCAATGAGCTTTTTGAAATAGCATGAAACCATCGTGTAGTACTAAGCATTTTAAAAAATAGTTTGAAATCATCGGTTGAGAAACCAAATTGTCAAGTTAGATTTATTATCTAACAAGGAACGATGCTGTAATTGCCGTTGGTTTTGCGCTCTCCTGACCATAACAGTCGACAACGAAATCCCGCAGCTGAATCTTACATTGTACGAGTCGGGCACGCACATAACCTCCCACAAACGCGCCCTTTTAAGGCCGAGTGCGCGGAAGCTTTATTTAACTGCCGCCGGTGAAAGAATGGCCGCAACAAAGGCGTCCTGTTTCGTGTGTGGAGGAGCGCGTGGAAGGGCCGCGCGGAAACAATGGTGTGGGTGCGTGGGCGGTGGCGGCGGTGGCGGCGGTGGCGGCGTCGCGAGGGCTGGATGTGCCATTGTCCCATTGTCCCTGCGCAGAGGGCCCGCTGCGCCGCGCGCCGCCGAGGCCAGACGCCGCCGCGTGCGCGGGCGCCAACGAAGGACTCGCGGCAGCTTCTCTTTCACCCACGTGGCGGGAAGGGGGGGGCTGATACGTGTGATTTGTGGGAGGGAAGTCTACTTCACTCGCAGCCTCTCCATCTCCACTGCTGCATTACGCTGACGTTAATCTCTGTGAATTCGACATTTTTCATTGCTAAATACTTTTAATGTTCTTAAATTCATATATGCCGCGGAAAATACACGAGGATCGGATGAATAGACAAAGGGGATGGTCGCAACCGTAGATAAATACATTTTTTTGATAATTGTGGTATTCAAACACAGCTATATGAACACAGCGTTATGAACTTCTTATGATCATTCCTGAGCTCGATTTTAAATTCAGAATTTCAGTTCGTTGAATGCTCAGAGATTTGTGAAAGCATATAATCTCTACAACTGCTATCTTCAAATCTCGTGCAAAGTTCTTTGTAGTCTTTTCTCTCCTTTTCCAAAAACCAAATGAGTATATAATAATAGATCTTTATAGAGTACTCGTTATACAATATTTACCGGACGGAGACGAAAGGAAGTATTTGAAGTCAAAACTCGCAGAATAAATAAGTAGACAATTTCTATTCGTATTTTAAACCTAGATGATGACTGTTTCGTTTCTCATTGAAACGTTCCACAATAAATTGCTACAGAATTATTATCTATTATTTTCAATTTAACGAGAATTTAAAAAAATGGTACTTTCGGTATTTTTGTAATTCAGTCTCTGTACGCAAATAAATAGAGGAGAAAAATATACAGTATTGATGCTGTTTTTGAACCGAATCTCTGGGACCAGTGACGTTTTGAGTAGTAAGCAAAATGATTAAATAAAGTTCTGGTGAAACCCGTCTTCGGTAACTTGGAAATGATTTCCACCATTCCGCCAATTTTAAGTATAATATTTACACCAGGAGGCTTATGCCTCATTAGAAGCACTATGTAGCCAATTGATTGCCTGGCAAGAGCCTGGATTTCGTAATGAAGAGAGATTTTCGCTCGGCCGCACGCTTTCCATCCCGTGCGAGGGGAAGTGTCTTCCTCCGCCGCGTTATCTGATTGCGCGCGGCCGGAGCACCCTGGGGTACGCCTGGGCGCAATTGCGGCTGGATGAGGACGCGTAGGTTGTATTCGCTAACCTGCCGCCACCCGCGCTTCGCCCCGCACGGCCGTCTCTCCGAGTGGGAAGCATTCGGGCGGAAATCGCGCGGAGGAAGGGGCCAACGGGCGGCTTTTCCTTCCGCCCATGCGCGGTTTGGGCGGCAGGGACCCGTGCGAATATCTGGTAATGGACTGCGTTATTTAATATCCTTGGGTTGTTCAAGCTTTGCAACTTGTTGGCGGAGATATTACGTATCAATGCTGCTGTAATGTCGTGCTTCAGTACATAAAGGAAATCAGTAGAGGTACGATTGTTCCTCTGGCTAAGAAATAAACTTAAATATTGTGGAATATCCAATATTCAAGTACCCAGGGATCTAATTGTCTGGAGAAAAATAGCACCTAGTGCTGAGTAGAGACCGAATTAGACTTGCAAATTGGAAATTATATCATAAACACGTGAAAATGCTCTTTTGGAAAAGTCATAATTTTTAGTACAATAATTCAATTTTACGATTTTGTTTTGTTTGAAGCAAATTGTCCATGCCTGGAAAGCCGGTCAACAGATACTAATTTTAGTGAAGTAATTACATAGAGATCTTTGAAATTAATGATTTTAAAAAAATTAGGAACTTTGGTTTTGGTTTTGTCGGCAAAGAGACTGCGGAAGCAATAATTTGTTTTTTAAATAAAGTGTTATAAAAAAGGACATCACCATCTTTTTGCAAAAAATAATTCATCTATTTTATCTGATTATTTAATCTTTTAAATTTGGCTCGTTTCATTTGGAGAGGTTTGTACATATTTTTACGTATTTAAACTTGTGAAGAACTTGTTTAGATTATTCAAAAAATTCGTTTTTTCGACACTCCTTTCACTTATACCACTTCGGAGAATGAAGGTTGGTAATTTGGGGCATGTCACGGAACATCCCAGGTGGAAAAGTCGAGATGAATAAGAGCGGCTGTGTGTATAGTCCCTACCCAAAGCACGAGGAGGCGCGCTGGTGATGTAAGTGTGACGGCGGCGTTCGCCTTGGCAGCGGTGGCCGGTGGCGGCGGAGGCGGCGGGCGCGGCCGCGCGACGGAGCCAAGGAAGCGCGCGTTTGCCGCATTTGGCGCGAATGCCAATGCCTCCCGCCCACGCCCCGCCTTGCCCCGCCCCCCTCGCCCCCCTCGCCCCGCCCCGCGCCGCTCTGATCTGCTCCGTCGGCCCCATCGGATCCGGTTGCCCCGCTCCGCCTCCGCCAACCCTCGCCGTCCGCGACTCTCTTTCTAATTGCCCGCCTTCAGCTGATAGGTTCAGTTCGTTGTATCGGGCGCACATCGTTACTTGCAACATAATCCGCTCGCTTCAAATTGATGACCCTCGCAAACGGATTACTTTCAGGCACAAAGGTGCAACTGGATTATTGGAACGGTACTCTTTTCTTCGTCCAATCGTTAGCCATTTATTTTATGGAATTACTGGTACACGTAATATTGAAAGATGATTACACAACATTTCGTTTGTACTCAGTGCTTGAAAAAGATTGATGGAACATCTTATCGCAATCGCCTCCAACGTCAGTTACAAACATCACCGGTCTGTCTGAAGCCATCCCAGATCCTGGAATGGTCTCGTCCTGTCGCTCGCAGTTGACCTTTCGCGAGGCTGCGTTCGCCAGCCCGCAGTCCCTTGACGACGTCTGTCTCCGCTAATCGAAGCGATGACTGCGCTCGGCGCGTCCATCAAGCCCGCCCCCCCTCGGATGTTTAATCAGTCTCGAAATAGCGTGGTGGAATTAAGATTCCAAGGACGAGTATCGGGAAAAAACGGTCGGGGCGGCGGGTGCGGGGTGGGGTGGGGTGGGGGGTGGGAGCGGCTTCTTCATCCTGCCCCAACCCTCCGCCGCGTCGGACGCCTCCTCCTCCCAACAGGTCTGCGCCGGCGCCCGGCCCAGCGCTGCAGGAAGCGAGTGAAAGATAGGGACGCCGACGCCGTCGCTCCATTTGGAGAACTCGTCTCGGTGCTCGCGGCAGTGCCATCTGCGAGGCCGTAATAAAATTGTAATGATCTGCGAATCACCTTTGCCTGTTCTGATTTCAGACATACTAGGCTTAGATAGGGGGCAGATATGTGTATTGGCGTGTTAAATTAACAATGACATATTCGGATTTGTACATCTCGGCGAGTAGATTGATTTCCTAAAAATATCATTACTACAATTGTACATAGTTAAATATTAAAGTCATTCAAAATCATCGAAAATTTAATGACCTTTGCAATGAATTATAAAATAAATCATCGCGAAAATTGGAAATTTTATTACGTATAGTTTTGTTTTAAAAAAGTGAGATTTTGTATTATACTTTTTTTACGAGTAATGGTAGAAAGCAAATGTTTAATGGCCCCGTCCTGGTGACACTGCTCGCTGACAAAACTCAGATCAATCCGACCTTAAAGTGTCAAATATGTATTTACATACACATTTACTGTTAACCCGAAAGACGATTGCTATCGCAGATATAATGTGGTGAGCGTCGAGAGTAGATGAAATTGTCTCCGGGTCCTGAGTGAGCGGAAGTGCCTCCTTGAAGACGCCCCTGGTAATGACTGCGGGAAAGCTCCGCGGAGCGGCTTCCGGCGGTCGCCTCGCCGATTCGTGGGCGATCGAGGGAGGCGGCGTTGCCTCTGCGAGCGCAGCCAACGCCAGAAAATGACGATCACTCTCCGCCAGACCTCGCTGCGAGGGGGCTCTCAACGGCTTTCAATGTTTGATTGAACTATTACGAATGATAATGACAGTTAAGGATAGTGAGATCTTAATTAAATTTGTTCAAAGAATTGTTACCCCCGATCGGGGTTAATTATTAAACTACTTTCTTACTAAGTTTACAACTTGGTATTCTTTACGACTGCGAAACATATTTCCGAGCGTAAACGCGTCCAAAATGGTGACAAGGTGGTGACATTTATATGTAAGATCTTAAGTGTATTAATCGCACAATAACGCAAATTATTCTGTTTCCTTTCACGTGGTTATTTTTCCTTCACATTATTATACGTCCGCTCTTCCTACATTTCATTCCTCTTGACCTCGTTATTACAAAACCGAACTCTTTCGCAAGTCCTTTCCCCTAAAGTAATTTATTAACGACCCAGGAAAAATTAGCATTCGTTTTCCATTTCGATGTGCAGCTAATATTTTCACACGATGTTTCGTCGGTATGCGCGAATCTAATTGCACCGCCCGAGAAATGGGGTCTGCGTGTTAATTTAGAAGGAAAGTAACATTGCGTTATGCCAATCATCGCCCTGCGAATCCAAGCGCAGTTCAAGAGGAAGTCGCAAAACCAGGCGCATATGATTTTCGGCCTTCTCGCCCACGGCCGCGCGGAGGAGGGAGGGGGGACGGACGGAAGGCCAAAAGGCTGCTGGCGAAGAAACAGAAGTGGGCGGACAGAGGCTTTCGCCAGGGAAGGGAAGTAATAATTACAGTAAGGACGGCGACGAGAACTTCACTGCCAAATTTGTAATAAACTATGGACACCAAGTCGGTTTTTTCTTCGAAAAGTATGAGTTTTTAAAGGTCGCTTTTTAACAACTTGGTCAAATAGCCACCACTGTGCTAGTTTTAACTGTACGGGGAACCGTAGGAAAAACACACACCCAAACACCCATGCCCGAGGCGGGATTCGAACTCGTGATCCTACTAGCCGAGGCAGCTACGGCCCTTCAGTCTCAACAACCTGGGCTATTCATCCCGGCGAATTTCTTGTTGTACTCGTATTACAGAATTCCATTTTCATGATCAGTGCCTTTGTAAATGTATTGTGACTCATTAAATATACCTGTTGATTTCTGAGGAGCGGTTTAAGAGATTATTTTTTGTCGGGCAAGATTTGCTGAGCACATCGTCAGCACATTCACTTGTTTGGTTCCATGGCCGTATTTCACGAACATCGATTCGTAGAGTTTTGGCAGTGTCTAGCAACCACGAGCGGGTAAACCCTCGGAGAAACCACACCGTGGAAGAGACGTAAGCGCGCGTGCTGCGGGGGTTCCCCGGGCGGAGGCGCGGGCGGCGCAGGAGGCAAGGACCGAGGCAGCGAGGGGGCGGGGCACCTTCCATGTAGGGCTGTGCGGCGCGCGCCACTTTCGATTCCCGGGGGCTGGGCCGGGGCGAGCCGGGCCGGGCCCCGTTGCAAAGCGGCGCCGCCAACGCGGCCGGCGCCCACGGGCGACGGGCGGCGAGCGACGTGGGCGGCGCGGGCGACGCGAGAGGCCCTCGGGGGGCGACGGCTCCGGATGTTCTTGTCGTGATTCACAATACAAGTGCTTGGATTTCATGTCCTTGTGAAGAACAATTCCGATACTGCTATAACTGTTTTAATTGTCCTCAGTTTCACTTTTGTTTGTTATCGCGCAAGTTCTACTCTGTTGTTTATTGAGGTAGGAAGCGATCGCATAGTCGAAGGTTGCCGTCGACAATTTATGATGGACGCTAGCGTGAATATGTTATGGTAGGTCTGGGGGAAGCACAATGCTAAAATAAATACCATGTCCTCATTTCCGTCATATTTTGTGGTGACGCGTTTCTCCTTGAGATTGCATCGACATTTCGTATGTCAAGGACACATATTAGAAAGTAAGGCGAACTAAGGTTGAAGTTCTTTTTATTCCAGTTGTTATAAATATTGACATTATCGTATTCATTTTTAATTTAGGTATGCGGTCCCATATATTATCAGCAATGAGAAACGTATTTTGTGAAACTCAAGTTTTTCACATAACAAAAATATTATTGATTCTCGTAAACATCTAAAATTTTACTATAAAGTAACGTTTCCTTTTTGTTTGCAATACATTCAAATTAATTTTAAAAATGTAATATTATTTTGAAATGGATATCTAAGCTGTGAATTAAAAAGTTCCATCTTCGTTTTCGGTTGTTTTTCATCTACTTCATTTGTAGTAATATGATTCATTGCAACTGTACGTATGATTTCCGTTTACTGTCTCTGAGCTACTATTTGCGGAAAGACAATACCTGTGATTGAGCTTTCTCGTAGCAGGGCGGATCGATTCCGCAGGAGAGTGGGCGGGCGGAAGAGAGCGGCGAAAGCTCGGGCGTGGCGGGGCGGGCGCGCCCGTCGCTCACGCCACACCCTATTCCACGACTGATCGCCACCCCTCGCGTCCCGTCTCTCCCCGCCCTGCTCCGACTGGAAGAGATGACTCACGGCATCAACTAATGTCACTATAATCCCTCTGGCAGGGAGGTCCTAGGGGTTTCGACACTAGCTTCTAAGCTAGGTCGAATTCAGTCGCTGTCTGGAGGAGAATTCTAGCGACCGGCTGCTCTGATCGGTAGTTTTCCGTTGTTTCTCCGATCGAAATCAGGCGAATGCCGGAGCCCTAACAAACGCGGCACGGACCACGCGCGATCTTTCCTTCCTCTTACTTGTCGTATCCTCACCTACATTCCCTACATCCCTAACATTCACTACACTACCATACTTGCCGGGAGACCAAGTCGGGAGCTCAGAGCTTATCCCTGTTGGGGCGGTGCCCCGTTGGTGGGAAGTACTTGGTTGGGGAAATCCCAGTTAGCCGACGGTAGGTCGGCGACGGATTTCGACACACAGCGGGGCAAGACCACAGCAACAGCCAGAGCGAAAACATTCACTATACTTACGGGACCAATGATCTTAGTAGTTGACGCGCCTTGAATCACTAACAATCAATCCGCCCCGCCCGTACGGGTGCCCGGGCGTATGCAGAGCCCCGGGGTCGGCGGCGGCGAGGCCCGGCCTGCTGTTAGCGAGCGCGGCGCGCGGCCTTGTGCCCAATCCGACGGCGGCGGCGGTGACTCCTCTCGCCTCCCGCGCCCGCCCTCGCCCGCCGCCTCCGCTCTCGGCCCGCGTGACGCAAAGGAGGCTGCGGATGCTAAGTGCCCCAAGTGTCCCCGTCGCATTCGGCGCGCGGGCGTCACCCTCGGAATCTCTTTGTGGGACGCTCGGGGACACGTAACGCGCTGTTAACACACATTACGGCGGTAATGTGTGGTTTTAAGTTGCATGAGAGAACTTTTTCTTTGACTCACATGTTCCAGATTACTATTCCTTATATTATGAATGACAATTTTATACGCATGTATTGCATTTACGACGATATTTTCCAGTTGGTTATGAAAACTACTGCAGCATAATCGAGGGATCGCTTAAAATAGTACACTAGTAAAAGGTTTGTGTTCTAATCGTGCGTTGAAGTCACCATGCGCCGGTTTGCAGGAGCGCTCAAAAAGTAGAATCCACATTCTCAGAAACCTTACGCGAACATTGTAACTAACGTGTTTAATATTTATTCCCCTATTTTTTATTACTCTGTTCGAAATTGATATTCTAATAAATTTCCAGAATATCATACAGCCACCGAAATTAATTTAAAACATTTTCATTACCATCAGAATGTTAGCCAAGAGACCTAGAGGAGCTTGCGCTGTGAGGAGGACTGTGTACTGGAGATCTACTTTGCGACGTTTTCCGGCTATTTGGACGCCAGTTGGGCGGACTGAAACGCCCGCACGCACGTCGGATTTGAACCCCGCCCGCGGCGCGCGTTCGGCGGATACGGGAGTGAAAGTCGAACGCGCGCCGCCCCGCCACGCCCCCGCGCCATCTTATGAAACAGTTTGCACCATCCGCCCCCGCCTCCGCCCCCACGCACGCGCACTCACGGACCCGTTATCCATCAGGCCGCGCTCTTGGCGCCAATCCATTAGCGCCCTCCGCTAGTAATTGTCGGTAAGTGGTTGGACCTTAGAATTAATGCGTAAAAGGGGGAGGAGGGAGCTTGCGCTCTGGTCTTACGTGTGGGATTGAGAGCCTGCAAACTACGTGTGAATGAGTGTGTGTGCACGGGAGAGGGGGAGACGAAAGTTGTGGCATGGTTCTATCATTTTTCCTCCAAGCGTGTTTTAGTAGGTTAATTTAGTAGGCAATTTACGTACCTGAAATATTTAATTTATTGGTTTTCTTGAACTAATGAATGTTTAAACGTTCTAGTAATACACGATTCTGTTTTCTTATTTATCGTCTTTTTTAATGAAACGGGTTTTAATTGAATGTTAAATATATCTCGTGTGCATTTTCAGTCGAGATTTTAAACCAGGTCTTATTTATTTATAGATACACAGCAATGCTTCTATTTTTTCAATTAATACACATTTCAATCAACAATACGTCTGTTGTGTCAAGATTTAACGAATTCGTTTCTCGCTTTAAATAATTAAAAAAGAACGCAAAATCATTTCTTTTCTCGGCCGTGTATTCACAGAAGTGTGACGGTGAGGAGGATCAAAGTGTCCCGTGACAGGTTAAGAACCGCCCACGCCGCTGCCCACAATGCAGAAGTGCTTGGGACGCGTCGCATGGTGAAGGCGTGGGATCGCTTGCCAATGCAGCCGATGGTGAGCGAGTAGGGGCGGCTGTTCGTCTCGGGGCGAGGCGAGCGGAGCGGAGCGGCTGGACTAGGCGGCGGGTGTCGCAACGCGCGCTTCTGCGAACGCCCTGGGGCGGTCGCGGCCTTTTTTGTTCGCCCGCTCGCGCCCGTCGCCTCGTAACCGGCGAGCGCTCTACGCCCGTGATGAGGGGGCTGTCACGAAACTAGAACATCGACTGAGGTTTTGCTAAGGGCCTTATTATGCCAAAGCGTTTACCTTCAGAAATTCAATTAAAGTTTCTATCTAATGACTCTGTATATTTCCCATGTATGCGTTATACGATGTTGTTTGATAGTGTACTGTACAGGAAATCTTAGTAGTGTTTCTAACTGGAAAGTTTCATATAATATTTTGAAGCGATGGACATCTTTTTAGACTAGCTCTTAGCAGTTCTTTTCATATGTGGAACAACTGAGCAAAATGTATTAACTCTATCAGAGGTAAGCGCGGTTTCATATGTTAACTCAAAATAACAATATTTGCTTCAGTCAGAATTCCGCTTGGTGGCATTCGCTGGCGCGGAATGGCCTTGGTGAACTAAATATTTCCCTTTTGAGTTAACATATTCTCGCACTTAGCTCTGACGGAGTTAATACATTTTGATTAGTTGCTCCACATATTTCCTATGCATTCAATGCATCTGCGACGATATTTTCAAGTGAGTTCTGAACACTACTGTTGCACGATCGCGGAATCTTTTAAAGTGTTATACCCGTAGAGGGTTCGTGTTTTGTTAGTGCGTTGGTGTCTCCACGCCTCGACCCGGGCAGAAGGAGCCCTCGGGGCGGAGAATCC
Organism: Gryllus longicercus; assembly: GCA_038098605.1. NCBI lineage: Eukaryota > Metazoa > Arthropoda > Insecta > Orthoptera > Gryllidae > Gryllus > Gryllus longicercus. The sequence continues at coordinate 51,219 of JAZDUA010000188.1, read as the reverse complement.
GCATTCCCACAATGCCTGCGCGCCCCGTCGCAGTTTCTCCCCGTACGCGGAGGCAGATTTTACCGGGAAATCCCCCGGCAGCCGCCACACAGAGGCAGAGAGAAACTGCGGTTGCGGGCATGAAGGAGTCAGGCGGAATATTCTGCTCGCGTATCTGTCAGATATAAATTACGACGTCGTACTCGTAAAAGAAGAGATAAAAAAAAAGGAATTTCGTTAATATTCTCATTAATTTGAACTTGCAAGTTTAGTTATACTTTTGAGAAACTATTAACAAACTTTAATATAATAATACTTCGGATGCTTCGTTAAGGCTGAAGTACACCATAAATCACTTTCAGAAAAGAATAAAGAAAGAAAAATAAATTCTTTACTCAATTGTGTGGTAATCTTTAAAAAGTTACATTATAAGGTTATATTCTCATTTAAGAATTAACGAAGCTGACTTCCAGGATGTCGTAGTTACATTTATAGGATAAAAAACTTCGTAGGACTTGGCTTCAATTATAAACTAGGACAAGTGAAACCGATCTGTCCAACAGGCGATAAACATGCGAGGTTCTCTCGCCCTTGCTGCCCTTTGTTTTCCGGAAGCGATGTTGTCGTCTGGGAAACAGGTGGCGCTTGAGGCTGTGGCATCTGCTTCCGCTTTCTCCCCGCCCTCGCGCGGTAAGGCACCTCCTCCGCCGCTCCTGTTTCTCCGCCACGGCGCGGCAGGGGAGGGGAGGGGGCGGCGTGTGGATGTAGGAAAGGGGGCCACCGATGAGTAGGTTGAGATTGCGGCCTAACGGCTGCCGCGGAGGAGCAGCGAAGAGAGAGGCAACGATTCAAATGAGAGGCCTCGGAAGAATTTTACTCGACCATGTCCCCTTGGTGCGTTTGTTCCCTGGTGGTAATAGAGGGATCTGTGAAAACAAGACTGTCGGTAAAGCTCTAAACGGAAGAAATGTCTCTCTGAAACAATTCCAGTGTCGTAAAATTCTCCAAATATTATAGATAAAAATGATAATTATATAATAATGTGTTTACGGAAACTAATCGACAAAAATTGAAGTTTAATTAACATTGTTTAAAAAATATTATTGGCAATATTTCATATGTTTTATAACATTTTCATCTTGAGTAGATTTGCACTTTATGCAAGAAATATTAATTTCTTTCTGACACGCAATTTTGTATGTAAATGAAAGCAATTTTCTTCCTTTCCTAAGAATATAAAACTCTGTTTCGAATACTAATCTATAACATTCAAAATGCATCGAGAACGCGATAATGAACGTCTTTCGCACACTCTTTGAATGAAAGTTCAATTTGGTAAATGAACCGCTCCAACTAAAAAGAATGAAGGGCGCGCCCCGTGATGGTGGGACCGTACTACTTCTCGGCAATTGCGGTGATTTACAGCGACCTCACGCGCCGCATTGTTTGCGTCTCCCTTTCAGCCAGGCGCCCAGGTGCGAGGCCACCGCAGCCGGCGGTCTGCGCGACGAGCGGCGGTTCTCGCACACGCCCCTGGCGCCGCCCTCCTCACCCCGGCAGGAGCACCACTGACCTTGCGGTGGAGGTGGCTGACAGACATTACGACTCTGACATCTATTACGACGATATTAATTGAGGATACCAAAGACATATAGAGAATTTAGATGAAAAAAATTACTATAATACGCTGGATAGAAGACAGGGATATGTGTACGAGACATGGTTGACACCGAAAAATCTGCTACTTGTATGGACGAAAGTATTTTTGAAGTAATTTCTCGCCTCAGAAAGTACACTGACGAGGGGAGGATAATGCTGCACAAGGGGAAGGAACCTTTCCGCTCTGTCAGTTACGGAGCATATACGGTACGTAGGAATCACTTCATGATTTATGTCATCAACATGCTTATCCCCGGCCTGCGCTACCGCTCTTTGAGGTTGCCAGAGCATGATGGGGCAATAGTGGGCCCAGCAGCCGACGATTGGGAAATTGAGTGCACAACACAAGATACAGGAAGAGTTCCCTTGATGTCAGAAGTGCTAACACAACCGAGTGAAAAGTTCCCCAGAAGAATAATATGAACAATTTAGTTATAGTAAACTATGTGGTCTTCATTTTCAGTAGCGTGAATCTCTTTACTTACATATTAGTGGGCATTGATTGTCCGCTAGTTGCGACGTAGTATTTCGAGTAATGGAACCGCGTGTATGTGCCGCATAATGCGTGACGGTATTCACGTGCACACAGCGAAGATCGGACGTGCGGTGTAACGATTGCATGAGCATCCCAGGTGACGGGAGTACCTTTTTGATGAAATATTTTATGATAACGGAATTATTTTGGAACACGAATTCTTTATGAGAGACGAGCGTTCTGTCCCATATCGTAGAATTACCGTTTGTACTAACAGAGCTCTAAAGCATTTATGTTTATTGGGATCTCCACAATTAATCACGTAATCCTCCGAATAAACATCATTCAAAAAGGCGAGACAAAGCAAGTAACTCATGATAGAGAAGGAGACGGAGTGCTCGGCGACAGTATCGATAGAAAAGAGAAAACGGAGTAGCGCCCATTCGTTTGACAAAGACGAACGGGATGACGTGTGCGGAGCGCAGAGGCGGGTGGTTGAAGGGGCGGGGCGGGGCGGGGCGGGGCGGGGCGGGGCGGGGCGGAGGTGGCAAGGGGCGAGGCAACGTGCGCGGAACAACAGTTAGGCGGAGGCGGCGGCGGCGGCGCAGGGCGGTGCCCGCCCGCGCAAGGACGCCGGCCAGAAATCGGATCAATTATGGCGCTCAACGCAAAAACTTTCTCGGCGCGGTACAGCTCCGCGCGAAACTCGGCGCAACAGCCGGCGGCGCCCCACGTGGGCGGCGCGCGCTGCTGCAGGAGCGCTTGGCGCGGCGGCGGTGCGGGCGCGGGCCCTCGGCAAAGAGAAAGGCGTGCCAGCACCGCCCCGCGCCGCCCGGTGTGAGTGTACGCTCCGTGGCGGACGCCGGTACGAGCCAGGCGGCTGGTGGAGAAGAATTGTGATAAAGAAGCGGTTTGCACGAAGGCAGACGGCTTCTTTGTTCGCCTTTCATGAGGTAGTCAAATGTGAAGGAGATTCAGATGCAAAATATTTGCTTGAGACTGTAATTGTAAGTGGGGATTGAGAAGCTACCAATTTTCTAATCGAATTAATACGTACTAGGAAGGTAATATCAATATAAAATGAGATGAAAACGAATGATTTGTATGAAATTGATATTGTCTACACTTGTGGTCTGCGAAGATGGCATCTACTGGTACTATATCTTGCGATTAGTCTTTGTAAACTTTCATGCACATTTGGAGATAGATTATGTTAGAATTGAGTAAATATGAAATAATGTTTGAATCATATAGACGTTATTTCCTTGTTTATAATGAACAATATTTGAATAAGCATTCCAAAGTTTCCATGTGGCATTAGAAAAATTTAAATTGATCCATAATTCATAAATGCAGAAATGTCTGCAAAAATAGTTTAGGTTTGTGTCTCTTGGGACAAAAAAACGTGGTGAAACATTTCCACCACAACAATCTGCCGTCCAATTTGCTCTACTGAAGGTTGTAGCATGATCCTAACCGAATAGTGTGATTATTCTCACAATTACAAGGACCTCTAATTCCTGCTCGTGAGTATTTAATCCTCGTGAGTATTTAATCCTCGTGAGTATTCTGCAATCATTCCGCCGGTTCAGTGGGTCCCGGTGCAATTTAATTCATTATCGTTGGTTCGCGAAGGAGAGCGTTCGGCGCCTGAGGTGCGTGGGGTGGGGGGGATTGCGTCAGGGAGAAGACGTGCCCCTTGGGCGAAAGGCTCGTCCATGAGAGAGCGCACTGATCTGTGCGTGGCGAATCGGGCGATTGAGTACGAGAATGCAGCTTGAAAGTCTTCTGTTATAGGGGGCTGCCGTATTAACGTAAAATAAATCGCCAACTGCAGAAAAGCAATTAGCATTTCTTAATTATACAGAAGAAACCAAAAACTGTACAATACCCGTTTTGAGAAAATGCTATCTCTATGTAGTTTTGCATATGAAGGCACAAACCTATGCTATCGAGTGGCCAAGTTTCCTTTCTGCAGTACACAATGCTTTAGCCTCCCCTTTAGATTTCGGGACAAATTATTGCGGGAAATTAACCCTAGAAAGGATACACGAGTGCTATACTAGTAGATGGGATACGTGGGAGAACCTATTGCATCTAAGTAGATTTGAAAAATGGATTACAATGTTACTGAATATTTAAATATACAGTGATTTAGTTTTACTTGTAATGAGTTGATATTACATGAAAAACACATATGTAATTCATACTATTGGTAGGTAGATTGGTATGACACTTGCATTTTAGCATATATTTGTGTTGCCACTGTCCTTTGGCAAGCACTCCATTTCAATCATTCAATAATTTCTACTGCCCGTACGCTGGTTTACACAATGAACAGAGATTATAGGGAAGAGCAACAGAAAACTGCAAAGAGTAAACAAATGATGTGGGTAACAGATTACCCCGAATTCTTCCTTGGGTTATAAATAATGTGCCGTAACATATATATTTGTTCAATTTACTAGTTACCACGATAAGGGAATCTTACATTTTGTTTTGTTTTGCAAAAGTACCAAGTACCATACGTGTGCAGACATAAAATATAATTGGACGGTTCTGCCAGTCTTATAAGCGCTCCATGTAAATCGATCTGTTGTATTGGTCTTACCCCAAAGCAATCTGCATTGCACGGCCACGTTTGAGAGCGCAGTTGCATACAGTGTCGTAAGGAGATGGGTAGGGGAGCGGCGGGAGTGTGTGGGGGGTGGGAGAGTCGTGGGTCGTGGAGAAGGGCTGACGCGCGCGGCGCCTGACCCCGATGGCGCTGCGTACGTGCAGACGCGGTGGCGGCGGGGGCGGGGGCGGCGGCACGAGAGGCGATCACGATTGCCAACCGCCCCGCACTTGTTCCTCTGATTGGAGGCACTTGTTGCAGGCGCGAGGACACGCACCGAGACACGGGCGTTTGCTCCACACATTTCGCACGCCGCGGAGCGTTTCAAAACGCCTTGTTTTGAACGGCATTCCAAGGACACAATTATGTTGTTACAGCGGTCAGTTAACTGAATCGAATGATACTTTATAGTGGCTACGGGATGCATCACCATTTATTATTGTTACTCTCTTTTATTTATTTATTTGCTTACAAAGCTTTTAAAATATTTTTCGCTGAATGGAAAAATGTAATTAATATGTAGATTAAAACAGTCACATTTCACCCCCTTCACCTGTCATTCATTTTAGGAAAAAAACATTTAATTTTAATTCCGGTGTTAAAGAATTGGTGCAATATTTCAGAAAATGCTTATTTCTACAAAAATTGTGTAGGTTGTGTAAATACCCACAATTTTGAATACTTTGACTAAAACCATTTAGTTTAAGACATTCCCAGTCTGTAACACCGTGTACAACGAGTCACCAGTAACGATATTAGACATGAAACAGTATCGAGAAAATGGTTCGTCTTTAATATGGCAATTTGTTTCCTAATAAAGCAGCACTTGACAAGTTGAATCCGAAGCATTTGTTGGAGTGACGACGTCTGTCACCCGAGGAGGTCTGGAGGCGCCGGGCGTGGGTGGCGCCGCTTTTGGCGCAGCGGCGAGGCGAGGCGAGGCGAGGCGCGGCGTCGCGAGAGGCGCTTTCCCCCGGTTGCGCACGCGCGTGTGGGGCGGCGAGCGCCCACGCGTGCGCGTGACGCGCCTGCGGCCCACGTCCCCCCTCCCCCTTCCCACTCAGACACCCTCGCCGTCGCGTCCGGGTGCCACGCCCGCGGGCCGCGAGGGCAGGCGCGAAGCGGACGTTTAAGCGCGCGTTATCCTGCCAGATCCCTGTGGCGCTCCCTCCCCCACCCACAACCCAGACCTTACGACACAGGCCATGGCATCAATGGAAAGCATCCTCTCTCATTCATTCACAGATCACCGTGGTAGAGCGGTGATTTGTCGTCGGCGTTCCAAAAAACAAAAATTAAAGGCGTTGTCTTTGGCAATAATATTCTTTATAGAAATAGCAGTTTGTATTCGTTTTCTGGCTTCCAAACAACAGGAAACTGATGATGATGGCTAAGCCATCAAAAGCTACTATTCGTGGCAAAGACAATGCCTCTAAAATTTTATTTTGTATATTAGTTTGGAAAATGGCTTTTGTATCATACAAAAAGTATATTTTAACTTTGGTAAGGTTATTTAGAAGATATAACTAAATTATTACATTTGGGCTATGTTAAGAAGTCTGTTTATATGTGCCACAAATGAGCTGAATTTTGTATTTAACGTAAGGAATTGATGACGCATTTGAACGAATCGAATTGATAACCTCAATTTTAAAAATATACAAAGGTATTTAGAAAATTCCTTTCGATTTAGAGCCCTTCGCCCTCCTCGTAGGAATGCACCCGGAAACGAACTGAGCGCCGCACCGCGTCACGCACTTCCTCTGGTTCGTGCACGCACTTCCCACGTTCTAACGCGCCCGCCGTGCGTGCGCCTCTCGGTACGTACACACGAAGCTTCTTAAAGAGCTTCTCGAAAACATTACTCGAGGCATTTGGCGCAAAATTTCGAGGAACCCGCACCGTTGGCTGCAGCGCGCCTTGTACTGTGACCGGCTCCAGCGAGCCGGTGACATAACCTCCCTGGGTGCTGAACGTAATCGACCGCATTTCGTGAGCGTAGCGTTGCCGGTGAGCGTCGGCTGTGCCATGGTGCCATGACGCTGGCCTTCGTTCAGCTCGGCAAACATTGTGCTCGCCATGGAGGTGCAGTCCACTCCCGGCTTTTGTTTACTCTCAGCGGGAGATACTTTACAGTAAGGCATCCTTTGGATGTAACCTCTGTCGTTATTTATCTTGCAGAGAAATATAATAATAGCATTGGTACTTATTATGCCATAAACGGTATAATAACTGTTATAAAATTTATCCTTACAGAATGTTACGCCTCAGTGATTTCTTCGATTTCCTTTCAAACGCCTTCCTGCGTAAATTAGTCACCGTTTGCGTCTCTATCAACCGCTGTCGAAAGGAAAATTATCCAAATTGCAGGCGTTTGAAACCTATTTCTGTTAAAAAGGTGTGAAGATGCAAAATCATCCTGTACGGTCTAATTAACTTTTTGAAGCGCAATGACAATGTATCTCCACACCTCTCGAGAAGTGGTGTTACGAAACGCTCTTCAAACACGCAAAAAAAGTGTCCTTGTGAGCGGCTTGCTGCAACCCACGAGCGCAGCTATAGCACCTCAGTCGTCATGCATCCTAATGAAAAGTGCAGCGCCGCTTCCAAAGAAGAGTGAAAGGAACTGCTAGTGGTTAATTTACGATCAGCAGCCGATCAGTCACACGGATATGAATAGGCGACATTAAATCGCACTCTATCGACCGCAGCTTTCAGCGAGAGAAAGTGCCCCTTCGCGAGAAGCGGGGGGTGACCAAATTCAAAGCGCTGGTGGCGGTCCGATTAGCGACCAGCAGAACCGAAAGCTGCAACTTGACAGCTCTTGACACACGGAAAGGACAGCCAGCTTGCAACGTTTGTTCAAGATTCATATGATATTCTCTGTGAAATATTTTTCAAACAGCAAAATTACGTTTTACGTGACCTTGACCTCTCCGTGCATGGTTCTGCCAGTAATCCATGTGTCAGAGGACACTAATACATGAAATAATTGGGTAGGACACTGCAGGGAATCAGGGTATTGCTAGAATCATAACAAAAGAAAAATGAAAACCACGAAATTTGACGGAGAGGTGGCGTATTGCACATTGGATTTTTAAATATTAATATTTTTGAAAGGAAACCACTTTTTCAGCAAGCACAAATGCAATCCCGCAACACATGATCCACTTAACTGTTCATCTCATGACATCAGTCGTGCGTTACTCGAAACGTGTGCGCTCTTGGGATTTAAACACAGTTTTACAAAACTGAAGGTTTCTTTGTACGTTTCGCACTTAGTAATTGAAAAACACAAATTATTTTTGGATTTTTTTAAAAATTTAGGCTCTTGCGAGTGCTCTTACTCCATGGGAAGGATGGGAACGTTCGACATTTTGAAGGCAGACGTGCAGCGCCTTTAATTCATTTAGTAAACGTTTCTCTAACATCATGTGCCCTTCATAGGATTATGGGATGATAGGTAGGCGGCCGGATTCCCTTATATCCTAAATTCTTGCTCGAGGACGCCAGCGTTTAAAATAATGTCTCAAAATGTGTATTCGGTGTTGTAAAAATGGATTCCGTAGTGCTCCAGTCCTGCGTGTCTCGAGAGCTGCTTGCCTGCGCCTCTGGAGACTCGCAATGCTATCCCATTCCCATTTTTTATTGGTTTTAAGTAATTAATAAAATAATAATGATAATCTTTTATTGTATTGATTTCTGAATGAATATACATCTCCTTGTAATAAGACGATTTTTATACTTAAATCAATAAAAAAATATATCAATTGTTCTAGGTAAGCTTCAAACATTTAATACCAAGTAAATGTAACGTATTATGTTCAACTCATTTTGATAAATGTTCTTATTAAAAAAAATTCGGTACCTAAAAAAGACGAAACAAGTCATCGTCGAAACGTTGTACATATTAGAGCAAGTGAAAATGAAATGAAATTTTAGAAATATCTGTCCTTAGATGTAATGGGATCTTTTTAATACTAGCAAGAATCCTATTCCCTTGAGCCGCGCCGTCGCCGAAGGCCCCCCCCCCCCCCACACACACACACACAGGATGAGCTTTACAGCCGCCCTCGGCTCCGCCGCCGCTCGCGTAACCGCTGTGCGCGGCGCGCAGCCACCGCTCGCGGTGGGGGGGAGGGGGTTACGTCGCCCTCAACTCCTCCAGCGGCGCCCCCTCCCCTGCGCGGGTCTTTATGGCCCTCGTGCGAGGCGAGGGAGCGGGCGAGTACGAGGTCATTACCAACTGGCGTTTTACGATGCCCTGCCCTGCGCGGCACTGCGCTGCTCTGCTCTACCTGCCCAGCTAGTTAATTAAGCGAAAGACAACGTAGGAAGGGAGAGGTAATTAATTGAGGAAGGCGATTAGCGACAGACCGAGGGGTCCATTAGTATTAAGACGAGCTTAAGAGTTATTCCAGTTTTCGAACGCCATAACGCCTCAGGGACTGGCACGTTGTTTGGAGAGATCTCGCGAACTGGACGAATCCTATTCAACTCTGGTGAAGACCTAGTTATAAAAATCTTGTAAGCACATAACTGTGTGACTAATTTAATAGATTCAGCTGATATACTTTGCTTTATGCATTTTATTTTTAATAAGTGGCCAAAATTTATTTAGTCAGTTTTGTATCACAGTGTACCTTTTACGCGAGTTTAGGAAGATCGCCTCCTCTCACGTTTTCTTAACTGACGGTGTGTAAGTCTTCTTTTAACTGTTCAATAGTGTTTGTGCATCCAAAGTGATTAATTACGATGCTTCTAATGATGAGAGAGATCTTTTTTTGAGAAGGTTCACAGTATCTCCTTTCGCTACTTAATCATTTATCTGCGTATTAACTACGACGAAACATACAGTACATCAAGAATAAAGATGAAAGCCCGATGCAGGGAGAAAGTTACTATCCTTTGTGTGATGCATCAAACCTTCTTCCTTCTGTTGAAATTTTCCTGCTATTCAAACTATCTCAAAGCATCGGAGAGAATTCGAATATGGAAATTCACGACGCGAGCTGAAATATCTCGATGTTATTTAGATACATGTTTGATAAATGGGCGACACATTGCAATCGACTGCCAGAAGTCGTTGGGTTTATGGGCCGTGCAGTTGACCTTTGATAGCACATATGATAGTGTTTGAGAAAGAATCGCCTTTCGATAGAAATTTTTCTCACGGAAACTAAACTGTGAAGGCTTTTACCATATAGTTTTATTGCTTCCCCCCAGTTCCGCAAGATCATTATATTTCATATCACAAGTTTTCGCTGTGTTTCGTGGAAAAATAATTCCGAGGTGTAGTTTTGTCATATACGTTTAATTTAGCACAAAGCTTTTCGGGCGCTTTGCGGTCTTCTTAAGTGAGATTCCGTGGTGGCTGCGGGCGGGTAAAGACAAGACAGCGCGACAAATCAGACGTATATGACAAAACTACGCCTCATAATTACTTTTATAATGATGCTGTCATATACCTCATATAATTTCCTACTATATTTCGTATATTGTGTGCTGAAAGAAGAGAAGAGAAATTGGAATATATTTATTTAAAAATATATATTTAAAAAAGAAGTTTTGTTTTACTCGCTTTGTGTTTTTATAATTAATAAAAGAAAATTCACATTACATTGAATAAAATTAAATCTGAAAAGAAAACTTCATATCTTCTGTTCATTCCAATTTTGAAAGTATGAAACATAAGGATTTTTAATTTTCATGTAAAAGAATGTAAGGGTAGTTTGCATCTAGTGTACATTATGACGTCAAGCTGTGTGAGGAAAACTGTATTCATGATGCCTGCTTTCAGAATCTTCGCATGGAGGAATGGAGAAGAAAGATCTGCAACGGGTGACATCAGTGTGTGCGGAGTGTCGTGGACCTGAGAGGAGTCTTTACGTGAGTTGCCGCTGAGCATGGGAGCGTGTTGTCTGGAGGGGGCGGGGGCGGGGCGGGGGCGGGGCGGGGGCGGAAGCACGTCCCGCGCGCCCGCACGCGACGCCCCCGGGCGAAGGACCTCGAGGGCGGGGGCGCGCGGGGCGTCGACCCGCGACCAAGGGCTCCCACTGGGCGCGGCGCGGCGCGGAGCGGCGCCATTACAATTACAAAGGCGCTCCTGCGGAGGAGCTATTGCTCCTGGGAAACTCCCCGCGAACATGCCATTCATCTCCTTTTGCCGGTAGCGCCTCGTTTAGTTCGCGTGGATATATTCTGTATCTTGTCCCTAGCGTTTACAGCCAAGCCCACGATTTTATTAAAGGATTGGAGGTTACAATGCTATGATCTTGTATTGGGAAATGACCGACAGAAGAAACGGAACTTCGAGAAAATCTGCCAAGAGCCTGCATTGTCCATCTAAATTTTCATATGTATCGACCAGGATTTGAACCTCGAGACTTAGAGGGGAGTGTGATTCCTACACCACGGGTCACCTGTTTCGAGTGAATACTCATCTTTCTAGTCGCCGTAATTTGCGTCGTTGTCGGCTGTATGAAGACGTAGTCTGCCGAGGCAGGAGAGTGTAGAATCTTGGTTGTCAGAAGGATGCCGCGTACTAAGCATAGACGTCAACTTTCCGGTCATCGTATTGCGGTCTAGGACAGGGTGGCCCATTTGCACTGGCCCAGCGTCTACTTACTATGCTCAGTCTGGGACAATGCTTGTCGACAATGAACCAGAGGCGAGACGAGCGCTCTGGCGCATTCGGCTTTAGTTTAGTAACACGGTGGCTGCTTGAGTCTACAGCAGCGGGCCACAGCTACCAGCCTGGTCCGGGTTCTTACATTCAAGTAGACCTATTGTAGATCGAGAGAGTCCGTCTTCGACCGGGGCGGGGGCAGGGGCGGGCCGTCCACGTGCGCGTCGCGTCGCGTCGCGTCGCGTCGCGTCGCGTCGCGTAGCAGTGTCGTGGGAACCCCGCTCCCGAACGCGGCGGCGGAGACGCGCGTCTGCCTGAATAATTCAGGGGCGGTGCGTCGCGAGGTGCGTGCAGAAGGCGTCTCGCGTCGCCCAAGGCTGCGCTCGTCTGCCTCTCGATGCGCGCGGGCCGCGTCAACAGCGCCCTCACGGCCCCCTCCGCATCCACTCAGTCAAAACGTCAGATATCTAGGACTAAAGCTTGATACGAAGCTACAATGGAAAGACCATATAATTCCAAAACACACGTCAAGTAAAACTAAAGATCCTCTAACTACAACCACTCATTAATTTCGAAAGTAAAATCTGTCAAAACTATGCAATAACCCTACACAAACATACTATCCGGCCTATTATGACATCTGCGAATCTCATCTGCTTAAATGCCTCAAGAACCAATATAAACAAAAACCAAATCGTTCAAAACAAATACCTCAGAACTATTACTAAGGCCCCATGGTTCGTTTCAAATCTGTAGTTGCACAAAGAATTAAATATCCCATATATAATTTCATTCATTACCAAGATCTCCAGGAAGTTCTACTCATACATCAGCCAAAACGACCAGCTATCTCATTTCAACCTCGTTCAAATCCCAGATTCCCGTACAAGAATTAAAAAAAGGTTCCCAATTTAGGCCTTTTTGAACATTCAGACCGAGTTGGAGAACAAGTAAGGCGCTTCACGAGCTTCCTTACCCTGAGGTTAAGGAAGCTAGTTTTAGAATTAAGTTAATTTCTAAGGTTAATTTAAGACGCCACAAAATACATATGTCGAAGTACTGTAGCACTGATCTATGAAACTTGCAATGCCAATAAAAAGAAAATGGAAAAAGAACGCCCTCACGACCCTTCTGCCCGCCAAGAAGCGCCTGCAGCCGAGAGCACTTCTCCGCAACGGCCTTCGTTTTCGGAAAGATTTTCCTCTTCATTTCAGAACTCGTGTCGAACTCAATGTTTTCGGTTTAGAAAATAATTTTTTCGTTTGCAGTTTTTCAGTTTTTGTTGTCGTAAATTGCGGATAAAAATCCCGTCGGTCATTGTACCGACAAATTACGTGTTCCCACTGAAGCGAATAGGCGGGAAACTAGAAAATGGCCGCGAAGTTCTCGCGAGGCAGAAGTCGCGTGTTTTAGTGTCAATGCTCTCCCTCTCTAATAACTCCTAGCAGAACGGCATTTCCGATTAGATCCTCTTTTTGTTCTTCTATCCAAAGTTGTATGCGACGTCATTTACATTTTTAGCTGCAGTTAATTGAGGTATTTTGTTTAGGATAACAATTTGTAAGGAGACAGGAAAGAAGTAATTTTGACACAGAAAGGTCGAAATGCAACTTTCTTTCGGAAATTAAAATGACATATTTTCTAAATGTTGTAATGACTGGATTGGTTCCAGTTAAAGAAGTGGACATTGGTATTTTTAAAAAGATCCAAGACACACGTTACCGTTGATTTACTTTTCAAATATATAAAAGCGTCCTAACCTCCAGAAGAACTGTTGAAGCAAACAACAATTTTCCTATTTTAAAGTCCACTTAAAATTTCAAACAAGTACTTTCTAGAATCGAACAACCTCATTTATTCCAGGTTGATAGGGAAACTCAAAGACATTTCGCTCCTTTTGCTTTCACATTTTAACCAACAGTGTGAAAGAATATTCAAATAAGAAGAGGACAAAACAAATAATTCTTAACGAGGTGTCTGGCGAGGTGTTTCAGTTACGTTATTCCGTTATTTGTCGTGGCCCCAAATTCTGATCAGCAACGCATATCCATTCCCAGTGGTTTCCATACTACGATCAAAGCAGTTTCCTAAGCGCGTGTCGCAAGCGCCTTCCGCGAGGCATTGGCTGGCCTCACCTTGCCCCTCGCACGCGCATTCGGGTGAGGGACGCGCGCGTGACGTCACAGGGGCGGCTCCCGCGGAGACGCGGCGTATCACGCGTCCGGGCTAATGTCGCCGTCATTTCGTCGATTTGTAATCAGTTAAACTCTCGAATAATCCCTAAGAGAAAATCCGGGATGGAATCAGTAATACAGTGGGGATGTAGCGAGGCTCACCAACCAAATGAACAGCGGTGGACATTTTCCGCGTGGGCAGGAGATTGGGTTTGCTTGCGGCGTAAGGCGAGAGGGTTTTCGTGAGGATATCATTGGGTAATTGGGCAATTGGGCAATTCTCCACATGAACCTAGAATGCGCTGAAGTATCATCTAATAATTGAAAGCAATTACAATAATAGCATCCAATAATTTAAAGCAATTAGGCCTCAAACAACCGACAGTCGAAAATAATAATACCACTAAATAACGTCTTACAATATCGTCGTTAATCATTCAAAGTATCGGTCCTTGGTCGCAACGTATCGTATCTATTGGTGATCGTTATCGTTTTTTTAGAGATATCCACGGCTGTGAATTGTGCAAGAACTCAGGTGAGTGTGCTTAAATTTGTTCTCAATACTAGCTGTAATACAGTTGGCAAACAAGTAATGAGAAAAGAGCTAGTGTTTAGTTTTACTGTGAAATTGATAAATCATAATAATTAGAAAATGCATAGTGGGTCATGCAGTAGTATTACTTAAGCCACTATACGTCAAAACGGTTTAATTTAATGATGAATTCAAACCTAGAACACATAAATCAGCGAAGAGATGTTTCCTTCGTAGTCGTCTGCGCTTTTGTAGGCGTCAATTTCTCGTTTCTAGCAACGTTGATTGTTTTATATTCTTCGGTTATTGGTCACACTCTAATCAATTACGCATGGGGCATTGCCATTCACCTCAAAATATCAGAGAAACTATTGTCAGTTGTCCGTAAGTCCGCTGCCGAGACCGACACCTTGATAATTAGTGAAAAGTGAAAAACCACATAATGTATACTTGGAGCGGTTTCACTCGAGGCGGAGGCGAAGAGAAAAAGTGGACGCACGCACAGCGTCCTGCGGTGAGGAGAGCGGAGCGAATGGGGCTCCAACGCGGCGCACCGCGGTACGAAAAGCCCAAATACCTGCACATATTAGGAATACATTTCCATAGAAATAGACATTGGTAAGTTATGAAATTTCCGAATTCTAACTGTCAAATCAACTCGAGTACATTAGAATACGCTTACGAAGGTCACGAACCGCGCGCGATCTTCCCTCTCTCTTCCTTGTCCTATCCTCACTCAGCTGGGTAGGCGCCCTGCTGGTGTGAGATACCTGGTTGGGGAATGCCCGCTAGCCGACGGTTGGTGGGCGCCGGATGTCGTCATCCAGCGGGGGATGCTCACCGCCACCCTCCGAAGAAACACCTGCACGACACTTACGGGAATAATGACTTTGTTCGTTGACGCGCCCGGAACCATTAACAACCAACAAACCAAGTCAATACAAATGTAAAGAAATTGAAATTGTCTTGATCAGAAATATTGTGTGTCAATGACTTCTGTACAAGAGATGGTGATCGCAAATTGGGAAAGCGCTGTTTCGATTTTGCCGTAATGGTCATGTTTTGCGGCACTTGGAACCAGAGCGGGCCGCCGCAGACGGCTCCTGGCGTCGCAGGAATCGGAGCTCTGGGCTAAGAGCTTTCCGCGGCGCGGGGCCGCCTCGGTTCCGAGCGAACGAGCCCACTTCTTGGCCGCGGGGCGCGGGGCAGGGGGCGGGGCGCGCCGAATCTCGATTTCTCTGTGGCAGCGGCGCGGCGGCGGTCGTCGTCGAGGGCTGCGCGTCGCCGCGGCGAAGAGCGCGAAGCCCGGAATTACCCGGAGGGCAGGGGCACTCGCCGCTTCCGCGCCGGCAGAGGGGGGCCTAAACAGCTGCCTTTCGGAGCGCGCAAGGGGCAGGCTGAAAATCACTGCCCTCGGTAACGCTGCATTGAGAGCTTCGATAGAAATTATCATCTTGGTAGTTAGCTGATATTGCATCAAATCAACGACCAAAACGTTTTTGGGTGAATCCTTGCACAGATCTAAACCACTGGTGCGGGTTCCTGGTGATAGCGACACTTCTCTAAAAATTGTATTACCTTGCAGACAACAAAAATATTGAAATTAATCAGCATTCTTCCTTATAATTCATATAAAAATGTGAATTGTTAAAAAACAATTATTTTTTCTGAATTCGAAGCAGCTAAGTATAATGATTATCGATTTCGAAACCCCTTGATTGACCATTCCTCGGCACAAAACATGGACAACTTGTTCGGACCTGCACAACCTCAGTTCCACGTAAAAAGGACCTGACGACCTCTAAATGTTTTAGAGTCACTGGCTCAAACCGAACTGACAATTTTTCAATTACTATCTGGTTCGTACCTGAGCCGTCGAAGAGCCCGTCTTTTTAAGTCCGTAGACGTAGGGCAAAACACGCGTTCTCCGAAAGCGAACCCCGTAGCGGTTCCAGTAGAGCTGGCAGCGAACCGGCTGCCGTTCACGGCGCGCGCGGAGGCGGTGGCGTGGGGGGGGGGGGGAGACAGCTGGCGCGCCGAGTGGTTGCCTCAGAGCGATCGCCCGAAGGGGGCTGACGCCACGCGCCCCGCCCCCCGCCCCGCCCCTCAGCCTCACTGGCCACGCGCTGCCCGCAGGCGGTGCTCTCTGAGCTCCCAAGAGCGCCCATACGAAAACTTTAAAGCCTAACACCATCTCCAAATGGAGACATTAAGTGGGATTATGCATATCCTCGGGCAGAGAGGCTTCTTTGTATTTGTTATTCAGTTTATGGATAAAAAACTGTTGGAGAGGCATGGCACTTACGAGGTTGCAAAATGATTTATTCGGTTTGTTGTAAAATCAAGATGCAGGAAAACATTCAACATTATATGAAAATGTTTGTTTTATAGTTGAAAAATTTATTAGATTCACGCAATTAATGCGATTAGCAATGTATCCGCCTTATGTTATTTTCATATCTCGTATGAAATAATTTGTTTGCGTAGCGCGAAAGACAATATTCACTGCAGATCTTAGACCAAACCCGAACTGGGCTGAAGCGTTATCGGAAAAACAATAATGAATTGTGTTTAAAAAACACAATTTATTACTTTCTGTGTTGTAAAGTGTCATTTCGGTGTAGTTCTTTCGGTGTCGTATAGTGTCGGTCAGTAGATGAGAAGCTGTTGCTACTATAAGTGCTGGTCAGGGATACAAATGAAACAAGTGAATCCACGCCCCAAATACCCCAAGTTTCTTTTAAAATTCTCTTTGCGTCGTGTCTAGAGTCGGCGTTGACGTGGGACAGCGTTGAATGTGCTGTGGCAAGGTCTGCCCCGCATCGTATTCCCTGCGTGGAGCGCTCAGGAGGGCGCGTCGCCCTTAAGGGCGCGGCGGAGGGTCCTCCAGTGGGCGTTGCGGCGGGCTGCTCTCCCTTTGTCTCGCGCGGGTGGGCGACGCCGCAATTACAGGGGCGATCGCTCTGTCGCCCCGCCCCCGCCCCCGCCCTCGCCCGCACCTGACCCTGGCAGGTGTCTTCACGCCCGCGCGGCGATAGACAACGCATCCTCATGAATCAGCCCCGTCGTTCGCACTGGCCACGCTTTGAATTGGTTTTGTAACCAAAAACTTTCACAGGCAACTCGCAGCAAATGCTGACTGAAAGGGGAGAAGACTTTAGAAAGATCAGTTACCATGTGAAAGCATTTGTATGGCATGTAAACATTCGAATTATGTTAAAAAATACATGACCTCCGATCATAAAGTTGATTTGATTAAAACAATTTTGCTTTTTAAAATGAGGATTAGGTTGCTTTATGGTGATGTATTGACATATTATAGGGTGTATCTGCTTCATGTATGGGTTCTGTTCTGTGCCTTGCCCTGGATTTATTTCGGCTGCGCTTTGTGGATCTGAGTTTCTGGAACGAGCTCTTGGTCCTAAAGACGTCTTGGGGGCCACTCAGCTACACTAGGTGCCAGCCGCTGTCACGGCGGTCCATTACCAGAGAGATACAGCTCTTCGACTTAATGGGTGTCCTCTCTGCTGTCCGGCTTTCTTTGTGAGGGGGAAAACAGATGCACTTACATTGCGAGCAGTACCGGCTCAACGGGAGGAATAAGTGAATACCTGTTTACGATTAATGTCTGGAATGGATAATGTGAGGCTGAATAATTAGAGATCTGTGGTGAAATGAGAACAAGGCAATGCGTGTGAACCACCAAAACCTGCCAAGAACTCACACGATCCATCACACAAAGTTCGTAGGTTGAATGAATTGTTATATTCCCGATGAAAATCTGTTTTTATCAGTATTATATGACTTAAACGTGGAAATTATTAACATGTATTTCTAGTTTATTTCATGGTATTCCAGATGAAATTTTCTAAATATGATTCAACCAATGTGGCGATATCTTCTGACTGATTAACATGAAACGTTTCATTAATCATTTATGTTTCTTACCAAAATGCCGGCAGTAAATAAAATAACGGCGGGTTCGCAGCCTGCAATAAATTCCAACCACTACTAAATACGGCCCCCTGGCTCCTGCGTCACCTCGCGCGCTGCAGTTTCCGCTGCTGAATAAAGTTCACCGCGAGTGCGTCGTGCCCTAAACGGTCGCGTGGGAGCGCCCAGCGGTCTGCGTGGCTACGAGCGCTGCAGCAGAGGCAGGAGCTGAGCCGGAGCCGGAGTCGGAGCCGAAGCCGAAGCGGGCGGCCCTGGCCCGCTGAGCAGCCCGCATTCCGCGTCCCGCCGTCCCTCCCACTGCGCCTGCGCGCCGCGCGCGGAAGGACCAGCGAACACACATTGTACAGTTTGTCCCGTCGAAAATGGGAAGATAAGCTCGTAAGACATTTTTAAGCATATTTTGTCTAATAAACTGCTTGGATATTCTGAATTGTTGAGCCGTAATAAGCACTCAGAAGTTGGTTTCAAAAATGCTTTTTAGGCAAAAATTTTCCGATTATATTTTCTTAATCTAATACAACCAATGTGACGATATCTTCTGACTGATTAATATGAAACGTTTGATTAATCATTTATGTTTCTTACTAAAAAGCCAGCAGTAAATAAAATAATGGCAGTAAATAAAATACATTTCTTTTGTAAAAATTTGCATTGCAGAAGCATAGAAATACTACAGAAATATCTAAATTGTTTATTATTTACTAAAGACAAGAACATATTTGTTTAGTAAGAACAATTAACCCTGAAATAAACACCCAATTTACACAATTGTACTGCTTTTCTATTTCTCGGTTAATTTTTCTTTCTGAATAAATATATTAATTTCTTTTGTAATTAATAAACAATTCACATGTTTTTAAAGTGTTTCTAGGCTTCTGCAATGCAAATTTGTGTCTAGTAAGCATTTTTTCAAGTCAACTTTTGAGTGCTTATTGCGTCTCAGCCATTCAGAATATTCAAGTAGTTTTTTAGACGAAACATGCTCTAAATTGTTTAAGAACAATTTTTCGAATTTTGGACGTTTAATCCGCGGACACTGTATGTGTGCGTGTGAAAAGATCACAGACTTTCAAGTTTATTCCTCGGTCAACTTTTCGCGTCACGACCGCAAGGTACTTTCGCTCCCAAAATACTTTCACGACGGCGTGAACTCGCCATTGCCCGCCCATTTCCGAATGTTGAGTCGAGGCTCCGGCCTTCCAGTAAATAACCCTGAGTCTCTGCAATTCACAATTTCCCTCGCAGTTTTATGCAAAAAGATGCTTTCCGGGGTACGCTTGTAAGCTACCGCTGGCGCGTAGCGCAAGTTTCGGTGAGGTTCCGACTTTTGGCTTTCGCAATCCACATAAAATAACCTTCAATCCAAGCCAGCTTAATTTCTAACGCAGAGCTCCAACAGAAGTAACAAAAAAGTTCAACGTGGTCGAAAAAGAACACCGCTAACTTGCACACATTACGCTACCAGCTGCCCCATGTCATAGTTGCCGTCTTGTGGCTCCGTGGGCCTGTGATTGAGTCGCCAGAAATGGTAGTTGGAAGGGGGACGAAGATGGAATCGTGAGCTATGGGCTTCCCATCCCCCTCTCCCTTCCACACGTCTACACGCGACCCGTGGGCAGCTCCTTTGTTTGGTTGTGCGGGGTTTCCTAGGCGTCAGAGGAAGGATGATGTACAGGATGGAAGAGGTAATGATATATTAGAATTGATCGATGTGAAGAGTTTGTACGTGGCATCTACTAAGTTTTCAAGAAAACAATAACAGGAAATTACCTATACACTGCGTGAACTTTTATTGAAACAAAAATAGTGGCGTGTGGAGAATACACTAGTACTCTTTCGGTACTGTACTAAGAAATCTTACTTAGTGTATGCTATCGGCATAGATTATGGTTCGTTGTGAACTCAGTTTTGTTCCAAATAGTACATGTATTATTTTCTTTCTGCTGTGTCAAGTTTAGTTATTTTTATAGGTTACATTAATAGTCGACAAAAGATGTACGGCAACAGTTTTAAATGTAAAATTTATCAACTATTATATGGCGCATAATATCGGTGATTCTCAAAGTTTTCACCTCGTGGAATCTAATACCGTGTATAAAGTGTATTTGGTATTATAGACAGTAATCGTAGGACCTAGAAAAAACTTTATGAGCTGCAACACCGACGTAATTCGACAACAAAATTCCAATGACAACTTGGGCACCTCAATGCATGAAGTGAGCTTGAGAATCCAGGGAAACTTTAATGAAGTTCATGACCACACTTGACTTTTCGTCTTCAGAGCAAAGCAGTAGTGCGTGTGATGGAGTGGGGAGTGGCGAGCGAGGGAGGTCGGCAAAAAGCGGCTGGCTGCTCGCTCGCGCGCGCGCCACCTGTGGCCGAGGCGTGTGACGTGGCTTCCGCCGCGGGGAAAAGTGAAGGTGGCTGCCGCCAGGCGCTGGCGAGGCCGGATATGGCGGCGCAGGAGCAGCGGGGGCGGCGACACGCTCCGCCTGCGCCCCCTTCCCCTCCCCCTCCCCTCCCCCGACTGCGCGGAGCCGCTCCGCGCAAGGAGCTTCCACGATGCAACGTCCCTCCGCACAAGCACTCGCATCGTGGGGCAGTGGCTAGAGCAAACGCCCTCCATTCCCGGCCGAGCAGGGTGCAATTGGTAGTCACCAAAACGAGTTCTTCTGTTCGCTCTACGTCTCATTCTATTTTTTGTCACTCATAATTCATGTCATCATTAACGTTATCAACTTTTCATGAGATGATTCTACAATTTGTCCTTATTGAACTCCGTTAATAGGCAACTAACCCTCAATGAATGAGACAGCTGTTTCATAGAAATTTGATATTTTGACACTTTTTGATGAACATTTAAGAAGTATAGGTTAACAAACATATGGATATCACTGCATAATTGAGTGACGTTTTCCTGAATAATACAAATTCACAAAAATGTTGATAAATAAATGTGAACTTTCAGGTAAATATTTTTTTAAATTATGCCTCTTTTCTGAAAGATGATTCGTTTCTTTTAATGTGAAGTCACTTCTTCGATTAACAATGTACTAAACGTCTATGGCCCAAAGATTATGATAATATCGATACAGAACCCTCGTCGAAGGGAAGCGCATGAGGAGCAGTTACAAACGAAAAAACTCCAAACAAATCTCTCCGAGAGTGTTGCGTGGCTGTGAACGGGGATGGAAGCGGGGGCCAAGGAGTGCAGGAGCCGACGCCCTCCCCCGGGTGCCCGGTGCCCGGCCGCCTGCGCTTGGGCGCGGATGTCACGGACTGCGCATGCGTCGCCCGCGCAAGACAAAGGACGCGCGACGGCCGCTGACCGCCAGGCCCAACGCAGCGCTCTGCACTTCGGCTGTGCTCTAACCAACACACCGCAGTTGCCTTAGTCGTGTTCACGACCACGAATCCAGCTACACCCATTTCCTACTGTTTCCCCTTGCTCTTGCAAGCTAGAGTCGTGTCCTCGGAAAGTCCTCTGCGTGTGAGGTAAAGGGCAATGTCCTGGCGGGATAGCTGAAGCAACTCAAATATCCGTCTATAAATATAAAGAACTGCGCAAATAGGGATAAAGAGAGCGGCGAGAGTGAGTCATACATTCAACAGATTACGAGACCTCGAATCCGTTTCTTAAGTCGCCCGAACTGGGTGTGGTTTGTGGCGGGTATTTTTCCGTACACTGCTCGACCGGTCCTGCTTAAATCACTTTCTTAATTGAATATTTCTCAATTCCTTAACTGTCCTGAAGACATTTTCTGACGGATCATAAACACCCACAACACGCCAAAATGTTCGACATCTAGGAAATAAGACTTGATTTCATGATGATTATTTTGTCGCGCGCCAGAGCAAGTAAAATAACAAAATCTAGACACTGGATTCCCAATACGTTTTGTTAAAGGTCCTCTGAGGAAATATTTATTTAAAAAAATGTATAGCAAAAGGTTAAGGTTGAAGTTTTTTGGGCAAACAACACTAACAAATATCTGTATGTGGAGTGAAATACACATATTATTGAATTGAATATTTCAAAACGTGCAAAATGAGTAGCTCCCATGTCTCGCCTCCGCGAGTGCAAAATTCCGCTGCCCAAAACGCGCAGGCTGACCGCAAATCTCGCCTTCCGTCGCACCTGTCCGAGCGGCGGGCGGCCCTCTCGAGTGGCGCGTGCGCTGGACGCGGCGGCGGCGGCGACTGCACCAGGCGGCAACGCCGGCGCCGCGCTCGCTCTGCCGTCCGCTCCCCGGCGACTGTCCCCGCAGCCGCCGCCGCCGCCCACAGTGCTCCGCTGCACAGTGCCACACATTTTCTCGCTTTTCACTCAACTCTTCGGTATCTGTGCTTGGGCGATGGGCCGTGTTATGATGTGCCCGCAAGGTCTCAAGTTTCATTCTAAACCGCCCGCCGCCCTCCCTCGCGCGCCTGACCCATCGCGAACCGGCGTCTGAATACCGATGGACTTGTACATCCTCGGGGGGTGGGTGGGTGATAAGAGCAATAAGATAAATGTCGAGATTTTTACGCACCAGTCTCGGGGGGGGGGGAGTAAAAACCCTTGTGGTAAAAAAAAAAGCGGTGGAGGCTTGTATACTGCCGGAGGCATCCACGCTCGCAAGGCACAGCGCTCAGCACTCGCCTCAGAACGAGAGGTAGGGAGAAGAGGAATCGTCCTTCCCATTTCTACAGATTTGAGTATCCATACATATGCGATGCAGACGTTGCATTTTTTTCGGTTTAATGAGTTATATGTTGCCAGACACTGATGTAATCGGTCAAGTGTCAACCAGTAGAATTAAAATAACCTTGACTCTCTGATGCCAGGTATACACGGTACAAATGAACATATATACTCCCTGAAGCTACTAATGTATAATTAAAACTGCTATTTCTGAAAGGAATAAATGGGACTGGAAAAAAATATATTCTCGTTCATTTCGATTTGAATGCATTCCTTGAATTGTTGGGAGGAGCGTTACGCGCAAAGCTCCTTTCCGCCCACTGTGGCGCTGCAGCCGGCGACGCGACGGCAACCGGACGGCAGCTGAGGCGCGGCGGTGCTTGGGGCAGTGGGCGACAGCGCATGCGCACGAGGCCAAAGACCGTCCGCTCCGCTCCGCTCCGCGCTGCTCGCCACCGGGAGTCTCTGATCTCTCAGCAAAATCCAAATTTTCATTACTCGTTCATCCCGTACTGATTTAACTGGTTCAACCCTTTGCCAGATGCATCTGTTTCGCACTCTCTATTGCTGTGTGTACTCTCTCTAGTTACTGTGTTTTTACGTGCGTGGTGGGAATGTTTCTGCGCGTGGTTGTGGGGTTTCGACGTTGTCCTTTCGCTGGCGGAACGTGGCGAAGCGGGATGAGCGTTCGGCGGAGGCGGCGCGGTTGCGGCCAGTCCGCCCACGGGAGAAAGCTCGCCCGCCGCCGCCGTCGCCTCTCTGCTCCGCTCCGCTCCGCGCAGCCAGAACACGCGAGTCGCCGCCGCCGCCGACGCCGCGACCTTAACGGGACCGAACCGCCGCCGCCGCCACTCGCCGGCCTTCAGCGCCCGCCTCCGCCTCGCGAACCCCGGCCCTCCCGTTCCCACCGTCCCCCGCCCGCCGTTCCACGCCGTCCCCCGCCGTCCCCCGCCGTCCCCCGCCGTCCCCCGCCGTGCCCCGCCGTGCCCCGCCGTCCCCAGCTATCGCTCGCCGTTCCCCGCCCGCTGTCTCTCGCTACTCCCGCCGTCCCTCGCCGCCTCGACCGTCCCCAGTCACCCAAGTAGTCCCCCGGCGTACCCTGCCGTCCCCTGCCACCCCCCGCCTCCCCCGCTGTCCCCCGCTGTCCCTCGCCGTCTCCCGCCGTGCCCTGCCGCCCCCAGCTGTCGCCCGCCGTTCCCCGCCTGCTGTCTCTTGCTGCCCCCGCCGCCCCTTGCCGTCTACCGCCATCCCCCGCCGGCACTCGCCGTCCCCATCCGGCCCCCGCAGACCCAAGTCGCCCCTAGCCGTTCCCCGCCGTCCATAGTCGTCCCCCTCCGCCTCCGCCACCGTAAGTCGTCCCCCCACGTTCCTCGCCGTCCCCTTCCGTTCATCACCGTGCCTCGACGTTCCTCCTCGTGACCCACCATTCATCGTTCTCCCGCCTCGTTTCTCACGCACCACCCGTGCCGCCCCCCTGCCACCCGCCCCGCCCACTTTGAGGGCTAACCAGCCGACGCGCTGTCCGCCGCCGGGATCCGATGGACCGTTGGGTGTTTCCTTTCAGCCGTTGCCGTGCGTTGTCACGCTTTGCGGGAAGCGAAACAAAATAAGGCGAGGCCTTGATCGTGTGTTCGCCCACGCCCAACCCGTGCAGGAGGAAATGATCGAAACACGGGTGTAGTGTCGTCACATACGCCGGCCATGAGAATTATAATGCATGATTTTATTAAGACTTTCATTAAAGTTTATCGCAATACACAAATATATACGTAACAGTTAAACTAATCCCGTCATATCTAGCTTTCATGAGTTATGTCTGCTTACAAATTAAGCTCGCTTTCTAAAACGCGTTTGTTTTCATGAATCGCGAGTATTTTTGTGAAAAATTAAATTATTTTTGATTTTGGATGAAAATAGATTACAATTGTAAAAATTGTGTAAATTGTATACCTCATCCAGTTTCATTTGTTAATTTCTAACGTACATGACGTACCCGTGTTGCTCATCTATCAGATTAATCGAGCTAAAATCATGTTTTTCAAATAAATGAGATAGACAATTTTAAACCCATATTTCTAATATTCAATGCACACAGAAATTGAAAGTAAATTATGAATCGTTCGTCCATGTGGAAGGTGTCTATAGTTTTGTTGGATAACCCGGAAATGGGGAAAAATTCAAATGAACCAATGAAACAGTTTCGTTGTGAGCAAAAATTGCAAATATTTAATTGCGTTATTCTACCTATTCTTGTGCTACGTGTACCTCTGAATTTTTATACTCAGTACATCACTGATTACGACACAGTTTACATCATGCGATAGCAGGTATCCATGGAAGAGGTCTTATGCCGTTAAATCTTTGCTATTCACGTGCTGCGCTATGGAAGAGCAAATGTTTGATACTCTTCAAATGTGAGTAAGTGTTGTACTGTATACATACTGTACTATTCTAAGTGATTGCTGTGCTTGCGACGACCGATTTTGTTAAAATATTTAACTTATTGCGATGTTTTTCGAGATTATTTTATTTGTTCTTGAGCAATGTGTAAGTAACTTTTTGGAAAATAATTTTCTGCGATATTGTGTAGCAACACTTTTACTGATGCTGGCCACTAATTATATATTATTAAGAAAGGAAAGAAGCTAGTATTAGGAGTTGATAAATCAATTTGTGAGTTAAAAAAAAAGAAAAAAAATACTTTCATTTCCGTACATCTTACATATTTTCAATTTCTTCTGATTTCTTACAGCTCATTTGCTTATGTGTAGATTTGAGATATATCTTAGTTATTAGTTGTACTGAAAGTACACCGAAGGCAAAGGTACATCCGAAGGTAAAGGTCGGGGGGGGGGGGGGGGGGCTGACGGTGAACATTCGCGAGGTGCCGTCGCGGTGCGTCTAGAGGGCGCTTTTCGGCGCCCGGAGGCCTCCGGTGGCAGATGGCCCTCCGGAGAGGGGGGGCGCTCCAGAAGAGCTCCGGGTGGGGGAAGTGGAGGGGCGACCCGACTTCCAGAAGGGGAAGCGAGGTGCTCGAAGCACGAATGCACGACCGCGACTCACGAAGCTTCTGGAAACCACCACCAGACCGCACCATACAAGATGTCATCCTCCAGAGATCGGACATATTCGCCGTGCGTTGCGTTTTGCCTATACGCCTTTTCTGAAATTAAGCGTATTTTTAACTGCCATTTTAGGAAAAGTAGCATACTTAAATGGTATCTCAATATGTTCTAAACGCCAAATAAAATATTTGTTGGGCATGTTTTGAATCTAATAATCAGTTTCGAATTACATTCCTCAAGTTAACGTACACTGTCTTTAAAAATTTCCCAATTTTTCAGGCTTTCATTCCAAATAGGTGCTTTCACGTACGAGTGCAATGGAAAACTTGTAAGTTAGCTTCCTACTTTTAGAACACGCCCGACGTATACACAGACCTCTGGACGAGGACGTTTATGGTTAGTTTGTGTGGGCTAAAGCCATAGCAGTTAGCGCTTGGGGGTTATCGGAACGCCTTTGGTGAGTGTGAGCAGTGAACAGTGAGCAGGCGGGAAGGAGCCGCCCAGCTGCGGGTTTCACTTTCTGCTGCCGCTGGCCGCTGCTGGGACGCTGCGCTGCGCTGTGCTGGACGAGGCGCTGGACGCGAGGAGGCGGCCGACTGTTTACGCCGGCTACACACGAGGGGTTTACTAATATTTGAGCGCTCGAGAAGAAAGTTGGCGGCGCGCCGCGTTTTCGGGATGACGAAAGAGAAGGTTAACCGAATGCTAACGAAAAGGCTACAAAAGCAACGTTAGCTGGGATATGACGTGATTTATCTTATTTAATATTGCAGATTTGCTTACTAGTTTTTTAGTTCTCTACATCGATAAGAGCGTAGACGACAGTAGAAAGGGTTTATATACTTGGAAATATGTATTACTGACTTAACGGTTTTGCATGTCTGGCCGATGGAAAGTTAAAACTGTTTTTCAGTAGAATTCTGTCACAAAAATGCTAATATTGTATCTCTTTCTCTTAAAAATACTGTAAACAATTTTGACGGAGTACTACGTAATTTGAAAAGAAAGAAGTACAATTTGTTAAGTTCAACATTTTCGCGTGATTCAGAGACGCTATCTGCCACAACTCAACACTCTTTGGCGCATGGATTTATCCGCTGGCGGAAACATTTTCCAAGTCTATTCGTTAGAAGCGCCCGGACGCACAGTTTAGTACATGAAGCTGTTCTTCCTCTCGTCGCACTCCACAGTACTGCACTTGTTTCGCACACACTTGTTCCACCACTTCGTCGCACACACAGTCGCACCACTGGACGCAAGTCGAGCGTTAGGCAGGCAGGCGGGCAGGCAGACAGGCTCCTCTTCCGGCGGCGGGTGGTTAGCTGCGGGGGTGGTCGGGCGCGCGGGGTGCCGCAGGGACGCGGAAGTGGGCTCGTTTGTTAGTGAGTTAGGCGAGGTGTCGCCAGCGCCGCCGCCGCCTCCGCGCTCTGCTCTGCTTCCCTGTGACCGAATTCCTCTCCGCTTTCCACCGCCTCCTCCTCCTCCGTCGCCGCTCCGCCCTGCCTCGCCGCTTTCTCGGCCGCGCGCGGAGCAAACGCGGCGACGACGGCTGCGGCGGCGAAAGCCCCGACGGCGACATTTGCCTTCTGATCCCCACGACACCCAATACATACACTAATGCAATATTACTAGAATCTCTATATCCCTGGGGAAAATGGTTGTGACTGGCAGATGACGGTGTTTTACGGAAGCATTACAAAATAATATAAATATTAATATTAATTTTAAATACCGGCTTTACGAAACGGCCTGTGGAAGCAAAGCGTGAGGGCGCGTGCGGCGGCGCTGGGAGGGGTTGTGGCAGGGGCTGAGACTCACCCGTCGCGGCCATGGCTGCCGGCGGCGGCACGCTGTGTGGGCCCGCGCTCTGGCTGGGGCCGTGCGATTGCGTGCTGCACTCTCGAAAGTCTTCCGCCAGACTGAGGAGCGCCGCTCCGCCGCGGCCCAAGGCGCGCCCGCCGCCGCTGCCGCCGCCGCCGCCAGCCGGCCGTGACGTCGCGCCGCGCCGCGCGCCCATTGGCCGCCCGCCCTTACCATACATGTCTGCGGCGGCGGTGGCGCTCGCGGGGGCGGCGGCGGCGGGCGGCCGGTCCAGCCGGTCCGAGTGGCTGCGGTGGCCGCCAGCGGTTGAACGCTCCCGCTGGACGACGATGACGCCGTTGCGCCCCGCGGCCGCAGGCTCTTCCCTTTCGTCTGCCACTTCTCCGTCTTCCTCGTCTGCTATTTCTGCCACTTATTTTTCCTCTGCCACTCTTCTTCTTCTTCTTCTTCTTCTGCTACGGTCTTTGTTTTCTTCATCTGCAACTTCTTTTTCTTTGTCTGCTTCTGCACTTCTTTCTTCTTCATCATCATCATCTTCTTCTTCTTCTTCTTCTTCTTCTTCTTCTTCTTCTTCTTCTTCTTCTCCTCCTTCTTCTTCGTTAGCTACTTCATCCACTTATCCTCTTTCTTCTCCTTCTCCCCCTCCTTCTCCTCCTTCTCCTCCTCCTTCTCCTTCTCCTCCTTTTCCTCCTCCTCCTCCTTTTCCTCCTCCTCCTCCTTTTCCTCCTCCTCCTCCTCCTTCTCCTCCTCCTCCTCCTCCTCCTCCTTCTCCTCCTTTTCCTCCTCCTCCTCCTCCTCCTTTTCCTCCTCCTCCTTCTCCTCCCTTTCCTCCTCCTCCTCCTTCTCCTCCTTTTCCTCCTCCTCCTCCTCTTCTTCGTCTTCTATTTCTGCCAATTTTTTCTTCCTGTCACTTTTATTCTTCTTCTCTCATTCTTCTGATACTTCTGCTGTCAAATATTAAAATTTGTATCTGTATATGAACATACAGTACTATTACAGTTATATAAATGAAGTTAGAAACACATTGTGTTAATAATTATTGTTTTACTTAAAATTCCATATTGCTCCTGTTCAAAGACAAAACAACCGACTACTCTACTAAACTAACCGTTTAAAGATATTAATTGGTATATTGTAGTCAAATTGCCACACAACAAAATATTTTGTTAATTTCAGGGTACTCCAAAGAGGTCGAAGCTATTTTGACAAAATGATAGCAAATAGATTGTGTTCAATCTGAACGCTGAATGGTCAAAACGTTGCTCGCCTTGGCCATGTTGATCCCTCTTTTTAAATGAATGGTCAATTATTTTTCTCATTAGTACATTTAATCTATTTATTTAATTTTATCATTTACTCTCTTCCTTTATTACAACTTCATTTCGCTCAACTTCAATATTACAGACCCTTTTTGATTCAAATTTGTATTGTGTTCACTTACGAGTAAATGCTTTTTCCAGGGTATTTAATATTTTTCCCGTTTTCAAGAGTGTTTCAAATCACCCCCAGATTTTTGGATAGTTTTAAACTTGATGTTACTAGTTATAATTATAATATAGTGCGTTAGTGAGACTTTAATTCATTCATTTAGGAAAATAAAATTTAAGGGTAGAATTGTAATTTTGGGTTCTTCAACATAAGCAGAGTGATTTGCAAATTTGGAAAATATTTAATAAAACATAATTATTGGTTATTCAAATATATTGAAAATAGGTAAGTTTGACAACTGCTGAGTAAGAGAAATGTTGCAAGAACTGGAATTTGTAGTCACAGAGTTCTCTCAAGAAATAATCTATAATAAATAAATCGCTTTCTTGTAACTATCCCTTCGACGAAATGGGGAGAAAAGGGAGTAAAATGTTAAGGAATATTACCAGACACAGCGAAAGCAAGAGTTTTCAAGAATTATTCAATAAAAAAAAATTAAAAAAATATAAACATATGTTAAGTGCCAGGAAACAACCATAATGTTCAGATGTCTTAAATAATGAGCTTAAATTTCTTTGATGTGCATTCTTATCTGTTTCTCGCTAGCCAGTGTAAAGCACGCATTTGATTCCAAAAGGTGATGCTGAAGAAACGTCTTTCCATTTAAACATTGTTTATACATTTTGAGTGACTAGAGAATGAACGTTCGCTCTCACGCGGCGTGGGTCGCAAACACAATCCGTAATTGAATTAGTAAAAGTAATGACGCTGAAGAGAACGCTGTTGATTTGTTTATTTGAATCGCTGGTTGACAACGCCACCTTCTGCGGCGATGACGTGAGCGCCTGCGCGGTCCACCGCCGCATCCGCGTGAGCGCAGGCGGTTGGCGCGCAGCTTCTAACGAGTCCTTTCCCAGAGCTCCTCGTTCCTAGTACGCTCCCTAATGGATAACTTGCACATTTCGTTTCAGTTGCAGATGGAATTTACATGCTTACTTTTGTTTTTTGCGCGAATGTATCGTAAATCTAACGGTTTTGTTCTCTGTGTAAATTTACATTTCCGTGATAACCAGCTGGTGGGCGAACTCTCGCAAAGAGTCAAACAATACCTAGCAAAAGCATTTCGACTTATTCCGATGGCGCAATCTGATTAAAAGAAACTGAAGGTCAGAATGTTTACTAAACGTTTACAGCTGCCCAAAATCAATGATGGTGATAGCAAGATCATCGTAACAAACAAGGCGAGGCAGAAAAGATAGAGAGTGGCCGAAGGGACTTGATGGAGCTGGGTGGGTGGAAGGGGGGGGGAGGAGATCGCAGAGGATGGAGCAGGACGGGGATAAAACATAATGGAACATATATATATATATATATATATATATATATATATATAATGGATTCTTTTTCTTTTCTAGTAGATGAGTGTAATTGACAAATATCCTTGCAACATCGGGTACTTCAACTAACTTAATAATAAATGCATTTCTTAAACGCACTACACCACACGACGGGAGACCAGCCGGGAACTTTGAGCTTGTCCCGGCTCGGGCGGTGCTCCGCTGGTGGGAGATACCTGGTTGAGGAAAACCCGGCTACCCAAAGTGCAAGTCGGTGTCGAATCTCGCCATCGAGCCGGATAAGTGAATGTCGCCTCTCGAGGAAAAAACACTATAGTTCGGGGACTAATGGCCCTGGTAGTTGACGCACCCTGAAGCCTCAATCAATCAATAAATCAATCAATTTGTTCGTAGAGAATGGAACGGGAGCGCGGTGAGTTCCTCTGTGTCGCACGTGTGCACAAACACCGTACGCCAACAGAGTCCTGCTACGCCCCCTGGGGTCAACGCTCAGGTCCTGAGGGCGCCCTCGGCCGCTATTCGCGCGCTATTCGAGACGGAACGGAACGCGACGCAGAGCCGCTGTGGGAGAGTGTTGACCCGCGCACTATGTGCAAGAGCAAACACTCGCGCGCCTTGTCAGATGTTGCTCTCCATCGGCCGACAGACCTCTTCCTCTGCCCCCCCCCCTCCGCCCCTCTCGCCTCAGCGGAGGGCAACAGCCCAGTCCCTCACGTCCATTGGGCAGCGGTGGCGTTGCTTTATGCAGATTCGGAGCTCTCCTTTAGCAGATACCCGATACCGGCTCAGTTCGCTCAGTGGCACACTGCAGTAATTTTGGTCGTGAGTTTTAGGGTTTGAACCTCGCTAGACGACGGTAAGTCGGCGCCGGATCTTACCATTCAGAGGGGGAAGACCACCTCCCGAGAAAGAAATATGCCCCACACTTACGGGACTAATGACCTTAGTTGTTGACTTACCCGGTATCACTAACAATCAACCTAGGGTTTGAGTGCCGAAGGGGGTTGATTTTCTAGACTTATTAGATACATAGGTCGAATTCAGCCGTTGTCTGGAGGAGCTGTCTTCAGCCGCTGTCATCTAGCCGCCGGCAGATCTGATCGGTCGTTTTCCGTGGTTTCTCTGATCAACAACAGGTGAAAGCCAGAGCAGTACCCTATCAAACGGGCCACGGACCGCTCGTCATCTTTCCTTTCTCATCCTTTTCTCGTCTTCTCCCCTTACACATGTAAAATTGCGCTTGCGTGCCCTATATTACTACCACACATGTCGAGAGTCCAGTCGGGAACTTAGAGCTTGCCCCGGCTGTGGCGGTGTACCGCTGGGATGATACCTGGTGGAGGAAACCCCGCAAGGTGACGGTGCAGGTCGGTGCCGGATCACTTGTCACAGGGGAGAAACATCGTCTCCTCCCGAGGAAGACACTTGCACCTCACTTTGGGACTAATGGTCAAGGAGCTGACGCGACCGATTTCATTAAATATACAGTCACCAGAGCTCCGTTTAAGTTTAACTCTCGGTTGGCCGAAGTAGTCATCAGCAAAGACAACACATCCCACTTAAAATCGAGATGTACTGTAAATCTGTTGAGTTGTGAGCCAACCTGAGAGCTGAGCGATGCCTTCACCGGTTCTAGTAATAATGGGACCCCCAATATTTGACCATTTCATTGGTTGAACGTTGTTTTTGTTGTTTGTCACTGTCACCGTCACTGTCACTGCCACTGCCACTCTGTTTTAGGTGTCTCGCTGTGACTTCAGTAAATGTATTTATTCATTTGCAATGTGTTCTATGATTCTTATTTTTACAAAACTCGGTTGTTGTTTTTTTTTTTCAAAATGAAAATGTTATAGGAATTAATCCGTTGTGTATCTCTGTCGCGATTATTTCGAATAATTGCGAGTCTGTTAGGTGAAATATTTTATTGGATGTGATCTGGCAGCTGTTCTAAAGGTTTTTCAATGAAAGTTTTTGGGAAGAACAGTGAAGTACATTGGTTTTAAAGTGATGTTGAATTTAAAAAAAAACGTGAATCAAAATATAGTCGTATATCGAACTTTGTGAGCTGACTACTAGTTAAATTAAGAAAAAATGAGGCAATTGTGTGATTCTTTGTGTTTGTCAGCTTTAGTGATGGATTCTTAATTTATCATAATATTTCTTGGTTAGCAGTATTAATATTTTTTGTTGCAAAAATGAATTATTATTTTGTTTTTTTTATTTCAAGTTTTCATGGTAAAAATATATGATCCATGCCACAAGAGTATAAATAATGATTCCGTGTTTGAAGAAATATTTGGGAACATTTAGGTAAATTTCAAAGTGTGTAATTATATGTAGGTACGCGAGAGTACAAAAAAATATTTGAACCATTAGAGCAATATTGTTCTTCAATTTTGTACTAAATCATTTTAGAAACAGCATATACGTTTCGCTACCTCCAAATATCATAACAAAACTTGCGACCAGAAATTACGCAACTCGTGGAGCATCTGGGCGCCATTCGCTGGGCATGGTAGAGCCTGCGGGCAGGGGTGGTTGATTAATTGAGAAGCAACAAACAAAAGCCTAGGTTCGAGGCAGCGTAGGACACACCCTTGCTTAATCTGAGGGTCCCGGATTCAAACTCCCTCAAAGCTGGGGATTTTTACCCGGTTTACCCGGTATTCAGGTCAATCTTGAGGTCACCCAGTCTCTTTTCAAAATATTTAATGACTTTATTAACAGCGAATATTGGGGAAATAGGCACATTAAGAATGGCATTGCAAACGCCATCTTTTCGAACTTACAGAAAGGGTGTAGAAGAATCTAAGACCCCTTAATTTAAATTGTTAAAATATTAAAATATATTACTGCCCTGAAAGTTGGGAAAAAATGCCAAATTTCATTTATATTTGTCTTGTAATATATTTTAAATATATATTGACTTTGGCAATTTTCTAAATACAATTCAATTTTGTTTAATGCTTCTTTATTATAAAATTCAGATGATTCCTGCAGTACGTAATTGTGCAAAGGGGATTTAAAGAAATACACAAATCCCGGGCCACGCCGTCCCAGAGAGTTGGCGTTCTTGTTCGCCGGCGCTGCTGCTCTACAACGCACCCTGTCGCGCAGGAGACGGATGTGCGGCCTTGGGCGCGGCCCGCGGCGCCCACGACAGCCCACCGCCCACAGCCAACCGCCCACCGCCCTGCGCGCGGCGCGACAGGATAGCGAACTCGCCAGCACAACCTCCCAATCGCGAACGCAAAGGCAGCAGTTACGACCGCTTCTCGGTCCGAGACGCGATGGGGTGTCAAGAGGGTGTTGGAGAAAATTGTGATTGACGTCTTCGGCTGGTAACGTGGTGGATGGACTCTCTTGGCTGGTTATTAGCGAATGGAATCTTTTCACCTACTAGGTTTGTTATAAGTATTTAAGGAATAAATAAATTGTATATGGAAAGAGAAGTGTAATTTATGAATGATATGAACTAACCCTAACAACAGCATCCAACCCAAGTTGCACTGGCGATCTATTATTCAGCGCTCAGGACTCAGGGCAGGGGGGCTCGGAAAACGAACAGGGGGGAAACATTCTCTCCTTATCCCTCTTCCATATCCACTCTGCGGGAGGCCCGCAGCATCGCTTCGAAATTGATTTCTTGTCGATGATTAAGGTGTGAAAAAAGTTTTTTGAGGCCTTCCGCCACGAAATGTAGATTTTAATACCTTAGAACGTTTCGTTTAGGAGTTATTTAACGATACTAGCGTGCCCTTGCGAGACCTCTTGCATTTTATTCCCCACTCTTTCTCTATCCATTTCTCTATAATATTCTCTCTCCATTAAGAAGGAAAGATGTTATGCTTTCCGCTTACCTTGATGCGAATCGTAATACAAGAATATTAGAAAATTATTTTGACGATCGAGAAAGCCAAGTAATTTTTTCCTTGCGAAAATACAGGATCGGGTACAACCGTACTCTTTGCAATATTATTTAACTTTCCTGGTCGTATTGTGAGGAACAAACGGGGTTTTGAAGGGGCGGCGCGCCGCAAAAATTGAAAAATTATTTGTATACTAAAAAGTATTGGATTATTTTCTGCGTTCTTATGAACCTCAAGAAAAGCAAATTCGATCCAAAAAATAATTTAATTAATATTTTCATCTTTGGATAATAAATACCATTTGTAACCAATAGAAACAATTCAGTAGGCTTACACTTCATATTGGTAAATGAGAATGTTGTACAAATGATGTTTACGTATTGAATATCTTAGCGAACTTTAAGTTTAATATCAAACGGTGTATTATTTACAATATGATTTTACAGTTGGGCATTAATGTACAGGCTTCCAGACACCGTCGTGGGTCTGAATTGTGATCGTTGGCCGTTATCAAATAACTTGCGATATTTTTTCCAATAATTTTAAATTTTGTTTGTTTTTTAAGTTAATTTGCATAGTATTATAGGCTAGCGCATGTTGATTTTTCATTTCATTCTAGCTATTTTACTTTAGTTAAGATAAAAAGTTAGTTCTTTGTGTTGTTCTGTAGTACAAGTTTTCCCTTTATTTCCGTGTATCCGTGCGAGAACTCTCGCAGGTTATATCCTATCGCATTTCCTATTCTGTTCTATTTCATTTCCCTATTCTATTTCCATTCTGAGAGTGAAAGTTGTTAACGAAACGTATATATTTGGTTAAAAATGTGTAAAGATAACTTCCATTGTATTAACACTATCAAATAAAAATAAAAACAATGCAATTGATGTAAACAAAAAATAATACTAGAGATTTATTCAGTATTGAGAGATTTCTTTGAAAAATGCACAACACTCCCTTAAAAATATTTGAAGTTGTTGTTCAATATTCTTTAACAGTTAGGTTTTCAATTTTCGTGATAGCCACAAAACTATTATAAAAGCTTTTTACTCGTGAGAAAGCTACGTCACTGATCACGCTGACTTGAAAGTTTCACTGAATCACTGCTGATAACGAAAATACTGGTACAGGTAAAACACAAACCAAACCTAACAAGACACGTCTTCACTGTTCAGTGTACATGCACATCCCTCCACAATTAGGTTCACAGCCTTCACACCTCGGCACAACGTTAAATGAACTTTTTACTAAGATAAGAGGATTTTAAGCCTTCTAAGCCTAACGTCACGAAGATGGGGACCATCACGGAAGGTTGAAATGTAGGTGGCATTAGTAATATCGATAAATGCGTAACCAGCAAAAATTTAATACTATGTCCTAGAATTTCTCATCCTGTAAATTACTGCGTGGGAAAAGTTTATTTGAGGCCTTTGGCTTTTGGTATAAAATTTTAGCTTTTAAGGCCCTAAAACGCTTATTTTTGGGGTTATTTAACGATAAAGCTGTATGGGTGCTGCGGGTTGCATTTGACATGGATATTTGGATTTTTTCCCCCACCAAATCCTTCACATTTTTAAAGTCAAAGTCTAATTCATCACGTCTCCATGAAATTATCTTTCTTTAGAGAAGTGTCTTTTATAAATATTGGTCTCTAGTAAAACTCTTCAAACTTGCTTTACGTGTAGCAAGACTGAACGGAGACTTGCAACGCAGTCGAAAGAAACAATCATTGCAAATACTTGTGAATGATAGTTGATGCTGTCACAGGGAGAGCCGAAGTATATTGTATATTCAAACCTCACTTGAGGCATGACTGTTTTCGTCTGTAAGTACTCTGGGACATACCAAGATCCCAGTTCAGATGTTGAAAATGGTTAAGTTAACCCTCAATTTCTATATCAATGACAATAAATATCAAAATGATAGTGAGATCTGTCTTAGTTGCTCGCGTGATATACAGTTTAATGAGAACTTCCGTGCTATATATTATCTCATTGTAGTAAAAGACGAGTTTTCAGGGCCTGTTTAAGTGCATCAGATGATCAGAAGTGTTCTATGTATTGAAAGGAAAAATATTTTGTACAGACAATCATTACTATTGTAATAGTGTTGTAGTACAACACGCTACAATAATGTACTTTATTGATGCGTAGTTTTTTAATTTTTAGGCAGAAATCTTTTATGGTGTGAGTCAAGACCTCTATTTCGGTAACGACTACAACCTAATTCTTTCCAAGCCGTACCTTTCTTTATTACCTGAGGGTTCTCATCTCTCGAAGCATATGGAAATGACTGCGCGCCAGTAGAAGACTGCGGTGCGGCAGAGCTTTGTGTTGCTCTGAACGAGCAAAGCAACACGGAGAAGGTGCTGCCAACTTTTGAAAAGCCGAATAGTATTTATGAACACATCATTCTTCTGAGAAAATAACATAATTTGCACTTTCTATCACATGCTCTCAATATCAAATTATAGAAATATCATTACTATTTCATTATATTGTACTACTTGCATTACCAAAATGTCAGTCGATATGTGCCCTTCTATAGCAATGATTTATTTTGCATAAATGCATAAACATGTCAGTCCAACTTCGTAGAAGGTTTCTTGTACTTCAATAAAGTCAGTTTCACATTTGCTTTCCAGATACAGTGATGACCTTGTACATAATTTCTTAATTCAGTTGAGAACCCCCCACTATGGATCAAAACTTCAGCGTCTACCTCGAAAGCAGTACAATATGTGCAAAAAATTTCGCTCTCCTTCGTTTTTGGAAAGAAGTATAGCCGATATATTATATGTTCAGAAAGGCATCAAACCGACACCAAAACTATAATTATTTAATCAAATATTGGGCTGAAATCGGAACCGAATGAAACTGTTGCAGTTATGGTTTATAAAAAATATAATTTTGTGTAATTTGTTTAGCCTTTCGAGAAGTAAGGTATGCTAGTATAGTGTAAACAGAACTAAAGTGTAAATAATAGAGGTCTTGCATGATTCAGAGAGCGTTCATTTCGATATTATTACTTAACTTTAAATTTTCGAAGTGTTTGCCATGAACGGAAAAGGAAACACCAAAAGCTTCAATTTATCGACATTCTCTAGCATTAAAATTAATTTAATATGTTGTATAGAAGTGAAGTTGTTTACAGTGGTATGTAGCACAAAAGTTAGTATTTCTGGAATGATTATTTCCAAGTTTGGCTTGAATATTTCAGTAACCAAACACATCGAACAGAGTGTAGTTGTAATTAAAAAAGTTACCGTAAACTGTGCTTTTTTACCAGAAATTTACAAACATTCTTTGGAATATGCATTTAATTGTAGAAGCTTACCCATTGTTCAAATCCAAATAGCAAACAAGTGAACAGAGAGCAGAGATCGTATCTGTTTACGTGTTGCCTTGAGTTGCATATAATAGAAGTACGAGGAATAATATCAGAATTAATGATTGGAGAATATTACTACAAATTGTATTGTAGCATATATAGAAAATACATAATACCCTGTTAAGTGGATGTTTATTTTACATTCAATTGCGTGATGCAAACCGTTTCTCTTTGAGAGTGATAACCTTGG
This sequence comes from Gryllus longicercus, assembly GCA_038098605.1. NCBI lineage: Eukaryota > Metazoa > Arthropoda > Insecta > Orthoptera > Gryllidae > Gryllus > Gryllus longicercus. The sequence goes on along the minus strand of JAZDUA010000188.1, from coordinate 13,399 downwards.
CCAATTTTTCTTCACCTCATTAGTATTTATAAAGGTCGGTATGTTCGAAATTGAGTTTCATTGTATCTAGGCGTGAATACATTAATTATGCAAAAGATATAAAAGTAATGGAAAAAGACATGAATCAATAATATGAACATACTTGTGTTGATACTGAAGCTGTGACAGGCTGAATGATATTTGTAAATGAGTGCGTTATTATATTGGTACGGCGAATAAAACTACACTAAGAGCATGAAGGGAGTAAATATATTTTCTTTTTCTTTTAGTATACATTTTTAATTATTTTAATTCGAAGATGAGTGAAGTAGACGGCCGGTTAAGGGAAAGAGCAGTGCAAGGCGGGGCGCGGTGAGTAAACTTTGGACTAGACTGAGGAGGATGGGGATGCAATAAATATAGTAAGGAGAATAGATAAGAATAGTTCAAATGCGTTATCGAACAGAACAGGAATATATAGAATTCCTACACAATAGATTGTGAAAAGCTAATACTGGAGCAACGCGGGGCGTTTCATATTATTTCATTCAGTTTCATATTAATCTCTCTCTCTCTCTCTCTCTCTCTCTCTCTCTCTCTCTCTCTCTATATATATATATATATATATATATATATATATATATATATTCAATAAAAATTGTAAATCTGATGATGCTGCATGTTCCTTCACAAAAAGTACTTGTTTACGCTAGTTGAAGCATCTTTACGTGGTTTACGAGTCTCTTAAGCTCGTTAAATGACAATATAAAAAAGCCGTATGAAATATATTCAAAATTGAAACCGAAATGTTTTGTAATCATAAACCGAAAAATAAATATTTTAATTCGCAAACCCAGAACGTTATTTGAAACGGTTCGACGCCATGGTTGTGAGATGTCGCAGTCAAAAGGTTAGTCGCCACTGGCTGAAGCGAGGGTGGGTCCTGGGAGTTGGCAACACGTGAGTGGCCGGGGGGGGAGGGACTCTGGGTCTCCGGGCTCATTTCACGGTGGCTTTGTCCGCGCGACTGCAGGCGTTGGCAGGGAGGAGAGGGGCGGGGCGGGGCGGGGCCACACGTGCGAGGCGCGGGTGGAATGCACGCACGCGCGTGGGCGATGGTCCTCTTCGAGACTTCTCTGCCGCCTCTCGCTCGTCATGTTGTCCAAAAGCTGTTCTGGCGATGGACACACCCTTCGATTCACCTCTCATTATTCCTCTCCCGATGTAATGCTGCCGGGAATTTTCGACAGAAAAACTCTTATTATTACAGGGTCCTGGTAACAAAAAAGTGGATAAGTCCAGTTGCTAAATTTAGAAAAAAATCTCTATCACCAACCAGAATCCATGTTTTATGGACCCTTGATACAGAAAAATCGAGTGATAGCAAAACGTCTGTCGGTCCGTCTGTCAACATTGCCAGCGGCAAAACTGTTCAACCGATTTCCTCCAGAGTTGATATGCCCCAATAGATCTGACTGATGTCGCGACCTCTTGAATTTGAAACCGATATTTTAATTTGGGGGGGGGTATTTACATGAAACCCCTAGGACATTATCATTTTCAAAAAATTCCCTCCAAGGTTCTTGATTAATCTATGTTTTTGGATAGTGTGAAGGACGTTTAAGAGAGTGGTGCAGGTGTCGTGTTCGTTGATAATTCTGATTTTTCGAACTTGCAAATGTTCAAAATTTTTTCGGAGTCTTCCTACAATTAAAATATTAAAGATATGGATTTTTTCCCTTAATGAAATATATTCCTTAAAGATAGACTTTGAAATACGGTCATGTACATTTTTCTATTAAATTTGAGTATTTTGTGCGTTATTTTGCGTGAAAATACCGGGGAGAATGTATGTGCTGTTTTAGCCCCACTAGTTAAGTGTCACGATCGGCTAATGTTTTACACAACTTCCAAATCATAGCGTGTAGTATTAAAACCAAAGCGCACAAAATGGAAGGAGAATCCACGGGTCATCGTGGGTTCTCTGGGATGAATTCTCATGATCTGATGATATATAAGATACTCCTAATAAACTAAGATTTGTCACTGTCTTGCACGATACGTACCCAATGATATCTCGTAAGTATGTGAAATCAAAGGCGAGACTCGCTGGCACGAAGAACACATTGAGATCTTTCCTCTGCAACGTTGACCTCCAGGCTACAATACAAAATTAACGAAAGTGGGTCTAAAACTTGCACTTGAGACATTTCTGAAGAAATCGGAGCATCGCAAGCCCTCTGCCCTTCCTGCCCTCTGCCTTCTGCCCTAAGCCTTTCATTTCATGAGGAGTACATCAAGGGTTCTATTCGCAGTAGAGTCCTGTGATACATTATTTTGACACTCGCAATTGGCTGGTTAGCACCTCGATTTACAAGCTTAGCTTCACTTGCGTGATTTATTTACTCTCTTTCTGCCTCATGTCTTTAAGAACTACTACAAACAATTTGTGGCAGCAACAAAATTGAAGTTTAACAGGCATACATAAAATTTATTTTTCTGAAATGGAATTTGAATAATTATACTGATGGTTTTCAAAAACTGAAAAACCATCGGTAGCAATTCATTACTAGAAAATCAAAAGGATCATTTCACATAATATTCTTAATTATAATTATATATCCCTAGCCGTTTCTCCCATTCCCGAGATGAATGGTTTTCAGAAGTGGGTGATAAAGACTCCAACTGTGATTTGTTTATACTATACTTATATTTCACTTGTCCGGCTTATCAACGCCGGTGCCTAGAAGATGCGCGTTCTGAACCCGAAACACGGTTTACCTGCTCCGACAGATTGTTTTATACTTTTTAGTAACAAAATGTTCGGCGGAAATGTTCCATATGAGAATGAAATTTTGTGCTTCTATGATATTTTAAAAGCTTCGTTTCAATTGAACAATTGAGGGACCACATAATTTAGAAAATGTAAAAACAAATTACGCGTGTTCCTTGTGTATTTCAAAAATCCTTTAATTCTATCACAACCCCTGGCGCTGCCCGGTAACTGTGAGATCTCTGTGCAATGTGGCTTTGAGAGTTATTCAGAAATCGTCTTTCTACGCCCAGGTACAAGCACCAAAATATTGACATGGGCTTCCACTGGCGTATGGGTAATGGTTCACGGCTCGAAGAGAATCCGTGAGAATTGTCCCTGGGGGAACTGTAGTTACCTCAGAAGACAATGGAAGATCCTTTTGGAGTCGATAGATAAGTCATGAAGGGATGGGGCAAAACCGAAAAGGTAGGCCCCGACTCAAAGTAAATGGGAACTAACTAGTGCGAAGAAGTCTGTGCCATAATGTTACATCACAAGTTTCTACTTTCCGGCACTTTTATCTACCGCCTTAGTTTTCGCCACGATGTGTGTAATACTGTGTTTTTGCCTTGCTGATCGCCTCGCGCTCTTCACTTGTCGGAAGTTCGTGACGAGAATGGAGAACGGACTTGGCTGCTTGGAGACTCAGAGTTCGCGTCCCATCGGTGAGCGATTTGGCAGATCGCTGAGGTTTCTCTTTGCGATGGAAGAGATCCTCCACAAGGGGTTGGCTCTCTGCCCGCCAGGTTGCGCAAGGAGACTGCAATGAAGAACGTCTTTTAGTGGTTCCTCTGTTTGAATGCGAACTTTGTGGAGATCGCATGCCTTGTTCCTCGTGTACTTCAAAAATTCTTTAATTCTACCATAATCCCTGGCGCTGCCCTGTAACTGTGAGATGTGTAACTGTGTAATTGTAACTCCGTGCCACGTAGCTTTGGGAGTGATTCAGGAATCGTCTTTCTGCGCCCAGGTATAAGCCCCAAAATGGTGATATGGGCGTCCACTGGCGTATGTGCAAACAAGCACATCATGTTAATTGTAATTTGGTAGAAAGAATGTTCGATTATAAACATACATTTGTTTTTTTACCGTTTTCTTGAAATCTCGTATATATTTTTTTCAAAAATGTTAGAAATCAACTTTCCGTTGTGCATTTATAACTATCAATGCATCATTAATGTTCTTGTTTCTAATCTCCGGGTTTTGGACACTGGTCTATTTTCCATCTTTGACATAGGTGGCATTCTTTAGCATTTTCAAATGTTGCACCGTATGGGGCGTCCAACGCTACCGATTTCTGTGCTCTCTTTCAGCAACTAATGTCGGTAGCGTTCACGCTTATCCATTACTTGAATCGTTTTCTGGACGGGAGAATTTGGGATCTGAAAAGAATAGAAATTATAGGAGAATTTAGTTCTGCCTGATATTTGCCAAACGCTCTTCGTGTCCACAATCGCGATACCACAGAGCTGGATTCGAACCCGCGAACTTGTGACTAAGAAGCGAGAACCCCTCATACCATTGAGGCTGATGTGCATTAAATAGACATTATGAATCCATGTATTTTAGTAGAACTACGTGTTTGGAGTGAGTATAGAAATGTGTGACCTACTAGCAGACTCCAATGAACGGGTGGTATTTTGTGACGGTATTCACCGTGGAACGGCTCTTCCATGCGTGCCGCTCCCGTGATCGATCGACCCATTTCCATTGAATATATTCAGTTTGCGTGGGCGCGGCGCGTCGGCGGGCGAAAGCATGAGCGAGATGAGTTCGGACGTTTTCCTGGTCGCCTGGAACCGTTGCGACCCACATGAATGAAAGCGCTGAATGGCAGCGTGCCTGATCGGACGTCGGCGCAACGTTATGTCACGTGGACAGGTGGCGTTGGTTCGCAAGCGGAGAAGCACCGTTGTTTTTGAGGCCGGCCACCGAAAATTTTGACAGGATCTGAAGCTGTTGAGCATTTCTAGAAACGATAGCTCTCCTCGAAATAAATTTTTTTGCCAGCAAGATGAGGTGGGGCGCCTGTTGACAATGCTTCAAAGAATCAGGTCATTGATCATCGTGTGATTTGATTTAAATTATGTTCAAAAGCTGTTAAAATATATTCGATTTGTGAATACGTGAGCCATCAAGAGGCCGCGCCACAATCACGTTATCTCCAATACCCGCGTTGATCACATGGTTTAAATTAAACTCACAATATAATAACTTCTAATAAGATAGTTGTGCTTGGAAACATTATTACAAAGGAAGTTTTCAAGTGCACTCTTTCACATTTCGAACTACACAAATGTATTGTTTTCATGAATGTCACAGTGTATGTAGAAAGTTTTATAAAGTTCGTGAAATGAATCCGAAATATTTCTACATGTATATTTGATGTATGAGATGTATATTTTGATAGTTTTTATTGAGAACAGTCAAATGTAACATAAATACATGATATTCCATGGTCATTTAAATGTTAAAAGGTTAATTTTCAGTTAAATTAAAGTTGGAAATTATCCACAATGATGAGTGAAGGGTTAGCGAATAATGAAAACAAATAATCACATTTTGAAAACTTAGAAATTATCATTTCATTCACAATCTTTTTCTACTAATTATATAGAAAACAATTAAATGATGACTTAATTTTGAGAGATTTTTGATGAATCGTACCTAGAACATCAACAATATACATTGATTGTAAGATTTATTAACTGATATCTACCGGCTGACATGTATTTGTGGATCCGCAACTGAATATCATAGGTCGAAAGATCCTAGGCTCGAGTCCTGACGGCGATAATATTTTAGGCAGTAGCTGGGAAAACAAAAATTCTTCAAATTCAATGGGTTTCTTTTAATCATTTCAGGTGGCTAGAGCAACGAATGAGCCATGGCTTGGGTAGTATTCTTACTTCATTACCATCCTCAGATATCAGATGGAGTTATCGGTACTAAAGGTTATTAGAGTTGGAATCTAGCCATCGTGCAGCGGATCCAAACACTAACATTTTGAAAATAAATTATTCTCATAGAAGGGACTTCTACTTCGACTTGAATATTTGCAGGAGTAAAATAAATATATCGGGTAACTTAATTAACACTGAAATACGGCGCAGTAGTTACTCTGGGTAATTAGATTACAAAGAACTCTCATTACTATCTACGTTACTCTTACAAAGAGTAATGTAGGATTTCACTCCAGAGTCAAATATTCTGTCATCGAGCGACGACAGTTCTTTTTCTTTGTGCATTCATTTTGCTGGTAAGCGCACCTGGCATTTTGGCTAACGAGGAAAGATGACGTTGCAAGCGCTGTGATTCAACCACAATTTACCCGATATTTACTGTTAACTGAGACTGTTAATATTGTTACTTGACTAAAATGATAGCTGAGCTGGGTCAGATTCCCCTGAAATATGACTATCGAATAAAAATCTCGTACTGTGATGGTGTTTGAAACCGGCTCCGTTAGATTAACAAACGTATTGTGAAATAATGGTACTTCGCCAATCATATCTTGTATTAACCTGCTATATCTCTTTTCTTTATTTTATAGTACTTTCAAATAACTCAAAATATATATGAAACTATACTGTACGGCAATTTTTTTGCACCTAACTTAGCTAACAGCCCACCAATTTCATTTATAAGCAGTATCAAATTTTACAGGGTATGTTCAGAAAATTCTTCATGGATTTCATTGAAAACAAGTAAGTTAGCAGGTTTTACTTCTACAAAAATGGTTGTTGTTTTGAGTACAAGGTTAAGTAGGTTTGACCACCAATAAATGTAAAATAAACGGGAGTAACATGTGTTCAATTAAACTCGTTTTAATTCAAAACTATCATAATAGTATTATTTCCCATTAATATACTAATGTGCAATTTGTTCCTCGTTTTACAGTTGGTTCATAATTGTATCAGTCAAGTGTAAGAGTTGAGTTCTGACATGATACTAAATCCAAATTATTGAGTTACTAGCATAAGTACACCGCGTTGCTGGAGTATTTATCATAGGTAATACCACAAGTGCTTTGGAAATTGTCGATAAATTCCGGACTCGCGGAGCGAGGTGAGGATTTATCTGAGAATTTCCGAAGAACGAGTGGTATTGAATAGGACTATTCCACGAGTGAAATTGTATCCAATAGAGTTCCAAAATGCGCCAAATATCGAAAATTACTGAAATGGTCAATCACAGGTAAAATCACAGGTTATGTTATAGAACATAAGCTGTTTATTGAACGACGACATAGTGATCGATGTATAGCGCCTCCTAAGATAGATGAGTCACAGTTTATGACTGGCTAGTAAGTAAAAGCGGCAAGAAAAATCGGATAGAAAAAGCGATGAACTTTTCGAGATTCACCGCCCTCATTGGGGCATACTGTATGTGTAGTTAAACTATTGGTTTTAATTTCACGAGTGGAATAGTCATGATAATTTATTAGACAGGAAGAGATATTCCATATATTTTCCACCTGCCGCGGAACCTTCTTGTATCTATTCTATTGTATCCCCGTTCCGTCTTGCCCATTCTCTCTCTGCCTTGTTCCCACTTGGAAATACCCTGCCTTCCTCACTCACTGTCTCGCTAAAAGTATTTATATTGTTTTAAATTGGGGTGCCCGCCTCCAAATTTCTCACATCATAACTAAAAATAATATTAAAATAGAACCGAAATATACATGTACTCGTATTATTTTTGTGGAAATTTGTTTTATTTCCATACTTTCAATCAGTCGCCACATTATAAAACTTATTCTTTTTTATTGAGCGTATTTATAAATAAGTTTGAAATTGATATTTGACCCCACACCGCGGAATTTAAAATATAAATATAAATAAAGTGCTTTTAATTGAATTCGAGTTTGCGTTTTACGATCCTTGATAAATAGTGGCTATCAGAAAGGTTTCATTAACCATTTTGACAATTATAATATCTCCAAAAATCCGAGATCACACAGTGGATCCCGGCTTGTCCAAAGTTTTTCTGTTATCTAAAAGGTCTTTTGCTTTATTTTCAACAACCTTGAAAAACAGTGTTTACACACATTCAATGTTGCTTATTTTTTCCATTCCATTTCCACTATTTCACTTCCGTTTGTCACTTATTTTACTTCAATACTACTTCTTGCCGAACTTTCAGCAATTTAAATAATTATTCCTTCATCAGCCGAAGGTATGCTTTCTTCACTATAATAAAACACTTCCCCACAAAAATGCATCCGTTTGTCACAGTTACAACCCAACACGTAAATCATTCATAATATGTTTCACTTTCACTCACCCCGACCCATTCTGACCTACTTCCGACCAACCCCTTCCCCCTCTCAATACGTAATACTCATACTTAATATACTATATATATATATATATATATATATATATATATATATATATATATATATATATAGAGAGAGAGAGAGAGAGAGAGAGAGAGAGAGTATCGCAATATGTCGTTTTCCAATCATTTCATATATGAATAAGTATACTTCTCTCATGTACACTTAATACATTCACGCCCCGAGCCAATTAAAATCCGGGCCCAAGGTACTTTTATAAATAGAGTTAAGAAAAATAGTCAGAATTATTCTTAAATATAAACATTTTACATTAAACAATTGACGGAAGAGTCAACAAAATCCACAGCTATTCAACGGAAATACTCAATACTGTGAATTGATGAACTCAAGCGTTGAGATCAGTCGCCATCCTGTGATGGCGTGCAGCCAAACTATTGCACATTGATGCACTCTTGAATATCTGATGCAATCATAGGTGGAAAAAGTCCAGGAAAGTAATTATATTGTGAATATATTAAGGTGTATGTTTGTAAATCAGCCTATAGCACTCCTGACTTTCAAAGGAAAGTAGCACATAAGTTTCATCGCAATTCGGCCAGTACATTAAGAGAATATCACGCTGTAACGCATTGCCCTTGTGTCATTATATATTAGTGTATATATACTACAAATTTCTAAGGAACGAGATGTACGGCTCTGTTTATATTACATTAGCCTTCGAGTGCAAAAGTTAGTGAAAATGCACTCATACGTTATGTGCAGCGTATTCCTTGTAGTTAACGGAATCATTGCAATTTCTTATGAAGCCCGAAATGTAAGTTATTATTTGCGTCCGAACGCCTCCATAGTAATTATGTAAATGTAAAAGTAAAAATGTAAAAAATGGAAAGAGTAGTCCTTATTGCGTGAGTTTAGCTAGAAAAATATTATTATTATTACTATTATTATTATTTTACGTCATATATTTGTTATGAATATTCTTCATAGTTGGAGATATTAAAGTCATTATTACTGAAGGGCGGGGTTTTTTCATGCAAAATCTTTACATAATCTTTCATATTGTACCAGTTGAGAAAAATGTGGTGAATTCGCAATCCAGTGCACTTGCGGATGTCAGCAATTTATCAACTTCTCGTGGACTCTGAGCTGGCACCGTCATGAGAGATGATATTTGTTATTTGTGAAAATGTTTTCATGATTGAATGTATCTCGTGAGTATGAGTGGAGGAGGGGCCGCTGGGTCAAATAGCGAGCCGTCCACATTAGCGGCGGAGGCGGAGGTCGGCTGTCAGGCGACGCCCACGGAAGCGGCCCGCCCGTCGTCCGCCGCCCACGCCCCTCACGCCAACCCACGGTTCCCCGCCCCTGCCACCGCTCACGGCCTCTCAACCCCTCCACGGGACTCTTGCCCTCCTGTGCCCATCGCCGCCCCGGCCTCCCTTTTCGCCCCACCCCTCCTCTTGTCCTCGTCCTCGCCCCCTGTCCCTACAGCAGCCGCCGCCCCCGCCCCTTCAATCGATTAACCTACGGTCCGTTGCCCCGACTCGCGGTTCCCGTCCTAGGACAATGTCTCCTCCAGCCCATTGCTCTCGTTCTCTTCTCCCCGGCTCCCCGACTCCTCTCCCTGTCCTATCCTCTGTGCACCCCCCCCCCCCAGCTGCTCATTTCCCCGCCCCGCGACATACGCGTTGCCTCAGCGCCCGCTTCCCGTCCCTCTGCCGACACCTTGTCCTCTGCTTCTTGTCTTCGCTCGTTGTTCAAGTTCATCAAATACCTCTTGCGACTTGTTTCACTCTACAACACTTTTCATAATTCAACTAATGCTTCTTTGGTATTTCAATTTTTACTACCAGTATATCCTACATCTTATTTAACAACGCGAGTTCAGGTTCACATTTTCTTACCTTTTTCTTTATGAAGCCTTTTTTCTGTCCATTTCAAAATGTCCATCTTTTATGCCCTTTACCCCACCCGACGCTTTCAGCTTCAGCATTCTTCAGCATTTTTCTCATTCTCCTTCTCTTAATTTTTCTTTCTTTTGTTCTATATGTCGCTTCATCCCTTGACTTTTTGACGTTTTACATTCTTTTTCTATCACTTTTGTTGTTTGTCTTGCGCAGATGCAAGAGATCCAACATGTAATACTTAAAAAAATGCATTTAATGTAATTTATAGTACAATTGCTGTATTCTATTATTTTAATACAGCATAAATTACAATCATTGCGTCTCATTATCATCACTGCTTGTAATCAATTCATTCCCAAAGGCCACCTAATTAAAACGCGCTGTTATGAGCATTTTTTCTATTCTCTCCGCCAATGAACCACTGTGCATGGAGCACATTCTCGTCAACTGCCCCGCCCCCTCGCCTGCGCATGACCGGCTGCCTGCGGACACCGCCCTTCGCCCTCCACGTTGCGTTCGCTCCGCCGCCCGGTGCTCTCTCACACCCACACAGCAACCGGCCCGGGCCGTCGGCTGATACCACTGCTGTACCTCCGACAGGGAGGTCCTAGGGTTCGAGCGAGGACAGCTAGGCCGAACTCAGCCGCTGTCTGGAGGAAAATTCTAGTGGCCGGTTACTCTGATCCGTTTGTTTTCGGTGGTTTCTCCGATCAACACCAGACGAATGCCGGAGCAGTACCTACTCTAACAACGGGCCACACACTGCGCGCGATCTTTCCTTCCTTTTTCTTGTCCTATCCCTCATTCTTTACACACACCACACACAGATGCCGGGAGATCGGTCGGAAGTTTAGTGCTTGTGGCGGCTGGGACAAGGCCCTGCTGGTGGGAGAATATGGTTGGGAAAAACCCTACTAGCCGGCACTGAATCGTGCCATTTAGCTGGGAAGATCAACTTCACCTCGCTTGATAAAACATACACTACCCGTAAGGAACAAATGAGTTTGCAGTTGACGCACTGGAATAACCAATCAATTAATCGAGGCGGCAGAGTGCATTTGCGAATTCCCTGTCTATTTCCTCCTTTTCACACACGACAGACACAACAACATTACCACGGCAGTGCCTCTGATCGGGAGATCCTAGGGTCAGAGCCCTAACATTGACGAATTTTCCACACTACCTACCCATTCGTAGCTGTGTCGAATTCAGCCGATGCCTCGCGGGGGATCTAACAAATAGCAGCTATGACCGGTAGTTTTTCTGTAGCCGCTCTGATCAAAACAGTCAAACAAGTGGGCCTCAGTCCGCGGCGCGATTTTCCCTTTATCTTCTTTTCCTGCTTTCCCGTTCACACAATAACACTTTAATCCACGACACTACTACAAATGAGTTACCTGGGATACGTGGGAGAGATACCCGGCCGAGGAGGAGCCCCACCAGTCCACGGGGAAGTTGGCGTCGCATCTTTATTTCCCCGCGGAAGGAACACCACCACCACTCTGCTATAATATGCACTACATTCAAATTAGACTGTATTTGGCACTTATTTCAAAGACAGAAAATTATTATAAAATAACTAATTTATATCTACATGTTACATGTGTTACATAAAGAGTGTCAAAATATAAAAACTTCTTGTTAGAATACATCGGTGGAATCTAATAAATTTACCAAATTATATGATGGATTATTGAGTAATTTTTCTGAAAATTAAGATATTTCTCGTATTAACTGTTAATTGTAACTTCTTTCTTTCTTTCATTCTTTTTTCTTTCTTTCCTGCTTTCCTTTTTCTTTTTTTCCTGCTTTCCTTCTTTCTTTCTTTCCTGCTTTCCTTCTTCTTTCTTTCCTGCTTTCCTTCTTTCTTTCTTTCCTTCTTTCCTTCTTTCTTTCTTTTTTCTTTCTTTCTTTCTTTCTTTCCTTCTTTCTTTCCTGCTTTATTTCCTTCTTTCTTTCTTTCTCTCTTCTTTCTTTCCTCTTTCTTTCTTTTCTCTTTTTTTCTTTTCTCTTTCTTTCTTTTTCTTTCTTTTCTCTCTTTCTTTTCTCTCTCTCTTTCTTTCTTTTCTCTCTCTCTTTCTTTCTTTTCTCTCTCTTTCTTTCTTTTCTCTCTCTTTCCTTCTTCCTTTTCTCTCTCTTTCTTTCTTTCTTTTCTCTCTTTCTTTCTTTCTTTCTCTCTTTCTTTCTTCTTTTCTCTCTTCTTCTTTCTTTTCTCTCTTCTTTCTTTCTCTCTCTTTCTTTCTTTCTCTCTTCTTTCTTTCTCTCTCTTTCTTTCTTTCTCTCTCTTTCTTTCTTTCTCTCTCTTTCTTTCTTACTCTCTCTTTCTTTCTTCTCTCTCTCTTTCTTTCTTTCTCTCTCTTCTCTTTCTTTCTCTCTCTTCTCTTTCTTTCTTTCTCTCTCTTTCTTTCTTTCTCTCTCTTTTCTTTCTCTCTCTTTCTTTCTTCTCTCTCTTTCTTTCTCTCTCTTTCTTTCTTCTTTCTTTCTTTCTCTCTCTTTCTTTCTCTCTCTTTCTTTCTTTCTCTCCTCTTTCTTTCTTTCTCTCTCTTTCTTTCTATCTTTTCTCTCTTTCTTTCTCTTCTTTTTCTTTCGTAATGTCCCTCTCAACCTCTATTTCTACAATCTTTCATACAATCGTATGATACCATATTGAGATCAAAAGATTTTATCAATGTGCGTTCTGTTGTGACTTGTGTACATTAGTTTATGTAATTCTTCAGTTAAAAATCTGACCATCTGTTCATTGCTTAAAATATATTAATTATTTGTTTTTGACATTAATCCTGAATATATAAATAATTAATTTCCGAAACGTTGCTGTTAGTATTATGTATCACATGTATCATCTTGGTATACAGCAGTTGTTTTATAATAATTTTCTGGCGTTAAAATAAGGGAAAGATTCAGGCTAACTAGCTTGAAAAGACCATAGAAAAAATAAATAATCTTATGCACTACATTCACCGGACGTATTTCCAAAATTAATTCACTTGCCAGAAATATGAAATACTACTTATTCAATTTAATCTGCTCTGCGATCGTATATTTCATTGAGAAAAATTATTATATTTTATGCGTTGCAGCTGAGAGGTTCTCCGAGTCATGCGGGATCCATCATTTATTTTCTCCATTTGGAGAGGTGCAGCTAAAATAGATCTTCTGACATTGGAAACTATTCAAAATAAAGTTCTTCGACATGCAATAAATGCCCTCATTCTACATATCAAATGAACAAATTAAAACAATACTAACAACGGAACCACTGTTTTAAACGAATCAAAAAGATATCAACAAGTTTTCACGCTGTTATTGAAATCCATCAAGCATCAATTATTTCAAAATCGGAATCTGAGCTAATACTACACTTTAATAATCTGCTCACGACATTGAAAAACTTTA